>OU466859.2:25007725-27766058 GCA_911865555.2 Thlaspi arvense | reverse complement strand
AAAAACTTGAAAGAAAAGATAAGGATCTAAAAGTTATCGAAAAAGCATCTCGCTGCCTTGCCTAAAATGCCCAAACAATCCAATAGTCCCCCCTTCGCTAACAGCCAAAAACGGTTGAAAGGACAGAAATCAACCACTGGATCGAGTGGTTCTCTCGATCACATCCGGGCATCGTGTCTTCGGCTCGATCCGGGTCTCGATCTTCTTCGGCGAATCGAGTGTTGCATCCGATCTCGGTATCGATCTTCGGGTGGATCGAGTGGTGTACTCGATCTGGCTCTCGCTCTGCATGGCGTCATTTACGTCTGTACCGATTGATCGATTGCTTCACTCGATCTCCGTCTCGATCATTCTCCTTGGATCGCCTAGGTTGCTCGATCTTCTGGTCGATCAACTCCTGGATCGACCGGTCATGCTCGATCTGCTGCTCGATCACTGGTCCTTAGCATATTTCCGAGCTCCCACGAACTGCTACATCAGCCTCCACACGCCCACGAACCTCCATGACTCCAAAGCAACCAGAAACAACCTGAATGTGATGCAAAATGCAAGGAAAATGCATATGCTGCTGCAAGAATGCTCTAGGACTCTAAGTGATGCAATCTAACCTAAAACATGATACAAATGCATGAAAAACTAACTAATGAGTATGCAAAATGTATGCAATATGCAATGACATCACTATTTTAGTTTTATTTGTTATTGACTGCTTAGCTTCATTTGAATTTAAAGTCTGTTGAGTAATAGTCTTAAGTCCTTGTGGATTCGATCTCTAAGTACTACAGTGATCTCTTAATTTGAGAGAGTAGCTCTAAGGGTTAATTTGAGCATATCACTTGGTAAATCGATCCACAATGACCCATAATCCGTCATGCTGCTTCTTGGATTTCGGTAAACCTAGTACAAAGTCTATGGTGACCATGTCCCATTTTCATTCCGGCATTGGTAACGTTTGCAACAAATCACTCGGAAACTGATGTTCTGCCTTAACCAATTGGCATGTCTCACATCCGGCCACCCACTTAGCCACATCCTCTTTCATCCTGACCCAAAGATAATACAGCTCCAGATCCTGGTACATCTTGGTCATCCCCGGGTGAACAAAAAACCTTGACTGATGTACCTCCTTAAGGATCTCATCCTTTAACTCCTTCACATCAGGAACACATACCTGTCCCTTCATAACAATTGTCCCATTGTTTGAATTCTGATATTCCATCTTATCATTTTGTGACATCTTGTTCAGATTCTCATCCTGCTCCTAAGGAATCGAATCCTAGTCAACAAGCCAGCTCTATTCGCGGCTTCAGAGCCCAACGGTTCCACACCTTCTGTTATTGCATTCAACTGCAATGTCCTTAGCATGTTCACAATGCTTTCAATGTCCCGTTCTAATGATACGTTAGCTCTCCTTCTGCTCAAAGCATCCGCGACCAAGTTGGCATTTCCTGGATGGTATGCCATTTCCAAATCATAGTCCGCTACCAACTCCATCCATCTACGCTGTCTCAAGTTCAAATCCGGTTGAGTAAAGATGTACTTTAAACTCTTATAGTCCGTGTATATATGCACCTTCTCTCCATACAAGTAAGACCTCCATATCTTAAGTGCAAATACCACAACCACCATCTCTAAATCATGCGTAGGGTAATTCCATTCGAGCTTCCCTAACTGCCGCGAAGCTTAAGCTATCACCTTACCATCCTGCATCGGAACACATCCTAGTCCCTTCCGTGATGCATCTGTGTATACCACGTATGGCTCACCCGGTTCAGGTAACACCAATACTGGTGCACTTGTGAGTAACTCCTTTAACTTCGAGAAGCACTCTTCACACTCATCCGTCCATACATATTCCACGTCTTTACCAGTCAGCTTTGTCATCAGCTGAGCCATGCTTGCAATGCCCTTGAAAAATAGCCTATAATAACCGGCTAACCCCAGAAAACTCCTTATCTATGTGGTGTTCTCTGGTCTTGGCCAATCCGCTATGGCCTGAATCTTCTCTGGGTCAATGGACACTCCCTTATCCGATACAATGTGACCCAAGAATCCAATATGCTGTTGCCAGAAACTAAACTTACTGAGCTTGGCATATAACTTCTGTTCTCGCAACTTCTCCGGAACAAAGCATCAATCTGTTGCCATCAACCACAACTAAGGAGTTGGGCTACCCAATGTTTCAGCAGAGCAATGTGTCCTTAACCATTGCTGATGGGATAGTGAAGATGCCATTAGGAGCTCTCTAGGATGTGCCTATGCAGATGGAGGAAGCGATTATCCCAACTGATTTCTTGGTGTTGGATGTTGAAGGGCAGATCAAGAATGCAATCATACATGGAATACCATTCTTAGATTTTGCTGGCGCTGTCATTGATGCTAGAGAATGCTCAACAGAGCTGAGGCTTACCAAGGAGAAGGTCTTGAAGTTTGATAGCAAGGGTAACAAGCTGGAGCATGAACATGCTTTCTCCATGGAGCTGAAGAAGATGAAAGTATCTGACAAGAACTGGCCAGAGTTTGAAGGTTACCAAGGAGAGAGTTTTGATGGTTGTTTTTTGTCATGACTGTTTGATGAACCCACGGAAGAGGAGGTCCTCCAAGTGGTTAGTTTGAAGATGATAAATGATATCATGTTGGGTGCTAAAGAAGATGGGGTGATCTTGAAGCCCTTTTGATCTAATGGTGGTGAGATCTATTACAAGCTGAAGCAAGGAGGCAAGTCTTAGCCCATTGCTGAGATGAAGATTAATGGGGTCATAACAAGGATCAAGAGGAACAAGACACCACCAAGGAGTTCCAAGACTCATTCTCCTTACCTCCACTAAAGAGGTAACCAAAGTCAAGCTAAGTGACTTTAAACAAGCACACTTGTGAGGTAGTCCCATGGTATCCTTTGTATATATTATGTTTTTTAGCTTATGTTCATGCATTTCTAGTGTTCTTAAAAGCAGGAGTTTGGATTGGGGAATGAGAAGATGTTTGAGGAACCAACATAGGTGCCTTCAGGTTGACATCGATCATCAACATCGGTCATGCCAAACCGATGTTGGTTCCATCGGTCATGTCCATCGATCAAAAATGATCAATGTTGTAGAACCAGAAGAGCATCGGGGAACCACATCGATCACTTCTGATCGATGTGGGAAAAGAAGTTTATCAGGTAGATCACATCATTCACTTGCATCAGTCAAGAAGTGATCGATGTAATCAACCCGAGAGTCAGAAAAAGTCACATCAGTTAGGAACATCGGTCATAGTGATCGATGTGGATCACATCGATCACTCACATCGGTCTGGAGTGAATAATATAAACTGACCAAGAGTTTGAATGATTACATCGAGCAAGATCATTGGTCAAAGCTTGCTCGATGTGCCTACATCGGTCACTCGCATCGGTCAAAGAGTGAACGATGTAAATGGGCAGGAGATTTGGGAGCCAGCATCGGTCACTTGCATCGGTCAAGAGAGACCGAGGTGGTCAGCGAGGTATGAACTTCCATCTTAAAAATTTTCCTTCTCTTGGCTTGGAGCCAAGGGAGTTTGAATTTGAAATTGTTTGCTCCTCCCTGCCATTTTGACCCACTTCTGAGCACTTTTGGTTTTGTCCCCCACTCCTTAGATTCCTTATGTTCCCTCTTAGGTTCTATATAAATCATCTAACTCCTCTTCACTCTTCACACTTCACATTTTCTCTTTTATCACATAAACCACGAAATTTCTTAGCTATTTCTCTCTTTCATTTGTCTTTTCAAAGTGCTCCGAAGTCCAAAGAGGGTTGCGTTCTTAAACTCTTCATCACTTGCTCTTATGCTTTGAGCTACATAAAGTTTTGGAACTTTTTGCATTATGAACTAGTTTTGATTAGACTTCATTTCATTACCATAGCATTTTTGGATGTAGTGTAGTACTCTCCTTGCTGCATTCACTCGCCATGTAGGGCTTGACTCTGTGCCCATTGACCGTGAAAGCCTTTCTACTCTTGCAAACCATAGTAACCGCTCCATAGCTATCCCGAGGCGACCCTAGACTTCCTTGCCACTTTGGAGTTCTCTTATGAGAATGCAAACCTCCCCACTCCATCACAAGGTCACCTCTCATTCAAAATCAGGAGGTAAGCTTACCACCTCTCCATCCCTGAGCTTTGCCAAGCCTACGGTCTGAAAGCTACTGGCAAGCTTGTAAAGTTTCCTCCTTTCACTCAAGCCAACGATCTATGGGACCTGATCAGCAATGATGACTACAAGGCAAACATGTCCAAGATCTAGAGAGTCCGCAAACCCGTGCTGAGATACACCCTCAAGCTCTTAGCCAACACCTTCAGTGGGAGATCCGTGGCTCCAACGGTCACCAAGAACGATTTGTGTTTTCTGTTCCAAGGCGTTAATAATGTTCTATGCGATCCTAAGGAGAATGACGAGCCAATGGAAGACGAGCTTGGGGATGATGTGAACTATGGGTGCATTTTGGCTTCCTCTCTAATCAAGTATAAGGCGTGGACAATGAGGTGCAAGGCAAGTTCAGCGCTCATAGGAGGCTTCCTTACTCCGATGTTTGTTCAGGCCGGGGTACCTCTTTCTGACTTTGTGCCTTGCGCGGAAAGAGCTTATATGGACGAGACATACTTGCACAACACGGACAGCTTGGGACGCACGCCAGCTGAATGCTTCTTTGCCTACTTGTTCTACGATTGCAAAAATGAGAAGAGGGTGTGCATCTTGCCAAACCAAGAGGAAACAAAGCTGCTAGGCGTTGGCAACATAGATTTTCTGCCAAGCAAAGAGGAATGTTTTGCACCTCTAGGAGCCACAGCCGCGCAACCACAAGTTGCTCATCCAGGTTCAGAGTCACCTCCCTCCAATGCTGAGATGCCCACGAGTTTCGACCTTCCCAAGTTTGACTATAAGCCAAGGACAACGGCGGAGAAGTTTCTTGCTTCTGTTGTGGAGATGCAGCGGAAGGTGAACAAGTGGCAGAGCAAGATGATTAAGAAGCTTGCAAAGAAGATCAAGGTCTTGCAAGGAACCTCACCTAAGAAGCCTTCAAGTGAGGATGTCGAGCAGCCCGAGAAGAGGAGGAAATCAACTGGTGGGATAATGATCCGTGAGCCTCAAGACAACATCCAAGCTGCGCGCCACTCGGTACACGAAGGAGCAAGCAAGGATAAGGGCAAGGCGGTCACTCACGACACTCCTAAGAAGAGCAAGAAGTCTGGAGCAACCTCAAGCTCCAGCCTTACTTAGCTCAAGGGTACCAACAACCAAACCCTTGTAAATACCATGCATCTTTTTCATTTTTGCTTTGTGTTTTGACTCCTCTTGAACTTTGTTTGCCACTGAGACGGTGTCATTCAAGTTTGGGGGAGTGTGTGTGTTATTTGAAATGTTTTGTTTGATCTTATTTTGTGTTATCATCCCTTGAGTCATCATGCATCATCTAAGGCATAAAAAACACCAAAAAATGATAAAAGTTTTTAGAAATTTTCAAAAAAAATTCATGTAGTTCGCATTTGCATTGTTAAATATTTTAGGATTGAGTCTAGAATTTTTAAAATCATTTAGGTTGTTGCATTTGCATAGGGAGTGAATGATATACACTTGTTAAGATGTTCTTGAACTGTTTTTCAATGCCTTGGTTGTTTGTTGTTTGATTGCATCTAGTGAGTTTCAAGTTAAGGCTGCACCATACCTTGATTGTTTGCATTGGATACTCTAGTTTTATGTTGAAACTTGCTTTGATTTGATGCCAACTCCATCTTAGTAGAACCATAATCTTGACATTGAATTATCTTGTTTGTTCATTGAGAGTGATTGCATGGCTTACCTATATACATACTTGGATTATCATCTTCCCTTCTTACCACTCTTGTTAATCCAAATAGCTGATCCTCATCATCATGGGACAGTTAACCACGCCCTAAACCAAACCTTCTTTCTGACCTAAATGCTTTTGCGTGAGTTGTGAGGCTTTACATTGCATCATTTTCTATCCTATCTTAGCAAAAAGTGTTAGGAATAAGGCTGGCAAGGAGAAGCTCCCTTGTAGACACCAGCTTGCATTTTGAGCTTGGTATTAGGTTAGGAGTTTGGGAAAAGGGTTGTTTGAGAGGGTTAAGAGTTTTCTGTTTACATCTTTACAAAAGAAGGAAAAGAATGGGATTGGTAGCAAAGGGGGAACATATCATTTGTGGTTAAGTAAAATAGAAAAGAATGCTCTAAGTGTTAAAGAAGAAAGGCGCCAGCAACAACAAAGCTTACAAAAGGTCATCAAAAGGGAGAAATCAGACCAAGTTATCCACCAAAGGTGATGAAAACGGCGCCAAGCATACAACAAATGAGAGCAAGTTCGAACAAAAAGAAGTCAACCACACGGATAGAAGAAAAAGGAGTTCCCCCCAATGTGAAGGATGGAAAGATCAAGCGCTTTGGGAAAGGGTAGATTTAGGGGTTACACTTGGGGTTTTAGAAGTTTTTAGGATCATCTTGGGTAAAAAAGGTAGAAGAGAGCTTTAACTTGCATGCATAAGTGTGCTTTTACCTTTAGCATTTTGCTAAAGATAGGATTCTTTCATTGAGTGATCCCCTTAATTTTTAAACCATTATTTGAATGAGATCATGTTCATCTCATGACCATGTCCCTTGACCAAATGCTTTCTCTTGATGTGCACAAACATGATCCATTGGTTACCACTTAATGAATGTTAAGGAGTTGGTTGATTTGAATGCTTGTGTAGGCTAAGCTAAAGTTCATTGTTTGCTTTGATGGGTATGGCTAAAAGCTTTTAAAGTAGAACAACCTCTGTGCATCTTAGATCTTATAACTTGGGCATTATATCAGTTTTTCCATTGACATCTTTAGTTTTGAACTCCCGTTTTCAAACTTCTCTTCCTTTCTTGAATTCTGTTTGCTTGAGGGCAAGCAAAAGGCAAGTTTGGGGGAGTTAATATTACCATATATTTTTCATATCTAGCATGCATTTAGAGTTAGTTTTCATGCATTCATCTTGAATTATAAGCTAGTTTCTACCATTTGTTTCATTTTAGGTCCTAGATCACTTTGCATTCGCATTTTGCATATGTTCTGCATTTTTGCATCATTATCAGGTTGTTTGAGACAGACTGGAGTTGTGGAGGTTGCGTGGATATGCATTGGATCGAGAGGAAGCTTGTGGACACTTGGAGAACTCAGCCGTTCAGCAAAGGACCCGAGATCGAGAGCAAGATCGAGCTAAGTAGGTTGATCTAGATGAGATCGACCAGAAGATAACCTAAGCCCGGATCGTTTCAAGGAAGGGATCGAGGACGAGATCGAGTGAGGAGATTGATCGTGAGTACGGACGTGGATTACGCCATGCAGATCGAGAGCCAGACCGAGACCACGACCCGATCATCAAAGGATCGACTCAAAGATCGAGCAAAAGCGGACGATCCAAGAAGAAGATCGAGACAGAGATCGAGTGACCCAAGTCGATCTCTGGGACCTTATTCGGCCAGCTCAGCTTTAGACCATAATGAGGGGACCATTAGGGTTGTTTAGCTATTTTGGGCAAAGGCGAACATCATTTTCATTACACACGCTTTGTCTTATCTTCTGAGAGTTTCTCTTGGGCGAAAAAAGCCATTGTTCTGTTCTCGAAGTTTTTCATGTTTTGAACCTTGAATCTTTTTAATATTAAGTATTTTCGTTTAATCGCTTTGCTTAATCAAGTTTAGCTTTCTTTACCTTGCATTTGAATCGGTTTTAAGTATGTGTAGTGAGTAGTAACCTTTTGGGTTTAAGGTTGGGGCGATTTGAGGGTTTAAATGTTTAAGCTTTTGGGAGTTTTTCTTGTTCTTAGCCATTTCTCTTCTACGATTTGGGGTCTATGATTCCAGGGCTTTCTTACCTTGACCGGATTCAGGGATCCTTGAAAGCCAAATCCTAGAGACTAATCTATCCTCTCTCAAACGCCATGGTTGAAGAGGGGGTTAGTTAAACCAATATTTGAGGTCTTTGCTTAGTGTTCTTCGATCCTTCTTTCCACTACACGCCATAGGTTAGGAGGAAGGATTGAGGAAATGGGTTATACCACACGCCATGGATAACCATCCTTTAGAACCTCAAGGTTTAAAGATAGCTATTCAAAAGAGTAGATTTATGTTTTCAACACCAAAAGTTTGAATCTTGAACCTCTTGAATATGACCCTCAACCTTAGATCCTCTTTTTAGCATTTTAAAACCTCTGTTTATCATTCATTAGTCATAAAGCTTGCTTCTTTGATCATTTGAAGTCATTCTTCTAAGTTGTTAGAAATGTCCTGTTTCACCCGTTTCAGTGTTCGATTTTTAGTAATTAGAAGATTTGCATTTTAGAGTCTCTGTTTACCATCTATTTACCCGATTCTGCTTAAATTTTCTTAACTCTTGCGTTCCTAGTGTTTTTTCTGCATCCCAGGCTGGATTGATACTCTCTTGCACACTATACTACATCCATAGGTTGCTTGATCTTTTATTCTTCATTTTTAATTTTATCATTTTTTTGGTGTTTTATATGCCTTAGATGATGCATGATGACTCAAGGGATGATAAATCAAAGAAAACATGTCAAATAACACACACACTCCCCCAAACTTGAATGACACCGTCTCGGTGGCAAAAAAAGTTCAAGAGGAGTCAAAACACAAACCAAAAATGAAAAAGATGCAAGGTATTTACAAGGGTTTGGTTGTTGGTACCTTTGAGCTAAGTAAGGCTGGAGCTTGAGGTTGCTCCAGACTTCTTGCTTTTCTTAGGAGGGTCGTTATTGACCGCCTCGCCCTTATCCTTGCTTGCTCCTTCGTGTACCGAGTGGCGCGCAGCTTGGATGTTGTCTTGAGGCTCACAGATCATTATCCCACCAGTTGATTTCCTCCTCTTCTCGGGCTGCTCGACCTTCTCACTTGAAGGCTTCTTAGGTAAGCTTCCTTGCAAGACCTTGATCTTCTTGGCAAGCTTCTTAATCATCTTGCTATGCCACTTGTTCACCTTCCACTGCATCTCAACAACAGAAGCAAGAAACTTCTCCGCCTTTGTCCTTGGCTCGTAGTCAAGCTTGGGAAGGTCGAAACTCGCGGGCATCTCAGCATCGGAGGGAGGTGACTCTTAACGTGGACGAGCAACTTGTGGTGGCGTGGCTGTGGCTCCTAGAGGTGCAAAACATTCCTCTTTGCTTGGCAGAAACTCTATGTTGCCAACGCCTAGCAGCTCCGTTTCCTCTTGGTTTGGCAAGATGCACACCCTCTTCTCATTTTCGCAATCGTAGAACAAGTAGGCATAGAAGCCTTCGGCTGGCGTGCATCCCAAGCTGTCTGTGTTGCGCATGTATGTCTCGTCCATACAAACTCTCTCCACGCAAGGCACAAAGTCAGGAAGAGGTACCCTGGCCTGAACAAACATCGGAGTAAGGAAGCCTCCTATGAGCGCTGAACTCACCTTGCACCTCATTGCCCACGCCTTGTACTTGATCAGAGAGGAAGCCAAAATGCACCCATAGTTCACATCATCCCCAAGCTCGTCTTCCTTTGGCTCGTCATTCTCCTTAGCATCGCATAGAAAATTTTTAACGCCTTGGAACAGAAAACACAACTCGTTCTTGGTGACCGTTGGAGCCACGGATCTCCCACTGAAGGTGTTGTCTAAGAGCTTGAGGGTGTATCTCAGCACGTGGTTGTGGACTCTTCTTGATCTTGGCCATGTTTGCCTTGTAGTCATCGTTCCTGATCAGATCCCATAGATCGTTGGCTTGAGTGAAAGGAGGAAACCCTACAAGCTTGCCAGTAGCTTTCAGACCGTAGGCTTGGAAAAGCTCGGGGATGGAGAGGTGGTAAGCTTGCCTCCTGATTTTGAATGTGAGCTGACCTTGTGATGGAGTGGGGAGGCTTGCATTCTCATAAGAGAACTCCAAAGTGGCAAGGACGTCTAGGGTCGCCTCGGGATAGGTGGGGCAATCCATCCTTGGCAAGAAAGTAAGCCCCATGTTCTTGAGAAGCTGATCAAAATCTTCCAATATCCCCATCTTTGCTAATAGATCCCTGCTTGCAAACTTTGTAGGGTCAAACCGGAGCCTCTCCAACTTTTTCTTGGCTTGTTTCTCCTCCTTTGTCCATCTAACCCTCTCCTAAACCACTTCTTGAGTTCCTTCTCCGTGTGTTGTCTCATCTCTGTTTCTTTTGGGTGCCATTGGTACCTGAAACACAAATCTCAAAGAAGAGAATGAGTATGGGCGGCGAATTGAAGAGAAAGACAAGGTAGAAGAGAAAAACTTATAACAATAATCCTAGATTTTTAGGAAATTTATAAAAATTGTAGCTAAATACTAGAGGAGAATATATAGAGATAGGATTAAATCTAGCAATTTTCCTAATATTTAGCTATTTCTAAAAATTATCCTAATCCCCTAACAACTAACAATCATCCTAAGCAATCAAAAGGCAATTTTCCAAAAAGTTTAAACAAGCAAATCAAGTAACCGAAAATACTTTTTGAAAAGATAAAAGCAAGAAGCTACTAGCCTTAAAAACAGAAACTCACAGTCTCTCTTTCTTTAGAAAGCTCGAAACACAAATAATAAGAGAGAGTGTGGATGCATGTGAATTCAAAGACAAAGAAAACTATGGATTATGCAAGTAGTTTTCTTACAAAATTGGTCAAGACACATCTTTCATGGTCAAAGATGCTTGCCTTGACCAAAATTCAAATTTAAAACCGAAGGGAAAAAAGAAAGGAGGGAAAAATTTTGACTTACCTCGGCATGAGATCGAGTCCATTTGGCTGATCTAGGACTCGATCTCATGACCATGTTGACCAGGATCGAGAGGGTTGATCGATCAGGGACTCGATTCATATTGCATCGAGTCCTAGATCGAGTGTGCCCCCTCGTTCCATGATTTTTGGTCACCCAGGCTATGATCCTTGGATCGAGCCACGTGTTCGATGTGGGGGTCGTTTGGGCAAGGATCGAGTGGCAGATCGAGTAGACTGATCGATCTATCCTCAAGGATCGAGTGAGGGCAGTCGATCCACACCTCGTTTGGATTTCAAGCTAAACGCATGGGTGGTTTATCCTCTCATGATCGACTGACTCACTCGATTGTCTACTCGATCTCATCTAGATCGAATAACTCCACTCGATTCACTAGCTCGATCTAGTAAAGATCAAGCCAGGGTAAGTCGATCTAGCACTCGATCTCTTGCCTATAACTCTCCTTTTCTTGCCCCCTTTGACTCCAAGATCACGATCTCCAATCCCTTATCTCTTCACCTACACACTTTAACATAAAAAGCATAAAACTGAAATAGAAAGACAGCAAAAATATATACAAGATAGACATGGGAATGCCTCCCAAGTGCTCTTTCTTTAACGTCTTTAGCTAGACTTTAGTTCGTTCAGGCCAGAGGTAGGTCTTGGAGAAGCAGTGTAGTGCTCTCCTTGCTGCATTCACTCGCCATGTAGGGCTTGACTCTGTGCGCATTGACCGTGAAAGCCTTTCCACTCTTGCCAACCAAAGTAACCGCTCCATAGGGTAGAACTTCTTTGATCTCAAACGGTCCACACCACCTTGACTTTAGCTTCCCTGGGAACAGCTTCAAGCGTGAGTTGTAAAGCAAGACCAGACTGCCCTCCTTAAGCTCCTTATGCACCAACTTCTTGTCATGAACCGCCTTGGTCCTTTCCATGTAGATTTTGGCGCTCTCATAAGCGTCTAGCCTTAGCTCATCACGCTCATGGAGTTGAATCAACCTCCTCTCCTGTGCCGTCTTGAGGCTGAAGTTAATCTGCTTCACTGCCCACAGTGCTCTATACTCTAGCTCCACAGGGAGGTGACACGCCTTGCCCGAAAGGAGAGTGAAGGAGTGGTGCCTATAGGAGTCTTGAAAGCAGTTCTATACGCCCAAAGTGCATCGTCTAGTTTACTTGCCCAATCCTTCCGAGTTACTCCCAATGTCCTCTCTACGATAGCCTTGATCTGTCTGTTTAAGACCTCTACTTGCCCACTAGTTTGTGGGTGATAAGGTGTAGCTACCTTGTGCTTCAAGCCATACTTCTTCAAGAGACTTTCAAACACCTCGTTGATGAAGTGGCTGGCCCCATCACTGATCAATAATTTTGGAACTCCAAACCGTGGGAAGATGATAGTCTTGAAGAGTTTAACTACCACCTTTGAGTCGTTAGTTGGAGAAGCTATAGCCTCAACCCACTTAGACACGTCGTCAACAGCCACCAAGATGAATTTGTTGCCGTAAGAAGATGGGAATGGACCATGAAATCTATCCCCCAAGCATCAAAAACATCAACTTCAAGGATTGGCAACCTGAGGCATCTCATTTCTCTTGGTGATGTTTCGAGCTCTTTGGCAAGCTTCACAAGCTTTTACAAACTCATGAGCGTCTCTGAACATTGTTGGCCACCAAAACCCAGCTTGTAGCACCTTTGTAGCCGTCTTGAAAGAAGCAAAATGACCACCATAAGACAAGTTGTGGCAATGTAGAAGGATGTCCTGTGCCTCCTCTCTTGAAACACATCTTCTGTATGTGCTATCTAATCCCCTCTTGTACAAGTAAGGCTCGTCCCAAAAATAATAAGAGATGTCTCTCATGAACTTCTTCTTGTGGTAGTAGTCCAGATGAGAAGGCTCCTCTCCACAAGCTAAGAAGTTGACTATATCAGCATACCAAGGCATGTTCTCTTCCTTGAAAGTCAAAACTTCTTCAAACTGGTCCTCTAGCTGTGTTGATCATCATGAGCTGCTCCTCAGGAAGTGAATCTAACAAGGGTAAGGCTTCATTCACTCTCATCCTAGAAAGGTGATCAGCAACACCATTTTCTATCCTCTTCTTGTCTTTTATCTCCATATCAAACTCTTGTAGAAGAAGAAGCCACCTTAAGAGCCTCATCTTGGTGTCTTTCTTGGAATAGATATATCTCAACGCCGCGTGATCAGTGTATACAACAACCTTAGAGCCCACCAAGTATGATCTGAACTTCTCAAAAGCAAAGACAACGGCCAGTAGTTCCTTCTCTTTTGTAGCGTATCTCACTTGCGTGTCATCCAAGGTACGACTTGCATAGTAAATGACATGCAAGCTCTTGTCTTTCTTCTGACCAAGAATGCCCCCACAGCGTAGTCACTTGCGTCATACATGATCTCGAAGGGTAAGTTCCAGTCTGGTGCTTGCATTATAGGCGCAGTAACAAGAGCCTACTTGATAGTTTTAAAAGCTTGTAAACATTCCTCATCAAACACAAAGTCAGCTTCCTTGCATAGCAGCCGTGTTAAGGGGCGTGCTATCTTGGAGAAGTCCTTTATAAATCTCCTGTAGAAGTCGGCGTGTCCCAAGAAACTCCTTATCCCCTTGACATTAACCGGCGGCTCAAGACTCATCATGACCTCAATCTTTGCTTTATCAACCTCTATCCCTTGTTCTGAGATCTTGTGACCGAGTACAATCCCTTCCTTCACCATGAAGTGACATTTCTCCCAGTTCAGCACCAAGTTTGTCTCCTCACACCTCTTAAGTACCCTGCAAAGATTAGACAAACAAGCACCAAAAGAAGCACCATACACAGAAAAGTTATCCATAAAGACCTCTACCATCTCCTCTATAAGATCAGAGAAGATTGACATCATGCACCTTTGAAAGGTTGCTGGAGCATTACATAACCCAAATGGCATCCTTCTATAAGCAAAAGTGCCATAAGGGCATGTGAAAGTTGTCTTTTCTTGGTCATTTGGATGAATAGGAATTTGAAAAAAACCGCTGTATCCATCTAAGAAACAATAGTATGGATGATTAGCAAGTCGCTCTAACATTTGATCAATAAAAGGGAGAGGAAAATGATCCTTTCTAGTAGCTGAATTGAGCTTCCTATAATCTATACACATTCAATGACCAGTTATGGTTCTAGTAGAAATCAATTCATCTTTTTCATTCTTAATGACTGTGATTCCCCCTTTCTTAGGCACCACGTGGGCTGGAGAAACCCACGTGCTGTCACTGATGGGGTATATCACATCAGCCTCTAACAGTTTCAAAATCTCTTTCTTAACTACTTCTTTTAAGTTTGGGTTCAAACGTCTTTGATGTTCAATAGAAAAAGAGTTTTCATTCTCTAAGTGAATCCTATGAGTGCAAAGCATTGGTGAAAGGCCCTTGATGTCACTGAGAGAGTACCCAATGGCAACCCTATACTTTCTAAACTCTTTAAGGAGTGAGTCTAACTCATCATCACTCAGATTTTCATTCACAATCACGGGATAAGTGTTATTAGATCCTAAGAAAGCGTACCTTAGCCCTTTCGGTAGCTCCTTTAGGTCCACCTTTGGGGCTAGCAGCTTGCTCCAGTCCTCCTCGTGGCATGTGTTGAGGTTGCTGTCCTCCTTAGCCTCCTTAGAACCCGAGTCATGAGATTTCAGGCTGCCATCTTGAACCGCTGTTCCCTCAGAGATCGAGTCATCCAGTCGATCTTCCCCTCGTTCTGGTCCGGATCGATTACACTCACATCGATCACTTGCTCGATTAGATATGGATCGAGTAGTAGATCGAGTGGCTGAGTCGTTCTCTGAACTGATCTAGTTGGCCCTCTCGATCTTGTCCTCGATTTCTTTCCTGGATCGACCAACCTCCTCGATCTTCTTGTCGATTGTTGACCTGGATCGAGTGAGCTCGTCGATTTTCTGATCGATCTCTAGGCATCTGCATTCTTTTTCTTTCATAACCTTGCGAGAGTCAAGGATATGAACGTACTCCTGGGTCTGCTCGCTCATGAAACCATGCTCCCCTGGCTCCTTAGTCAAGGCTAGCTGCAGAGGGTCCTCTTGTGCCAACTCCTCAAGCAGCTCATCAGCTAACTCGTCCAAGATTTCAATGTAGAAAGCTTGACCACCGATTGTTGGCTTCTTCAGGACTTCATTGATATCGAAGTCAAGCTTTGTGTCCTTACCCAAGTGCAGGGAGATCTTCCCGTTCTTCACGTCAATTATGGCTCCGGTAGTCGCTAGAAACGGCCTACCAAGGATTAGAGGATCCTTTGGCTCTTCATCCATTTCAAGCTTAACAAAATCGGTTGGTATGTTTACACCACTGATCCTCACGGGCAAGTCAAGTAAACCCACGGGAAGCCTTATACTTCTGTCAGCTAGCACGAGGGAGATCCTACACACTTTAAACCTTATGAAACCGAGCTTCTTTGAAATGGAATGGGGCATGAGGTTTATGCTTGCACCAAGATCACACAAACAGCTTTGAAAATTCAAGGGACCAAGAGCACATGGTATGGTGAATTATCCTGGATATCCAAGCTTCTTAGGAACTATTTCCTTGTGAATAATAGCATTGCACTCTTCACTAAGCACCAAATCTTCACTCTCCTTGTTCTTCTTAGTAAGGGTATCATTGAAGAACTTAGCGCATTTAGGCATCATTGCCAAACAGTCAACTAAGGGCAGCTTGATCTCAACATCTTTCAAATGCTTCTCAAAGATTGTTCTATGCTTCTCAAGCAGCTGTTTCTTGAACCCTCCAAGGAAAGGAAGCTTCGGCTTGTATGGTGGAGGTACAAATGCATCTTTCTCATTGCTCACCTCCTCTACCTTCTTCTTTACAACCGCTTCTTTACCCTTTTTAGGTCTTGCAATCCACACATCGTCAATGGTGATCCCATGATCATTCGAAAGCTTACCCTCCCCCTCTTGAACAACAATGTTCTCATTGTCTTTAGGTGCAACTCTCGGTGGTAGCTCTTTCCCAGTTCTCAAAGTAATAGCGTTTGCATACTCGCTGGGGTTTTACTCACACTTCCCGGGTAGACTGCCTTGACCGTTTGAACTGGCTTTGCCTTTCTCCAACTGCTTGATCTTGTTGTTTAGATTGGTGATTTGTGTAGAGACGTCAGTAAGAGAAGATTCTAGCCGGTTGTTCATCTCAACAAACTTCTGATTTGTAGAAGCTTGACCTTGAAGCATTTGTTGAACATTGCTTGAACCGGATCTTGTTGTGGGGGTTGAGTTTGTTGCTGCTGACGTACGAAACCAGGAGGAAATATAGGAGTGTAGCCTTTGGTGCCTTGCTGCTGCTGCTGGCCCTGGAAGTTCCCTTGTCTCTGACCTTGGTACCCACTGTTTTGTTGAAAACCCTTGTTGTAAGGTATAAAAGGCTTTGCTTGTTGAGGGGGGTACACCTGATCCTTTGGATTCTCAACATTTTTACTCCTGTAAGAGAGATTGTTGTTGGCTTGGTATCCTTGTGAATAGCCCTGAGGCTTGTTGTAGTTCTGACCAGCAACCCAATTAGCTTATTCTTGGCTCAACTCTAACTCCTCTAAGACATCTTCAGCTTCTCCCACAAAGTGTACATGCTTCTGATTTGCAAGCACTAGCTTGTCTATCTTCTCATGGAGCGATTTGAGCTTTTTCTTGTGTGACTCCAGCTCAGAACCTCTAGGAGCTCGGTCATAATCTTCAGTGTAATTCCCATCACTTAAAGCCAAATTCTCTATAAGCTCCATACCCTCTTCCACTTCTTGACCAAGAAAGTTACCCTTGCTTGTCGTATCAAGCAACATTCTGATCTTGGGTAATGCTCCTCTGTATATTGGGCTCAAGAGAGTCTCTTCACTGAAACCGTGGTGAGGACACTGAATTGTATAGTCTTTGAATCACTCCATAGCTTCACTGAACGTCTCGTTCTGTCTTTGAGTGAATCCACTAATCTCACTTCGCAGCCTAGCTGTTCTTGTGCTCGAGAAAAACTTTGAGAGGAACGCCTTCTTACATTCAGCGCAAGAAGTAATGGTGCCTTGTGGAAGGGTCTTCTCCAAGTGCCTAGCCTTATCTCCAGGAGAAAATGGAAAGAGCCGTAGCTTGAAAGCATCTTCGGAGATGCCATTTATCTTTTTCATCCCACAAACTTGCTCAAAGTTATCAAGATGCTCCAGGGGATCTTCCATTGCAAGACCATGGAACTTGTTGTTCTGAACCATAGAGACAAATCCAGGCTTTATCTCGAAATTGTTGTTCTGTACTGGTGGAGGAGTGATCCCAAAGCGATTATGATGTGTATTTGGAGCATCTCCAGCACCAATGATCTGAGGTGGTCTAGCTGCGTGGTTGGGGTTTCCATTGCCCCTTCCTACAGCACCGTGAGCTGGTGGAGGTCCCTCAGGATGTTCTTGCTCAGCCATTCCCACACAATCAACAAAACCTGGAAGCTCCTCAAGTCTTGTTGTTGTTGTCTTTCCCTCCTTAGTCTTGCACTTCCGAGTTGGTGAATATTGTCCAGTGGTTGTAGAAGATTGTTGTCACCACTGGACCTCAAATTCATGTACCTGAGAAGGCAAACAGTAAGGTAGAGCAATGAGTAACCAAAAAAAAGTAAAAGACTTAGTCTTTACTAAGCTCCAAATCCTAATGCTTACTAATCAATCCCAAGATGGCAACGGCGTCATTTGATAACCAAGATTGTTGTTTCTTTGCAAGTTGTGAATCAAAGCTCAAGCAACCTATGGATGTAGTATAGTGTGCAAGAGAGTATCAATCCAGCCTGGGATGTAGAAAGAACACTACGAATGCAAGAACTAAGCAAATCTATGCAGAATCGGGTAAATGGATGGTAAAATCGCTAAAAACTAAATGCAACGACCAGATGATTATGCAAACTATTTTAAAATCCCTAGAAGAGGGTTAACAACTACTAGAAGAAGACAGAGACTCTAAAATGCAAATCTACTAATTACTAAAAATCGAACACTGAAACGGGTGAAACAGGACATTTCTAACAACTTAGAAGAATGACTTCAAATGATCAAAGAAGCAAGCTTTATGACTAGAGAATGATAAACAGAGGTTTTTAAATGCTAAAAAGAGGATCTAAGGTTGAGGGTCATATTCAAGAGGTTCAAGATTCAATCTTTGGGTTTGAAAACATAAATCTACTCCTTTGAAGAGCTATCTCTAAGCCTTGAGAAACTTAAGCTAGGATCATCCATGGCGTGTGGTATGATCCCTTTCTCTGACCCTTCCTCCTAACCTATGGTGTGTAGTAGAAGCAAGCTTTATGACTAGAGAATGATAAACAGAGGTTTTTAAATGCTAAAAAGAGGATCTAAAGTTGAGGGTCATATTCAAGAGGTTCAAGATTCAAGCTTTGGGTTTGAAAACATAAATCTACTCCTTTGAAGAGCTATCTCTAAGCCTTGAAAAACTTAAGCTAGGATCATCCATGGCGTGTGGTATGATCCCTTTCTCTGACCCTTCCTCCTAACCTATGGCGTGTAATAGAAAGATGGGTCAAATAACATTAAACAAAGATCTCAAATGTTGGCTTAACTAACCCCCTCTACATCCATGGTGTTTGGGAGAGGATATATTAGTCTCTAGGATTTGGTTTTCAAGGATCTCTGAATCCGGTCAAGGTAAGAAAGCCCTGGAATCATATAGATCTTTTCCAAGACTCTCTAAGCTTTAAGACCCCAAATCCTAGAAGAGAATAGGTTAAGAACAAGAAAAACTCCCAAAAGCTTAAACCTTTGAACCCTTAAATCGCCCCAACCTTAAACCCAAAAGGTTACTACTCACTACACATACTTAAAACCGATTGAAATGCAAAGGAAAGAGAGCTAAACATGATTAAGGAAAGCGAATAAAGAAAAATACGTAATATTAAAAAGATTTAAGGTTCAAAACATGAAAAACTTCAAGAACAGAACAATGGCGTGTTTTCGCCTAAGAGAAACTCTCAAAAGATAAGACAAAGCGTGTGTAATGAAAATGATGTTCGCCTTTGCCAAAAATAGCTAAACAACCCTAATGGTCCCCTCACTACGATCCAAAGCTGATCTGGCCGGATAAGGTCCCAGAGATCTACTTGGGTCACTCGATCTCTGGCTCGATCTTCTTCTTGGATCGTCCACTTTTGCTCGATCTTTGAGTCGATCCTTTGATGATCGGGTCGTGGTCTCGATCTGACTCTCGATCTGCATGGCGTAATCCACGTCCGTACTCACGATCGATCTCCTCACTCGATCTCATCCTCGATCCTTTCCATGAAACGATCCGGGCTTAGTCAGTCTTCTGGTCGATCTCATCTAGATCAACCTGCCTAGCTCGATCTTGCTCTCGATCTCGGGTCCTTTGCGGAACGGCTGAGTTCTCCAAGTGTCCACAAGCTTCCTCTCGATCCAATGCACGTCCACGCAACCTCCACAACTCCAGTGTGTCTTAAACAGCCTGATAATGATGCAAAAATGCAGAAAATATGCAAAATGCGAATGTAAAGTGATCTAGGACCTAAAATGCAACAAATGGTAGAAACTAGCCTATAATGCAAGATGAATGCATGAAAACTATCTCTAAATGCATGCTAAATATGCAAAATATATGGTAATATCAACAAGCTGGGTGATTGACCAAGAGACCCAAAACTCTTGTATCACTCGTTGATCTGCCAATCATGATTGGGGTAGTGAAGGTACCAACTGACTTTGTGGTGCTTGATTTTGACTGTGCTGCAAAAGACTTAATCATTTTGGGAAGTCCCTTCTTGGCTTCAGCTGGAGCACTAATACATGTTCAGAAGGGCCTTATTGAACTAAGATTGGGAAATGATAAGGTCCTCAAATTTGATGCTAAGTGATTGAAGCATGGGTCCAGCAAAGAAGAGCATATTTATTCACTTTGAGTTCAAAAGGGAATGCTTGAGGAGTGATGACTTACTTCTTGATAGCTTCCTATATTAGAGCATTTTAGGCTGCATTTCATGCATCTTTTCCCTTGTTTTTGCATATTTGTTTAGCATTTTAGTCTCATTTGCACTTAGAATCAATATTGCATGCATTTAGTTTAGGATTGCATACATATGCATATCTTTGCATGTTTGTGGTGTTTCTCAGGTGTTTCTGGAGGTTCTTGGAGTTTGAGGAAGAGATGGAAGCAGCTCATGTTCAAAGAGATGTCAAAGAAGGAGATTTGCCAAATCTGGTCCCATATCGAATGGTGCATCGAGCAAATTATATCACAACAAAGACGCCTATAAACTTTCTCAAAACATGGTTTATTAACCTCATGAATATACTAGGTGCATTAGATAAACCAAAATGCATCACAAACCATTCATACAATCCTTGTTTTGTTTTGAAAGCAGTTTTCCATTCATCACCCTCTTTCATGCGAATTTGGTGATATCCACTTTTCTGATCAATGATAGAGAACACACTAGAACAAAATAATACATCTAGCATATCATCTAAGCGAGGTATAGGATGGCGATACTTAACTTTTATGTTGTTGATGGCTCTGCAGTCAACACACATGCTCTAACTTCCATCCTTCTTTGGAACAAGTAACACTGGCACAGCACAAGGGCTCATGCTCTCTCTAATGTATCCCTTCTCTATCAGCTCGTCAACTTGTTTTTGCAACTCCTTGGTCTCCACTGGATTGGTTCTGTAGGCTGGACATTTGGTAGTGAAGCTCTAGGTACAAAGTCTATCTGATGCTCAATCCCACGAATTGGGGGTAAACCACTTGGGTTTTCTTCAGGGAATACATCTCCAAAATCCTGCAAAAGAAAAGTAACTTCACTCGGTAGCACCGGTTCAAGGTCAGTCAAGCTAATGAGAGCCTCTTTATAAATAAATAGAATCACAGACTGTTTAGAGAAAAGAGCTATCTTCACCTCACAAGATCTCACAAAGAAGTTTGAGTTTCTCACAGGTTTACCCTCACAGACCTTTTTCTTGGCTTTTCTCAAACTCTCACTCCCTTTTTGGTGATTAGTGTTTGGGACACTCACACTCTTTTTCTTTCTTCTTGCAAAATAGTTTTTGATCTTGATGTACCTCAGATGGTGTCAATGGAACTAGAGTGAACTTCTTCCCCTTAAACTCAAAAGAATGCTTGTTTGTGAATCCATCATGTGTAACCTTGCGATCATACTGCCATGGCCTTCCCAAAGGATCACAAAGGATCTCATCAGCATACTTTCCAATCGAAAAAGGAACTCTTACTTGCTTTGCCACTGTCATTTCTCCATTTTCATTCAACCATTGAAGACTGTAAGGTCTTGGATGCTTCTCAATTTGTAGACTCAGCTTCAGAACCATAGTCTGACTTGCAACATTTGTACAACTTCTTCCATCAATGATGAGGCTGAAAATGTTCTTCTGAACAAGACACCTCGTGTGAAACAGGTTCTGTGAAGACCCGACCGTCTATCAGTAGACCGGCTCGAACCTCACCGAGTCTTCTCTCGGCCAGAATACAAAAACATGCATATTTTAAAAACTTTTCTTAAATTTAGACCAGTTCGATTCGTCAAAAGACATACATTCTCATTGCATAATTATTCCAGAAACACTTATCAGAATTCAGATTCAATAACATAAACTAAACTTATCAGATTTGGTTGAACTCAGAAAGCACTAACACAAGTACATAAACAAAAACTCAAACTCAGAACATGAATAAAAAAACCCAGTCCTAATCCACTCCTTTCCTTCACTGCCTTCCAGTCCGCCTTCGAAGCTACTCGCCTTGGACTTTATCTTTACCTGCACACTCAAAAAGAGAGGAATAAGTATTTGATAAATACTTAGTAAATACGGTCGTCCCGTAACACCTTAGCCAGTATCAGAAAACGCATCATTCTATCAGTTATACAATTCACATTATCACTTAGCAAGCAAGCACAGAAAACAGTACGGTCCTATGATCATCTTAACTACTTGTGAAGTCTCACAAAGCATTGGTTCTACTCCAAGCGAGAATCACACAACCCCTTGAGCTAGTAACTCGATCCGGACATTCACACAGCTAGTTAGACATCGTGTATTAACCATGGTTCACACTTAACCATTCACAACCACATAAACATTGACCTTGCTAAGCATAAACCACTGACACAAGCAATCAATGAATATCAGATAACCTAGCAATCAAACAATTCTAGATACAGACCACAGTCACGCACTCACCTTAGACACAGAAACAAATGTTTCAGTCGAATGAATCTCAGTGATTTCTCGAACAGACACTGAGATAGTCGGACACACTTGCGATTTCTTGGCTATCGCTCAGACTGGCCTGGGAAAATCTCAACACCTCTCGGCTATCTCTCAACCCGTGCACTTTTACTCGGGCAAGAACATGTATTCCCTCGGAAACAGTATAAAACAGAACCATTAGTCCGACGTTACCCGACAGATTCTCAGCACTACTCAGAATATCCGAGCACTTACCAGATTCTCTCGGATGAATCAAAGTGCTCTCGGATATCTCACGATCTGCTCAGAACTCCATGGATGAACTCGGTTATTCCCTTAGAAAACCCTCAAATCAGAATGAATGCTCGGATCAGATTGACAGAAACTTGGATAGAACACTCGATCTCTCGGTGATAGTCGGAATCGCTGGCGAAACTTCGATCTCTCTCGGCTAACTCTCGGAATAATCAGAAACTCTGGGATTTCTCTCGACTAATCTCTCTCTCACCCGTTATTTCTCTCAAATAAAGCGGCTCTCTCGAGAAAAAGTCTCAAAATCCCTTTTTATGCTCGCAAAACCTAGTTAACCCGGTTATAGCCGGCGTCTCCCGGTTCCAGTCAGGTTTATCCTGGTCAGCTTTGATTTCTCTCGGATATCGCCTAAACCGCTCGACCAACCACACAAAAAATTAGTTTTCATGCAACCAAACTCTCAGCCCACGGGACCAGCCCATTTTTACTCGGCTAAAACCCAACCGCCTCGGCTATTTTCCTTTTCCCTCGGACATAGTCCACTTTATCTCGGATATAGTCCACTTTTTCTTGGATATGGTCCATCCTGCTCAGTCAGCCCGGCCATCCTTCGACTATTTCTCAGTCATTCCTCGACTATGGTCAGAACCTCCCATCCATACGAATTTTTCCCTTGACTGAACTCACGTTCCTCCAGACAACCTCTTGTCCGGCTCGATCATTCCAGATTTTCTCAAATACGGATGCTGCAGGTTCTCTCTCTGTTCAGTCTCCTCAAACTTGGTACATTGGTTAGAGCATTCATTGGCATAATGTCTCTTGCCATGACACTTGAAGCACTGCACATCACGGTTCCTTGTCCTTGTAGGCTCGGCTCTCCCTTTCGTATCTAGACTAGTAGCAGTTGGTTTAGCATCAAACCGTGGCTTTGGGGCTGTCTTTACTTCTCTATAATAACTAGGTCTCACACTAGATGATGCAGCACCATAAGACTGACGAGTTTTACCCCTCCTCTTGAGCTGCTGCTCCATCAAGGTAGCTTTGTGTAACATCTAATCCAAGTCTACATAATGTTGTAGCTCCATCCGATCCTGAAGATCTCTGCTCTTTCCACTCAAGAACCTTGCCATTATGGCTTCTCTGTCTTCATCAACATCAACTCCTATCATAAGAATCTCCATTTCCTGATAGTAGTTCTCCACACTCCTGCTACCTTGTGTAAGTCTCATTAACCTTTGGTGTAGCTCTCTGTCGTAGTGACTAGGAACAAAGCGTTTCCTCATTATCGCTTTAATCTCATTCAATGTCTCAGCAGGATGTTCTCCATTTCGCCTCCTGCTTGTAACAAACTGATCCCACCAGTTAATAGCAAAGTCATAAAACTCAGTAGCTGCTACTCTAACCTTTTTGGATTCTGAATAGTTTTGGCAGTCAAAGACTGGCTCAATCTTCTTCTCCCACTCCAAGTAGGCGTCTGGATCATTTTTCCCATGGAATGATGGAATTTTCAGCTTAAGACCTCCGAAATTTTTATCAGCCTGACCTCTGCCGTCTCCATCACGTCTAGGTCTTTTTCTACTCCCCTGAGAAGAGTCACCATCACGGCTGTAGTAGTCATCAACTAGATTAACTCTTGCTGGTCTCCTTTGTTCTTCTTCTCCTTGGACATGCATATTTTGAGGATGCCTCTGCTAGCTTCAACTCTAACTTCTTCAAGTCGATCATAGACTACATTGATTTCAGTCCTCAACATCTGCTGCATCTCTCCTAACAAGGCTTCCATCAGGAGATTAGGGACTGCTGGTACTCCTCAGTTTTTTCCATCTTGAGACATGTTGTTCCTGCTAAGATTAACAAATAGATTAGAACTAAAAGTCCTCATAAATGTTTCTCCTAAGTGTTTCCCTCAAAAAGATATTTCACTCAATCAAGAATTCTCAAAGTTCCAACAGGACTAACAATCAATCCCAATATGTTTCTCTCAAGAATCAACCAGTAAACAAAATATAGAATAGAAAGAAAAGAAATTTCAGAAAGCTCAAATAGAATAGAACGAAAAGAAAGAAAGATAGAATAGAATAGAAAGAAAAGAAATAGAATAGAAAGAAGATGAATAATTGAAAGAGAATTAGAATAAGAAACTTTAGATTTTGCAAAAAAACAAATGCTAAAACTTCTTAGATCCTTTTTTTTTTCTTTTGTATCTTCTTTTCTGTTTTTTTTTCGTTCTTTTTTTTCCTCTTTTTTTTATATATTTTTTGTTACTGGATACGAAAATAAATATTAAAAATTAAAAACAAAAATGGATGAAAAGAAGATGAAAAGATAGAAGATAGAAATATAAGAAGGTGAAAAGATAAGAAGGTGAAAAGATAGTAGATGAAAAGATAAGAAGATGAAGAGATGAAAAATGAAAAGATGAGAAGATGAACATAATGATAGAATACTGAACTTTTGAGTGGTGCTCTGATACATGATGATGTGATCCTCCAAGATCGGACACTCTAAAGTTGGTAGGGATGATCCTTTAATCCAATGGAAGCGGAAATTCCAAAGGGAAAAGCGGTGGAACCTTAGAGAGGTGATGCAAGTAGCTCCAATAGTGAGTATATTAAACTTACCACCTGATACTAACTTATACCGCAAACAACTAACTTCAGTTGGTAGAATGGCCACACAAGTGTGATGAAGAACACTTGATAAATCGGGATGATCCCTTGGATATGACACACCAAGACAGATCGAAATGTTCATAAGGAACCAAGAGAATCACTCTCTAAAGGTTTTATAAAAAAAGGGTTTTGTTTCTCAAATGAGATTACATTACTTATATAGAAAGAAAAAGAGTAGGCAAAGAGCCAAACTCGTGGTCAAAGCAATAACTAAAGAAAAACTGAATAAAAACTAAGTTGAATGACTTTTGAGCTTCAAAAGTGACTCCTGAAGTAGCTTGATTTACGGATTGCCTTGAGGAATGAAGTGGTCGAATTAGTGCTGTAGGAAGCAGTTTCACAGTTTCACCATTTACTTATTTAGGCATAGTAACTTTGTGATCCATTTGCCTCATTAAATACTTTCCTGGAAAACCCATTGGGACAAAACAAAGGATAAGGACATAGAGTACAAATGATCACAAACCCATTACACCTCCTCTTGGACTTGGATCATCATCAGGACTTCTTGTGTTGAGTCTTCTCCATTCCGATCCGAGTTCTCTTTGGTTGCGAACATTTGGTTAAGTAAACCTCCAATTCCTTGTATGAATCTCTTAGCTTTAGCACGACTCAAAGGTCCAGCCGCTGGTACAAGCATTGCATCCGCAGGTTCAAGCTCAACTTCCACAAGTCATCCTGATTGCCTACCATGATCACTGCACACTTCCGCAAGGCTCAATCTCCACTTGTGATGAATGCACAACAGCTTTCTTTCAACAAATTATTTAGCTCTACAAGAACAGCCAAGCTGAGGTACATAATTAGCTGTTTCACTCAACATGGAAATGAGACATTTGCTGAAGCATGGGAGCCCTTTAAGTCATACACTTTGTTGTGTCCTCACCATGGGTTCACAAATGAAAGTTTGCTGTCTACATTGTACAGAGGAGTGACACCTAATTATAGGATGCTTTTGGATACAGAATCTAATGGCAACTTCATGGGGATAGTGTTGAGAGACTTGCTTTGGTAGAGAATTAGGCACTTTCATATGGGAATTATGGTGAAGAGTACGACAGAACATCTAGAGCTGTTGGAAGCGCTGAAGGTGAAAGCGCAACTAAAAAGGAGATTAAAGCTTTGAATGACAAGATAGACAAGCTTCTGAGTGTGTCTTTCAAGAATGTGAGTTATATTGGTGAGAGTGTTTCCGCACAAGAGGAAAATGGGACAGTTGTAATGGAATAAGCCTTCTACATGAATCAACAAAGCTTTGGAGGTTTCAACAACAATATAAATCATCCTAACTTCTCTTATAGAAGTCCTAATATCACCAATCCTCAAGACCAAGTGTATCCCTCACAAGGTGCTCAACAAAGCCAAGGAGCCAAGCCATTTGTTCCTTCCAACCAGCAACAAAACATTTCTCCAAGAATACCCTTTCAACGAGGATTTCAGCAAGAAAGATTGATGCCTTAAACCAAAGGGTTAAGTCACTAGAGAAAAAAGGAGCTTCATCTTCAAAGCCTCAAAACCAATTACCAGGAATGAGTAAAGTTAATCCTAAAGAATTCTACCACTTAATTTCTGTAGAAGATGAAGAGTTTGATGATGATGAAGATGCTTCTCTAGAAGATCTTGGTATGATTCTTCAAGAGATGTTACTCCGTGTGGACATGGTAAAAGCTGAGTGGGAGGGGAATGTCTTGAATGTCAGTATTGATGATTAAGAAGCTTTTGATATTGTGGAACAATTCCTTCAAGGTTTAGATGAAAATCTGAATACAGAAGAAGAGCTTGCTTTGGAGCAAGATTGAGCTGAAAGAGAAGCTTCTGAGAAGGAAGAAGCTGAGAAAGCTTCTGACTGGTGTTTACCTAATTATGTCCTTATTGGTTCACAAGATTGATAAGTTGATCTTAATTCTTGCTTGGGTGAGAGAATGATTGCTTGATTAGTATATCTCTTAGGCTAGAGTGGTTCTGATCTTTGATATTGCTGCATATTTCATGTGTTTTGCATACATATAAGATAGTTTCGCATGCATTTACCTTGCAGTTTATGCTAGTTTGCATCACTTTAGGTCCTAGAGTACTTTTGCACAAGCATTTGCATGTCTCTTGCATTTTACATCGCATTCAGGTTGTTTTCGGCTACTTTGGAGCTATGGAGGATTCATGGACGTGCTAAGGCTCGTGAGGAAGTTCGTGGAGACTTGGAGAGATCAGGATTGCATGCTTGGGACCCGAGATCGAGTAGCAGATCAAGCAAGGCAGGTCAATCCAGACGAGATCGACCAGAAGATCGAGTAATCAAGTCGATGCAAGCAGATGGATCGAGACCAAGATGGAGTGTAGAGATCGATCTGAAGTACAGACGTAAATGACGCCATGCAGATCGAGGACCGGATCAAGCTTCCAACCCGATCAGCACAAGATCGACTCAGAGATCGACGAAGAGCCATCCGATCCAAGAAGAGATCGATTGCCAGATCGAGCTTCGTACTCGATCCTATACCAACCTTATCCGTCCAGCTGGTTTTGGACCGTAGCGAAGGGGGGGGGACCATTTGCGGTTTGGCCATTTTTGGCAAAAGGCAACGATCCCTTTCATTATCCCCATTCTGTCTTCTCTTTTTTTTTTCTCTCTCTCGTTTTTAGGCGAATCGCCATTGTAGACTTTCGAAGCTTTTTTTGCTTTTTACGTTTTGAATATTGAATCTTTGCTTTGAAACTATCGTTTTTCATGTTCAGTCTATCATCTATTGCATTTTGTTTGGTTTACTTTATGAGTAGTGAGTAGTCTTGTTGGGTTTCGGGGTTGGGGCAATTCGAAAGGGTCAAAAAGGTTAATGTTTTGTGTTTTCTTGTTCTTCATCACCATCTCTTCTAGGATTTCGAACGTTTAAGGCTTAGAGACTCTCACGCCAAGATCTCTAAGATCCGAGGGATGTCTTACCTTGACAGGATCCAGATGTCTTGGAAAATCGAATCCTAGAGGCTAGTCTACCTTTCCCACACGCCATGGTTGTAAAGGGGACTAGTTAGGCCGTGTGTTTGATATCTATGTTTTATGCCCTTCAATCTCTTTTTCCACCAAACGCCATGGGTTTGGAGAAGAGAATGAAGGAGTGATCCATACCACACGCCATGGATGGATCTTGTTTTTTTTTCAAGGCCTAGGGAACCTCTCAAAGAGAGTAGATTTAATGTTTTTCAAACAAGCTTTGACTTTTAAGACCCACGAACGTAACCCTCAACCCTAGACCCTCTTTTAGTATCTTAAATCGTTTAATATCATTCTATCATTATAAAGTTGTGTTCTTGTCAATCGCATTCTACATCGTTTCATCATTATAGGTTGTTCAGACGAGATCGATCGTTGTTGCTCGATCTAGTGGTCGATCCCGTGGTCGATCCACTATTCGATTTTTAATAATTAGTAGCTTAGCATTTTAAATATTTCGCTTGTTCCTTGTGGTAGTTAAACCTCTTCCAGGGATTTTAAAATTGTTTTGCCTTGCATTTAATCATTGCATCTAGTTTTTAGGGATTTCGCCAATCATTTTCA
Source organism: Thlaspi arvense (assembly GCA_911865555.2). Lineage (NCBI taxonomy): Eukaryota > Viridiplantae > Streptophyta > Magnoliopsida > Brassicales > Brassicaceae > Thlaspi > Thlaspi arvense. The sequence continues at coordinate 27,737,590 of OU466859.2, read as the reverse complement.
TAATCTGCTTAGATTTGCCCTTTCCTTTGCATTCTTAGTGATCTTGCTACCCCTAGGTGTGGATTGATTCCTCTCTTGCTCACTATACTACATCTTTGTGTGCATTAAAGTTTTGATAACCTCTCTGTTGCATCTTGACATCACCTTTGCATCATAGAAAAACATCGTTATCAAATGGCGCCGTTGCCATCTTAGGGGATAGAAAGCATTAAGATTTGGGGTTTGGTAAAGACTAAGCCTTTACTTTAAGTTACTTACTGATTTCTCTACCTTCACACTTGTGTCTTTCAGGTACATGAATCTACGTTCAAGGGGAGAAAACAATTTGCTACAACCCTTGAACAACATTCATCAACTCGGACATTCAACAACAAGAAGAGTTAGAGAGCAAGCTAGAGCCTTTGAGGAGATTGTTCAGCAAGGTTCAGTGGATTTTGAAGCGATGGCTGAGCACGAACATCCAGAGGGACCTCCTCAAGCTCACGGAGCAGTGGGAAGGAGTAATGGAAACCCCCACCACGCGGCTAGACCCCCACAGATCATTGGAGCAGGAGATGCTCCCAACACTCATCACAATAGGTTTGGGATCACTCCTCCTCCTGTACAGAACAACAACTTCGAGATTAAGCCAGGAATCATCTCAATGGTGCAAAACAATAAGTTCCATGGGTTAGCAATGGAAGATCCCTTGGAGCATCTTGACAACTTTGAGCAAGTATGTGGGATGATCAAGATCAATGGCATATCCGAAGATGCTTTCAAGCTGCGTCTCTTTCCATTTTCTCTTGGGGACAAGGCTAGAAATTGGTAGAAGACCCTTCCACAAGGCACCATTACCTCTTGGGCTGAGTGTAAGAAGGCGTTCCTTTCAAAGTTCCTCTCTAGCACCAGAACAGCAAGGTTGAGAAGTGAGATCAGCGGCTTCACTCAAAGGAACAATGAGACGTTCAATGAAGCTGTGGTGCGGTTCAAGGACTACACCATTCAGTGTCGTCACCACGGCTTCAGTGAAGAGATTCTCCTAAGCACAATATACCGCGGAGCTTCCCCAAAGATACGCTTGCTACTTGACACGGCTAGTAAGGGAAACTTTCTTGGTCAAGAGGTAGAAGAAGGCATAGAGCTGATTGAAAACTTGGCATTGAGTGACGGCAACTATGCTGAAGACTACGACCGTGCACCGAGAGGTTCTGAGCTAGAGTCTCACAAGAAAGAGCTTAAGTCATTGCATGAGAAGATTGACAAGCTAGTGTTGGCTAACCAGAAGCATGTTCACTTTGTTGGTGAAGCGGATGAAGCCTTAGAGGAGCTTGAGTTGAGTCAAGAAGAAGCCAATTGGGTGGAGGGTCAGAACAACTACAAACCTCAAGACTATTCACAAGGCTACAACCAGAACAAAAATCTCTCCTATAGAAGCACCAATGTCGCGAACCATAAAGATCAAGTGTACCCTGCTCAGCAAGCAAAGCCTTTCGTCCCATACAACAAAGGTTTTCAGCCGAGTGGTGGTTTCCAAGGGCAAGGCAACTTACAAGGACAACAGCAAGGAAACAAGGGTTATACGCCAATGTACCCTCCGGGCTTTGTTCCTCAACAACAACCGATGCAACCGCAACAAGTTGATTCAGTACAGGCCATGTTACAACAACTGATTCAAGGGCAAGCCTCTACACACCAGAAGTTTGCCGAGATGAACACTCGCTTAGACTCCTCTCTCACTGATTTCTCTACTCAGATTACAAACTTGAATAACAAGATCAAACAATTAGAGATAGGAAAGGCGGGTACAAGTGGTCAGAATAGCTTATCGGGTAAGTGTGAGCAGAATCCCAAGGAATACGCCAACGCCATTACACTAAGAAGTGGGAAAAAGCTTGCACCTACGGTTACTCCTAAGCACAACGAGGACGTTGTAATTCAAGAGGGGGAGGGTAAGCTTTCAGCTGATGATGAGAACAACTTCCACAACGTTTGGATTGAGAGACCAAGAAAAGTTAAGGAGGTTGCTGTAGAGAAGAAAGTAGAGCAAGCTGCTAAGGAGAAGGACGCTTATGTGCCTCCACCGTATGTACCCAAGCTACCTTTTCCTGGCCGCTTCAAGAAGCAACTTATAGAGAAGCACATAATCTTGTTTGAGAAGCATCTAAAGGACGTAGAGATCAAGCTACCTCTCGTAGATTGCCTTGCCATGATGCCTAAATGTGCAAAATTTTTCAAAGACACGTTTGCAAAGAAATATAAGGAAAGCAAGGAAGTGCTGGTTCTTAGTGAGGAATGTAGTACTATAATACACAAGGAGATAGTCCCCAAGAAGTTGGGAGACCCTGGAAGCTTCACTATACCTTGCGATTTAGGTCCATTGGAGTTCAAGAGTTGTCTTTGCGATTTTGGAGCTAGTATAAATCTGATGCCTCATTCTATAACAAATAAGTTGGGATTCACACGATTCAAAGATTGTAGAATCTCCTTGTTGCTAGCTGACAGAAGCATGAGGTTACCCATGGGTTTGCTTGAGGACTTGCCAGTCAGAATCAGTGGTGTAAACATGCCTACGGACTTCGTTGTGTTGGAAATGGATGAAGAACCTAAGGATCCGCTCATCCTTGGTAGACCGTTCTTAGCCACTGCTGGAGCAATCATCGACGTCAAGAATGGGAAGATAGCTCTACACTTGGGTAAAGATATAAGGCTGGATTTTGATATCAATGAGATCCTAAAGAAGCCCACCATAGAAGGGAAAGCCTTCTACATTGAGACGTTGGACGCTTTGGCGGATGAACTGCTAGAAGAGCTTGCACAGGAGGATCACTTGAAGCTGGCATTGACTAAGGAGCCATGAAAGTACGGTTTCGTGGATCAGAGGAATCAGGAGTACGTTAATCTCCTTGATTCTAGGAAAGTTGCGCTAGAAGATGAAGGCGGATGCCTAGAGATCGATCAGGAAATTGAGAAGATCACTCGATCCAAGTCAGCAATCGGCAAGAAGATCAGGGATACTGGTCGATTCAGAGAAGTGAACGACTCAGACACCCGAATCATTACTCGATCCCAGCTAAATCGAGTGAGTGATCGAGTTGAGAGCAGTCGATCCAGAAAAATAATCGATGGAAAGATCGAGGGAAGTCAACCGATCAGTTCAGAGATCAAGACGGGGACTCGATCTCCTGCTCGATCCCAATTAAATCGAGTGGGAGAATCGAGTGAAATTGCTCGATCCGGGCCAGAACGAGTGCAAGATCGACTGGAAGACTCGATCTCGGAGGGGACAACGGTTCAAAAAAGCAGTCTTTTGAGTCTTGTCTCGGGTTCTAAGGAGGGTTCTAAGGAGGAAAACAACAACAACAGCCACGAGGATGATTGGAGCGAGCTGCTAACCCCAAAGGTGGACCTTAAGGAGCTCCCAAAAGGGCTAAGGTATGCTTTCTTAGGGCTTAATGAAACCTATCCTGTGATTGGGAATGAAAACTTAAGTGATGATGAGTTGCACTCGCTCCTAACTGAGCTGAGAAAGTATAGGAAGGCCATTGGGTACTATCTAAGTGACATCAAGGGCCTTTCACCAATGCTTTGCACTCATAGGATTCACTTGGATAATGAGAACGCCTCTTCTATAGAACACCAAAGGCGTTTGAATCCGAATTTAAAAGAGGTTGTTAAGAAAGAAATTCTTAAGCTGTTAGAGGCTGACGTGACATGGAGATCAAGGACAAGAAAGGGATAGAGAACGGTGTTGCTGAACACCTCTCTCGGATGAGAATCAACGAGTCTCTGCCCTTAGATGATTCGCTTCCTGAGGAACAACTCATGATGATCACTACGGCTGTTTGTGGAAAGCTAGAAGGGCAGTTTAAGGAGGTTCTGAGTTTCAAAGAAGAGGATCTTCCTTGGTACGCTGACATTGTGAACTACTTGGCATGTGGAGAAGAACCTTCGCATCTTGAAAACTATCACAAGAAGAAGTTCATGAGGGACGTGAGCCACTACTTCTGGGACGAACCTTATTTATACAAGAGAGGTGTTGACAGCCTATACAGGAGATGCATGACAAAGGAGGAGGCTAGAGACATCCTTTTTCACTGCCATGGCTCTTCGTACAGTGGCCACTTTGCTTTATTCAAAACCGCTATAAAATTCTTGCAAGCCGGTTTCTGGTGGTCGTCCATTTTCAACGACGCCCATGAGTTCGTGAAGAGTTGCAAAGCTTGTCAACGAGAAAGGAACATCACGAAGAGGAAAGAGATGCCTCAGTTCCCATCTTCGAGGTAGACGTGTTTGACGCATGGGGCATAGACTTCATGGGGCCTTTCCCTTCTTCTTACGGCACCAAATTCATTTTGGTGGCTGTTTTCTACGTTTCTAAATGGGTTAAGGCCATTGCTTCCCCTACAAACGACTCTAAGGTGGTGATAAAGCTCTATAAAACAGTCATATTTCCACGGTTTGGAGTCCCCAAGGTTGTAATCAGTGACGGCGGTAGCCATTTCATCAACAAGTTATTTGAGAGCCTTCTAAGGAAGTATGGTGTGAAGCACAAGGTGGCTACGGCTTACCATCCTCAAACAAGTGGCCAAGTAGAGGTCTCTAACCGGCAGATCAAGGCGATACTTGAGAGAATAGTTGGGACAACTCGGAAGGATTGGGCAGTGAAGTTAGACGATGCTTTGTGGGCTTACCGGACTGCTTTCAAAACGCCCATTGGAACTACTCCTTTCACTCTTCTCTACAGCAAAGGATGTCACCTCCCCGTTGAGCTGGAACATAGAGCATTGTGGGCTGTGAAGCGGCTGAATTTTGATCTAAAGACAGCTCAGGAGAAGCGCTTGATCCAGCTACACGAACTTGATGAGCTAAGGCTAGATGCTTATGAAAGTGCTAGAATCTACAAGGAGCGCACCAAGGCTGCTCATGACAAGAAGTTGGTACCCAAGGATCTTAAGGAAGGGAGTTTGGTGCTGCTTTACAATTCAAGGCTCACGCTATTCCCTGGGAAGCTGAAATCTAGGTGGAGTGGTCCGTATGAAATCAAGGAGGTATTGCCCTTCGGGGCTGTCACGTTGGTAGGCAAGAGTGGGAATGCATTCACAGTGAACAGACACAGAGTTAAGCCATACATGGCGAACGCATTTGACAAGGAGAGAACTTCAATACTTCTCCAAGACCCACCATCTGCCTAAACCAAGTAAAGTCTAGCTAAAGACATTAAAGAAAGCGCACTTGGGAGGCATTCCCATGTCTATCTTGTATATATTCTTGCTTTATTTCTCTTTCAGTTTTATGTTTTTATCTTATGAGTGTGTAGGAACAGGTATAAGGGATTGCAGAGCATGATCTTAGATCCAAAAGGAGTAAAAAGGGGCGAATATAAGCTAGAGATAGATCGACTCATTCTGGCTCGATCTTTGCTAGATCGAGCTAGTAAATCGAGAGGAGTCAGTCGATCTGGACGAGATCGAGTAGACAAATCGAGTGGAATGGTCGATCATGAGAGGACAATTCATCAATGCGTTCAGCCTGAAAAGCGAACGAGGTGTAGATCGACCGAGTCACTCGATCCTTGAAAAGATCGAGCATTCTACTCGATCTGCCATTCGATCTCAGCCAAATCGACCCCCGAATCGATCAAGGAAATCGATCCAAGGAGTCCAGCCTAGTTGACCAAAAGTCAAGGAACGAGAGAGTCAAATCGATCTATAACTCGATTCTATTCCAATCGAGTCACAGATCGATCAAATCTCTCGATCCAGCCAACATGGGCATGAGATCGAGTCCTATATCGACCAAATGGACTCGATCTCGTGCCGAGGTAACCAAAAACTTTTCCCTCCCTTTCTCTTTTCCCTCGCTTTTTAAATTTGAATGGTGGTCAAGGCAAGCATCTTTGACCACGAAAGATGTGCCTTGACCACGCCTTTTGTCAGAAAGCCGCTTTCCTTACCCATGGTTTTAGATTTTTGTTACCTTTATGTTCTCAACAACTTCACACTCACTCATCACTGTTTTTGCGAATTCTAAATCGAGAGAGAGTGGTATCCTTCTTTTCATAAAGGTCATTAGCTTCTGTTTTCAATCCTGCAAAGGTATTTTCAGATTTTTCATTAAAATCTTTTCAAAAATTCCTTTTATAATCGCTTGATTCATTTAAGTTGCTAGAGGTTTTAACAATTTTATAAAAGTAGCTAGAAATCAGGAAATATTCTAGATTTAATCTCATCTCTAGATTTTCTTTTCCTTTATCTAGTTACAATTTTTATAAATGTCACAAAAACCTAGGGTATTAGTTGCGAATTTCTTTCTTTGTATTCGCCGCCTATTCTAACTCTCTCTTCCAAGAATTACCTTTCTGGCAACAATGGCACCTAAGAGAACCAGAGAAGAGGATACACAAAGAGAAGAAGAGCAACAAGTGGTTCACGAGGAAGGAACTCAACAAGTTCAAGAGGAAGAACCTCAGCAAGTTCACGAGAGGATCCGTTGGACTAAGGAATAAAAGTCAGTAAAGAAGAGGTTAGAGAGGCTGCGCTTTGAGCCTACCAAGTTCGCGAGTAGAGACTTGTTGGCAAGAATGGATCTTCTAGAGAATTTTAACTCTCTTCTCCAAAACATGGGACTTGCTTGCCTTTCAAGGATGGATTGCCCAACATATCAGCAAGTCACCTTGGATTTATTCTCTACCTTGGCTTTTTCCTATGAGAATCTGAGCCTCCCTACTCCCTCACAAAGACCTCTCACCTTCAAGGTCAAGAAGCGGTCTTATCACCTTTCCATTGAGGAGCTTTGCCAATCATATGGACTCAATGCTGCGGCTAAGCAAGTGGAGTTTCCCCCTCTTAAGAACACCAGCATCATATGGAACGTGCTTTGTGATGAAGAATACAAAGCTAGCACGGCTAAGATCAAGAAAGTAAGGAATCCCGTTCTGAGGTACACTCTCAAGCTGTTGGCAAACACTTTCAGCGAGCAGGCCGTGTCTCCTACAGTGACAAAGACCGAGTTGTGCTTCCTTTTCCAAGGGATCAAGAGGATACTATGCAGCAGCGAAGAAGAAAACCACGATCCGCTGATGGATGACCTTGGGAATGATGTTAACTACGGGTGTATTCTAGCATCCTCCTTGGTGAAGTACAAGGCATACGCTCTGAGGTGCAAGGCGAGTTCGGCATACATTGGAGGGTTTATCATGCCACTCTTTATCCAAGCCGGTGTACCCCTACAACGGTTCGAGCCTTGCGGGGATAAATCATTCATGGACGAAACCTACATGCACAATACCGATAGCTTGGGACCTACGCCTGCTCCAGGGTTCTTCGCCTATCAGTTCTACAATGACGCGGGGAAGAAGAGCGTGTGCATCTTACCCAACGTTGAGGAAACACACTTGGATAGCATCGGTACGATCCAGTTCTGCCCAACCCACGAGGAGTGTTACGCCCCACTTGGTGCAACCATGATGCCTATTCAGTCCGCACGTGAGCAGTCAGAGTCACCACCCTCAGATGGCGCAATGCCAGCCCACTTTGAGCTTCCGAGGATGGACTTTGAGCCACAGACCAAGGCGGAGAAGTTTCTTGCTTCGGTGGTGGAGGTGCATTAAAAAATAACTAAGTGGCAAGGGAAGATGATCAAGAAGCTTGCCAAGAAGGTTAAGGCGCTTCAAGGGAGCTCATCCGCGAGGTCTAAGGGGTCCAAGAGTGTAGAGGTCGACCAGCCCAAGAAGAGGAGGAGATCGACTGGCGGTATTGTCATCCGTGAGCCAGAAGGCAATGCGCAACAAGCACGTCATTCAGTCCATGGCTTCCCGAGCGAGGATAAAAGGAAGGACATAGCCCAATGCTCCTCTAGCAAGAGCAGCTGCGCTGGAACATCCTCAAGTTCCAGCCGAGTTTAGCTCCAAGGTACCAACAACCAATCCTTGTAAATACCATCATCCGTTTTCGCTTTCTTTTGCTTTGTGTTTTGAACTCCTTTGAATTTATTTGCCACCGATACGGTGTCATTCAAGTTTGGGGGAGTATGTGTGTGGTTTGACATGTTTATTTTGCTCTTATCTTCTCTTTGCATCCCTTGAGTCTTCATTGCATCTAAGGCATAGAAAAGAACAAAAAAAATTGGTAAAAATTTTAAAAATTTTCAAAAAGATTTCATGTAGTTGCATTCACTTTGTTAAACATTTTAGGATTGAGTCTAGAATTTTAAGCATCTAGGTTGTTTACATTTGCCTAAGGGGTTAAATATTTTCTTAAAAAGGTGTTTTAAGCTCATGAATTGTTTCAATGCCCTAGTTAGTAGTTCTCTAACTCTTTGCTCACGCTTTGAAAGTAAGTCATTACCATGCTTGGATCACTTTTTTTTTTATTTTTGTGGCTTGACTTGAACATTCATGATTTGAAACTTGTCCTAATAAGTGAGAACCATAACCTGATTTCTAAATATCATTCTTATGCATTTGAAAATGAACACATGGATCTTACACATCTTTAGGCTCTCTTCCACCTTTTACCACTCTTTGTGAGCCTAAGTAGAACTCCCACCATTACCCTTACCTTTCTTTCAAGCCAAGTATTCTTGTGTGACATCATTGTGAGGCCTCTTTCCGGTTTGAACTTAGCATAACGTGTTACGTTTAGGCGACATGATTAGGTTCTCATATGATTGCTAGCTTTGCATTTTGAAGCTAGTTATAGGCTTAAGATAAGTTTGGGGGTTTGATGGGATTTCTTTCTTGTTTATATGCTTACGGTTTCAAAAGGTCTCTGTGATTGAAGTGATTAAAAGGTTTTAAGTGAAAGGCTTTGTTTTTAAAATGTATAAAGCTCTAGGTATTTCAGAAGATAGCTCTCTCAAGTAAAATAAAAAGAAAAGAAAAGAGCCTAAGTGCCGAATAAAAAAAAAAAGAAAAGAAAAAAAAAAAGAGAAAGAATAGAGAGCTATCAATAAGAAAAAGAATAAGGAGATAAAATATTTTCAAGCCTTTTCACTAGCCTAAAGAGTAAAGATGTTTTCTGTTTTGATTTGGGGTTTGCTAAGCTTATGCTTTGTTGATAAGGGTAGTATCTAAGAGGGTGAGTGAGCTTAAAATAAAGGAAATGAGAGGGGTTTTAGGATGATTGATTAGCGTATAGGTAGATGAGAATCTGATCATGTATGCATCAATTGCCTTTATCTTTAGCATTATACATAAAGTTCATACCATTCTTGAGAGAAACCCATTGCATTGTGAAATCCTTTTTAAAATGAGATCATTCTATGCTCATAGCCTTCACCCTTAGCCAAATGTGTTCTGCTTTAAAGTGCATAAGTTTGATTCACGGTTCGATCATTAATGAATGTTAAAGGATGAGATTCTTTGATTGTTTGGAATAGGAGAGTCATGATTTGAAATTCATTGTGTGATGAGTATGGCTAAGTTCTTTGGAGTATTAGTGTGAGCATTGCATCTTAGAATTAGTAACTAGGACGTTGAGATTGATTCATTTGAAAGGCACCTTCGCAAGAGCTTAAACCCCCGTTTTTAAAACCTCTCTCCCTTCTTGAATTTTGTTTGCTTCAGGGCAAGCAAAAAGCAAGTTTGGTGGGGAGTTGATATTGCTGCATATTTCATGTGTTTTGCATACATATAAGATAGTTTTGCATACATTTACCTTGCACTTTAGGCTAGTTTTCATTTTGCATCACATTCAGGTTGTTTTCGGCTACTTTGGAGCTATGGAGGATTCATGGACGTGCTAAGGCTCATGAGGAAGTTCGTTGAGACTTGGAGAGATCAGGATTGCATGCTTGGGACCCGAGATCGAGTACCAGATCGAGCAAGGCAGGTTGATCCAGACGAGATCGACTAGAAGATCGAGTAATCAAGTCGATGCAAGCAGATGGATCGAGACCAAGATGGAGTGTAGAGATCAATCTGAAGTACGGACGTAAATGACGCCATGCAGTTCGAGGACCGGATCGAGCTTCCAACCCAATCAGCACAAGATCGACTCAGAGATCGACCAAGAGCCATCCGATCCAAGAAGAGATCGATTGCCAGATAGAGCTTCGTAATCGATCCCACACCAACCTTATCCGTCTAGCTGGTTTTGGACCGTAGCGAAGGGGGGGGGACCATTTGCGGTTTGGCCATTTTTGGCAAAAGGCAACGATCCCTTTCATTATCCCCATTCTGTCTTTTTTCTCTCTCTCGTTTTTAGGCGAATCGCCATTGTAGACTTTCGAAGCTTTTCTTGCTTTTTACGTTTTGAATAATGAATCTTTGCTTTTAATCTATTGTTTTTCATGTTCAGTCTATCATCTATTGCATTTTGTTAGGTTTACTTTATGAGTAGTGAGTAGTCTTGTTGGTTTTTGGGGTCGGGGCGATTCGAAAGGGTCAAAAAGGTTAAAGTTTTATGTTTTCTTGTTCTTCATCACCATCTCTTCTAGGATTTCGAACGCTTAAGGCTTAGAGACTCTCACGCCAAGATCTCTAAGATCTGAGGGATGTCTTACCTTGACAGGATCCAGATGTCCTGGAAAACCGAATCCTAGAGGCTAGTCTACCTTTCCCACACGCCATGGTTGTAAAGGGGACTAGTTAGGCCGTGTGTTTGAAATCTATGTTTTATGCCCTTCAATCTCTTTTTCCACCAAATGCCATGGGTTTGGAGAAGAGAATGAAGGAGTGATCCATACCACACGCCATAGATGGATCTTCTTTTGTTTTCAAGGCCTAAGGAACCTCTCAAAGAGTGTAGAATTAATGTTTTCAAACAAGCTTTGACCATTGAGACCCACGAACGTGACCCTCAACCTTAGACCCTCTTTCTTAGTATCTTAAGTCGTTTAATATCATTCCATCATCATAAAGTTGTGTTCTTGTCAATCGCATTCTACATCGTTTCATCATTCTTGGTTGTTCAGACGAGATCGATCGTTGTTGCTCGATCTAGTGGCTGATCCCGTGGTCGATCCACTAGTCGATTTTTAATAATTAGTAGCTTTGCGTTTTAAATATTCCGCTTATTCCTCGTGGTAGTTAACCCTCTTCCAGGGATTTTAAAATTGTTTTCCCTTGCATTTAATCATTGCATCTAGTTTTTAGAGATTTTGCCATTCATTTTCATAATCTGCTTATATTTGCCCTTTCCTTTGCATTCTTAGTGATCTTGCTACCCCTAGGTGTGGATTGATTGCTCTCTTGCTCACTATACTACATATTTGTGTGCATTAGAGTTTTGATAACCTCTTTGTTGCATCTTGACATCACCTTTGCATTATTGAAAAACATCGTTATCAATATTTATGCTCATGGTTGAAGGATACGCCATCACAAGTGGGTCTGACACTTCAATCTTGTTGAATATGAACTGCTTATTGACACCAAGTTGGTTCCTTTTAGATACCTTGTATAGGAGTACAACATTGAGAATTGCTTGCTTTTGAATGCTTGATGTTTGCGTTTGTTAGAAATCCCACAACTGCTTAGAACATGGAGTCTGCTTTTAATTAATTGTTTTTAAGATCATCTTGCTTAGTTTTTGCTTTAGTAGTCATTCTTGCTTAGTTCTTGTTTAGTCATTGCCTAATGTTTATTGCTTAGTTTTGTTCACTTGCATTTAGTTTATGCTTTATTTACATTGCATTGCTAGGTTGTTAGAATTGTCCTTGTTCATTCAAAACCCCATCATTGCTTAGCTTATGGCATTGTTTGCATATCATCTTCCACAGATGGATTGATACTTGATTCCTATTCTAAAACTGATTAGAGGCAGGACGTTTGATCTAGTGAGACCAAAACCGCTCTTTCAGAAGTTGTCAAATTTTCTTAAATATTTTAGTAGGTTTAAAATATTTTGAAATATTTTTGATTTAAAAATAAATAAAAACTTTTTAGGGGAATGGTGTATTTTAAAAAGAAAATTCAAAACATCATCTAGCTTGAATTTATCTACATGTTTTTCGTATGTTTGTTGTTTCGGCTTTGTGAAGAATTTTGACCGCATGCTTCTTCTGCGTTCAGGATGCTGCCAAAGCAGCACCCACAGCTAGGACAGAAAGTGCTGCTTCAGAGGAAGTGTTCAGGGTAGCAAAACCGTGGAGGAATTTCAGAGATATCGTGACCATTTTAGGGATCAAATGCGTAATGACTCTGGAGTGGGAAATGTGCATCAGCATGCTGCTCCGGTGCATGGCCAGAACAGAGGAGCACAATATCCGCCACCACCTCCACAACCGGTTGCGCATGTGCCATCTCAAAGACCTTTTTACTGGGAAACGTTAACGCTAATGATGGATATCCAGATAGATCACTTTAACGGAAAATTGAGTGCTTTGACTGCTGATAATTAGAGGAAGAAGTTGGAGAAAAGCTTTCATGCAACCAGATGCCCACAAGAGTTCCACAGGGACCTACCTGTGTAGTATCTGGTAGATGTTTCATGATTTGGTTGCAAAGTGTGGTAAAGCTAACAAAAAGGCGTTATGAGTTGGCCTGGGCTGATTTCAAGGACAAGTTTACCGAGGAATAATTTCCGCCAGAGGCCAAGGATCAGATGGGTAGTGCTTTCGATAATCTTCGTCAAGAAAACCAAACTGTCCGGGAGTATAAGGAAGAGTTCAACCATTGGATGAGGTTCTCTACTAGACGCTTGGATGAAGCAGAGCTGATTCGTAATTTTGGAAAGGACTTAGGGTCGACCTCAAGAACCGGCTCTCTATCAGGAAGTATGCCAGTATGGTACATCTGGTAAAAACCACCTCAGAGCAGGAAATTGGGCTATATAAGGAGGTCAAATTATCCAAGCATTCTCAAGCAAAGAATGGAAAAGGGGCTGAGAGTCATGAGAGGAATTGGGACACTGCTAACTCGTAGCACCAGGAACGGTTCCTAGGAGTCTTGTTTGCTTCAGGTGCCATCAATCAGGGCATGTGTAGAGGGGTTGCACCGAAGGCCACTCACAAAGAGCGGCCCAACCGAGTGTGATCCAACTGTCATGAGCATTTATCATCATTGTGGACAGTGTACGGTTCTGATATATAGGCAACATCCAAGAGGACAAAATTGTGGACAACTTCAGTTGCTGGTGACAACCGACAAGACCTCGAGTCTATGATGCGGGAGAACACGGGGGAGTGGAACCGATCACTGGTATGTCATTTCTTATATATATATGTCTTAATTCATTAAGAGTCTTGCGGGAAATTTGAATAGCATGCTTTGTGTAGTACCAACTGTGTAATATCGTTTTATTGCTGGGGGAATTGCTGCCCACACTTTATTTGACACAAAAGCTAAGCAGAGCTTTGTGTATGCGGCACTGACTAAGTGTTGGACCTTCAAAAGCATTTTTATCTCGAGATCAAAGGAGATCGAAACCGCCGAAGGTGAGATTTTCAAGTCTATCGAAACTTTTGAAAAAGTGCCCATAGTGTTGGAAGGCACAACAATTCACGAGAAGCTTGTGAAAATGGAGGTGAACCATTACGAAGTCATTCATGGAATGGATTAGTTGACCGAACATTGAGCGGTGCTAGATTGCCCGCGAGCTATAGTACACTTTCCAAGGGTAGAAGGAAGGGTAGTTTTCCAAGGGATCAAGAAGCATAGTGGGATTTCCCTCATTGCGATGCTCCAGGCAGAAAAGTTACTAGAAAAAAAAAGAAATTAAGCATATCTCGCCACTATCACAATGACTGAGGAAGATGTGCTGCTGATACCACTTATATTCGCATCATTTTCCTTGTCTTCTCATGATATTTAATCTAGGGTTATTGCATTTAGGTCCTAATTTATGCTTTGTTTCACTCATGTAGGTCTAGGATGCATTTGTAAGGATTTTTGCATTGGTCATGCATGTTTGAAGCCATTTTTCAGGTACTTAAAATATCATAGGAGGTTAGGCAAGGGAAACTATAGCAGTCGTAGACAAAGGCGGGCGACCATATAGGAAGCATCACTCCGGGAGGCTACCGCGGGCAAAGTACGTGACAAGCAGCACGAGGTTTGCACAATTGCCAAGTACATCGGGATGAAACCGATACACGAGCGAAAGGAGATATTGTCTTGCATTGCATTGGGCAAACGTCATGGCAACAGCCTGATACAGATGACATTATCTGTACCACGACATCAGCACACTAACTTCCTAGCGAGAACCCATATCGGGCAAGTGGTCCCGCACGTGCTAGGGCAACCTCTCCCCTCACTTTTCCTATAAATTTTCTTCTAAGTAATAGTAGATCTTATTTTCTTGTTCTTTGTTCTTACGGTTAGCTGATATCTCCATTATTTATACCACATTAGCATGCATTCATCACTAGTTTTTGGTGTTTAATCATGCATATTTTACTTATTCTTATCCCATTTGCATACATTTAGAAGTTAGAGTGGTTTAGGTGTTGCATTGCATTTTGTTGCATTTGAAGTTTTATCAGGTACAAGAGGATGTTTCGAGACCAAGTGGTGCAATGGGTGTGAGCTAGGAGTGTTACAAGATGAAGAACAAAGGCGGATGGACTAATATCAAGTTGGATATCGATGTAGCCTGGCCGATATGGTGTGTACCAGACTATGTATCGAGCACTTGATATCGATACAGAAGAGGCAAGGCGTACAGAGGAGTTTATCAAGAGAAGCTGTACCGGACAGTGTATCGAGCACCCAAGCCGATACACATGAAGATAGGACAATATCGAGCAGCATATCATCTTAGGAATGCCCGATCTGGCTTAACTGAAGGCGATTGTATCGATGTCCATACTGAGTAGGATCAAGCCGATACATCCCCTGAAGTCTAATGTATCGACCACCGTATCGATCAAGACCAGCTGATACACCTGCAAGGAGAGCCAGTATCAAGCTGTGTATCGACTTCTGTAGCCGATATGGGCCATCCGGACCAGCTTAAAACCAGTTTTCTCTTGGTTTACTAGGGGTTTCTAAGCCTCACTATAAATACTTTAAGTCCTAAAAATTTTTGGGCAATCTGATTTTATATTGTTCTAAGCTTAAAAACTTTGTTCTTTTGGGTTATCTTTGTAAGACTCTTGTTTGATTAAGTGAATTTTTGTGTTTCTCTTAATCTATTCTTGTCTATTCTCCTTTCTAATCATGCTTAACCATTATTTCTCTTTGGAATTTGTGATTTTGATTATGGCTAGTGTGTAGTCCTTTTTAGGTTTTAAGATGTGATAGATTAGAGGGGTTCTAGGATTAGATCATTGATGTCGTGTGCCTAATATGATTGTCTCCCCTCTATTAGATGTGCTTAACATTATATTAGCCTTGGCCAAGTATTTTTTGTATCAGTGCTTTCTCTTATGCCTAATAAATGTTTGATGAAATGTTGCTTAGTCGTTTAGAGGATTTGTTCATCTCAGCCTAAGGAATTAGGTGTTTAAGGAACATTTTGGCTTTATAGAATTGGATTTCTGTTTGAATTCTTGTTAATCATTTGTTCACTAATGGAAATTAGTTATTGAGTAAGTACTTAGCAAAGTGATTAGTACCAAAGAAATTGGACTACTTATAGCTGTTAATTCTATGCTTAGGAGAAAACATTGTTTGATGATTTTTGAAGCATCATTGGTTTGCCCTAATCCACTCTTAGTCAATAACCCCGTCTTAGATCCTTCCTTTTATCTATTGAGTTTCATATTTCGAAATTGCCCTGTTTAGTCTTGATTATTTTTGGTTTAAGGAGTTTAAGCACACTTTTTATCTTGATTTGGCTTGACTTAAGTGAAATGTTGCATTCATATTGTCTTACTTGCCCATTTGGATTGATACCTCACATATTACAATGACATGAGTATATGTGGGAATTGATTAAAATTTAAACGCCTACATCTATTTTGCGCCGTTTCCATATGGGCTTTTTCTAAGCATTATGATTTATATATTGCTTGAGATTAAGCTGTTATTTTCTGTTTGGTTACTGATTTGCAAACTTATTCTCTCTCTTATAGGTGCATGAACTTGAGGTCTAGAAGAAATCAAAATCTGCTAGCCTATCAAGACAGCATCTTGCAAGTTGAGAGAGCATTGAAAGCAAGGAAAGAAAGAGAAACGTTTCAGAGATTCCACCAGCTTAACATGGATCAAGGTGCTGATGATATTAGACATTAAGGTCCACAAGGAGCCCCAGGAATGCAAGGAGTAAAAGGGGCTGCAGACGTACAAGGTTAACAAGGCCAACATAGCCAGCAGGGAATGCAAGGAGTGCAAGGGCAAAGAGGACCTGCACATGCACTACGCCCTGTGAGGCCTATAGGCGCATGAGATGTCCCCAATGCCTACAATAACAGAAATGGCATCATTCCTCCACCTGTCCAAATAATAACCTGGAGATCCAGTCAAGCCTAATCTCAATGGTGCATAACAACAAGTTTCATGGTCTCCCACTATAGGATCCTCTAGACTATTTGGACAACTTTGACAGACTTTGCAACATGAGCAATATCAATGGGGTCAGTGGGGACAGCTTGAAGCTCAGGTTATTTCCATTCAGTTTGGGAGATAAGGCACATCTTTGGTAGAAGAATCTTCAACAAGGGAGCATCACCAGCTGGGATCAGTGTAAAAAGGCAGTTATAACAAAGTTCTTTAGCACATCTAGGACTGCAAGGATAAGAAATGAGATCTCATTCTTTTCACAAAGAAGCAATGAGTCATTTGGAGAAGCACGGGAGAGGTTTAATGGTTATACCTTTCAATATCCATACCATGGCTTCTCAACTGAATCTTTGCGATCTACACGATATAGAAGCGCTCTCCTCATGATTAGGATGATCCTTGACAGAGCTAGTAATGGGAAATTTCTCTCTAAGGATGTGGATGAAGGCCTTGAGCTTCTTCAAAACTTGGCTCAATGTGATGGGATCTATAATGAAGATTTTGACAGAACTCAAAGAGGAGAAGAGGGTATACAAAGAAGGAGTTAGAGTCCATAAGAAGAGAGCTGAAAGAGCTGAACTCTAGGCTTGATAAGTTACTTAAAATGCAGTATAAGGAGATAAAATTTGTTGGTGAAATGGTTGAGATTCCAAGTGAGGAAGAGCTGCAAGTGGAAGAGGTGAACTATGTGGGAAATAAGGGAGGCTACAACAACTATGGCATCTAAAGGCCTAATCCCAACCTCTCTTACAGCAGAAATAATGTTGTCAACCCCCAAGATCAGGTTTATCCTCCACAACAGCCTCAAGGGAACCAGCAATGACCTTTTGCGCCATTTAACAGAGGCTATGCTCCAATGAATAACTTTCAAAGTAACTTCCAGCCAAAGAAGTTTGCTCCTCCAATTTTTGCACAAGACCAAGCAAGCTCCTCAAACACTAATGAAGCTGAAATGAAAGAATGCTGCAATAACTCCTTCCATGCTGAACATCCAAAGAAGTTTGTTGAAGTTTACAAATGTGGAGACCATCAAGAAGTTTGTTGAAGTTTACAACAGGATAGACTACTTCCATGCTGAACTCTCCACTAAGGTTGATGGGTTAACATCAAGCGTGAAGACACTTGAGATCAATAAAGGCATTGCTGGACCTAGACCTCAAGGAAATCCTAAGGAGTTCTGCAATGCTATAGCATCCAAAGAAGAGCCTGTCTTGTCTGAAGAAGAAGCTATTTTAGAAGACTTCCTTTCATTGATCAATGAGGACATTGAAATTCAGAGTGGGGGAGAAGAGTCTTTAGCAGATAATGCTACCAAAGAGGATGGTAAGGAAGAATCTCTTGAAGAGGAAACCACCAAGGAAGAGGAGAAGAGGGCGCCACTTGTGACTGTTGAGGCAAAGGAGGAAGACAATGTCTATGATCTTTCTCCTTAAAAGCCTGCTCTCCCTTTTCCTGGAAGATTCAAGAAGGAGCTCATTGAGAATTACAATAATCTCTATGAAGCTCAATATAAGAAGGTCTATGGAGACAAAGCTGAGCTGCCTACTAGACCAACATTGGAGAAGCTTAACATTACCAATCTTGGTGATCCCGATTGCTTTACTTTTCCTTGTGAGCTGAAGGGAAAGACTTTCACAAGCTGCCTTTGTGATCTTGGTGCAAGCATAAATCTGCTTCCTTCCTATACAGCCAAAGCACTAGGCTACAACACTTTCCAAGAGATCAATGTCTATCTCACCATTGCGGATGGCTCAGTCAAGACGCCACTTGCAGCTCTAAAGGATATGATGATAGAAGGAGAGGTGACCCCAACTGACTTTCTGGTCTTGGATGTAGAAGGAAAGATCAAGAATCCCATAACTTCATCACTCTCTTCTCTCTCTCTCACACTCTTATTTCGCTATTTGCAACCAGAAAATTCAAATTTTATTAGTCCTTAAGTGCTTAGGAGAGCTCAACCACTACATGTATTATCCCTTGCCCTTTTTAATTGTTCAATGTTTCTTTGAATCACTTAAGGATTGATTTTATTGGTTGGTTGTAAGTTTTAGTTTTAGAATGTTGTTTCTTAGTTTCATTTTGTTGTTTTTGCATGGTGAAAATTTTTTTTGGCTCTGAAGCATCTCTAATTGTCATTTATTGGCTAGTCAAATTCATCCATTATTTAGCTTCACCATGCTAGGATTCATGTTCTTTTTATTTTTGATATTTGTTTTTCAAAATTCTTTGCATGCTTTGTTTATTGTATTGCTTCACATCTGATAAAGGTTTACTTTAGTTTAAATAAATAAACTCCTTCTTTTATGAATTTAGTAGCACCTTAAGCATAGTCTTTTGTTCCAACCTTGGTTCTCATTTTTGTTTTAAAAATTTTGTGTTTTAGGTACCATGGAAAGAACAACAAGGAGTGCAGCTAACAAAGAAGTGGAGAAGCAAGAGAAGGCAAAAGGGAAGAGCAAGGAAGTAGGGAGTCCTAGCGCCAAGGCTCAAGGGAAAAACAAAGTTGATGCTGGTCCTAGTTAGCAAGCCGTGCCAAGGAAGAAGAGCTCAACTACTCCTGCCCAAAGACAGCTCTTTGATATTTTCCAAAAGGTGGATGTGAGACCTTCAAGATATCTCCATGTGCTAACAATGAAGAGCAGGTGGATCCATGAATATTGCGAGTCACTTCTAGAGGCAATAGAGCTGTCTAAGCTTGTGGGGATCCCTCATACAGCCAACAAAGAGCAAGTGCTTAAGTTCTTTGCCACAGTTGAGGTTAATTTCTATTACTTTGGTGAAGAGATTCCCAAAGAACATGGTGATGGTTTCATCACATTCAGAGTTTTAAGAGGAAATTATAGGTGGTCCTTTTCTGCCATTGAAGAAGCATTAGGATTCCCTTACGGAAGCTGTGGTAACCCAACCCGGTAAACCGTACCGCGGCTGTGTCCCACTACATCTTCTAAGTCCGTTTCTATACCTAGCCATATTTTCGAACTTTTTCTTTATTTTTATAAGTCTTTCTTATCAATACACAGCGGAATATAAATAACTCATTTCATTCATTTAACTCTCAAAAACACTTAAACAGATTCGAGGTTCCACATAAATCAAATCACAAGGTTCACTAACGATTACAACCAATCATCTAGCAACCTAACTGTCCTGACTCCAACAATGCCGCCTTCTCAGCAAGCTCAGCAAGCTCAGCAACTAGCCCCAGCTGACATCAACGCAGCTTCCAACTGTCCTGACTCCAACAATGCCGCCTTCTCAACAAGCTCAGCAACTGTCCTGAAGTCACGAACCACACACCCATTCCTTAGCTCAACTCGCAGTCCACTCATAAACCTGCGAGTCAGCTTCTCCTCCGTGTCAAACTCATGAGACACATACTTCCTCAGCTGACTAAACTGAGTCTCATACTGCATCACTGTAAGCATCCCCTGACTAAGGTACATAAACGCCTTCTCCAACTCGTTGTAAGCTTCCTGTGGGAAGTACTTACTCCTGAACATCGCTGAAAATGTCTCATAAGAACAATTCGCGTTCACCAGCCTTCCAACAATTCCTTTCCACCACGTGTGTGCATCACCCTCCAAGTAGTGCACTGCTATGTCCCTCTTGTAACCCTCTGGACATCGGATAGACTCAAAATTCCGTTCCAGTCTCATCCTCCACTCATCTGCCTCAATCGGTGTAGAACCTCCAGCAAAGAACTTGGTTCCCAACCGCACCATGTGATCCAAAACCTTGAGGTAACTCGGAACCCTCTCCACATGGTCCGCTTCCTCCTCAACCACATCCGCGTGAACCCCCACCGGTGGTACTACATGTGGTGCTGCTGCAACCGCCGGAGCAGGAGCCACCGCAGGTAGCCTAGCTAGTACCTTTGCTAACATCCCAAGCACAGCCTCTAACCCCACTGGTGCTACAGTCGCAGCAACCCCAGCTGCACCCGCAGCATTCCTAGCCACGTTCTCAGCTTCCGCAGCATTCCTTACTGCTTCCATGGCTGCCACTCTAGCCGCCTCATTCGCAACCGCAGCTTCCTGTCTCTCGGCTTCCCTAGCCCTCTCAGCAACATAACCGTTGACTGAGTTCACAGACCCCGCAGCCTGGTTGTCCCCATTAACTCTCACGGTTCTTCTGGTATCAACCATCTGCAAGTACACAATGCCAGTTAGCCGAAGCTAACTCAAAACATGTTTCACAACACCACACAACAACTTACCGCGAGACCTTGGCAGTGAAGAATGGATCGGACCCCCATAAACCCCAAACAAATAAACAAACAACAGCAGTCACCAATTTCAGTCCTAGAAGCGTTAAAACGCTCTGATACCAACTTGTGGTAACCCAACCCGGTAAACCGTACCGCGGCTGTGTCCCACTACATCCTCTAAGTCCGTTTCTATACTTAGCCATATTTTCGAACTTTTTCTTTATTTTTCTAAGTCTTTCTTATCAATACACAGCGGAATATAAATAACTCATTTCATTCATTTAACTCTCAAAAACACTTAAACAGATTCGGGGTTCCACATAAATCAAATCACAAGGTTCACTAACGATTACAACCAATCATCTAGCAACCTAAACGGTCAAACACCAAAGCCATAAGACTCTAAACACAAGTCTTAACACAAATAAAACCAAGTCCCGATCCATCCATATCCATCACTGCCGCCTGGTCTCGCCCCTTACTGCTTAGTACCTGCACACTCAAAATGAGAGGCATAAGTATTTCATAAATACTTAGTGAGTACGGTCATCCCGTAACACCTGGTCAGTACCAAAACACGCAGTCATACTTTCGGATTCAACATTCAACACAATCAATTCGCAATAGACATAACCATATCAAACGGCCATGATCATCTAGCCTAACCAACCAAGATCAATCCCTTTTTAAGACCCATGTCTACTTCAGCGAGAATCCCACATCCCCTAAGCTAGTACATGATCCAGATTACCCTGAGGTTAGCTAAACATCATATATGCCACGGTAAACACCACAATATATCACAACACAAGGATTGCTTATCAGTTCTAAACACATAACATGAAAATCACACAATCAACATGCAAACATTCAATCCTAGCAATCCTATGGTCCTAGACACCAACCACAGTCACACACTCACCTTAGACAAGGCTAGAAACAGATTGGTCAGAAGAAATCCCGATGAAAACTGCACCAAAACGAAGATATTCGATCTCTCTAAGAATCTCGTTCACCTTTCTTCGAGCCAACCTCTGTTTTCCCTCAGAAACCCCACAAAACAAGGCTATTAGCTCGAGGTTATCCGATGAAAACTCAACAATTAGGGAAATATCCGATCGCTTACCAGTTTATCTCGGCGATGATCGGTTCTGCTCGGCGATAGCCTGATCCCTCTCGGATGTCCTCGGGATAAACTGTTTTTCTTAGGGTTTTCTTTTGACTAAACTCTCTCTTTGCTTTATTTAGCTCAAATAAACGCAACACCCTCGAGTTAAGTCTCAAATTCCCTTATATACTCGCAAAACCCTAGGTAACCCGGACTTATCCGACGTCTTCCTGGTTCCAGTAGGATTATCCTGGTCCGATTCGATTTTTCTCGGCCATTCCCTGTACCGGCTCGACCATCCACTCGATAAATCCCAAAATAGCCGACCAAACACTTGGCCCACGGCCCAAATCCCTTCCCACTCGGATAAACCGCCCTTATCCGAGGTGTTTTCCATTTTTCATCCGGATATTCCTATTTCTCCCGGACAACTTGTCCCACCTCGGCTAATCCTCTATTTCTCTCGGAGGTTTCCTATTCCCCCTCGGAGACAGTCTACTGACACTCGGACTAACCTCCCAGACTCTCGGATATATCCCACTGCACTCTGATAAATCCTATTTCCCTCGGACTGGACCCTGTTTTCCCTCGGATATGGTCCATCCGGCTCGGCTATCCAGCCCACATCTGACTATTTCACCGGTCAACACCCGACCATAGTCCGAACCTCCATTTCCCAGCCAGTATCCGACCCTTGGCTCGGTCATCCCTCGGACAATGCCCTGTCCGGTACGATCATTCCATATTTTCTCGGATACGGATGCTACAGAAGCATAAGGGGGCAGAATTAAGGGATTAGGAAGGATGAGCTGATCAGCCTTTGAGAACATGTAGCATGAGGCGCTTACAGGCCAGGAAGACACAAGGGTTTTTTTATAAGGAATCCAGCACTCAGATATGTGCACAAGATCCATGTTTATAAGTCTCTTCGCAGGGAGAGAAATTGGCGCTAATGAAGGTGGCCACTGGGAGCTCATTGACCAAAGCTTGATCAACAACTTGGATTATACAAGAAAAGGTGTGGAGCTTAGGGGAACAAATGCAACAACTGGAATGGCTACCATCTTCATGCAGTAGCTCCTTGTCATCAAGAATTGGATGGCAAATGTATTGTGGAGGACTTGTCTCTTCATTGATGGAAGCTGCAGGAGTTGAGCTATGACCACCAACAGCCAAGGTGGAATGGTTAGATATGAAATATCTAAAGAAATCAAGGTTCCTTGGAGAAAATATGGGTGACAAGTTCATCTACAACTTTGTCCAAGAAGATGGCACAGCAGCAAAGATGCTCCTACCAAACCAGCATCTCACAACCTTCTCCAATCCAGACAGCATAGGCTTTCTCATTCCCTATCATTTACTTTACCAAGAAGGCGCCTCACATTCCCAGCATCACCAAGGCGCCAACATCCCTCTTGGTCAAGGAGACTATCCTCTTGTTGTCCATGAAGGAGGACAAATGGAAGAAGAAGACCAAGAAGAACAAGAAGAGGGAGAACCAAATTCACCAAGTTACAATAGTGAGGATTACCACTTTCTGCCTCATGACTTGTAACAACAAGGAGGTCCTTGACAAAAGTTCATAAGAACATCAACCTCTTGCAAAGATGGAATAAATGGAAAGATAAAACTCTCAAGATGTTTGTGAGAGGAATGAAAGGTATGAAGGACCAGATCAAAGATCTGAAAAGGAAGGCATGTGGAGCCTCTAGTTCTGTTCTTCAAGAAGAGCTAGAAGCTGAAAGCCAAGGGATGGCTAGAGCACCTAGTAGAAAGCGCTCTTTTGCTGGATATTAGGAAATAAGAGCTTGGGTGCCACCTAGACCTTCAGCTCAAGAAGCGCCAAGGATGGGAAGAAGGCCAAGGAGAGAGAGGCATGTTAGGAGCCACAACATTCACATCATGGAGGATCTTTGAGGGATCTCCCACACTTCCAAAAATACCCACTAAGTTACCAAAAACTCCTCCATAGTATGTACCATTTTAACCTTGCATATATTTTTTTTTTTTTTTGCATCTCTCTCTCAGATTTTATTACACAATGGGGCTGTGTAATTTAAGTGTGGGGGAGGGCTTTGTGTATTTAACTTTGTGTATTCTTTTCTTAGTTTTTCTTTGCATTCATCATTTGAGTCTCAAGCATACATCTAAGTACATAGAAAAACTAAAAAACAAGTCGAAAAAATGATTTTTTTTTGTTGCATTCATTTGTTTAAGATTTAGTCTAGTTTTTTTCATATAGTATTGTATTGCATTTGCATAGGGTACAATGATGATAATTCCTTGTAAAATGCTAAGTGTTTAGAAATGATTTTAATGCCTAAGTGGTTAAGTGTGTGATGCTTCTTGAAATGTTTAAAAATTAAGGCTAAACCATTCTTTAACTGCTTAATTTGATTCTCTCATCTCATGCTGAAATCGCTTGTTCGTTGAAAATAAACTCTATTTTATTAGAAACATAATTCTAATTTTGAATTATCTTGTTTGTGCACTGAAAGTGATTACATGGCTATCCGTGTACATACTTGGATTATCTTCTTCCCTTCTTACAACTCTTTTTAACTCAAGTAGCTGATCCTCATAATCAAGGGATATTTATCCACACCCTAAACCAATCCTTCCTTATAAACCCAAACTTTATAGTGAAAGTTGTGAGGCCTTGCATTGCATTTTTTGAATTTATCTTGATAAAAAGTGTTAGGATTAAGGCTGGCAAGGAGAGGCTCTGTTGTAGATAACAGCTTGTATTTTAAGCTTGGTACTAGGTTAGGAGATTGAGAAAGGGTAATGTTAAGTGGCTTGATTTTAATTGTATTCATCTTTTGAGAAGAAGAAGAAGAATGGGAATGCTAGAGTAAAGGAGATGATATAGTCATGAAAGAAAGTAGATTTTGTGGTTAAGTTTCAAGAAGAAAGCTGTAAGTGACAAGGATAAAAGGCGCCTTCAACAACAACGCTTTCAAAGATCATCCAAAAAGGGAAAATCTGACCAAGCAATCCACGAAAGAGGGGATGGAGATGGCTCCTACAAATCAAACGAGAGCATGTTCTTAAAAGAAGTCAACCACACAAGCAAAGAAGAAGTTCACCCACATATGAAGAAGAAAGTTATGAAAATTGCTTTGGAAAAGGGTTGACTTAGCGGTTTCATTTGGGGTTTAGAATTAATTAGGATCATCTTTGGGTAAAAAATGGTAGAAGAGAGCTTTTACTTGCATGCATAAGTGTGCTTTTACCTTTAGCATTTTGCCTAAGATAGAATCCTTTCATTCGAGTGATCCCTTGGTTCTCTTAACCCTTATTAAATGCGATCATTTTCATCTCATAACCATGTCCCTTTAGACCAAATGCTTTCACTTGATTTGCATAAACATTATTCATTGGTTACTTGTTTAATGAATATTAAAGAGTTGATTGATTTGAGCATTTGCTAAGCTTAGTTTGAGATCATTTTGAAACTGGATAAGCATGGCTGGGTTCTTTGAAGTATGACTGATCAAGATATGCATCTCACAATTAGGCACTTAGACATTAATTTGATTTCTTTACCTTAGCATTTTTGGAATTGAGTACCCACCTTCAAACCTCACTCCCTTCTTTTCTTAGTTTGTTTGCATTAGGACAAACAAAAGGCAAGTTTTGTGGGGGTGTTGATATCTCTATTATTTATACCATATTAGCATGCATTCATCACTAGTTTTTGTCTTTAATCATGCATACTTTACTTGTTCTAGTCCCATTTGCATACACGTAGGAGTTAGAGTAGTTTTAGGTGTTGCATTGAATTTTGTTTGCATTTGGAGTTTTATCAGGTAGAAGACGATGTTTGGACACCAAGAGGTGCAATGGATGTAAGCTATGACTAGAGCAAGAAGTAGAACAAAGGCGGATAGACCAATATCAAGCTAGATATCGAGGTAGCCTGGCTAATATGGCGTGTACAGGACTATGTATCGAACACTTGATGTTGATAAGAGGCGAGGCGTACATAGGAGAATATCGACTGGGAGAGAACTCGATACATCAAGAGAAGCAGTATCGGGCAGTATATGGAGCACCAAAGCCGATACACTTGAAGACAAGACAATACCGAGCAGCATATCGGATCGGGAATGCCGATCTACCTTAACTAGAGGCAATTGTATCAATGTCCATACCATGGAGGCTCAAGCCGATACATCCCCTGAAGTCTTACGTATCGACAAGCGTATCGATTGAGACTAGCCGATACACCTGCAAGGAGAGCCATTACAGATGTGTGTATCGATTTCAGTACCCGATTTGGGCCATCCTAACCAGCTAAAAACAGGTTTTCTCTTGGTTTACTAGGGGTTTCTAAGTACTAAAATGTTTAGTCAATCTAATTTTTTATTGTTCTAAGCTTAAAAACCTTTCTTTTTGGGTTTTCTATGTAAGTCTCTTGTTTGATTTAGTTAATTTCTGTGTTTCTCTTACTCTATTCTTGTATATTCTGCTTTTTAATCATGCTTAGCCATTATTTCTCTTTGGAATTTGTGGTTTTGATTTGATTAGGGCTAGTGAGTAGTTCTTTTTAGGGTTTAAGATGGAATAGATTTGAGGGGTTTTAGGATTAGATCAGTGTTGTCTTGTGCTTAGTATGATTATCTCTTCTCCATTAGGTACGCTTAACACTAGATTAGCTTTGGCCAATTTTGTTTAGTATATTTGCATAGCATATTCGGTTCATTTGAAGTACCTGGCAGGTACATTTGAGGTGTTTGGCAGCTATAAGGAGCTCTGAAAGGATCAATGGGTCAAGGCCAGGCCGAGCAAAGATGAATAAGGAAGATATGGAGCCATCTCGAGGTGCATATTGGGCATGCCAGCCCGGTTCAAACCACCTGCAAAAAACATCACTGAAGATCAGCTCAGATAAATGGCTTCTCCTCAGATTCAGCTTCAACACTATGTACCTAAACTGTAGCTCTCTAATTTAGCTTTCAAATGGACTTGGTCTCAGGTCAATCCAATATATGGTTGAAGACTTATCGAGCTTTCCATGAACCCGCTACAGAGACAACGGGCCATACCGAGGAATGTACCGAGCAAGCTGCCCGATATGCAAGTCCAGGGGTGTGCCGACCTGAATATCGGCCTATACTGGTAGATACACAAGCCACAAGACATGTACTAGGCCGAGTATCAAGGAGACAAGCTGATATGCCTTACCAAAAGGGCGATTGTGTCGAGCAGAGTATCAGGGAGAAAAGCAGGTATGCCTCAACAAAAGGGCGATTGTATCGATCTGTGTATAGGGTAGATAAGCCGATACACCTTAACAGGACATGTGTATCGACCAGCGTATCGACCAGACAGCCCGATACACCCCCTTTGAATAAAGCAATTTCTGGTTATTTCTTGGTTTACTAAGGGCTTTTCTGAAACACTATAAATATGTGAAGAGCCAATTGTTGGGATCAATTTTTAATCTATCTTTTTAGCCTCTAGACAATAGTTTTCTCTCTAGTTTTCTTCCGTGTAATCTTGAATTTCTGCTTTGAATCTTCCTTAATCAATCGAAGTTTCTGTTTATCTTCTCTCTTTTCATGATTAGCTATCTTCTTTTGCTTTGGTTCATGGCTAAAACCATGATTAGTGAGTAATTTGTTTAGGGTTTAAGATGGGATAGAAAGAAGGGGATTTGATGCTTATATAGTGATTGCTTAGTTCTTAATCTTACTGTTCCTTCCTATTGATTGTGTTTAATGCTAGATTGGCCCTTACTAAGTTGATCTAGATTCTAGGGTTCTCTTATGCCGGATAAGTGTTTGATGAATTGCGTGAATGAGTCAAGTAAGAGATTTTCATATCTTAGCCTAAGGAATTAGCTGTCTAAGGAGTATATTGGTAATATACAATTGTATTAGTTGCTCATAATGCTTGTTAATCATCTGTTAAGTAATAAAACTTGTGTGTTAAGTAATAAAAGTTGTGTGGAATATGTGTTTAGCAAAGTGATTAATACTCAAGAATTGAGCTTGTTATAGCTGTTAATTCTATGCCTAGGAATAGCTTGTTGTGGGGTTTGTAAGCATCACTAGTTAAGCTGAGAATCTCTTTTGATCATACAACTCCCTAAACCCTATCTCAAGTCCCATTTGTCTTTTACTTTGCTGAATTCTGAATTGAAGTAAAGTAAACTTTTACATCAGTCGGGTCCTCACATGTTGGTATCAGAGCATCGTTGATTCTAGTACAGTTCATTAGCATATTTGGGGTTAGAGTCCATCGACCTTCTCACTATCAAGTCTTGCAGCCTATTGTTCTGTGGAGTGTGGAACTCTTGTCTCGAGTTAGCTTCGAGCTAACCGGTTTTTCTGTTTGGCCGATGGCTCCGAGGAAGAGAACTGTGAGAGCACAAAAGAATGATGCTGGGGGTCTTTGAGAGTTCTGGAACTGGAACTGAGGTCGGGGACCCGCAAAGGAATGCAGCTGTGAATGCTGTGGCTGCAGCTAATGCGGGAAACATGGCAGGGAATGCTGCGGGAGCACAACCCGATTGACTGGAGGCTGTCTTGGGCTTGTTCGCTCAAGTGTTGGAGCGTTTACCGGTGGTTGCGCCTACGCCGGCAGTGGCACCACAAGTGGTAAAACCTTCATCCTCTTTCAAACCATCTTCAATCTTCAACTCAGTGTCAAGCTTCTGCTCTGGCTCATCAGGGAGAGTGTCTCTCATCATCATACTCATTGTGAAGATCATAGCATGCTCCACACGCTCTATAAGTTGTTGTTGCTCACTCCCTTCTTCAATAATTGTTCTACAAAAAGCTATGGAAGGAGAGACAATCTTGTAGACTTTGAACTCATCAACATTCTTCAAGATCAGAGAGCTTCTCTTGAAGTCTACTTGAGCTCCTGCTGTTGCCAAGAATGGTGTTCCTAGAAGAAGGGACTCCTCTCTTGAATAAGTCTTCTCCATAACCACAAAATCTGTTAGCACCAAGCAATTCCCAATCTTCAAAGTGATAGAGGCTTTGCAGGGCTTCAACTCCTTAATTCCTAAGGTTTGGCTTCTTGATCATCAATGGTGACGTTGGTGACATCCCCCCCCCCCCAAACTCAGCCTTTAACATGTCCACATGTAACAGCATCTCTTGAGGCATAATGCCTTGGTCTTCCAATGAAGCAAATTCATCATCAAACTCTTCATCGTCTTCAACAAGCAAGTGGCAGAATTCCTTAGGATTTTCTTCATTCTTTCCTGGTAACTGATTCTGAGCTTTTGAAGATGAAGTGCCTTTGCTTTCTAGAGACTTGACTCTTTGGTTCATAGCATCTAACTTGCCATTCAGGTCACAAGTAGTGGCGTCTATTTTGTTGTGCACTTCAGCAAACTTCTTGGGCATCTCTATAGTGGTGTTGACTTGACCAGTCGACAACTGTTGCATCCTCTGCTTCAAATCAACATATTGAGTGCTAGAAGAGGTTTGTGTATTGCCAAAACCTGTTGGGACAAAAGCTAGTCTTGGCTGAAAGTAAGCTTGTTGAAAACCGCCCTGAAATGGTTGGTCTTGGAGCAAAGTTGTTCTGCTGGTTGAAAGGAACAAATGGTTTATTTCCTTGGTTTTGTTGAGCTGCTTGTGATGGATAGACTTGATCCTGAGGGTTACCCACATTGGTACTTCTATAAGAGAAGTTGGGATGGTTCCTGTAGTTGTTAAAACCGTCTCCTTGTTTATTCATGTAAAAGGCTTCTTTTTCAACAATTGTCCCATCTTCTTCTTGTGTAGTAAAACTATCACCAACAAAACTGATATTCTTGAAAGACACACTCAGCAGCTTGTCTAATTTGTCATTCAAAGCTTTAATCTCCTTCTTTGTTGTGCTCTCACCTTCAGCACTTACAACTGCTCTAGATGTTCTGTCATATTCTTCACCATAGTTTCCATCAGAAAGTGCCAAGTTCTCCACAAGAGCGAGACCATCTACAACAGTATTGCCCATGAATTTTCCATTTGATGCTGTATCCAAGAGCATACTGTACTTTGGCGTCACTCCTCTATACAAAGTAGACAGCAAGCTTTCATTTGTGAAGCCATGGTGTGGGCACTGTAAAG
The DNA here is from genome assembly GCA_911865555.2 of Thlaspi arvense. NCBI lineage: Eukaryota > Viridiplantae > Streptophyta > Magnoliopsida > Brassicales > Brassicaceae > Thlaspi > Thlaspi arvense. Next base: position 27,707,828 of record OU466859.2, on the reverse strand, counting down.
TGTAAGACTTGAACTGCTCCCAAGCTTCAGCGAATGTCTCATTCCCATGCTGAGTAAAACTGGTTATGGTGTTACTCACCTTTGCTGTTCTGGTGGAGCTGAAAAATTTGTTGAGGAATGCGTCTTACATTCATCCCAAGTAGATATAGAGCATTGTGGAAGTGTCTTCTCCCACTGATGTGCTTTGTCACCTATACTGAAATGGAACAAGCGCAGCTTGAAAGCATTTTCAGAGACTCCTTGAATCTTTGTCATACCACACACCTTATCAAACTTGTCAAGATGATCCAAAGGGTCTTCATTAGGCAGGCCATGAAATTTGTTGCCTTGCACCATGTTGATCAACACAAGCTTGATCTCGAAGTGGTTTTGATGTACGGCTGGAGCGTGAATGCCATTCCTGTTGTGGTGAGTATCAAGCGCATCACCAGCTTCTATTGGTCTTGCTGCTATATGTGCGTGAACTGGTACTCGCAATCCGTGAACTCCAGCCGCTTAGTTGAAAGCTTCTTGTGCTTCATCTATGTGTGCTGCAGCTTGTTGTAATGGTGCTTGTCCAACAACACCAACATGTGGTAGCTGAGCTTCTTGCTTTGCCATCCTCTGTTCTTCTAACTATTGAACTCTCTGTCTTACAGCTCTTCTCCTATGAATGTTGTCAATGAAGGGAGTCAGATTTGATGAGCCTTTAGAGCTCAAATTCATACAAGTACCTGAAAAAACAGAGCACATAAAACACAGCAAATTAGTAACTTTTAAAGTAAAGAACTTAGTCTTACAGCAATGTCAAACTCAAACAATCCACAAATGGCAACAGCGCCAATTTGAAACAAGACTTTTGCAGGTGTAAACTCAAATATCCTTCGCCTCTAATCTGTTGTAGAATAGGGATCCGGTATCAATTCAATTTGTGGAAGATGAGATGCAAACAATGCAATAAGCTAAGCAACGATGGGGTTTTAATTGAACATGGACAAGTCTAACAACCTAATAATGCAATGGAAAAAAGCATAAACTAAATGCAAGTGAACAAAACTAAACAATGAACTTTAGGCAATGACTAAACAAGAACTAAGCAAGAATGACTACTAAAGCAAGAATTAAGCAAGATGATCTTAAAGACAATTAATTTAAAGGAAGACTCAAGGTTCTAAGCAATTGTGGGACAGTGGTTTTCAAGTGTGAAAATGAGGATTTCTAACAAAGGCAAACATCAAGCAATCAAAGGCAACAATTCTCAATGTCGTAATCCTAGAGAAGGTATCTAAAAGGAACCAATTTGGCGTCCATAAGCAGTTCATATTCAACAAGATTGAAGTGTTACACCCACTTGTGATGCCGTATCCTTCAACCATGAGGATAAAGATCAGAAGCACTATAGCTTAGGAGAAGTGCTAATTAAGCAACCATTCTCTCACCCAAGCAAGAATTAAGATCAACTTATTAATATTGTGAATTAATAAGGACCTAGTTAGCTAAACACCAGTCAAGAACATGGGTTTAAGAACACATATGCAACATCCTAACAATGCTAAGCAATGAACAGGAATGAAACAAAGGCAAGATCTTTTGATGCATACTATCTAACCATCAAGCAAGAATCTCAAAACCGGCATTATCTAGACCTAAACGAATCATCTAGCAATGGTGAACTATCAATTTGGTGTCACTGAACAAATGAAACATAGACCAAGCCAAACTATCAAGCTAAATTAGCGAACCATACTTAGAGATGAGATAACAAGCCATTTAGCGAACTATATGCATCAACCAATACGATATTCAATCAAAAGGAGCAAGCTTTATGAACAATAACCACTTTGCAAGAAAAGGAGACAACAGAGAAAAGTTAAATAAGCCTAATCACCCCTTATCATATCTTAATCACCACTTTCCCTACTTAGAACCTTAAATCTAAAGTAAAGTACTCACTAATCATGTTTAATCCAAACTGATTTTAGAGTTAAGCACAACTAGATGAGGTTAACATGCAAAGAAGATAAATATATACGACCAAGGTTCAAGAACATAGATTAAGAGACAAGATTAAACCATAAAAATGCAAACTATTTAAAAGATTAAGATCATTAAGGCAAATCGCCTTTCAAGATTTAGAAAAGAGAGAGTTTTTGATAGAAAGCTAAACTTTGATAAAGATAATGTTTTGTGGCTTCTCTTTTATAGTAGGGAGCCAAAAGAAGAATAAAAAACCTAAAAAGATGGGATAAGGTTAACAAAAGTCAAGTGGTCAACGCGGATAAGTTGCATTTAGGTCGTACGGAAGATGTTCTGCTCGATATGTGACCGAGACATGCTCCGTGCAGTGCATATCAACGTCCTTCCTCGATGCTGGTCCTCGATGCAGACCAACGGCTAGGAATCCTTGTGTTGATTATCTTCCTCTCGTCCTGCTGCTTGTATTGAGCATACTCCACGGGTGTTGTGCTCGATATGCTTGCTCGATATAGACCAGACTTTGCAAGAGCTCTATTTCTGACATCTTCTTTGATTATGAGCTGCTTCTATCTCCTTCCCAGCTCCAAGAAACTCCAAAAACACCTGAAAACCACCACAAATATGCACATGTATGCAAATGTATGCAATCCTAAGCTAAATGCATGCCATGTTGATTCTAAGTACAAATGGTACTAAAATGCTAAACTATAATGCAAAAGCAGAGGAAAAGATGCATGAAATGCAGCCTAAAATGATCTAAAATAGCAAGCTATCTGTTGGTTTCAGGTTATAGAAGTTTTCGTAAAACCGCTCAGCCCGTGTCGACCAGCATGTCGCCCGGCATCGCCGAGCTGAGACACCCGAGTCTTTATGCCGAGCTTTATGTCGACCATAGCCAGCCCGACATCAACAACCCGAGACTTCATGTCGAGCTCTATGTCGACCACACCAGCCCACATCTGCCTCGCCCGAAGTCCATCTATACATAATTTTCCCACTCCGCTAGGATTCCAATAAATACTAAAATCCCTAATTTTTTGGATCATATCTCTTTATCCTTTGGCCTCTTTCCTTTTATGTTTTTAATCAAATTGTAGCTTGAATATTTGTTTCTTTTCAATACAAGATTGCAATTTTTCTTAATTTTTTGCGTCTCTAATCATGTTTATCCCTTTTTAATCTTAGGGTTTTGTGGGTCAACTCATGATTAATGAGTAGTGTGTTTAAGGTTTGAGATTGGGGCAGATGGGGTGATTTTAGTGATTATTTGGGGTGATTAGGGCTTAGATCTTCTCATTCCCTTTCTTATATGATTGTGCTTACTACTTAGTACCTCTTTGTTGGAGAGTTGATCTTAGGTTTTCATTTGCACACTAAGTGTTTGATGAAATGCCTGAATGAAGTTCAATTCTTGAAAATGGTGTTTAGATAATCATGAGTCTTTGCATCTATCATTTCTTGCTTGAATGTGCTTATCTCTTAGTACCATATAAGTGGAGAAATTGCAATTAAATGTTGATTATGCATTAGAATGTTAATTGATGTTTGACCCATTGTATAAGACATTAGTAAACCTAGCCTAGTAGATTAGATGTCTAGCATGCTAATTGGTTATATGGAACATGCTTTTAATACTTGCTTGTCATAGATACACCAACAAAAGTGGGTTTGAAATGTGATAAGTCAAAGGAATTAGTGCCAAGAGATTGGATTACTGTTTGTTAGTGTTCCTTACCTAAGGTTGAGTGTTTAAAATTACTTGTTTTGATCATCCTAGACATGAACATGAATCACCCTATCACCTTTGCCATGATCTTGAACCATCTTTTAATCTTTGAAGTGTAGTTTTTACTCTGTTTTTGCTCTGTTTCTCATTGCCACTATCGCTGTTTTGTTTGCTTTCTTTTGCTTCTTTGCTTGTTACTAGGTTGTTAGATATCAGAACCATCTCTATTAGCTTAGTTTGGCAAAGTTCTCTATATCCTAGCTGTCATTAGCTTCTCAAGTGGATTGACACCTCAAGTTCTATAATGACATGTGTGTTTGAGGATTGATATCAACTGGCGCCGTTGCCGCTTGGGATTGGTTTAATTTATTTGAGATTGAGTTCTTGCTTATACTAAGCTTTTATTTCAGTACTGATTTTCTATTTTATTTTGTTTTCTTTCTAGATACAATGTATCACCCTCAAGCTTACCAACAAGCCTATCTAAGTGGCTTCAACCATGGTTTCCTTTATGAAGCTTATTGTGCTGCTTATCATAGCAGTTATGGAGACATGCACCAGCCTTATGCTCCCTTCCCTCCATACAACGCTCAAAGTAGTCCACTTACACCTCATGAGTTGAGTGTCACTGAAATATTGCAGCAAGTCCTTCAACAGCAAGCTAGTGCACAAGAAACAAACAGGTAGATCATTGATGCTATATACAACAAGTTGGTTCACAACACACTGAAGCTGGAAACTAAAATAGAAGACCTTACACTATGAGTGGGGAAACTTGAGTTGGAGGAAGCCACAGGATCACATCAATAACAGTATTCACTCCTTGGAAAGAGTAAATTACAAGAGTTGTCATTTCTTACATTACAAGGACATCAACTTCAATAAGGAGGCTGAAGCATCCACTAAGTAGATTGAAAAAATGCTTTATGGGGCTCAAGAAGTATTGTCCACTACAAGATCTATTAAGAATATCAATGTGGACATTGACACTAAGTGTGGGGGAAGTGCTTTTCAAATGAGTTCAGCTAGCAATGCAAAGGCTGATGAAGAAGAGAGGGCCGTCGAAGCTAAGGTTGTTTAAGCTGAAGGGGAGATGAAAAAAGGAGCTTAATTGGCTGAGCATGATGAGCGTGTTAGAGTATACTATGCTATATAGGAGCTTGAAAAAGAGTCACCTCCCCAAGAGAAACAAGCTGAACCCAAGAAGAAGAAGCAAGAGCCTTTACTCAAAAATAAAGCATCATTTATTGATAATAAGCTTGAGTACAAACCTCCTTTGCCTTATCCTGGTAGATTTCTTACAAAGGTTCAAAAGGCTGTGCCCTCTAGGTTCAGAAAAGAGACAGATGAGGTTGGTGTCCCCTTGCCTCCACTAGACACTATGATTCAAGTGAAGGATCTAGTAAGATTCATCAAAGACCTCCTTGGACATATAAAAAAGGTGAAGCTGATTGTAAACTCTTTAGATGGTAAAGAGAAGAAGTAAGAGCCGCCAACAACCCTCCATCAACTTAGCAACTCATGAAAGTTTCTACTCTCTTGTGATATTGGTCAATTGTTTGTGGAAGAAGCCTTGTGTGACACAGGTTCAAGTATCAATGTGATGTCTCTTGAATTGGCAAAATAACTAGGAGTCACTAAGCTAATATGTTGGTTTTGTGGACTAATCTTCCACAATCATTTTTATGGACTCATCTTCACGCAAATATGTTGATTTTAATAAAATAATTCCTTTGAGGATGGGAGAATGCAAGATACCAACTGATTTTGTTGTGATAGAAATGGCTCACACTTAGAAGGTTTCTCTACGACTTGGGACTCTATTTCTGAACACAGCAGGGGCTGATATTAAACTCACCAAAGAGAGAGTCACCCTCAAGAAAGTGAATGGTGGAGTTAGCTATGCAATGAAGCCTCCACCGTCATGCTTTTGTCGAAGCATTGCAAATATTGAGAAAGGAGCTGCGAAGAAGCCACCTGAGGGGATTCAAGGTTGAAGTGCTAAAACAAGATGATGACCCTCTTCATCATAATAAATATGATGGTGAAGCCTTCGATGGTGGTTCTCTTCTTGACTTGTTTGATGGAATCAAAGTGAAGCTCTATGATGGACCAAGGAGACCAAGAAAGAGAGTCCGGAAAACCAAGGAGAAGCTGTACTATGAAGGCAATACATTATTCAAGATGAAAGGAGAAGGAACTTCAGTTTCACTCTGATAGCTTGGTTTTTGACTAGCTTAGCAAATCCAAGCACACTCATGTCATTGCAGCATGTAACGTATCAATCCATCTGAGTTCATAAGACACCAAGAATACAGTAAATCACTTAAGTCAAGCCAAATTCAAGAAATCAGTTATGAACAAACTAAACAAGTCTAAAGACTAAACTAAGCAAAGCATGATATTCGAATGGATAAAGTAAGGATCAAAGATGGGGGTTATTGATTAAGAGGAGATTAGAACCTAACAAGTGATGCTTCAAAACCATTCAACCAATGCAATCTTCTACGTATAGGATTAACAACTATTACTAGCTCAATTCTATGACACTAATCACTTTGCTAAACACACATTTCAGATAAATCCTTTTACTCAAACACATGATCAGCAAGCATTCAAAATAGAATTCCAATCCTAAAAAGCCAACATGCACCTTTGACATCTAATTCCTTAGGCTAAGCATACAAATCCTCTAAGAGACTCTAAGCAGCATTTCATCAAACACTTACCAGGCGCAAGAGAAAGCCAAAATACTAAACAAGCCTGGCCAAGACTAATCTAGTGTTAAAAACATCTAATACAGAGAAGACAATCATATTAAGCACAATTCATAAATTCACTAAATCAAACTAGTTCTTACAAAGCAAAGCTGAAAAGGGAAAGGTTTTAAGTTCAAGAACAGAAAAAAATAATAATATCCAAGTTGCCTAATCATTTTAGGACTTTAGTATTTATAGGGGAACTAGGAAACCCCTAGTAAACCAAGATTAAACCGAAAATAAGCTGACTCGGACAGACCATATCGACTGTGAACATCGATATACATATCGATATCATCTCTTCTTATGGGTTGCATCGATGTCCCTTAGTCGATTTGCACGTCGATACAGAAGGCTGCTATGTTGTATCGGTTTGGCTCTCCATGGTCCGAAGTCGATACAATTGCCCTTTAGTTCGGGCTCATCGATCAAGCAAGTTGATATGGCACCTTGGTATTGTCCTGTCATGTGTATCGGTCTAGGACGTCGATACACTGATATGGACTCCCTTCTGTTGCATCGAGGTGTCTCTTAGTCGATATGCTTCCTTCTCACCACGCCTTTACTGTATCGATGCGGAAGTGGTCGATACTCCCATTGATGTGATCTGTATCGATCAGATGATGTCGATATCATCATCGATATTGGCCTATCCGCCTTTGTCCCTTGCCTTGGTCCATTCCCAGCTCACGCCCTTTGCACCACATGACCTCAACACTCCTTCTAGTACCTGAATAAAACTCCAAGTGCATGCAAAATGCAATGCAGCTTGTATAACTACACTAACTCCTAAATGTATGCAAATGGGACAAGAAGAAGCAAAATATGCATGTTTAAAAACTAAAACTAGTAATGAATGCAAGCTTAAACTGGTATATATATTGGAGATATCAACACCCCCACACTTGCCTTTTGCTTGTCCTCAAGTGATAGACACTTTATTTGCAAGGGTGAGAATGCAATGAGGTTATCAAACTCAAATGCAAGACAGGTTGTAGTACAGCAAGCAAGAGAGAGTCAATCCATACCTAGGATGATAGAAAATGCAAAGAGAATACAAGGACTAATACAAATCTAAGCGAAACAAGATAGGTTATGAGAAAATCCCTAAAAACTAGATGCAGCAACTTAAATGGAATGCAACCTATTTTAAAATTACTAGGAATGATCAAACTACCACGAGGAATAAACAGAATAATTAAAGGACAAAGCTTCGAATTACTAAAATTCGACTAGTGGATCGACCATGAGATCGACCACTAGACCGAGCAATAACAATCGATCTCGTCTAAAAATGCAAGAACAGTAAAACTAACGACCAGGATGCTATCAAAGATCAAGCGAAAGACGAGAGAAGATGTAAAGATACTAAAAGAAAGGGCTTAGGGTCGAGATTCATGGTCAGGGGTTTCAAAGGTTCGACCTTGGGTTGAAAACTTTAAATCGACTCACTTTGTGAGGATCTCTAAGCCTTGAAAACTAAGCAAGATCTATCAGTGGCTTTCGGTATAGATCACTCCTTCATCCTCTCCTCCAAACCCATGGCTTTTGGTGGAAAAAGAGGTTGAAGGGCAAGGAAAACGGATTTCAAACGAGTGGCTTAACTAGTCCCCCAAACTTCCATGGCTTTTGGGAAGGGGTAACTAGTCTCTAGGGTGTGATCTTCCGAGATCCCTGAATCCTGTCAAGGTAAGGAACCTCTCGGATCATGAAGCTCTTGGCGTGAGAGTCTTCAAGCATTGAGAGCTCAACACCCTAGAAGAGATAGCCATTAAAACGCTTTAGAAAACCCCAAGATCGAAACCCTTTAGACCCCTTTATCCTCTCAACCCCGAACCCAAATAAACTACTCACTACACATAATGTAAATCAAGCAAAGAATGGAAAAGAAAACGATGAACAAGAAAAGAAAACTAGATTCAGATGAAAACGATTGGATTACAAAGCTTCAGAAAACTCAAAGTTCGACAAGGGTGTTCTTCGTCAAAACCAGAGAGAAAACATACAAAAAAAGATAAGGATAAAAGTTGTGTGGGAAAAGGACGTCGCCGCCTTCCCAAAATGGCCAAAACAAGCTGATGGTCCCCCTTTCGCTAGCGGCCAAAAGTGGTTGAAAGGACAGAGATCGACTCCGGGATCGAGCGGTTCTCTCGATTCACTCCGACCATCGTGTCTTCAGCTCGATCTGGGTCTCGATCATCATTGGCGGATCGAGTGTTGCATCCGATCTCGGTATCGATCTTCGGTTGGATCGAGTGGTGTACTCGATCTGGCCCTCGCTCTGCATGGCGTCATTTACGTCTGTACCGTTTGATCGACTGCTTCACTCGATCCTCGTCTCGATCATTCTCCTTGGATCGCTTGGTCTTCTCGATCTTCTGGTCGATCACATCCTAGATCGACCGGCCATGCTCGATCTACTCCTTGATCTCTGATCCTTAGCAAATATCCGAGCTTCCACGAACTGCTACAACAGCTTGAGCACGTCCACGAACCTCCACGACTCCAAAGCAGCCAGAAACAACCTAAATGTGATGCAAAATGCAAGGAACATGCGTGTGCTGGTGCAAGAATGCTCTAGGACTGTAAGTGATGCAATCTAACCTAAAACGTGACACAAATGCATGAAAAGCTAACTAATGAGTATGCAAAATGCATGTAATATGCAGTAACATCAACTCCCCCAAACTTACTTCTTGCTTGCCCTCAAACAACATAAAATAAGTAAGGAAGAGAGGTTTTAAGAAAAACGAGTGGGGGTTTAAACTTCTTGCAAAGGTGCCTTTCAAATGAATCAATCTCAATGTCCTAGTTAACAGTTCTAAAATGCTATGCTTACACTCATACTCCAAAGAATTTAGCCATACTCATCACACAAAGAAATTCAAATCATGACTCTCCTATTCCTAACAATCAAAGAAACTCATCCTTTAACATTCATTATCATTCGAACCATGAATCAAACTTATGCACTTTAAAGCAAAACACATTTGGCTAAGGGTGAAGGTTATGAGCATTGAATGATCTCATTTGAAAAGGGTTTACAATTAGAACAAGGATTTCTCTAAAAAATGGTTGAACTTATGCATAATGCTAAAGGTAAAGACAATTGATGCATACATGATTAGATTCTCATCTACCCATGTAAACTAACAAATGATCCTAAACCCCTCTCATTTATCAACTTATATCCTCACTCACCACTTAGAGTCTACCCTTTTTCTTCTCAAAACTTAGCAATCCCCAATTCAAAACAAAAATATTTTTAAACTTTTTAGGCTAGTGAAAAGGTTTTGAAAATAACTTTGCTCTTTAAGTATTTCTTATTGGTAGCTCTCTTATTATTATTTTTTTTTCTTTTCTCTTCTTTTTTTTTATTTTTTTTTATTTTTATTTGGCACTTAGGCTCTTTTATTTCTTTTTCTTTTATTTTATTTTATTTGGGAAAGCTACCTCCTGAAATTTATTAGAGCATATACTTAGTTTTTAAACACAACCTTTTCACTTAAAACCCATTTCTTTCTTTCAAACATCAAACTCCTTGAAACCGAGAACAAATAGAAATGAAAACAACCCCAATGATCCCCCAAACTTATCCTAAGCCTATACCTAGCTTCAAAATGCAAAGCTAGCATTCATATGAGAACCAAATCATGTCGCCTAAACCTAACACTTTATGCCAAGTCCAAAACCGAAAAGAAGGCCTCACAATGATGTCACACAAGAACATTTGGCTTCAAAGAAGGGTAAGGTTCAAGGTGGGAGTTCTACTTAGGCTCACAAAGAGTGGTAAAAAGGAAGAAGAGAGCCTAAATATTTTAAAACCATGTGTTCTTTTTCAAATGCATAAGGATGATAATTAAAATTTCAAATTAAGGTTCTCACTTATTAGGACAAGTTTCAAATCATGAGAGTTCAATTCAAGTCACGAAAATCCTAGCAAGTGATCCAAGCATGGTAAGAACTTACTTTCAAAGCATAGACAAAGCATTAGAGAACTACTAACTAGGGCATTGAAACAATTCATAAGTAAAAACACCTTTTTAAGAAACTCTAACCCCTTATGCAAAATGCAAACAACCAAGATGCTATGAGAAACTCTAGACTCAATCCTAACATGTTTTGACAAGTTGAATGCAACAACATGAATCTTTGAAAAGTTTTTAAAAATTTTACCAATTTTTCATGAACTAAAGACTCAAGGATGCTAAAGGAAAATAAGAACACAAAACACATGTCAAATCACACATGTACTCCCCCAAACTTGCTTGACACCGTCCCGGTGGCAAACTCATTCGAAGAAGCACCAAAACACAAAGCAAAAAGAAACAAATATGAGCGGTTATGTACAATGGAAGAAGGTTGTTACCTCTGGTCTAGTCTCGGCTGGAACTTGAGGATGTTCCAGAGGAGCTAGAGATTGTTGCTTTGCCCTTGTCGGCTGGTTCTTGGAGAGAATGGCGCGCCGTCTGAATGGTGCTGCTTTTTGCCTCGCGGATGACAACTCCACCGGTTGAGAGCCTTCTCTTCTCGGGTTGTTGTGCCTCTTTACTTGAATCCTTCTTAGGCGAGCCTCCTTGAAGTGCCTTGACTTTCTTTCCAAGTTTCTTGAGCATTTTGCCTTGCCACTTATTGATCTTCCTTTGCATCTCCACAACAGATGCTAGGAACTTCTCGGTTTTTGTCCTCGGCTCAAAGTCTAACTTGGGAAATGTGTAGGCCTCGGGCATCTCATCTTCCGTGGCTGGAGACTCGGACCTTTGACGAGGAGCAATCGCTGAAGCAGGTGGTCCTCCTATAGGAGCAAAGCACTCCTCTTCCGTGGGCAAGAACTCGATGTTCCCAACACCAAGCAGCTCGGTTTCATCTTTGTTTGGCAGGATGCACACTCTCTTCTTGTCTTCGTCGTCTATGAAGAGGTAGGCCTAGAGCCCTTCTGCTGGCGTGCGTCCCAAGCTGTCGGTATTTCTCATGTATGCCTCATCCATGAAAGCTCTGGCTGGTACATGGGCGAAGTCGTGTATAACCACACCAGCTTGCAAGAATAGAGGAGTGAGGAAGCCGCCAATGTAAGAAGAAGTTGCCTTGCACCAAAAGGCATAAGCCTTGTATTTCACCAAGGAGGCAGCAAGCACACATCCGTAGTTCACCTCGTCGCCGAGCTCATCCTCCATAGGCTCGTCATTTGCATCCGGCTCACACACCAAGTGTTTCACGCCTTGGAATAGGAAGCAAAGCTCGGTCTTTGTGACCGTGGGAGCAACAGATCTTCCACTAAACGTGTTGGCAATCAGCTTCAGAGTGTACCTCAGCACCGGGCTTCTCACTCTCTTGATCTTGGCGGTGTTGGCTTTGTAGTCCTCATTGCTAATCAGGTCCCAAAAGTCGTTGGCTTTCTTGAAGGCGAGGAACTCGACCTTGTTGGCATCCGTGTTGAGACCATAAGCTTGACATAGCTCAGGGATGGAGAGGGTGTAGGCTTGACGGCCAACCTTGAAGTAGAGGCGACCTTGTGAAGGAACGGGTGTGCTAGGATTCTCGTAACGGAACTCCAACGTGGCAAGGAAGTCTATTGTCACTTCTGGAATGGTTGGGCAATCCATCCGCGACAGACATCTTAGGCCAATGTTCTTGAGGAGTTGGTCGAAATCCCCAAGAATCCCTAGCTTGAACAGCAGCTCTCGATCAGCAAACTTGGTAGGCTCAAACCGAAACCTTTCCAGCCGTTTCTTGTCCCTCTTCTCATCCTTAGTCCATCTGACCCTCTCTTGAACTGCCACCTCTTGTCCTTCTCCCTCTTGTTCTGTCTCTTCTCTTGTTTTTTTGGGGGCCATTGTACCTGAAACAAGTTTCTCAAGAAGCTTGATAAGCAAAACGGCGGTTTGATGAGAAAATAAGAGAGGAGGAGAAAGCTTATAAGTACTACCCTAGAATTTTGGGAAATTAATAAAAATCATAGCTAAATAAAGGAGAATCAGATCTTTAGATACTAGAAAATCTATAATTATTCCTTTTACTTAGCTAATTTTTAAAAAATCAAAACCGACCCTATATTCTAGAACAATATCTTGCGAGTTTAAAGGAAATTTTCCTAAAGATAAATCATAAAAGTTTGAAAATACCTTTGCAAGAAATGTAAAAGATCTTTGCTAGCCTCTGAAAAACGAAACTCTCACTCTCTTTGTTTAAAATTTTCGAGAAAAACAAGAATGAGAGGGTGAGAGGTTGTTGAAACATTTAAAGACTAGCAAAGAGCAAAACCATGGGTAGTAAAGGTGGTTTTCTGACAAAGTCTTGGTCAAGGCACATCTTTCATGGTCAAAGATGCTTGCCTTGACCAAGTTTTGACTTCAAAAATTAGAGGGAAAAGAATAAAGGAGGGAAAGAAAATGTTACCTCGGCATGAGATCGAGTCCATTTGGTCGATCTAGGACTCGATCTCATGCCCATAATGGCGTAGATCGAGAGGATTACTCGAGTCTTGGATCGATTGGCTCCCTCGATCATTGAGATGTTGGCTCCACGGCTAAGTCCTCATGATCGAGCTTTGTCTTCGATTTAGGGGTCGATTTGGCATAGATTGAGTGATGGATCAAGTCGAGTGATCGATCTGTTTTCAACAGATTTTCCCGAGAGAAATTAGATCGGTCTATCCGTTTTGGATCGATCGATCCTTTTTCGTCAAGGTTGATCTTATCACTCGTTCTCGTCTAGATCGACTGGCTCCTCTCGATTCACTGACTCGATCTAGCAAAGATCGGGTCAGGATCAGTCGATCTAGAACTCGATCTCTAGCCTTGTCTTAACCCCTATCGCCTCTTTTGGACTTCAAGATCAATGTTTAGACTTCTCATACCTGTTCCTACACACTTGCAGAATAAAAACATAAAACTGAAAGAGAAATAAAGCAGAAATATGTACAAGATAAACATGGGAATGCCTCCCAAGTGCGCTTTCTTTAACGTCTTTAGCTAGACTTTACTTGGTTTAGGTGGATGGTGGGTCTTGGAGAAGCACCGAGGTACTCTCCTTGTCATAGCTGTCTGCCAAGTAAGGCTTGACTCTGTGTCCATTGACGGTGAATGCATTGCCACTCTTTCCCATCAGTGTAACAGCTCCATATGGCAACACTTCTTGGATCACAAACGGCCCACTCCACCTTGACTTCAGCTTTCCCGGGAAGAGTTTGAGTCTTGAGTTGTACAGCAACACTAAACCTCCCTCCTTAAGCTCCTTGGCAACCAACTTCCTGTCATGAGTCTCCTTAGCCCGCTCCTTTTTATATCCGAGAGCTCTCATAAGCGTCAGTCTTAACTCATCCAGTTCGTGTAGCTGAATAAGGCGCCTCTCCTGAGCATTCTTGAGGTCAAAGTTCAGCCTCTTCACAGCCCACAACGCACGGTGTTCCAGCTTAACCGGGAGATGACAGCCCTTGCCATAGAGTAGAGTGAAAGGGGTTGTACCAATCGGTGTTTTGTAGGCGGTACGGTAGGCCCAAAGAGCGTCGTCCAGCTTCACTGCCCAGTCTTTCCTTGTTGCTCCGACGGTCTTCTCTAGTATGGCCTTGATTTGCCGGTTGAAGACTTCCACTTGACCGCTTGTTTGAGGATGATACGGTGTAGCCACCTTATGCTTAACTCCATACTTTCTCAAGAGGCTCTCAAAAACCTTGTTTATGAAGTGGCTTCCTCCATCGCTTATAACCACCTTAGGTACCCCAAACCTCGGGAAGATGATACTCTTGAACAGCTTAATCACCACCTTAGAGTCGTTTGTAGGGGAAGCAACCGCCTCAACCCATTTAGAGACATAATCCACTGCTACTAAGATGTATTTATTGCCATATGAAGAAGGAAATGGCCCCATGAAATCTATGCCCCACGCGTCGAACACGTCAACCTCGAAGATGGGAACCTGAGGCATTTCGTTCCTCTTAGTGATATTCCCTGCTCGTTGAGATGCCTCACAGCTCTTCACAAACTCGTGTGCATCTTTGAAGATGGACGGCCACCAGAAACCGGCTTGCAACACTTTCGTGGCAGTTTTGAATGAGGCGAAGTGTCCTCCGTAGGAAGAGCCATGTCAATGATAGAGGATGTCCCTAGCTTCTTCCTTTGTAACACATCTCCGGTACAAACTGTCTACTCCTCTCTTGTATAAGTAGGGCTCGTCCCAAAAGTAATCACTAGCCTCTCTCATGAACCGCTTCTTGTGATAGCTGTTGAGATGTGTTGGCTCCTCACCACACGCTAGATAGTTCACTACATCAGCATACCACGGTAGATCCTCCTCTTTGAAACTCAACACCTCTTCAAACCTCCCTTCTAGCTTTCCACAAACAGTCGTGGTAATCGCCATGAGTTGCTCTTCTGGAAGAGAGTCATCTAAGGGGAGAAACTCGTTGATCCTTAGCCGTGAGAGCTGGTCAGCGACTCCGTTTTCTATTCCATTCTTGTCTTTAATCTCCATGTGAAACTCCTGGAGCAAGAGAATCCACCTCAAGAGCCGAGGCTTAGTGTCTTTCTTCGAATAGATGTATCGCAAAGCAGCGTGATCCGTGTATACAATAGCCTTGGAACCAACAAGATATGATCTGAACTTCTCAAAGGCGAACACTACTGCAAGCAACTCCTTCTCTGTAGTGGTATACCTTGTTTGCGTGTCATCCAAGGTTCTTGAAGCATTGTAGATCACGTGTAGCTTCTTGTCTTTCTTCTGACCAAGAACGGCTCCTACGGCGTAGTCACTAGCATCACACATGATCTCAAAGGGAAGAGACCAGTCTGGTGCTTGGACTATAGGAGCTGATGTAAGGGCTTCCTTGATGGTCACGAAATCTCTCAAACACAAACTCAGCTTCTTTGCACAACAACCGTGTAAGAGGGCGTGCAATCTTGGAGAAATCCTTGATGAAGCGCTTATAGAACCCGGCGTGTCCCAAGAAACTTCTGACTCCCTTAACGTTAACCGGCGGCTCAAGACCCATCATGACTTCCACTTTAGCCTGATCAACCTCAATGCCCTTCTCTGATATCTTATGACCAAGCATGATCCCTTCCTTAACCATAAAGTGGCATTTCTCCCAGTTCAGCACCAAGTTTGTCTCTTCACAACGCTTTAGTACCCTGCAAAGATTCAACAAACACGCAGAAAAGGACGCACCATAGACAGAGAAGTCATCCATGAACACCTCTACCATCTTCTCTATTAGATCGGAGAAGATCGACATCATACACCGGTGAAATGTAGCCGGTGCATTACACAATCCAAACGGCATCCTTCGATACGCGAAGGTACCGTAGGGACATGTGAAGATCGTCTTCTCCTGATCATTTGGGTGAATTGGTATCTGAAAGAAACTGCTATACCCATCAAGGAAACAGTAGTAAGGGTGATTAGGAAGTCTCTCAAGCATTTGACCAATAAAAGGCAAAGGAAAATGGTCTTTCCTAGTCGCAAGGTTAAGTTTCCTATAATCAATACACATCCTATGACCAGTGATGGTTCTAGTAGGAATAAGCTCATCCTTTTTATTCCTTATGACCGTGATCCCTCCCTTCTTAGGCACCACGTGTACAGGAGAAACCCACGTGCTGTCACTTATGGGATATATCACGTCAGCCTCTAAAAGCTTAAGGATTTCTTTCTTAACAACCTCTTTCAAATTAGGATTCAAACGCCTTTGATGTTCTATAGAAGAGGCGTTCTCATTATCCAAGTGAATCCTGTGAGTGCAAAGCATTGGTGAAAGGCCCTTGATGTCACTTAAAAGGTACCCAATGGCCTTCCTATACTTTCTCAGCTCAGTCAGGAGCGAGTGCAACTCATCATCACTTAAGTTTTCATTCACAATCACGGGATAAGTGTTATTAGGCCCTAAGAAAGCATACCTTAGCCCTTTTGGGAACTCCTTAAGGTCCACCTTTGGGGCTAACAGCTCACTCCAGTCATCCTCGTGGCTGTTGTTGTTGCTCTCCTCCTTGGAACCCTCATTAGAACTCGAGGCATGGCCCTTAATACTGCTTTCCTCAATCGTTATCCCTTCTGAAACGGGTTAAGCCAAGCTTCTTAGCCACAGAGTGAGGCATCAGGTTTATGCTAGCTCCGAGATCACATAGGCAACTCTTGAACTCTAGAGGACCTAAAGCGCATGGTATAGTGAAGCTTCCAGGGTCTCCCAACTTCTTAGGGACTATCTCCTTATGTATCACAGCACTACACTCTTCACTTAGAACAAGCACCTCCTTGCTTTCCTTATTCTTCTTCACGAGAGTGTCTTTGAATAATTTGGCGCATTTAGGCATCATTGCAAGGCAGTCAACGAGAGGAAGCTTGATCTCCACGTCCTTAAGATGCTTCTCAAAGAGGATTCTATGCTTCTCTATGAGTTTCTTCTTGAAACGGCCAGGAAAAGGCAGCTTAGGTACATACAGTGGAGGCACATAAGCATTCTTCTCCTTAGTAGTTTGCTCAGCTTTCTTCTCAACAACTGCTTTGTCTCCTCTTCCTGGCCCTTGGATCCAGACGTTGTCATAGTTAATCACTTCATCAGCTAAAGGCCCTCCCCCTCTTGAATTACAACGTCCTCGTTGTTCTTAGTAGAGACCGGAGGTTCTATTTGCCGCTTCTCAATGTTATGGCGTTAGCATACTCCTTAGGATTCTGCTCACACTTTCCCGGAAGACTATTCTGACCACTTGTACTCGCTTTCCCCTTCTCTAGCTGCTTGATCTTGTTGTTTAAGTTGGTGATCTGAGTGGAGAAGTCAGTGAGAGACGAGTCTAGACGAGTGTTCATCTCGGCGACTTCTGGTTTGTAGAGGCTTGCCCTTGTATCAGCTGTTGAAACATTGCTTGAACCGGATCAACTTGTTGTTGCATCGGCTGTTGCTTCTGAGGTGCAAAGCACTAAGGGTAGTTAGGCGTATAACCCTTGTTACTTTGATGTTACCCTTGGAAGTTGTTCTGTCCTTGACCTTGGAAACCACCACTCGGCTGAAAACCTTTGTTGTAAGGGATGAAAGGTTTTGCTTGATGAGCAGGGTACACTTGATCCTTAGGGTTGGCAACGTTGGTGCTTCGGTAGGAGAGGTTGTTGTTCTGGTTGTAGCCTTGGTTGTATCCTTGAGGTTTGTAGTTGTTCTGTCCCGCCACCCAATTGGCTTCTTCTTGGCTCAACTCAAGCTCCTCTTGATTCTCATCAGCTTCACCAACAAAGTGAACATGCTTCTGATTGGCCAACACCAGCTTATCTATCTTCTCATGCAAAGATTTCAGCTCCTTTTTATGAGACTCTAGCTCTGATCCTCTTGGTGCACGGTCATAGTCCTCAGCGTAGTTGCCATCACTCAATGCCAAGTTTTCTATCAGCTCCAAACCCTCTTCTACCTCCTGACCAAGGAAGTTCCCTTTGCTAGCTGTGTCAAGCAACAACCTGATCTTCGGTGAAGCTCCACGGTATATGGTACTGAGTAGTGTCTCCTCGCTGAAACCGTGAAACGCTCCATTGCCTCGTTGAATGACTCATTGTTCCGTTGAGTGAAGCCGCTGATTTCGCTTCTCAACCGTGCTGTCCTGGTGCTAAAGAAGAACTTTGAGAGAAAGGCCTTCTTACACTCGGCCCATGAGGTGATGGTGCCTTGTGGGAGGGTCTTCTCCCAATGCCTAGCCTTGTCTCCCAGTGAAAAGGGAAAGAGACGCAGCTTGAAAGCATCTTCGGATATGCCATTGATCATCCCACATACTTGCTCGAAGTTGTCAAGGTGCTCCAAGGGATCTTCCATTGCTAAGCCGTGGAACTTGTTGTTTTGCACCATGGAGATGAAACCTGGCTTGATCCCGAAGTTGTTGTTCTGTACAGGAGGAGGAGTGATCCCAAACCTATTGTGATGAGTATTGGGAGCATCTCCGGCTCCTATGATCCTTGGGGGTCTAGCCGCGTGTTGGGGGTTTCCATTGCCCCTTCCTACTGCCCCGTGAGCTGGAGGAGGTCCCTCTGGATGCTCGTGTTCAGCCATAGCTACAAAGTCAACCAAACCGTGCTGAACAATCTCCTCAAAGGCTCTGGCTTGTTCTCTGACTCTTCTTTGCCGTGAGTGACCAAGCTGATGAATATTGTCCAAAGGTGGAAGTAGATTGTTATCTCCCCGTGAACGAAGATTCATATACCTGAGAACACACGTTTGAGAGTAGAATAATTAGTAACTTGAACAAGGTAAAGACTTAGTCTTTGCTAAGTTCCAAATCGCTATGTTCTCTAAACAATCCTAGGATGGCAACGGCGCCATTTGATAGACACTTTATTTGCAAGGGTGAGAATGCAATGAGGTTATAGAACTCAAATGCAAGACAGGTTGTAGTACAGGAAGCAAGAGAGAGTCAATCCATACCTAGGATGATAGAAAATGCAAAGAGAATACAAGGACTAATGCAAATCTAAGCGAAACAAGATAGGTTATGAGAAAATCCCTAAAAACTAGATGCAGCAACTTAAATGGAATGCAACCTATTTTAAAATTACTAGGAATGATCAAACTACCACGAGGAACAAACAGAATAATTAAAGGGCAAAGCTTCGAATTACTAAAATTCGACTAGTGGATCGACCATGAGATCGACCACTAGATCGAGCAATAACAATCGATCTCGTCTAAAAATGCAAGAACAGTAAAACTAACGACCAGGATGCTATCAAAGATCAAGCGAAAGACGAGAGAAGATGTAAAGATACTAAAAGAAAGGGCTTAGGGTCGAGATTCATGGTCAGGGGTTTCAAAGGTTCGACCTTGGGTTGAAAACTTAAAATCGACTCACTTTGTGACGATCTCTAAGCCTTGAAAACTAAGCAACATCTATCAGTGGCTTTCGGTATAGATCACTCCTTCATCCTCTCCTCCAAACCCATGGCTTTTGGTGGAAAAAGAGGTTGAAGGGCAAGGAAAACGGATTTCAAACGAGTGGCTTAACTAGTCCCCCAAACTTCCATGGCTTTTGGGAAGGGGTAACTAGTCTCTAGGGTGTGATCTTCCGAGATCCCTGAATCCTGTCAAGGTAAGGAACCTCTCGGATCATGAAGCTCTTGGCGTGAGAGTCTTCAAGCATTGAGAGCTCAACACCCTAGAAGAGATAGCCATTAAAACGCTTTAGAAAACCCCAAGATCGAAACCCTTTAGACCCCTTTATCCTCTCAACCCTGAACCCAAATAAACTACTCACTACACATAAGGTAAATCAAGCAAAGCATGGAAAAGGAAACGATGAACATGAAAAGAAAACTAGATTAAGATGAAATCGATTCGATTACAAAGCTTCAGAAAACTCAAAGTTCAACAATGGTGTTCTTCGTCAAAACCAAAGAGAAAACATACAAAAAAGATTAGGATAAAAGTTGTGTGGGAAAAAGACGTCGCCGCCTTCCCAAAATGGCCAAAACAAGTTGATGGTCCCCCCTTCGCTAGCGGCCAAAAGTTGTTGAAAGGACAGAGATTGACTCCGGGATCGAGCGGTTCTCCCGATTCACTCTGACCATCGTGTCTTCAGCTCGATCTGGGTCTCGATCATCATCGGCGGATCGAGTGTTGCATCCGATCTCGGTATCGATCTTCGGTTGGATCGAGTGGTGTACTCGATCTGGCCCTCGCTCTGTATGATGTCATTTAGGTTCGTACCGTTTGATCGACTGCTTCACTCGATCCTCGTCTCGATCATTCTCCTTGAATCGCTTGGTCTTCTCGATCTTCTGGTCGATCACATCCTAGATCGACCGGCCATGCTCTATCTGCCCATTGATCTCTGATCCTTAGCAAATATCCGAGCTGCCACGAACTGGTACAACAGCTTCGGCACGTCCACGAACCTCTACGACTCCAAAGCAGCCAGAAACAACCTAAATGTGATGCAAAATGCATAGAACATGCGTATGCTAGTGCAAGAATGCTCTAGGACTCTAAGTGATGCAATCTAACCTAAAACATGACACAAATGCATGAAAAGCTAACTAATGAGTATGCAAAATGCATGTAATATGCAGTAACATCATCAAGCAAACAAACCAAGCCAAGGAGGAAGTGAGTTTTGAAGGTGGGCACTCAAATCCAAAAATTCTAAGGTAAAGAAGAAAAGTTAATATCTAAGTGCTTAAGTGTAGGATGCAAAACAAAATTAGTCATACTAATAAGAACTTAGCAATGCCTTTCCAATTTCAAAATGATCTCTAGCTCAGCCTAGTCAAATGCTCAAATCAGTCAATCCCTTTAACATTTATTTAAACTATGTAACCAAGTGAATCATGTTCAAGCAAAACAAGTGGAATCATTTGGCTAAGGGTAAGGTTATGAGATAAAAATGATCTCATTAAAATGTGGGTTCAAAGTGTAAGGGTTTCTCTCAAAAAGAAATGAACTTGGGTATAATGCTAAACGTTAAGCACAACTTATTGATACAAGGATATATTACTATCTACCCAATGCCTAAGAATGTTCTAAACCCCAAAAATCTTACCCCAAATCAGACCCAATCCTAACTACCCTTTCTCAACACTCTCACACTCTCCACATTTTGCCATTTTCAGGGAAGCTTCTTCTTTGATCTCATCATGTTGTGACCTTCTTTGTGGTCCTTTGTTATGGGCACCTTTTCTTTGTATTTGGGAGTCTCCATTTCTTCATCCTTTTTATGTTTTTAGGCTTTGATGCCTTCTTTGTTATTGCTGAGACTCTATCTTCATAATGGCCACCCCTTTTGAACTTATTTGGCTCCACACATGCTGAGTTTTTACTTGCTTTCCCATTCTCATTCCTTTTCCCCTTCACTTTCCTCCTCCTCTCACTCTCCCCTTTTAGATCAATGTAACACTCAAATCCGCCCAGACTTATGACTACCATCCTCAACCTATGTCTAACTGAAAGCGAAGAGCTAGTTCTACATAGCAACCTATCCTTGTCGTACCTACCTAACATTTTATGCTAAGTTCATTCAAAAATAGGCCTCACACACACAAAGATAGTGTTTGGGTTTGAAAGGAAGTTAATGTTAAGGTGTGGTAACTGTCCCTTAATGATGAGGATCAGCTATTTGGACTAGCAAGAGAGTTATAAAAGAAACAAAGTCCAAATATGTATATGGGTAATCCATGAAACCACTTTTCAATGGAAGAACATGATAATTGACAATTCAAATTAATGGTTCTAATAAATAAGCATTATTTTTAGAGAGCAAGCGATTTTAGCATGAGACTATAGGATCAGATTTAGCATTCAAGATCATGGTTCAGCCTTAGTTTCTAACTTCTTATGATGCATCAGACATTTAACCACTTAGGCGTTTAAATTAATTCTAAACACTTAGCATTTGACAAGGAATTAGCATCATCATGCCCTATGCAAATGCAATGCAACCTATATGAAAAATACTAGACTCAATCCTAAACAAATGAATGCAACTACATGCTTTTCTTTTTGGTTTGCAAAAGATGCAAGTTTTTCAAATTTTTTGATTTTTGTTTTTGGTTTTTTATGCACTTAGACGAATGCATGAGAGTCAATGATGGATGAAAATGAAAAACTAAGAAAAGAACAATAAAAGTCAAACCCTAAATCCCTCCCCCTCACTTAAATTATACAATCCCTTGTGTAATTAAAAAGTAGAAGAGAAAAGCAACAAAAATATATTACAATAACTATAAAAAAAAATGCAATGGTATATACAGTGGAGGAGTTTTGGTACCTTAGAAGGCTTTGTGGGAGGTGTATGAGGCGCCTGAAATGTCCTCCATGTCAATATTGTGGCTCCTCATTGGCCTCTCTCTCCTTGGGTGTCTCCTCCTCCTTGGCGCTTCTTGACATGATGCCCTTGGTGGCACCCAAGCTCTCACTTCCTCATAACCAGCAAAAGAGTGCCTTCTACTAGGAGCTCTAGCCACTCCTTGGTTTTCAGCTTGTTGCTCTTCTGGAGGAGCAGAAGTGGAGGCTCCACTAGACTTCCTCTTTAAGTCCTTGATTTGTGCTTTCATGCTCTTCATGCCCTTCACGAACTTCTTCATGGTTTTGTCTTGCCATTTGTTCCATCTTTGCAAGAGGTTGATGTGTACATTGACTTTCTTTAAAGGTCCTCCTTGGTGCGAGACATCATGGGGCTGGAAGTGGTACTCCTCACTGTTGTAGCATGGAGCATCAGATTCTTCTTCTTCCTGAATTCCTTCTTCCAATTTGATAGCTTGGTTTTTGACTAGCTAAGAAAATCCAAACACACTCATGTCATTGCAGCATGTAAGGTATCAATCCATCTGAGTTCTTAAGACACCAGAAATACAGCAAATCACTTAAGTCAAGAAAAATTCAAGAAAGCAGTTATGAACAAACTAAACAAGTCTAAAGACTGAACTAAGCAAAGCAGGAAATTCAAATAGATAAAGTAAGGATCTAAGATGGGGGTTATTGATTAAGAGGGGTTTAGAACTTAACTAGTAATGCTTCAAAGCCATTTAATCAATGCTATCTTCTAGACACTAATAACTTTGCTAAACACACATTTCAGATAAATCCATTTACTCAAACACATGATCAGCAAGCATTCAAAACAGAATTCAAATCCAATAAAGCCAAAATGCACCTTACACATCTAATTCCTTAGGCTAAGCAAACAAATCCTCTAAGAGACTCTAAGCAGCATTTCATCAAACACTTACCATGCGCAAGAGAAAGCCAAAAAACTAAACAAGCCTCGCCAAGACTAATCTAAAAGAGAGAAGCCAATCATATTAAGCAAAAGACATCACTAATCTAGTCCTAAAACCCCTCTAATATATCCCATCTCAAACTCTAAATAAGACTACTCACTAGCCATAGTCAAAACCACAAATTCAAGGAGAAATAATGGTTAGGCATGATTAGGAAGCAGAATAAACAAGAATAGATGAATGGTAAATACGTAAATTCACTAAATCAAACTAGTTCTTACAAAGCAAAGCTGAAAAGGAAAAGGTTTTAAGTGCAAGAACAGAAGAAAATAAAAATATCCAAATTGCCTAACCAATTTAGGACTTTAGTATTTATAGGGGAACTAGGAAACCCCTAGTAAACCAAAATTAACCGAAAATAAGCTGACTCAGACAGACCATATCGAGTGTGAACATCGATATACATATCGATATCATCTCTTCTTATGGGTTGTATTCATGTCCCTTGGTCGATATGTACGTCGATATAGAAGGCTCCTATGTTGTATCAGTTTGGTTCTCCATAATGTGAAGTCGATACAATCGCCTTATAGTTAAGGCTCATCGGTCAAGCAAGTCGATATAACACCTCGGTATTGTCATGTCATGTATATCAGTCTGGGACGTTAATACACTGCTCGATATGAACTCCCTTCTGTTGCATCGAGGCGTCTCTTAGTCGTTATACTTCCTTCTCACCATGCCTTTACTGTATCGATGCTGAAGTGGTCGATACTCCCATCGATTTGCTCTGTATCGATCAGATGAAGTCGATATCATCATCGATATTGGCCTATCCGCCTTTGTCCATTGCTTGCTCCATTCCCAGCTCACACCAATTGCACCACATGACCTCCACACTCCTTCTAGTACCTGAATAAAACTCCAAATGCATCCACAATGCAATGCAACTGCTAAAACTACACTAACTCCTAAATGTATGCAAATGGGACAAGAAAAAGCAAAATATGCATGTTTGATGACTAGAACTAGTGATAAGTGCAAGCTTAAAATGGTATAAATAATGGAGATATCACATTCCATCTTCCTCCTTGATCTTAAGGGTGTGAAAAGTCAAGCTATGTGACTCTAAACAAGCACACTTAAGAGGTAGTTCTAAGGTATCCTTGTATATATTATTGCTTTTTGAGTTTATGTTTGTGTTTTTATTATGATCCTAAAAGCAGGTATGAACCAATGGAGGTGGTTGGATGTTTTGGGAAAACAAACGATGTTTTCTTGGTGGATGTCGAGCTGGATGTCATTGACACTAGCCACAGTCACACACTCACCTTAGAATCGCTTAGAAACAGATTGGACAGAAGATATCTCGGCGAAACTCGCTCAGAATCGAAGATAGTCTAACACCCTAGGGATTCCTTGGCTATTGCTACGACTGAAACTCCCTCTTCTCGGCTATCTCAAGATCCATTCACTTTTCTTGGGGCCAAACTCTACTTTTCCTCGGAAACCCCACAAAACACTTTGATTAGTCTGACGTTACCAGATGGAAACTCGGCACTAATGAAAGTGTCTGATAACTTACCAGATTATCTCGGTCATTGTCAGATCCATACGGCTATGACTTGATCTCTCTCTGCTAACTCTTAGGATAATCGAAACTTTAGGGTTTTCTCTCGACTACTATTTCTCTCTCTCTCGCTCTGTTTCTTTAAAATAATGCGGTTCTCCCGAGAAAAGTCCCAAAAACACCTTTTATACTCGTAAAACCACAATTAACTCGGACAAAGCCGACATTTTCTTGTCCATGTAGGATTTATCCCGGTCCGATTTAATTTCTTTCGGCTATAGATGATGTTAAGGTTTTGAATCCTTAGATCAATCCTCAAACACACATGTCATTGTAGTACTTTACGTGTCAATCCACTTGGGAAGCTAATGACAGTTGAGATGCAGAGAATTATGCTAAGTTAAGCTAATAGGGAAGAGTTTTTGTTGTCTAACAACCTAATGACAAACAAGAAAGCAAAAAAAAAGCGATTAAAGAGCAGTAATGGCAAAAAAAAATGAGTATAAGCTGGACTTCAAAGATTAAAAGATGGTTCAAGGTTAAGGCAATGGTGATAGGGTGATTTATGTTCATGTCTAGGGTGATCAAAACAAGCAATTTTAAACCCTCAACCTTAGGTAAGGAACACTAATAAAGACTAATCCAATCTTCTGGCATTAATCTCTTTGCTAAAACACATTTCAAACCCAAATTTGGTGGTGTATCTATGACAAGCAAGCATTGAAATCAATTTCCTTAAAACCAATTAGCATTCTAGACGTGTAATCTCTTAGGCTAGGATTACTAATCTCATATATAATATATAAAACTTCAACTCACATTATCATGCATAATCAATATCAAAAGGCAATTTCTCCACCAATGTGGTACTAAGCAATAAGCACATTCAAGCAAGAAATGATAGATGCAAAGACTCATGATTATCTAAAAACACCATTTTCAAGCATTGAACTTCATTTAGGCATTTCAACAAACACCTAGTGTGCATGTGAAAACCTAAGATCAAATTCTACAACAAATAGGGACTAAGCATTAAGCACAATCATATAAGAAAGGGAATGAGAGGATCTAAGCCCTAATCACCACAAACAATCACTAAAATCACCCCATCTGCCATAATCTCAAACGTAAAGCAAACAACTCATTAATCATGGTGAAAACCATCAAATCTATGAAAAAGATAGTTAATCATGATTAGGGAGACAAAAGATTAAGGGAAATGCAAACTATTATCGAAATAAACCAAGATTCAAATACAAATTATTCAGAATGACCTGAAATCAACGTAACTCTTCAACGACTGATGGGAATGACTCGAAACAATACCAAACGAAAGTTAACTCACGGGGCTATAATGTTAATGAGGAACGTTGAGGCCAAATCGGAATGGAAACACCTCGGCTGAGCTGCTCTTCAGTCGATATGGTCGTTTGCTTGCTCTGTAACGGTCACCGATGACCGATACAAATGACCGATGGGATTCACTGGCTTTCCATCGGTCAGTGGTGACCGATGCAGATGACCGATGGAGCACTCGCTTGATTTTCATCGCTCACAGGTGACCGATATAAATGATCGATGGGATTCAGGTGATTCGCATCGGTCACAAGTGACCGATACAGATAACCGATGGGGATGACCGGCTTCACAAAAACTTCCTTAACTTTCTTACCGCTGACGTTAGTGACCTGAAACCAACTCTAGACGCAAGGTGACTTACGTGGCTACAACATTGATGCAGACTGTTAAAGCTGAATCGGGTTGGAGATGCTTTGTTCGAGCCAATTTTGTCAGGTGATGTTTCTGGCCGTTTCAACAAGGTGCACCTTCTTCTTGGCTCTATTAATGTCTTGTGATGCATCTACCACCATCCCCCATGCTCCTTGTAGTCTCAAAACTCTCCAAACAGACCTGCCAAACTTCTCAAATGCACAAAACATGCAATGCACACCCTAAATATACACTAAGTCCTAATTGAATGCAAATCAGACAAAAGCAAGCAAAAATGCATGTTTAAAGACTATAAAACAGTGCAAAATGTATGCTAATATGGTGTAAATAATGAGTATAATAATAGCCCGTACAATATTGACCATCCGCACGATAATCTAATTTTTAGCCGACTAAACATCAAGGCCCACAGCATAGTCCACTTTTCCTCGGCTAAACTTATTCCCTTCGGCTATTTTCCGTTTTCTCTCGGAAAAAACCACATTCACCCAAGCCATTTTCCTTTATATCCGGTTATTCCCATTTTCCCATGGATAAAACCAAACAATCTTGGGCTTTTTTTCCCAAAAGCCTCGGACTAAACCATTTTCTCACAGATATGGTCCATCCGCCTCGTCCCATCCCAACCATCCTTCGACTATTTTCCGGTCATCACTCGACTATAGTCTGAACCTCACATCCTTACAAATTTCCCATTTGACTGAACTCACTAATCCTTCGGATAATGCCCTGTCTAGTTTCGATCATTTCAGTTTTTTCGGATACGGATGCTACAGTGGCAGTCGTCACTAATCCTGAAACAAAGCTGTTTTATCTGAAACTGTAAATATTGGCAAGGAAAGAGTGTATAAGAATAAGATACCTTATCCCAAGCATCCTAAGAAATCTAAACATGAGCTTGAAGATGCAAAATGCAAAGCTATCATGGACAAGCTGGTGATTGAAATTCCATTGATTGATGCTGTGAGGATTACTACTGCGATAAGGAGGTGTGTGAAGAAAAAGGTTACCAATAATCTTAGTTTGGATCAGGGAGCGATGATTATGAACGAACAGGTCAATGCAATGACTCAGAACAGAGTACCTGAGAAGCTTTCAGACCCTGGGTGTTTTGTATTAGACTGCACGATCTCTTTAGACAGATTTGAGAGATCATTTTGTGATTTTGGTTCCAATATGAACCTGATGCTACATTCAGTTGCTACTAGCCTGGGCGTGACTGATTTTAAAGCTACTAGGATCACCCTTGTTTTAGCTGATAGATCCGTAAGAATCTTGGAAGCGTGATTCAGGTTGTTTTTATAAAATTGGGAGATTCGAGTAAGGAGAAGAACCAAAAGATACTCTGATTCTTGCCAGACATTTCCTGGCTACTGCTAGAGCCATCATTGATGTCAATTAAGGGAGAATAAAACTGAATGTCAGTGAGTTGGTGATGAATTTCAAAATGGATAAGCTGATGACGAGGCCACCCACATATGGACAGACATTTTATGTGGATGCTCTCACCAACCTTGCTGAGCATATATTCTGAGAGATGAGTCCAGAAGATCCTTTAGAGAGAGCATTGACAAGTTCTACAGCAGAAGCAGAACATCTGGATGAAGCTACTGCTGGATATACCAAGATGATGGATGCTACAGCACATGTCATGCAATTGGTTGCACAAGAGTAGATAGTCAACACCTCTGTGTAATGATGGGAGACTGGAGTGAAGCTAAAGCTCCAAAAGTTGAGCTAAAACAGCTACCTGCAGGACTAAGGTACGCCTTTCTTGGACAGAACTCTACTTATCCTGTCATTGTTAATGTCTCATTAAACAATGAAGAGCTCACCCTATTGCTAAGTAAGCTGCACAAGATTCGCAAAACTCTTGGCTACTCTCTTTATGATATTTCAGGTATCTATCAAGACTTGTGCATGCATATGATACACCTGAAGGATGAATCGGAATCATCAGTGGATCATAAGAGGAGGCTGAATCCGAATCTAAAGGATGCTGTTAAGAAAGAAATCATGAAGCTCCTGGAAGTTGGGATCATCTATCCCATATCTGGCAGTGCTTGGGCAGTCTGGTTATCCTAGTTCCTAAGAAAGGAGGAGTAACAGTGGTGAAAAATGAGAAGGATGAGCTGATTCATACAAGGACAGTGACTGGACAAAGGATGTGTATAGACTACACGAAGCTGAATGCAGCCACCAGGAAGGACCAGTTCCCACTACCTTTTATTGACCAGATGCTGGAGAGGTTGGTGAATCATCATTGCTACTGCTTCCTACATGGCTATTCAGGGTTCTTTCAGCTTCTTATCCATCTAAATGACAAGGAGAAGACAACTTTTACATGTCCTTATGGTACATTTGCATATCGCAGAATGCCATTTGGACTGTGTAATGCTCATGCGACTTTCCAGAGATGCATAATCTCTATCTTCACATACATGATTGAGAAGTTCATGGGGATCTTTATGGATGACTTCTCTGTTTATGTGTCTTCCTATAAACACTGCTTGGATAACTTATGTGCTGTTTTGCAAAGATGTGAAGAGAAACACCTTGTTCTGAATTGGGAGAAGTATCCTTTTATGTTCAAAGATGACATTGTTCTTGGACATACAGTTTCTGGAGATGGGATTGAAGTGGACAGGGCAAAAATTGGTGTCATGACAAGCTTGCAGGCGTCTAATTCTGTGATGAGTTTTCTAGGTCATGCTTGGTTCTACAGGAGGTTCATCAAGAACTTTAGCAAGATTTCAAGACCACTTACTGCCCTTGTCTGCAAAGATGTGAAGTTTTAACTATTTTCAGAATATCAACCTGCTTTTAAGCAGATCAAACAAGCTTTGGTGACTGCTCCAATTGTCCAACCTCCATACTGGGATATCTCTTTTGAGATGATGTGTGATGCCAGTGACTTTTCTGTTACAGCTGTGCTGGGACAGAGGAAATACAAGAAGCTACACAGCTTATACTATGCCAGCGGGACAATGGATGATGCTCAGAGGAACTATGCTACCACTGAGAAAGAGCTGTTGGCAGTGGTCTTTGCCTTTGAGAAATTTCGCCAGTACCTTCTGGGCTCCAAACTCGTGGTCCATAGAGATCATACTGCATTGAAGTACCTGATGCAGATAAAGGATGCAAAGCCAAATTTATTGAGATGGATTCTGCTTCTCCAAGAATTTGACATTGAAGTGAAAGACAAGAAGGGGCTTGAGAATGCAGGAGCTGGTCATCTCTCCAGGATTGGGATTGAAGTTGACGTCCCAATCATTGACTTCTTACCTGAAGAGAACGTCTATCTCATTGAGACAAGACTGCAGGGTAATACTACTGAAAACCAGCAGTGCTGGGGCGATGAAAGGGCAGTGACGAGCAACAATAGCTGGGTGACGCTCGTCACCCATTCCACATATTAGCGAATGAGTCGCGATATCAAGCCAGTGACGACTGTCACTCTCCCCAGTGATGCTCTTCACCCCTTAGAGATGTTAGAAATGATTTGTTCCAGCTTGGGAACTGCTTTAGAAGAGCAAGCTTGTCCCATTACTGACCCCAAGGGACCATCTGTAGAGGACGAACCACATAATTTCAAAGGCTATGCTAAGAAGAACTTCATGAGAGAACTTAGGAGATTCTACTGGGATGAGCCATATTTGTAAAAGCATTGTTCAGATGAGATTTACAGGAGATTCATTGCGGAGACAGAAGTTCTAGATGTGTTGTTTCACTGTCATGGTTCTGAGTATGGTGGACACTTTTCTACCGTCAAAACAATGTCCAAGGTTCTTCAAGCACGCTTCTGGTGGCCTACAATGTTCTAGGATGCACAGGCTTTCATATCCAGATGTGGTACTTGTCAGATGAGGGGGAAAATTAGCAGAAGACATGAGATGCCACAGAAATTCATCCTTGAAGTTGAAGTATTGACTTCTTGGGTCTATTTCGTTCATTTTATTGGAACAAGTACACATTGGTGGTAGTGGATTATGTATCCAGATGGGTGGAAGCAGTTTATATTCTAACGAATGATGCTGCAGTGGTCTTGAAGCTGTTTTAGACCATATTTTTCCAGATTTGGAGTCTCTCTAGTTGTTATCAGGGATGGTGGTCCTCACATTGGTAACAAGGTCTTTAACAAGATGCTGATGAAGCATGGAGTTCAAGACCGAGTGGCTACTCCTTATCATTCTCAGACCAATGGACAAGTTGAATTCTCCAACTGACAGATCAAGTCGATCCTAGGGAATACTGTAGAGAAGACAAGGAAGAAATGGGCTGCAAAATTAGACAATGCTTTGGGGGCTTACAGGACTGCCTACAAGATTCCACTTGGGAAAACACCATTCCACCTGCTCTATGGCAAAGCGTGCCATCTTTCAGTGGAATTGGGCTCCTATAGGTACCTTTACTGTGCCATCTGCTATGGTTAGAGACACATTACTCTCCTGGAATGAAGCGTAGCCCAACGCCTTAGCTGTAGAAGAGGCCAGCAAGTTGATACTTGCACCTAAGTAACAGAGACAACTCCTGAAAGTCCTCCCTTTGAGTTCACAAGGGAGGGTAAAGCATCCAGGATCTCCAAGCTTCTTGATGTTCAATACCTCAGTCTTGGTTATGGCTTCTTTTAGCTCATTCTTAACATCTAGACCTCTGAGCTTCATCTGGTTGGCATAGAGTGGTATACTTATCAACAAGCTATTTCTTAAACCTTCCAGGAAAAGGGAGAGCTGGCTTGTAAGGAGAAAGAACATAGACTAGAGTTTATTTCTCAGCTTCAATAGTCACAAGTAGCTTACTCTTCTCATCTTCCTTACTGGTTGCTCCTTCAAGAGACTCTTCCTTTGCATCCTCTTGGTTGGCGTCAGCTGCTAGAAACTCCTCTTCCCCACTATGATGTTCAATGTCCTCATTGAGCAATGAAAGTAAATCTTATATGACAGCCTCCTCTTCAGCTAAGAGAGTCTCTTCTGCAGTAGCTATAGCTTTGCAAAACTCTTTAGGATTAGCTTCTGGTTTTCCAGGAAGGTTCCCTTGAGGTTTAGAGCCAGCAGTGCCTTTGTTGTTCTCAAATGTCTCCACTCTTGAAGCCAACCCATAAATCTTGTTAGAGAGCTCCACATGGAGAGCGTCCATCCTGTTGTAAACCTCAACAAACTTCATTGTGATCTCCAAATTTGTAGCTTGTTGGCCTTGAAGGAGTTGTTGCAACATTCCCTTCATATCAGCGTCTTTGGTGATAGAGGAGCTGGCTTGGCCTTGTTTAAAACCAGGAGGAGCACACTGCTTTGGCTGAAAATTTACTTGGAAGTTATTCCTTGGAGCATAGCCTTGGTTGAAGAGTACAAAAGGTCTTTGTTGGTTCCCTTGAGGCTGTTGTGGAGGATAAACCTGATCTTGGGGATTAGCAAAATTGTTGCTTCTGTAAGAGAGGTTGGGGTTAGGCCTGTATTTGCCATAGTTGTTTTTGTAGCCTCCCCGATTTCCCACATAGTTCATTTCTTCCACCTGAAGTTATAGTTCATTTCTTCCACCTGAAGTTCTTCCTCACTTGGCATCTCAATCATTTACCAGCAAAATTCAGCTCCTTATGCTTCACCTGAAGCAACTTGTCAAGCCTTGAGTTTAGCTCATTGAGCTCTCTTCTTGTGGGCTCTAACCCCTTCTTTGTATGGCCCTCTTCTCCTCTTTTAGTTCTGTCAAAATCTTCATTGTAACTGCAATCACTCTGAACTATGTTTTCAACAAACCCAAGACCTTCATCCACATCCTTAGAGAGGTAGTTCCCATTACTTTCAGTGTCAAGTAGCATCCTGGTCTTGGGGAGAGCGCCTTTGTATAGTGTAGACAGCAATGATTCATTTTAGAACCCATGATGTGGGCATTAAAGTGTATAGCCCTTGCACCTCTCCCATGCTTCACCAAAAGACTGAATTCTTCTTTAAGAGAACCCTGAAATTTCAATCCTTATCCTTGCAGTCCTTGATGTGCTAAAGAACTTGGTCAAGAATGCCTTTTTACACTGATCCCAGCTTGTGATACTCCCTTGGGGTAAGGGCTTTTCCCACTTGTTCGCCTTATCTCCCAAAGAGATTGGGAAGAGCCTGAGTTTGAAGCTATTTTTGCTGACACCATTGATCTTGGTGAGTGAGCACAATCTCTCAAAATTTTCTACATGGTCCAAGTGATCCTCCAAAGGCAAGCCGTGAAACTTACTGTTCTGAACCATAGAGATCAAACAAAACATGATTTCGAAATTGTTGTTCTACACTGGTGGAGGGATGATACATGTCCAATCGTTATAGGCATTCCGAGCATCAGCAACACCAATGGGCCTCATAGGGCGTGCAGCATATGTTGGTCCTCTCTGACCTAGCTCACCTTGGACTCCTTGTTGTCCGTGAACACCATCAACTCCCTGAACACCTTGGGCTCCTGATGGTCCCTAAAATCGCTGATCATATATACCATGCTCCATGTTGAGCTGATGGAACCTTTACAATCTCTCTCTTTCCCTGTTTGCTCTCAATGTTCTTTCAATATGCACAATGTTGTTCTGATAAGGAAGCAGCTTCTTATTTCCTCATGATTTCAGGTTCATGCACCTATAAGAGGAAGAGAAAACTTTCAAATCAGTATTAAACAAAAAAATAACAGCCTAATCTCAAGCAATCTATAAATCATAATGCTTAAATCAAGCCCATATGGCAACAACGCCAATTTGATAAGGGGTTTTTGTCTAATCAAATCCAAACACACTCAAGTCATTGCAGTATGAAAGCTTTCAATCCATCTGGGCATATAAGTCACTAAGAAGAATCAGCCAAGAGTTCTGATCAAGCGTTCCAAACAGAGCCACAAGGAGGAGGATCTGATGCTGAAAAAATGTCTGAGGACACACCAGAGAGGGCAGTCCAAGAGAGACACTCATTCCACATCAGTGAGCAGCCAAGAACACAAGTCCCACAACCGGCCAGGCATTCATCTCATGTAGCTGCTCCAAGGCGAAAAGGAAAGAAGAGAAGGACTAGACAGCAATCTCCATCAGAAGAGGAAGCTTCACCTTCCCATGCCATTGAGAGTTCAGACTCTCACCACTCCTCCGCCTGGAGTAAGGTACACCACACTAACCATTGTAAATACTACTCATTTTTTATATATTATTGCGATTGTTTGCTTGATGTTTGTGAACACTCTTCTTAGCATTTTTATTACACATGCCTTGTGTAATTTAAGTGTGGGGGAGGGTGTATGATGGACTGATGCCTGTATTTGCATTTGCATAGTAGAATAGGAACCATGCATCATGATTACATAGCATCTAATGCATAGAAAAAAAAAACAAAAAAAAAACAAATTGAAAAATTTTCAAAAATGGCTTCACAAAAAGAGTTTGATTTTCATGCATTCTTATAGGATTTAGACTTCATGCATTCATATAGGACTAGCTTGCTTGTTTAAATTGGGAACAATGATAGAACATCTTTGTTAATGCTAGTGATTTATGAAGATGAAGCCCTTGTTTTCAATCCTCTGGTGCATTTGATGTTGAACTAGAAATAAAGCTGAACCACTTTTGAGATTTGCATTTTTGTGAGCTTTGTTTGAGACTGAAGCATGTTTTGAAATGATTTCAATCTTTGTTTAAGTGGAACCTAAATTGAATTCGCAATTATCATGCCTTATGCTTTTGTGCTTGTTGTCATGGATAGTTAAAAATATTTGGATCTTCTTATTCTCTTTTGTCACTCTCTAAAAGATCCATTTATATTTCCCCACCCTTAACTAAACCTACTTTCAAGCCAAGACATTAATAGTGTGTGATTTATGAGGCCTCTTCCATCATGGTTGTTGCTTAGCAAAAAGTGTTGGGTTGGAACTACAAGAGAAGTACTTCCATTGTAGAACTAGCTCACTCTTGAGTTAGATAAGGTTAGGATGTTTAGGGAATGGCTTTGGGGTTATCTTAGGTTTAGTTTTTAAAAGATACAAAGAAGAAAAGAAGTCAAGGTACAAAACAAAAGGAGTGACACAAGCAAAAGCGTGGAAATGGCGATTCTAAACTCAAAGAAATAAGACTCGTGTTCAAAGAAGAAAAGGAGGTGCAAGAAGTGAAAAACAAGTAAATAAAAAAGCCAAAGGCGAATCAAGCACCAGCATCACCAAATAAAGGAGCGAAACTCAAAAGAAGCAAATTGCCACCACTTGAAGTTCAAAAGAAGAAGTGTCCACCAAAGCGCTTGAAGAAGAAAAGTTTTGGGGTTTCAAAGAGAGTTTAGATTCTTAAAAAGGGTAGCATAGGAGGGTCTTTCATTGCTTAGCTAGAGATAGGAACACAACTTATAGATCTTGGGTAGATGGGAGTCTTCCTTTGTATGTATAAGTTGTTTTTTGACCCTTAGCGTTTTGCTAAAGCACAACCATGCTTTTCTTTGAGAAAACCTTTTAAACACCAAGACCAGTTTGTTAAGTGGGATCATTTTTATTCCACTAAGCCTTGTCCCTTAGCCAAATGACACTTTTGCATTTGGATAAGCATGATTCACGGTTTGAGCATAAAGTATCACTAAAGTATCATCCTACACATGGACTTCATTTTGATTTATTGTTAGCATTTTCATTTAAAACCTCATCAACATGTTAAGTGTTAGTTTGCTTGAGGGCAAGCAAAAGCTAAGTGTGGGGGTGTTGATAGCTTGCTATTTTAGATCATTTTTGGCTGCATTTCATGCAATTTTTTCCTCTGTTTTTCCATTATAGTTTAGCATTTAGGTATCATTTGAACTTAGAATCAACATAGCATGCATTTAGCTTATGAATGCATACATTTGCATACATGTGCATGTTTGTGGAAATTTCAGGTGTTTTTGGAGTGTCTTAGAGCTTGGGAGGAGATGGAAGCAACTCATGATCAAAGAAGATGTCAAAAGTGGAGTTCGTGCAAAGTCTGGTCCATATAATGCAAGCATATCGAGCAGAACACCCGTGGAGTGTGCTCGATGCAAGCAGCAGAACGAGAGGAGAAGGATCAGCACGAGGATTCCAAGCTGTTGGTCTGCATCGAGGACCAGCATCGAGGACCAGCATTGAGGAAGGACGTCGATACACGCTGCACGGGCCATATCGAGGTCGTATATCGAGCAGAACAACGACCATACGACATCGATGCAACTCATCCGCGTTGACCATTTGACTTTTGTTAACCTTATCTCATCTTTTTATGTTTTCTATGCTTCTTTTGGCTCCCTACTATAAAAAGAAAGCCACAAAACAGTATCCTTGTCAAGCTTTATTTTATCTAATCTCACAACTCTCTCTAAACTAAAAAGGGCGATTTTGCCTGAAGGATCTTGATCTTTAATAAAGTTTGCATTTTTATGGTTTAATCTTGTCTTCTAATCTTTGTTCTTGCATCTTGGTAGCTTGAATTTATCATCTTTTCATGTTAACCTCATCTAGTTATGTTTATCTCCAAATCATTGGGATTAAACATGATTAAAGAGTAGTTCTCTTTAGATTTAGGGTTTTAAGTAGGGAAAGTGGTGATTAAGATGTGATTAAGGGGTTATTAGGCTTGTTTAATGGTTCTCTGTTATCTATTTCTCTTGGAAAGTGATTAATGTTGATAAAGCTTTCTCCTTTTGATTGAATAGGGTTTGATAGATGCATATGGTTCACTTGATGTCTTGAAATCTCTTCTTTAAGTACATTTCGCTTATTTGGCTTGATAGTCTAGCTTGGTCTATGTTTCCTTTGTTCAGTGACACTAAAGTGATAGTTCGCCTTGCTAGATGATTCGCTTAGGGTTAGATAATGCTGGTTTTGAGATTCTTGACTTGATGGTTAGATAGTATGCATCAAAAGATCTTGTCTTTGCTTCATTCTTGTTTATTGCTTAGGTTTGTTAGGGTGTTGCAAGTCTGAGCTTAAATCTATTTTCTTGATTGGTGTATAGCTGCTTAGGTCCTTATTTATTCACAAGATTGATAAGTTGATCTGAATTCTTGCTTGGGTGAGAGAGTAGTTATTTGATTGGTGTATCTCTTAGGCTAGTATTGTTCTGTTCTTTATGCTCATGGTTGAAGAATACGCCATCACAAGTGGGTCTGACACTTGATTCTTGTTGAATATGAATTGCTTATTGATGCCAAGTGGTTCCCTTTAGATACCTTGTCTAGGAGCATAACATTGAGAATTTCTTGCTTGTTAATGCTTGTTGAATGCCTTAGAAAGAAATCTCTTTGTCACTCTTGAAGACCATTGTCCCACAATTGCTTAGAACCTTGAGTCTTGCTTTTAATTAACTGTCTTCAAAGTCATCCTTCTTAGTTCTTGCTTTAGTAGTCATTGCCTACATTCCTGTTTAGTCATTGCTTGAAGATTATTGTTTAGTTCTGTTCACTTGCATTTAGTTTAAGCTTTTCTTTCATTGCACCATTAGGTTCTTAGTATTGTTCTTACATAGTCAAACCCCAATTTTACTTAGCTTACAGCATTGTTTGCATCTCATCTCCCACAAGTGGATTGATACCTGATCTCTATTCTACAACTGATTAGAAGAAAAAAAATTTTATCTAGTGACCAAAAATCGATTCCTTCAATTGGCACC
Source organism: Thlaspi arvense (assembly GCA_911865555.2). NCBI lineage: Eukaryota > Viridiplantae > Streptophyta > Magnoliopsida > Brassicales > Brassicaceae > Thlaspi > Thlaspi arvense. Next base: position 27,670,803 of record OU466859.2, on the reverse strand, counting down.
TCATACCTATACTGCATTCGATTAGGACTAAGGAACATTAGTCCACAAGGCCTCAAAACCTTGTGTTTCACCATGCCTTACTGAATGTCTCATTTTCGTGTTGTGTGAAGCTGTCAATGTATTCCTGACCTTTGCTGTTCTTGTTGAACTAAAGAACTTGTTGAGAAATGCAGTCTTGCAGTCATCCCAAGTTGTTATTGAACTTTGGCGAAGTGATTTCTCCCATTAATGCTCCTTATCTCCAAGGCTAAAAGGGAGCATGCGCAACTTCAAAGCATCTTCTGATACTCCTTGTATCATAGTCATGCCACACACCTTGTCAAAGTGATCCAAGTGATCCAAAGGGTCTTCATTGGGTAAACCATTAAACCGGTTGCCTTGAACCATGGTCATGAGGCCAATCTTGATTTCGAAATGATTCTGGTGCACAACTGGAGCATTGATCCCATTGCAGTTATGGTGAGTATCTGGTGCATCAACAGCTCCTATAGGCCTCTGAACACTTGGTGCATGTATTGGCACTCTTAGTCCTTGTACTCCAGCCGCATTGTGCCTCTCATTGTTCATAGCTCCTTGAACCTCTTCTAAGTGTGCAGCTTCTTGTGGTACTGGTGCTTGTCCAACAACACCTATGTGTGGCAACTGGCCATACTCTGTTCTTTTAACTCCTGAACTCTCTGTCTCACGGCCCTTCTTCCACCCCCACGCTCTCGATGATGTATGTTGTCTATTGGAGTGACTAAGTTTGTTGAACCTTTGGACCTCAAATTCATGCAAGAACCTGAGAGAACAGAGCAATAGTAGAGCTACTTAGTAACTGAAAAAGGAAAAAATTAGTCTAATAGCAATCTCAAACTCAATAAACATCCACATGGGCAATGGCGCCAATATAAAGCAAGGTTTTTTATACCTTAGGACAAATATCCTCTTCCTTTAATCAGTTGTAGAATAAGGATGAGGTATCAATCATTTATGGATGAATTGAGATGCAGCCAATGCAATAAGCTTAGTCAAGATGGGTTTATATGATGCAAGAACAAGTCTAACAACCTAGCAATGAAAGAAACCAAAAGCAAGAAAGATAACTAAGAAAGAGAAGCACATAAGCAATGAGGCATATGATTATGAAAACAAGTAAGCAAAGAAAGCTAGATGTAAATGCGGATTAAGACTATTTATAAAAAGCAAGACTCAAGACTCTAAGGAATAGGGGTTAAGTGGTTTCAAGAGTGACCAAGGGATTTTCTAAACAAAGCAAACAACAAGCATATAACAAGCGTGCATTTCTCAATATTGCAATCCTAAACAAATGTCTAAAGAGAATCTACTTAGTGGTTAATAAGCAAATCTATTTCAACAAGATTAGTGTGTCAACCCCACTTTTGGTGGTGTATTCACTAACCATTAGCATAAAGCATAGAACCATATAGTCTAAAAGAAGCAATAATCAAGCAAACTTCTCCCACTCATGTAATAATTCTAGTCAACCTATCAATCTTTTGGATTCTCTAGGGACCTAAGCAGCTAACTCAACCAATCAAGAACATATATTTAAGCTCACAATTGCAATACCTAACAATGCCAAGCAATGAGCAGGATTCAAACAAAGACATGTTATTTCATTGCAAATTATCTAACTATTAAGCAAGGTAAACTGTCAACTTTGGTGTCACTGAACAAAGGAACCATAAATCAAGCTAAGCTATCACGCCAAATAAGTGAACCATGCTAAGAAACAAGACATAAACTCATTAAGTTAACCATTTTCACCAACAATACTATATTCAATCAAAAAGGAGAAACTTTATGAGTAATAACGACTTTGCATAAGAAAGAAACAATAGAGATGAAGATAAACACGCCTAATCACACTTAATCACCTCATGAATACCACTTTCCCTACTTAAAACCTCAAATCTAAGATAAACTACACATTAATCATGTTTAATCATATTTAATTAGAGTTTAACATGATTATATGAGATTAAAAAGGCAAAAATAAGGAAAGCAACAATCTAAACTACCAGAATGTCAAAATCAAAGTGCAATAGACAAGATTAAAACATAAAATGCAAGACCTGATTGAAAAGATAATATTTATACAAAGTTTGGCTAATCGCCCTTTTTGGTGACTAAAAGATAAAAAAAAAACATTAGAACTTCTGAGACATAAAGGATAATCAGCATTTAAAATACGTTCCCTATTCTTTATGCAATGGATCAAACACTAACTCTCACTCCCATGCATAATCAGCATTCAAAATCAATTCCCTATCCTTTAGGTACTAAAGCACGAAGACCAAATATGCAAGAAATAATAGATGCAAAGAGTCATGACTATCTAAACACCATTTTGATGCAACAAACTTCATTCAAGCATTTCAACAAACACTTAACATGCAACTTAACACGCGTAGAATCATGTTCTCAATAAAGGATATACTAAGCATTAAACACAATTGCAAGAGAAGGGATTAACAAATATCCAACAACCTAGCACCCTAATCAATCATTAAGCCATCCTAATCTACCCTAATCTCAAGCCTAAAAGTGGACTACTCACTAATCATGTTTAAATCCTCAAGATTAAGGTTAAATATAATTAGATGAAAGAAAAAGACAAGATATTCAAAGAAAATAACAATACTTAAGCTATAAACCTCAAGATTCAAAGATATCTTGGCAAGTTCTTAGAAAGAAAGGTTTTTGTGCTAAGATACAGAAAACTGATAATAATGGGATAAGATAAGATATGTGGCAGTTGTAACTTAGGCTATTTATAGGAGAACCCCAAAAATAGACCTAGTTAACTAAAAATACAAAAAGTTAACATGTCAACTATGGGGAAAATAGCCGACACCTAGGAAAGAGAGAGAAGTTGTTCTCCTCAGTGCAACATGTTAGTGGAATGCTGAGAAGGCTGCATCTGGAAGTTGGCTCGGATGAAGGCTCGATCTTGGGACCCACCGTGGAAGACATCAGATAGCTTTCCTCGGTGCACTCATCGGTATGTCCTGACGATTCATACCGAGCAAACGCATCAGTGTAAAGTGGCCCTTTCGTCGGTATGATCGCCTCTTAGGAGGCTTGTCGATGTACGGGCACGCCTTCGTCGATGCATTTTGTACCGTGGAAGAACAGGGTTGTTCTCCACTGTACATTACGTCGGTATGGGCATTCTTCACACCTTGAACTGCTTCTCCTTTCTGAACCTCCTTCCTTTGCTTAATCCATCCTCTTGCCCAATGATTCCTTAGCTCCATAATGACCTGAAAACACTCTCAAAATCCATGAAAAATGCAATCCTAAGCTATATGCATGCTATGCATGAAGTGAATGAAAATTAGACACTTTTGGACTTATAGAGATTGAATGTGATGCAAAACCTAAACTATATGACTCCTAGTATGATGGAATAATGCAAGCTATCAGAGAGCCCATGAAAAAGGCATTCCACAAGGAGAAGAAGGATTCCCGAAGATCAACAAGAAGATGAAGGAAGTGTGAAGGTTATGAAGGCATCAAAAGGTTTGGGAAAGGGTAGCTTAGTGGGTTACTCATTGGGTTTAGTCTTGGATAGAATCTGATTTACGTATTTGGATAGATGAAAGTGATCATTGTATGCATAAATTTGTTTTTACTCGTAGCATTTTGCCATAGATTGATTCTTTTTCATTGATTGATCCCTTAAGATATCTAGCCCTTCAAATTAAGATCATATTTGTCTCAAAACCTTGTCCCTTAGCATAATGGTTTCATTTTATTTGCATGATCATGATTCACTTGGTTACACCTAATGAATGTTAAAGAGTTGGATGATTTGAATGCTTCTATAGGCTAAGCTTAAATTCAGTGTTTGTTATGATAAGTATAGCTAAAGCTTTTAAAGCATAACAATCTCTTTGCCTCTTAGAACTTGTAACTTGGACATTGAATTCAATTCTTCAATTGACATCTTTTGTTTTGAACTCCCACTTTCAAACTGCACTACCTTGTTTGTCTTTGATTGCTTAAGGGCAAGCAAAAGGCAAGTTTGAGGGTGTTGATATACTCATTATTTATACCATATTAGCATACATTCATCACTAGTTTTCTGTCTTTAAGCAATCATTTATTGCTTGTTCTTGTCCATTTGCATTCATTAAGGAGTTATAGTAGTTTTCGTTGTTGTATTTCATTTTGGTTGTCTTTGGATTTGTGGGAGGTACAAAAGAGGTGTTCGGAGGCTATGAGTTAGGAGTGGAGCCGAAGGAGGAGCAATGGCGAGGAGACCAATATCAGACTGGATATCAGACAACTCTATCTGATATGGCGCGTACCAGTCCGCGTATTGGGTTGCTGATGTCGATACAAGTGGAGCAGGACATATGGAGCTGCATCTCGGCCAAGGGGGAAGCCGATACACGAAAGAGGACATGCCTCGGGCACCATATCGGGGACCCAAGCCAAAACACTGGAGACAGGACACTTACCGGCTGGAGTATCGACCAACATACCGGGCAAGCCAAACCGATACAAGCAGAAGGAATCCAATATCGACCAGACTATGCAGATATGGGTCATCTGAACCAGCTAAAAACCGGGTTATTCTTGGTTGAATAGGGATTTTCAGCTCACCTGTAAATATGTAAAGTCCTAAAATCATTAGGCACCTTATTTTTTACTGTTCTAAGTCTAAAACCTTTCTCATTAGAGTTATCTTTGTAAGAACCTTGTTTTGTTTAGTCGATTTCTGCACTTCTCTTAATCTTTTCTTGTTTAATCTTCTTTCTAATCATGCTTAGCCATTCTGTCTCTTTGGAACTTGTCGTTTTAGCTATTACTAGTGAGTAGTCTTTTTTTAGGGTTTGAGATGCGATAGATTAGGGGTTTTTTGGATTAGATTAATGATTTCGTGTGCTTAATATTATTGTTTACTCTCTATTTGATATTTTTAGCACTAGATTAGCCTTGATAAAGCTTGCTTAATATCTAGCTTTCTCTTATATCTATGAAATGTTTGATGAAATGCTGATTTATCACTTGGAAGATTTATCCACTTTAGCCTAAGGATTTAGATGTCTAGAAGCTATCTTTGCTTGGTAAAATCAGTTTTGTTTGCTTGTTAGCTATCTAATCGCTAATGGGAATCAGTTCTTCGTTAGGTTATTAGCAAAGAGATTTCCACCAAGGGATTGGGTTAATCTATTCTATTTGAATTATATACCTAGGTAATAGCATTGTTATATGTTTATGAAGCATCATTAGTCATTTCTAAACCTCTCTATATCCATAACCCCATCTTGCGTCCTTCTATTATCCATTTAAGCATCAAGTTCGAATTCTGCTATTGTTTAGTCTTGTTAGTTGCTTGTTTGAGTTTGATCACTACTGCTTATTGATATGGATTGAATTAAACAATTTGTTGCATTCCTAGTAGCTTAGAACTCCTGATTGGATTGCTAACCAACATTCTACAATGACATGAGTGTGTGTAGGTAGTTGAAGTAGTAGTAAAATCCCTGCATCACAAACTCACTACAATGCATCAAAAAACTAACACCTAAAGCATTGAAATAATTTCAAACAAAGACATCTTAACAAGTTTTTATCATCTACTCCCTACGCAAGTGCTATTCAAACCTATTTGATGTGCAATCTAACCTCAATCTTAAGTGAAAATGCAACTAAATGCTCTGTTTTTGAGTAGCAAATTTAGATTTTTTTTGAATTTGTTTTGTGTTTTTCTATCCAAATAGAGGACTCAAATATGAAAAATTGAAAACTAAGAGAATAAAACATATTGTGGAATATACAAGCTCTCCCCAAACTTAAATTACACAGTCTCGTGTGTAATAAAAGCTTGAGAGAAAGATCCAAACACACCAAAATATGCAAAGTACTGGTAACCACGGTTTTCACCCGGTGTAAAAAAAAAACCCCAGCCTACTAACTCGTGTAGTGTAGTGGTTGAGGATTTATCAATCCAAATGGGTCCTATGTGAAACAAAAGAGAGAGAGAGGCAAAAGATCTAGCTGTCACTACCAGAATCGACTAAAGATGTAACAAGATCTAAACTATAACGGAGTAAGGCAATAAGTAAAATATAGAAAACTGAAAACGGTTCAAGGGACAATGTATTAAGAGTTGAAAATGAGTAAAGGAGGATCTTGGTTCGTGAAAGAGCAACTTTTAGAGGCTAACCACTAAGCATTAGGTTCCATACAAGAAAATCCACTTCCGTGGTAGGAATCACTTTGCAGCTCTATCACAATAGACTGGCACTCGCTCAATGGTTCAATAAAGTAACAAGCATGAAGCAACAACCCAATAAAGCCAAAATGCTCCCTCGACAACTAATGTCCTAGCCTAGGAAAAGCGGATCTCATGAAAGATAGGTCCTTGCATTTCATCAAACGTGGCATTTGTTTTGGGAAAGCTTGGTGTCATAGATCAAATAGCGTAGATGACCTAAGCATGAAGACCATCTAATATGAAGGGACTAAGAACATTAAGCTTAAATAACACCAACGATCCAACCTTTAAATCATTCACTCAACCCACACCTCTTAAACCGTTGAAGATTACTCACTAATCACGGCATTAATCAAGATCTTGATGGGCATGCTGACGTCTTTGTACGGCTTGTGAGCACGATAACAGGGGATCACCACGAATTCATCCCGATGTGTGGCGAGACATCGTCTTCTCTGATATTGTGCGTCGACTTCTACCCCTTGGACACTCCTCCTTGATTGTGCTACTCTGATAGCTGAAAACTTTGTGCTACTCGTCACGTCTCGTCGTCATGGACACTCGTTGATGCGTTGCAAGACAATGTCTACTTCCTCCTTGGTTGTCCTTTATTGTCCCCGAATGCCTCCACTCCTTTCGTCTAACCTCCATGATAGTTTGGGTACCTGAAAAACAGCTACAAACATGCAAGACAATTTAAAAACCCTAAACTATTGCATCATGGACCTACATGAGTGGAAAAAGTGCGTTAACTATGACCTAAATGCAATGACTCTGTCTATCATGAAAAGACAAGAAAAATGATGCAAATAGAGAGACATCAACTTTCCACCTTGTGGACCTCTTCTTCAGTGGTAGACTGAAACTCCCCAAACAAGTTAGGGAGGCTGCATTCATCAAAGCTCTCACCATCATACTAATTGTGTGAGAACCAATTCTCAGTAGCCAACCTTAGCTATTTAACCTCCATAGAGAAAGCATGCTCACTCTCCATCTTGTTGCCCTTGGAATCAAACCTCAAGACCTTGTTCTTGTTTAATAATAGCTTCAAGGTCACATAGACAACTCTTGAAATAGACACCTCCCAACTCACAAGGCAAGGTAAAGCAATCGGGATCTCCAATCTTTCTGAGGTGAACCTTCTAAACCTTAGTAGGCAGCTTCGGCAACTTATCCTTGCTTCATTTGATTAACTTCAGTTGAGCTTTATAGAGGTTTGTGTACTGATCAATGAGTTGCTTCTTGAACGTTCCAGAAAATGGAAGAGAAAACTTGTAGGGAGAAGGAGGAACATAGATCCTTTCCTCCTTCTTGTCTTCAGCAGTAATAACCGGCGCCCTCTCTTCTTCTTTCTTTTTGGCATCAACTTCAAGAGGCTCGTTGTATTGACCTGGACGAGTGCAGAGAACGGCCGAGCGGAATGGCCAGGAGAGAAAATTTTGGCCGCAAAACCAAAATCATGGAGTCAACTCAAGCACGACTTGGATCGATAGCCGAGGCCAAAATTAAACCTTTGGCCGAAGTTGAAGAAGAAAATCTTGAATGCAACATAAGATGACCAAGAGAAGACCATTGCGGACATGTAGATGGCCGAAAGAGTACAAGCCAAAAGACGAAGTTCCAACTTCAAGGAGGAGTTGATTTGGATAGACTAATGGAGCTAAAATATGAAGAATGCTCGAACAAATTCTGAAAATGATATAGTGAATGAAGAGTTTACACACTTAAGAATAATAAATCTAAGTGATTGGTCAAAAGAAGTCAGAAGAATTTTCAAGAAAATCTACAAACATTCGAAGAAGAAGCAAAATGGTCATTTAAAGCACGAAAGGCTCGGATAAAAGATAAACAAGAGGACTAAGCTTCATTCCTGATATCCCTTGTATTTACACCATTTAGGACTACATTTAGTACATGTTTTGGTTCTCTTTTGCATGATTTCCCTTAGGTTTTGCTCCATTTCCTTCTTCTTTTAGACTTAGGTTGCGTTTAGGGTATAGTTTGCATTTTCCTTGCATTTTGGATGTTTTTAAGTGCTTTTGGAGCTAAGAGGAGCTTGGAGGAGCTTTGGGGATGATCCAGGATGCTAGCTGGAACAAAGGGAACAAGAAGGATCAAAGCAGACAATCTCTGCAAAGGTTTTCGGTCAGAGCACGGTGAACATCGGTCAAGGGGTGACTGATACACGATTTTCGGTCACCAACATCAATCACAGGGTGACCGTTACGAGCACATCGATCACCAGCATCGGTCAGGAGTGACAGACATAAACACACCGAATGAATTTCGGTCACCAGCATCGATCACCGCCAGACCGATGGGATTCACATCGGTCACAGATGACCGTTGTAACTGACCGATATAAACCCAGTCCGAACCTTTTTTATTTACTCTTTTGCTATTACTATAGGGCTTCCTTCTCTAGGCTATAAATAGCCTCTTTTTCCTTATTTTCGACAAGTCTTGTCAATTTACTGTCCTTAAGCATTTTCTTTGAGTTTGTAAGACAAATCATTTGCTTTGGTTAATATAATTAAGTATTTGCCTTTAGTCTTTCTTTATTCTCTCATCTAATCATGATTAACATCCTTTTCCTTTGTGATTTGGTGTTAAACATGGCTTTGAGTTAGTAGTTTGCTTAGAGTTTCTAGATGTGGTATATCAGGAGAATTTAGGACTTGATTAAGGCTTGTTTAGTGCTGCAGTTTATGGGTTCCTCTCTATTAATCTATTCTTAATGCTAGATTTGTCTTGATCACACTTATCTAGGTTCTTAGCTTTCTTTTATGCCCACCAAGTGTTTGATGAAATGTTGATCTTGTTTAATAGAGGATTTGCTGGCCTTGGCTCAAGAGATTGACTGTTTGAGGAGCATTTTGACTTGAATAGAGTTGTTATCTAATGCTTGCTTGATGTTTTAGCATTAATGAGAGTTAGCTCTTGTTAAGATGTTTAGCAAAGGGCTATTTGCCAAGAGATTGGATCTAGCTTGCTTGACTGTGAACTCTATGTCTAGGAATCACCATTGCTTGCTTATTTCCTTGATCAATGTAGTTTGAAACAGCCTTAGTTAGTGTCTGAAATTCCCCAAAGTCAATAACCACATCTAGGAACTTGCTTTTCTCTTATTTGAATTTCAGATTTGCTCTTTTTTGCTCTGTTTTGCTTGCTTAATTTTGCCTAGTTTTCTTTTATCTTTACTCTCTTTGCTGCTTGATCATAATAGGATATTAGATTGGTTGCTTTGGCAACAAAACCCCTTTTCTGCTTGCTTGACTTAGAGATTTTTACTCTCAACTCTTCTGTTTTCAACTAATCCTAATTGGATTGACAAAACCCAATACTACAATGACTAGTACAATGGGTAATTGACATAAGAGGCGAAAACCCTTGTATCAATTTGGCGCCGTTGCAATTTGGGAAATAAATTTGAATCATTAGAGTTTGTAGAATCTTTAATATCAAGTTTTTAGTTTTATTTGGTCACTAATTCTCTTTGACTCTCATTTCTGTCTTTCATGTATATGAACTTGAGATCCAGAGGTTCAAGCAATCTTGTGGACTTCATAGACAACATCAATCTGCTGGATAGAGGACAGAGAGCAAGGAGACAGCAAGAAAAGCAGCAACACCTGCAAAGACTTGGTATGAACAATCAGGAACAAGTCATGGATGACATCAGAATTCAGAGTCCTCCAGGAGCTGTTGGAGCTCAGGGCATACAAGGATATCAAGGTGTTCAAGACTTACAGGGTGAGCAAGGACCAAGAGGCGCTGCACAAGCTCCAAGAGCGGCTAGACCCATTGGCGCTGGTGATGCACCAAATGCCGACAAAAACAGGACATGTATCATTCCACCAGCTGTCCAAAACAACAACTTTGAAATCAAGTCTGGATTGATTTCAATGGTTCAGAGCAGAAAATTCCATGGGTTGCCACTTGAAGATCCTCTAGATCATCTGGATAATTTTGATAGGCTGTGCTCTCTAACAAAGATAAATGGAGTCAGTAAAGATGGCTTCAAGCTCAGGTTGTTTCCATTCTCACTTGGAGACAAAGCACACCAATTGGAGAAGAATCTACCCCAAGGAAGTATAACCAGCTGGGATGAGTGCAAGAAAGCCTTTCTAGCAAAGTTCTTCTCTACTTCAAGAACTGCTATAATAAGGAATGAGATTTCAGGGTTTGCACAAAGGAACAATGAAAGCTTTGGAGAAGCTTGGGATAGATTAAAAGGCTACACTCTGCAATGCCCTCACCATGGCTTCTCACAAGCCTCTTTGTTGTCCACTCTCTACAGAGGAGCCCTGCGTAAGATAAGAATGCTTCTGGACACTGCCTCAAATGGGAATTTCCTGTCAAAATATGTGGATGAAGGTTTGGAGTTGGTAGAGAACTTAGCTCAGTCTGATGGAAACTACAATGAAGAATTTGACAGAGCACCAAGGAGTGCAAAAGATGAGTTAGAGTCTAGCAGGAAAAAAATCAAGTCTCTACACGAGAAGCTGGACTTGTTGCTAAGGGAAAAGAAAGATGTTCACTTTGTGGGAGACATGGTTCAGCTTGATGATCAGGAAAAATGCCAAGTTGAGGAGATGAACTATTTGGGGAACCAAGGTGGTTACCACAACTATGGGAACAACAGACCAAATCCCAACTTGTCTTACAGGAGCAACAATGTTGCCAACCCACAGGATCAGGTTTACCCTCAACAGCAACAGTAAGCTGTCCCAAGACTTTTTGTTCTCTACAACAATCAATGTTTCCAGTAGAGGAACAACAACTATCAGCCTAGAGCGCCCTACAACCCTCCAGGATTCAATGCTCAAGCTCAAGGACAACCTTCCTCCAGCTCTCAAGACACTGAACTTAAGACCCTCATGCAACAAATAATCAACACTCAAGTCAGCACAACCTTGGAAATGAACAAGAAGTTTGCATAGGTCCACAACAAAATAGATTCAATGCATGTAGAACTTACCAACAAGTTTGATGGATTAGCTGCAAGAGTCAAAACACTGGAGAACAACAAAGGCATAGCTGGTCCCAAGCCTCAAGGACACTTTCCTGGAAAACCAGAAGCTAACCCAAAGGAGTTCTGCAATGCCTTTGTCATAGAAGAAGAGAGCTCCTCAGCTGAAGAGGAGGCTATCATTGAAGAGTTCTTCTACTTGTTCACTGAGGACACTGAACCTCTAAGTGGGGGGGGGGGAAGAGTTCTTAAAAGTTGAAACTGACCAAGGAGCTGTAGAAGAAGGACCCTTTGGAGATGGGGAAAACTCAGATGATGAAGAGTGGTGGGCGCCACATGAATTTGTTGATAACACAAAGGACTACTTGGTGGAAGCTGCTGATGATAAGGAGAAACCTCAAACTGCTACTCTTCCTGTCTATCAACCAAACATCCATTTTCCAGGAAGGTTCAAGGAACAGCTAGTTCAGAAATATGAAACCCTCTATGCTGCTCAGATGGAATTGAGGGGTTTGAATGGCCAAGAAGAGCTTAAAAAGCTAAGGGTAAAGGCTGGAAGAACTGAAGTTAAGGAGCTCACTATCAAGAAACTTGGAGATCCATGATGTTTTACTCTCCCATGTGAGCATAAAAGGCAGACTTTCAAAAGCTGTCTTTGTGACCTGGGAGCAAGTATCAACCTTCTCCCATCCTCTACAGCTAAAGCTCTTGGCTACACTCAGCTTTAGGAGAGTAATGTGTCCCTTACTATAGATGATGGGACAGTGAAAACACCACTTGGGAGTCTCAAGGATGTACCAATGATGATTGAAGGGGTAACCATCCCTACTGATTTCCTGGTACTTGATGTGGAAGGCCATATAAAGAATGCTATCATTCTAGGAAGACCTTTCCTAGCCTCAGCTGGAGCAGTGTTTGATGCCAAGGAATGCATAATTGAGCTGAAACTGACCAAGAAAAAGGTTCTAAGGTTTGAATCCAAGGGGAATAAGCTGGAGAATGAGCAAGCTTTCTCAATGGACATCAAGAAACTGAAGCAGCTTGGGAAATATTGGCCAGAGTTTGAAGGCTACCAAGGAGAGAGTTTTGATAGCTGCTGTTTGCTAAGGTTGTTTGAAGACACCACTGAAAAGGAGGTCCTTGAAGTGGTTGGTTACAAGAATCTGAATGAAGTCAAGTTGGGTACTAACAAAGGGGAGTTGGGTTTGCAACCATGTGTCTCTAAGAAGGGAGAGGTTAGCTTCAAGCTTCAGCAAGAGGGGAAGACTATGCCTTTTACCAAGATCATGATGAATAGAGCCTCTGCAAGAGTCCAAAGGAGAAAGCCACCACCAAGGAGTTCCAAGACTCCTTCTCCTCACCTCAACAAAAGAGGTAATCAAATTCAAGCTTAGTGACTATAAACAAGCACACTTGGGAGGTAGTCCCATGGTATCCTTTTGTATATATTATGCTTTCTACTTTAACTTTTATACTTTGTTATAGTGTATATAAACAAGAGTTCGAATTGGGGGTTGAAAAAGTCTGAAGGGGACAAAGAACATGTGTTTCTGGCTGACATTGACCAACTGTATCGGTCATGACAGGACCGATACACACTTTTTGGTCATGAATTTCGGTCATGTTTGATTGATGTCAGTGGAGCCAGTTTACACCAGTCAACACGTCGATCACTCGTGATCGATGTGAAAGGAATTTTGAAAGAGGGACACATTTCAGTCATCCACATCGGTCAAACTTTATCGATGTAAACCCACCGGATGAATTTCGGTCAATTGTATCGATCAGTTAGTGATCGATATGATTCTCAGGAAACATATTGGTCACTAACATCAGTCATACACATACCGACATAAACACGCTGGATGGATTTCGGTCAAGAGCATCGATCATGTGATGACCAATGTTGTCCCTAGGAAGCACATCGGTCACTAACATCGATCACTTATGACCGATACTGACTTTTCAGTCAGTAACAACAGTCATTTATGACTGATGTTCCACCCGAGGCAAGTACTTCAATTTTTCAAAAAAATTCCCTCCTTTGGTTTGGAGCCAAGAGAGTTTAAATTTTAACTTTGGATCTTTCCTGACCTCTTTCTTAGCTTCTGAGCACTTTTGTTTTTGTCCCCCACACTTTTGATTCTTTTTGTTCCCTCACCAACCATTTGTTCCTTTGGTTCCCTCTCCTTCTCTCTATTTAAAGCAACAACTTCTTCACTTCTCTTCACACTTCAGCTCACTCCTCTTCTCACCTAAAGTTCCAAATTAATAGTTCTCTCTCTCTTTTATTGCTTTCTCTAAGTGCTCAGGGGTTCCACAAAGGTTTGCCTCCTAAACTATCATTCCTTTGCTCTTAATCTTTGCATGTGTTCATAATCGCTTACTATATGTTTTTAAGAGCAAGTTTTGATTAGTTCTAAATGTTGTGTTTTGGTTTTGCAATGTGGAATCGTTTAGGATGAGCAAGTTAGATGTTGGAGCTTTCCTTAATATGCATTTATCTCATTACTTGCTTGTTTTCATCCCTTTGCAAAATCATTTCCTCTTTTGCCTAAGAACCGCTTTAGCTAGACTCACATGCATAACTGTTTATCCTTTGTGCATTCTAGCTTATCTAAACTGCTAGCTTTTGATTTTCTCCTGCTTTGTAGAAGTTTAATCTTGTTGTTAAGACTTGTTAGACTTTTCTTAGCCTTGAGAGTTTTCTTTTAAAGCTTTCAGTTATTAGGCTCTTCAGCTTTTGTTCCTTCACTTACCCTCTTTTCAAGCTTTGCTTTTGAAGGTACAATGGGGAGAACAAACATAGCTGCTGCGAAAAAGGGAAAACCACCACAGGAAGGAGCAGCTACCCCACCACGAGCAAGCAAGGACAAGGGAAAGGGTGTTGCAGCTGAGACTTCATCCAAAGCCGCTGAAAAAAGACCAGCTGGAGAGAAAGGCGCCAAGCAGAGAGGCAAAGGAAGAGCTGCTGAGGAAGAAGCTCCATCCAAGAAGTACAATGCTAGGGAGCTAATGGAGGGATTCAGCCGATGCACCTTCAAACCAACAAGATACCCAAGCACCACCGCAATGAAGGAGCTAGGTATCTATGAAGATTGCATTGGCCTCTTTGAGCGCATGGGGCTTACAAAGCTGTTGCAGCCTCTTTCCTCCTATGAGCGCTTCACTCATCAGTTCCTCTCCACTCTCAAGGTGGTCAATTTTGAGATGAGTGAACTCCCTGACCATGATGGACGGATCCCCTTCAAACTTGGAAAGCAGAGGTTCACAATCACATTCCAATAACTCTCTAGGGCGCTGGGGCTAAGCACCTATTTTCAAAGAGGAAATAAGTTCTTAATCCATGAAACACAGTACTCAAGGCTATGGGAAATGATTGGGGCTGGGGAATTCAGAGCAGGTATTACAAGGAACCAACACTTGAAGCATCCTGCAGTTAGATATGCACAAAAAGTGCTTGCAAACACATTCTTTGCAAGAAAGGAAACTTCACACCTAATTGGCAAGGAAAGAGACTCCCTCTACAACGGATTGTATACCAGTGTAGGCGCCAGCCCACCAAGCCAATACCCTTGCCTGTGAGACTGTTGATGGAGCAGCTGCTAACCTACCAGAATTGGGTTATCAACAAAGGAAAAAGGGAGAAGAACCCACAGCTCCACATTGGAGGAGTTGTGACAGCTATACTCATAGCTTGTGATGTGAATCTTGAGGAACATACTGGAGATGCTCTAGGTCCTATCTGGATAGATATTGATTATCTGAAGAGGAGCCATTTTCTTAAGAAGAGTGTTCAGGACAAGCATGTCTACCAATTCCTCAATAACCACCAAGAGCAAGTCAGAGTCCTTCTCCCTAACCCAAGGCTCACCTCCCTCACTACAAGAACCTACATCTGCCTCAATCTAAGTGAGGAGGAGCTCTACACAGGCGGCCCTATCCCTGGAGATAGAGAAGAAGACAGTGAGGAAGGAAATACTGAAGAGATTGGAGAAGAAAAAGAAGAAGATCACCAATGGAATGCTGCTGCTGGCACTGAAGACCAAGGAAGAACCCATGAAGAAGATGTGCTTGAAGAAGAAGAAGTGTTGAGCTACAGTTCAAAGCAGTTCCACTTCAAACCCTATGAATCGCCCAACCAAGGAGGCTCTTTGAAGATAGCTGATGAGCACATCAACTCTCTACAGAAGTGGTGCAAATGGCAGGACAAAGCCATAAAGAAGTTGGTGAAGATGGTTAAGGGGAAGTTCAGGAAAGACAAAGCAACATCAGCAAGAACTTCACACTAAAGTCATGCTCATGAGCACACTCGAAACCAAGAAGAGCATCTACAACAAGATGAGCTAACTGAAGTGGAGGAAGCTGTTTGTAACCCCCATGGAAGACACTCTTTCCATGCACAGCCAAGTGATCAATGGGGGACATGGGCTCAACCAAGGGCTTCATCGTATGAGCCAAGTACCCATGTTCCATCAGCTTGGGAACCAACTCCCACTCCCTCTGAAGTTCAGGAGACATGGCAATGGGGTCAACAAGGGAACTCTTCTCAAGCAGAGCAGTTATGGTCAAGCTGGGTTCAACCACCTCAAGAAGCAGAGCATTCCACAAGGGTTTAAGAGAGGAAAAACAAGAGGAGAGCTAGCAAGTCTCCTCAAATCTCAGGATCATCCCACCACTCCTACCACTGAACCAAGTACCACATCCTCTCCACTGTTTATACCATTGCATCTTTTTAGTTTTGTATTATATTTTGTGTTTCTCTCTCTCATTTCTTTCATTAATTTAAGTGTGGGGGAGAGATTTGGGGTTTGACTTTGTGTTTTGTTTTCTTAGTTTTTCATTTTCTTTTCACTTTGTGTTTACATGAATGCATATCATGCATTCATGTAAGGCATAGAAAAACACAAAAAATCGAAAAATCTGAAAAATTTTGCATTTTTACAAACCAAAAAGAAAGCATGTAGTTGCATTTCATTCTTCTAAGATTGAGTCTAGTGTTGACATATAGGTTGCATTGCATTTGCATAGGGCATTATGATGAATTTTCCTTGTAAAGTGCTTAGTGTTTAGAGATGATTTCAGTGTTTAAGTGGTTAGTTGTTTGATGCATCATATGATTGCTAGAAGTTAAGGCTGAACCATGCTTAGATTGCTAGATTTGGTCTTCTCATCTCATTCTGAAAACACTTGTTCTCTGAAAATGAACTCTATCAACTTGAACTTTAATTTGGACTTTTAATTATCATGTCTTATGCATTGAAACGTGAATTCATGGCTACCATATACATATTTGGATCATCTTTTTCCTTTCTAGCACTCTTGTTGATCCAAATAGCTGATCCTCATACTTATGGGACAGTTACATCCTCACCCATAACCAAAACCTCCTTTTGAGCCTAAACACTATTGTTGTGAGAGCTATGAGGCCTTTGCATTGCATTTTCGATTTTGTCTTGGCAATAAGTGTTAGGAATAAGGCTGGCAATGATTAGCTCTCTTGTAGATATCAGCTGGCATCTTGAACTTGATTCTAGGATATGAGTTTTGGGTTTAAAAAGGGTAGTATAGGTGGTTTGAACTTCATGTTTTTATGTTTCGAAAGAAAGGGAAAAGATTTGAAATGGTAGAAAAGGGGGAACAGTTTAGAATTGTGGTTAAGTAAAGGGAAGAAAAAGCTCTAAGTACAAAGAAGAAAGGCACCAGGAACAAAGCTTAAAAAGGGTCCAAAGAAGAAAAAGAGCAAGTCCCAGGAGCAATCCACCAAATGTGATGAAGGTGCCAATACAACAAAGAAGAGCAAGTCCCAACCAAAAAGAAGCAACCACAGAAGCAAAAAGAAGAAGTTTCCCCAGCCATGAAGAAGGGTAAAGGGTAGAGTTTAGGAAAGGGTAGACTTAGGGGTTCCCTTTTGGATTTAGAACTACTTAGGATTCATCTTTGGATAGAAGGGAGCTTTGATTGGCATGCATAAGTGTGCTTTTACCTTTAGCATTTTGCCTAAGATGAGATCCTTTTCATTGACTGATCCCTTTTGTTTAATAACCCTTTGCTAAAATGAAATCATTTTTGTCTCATAACCTTACCCTTTTCAACAATATGTCTTCACTTGATTTGCATAAGCATCATTCATGTTCTGATCTTAGTTGAATTTTAAAGAGTTGGTTGATTTAAGCATTTTCCTAAGTTGAGATTTGAAATCATTTTGAAACATGATGAGCATGGCTAGGTTCTTTGAAGTACAGCTGATTATGTTTGCATCCTACAACTAGGCACTTAAGCATTGATACTATCTATTTACCTCTGCACTTTTGGAATCTGAATGCCCACTTTCAAACCTCACTCTCCCATTTGTTTTTAATTGCTTGAGGACAAGCAAAAGGCAAGTGTGGGGGTGTTGATATCTCTTGTATTTACACCATTTAGGACTACATTTAGTACATGTTTTGGTTCTCTTTTGCATGATTTCCCTTAGTTTTTGCTCCATTTTCTTCTCTTTTTATACTTAGGTTGCGTTTAGGGTATAATTTGCATTTTCCTTGCATTTCAGATGTTTTAGGTGCTTTTGGAGCAAAGAGGAGCTTGGAGGAGCTTTGGGGATGATTCAGGATGCTAGCTGGATCAAAGGGAGCAAGAAGGATCAAAGCAGACAATCTCTGCAAAGGTTTTCGGTCATAGCACGGTGAACATCGGTCAAGGGGTGACCGATACCAGATCTTCGGTCACCAGCATCGATCACAGGGTGACCGATACGAGCACATCGATAACCAGAATCGGTCAGGAGTGACCGATATAAACACTCCGAATGAATTTTGGTCACCAGCATCGATCACCGCCAGACCGATGGGATTCACATCGGTCACAGATGACCGTTGTAACTGACCGATGTAAACCCAGTCCGAACCTGTTTTATTTACACTTTTGCCATTACTCTAGGGCTTCCTTCTCTATGCTATAAATAGCCTCCTTTTCCTTATTTTCAACAAGTCTTGTTAATTTACTGTTCTTAAGCATTTTTTTGAGTTTGTAAGACAAATCATTTGCTTTGTCTAATATAATTAAGTATTTGCCTTTAATCTTTCTTTATTCTCTCATCTAATCATGATTTGGTGTTAAACATGGCTTTGAGTGAGTAGTTTGCTTAGAGTTTCTAGATGTGATAGATTAGGGGAATTTAGGACTTGATTAAGGCTTGTTTAGTGCTTCAGTTTATGGGTTCCTCTCTATTAATCTATTCTTAATGCTAGATTTGTCTTGATCTCACTTATCTAGGTTGTTAGCTTTCTCTTATGCCCACCAAGTGTATGATGAAATGCTGATCTTGTTTGATAGAGGATTTGCTGGCCTTGACTAAAGAGATTGACTGTTTTAGGAGCATTTTGACTTGAATAGAGTTGTTATCTAATGATTGCTTGATGTTTTAACACTAAAGAGAGTTAGTTCTTGTTAAAATGTTTAACAAAGGGCTATTTGCCAAGAGATTGGATCTAGCTTTCTTGATCGTGAACTCTATGTCTAGGAATCACCATTGCTTGCTTATTTGCTTGATCAATGTTGTTTGAAACAGCCTTAGTTAATGTCTGAAATTCTCCAAAGTCAATAACCACATCTAGGAACTTGTTTTTTTCTAATTTGAATTTCGGATTTGCTCTGTTTTGCTCTGTTTTGCTTGCTTAATTTTGCGTAGTTTGCTTTTATCTTTACTCTCTTTGCTGCCTGATCATATTAGGATATTAGATTGGTTGTTTTGGCAACAAAACCCTTTTTCTGCTAGCTTGACTAAGAGATTTTTACTCTCAACTCTTCTGTTTTTAACTAATCTCAATTGGATTGACAAAACCCAATACTACAATGACTAGTACAATAGGTTATTGACATAAGAGGTGAAAACCCTTGTATCAATTCCAACAGTCTCACGTGAATGAGATACATTTATTTATCAAGAAATAAAGTTAGAAGAAGAAATAATCGAAGTTAAAATTCGACCAATCAGACGGCGACACACAAGTAGCTGTTTGACCAGCTTATAATCACAGCAGGAGGTGTCTTGGTGTGACTAGTTGACGTGACTGTGGATCACATCTATAATTACAGAGGAAGTTTCAAGTATTAGCCACCCAGGACGGACCAATCACATGATAGCCAAAGGTGAATCTATAAGGAAAAAACCAAAAGTGAATCTATAAGGATAAAACCAGCCGCCATTGTGGACCAGTCATGGATGGACGTGGATTGAGTCATCTGTGGGACAAAAACCGTGGCTGTAACCATGAGAATGGATAGGCTACTAACCTAAGATATAAGTCTCGTGATTATAGTCTTTGGAGCAGAAGATAAGATAAACGGTCGCAGCCTATCCCACAAGAACACATGGTCTGAAAAGAGGACCAATGGAGACAAAACTGTAGTCAGGCTATGAGAGAAGTCTTGTTACTATGGTCAGAGCAAAAGATAAGGGCTGTGAGTATAGCCAATGGAGTGACTACACACAGGATAAAAGACTTAAGATAAGGGTCTTGTTGATACTTATCCCGACTACAGCCAGTGTTGCGATAACACTCAAGCAGAAGAGATCGAAGAGAAGGTGGAACGAATGTCAAAGGCTATAAAGCCTACTGTACAGGCTATAACACTATACTAGAGGCGTGGAGAGCATACAAACCTCAGCAATCTTGCAGAAAACCGTGCAGAGATAAAGGACTTTCTTCAAGCAGTGTTTTGTGGATGTTTATCCATTTCAGGCCAATCGTATGACGACACACGAACCTAGGAGCTATGTGATTGGATAAGGGACGTTGAATGAAGCTATGGAGCCTAAGGATAAGGCTATAGCCTACCCTTGATCCGTGGCTAGCATGCAAAGCATAGACTCCTATTTCGTCTTCATGGATGAAGAGATGAGCATGGACTGCTGTTTCTTCTTCTTTGGTTAATGGATAAGCCTGGACTGCTGTTTCTTCTTCATGCATTAGTAGATAGGAACGAATGAGTATCACGTAGCCATTTGATGAGCTATCACAGTCCAAGACCATCCTTGCCCTATAAATACACCTCTGAGGCCATTCTTTCAAACCATTCTCAGCTACAGGAAAGGTAAAACGAAAATCCTAGAGAGAGTGAGAGAGAGTAGTGAGGAGCCGTAAGCTCAAAGAAGAGTAGAGCTTAGGCGATCTAGAGAGGAAGGATCCCACTAAGCTAGGAGAGTCAATGGTGAGTCCTGGTAGTATATATTCATACTAACGGATTCTTGTGAAGGTTGTAACTTAAGGATGAGACACTATGTGTGTTAATCTTAAGTTATTGTTGTTTGATAGAGGTTCTGCTTTATAACTTTCACAAAAAGAGAGTTTTGTGAAGAGTTATGCAGCATAAATTTTATTAGGTATGCTGTATTAACTTTCATAAAAGAAGAATTTTGTGAAGAGTTATGCTGCAGATATGTTGTGGATAAGTATGTCGCGTTAACTTTAATAAGACGGACTTTATGAAGAGTTAAGCTGCAGAAATGTTGTGAGAGGATGACATTGGTCGAAGACCACGTGTGATGATTAAGGCAGTGTATCGGCGGTCCCATAGACTCAGAGTGACTTGGGTCGCAACTTTGGTCGAGTAATGCATGACGATGCATCCGATTGTCGAGGCAAGGAAAATTCTGTCCGACAGTCGAGACAAGGACATGTCGGGTTGATGTTCCGGTATATGGTCCTTCGTGGTAAGTAGGCACGGGTGTTCAAGTGGAGGGAGCTGTGAACCGATAAACTGTAGAGGCCTCGTTACCTTTCTTGTGCCTCTCATGCATAGCCAGTAGAGCTATGGTCATGATTGAGGCCTAGTGTAGTGTGTGCCTCTCATGCATAGCCAGTGGGCTAAGGTCATGATTGAGGCCTAGTCTAGACATGCATAGCAAGTGGGCTAGGGTCATGTTTGTGATTTAGGCTTAGTAACTAGGTTGTTATAGCCTCGGCATGCATGGTAACAGTGAGGTTACTATGGTCATGCCACCATTGTTTAATCTTCCGCTTGTTTTATTGCTTTGATATTAATGCAAGGTGTAAGCATGCATTGCATTGTTTATTTTGGGGTTTTGGGTTGGGGAAATTTCTGCGTGTGTAGAGGGTCCTGGACTCACTGGGTAATCTTAGATTGCTCATGTCTCGCCTATTTGTTTGAGGAAATCTCTAGGTGGTTCAGTAAGGGGCAGGCGGAACGAGACTAGAGTAGATTTCCGTTGGCTTTTGTAAAACCGGTTGGTAGTATAATGTATGTATAATATTTTGGCTCTAGGCCTTGGCCAAAACTTATACATTGTTTGTAAGAATCCTTATTTTCGAATGGTATAATATATAGAGTATGTTTTGTGAAAATGGCTTGTGTTATATGATATTAGCTAGTGCAAGCTAACACAACTCAAAACCTTAATACATGTTGAAAAGTCTTAAGCCGAAGGTATTTAGGATTTAAACTTTGATTCGTTCTTAGTACTAGGACCTGAATTCTCTTGGCGATCATATTGTAGCGCTTCTGGTATATCTATGTCTAGATCAAACTGAGGGTGTTACAAAATGGTGCTATTAGAGCATGGTTTATGATCATGCTCACGAGACAAGCCTTCAATGTTTTATTGAGTCCAAAAGAATCGCAGAAGCCAACTAGGATAATCCGGTATGTTCAGTGCATTTTAGGATTGTTGTTGAGTTTTAAATATTATTTGATGCAGAGACGTTCGACCAGCCGGGACTGGAGAAAGGTCCCATTACAGGGGAAGGGGGGGTATGGAGATGCATGGAGCAAGTGGACATTAAAGGTGAAGATCAGCGGTACTGGCATATGGTGGGACTATAAGGCCAAGGATAAAGTGTGTGGAGTGAAGCAAAAAGAAGTATATTGTTTATGAGAAACTATCACTTAGGCTGTGCAGAAGACTCAAGAAAAGTGCATAGCTCGGGAGGAAGTATCACTTAGGCTGTACCGGAAGTGAAGGCCGGTGTATAACTCAAGGGGAGTTATCACTACGGCAAGAGTTGACTGGGTAAAGAAGGTCAAAGTAAAGATCGTACCTCGCTCTAAACTCAAGCGTGAAGATGTGAAAGAACTCATCTTAGTCTATCCCAAGACGTGGTAGACTAAATGAAGAGATCACACAAGAGTGTTGAGACCAGTGGCGAGAAATGGTGTCACTTACTAGTAGATAGTGGTGGTATTAGTGCAATGAAAGCATGGTGGTACTAGTCAGGAATCTGAAAACATATCTTCAAAGACGAAGACGGCTTGGTAATGCCCAATGAAGTGGAAGACCTCCATAGTCACTAGATTTGTGGAAAATGATATTGTCTAACGGTGCTATGGTAGTAGTGGAATCATAATGGAGGGTGGTAGCAGCACATAAAGTTCCAACTTCAAAGAGGAGTTGGTTTGGATTGACTAAAGGAGCTAAAATACGAAGAATGCTCGAAGAAAATCTGATAAGATAGAGTGGATGAAGAGTTACCTGAGAGAGTGGCTAGATGGTTGTAACAGACTTGACTGGCGCCTCGGCCAGAATGAAATATTGCTTAGATCGTTTGGTCAAGGCATAATATCTCAACAGATGAAGAGTTGACACACCTAGAATAATAAATCTAAGTGACTGGTCAATGATATATCATGGTTTTTGTGGTTTTTAACCATGGTACAAGTCTTTTTTATTGAGTCTTTTTGGTCTTTTTAGAGTCCTAGTAAAGTCTTTGCAGGTTATAGCATGATTGGAGCACAATTGGAGGTTTTGGAGCTGTTTGGCTTAAAGCAAAAATCATTCCCAAAGGAAGCAAGTCAGAAGCCATTGATTGGCACTGGTGACGATTGTTGCCACTCAAGGGTGACGCTCGTCACCCACGTGTGGGAGGAATCGCAAAGCCTTATTAAAAGATGGAGAGAAAATTACATTTTTGGCCCAGAAGTGTCATTAATTGCAAAAAGCCCCAATTTGTTTTTTGCTTGTATATTAGCGTTTTCAGCCATTTTTTGATCTTGTACCTTATTTTTCTAGAGAACTAGAGAGAGAGATTTGTAGCACAGCTTTTGGAGAGATAAATCAGACTCCTACAGAGTAGATTTTGAACTTTTTTATCTTTATTTCTTATTTATTTTATGCAATCTATTCTATTCATGATATTTTCTCAATTCACCATATCTGAGTAGTTTGTTAGTTAAGTTTGGGTTTTTCAATGGTTGATGAATAGTTTGTAGAATTTCTAAACTGTTAGCAAATCCATTGGTTCTCCATCTGTGCTTGCATTCATATCAATTTCTGAGACTAATCACATGAACTAGTATTAGATGAGCAAAACGCGTACTTGCAAAAAGATTTGACTTAGGAGTTTTGTGAACAATCGAAACCAGATCTTTAATGCTTGTTTAACTTGTTAGAATTTGCAAAGAGATTTGGAATTCTGTGGATTAAGCATAGATAACTTTTGCAATGAGAAGTGATTAGATAAATCATTGAGTTTTCAGTTCAAGACGGTTTTAATTAATTCCTGCTTGCATGCATTCTATATTCTCGGATTCAACTTGCGAATTGTCATGACTTAGCGCCTTTAGCTTTCTGAAACTAAGATCAATTAACAAATCACCTGCTTTCATTACTGTAGTTCTTTCACATTACATTCACTCATTACTACTTAGATTAATCTGAATCTATAATCAATAGTGTAGTAAGTTCACTCCCTAAGGATTCGATAATCTTTTTATGCTACAACTGCTTTGTTGTACACTTGCAGTAGTTAATTAATTGGATATAACCTGAGCTCTACAAGTTTTTGGCGCCGTTGACGGGGAGTAATAGCTGCCTATCGATTTTTAGTATTGGGATTTTGTCTATTTTTTTATTTGTTTACTGACTTTTGCTACTTTTCTTTGTGCTGAGTTCAGGTGTATGCCTAATCGCAGTACCAAAAGCTACAAAGAGAAGGAGCTTGTGACTTTGAGCATCGACGAACTTGCTAAGTTGGAAAGGACCATCATGAAAGCTAAGAAAAAGTCTACAATGGTCGCTCCAATCATCTTTGTTGAAGATGCAGAAGGTCACTTGGTTGACGAAGAATGAAGAAGGGCAGAGACTGGATGAGAATAGGAATGTCGTATTTCAACAGGTGGCTTAACAAGTGGCGAATGATGCTGGAGTATCTGCTGGAAATTCTGCTAGGTGTTTTGTTCAGAGGACGCTAGGAGATTACAACAGGTCTGACCAGTTTTATGCAAACAGAGCTGCAATCCGCCCTCCTGCATTCCAGAGGAACGATTTTGAGCACAAGCCTGCTCATTATCAGCTGGTGGGTCAGCATCCTTTCCATGGCATACCACTTGAGCATCCTATGGATCACATTGAGTGGTTTAAGTATTTGGCTTCAAGTGTCAAGGGCAGTGGAGTTAGCAATGACTTCCTGTTCTGCAAGATGTTCTCTTACTCTCTTGGAGGAGATGCTGCTTATTGGCTAAAGCAACTTGAGCCTGGATCGCTGAAAATTTGGGAAGACACCAAAAACTCCTTTCTGAACAACTTCTATGATGATGCAAGGTTGATATGCTCAAATTAACCCTTAGAGCTACTCTCTCAAATTAAGAGATCACTGTAGTACTTAGGGATCGAATCCACAAGGACTTAAGACTATTACTCAACAGACTTTAGATTCAAATGAAGCTAAGCAGTCAATAACAAATAAAACTAAAATAGCAAATGAAGGCAATGAGATTAGAAGTGGATTGTGAGTTCTTAAAATCAATTGAGATAAGACGCTAGGCAATGGGAAATTTGCAGGTTGACATAAATCACAGACTACAGACTGAAAGGATTATTTATTAAAACCGTTCTAGAACTTGAAAACACGAATGTGAAACTAATCGACTTCCGTCGTAGAGATTATCTATGATCAGATTCTAGAATTCCAAATTCCTTTGCAAATTCTAACAACCTAAGCAAGCATTATAGTTCAGGTTCGATATGTTCACAAAATCACTAATCCAAATTCTTTTGCAATCAGTTATTTTGCTCATCTAAGATAGTTCTGGTGATTAACAATGTTTCCACATCTATTAAACAACCTAAGATCTGATTTCAAGGTGATCAATCTTAAACCCAGTGTTAAAGCAATCTAGATGAAGAACCAAATGATTTATCCTTCCAGTTTTATAGTTATAACAATTCATTATCAACCTTTGAATAACCCAAAACCTAACTAGCAGATTACTCACACAAAGCAAGTGAAACACAAATCATGACTGATTAATATTGCATTAAGAAATAGAGTAAAAGATGAAGGGGGTTCGAAATTCTTCTCTACAGAGTATGGATTTGTTTCCCCAAAAGCTCTCAATCAAATCTCTCTTTTAGGTCTCAATGAAAACAAGATAATTGCCTAACAATGGCTTAGAAAATCTAAATAAAACTATAAACAAGAACTGGGGCAATATTGCAAATAATGGGAAACTTCTGGGCCAAGTTGTAATTCTTCAAAAGAGTTTTTAATGCTCCTTCTCCCGACAACGATCGGTGTCGATCGACACCCTATGGATGGTGTCGATCGACACCATACTCTAGAGTGCTCTCCGACTAGGTCTGTTCAGCATCAGCTTCAACATAGCTCCAAAAGGCTCCAAAACTCACAGTTATGCTCCAAATGTACCTAGACCTGCAAAGACTCTAAAGGACTCGAAAAATACCAAAAAGATTCTATAAACAAGACATATATCATGGTCAAAAACCAGTAAAAACAATGATATATCAACTCCCCCAGACTCTCCCTCAAGCAAACATCAGACAAAGCATAGGGTCGAGGTTTGAAAACACAGAAAAGGTCAGCTAGACGTCAGGAACACCACATTGATTAACACTTTGGAATACACATACCACAGAGTCAACACAAGGTCAAATTTCAGTCTAATCATCACAAGCTTAGCAAATCTTTCAAATCCAATTCAAGCTCGTTCAAGAAATCCGAAATCTCTACTGCTAACTCCTTATTTTTATCTAAGTGATGTCTCATCAAAGTTTTATCATCTCAATCACTTATAGATTCTTTTCCCTTCCTAAACAACTGAACCAATCAATCTCAAAACTGCTCTCATTATTTATCTTCCCTTATCTTTTCTTTCAGATGATTTTTTTTAAGCTCTTTCTCATTTTTTTTTAACAGTCTAAGATATGGTGCTACTCAATACTTGTGTTCCTTGTAAGGAGACAGGTTCTTGAGTGTGTTCATTACTGTTGTTCCTTGTGAGGAGATAGGGTCATGAATGCACCATTCTTTTGACTCAAACTTTTGAAGCTATATCAGGGAAGATCAAAGAGAGGCTATATCTTAACAAACTTGTCAGTGTTAGAAGAGAGAATCAAGATCAATGAGAATCAAGCATCAAGACAAGAAGTTTTAAGTTCATTAAGGTGGAGCTAACAGCAAATTTTCCAGATTCTCTAAGAACCTAAACCTTCACTGCTAGACTGATCTACCTATGACTTTCAACTTAGTAAGACTTGTAATCAACATCTGTGGCAATGGTTCTTATAAGTGTCAATGTTTTGTGGTTAGTTCCAAGAAAAACAGGCAATTTCAAAAATTTTGACTCAATAAAACAGGATTTGACTCAACTTTGAGACTCTAAAAATCAAAAACAATGTACAAAATGTCAGCAACGACCTCCCACAGACATAAACAACACTGTCCCAGTGTTATTACACATGGTGTTGGCAAAAAGTAGCAATGAAACGGTTTGTACATAGATGAGAAAGTGGTACTTGTGTCTACGCGTGGTGTTGATCGACACCACATGGTTGGTATCAATCGACACCTTGTCCGAAAACAGAATGGGATGATCCAAACATGTGTAATTGTTGCAAGTAAGATTGTTAGCTGAAGTTCTCCCAAGTCAACACTGTTAGGAACACTCAAGCAAACAATTAAAAGCAACAATATAATCTATAATCTCATAAGTTCAAAGAAGTTTCAAAACATCATCAAAGCTGACAAACTGACTCAAAACAAAGACATAAAAACTGACTCAAAGCAAATGAAAAAGAACAAAGGGAAAAGAAAAACGTTACCAGGATAGATAGAGGAACTAATCCTCATCCTCATCGCGAGGAGGTGTAGAAGGTCAAACACAGCCACAGTTCGACAGCACCGAGATGGCATTCCAGAGTGCCTGAATACTCTGGACCACGAATTGCTGAAATGCGGCCTGCTCTCGATCGACGAGATGGGCCTCCAGCAAGGCCTTCAACAGGTGCATCCTCAGCAGCAACTCGTGAAGATCCTCCTCTGCGCCTAGTAGCTGGCGCGGATCGTAGCAAAGTAGCATCGGGCTGAAAGCTGAGGAGGTATGTCTGAAGTGTAGTGAGAGCAGGCAGTGGTAGCGGAATCAGACATCGCTCACCAGTGTGGCTGACAAAACTCTATAGCAGCTCATCTCCCGTGATCCAATGGGTCCTCCTCAAGTAGTCCATGTCCAGAAGGTGGCACTAAATCACAACTCTGCAGGTCGAAGTATCGATGTTGCAGTAGCAGAAGATGGAAGTGAGAAGACTACCAATACTCTCGGGCTTGTGGCGAGCTCCGGTGAACGCCTTGGTCTTCAGTGAAGCCAAGTGATGGGCAAAGACGGCGCCCATGTTGACATCACTGTAGACCGGAAACTCCTCTGTAAGTACATTCTCAATGCCATAGTAGAGGAGAGTCAGCTCAAAAACTCGCATCTTCCCAGGCTCAGACTTACACAGAAGTGTAGTGGAGAAGAGGCGGACAAGGATGCGCAGCAAAGGATGGCGCACATCTTTCTGAGTGGACCTCTTAGAGTCATACATCCCATTCCTGAAGTGGGACCAGAAACTCTGCAGGTCAGGAAATAGCGTCGGAAGAGAGACACCGGTGCACGTCGTATCGAATCCATAGATGTGGCAGAAGGCGGGGAGATGAATCCTGTAACTGATACCGCAGATGATGAATGTGACATTGCCCTCATCTGCCCTCTTGACAATCTCATTGGAGTAGTAGACCCGCACTGTGGCAATGAACGGGCGCACTAATTCCGGATATAAGTCATATTGCCTGGTCGCTATGTCGCCCAAGCCAATCTTCTACAGCACACGTATCGCCTCCTCTCTGAGCTCGAGCCTACGCAGTGTATCCGGACAAGCGAAGCGTGTAGGCGCAAAGTCCATCTTTGTCCAGGCATTGTAGAACAACGTGTCGTAGTCATCCCACTGCTCACTGATATCCCTGAAAACGCGGTCACGTTTTACCACCTCCTTGGCTGGTGTATCCTCCCAAGCTCTCTCCATCGGGATCCTTACCCCTTCGCTCCGAGACCATGGTGGAAGAGAGGGTATAGCAGGTGCGGGATTGGAGGATTCACTAGTCTCAGTACGCGTTCTCTTGTTCCGTGGAGCCATCTTGGGGTCAAACCGAAAAGATGGAGTTTTGAGTGTCATACCTGATTAATGATGGTGTCGATCGACACCCTATAGGTGGTGTCGATCGACACTGGTCAGTGCCGACCATGGTCGATATTGATTCGCCACGACCCCTTTTTTTTTGTTTACTGAATAGACACGAAAATGTATTAGTAAAAATTAAAAATTAGACTAAGTATGTACACTTACCAGTGGGTTGCCTCCCACCAAGCGTTCGTTTAACGTCATTAGCTTGATTGTCCTCAGAATCAGGTTGTGGGTGCATCTGCCAAAGGCATAATCTGTCCTTCGGGAATCTCGTCTTTCGCCCAGTAATGCTTCACCCTTTGCCCATTGACAACAAACTCCCTGCCTTCTGGAGTGGATAGAACAACTGCACCATATGATCTGTCTTCCTTGAGGGTGAAAGGACCTGACCAACGAGAACGCAATTTTCCAGGAAATAATTGTAAACTTGAGTTATACAAAAGTACCTGGTCATTTCGTTCAAAGTGTCTGGCAAGGATCTTCTTGTAATGATAAACCTTAGTCCTCTCCTTCTACAGCTTTGAGTTCTCATATGTATGATGTCTGATTTCATCCAACTCATTGAGCTGCATCTGGCGCCTCTGTGCTGCAGATTTCCAGTCAAAATTCATCTTCTTGATGGCCCAATTTGCCTTGTGTTCAAGCTCCACTGGAAGGTGACATGCTTCCCCATAAAGCAAATGGAATGGGGGTGGCGCCCAGTGGTGTCTTGAATCCTGTCATGTAGCCCCAAAGTGCATCATCCAGCTTGACTTACCAATCCTTTCTTGTCTTTCCAACTGTCTTCTCCAGGATATCTTTGATCTGCCTGTTGGAAACTTCAACCTGACCACTTTTCTGAGGGTGGTAAGGTGTAGAAACCTTGTGATGAACTCCATATTTCTGCAGCAGCTTCTCAAACACTATATTAATAAAGAGCTTTCCACCATCACTGATCACAATCCGTTGTACTCCAAATCTGGGAAAAATGATGGTCTTGAACAGCTTTAGAACCCTTGCATATTCATTGTGTGGACTGGCAATTGCTTCCACCTACTTGGAGACATAATCCACTGCAACCAGGATGTACTTGTTCCCATAAGATGAAGGAAAGGGTTCCATGAAATCGATACCCCAGCAGTAAAAAACTTCAACCTCGAGTATGAAGTTCTGTGGCATCTCATGTCTCTTACTGATCTTCCCTCTCCTTTGGCAGACATCACATTGTGAGATGAATGTCTGAGCATCTTTGAACATTGTAGGCCACCAGAAACCTGCTTGTAGAACCTCGGAGACAGTTTTGAAAGTAGCAAAATGTCTTGCATATTCAGAGCCATGACAGTGGAACAGCACATTCTGAACTTCAGCTTCTGCAAGACATCTCCTGTAAATTCCATCTGAACAGTGCTTGTACAAGTAAGGCTCATCCCAGTAATATCTCCTAAGTTCTCTCATGAATTTCTTCGTCTCATACCCTTTGAGGGTTTCAAGGATCTCATCTGCAGCTAGGTAGTTGGCAATATCAGCATACCAAGGCCTAGAAGAGGCTGCAACTGTGAAGATATGCTTAGAGAAAACATCACGCAAGATCTGCTGAAGGACTAGTGCAGTACGCGACTGGTCTCGATCGACACCAGAGGGGGTGTGTCGATCGACACTGGTCCCGTGTCGACGTTCAGTCGAGGTTGATGTCGATCCTGCTCGATAGTGGTTCTCCTCAAGGTTGGTGTCGATCAATACCAAGTGGTGAATGTCAATCAACACCCTGTCTGCAGCTCGAAAAAGCTGTAAATCTTCCACATTTGGAGGCTGAAACCTTGCCTCAATGAGGTATATATTCTCCTCTGCTCAGGAAATCATCAATGGGGACGTTGTGTTCAATACTGATTCTTGAGAGATTATCTGCTACTCCATTCTCAATCCCTTTCTTGTCCCTTATCTCAATCTCAAACTCTTGGAACAACAAAATCCATCTCAGCAGTCTTGGTTTTGCATCCTTCTTCTGCATCAAGAACTTGAGAGCAGAATGGTCAGTGTGCACAATTACCTTAGCTCCAACCAAATACTGTCTGAACTTCTCAAATGCAAATACCACAGCCAACAGTTCCTTTTCTGTGGTTGCATAATTCTTTTGAGCATCATCCAAGGTTCTGCTTGCATAGTAGATGGCATGAAGCTTCTTCTCCTTTCTCTGACCCAGAACAGCGCCTACTGCAAAGTCTGAAGCATCACACATCACCTCAAATGGTGGATCCCAATCAGGAGGTTGCACAATAGGGGCGCTTATTAATGCTTGCTTGATCTGCTGGAAGGCTGTATGACACTCTTCAGTAAATTCAAACTTCACATTCTTGCAAAGCAGAGCTCTGAGTGGTCTTGCAATCTTGCTAAAATCCTTAATGAACCTCCTGTAAAATCCAGCATGCCCCAGAAAACTCTTCACTGACTGCACACACTCTGGTGGCTGCAGATTTGTCATCACTTTGATTTTGGCTTTGTCCACCTCAATGCCTTCTCCAGAAACTCGATGTCCAAGCACAATCCCATCCCTGACCATAAAGAGGCATTTCTTCCAGTTCAGAACTAGGTGCTTCTCTTCACATCTTGCAAGCACTTGACAGAGGTTGTCAAGGCAGTCTTTGAAGGAGGATCCATATACTGAGAAATCATCCATGAAGACCTCCATATATTTCTTAATCATGTCAGTAAAGATGGACAGCATGCACCTCTGGAATGTCGCAAGAGCATTACAAAGTCCAAATGGCATTCTGCGATATGCAAAGGTGCCATAAGGACAAGTAAATGTGGTCTTCTCCTGGTCATCTGGGTGAATGGGGATCTGAAAGAAGCCAGAATAGCCATCCAGGAAGCAGTAGTAAGAGTGATTTACCAACCTTTCCAGCATCTGATCAATGAATGGCAATGGGAAGTGGTCCTTCCTTGTTGCAACGTTGAGCTTCCTCTAGTCAATGCACATTATGTGTCCAGTGATGGTCCTTGTAGGAATCAGCTCATTCTTCTCATTTTTCACCACTGTGACTCCTCCTTTCTTTGGAACCACATGTACTGGACTGACCCAAGTGCTGTCTAAAATGGGATAAGATGATCCCAGCAACTAGAAGCTTCATGATTTCCTTCTTAACCACATCTTGCGAATTCGGATTCAGCCTCCTCTGGTTCTCAATTGACGACTTTGAGTCATCCTCAAGGTGTATCCTGTGCATGCACAACTCTGTAGAGATACCTGAAATGTCATCAAGAGAATAGCCAAGAGCTTTGCGAAAAGTGTGCAGCTTGCTTAGCAGTAAAGTGAGCTCTCCATTGTTTAAGGTAGCACTAACTATAACAGGATATGTAGAGTTAGGTCCCACAAAAGCATACCTTAGACCTGCAGGAAGGTGTTTGAGTTCGATTTTAGGAGCTCTTTCTTCACTGCAATCGCCCAGTTTTGCAGCCTTTACAGATGTTCCAACCAGCTCATGTTGTGCCACTAGTTGCATGACTTGCTCACTTGCATCCAACATTATAACATAACCAGCAGCAATGTTGTCTAGATGCTCTGTTGCTTCTGCAGAAACTATCAATGCCCTCTCCAAAGGATCTTTGGGATACATCTCTTGAAAGATCTCTTCTGCAAGATTGGTGAGGGAGTCTACATAGAATGTGTGGCCATCTATTGTTGGCCTCTTCATCAATTTTTCTATGTCAAAGTTCATCACCAAATCGCCCACATTCAAAGCAATGCTCCTTTTCCTGACATCTATGATGGCGCCTGCAGTAGCTAGAAATGGCCTTCCCAAAATCAAGGGTTTCTTTGGTTCTTCCCCATAAGCTAGAACCACAAAGTCTGTGGGAATCACACAATCTCCCACCTTAACTGGTACATCCTCTAAAATGCCTTCAGGAATTCTCAAAGATCTATCTGCTAAGATAAGAGATATTCTGGTTGGCTGGAAGTCAGTCATGCCCAAGCTGACAGCAACTGAATGAGGCATCAGGTTAACACTTGACCCCAAATCACATAATGACCTCTCAAACCTTTCAGAAAAGATTGTGCAGTCTAGAACAAAGCTCCCAGGGTCTGTCAGCTTCTCTGGTATTTTGTTCTGTATCACTGCACTAACCTGCTCTGAAACCAGTATTGTCCCTTGCTCAAGCCCCAGATTCTTGGTCATCATCCTTTTCACATATCTCTTGATCACAGGAGTAGTCTTTATAACATCTATCAAAGGAATCTCCACCAGAAGGTTATCCATGATAGCTTTGATCCTAGCATCCTCCAGCTCTTGTTTAGTCTTCTTCTGGTTCCTTGGATAAGACACCTTTGGCTTATAGACCCTTTCTTCTGCACTTTCTGGAGTCTAATAAATCGCAGCTTTCTTCTGTGGTGGGTGTCGATCGACACCAGGGGGTGGGTGTCAATCGACACTAGCTTCTGCAAGTGGTGTCGAGCGTGCATCGAGCTGCTTGTCGACCTCGCTCTATATCTCTTCGCAACGAGTCGAAGAACCGTGAAATTCCTCTGGTGTCGATCAACACCGAGGGGTGGGTGTTGATTGACACTCTTCATAATTGGCGAAATCCTCATCTTCAAACTCCTGCAGTTGCTCGAAATCCTTTGTACTCAGGCCCTTTTCCTGCACAGGTTGCAGATTCTTTCCACTCCTCAGCTTGATGGCATTGACAGAGTGTCTTGGGTTGGTATCTGTTCTTCCTAGAAGAAATCCATCTTGCTTTTTCATAGCTCTAGCATTTTGAGCCACTTGAGTATCCAAAGTCTTTACATGAGTGTTCAGAGCTTTGATTTTCCCATTTAGATCCTGATAGAGGGCGTTAATCTTGCCATTGATGTCAACTGTGATCTTATGCTGACCCTCTAGCAACTGCTCAAGCATGACTTCCATCTTGCTTGAAGTTGATGGTGCTGGTGTAAGCTGATAAGATGAGGAGCCATAGTTCCTGCTGAAGTTGTTGTTCTGGTAAGGCTTCTGGTAGTCAGTCTTCTGAAACTGAGGCTTGGGAGTGTAGCCAGAAGAACTCTGGTTTCCTGTGAAGTTGCTCCTTTGCATGTTCCCATTGAATCCTCTGTTTCCTTGCTGATTGTTGTAATTTTGGCCCTGAAAACCAGCTCTATTGATGTAGTTGACATCTTCTTCTTCAAACTCCTCAGCTGGCTCAAATGTCTCAACCTCAGCAACAAACGGAATGAACTTCTTACCCACCAAGAGGTTATGAACACAATCCAGCTTAGCCTTCATCTCAGCAGCAAACTGATTGCTCCATGCATTTCCAGCGTTTTTCTGTCTCTCAAAATCAGCATTCTCTGTGCTGTTGCTTGAAGCCAGGTTCTCTATCAGTGTCATGGCGTCAGCTGGGACTCTAGTGTTGAATTTCTCGTTGCTTACTGCATCCAGAGCTATTTGGTACTTCCAATCAACACCTCTGAAGAAAATATCCAACAGTTGTATTTGGTACTTCCAATCAACACCTCTGAAGAAAATACCCAACAATTGTACTTCATTAAAACCATGGTGTGGACAGTCCTTTTGATACAGCTTAAACCTCACCCATTCTGCCTTGAAAGCTTCAGTAGGACCTTGGGAGAATGTTGCAATTTTCGTCCTCAACTCCTCTGACCTTGCTTCATCATAAAAGTTGTTGAGGAAAGCAGATTTGGTGTCCTCTCATGTGGTCAAAGAGCCAGATTCCAGCTGTTTCAACCAATGTGCTGCATCTCCTCCCAAAGAGTGAGGGAAAATCTTGCAGAATAGGAAGTCATTGCTGACTCCATTGGCTTTAACACTTATAGCTAGGTCTTCAAACCTCTTTATATGGTCCATAGGGTACTCATGAGGAAGCCCATGGAAAAGATGCTGACCCACAAGTTGGTAACAGGTAGGTTTCAGCTCAAAGTCGTTCCTCTGAAAGGGAGGGGGCGGATTGCAGCTCTATTTGCATAGAACTGATCAGGTCTGTTGTAATCTCATATGGTCCTCTGTGGAAAACGCCCAGCAGCATTTCCAGCAGCTTGTTGTTGCACATCCTGTTCCTCAATTACAACACCATTCTCATCTATCCTCTGCCCATCCTCATTTTTTCTGTTCCCTTCTCTGTCAACTAAATGACCCTCAGCATATGTCGTCAAAACAATTGGTCCAACCATTTTATTCTGCTTCTTGGCTTTTCTGAGGGTTATTTCTAGTTTGGCGAGATTGTCGATGCCTAAGGTCACAAGCTCTTTGACTTTGTTGCTCCTGGTTCTGCGATTATGCATGCACCTGAAACAGACAGCAGAGAAGTAACGAAAGTTAGTAAACAGAAAACAAAAGCTTAGTCAAAATTCTAAAACTAAAAATCTGAAAGTAATATCTAAGTCCCCGGTAACGGCGCCAAAATTTGATATGCTCAAATTAACCTTTAGAGCTACTCTCTCAAATTAAGAGATCATTGTAGTACTTAGGGATCGAATCCACAAGGACTTAAGACTATTACTCAACAGACTTTAAATTCAAATGAAGCTAAGCAGTCAATAACAAATAAAACTAAAATAGCAAATGAAGGCAATGAGATTAGAAGCGGATTGTGAGTTTTTAAAATCAATTGAGACAAGGCGCTACGCAATGGGAAATTCACAAGTTGACATAATTCGCAGGGTACGGGCTGAAAGGATTATTTGTTAAAGCCGTTATAGAACTCCAAAACACGAATGTAAAACCAATCGACTTCTGTCCCAGAGATTATCTATGATTAGATTCTAAAATTCCAAATTCCTTTGCAAATTCTAACAACCTAAGCAAGCATTATAGTTCAGGTTCGATATGTTCACAAAATCACTAATCCAAATTCTTTTGCAATCAGTTATTTTGCTCATCTAAGATAGTTCTGGTGATTAACAATGTTTCCAGATCTATTAAACAACCTAAGATCTGATTTCTAGGTGATCAATCTTAAAACCAATGTTAAAGCAATCTAGATGAAGAACTAAATGATTTATCCTTCCAGTTTTGTAGTTCTAGCAATTCATTATCAACCTTTGAATAACCCAAAACCTAACTAGCAGATTACTCAGACATAGCAAGTTGAACACAAATCATGACTGAATAATATTGCATTAAGAAATAGAGTAAAAGATGAAGGGGGTTCGAAATTCTTCTCTACAGAGTATGAATTTGTCTCCCCAAAAGCTCTCAATCAAATCTCTCTCTTAGGTCTCAATGAAAACAAGATAATTGCCTAACAATGGCTTAGAAAACCTAAATAAACCTCTAAACACGAACTGGGACAATATTGCTAATTATAGGAAACTTCTGGGCCAAGTTGCAATTCTTCAAAAAAGTTTTTAATGCTCCTGCTCGCGACCACGATCGGTGTCGATCGACACCCTATAGTACTCTAGAATGCTCTCCGACTTGGTCTGTTCATCATGAGCTTCAACATAGCTCCAAAAGGCTCCAAAACTCACAGTTATGCTCCAAACGTACCTAGACCTGCAAAGACTCTAAAGGACTCGAAAAATACCAAAAGGACTCTATAAACAAGACTTATATCATGGTCAAAAACCAGTAAAAACCATGATATATCAAAGGTAAGAAGCGCTGAGAACAAAATTCTCTTCATTCTCCCAAGGACCTACTAAAGCTTTTAAGGCTTCTCGGCTGAGATTCAAGTCTTATCAGAGAAACTGTCCTCATCATTGCTTCACTCAGGTGCAGCTGCTTGAAATTTTCTTCAGAGGAGTGGACTGGAAATATCGGATGGTGTTGGATGCTGCTAGATGTGGCAACTTCAACACAAACCTTCCAGAAGCTGCAATCACTATGATTGAGAACTTGGCCTGCAGTAACAGCACCAAGAATGCTGATTTTCAGAGGATGAAGATGTTAATTTCATCAATGCACGAGGATTCAGGGTCAAAGGTTTGGAAATCCGCAGTGGAACAGGGTCTACAATGGAAACAATCAGAAGAGTACCTTCACAGGAAACCATAATTCTTCTCGTTACACGCCACAACCTCAGTTCCAGAAGACTGAGTTTCAATAACCTTACCAAAACAGCAACAACTTCAACATGAATTAGGGTTCTTTTTCCTACCAAACTGCACCTTCACAAGACACTAAGATAGAAGCTATGCTGGAGCAGATCCTAGAAGGACAGAAGAAGATGTTAGTGGATTTCAATGGGAAGCTATGCTGGAGCAGATCCTAGAAGGCCAGATTCGCTGTACCAAGAACTGTATGGAAACATTGAGAGCATGAACTCTCAAATAAAGAAACTGGATGTTCAGATTGCTCAAACTGCAGGAGCTGTTCAAAGGCAAGAGGTATTCCTACCTGGAAGGACTGATATCAATCCCAAGCACCAGGTTAACGCCATCACAGTCAGGAGTGAAAAGGAGCTTAAAACAGTGCAGAAAAAGAGGTTGAGTGCAGAGCAGATCGTGCAAATGATGGAGTTTGAAGATGAAAATTTCACAGTCTCAGAGGGAGTTACGAGCGTCACCAAGGAGCGGTGTCGCTCGTCACCCATTTTACAAAGGCCGGACACGAAGGACTTGTCCCCGATCAGTGACGAGCGTCACCCCCTGGTGACGATCGTCACCCACCCTAGAACGATGCTGGTTCGCCTGTAACTGCAGATAATGGCAAGGAACAAGTTTATAAACCCAAGGCACCCTTCCCCAAGCATTCTAGGAAGTCTAAACATGAGATAGAAGAACCCAGATGCAAGGTAATGATAGACAAGCTGATGGTTGAGATTCCTCTTGTTGATGCAGTCAAGCTTTCACCTGCACTAAAAAGGTATGTTAAGAGAATGTTTGTGAACGGTGTAAGTCCTGAGGAAGGAGCATTGCTTACCATAGATATTAGTGCAATTCTCTTAGGCACAGTTCCAAAGAAGAAGAAGAAGGTGATTGTTTCTTAACAAGTCAGTGCCATAATTTAAAGCATAATTCCATAGAAGCTACTTGATCCAGGAAACTTTATGCCTGATTGCTCAATCTCAACAGGACGGTTTCCCCATTCTCTTTATGATTTAGGGTCAAGTACTAACCTGATGTCTTCCTCTGTTGCTGCTAGACTTGGAATGACTGTTTTTAAGCCAGCTGGGATCTCTCTTATCTTAGCTGATCGATCCATAAGAACCCCAAAATGAATTTTAGAGGATGTTCCTGTTAACATTGAAGGCTGCATGATTCCCAAAGACTTTGTGGTTTTGAAATATGTTGAAGAACCTAAAGATCCTCTTATTCTGGAAAGATCATTCTTGTCTACAGCTGGCGCCATCATTGATGTGAAACTGGGGAACATAGAGCTTGATTTGGGTGATCTTGTCATGAATTTTGACATGGATATGCTGAGAGGAAAATCCACCTTTGATGGTCAGACCTTTTCTGTAAGGACTTCCAAAGATGAAGAGCCAGTCATGGTGCATTCAGAAGACATTATTGTTGGGAATGTCAAAAAATCAAATACTACTGGGCAAGAGAACAAGATTGTTGTTCAAGAGGCATTATCTGAAACTGCTTATAAGAGTGGAGCAGAAGGTGGTAGTGAATGCCTTGGAAGAGTTCATGCACCTACTGCTTGTACACCACCATGGGTGAGGAGACATTCTTCTCCAAGGCATTCACTACCACCTTCTGCTCCACTAGCTGTCTAAGCAGCATTCAAAGTCGAGCTAATGACTTGGAACAAGCACTTGGTGGGAGGCAACCCACTGGTATGTTCTCTAGTTTTCATACTTTAGTTTATTTTCGTTTTCTAACATAGAAAAACACACAAAAAGAAGAAGAAGAGCGGAATTATGTGAGTAGACTCAAGCTCACCACTTGGTGACAATCATCACCAGTAGTGGGTGACGCTCGTCACCCCATCCAACACGAGGTACCACTTTCAAACTTTGATCATTGCGTTCTGTTTCTTCTTTTTTTTTACCAAATCTAGGCTTAATAACACTGGGGAAAGTGTTGTTTAAGTCTTGGGGAGGTGGCTACTGACGTTGTGTACATTGTGTCTTAATTTGAGAGTCTTAAAGTTGAGTCAAAAACCTGTTTTATAGCGTCAAAATTTTGGAACTGTCAGTTTTTCTTGGATCTAACCACAAAACATTGATGCTTATAAGAACCATTGCCACAATAGTTCATTACAAGTTTTACTAAATTGAAAGTCATAGATAGATCAGTCTACAAAAGAAGGTTTGGGTTCTTAGAGAATTCCTAAAATTTGCTGTTAACTCCACCTTAATGAACTTTAAACTTCTTATCTTGGGGCTTGATACTCACTGATCTTGATTCTCTCTTTCAACACTGACAAGAATGTTTAGATGCAGTCTCTCTTTGATCTTCCCTGATATAGCTTCTAAGAGTATAAGTCTATAGAATGGTGCATCATGACCATGTCTCCTTACAAGGAACAACACTAGTGAACACTTAAGAACATGTCTTCTCACAAGGAACACAAGTATTGAGTAGCACCATATCTTAGGCTGAAAAAAATGAGAAAAGAAGTTGAAAAATAAAAAAAACAAAAAAATAGATCAATGGAAGAGAAAATAGGAGAGTTGTGTAGAGATTGATTTGTTCAGTGTTTAGGAAGGGAAAAGAAGTAGAGATTTCAGATTTCTTGATGGGGCTTGAACTGGATTTGAGAGATTGTTAAGCTTGTATTTATTAGAGTGAAATTTGATCTTGTGTTGGCTCTCTGGTATGTGGATTCGAAAGTGTTGATCAATGTGGCGTTCCTAATGTTTAGCTGACTGGTTCTGTTTTCAAACCTCGAACTTGTTCTTTGTCTGATATTTGCTTGAGGGCAAGCAAAAGCTAAGTCTGGGGGAGTTGATATATCATGGTTTTTAACCATGGTATATGTCCTTTTTATTGACTCTTTTTGGTCTTTCAAGAGTCATAGAAGAGTCTTTGCAGGTTATAGCATGATTGGAGCACAACTGGAGGTTTTGGAGCTGTTTGGATCAAAGCAAGAATCATTCCGTAAGGAAGCAAGTCAGAAGCTGTTGATTGGCACGCTCGTCACCCACATCTTAGAGGAATCGCGAAGCCTTATTAGAAGAAGGAGAGGAAATTACAGTTTTAGCCCAGAAGTTTCATTAATTACAAAAGGCCCCAATTTGTTTTTAGTTTGTATATTAGGTTTTTCAGCCACTTTTTGATCTTGTACCTTATTTTTCTAGAGAGTTAGAGAGAGAGATTTGTAGCACAACTTTTGGAGAGACAAATCAGATTCCTTCAGAGCAGGTTTTGAACTTCTTTATCTTTATTTCTTATTTCTTTTATGCAATCTATTCTATTCATGATGTTTTCTCAATTCACCATGTCTGAGAAGTTTGTTATTTAAGTTAGGGTTTTTTAAAGGTTGATGAAGAGTTTGTGGAATAGCTAAACTGTTAGGAAATCCATTGATTCTTCATCTGTGCTTGCATTCATATCGATTTATGAGACTAATCATCTAGATTTCGAAACCCTATGTTGTTTAATAGATGTGAGAATATTGTTAATTGATATCTCCATTATTTATACCATTTTAGGTCTCTTCTTCTTGTTCATTTTGCATGCATTTAGGAGTTAGCATAGTTTTAGTAGCTGCATTGCATTTTGCATGCATTTGGAGTTTTATTCAGGTACTTGAAGGAGTGTGGACGTCATATGGTGCAATGTGTGTGAGCTGGAAATAAAGCAAGACAAGAGACAAAGGCGGATAAGCCAATATCGATGGCAATATCGACATCATCTAATCGATACAGTGCATATCGATGGTAGTATCGACCACCCTAAGATCAATACATTAAAAGCGTGGTGCAAAGGCAGCATATCGACTTAGGAAGACCTCAATGGAGCAGAGGAGAGCCCGTACCAAGCAGTGTATCGACATCCCATGTTGATACACCTAACTGGACAATACTGAGGTGCTGTATCGACTAGTTTGCCCGATAAGCCTTAATTAAAAGGCGATTGTATCGACTTCATACCATGGAGAGCCAAGCCGATACAACATTGAAGCCTTCTGTACCGACCAGCATATCGACCAAGGGACATCGATACAACCCAGAAGAAGAGATGATATCGATATGAATATTGATGTGCATAGTCGATATGGTCTGTCCGAGTCAGCCTATTTTCGGTTAAAACTTGGTTTACTAGGGGTTTCTAGTTCCCCTATAAATACCAAAGTCCTAAAATGGTTAGGAAACTTAGTTCTTATTATTTTTCTTATGTTCTTTCACTTAAAACCTTTCCCTTTTCAGCTTCGCTTTGTAAGAACTAGTTTAATTTAGTGAATTTCTGTATTTATCTTTAATTTATTCTTGCTTATTCTGCTTTCTAATCATGCTTAGCAATTATTTATCTTTCGAATTTGTGGTTTTGATTATGGCTAGTCAGTAGTCTTATTTAGGGTTTAGGACTAGATTAGTGATTTTTTATGCTTAATATAATTGTCTTCTCTCTATTAGATGTGCTTAACATCAGATTAGTCTTGGCCAGGCTTGTTTAGTATCTTGACTTTCTCTTATGCATGATAAGTGTTTGATGAAATGCTGCTACGACTCTCATAGAGGATTTGTATGCATAGCCTAAGGAATTAGATGTCTAAGGTGCATTTTGGCTTTATAGGATTGGAATTCTGTTCTGAATGCTTGCTGATCATGTGTTTGAGTATTGGGATTTATCTGAAATGTGTGTTTAGCAAAGTGATTAGTGTCAAGGAATTGAGCTAGTTATAGTTGTTAATCATATGCATATAAGATAGCATTGTTTAAATTGTTTTGAAGCATCACTAGTTAGGTTATAATCCTCTCTTAATCAATAACTCCCCAAAGTGATTTGCTGTATTCCTAGTGTCTTAAGAACTCAGACGGATTGATACCTATTGTGCTGCAATGACATGAGTATGATACAATTTGCTTAGCTAGTCAAATACCTGTTATCAATTTGGTGTTGTTACCATATCGACTTAGATTAAGCATTGGGATTTGTGGACTGACTAAGATCAAGCTGTTATTTTGGTTTGTTACTGATTTGCAAGTTGCTCTTCTGCTTATATGTGTATGAACTTGAGGTCTAAACCAACAAAACCTTCTGGATTATCAACACAACATTCTGCAAGCGGAAAGGACATGAAGAGAAACAAGGGAAAGAGAGAAACTACAAAGGTTTCATCACCTCAGCATGGAGCATGGTATAAATGATTAGAGATTTCATGGACCACCAAGAGCACAAGGTGCTTAAGGAGTTGCTGGTGTTCAGGAACAGCAAGGAGTCCAAGGTGAGCAAGGTCAGAGAGGACCAGCACATGGGGCACGCCCAATCCGACCAATAAGAGCAGGAGATGCACCCAACGCCTACAATAAATGAACAGGAATCCTGCCTCCAGCTGTTCAAAATAATAACTTTGAGATCAAATCTGGTCTGATCTCAATGCTCCAAGGAAGCAAGTTCCATGGGTTACCTTTAGAAGACCCTTTAGATCACTTGGACAACTTTGATAGACTCTACTCACTCACCAAAATTAATGGTGTAAGCGAAGATGGCTTCAAACTGAGACTCTTCCCATTCTCTCTAGGGGATAAAGCTGACCAATGGGAAAAGAACTTGCCTCAGGGAAGCATAAAAGTTTGGATGAGTGCAAGAGAGCCTTTCTAGCCAAATTCTTCTCTACTTCAAGAACTGCTAGAATCAGGAATGAAATCTCTGGATTTGCTCAAAGGAACAATGAGAGCTTTGGTGAAGCATTGGAGAGATTTTAAAGGCTACACCCTTCAGTGCCCACCCAATGGGTTTACACAAGCTTCACTTCTCTCTATTCTATACAGAGGCGCCCTCCCAAAGATCAGAATGCTCCTGGATAATGCATCTAATGGTAACTTCTTATCTAAAGATGTTGATGAGGGATTGGAAGTTGTGGAGTCTCATAGAACTCAGAGAGGAGAGGATGGCAACACTAAGAAAGAGCTGGA
Organism: Thlaspi arvense; assembly: GCA_911865555.2. NCBI lineage: Eukaryota > Viridiplantae > Streptophyta > Magnoliopsida > Brassicales > Brassicaceae > Thlaspi > Thlaspi arvense. The sequence goes on along the minus strand of OU466859.2, from coordinate 27,628,179 downwards.
GTGTACAAGAAGAGAGTTGAAAGACCTGAACACTAGGCTTGACAAGCTGCTCTAAGTGCAGCACAAAGAGATCAACTATGTTGGTGAAATGGTGGAGATGCCTAATGAAGAGGAGTTACAAGTATAGGAGATGAACTACTTTGGTAATAAAGGTGGATACAATGTGTATGGGAACTTCAGACCAAACCAAAACCTGTCCTACAGAAGCAACAATGTCGTCAATACCCAAGATCAAGTTTACCCTCAACAGCAACCTCAAGGGAATCAGCCAAGGCCTTTTGTGCCATTCAACCAAGGATATGCACCAAGGAACAACTTGCAAAGCAACTTCCAGCAAAAGCAGTTTGCTCCTCCTGAATTCTCTCAAGGTCAAGAAAGCTCATCCAACACCATTGATGCTGAAGTGAAAGGACTGCTGCAACAACTCCTTCAAGGCCAACAAGCTACTAATTTGGAGATCACAAAGAAGTTTGTTGAGGTTTACAACAGAATGGATACTCTTCATATGGAGTTGTTAGACAAGATTGATGGGTTGGCTTCAAGAGTGATGACACTAGAAAACAACAAGGGCATAGCTGGTCCCAAACCTCAAGGAAACCTTCCTGGAAAACCAGAAGCCAACCCTAAGGAGTTCTGCAACGCCATAGTCACTGAAGAAGAGACATTCTCAGATGAAGAGGAAGCTGTCATTCAAGAGTTTCTTTCTCTGTTCAATGAAGACACTGAACTTCAGAGTGGAGGAAAAGAGTTTTTAGCAACGGACGCCAACCATGAAGTTGCAAAGGAAAAGTCTCTTGAAGCAGCAGCCACTAAGGAAGAGGAGAAGAAAAGGCTACTTGAGGAGGGTCAATCTGAGAAAAAAACCGGTGTCTATGATCATTCTCCTTACAAGCCAGCTCTCCCCTTTCTTGGAAGGTTTAAGAAGCAGCTTATGGATAGGTACACCACTCTCTATGCCAACCAGATGAAGCTTAGAGGTCTTGATGTTGGGACAGAGTTAAAAGAGGCAATTGCCAAGACTGAGGTATTGAACATCTAAAAGCTTGGAGGTCCTGGATGCTTTACTTTGCCTTGTGAACTCAAAGGACAAACTTTCAACAGCTGTCTTTGTGACCTTGGGGCAAGTATCAACCTTCTCCAATCCTCTACTGCTAAGGCGCTTGGCTACACTAAACTTTAGGAGAGTAATGTGTTTCTAACCATAGCTGATGGCACAGTAAAGGCACCACTTGGAGATCTTAAAGATGTGCCAATGATGATTGAAGGAGTGGTCATCCCAACAGATTTCCTGATCCTAGATGTTGTAGAGAAGATAAAAAAATGCCATCATTTTAGGGAGACCATTCTTAGCTTCAAGTGGCGCAGTGTTTGATGCAAAGGATTGCACAATAGAGCTTAGACTAACCAAGGCGAAAGTGCTGAAGTTTGACTCCAAAGAGAACAAGATGGAAGATGGGCAAACTTTTTCTATGGAGGTTAAGAAATTGAAGAAAGCTGGCGAGCAGTGGCCAGAGTTTAATGGCTATGTGGGTGCAAGTTTTGATGGTTGTTGTCTCGCCAGGATGTTTGCTGATACCACTGAAGAGGAGGTCCTTAAAGTGGCTGGTTCTTATGCTGTAAATGAAATCTTATTGGGTCCTATAGAATAAGGAGTGGTTTTGAGGCCATTTTGCTCTAAGAGTGGTGAAGTTTGCTACAAGATGAAGCAAGAGGGAAGATCTAAGCCTTTTGCAGTGCTGAAAATTGATGGGTTCACCAGGAGAGTCAAGGGAAGCAAGATCACACCAGGGAGTTGCAAGACTCCTGCTCCACACCTCAACTAAGTAGCAGAGGGAAGTCAAGCTAAGTGACTCTAAACAAGTGCACTTGGGATGCAATCCCATGGTATCCTTGTATATAGCTTTGCATTTTTATGATTTTTATATTTTTGTGGGTGTTTTTTAGTGTCTCTAGTAACCAGGTTCAAGCTAAGGAAGAAGGAACCAAGCTTGGGAGAAGGAAGGAGTCAAGAAGGGTCAATATCGACAAGCATATCGGCCATGCACATCGATACAACTCATATCGAGCATGTATATCGAGCATATCTTGCTCGATACAAGTACATTTGACTTGTATCGACCTGCATATCAGGATGATCCTATGTTTTGAGAATATGTTTTAGGTACTATTGGAAGAACAACAAGAAGTGGAGAAAACAAAGTGGCTGAGAAGCGAGAGAAAGGAAAGGGGAAGGACAAAGAAGTTAGGAGTCCAAGCGCCAAATCTCAAGGCAAAAAGAGAGATGATATTGGCGATAGTGATCAAGTCCCTCAAAAGAAGAAAGAAACCACACTAGCTCAAAGGCAGCTGTACGACAAGCTGCAAAAGGTTGATGTGAGGCCAACTAGATACCCCCATGTGCCATATCTAAAGGCCTTGGGAATCTATGAAGACTGTTATTCTATGCTTGAGACAATAGAGCTCACAAAGTTGGTGGGAACTCCATATTCAGCCAACAAAGACCAAGTGCTTCAATTCTTTGCAAGCTTTGAAGTGACATTCTATGAGCCAGGAGAGGAGACTCCTGAAGAAGATGGTGATGGATTCATCACTTTCAGAGTTTTCAAGAAGAAATATAGGATGTCTTTCTCAGCTATAGAAGATGCCTTTGGATTCTCTTATGGAAGCGCTAGAGGACAGAATCTGGGGGTTAGCAAAGAAGAGATGAGCAGCCTTTGGGAGCATGTAGCAAAGGGCGCTTTCAAGCCAGGAAGAAGCAATGCTTCTCTGATCAGAAATTCAACAATCAGATATGTGCACAAGGCGCTGGCGCATACACTCTTTGCTAGGTAGGAGAGTGGAGCTGTTGAAGGAGGAGAATGGGAGCTGATTGATAATGGTGTTATGAGCGTTTTAGACAGCACCAACAAAGGTTTTGAGATTATGGGAGCAGATGGTACAACTAGAATGGTCACCATCTTCATGCAGCAACTTCTGGTCATCAAACATTGGTTAACAACCAAAGATGACAAGGCGCCAAAGCTGTACTGTGCTGGCCTTATTACACAACCGATGGAAGCTGCAGGAGTTGAGAGTGGACCACCAACAGTCAAGATCACATACTTGATCATGCCATACCTGAAGAAAGCAAGATTCCTTGGTGAACAAGTGGGTAACAAGTTTATCTACAACTTCATCCAAGAAGAAGGATATGCTGCAAAGCTTCTACTCCCTCATGTGCACCTCACATCCTTCTCTAACCCCAACAGCTTTGCCTTTCCACTTCCACAGTATCTTCTCTACCAAGCTGGCGCTCCATCCTCTTACATTAACCAAAGCGCCAACACTCCTCTTCCTCAAGGAGGCTGTGGAAGCCCGACCCGGAAAACTATACCGCAGTCATGCCTTCACTACCTCCTAACAGCTCGGTTTCTATACTTAGCCAAATTTTAAACCTTTTCTTTTCACTTAACCAATACACAGCGGAATAAAGAACAACTTCATTTCATTATAACTTGCATAAAGCACTTAAACAAGATTCAATGTTAACTTCAAACAAAGCACAGGGTTCACTAACGATTACAACTGATCATCTAGCAACCTAAACAGTCAAACACAAAAGCCATAAGACAAAGCACACGTCTTAAATCATAAATAAACACCCAATCCCCGATCCATCCATGTTCATCACTGCCGCCGGTCTCGCTCCACTTACTGCTTAGATCCTGCACACTCAAGAAGAGAGGCATAAGTATTTGATAAATACATAGTGAGTACGGTCATCCCATAACACTTGGTCAGTACCAATGACGCATTCATACTATCGGATTCAACATCCCACACAATCAATTCGCAATAGTCATAACATATATCAAACGGCTATGATCATCTAACCTAACCACCCAAGATCAATTCCTTTTTAAGACACATGTCTACTTCAGCAACATGATCCGAATTACCCTGAGGTTAGCTAGACATAATCTATGCCACGGTAAACACCTCACAATACCATAACGTATAATCGCTTATCAGTTCTAAACACACAACATGAAAATCACACAATCAAACATGCAAAACATTCAACCCTAGCAATCCAACGATCCTAGACACCAACCACAGTCACACACTCACCTTAGACAAGGCTAGAAACAGATTGATCAGAAGAAATCTCGATGAAATTCACGTGGAAACGAAGATATCCGTCAACCCTAGGAATCTCTCGGCTCTCGGTACGATCCGATCCCTTTCCCTTCAGCTATCTCTCGATCCGTTCACCTTTCCCCGAGCCAAAATCTGTTTTCCCTCAGAAACCCCACAAAACAAGGCTATTAGCTCGAGGTTATCCGATAGAAACTCAACACTTAGGGAATTATTCAGTTGCTTACCGATTTATCTCGACAATGGTCAGATCGGCTCGGCGATGGTTCAACCTCTCTCGGCGGTCCTCGGGATAAACTGATTTTCTTAGGATTTTTTCTCGACTAAACTCTCTCTTTGCTTTATTTATCTCAAATAAACGCAACCCTTTCGAGCTAAGTCTCAAAAATACCTTATATACTCGCAAAACCCTAGACAACTCGGACTTAATCGACGTTTCCTTGTTCCAGTAGGAATTATCTTGAACCGATCTGATATCTCTCGACTATCACCAATTCCGGCTGATCATCCGCGCGATAAACCACCAAAATAGCCGATATAACACTTGGCCCACAGCCCTGGACCATTTTCTCTTGGATATGGACCATTTTCTCTCGGATATGGTCCATCCGGCTCGACTATCCCAACCATTGACTATTTCCCAGTCATCACCCGACCATAGTCCGAACCTCCTAGTTCCCAGCCAATATTCAATCTTGGCTCGATCATTCCTCGGACAATGCCCTGTCCAGCTCGATCATTCTGACTTTTTCTCGGATACGGATGCTACAACTCTCCTCCGCCCGTTTTGGATTTGTCCTCGAATCCGACTCATCCGTTTGCAACTTGTCAAACCATTTGGGATACTCGGCTTTCATCCTAGCCTCCTTTTTCCATAACACTTGTTCCTGTCCGTCGCAGTCCCATACAACCTGAAGCATTCTGACCAGCTTCCCACGCCTAGTCTCTTCTTTCCTGTCTATCACTCGGACCGGCCTAGCAACCACTGCAAGGTCCTCTTGCAAGTCCGCAGTTGCTTCCTCTATTACCGTTTCCCGTTCGGTAATGTGCTTTCTTAGCTGTGACACTTGGAAGACATTGTGGAACGCTCCCATTTCCGATGGCAAGTCCAACTTGTAAGCCAGTGTGCCAACTCTCTCCCGTATCCGGTACGGTCCCATGTACCTCGGACTCAACTTGGCATACTTAGCCGCTCTTTCTGTCCCCATATAAGTCAGGTCCTTAAGATAAACCATATCTCCCACACTGAACTCCAAGTCCTTGCGACGCTTCTCCGCCTAACATTTATGTCTGTCCATTGCTTCTTTCAGCTTGACCTTTAAGAATCTGATATTTTCTGTAGTAGCCTCGACCACTGATGGCCCTATCACGCTACGCTCCCCCACATGTGTCCAACGCCTCATACAGAGACATCTCAATGCTTCTATGGTAACTATCTTTGTATGCGATTTCAGCCAACGGTAAGTAGTCTTCCCAACTACCACCCCAGTCCAGCACGCATGCCCTCGGCATATCCTCCAATGTCCTAATCGTTCGTTCTGACTGTCCATCAGTCTGAGGATGATATGCTGTACTAATATGCAACCACGTCCAACTCACTTCCTGGAACTCTTTCCAGAACCTCGAAGTAAACTTCGGATCACGATCTGAGATGATACTCACTGGCACTCCATGCAACTTCACGATCTGATCAATGTACATATCCACTAACTTTGATACTCCATCCGTCTTTTTCATAGGCAAGAAGTGAGCAGACTTGGTCAATTGATCCACAATGACCCAAACTCCGTCATGCAACTTCATAGTCTTTGGTAAACTCAGTACAAAGTCCATGGTGATCATGTCCCATTTCCTTTCTGGCATTGGCAACGTTTGCAACAAACCACTCGGAAACTGATGCTATGCCTTAACCAATTGGCATGTCTCACATTCGGCTATCCACTTAGCCACATCCCATTTCATCCCAACCCAATGATAGTACCATTTCAAATCCTGGTACATCTTGTTCATCTCTGGATGAAAAGAAAACCTTGACTTATGTGCCTCCTTAAGGATGTCATCCTTTAACTCCTTCATATCCGGTACACATACTCGTCCGTTCACAACAATGGTCCCATTGCTTGAAATCTGATATTTCGTCTTATCATTCTGTGACTTCTTGTTCAGATTCTCATCATGCTCCTGAGCAAACCGAATCCTAGTCAACAAGTCAGCTCTATCCGCAGTTCCAAACCCAACGGTACAACCGCTTCTTTTATTGCATTCAACTGCAATGTCCTTAGCATGTTCACAATGCTACCAACATCCCGTTCTGATGATATGCAAGCTCTCATCTTGCTCGACGCATCCGCCACCAAGTTGGCCTTTCCTGGATGGTATGCTATCTCCAAATCATAGTCCACTACCAACTCCATTCATCTACGCTGTCTTAAGTTCAAATCCGGTTGAGTAAAGATATACTTTAAACTCTTATGGTCTGTGTATATCTGCACATTTTCTCCATACAAGTAAGACCTCCATATCTTAAGTGCAAATACCACAGCCGCAATTTCTAAATCATGCGTAGGGTAGATTCCTTCATGCTTCTGTAGCTGCCGCGAAGCATATGCTATCACCTTACCATCCTGCATCAGGACACACCTTAGTCCCTTCCGTGATGCATCCGTGTATTCCAAGTATGGCTCACCCGGTTATGGTAACGCCAATACTGGTGCACAAGTGAGTAACTCCTTTAACATTGAGAAGCACTCTTCACACTCATCCGTCCGGACATACTCCACGTCTTTCCCAGTCAGCCTTGTCATTGGCTGAGCCATGCTTGCAAAACTTTGACAAACCGCTTGTAGTAACCAGCTAGCCCCAGAAAACTCCTTATCTCTGTAGCGTTTTCTAGTTTAGGCCAATCCGCAATGGCCTGAATCTTCTCTGGGTGCACGAACACTCCCTTTTCCGAAGCAATATGACCCAAGAACCCTATATGCAATTGCCAGAAGCCACACTTACTGAGCTTGGCATATAACTTATTTTCTCTCAACTTCTTCAGAACAGTCCTCAAGTGACCTATATGTCCTTCCTCATCCTTTCAGTATACTAGAATATCATCTATGAAAATGATCACAAATTCATCTAGGTACTCCCTGAATACCCCATTTATCAGCTTCATGAATGCAGCTGGCGCATTCGTCAAACCAAACAGCATGACCACAAACTCGTAATGACCTTACCTTGTCTGAAAGGCAGTCTTATGCATGTATGTCTCCACTATGGGTATTTAATGGTACCCTGATGCCAAATCAGTCTTAGCTCAGGGTGTGGATGACGAGGTGTCAAGAGAGGCGAGATCAATAGTCAAAGAATATCAGTTCGCCAAGGCGAGGTGTTCTGCTTCGCCTGGTGAGGTGTTTTGCTTTGCCTGGGCGAGGAATTTCGCTTTGCCTGGGCGAGGTGTTTCGCTTTGCCGGCGAGGTGGTTTTTTCGCCAGGTAAGATAGTCCTTAGTTAGGGTGAGGCGTTTAACCTCTACCTGGGCGAGGTGCTTGCTCTACCAGAGAGGAAACTTCGTCAAGGCGAGGCGACCCTTTATTCACACGAACCGAGCCGATCATTGTTTGTGCAAAGTGTTTTCATGAATAGGCGAGGTTACCCTTTAGCTAGGCGAGGTGGTGTGACTCTTTCCTTGGCAAGGCGCATATCTTCTAACAGAGCAAGGAGTGTGCTTAGCCAAGAATACATGTGTTGCCTGCCTACAACGAGGAGCTTTGCTTAGCCAAGGCGAGGTGTTTTGCCTCGCTAGGCAATGTGTTTCGCCTCGCTGTTACTTCGCTAAAATGTATTGCTTTCGCCTCGCCATTGCTCCTTTAATACTTAGGATTTTTCAGCATACCATCTTATAGACTTCTAAAAGGGCCTTTTTTTATGATCCTTTTGGGCTTTAAAAGCCCATTTAGAGTTGTATCCACCTCGGATTGTAACTGTCTCGCGTACTCCCGATGCAACATGCAAAAGTGGCTATAACTACCGATGCCTTCCGTCATTTTTTTCATTATCTACAATCTCTACAAGTTTTTTGAAGGTTCGTTCTCTCTCTTCTTTTTCGTTTTTGTATAAATTATGATTAGGTTTTTTTCCGATTTTGGCCATTCCACCGCCGTCCTCCTTAATGTCCCCAGCCCGTCTTCGATTTTTCTCCAAAAATTCATGGTGTCTTCTATATCTCCCGAGGCCGATGAACACTCTCGTGGCGATGGGGTTACTCCAACTTTGACGTCTAGTCCATCCTCCCAGGGCTAGTTGGGTTCCGAGCATACATGTACATTGACATCTGGGCAAGGCTAGGCAAGTCCGCAGATTGCAATCTCTGGGCGAAGTGGCGCGAGCTCCCGGATGGCGACATCTCGCCTACCTACCAAGGGCGAAGTGGATTACGCTGCGACATCTCTTCAGGGTTAGAGGAATTTTCAGTCGATGCCTCGTCTGTCTCTCGAAGGCGAGGAAGAAAACCAAGTGACAGAAATTCGTAGAGGCGAGGCGAATTCCAATCTCGATGATTCCATCAATTCGACGAATTTTCTGACACATCGCGGGCGTAGGATGGTACAGTCTCCGAGTGATGGAGTAGGTGATGCGTTAGATGCAGACTTTTATATTGTTCCGACTCCGGTCGTCGAGGCGAATAACCCATTCCCCACGACCGAAGTCATTTTGACATCAGCCGAGCTGACAAAGATAAAACTTAAGGAAGATGATTAGAATTTTGACCCTCTTGCGGCGAGGAGAGAGCTTGACGAGCTGATGAAACTTAAACAGAAAAGTCAGGCGAAGAAAAGGAGGGCAAAGAGAAATGTGGCTGATCCGCCAGGATCCATGCTCTCAACGGCTGATAGTCTAATAGATTAAGGGCTCGTTTCAACATTAGAAAGGAGGTGGAATTCATGCTACCCACTGCTGCAGATCGAGCTAATCATCCGCCTCCAGGTTATTTTACTGTATATAAGAGCTTGTTCTACCTCTGTCTTATGTAGTTTCCTATCCCAGAGTTGATCTCCAAGAAGTTGTGGAATAACAAACTAACCCTAGTTCATATTACACCTCGTGGCCTTCACCACCTATTCAGTCTTATCAAGCTTAGCTACGAATGCGAGGTTGAACTTTCCGTTGGCCATTTCTTAAACCTGGTGGATGTCCAAAGAAATCTAAAGTTCGAGATGTATTACATCGGTAATGAGAAGGATATGCGGATCATTCATGGCTTCCCCAGGAACGATAAAGACTGGAAGAGTCAACTCTTCTTTGTCATGATAAACGATGCTTCGGTACCCGAAGCTTGGCTCGGGGAAGTTAATATGGATTGGGGGCAAATTAATAGTGGATCGAAACCTCACATAGGGATATAGTTTCTAAGTCGAGGTGAAATTTTTGCTGATATTATGTTTTGTTGGCTTTTCTTTTTGTAGAGCGTTAACTCGTGCTAAGGATCCCCCAAGGTTTTCTGGACTCGGTGAAGCTGCTTCACGAGAGCAGAACCCATTGAACGAGGAGTTTTACGCTGCATCGAGTCGAGCGTGCATGAGCCCTTTCCCTTGGTGTTGACATTGACTATTCCGAATCGTCTCCTTCTTCTGACATCGATCCGCGACTGAGAATGGCGGGCAAACTAACTCTTTGAGACAGGAAGGCGATTGAAGCAAAGTGACGAGGCGAAGAGAAAAATAAAAGTTTTTCTTGGTCGAAGGAGACGAGTCCAAAGGCTCCGATTGCGTCTGTCGAGCCGAATATAAACTTATTACGGGTTTCTTCAGAGATCGTAGCGGGATTGAAGTCTACTCCACGACCCGAGAAGTCTTCCTTGTCTCGTAATGCTGATAAGTCTAGGGCGCCAATTTAAGTTGATGGGAGTGAAGTGGATGAGAAGGTTCCAAAACTCACCTCAGCGGGGGAGAATAAGGCAGGGGCCGCATCGACGCATCTCTCCCTGCGCCGGCTCTTGAGGCGAATCTCGCACCAGCCACTACTGAGGCACCCGCTGACGAAGTGGCGGCATCGATGACCCTTTTCTCCAAGATTACTCGTCCTAGAGACTGTCTACCACCACCAAATACTTTTACGAGAGGAAAAAAGTATGCCAAGATGGCGCATAAGGGAATCAAGGTAACTTTTCCATTATCAGTATTGATGTAGATTTCTCTGTCCATCAATTGTCAACTAACTTTTGCTTGTTTGCAGTTTATCAAAGCGGCGATTGCAGGATTCGAGCGAGATGCTCGAGCGGACTTGTGACGCGTCGAGGAAGCCCGCAGCGATGCGGTTGCTCTTAAGGCCAGACTTGACGAGGCCCAAAAGAGACATGCTATCGTGCTGGAGAGTGTCGAAGCTCACATGAGGAAGCCTGAGGACGAGAGGGATGAGTATAAGCAGAAACACGATGAATCCGACAGCCTCGCAGTTCGTCTCAACGAACAGAAACTCCGACGAGTGTCTGAACTCGCCTCCCTCAAGCGGCAGCTCGATGCTGAAAGGAAATTGCACGAGTTTGAGGCCAGGAAGGTGTAAAAAGAGGTGAAGAGAGAACTTTGCGAGAAGTTGCAGAGCCTTGTTTGTCAGGCCGAGGAGAAGATTGAAAAGCTGAAGGGGCTTGCACGATCAAAGGTTATCGATCTTGCGCAAGCCGAGAGCAATCTCCAACTCTTCAGACTTCTTATGGGCAAGAACCCTCCATCCTTGGAGGAAGAGCTGGCGACGCTGACCGGTTGAAAGGAAGACTTTGTCGACGCCAATGCAGAGTTTGAGCGCCTTACAATTGAGCTGCGAGAGGATCTGAAGCTCTCCCTGATTTCTAGCGATTTCGTGCCTCAGTTCTTTGCTAATGATTTGACAGAAGTCATGGCTTCGAAGGTTGGAGTGGAAGATCCCTCGGGATCGAATGCTAACACTCCTAGGATCAGAGGACTGATCGTCGATGAAGGTTCCCAGCAGGATGTGGTGAAGGCATCCGAGGCGACTAAGGCTCTTGAGTCTGATGTTTAGGATATGCTTTAAATGTTTTTGCTTTGATTCAGCATTTGCTTTTGATTTTAATATTTTGGTTGTGTATCCCATTTTTCGGGTGCGCTTTATGTTTTGAACCTGGTGCCTGGTGGCGAGACGAAGCTTTTCTTTTGCCTTGAATTGCGTGGCGAAACAAAAGCTGGCGTTTAACCAATAATGCTTAACTGGAGAGGCGATTATTGGGTTTGGATTTGCGACATCTATGATTTCTTGTACTTAATCGTTTACGCCAAATTAGTTGTTTCCGACTAGTCTTTTAGAGGGCGAGTCGAAGTCGAACGAGGCGTAGCGTTGCTAAGGAGCGAATAGTTTTCCTTGATTTTAAGTTTGAACACATCCAATATTTCATCACTTGACAGTTTATGCTAAATACAAAATTTCCGAAGTGTTTTGAGGGTGGGCAAGCCACAGTGTCTTGACTGTGACCGAACTATGAATGCTTTGCAGCATTTAAGACCAGCATTGCTGAGAAGCGAGGCATTTTCTGGGTTTAGGTTTGAACATATATGGGTACCTTGTATTCTACGACCAACAGTTAATATTATGTTTGTGAGGTGTTATCAGACCAACGTTTCTTAGGACGAACTGTTGTTGGATTTATGATGTTTTGCCACAGCTTTTGGACTTCCAAACCCATCTCGACTTAATTATTTCTGGTAAAAAATAACGAACATCATATGCGGTTTACTCAATGATGTTTGACTGAGATTTACCCAGCCATGATTTATATAACATGCTTTAATCCGAGGATCTGTAAGGGATGTAAGATTTTGTGTGTCATGGCCAACAACAGACAAAATGATCAGAGTTGAAAAATAAGTTGAATAAACTAGTTTTTTTTTATTTAGGTGAAGTGACTACAAAGTGTGGGAATATACAGGTATACGTACCCCATTCGGGGATCAAACCACCTCGTAGTTCATGGTTCTGATAGAGTGACTTAGAAGTAATACTTCTTCAAGTGCGCCATGTTCCAGGATCTTGGCACTGAGACGTCAGTTGTATTGTTGGCGAGCTCGTAAACGTCTGTTTGAACCACCTTGGTAATGCGGTAGGGTCCTTCCCAATTAGCTCCGGATTTGCCGGCATTTATGTCTGTTGTTTTTTGGAAGACTTTTGATATCTCTCATATTTGAATCATTTTGGCTAGGATTTAGTTCATATTTTAGTCTCCTTTTGCATGTTTTCCTTCTCCTTTGTTCTATTTTCCTTTGCTTTTAGACTTAGGTTAGATTAAGGTTGTAATTTGCATTTTCAAGCCATAGGACATCTACATGGAGCATCAACATCACTTGATGTAGTGTACCCGAGAAGAGTGGATTGCACATCGAACATACGCATCGACTAAAGCCTTCTCGATGTCAAGCATCCGAAGGGCAACATCGAGCACTCACATCAAGCTCCTTAGCTTGATGTTAGCCTTACCCGAATGGCTTTTATTTACAAGTTTGCCACTCTTTTAGGATTTTTGTCATTTAGTATAAATACCCTTCAACCAATGGATTTTAGCAAGTCTTGTTCTTGCTTAGTCTCTTAATTGCTTTTCTGTGTTTGTAAGAACAAGATCCTTATTTTAATCTAAGTTTTTGTATTCGCAATCTTAATCTTCTCTAATCTCTCTTATTCATGATGTTTAATATCTTTTTCTTTTGTTATTTGATGATTTACATGATGATTAGTGAGTAATTATCTTAGAGGAATTTAACGCTTGATTAGGGATTGTTAGTGCTTATTATTGTTTGATTTCTCTCTATTAGACTGTATTTAGGCTCGATTTGTCTGGATCATATGAATCTAGATTTAGGCTTTCTCTTATGCCCACCAAGTATTTGATGAAATGCTGATCTTGTCTTTTAGAGGATTTAGTTGTCTTAACTGAAGGGATTGAATGTCTAAGAAGTAATTTCCTTAAACAGGATTGGTTTAGCTTGCTTGCTATTGATCTTAACACTAATGAGAGTTAGTTCTTGTTACGATGTTTAGCAGGTGTTAATCACCAAGGGTATAGGTTTAACTTCCTTAATTTTGAATCCTATGCTTACGAATTGGCATTGCTTGCTTGTTTGCATCGTCAAAGAGATTGATAATAGCGTAATCTTGCCTTTATATTCCCCAAACTCAATAACCATATCTAGGATCCTTGCTTTTATTATCTGAATTTCGAATTTGCTTAGTACTATGCTATTGTTGCTCTGTTTTGTGTTTGATCATTGCTTAGTATTGCTTTCACAAGTCTTGTTTAGTATATGGTTCACTTAGGTTGAATAGTTTAGTAGTTTAAACAACTCCTTCTCTGATTTAGCTTCACTTAAGGCATTTTCTACTGCATTTCTAGTGGTATCTATCTTAGATCTTCGGATTGATAAAAGCCATATGCTATACTACAATGGCTAGTACAAGCTTGGGTGATTGAGAAAAACAGAAAAGTCTTGTATCAATTTGGCGCCGTTGTCGGGGATCAAACCCGGTTCACCCGCATGACAGGTGGGAATACTTACCACTATACTAAAAAAAAAAAATTCAAGTCTACAAGAGGTCTATCTAGTTGTTTAAACATGCAAACCTCTTAAAGAACCAAGATAATTCAAAAGCAAAAGACCAAAAACATGCTAGAATCTAAACAATTTTTTATTATCAATTTATGAAAATGATCCTAGCATGGTGGCTCTATACAAAATGAGAAATGATAATGCATAAGGAACATAAAGCAAAGCAAGCTAATAGATTATGAACAATAAACAACTCTAGCATTCTAACTTGCTTTAAACAATTAAATCTACCATGCAAAATCAAAACAAGGAAATCAACTAAACAAAACTAGTTCAAATGGCAAATGATTTAAAAATAGCTAACAATTTCAAACCACAAGAATGGTTGAAATCACACGATGTAGGGACTCGGTGTTGAGCATATCGAGCTTGGTTACTCGATTTTGAAGCTCGTCGTACTTAGTCTGACTCTCGGGCCCTTTAGATTGCACTATGTGCTTTCTCGATGTTCAGTAATTTTTCTCCACCTTAGCACACCGCATGATGTTTGTGCTCGATGTTGACCTCCTGACTCTCCGAAAGTTTACATCGCACGATGTAGGTGCTCGATGTTCAGCGTGAGATGCTTTCCTTCCCACATCGAGCTTGGTTGCTCGATGTGGTTGCTCAATGCGTTCTGGTTCTACTAACAACGAGCTCTTCAGCTCGATGTGGATGCTCGATGTTAACCAGAACTTGTCTATTTCGTTCCCAGACCATCCTGTCATCATATTATCTTGACACCTGCTTCTAAGAATAATGAAAATGCATAAACATAAACTAAAAAAACATAAATATTTACAAGGTCATCATGGGACTACCTCCCAAGTGTGCTTGTTTATAGTCACTTAGCTTGAATTTGCTTAATTCTCCTTGTTGGTTTGGAGGGGAGCTTTGAAACTCGTTGGTTGAACCTCCTCCTTAGTGGCTGCAGCTGATGTCTTGAAATTCCTCATGCTGCCTTTCAGCCTCATAGTAACACCACCGACATTCACTTGTGCAAAGGGTTTAGCTCCACCCTTGCAATGCACCTTGTAACCAACTTCACCATTTGAAAGATAGGGTTTAAAGACTACCCCATCTACAACATAACCCAGTAAGATTTCATTCTCAACCCTCATAATCTCCACTTTGAGGACCTCCTCTTCAGTGGTTTCATCAAACAGCAAGGGAAGACAACACTCATCAAAGCCTGCACCAATGTAACCATCAATTGCAGGCCAATGTTCAGAAACTCCGTTCTTCTTGTTCAGCTCCATAGAGAAAGCATGTTCATTCTCTAACTTGTTACCCTTGGAGTCAAACTTCAGCACCTTCGCCTTGGTCAGTCTCAACTCTATTGTGCATTGCCTTGCATCAAAGACAGCACCAGCTGAGGCTAAGAAAGGCCTTGCCAAGATGATAGGATTCTTGATCTTCCCTCTTACATCCAAGACTAAGAAGTCTTTTGAGATTGTTACTCCTTCTATAATCATGGGTACATCCTTGAGAGCTCCAAAAGGTGTCTTAAATGTGCCATCAGCAATTTTTAGAGACAAATTCTTTTTTGAAACTTGGTGTAGCCCAATGCATTAGCTGTAGAAGATGGCAACAGATTGATGCTTGCACCCAAATGACATTAGCATTGCTTGCTTGTTTGCATTGTCAAAGATATTGATAACAGCGTAATATTGCCTTTAAATTCCCCAAACTCAATAACCACATCTAGGATCCTTGCTTTTATTATCTGAATTTTTAACTTTCTTAGTACTATGTTTTTGTTGCTCTGTTTTATGTTTGATCATTGCTTAGTATTGCATTCACAAGTCTTGTTTGGTATATGGTTCACTTAGGTTGATTAGTTTAGAAACAACTCCTTCTCTGATTTAGCTTGACTTAAGGCATTCTATTGCATTCCTAGTGGTATTTATTTTAGATCTTCGGATTGATATAAACCCTATGATATACTACAATGGCTAGTACAAGCTTGGGTGAATGAGAAAGACAGAAAAGTCTTGTATCAATTTGGCGCCGTTGATCGAACCCGGGTCACCCGCGTGACAGGTGGGAATACTTACCACTATACTAAAAAAAAAAATTCAAGTCTACAAGAGGTCTATCTAGCTGTTTAAACATGCAAACCTCTTAAAGAACCAAGAGAATTCAAAAGCAAAAGACCAAAAACATGCTAGAATCTAATCAATTTTTTTTAACAGTTTATGAACATGGTCCTAGCATGGTGGCTCTATACAAAATGAGAAGTTACAATGCATAAGGAACATAAAGCAAAGCAAGCTAATAGATTATGAACAATAAACAACTCTAGCATTCTAACTTGCTTTAAACAATTAAATCTACCATGCAAAGTCAAAACATGGAAATCAACTAAACAAAACTAGTTCAAATGGTAAATGATTTAAAAGTAGCTAACAATTTCAAACCACAAGAATGGTTGAAATCACACGATGTAGGCACTCAATGTTGAGCATATCGAGCTTAGTTGCTAGATGTTGAAGCTCGCCGTACTTAGTCTGACTCTCGGGCTCTTTATATCGCATGATGTGCTTGCTCGATGTTCAGTAATTTTTCTCCACCTTAGCACAGCGCATGATGTTCGTGCTCGATGTTGACCTCCTGACTCTCAGGCTGTTACAACGCACGATGAATGTGCTCGATGTTCAGCCTGAGACACTTTTTCCTTCCCACATCGAGCTTGGTTCCTCGATGTGGTTGCTCGATGCGTTCTGGTTCTACTAACATCAAACTCTTCAGCTCGATGTGGATGCTCAACGTTGAGCACATCGAGCTTGGCAAGCTCGATCTTGAAGCTCGATTTTAACCAAAACTTGTCTATTTGGTTCCCAAACCATCATCTCATCACCTTATCTTGACACCTGCTTTTAAGAACAATGAAAATGCGTAAACATAAACTAAAAAACATAAATATTTACAAGGTCATCATGGGACTACCTTCCAAGTGTGCTTGTTTATAGCCACTTAGCTTGAATTTGTTTAATTCTCCTTGTTGGTTTGGAGGGGAGCTGTGAAGCTCCTTGGTTGAACCTCCTCTTTAGTGGCTGCAGCTGATGTCTTGAAATTCCTCATGCTGCCTTTCAGCCTCATAGTAACACCACCGACATTCACTTGTGCAAAGGGTTTAGCTCCACCCTTGCAATGCACCTTGTAACCAACTTCACCATTTGAAAGATAGGGTTTAAAGACTACCCCATCTACAACATAACCCAGTAAGATTTCATTCTCAACCCTCATAATCTCCACTTTGAGGACCTCCTCTTCAGTGGTTTCATCAAACAGCAAGGGAAGACAACACTCATCAAAGCATGCACCAATGTAACCATCAAATGCAGGCCAATGTTCAGCAGCTCTGTTCTTCTTGTTCAGCTCCATAGAGAAAGCATGTTCATTCTCTAACTTGTTACCCTTGGAGTCAAACTTCAGCACCTTCGCCTTGGTCAGTCTCAACTCTATTATGCATACCCTTGCATCAAAGACAGCACCAGCTGAGGCCAAGAAAGGCCTTCCCTAGATAATAGGATTCTTGATCTTCCCTCCTACATCCAAGACTAAGAAGTCTGTTAAGTGTGGGAGTGTTGTTAGCTTGGTATATTAGAAAGTTTTAGGCTGAAGTTTTAAGCATTTTAATCGTAATTGCATTTAGAAATAGCATTTCATGCATATAGCTTAGGATTGCATACATGTGCATGTTTATGGTGTTTATCAGGTGTATTTGGAGAATTTGGAACTTAGAAAGGAGGTTGAAGCAGCTCACTTTCAAGGAGAAGGAGTTTTTGCTTAGTCTGCGTCTGCATCAAGGAGAAGCATCGACCAGGACACCTGTGGAGTGTGCCCGATGTGGACCACGAGGTGCAAAGCAAGAGGAATGATCAAGGACCCCATTATGCACCGGGATGGTGTATCGAGCTATGTAAGCCGTACAGGCAAATACGAAGAGACATGATATATCGGGGTCCAGCATCAAGCTAAACACTCGACAATTTGTCCGATACAACCTGAGACCTGCTGCATGATGAGGAACCGCAAGAATGACCAAGCCGAGACAAAATATATTCTGCATCGTGGTGGCACATCGAGCAGAACACTGTCGATAGTGCCTGATGCGTCAATGCCGAGAGTTGACCAACTTTTCTACTGTTTCCTAAACCTTATCTTTTGGCTTATTTTATCTTAAGCTTATCATTTTAGAACATTATGTTGTTTCTTATTCTATTTAATAAAGTTTTGTAATTCTCTTCTCATCTACCTTCTAGTTCTTATTTTATCATGCTTGATTTGTTATTTTTGTTTGGTTTTAGTGATTTCGTAATGTGTTGTGAGTAGTCTATTATCTTGAGGTTGGAGCAGATTTGGGGATGATTAGTTGATTATTTAGGGAACTTTTGCTTAATACTTGTTTAATTCACCTTGCTTAGTTGTTCTTAAGGCTTGAGTAACTGAATTAAGTGAAATCTGATCATAGGTGTTTATTGCATCAAAAATGTTTGCTTAAATACCTGAAAGAACTATGATAGGAATAATTGCTTAGATGATTATCTTGCATCTTAGTATATTGTGTGGTCTATAAGAACCTTGTGTTATCATGCTGGTTTCGTACAAATACACCATCAAAAGTTGGTTTGACATGTGCATTACTTAGACATCTTTGCTCTGATTGCAATTTGATTGAATCTGTAGCTTGATTATATGTCTTGCTTGTTGCTAGTTTGATTTCCCCAAGTTTGAAGCTAAGTATTCCCCAAGTCACCATTGCTCTAGCCTTGAACCTACAATGTATTGTTCTTTACATCTTGATCATTTTGTGCTCTGTTTTTCTCCGTTCTTAGCTGCTTGCTTTGCTTCATTTGAATTATCTTTAGTTTCATACCTTCCCTTGCATTTTAGGTTATTGCATTTAGCTTTCACATTGGCTCTTGCATTTAGATTTTTGCTTTCTTTCCTCTTATTGCACTTAGTCGTTTGCATTTCATTACTTGCATTGATCTTTGTTAGTCTCTCATTCACTTGTGCATTGTCTCATTTTCACTTCGGTTGCTAGAAACCCTTCTTTATCATATTGGTTAAGTTTAGTTAGTACCTTGCATCTCCTTTAGCTAGCTCTTAGATGGATTGATAAAACTCATCTATACATCTTATTGAAAGAGGAATTGAGTTTAGACTTGCAAAAGTCCTTCTTCAATGGGAGCTGCTTCCATCACCATATTAAGCGTTTTTTTGCTTAAGGGCAAGCAAAAGCTAAGTGTGGGGGTGTTCATAGCTTGTTATATTAGAGCATTTTAGGCTGCATTTCATTCACCTTTTCCCTTGTTTTTTCATATTACTTTAGCATTTTAGTCTCATTTACATCTAGAAATAACATTGCATGCATTTAGTTTAGGATTGCATAAATATGCATATTTCTGGTGTTTTTCAGGTGTTTTTGGAGGTTCTTGGAGCTTGGAGAGGAGATGGAAGCAACTCACATTCGAAGAGATGCCAAAGAAGGAGTTTTGCCAAATTTGGTTCCATATCGAGGAGGATTATCCAACAAAACCTCTGAGGAGTATGCCTGATGCAAGCCGCGGTGCATGAAGAAGAGGACTGGTTCGTGGATTTTAAGACATTGGTCTACGCCGAGGTGGTGCATCGAGAAAGGAAAGCTACACGAGCCGATACGCGCTACACGGACCATATCAGGGTGCTGCATCGAGCTGAACACCGTCTGTACCACCCCGATACAACTAATCCGTGCGTTGACCAGCATCTCTTTTTTGACCTTATCTTGTTTTTAGGTTTTTTTCTCTTTCTTTTTGGTTCCTTAGTATAATAAGGAGCCACAAAACATTATCCTTTATGTCTGATCTATTCTAAACCTTATATTATCTTGTTCTTCACCAAATAAGGCAATTTGCCTAAAGTTTATAAACACTTTTATTTTTCAATAAGTCTTGCATTTTATGGTTTAATCTAGCTTATTGATCCTTGATTTTTGCACCTTGGTAGTTTAGATTATTGCTTTCCTTATTTTTGCTTTCTTATCATGTTTAACTATAACCAAATGGGATTAAACATGATTAGCGAGTAGTTCACCTTAGATTTGAGGTTCTAAGTAGGAAAAGTGGAATTTAAGATGTATTCGGGGGTGATTAGGCTTGATTAGTTTGTTCTCTATTGTGACATTCTCTTGCAAAGTGCTTATTGTTCATAAAGCTTCTCCCTTTTGATTGAATATGGAACTGTTGATGCAAATGGTTCACTTAATGGCTTGATGTCTTTTTCTTGGCATGATTCGCTCATTTGGTTTGATAATCTAGCTTGGTCTATGTTTTCTTTGTGCAGTGACACCAAAGTGATAGTTCACATTGCAAGATGATTCACTTAGGGCTAGATAGTGCTTGTTATGAAATTCTTGCTTGATGGTTAGATAGTTTGCATTGAAAGAACATGCTTTTGTTTGAGTCCTGTTCATTACTTAGCATTGTTAGGTTTTGCAATTGTGAGCTTATATCTGTGTTCTTGAATGGTTGACTTAGCTGCATAGGTCCCTATATGGTTCAAAAGATTGATAGGTTGATCTGAATTCTTGCTTGGATGAGAGAAGTTTACTTGATTAATACTTCTTTTAGGCTTTATGGTTCATTGCTTAATGCTCATGGTTAGAGAATACAACATTAAAAGTGGATTTGACACTCTAGTCTTATTGAATTAGATTTGCTTATTAACCACTAAGAAGATCTATCCTTTGATACCTTGCTTAGGACTGCAATATTGAGAATTGCTTGCTTGTTAAGTCTTTGATGATTGCCTTTGTTAGAAATCTCCTTGGTCACTCTTGAAACCACTGGCTCATTATTGCTTAGGACCTTGGATCTTGCTTTTCATTAATTGTCTTAAAACCGCCTTTGCTTGCTTATTTTCAGTATTCACCTTGCTCAGTTTATTGATTAGCACTTGCTTAAGCTTCATTTTGCTTAATCTTTGTTTTATTGCATTTCCTGTTCTGTTTTCTTGCATTGTTGGGTTGTTATATTTGCTCTTGCATAATCAAAACCCCAATCTTGCCTACCTTATGGCATTTTTTGCATCTCATCATCCACAAGTGATTGACACCTAATCCCTATTCTACAACTGATTTGAGGCTAAGGATATTTGATATTTTAGACCATCAAAAACTCTTTTTTCACCCAGCAGCCTCTTTGCAGGCGGCGTCTCTCTCTGCCTGTCGGTCATTCTTCGCGAGCCAATTTTTCTTCCGTTTACTTCGGCTCGCCGCTTGCTCTGTCTTTTGAATCAGAGCTGGGGTCTCCTGTAGTAAGGGAGGTGACGCCTTATTCAGGATGGCGGCGGAGCGCCGCCGAGCTCCACAGCTCTTTGGAAGGAGTATGTTTGTTACGCATTTGTTGGTATGGCTCTATTTCAGATGTTGGAATCAGGACCTTCCTTATCTTTTATAGGGTCTTCGGGATCTGCTGCTGCTGGAGAATGAGCTGCTGACGACAGCCTGTCTGCTAGGGCCAGCGAGCTACAAATCGAGCTGATGTAGACCCAGGATCTGGTTACCAAGTCACATTTCTCCACCCGAGGGGAGTAGTTTATCACAAGGCGGAATTAGATGACTGCCGCCAGAATCTGTCTAATCGAGACTATAAAATCCGGCTCCTTAGCGACATGATCACAGTGTTACGAGGCTTTCTTTCGATTGCGGAACCAAGTGCCACATTGGTGGCTTTCCTGGTGTTGGCAGCAAAAAAGGACGAACTGACCCGATGCGGCGTCGTGATGGCCCGAGTAGGGCCATGGCCTTTCATTTGCCTCTAGAGCCTAGTTATGACCCCTCGATATCCACTGCGTCTGCCATTTTCTTAGCTGCCGAGGCTGATATCTGTGGGAATCACCCCTTTTAATTTGTAAACAGAAAGCTGTTACTGTCTTTTGTAATAAACATCTCTTCAGCCCTTTGAGGTTTTTTATTAAGGTTTTGCCCCCACATCATGGTTTTGTTCCACGTTCTGCCAGGGGCAGAGGTCGTGTCTTCGCTGCCTCTTTAGAATGTATTTTCTTTAGCAACATATTCACTCTTTCAGCCCACATGATATTAATTGGAATGCGTTCGGCTGTCTTTTATTGTCTAAAGATCCGGTACGCGTTTGCCTAACACGTTGTAGTTTCAAGGAGAAGGCAAAGCATCAAATTTGGCCCTTTAAGATCTTCTTTCCCCTGACATCTGGGGCTGCACAGGGTCTAACGACTCTTTCGTCTGTGGCTGGTGTCATTTCTTTACAAAAGGGGACCTTTCCTTTGGCCAAGGTACATTCTCCAGCGCGCACCAATGCCTAGAGATTCTTGACCACTAAAGTGTGTTGTCGATGATCGGGCCCGTCCTCCTCAACGGTGGCTGTGGGGGCGAGGAGGTTTTGCAACGTCTCTGGCTGGTGTTGCGGTTTTACTACCGGAGCATGGGTCTCCTCCCTGCTCTACTTCGTGTTCCAGCTTATTTCGTGCAGAGCCTTTTGGATTGTTTCGCCTTCTTAGGCCTTAGTGGATTTTGGATCACGCCGAGGCTAGTCGCCTTGCTGTATTGTTGGTTACTTTCTTCGTTGGTCAGCATACCGATCCACCACCTTCGTTATGGCGCTTATTGTTTGGAAGCAATTTATGGATTGCTTACAGGGGTATGTGTTCATCCGGGTAGTGGAGTTGAGCCTGCTAGTTTCGACTTCTGGAGGGATGAGTGGTATGCGGTTTCAGGGTAAAAGTCTGACTGGGTCCTGCAAACACTAGAAACACGTAAGTCTGACTTCCAGGAGTTCCGGAAAGGGGCTTCCCTCCTGAAAGTTCTCCGGCGCTAAAATTAGATAACACCCCACTAGGAACATGTACTTGGGAGGGTGTATAGCTGGTGTTGGTGTTATAGTTTGAGTATCCAATCTGAGGATCGTGATACCTATCTGCTATTTGGTGAGGGTGGACGTGAAGTAAATGAACAATTGAGAGAGTAGGGTTGAAGCTGGAATAAAGCAAAGGTTTGAGAGAAAATAGAAAGCTTATCTCGGTTGATGATTCCCTCTTCTTCTGCCAAGCGATACGAGAGGTTTTCCAACTATATGAAAAATGTTCGAGACAAAAGATTAACCAACAAAAATCAATGATAACTTTTGGTTCACGCATTAATGGACAGAAACAGGAACGACTAAAGCGTATACTAGATATTATGAACACTGGTGGTGGGGGCAAGTACCTTGGCCTTCCGTGAACAATTTGGCTGTAAGAAGAAAGAAATGTTTTCAAACATTATTAACCGTGTAAAGCAAAAAACCTCTTCTTGGAGCGCTAAATTATTATCCCCTGCTGGTAAGGAAGTTCTCTTGAAATAGGTGGCCCTCTCAATGCCGGTCTACTCAATGACATGCTTTAAGTTACCAAATCAGGTCATATCTGAACTTGATAGCCTTCTTACTCGATTCTGGTGGGCAAAAACTCGTGATTCCAGAGGGATTCCTTGGGTAGCATGGAAGCGGCTTCAATATACTAAAAAAGAGGGAGGCCTGGGATTTAAGGATTGTGCTAAATTTAATGATGCCTTGCTTGCTAAACAAGCCTGGCGATTACTTGAGCATCCCAAATGCCTGTTCTCAAGGATATACAAAGCACGATATTTTCCGGATGACCAATTATTTGATGCCAAAATTAAGAAAAACCAATCATACAGGTGGTCCTCTATCCTTTGCGGTCTCGACATCATTAAAAAAAGTCTTCAAAGATAATTGGCTACCATCTCATCCCCCTCGACCAGCTATTAGTGAAGCTACAATTAGTGGCCTTCTTGTAAAGGACCTTATTGATATATGATAGTTTTTATGGTTTTTAACCATGATTAAGTCCTTTTTATTGAGTCTTTTTGGTCTTTTTAGAATCCTAGTAGAGTCTTTGCAGGTTATAGCATGTCTGGAGCATAATTGGAGATATTGAAGCTTTTTGAAGCATTGCAAGTTGAAGCCACGAAGTGTCCAGATCGGAGAAGAAAGTATGCATTTGGGTGACGCTCGTCACCACTTATGGTGACGCTCATCACCCATATGGGAAGGGTCGTGGCTGGTTTCTAAAAGATTGGGAAGAAATTGTAGTTTTGGCCCAAAAGTTCCAGTATTTACCAAAAGACCCCAGATCGTGTTTTATCTTGTATATTAGGTTTTTCAGCCATTCTTTTGGCAGATATCTTGTATCATATTATTCTAGAGAGTTTTAGAGAGAGATTTGTAGCAAACCTTTTGAAGAGACAAATCAGACTCCTTCAGAGCAGATTTCGAACTCCTTTATTTCTCCTTCTTATTTCTTTTAGGCACTATTCTTTTCAAGATGTTTGTTTCATTCACCATGTCTGAGTAGTTTGTTAGTTAAGTTAGGGTTTTTCAAAGGTTGAAGAAGAGTTTGTAGAATTGCTAAACTTATAGGAAATCCATTGGTTCTTCATCTATGCTTGCATTAAAAATCGATTTCTTAGACACATCAACTGGATTTTGAAACCCTAGGTTGTTTGATAGATGTGAGAGCATTATTATTCACCTTAATTAGTATTAGATGAGAAAAATGCCGTAGTGCAAAGAGATTTGGCTTATGAGTTTTGTGAATAATTTAACCTGATCATTACTGCATGTTTAAATTATTAGGGTTTGCAAAGAGATTTGAAACTCTGTGATTTATGCATAGTTGACTTCTGCAATGAGAATTGATTAGTTATATCTTTACGATTCATGTTCAAGACAGTTTTAATAAATTCCTGATTGCATGCATTCTACACTCTCGGATTCAACCTGTGAATTGTCCTGACTTAGCGTCTTTAGCTTTCTGAACTTTAAAAACAAGCATAAAACGCCCACTTGCATTTACTTTACTATTTCGCACTACATTCATTACTTATTGCTTAGCTTAATCCGAACCTGAACTCTTTAGTGTAGTTTACTTACTCCCTTGGGATTCGATAACTCCTTATACTACGACTGTTTTGCTGTGCACTTGCAGTAATTTTTATTTGGGTAAAACCTGAGTCCTATCACTTATTACAATAAATGGAGATTACCAATGTTGGAACAACTCTGCACTCATTAACTTTTTGACACCGTCTGATAGTGCTCTTGCTAAAACACTCTACCTTGGACAATAAGACAGAGAGGATAGAATCTGATGGAACTACACTAAAAATGGACAATATCCACAACTCAAGCTTAAAATATGGAAAGTACCTATTATGCCTAAATTAAAACATTTCCTTTGGAAAATTCTTTCTAAGGAAATTGGTACTACTACATGGTTGCGCACGCGAGGAGTACTAATTGATGAAACTTCTTCCCAGTGGCGTCTATCAAACAATACACCATCTGTTCTTTACCTGTCCTGTTTCCCTCTCCACATGGCGTCTATCAAACACACCATTTACTTTCTTCACAACTCCTACTCATGATACTGATGCTATTCTTAGCCAGTTACTTGACGCTCAATCACTTACTTCACTACCCATGATTGATCGTCTCCTGCCCTTTTGGACTCTATGGCCTATTTGGAAATCTAGGAACAATTTAATTTTTAAAAGTGCAACCGTCACAATTCCTACAGAGGTAAACAAAGCTGTAACATAAGTAAATGAATGGATCAAAACATCCTCGGCCTTGTTTAACCCATCTTCTCTTCCTTCAACGTCGGAACCAGATTTTTGGACTCCCCCACAAGCCCTGTTCTACAAATGCAATTATGACGCCACTTTCCACCCCGTATCAAATCAGGCCAAAGCCCGATGGATTATACGTGATGCTCATGGCCTTATTATTTCATGTGGATCTACATTGTTAGGCACGACGATATCAAGTCTTGAAGCTGAAGGAAAGGCTCTACTTACTGTTCTATCCAATGCCAAGCAAAATGGCATTGACAATATCTGTTTTGAGGGGGATTGGCAATCTTTATGCAAACTAATACAGGATGATGACCAAGATATTACTGTTCTACATCGTATTTACGATATTCGTCTCTGGTTGTCTAAGTTTAGGACAGTTACTATCAATCATGTAAAACGCGAGTGCAATAATGTAGCTCATCTACTAGCTAAACATGCACATCCTTATGTTATAAATTTCACTGCTAACTCTCTTACACCTGGCTGGTTAACAGATGTTTTCTACTTGAATCTTATAAATTCTTAATAAAAATTTGTTTCAGTTAAATAAAAAAAAAAAAAAAAAAGCTTATCTCTGTTGACAGTCCCTCTAAAAAAATGTTAAGCGTGTTCCTTCCAGCCATGTTGCTAAATCTGGTCTGTTAGTTGAGTGCCGGTATAGGTTTGATGTTCCACAATTCTTTCCCTTTGATTTTGGGTATTTCTCTTTCTCTTTGCTGTTTGGTCCTTTCGGCCTCCTTGTGCCTTCTTGATGTCCTTCTATCTTTTTTGACCTCTTTCTTCTTATAGATCTGTTCTTCCGATCTGTCATATTAATGAAATGCTTAAAAGGAACAGATGTGATCTTGCATGAGGTTTTTAACTTGAAAAACTCATAAATTATCAAAAAACAATTAATTATAGAGCTGTTAGATACAGAAAGTTTATCATTATATTTTAATTTATTACTAATATATCGCTTTTAATAAGATGTCATGAAAATAAAAATAGACCCAATAGAAACATATAAACAAAATAATAGAATTCTTAAAAGCAATTGTCGGATACCACAAGGGTGGCTCCTTGTGTCCTTCCTACCCTTTGCGTTTACGGTTATACCTAATTTCAGTATTACTTTAATGTCGGAGCAAATTTCCACTTTTTGTTCTTCCACTAGTTCTCCCTCCGTCAATTTTGGTGCAAGACTTTTTGACATGGTTTTTAATACTTTTATTTTTATATTGAAATCCCAAACATATATTACATATTGAATAACAACAATATTCAACGGATTCAATATCCGATCCAAAAATTATGTGTACGACGACCTGGTACTAATCGGGATCAGTTAGTCTCTGTAAAGACTTCATCCTCTATAATGGTAAAGGTATTTGCATTGGATCAAAATCTGACATAATCTTCTGTACAGGAAGTGAAATCAAAAATAACCCTCATCAATCTCTCATAACCTTCCTAATATGAGTTGCCTATTTTATCCTTAATGAATTATTTTATTAAAAAAAAAGTATAACTAGTACGACTGATATATCTAGTCTAACCGGATAACTAGTATAACAGGTACAACTTGTATAGGTTGTATAAGAAGTATAACAGGTAGAACTATTAAGATGAATTACCTATTTTAGCCTTAATGAATTCTCATTTCATTAAAAAAAAATTGCATTTCTTCCTTTTCCCCCCATCCGCGAGCAACAAAAATAAAAAAGAGAGCATTCACTCTCTTTCAACAACTCTACCCAATCCCATCAATTAACTCTATCTTCCTTCTTCTTTTTGTTTCCTTTCACCTCTCCACATTGCAGCACTATCCACATTGCAGCAGATCCAAGCAAGGTTTGTTCTTCTTCCTTCTTCTTACTTTTTCTACCCTCTCTCTCTCTCTCTCTCTCTCTCTCTCTCTCTCTCTCTCTCTCTCTCTCTCTCTCTCTCTCTCTCTCAAAATCGTTTTCTGTGTGTTTCTTTGTTGATTTTCGTTAGAGTATATAGACATAGTAAACTTCATTTCAAAATCTAATAGGGTTATACATTGGAAAGCTATAAAATCATAACAGAACTAGGAAGTACAACTGGTACCATGGGTAAAACTATGAGATAAATAGGGTATAACCGATATAACTAGTAAAACTAGAATAAAGTATAACTAGTACGACTGATACATCTAGTATAACCGGATAACTAGTATAACTGGTACAACTTGTATAGGTTGTATAAGTGGTATAATGGGTACAACTACTATAAATACATGTACACAAATGGTAGGACTAGTACAACTATTGCGTGCTGATGTCGTTTATTGTTCTTTTACAGAGGATAATGGATTTTTTCATCATACATTTTGATCACGGCGGATATTATTCAGATCATGGCGATGATGTACGATGGAATAGGAAAGAACGTGGTGTTTCTACTCTAGTTATGAGGGGAAAGTTAGAGGAGATAACTTATTGTCGGTTAGTTAATAGAATAAGGAGTAAGATTATGGTAAATGAGGCGACGACAAAGCTTGTGCTGAGTTATCTTCTGTTGATAGTCGAACCTATAAGGCCTTCCTATATCTTGAATGATGAAGATGTCTTAGGATATATAATGGAAGTCAATAGCAACCAGTGTAGGAATGTTTTGCACATGGAGCTTACATAATTGAACTCAGAAAGCCAGAGTTCTAAGCAGATCAGAAGGGATGATGAGTTTGTGAGTGATGGTAGACTAAATGATAGTACTGGTGTTGTTCAAGAGTTGGCGATTGTTCCATATGTTTTATATGGTGAAGATGCTCGTGGTGAAGATGCTCATGATGAAAATGCTCATGGTGAAGATGCTCATGGTGAAGATGCTCATGGTGAAAGTGCTCATGGTGATGAAGCGGTTTATATGGATAGCTATTGTTTGTATAACACTGCTTACATTACACCTAATGTAGAAGATGATGAGGTTGTTAATGTTGAATGGGCAGATGGGCTGGTTCTGGTTGTAGGACAAGAATTTAGAAGCAAGTTGGAAGTGCAAGAATTAGTGCTGAAAGCTGTGCATCGAGAATGCTTTGAGTTTCGTGTGGTGAAGTCAACACCTGAGTTATATGTGGTAAAATGTCATTTCAAAATCGTTTGCTGTGTGTTTCTTTGTTGATTTTCGTTAGAGTATATAGACATAGTAAACTTCATTTCAAAATCTAATAGGGTTATACATTGGAAAGCTATAAAATCATAACAGAACTAGGAAGTACAACTGGTACCATGGGTAAAACTATGAGATAAATAGGGTATAACCGATATAACTAGTAAAACTAGAATAAAGTATAACTAGTATGACTGATACATCTAGTATAACCGGATAACTAGTATAACTGGTACAACTTGTATAGGTTGTATAAGTGGTATAACTGGTACAACTACTATAAATACATGTACACAAATGGTAGGACTAGTACACTATTGCGTGCTGATGTCGTTTATTGTTCTTTTACAGAGGATAATGGATTTTTTCGTCATACATTTTGATCACGGCGGATATTATTCAGATCATGGCGATGATGTACAATGGAATAGGAAAGAACGTGGTGTTTCTACTCTAGTTATGAGGGGAAAGTTAGAGGAGATAACTTATTGTCGGTTAGTTAATAGAATAAGGAGTAAGATTATGGTAGATGAGGCGACGACAAAGCTTGTGCTGAGTTATCTTCTGTTGATAGTCGAACCTATAAGGCCTTCCTATATCTTGAATGATGAAGATGTCTTAGGATATATAATGGAAGTCAATTGCAACCATTGTAGGAATGTTTTGCACGTGGAGCTTACAGAATTGAACTCAGAAAGCCAGAGTTCTAAGCAGATCAGAAGGGATGATGAGTTTGTGAGTGATGGTAGAGTAAATGATAGTACTGGTGTTGTTCAAGAGTTGGCGATTGTTCCACATGTTTTATATGGTGAAGATGCTCGTGGTGAAGATGCTCATGGTGAAAATGCTCATGGTGAAGATGCTCATGGTGAAGATGCTCATGGTGAAAGTGCTCATGGTGATGAAGCGGTTTATAGGGATAGCTATTGTTCGTATAACACTGCTTACATTACACCTAATGTAGAAGATGATGAGGTTGTTAATGTTGAATGGGCAGATGGGCTGGTTCTGGTTGTAGGACAAGAATTTAGAAGCGAGTTGGAAGTGCAAGAATTAGTGCTGAAAGCTGTGCATTGAGAATGCTTTGAGTTTCGTGTGGTGAAGTCAACACCTGAGTTATATGTGGTAAAATGTCGTGTAGAAGGTTGCAGCTGTCACTTGCGGGTTTCAAAACCTAAGGATTCAAGTTTTTTAACCGTAGCAACATACCGGAATATGCATTCATGCTCTCAGCTGGATACTGCTGTAATCAAAGACAAAAAGGAAGGCACACCGAGTTTGGTTGCATCTGTGGTACATGAAGATTATCCGGGCCAATACAAGACTCCAACTGCAAAAACTCCTGTAGATTTGGTACAACGTAGACTTGGTGTTAAGGTTTCATATTCTACTGCTTGGAGAGGGAAAGCTAAAGCTGCTAGTGATGTGCGGGGTAGTCCGGAAGAGAGTTTTTATATGCTGCCATCTTACTTGCATATGTTGGAGAGAGTAAATCCTGGTACAATGACACGAGTGGAAGTGGATGAGGAAAATAGGTTTTTGTATCTATTCATCGCGGTGGGAGCTTGCATTGAAGGTTTTAAAGCCATGAGAAAAGTGATATGTGTGGATGGATGAAGAATGTACATGGTGGAGTGCTTCTAATTGCTCTTGCTCAGGATCCAGAGCACCACCATTACCCCATTGCTTTTGGTGTACTTGATGGTGAGAAAAATTATAGTTGGAGCTAGTTTTTTAATATGTTGAAAACAGTAATACCAGATGCTCCTGAGCTTGTGTTTCTTTCGGATATGAATGCAAGTATAATCAAGACAATAAGTGAGGTCTACCCAAAGGCTCATCATGCGTATTGCATATTGCATTTGTGTCAGAACGTGAAAGCAGCCGTTTCTGGGGTTAGGAAAGATGTACTTGAAAATAAGTTTTTGGAGTGTGCTCACAGCTATACAGAGTCTGACTTTCAAATACTGTACCGTGATTTCAGGAAAAGGTATCCTGCTGCTGCTACGTATCTGGATGACAGTGTTCATGAGAGCAAATGGGCTAGATGTTATTTTCCAGGTGACAGGTACAACATAGACACCACCAACCCTGTTGAAAGTCTTAACAATGTTTTGGTAGACGCAAGAAAGTTATCGTTATTACCAATGATTGATGTCATTTTGGCAAAGATCATTGAGTGGTTTAACAAATATCGAAAGGTTTGTGCTGAAGTACCTGAGACACAAACACTAGTGTCGCGTGTGCATCAAGAACTGCATAACCAGATTCCGGTTGCAAAGTTGTTAATTGTGCAAGAGCTAAACACCTTTCTGCATGAGTACAATGTCATTGGTAAAGATGGCATTCCTTATTTGGTTGATTTGAACATGAAGACTTGCAGCTGCAAGTATTTTGATATACACAAGTATCCATGCTTGCATGCACTAGCCGCCATCATAAAGGTTGCAGAAACATCAGACAAGGAGCTTAACATACCTGAATTTTGCTCAAAGTTTTATTGGATGGAGCTGTGGGCATTAGCGTATTGCAGAACGATCTATCTGGTACCTCATCATTCTACTTGGGATGTTCCTGAGGAAATACAATCTCAGCATGTCTTACCAAAGCCTTACAAGATAAAGAAAGGAAGAAAACAAATGGCCTGACACCCGGGGGTTGGAGAACCTCGAAGAAAGAGGAAGAGTTGCGTGCCATTTCAGAGGTGGTTTGAGCCGAGGGAAAACTCTGGATGTTAGTTGTCTTTGGAGGTAATCTCTTTTGTATTTGTGCAACTTTGTATGACTGAGACTTGTATGCATATTATTTCTATCAGATATGACTAGGTACAACTAGCACAACCCTATATTCCGCGTCAAATATGTCTGGTACAACTGGTACGACTAGTACAACTCTACCCGAGTACAACTCGAACAACTACATTGTAGTTGCACTGTCATAATAGTACAACTGGTACAACTTCATTTTAGTTCAATTGGTACAACTAGTGTAACTTATTATTACATTTAATAAAATGCTTTTATATATATATTCTCATGTTAAATAGGTCATCAAAATATTGCAAACATATTTCCACAACTACATTAGTGAGCTAAATACAAATTTCATAATTTGATTTGATGAAGATGTTATCTTTCCATAATCTACCATACACTTCTAAGGTTACTTTCACAATCTTAACCACACTAACATGGAAAACAAACTAGCAAAGTATATGTACATATTTAATCATATAGGAATATGTAGAATGTTGTTTATATACTTAATTTCGTAAGTACAACTAACGAAATTTTATTTAGAGAATGGTACCACCAATTACAAGTTTTTAGGGCCAAAGTACAACTCTTTACAATTAAAGTACAACTGGTTCCTTGGTACAACTCAGTGTTAAAGATTTGATTTTTTTAAGCACATTTTTAATGTTTTACACGATGTCGGTGCATGTTTTTTTCATTTAAAATTGCTTGCGATGATTTTAAGTAATACTGGGTAGTTGGACATAGTAATACTAGTTTACTTACGATATTAAGTATATATAAGCATATTAAGTCTGAAAATACTTAATTTCATAATAAGTCAAATATTTAAATTCATAATAAATCTAAATACTTAAATTCATGATAAGTCTAAATACTTAATAAGTCTAAAAATACATAAAACCAAGAAAATAAGTTATCATTTTGGAACATAAGGGGGCTGCAAAAGATGTGAAGGCTTCAGATTTCTCCTAGGCCTTGGAGTTTTTGGAGTTCTAGGAGATCTTGACTTCATACACTTTTTGATCAACCTCTTAGCTGTAAGGACTTTCACACTAGACTTGTAGACTTTTCTCTCTGCAGAAAAAAAAATTCAAAGCAAATCAGACTAATAATTTTAATCAAATTCTTTAGTGAGATAATTAAAAGAGTAAAAAAAGTGTAAAAGCGAACCATTTCTCACCAAAAGCAGGCTCGGCTGCGACAACATTGTCCTCTTGAGTCTATGCACATGCATTATCATATCATATCATCATTAAAAACAGCTATGTTTTATGAAGTACTGAAATATAAATCGAACCATTTCTTACCAAAAATAACATCTGCAATCGCCTTCTCTGCAAGCTCTGCGATTGCCTTCTCTGCAGCAATAGCCTCCTCTTCAGCAATGTCCTTCTCTACAAGCTCTGCAACATAGAAAAACTTAAACTAGTTGAACCAACCGTCTCTAGTTATACTAATAATCCTAGTAATACTAGTTTTACTAGTTGTACTCAACATGCAGTCATCCTAGTTACACTCAACATACCAGCATCTCCAGGCGCCTTCTCCACAGGCTTAGTTAACATACTATCATCACTTTCCCCAGCCGCTTTCTGTCCAGGCTCCTCAATTACAGGTTGTTGCTCTCCAGGCTCCTCAGCCGATTTCTCTCTAGCCTCTGCAACATACAAAATGTTATAGTTATACTAGTCATCCTAGTTATACTAGTTTTACTAATCTTCTTAGTTATACTAATTATACTAGTTATCCAACAAATTTATCAATTCAACATACCATTATCACACGGATCACTCGATTTCTTTCCAGGTTTCTCTGTAGCATTCTCCAATGCATCAGACTCAGCCGCTTTCTCCTTAGGCTCTGCAACATAGGAAAAGTGCAAGAAACATTCAATGCAACACCTTCAACATAACTGCAATAAAAAGTCAAGAAATTTACCTTGTGTATCTGGGGATTTTTGGAAACCACTCATCTTGTAGCTTTCCCACTTCCACTGAAAATCCCTTCTGAAATTTTCCAAAGATCTCACCCGTATCTCCATACGCCCGATCACCTCTTTAATCCCCTTAAACCCTTCTTCCATTGTATTCATCATCACCTGCATAGCTTCCTTTATATCCTTGAGATCTTGATGTCGTGGTGCCTCAGCTATTTGCGCATGTACAACTGGTTCAACCGGTTCAACCGGTTCAACTGATTCAACTGATTCAACTCCTCCTCGAGATTGAATATCTTTCTCCCTGATATCTTCCCAGCAGATCTTCCCATGTCCACGGATTAAAAAGTTGTTCCAACCGTCAACAATAGGGTCGATCGCATTATCATCATCAAGTAGTTCATAGTCGCACCATAGATCTTCTTCCATGAGCTCCTCCATGAGAACCATTTCATCACCCTCACCTTCCAAAACACTAGAAATATCCTGAAGCATACAAAAAATTAGTAATTACACCAAAACACTACAAAAATGATATTTATGAAACTTATGAAAGTGAATTTAACCTTTGTATCTCCAAGAGTGGCATATATTTCATACAAACCAAACCCATTTGCACCAGTCTCCCTAAACTTCCATCTGCACATTCTCGGACATCCAGCATCGGCACCATCTACTTTTGCTCGAAACTCGGTCTTCAGAGCTGGAATAGATTCAAACGCCAAAATCTGCATATATAGTTTTATCAGTTATACCAGTTATACTGTCAGACAACTTATCTTAATTTGAAAAATTAAATAACAATTACCTCCAAAGGGTTGATGAACCCTGGAAATGTCCAACTTGGTTTCTCTGAAAGCTTCCCTCTGAAATGGTTGTCCACATGGAATATCTCCTTCATGTTGTCCTCAAATGTGAAACGACCCCATGGGAATGTTTCACAGAGATGCAGGTCATCGACAACTCTCAAGAGGAATGGCTCTATTGGGGCTCCAACCTTTGACCTTCCTTTTAGTACATCGGCTAGGAAGTACAACAACGCCATCTTCAGGCGATCATCACTGCCATCATACTCCATTTCAGTCAGCTTATCCAACACTTCTTCAGCAGATATTTTTTCCTTCCCTTCTCCAAAGTGTTCAGCCACAAAGTTCATGCTCCCCAACTTCTCATGACCATCTGGGTGGAGGTGGCAGTCTAACCCCGAGAGGAGGGCATGTTCTTCGATGGAGTACCGAATGGGCACACCATTCACCACGAACCATGCTTGTTTCCGTTTCTCCGTTTTGGCAGTGCGGAGAAGCAGCATCCACAATCCCATAACCTTCCTCGTCTTGTGGCTAACCATATGGAAGATGTGCCTGAATTGAGGGTGATTGACAAACCAGTCCTTCTCTCTGTCTTTAAAACCTTTTACGATTTCCACAAATTTATGTTGAGGGCACCTTGATGCCATCTTGCATCCCTTTCTATAATCTGACGTTTTAAAGAAATAACCAAGTGGTCGCATAGGTTCCTCATCATAATCCTGAAAAAAAGAGCTGGACTAATTAGACTACTTGAAATTGAACTAATTAGACTACTTGAACTACTTAGACTAGTTGAATTACTTGCACTAGTTATACAACTTAGACTAGTTGAACTAATTACACTAGTTATACAACTTAGACTAGTTGAACTAATTACACTAGTTATACAACTTAGACTAGTTGAACTAATTACACTAGTTATACAACTTAGACTAGTTGAACTAATTACACTAGTTATACTAACCGTGCTACTTAGACTAGTTGAACTTCGCGTACTAGCCGGACTACTTAAACTAGTTGAACTAGTTGAACTACTCATACTAGTCGGACTAGTTGGACCAGGTTATACTAGCCAATTTAGGGTTTACCGGTGGTTGCGACGATGAAGGTGGTTGCGATGGTGAAGCCAGTTGCGACGGTGAA
Organism: Thlaspi arvense; assembly: GCA_911865555.2. Taxonomy (NCBI): domain Eukaryota; kingdom Viridiplantae; phylum Streptophyta; class Magnoliopsida; order Brassicales; family Brassicaceae; genus Thlaspi; species Thlaspi arvense. Next base: position 27,593,048 of record OU466859.2, on the reverse strand, counting down.
GGCAGTTGCGATGGGGAAGCCAGTTGCGATGGGGAATGACCGGTTTCCGGTTCTGGAATCACATGCAGACTGGTTGCCGATTGCACCGTTAGAGCCATACGGCAAGGGGGAGGGCTCTCACCAATGTTTTCTTCTTGTCGGACATCCATCCGAGCCGCCGAAGGCGGAGGCGGAGGCGGAGGCGGAGGCGGAGGCGGAGGCGGAGGCGGAGGCGGAGGCGGAGGCGGAGGCGGAGGCGGAGGCGGAGGCGGAGGCGGAGGCGGAGGCGGAGGCGGAGGCGAAACACTAGAAGTTCCAGGTTTCGATTTTTTCTGCGGTCTCTTCTCTTTTCCTCCCCTTCTTGCAGGACGCTTCTTCTTTGCCGGCGATTTTGATCTCGACGGCGGCGGCGGCAGTGGAGGATCTGGTGAGGGCGTGGGCGTTCTCAACCGAACTCCCCCTCCTCCTCTTGTACGAGGTGCCATGATCTCGAAAAATCAGTAACTGGTTGGAGTTGGTGGATTTGAAGGATTTGAAAGAGGATTTCAGAGATAGAGAGGGGAGGAGTGAATTGGGAATTATGGATTTGAGGGAAATTGATCGGCAAGAAGGGGATTGATCGGAGGAAAAAGAAGCCAAAATGAGTGATTTAAAGAAGGATAAAATAGTTATTTTGCTATTTTTATCTATTAAAAAAAATCAAAAATTAAATCATAAAAGAGAAAGGTTATCTCAGCATCACTTCCTGTACGGAAGGTTATATGAGATTTTGATCCATTTGTATTTTCATAAAATTAAGTTTGTTATAGTAGGTGTTTCTCCGCACCTTGTGCGGGATTCGATTATTTTTTAGTGATTTATGTTAATTGTCTTTTTTTAGTACACTGAATATTTTTATGATATAAACTCGAATTTTGAAATTTAGATTTAAAAAAAAAATTCGAAAATCAATTAAAATTAGATTATATTAATTTGTTAATTTCATTAAGGGTAAATAAAATATTTTCATGTAGGGGCAAAAAATAATCAACCATCATAACTGAGAACCACAGCCGAACTTGCTTCTCAATTAATAATATAATTGCATTTGTTTTTAATACAGCCATTCCTTTGATTTTGAGACTTTAAAATCTCACTTACCAATCATTTTTCAGTCAGTTTTTCTATTTATTTTTGACCATTTTCTTCATCAAAATATTTGTGTTTTAACTTTTCCCACCCAAAAATCCTATTAAATATAATTTTAAACACCGGAACCATCGTATTTTCAGATTTAGTTAAAAGTCAAAAAAAGAGAATTATACAACTTTTTTGAAAAATATCTAGTTTCGACATATTTTTCATTGTCTTTCCTACACTATTTACCATCTTAATGTTAGAGAACATTAAAAAATATTTACTATCATATTTTTTGGGATCTGATGTTACTTCTTATTTCATACAAAATTCGTATACGAAATGATAACATTTACTTAAAGATTATGATCCAAATGTTAGACTAACTCATATATAATGTTGTTTAACACAAATAACACAAATGTGCGGACATAAGAATTTTAATAAAAAATAAATAAAAATAATATATAATATTTATAATAAATAAGTGATTGGTTTATTCAGTAATATATTTGTAAAAACAATTAGTTTCTGAAAAAATATATTAATAGGTTTAAGAAATTGTATATAGCAAAAAAATAAAATACACATAAAACTTAAAATACTTAAAAACCATAGATAAAATAAAATGATACTTTGTTATTCTTTGTTTTCTATTTTTTATTAATATTTTCATCTTTTTATAGTTTTTTATCTCATTCTGTCACATTTTTGGTTCGTAATTCTCGCTATATAATTAAAATATATTCACATATAATATAAACTTTTGATTTTAATTTATAGTGGGATAAGATAAGATGATTGAAGAAAATCTCCTTCACATAATTTGATTCCACAAATTTCACACAAACACTTGAACTTGTAAATATATCGCTAAAAACATACTTAAAATAATACTCCAAAAATTTTCATCAAAAAACTGATTTCGCAAATTCGCTGCCAAGAACATGCATAAGTAACTTTTATACCAAAAAACATTATATTAAGAATTTCATCCAAAAACATTTTATTAAATTTTTGATTTTGTGAATTTCTCGCTAAAAACTGAATCCATCAAAACAAATTCGCCAAAAAATTTACATTAAAAATGTGATTCCAAAAACTATCATTTTTATTTCATGAATTTTCTGCTAAATGAGTGAAACCGTAAATCTTCCGCTAAAAAATTTAAAAAATACATTTCAAAAAACTTCTGTTAAAACCTGATTTCAGAAATTTTTCCCTAAAAACGTGAACTTGTAATTTTCCCACCAAAATATTTATTTTAGATTATTTTAATATAATTTCATGACTTTTTACCAAATATTGTTAATCCATAAATTTAATGTCAAAAATGTGATATCAAAAAATTTATGGCTAAATAGATTACCACAAAATTTTTTCTAAATATTCGAAATCCTTAAATTTCTCTGAAGATAATTTTGTTTCGAAATATGATTTTAAATCTATTTGACAAAAATATAATTTTCCCAATTTTTTGTCAAAAAATTTGAGTACTTCAATTTTGTATCAAAATTTGAACATCTTTAACATCAAATTTTATTTATAGATTAAATAATATCATGTCACAAGCCATGTATACTAAAAATTAACATGTTATAATTACATCATCATTACACATCATCATTTCCATGTCACATTAAAATTATTCAAACTAAATTAATTAACCAATTAAACTAAAACAAATCAGTATTCTTCATGAAACTACATTCTCAATTAATATATAGAAGATTTCATATCAATATTATTATAATTATATGAGCTATATGTTGTTTCATAAAGGAATTATTTATTGGAATTTTCACAGATTTTACAATTACATATTTTATTAAAATTGAATATCATAAAATTATTTCAAAAATCTTGATCTTGCGCATACTGCAGATCCAAATTAACTTAGGATATTAATGTTTTGACCCAATAATGACTTTAAATATGTTTTTAAGATGATAATTTTATGTACTACTAGCAAGCTATGAGGAAGATACGGACTTAATATATTGATACTTGAATACTTTTTTCTTTGTAGCTCCTGATTTTTAATATGAGTCCACTATATTATGTATGGTCTTTTCTCAGGCGAATTAAAAAAATGCTGGAATCAATCATCGAATACTACATGTGGAGTGTATGATAAGGACGCCATCAAGACAACAATTGCAACTTGGATAGCGACAGATTGATCATGTCATTATCATTGGGTGTTAGGTCTTCTTCGAGATGTCGTTTGTGGCAACAGCAACATCACGAGCTTTTGCCTTCATCTCTGTCACCGACATCATTTAATCATGCATTAATGAAGAAGTGTTTGTATAGATCATGAGATTACTTTAAGGTAAGCCTCGTCGAAGCTCCACATACTCTGGTGCCAAATTGATTTAATCATGCATTGATAAAGAAGTGTTTATATAGGTCATGAGATTACTTTACTATAAGCCTCGTCGAAGCTCCACTTACTCGTATGCCAAATCGCACACTTACTGACGTCTTGAACGTTATAATAAACCTAACCTCATATTGCATGTTTGTTTATGTCATGGCATAAATATATTATATAATAGTATTTAGATTATTAAACCACTGATTTAAGTTTAGTGAAATTCTATCTAGTTCTTTTTGTTTGTATTTAATGTTTTATTTCTAGTTAGAACTCCTAAAAAATTTTGGAAGGATCCAACCAATTTTATTTATTGTTTTTATCGCACTTTTGTTTACTTTCTGCATTTACTTTAAATCACTTCTCTTTTTATTTTTATGCATTTTCAATATATTAATTTTCTGCACAGTCTTTAATTTTTGGTCTAAGTTAGACTTTCTGTTTCCGTTTCATATAGGTTTAAGCGAGAGCCAAACTTATATAAACGATTGTTTTGCCCTTCTTTTATTTACTTTCATACAAATCTCGACACCAAACCAACACACAAAACCCCCCATCGTCGGTAGTTGCTCTAACTCACCTTGTTCGGCAATCGAGCTCTCTATAGTTTGACCTTTAAGTACTACTACGCATACGGTGTAGTTTTGGCTTTTTACAAATATTAAAGAGAGAAGAGTCCAGACGAAGTGATACAATTTCAATCAACACTTCTGAGCCTATCACAAAGTTTTTGGTGCCATTGCCACCAAGGACATGATCAGTTGTCACACCAGCAGGTTAGAACCATAACTCAAAGACATCCGAGATGAGAAAAGCTCGCACCTTGATAGATGATCTTGCTCCGCTCATCCACAACAATTCCACAAACTATAATAGGATATTAAATCCTATTGGTTCTCATTCCAAGGAAGATCACAACTGATGAAGATATACAAGAAGAACCGGACTTAACCGAACCCCAAGTGTTAGAAGTGCCAACCTGAGCTATAACTAGAGAAAGAGCAAGAGTGTTCCAACATAAATACAACCAAGCCATCTCATTAGCCATTATTCAAGCGGATCATAAAGTTTTCACTACGACAACACAAGCTTATAGTGGACTACTTGAAGATAGAGATACCGGCCCAACTTCAGCCAAACAAGAAAGCTGGCCAATCCTCCCTAGTCAAGGCCTCTACAACTTGCTCACGATCAAACAAGAAGCCCAAGAATAGAGTTACTGAAAGGAAAAGATTCACCACGGTTATAATCATCAAAAGGAGACTTACTACTTACATTAAATCCAAACCGTGGACGAGCCAATAAAGAAGGTAAGTGTTTACTGAATTATATCAATTATATTTTGACTAATCAAGTTATTATCTCTTTGGTGATTGCAGCATGAAACTCAGTCTTTGATTTTGATTACATTTATATTGATTTACGTTAACAATAAAGGCAAATGTTAGCCTGATTTCATTGCATTTTATTTTGCATTTTTTCTATGTAATTTGCTTCCAAAGACCCCAAGAAGGGCATAGCTGTTTGGACTAGTTTATAAAGTCCCCTCTCACAGCAGTGTATCTTTAATTTTGATCAATAAAATACCAAATTTTCTTCAAGAACATTTCTTGAGTTTTTACTCTTTATTTTGTGAGACCAGTTCCTCCAAAGTATCGAGAGTTATCGTGTTGTATCAAGGGAGTTGTCATAGCCCTTGTGGTACACTTCGTTCCACCCTGGTTCCAGTTTAATTGTCCCACTCATTCCCCCGGTCATACGGTCTGAGTATCTCGACCATACGACCATACATCCGTCCTGCTCGTACCACGGTTCCATCCCTCGTACCGCGAGACCACACCTCTCGACCCGCGTGACGATAGCCCCCGTACCGCGTTACCATCACTCTCGTACCGCGTCCCACCGTTCTTTGGCTTGAGCATCTCGGCTATAGAACATCTTCCGTCCATCTTTACCGTCACACCTGAGTTGAACGTTCCATGCTCGTACCGGAACCCTCACTAGCTCGTCCCCTACTCGGGCTTGTATCAACAACAAACTCATATCCATGGCACACCTACACTCTAGAAGAAGTATCGACAAGTTCATATCAAAAACTCCCTTGGCTGTCGATATGCAGCATCACCTCATAAGATCCCTTGACATTCTTTCTGAAGAAAAGCCAAAGGATTTTGACGATGAGTGGGAAGATATCGCTAGAGTCATTTACATGTGTAAAGGTTGAGTGAAAGCAAATACGGAGTTCACGGAGAAGCTCAACACTCTATTTGGTATCTTTGAAGAAAACGCTATAGAAGATCCCGAAGAATATAGCTATGCTATGACTGAAGAAAGTTTCAAAGAACGAAAATAAGAATTCAATAGCTTTTGACACAATAATGGAAAGAAAAGAAAATGGATTTCAAGAGAAGTCAGTTTCTTTACCCCTTGATATATCATGGTTTTTATGGTTTTTAACCATGATATAAGTCCTTTTTATTGAGTCTTTTTGGTCTTTTTAGAGTCCTAGAAGAGTCTTTGCAGGTTATAGCATGTCTGGAGCATAATTGGAGATTTTGGAACCTTTTGGAGCATTCTGAGTTGAAGCCACGAAGTACCAAGCTTGAAGCAGAAAAGTATCCCATATGGTGACGATCGTCACCCCACTGGTGACGCTCGTCACCCAGATAGGAAGGAGCGTGGCTATTTGTTAAAAGTATCAAGAAGAATTGCAGAACTTACCCAGAAGTTTCCTTTATTTATATGAAGACCCCAGATCGTGTTTAGCCCCTATTTATTAGGTTTTTCAGCCATTCTTTTGGCAGATATCTTGTATCTTATTATTTTTGAGAGCTTTAGAGAGAGATCTGTAGAAGAGCTTTTGGAGAGACAAATCTGACTCCTTCAGAGCAGATTTTGAACTCATTTATTTCTACTTCTTATTTCTTTTATGCAATCTATTCTTTTCATGATGTTTTCTCAAATCACCATGTCTGAGTAGTTTGTTAGTTAAGTTAGGGCTTTTCAAAGGTTGAAGAAGAGTTTGTAGAATTGCTAAAAACTTTTAGGAAATTCATTGGTTCTTCATCTGTGCTTGCATTCATATCGATTTCTTAGACACATCATCTGGATTTCGAAACCCTAGGTTTTTGATAGATGTGAGAGCATTATTATTCACCTGAACTAGTATTAGATGAGCAAAACGCCCTAGTACAAAGAGATTTGGCTTAGGAGTTTTGTGAACAATTGAACCTGATCATTACTGCATGTTTAGGTTGTTAGGGTTTGCAAAGAGATTTGAAACTCTGTGACTTAGACATAGATAACTTCTGCAATGAGAATTGATTAGTTATATCTTTGCGATTCATGTTCAAGACGGTTTTAATTCATTCCTGATTGCATGCATTCTACACTCTCGGATCCAACCTGCGAACTGTCCTGACTTAGCGCCTTTAGCCTTCTGAACTTTAAGAACAAGCATAAAAACGCCCTCTTGCATTTATTTTACGGTTTTGCATTACATTCATTACTTATCGCTTAGCTTAATCTGAATCTATAATCGCTAGTGTGGTTTACATACTCCCTTGGGATTCGATAACCCCTTGTACTACAACTGCTTTTGCTGTGCACTTGCAGTAGTTTTATTTGGGTAAAACCTGACCCTATCAAGTTTTTGGCGCCGTTGCCGGGGAGTAATAGCTGCCTATCGATTTTTAGTATTAGGATTTTGTCTAAGTTTTTATTTGTTTACTGACTTTCAGCTACTTTTCTTTGTTCCTGTTTCAGGTGTATGCCTAATCGCAGAACCAGAAGCAACAAAGAGAAGGAGCTTGTGACTTTGAGCATCGACGAGCTTGCTAGGTTGGAGAGAACTAACAGGAAAGCTAAGAAGCAATCTGCAATGGTCACTCCACTGATCTTGGTTGAAGATGCAGAAGGTCACTTGGTTGACAGGGAAGGAAACAGGAGGAACGAAGAGGGGCAGAGAATTGATCAAGAGGGGAATGTCATTGTTGAACAGCAGGTTCAGCAAGTGGCTGAGAACGTGGGAGTCCCTGCTGCTGTCAATAACGCTGCTGGGCGTTTTGTTCAGAGGACTCTAGGTGATTACAACAGACCTGATCAGTTCTATGCCAACAGAGCTGTAATCCGACCTCCTGCCTTCCAGAGGAACGATTTTGAGGTTAAACCAGTCTACTATCAGCTGGTTGGTCAGCATCCCTTCCATGGTTTACCTCATGAGCATCCTATGGATCACATAGAGAGGTTTGAGGATCTGGCTTCAAGTGTCAAAGCTACTGGAGTCAGCAATGACTTTCTGTTCTGCAAGCTTTTTCCTTACTCTCTTGGAGGAGAAGCTGCATATTGGCTGAAGCAACTGGAACCTGCTTCATTGACCACTTGGGAAGACACTAAGAACGCCTTTCTGAATAACTTCTATGATGATTCAAGGTCAGAGGACATGAGGACGAAAATTGCTTCCTTTACACAAGGCCCTACTGAAGCTTTTAAGGCTTCTTGGATCAGGTTCAAGTCTTATCAAAGGGACTGTCCTCATCATGGTTTCAGTCAGGTGCAATTACTTGGAATTTTCTTCAGAGGCATTGACTGGAAATATCAGATGGCGCTGGATGCAGCAAGTGCAGAAAACTTCAACACCAACAGACCAGAAGAAGCTGTAAGATTGATTAAAAACTTGGCCTGCAGTAACAGCACTAAGAATGCAGATTTTCAGAGAAAGCAGCAGGCTGGTTTGAATGATGGAAACCAAATAGCTGAAGTTAAGGCTAAGTTAGACAGCATGCACAGCCTTCTGGTGGGAAAGAACTCAGTCCAATTCGCTGCAGAAGTGGAGAGTTTCGAAAATCCTGAAGAATTTGAGCAGAAAGATGTTAATTTCATCAATGGAGGGGGTTTTCAGATCCAAAAGTTTGGAAATCAGCAATGGAACAGAGGCTACAACAGCAATAATCAGCAGAGTACCTTTACAGGAGGACAGAGCACGCCTAGTTACACTCCTAAGTCCCCATTGCAGAAGACTGAAGTTGAGAAACCTTACCAAAACAGCAGGAATTTTGGTTCTTCATCCTACCAAACTGCACCTCCAAAAGACAATAAAATGGAAGCTATGCTGGAGCAGGTACTTGAGGGACAGCAGAATATGACAATGAACTTCAATGGCAAGCTAGATTCGCTGTATCAAGACCTGAATGGAAAAATTGAGAGTCTGAACTCTCACATGAAGAAGCTTGATGTGCAGGTTGCTCAAACTGCAGAAGCTGTTCAAAGGCAAGAGGGATTCCTTCCTGGAAGGACTGATATCAATCCCAAGCATCAGGTTAATGCCATCACAGTAAGGAATGAAAAGGAGTTTAAAACAATGCAGAAAAAGAGGTTGAGTGCAGAACAGATCGTGCAACTCATGGAGTCTGAAGATGAAAAATTTTCTGCCTCAGAGGTGAGTGACGAGCGTCACCAAGGAGGAGTGACGCTCGTCACCAACCTACAAGGGTATCGGGGGTTGTCACAAGTGAGTGACGAGCGTCACCCACCTGGTGACGGTCGTCACCCACCCCAGAACGAAGCTGCTTCGCCTGTAATTGCAAATTATGACCAGGAACGTGTCTATAAACCCAAAACACCATTCCCCAAGCATCCTAGGAAGTCTAAACAGGAGATAGAAGAAGCCAGATGTAAAGCTATGATAGACAAGCTGATGCTTGAGATCCCACTTGTTGATGCAGTCAAGCTTTCACCAGCTCTAAGAAGGTATGTAAAGAGAATGGTTGTGAATGGTGTAAGTCCTGAGGAAGGAGCATTGCTTACCAGAGACATCAGTGCAATTCTCTTAGGCACAGTTCCAAAGAAGAAGAAGAAGGTGACTGTTTCTGAACAAGTCAATACCATCACTCAAAGCAGAGTTCCAGAGAAGCTATCTGATCCAGGGACCTTTGTGCTTGATTGCTCAATATCTGCAGGACGTTTTCCCCACTCTCTATGTGATCTAGGGTCAAGTATTAACTTGATGCCTTTCTCTGTTGCTGCTAGACTTGGAATGACTGATTTCAAACCAGCTGGGATCTCTCTCATCCTAGCAGATCGATATATAAGGACCCCAGAAGGCATGTTAGAGAATGTTCATGTTAACATTGAAGGCTGCATAATTCCTACAGATTTTGTGGTTCTGAAATATGTTGAAGAACCTAAAGATCCTCTTATTCTCGGAAGACCATTCTTGGCTACTGCTGGAGCCATCATTGATGTGAGAAAGGGGAACATTGAGCTTGATCTTGGTGATGTTGTCATGAACTTTGACATGGATAAGTTAAGAGGTAGTTCTACCATTGATGGTCAGACCTTTTCTGTAAGAACTTCTAGAGATGAAGAGACTGTCATGGAGCATTCAGAAGACACTATTTCTGAGTGTGTCAATGAATCAGATATAAGTGGGCAAGTGAGCAAGATGGCTGTTGAAGAGCTAATATCTGAAACTTCTGCAGAAGCTGTTGGGTTTGAGGATTGCAGTGAGGATCATATCTTCATGACTGGGCTTGAAAAAGAGGTTCTAATGAATGCCAAGTTGCTGGAGGAAGACGTGTATGTGATGGAAGCAACACTTGCAGAGCTGAATTGCAGGAAAACTGCAGAAACTCGAACTGCAGAGTCAGTGACGAGCGTCACTGACCTAGTGACGCTCGTCACCAACCTGGACACAAAAGGGAGACTTGATATTTGCTCTACAAGTCCATCATATGTTGCCAATCCGAAAATTCAACAGTCCACAACCCAGAAACCTGCAACTAGGCAAAGGTATGCACTTCTTGGAACCAAATCTAAACCTCCTAATCTCATCAATAAGAATTTAAAAGGTGAAAAAGCTGCTTCACACTTATGCAAGCAACGAGATTCTCGTAGAATGCTTGGTGTTTCTTTTGATGATTCTGCAGGAAAAAGAAATGTCCCACCCACACTCACGACCCACTCTGCTGATGTTCCTCACTTCCTTGGAAGTGTTCATACATCTACTGCTTACAAACCACCATGGATGAGGAGACATTCTTCTCCAAGGCATTCAATGCCACCTTCTGTTCCACCAGCTGTCTGAACAGCATTCAAAGTCGAGCTAATGACTTTAAACAAGCGCTTAGTGGGAGGCAACCCACTGGTAAATTTTCTTTTTCATATATTAGTTTACTTTTCTATTACATAGCTAAAAAAAAACCCAAAAAACCCAAAAAAATCGAAAAAAAAAAAAAAAGTCACTTTGTTCAGTTTGCTTGGATGATGTCTTGTGAACTTGTTGGACCATGGATTATGCTTTGTTTGGATGTTTTGATGTGTGTTTTGAGTGCTCTTACAGTTTGACTTCGGACTACACATGATGGCATAGCATTTAAACATCCAACATGACGATTTCTGAAGTTTCAGAGTAGTGACGCTCGTCACCAATATGGTGACGCTCGTCACCAGGTCCTTTGCGAGGTACCACTTTTCCACCTTGGTTTTACACGTTCTCATGCTTCATTTTGACCAACTCTTGGCTTAATAACACTGGGGACAGTGTTGTTTAAGTCTGGGGGAGGTGGTTACTGACGTTGTGTGCTTTGTGTCATGTTTATAGAGTCTTAAAGTTGAGTCAAAAACCTGTTTTTCTAGAGTCAAAATTTTTGAAACTGTTAGTTTTTCTTGGAACTAGCCATAGGACGTTTTTGCTGATAAGAACCATTGCCACAGTAGTTGATTACAAGTCTTACTAAGTTGAAAGTCATAGGTAGATCAGTCTAGCAATGAAGGTTTAGGTTCTTAGAGAATCTGGAAAATTTGTTGTTAGCTCCACCTTAATGAACTTTAAACTTCTTGTCTTGGTGATTGATTCTTATTGATCTTGATTCTCTCTTTAAGCACTGACAATAAGGTTAAGATACAGTCTCTCTTTGATCTTCCCTGATGTAGTTTTTAAAAGTTTAAGTTCAAAGAATGTTGCATTCATGACCCTGTCTCCTCACAAGGAACAACAGTAGTGAACACACTCAAGAACCTGTCTCCTCACAAGGAACACAAGTATTGAGTAGCACCATATCTTAGACTGTAAAAGTTGAGAAAAAGAAGTGAAAAATCGAAAATATCCTAAGGAAAAGATCAAGGGAAGAGAAAATAGGAGAGTTGTGCTGAGATTGATTTGTTCAGTTGTTAGGAAGGGAAAAAAATCTGTAAAGTGATTAAGATGATAGAGCTTTGATGAGACTTCACACTTAGATAAAAATAAGGAGTTAAGAGTAGAAATTTTGGATTTCTTGAAGGGATTTGGACTGGACTTGAGAGATTTGCTAAGCTTGTGATGATTAGGCTGAAATTTGATCTTGTGTTGACTATGTGGTATGTGGATTCGAAAGCTCTAACTAGTGTGGTGTTCCTGATGACTGACTGACTGTTTTTTGTTTTCAAACCACGACCCTGTACTCTATCTGATGTTTGCTTGAGGGCAAGCAAAAACTAAGTCTGGGGGAGTTGATATATCATGGTTTTTATGGTTTTTAACCATGATATAAGTCCTTTTTATTGAGTCTTTTTGGTCTTTTTAGAGTCCTAGAAGAGTCTTTGCAGGTTATAGCATGTTTGGAGCATAATTGGAGATTTTGGAACCTTTTGGAGCATTCTGAGTTGAAGCCACGAAGTACCAAGCTTGAAGCAGAAAAGTATCCCATATGGTGATGATCGTCACCCCACTGGTGACGCTCGTCACCCAGATAGGAAGGAGCGTGGCTATTTGTTAAAAGTATCAAGAAGAATTGCAGAACTTACCCAGAAGTTTCCTTTATTTATATGAAGACCCCAGATCGTGTTTAGCCCCTATTAATTAGGTTTTTCAGCCATTCTTTTGGCAGATATCTTGTATCTTATTATTTTTGAGAGCTTTAGAGAGAGATCTGTAGAAGAGCTTTTGGAGAGACAAATCAGACTCCTTCAGAGCAGATTTTGAACTCCTTTATTTCTACTTCTTATTTCTTTTATGCAATCTATTCTTTTCATGATGTTTTCTCAAATCACCATGTCTGAGTAGTTTGTTAGTTAAGTTAGGGCTTTTCAAAGTTTGAAGAAGAGTTTGTAGAATTGCTAAAAACTTTTAGGAAATTCATTGGTTCTTCATCTGTGCTTGCATTCATATCGATTTCTTAGACACATCATCTGGATTTCGAAACCCTAGGTTTTTGATAGATGTGAGAGCATTATTATTCACCTGAACTAGTATTAGATGAGCAAAACGCCCTAGTACAAAGAGATTTGGCTTAGGAGTTTTGTGAACAATTGAACCTGATCATTACTGCATGTTTAGGTTGTTAGGGTTTGCAAAGAGATTTGAAACTCTGTGACTTAGACATAGATAACTTCTGCAATGAGAATTGATTAGTTATATCTTTGCGATTCATGTTCAAGACGGTTTTAATTCATTCCTGATTGCATGCGTTCTACACTCTCGGATCCAACCTGCGAACTGTCCTGACTTAGCGCCTTTAGCCTTCTGAACTTTAAGAACAAGCATAAAAACGCCCTCTTGCATTTATTTTACGGTTTTGCATTACATTCATTACTTATCGCTTAGCTTAATCTGAATCTATAATCGCTAGTGTGGTTTACATACTCCCTTGGGATTCGATAACCCCTTGTACTACAACTGCTTTTGCTGTGCACTTGCAGTAGTTTTATTTGGGTAAAACCTGACCCTATCACCCCTCCCCCCCAACTCATGCTTTAGAAGCAGAATATCAAGAAAAAGAAGAACATGTTTCTATCAATCCATATATGCAACTTAAGTACGAAAAACAGCCAACAAGTAGCGTCATCTCTACAATCAAAGTGATCCTTCTTCTTCAGATCCTCATCCAATTAAGTGTAATACCAAACTCAGGGAGAAAAAGCCACTCATGGTGATGCAAGTACAGCCCTTGAAGGCATCTTCAAAGATAAATGACCTGAGAACTTTTTTGGTTTGATGCTCAATCAAGAGAGTAAATTTTCGTGACCCTCTTTATGATACAAGACCTGAAGTAAATCTCATATCTAATATCTTTTCTGAAGGAATATAAGTTCTGATCTTTCAGCCCCCAAAGATATCCATCCACTATGTAGACTCTCCTTCTTCAAATCTGTTCAGTTTTGAGCCGAAGTTGCTGCCTCTAGATGAAGACCATCTTGTCCTATCCGAATTTCACATCGTGGAGGAAAACAAGGATTCAAAACAGCCGCTGATCCTTGGTTCTTCACACCTAGCATCTGTTGGAGCTTTAATTGATGAATATACGAACAACAAAGTGCGCATCTCAAAAAATAACAAGAGAATTTTCTATCAAGCAGCATCTCCAAAGAGCTATAACTAAACGATCACATAGAGTGGAGAAGAGCCCATCCAAGACCCTAGAGAAAGCACAACGATTTTAAAAAAATCCAAGAAGAAGGTGCATTCAATACATGATGACACCAATATTGTATATATTTCATTATCATAAGTGTATGCTTATTCAAGAATTTCACTAAAGTTTTAATGAATAAATATTATATTCTGATTATTTGTATGTTCAAAATTATATTGATCACAGGTTGAAATAAGGTTATGATTATCCCGTGATATTATTATTTACCTACACCTGAATAATATAATGAAACATAAGAAAAGAATAAGTCTGGGGGAGAGAAAGAGTACCAAAGGTTGATTGATTGCAGTGCAAAATTAATTAGGTATAATATAGGAAGGTTTTTGACTATTTAGACTGATAATGATGTTTAGCAAGGATAGTTATTGGACAATGCTGTGAATTTATAAGTTGAATTTGGGATGATGAGAATGTCTAAGGAGAAGTACATGCTGGTCTGATTTGGTTTAAGAAATGCAGTGTGTGTATTACAGAATGAACAGTCAAAACAATGATAGCCCTGTTCGTTTGTCTGCCGCTGTGGCAACGACGTGCAATGCAAGCCGGAATGACAGCGGCAGTGCTCTGATCCAAAAAATTTAGATGCAGTGATTGATTTGTTGTATACCACGACAAGCTATAAGACGCTAAAAATAACAGCGGCAGCCGTCTCTAGAATCTACAACAGTAATTTATAGCTCCTGCGGCCGTTTTTCTTTCTCCACCGTGTTGCTTACCTTCTTTCGTGTGTATTTTTTGAACGCAAACGCTACCGCAGTGGCAGACAAATGAACAGGGATGATCTATGAGAAGGTGAGTTCCCGCATTTTTAAACCTCGACTCTGTTCTTAGTCTTCTGTTTGCTTGAGGACAAGCAAAAGCTAAGGCTAGGGGAGTTAATATATCATATTTTTTATGGTTTTTAATAATGATATAGGTTCATTTTATTGACTCTTTTTAATCTTTTTAGAGTTCTATTAGAGTCTATACAGGTTGAGGTATGCTTGGAGCATTTGGAGACTTTGGAGCATTTTAGCGCAAAACAGGAGTTCTTCTCGAATGAAGCAGCAAGGATATGTGATTCTGCACTGGTGATGATCGTCACCACCTAATGGGTGACGCTCGTCACCCACATCTGAGGAAGAGTCGCGTGGTTCATTAAAAGATTGAGGAAGAATTGTAGTTTTGGCCCTGAAGTTTTACTATTTGCAAAAGTATTCCATTCGTATTTTAGTTTGTATATTAGGTTTTTCAGCCATTATTTGGCTTGTATTGATTTTAGAGAGAGCTTTTGAGAGAGATTAACTGATAGCTTTGAGGGAGGCAAATCTTTTACTCTTTTAAAAAAGATTTCGAACCCTTAGACCAACCCCAATGGTGACATGAGAGGGTCTAATGAAGAGTGTCTAATATTATAATTGAATAAAAAAATTATAAAGAGTGTCTAATATATAAGACCAGTGTCTAATATATGATCCTTTTTTGGGTTAAGAACGGACAGGTGTTAACATATGAGTGGACAAAAAAAATTAACACACAAAATCTTTTTTTTTGTCTCTCTCTCTCTGATTGCAACAAGTAGGCATGAGATTTTAAACCGAACCGAACTAACCGAACCGAATTTTTTGATTTTTGGTTCTGGTTTGGTTATTGAAAGAAAACCGATCAGAAAGATTTTAAATCTCGTTCAGTTATCGGTTCGGTTCGGTTTGCTGAACCGAACAGTTACCCGAATTTGTTTTAAAAAAAAAACAAAATATACCAAATTATATCGAACTGAATATTTTAACTATCCGAAAATATTTGAAATTATCCAAAAATACCTGAAATAACCTGAATCTATCCGAAATTAACAGAATTTAACCTAATTTAAACAAAAAAAAATAAAAGTTTGGATAGTTTCAGATAAAAAATTAATATCCGAACCGAACAAATTAAATTTTGGTTATTTTCGATAGAATTTCAGTAATCCGAACTATCCGAATTATCCGATCCGAATTATCCGAAGTATCCGAAGTCCCAAGCTTAGCAACAGGCACTGGAATTCCAAAGGAGAAGGCTTCTCAACAAGCACTGAATTGCATTTCTATAATTTATATATTTCTATGTATTACCTTTGTAAAAATGTATTATGATTTAAAATTTGTTAAAATAAGTTTTTACATAAATTTATCAAAAAAGAAATTAAATATAATTTTTTATGACAAAAAAAGATATAATTTCTTTTAAGACACCCATCAAAGTGTCTCCATTGTATGCTTAAAAACAACAAAATCCTACAAAGTGTCTTATACACATAAAGTACAAAAAATATTAATAATTAGTCATTAAAATCCCTTCTAGTGGTGTTACCATTGGGGTTGCTCTTATATCTCTACTCTTTTCTTTTTAATGCAGTTTTATTCAGTTATGATTTGTATCATCATGTCCATGTCTGATTAAACTGTTAGTTAGGTTAGGATGATTTAAAGGTTGATGAAGAGTTCGTAGAATTGCTAAACTGTTAGGAAAATCCATTGGTTTTTCATCTAGACTTGCATTCACATCGATTTTTTGAACCGATCATCTAGAAATCGCATCCTAGGTTGTTTAATAGATGTGAGAACATTTTTAATCACCTGAACTAGTATTGTAATCACCTGAACATTGTTTAATAGATTAGCAAAATCACTATTTGCAAAGAGATTTGACTTACGAATTTTGTAAACAATCAAACCTGATCGCTAATGCTTGCTATTATTAGAATTTGCAAAGAGATTTGAAATTCTGGAGTTTAAGAATAGATAACTTCTGCAATGAGAGTTGATTAGTTTTACTGCAGTGTTTCGAGTTGTAGAGTGTTTTACTTATTTCCTGATTTCATGCATTATACATTCTCAAATTCAACCTACGAATTATCCTCGACTAGCGTTTTTAGCCTCTTGAACTATAGAATCAATCAACAAATCGCCTAATTTTTTCATTAGTTATTTCGAATTACATTCATCTGATTCCACTTCAATTTGAATCTAAAATTTGTAGTGTAGTAGCTTACTCCCTTGGGATTCGATAACCCTTTGTGCTACAACTGCGTTGATGTGCACTTGCAGTAGTACTTTAAATTGGATAAAACTATACCCCTATCACTTGCCACCAACTTCATCATTAGAAAGATAGGGCTTAGGGACCCATCATCAACAGAACCAAGTAGAATTGCATTTCCAATCTTCACACTATCCATTTTGAGGACCTCTTCTTTAGTGGTTTCACCAAACAGATTGGAGAGACTGCATTCATTAAAGCTTTCACCCACATATCCATCAAACGAAGGCCAATTCTTTGCAGCTCCTTCAACTTCTTCAACTCCATTGAGAAAGCTTGCTCATCTTCTAGCTTGTTGCCCTTGGAGTCAAACTTCAGCACCTTGTTCTTGCTTAACCTCAGCTCAAGGGTGTATTCTTTAGCATCAAAAACTGCTCCAGCTGTTGCCAAGAATGGCTTTCCTAAGATTATAGGATTCTTGATCTTCCCTTCCACATCCAAAACCAGAAAGTAAGTTGGGATCACCACACCTTCTATCATCATTGGGATATCCTTTAGAGCTCCAAGTGGTGTTTTGACTGAGCCATCAGCAATGGTGAGAGACATATTGCTCTCTTGGAATTTGGTATAGCTTACTGCCTTGGCTGTAGAGGAAGGAAGCAGATTTATGTTTGTACCTAGATTAGAAAGGCAGCTCTTGAAGGTCTTGCCTTTCAGCTCACAAGGAAGAGTGAAGCAACCCAGATCACTAAGCTTGGTGATGTTAAACTTATTGACATCTAGTGCCTCAGCTTTGATTAGACCTTCTTTCAGCTCATCCTTAATATTGATACCTCTCAGCTTCATCTGTGCAGCATAGAGAGTAGTGTACTTCTCCACTATCTGTTTCTTGAATCTTCCTGGATAAGGGATAACCGGCTTGTAAACTGGAAGAACATAAGTTTTGTCCTCCTTCTTGGCATCATTAGCTTGTACAAGGTCTTCTAATATAAATATTGATCTAATATAAATATTGCATTCCCCGGCAACGGCACCAATTGATGTTAAGGTTTTCAATCCTATGATCAATCCTCAAACACACATGTCATTGTAGTATTTAAGGTGTCAATCCACTTGAGAAGCTAATGACACTTGAGTTATAGAGAACTTTGGTAAGCTAAGCTAATAGGGAAGGGGTTTTGATATCTAACAAACTTGTGACAAACAAAAAAGCAAAAGAAAGCAAACAAAGACCAATAATAACAATGAGAAACAAAGCAAAAACTGAGTAATAGCTATACTTTAAAGATTAAAAGATGGTTCAAGATCAAGGCAATCGAGATAAGGTTATTCATGTTCATGTCTAGGGTGATCAAAACAAGCAATTCTAAACACTCAACCTTAGGTAAGGAACACTAATAAAGACTAATCCAAACTATTGACAATAATTCTTTCACTAATCACAAATCCTAACCCACTTTCATTGGTGAAATTACAACTAGCAAACATTAAAAGCAAATTCCATATAACTAATTAGCATGCTAGACATCTAATCCCTTAGGCTAGGTTTCCTAATCTCTTATACAATAGATCAAACATCAACTCACATTCTCATGCATAATCAATATTTAAAGGCAATTTCTCCACCAATGTGATAATAAACAATAAGCACATTAAAGCAAGAAATGATAGATGCAAAGACTCATGATTATCTGAATACCATTTTCAAGCATTGAACTTCATTCAGGCATTTCATGAAACACTTAGTGTGTAAAACAAAACCCAAGATCAACTTCTCCAACAAAGAGGTACTAAGCATTCAGCACAATCATATAAATAAGGGAATGAGAAGATCTAAATCTTAATCACCCTAAACAATCACTAAAATTACCACATCTGCCATAATCTCAAACCTAAAAGTTACTACTCACTAATCATTGCCAAAACCACAAAATCCAGAAAGAAAGTATGGTAAGACATGATTAGGAAGACAAATGATTAATGGAAATGCAAACTTCTATTGATATAAACCAATATTCAAATAAAAAATAATTCAAAAGAGAAGAACAAGAGAAGAACAGTCCCAAAATTAGGGGTTTTAGTATTTATAGGAATCCTAGCATAGTGGCAAAGCTGTAAATAAGTGGTCTTCGGGTTTGGCGGATGTCGGGCTGGTGAGGTCGATAAGGAGCTCGACATGAAGTCTCGGGTGGTTGATGTCGAGCTGACCTTGGTCGACATAAGTGCTCGACATTGGCTTCTTGCTGCTTGATGTCGGGCGAAATGCTGATCGACACGGGTTTAGTGGCTTCATGAAAACTTCTGTAACTTTCTAACTGCTGAAAGGAATGACCTGAAACCAACTCCAGACGAAAACTAACTCATTGGGCTACATTATTGATGAAGACTACTAAGCTGAATCGGGATAATGATTCTTTGTCCGAACCATTCTTTCAGATGCAGTTTCTAGCCGCTTCAACAATGTATACATTCTCCTCTGGCTCTTCTCTTGCCTTTGGTACTTTAAGAGAGTTTTTGGAAGGCAGGGGGTGATGTCGAGCTGACCTGGTTGCATCCACCATCATCTCCCATGTTCCTTGTAATCTCCAAAATCTCCAAATATACCTGCCAAACTCTCCAAATGCACAGAACATGCAATGCATATCTTAAATCTACATTAACTCCTAATGAATGCAAATGGGACAAGAACAAGCAAAAATAAATTCTTAGAGACTATAAAACAATGGAAACTATATGCTAATATGGTATAAATAATGAGTATATCAACTCTCACACACTTGCTTTTTGCTTGTCCTCAAGTAATCAAGGACAAATGATAAAGCGAGGTTTGAAAGTGGGAGCTCAAAACTAAAGATGTCAATGAAAAAATGATTCAATGCCCAAGTCATAGGTTCTAAGATGCACACAGATTTTTTTACTAAAAAAGCTTTAGCCATACTTATCATAACATATAGTGAACTCAAGCTTAGCCTACACAAACATTCAAATAAACCAACTCTTTAACATTAATTAATCAGTAACCAATGGATCAAGTTAGTGAAAATCAAGTGAAAACATTGATTCTAAGGGACATGGTTATGAGATGAAAATGATCTCATGCAGTAAGGGTTCAAAGAAATAAGGGATCACTCCTATGAAAAGACTCTATCTTAGGCAAAATGCTAAAGGTAACAACATACTTATGCATACAAGTAAAAGTTCTCTTCTACCCTTTCCCAAATATGGTCCTAATGAAGTCTAAGTCCCAATTGAAACCCCTTAGTCTACCCATTCACAGAGCACTTGTGATCTCTTTCTTCTTCATGTGTGGGGGAAACTCCATCTTCTTTTGCTTGTGTGGTTGACTTCTTTTTGGAACTTGCTCGTCCTTGTTGCATAGGCGCTATCTTCATCACCCTTTTGGTGGATTGTTTGGTCTGAATTTTCTTTTTGGATGACCTCTGTAAGCTTTGTTGTTGAAGGCACCTTTTCTTCTTTGAACTTAGAGCTTTCTCTTTTGTCACTTAACCACAAAATAAACTTTTCTTCCCCACAATCTTTACACTACCATTCCCAAACTTCTTATTCTTCTCAGAAGATGTAAACAATCAAAGCTTAAACCACTTAACACTACCATTTCTCAATCTCCTAACCTAGTACCAAACTCAAGATGCAAGCTGGTATCTACAAGAGAGCTTCTCCTTACCAGCCTTAATCCGAACACATTTAGCCAAGATAAATTTGAAATATGCAATGCAAGGCCTCACAAACTCTCACAATAGTTTTTGGGTTTAGAAGGAAGGATTGGTTCAAGGAGTGGATAAATGTCCTTAATGATGATGATTAGCTACTTAGATTAACAAGAGTGATAAAAGGAAGAACATAATCCAAGTATGTATATGGGTAGCCATGTCATCACTTAGGCTACATGAAATGCATCTATACTCAATCTTAATTATGCTAATGCACCTAAATGATTATTTTTGGTTTGAAAATTTTATGGATTTTCAGTGAACATAGATGAATGCATGAATTAATGAGGCCCAAATATGCAAAAGGGAAAAATAAGAAAACAAAGCACAATGTCAAATGCAATACCCTCCCCCACACTTAAATTACACAGTCCCTTGTATAATAAAAGCATGAAAGAGGAAAACAAGTGATACCAAAAATAATTGCGAAAGGATGCATAAAGAAGGTAGTGGAGTGAGCTACCTTGGAAGACTTTTTGTGGTGAGGAGTGATGATGTCAGGCAAGGTGAGGGCAGGCGAAGCCTGACATGTTGCCCGACACGTCTTTTGTTCGGCTATGTCGAGCACTAGAGCTCGACATATCGCAAGACATCGGCCCAGAATGTGCAATGTCGAGCTTGGCATACTCGACATGCAATCCAACATCCGCCAAAAACATGTCCTTCTGTCTCCCAATCCATCCAACCACCTCAGTTGGTTCATACCTGCTTCTAGGATCATAATAAAAACACATACATAAACTCAAAAAGAAATAATATATACAAGGATACCATGGGACTACCTCCCAAGTGTGCTTGTTTAGAGTCACTTATCTTAACTTTTCACACCCTTAAGATCATGGAGGACGATAGAGTGGAACTGAAGTTCCTTCTTTTTTCTTCTTGAACAATGTATTGACTACATAGTAGAGCTTCGCCTAGGGTTTTGTGACTCTCTTTCTTGGTCTCATTGGTCCATCGTAGAGCTTCACTTTGATTCCATCAAACAAGTTAAGAAGATAACCACCATCAAAGGCTTCACTATCATATTCATTGTGATCAAGAGGGTCGTCATCCTATTTTAGCAATTCAACATTGAATCCCCTCATCTCTTCCTTGACACCAGGTGGCTTCTTAGCAGCTCCTTTCTCATCATTAGTGATGCTTCCACAAACTTTTGAAGGTGGAGGCTTCATTGCAGAGCTAACTCCAACATTCAGCTTCTTGAGGGTGACTCTCTCTTTGGTGAAGTCAATATAAGCACCTGCTGTGTTCAGAAATGGAGTCCCAAGTAGTAGAGAAAGCTTCTGAGTGTGAGCCATTTCCATTACAACAAAATCAGTTGGTATCTTTCATGATCCCATCCTTAAAGGAATGTCTTCAATGAAACCAACATATTTGCTTGATGAAGAGTCCACAAAAGTGATTGTGGAATCATATGGTCTTAGCTTGGTGACTCCTAGTTCTTTTGCCTATTCAAGATACATCACATTAATACTTGAACCTATGTCACACAAGGCTTCTTCCACAACCAATTCATCAAGCTAACAAGAAACTAGAAACTTTCCTGGGTAGCCAAGTTTATGGAGGGTTGTTGGCTGCTCTTTCTTCTTCTCTTTACCATCTAAAGAGTTCGAAATCAGCACCACCTTTTCTATATTTCCAAGGAGGTCTTTGATGAACCTTACTTGATCCTTCACTTGCATCATTTTGTATACTGGAGGCAAGGGGACACCAACCTCATCCATCTCTTTTCTGAACTTTAAGAGCACAGCCTTTTGAGCCTTTGTAAGAAATCTACCAGGATAAGGCAAAGGAGGTTTGTACACAAGCTTAATCTCAATAAGTGATGCTTCATCTTTGAGTAAAGGCTCTTGCTTCTTCTTCTTCGGTTCAGCTTATTTCTCTTGGGGAGGTGACTCTTTTGTAAACTCCTTTAGAGCATGTGGTGGAGAACACTTCTTGAGCCCCACAAAGCATTTCTTCAATCTCCTTTATGGATGCTTCAGCCTCTTTGTTGAAGTTGATTTCCGTGTCATGTAAGAAATGACAATACTCGTGGTGAATAGGCTAACTCTTTCCAGGGAGTGAATATTGCTGTTGGTGTGATGCTATGGCTTCCTCCAACTCAAGTTGCCCAACTGTTAGTGTATGGTCTGCTAGTTTAGTGTCTAGCTCCAATGTGTTGTGAACCAACTTGCTGTATATTGCATCAATGCCCTTCATGTTGGTTTCTTGTGCACTACCATGCTGTTGAAGGACTTGCTGCAACAGTTCAGTGACACTCAACTCATGAGCTGGAAGTGGACTACCTTGAGCGTGGTATGGAGGGAAGGGAGCAGAAGGCTGGTGTATGTCTCCATAACTGCTGTGATAAGCAGCACCATAAGCCTAAGGGGACCCATGGTTGAAGCAACTTGGAGAGGCTTGTTGGTACATGTAGTAAGCTTGAGGGTGAGACATGATATATCATGGTTTTTATGGTTTTTAACCATGATATAAGTTCTTTTTATTGAGTCTTTTTGGTCTTTTTAGAGTCCTAGAAGAGTCTTTGCAGGTTATAGCATGTCTGGAGCATAATTGGAGATTTTGGAACCTTTTGGAGCATTCTGAGTGGAAGCCACGAAGCACCTAGCTCGAAGAAGAAAGTATGCCATATGGTGACGCTCGTCACCAAGCTGGTGACGCTCGTCACCCACCAAGGAAGGAGGTCGTGGCCTGTTTTTAAAAGATTGGGAAGAAATTGCAGTTTTGGCCCAAAAGTTCCAGTATTTGCAAAAAGACCCCAGATCGTGTTTTAGCTTGTATATTAGGTTTTTCAGCCATTCTTTTGGCATCTATCTTGTATCTTATTATTTTGGAGAGCTTTAGAGAGAGATTTGTAGAAGAGCTTTTGGAGAGACAAATCAGACTCCTTCAGAGCAGATTTCGAACTCTTTTATTTCTACTTCTTATTTCTTTTATGCAATCTATTCTTTTCATGATGTTTTCTCAAATCACCATGTCTGAGTAGTTTGTTAGTTAAGTTAGGGCTTTTCAAAGGTTGAAGAAGAGTTTGTAGAATTGCTAAAAACTTATAGGAAATTTATTGGTTCTTCATCTGTGCTTGCATTCATATCGATTTCTTAGACACATCATCTGGATTTTGAAACCCTAGGTTTTTGATAGATGTGAGAGCATTATTAATCACCTGAACTAGTATTAGATGAGCAAAACGCCCTAGTACAAAGAGATTTGGCTTAGGAGTTTTGTGAACAATTGAACCTGATCATTACTGCATGTTTAGGTCGTTAGGGTTTGCAAAGAGATTTGAAACTCTGTGATTTAGACATAGATGACTTCTGCAATGAGAATTGATTAGTTATATCTTTGTGATTCATGTTCAAGACGGTTTTAATTCATTCCTGATTGCATGCATTCTACACTCTCAGATTCAACCTGCGAACTGTCCTGACTTAGCGCCTTTAGCCTTCTGAACTTTAAGAACAAGCATAAAAACGCCCTCTTGCATTTATTTTACTGTTTTGCATTACATTCATTATTTATCGCTTAGCTTAATCTGAATCTATAATCGCTAGTGTGGTTTACATACTCCCTTGGGATTCGATAACCCCTTGTACTACAACTGCTTTTGCTGTGCACTTGCAGTAGTTTTATTTGGGTAAAACCTGACCCTATCAAGTTTTTGGCACCGTTGCCGGGGAGTAATAGCTGCCTATCGATTTTTAGTATTAGGATTTTGTCTAAGTTTTTATTTGTTTACTGATTTTCAGCTACTTTTCTTTGTTCCTGTTTCAGGTGTATGCCTAATCGCAGAACCAGAAGCAACAAAGAGAAGGAGCTTGTGACTTTGAGCATCGACGAGCTTGCTAGGTTGGAGAGAACTAACAGGAAAGCTAAGAAGCAATCTACAATGGTCGCTCCACTTATCTTGGTTGAAGATGCAGAAGGTCACTTGGTTGACAGGGAAGAAAACAGGAGGAACGAAGAGGGGCAGAGAATTGATCAAGAGGGGAATGTCATTGTTGAACAGCAGGTTCAGCAAATGGCTGAGAACGTGGGGGTCCCTGCTGCTGTCAATAATGCTGCTGGGCGTTTTGTTCAGAGGACTCTAGGTGACTACAACAGACTTGATCAGTTCTATGCCAACAGAGCTGCAATCCGACCTCCTGCCTTCCAGAGGAACGATTTTGAGGTTAAACCAGTCTACTATCAGCTGGTTGGCCATCATCCATTCCATGGTCTACCTCATGAGCATCCTATGGATCACACAGAGAGGTTTGAGGATTTAGCTTCCAGTGTCAAAGCTAATGGAGTCAGCAATGATTTCCTGTTCTGCAAGCTTTTTCCTTACTCTCTTGGAGGAGAAGCTGCATATTGGCTGAAGCAACTGGAACCTGCTTCATTGACCACTTGGGAAGACACTAAGAACGCCTTTCTGAATAACTTATATGATGATTCAAGGTCAGAGGACATGAGGACGAAAATTGCTTCCTTTACACAAGGCCCTACTGAAGCTTTTAAGGCTTCTTGGACCAGGTTCAAGTCTTATCAAAGGGACTGTCCTTATCATGGTTTCAGTCAGGTGCAATTACTTGGGATCTTCTTCAGAGGCATTGACTGGAAATATCAGATGGCACTGGATGCAGCAAGTGCAGGAAACTTCAACACCAACAGACCAGAAGAAGCTGTAAGATTGATTGAAAACTTGGCCTGCAGTAACAGCACTAAGAATGCAGATTTTCAGAGAAAGCAGCAGGCTGGTTTGAATGATAGAAACCAAATAGCTGAAGTTAAGGCTAAGTTAGACAGCATGCACAGTCTTCTGGTGCGAAAGAACTCAGTCCAATTCGCTGCAGAAGTGGAGAGTTTCGAAAATCCTGAAGAATTTGAGCAGAAAGATGTTAATTTCATCAATGGAGGGGGTTTTCAGATCCAAAAGTTTGGAAATCAGCAATGGAACAGAGGCTATAAAAGCAATAATCAGCAGAGTACCTTTATAGGAGGACAGAGCACGCCTGGTTACACTCCTAAGCCCCTATTCCAGAAGACTGAAGTTGAGAAACCTTACCAAAACAGCAGGAATTTTGGTTCTTCTTCCTACCAAACTGCACCTCCACAAGACAATAAAATGGAAGCTATGCTGGAGCAGGTACTTGAAAGACAGCAGAAGATGACAATGAACTTCAATGGCAAGCTAGATTCGCTGTATCAAGACCTGAATGGAAAAATTGAGAGCCTGAACTCTCACATGAAGAAGCTTGATGTGCAGGTTGCTCAAACTGCAGAAGCTGTTCAAAGGCAAGAGGAATTTCTTCCTGGAAGGACTGATATCAATCCCAAGCATCAGGTTAATGCCATCACAGTCAGAAATGAAAAGGAGCTTAAAACAGTGCAGAAAAAGAGGTTGAGTGCAGAACAGATCGTGCAACTCATGGAGTCTGAAGATGAAAATTTTTCTGTCTCAGAGGTGAGTGACGAGCGTCACCAAGGAGGAGTGACGCTCGTCACCAACCTACAAGGGTATCGGGGGTTGTCACAAGTGAGTGACGAGCGTCACCCCCCTGGTGACGATCGTCACCCACCCCAGAACGAAGCTGCTTCGCCTGTAACTGCAAATTATGACCAGGAACGTGTCTATAAACCCAAAACACCATTCCCCAAGCATCCTAGGAAGTCTAAACAGGAGATAGAAGAAGCCAGATGTAAAGCTATGATAGACAAGCTGATGCTTGAGATCCCTCTTGTTGGTGCAGTCAAGCTTTCACCAGCTCTAAAATGGTATGTAAAGAGAATGGTTGTGAATGGTGTAAGTCCTGAGGAAGGAGCATTGCTTACCAGAGACATCAGTGCAATTCTCTTAGGCACAGTTCCAAAGAAGAAGAAGAAGGTGACTGTTTCTGAACAAGTCAATACCATCACTCAAAGCAGAGTTCCAGAGAAGCTATCTGATCCAGGGACCTTTGTGCTTGATTGCTCAATATCTGCAGGACGTTTTCCCCACTCTCTATGTGATCTAGGGTCAAGTATTAACTTGATGCCTTTCTCTGTTGCTGCTAGACTTGGAATGACTGATTTCAAGCCAGCTGGGATCTCTCTCATCCTAGCAGATCGATCCATAAGGACCCCAGAAGGCATGTTAGAGAATGTTCATGTTAACATTGAAGGCTGCATAATTCCTACAGATTTTGTGGTTCTGAAATATGCTGAAGAACCTAAAGATCCTCTTATTCTGGGAAGACCATTCTTGGCTACTGCTGGAGCCATCATTGATGTTAGAAAGGGGAACATTGAGTTTGATCTTGGTGATGTTGTCATGAACTTTGACATGGATTAGTTAAGAAAGAGTTCTACCATTGATGGTCAGACCTTTTCTGTAAGAACTTCTAGAGATGAAGAGACTGTCATGGAGCATTCAGAAGACACTATTGCTGAGTGTGTCAATGAATCAGATATTAGTAGGCAAGTGAGCAAGATGGCTGTTGAAGAGCCAATATCTGAAACTTCTGCAGAAGCTGTTGGGTTTGAGGATTGCAGTGAGGATCATATCTTCATGACTAGGCTTGAAAAAGAGGTTCCAATGAATGCCAAATTGCTGGAGGAAGACGTGTTTGTGATGGAAGCAACACTTGCAGAGCTGAATTGCAGGAAAACTGCAGAAACTCGAACTGTAGAGTCAGTGACGAGCGTCACTGACCTGGTGACGCTCGTCACCAACCTGAACACAAAGCAGCAACGTGATTTTACAGCTACAAGTCCATCATATGTTGCCAATCCGAAAATTCAACAGTCCACAACCCAGAAACCTGCAACTAAGCAAAGAAAGCTTGGTGTTTCTTTTGATGATTCTGCAGGAAAATGAAATGTCCCACCCACAGTCTCGACCCACTCTGCTGATGTTCCTCACTTCCTTGGAAGTGTTCATACATCTACTGCTTACAAACCACCATGGATGAGGAGACATTCTCCTCCAAGGCATTCAATGCCACCTTCTGTTCCACCAGCTGTCTGAAGAGCAATCAAAGTCGAGCTAATGACTTTAAACAAGCGCTTAGTGGGAGGCAACCCACTGGTAAGTTTTCTTTTTCATATATTAGTTTAGTTTTCTATTACATAGCTAAAAAAAAAACCCCCAAAAACACCAAAAAAAAAAAAAAAAAAATCGAAAAAAAAAAAAAGAGTCACTTTGTTCAGTTTGCTTAGATGATGTCTTGTGAACTTGTGGGACCATGGATTATGCTTTGTTTGGATGTTTTGATGTGTGTTTTGAGTGCTCTTACAGTTTGACTTCGGACTACACATGATGGCATAGCATTTAAACATCCAACATGACGATTTCTGAAGTTTCAGAGTAGTGACGCTCGTCACCAATATGGTGACGCTCGTCACTAGCTCCTTCGCGAGGTACCACTTTTCCACCTTGGTTTTACACGTTCTCATGCTTCATTTTGACCAACTCTTGGCTTAATAACACTGGGGACAGTGTTGTTTAAGTCTGGGGAAGGTGGTTACTGACGTTGTGTGCTTTGTGTCATGTTTATAGAGTTTTAAAGTTGAGTCAAAAACCTGTTTTTCTAGAGTCAAAAATTTGAAATTGTGAGTTTTTCTTGGAACTAACCATAGGACGTTTTTGCTGATAAGAACCATTGCCACAGTAGTTCATTACAAGTCTTACTAAGTTGAAAGTCATAGGTAGATCAGTCTAGCAATGAAGGTTTAGGTTCTTAGAGAATCTGGAAAATTTGCTGTTAGCTCCACCTTAATGAACTTTAAATTTCTTGTCTTGGTGATTGATTCTTATTGATCTTGATTCTCTCTTTAAGCACTGACAATAAGGTTAAAATACAATCTCTCTTTGATCTTCCCTGATGTAGTTTTTAAAAGAAATTAAGTCCAAAGAATGGTGCATTCATGACCCTGTCTCCTCACAAGGAACAACAGTAGTGAACACACTCAAGAACCTGTCTCCTCACAAGGAACACAAGTATTGAGTAGCACCATATCTTAGACTGAAAAAGTTGAGAAAAAGAAGTGAAAAATCGAAAATACCCTAAGGAAAAAGATTAAGGGAAGAGAAAATAGGAGAGCTGTGTTGAGATTGATTTGTTCAGTTGTTAGGAAGAGAAAAGAATCTGTAAAGTGATTGAGATGATAGAGCCTTGATGAGATTTCACACATAGATAAAAAAATAAGGAGTTAACAGTAGAAATTTCTGATTTCTTGAAGGGGTTTGGACTGGACTTGAAAGATTTGCTAAGCTTGTGATAATTAGGCTGAAATTTGATCTTGTGTTGACTATGTGGTATGTGGATTCGAAAGCTCTAACTAGTGTGGTGTTTCTGATGACTGACTGACTGTTTCTTGTTTTCAAACCTCGACCTTATTCTTTGTCTAATGTTTGCTTGAGGGCAAGCAAAAGCTAAGTCTGGGGGAGTTGATATATCATGGTTTTTATGGTTTTTAACCATGATATAAGTTCTTTTTATTGAGTCTTTTTGGTCTTTTTAGAGTCCTAGAAGAGTCTTTGCAGGTTATAGCATGTCTGGAGCATAATTGGAGATTTTGGAACCTTTTGGAGCATTCTGAGTGGAAGCCACGAAGCACCTAGCTCGAAGAAGAAAGTATGCCATATGGTGACGCTCGTCACCAAGCTGGTGATGCTCGTCACCCACCAAGGAAGGAGGTCATGGCCTGTTTTTAAAAGATTGGGAAGAAATTGCAGTTTTGGCCCAAAAGTTCTAGTATTTGCAAAAAGACCCCAGATCGTGTTTTAGCTTGTATATTAGGTTTTTCAGCCATTCTTTTGGCATCTATCTTGTATCTTATTATTTTGGAGAGCTTTAGAGAGAGATTTGTAGAAGAGCTTTTGGAGAGACAAATCAGACTCTTTCAGAGCAGATTTCGAACTCCTTTATTTCTACTTCTTATTTCTTTTATGCAATCTATTCTTTTCATGATGTTTTCTCAAATCACCATGTCTGAGTAGTTTGTTAGTTAAGTTAGGGCTTTTCAAAGGTTGAAGAAGAGTTTGTAGAATTGCTAAAAACTTATAGGAAATTCATTGGTTCTTCATCTGTGCTTGCATTCATATCGATTTCTTAGACACATCATCTGGATTTCGAAACCCTAGGTTTTTGATAGATGTGAGAGCATTATTAATCACCTGAACTAGTATTAGATGAGCAAAACGCCCTAGTACAAAGAGATTTGGCTTAGGAGTTTTGTGAACAATTGAACCTGATCATTACTGCATGTTTAGGTTGTTAGGGTTTGCAAAGAGATTTGAAACTCTGTGATTTAGACATAGATGACTTCTGCAATGAGAATTGATTACTTATATCTTTGTAATTCATGTTCAAGACGGTTTTAATTCATTCCTGATTGCATGCATTCTACACTCTCAGATTCAACCTGCGAACTGTCCTGACTTAGCGCCTTTAGCCTTCTGAACTTTAAGAACAAGCATAAAAACGCCCTCTTGCATTTATTTTACTGCTTTGCATTACATTCATTATTTATCGCTTAGCTTAATCTGAATCTATAATCGCTAGTGTGGTTTACATACTCCCTTGGGATTCGATAACCCCTTGTACTACAACTGCTTTTGCTGTGCACTTGCAGTAGTTTTATTTGGGTAAAACCTGACCCTATCAAGACATTGTACCTATAAGAGAAACATAAAAAAATGAAAATCAGTACTAAAATAAATGCTTAGTCTAAGCAATAACTCAATCTCAAATGCATTAAAAACAATCCCAAGCGGCAATGGCGCCAATTGAAACGAGCATGCATTTTATGCTAAGTCTATGTGTTGCTCTTCAAACTGAAACAAGCTTTTTATGCTATCTCAATTATCCAAGCTTGCTCTAGTCATTGTAGCATGTGTTCATATCAATCAACAAGTTTAAGATGAATGCAACAGAAAAACTAATCGAAGCTAAAACAGAAAAATGTCGTTTCAACTATCAAACTAAAGAACCAAAGACTAAACAGAACTATTAGAAGTAATGATTTAACAAATCAAGCAAACAAAACAGAGCAGTAAGCAGCAAATTCGATATTCAAATATTAAAAGCAAGGATCCTATATGTGGTTATGGTGTTGGGGAATTCAAAAGCAAGATTAAGTTGTTATCAAGCTCATTAACAATGAAAACAAGCAAGTAATGCTAATTCCTAGGCATATAATTCATCAATTAAGCAAGCTAAACCCAATCTCTTAGTGCTTAACACTTTGCTAAATATCCTAACAAGAACTAATTCTCATTAGTGCTAGAATCAGTAGCAAGCAAGCATAAACCAATTATGTTTAAGCCAAAGTACTTCTTAGACAGTCAATCCTTTGAGCTAAGACAAGTAAATCCTCTAAAAGACAATATCAGCATTTCATCAAACATTTGGTGGGCATAAGAGAAAGCCTAAATCTACATTCATGTGATCAAGACAAATCTAGCCTAATAACAGTCTAATAGAGAGGAATAAATGAAATTAAACACTGACAAGCCTTAATCAAGCATCTAAATCCTCTAATCTACCATATCTAAGCTCCTAAAGGGAATTACTCACTAATCATCATCAAAACCATCAAATCTGTAAAGATTAATGGGTTAAACATGATTAGGGATTAGAGATTAAAGATAGAAATGCAGAAACTTAGATTAAAAAGATGGATCTTGTTCTTACAAAGCTAAAGCAATTAAGAGAAAAACAGGATTAGAAGCAAGAACAAGACTTGCTAATATTTTTTGGTCTAAGCCTATTTATACTAAAAGACAAATACCCTAGTAAAATGGAAAACTTGTGAATAAATGAAGTTCCGGCGAGGAGGATGTCGACCTAGACTGGTCGACATAGATGGTTAACATTGATTCTGGGGTGCTTGATGTCGAACGGATCTTGGGCGACATGGGTGGTCGACATCCTGATCAGAAGTCTCGTGCCGTCTATGTCGTGGGACATGCATCTCGACATGGGTGTCCTGTCTCCGGATGTCACCCTTGGATGCTCGCCATCAGTGCTCAACATGGACTTCTTCTCTTTCTGCTGGAAGATGTCGAGCTGGAGGCACGACATTGGCTCCGAAATGCACTTCCTTGGCTCCTCTTGATTTTCCTTGGCTAGGACAACTTTCTAGATCACTCCCAAGCTTCCACCATTTCTCCAAAGGCTCCTTAGGTACCTAAACACATTCCTTAAGCAAAGAAAAAGCATACTACAACCTAAATGCAACCTAAGTCTAAAACCAAAGAAAAATAGGACAATTGAGAAGGAAAGGATGCAAGAGAAGAATATACATGTGCTAAGTGCAATCCTAGATCATGCAAATATGAGAGATATCAACACTCACACACTTGCCTTTTGCTTGTCCACAAAACAAACTAAGACAAATGGGAGATGAGGTTTAAAGGTGGGTACTTAAATCCAAAAATGCTATGGTAAAGACATGAAATCAATGTCCAAGTTTCTAATTTTATGATGCATATCATGATCAGTCATACTTCAAAGAACATAGCCATGCTTATCCAGATTCAAAATGATCTCAAACTCAGCCTAGACAAATGCTCAAATCAATCAACTCTCTAACATTCATTAAGCTTGTAACTAATGGATCAAGTTTGTGTTAATCAAGTGAAAACATTTGGTCTAGGGACAAGGTTATGAGATAAAAATGATCTCATGTAATAAAGGTTCAAAGAATCACAGGAATTACTAAGATGAAATGATTCTATCCTCAGCAAAATACTAAAGGTAAAAGCACACTTATGCAAGCAAGTAAAAGCTCTCTTCTACCCTTGTTACCCAAAGATGAACCTAATAAATTCTACGTCCCAAGTGAAACCCCGAGATCTACCCTTTCCCAAAGCCCTTGCCATCTCCTTCTTCTTGATAAGTGGGGGAAACTCCTTCTTTTGTTTGTGTGGTTGACTTCTTTTTGGAACTTGCTCTTCTTTGTTGTGCAAGCGCCATTTTCATGACCTTTGGTGGATTTCGTGGTCTGATTTCTCCTTTTGGATGACCTTTGTAAGATTTTTTTGTTGTTGGCACCTTCTCTTCTTCAACACTTAGAAGCACTTTGAACTTTAAATCTTTTTTTTAAAAGAACAAGAACAAATCCCTTTATGGGATGAGAATGGGTCACCTGTATATATTTGTTTATGCTTTCTTTTTCTTTAATCTTTAATCTTTTAGTCTTTGCTTTCTTGTTCATCTTTGTTTTATGATTTTCGAATTTGTTCTTGATTAGTGATTTTTAGGGATTGAGACTAAGTAGATTATGAAGGTTTTAAGATAGATTATTAATGTGTTATGCTTAATATGATTGTTTTCTCTCTATTTGATGGTTGAATTGCTAGATTGGTATTGATCATACTGATTTAGATTTAGTCTTTCCCTTGTGCCCACTGATAGCTTGCTATTTTATATCACTTTAGGCTGCATTTCATATATCTTTTCTTCTGTGTATGTATTATAGTTTTGCATTTTAGTATCATTTGCACTTAGAATCAACATGGCATGCATTTAGTTTAGATTGCATACATCTGCATACATGTGCAAGTTTGTGGTGGTTTTCAGGTGTTTTTGGAGTTTCTTGGAGTTGGGAAGGAGATGGAAGCAGCTTATGATCAAAGAAGATGTCAGAAATGGAGGTCTTGCAAAGTCTGGTCCATATCGAGCAGAACACCCGTGGAGTATGCTCGATGCAAGCAGCAGGACGAGAGGAAGAGGATCAGCACTAGGATTCCAAGCCGTTGGTCTGCATCGAGGACCAGCATCGAGGAGGGAAGCCGATGCGCGCTACACGGACCGTACCGAGGTTGCATATCGAGCAGAACATCGTCCGTATGACCTCGATGCAACTTATCCGCGTTGGCCACTTGACTTTTGTTAACCTTATCCCATTTTTTTAGGTTTGTATGCTTCTTTTGGCTCCCTACTATAAAAGGGAAGCCACAAAACATTATCTTTATCCAAGTTTAGCTTTCTATCAAAAATTATCTGTTCTTTAAACCTTAAAGGGCGATTTACCTTAAGGATCTTTATCTTTAATAATATTTGCATTTTTATGGTTTAATCTGTTTAATCTTGTCTCTTACCCTTTGTTCTTGCACCCTGGTAGTTTAGATTTATCATCTTTGCATTTTAACCTCAACTAGTTATGTTTAACTCCAAATCAATGGGATTAAACATGATTAGTGAGTAGTATACTTTATATTTAGGGTTCTAAGTAGAGAAAATAGTGATTAAGATGTGATTAAGGGGTGATTATGCTTATTTAACTATTCTCTGTTGTCTCCTTCTCTTGCAAAGTGGTTATTGTTCATAAAGCTTGCTCCTTTTGATTGAATATGATATTGATTGATGCATATGGTTCACTAAATGGCTTGTTATCTCATCTCTTAGTATGGATCACTTATTTGGCTTGGTCTATGTTTCCTTTGTTTAGTGACACCAAAGTGATAGTTCACCATTGCTAGATGATTTGCTTAGGGCTAGATAATGCTGCTTTTGAGATTCTTGCTTGATGGGTTGATAGTATGCATTAACAAATCTTGCATGTGTTTTATTCCTGTTCATTGCTTAGCATTGTTAGGATGTTGCATATGTGTGCTTAAACCCCTGTTATTGATTGGTGCTTAGCTAACTAGGTCCTTGTTGGTTCACAAGATTGATAAGTTGATCTGAATTCTTAATTGGGTGAGAGAATGATTGGTTGATTAGTACATCTCTTGAGCTAGAATGGTTCTGATCTTTATGCTCATGGTTGAAGGATACGCCATCACAAGTGGGTCTGACACTTCAATCTTGTTGAATATGAACTGCCTATTGATGCAAAGCTGGTTCCTTTTAGATACCATGTCTAGGAGTACAATATTGAGAATTGCTTACCTTTGAATGCTTGATGTTTGCCTTTGTTAGAAATGCCCATTTTTACTCTTGAAAACCACTATCCCACAATTGCTTCTTGCTTTTAATTCATTGTCTTTAAGATCATCATGCTTAGTTCTTGCTTTAGTAGTCAATCTTGCTTAGTTCTTGTTTAGTCATTGCCTTAAGTTCATTGCTTAGTTTTGTTCAGTTGCATTTAGTTTGTGCTTATTTCCATTGCATTGCTAGGTTGTTAGAGTTGTCCTTGTTCAATTGAAACCCCATCATTGCTTAGCTTATGGCATTGTTTGCATCTCATCTCCCACAAATAGATTGATACCTGATCCCTATTCTACAACTTATTAGATGCAGGACATTTGATCTAGTGAGACAAAAATCGCATTTTCAAATTGGCGCCGTTGCCAATTGTGGACTGTTTGAGTTTAACATTGCTGTTAGACTAATTTCTTTACTTTAAAAATTACTAATTTGCTTTGTTTTGTGTGCTCTGTTTTTTCAGGTACTTGTATGAATTTGAGGTCTAAAGGCTCATCAAATCTGACTCCTTTCATTGACAACATTCATAGAAGAAGAGCTGTAAGACAGAGAGTTCAAGAGATAGAAGGACAGAGGATGGCAGAGCAAGAAGCTCAGTTACCACATGTTGGTGTTGTTGGACAAGCACCATTACAACAAGATGCAGCACTCATAGATGAAGCACAAGAAGCTTTGAACCAAGCGGCTGGAGTTCAGGGATTGCGAGTACCAGTTCACGCACCTAGAGCTGCAAGACTGATATATTATGGTTTTTATGGTTTTTAACCATGGTATAAGTCCTTTTTTTTAGTCTTTTTGGTCGTTTTAGAGTCCTAGTAGAGTCTTTGCAGGTTATAACATGTCTGGAGCATAATTGGAGATATTGAAGCATTTTGGAGCATAGCAAGATGAAGCCACGAAGTGTACAACTCGAAAAGAAAGCATGGATTTGGATGACGCTTGTCACCACTTATGGTGACGCTCGTCACCCATAAAGGAAGGAGCATGGCTGATTTATTAAAAAAAGGAGCATTATTTACAGTTTTGACCCAGAAGTTCTAGTATTTGCAAAAAGGCCTCAGATTATGTTTTCGCTTGTATATTATATTTTCAGCCACTGTTGGCTTTTATCTTAGATTTTGAGAATTCAGAGAGTTTTAGAGAGGATTTTAGTCAGAGCTTTTGGGGAGACAGATCCTGTACTCTTTTTGGAGAAGATTTCGAACCCCTTTTTTATTTTATTCTTTCAATGCAATTTTATTCAGTTATGTTTTGTGATTCCATGATCATGTCTGAGTAATTTGCCAGTTATGTTAGGGCTTTTCAAAGGTTGATGAAGAGTTTGTAGAATTGCTCCCTGTGAGGAATATCTTTTGGTTCTTCATCTCTGCTTGCTTAAAAATCGATTTCTTAGACACATCATCTAGAAATCCGAAAATCATAGGTTGTTTAATATATGTGAGAGCATTATTGATAATCTGATCTAGCATTAGATGAGCAAAACAACTCAGTGCAAAGAGATTTGGCTTAGGAGTTTTGTGAACAATTGAACCTGATCATTACTGCATGTTTAGATTGTTAGGTTTGCAAAGAGATTTGAAACTCTGTGATTTCGACATAGTTAACTTCTGCAATGAGAATTGATTAGTTATATATTTGCAATTCATGTTCAAGACGGTTCTTAATCATTCCTGATTTCATGCATTCTACATTCTCGGTTTCAACCTGCGAACTGTCCTAACTTAGCGTTTTTAGTCTCCTGAAACTTAGATCAACAACCAAATTTCGTTTGCTATCTTTTATTTTGTTATTTCTCATTACATACACTATTTATTCCTTAGCTTAATCTGAATCTGAAATCACTAGTGTAGTTTACATTCTCCTTTGGGATACCCCTTATACTATGATTGCTTTACTGTGCACTTGCAGTAGTTTTATTAGGGTAAAACCTGAGCCCTATCAAGTTTTTGGCGCCGTTGCCGGGGAGTAATAGCTGCCTATCGATTTTTAGTATTAGGATTTTGTCTAGGTTTTAATTTGCTTACTAACTTTCTGCTACTTTTCTTTGTGCTTGTTTCAGGTGTATGCCTAATCGCAGTACCAGAAGCAACAAAGAGCAACAAAGAGAAGGAGCTTGTGACTTTGAGCATCGACGAACTCGCTAAGTTGGAGAGGACCATCAGGAAAACTAAGAAACAGTCTACAATGGTTGCTGCACTGATATTGGTTGAAGATGCACAAGGTCATTTGGTTGACAGAGAGGGGAACATGAGGAATGAAGAAGGGCAAAGACTAGATCAAGATGGGAATGCCATTGTTGAACAGCAGGTTCAACAAGTGGCACAAGATGCTGGAGTCCCTATTGCTGCTAACAATGCTGTTGGGCGTTTTGTATAGAGGACTTTAGGAGACTACAACAGACCTGATCAGTTCTATGCCAACAGAGCTGCAATCCGCCCTCCTGCTCTCCAGAGGAACGATTTTGAGCCTAAGCCTGCTTATTATCAGCTGGTGGGACAGCATCCTTTCCATGGATTACCTCATGAGCATCCTATGGATCATATTGAGAGGTTTGAGGACTTAGCTTCAAGTGTTAAAGCTAATGGTGTTAGCTATGACTTTCTGTTCTGCAAGCTTTTCCCTTACTCACTTAAAGGAGATGCTGCATTTTGGTTGAAGCAACTAGAGCCTGCTTTGCTGACTACTTGGGAGGACACCAAGAATGCCTTTCTGAACAATATCTATGATGATGCTAGATCAGAGGACATGAGGACGAAAATTGCATCATTCTCTCAAGGTCCTACTAAGCTTTTAAGGCTTCTTGGCTGAGATTTAAGTCATATCAAAGGGACTGTCCTCATCATGGTTTCAATCAAGTCCGACTACTTAGGATTTTCTTCAGAGGCATTGACTGGAAGTACCAGATGGCGCTGGATGCAGCTAGTGCTGGAAACTTCAATACCAACAGACCAGAAGAAGCAATCAGATTGATTGAAAACTTGGTCTACAGCAACAGCACGAAGAATGCAGATTTTCAGAGGATAAAACAAGCTGGTTTGAATGATCGGAATCAGATTGCTGAAGTCAAGGCTAAGCTGGACAGTATGCACAGCCTCTTGGTGGGGAAGAAGTCAGTTCATTTTGCTGCAGAGGTGGAGACTTTCGAAAATCCAGAAGAGATTGAGCCGGAAGATGTGAATTTCATCAATGTTGGAGGTTTTCAGGGTCAAATGTATGGGAATCAGCAGTGGAACAGAGGATACAACAACAACAATCAGAAGAGTACCTTCATAGGAAATCAAAGCTTGCCTGGTTACACACCCAAGCCTCAGTTTCAGAAGACAGAATTCCAGAAACCTTACCATAAAAGCAGCAATTTCAACAGGAACTATGGTTCTTCTTCCTACCAATCTGCATCTCCACAAGAGAATAAGATGGAAGCTATGCTGGAACAGATCCTAGAAGGACAACAGAAGCTGACAGTGGACTTCAATGGCAAGATAGATTCGCTCTACAGTCTGAACTCTCATATGAAGAAGCTTGATGTTCAAGATGCCCAAACTGCATGAGCTGTTCAGAGGCAAGCTGGTAGAAGGTGAGTGTCAGCTCAAAGTCGTTCCTCTGAAAGGCAGGGGGCGGATTGCAGCTTTATATGCATAGAACTGATCAGGCCTGTTGTAATCTCCCAGGTTCTCTGTGGAAAACGCCCAGCAGCATTTCCAACAGCCTATTGTTGCACATCCTGTTCCTCAATCACAACACCATTCTCATCTATCCTCTGCCCACCATCATTTCTTCTGTTCCCTTCTCTGTCAACTAAATGACCCTCAACATATGTCCTCAAAACAAGTGGTCCAACCATCTTAGTATGCTTTTTGGCTTTTCTGATGGTTTTCTCTAGCTTGGCGAGTTCGTCGATGCCTAAAGTCACAAGTTCTTTGTCTCTGTTGCTCCTGGTACTGCGATTATGCATGCACCTGAAACAAACAGCAGAGAAGTAACGAAAGTTAGTAAACAGAAAATAAAAGCTTAGTCAAAATTCTAAAACTAAAGATCTGAAAGTAATATCTAAGTCTCGGGCAACGGCGCCAAAATTTGATATGCTCAAATTAACCCTTAGAGCTACTCTCTCAAATTAAGAGATCACTGTAGTACTTAGGGATCGAATCCACAAGGACTTAAGACAATCACTCAACAAACTTTAGATTCAAATGAATCTAAGCAGTTAATAACAAATAAAACTAAATAGCAATTGAAAGTAACAAGATCAGGAGCGGATTATAAGTTCTTAAAATCAATTGAGACAAGACGCTAGGCAATGAGAAATTCGCAGGTTGACATAAATCGCAGACTGCAGACTGAAAGGATTATCTATTAAAACCGTTCTAGAACTCGAAAACATGGATGTAAAACCAATCGACTTCCGTCGCAGAGATTAACTATGATGAGGTTCCAGAATTACAAATTTCTTTGCAAATTCTAACAACCTAAGCAAGCATTATAGTTCAGGTTTGATATGTTCACAAAATCACTAATCTAAATTCTTTTGCAATCAGTTATTTTGCTCATCCAAGATAGTTCTGGTGATTAACAATGTTTCCACATCTATTAAACAACCTAAGATCTGATTTTCAGGTGATCAATCTTATAATCAGTGTTTAAGCAATCTAGACGAAGAACCAAATGATTTATCCTTCCAGTTTTGCAGTTCTAACAATTCATTATCAACCTTTGAATAACCCAAAGCCCAACTAGCAGATTACTCAGACATAGCAAGTGAAACACAAATCATGACTGAATAATAATGCATTAAGGAATATAGTAAAAGATGAAGGGGGTTCAGAATTCTTCTCTACAGAGTATGGATTTGTCTCCCCAAAAGCTCTCAATCAAATCTCTCTCAAGTCTCAATGAAAACAAGATAATGGCCTAACAATGGCTTAGAAAACCTAAATACAACTCTAAACACGACTGGGGCAATATTGCAAATAATAGGAAACTTCTGGGCCAAGTTGCAATTCTTCAAACGAGTTTTAAAAACTTCTTCTCGCGACCACGATATGTGTCGATCGACACCAAGTGGCTGGTGTCGATCGACACCATACTCTAGAATGCTCTCCGACTTGGCCTTTTTAGCATCAGCTTCAACATAGCTCCAAAAGGCTCCAAAACTCACAGTTATGCTCCAAACGTACCTAGACCTGCAAAGACTCTATAGGACTCGAAAAATACCAAAAAGACTCTATAAACAAGTCTTATAACATGGTCAAAAACCAGTAAAACCATGATATTTCAAGAGACACATTGCTCTCTTGGAATTTGGTATAGCTTAGTGCCTTGGCTGTAGAGGAAGGAAGCAGATTTATGCTTGCACCTAGATTAGAAAGGCAGCTCTTGAAGGTCTTGCCTTTCAGCTCACAAGGAAGAGTGACCCGAATCACCAAGCTTGGTGATGTTAAACGTCTTGACATCTGGTGCCTCAGCTTTGATTAGACCTTCTTTCAGCTCATCCTCAACATCAATACCTCTCAGCTTCATCTCTGCAGCATAGAGAGTAGTGTACTTCTCCACTATTGGTTTCTTGAATCTTCCTGGATAAGGGATAACAGGCTTGTAAACTGGAAGAACATAAGTTTTGTCCTCCTTCTTGGCATCATTAGCTTGCACAAGGTCTTTTAATATAAATACTGATCTAATATAAATATTGCATTCCCCGGAAACGGCGACAATTGATGTTAAGGTTTTCAATCTTATGATCAATCCCCAAACAAACATGTCATTATAGTACTTAAGGTGTCAATCCAGTTGAGAAGCTAATGACACTTGAGATATAGAGAACTTTGGTAAGCTAAGCTAATAGGCAAGGGGTTTTGATATCTAACAACCTTTTGACAAACAAAGAAGCAAAAGAAAGCAAACAAAGAGCAATAATAACAATGAGAAACAGAGCAAAAACTAAGCAATAGCTAAACTTCAAAGATTAAAAGATGGTTGAAGATCAAGGCAATGGAGATAGGGTGATTCTTGTTCATGTCTAGGGTGATCAAAACAAGCAATTCTAAATACTAAACCTTAGGTAAGGAACACATATAAAGACTAATCTAAACTATTGACAATAATTCTTTCACTAATCACAAATCCTAACCCACTTTCATTGGTGAAATTACAACTAGCAAACATTAAAATTAACTTCCATATAACTAATTAGCATGCTAGACATCTAATCCCTTCGGCTAGGTTTCCTAATGTCTTATACAATAGATCAAACATCAACTCACATTCTCATGCATAATCAACATTTAAAGGCAATTTCTACACCAATGTGGTACTAAACAATAAGCACATTCAAGCAATAAATGATATATGCAAAGACTCATGATGATCTGAACACCATTTTCGAGCATTGAACTTCATTCAGGCATTTTATGAAACACTTAGTGTGCAAATGAAAACCCAAGATCAACTTCTCCAATAAAGAGGTACTAAGCATTCAGCACAATGATATAAATAAGGGAATGAGAAGATCTAATCCCTAATCATCCTAAACAATCACTAAAATCACCCCATCTGCCATAATCTCAAACCTAAAAGTTACTACTCACTAATCTTTGCCAAAACCACAAAATCCAAAGAGAAAGTATTGTAAGACATGATTATGAAGACAAATGATTAATGGAAATGCAAAATTCTATTGAAATAAACCAAGATTCAAATAAGAAATAATTCAAAAGAGAAGACCAAGAGAAGAACTGCTGGATAAAGATATCATCCCAAAATTAGGGATTTTAGTATTTATAGGAATCCTAGCAGAGTGGCAAAGTTGTAAATAAGTGGACTTTGGGTAAGGCGGATGTCGGGCTGGTGAGGTCGACAAGGAGCTCGACATGAAGTCTCGGGTGGTTGATGTCGAGCTGACCTTGGTCGACATGAGTGCTCGACATTGGCTTCTTGCTGCTTGATGTCGGGCGAAATGCTGATCGACACGGGTTGACCGGCTTCATGAAAAGTTCAGTAACTTTCTAACCGCTGATGGGAATGACCTGAAACCTACTCCAGATGAAATCTAACTCACGGGGCTACATCATTGATGAAGACTACTAAGCTGAATCGAGATAAAGATTCTATGTCAGAACCGGTCTTTCAGACGCAGTTTTTAGCCGCTTCAACAAGGTATACTTTCTCCTCTGGCTCTTTTCTTGTCTTTGGTACTTTAAGAGAGTTTTTGGAAGGCAGGGGGTGATGTCGATCTGACCTGGTTGCATCCACCATCATCTCCCATGCTCCTTGCAATCTCCAAACTCTCCAAATATACTTGCCAAACTCTCCAAAAGCACAAAACATGCAATGCATATCCTAAATCTACACTAACTCCTAATTGAATGCAAATGGGACAAGAACAACCAAAATACATGCTTAGAGACTCTAAAACAATGCAAAATGTATGCTAATATGGTATAAATAATGTGTATACCAACTCCCACACACTTGTCTTTTGCTTGCCCTCAAGCAATCAAGGACAAATAATAAAGAGAGGTTTGAAAGTGGGAGCTCAAAACTAAAGATTTCAATGGAAAAACTGATTCAATGTCCAAGTAATAGGTTCTAAGATGCACACAGATTTTTGTACTTAAAAAGCTTTAGCCATACATATCATAACAGACAATGACCTCAAGCTTAGCTTACACAAACATTCAAATAAACCAAAACATTAATTAATCAGTAATCAATGGATCAAGTTAGTTAAAATCAAGTGAAAACATTTAGTCTAAGGGACATGGTTATGAGATTAAAATGATCTCATGCAGTAAGGGTTCAAAGAAATAAGGGATCACTCCTATGAAAAGACTTTATCTTAGGCAAAATGCTAAAGGTAACAACATGCTTATGCATACAAGTAAAAGCTATCTTCTACCATTTCCCAAAGATGGTCCTAATGAAGTCTAAGTCCCAATTGAAACCCCTTAGTCTACCCATTCACAAACACTTGTGATCTCTTTCTTCTTCATGTGTGGGGGAAACTCCATCTTTTTTTGCTTGTGTGGTTGACTTCTTTTTGGAACTTGCTCTTCCTTGTTGCATAGGCGCTATCTTCATCACCCTTTTGGTGGATTGCTTGGTCTGAATTTTCTTTTTGGATGACCTCTATAAGCTTTGTTGTTAAAGGCACCTTTTCTTCTTTGAACTTAGAGCTTTCTCCTTTGTCACTTAACCAAAAAATCAACTTGTCTTCCCCACAATCTTTACACTACCATTCCCAAACTTCTCATTCTTCTCAGAAGATGTAAACAATCAAAGCTTAAACCACTTAGCACTACCATTTCTCAATCTCCTAACCTAGTACCAAACTCAAGATGCAAGCTGATATCTACAAGAGAGCTTCTCCTTACCAGCCTTAATCCGAACACATTTTGCCAAGATAAATTTGAAATATGCAATGCAAGGCCTCACAAACTCTCACAATAGTGTTTGGGTTTAGAAGGAAGGATTAGTTTAAGGAGTGGATAAATGTCCCTTAATGATGAGGATTAGCTACTTAGATTAACAAGAGTGGTAAAAGGAAGATCAGAACCCAAGTATGTATATGGTTAGCCATGTAATCACTTTCATTGCACAAAGAAGATAATTTAAATTCAGGATTATGGTTCTAATAAGATAGAGTTGGAATCAAATCACAGCGGGCTTCAGCATAAGACAAGAGTATCAATGCATGAATTCCAAGTATGGTGCAACCTTAAGTTCAAACTCACAACTATGCAATCCAACAACAAATAACCAAGGCATTGAAAATAACATAAACATGAACATCTTGACAAGTGTATATCATCTACTCCCTATGCAAATGTGTGCAAGGCTACATGAAATGCATCTATACTCAATCTTAATTATGCTAATGGACCTAAATGATTGTTTTTGGTTTGAAAATTTTATGGATTTTCAGTGATAATAGATGAATGCATGAATTCATGAGGCCCAAATATGCGAAAGGGAAAATAAGAAAACAAAGCACTTCGTTTATATATGGCAGGCCGTGTATGACACCATTGTATTGGACACAAGTGGGGGAGCGTAGTATGATGATGCCAGCAGTGGTCGAGGCTACTACAGAAAAGATCAGATTCTTAAAGATCAAGCTGAAAAAGGCAATGGACAGACAAAAAAGTTATGCGGACAAGCGTCGCAAGGACTTGGAGATCAGTATGAGGGATATGGTTTATCTTAAAGCACTGACTTATAAGGGGACGGACAGAGCGGCTAAGTATGCCAAGTTGAGTCCGAGGTACATGGGACCATACCAGATACTGGAGAGAGTTGGCGCAGTGGCTTACAAGTTAGACTTGCCATCAGAAATGGGAGCATTCCACAATATATTCCATGTGTCGCAGCTAAGAAAGCACAAAACCAAACGGGAAACAGTTATAGAGGAAGCACATGCAGACTTGC
This sequence comes from Thlaspi arvense, assembly GCA_911865555.2. Classification (NCBI taxonomy): domain Eukaryota; kingdom Viridiplantae; phylum Streptophyta; class Magnoliopsida; order Brassicales; family Brassicaceae; genus Thlaspi; species Thlaspi arvense. The sequence continues at coordinate 27,549,115 of OU466859.2, read as the reverse complement.
AAGAGGACCTTGTAGTGGCTGTTAGGCCGTTCCGGGTAATAGACATAAAAGAAGAGACTAAGCGTGGGAAGCTGGTCAGAATGCTTCAGGTCGTATGGGACTGCAACGGACAGGAACAAGTGTCATGGGAAAAGGAGGCTCGGATGAAAGCCGAGTATCCCAAATGGTTTGACAAATTGCAAACGGATGGGTCAGATTCAAGGACGAATCCAAAACGGGTGGGGGAGAGTTGTAGCATCCGTATCCGAGAAAAATTCAGAATGATCGAGCTGGACAAGGCATTTTCCGAGGAATGATTGAGCCAAAGACAGATATTGGCTGGGAACTGGGAGGTTCGGACTGTGGTCGGGTGATGACTGGGAAATAGTCAATGGATGGCAGGGATAGCCAAGCCGGATGGACCATATCCGAGAGAAAATGGTCCAGTCCGTCAGAAATAGGATTTATCCGAGTGAGAGTGGGGTTATAGTCCAAGTGAGAGTGGACTGTATCCGAGGGAAAAAGGAAAACCTCCGAGAGAAAAAGAGATTTAGCCGATTTGGGACGGGATGTCTGAGAGAAAAGGAAATATCCGGGTGAAAAAAATGGAAAACAGCCGAGGACAGGGAATTGGGCCGTGGGCCAAGTGTTATGTCGGCTATTTTGGTGGTTTATCGTGCGGATGGTCAGCCGGCATGGGTGATAGCTGAGAGATATCGGATCGGTTCAGGATTATTCCTACTGGAACTAGGAAATGTTGGTTAAGTCTGAGTTGTCTAGGGTTTTGCGAGTATATAAGGTGTTTTTGAGACTTAGCTCGAAAGTGTTATATTTATTTGAGATAAATAAAGCAAAGAGTGAGTTTAGTCGAGAGAAAGCCCTAAGAAAATCAGTTTATCCCGAGGACCGCCGAGAGAACTTGAACCATCTTCGTTTCCACGCGGATTTCATCAGGATTTCTTATGACCAATCTATTTCTAGCCTTGTCTAAGGTTAGTGTGTGAATGTGGTTGGTGTCTAGGATCGTTGGATTGCTAGGGTTGATTGTTTTGCATCTTTGATTGTGTGATTTTCATGTTGTGTGTTTAGAACTGATAAGCGATTATTTGTTATGGTATTGTGAGGTGTTTACCGTGGCATAGATGATGTCTAGCTAACCTCAGGGTAATCCGGATCATGTACTAGCTTAGGGGATATGGAAATATCGCTGAAGTAGACATGGGTCTTAAAAAGGGATTGATCTTGGGTGGTTAGGTTAGATGATCATGGCAGTTTGATATATGTTATGACTATTGCGAATTGATTGTGTGGGATGTTGAATCCGATAGTATGAAGCGTGATTGGTACTAACCAGGTGTTACGGGATGACCGTACTCACTAAGTATTTATTAAATACTTATGCCTCTCTTCTTGAGTGTGCAAGATCTGTTGTTGGCCATGACACACGAACTCTTACATCCCTTACGGATTCTAACTCCTGCGTTCTGACTAGACGACATGGTTCTTAAACATCATCCTCAGATTAAAGCGTGTTATATAAATCATGGCTATGTATATCTCAGTCAAACATCATTGAGTAAACCCCATACGATGTTCATTATTTTTTTACCGGAAATACGGATAATTAAGTACAGATGGGTTCGGAAGTCCTAAAGCTATGGCAAGACATCATAAATCCAACAACAGTTCGTCATAAGCAACGTTGGTCTGATAACACCTCACGAACATAATAATCATGGTTGGTCGTAGAATACAAGGTACCCATATATGTTCAAACCTAAACCCATAAAACGCCTCGCTTCTCAGCAACGCTGGTCTTAAATGTTGCAAAGCATTCATAGTTCGGTCACAGTCAAGACACTGTGGCTCGCCCACCCTCAAAACACTTTGGGAATTTTGTATTTAGCATAAATCGTCAAGTGATGAAATATTGGATGTGTTCAAACTCAAAATCAAGGAAAACGCTTCGCTCCTTAGCAACCCTACACCCTCTAAAAGACGATTCGGAAACAAATAACTCGGCGTAAACGATTAAGTACAAGAAATCATACATGTCAAAAATCCAAACCCAATAACCGCCTCTCAAATTAAGCATTATTGGTCAAACGCTAGCTTTTATTTCGCCACGCAATTCAAAGCAAAAGAAAACCTTCGTCTCGCCACGAGGCACCAGGTTCAAAACATAAAGGGCATCCAAAAAATGGGATAAACAACCGAAATATTAAAATCAAAAACATATGCTGAATCAAAGCAAAAACATTTAAAGCATATCAGACTCAGGAGCCTTAATAGCCTCAGATGCCTTCACCACATCCTATTGGGAACCCTCATCAACGATCAGTCCTCCGATCCTAGGAGTGTTAGCATTCAATCCCGAGGGATCTTCCACTCCAACCTTCGAAGCCATGACTTCTGTCGACTCATTAGCAAAGAACTGAGGCACAGAATCACTGGAAATCGAGGAGAGATTCAGATCCTCTCGCAGGTCAATTGTAAGGCTCTCAAACTCCGCATCAGCGTCAACAAAGTCTGCCTTCCAACCGGTCAACGTCGCCAGCTCTTCCTCCAAGGATGGAGGGTTCTCGCCCTTAAGAAGTCCGACGAGTTGTTGATTGCTCTCGGCTTGCGGAAGATCGGTGACCTTTGATCGTGCAAGCCCCTTCAGCTTCTCAATCTTCTCCTCGGCCGGACAAACAAGGCTCTGGAACTTCTGGCAAAGTTCTCTCCTCACCTCCTTCCGCACCTTCCTAGCCTCAACCTCGTGCAATTTCCTTTCAGCATCGAGCTGCCGCTTGACGGACGCGAGTTCAAACACTCTTCGGAGTTTCTGTTTGTTGAGACAAACAGCGAGGCTGTCGGATTCATCATGTTTCCACTTATACTCATCCCTCTCATCCTCATGCTTTCTCAAGCGAGCTTCGGCCCTCTCCAGCTCGATAGCATGTCTCTTTTCGGCCTCGTCAAGTCTGGCCTTAAGAGCAACCACATCGGTGCGGGCTTCCTCGACGCGACACAGATCCTCTAGAGCATCTCGCTCATATCCTGCAATCGCTGCTTCGATAAACTGCAAACAAGCAAAAGTTAGTTGACAATATACGGTCAGAGAAATCTACATCAATACTGAAAATGGAAAAGTTACCTTGATTCCCTTATGCGCCATCTTGGCATACTTCTTTACTCTCGTAAAAGTATCTGGTGGTGGTAGACAGTCTCCAAGATGAGTAATCTTGAAGAAAAGGGTCATCGATGCCGCGACTTCGTCAGCGGGCGCATCAGTAATGTCTGGTGCAAGATTCGCATCAAGAGCCGGTGCAGAGAGAGATGCATCGATGCGGCCCTTGCCTTATTCTCCCCCTCTGCGGTACTTTTTGGAACCCTCTCATCCACTTCGCCCCCATCAACTTGCATTGGCGCCCTAGACTTATCCACATTACGAAACAAGGAAGACTTCTCGGGTCGTTGAGTAGACTTCAATCCCGCTACGATCTCAGAAGAAACCCGCAATGAGTTAATATTCGCCTAGACGGACACAATCGGAGCATTCGGACTCGTCCCCTTTGACCCAAAAAAACTTTTATTCTTCTCTTTGCCTCGTCGCTTGGCTTCAGTCTCTTTCCTGTCTCGAAGAGTTAGTTTGCCCGCCATTTTCAGTCGGGGATCGATGTTAGAAGAAGGAAACAATTCAAAATAGTCTATGTCAACACCAAGGTAAAGGGCTCGGGCATGCTTGACTCGATGCAGTGTAAAACTCCTCGTCCAATGGGTTCTCCTCTCGCGAAGCAGCTTTATGAGTCCAGAAAACCTTGGGGGATCCTTAGCACGAGTTGACGCTCTACAAAAAGAAAAGATAGCAAAACATAATATCATCAAAAATTTCACCTCGACTTAGAAACTAAATCCCTAAGTAAGGTTTCGATCCACTACCAGTTCGCCCCCAATCCATCTTAACTTTCCTGAGCCAAGCTTCAGTACTGAAGCATCGTTTATCAAGACAAAGAAGAATTGACTCTTCCAATCTTTATTGTTGCTGGGGAAGCCATGAATGATCCGCATATCCTTTTCATTACCGATGTAATACGTCTTGAACTTTGGATTTGTTTGGACATCCACCAGGTTTAAGAAATAGCCAAACGGAAAGTTCAACTTCGCCTTCGTAGCTAAGCTTGATAACACCGACTAGGTGGTGAAGGCCGCAAGGTGTAATATGAGCTAGGGCTAGCTTGCAATTCCACAACTACCGGGAGATCAACTCTGGAATAGGAAACCACATAAGACAGAGGTAGAAGAAGCTCTCATATACAGTAAAATAACCTGGAGGTAGATGATTAGCTCGATCTGCAGCAGTGGTAGCATGAATACCACCTCCTCGCTAATGTTTTAACGAGCCCTTAAATCTATTAGACTATCAGTCGTTGAGAGCGTGGATCCTGGCGGATCGGCCACCTTTCTCTTTGCCCTCGTTATCTTCGCCTGACTTTTCTGTTGAAGTTTCATCAGCTCGTCAAGCTTCTCCTCGCCGCAAAATGGTCAAAATTCCAATCATCTTCCTCAAGTTTTATCTCTCTCGGCTCAACTGCGGTAAAAATGACTTCGATCATGGGGCATGGGTTATTCGCCTCAACGACCGGAGTCGGAACGGTATCAAAGTCTGCATCGGACGCATCACCTACTCTATCACTCGAAGACCGTACCATCTTACGCCCGCAATGTGTCAGAAAATTCGTCGAACTGATGGAATCATCGAGATTGGAATTCGCCTCGCCTCTACGAATTTCTGTCACTTGGTTTTCTTCCTCGCCTTCGAGAGACCGACGAGGCATCGACTGAAAATCATCTCGCCCTGAAGAGATGTCGGAGCGTAATCCACTTTGCCCTTGGACTAGACGTCAAAGTTGGAGTAACCCCATCGCCCCGAGAGTTTTCCTCGGCCTCGGGAGATATAGAAGATGCCATAAATTTTTGGAGAAAAATCAAAGACGGACTGGGGACATTAAGGAGGACGGCGGCGGAATGGCCAAAATCGGAATAAACCTAATCAGAATTTAAACAAAAACAAAAAAGAAGAAAGAGAACGAACCTTCAAAAAACTTCTAGAGATTGTAGATAATGAAAAAAATGACGGGAGGCATTGGTACTTATAGCCAATTTGGCGTGTCGCCTCAGGAGTACGCAAGACGGTTACAATCATCAAGGTGGACACAACTCTAAATGGGCTTTTAAAGCCCAAAAGGATCATAAACAAATGCCCTTTTAAAAGCCTATAAGATGGTATGCTGAAAAATCCTAAGTATTAAAGAAGCAATGGCGAGGCGAAAGCAATACATTTTAGCGAAGTAACAGCGAGGCGAAACACATCGCCTAGCGAGGCAAAGCACCTCGCCTCGGCTAAGCAAAGCTCCTCGTTGTAGGCAAGCAACACATGTCCTCTTAGCGAAGCAAACTCCTTGATCTGATAGAAGAGATGCGCCTCGCCAAGGAAAGAGTCACACCACCTCGCCTAGCTAAAGGGTAACCTCGCCTATTCAAGAAAACACTTCGCACAGACAATGATCAGCTCGCCTCGTCTGAATAAAGGGTCGCCTCGCCTCGATGAAGTTTCCTCTCTGGTAGAGCAAGCACCTTGTCCAGGTAGAGGTTGAACGCCTCGCCCTAGCTAAGGACTATCTTGCCTGGCAAAAAAAACACCTCGCCAGGCGAAGCGAAACACCTCGCCCAGGCAGAGCACCTCGCCAAGCGAAGCGAAATACCTCGCCCAGGCAAAGCAAAATACCTCGCCCAGGCAAAGCAAAACACCTCACCAGGCGAAGCAGAACACCTCGCCTTGGCGAACTGATATTCATTGACCATTGATCTCGTCTCTCTTAACACCTCGTCATCCATACCCCTGAGTCAAACGAGCTGGAGGGCTAACTGTTGGGATCGGTTTTCACCTTGGCGTAATCAATGGGAAAACAACTAAGTATGGAAGCAATCCTTAGTAATGCCTGAGATGTGCATGGGGCGATTCGTACCGGCCACCTCGCCCAAACCATGCACGGGCGAGGTGAACCGTGCACAACTTGTACACGTAGGCGAACCGGTTGCCTCTCCCAAACCATGCACGGGCGAGGCAAACCATGCATAACTCGTGGGTGAACCGGTTGCCTTGCCCAAACTGTGCATGAGCGAGGTGAACCATGCATAACTCGTGAGCGAACCGGTTACCTTGCCCAAACCGTGCACGAGCGAGGTGAACTGTGCACAACTCGTGGACGAACCGGTTACGTCACCCAAACCATGCACGGGCGAGGTAAACCATGCATATTTTGTACTTATGGGCAAACCGATCACTTCGGCCAAATCGTGCACGAGGCGAACCAAGTTTCAATCCAAGCCCGAGGCGAAGGCCCACGAAGCAATAAGGCGAAGCCCCAAGTCAAGTCCAAGGCGAAGCGTCGTGGGGATAGGCCAAGCCTAATTAATAAAGAGGTCCGAAGTGATGTTCACCCTAGAAGACGAAGCCTTGTGGAAGGGGGCGCCGCAAAAGAGATAAGGAAGGAAGATCTATGCAATATACTCCAAGATTTTCGTTTAAGTTACCACTAGGACTTTTATAAATAGGGAGCTTAGCCTATTTGTGCGACACATCTTTTTACCTAGCAAAAGACTTAGCAGAATACTTGTACCAAATGCTTATCTGAGCCGTAATAATAAAATCACCATCTTTGGATTTTCGCTCTCTCGCGTTTTACTTAGAAACTTTACATCCTCTTTTATATCTTGTAAACAAATAATATTGTGTGGATCCCAGTTCCCACAATGAGTACGGCTAAATATTTTTGAGTAAAATGAGTTCAAGTGAATCCTAGAACTGAAAACTTGGACATTGATTTAGTTTTCTTTGTTGATATCTTTGAATTTGAGCTCCTACTTTCAAACCTCTTATGCATCTTGTTTTCATTTGTTTGCTTGAGGGCAAGCAAAAAAACAAGTTTGTGAGAGTTTATAGCTCCATTATTTGCATCATTTTAGCTACATTGTTTCCATCATTTTAGCATTCATTTAGTACTGTCTTTGTCTTGTTTCATGTGAGCATTTGTATATAATGGTCTTGTTTGCATCAATTTTTGACTTTACCCAATCATTTGTATATATGATAGGTTCTAAGTTTTACTCAATTATTTTACTACTGCAAGTACACAGCAATGCAGATATAGCACAAACGGTTATCGCATCCCAAAGGAGTAAGCTACTACATAATAGATTTTAGATTCACATTAAGCTAAGCAGTAAACAATGAATGTAATGCGAAATAACTAAACGAATGTCAGCAGGCGATTTTGAATGATTGATCTAAAGTCAGAAAGCTGAAGGCGCTAAGTCAGGATAATTTTGATCAACACTTTCGAATCCAAATATCACTGATCCAACACAGGATCATATTTTACTCTAATCATCACAAGCTTAGCAAATCTCTCAAATTCAGTTCAAGCCACTTCAAGAAATTCGAAATCTCTACTGCTAACTCCTTATTTTTATCTAAGTGTGATATCTCATTAAAGTTTTATCATCTCAATCACTTATAGATTCTTTTCCCTTCCTAAACAACTGAACAAAGCAATCTCAACACAGCTCTCCTATTTTCTCTTCCCTTGATCTTTTCCTTTGGATATTTTCGATTTTTCAACTTCTTTTCTCATTTTTTTTTACAGTCAAAGATATGGTGCTACTCAATATTTGTGTTCCTTGTGAGGAGACATGTTCTTGAATGTGTTCATTACTGTTGTTCCTTGTAAGGAGACAGGATCATGAATGCACCATTTTACAGCTATACCAGAGAAGATCAAAGAGAGACTGCATCAAAGAGAAACTGCATCTAAGTTTTCTTCTCTCTAGATCCAGTCTCTCTTTTTATGGATAATTTGGATTGATCTTCATCTGTCATATCACTCTAATGAAGAATTTTTCACATTTATCTTTTATCGTTATACTTTTGTCTTTTATTTTGCTTTTCTTCATGTTTAGCTACTAGCTTTCAATTGAATCATGGATCCTTCTAGATTATGATGAATTGATGGTTAGATGATTATGATTTAGGTTGCATCTTGTTAGAATATGAATTTCACAATTTTGACTAATTCATTCTCATATCATTTAGGTTGCTCTCATATCAAATTAATTTATCATCATCCTAGAATATGAATTTCACAATTTTGACTAATTCATTCTCATATCATTTAGGTTGCTCTTAATGCTAGATTAGCTTTACATGCTTAGCCAATGAGTGTTGAAATGTAAGGTGTTTAGTGAACTAATTGAAGTTGTTTCTTAATGCTCATTAAATACCTATTCACAAATGAAGATATGATCTTGATTTAATAAATAGTAAAGTGATTAATGTTATGGGAATGAATTAGTCAAAATTTTGAATTTTCAATTCTAGGATGGTGATGAATTAATTTTCTTTATCATTGTTTGATTCTTACATCATTCTCATGATAGTTGAACTGATGATCCAATGTGTTTCCTTTATTTTTCTACTTGCATTTTGTTACCTTTTTTTAGATAAAACAAAAACCCAAAACATGATTTACCTAGTTGAAATTATGCATTTTTAGTGTTGTAATCTTAGTCTTTGTGGATTCAATCTCCAAGTGTTATAATGATATGCGTAGTTGAGGTTTAATTAATTAGCGAAGTGTGTAAAATCCCAGCTAATGATAGAATAGTCAATAATCAACCCCTAACATCCCATATGTATATATATATATATATATATCTTGATTTAGTAATTAGTAAAGTGATTAATGTCATGAGAATGAATTAGTCAAAATTGTGAAATTCATATTCTAGGATGGTGATAAATTAATTTTCTACAACATTGTTTGATTGTTACCTCATTCTCATGATAATTAAACCGATGATCCAATGTTCTAGGATGATAATTAATTAATTTTCTACGTCATTGTTTGATTGTTACCTCGTTCTCATGATAATTGAACCGATGATCCAATGTTTTTCCTTTATTTTCCTACTTTCACTTCTTTACATTTTTAGATAAAACAAAAACCCAAAACATAATTTACTTAGTTTAAATTATGTATTTTTAGTGTTGCAATCTTAGTATTTGGGGATTCGATCTCCAAGTGTTATAACGGTATACGTAGCTGATTATTGAGACAAAATCCCTTTGATTTTAACATTTATAGGCAACTAGTCAAGTGAAATGCTGAAATGTATGTGTAAGAAGAAAAGGAGAGGGACAATAAAAGAGTGGTTTAGTTTGGGAAAGCAAAATCTCTACCACAACTCGAAACACTAACACTAGTTTTGTACCCCGACAATGCATAATAATATTTCACATTCAAAGAAGAAATTGATTGTGAAGTTATATAGCTGTACGTATGGTATCCATATTCCAATGTTAGAAAAAACCAAAAAAAAAAAAGGAAAGGTCCGAGAAACTTGAAATTAAAATTAGCATTTTAAAAACTCAAATATATTGTAATAAAGAAGAGAACGTCCCAACAAAGACGTCGTCCTTATATAAAGCCACCCACACCCCTTTAGCTTCTCTCACCATCATAATTCATCATCATCATCTCTCTCTCTCTTAATCCAAACACAATGGCTGTTTCTTTATCTCCTTGGGCTCTCGTGGCTCTGTTCCTTTTGGCTTCTTCTACGGTGATGGCGATTCCTCCACGGAAGGCCATCGATGTGCCATTCGGCCGTAACTACGTCCCAACTTGGGCATTTGACCACCAGAAGCAACTCAATGGCGGTTCTGAACTACAGCTCATCCTCGACAAATACACTGGTACATTCACTATTAAGAGACTTTTGGTTGGAAGCATACGCAAAAGAAGTCATAGCTTCGGACCCCAAATTTTTTAAGCAATTTTTTTTTTATTATCTATCACATTAGTTAAAAAATAAAAAATAAAAAACATGAGAAAAAGGAACAATCTCTAAATTTTGCGCAAGGTTTCCCCAAATGTTGGACCAACTTAGTTGAAATGAGAGTAGAGCATACGCAATTTTGTTTTGCTAAAAAGCTATACTCACTATATTACTTGTGTATGTTTATATGAATGCAAACAGGGACAGGGTTTCAATCTAAAGGGTCATATTTGTTCGGACATTTTAGTATGCACATAAAGCTGCCGGCTGGTGACACCGCCGGAGTTGTCACAGCTTTCTATGTAAGTCTCACTAATACTACACAGATCTCAGATTTAAACAGAAATACAAATGCACCAGCCTAGCGATTCGTACTAGTGTGACAGTGTCGTTACTAATACAAATCTAATGATAATAATGGGAATATTAATGTGTGTAGCTGTCGTCGACCAACAACGAGCATGATGAGATAGACTTCGAATTTCTTGGGAACAGAACAGGACAACCAGCGATACTGCAGACGAATGTTTTCACAGGTGGAAACGGGAACAGAGAACAACGGATCTATCTCTGGTTCGACCCTTCAAAGGGTTATCACACTTACTCCATCCTCTGGAATCTCTACCAAATTGTGTATGCACGCTATATCCTCATTACTTACATTACACTTATATATTATATGTTAAAAGTTGTCAGGTCTAACATGGTCCTACTACTAATTATTATTTCTTTTTCATATCCCGTCGCAACTTCAAATTATTATTATAATTTTTCTTAATAGTATAAATTAATCTCGGGCATGACCCTGTCTTGATCTTATAAAAAGTAGTCGGGTCTTGTAAGATTTTTCAGACACAATTGAGTCAAATGGTCAAAAAAAGTTCAGCTTTTTAAAAATTTCAAATGTTCAAACTAGGGGAGCTACCATAGGATGGATAGGTTAGTGACTCACTTAGCCCGTCTGAGCCTTGGACAAATAATCAAATATGAATCTTTTATATTATATTAATAAAAAGTAATTATATTAATTAAAATAAACCAAACTATAATTTCTGACTTTTTAAAATATAAAATAAATTGTTAGTTTGTTTAAAAAAAAAAATATAACTAGTTTATACTATAAAAATTGACCAACTCTTTCTATATGAGTGCCATTTTATCATTTTGGTTTATTGTGGAAATGACATGTGTTATTTCTTAAAATTTAATGATACAAATTATATAAAATACAGTTAATGCATAAATTTATTGTATTATTAATCATAATACTAAAAATATGAAAAATACATATTTTAATAATAATATATACTTAATATCCAAAACAATTATTGAATATCTATTTTGTGGTAGTTTTTTTAAATCATTAAAAAAATTATGTTTCTTATTTAAGAGTGTTTTTTATTTCTAATTAATATGATAAGTTATTATTATAAATACAGTTATACAAATATAAAAATAACAACTATTTGATATTTTTAACATAAAAAATTTTGAAGAAAAATTTATACAATATTATAATAAACTTTTAAAAAAATTATTTATAAACTATTAATTATTTGATAATTTATTTTATTCAAACTTGATCCATTAATAATTTCTAAATTAATAAGATATTAAAGTCTTAATATATCTATTTATAAAATGTTTAATGCAGTTGTATATATTAGAATTATCAATTAATTATTTAAGCTCAGAAATATATAAAATAACGGCGTTGCTATGGTGTCAATCAGCGCCGTGAACAAATACGACCTGTTAAAAAAGATCATCTCTACCTATGTTGTGCTTGAAGAGTTTCTCTAATTAATTTTTATTATATAATAATTCTTTGATTTGCGGTATATCAATTTAATATACTTTATATATACAAGGTATAACATATTTTACATTTCCTTATAAATAAACTATTTATCACATATATAATTAATATCCACATAATATGTAAATACATATTATATGTTTATTCAAATACACAACATCTTTAAAAATAATTTAAATATACGATAAAATAAATTGTAACTACACTTTTTAATAAATTATATTGTGAAAAAAATTATGCGTATCGCGCGGGTACTCATCTAGTTTGTATAATAATTTTTATATAATACTTCATTCAAGTGCATCATTTCTATAAATTGCATAAAAAATTCGTCAAACATAAAAATACAAAAGAATATTAATTCTTTGTAGAAAAATAAAAGAAATCATATATATCTTTTTTTCGTAACTTTATTGATGCAAAATTATTGATAATTGTTTCAAAATTTATAGTTTTAAAAATTTTTTTTTTAATGCATAAAAATACAAGACCATTCAACCTTTGTTGAAACATTGATCTGATCTTGAAATTCTTTGTAATTTTATATAATTGAGATGGTTGTTGTCTTGTTAACAAAGAAAACAGTTAAAGTATAATCCTTTTTGTATAAGTAGGATATGACGTCTTATTAATAATTGAATAAATCATGAACTTTTTTATGTACTAAAAATTAATTATATATTCATAACTGTTTTTAAGAATATGTTTTTAACAAATTTTATAATATAGAAAACAATTGGGCCCTTAATTTTTAAGTGGGCAATGGCCATGAGTCCAAAAGTTTAAGGGCCTAATTTTAGTTTTTTTTTATATTGAAAACTTTATTATAATATTTTTTATAACACATTAAGGAAAAATAGAACTAATTTATAGTACATTATAAGGCCCACAATCCATTTAATAAAAAAGGGGATTATGATCTAAAATCCCGTCACTTACTCAAACCTTTTCATGTCTTCTAAATGTGGGGTTTCCAATTTTGAATTGAGAGTCATGTGTTTAAACCGGTATGATTAACTAACACCGGTTAATTTGACTTCTTTATCAGATTTTTTGTTGACAACATACCTATCCGTGTGTTCAAGAACGCTAAGGATCTTGGAGTACGTTTCCCATTCAACCAACCGATGAAACTGTATTCGAGCCTTTGGAACGCAGATGATTGGGCCACAAGGGGTGGTTTAGAGAAAACCAATTGGGCCAATGCACCTTTCATAGCATCCTATAGAGGATTCCACATCGACGGTTGCCAAGCTTCTGTGGAGGCCAAGTACTGTGCGACTCAAGGCCGCATGTGGTGGGACCAGAATGAGTTCCGTGACCTTGACGCCTACCAATATCGTCGTCTCAAATGGGTCCGCATGAAGTGGACCATCTACAACTACTGTACCGACCGGACTAGGTTCCCGGTTATGCCAGCGGAATGTAAAAGGGACAGAGACGTGTGAATGCTAAAAGGTTTCCAATGATTCGGGTGATTAATTTATTATAAATACTATGCTTCTGTTCAGGAGATTGATATATGTATGTTTGTTGGCCCGTTATGATTATGCATTGTTTGGCCCTATATCTACATGTTATTATTCTATTGTTTAGCTATGCTTCTTATAAATTATATGATTTTATATGATCTATTATTCTTAACAAGATAAAAAAGGGGATTTAAAACATTCAACTTCACCGGCCGCCTTATTCTAATTTGTATGTGAGACCCATAAGCAGAAACTAGTCCCACCCTGAACATGTCTCGGGTTTGCGAGACTGTTTAGTAATTCTAAATTTATTCAAAAATTATGAGGTATTGAATTTTGGATAACCCTAATAATCATAACTAACGATATTTTTTGCAAAATTAATGTTGTGTAAGTACTAGTATTTTTTTTTTTTTTATAATCAGGAAGGGTTTGGGCGTAAGCCTTAATCCCTCTCTAGACCTGGTACCAGCCTTTGTTAATACCATTTTGGTATTATACATCCCTCCCACGGAGAATCCAAATAGGAGCACAACAGTACTAACATATGTGCTTAAACCACTAGTCCACTTGATCTGGTGGTAAGTAAGTAGTTGTATTTTAAATCAACAAGTTGTATAATACAAGTACTCACGTAACCATAATAATTTATTTTACACTCACCAATGATATATGTATAAAAATAAGAAATTTAACACAGTTATACTAATTTCGAAAATATTAATCTACTATTTTGTTGTCAGCCATTATCTACTGATTATTTTTAATATTTGGGATAAAATTGTTACATACTCAATTTTGAACAATTCACTAAGCACCGTATATAATTAGATCGAAGGTAGTTCGCAGTGCACCACTATACATGTAGCGTGGTGAATCAGTCGTGACGCCGTTGAAGATGCCATCCTAAGGAAAATTACCTTTCGCCATTACAACTTGGTTCTGTTATAAATTAGTTAATGATTTTTTTTTTAATAACTCCGGCTAAATACTAGATTTATGGAAATGTCTAGACTAATTCGTTTGGGGGAAGTATAGCTCATAGATAGATGATAGTATGCATTGTTTGATTTATCTTTTAAATTCATTATTATGACATTTTTTTGAATGAATTTTACATTGTTGAAAATGTTGATTTTATTTTTTTATGAATATTAAAAATTCAAACTAAAAATATCTCTATAAATTAATAAAATATTAAGTTATCTATTAATTAATAACTTTATAAATTAATAAAATTAGAGAGTCTCAACATTATTAATTTATAGACGTTTTACTGTAGTATAAGTTTTGTATTACATTTTATCCTTTAAGTCTAAAAGTGTCTCTTTTGCATACATTTTATGCATAGCATGCATATAGCTTAGGATTGCATTTTGCATGCATCTTGTAACGATCCGGTTCCAGACCCAATACGAAAATGAAAGATCCATGAGTTTCAGAGCCAAATGGAATGGGTATTAGGGTTTTTCCGGGATTCTCTCTATATAAAGAAAGCTAGAGATTTGGAATTGTCATCACAATTCCCAGAACACTCAGAAATAGAACTTAGGAACCTTAGTCGAGCAATCCGTCATCTGCCACCGCCGTCTTCACTGCCGCCTTCACCGCCGACTGATGAGGACCTCCACCCGGGTAAGGTACTCAATATGTACGAACCACCAAGAACACGTTCAGGCACAAGGACCATGAGGGAAGAATTCAACAAGGCCATGGAGAACCTCCTCAACCTTAGACAAACAGATGATATCAACACTCTCCTCAAACAGCTATGCATGACGGGACGAGATGAAGACACGGAATGGGACGGGATGGCACAACACGAGGACACGGAACGGGACGGGACGAGATAGTACGACAGCATCACGGACCACCCTCATACATGGTCGACCACATTACCTACCAGCCACGTACCACATACGAGAGCATTACGGTACGCGTGACCGGACATAACGATCAAATGGGCCAACACTTAGGCAAATTCCAAGGCGACCAAAGCCCAGCCAAGTTCAAGGGAGAGCTCAGCTTAGATGAATGGCCCCTTCTCAACGACAGCCCCAGCCCAAATTTGCTCATCATCGCCCCACTTCAAGACGCCCAAGTCTAAGCAAGCGTGATGATAAAAACTTACCATATTCAGACACAAAACCAATCAAGACGCAACAGTAAGAATTTGTCATTTACTTCATTATATTTTGTGTTTTCCTTTTTTGTTTTGAAGGGATTTATTTTTAGTTTTTTTATAGAACTTTTACAATAAACTTTGTAATGTTTTGTTATTTTTATTGTATTTTTGGTCTTGCATTTTTTTTTTTTTTCGACCCTAGAAGGTCAAGGCTGATTGACTATTAATAAAGTCCCACATGCAGCATTGTAGACACACTTTTAACCTTATTATCAATAAAGACGAACTTTCTTCAACGAAAGCAGCCGCCGAGTTCTAAAACAGTTGTGTTGATTCCCCTAATGTTCTTGAGTTCATACTGATTTATCACGGTCCTATCATCAACCGTGTGGGTGTCAGCTCAATCCATTTCCCTATCATCACTCGTTTTGGTAAGTAAAGAGAGCCGTTTGGCCAGTTACTTAGCCAACACTACATCACACTAATACAAGAGTTTTTGCCCTTATGTCAATCACCCATTGTACTAATCAGTTGTAGTATAAGGGTTTTTATCAATCCAATGGGGTTTAGTTGAATAACAGAAGAGTTGCAAGTAGAAAGCTCTAAGTCAAGTGAAACATAAAGGTTTTTGTTTCAAAGCAACCAAGCTAACAACCTAAAGTGATCATATACCAAATAGAACTCAAGAAATAACAGTTTAGCAATGTTCAAAGAAGAAAACAGAGCAAATAAACAAAGAAAATGACAGAATTCGAAATTCAAATAAAGAGAAGACAAGTTCCTAGATGTGGTTATTGATTTTGGGGAATTCAAAGACTAACTAAGGTTGTTTCAAACATCATTGATGAAGCAAACAAGCTAGCAATGCTGGTTCCTAGACATAAATTCACAAACAAGCAAGCTAAGTTCAATCTCTTGACAAATAGCCCTTTGCTAAATATCTTAACAAGAACTAACTCTCATTAGTGCTAAAACATTCAACAAGCATTATAAACCAACTCCATTTATGTCAAAATACTCTTCAAACAGCCAATCTCTTAAGCTAAGGCCAGTAAATCCTTTATTAAACAAGATCAGCATTTCATCAAACACGTGGTGGGCATAAGAGAAAGCCTAATTCTAGATTTATGAGATCAAGACAAATATAGCTTAAGAATAGATTAATAGAGAGGAACTCATGTTATTAAGCACTAAACAAACCTTAATCAATCCCCAAATTTCACTAATCTACCACATCTAAGAACCCTAAGCAAACTACTCACTAAGGAACATGTTTAACATTAAATCACAAGGGAAAAAGATGCTAATCATGATTAAAAGAGAGATTAAGGAAAGATTAAAGGCAAATACAAACTTATATTAAGTAAAGCAAGAAATTTGTCTTACAAACTCAGAATAACCACTAAAGAACAGTAAATTGACAAGACCTCTCGAAAATCCCTTAAGACAGAGTATTTATACTTAAAGAGAAAAGCCCTAAAAGTAATGCCAGAATGGTAAATAAAAGCATCTCGGGCTGGTTCCTATCAGTCTACATGTGACCGATAGCCTGATCGATAGGCTTGCTATCGGTCTGAAGATGACCGATAGGGTGACCGGAATAGGCTCGTTTGTTTTCTATTGGTCAGTTATCTTGACCGAGAGGCTGCTCGATAGCTCCTATATCGGCCACTCCTTGACCGATAGCCTTCGTGCCCTGACCGATAGGGCTTGCAGAGATCGTCTGCCTTGGTTCCTCTTGCTCCATCTAAGCTTAGCAAGCCTCCAGGTTCATTCCCAAAGCTCCTCCTTGCTCCTCATAGCTCCATAAGCACCTAAAAACATCCTTTATGCAAAGAAAATGCAAACTACATCCTAAATGCAACATAAGTCTAAAAGGAGAAGAAAGTGGGGCTAATGAGAAAGAAAACATGCAAATGAGGACCAAAACATGAACTAAATGCAAGCCTAAATGATGTAAATGTATGAGATATCAACACTCCCACACTTGCTTTTTGCTTGTCCTCAAGAAAATAAGAACAAATGAGAGAGTGAGGTTTGAAGGTGGGCATTCAAATCCAAAAGTGCAAAGGTAAAGAGATGAAACCAATGCTTAAGTGCTTAGTTGTGGGATGCAAACACAATTAGTTATACTTTAAAGAACTTAGCCATGCTCATCATGATTCAAAATGATCTCAAATCTCAACTTAGACAAATACCCAAATCAACAAACTCTTTAACATTCATTTAAGTTCAAAACCATGAATCATGTTTATGCAAATCAAGTGAAGACATTTGGTTCAAAGGGCAAGGTTATGAGATTAAAATGATCTCATTCACGCAATGGGTTCTCAAACATAAGGGATCACTCAATGAAAATGATTATATCTTAGGAAAAATGCTAAAGGTAAATTCACACTTATGCATGCAATTCAAAGCTCTCTTCTACCCTTTTACCCAAGAATGAATCCTATGAACTTCTAAACCCCAAAGTGAACCCCTAAGTCTACCCTTTTCCTAAACTCTACCCTTTCTCCTTCTTCATGGCTGGGGAAACTTCTTCTTTTTGCTTGTGTGGCTGCTTCTTTTTGTTGGGACTTGCTCTTCTTCGTTGCATTGGCACCCTTCTTCACCTTTGGTGGTTTGACTTGTTTCTTGTTTCTTCTTTGGATGGACCCTTCAAAGCCTTAATGATGTTGCACCATGCTTTCTAAACACTTAGAGATTTTATCTCCCTTCACTTAACCACAACTTAGTCTTATTTCCCCATACTACCATTTCAAACTTTTCCCTCTTCTTTTAAAGCATATATAAACATGAAGTTCAAACCACTTAACTCTACCCTTTTATCCCAAAACTCCTAACCTAGAATCAAGCTCAAAATGCAAGCTGATATCTAAAAGAGAGATTATTATTGGCAGCCTTATTCCTAACACTTTTTGCCAAGACAAAATCAAAAATGATATACAAAGGCCTCACAACTCTCAAGATAGCGTTTAAGCTTGAAAGAAGGTTTGGGTAAGGTAGTGGATTAACTGTCCCATAAGTATGAGGATCAGCTATTTGAATCAACAAGAGTGGTAAGAAGTGAAAAGATGATCCAAATATGTATATGGTAGCCATGAATTCACTTTTCAATGCACAAATATGGTATTTAAAGATTCAAATTAAGGTTCAAGTTGATAGAGTTGATTTTCAAAGAACAAATGCTTTCAGTATGAGATGAGAAGATCAAATTTAGCAATTCAAACATGGTTCAGCCTTAACTTCTAGCATTCTCATGATGCATCTAACAAATAACCACTTAAACACTGAAATCATCTTTAAACACTAAGCGCTTTACAAGGAAGACTCATCATTATGCCCTATGCAAATGCAATGCAACCTATATGTCAACACTAGACTCAATCCTAAAAAGATGAAATGAAACTATATGCGTTCTTTTTGGTTTGCAAAAACATGCAAATCTTTTCAATTTTTTTGATTTTTTGTGTTATTATATGCCTTAGATGAATGCATGATATGCATGTGACTCAAGATGAAGAAGATGTAAAACTAAGAAGAAAAAAACACAAAGTCAAACCCCAAATCTCTCCCCCACACTTAGATTACGCAGTCCTTTGTGTAATAAAAGCAATGAGAGGGAGAAGCAACATAATATATTACAAAGCTTAAAAAATGCAGTGGTATAAACAATTATTAGGATGTGGTACCTTTCAGCTTTGGTGAGAGGAGTGGTGCGATTATCCAGATGTCTATAGAAACTTGCTAGCTCTCCTCTTGTTCCTCCTCTCATAGCTCTGTGAAGATGTTGCTGCTTCTTGAGGTGGAAGAACCCAGCTTGACCATAGCGCTTGAGCTTGAGATGAATCACCTTGAGTATCCCATTGGCACCATAATTTGTTGATCTCAGAAGAGGTTTAGGCTGGCGCCTCCCATGCTGATGGTATATGGGTCCTTGGCTCATAAGATGAAGCCCTTGGTTGTGCCCATTATCCCCATTGATCACTTGATTGCACATGAAAGCAGTGTCTTCCTTGGGGATTCCAAACAGTTTCCTCTTCTTCAGTAGGTTCAGCTTGTGGCATAGGCTCTTCATGGTGAGAAGTGTACTCATGAGTATGGCTTTGATGGGAAGCTCCTCCTGGTGTAGCTTTATCCTTTTTGAACTTCCCTTTGACCATCTTCACCAGCTTCTTAATGGCTTTTTCTTGCCACTTACACCATTTCTGAAGTGTGTTGATATGCTCATGACCAAACTTCAGAGAGCTCCCTTGGCTTGGGACTTCATAGGGCTTGAAGTGGAACTTCTTAGAGTTGTAGTTCAGCACCTCATCTTCATCAAGCTCTTCTTCTTGGGATTCTCCTTGGCCTTCAGCGCCAGCAGCAGCATCTCTTTGTACCTCTTCTTCACTCTCTTCTTCACCTTCTTCTTCACCTTCTTCAGGCTCTACTTCCTCATTATCTTCTTGTCTCTCTTCAGGGACAGGACCTCCATGGTAAAGCTGATCTTCACCTGGGCAGAAACTGATGTTGGTCCTTGATATTGCTATATATTCTGCATATTTTGCATGCATTTAGGATAGTTTTTCATGCATTCATCTTGCATTATAGGCTAGTTTGTTCCATTTGTTGCATTTTAGGTTCTAGGTCCCTTTGCATTCGCATTCTTGCATATTTCTTGCATATATGCATTATATTCAGGTTGTTTGGAGCACTCTCGAGTTGAGGAGGTTGTGCGGACGTGAGGAGGATCAGAATGGAGCTCGTGGACACTTGGAGAAACCAACCGTGCATGCTAAGGACCCCGAGATCGAGTAACGGATCGAGTAAGGCAGGTCGATCTTGATGAGATCGACCAGAAGATCGAGTACCCAAGTCGATGCAAAGTAAAGGATCGAGACCAAGATCGAGTGAGGAGATCGATCTGAAGTACGGACGTAAGTGACGCCATGCAGATCGAGACCCATATCGAGTTCCCAACCCGATCATCACAAGATCAACTCAAAGATCGACCGAAGCCATCCGATCCAAGTAAGCGATTGAGCCAGAGATCGAGTGACCTGGATCGATCCCATACGAGCCTTATCCGTCCAGCTATCTTTGGCGGCTAGCGAAGGGGGGACCAGTGGACGGTTTAGCCATTTTTGGCTAAAGCAGCCATCACTTTCTCTTATCCTTCATTCTGTCTTTTTGTTTTCATCTCTATCTTAGGCTCATCGCCATTGTTGAACAATTTAAGCTTTTTTTTTTTTTTTGAGTTTTTTAACCTTTGAATCTTTTAATATTAAGCAAGTTTTTCTTTTAATAAATCGTTAATCATGCTTAGCTTATCGTTTATTGCTTTCAATTCGATCCTAAACATGTGTAGTGAGTACTCTTCTTGGGTTTTCGGGGTTGAGGTGAATCAAAAGGGTTGAAAGGGTTTAAAGCTTTGTGTTTTCTTTGTTTTCATACTTTCTCTTCTAGGATCTTGGGATCTTAAAGCCTAGAGAGCCTTGGAAAAGGTCTCTATGAACCAAAGGTTGTCTTACCCCTTCAGGATTTAGATGTCCTGAAAAACCAGATCCTAGAGGCTAATCCTTCCTTTCCCACACGCCATGGTTGTTTAAGGGATTAGTTAGGTCATTTATTTGAATATTGTATTTCATGCTCTTCGATCTCTATTTCCACCAAACGCCATGGGTTTGGAGACGAGATTGAGGAAGTGAACCATACCACACGCCATGGATAGTTCTTGTTTTGTTTTCAAGGCCTAGAGAACCTTACAAAGTGAGTAGATCCAAATATTTTCAAACCAAAGCTTAAACCTTTGAGATCCTTGAATATGACCCTCAACCCTGGACCCTCCTTTTTAGTGTTTTAAACCTCTGTTCATCATTCGCTTGTCATTTAGTTCGCATCCTGTTCATCACGTGTCATTTCTGTTTAAGTTGCTTTGTAGATCGATCCATTCTGCTCGATACAGTGCTCGATCTTGTGGTCTATTCACTGGTCGATTTTTAGTTTTTAGTAGCTTTGCACTTTTAATCTTTTGCTTGTTCCTCGTGGTAGTTAACCCTCTTCCAGGGTTTTTAAAATTGTTTTGCATTGCATTAGATCGTTTCATTTAGTTTTCCTAGATTTTACCAATCATTTTAATAATCTGCTTAGATTTGCTCATCCCTTGCATTCTTAGTGTTCTTCCTGCTCCCTAGGTGTGGATTGATACCTCACTTGCATGCTATACTACATCTTGGTGTTGCATTTGAGCTTTGATAACCTCTCCTGCTTGCATTACTTAGTAAAAGCCTGTTATCAAATAGCGCTGTTGCCATCTTAGGGTTGCTAGGAAGCATTAAGATTTGGGGTTTAATAAAGACTAAGCCTTTGATTTCATTTTGGTTACTAATCTCTCTGCCTTCAAACTTCTGTCTTTCAGGTACATGAATCTGCATTTTAGGGGTGACAACAACTTACTTACACCCCTAGATAGTATTCATCAACTTGGGCATGCAAGATAAAGAAGAGTTAGAGAGCAAGCTAGAGCTTTTGAGGAGATTGTTCAGGCTGGTTCAGTAGACTTTGCAACAATGGCTGAGCAAGAACATCCTGAGGGACTTCCACTAGCTCACGGCGCTATAGGAAGGGGCAATGGAAACCCCAACCATGTAGTTAGGCCCCCACGGATCATAGGTGCTGGAGATGCTCCTAATACGCACCATAACCGCTTTGGGATCACTCCTCCACCGGTCCAGAATAACAACTTCGAGATTAAGCCAGGATTCATCTCTATGGTTCAGAACAACAAGTTCCATGGGCTGGCAATGGAAGACCCCTTGGAGCATCTTGACAAGTTTGAGAAAATTTGTGGGATGATCAAGATTAATGGCATATCCGAAGATGCTTTCAAGCTGCGTCTTTTTCCATTTTCTCTCGGAGACAAGGCTAGACATTGGGAGAAGACACTTCCACAAGGCACCATTACATCTTGGGCTGAGTGTAAGAAGGCGTTCCTCTCAAAATTCTTCTCTAGCACAAGGACAGCAAGGCTGCAAAGTGAGATCAGTGGCTTCACTCAAAGGAACAACGAGACTTTCAATGAAGCTATGGTGAGATTCAAGGACTATACCATTCAGTGTCCTCACCACAGTTTCAGTGAAGAGACTCTCCTAAGAACTATTTACCGAGGAGCATTGCCCAAGATCCGTTTGCTACTTGACACGACCAGGAAGGGAAATTTCCTTGGTCAAGAAGTAGAAGAGGACATGGAGTTAATCGAGAACTTGGCACTGAGTGACGGTAACTACGCCGAGGATTATGACCGTGCACCACGTGGTTCCGAGCTAGAGTTTCATAAGAAAGAGCTTAAGTCCTTGCATGAAAAGATAGACAAGTTGGTGCTTGCTAATCAGACGTATGTTCACTTTGTTGGTGAAGCGGATGAAGTCTTAGAGGAGCTAGACTTGAGCCAAGAAGAAGCTAACTGGATTGCTGGTCAGAACTACAACAAGAATCAGGGTTATTCACAAGGGTACCAAGCCAACAAAAATCTCTCTTACCGAAGCACAAATGTTGAAAACCCTAAAGACCAAGTGTACCCCCGTCAGCAAGCAAAGCCGTTTGTTCCTTACAACAAGGGTTTTCAAGCGAATAGTGGCTTCCAAGGGCAGAGGCAAGGGAACTTCCAGGGTCAGCAGCAGCAGCAAGGCAACAAAGGTTACACTCCTATGTTTCCTCCCGGCTTTGTTCCTCAACAACAACAAATGCAACCACAACAACAAGACCCGGTTCAAGCTATGTTCCAGCAGTTGCTTCAAGGTCAAGCTTCTACTAATCAGAAGTTTGCCGAGATGAACAACTGCCTTGACTCCTCTCTCACTGACGTCTCAACTCGGATAACAAACCTGAACAATAAGATCAAGCAGTTAGAGAAGGGAAAGGCCACTACAAGCGGTCAGAACAGTTTACTGGGCAAGTGTGAGCAGAATCCCAAAGAGTATGCAAATGCTATTACACTAAGGAGCGGGAAAGAGCTTCCACCGAGGGTTGCACCTAAAGTCATTGAGGACATTGTGGTTCAAGAGGGGGAGGATAAGCTTTCAGCTGATGAGGAGATCAACTTTGATAATGTGTGGATTGAGACACCAAGAAAGGGTAAAGAGGTTGCTGTAGAGAAGAAATTGGAGCAAGATACTAAGGAGAAGGATGTTTATGTGCCTCCACCGTATGTACCAAAGCTTCCTTCTCCTGGCTGCTTCAAGAAACAGCTTATAAAGAAGCATAGACTCTAGTTTGAGAAGCATCTAAAGGATGTAGAGATCAAGCTTCCTCTTGTTGATTGCCTTGCTACGATGCCGAAGTGTGCTAAGTTCTTCAAAGACACGCTTACTTAGAAGACTAAGGAGAGTAAAGAAGTCTTGGTGCTTAGTGAAGAGTGTAGTGCTATTATTCACAAGAAGATTGTCCCTAAGAAGTTAGGAGATCCTGGATCCTTCACCATTCCTTGTGCTTTGGGTCCATTGAAGTTTAAGAGCTGTTTGTGTGATTTGGGAGCAAGTATCAATCTCATGCCCCATTCTATAGCAAAAAAGCTAAGGTTCACACGGTTTAAGGAGTGTAGGATCTCCCTTGTGTTAGCTGACAAGAGCGTGAGACTTCTAGTGGGTTTGCTAGAAGATATTCCAGTGAGGATAAGCGATGTCAATGTACCAACTGATTTTGTTGTGCTTGAAATGGATGAGGAACCTAAGGATCCGCTTATACTTGGAAGGCCATTCCTTGCAACCGCCGGAGCAATCATCGATGTCAAGAATAGGAAGATAGCTATGCACCTTGGCAAAGATATAAAGCTGGATTTTGATATCAATGAGGTCCTGAAGAAGCCGACCATAGAAGGACAAGCATTCTACATTGAAACCTTGGACGCCTTAGCCGATGAACTGCTTGAAGAGTTGGCACAAGAGGATCCCTTGAAGCTTGCTTTGACTAAGGAGAGAGGAGAGTATGGCTTCTTGGATCAGAAGACTCATGAGTACGTTAATATCCATGATTCCAGGAAAGTTGTGATGGAAGATGAAGGCAAATGCCTTAAGATCGATCCCGAAATTGATGCATTTACTCGATCCAGAGGTCAGATCGACAAAGAGATCGAGAACTTTACTCGATCCAGAGGTCAGCTCGGCGAGGAGACTGGCCGAGCTAGAGAAGCAATTGAGGCAAAGATCGAGAGAAGCCAATCGATCAGTTCAGAGAACGAGACGGAGACTCGATCTCCTGCTCGATCCACATCAAATCGAGTGAGTGAATCGAGTGAAGTTGCTCGATCCGGACCAGAACGAGTGCAAGATCGACTGGATGACTCGATCTCATAGGAGACAACGGGTTGTGTAATGCACCGGCTACGTTTCAGCGGTGTATGATGTCGATCTTCTCTGATCTTATATAAGAGATGGTAGAAGTGTTTATGGATGACTTCTCTGTCTATGGTGCGTCCTTTTCTGCTTGTTTGTTGAATCTTTGCAAGGTACTTAAGCGTTATGAAGAGACAAACTTGGTGCTCAACTGGGAGAAGTGTCACTTCATGGTGAAGGAAGGGATCGTGCTTGACCATAAGATATCAGAGAAAGGCATAGAGGTTGATAAGGCTAAGGTTGAGGTCATGATGAGTCTTGAGCCGCCTGTTAATGTCAAGGGGAAAAGGATTTTCTTGGGGCACGCTGGCTTCTACAGGAGATTCATAAAGGATTTCTCCAAGATAGCAAGGCCCCTCACGCGGTTGTTATGCAAGGAAGCTGACTTTGTGTTTGATGAGGATTGTCTTCATGCTTTCGTGACCATCAAGGAAGCTCTTTTATCAGCGCTTATAGTACAAGCACCGGACTGGACTCTACCGTTCGAGATCATGTGTGACGCGAGCGACTACGCCGTGGGAGCTGTTCTTGGTCGGAGGAAAGACAAGGGGTTGCATGTAATCTATTATTCCAGCCGTACCTTGGATGACACGCAAGTCAGATATGCTACCACCGAGAAGGAGTTGCTGGCCGTTGTGTTTGCCTTTGAGAAGTTCAGGTCATACCTCGTGGGGTCTAAGGTTGTTGTCTACACGGATCATGCAGCTTTGAGATACATCTATTCCAAGAAAGACACTAAATCGAGGCTCTTAAGGTGGATACTTCTTCTGCAAGAATTTGATATGGAGATAAAGGATAAAAAAGGGATAGAGAATGGTGTTGCTGATCACCTCTCTAGGATGAGAATCAATGAGTCTTTGCCCTTAGATGATTCGCTTCCAGAAGAACAACTCATGATGATCACCATGGCTGTATGTGGAAGGCTTGAAGACAAGTTTGAAGAAGTCTTGAGTTTCAAAGAAGAAGACTTACCTTGGTATCCTGATATAGTAAACTACTTGGCCTGTGGAGAGGAGCCTTCTCATCTTGACAACTATCACAAGAAGAAGTTCATGAGAGACATCTCCTTCTACTTTTGGGACGAGCCTTACTTGTACAAGAGAGGAGTTGATAGCTTGTACAGAAGATGTGTTTCAAGAGAGGAAGCTCAATACATTCTCCTTCACTGCCACAGCTCATCATACGACAGTCACTTTGCTTCTTTCAAGACCGCTACAAAGGTGTTACAAGCGGTTTTCTGGTGGCCATCTATCTTCAAAGACGCGCATGAGTTTCTTAAGAGTTGTGAAGCTTGTAAATGAGCAGAGAACATCACAAAGAGAAACGAGATGCCTCAGGTTCCTATCTTTGAGGTTGATGTGTTCGACGCATGGGGGATAGATTTCATGGGACCGTTTCCCTCTTCTTACGGCAACAAGTTCATCTTGGTAGCGGTTGATTATGTGTCTAAGTGGCTTGAGGCTATAGCTTCCCTAACAAATGATGCAAAGGTGGTGATAAAGCTCTTCAAGACCATCATATTCCCACGGTTTGGGGTTCCCAAGGTAGTGATCAGTGACGGTGGAAGCCATTTCATCAACAAGGTGTTTGAAAGTCTCTTAAAGAAGTATGGCGTGAAGCACAAGGTAGCTACACCTTACCATCCGCAGACCAGTAGGCAAGTAGAGGTGTCTAACAAGCAGATCAAGGCTATACTGGAGAGGACAGTTGGTACTACTCGGAAGGATTGGGCGGTTAAACTTGATGATGCTTTGTGGGCTTACCGGACCGCTTTCAAAACCCCCATTGTTACAACTCCTTTCACTCTTCTTTACGGCAAGGCATGTCATCTCCCTATTGGGTTGGAGCATAGGGCACTATGGGCAATGAAGCAGCTGAACTACAACCTCAAAACAGCTCAGGAGAAGCGGTTGATTCAGCTACATGGGCTAGATGAGCTATGGTTGGAAGCTTATAAAAATGCTAAGATCTACAAGGAGAGGACCAAGGCGGCTCATTACAAGAAGCTAGTTCACAAGGAGTTGAGGGAAGGCAGTCTGGTGCTACTCTACAACTCGAGGTTGAAGCTGTTACCGTGCAAGCTAAAATAAAGATGGTGTGGACCGTTTGAGATCAAGGAGGTTCTGCCTTACGGAGCAGTCACTTTGGTTAGCAAGAGTTGAAAGGCTTTCACAGTCAATGTGCACAGAGTAAAGCCCTACTTGGCGAGTGATTGCAGCAAGGAGAGCACCACAATGCTTCTCCAAGACCCACCTCTGGCCTAAACCAAGTAAAGTCTAGCTAAAGACGTTAAATAAAGCGCACTTGAGAGGCATTCCCATGTCTATCTTGTACATATTTTTGCTTTCTTTCTATTTCAGTTTTATGCTTTTATTGTCTAAGTGTGCAGGTGAGAGGATAAGAAACGGTTAGGTGCGAACTTGGGGTTCAAAAGAAGCAAAAAGGGGTTAAGTATAGGCTAGGGACCGAGTGCTAGATCGACTCATCCTAGCTTGAGAGGAGTTAGTCGATCTAGACGAGATCGAGTAGACAAATCGAGTGGAACGGTCGATCACGAGAGGATAAACCACCTATGCGTTAGCTTGAAAAGCAAACAAGGTGTAGATCGACCGAGTCACTCGATCCTCAAGGATAGACCGAACAATCTACTCGATCTAAGCCAAAACGACCCCCAAATCGATGATGTGGCTCGATCAAAGGAATACAGCCTAGTTGACCAAAATTCAAGGAACGAGAGGGTACAATCGATCTAAGACTCGATGCAATTTGAATCGAGTCCCTGATCGATCAAACCTCTCGATCCATCCAACATGGGCATGAGATCGAGTCGTAGATCGACCAAAAGGACTCGATCTCATGCCGAGGTAATAATTTCTTTTCCCTCTTTTCTTCTTTCCCTCGTATTTTTAAATTCAAATCTTGGTCAACACAGGATTCTTTGACCATGAAAGATGTGCCTTGACCAAACTTTTTGTCAGAAACCACTAGTTTTACCCATAGTTTTGTATTTTTGTTGGCCTTTATATTTACAAGCAAACACACTCTCTCTCATTTGTGTTTCGAGATTTCTAAAGCAAGAGAGAGTGTGATTTTTCTTTCCTAAAGAGCTAACAGCATCTTCTTTCAAATTTTGCAAAAGGTATTTTCGGGACTTTGTTTCAAATCTTTTAGAAAATTTCTTTTTCTTTGCATTGTTTGAATATTAGATGTTAGGGAGGTTTAACAATTTTTAAAACTAGCTGGATATTAGGAAAAATTCTAGATTTAATCTTATCTCTAGATTTGCTTCTCTATTATCTTGCTAGAAGTTTTATAAATTCCCCAAAATTCTAGGATATTTTCTATAAGTTTCTCTTTCTTGCTTAGTCTTTCTCTCAATATTCGCCGCCTTTGTTCATTCTCTTGTTTGAGAATTGTGTTTCAAGTACCATGGCTCCTAAGAGAACAAGAGAAGAGACAGCACAAGAGGGAGAAGCTCAAGCAGTGGTTCAGGAGAGGGTTAGATAAACCAAAGAGGAGAAACAAGCCAAGTTGAGGCTTGAAAGGCTGAGGTTCGATCCCACGAAGTTCGCAAGCAGAGATTTGTTGGCTAAGATGGGGATCTTGGGAGATTTCGATCAGCTTCTCAAGAACATAGGGCTCCGGTGTTTATCTCGTATGGATTGTCCGACATATCCCGAGGCGATAATCGATTTCCTAGCCACCTTGGAGTTCAAGTATGAGAACCCAAGTCTTCCTACTCCTTCCCATGGCCACATCACCTTCAAGATCAGGCGTCAAGCTTATCATCTCTCGATCCAGGAGCTTTGCCAAGCCTGTAGTTTGAAGGCTGATGCTAAACGAGTGGAGTTTCCCTCTTTCACTCAAGCTAATGACCTGTGGGATCTCATAAGGAATGATGATTACAAGGCGAACATGACGAAGATCAAGAGAGTGAGGAGTCCGGTGCTTAGATACAAGCTCAAGCTGATTGCAAACACCTTCAGTGGACGGTCCGTGGCTCCCACAGTCACCAAGACCGAGCTTTGCTTCCTGTTCCAAGGCGTTAAGCATCTGCTGTGTGATCCCAAGGTGAACGAAAAGCCAATGGAAGACGAGCTCGGAGATGACGTGAACTACATATGCATCTTAGCTGCCTCCTTGGTGAAGTACCAGGCGTATGCCTTGCGATGCAAGGCAAGCTCAGCTTTGATCGGAGGCTTCCTCACCTATGTTGGTTCAAGCCGAAGTGCCACTAGCTGACTTTGTACCTGTCGTGGAGAGAGCCTACATGGACGAGGTTTACATGAGAAACACGGACAGCTTGGGACGCACGCCAGCCGAGGGTTTCTTTTCCTACTTGTTCACTAACCCTGAGAATGAGAAGCGAGTTTGTTTATTGCCGAACAAGGAGGAAACCGAGCTGAAGGGAGTTGGCAACATCGAGTTCTTGCCGAGTGTAGAGGAGTGCTTCGCCCCTCTAGGAGCTACAGCCGCCCTTCAACGAGCTTCTCGTCCACGTTCAGAGTGTCCTGCCTCGGATGATGAGATGCCCGAGACCTTTGTCCTCCCCAAGATCGACTTTGAGCCGCGGACTAAGACCGAGAAGTTCTTTCCTTCTGTTGTGGAAATGCAAAGGAAGATCAACAAATGGCAAAGCAAAGTGATCAAGAAGCTTGCTAAGAAAGTCAAGGCGCTTCAAGGGAGCTCACCTATGAAGGCTGCAAGTGAAGAGGTCGAACAACCCGAGAAGAGAAGG
The DNA here is from genome assembly GCA_911865555.2 of Thlaspi arvense. Classification (NCBI taxonomy): domain Eukaryota; kingdom Viridiplantae; phylum Streptophyta; class Magnoliopsida; order Brassicales; family Brassicaceae; genus Thlaspi; species Thlaspi arvense. Next base: position 27,519,729 of record OU466859.2, on the reverse strand, counting down.
AGATCGACTGGTGGGATTGTGTTACGTGAGCCTCAAGGAAGCAACATCTTACCTGCTCGCCACTCGGTTCATGAAGGGGCTGCACAGGATAAAGGCAAGGCAGTAGCACACGATGATCCTAAGAAGAGCAGTAGTTCTGGAGCAACCTCAAGCTCCAGCACTTCTTAGCTCCGAGGTAACAACAACCGTCCTTTGTATATACCACGCATGTTTTAAGTTTTTACTTTGTGTTTTGAACTTCTCTAGACTTTGTTTGCCACCAAGACGGTGTCATTTAAGTTTGGGGGAGTGTGTGGTGTGTTTGACATGTTTTCTTTGATCTTATTTTTTGTTTGCATCCTTTGAGTCTTGCATACATTCTAAGGCATATAAAAGAACAAAAAAAAAATTGGTAAAATTTTTAATAATTTTCAAAAAAAATTCATGTAATTGCATTCACTTTGTTGAACATTCTAGGATTGAGTCTAGAATTTTTAAGCATCTAGGTTGTTTACATTTGCATAAGGGGTTAAAGTTTATCTTAAAAAGGTGTTTTAATCTCATGAATTGTTTCAAGGCCCTAGTTAGTAATTCTTTGATGCATTTTTCACTCTCTGAAATTAAGCTCTTACCATACTTGGATCATCTGTTTTGATTTTCCTGGCTTGACTTGAACATTCATGAATTGAATCCTGTCCTAATAAGTGAAAACCTTAATCTGATCTTTAATTTTCATACTTATGTATTTGAAAATGAACACATGGATCATATACATATTTATGCTCTCTTCCTCCTTTCACCACTCTTTGGTGAGCCTAAGTAGAACTCCCACCATAACCCTTACCCTTCTTTCAAGCCAAATGTTCTTGTGTGATATCATTGTGAGGCCTCTTTTCGGTTTGAACTTGGCATAACATGTTACATTTAGGCGACATGATTAGGCTCTCATTTGATTGCTAGCTTTACATTTTGAAGCTAGTTTTAGGCTTAGGTTAGGTTTGGGGTTCATGGGGATTGTTTATTTTGCTTACCTGTTTTCGGTTTCAAAAGGTGTTTGGTGTTTGAAGCGTTTGAAAAGGTTTTAAGTGGAAGGCTCAACGTTTTAAAATGAAAAGCTCTAATGTAATTCAGAAGATAGCTCTCAAAAAAAAAGAAAAGAGCCTAAGTGCCAAATAAAAAAAAAAAAAAAAAAGAAAAAAAAAGAAAAGAAAAATGAGTAGAGAGCTATCAATAAGAATAGAAAAGAGCTAAATGTGTTTTCAGCCTTTCCACTAGCCAAAGAGTTTGAAATGATGTTTTTATTTGGGTTTTTGCTAAGCGAATTGCTTTGTTGATAAGGGTAGTCTCTAGGAGGGTGAGTGAGCTGAAAAGATAAATGAATGAGAGGGGTTTTAGGATCATTGTTAGTGTGTATGGGTAGATGAGAGTCTAGTCATGTATGCATCAATTGCCTTTACCTTTAGCATTATGAATAAGTTCATACCTTTCTTGAGAGAAACCACTGCATTGTTGAACTCATTTAAATGAGATCATTTTAGTCTCATAGCCTTTATCCTTAGCCAAATGTGTTCGGATTTAAAGTGCATAAGTGTGATTCACGGTTCTGATCTTAATAAATGTTAAAGTATAGGATTCTTGAATTGTTTGGGATATGAGAGTCATGATTTAAAATTCATTATGTGATGAGTATGGCTAAGTTCTTTGGAGTATGAGTGTGTGCATTGCATCTTAGAGTTAAGAACTAGGACCATTTAATTGATTCATTTGAAAGACACTTTTGCAAGAAGCTTAAACCCCCGTTTTTAAAACCTCTTCTCCTTTCTTGTTTTCTGTTTGCTTGAGGGGAAGCAAAAGGCAAGTTTGGGGGAGCTGATATTGCTATATATTCTGCATATTTTGCATGCATTCATCTTGCATTATAGGCTAGTTTGTTCCATTTGTTGCATTTTAGGTTCTAGGTCCCTTTGCATTCGCATTTTTGCATATTTCTTGCATATATGCAATATATTCAGGTTGTTTGGAGCACTCTCGAGTTGAGGAGGTTGTGTGGACATGAGGAGGATCAGAATGGAGCTCGTGGACACTTGGAGAACCCAACCGTGCATGCTAAGTGATAGGGTCAGGTTTTACCCAAATAAAACTACTGCAAATGCACAGCAAAAGCAGTTGTAGTACAAGGGGTATCGAATCCCAAGGGAGTAAGTCAACTACACTAGCGATTATAGATTCAGATTAAGCTAAGCGATAAATAATGAATGTAATGCAAACCAGTAAAATAAATGCAAGAGGGCATTTTTATGCTTGTTCTTAAAGTTCAGAAGGCTAAAGGCGCTAAGTCAGGTCAGTTCGCAGGTTGAATCCGAGAGTGTAGAATGCATGCAATCAGGAATGAATTAAAACCGTCTTGAACATGAATCGCAAAGATATAACTAATCAATTCTCATTGCAGAAGTTATCTATGTCTAAATCACAAAGTTTCAAATTTCTTTGCAAACCCTAACAACCTAAACATGCAGTAATGATCAGGTTCAATTGTTCACAAAACTACTAAGCCAAATCTCTTTGTACTAGGGCGTTTTGCTCATCTAATACTAGTTCAAGTGATTAATAATGCTCTCACATCTATCAAAAAACCTAGGGTTTCGAAATCCAGATGATGTGTCTAAGAAATCGATATGAATGCAATCACAAATGAAGAACCAATGAATTTCCTAAAAGTTTTTAGCAATTCTACAAACTCTTCTTCAACCTTTGAAAAGCCCTAACTTAACTAACAAACTACTCAGACATGGCGATTTGAGAAAACATCATGAAAAGAATAGATTGCATAAAAGAAATAAGAAGTAGAAATAAAGAAGTTCAAAATCTGCTCTGAAAGAGTCTGATTTGTCTCTCCAAAAGCTCTGCTACAAATCTCTCTCTAAAGCTCTCAAAAATAATAAGATACAAGATATCTGCCAAAAGAATGGCTGAAAAACCTAATATACAAGCTAAAACACTATCTAGGGCCTTTTTGCAAAAACTGGAACTTCTGGGCCAAAATTGCAATTTCTTCCCAATCTTTTAAAAACAGGCCATGACCCCTTCCTTTTTGGGTGACGAGCGTCAGCAAAAGTGGTGACGAGCGTCACCCATATACATACTTTCCTTCCCGAGTTGTATACTTCGTGGCTTCAACTTGCAATGCTCCAAAAAGCTTCAATATCTCCAGTTATGCTCCAGACATGCTATAACCTGCAAAGACTCTTCTAGGACTCTAAAAAGACCAAAAAGACGCAATAAAAAGGACTTATATCATGGCTAAAAACCATAAAAACCATGATATATCAACTCCCCCAGACTTAGCTTTTGCTTGCCCTCAAGCAAACATCAGATAGAGTACAGGGTCGAGGTTTGAAAACAAGAAACAGTCAGTCAGTCATCAGGAACACCACACTAGTTTGAACTTTCGAATCCACATACCACAGAGTCAACACAAGATCAAATTTCAGTCTAATCATCACAAGCTTAGCAAACCTCTCAAGTCCAGTCCAAATCCCTTCAAGAAATCCGAAATTTCTACTGCTAACTCCTTATTTTTATCTAAGTGTGATATCTCATCAAAGTTCTATCATCTTAATCACTTTACAGATTCTTTTCCCTTTCTAGCAACTGAACAAATAGATCTCAACACAACTCTCGTATTTTCTCTTCCCTTGATCTTTTCCTTTGGATATTTTCGAGTTTTCACTTCTTTTTCTCAACTTTTACAGTCTAAGATATGGGGCTACTCAATACTTGTGTTCCTTGTGAGGAGACAGGTTCTTGAATGTGTTCACTACTGTTGTTCCTTGTGAGGAGACAAGGTCATGAATGCACCATTCTTTGGACTTAATCTTTTAAAAACTACATCAGGGAAGATCAAAGAGAGACTATATTTTAACCTTATTGTCAGTGTTGAAAGAGAGAATCAAGATCAATAAGAATCAATCACCAAGACAAGAAGTTTAAAGTTCATTAAGGTGGAGCTAACAGCAAATTTTTCAGATTCTCTAAGAACCTAAACCTTCATTGCTAGACTGATCTACCTATGACTTTCAACTTAGTGAGACTTGTAATCAACTACTGTGGCAATGGTTCTTATCAGCATAAACGTCCTATGGTTAGTTCCAAGAAAAACTGACAGTTTCAAAATTTTGACTCTAGAAAAACAGGTTTTTGACTCAACTTTAAGACTCTATAAACATGACACAAAGCACACAACGTCAGTAACCACCTCCCCCAGACTTAAACAACACTGTCCCCAGTGTTATTAAGCCAAGAGTCGGTCAAAATGAAGCATGAGAAGTTGTAGAACCAAGGTGGAAAAGTGGTACCTCGCGAAGGACCTGGTGACGAGCGTCACCCAGCTGTGGTGATGATCATCACCACTCTGAAACTTCAGAAATCGTCATGTTGGATGTTTAAATGCTATGCCATCATGTGTACTCCAAAGTAAAACAGTGGGTTGCCTCCCACTAAGCGCTTGTTTAAAGTCATTAGCTCGACTTTGAATGCTGCTCAGACAGCTGGTGGAACAGAAGGTGGCAGTGAATGCCTTGGAGAAGAATGTCTCCTCATCCATGGTGGTTTGTAAGCAGTAGATGTATGAACACTTCCAAGAAAGTGAGGAACATCAGCAGAGTGGGTCGTGACTGTGGGTGGGATACTTCTTTTTCCTGCAGAATCATCAAAAGAAACACCAAGCATTCTACGAGAATCTCGTTGCTTGCATAAGTGGGAAGCAGCTTTTTCACCTTTTAAATTCTTGTTGATGAGATTAGGAGGTTTGGAACTGGTTCCAGGAAGTGCATACCTTTGCTTAGTTGCAGGTTTCTAGGTTGTGGAATGGTGAATTTTCGGATTGGCAACATATGATGGACTTGTAGCTGTAAAATCACGTTGCTGCTTTGTGTTCAGGTTGGTGACGAGCGTCACCAGGTCAGTGACGGTCGTCACTGACCCTGCAGTTCGAGTTGCTGCAGTTTTCCAGCAATTCAGCTCTGCAAGTCTTGCCTCCATCACAAACACGTCTTCCTTCAGCAACTTGGCATTCATTGGAACCTCTTTTTCAAGCCTAGTCATGAAGATATGATCCTCACTGCAATCCTCAAACCCAACAGTTTCTGCAGAAGTTTCAGATATTGGCTCTTCAACAGCCATCTTGCTCACTTGCCCACTAATATCTGATTCATTGACACACTCAGCAATAGTGTCCTCTGAATGCTCCATGACAGTCTCTTCATCTCTGGAAGTTCTTACAGAAAAGGTCTGACCATCAATGGTAGAACTCTTTCTTAACTTATCCATGTCAAAGTTCATGACATCATCACCAAGATCAAGCTCAATGTTCCCCCTTCTAACATCAATGATGGCTCCAGCAGTAGCCAAGAATGGTCTTCCCAAAATAAGAGAATCTTTAGGTTCTTCAGCAAATTTCAGAACCACAAAATCTGTAGGAATTATGCAGTCTTCAATGTTAACATGAACATTCTCTAACATGCCTTATGGGGTTCTTATGGATCGATCTGCTAGGATGAGAGAGATCCCAGCTGGCTTGAAATCAGTCATTCCAAGTCTAGCAGCAACAGAGAAAGGCATCAAGTTAATACTTGACCCTAGATCACATAGAGAGTGTGGAAAACGTCCTGCAGATATTGAGCAATCAAGCACAAAGGTCCCTGGATCAGATAGCTTCTCTGGAACTCTGCTTTGAGTGATGGTATTGACTTGTTCAGAAACAGTCACCTTCTTCTTCTTCTTTGGAACTGTGCCTAAGAGAATTGCACTGATGTCTCTGGTAAGCAATGCTCCTTCCTCAGGACTTACACCATTCACAACAATTCTCTTTACATACCTTCTTAGAGCTGGTGAAAGCTTGACTGCATCAACAAGTGGGATCTCAAGCATCAGCTTGTCTATCATAGCTTTGCATCTGGCTTCTTCTATCTCATGTTTAGACTTCCTAGGATGCTTAGGGAATGGTGTTTTGGGTTTATAGACACGTTCCTGGTCATAATTTGCAGTTACAGGCGAAGCAGCTTCGTTCTAGGGTGGGTGACGACCGTCACCAGGTGGGTGACGCTCGTCACTCACTTGTGACAACCCCCGATATCCTTGTAGGTTGGTGACGAGCGTCACTCCTCCTTGGTGACGTTCGTCACTCACCTCTGAGACAGAAAATTTTTCATCTTCAGACTCCATCAGTTGCACGATCTGCTCTGCACTCAGCCTCTTTTTCTGCACTGTTTTAAGCTCCTTTTCATTCCTGATTGTGATGGCATTAACCTGATGCTTGGGATTGATGTCAGTCCTTCCAGGAAGGAATCCCTCTTGCCTTTGAACAGCTCCTGCAGTTTGAGCAACCTGCACATCAAGCTTCTTCATGTGAGAGTTCAGACTCTCAATTTTTCCATTCAGGTCTTGATACAGCGAATCTAGCTTGCCATTGAAGTTCACTGTCATCTTCTGCTGTCCTTCAAGTACCTGCTCCAGCATAGCTTCCATTTTATTGTCTTGTGGAGGTGCAGTTTGGTAGGAAGAAGAACCATAATTCCAGCTGTTTTGGTAAGGTTTCTCAACTTCAGTCTTCTGGAACTGTGGTGTTGGAGTATAACCAGTTGCATTCTGATTTCCTGGAAAGGTATTCTTCTGATTATTGCTGTTGTAGCCTCTGTTCCACTGCTGATTTCCAAACCTTTGGTTCTGAAAACCTCCATTGATGAAATTAACATCTTTCTGCTCAATGTCTTCAGGATTTTCGAAACTCTCCACTTCTGCAGCAAATTGAACTGACTTCTTTCCCACCAGAAGGCTGTGCATGCTGTCTAACTTAGCCTTAACTTCAGCTATTTGGTTTCCATCATTCAAACCAGCCTGCTGTTTTCTCTGAAAATCTGCATTCTTAGTGCTGTTACTGCAGGCCAAGTTTTCAATCAATCTTACAGCTTCTTCTGGTCTGTTGGTGTTGAAGTTTCCACTACTTGAAGCATCCAGTGCCATCTGATATTTCCAGTCAATGCCTCTGAAGAAGATACCAAGCAGCTGCACCTGATTGAAACCATGATGAGGACAGTCCCTTTGATAAGACTTAAACCTGATCCAAGAAGCCTTAAAAGCTTCAGTAGGGCCTTGTGTAAAGGATGCAATTTTCGTCCTCATGTCTTCTGATCTTGCATCATCATAGAAGTTATTCAGAAAGGCATTCTTGGTGTCTTCCCAAGTGGTCAATGAAGCAGGTTCCAGTTGCTTCAGCCAATATGCAGCTTCTCCTTCAAGAGAGTAAGGAAAAAGCTTGCAGAACAGAAAGTCATTGCTAACCCCATTAGCTTTGACACTGGAAGCCAAGTCCTCAAATCTCTCTATGTGATCCATAGGATGCTCATGAGGTAAACCATGGAATGGATGCTGGCCAACCAGCTGATAGCAGACTGGTTTAACCTCAAAATCGTTCCTCTGGAAGGCAGGAGGTCGGATTGCAGCTCTGTTGGCATAGAACTGATCAGGTCTGTTGTAGTCACCTAGAGTCCTCTGAACAAAACGCCCAGCAGCGTTATTGACAGCAGCAGGGACCCCCACGTTCTCAGCCACTTGCTGAACCTGCTGTTCAACAATGACGTTCCCCTCTTGATCAATTCTCTGCCCCTCTTTGTTCCTCCTGTTTCCTTCCTTGTCAACCAAGTGACCTTCTGCATCTTCAACCAAGATAAGTGGAGCGACCATTGTAGATTGCTTCTTAGCTTTCCTGTTAGTTCTCTCCAACCTAGCAAGCTCGTTGATGCTCAAAGTCACAAGCTCCTTCTCTTTGTTGCTTCGGGTTCTGCGATTAGGCATACACCTGAAACAGGAACAAAGAAAAGTAGCTGAAAGTCAGTAAACAAATAAAAACTTAGACAAAATCCTAATACTAAAAATCAATAGGCAGCTATTACTCCCCGGCAACGGCGTCAAAAACTTGATAGGGTCAGGTTTTACCCAAATAAAACTACTGCAAGTGCACAGCAAAAGCAGTTATAGTACAAGGGGTTATCGAATCCCAAGGGAGTAAGTCAACTACACTAGCGATTATAGATTCAGATTAAGCTAAGCGATAAATAATGAATGTAATGCAAAACAGTAAAATAAATGCAAGAGGGCGTTTTTATGCTTGTTCTTAAAGTTCAGAAGGCTAAAGGCTCTAAGTCAGGACAGTTCGCAGGTTGAATCCGAGAGTGTAGAATGCATGCAATCAGGAATGAATTAAAACCGTCTTGAACATGAATCGCAAAGATATAACTAATCAATTCTCATTGCAGAAGTTATCTATGTCTAAATCACAGAGTTTCAAATTTCTTTGCAAACCCTAACAACCTAAACATGCAGTAATGATCAGGTTCAATTGTTCACAAAACTACTAAGCCAAATCTCTTTGTACTAGGGCGTTTTGCTCATCTAATACTAGTTCAGGTGATTAATAATGCTCTCACTTCTATCAAACAACCTAGGGTTTCGAAATCCAGATGATGTTTCTAAGAAATCGATATGAATGCAAGCACAAATGAAGAACCAATGAATTTCCTAAAAGTTTTTAGCAATTCTACAAACTCTTCTTCAACCTTTGAAAAGCCCTAACTTAACTAACAAACTACTCAGACATGGTGATTTGAGAAAACATCATGAAAAAAATAGATTGCATAAAAGAAATAAGAAGTAGAAATAAAGGAGTTCAAAATCTGCTCTGAAAGAGTCTGATTTGTCTCTCCAAAAGCTCTGCTACAAATCTCTCTCTAAAGCTCTCAAAAATAATAAGATACAAGATATCTGCCAAAAGAATGACTGAAAAACCTAATATACAAGCTAAAACACGATCTGGGGCCTTTTTGCAATAACTGGAATTTCTGGGCCAAAACTGCAATTTCTTCCCAATCTTTTAAAAACAGGCCATGACCCCTTCCTTTCTGGGTGACGAGCGTCAGCAAAAGTGGTGACGAGCATCACCCATATGCATACTTTCCTTCCCGAGTTGGATACTTCGTGGCTTCAACTTGCAATGCTCCAAAAAGCTCCAATATCTCCAGTTATGCTCCAGACATGCTATAACCTGCAAAGACTCTTCTAGGACTCTAAAAAGACCAAAAGGACTCAATAAAAAGGACTTATATCATGGCTAAAAACCATAAAAACCATGATATATCACTAAGGACCCGAGATCGAGTAACGGATCGACCAGAAGATCGAGTGCCCAAGTCGATGCAAAGTAAAGGATCGAGACCAAGATCGAGTGAGGAGATCGATCTGAATTACGGACGTAAGTGACGCCATGCAGATTGAGACCCAGATCGAGTTCCCAACCCGATCATCACAAGATCGACTCAAAGATCGATCAAAGCCATCCGATCCAAGCAAGCGATCGAGCCGGAGATCGAGTGACCCGGATCAATCCCAGACGAGCCTTATCCGTCCAGCTGTCTTTGACGGCTAGCGAAGAGGGGACCAGTGGATGGTTTAGCCATTTTTGGCTAAAGCAGCCATCACTTTTTCTTATCCTTCATTCTGTCTTTTTGTTTTCATCTCTATCTTAGGCTCATCGCCATTGTTGAACAATTTAAGCTTTTTTTTTTTTGAGTTTTTGAACCTTTAAATCTTTTAATATTAAGCAAGTTTTTCTTTTAATAAATCGTTAATCATGCTTAGATTATCATTTAGTGCTTTCGATTCGGTCTTAAACATGTGTAGTGAGTAGTCTTCTTGGGTTTTCGGGGTTGAGGTGATTCAAAAGGGTTGAAAGGGTTTAAAGCTTTGTGTTTTCTTTGTTTTTCATAGCTTCTCTTCTAGGATCTTGGGATCTTAAAGCCTAGAGAGCCTTGGAAAAGGTCTTTATGAACCAAAGGTTTTCTTACCTTGACAGGATTCAGATGTCCTGGAAAACCAGATCCTAGAGGCTAATCTTTCCTTTCCCACACGCCATGGTTGTCTAGGGGATTAGTTAGGTCATTTATTTGAAATATGTCTTTCATGCTCTTCGATCTCTTTTTCCACCAAACGCCATGGGTTTGGAGAAGAGATTGAGGAAGTGAACCATACCTAGATGGTTCTTGTTTTATTTTCAATGCCTAGAGAACCTCACAAAGTGAGTAGATCTAAATATTTTCAAACCAAAGCTTAAACCTTTGAGATCCTTGAATATGACCCTCAACCCTGGACCCTCCTTTTTAGTGTTTTAAACCTCTGTTCATCATTCGCTTGTCATTTAGTTCGCATCCTGTTCATCACGTGTCATTTCTGTTTAAGTTGCTTTGTAGATCGATCCATTCTGCTCGATACAGTGCTCGATCTTGTGGTCTATTCACTGGTCGATTTTTAGTTTTTAGTAGCTTTGCACTTTTAATCTTTTGCTTGTTCCTCGTGGTAGTTAACCCTTTTCCAGGGATTTTAAAATTTTTTTGCATTGCATTAGGTCGTTTCATTTAATTTTCCTAGATTTTACCAATCATTTTCATAATCTGCTTAGATTTGCTCATCCCTTGCATTCTTAGTGTTCTTCCTGCTCCCTAGGTGTGGATTGATACCTCACTTGCATGCTATACTACATCTTGGTGTTGCATTTGAGCTTTGATAACCTCTCCTGCTTGCATTGCTTAGTAAAAGCCTGTTATCACTCCCCATAGTGATGGATGTATACTGTGGATTAAGAAGGAGGAATCTTGTTGGCTCTTCAAAGTCATTGAGGAACTTGTAGACATGCTTTCCTTGAATGTTCTTCTCAATGTACTGGCTCCTCCTAAGATAATCTATATCTATCTTCAATGGCTCCAAAGCATCCTCCTCATATTCCTCAAGATTTATACCACTGGCCATTAGAATGGCGGTCACAACTCCTCCAATGTAGAGATGTGGGTTCCTCTCCCTCTTCCCTTTGTTTAAGACCCAGCTCCTATAGGTTTGGAGCTGCTCCATCAGCATGGTCACAAAGCATGGGTATCTGCTTGGCGGCCATAGAGGTGTTCTGATTGCTTGCTATTTTAGATCATTTTAGGCTGCATTTCATGCATCTTTTTCTCTGTTTTTGCATTATAGTTTAGAATTTAGGTATCATTTGCACTTAGAATCAACATCGCATGCATTTACCTTAGGACTGCATACATTTGCATACATGTGCATGTTTGTGGTGATTTTCAGGTGTTTTTGGAGTTTCATGGAGCTGGGGAGGAAATGGATGCAGCTCATGATCAAAGAAGATGTCAAAAGTGGAGTTCTTGCAATGTCTGGTCCATATCGAGCAAGCATATCGAGCAGAACACCCGTGGAGTGTGCTCGATGCAAGCAGCAGGACGAGAGGAGAAGGATCAGCCCGAGGATTCCAAGACGTTGGTCTGCATCGAGGACCAGTATCGAGGAAGGACGTCGATACACGCTGCACGGGCCATATTGAGGTCGCATATCGAGAGGAGTTAGTCGATCTAGACGAGATCGAGTAGACAAATCGAGTGGAACGGTCGATCACGAGAGGATAAACCACCTATGCGTTAGCTTGAAAAGCAAATGAGGTGTAGATCGACCGAGTCACTCGATCCTCAAGGATAGATCGAACAGTCTACTCGATCTGCCACTCGATCTAAGCCAAAACGACCCCCCAAATCGATCATGTGGCTCGATCCAAGGAATACAGCCTAGTTGACCAAAAGTCAAGGAACGAGAGGGTACAATCGATCTAAGACTCGATGCAATTTGAATCGAGTCCCTGATCGATCAAACCTCTCGATCTATCCAACATGGGCATGAGATCGAGTCCTAGATCGACCAAAAGGACTCGATCTCGTGCCGAGGTAATAATTTATTTTCCCTCTTTTCTTCTTTCCCTCGTATTTTTAAATTCAAATCTTGGTCAAGGCAGGAATCTTTGACCATGAAAGATGTGCCTTGACCAAGCTTTTTGTCAGAAACCACTAGTTTTACCCATGGTTTTGTATTTTTGTTGGCCTTTATATTTCCAAGCAAACACACTCTCTCTCATTTGTGTTTCGAGATTTCTAAAGCAAGAGAGAGTGTGATTTTTCTTTCCTAAAGAGCTAACGGCATTTTCTTTCAAGCTTTGCAAAAGGTATTTTCGGGACTTTGTTTCAAATCTTTTAGAAAATTTCCTTTTCTTTGCATTGTTTGAATATTAGATGTTAGGGAGGTTTAACAATTTTTAAAACTAGCTGGATATTAGGAAAAATTCTGGATTTAATCTTATCTCTAGATTTGCTTCTCTATTATCTTGCTAGAATTTTTATAAATTCCCCAAAATTCTAGGGTATTTGCTATAAGTTTCTCTTTCTTGCTTAGTCTTTCTCTCAATATTTGCCGCCTTTGCTCATTCTCTTGTTCGAGAATTGTGTTTCAGGTACCATGGCTCCTAAGAGAACAAGAGAAGAGACAGCACAAGAGGGAGAAGCTCAAGCAGTGGTTCAGGAGAGGGTTAGATGGACCAAAGAGGAGAAACAAGCCAAGAAGAGGCTTGAAAGGCTGAGGTTCAATCCCACGAAGTTCGCAAGCAGAGATTTGTTGGCTAAGATGAGGATCTTGGGAGACTTCGATCAGCTTCTCAAGAACATAGGGCTCCGGTGTTTATCTCGTATGCATTGTTCGACATATCCCGAGGCGACAATCGATTTCCTAGCCACCTTGGAGTTTAATTATGAGAACCCAAGTCTTCCTACTCCTTCCCAAGGCCACATCACCTTCAAGATCAGGCGTCAAGCTTATCATCTCTTGATCCAGGAGCTTTGCCAAGCCTACAGTTTGATGGCTGATGCTAAACAAGTGGAGTTTCCCTCTTTCACTCAAGCTAATGACCTGTGGGATCTCATGAGCAATGATGATTACAAGGCGAATACGACGCAGATGAAGAGAGTGAGGAGTCCAGTGCTAAGATACACGCTCAAGCTGATTGCAAACACCTTCAGTGGACGGTCTGTGGCTCCCACAGTCACCAAGACCGAGCTTTGCTTCCTGTTCCAAGGCGTTAAGCATCTGCTGTGTGATCCCAAGGAGAACAAAGAGCCAATGGAAGACGAGCTCGGCGATGACGTGAACTATGGATGCATCTTAGCTGCCTCCTTGGTGAAGTACCAGGCGTATGCCTTGCGATGCAAGGCAAGCTCAGCTTTGATCGGAGGCTTCCTCACCTATGTTGGATCAAGCCGGAGTGCCACTAGCTGACTTTGTACCTGTCGTGGAGAGAGCCTACATGGACGAGGTTTACATGAGAAACACGGACAGCTTGGGATGCACGCCAGCCGAGGGTTTTTTCGCCTACTTGTTCATTGACCTTGAGAATGAGAAGCGAGTTTGCATATTGCCGAACAAGGAGGAAACCGAGCTGAAGGGAGTTGGCAACATCGAGTTCTTGCCGAGTCTAGAGGAGTGCTTCGCCCCTCTTGGAGCTACAGCCGCCCTTCAACGAGCTACTCGCCCACGTTCAGAGACTCCTGCCTCGGATGATGAGATGCCCGAGACCTTTGTCCTCCCCAAGATCAACTTTGAGCCGCAGACTAAGACCGAGAAGTTCTTTGCTTCTGTTGTGGAAATGCAAAGGAAGATCAAAAAATGGCAAAGCAAAGTGATCAAGAAGCTTGCCAAGAAAGTCAAGGCGCTTCAAGGGAGCTCACCTATGAAGGCTGCAAGTGAAGAGGTCAAACAACCCGAGAAGAGAAGGAGATCGACTGGTGGGAGTGTGTTATGTGAGCCTCACGGAAGCAATATCTTACCTGCTCGCCACTCGGTTCATGAAGGGGCTGCACAGGACAAAGGCAAGGCAGTAGCTCACGATGATCCTAAGAAGAGCAGTAGTTCTGGAGCAACCTCAAGCTCCAGCACGTCTCGATTCATGGCAGTGCCCATACCAAGGCTTCACAAAATAAAGCTTGCTGTCTACTTTGTATAGAGGAGTGACACCAAAATAAAGAATGCTCTTGGACACAGCTTCCAATGGAAATTTCATGGGCAATACTGTTGTAGATGGTCTAGCTCTTGTGGAGAACTTGGCACTTTCTAATGGAAACTATGGTGAAGAGTATGATAGAACATCTAGAGCTGTTGTAAGAAGGCAAGAGCACAACAAAGAAGGAGATTAAAGCTTTGAATGAAAAGTTAGACAAGCTGATGAATGTGTCTTTCAAGAATGTCAGTTTTGTTGGTGATAGTGTTACTACACAAGAGGAAGATGGGACAGTTGTAGAAGAAGAAGTCTTCTCTTGAATCAACAAGGAGGCAGTTTTAACAACTACAAGAACCATCCTAACTTCTCTTATAGAAGCACCAACGTGGCTAACCCTCAGGATCAAGTCTATCCATCACAAGCTGCTCAACGGAACCAAGGAACCAAACCTTTTGTTCCTTTCAACCAGCAGAACAGCTTTGCTTCAAGACCACCATTTCAGGGCGGTTTTCAACAAGCTAACTTTCATCCAAGACCAGATTTTATCCCACCAGGTTTTGGCAATACACAAACCTCTTCCAGCACTCAAGATGTTGATTTAAAGTAAATGATGCAACAGTTGTTGACTGGTCAAGCCAACACTACTATAGAGCTGCACAAAAAATTCGCTAAAATGCATAACAAAATAGATGCAACTACTTGTGACCTGAATGGCAAGTTAGATGCTCTGAACCAAAGAGTCAAGTCTCTAGAAAGCAAAGGAGCTTCATCTTCAAAGCCTCAGAACCATTTACCAGGAAAGAGTGAAGCAAATCCTAAGGAATTCTGCCACTTGCTTGCTGAAGAGGATGAAGAGTTTGATGATGAAGATGCTTCATTGGAAGAGCTTGGCATTATGCTTCAAGAGATGCTGTTACATGTGGACATGTTAAAGGCTGAGAGTGGGGGGGGATGTCATCAGTGTCATCATTGATGATCAAGAAACTGCAGACATTGTAGAGAAGTTCCTCCAAGGACTAAATGAAAGCTCGAACAGAGAAGAAGAGCAAGAAAGAGCCGCACAAGAAGTTGCTGAAAAGGAAAAGGCTGAGAAAGCTTTAGCTGCTCCAGAAGAAGAAGCCAAAACAGAGCTTAGTGAAGCTAATAAAGAGCTAGTAGAGACATACCACGCTGATGGTCTTGGCTAGAGATAGTCCTGAAGACTTCAAGGAGTAAATGATAGCCAAGTGGGCAGCTCCTCAAGCAGTAATGAGAAAGGTAAGGCTCCTGAAGTTCAAGCTTATAAACCACCAATCCCTTACCCCACAATGCACATTACAAAGGCTCATATGGCAGTCTACTCAAAGTTCTGGAAAGATATACAAGACGCTGGAATAAAGCTTCCTCATGGCACCACTTTGCTTGAAGTAAATGATCAAATCAGATTCCTCAAAGAAATCTTTGACAAGCTGAAAATAGTGGAGCCAATTCTAGAGAATGTGGGGGCTAATCTGAAGAGAAGCAAGGAGCTGAAGACATTGACAAAGCTTCCAAATCCAGGAAAGTATCTCATCACTTATGAGCATGAAATGCTAGACAATATTGGAGCTTTGTGTGATTCAGGTTCAACAGTGAATGTCATGTGTCTCCACTTAAGCCAAACCTTAGGAATTGAAGCCCTGCAAAGCCTCACCTTTGTAGATAACACCTCAACAAGACCCTTAGGCATGGTGAAGGATTTCCCTTTGAAGATTGGGAATTGCTTGGTGCCAACAGATTTTGTGGTTATGGAGAAGACATATTCAAGAGAGGTGCCACTTCTTATAGGAACAACATTCTTGGCAACAGTAGGAGCTCAAGTAGACTTCAAGAGAGGCTCTGTGATTTTGAAGAATATTGATGAGTTCAAAGTCTACAAGATTGTCTCTCCTTCCATAGCTTTTTGTGGAACATCATTGAAGAAGAGAGTGAGAAACAACAACTTCTAGAGCGTGTGGAGCATGCTATGAGCTTCACAATGAGTATGTTGATGAGAGGCACTCTATCGGTCCGTCATCTTGACCGATAGGCTGCTCGATAGCTCCTATACCGGTCACTCCTTGACCGATAGCCTTCGTGCCTTGACCGATAGGGCTTGCAGAGATTGTCAGCCTTGGTTCCCGTGCTCCATCTAAGCTTAGCAAGGCTCCTGGTTCATTTCCAAAGCTCCTCCTTGCTCCTCTTAGCTCCATAAGCACCTAAAAACATCATTTATGCGAAGAAGATGCAAACTACATCATAAATGCAACCTAAGTCTAGAAGGAGAAGAAATTGGAACTAAAGAGAAAGAAAACATGCAAAAGAGGACCAAAACATGAACTAAATGCAAGCCTAAATGATGTAAATGTATGAGATATCACACACCATCACCATCGTACCGGATCTAGTTAGAGAGTGCCGTGTGGCCAGATAACTGATTCACCATCATACCGGTCATATAAGATCATACCTTTGATCTTATATCATTTGGTATCAGAGCTTAAACGCTCCTACGCCAGGTTTTATCTATTCCTTTAGATATATGTTTTGTTTTCATTGCTTGTTTCTTTACCTTTCATAAACCAAATAAAAATCGTGTGTTTGCTTCCTGTTGTGTTTGCTTCATTATTGTCATAAAAATCCCAAAAAGAATTTGCTTGTTTAATTTGCTAGATTTTTATATAAACCCCAAAAGTCAAAACAAAAATTAGCTAACTGTTTTGTTTACTTGCTTCGGCTAAAACCTTGTTACACTTGTGCTTTTAATCTGTTTGTTAGTCTACGCAGGTAATACAGATGGGAGAATTAGGGGCACCCGTTGACATGGCACAGCTTTTAGGCGCTATTTAAGCCCTTGGCGAGAAATGACCAGGATTGAGCGATTGCCACCAGCACCACTTCTTCCAAGGAGAGGACCGTCGGGGCAGCCCTGTCAGCCAGTAGAGCAAGAGGAAACTGATGAGGACATGCCCGGCTTAGATGATGACCCGCCACCAGCACCAAATGTTCAGAACCAACCCGCGGGACGAGCTAGGGATCCTATACACCGAGGACGTATCTGAGAAGAAGAAGCTTACCGACCCAACAACAATGATGTTATGCTTAATGCTCCGATTGCTGGGAAGGTCAACCCCGAAGCTTACCTAGAGTGGAAAAGGTGGATGGAGTACATTTTTGAGTACTACGGTTACAATGACCAAAAGAGGGTGTCACTAGCAGCCGCTCAGCTAACTGACCATGCCTTGTCTTGGTGGAATCGAGACGTATCAGAGAGCAGGAGACACCGTCACGAGCAAATCAGCACGTGGGCCGAGATGCGGTTCAATATACGGAAGCGGTACATTCCACCTCATTTTCACCAAGACCTCCAGAAGAAGTTTCCTAAACTGGTGCAAGGCAGCCCGCTAGTAGAGGAGTACTTTGAAGAATTTGAGCAATTACGCAACCGCTTGGAGCTCAATGACACGGAGGAGACCCTCATGGCCAAGTTTATAGACGGTCTTCAGGACCGTATAGCAAGGAAGGTTGAGAGACAACCATAATGTGACATGTCCGAACTTTTACACTTTGCCATACAAGCGGAGCAGCACGTCAAGCTCAAGGTGGCAGCTACAAGTCATTCAAAGCCAAACACAAGCTGGACTCCAACACCACCAAATGCATTTGACAAAGGCAAAGCCATGGAAATTGATTCCCGGTTTAAAAAGCCAACAGCCGAGTGATCTAAAACCACTCGACCCTAGCAAGGGAAGCCTCCATTTACTCAAAGAACACGTGACATTACATGTTTTAAATGTCAGGGGAGAGGCCATATGGTTAGGGAATACCCCAACTACCGAGTCATGATCGTCACGGCCGAAGGAGGTTATGAATCTCAAGTTGAGATGGAAGAAGATATGATGGAGGCCGGAACTGAGGAGATTGAATATCCTGATTCAGGAGAGATGCTAGTGATTCGTAGAGCCCTCAGTGTTCTTGTTGAGCCAGAAACAATTCAGAGAGAAAACATCTTCCATACCAAGTGCACTATGAACACTGAGGTATGTTGTTTAATAATCGATGGTGGTTCTTGCACTAACGTGGCTAGCAAGTATATGGTAGAGAAGTTAGGTTTGGAGACTACAAAGCATCCGAGACCCTACAAGATAAGGTGGTTAAACGATGATACGAAGCTTAAGATAGCGTATCAAGTGGTTGTTACTTTCAGCGTGGGAAGGTACTTAGACAAAGTCACATGCGATGTAGTGCCAATGCAAGCGGGACATCTCTTGCTTGGGAGGCCTTGGCAGTTTTACAAGGAGGCTATACATCATGGCCATACCAATCACTACACATTCACACATAACAAGCGCAAGTACAACTTAGCTCCTCTCACGTCTAATCAAATGCTTAAAATGCAACTCAAATTCGCTAAGGATGCTAAGGTAAGTAAGACTAACTTATTTACTTCTACTAAAGTTATTAAACGGGCTTTAAATTGTCAAGATATGATGCTACTCATGGTCATTCGAGAAGGGTTACTTTCAGGAGCTAGTGAGATGGAGATACCTGCAGAGATAAGAACCTTACTAGACAAGTATCAAGACGTGTTCCCTGAAGAGATACCCTCGGGATTGCCACCAATCAGAGGGATAGAGCATCAGATAGATTTGGTGCGCGACTCAGCCTTACACAACATGCCAACTTACCGGATGAACCCCGCGGAGACTAAGGAGCTAGAGAAGCAAATACAAGACTTGATGTCTAAGGGCTACATTAGAGAAAGCCTAAGCCCTTGTGTGAATCCCGTCTTGTTAGTGCCTAAGAAGGATGGAACAAGGCGAATGTGCGTGGACTGCCATGCCATTAGCAACATCACCATCAAGTACCGCCATCCCATTCCCCGCCTAGATAACATGTTAGACAAGCTCAGTGGGGCTACCATCTTTTCAAAGGTGGGTTTAAAGAGCGGATATCATCAAGTACGTATGAAGGAGGGCGACAAATGGAAGACTGCTTTCAAGACCAAACACGGTCTATATGAGTGGCTAGTGATGCCATTTGGTCTTACCAATGCCCCGGGTACATTCATGAGGCTCATGAATCACGTCTTAAGGATTTACATCAGTAAGTTCGTTGTGGTTTACTTTGATGACATTTTAATATATAATAGATGCCTTGCGGATCACTTAAAGCACATTGAGCAAGTACTTTGTCAAGAAGGACTCTTTGCAAACCTCAAGAAGTGCACCTTTTGCACTGATAAGTTGGTGTTTTTAGGTTTTGTTGTAAGCTGTCAGGAACTAAGAGTGGATCAGGAGAAGATATGAGCTATACAGGACTGGCCTATACCATCTTTTATTGGATATGTCGGTAGCTTTCATGGTTTAGCCAGCTATTACCGGTGGTTCGTGAAAGACTTCAGCACCATAGCAGCCCCTCTCACCGCCGTGATCAAGAACGATGTAGCTTTTAAGTGGGGGCCAATGCAAGAAGAAGCTTTTGCCAAGCTAAAACTCAGCCTTACCGACGCCCCGGTATTAGTGCTTCCTGATTTTGATAAAATGTTTAAAGTTGATTATGATGCATCAGGATTAGGCATTGGAGCTGTTCTCACACAATGGGGCAAGCCAGTAGCCTACTTCAGTGAGAAACTAAGCGGGGCTACACTTAACTATCCCACATATGACAAAGAACTGTATGCCTTGGTGAGATCGTTGGAGACATAGCAGCATTACTTGCTTTCCAAGGAGTTTGTCATACACTCGGATCACGAGACACTCAAGCACCTCAGAGGCCAAACCACATTGAAGAGGAGACACGCGAGGTGGCTAGAGTTCAAAGAAACGTTCCCCTACATCATCAAGTATAAGAAGGGGAAAGAGAACATTGTAGCGGATGCTCTTTCTAGACATTACACTCTCATTACCACCATGGAGTCTCGTGTTATGGGATTTGAACACATAAAGGAGCACTATGAGGAGGACTCGGACTTTGGGATAATCTTTGAAAAGTGCAACAAAGCCCCATCAGGTCCATTCTATATACACAATGGTTTTCTTTTTCGAGATAAACATTTGTGTATACAGCAGAGATCCATGAGAGAGTTGCTGATCAGAGAATCACATGGAGGAGGGCTTATGGGACACTTTTGAGTAGATAAGACCCTAAGCGTGGTGGTGGAGCATTTCTTTTGGCTGCACCTCAAGAGAGACATTGAGCGTTTCTGTTCTAAGTGCATTACATGCCTTAAAACCAAATCAAGGTCCCATCCTTACGGTTTATAGATGCCTTTGCCCATACCTAACCTTCCTTGGGAAGATCTTTCTATGGATTTTATGTTAGCATTACCAAAGATCAGAGGCAAAGATTCAATATTTGTGGTGGTTGACCGCTTCTCAAAAACGGCCCATTTTATACCGTGTAGCAAGACGAATGATGCAACTTAAACCGCTGATCTTTTCTTTAAAGAGGTAGTGAGGTTACATGGGATACCGAGGAGCATCATGTCTGATAGGGATACAAAGTTCTTGAGCCATTGTTGGAGAACACTTTGGAGGAAGTTTGAAACAAAGCTCTTGTTCTCTATAACGTGCCACCCCCAAACTGATGGCCAAACCGAGGTGGTTAACCGTATGCTTTATGCTCTTTTTAGAGCCACGGTTGGTAAGAACTTAAAGAGTTGGCTTGATTGCATTCTATATGTTGAATTTTCTTATAACCGAGCCACCCACTCTGAACTAAACTTTCACCATTTTGAGATTGTTTATGGGTTTAAGCCAACTACGTCGCTATATCTTGCACCATTACCGCCAGCAGAACGAGCCAGCCAAGACGCATTAAACAAAGCCGAGCTGATCAAGAAACTTCACCAGAAAGCTAAGGAGAACTTGGAGAAGAAGGCACTATCAACGAAGCTGAACGTTGACAAGAACCGCAAAGAGGTCATATTTGAGCCAGGCGAATGGGTTTGGTTGCATATGAGGCCAGAAAGGTTCCCTAATCAACGGAAGAGCAAGTTGTCACCAAGAGGAGATGGACCTTTCAAAGTCCTTGAGCGGATCAACAACAACGCCTACCGCTTCGAACTTCCATGTGAGATGAACATTTCTAATAGTTTCAATGTCACTGATTTAGCTCCGTTTGATGTAAATATGGTTCTGAGGTGAGAACCTCTTCAAGAGGGAGGAAATGATGAGGACCTCCACCCGGGTAAGATACCCATTATGTATGAACCACCAAGAACACGTTCAGGCACAAGGACCATGAGGAAAGAATTCAACAAGGCTGTAGAGAACCTCCTCAACCTAAGACAAACAGATCATATCAACACTCTCTTCAAACAGCTACGCATGACGGGACAAGAGGAAGACACGGAACGGGACGGGACAACACGACGACACGGAACGGGACGGGACGAGACAGTACGGCAGCATTACGGACCGCCCTCATACCACGGCCGACCGCATTACGTACCAGCCACGTACCACAGACGAGAGCATTACGGTACGCGTGACCGGAGGACACAACGATCAAATGGGCCAACACTTAGGCGAATTCCAAGGTGACCAAAGCCCAGCCAAGTTCAAGGGAGAGCTCAGCTTAGATGAATGGCCCCTTCTCAAAGACAGCCTCGGCCCAAATTTGCTCATCATCGCCCCACTTCAAAACGACCAAGTCTAAAGCAAGCGTGATGACAAAGACTTACCATATTCGGATACAAAACCAATCAAGAGGCAACAGTAAGAATTTGTCATTTACTTCATTATATTTCGTGTTTTCCTTTTTGTTTTGCAGGGATTTATTCTTAGTTTCGTTATAGAACTTTTAGAATAAACTTTGTAATCTTTTGTTATTTCTTTTGTATTTTCGGTCTTGCATTTTTCTTTTATTTTCGACCCTAGAAGATTAAGCCTGACGAACTATTAATAAAGTTCCACATGCAGCATTGTAGACACACTTTTTACCCTATTATCAATAAAGATGAACTTTCTTCAAAGAAAGCAGCCGCCGAGTTCTAGAACAGTTGAGTGGATTCCCCTATTGTTCTTGAGTTCATACTGATTTATCACGCTCCTATCATCAACAGTGTGGGTGTCAGCTCGATCCATTTCCCCATAATCACTCGTTTGGTTAAGTAAAGAGAGCCGTTTGGCCAGTGATTTAGCCACCACTACATCACACCATCACCATTGAACCGGATCTAGTTAGAGAGTGCCGTGTGGCCAGCTAACTGATTCAACATCATACCGGTCATATAAGATCATACCTTTGGTTCTCGTCGTTAGATCCCTAAACCTTAGTTTTCCTTTTAGCTTTCATTCGATTAGGAAAAGTAGAGATGTGTTCATGCATTCCCTTTAGTATCATTTTCTAGCTTGTTTCTGTTGGATCTAGATCTAAAGTCCTCTAAAACCCGACAAAATCCGCACTAGTTCGTAACTTGTAGATCTGTGATGTGTGCTAGGTTGTTATTTAATTTCAGAACTTAGATCTAGATGTGGATTAATATGGTTTATTGTTGCTTGGTATTGTTTTGCTTGTGAGAATTGTGAATCTGCATTTGCATATAGAGTGTTGAGAGCACAAATTGCATTCATGACCAAAGTACAGGACATGTTGAGATGTTAGTACTGTTTGGATGTGTGGTGACCTGCGGTTGTTGGGATTTAAGCCCATACCGTAGTGTTCACGTGAGGCCTGGTTGACAAACGCGTATGGGCAAGGGTGTTAAGCTTGCATGGTGCGACCTGGGGCTGGGGTGTAAGTCACAGAATGTCAGCTGGGGCGTAGAGCCAGCATGGGGTTCTGTATCGCGAGTGGCGTGTAGTTACTTGTTTCTTTGTTTACGTTATGCTTTTGATTGTTAATTGTTAGAGGAATTGTTAAACTGCGCTTGTTCGTTTGGGTGTGGCTAGCAACAGGTTTGGGTAATGGTATATGTGGTGGACCACATCTATGAATTCTCTTGGGTAATCTAAATTACTCATCCCCTCCCTGTCCCTTTTCCCCCTTGCGCATGTGAGCAGGAGCAGCAGGAGTGATTATCGCATGATGGTGGTGATTGGTTCTTTAGTTTGATCCTTAGGGAATCTAAAATACTTAGATTTCTATTTTCAAATGATTTCAGTTGGATTTGAGACTTATTAATGGTTTATTTTGAGTTTGAGTTGGTATTTGCAAGACTATTGTTGATTAATGAAAGAGTAATGATTTGGGGTGATTATTGTGTGGTAACTTAGTTGGAAAGTTGAGTGTATAACACGTCATCTCATTTATAGAGAGACGGGTGTTATAGTGTGGTATCAGAGTCAAGGATACCTGTCAAACAGGTTATGACCTGTGAGATGTGTTTTCAAAAGAAAAAATCGTTTTCAAAAGTTCATAAAGTGGGTTGGGAATTTTTTCTAAAGTAAAAGAGAACACACCTTACCGCATCACTCTGCTCTCCAAGCTCAGTAAGTTAGAATTTTTTTGTTATCTTTAATATTGTCTTCTGTTTCATCTACATCTACATTTGTCTGTCTTCATCTGCTGTATCTGCATCTTCTGTGGCTAATCAGAATCGGGTTATACATGTATTCTGATTAAGTATTCTTGTGAATATATGCCACCAAAGGGACACCGTTTGACTAGGGCTGCTGCACGTCGTGAGAGTGAGGAAGGAACCCAAACCACTTCAAAAGAAGTGTGAATGGAGGCAATACCGAGCGGAATCGTGCCATGGAGCATGCAAAGGAAGCACGTGCTCAAGATTTAGCCTCATAACAGGCTTTAGCTGCGGAACCGGACTGTGCGGCCACCCAGGCTTGAGAAGAGCAGGCGCATGTGGCTGAGCAAGCGTGAGTTACGGACCAAGCGCGTATTGCATAAAAAACTCGTATGACTGAGCAGGAACGCATTGCTGAGGAAACTCACATTGCTGAGCAGGATCGAGTTGCAGAGGCAGATGCTGAAATAGAAGAGCTAATGAGGTACTGTGAGAGGTATGATATTTCTCTTCGTGGAAACCCCAATGCGGAAGGAACACACCGAGGTGCCAATCTGTGCCCTGATGAGCCGCAAGTGGATGTACATTTACCCCTGCCACCACCCTTGGGCTGTGGGCAGGAAAGAGAGCATCTACCGACCTATTGGGAGGCTATGAATCACGTTCGTCTCATGGGGACTGAGATGTTTGCGAGCAAGAGTGACACTACTGCCGCAGACAGTTTGAAGAAGAAGTCGGAGAGGAATATTGATGAAGCAAGATGTCCGCAAGCATACCGCAGAAATCTGGCTGTCCAGTACATGAAGGACGAGGCACTGGTATGGTGGGAAGGTCATGTGGAGATAGCTGAGTATGAACTCACCTGGGAAGATTTCAAGGAAGAATTTTCCGGTAAGTACTTTCCTCGTGATAGGGTATAAGTTTTACCCTGTTTTAGTATACTGCAAGTGCACAACAATGCAGTTGTAGCACAAGAGGTTATCGAATCCCAAGAGAGTAAGTAAACTACACTATAGAGTTCAGGTTCGGACTAACCTAAGCAGTAGGTAATGTATGTAATGCGAAATAGCAAAATAAATGAAAGCACGAACTTTGTTTATTGATCTAAGTTTCAGAAAGCTAAAAGCGCTAAGTCAGGACAATTCGCAGGTTGAATCCGAGAATATAAAATGCATGCAATCAAGAATGAATTAAACCCGTCTTGAACTTGAAACACAATGATATAACTAATCAATTCTCATTTCAAAAGTTATCTATGCCTAAATCACAGAATTTCAAATCTCTTTGCAAATTCTAACAATCTAAACATGCAATAATGATCAGGTTCAATTGTTCACAAAAATCCTAAGTCAAATCTCTTTGCAAAAAGGCATTTTGCTCATCTAATACTAGTTCAGGTGATTTAACAATGTTCTCACATCTATTAAACAACCTAGGGTTTTGAAATGCAGATGATTAGTCAAAGAAATCAATATAAATGCAAGCACATATGAAGAACCAATAGATTTTCCTAACAGTTTAGCGATTCTACAAACTCTTCATCAACATTTGAATGATCATAACTTAACTAACAGATTACTCAGACATGATTATGAAAACACAAAGCATAGCTGAATAAAACTGCATTAAAAGAATAGAGTATAAGATAAAAGGGTTCGAAATCTTCTCTAAAAGAGTACAGGATTTGTCTCTCCAAAAGCTCTGAATAAATCTCTCTCTAAGGCTCTCTGAATTCTAAGATACAAGATAAAAGCCAACAATGGCTGAGAAACCTAATATACAAGCTAAAACACGAGCTGGAGTCTTCTTGCAAATAGTGGAACGTCTGGGTCAAAAGTGCAATATCCTATCCATCTTTTAAATGAAACACGTGATCCTTCTCAGATGCGGGTGAAAAGCGTCACCCTAGGGTGGTGACGATCGTCACCAATGCCAATCAACGCCTTCTGAGTTCCTGACTTAGGGGTTGATTCTCGCTTTGATCCAAAAAGGTCCAAAACCTCCAATTATGCTCCAGTTTTGCTATAACCTGCAAAGACTCTACTAGGACTCTAAAAAGACAAAAATACTCAATAATAAAGACTTATACCATGGTTAAAAACCATAAAAACTATGATATATCAATTCTCCCAGACTTAGCTTTTGCTTGCCTTCAAGCAAACATCAGACAAAGAATAGGGTCGAGGTTTGAAAACAGAAACAATCAGCTAAACATTGGAACGCCACATTGATCAACACTATCAAATCCACATACTACGGAGCCAACACAGGATCAAATTTCAGTCTACTTATCATAAGCTTAGCAATCTCTAAAATCAAGTTCAAGTCCCTTCAAGAAATCCAAAATCTCTACTGCTAACTCCTTTTATTTATCTAAGTGTGATATCTCATCAAAGATTTATCAACTCAATCACTTATAGATTCTTTTCCCTTCCTTAACCCTGAACAAATCAGTCTCAACACATCTCTCCTATTTTCTCTTCCCTTGATCTATTTTTTTTATTTCTTTGATTTTTCAACTTCTTTTCTCATCATTCATTTTTTTTACAGTCTAAGATATGGTGCTACTCAATACTTATGTTCCTTGTGAGGAGAAAGGTTCATGAGTGTTCACTACTGTTGTTGCTTGTAAGGAGACAGGGTCGTGATGCACCATTCTACAGACTCAAACTCTTAAAAGTTGTATCAGGGAAGAACAAAGAGAGACTGCATCTAAACATTCTTGTCAGTGTTGAAAGAGAGAATCAAGATCAATGAGTATCAAGCCCCGATATGAGAAGTTTAAAGTTCATTAAGATGGAGTCAACAATAAATTTTCCAGATTCTCTAAGAACCTAAACCTTCTTTGCTAGACTGATCTACCTATGACTTTAAACTTAGTAAGACTTGTAATCAACAACTGTGGCAATGGTTTTTATAAGCATCAATGTTTTGTGGTTAGTTCCAAGAAAAACTAACAGTTTCAAAATTTTGACTCTATAAAAGAGGTTTTTGACTCAATTTTCAGACTCTAAAAACAAAACAAAATGTACACAACGTCGATAGCCACCTCCCCCAGACTTAAACAACATTGTCCCCAGTGTTATCAAGCCTAGAGTTTCTCAAGAAGAAGTAAGAGAACGTGTAGAACCGAGTTTGAAAGTGGTACCTCGCGAAGGATTGGGTGCCCTCAGTGGTGACGATCGTCACCGTGTGTGAAACTCGAGAATCGTCAGTTAGGTGTGTTAAACGTTATGTTATCATTTGTACTCTAAAGTCAGACTGTTAGAGCACTCAAACACACGTGAAAAACATCCAAATATAGCATAACTCCTAGTTCAACAAGGTCATAAAACAACATCAAAGCAACTAACATACTGACTCAAGAGAAAAACATAAAAATGACTCACGAGAAAGAAAATAAAAGGGAAAAATGGAACAAGTAATCAGAATAACATAGGTCCAAATACATTACGCTTATTAAGTGAATCAAGTTCTACTTGTATAGCGTCCATCAATTTTATCCAGTAATATCTCTTTTGGCATTCATACATGGACTTAGGTTCTGGATCTTCGTTTTCCTCATATATGTCTTTAGACACAAGGTATGAGAAAACATCATCAACATCAACTGTTTCATTTTGATTCTGATAGGGCTCAAGTTTTACCCAAATAATTTACTACTGCAAGTTCACAACAAAGCAGTTGTAGTATAAGGGGTTATCAAATCCCAAGGGAGTATGTAAACTACACTATCGATTATAGATTCAGATTAAGCTAAGCAATAAGTAATGAATTTAATGCAAAACAGCAAAATAAAAGTAGGCAGGCGAAATTTATTTGATCTAAGATTCAGGCTAAGTCAGGACAATTTACAGGTTGAATCCGAGAATGTAGAATGCATGAAATCAGGAATGATTAAGAACCGTCTTAAACATGAATCGCAAAGATATAACTAATCAGTTGTCACTGCAGAAGTTATCTATGTCTAAATCACAGAGTTTCAAATCTCTTTGCAAACCCTAACAACTTAAACATGCAGTAATGATCAGGTTCAATTGTTCACAAAACTCTTAAGCCAAATCTCTTTGCACTAAGTCGTTTTGCTCATCTAATGCGAGATCAGGTGATTAATAATGCTCTCACATCTATCAAACAACCAAGGGTTTCAAAATCTAGATGATGTGTCTAAGAAATCGATATGAATGCAAGCAAAGATGAAGAACCAATGGATTTCCTATAAGTTTAACAATTCTACAAACTCTTCTTCAACCTTTGAAAAGTCCTAACTTAACTGACAAACTACTCACACATGGTGAATGAAACAAATATCATGAAAAGAATAGATTGCATAAAAGAAATAAGAAATAGAAATAAAGGAGTTCAAAATCTGCTCTGAAGGAGTCTGATTTGTCTCTCCAAAAACTCTGCTACAAATCTCTCTCTCCAGCTCTCAAAAAGAATAAGATACAAGATATCTGCAAAAAGAATGGCTGAAAAACCTAATATACAAGCTAAAACACGATATGTGGCCTTTTTGCAAATACTGGAACTTCTGGGCCAAAACTGCAATTTTTCTCAATCTTTTAAAAACCAGCCACGATCCTTCCTCAACGGGTGACAAGCGTCACCAGGTCAGTGACGGTCGTCACCCAAGCCAGAAGAACACTTCTTAGTTGTATACTTCGGGGCTGTAACTTGCAATGCTCCAAAAAGCTTCAATATCTCCAATTATGCTCCAGACATGCTATACTGCAAAGACTCTACTAGGACTCTAAAAAGA
The DNA here is from genome assembly GCA_911865555.2 of Thlaspi arvense. Classification (NCBI taxonomy): domain Eukaryota; kingdom Viridiplantae; phylum Streptophyta; class Magnoliopsida; order Brassicales; family Brassicaceae; genus Thlaspi; species Thlaspi arvense. Next base: position 27,491,604 of record OU466859.2, on the reverse strand, counting down.
CAAAAAAGACTCAATAAAAAGGACCTATATCATGGTTAAAAACCATAAAAACCATGATATATCAGATTCCATATCTTTCCATTTTGGATGTAATTGATAGAAATCTCATGATTTCTTTCGGTTTCATAATGTTCTGCATTATCATTCATTTCATGATTTTCTTCCTCCAAAATATTTTTTGCTATTTTGGGTGTGCTCTGCAGTTCAGCTTCCTTTTGCTTTCTTGATTTTTTATTTTTAGAATCGACAGGTCTACCACGCTTCAACCATGTTCTGGACTCACGTATATCATCTTCTCTTTCACGCTTGTGGCATTTCAATACGAGCAAGAGCATTTACAGCTGGTATATGGGATTTAGTTACCGTTTTGGTATCTGCAAATGCATCTGGTAGCTGATTGGCTATACTATGCAAATGCATAATTCGTCGAACTTCTAGTTCAGACTGTTTAATGGGAGGATCAAGGTGTAACAATGTTGGTACACTCCAATTTATATCATTTCCCATTTCTTTTTTTCTCCCCCTAGAACCGGGAATACATTTTCATCAAAATGACAATCCGCAAACCGTGCCGTAAATATGTCTCATGTTTGTGGTTCTAGTTACCATATAATTGAAGGAGAATCATAACCAATATATATTCCTAACCTTCTTTGTGGTCCCATCTTTGTGCGTTGTGGTGGTACTGGCATATATACTGCACAACCAAAGATTCTTAAATAAGAAACATTTGGTTCTCGACCAAATACTAACTGTAATGGAGAATACTTATGATGCGCACTTGGCCTTATCAGAATGAGTGCTTCTGCATGCAAAATGGCATGTCCGTATACAGAGGTCGGAAGCTTTGATCTTATGATCAAGGGCCTTGCAATCAATTGCAAAGTTTTATTAATGATTCAGCCAAACCATTTTATGTGTGAACATAAGGTACATAATGTTCAACTTCGATTCCCATGACCATTCAATAATCATTGAATGCTTCAGATGTGAATTCACCAGAGTTGGCTACTCTAACTTTCTTAATGGGATAATCAGAAAACTGAGCTGGCAGTTTGATTATCTGAGTTAGAAATCTCACAAATGCCATATTTCGAGATGATAATAGACAAACATGTGATCATCTACTGGATGCGTCAATTAGTGCCATAAAATAGTGGAAAGGTCTACATGGTGGATGTATTAGTCCACATATATCTCCTTGAATTCGTTCAAGGAACTTTGGTTATTCTATATCGATTTTGGTTGGCGATGGCCTTATAATCAATTTTCCAAGAGAACATGCAGCACATGTCTTTTTACTTCCCTGATAGATATCCTGGATTTTCAGTGAATGACCATGTGAGCTCTCTATGATTTTACGCATCATTGAGGTGCCTGGGTGACCGAGGCGATCATGCCATAATGTGAAATCATCTGGATTTATATTGATCCCTAGATGAAATTCTACTACATCTATATAAGTATTATGAACCAGAAGAAAGTTCGGGGAACTTTTACAATATAAGCTTTTTGCCTGATTTATTAAAAGTTATGTACATATACTTCTTTCCGCCCTCACTTGCAGACTGAGTGTCATATACTTGAAGGTATATGTTTTTGAAACTCAACAATTCTATTCTAGAATCTTGAGAATACAGAGCATTATTTATGGAAAAATTTGTCCTGTTAGGCAAGGTAAAGTTGGCTCTACCAGTTTCTTCAATCAAGTCTATAGGATCCGAAATTGTATTGACAATGATATTTGTCGGTTTCAAACTAGAGAAAAATCTCTTTTGTCTCAGAATAGTGTGCGTTGTTCCACTATTTGGTATACAAGTTTCTCGAATCTGTTTCTTGGATATTGTTCCATTCGTATTGTGATCCATTTCTGTAATTTACATAATTAAATCCAAAGCAAATTTTATTAATAGAAAAGGAACACACAATAAATATATATTACATTGTTGTCAGAAACAATATTATTTGCTTTAAAACTGAAATTGTAATAATTATACATGGCATTACTAGAGACTATTCAGTAGTATCTCTACAAGCATTTTAGTTATTTCTGATATCAGCCTCGTCGAAATCATTTGCAAAGTCAAGGGAATCCAGGTACTATGCACCCTCGAAGTTTTCAGTGAGGTTCACTTCTTTCCCTTTGCCTTTTGTGGCCTCTTGGTACAACTTGCAAAGATGTGGAGCGGTTCGACATGTGCGGGACCAATGTCATTTGCACCCACATCTGTAACATACATCCTCACGCTTCTGGGTGGGGGTTACTTGGGTTTCCTTTCCTTTGGAATGTATTTCGGATCTAACCCATTTGTTTAATTCCCTCCCCTTTGCATTGTAACCTCTCCCACGTCCGCGATGAAATCGACGGCCACGACCCCGATAGGTTTGACTATTCTTTGGATTTCCCGCATTCGTTGCATTCACTTCTGGGAATGCTTTCGTTACTGTAGATCGGGAATTGTGATTTTTGATGAGGAGCTGGTTATTCTTCTCAGACAGCATGGGTGTCACAATTAGTTCAGAGAACCTTGTGTATCCGCATTTTCAATATAATTGTTGCAGGAGAAGGTGCTCCTTGTGGAAAGTGACATAAGTCCTCTCGAGCTTCTGTGACGAGCTTTCCACAGTACTTCAATTGTGAGACTATCCTCAGCATAGCGGAATTGTAGTCATCTACTTTCTCGAAGTCTTGGAACCTTTGGTTTTTCCACTCTTCTAGAGCATGAGGGATGTTGACATCCTTCTGGTTGTCAAACCTTTCTTTTAGGGCTCGCCATAACTCTGCTGGGTCTTTTATGTGCGCATAGTCATGACTCACATTTTCATCCAAACGCTTCCTCATGATGTTGCAGCTGTGTGTTTATCGCTTCCACGTTGTCTGGGGCAGGCGCTTTGGTTCCAGCTTTAATCGTATCAGTTAACTTTTTCATTTTCAGATAAAGTTCTACGGTGGTAACCCATGCTATGTAGTTTGCTCCAGTTATTTTGAGAGCCGGGAACTTAAGCTTCTCAATGTTTGCCATTTGGTTTTCTAAAATAAAGGACAAATAACATAATTAGAAAGGTGATTGTATTAAACTTAGAATATGCGACGTGTCGGAATTAATAACGAGATTACAAGGAAAACTAATGCATAAAACATCAAAATAAAAATCATCAAATATTCTTCCGGAGAGAATTCTCCGATGAGGAAACTATAAAAGGCAACAAGAATATAACAAATTACAAAAATTAGAAAGAGATGAAGCATTTTTGTTTTATGAAAATAAATGATTTTGTTTGAAGAGGGTTTTGAGTGAAGTGAATGAATGAAATATGAGAGTATTTATTGATGATGAAATACTGTTATTAGTTGTTAAGTAGCTGTTTGAAAAAGGTGAAAATTTTTTAAATTTTTCTTTGTTACCGTTGGGTGGTAAAGAGTTAAAAATAAAATCAATCCAAAGTTTTAAAGAACAATTGGTTAGATCAATCAATTTTCATATGAAATGTTTATATACAGGTGGCTGAGCCTCCATTTATAATAACCATAATATATATAAACATTTAACAGTGATCTTATGGTGACGGAATCATCTACGTTTAGACTATAATTTAATTATAAGGCGGTTTAACCGTCCAACATAATATAAACAGTAAATAAATGAATATGTTGCATTTAGCATCCACAGTATAATGATTATAAAATATTAACGAGGTGACAAACCGCCCACTGTAATATTAAGTAAATAATGGTGTATTAAACAACTACTTAATAATTCCTGCTCATTGCTTAGCTGATAACGTGTTATAATAATTAATCGTATAGATAAATATGAATAAGGACGAAAATTTTATACCTGCAGAAAAGAAGATACTAAAAGAAGAGAGAGAGAGAGAGAGCTTCACTATCTTTTTATTTTGTTGAAGAATGAGATATCATAAAATGTTCGTTTATATAGAAGTGAAAAAGAGAAATTTATTGTGTATACATAGTTACGATGGGCTCCACAATTTATTTATCATATTTTGTACGTGTAGCCTCAGTCTGTGACCATTTGCCTCTGTCTATTTTTGACTTTCATAACAGTTTGAATTTTATGGTTTAATCTTGTCTCTTGATCATTGTTCTTGCCCCTTGGTAGTTTAGATCTATCATCTTTGCATTTTAATCTCATCTAGTCATGTTTAACTCTAAACAAATGAGATTAAACATGATTAGTGAGTAGTCTACCTTAGATTTAGGGTTCTACGTAGGGAAAGTGGTGATTAAGATGTGATTAAAATGTGATTAAGGGGTGATTAGGCTAATTTAATTGTTCGTTGTTGTATCCTTCTCTTGCAAAGTGATTATTGTTCATAAAACTTGCCCCTTTTGATTGAATATGATATTGATTGATGCATATGGTTCACTAAAAGGCTTGTTATCTCATCTCTAAGCATGGTTCGCTTATTTGGCTTGATAGTTTGGTTGGTCTATGTTTCCTTTGTTCAGTGACCCAAAGTGATAGTTCACCATTGCTAGATGATTCGCTTAGGGCTAGATAATGCTGGTTTTGAGATTCTTGCTTGATGGTTAGATAGTATGCATTGAAAGATCTTGCCTTTGTTTGATTCCTGCTCATTGCTTAGCATTGTTAGGATGTTGCAGCTGTGTGTTTAAGTCCATATTCATGATTAATGTTTAGGTAACTAGGTCCTTAATGGTTCACAAGATTGATAAGTTGATCTGAATTCTTGCTTGGGGGAGAGAAAGTTTGCTTGATTAGTACATCTCTTAGGCTATAATGGTTTTGATCTTTATGCCCATGGTTGAAGAATACACCATCACAAGTGGGTTTGACACTTCAATCTTGTTGAATATGAACTGCTTATTGACGCCAAGTTGGTTCCTTTTAAAAACCTTGACTAGGAGTACAACATTGAGAATTGCTTGCTTATGAGTGCTTGATGGTTGCCTTTGTTAGAAATCTCCATTTTTCACTCTTGAAAACCACTATCCCACAATTGCTTAGAACCTTGAGTCTTGCTTTTAATCAATTGTCTTTAAGATCATTTTTCTTAGTTCTTGCTTTATTTATCATTCTTGTTTAGTTCTTGCTTAGTCATTTCTTTAAGTTCATTTCTTAGCTCTTTTAACTTGTATTTTGTTTCTGTTTTCTTTCCATTGCATTGTTAGGTTGGTAGACTTCTCCTTTATCAATCAAAACCCTAGCATTGCTTAGCTTATGGCATTTTTTGCATCTCATCTTCCACAAATGAATTGATACCAGATCCCTATTATACAACTGATTAGAGGCTAAGGATAATTGGTTCAGGACCGAAAACCATCTTGTCTCAGTACCCAAGGTGGAGCTCAAACCACTTCCTTAAGGGCTAGAAGTGGACAAGGCCAAGATAGATGTGATACTACACTTAGAGCCTCCAAACTCAGTCGAAGGAATCAGAAGCTTCTTGGGGCATGCTGGGTTTTATAGGAGGTTCATCAAGGACTTCTCCAAGATAGGAAGGCCACTAACAAGGTTGCTGTGCAAGGAAACAGAATTTGTTGTTGATGAAGATTGCTTGCTGGCTTTCCTTACTCTCAAAAAAGCTTTAGTGAGTGCACCAATAGTACAAGCGCTAAATTGGGGTCTTCCCTTTGAGATCATGTGTGATGCAAGTGACTATGCTGTTGGCGCTGTGTTGGGACAGAAGGTTGACAAGCACCTATGTCAGCTACTATGCTAGTAGGACACTAGATGAAGCTCATACCAGGTATGCCACAACAGAAAAGGAGCTTCTAGCAGTATTATTTGCATTTGAGAAGTTTAGAAGTTATTTGGTTGGGTCCAAGATGATAATCTATATTGATCATGCGACATTAAGGCATATATATACCAAGAAGGATACTAAACCAAGACTCCTCAAAAGGATACTCCTGTTACAGGAATTTGATATGGAGATTTTGGATATGAGAGGCATTGAAAATGGTGTGACTGATCACCTCTTAAGGCTAAGGATTGAAGACTTTGTCCCTATCAATGATATTCTACCCGAACAGCAACTGAGTGCACTGGAAGTAAGGAAGGATGAGGTGATGAGTTTACAAGATGAAACGCTGCCTTGTGATATCTCCACTATTTATACCATCTTAGCATGCATTCATCACTAGTATTTTGTCCTTAAATATGCATATTTTACTTGTTATTATCCCATTTGCATACATTTAGTAGTTAGTGTAGTTTAAGGTGTTGCACTGCATTTTGTTTGCATTTGGAGTTTTATTTAGGTAGAAGAGGATATTTGGAGACCAATAGGTGCAATGGGTGAGAGCAAGGAGTAGAGCAAGGAGAAGAACGAGGGTGGATGGTGCAATATCGAGCAGGATATCAATGTAGCCTGGTCGATATGGAGTGTATCATACTGTGTATCAATCACTTGATGTCGATACAGAAGAGGTGTGGCATACAGAGGTGAATATCAACTAGAAGGGACCTCAATACATCAAAGGAAGCTTGTACCGAGCAGTGTATCGAGCACCCAAGCCGATACACTTAGTGACATGACAATACCGAGCAGCATATCGACTTGGGAGTGCCCCATATGCCTTAACTAAAAGATGATTGTACCGACGTCTATACGGAGAAGGGTCAAGCCGATACACCCCTGAAGTCTGATGTATCGATCACCGTATCGACCAATACCACATCAATAAACCCTCAAGGAGAGCCAGTATCGAAGAAGCCGATATGGTGCAGCCGGGTCAGCTAAAAATTGGTTTTCTCTTGGTTTACTAGGGGTTTGTAAGCCTCACTATAAATACTTTAAGTCCTAAAATGTTTAGGCATTCTGATTTTTATTGTTGTGAGCTTAAAAACCTTTCTCTTCTGGGTTATCTTTGTAAGACTTGTTTGATTTAGAGAATTTGTATGTTTCTCTTTATCTATTCTTGTCTATTCTGCTTTCTTATCATGCTTAGCCATTACTTCTCTTTGGAATATGTGATTTTGATCATGACTAGTGAGTACTCTCTTTTAGGGTTTAAGATGGGATAGATTAGAGGGGTTGTAGGATTCGATTAGTGATGTCTTGTGCTTAATATGATTGTGTTCTCTCTATTAGATGTGCTTAACACTAGATTTTCTTTGGCCAAGTTTGTTTAGTATACTGCTTCCTCTTGTGCCTAGTAAGTGTTTGATGAAATGCTGCTTAGTCTTTTAGAGGATTTGTTTATCTTAGCTTAAGCGATTAGATGTCTAACGAACATTTTTGGCTTTATTGGATTTCTGTCTGAATGCTTATTAATCATCTGTTCAGTATTCAAAGTTGTCTTGAATTTGTGCTTAGCAAAGTGATTAGTACCAAATAAATTGGGCTAGTTGTTAATCCTATGCCGAGAAGATAGCATTGCTTGAATGGTTTTCGAAGCATCACTAGTTTGATTCTCATCCCCTCTTAATCAATAACCCGCATCTTAGGTCCTTGCTTTTATCTATTGAATCTCATATTTCGAATTTGCATTGCTTAGTCTTGATTAATTTAATCACTAGAGTTTGATCACACTTGTTATCTTTATTTTTCTTAACTTAAGTGAACTGTTGCATTCCTAGTGTCATACTTGCCCATTTGGATTGATTCCTCACATATTACAATGACATGAGTGTATGTGGAAATTAATTAGAGGTCAAAACCTTACATCAATTTGGCGTTGTTGCCATATGGGCTTGTTCTAAGAATAGGATTTATATATTGCTCGAGATTAAGCTCGTAATTTCTGTTTTGTTACTGATTTGGAAAGTTGTTCTCTCTCTTATAGGTGCATGAACTTTGGGTATAAAGGAAAGCAGAATCTGCTTCCCTGTCAAAACAACATCCTACAAGTTGAGAGAGCTTTCAGAGAAAGAAGAGAAAGAAGAGAAAGAAGAGAAAGAGAAAGGCTTCAGAGGTTCCACCAGCTTAACATGGATCACGATGTTGATGATATTAGACATCAAGGTCCACAAGGAGCTCCAGGAATGCAAGGGGTACAAGGTGCTGCAGGCGCACAAGATCAACAAGGCCAACAAGGCCAGAAAGGAATGCAAGGTGTGCAAGGGCAAAGAGGACCAACTCACGCCCCACGCCCCATGAGACTTATTGGCGCAGGCGATGCCCCCAATGCCTACGACAACAGAAATGGCATCATTCCTCCTGCAGCCCAAAACAATAACTTTGAGATCAAGTCTGGCCTTATCTCAATGGTTCAAAGCAGCAAGTTTCATAGATTGCCATTGGAAGATTCCTTAGACTATCTGGACAACTTTTACAGATTGTGTTCCCTCACCAAGATCAATAGAGTTAGTGAAGATAACTTCAAGTTAAGGCTCTTCCCATTCTCTCTAGGAGACAAGGCGCATCACTGGGAAAAGAACTTGTCCCAAGGGAGTTTACCGGCTGGGATCAGTGTAAAAAAGCATTCCTAGCAAAGTTCTTTAGTACATCTAGGACTGCAAGGATAAGGAATGGCATTTCAGGCTTTTCACATAGAAGGAATGAGTCATTTGGAGAAGCATAGGAGAGGTTTAAAGGTTATAGTCTTTAATGTCCACACTATGGCTTCTCAACTAAATCTTTGCTGTCTACACTATATAGAGGTGTTCTCCCAAAGATAAGGATTCTCCTTGACACAACTAGTAATGGGAACTTTCTCTCTAAGGATGTGGATGAAGGTCTTGAGCTTGTTGAAAACTTGGCTCAAAGTGATGGAAATTACAATGAAGAATTTGATAGATATCAAAGAGGAGAAGAAGGTACTACAAAGAAGGAGTTAGAATCCACAAGAAGAGAGCTGAAGGAGCTGAACTCTAGGCTTGACAAGTTGCTTCAAGTGCAGCATAAGGAGCTAAACATTGTTGGTGAAATGGTTGAAATGCCAAGTGAGGAAGAACTACAAGTGGAAGAGATAAACTATGTGGGAAATCAGGGAGGCTACAACAACTATGGCAGCTCCAGGCCTAATCCCAACCTCTCTTACAGAAGCAATAATGTTTCCAACCCCCAAGATCAGGTTTATCCTCCACAACAGCCTCAAGGGAACCAGCAAAAACCTTTTGCGCCATTTGACCAAGGCTACACTCCAAGAAATAACTTCCAAGGCAACTTCCAGCCAAAGCAGTTTGCTCCTCCTGTTTTTTCACAAGGCCAAGCAAGTTCCTCAAACAACAATGATGCTGAGATGAAAGAAATGCTACAATAACTCCTTCAAGGCTAACAAGCTACAAATGTGGATATCACCAAGAAGTTTGTTGAAGTTTATAATGGGATGGACTCTTTCCATGCTGAACTCTCCACTAAGATTGATGGGTTAACCTCAAGAGTGAAGACACTTGAGAATAACAAAGGCATTGCTGAACCTAAACCTCAAGGAAACCTTTCTGGAAATTGAGAAGCTAATCCTAAGGAGTTCTGCAATGTTATAGCTTCCAAAGAAGAGTCTCTCTTAGCTGAAGAACAGGCTATCATAGAAGACTTCCTTTCATTGCTCAATGAGGACATTGAAATTCATAGTGGGGGAGAAGAGTCCATAGCAGCTGATGTCAACCAAGAAGATGCTAAGGAAGAGTCTCTTGAAAAAGAAACCACCAAGAGGGGGGAGAAGAGTGCGCCACTTGTCACTTGATATGCTCAAATTATCCCTAGAGCTACTCTCTCAAATTAAGAGATCACTATTGTACTTAGGAGTCGAATCCACAAGGACTTAAGAATATTACACAATAGACTTTAGGTTCAAATGTAGCTAAGCAAATCGATAACAAGTTAAACGAAATGGCAAACAAAAGTAACAAAAGCAGGGGCGGATTGTAAGTTCTTAAAATTAATGAGATGAAGCCCAATGCAAAGGGAAATTCGCAAGTTGACATAAATCACAGACTACAGACTGAAAGGATAATTTGTTAAAACCGTCCTAGAACTCGAAAACATGAATGTAAAACCTATAGACTTCCGTCGCAGAGATTATCTATGATTCATTCCCATACTGTACCTAAATAAATTTGCACTGCAATTTATCAACCTTTGGTACTCTTTCTCTCCCCCAGACTTATTCTTTTCTTGTATTTCATTATATTATTCATGTGTAGGTAAATAATTGTATCAGGGGATATTCCTAATCTTACTTCTACATGTGATCATCTCTTTAAAATGAAATATTGGGATCATTAGAAATTTTCCTACCCTTCACCAAAAGAGAATCATATCAAATTTTCGAAATTTATCACTTTTTTTTTATTATACAAGGGAGAGAAGTACCATTACTTTTCAAATATTGCAGGAAATTTATCAGGTATGAATGAGGAATCAAGCTCTATGAATATCAAACTTACTAACTAAGTCTTTTTGAAGCTCAAGTTAAGTGGACTTTGCTAGAATTATGGATGTTTCTAGTTAACTGGTCAGCCTAAGGATTTTTCATTAGTCAGATTATGGTGTTAATCATGCAGCAATAGTCACTCAAATGAAACAATCAATACAAATAATCCAGAAAAAATTCCTAGTTCCCAACTAATTTTGAGTCAATAAAACAAGGTTTCTACACAATAACTGACTCTAAAAATAAAACACCATGTCAGCAAGTACCACCTCCCCCAGACCTAAACAACATTGTCTCCAATGTTATCAAGCCTGAAGTTGGTGAAAAGAAGAATCCGAACTCAGTGAACAGAGGTTTTCGAGACACATACCTTGCAGGTCGGAGGAAAGAGTGATAGAATGTGAAAGATCATAAAAAACCAACCAGTTTAGGCTTTTGAATCACTCAAAAAGTTAAAGAAACACAAAATTTATTGATGATTGAACTTTTGGAATCACAGTCCCGTCAAGGTGTCGTTCGACACCAGCTAGTGTCGCTCGTCACTGTTCACTATCAACCAAGGTGTCGACCTCGGTCGATAACCGTCCGTCTCGAGTCCTGGAATTTTTTTTTTAACACAGGAAATACAAAACAAAAAATTAGTCAAAATAAAATGAAAATATATACACTTACCAGTGGGTTGTCTCCCACTAAGCGCTTGTTTTCTGTCATTAACTTAACTGTGTCCGGCTCAGAGATCTGGTGGATCAGAGAGTGCACTGAATACATATGAGAATAATGTCTCCTCATCCATGGTGGTGTAAAAGCAGTAGGTGCATGAGATCTTCCAAGGAAGTGAGGGGCAGCAGAAGTGCGGGATATGACTTTGGGTGGGACACTTCTTTTTCCTTTATGACAAAAAGTTTTCCGAAAACCTTTTATTCTAGTCAATTTTAGGTGAATCTGCGGAGGCTTTCGATCGACACTAGGCGGGTGTCGATCGACACTGAATCCTGCAACTCGAATTTCTGCAATTTTCCTGTAGTTCAGCTCTATAATCCTTGCCTCCATCACAAATTCGTCTTCCTCCAACAACTTGTTACTGATTGGGACCTTTTTTTCGAGCCTAGTCTTGAAGATATAATCTTCACTCCAGTCCTTAAACCCAACAGCTATCTCAAAAATTTCAGACATTGCCTCTTGAACAACCACCTTGTTCACTTGCTCACTAGCATTTGACTCATTTACATACCCAATAGTAATGTCTTTGCAATTCTTCATGATTTGTTCTTCATCTCTGGAAGTCCTCACATAGAAAGTCTGGCCATCAATGGTGGTTTTCTCTCGTAGCTTGTCCATGTCAAAACTCGAGACAACATCAGCAAAATCAAGATCTATCTTCCCCTTTCTCATATCAATGATGGCACCAGATGTAGCCAAGAATGGTCTTCCCAGGATAAGAGGATCTGTAGGTTCTTCATCATAGTCCAAAACTACAAAATCTGTGGGAATCAAGCAGCCTTTAATCTTGATGGGAACATCTTCTAAGACACCTTTTGGGGTCCTTGTTGATCGATCAGCTAGGATAAGAGAGATCCCAGCTGGTTTGAAATCAGTCATTCCAAGTCTAGCAGCAACAGAGGAAGGCATCAAGTTGATGCTTGAACCTAGATCACAAAGAGATTGAGGAAACCTTTCTGTTGAAATTGAGCAATTCAGCACAAAGTTTCCTGGATCTTGTAGCTTCTTTGGAATCCTCCGCTGAATCATATCCCTAGCTTGTTCAGAAACAATCACCTTCTTCTTCTTCTTTGGAACTGTTCCCAAGAGAACTGCATTGATGTCTCTGGTTAGCAATGTTCCTTCCTCATGACTTATACCATTCATAACCATTCTCATGACATATCTTCTCAGTGCAGAAGAAAGCTTGACTGCATCTACTAGGGTATCTCAACTATGTCTATTATTTCCTTGCATTTGGCTTCTTCTATCTCCTGGTTAAACTTCCTAGGAGCTCTTGGGTAAGGAATCTAAGGTTGGTAGACTCTCTCCTCAGCTGGTTTGGAAGTTTCAAGAAGATTTGGCTCTGTTCGCGAAGGGTGTCGATCGACACCAGTAGGTGAGTGTCGATCGACACTAGCATCTGGTGTTAGTGTCGACGCTTCACATTGATCCGTGTCGACCCTGGTCGATGAGCCTTTGTCAGAGCTCGAAAATTTGCGAACTTCCACTGGTGTCGATCGACACTTGGCCTTGGTGTCGATCGACACTGTCTCTGAAACAGCAATGTCGTCTTTTTTAAACTCTTCAAGTCCCACTAAATTCTCTGTACTTCTCACCATGATGGCATTGATATGACACCTAGGATTGGTATCAGTCTTTCCAGGAAGAAAACCTTCTTGTCTCTTAATAGACTCAACAGTTTGGACAACTTGAGAATCCAATTTCCTGACATGGGTGTTCAAAGACTCAAATTTCCCATTCAAATCAGTGTACAAAGCATCAATCTTCCCATTAAAGTCTACAGTGATCTTCTGCTGACCCTCAAACAGCTGCTCAAGCATGGCTTTAATCTTACTTGAAGCTGATGGTGCAGGTGGTGATTGATAAAAAGAGAAACTGTAGTTCCTAATGAAGCTGTGGTTTTGGTAAAGCTTCTGGTATTCAATCTTCTGAAACTGAGGCTTAGGGGTGTAACCAGAAGATATCTGGTTCCCTGTGTAGTTGCTTCTCTGGTTATTCCCATTGAATCCTATGTTTACTTGCTGATTGTTGTATCTTTGATCCTGAAAACCAGCTCAATTGATGTAGTTGACATCCTCTTCTTAAAACTCCTCAGCTGGTTTAAACGTCTCCACTTTAGCAGCAAATTGAACAGACTTCTTACGTACTAAAAGGTTATGAACAGAGTCCAGCTTAGCTTTCATCTCAGTTGCAAACCGATTGTCGCCAGCGTTCCCAGCCATCTTCTGCCTCTAAAAAACAGCATTCTTTGTACTGTTGCTGGCAGCCAGATTCTCTATCAATGTAACGGCGTCCGCTGGGACTCTAATGTTGAAATTCCCATTGCTTGCAGCATTCAAAGCCATCTGGTACCTCTAATCAATATACCCAACAGTTGCACTTCATTGTAACCATGATGTTGGCAGTCTCTTTGATATAACTTGAATCTCAACCATGCTGTCTTGAAAGCTTTAGTAGGACCTTGGGAGAAGAAAGCAATTTTTGTCCTCAACTCTTCTGATCTTGCATCATCATAAAAGTTGTTGAGTAAAGTGTTTTTGGTGTCCTCCCAAGTGGTCAAAGAGCCAGGCTCTAATTTTTTCAGCCAATGAGCTGCATCTTCTCCCAAAGAGTAGGGACATAGCTTGCATAATAGGAAATCATTGATGACTCCATTGGCTTTAACACTTGTAGCTAAATCCTCAAACCTCTCTATGTGGTCCAAAGGATGCTCATGTGGAAGCCCATTGAAAGGATGCTGACCCACAAGCTGGTAGTAGCCAGGCTTGAGTTCAAAGTCATTTCTCTGAGAGGCAGGAGGGCAGATTGCAGCTCTATTTGTATAGAACTGTCTAGGCCTGTCGTAATCTCCAAGGGTCCTCTGTTGAAAACGCCCAACAGTATTTCCAGCAGCTTGTTGTTGCACAATCTGCGCAACTTGTGGCACAACTTGTTCCTCAATCACACCGTCATTCTCATCTATCCTCTGCCCTTCCTCATTCCTTCTGTTTCCTTCCCTGTCAACCAAATGACCCTCCACATCTGTCCTCAAAAAAATTGGTCCAACCATCTTAATTTGTTTCTTGGCTTTTCTGATGGTTCTTTCCAACTTGGCGAGTTCGTCAATGCCTAAAGACACAAGCTCCTTGTCTCTGTTGCTTCTGGTACTGCGATTATGCATACACCTGAAACAGATAGCAGAGAAGTAAAAGAAATTTAGCGAACAGAAAGTATAAGCTTAGTCAAAATTCTAAAGCTAAAAATCTGAAGGTAATAACTAAGTCCCCGACAACGGCGCCTAAATTTGATATGCTCAAATTATCCCTAGAGCTACTCTCTCAAATTAAGAGATCATTGTAGTACTTAGGGGTCGAATCAACAAGGACTTAAGAATATTACACAACAGACTTTAGGTTAAAATGTAGCTAAGCAAATCGATAACAAGTAAAACGAAATGGCAAATAAAAGTAACAAAAGCAGGGGCGGATTGTAAGTTCTTAAAATCAATGAGACGAAGCGCTAGGCAATGGGAAATTCGCAGGTTGACATAAATCGCAGACTACAGACTGAAAGGATAATTTGTTAAAACTGTTCTAGAACTCGAAAACACGAATGTAGTTCTAACAATTCATTATCAACCTTTGAACAACCCAAAACCTATTAAGTAGATTACTCAGACATAGAAATTGAAACACAAATCATGACTGAATAAATTTTCATTAAAAGATAGAGTAAAAGACAAATGGGTTCGAAATTCTTCTCTAACAGAGTATGGATTTGTCTCCCCAAAAGCTTTGCATCTAATCTCTCTCTTAGTCTCCATGAAAAACCAGATAATGGCCTAACAATGGCTATAAAAACCTAAATACATCTCTAAACATGACTGGGGTAAGTTTGTAAATAATCGGAAACTTCTGGGCCAAGTTGCAATGCTTTAAAAGTGTTGAAACACGCGACTTCTTTGTATCCACGATTGGGGACAATCGACACCAAGGAGTGGTGTGGTGTCGATCGACACTCTGCTCCAATATGCTCTCCGACTTGGTCTTTTCAGCATCAGCTTCAACATAGCTCCAAAAGGCCCCAAAATCTCCATTTATGCTCCAAACGTACATGAACCTACAAAGGCTCTAAAAAAGACTCGGAAAATACCAAAAGACTTTATAAAAATGACTTATATCATGGTCAAAAACCGGTTAAAACCATGATATATCATGGATGTTGAAGAAAAGAAGGAAACTAAAGCCTATGATCTTTCTCCTAACAAGCCAGCTCTCCCTTTTCCTAGAAGGTTTTAGAAGGAGCTCATTGAGAAGTATACTAATCTCTATGAAGCTCATTATAAGAAGGTCTATGGAGACAATGTTGAGCTGCCTACTAGGCCAACTTTGGCGAAGCTCAACATCACCAAGCTTGGTGATCCAGGTTGCTTTACTTTGCCTTGTGAGCTGAAGGAAGACTTTCACAAGCTGCCTTTGTGATCTTGGAGCAAGTATTAATCTGCTCCCTTCCTCTACAGCAAAATCTTTAGGCAAATGCACTTTACAAGAGAGTATTGTCTCTCTCTCCATAGCTGATGGTACTGTCAAAACACCACTTGGAGCCTTGAAGGATGTTCCAATGATGATAGAAGGAGTGGTGATACCAACATACTTTCTGGTTTTGGATGTGGAAGGAAAGATTAAGAATCCCATCATCTTGGGAAGGCCATTTTTAGCAACAGTTGAAGCAGTATTTGATGCTAAAGAGTGCTCCATTAAGCTGAGGTTGACCAAGACCAAGGTTCTGAGGTTTGACTATAAGGGTAACAAGCTAGAGGATGAGCAAGCCTTCTCAATGGAAGTGAAGAAGCTGAAGGGAGCTGCTAAGCATTGGCCTTAATTTGATGGTTATGTTGGTGCAAGCTTTAATGGATGTTGTATATCCAAGCTGTTTGGTGAAACCACTGAAGAGGAGGTCCTCAAAGTGGATGGTTCGAAATTTCATAATGAAATTCTGTTGGGTCCTATTGAAGATGGGGTGGTCTTGAGACCACTTGGCTCTAAGGATGGTGAAGTGTCCTACAAGATGAAGCATGAAGGCAGGTCTAAGCCTTTTGCTATGCACAAGATAGATGGGGTCACCAAGAGAGTCAAGGGAAGCAAGGTTCCAGCAAGGAGTTCCATGACTCCTACTCCTTACCCAAACTAAGGAGCGAAGGAAAGTGAAGCTAAGTGATTATAAACAAGCGCACTTGGGAGGAAACACCATGGTATCCTTGTATATATTTATGCTTTCTTATGTTTTTTTATGTTTGTGTGAGTGTTTTTGAGTGTCCCTAGTAACCAGACTCAAGCTCAGGAAGAAGGAGCTAAGCTTGGAAGAAGGAAGGAGGCACAGAAGGGTCAATATCGACCAGCATATCGGCCAACACTGGCCGATACTGTCAATATGGGACAATCGAGCAATTCTTACTCGATATTGATGTCTTAGACTTGTATCGATGAGTGTATCAAGATGATATTGGTCGATACATATGAGAGGATGCTGTATCGATCAATATACCGTGGTAAGGCAAACCGATACGCCTTATCTGGCATAGTATCGGGGTAAAAATGCAATCAATATGCCTTAACTGGCATCCGTATTGATGAGTGTATCGGGATGCCAGGCCGATACAGCATATTGGGGATCATATCGAGCAACGTATCGACATACCATGCCGATATGCCTTAACAGGGAGATGCACAGATGAATTTTCTCATATGAGTAAGGCATAACGAGTAGTGTATCGACATGCTAGTCCGATACAAGGAAATGCATGATCATATCGGGTTATGTATCGAGCTACACTACTCGATATAGGACAGTCCAGATGAATATCAGACAAGGCATCGAGGTACTAGGGAGTCGAGACGTGAGAAAAAGGATAATATCGACATGAGTATCGACGAATACAAACGCCCAAACCTCCGATATCGACATGAATATCGAGAAAACTAAGCCGATATGGTTAATATCAGCTAGTGTATCGGTTTGGCAGCTCGATTTTCCCGCCAAGGTAATTGGTTTCCACTTCAACTTTTTTCCCTCCTTGGTCAAACTAGGTCATGAAATTCAAATTTGAATCCTCTCCCTTCCTAAGCACTAATGGGCCCTCTCCTAAGCACTCCTTGACCCCTTGTTCCCCACAAAGACATTCCCTCACTTTCGATATAAACCCACCCTTCTCTTTTCTCTCTCACACTCTTATTTCTTACTTTGTAACAAAAAAAATTCGAAATTTATTAGTCCTTAAGTGCTTAGGAGAGTCAAACTACTAATGGTTTTGTCTCTTAACCTTTTAATTGTTTAATGTTTGTTAAAATCAATTAAAGATTGATTTTGTTAATTAGTTGCAAGTTTAGTTTGAGATTGTTGCTTCTTGGTTTAGCTTTGTTGTTTTTGCATGGTGAAAATTTGTTTTTGACTTTGAAGCATTTTAAATTGTTGTTATTTGCTTGTCAAAATCATAGTTTTGCATTGCATTAGCATAAATCACCCATTGTTTAGCTTCACCATGCTAAAATTCATGTTTCTCTATTTATAGATAATTTTTTAGAATTCTTTGGATGCTTTTCTTATTTAGTTGCTTCAAATCTGATAGATGTTTACTTCAGTTTAAGTAAATAAACTCCTCCTATTGTGAATTTAGCAACATTAAGCATTGTCTTTTGTTTAAACCATGATTCTCATTTTTGTTTTGAGAATTTTGTCTTTTAGGTACCATGGGAAGAACAACTAGAAGTGGCGCTAACAAAGAGGTGGAAAAGCATGAGAAAGCCAAGTAAAAGTGATATAAGATTGGAATCACTCCAACTTAAGATCACTCAATGATCAAGAGATTCCAAGCTTAAACTTGTGGAAGGTGGAAATGATGGTAGAGATGGAGGAGAAAGCGACTGACTCACTCAATCAATGGGACGAAAACAATCTGTTGAATTACAGAACTGACAGATTCGTAGCTTCACAGGAGGATGGTGTATCACACACTAAACTGAAATGAAAGATAACTCAAGGAGATAAGTCTTTGAAAAGAAAACAATACTTTTGTATTAAGGTATGATCAAGGGTGCCTTACAAATGAAAACGAACTGAGCTTTGATAGGCTCAAAAATAAATATATCCTAATGTTCTGAAAGTCTAAACAAAGAAACAATATAATTGAAAGTTAGTTCATATGGCTGTTGGAATGGAATGGTGATCTTTGCCCAAAATTGGAAAGTCTTTGTGTGCTTGATCTTTGACAACTTGGGCGTGAATATATGGTTTCTTGGGATATCAAGATCCATTGAATAAGTCTTCAAACTCAGTAGTAAAGAGGAAGTAGCCGTTGGTAACTTATGACACCAAGTGTGAATGCTTCGATATAAGGCAAGCAGGGAATCAACTCAAAAATCTTTTTGGTATGATTCCAATTCACAGAGCTTCCCAGTTGAGTCAAGAATCCATACCGAGTTGTTCGCTAGCTTAAATCCTCCTGGTTCGGTCGGAATAATCCAATTAGCTCTCCTACGTCCAAATTGGGAAAGTCTTGGTTCACACGATTTGTAAACTTCATAACTCTTAAACCAAAATGAATTTGGCCTTGAATCCAATTCTTCGCGTGCTTATGATGAGTTGTGAATCCAATAAAATTGGATTTGTGGCTTGGTTCATCCTGGTTTGGCTGGAATGATTTGATTAGTAGTCGTATGTCTCCATAGGGTCCATTGAAGATCTTCAGAGTTGTATCTTCAATATCTTCTTCATATGAACTCCTTTTGAGCTGATTGTTTCTTTGTGGGGAACCCTAAATGATTTGAGTGTATTCTCCAAGTGGTTGAGTTTGAATATTTTGTTTTAGCCTCCATTTGAGCTGAACTTAGCTCGCATGTCTCCTTAGCTTTCCTCAGCTTCATGTTCTCCTCTTCATGACTCCTGGTTCCGTTCTCTTTAGTTGATGATGACTTGATGTCTTAATTAGAAAGGCTAAAGAAGTGGGAAGTCCTAGCGCTAAGGCGTAAGAGAAAAAGAAGATTGATGCTGGCCTTAGTGAGAAAGTCTTGCTTAAGAAGAAAAGCACCACTACTCCTGCCCAAAGACAGCTCGATGATCTGTTTCAAAAGGTGGATGTGAGACCTACAAGGTACCTCCAACTGCAATAATGAAGAGCTTGGGGATACATGAAGATTGTGAATCCCTTCTAGAAGCAATGCAGCTGTCTAAGCTTGTGGGAATCCCTTAAACAGCCAACAAAGAGCAAGTGCTTTTGTTCTTTGGAACTCTTGAAGTCACCTTCTATGAATTTGGAGAAGAGACTCCTGAAGAGGATGGTGATGGCTTCATTTGGGGATTGGCAAAGATGAGATGATTAGCGTTGGGGATCATGTAGTAAAAGGTGCCTACAAACCAGGAAGAACCAAGGCCTCTTTGATAAAGAATCCAGCCATCAGATATGTGCATAAAATCTTGGCGCATAATCTCTTTGCAAGAAGGGAAAGTGGCGCTGTTGAGGGTGGTGAATGGGAGCTCATTGACCAAAGTTTGATCAATATCTTGGACTACACAAGACAAGGAGTGGAGCTTAAGGGAACAGATGCCATAACTGGGATGGCAACAATCTTTATGCAGCAGCTCGTTGTCATCAAACATTGGATGACAACCAATGATGACAAGACGCCAAAGATCTATTGTGGAGGACTTGTATCTTCATTGATGGAAGCTGCAGGTGTTGAGCTAGAACCACCAACAGCCAAGGTGGAGTGGTTAGATATGCAATATTTAAAGAAGTCAAAGTTCCTTGGAGAAAATGTGGGTGACAAGTTCATCTACAACTTTATCTAAGAAGATGGCACAGCTGCAAAAGTGCTCCTACCAAGCCAGCATCTCACATCCTTCTCCAATCCAGACAGCATATGCTTTCTCATTAACACTTGCTTTACCAAGAAGGCGCTTCATTCTCTCACCATCACTAAGGCAACAACATTCCTCTTACTCAAGGAGACTATCCTCTTCTTATTTATGGAGGAGTACAAATGGAAGAAGGAGTACAAGAAGAACAAGAAGAGGGAGAACCAGATTCTTCAAGTTATAATAGTAAGGTGTAACACTTCCAACCTCATGAATTTGCATAACAAGGAGGTCCCTTGAAGAGAGTTCATGAGCCCATTAACCTGTTGCAAAGATGGAATAAATGGCAAGATAATACCATCAAGAAGTTGGTGAGGGGAATGAAGAGCATGAAGGCGCAGATCAAGGACCTTAAGAGGAAGTAAAGTGTACCCTCTAGTTGTGCTCCTCAAGAAGAACAAGAAGCTAAAAGCCAAGGGATGGCTAGAGCACCTAGTAGAAGGCGCTCTTTTGCTGGTTATGAGGAGATAAGGACTTGGGTACCACATATACCTTCGGTTCAAGAAGCGCCAAGGATGGGAAGAAGGCCAAGGAGGGAGAGGCCTGCTAGGAGCCACAACAATGACATCATGGAGGATCTTTCAGGGATGTCCCACACCTCGAAACACACCTTCTAAGGCAACAAAAACTCCTTCATTGTATATACCACTTTAAGCTTTGCATCTTTTCTTTATTTTTGCATCTCTCTCTCAACGATTATTACACAATGGGACTGTGTAATTTAAGTGTGGGGTAGGGCTTTGTGTATTTAACTTTGTGTTCTCTTTTCTGAGTTTTTCTTAGCATATGAGTCTCATGCATTCATCTAAGTGCATATAAAAAAATCGAAAAAATTTAAACTTTTTGCATCTTTTGCAAACCAAAAAGAAAATCATATAGTTGCATACATTTGTTTAATATTGAGTCTAGTGTTTTCATATAGGATTGCATTGCATTTGCATAAGGCACAATGATGATAATTCCTTCTAAAATGCTAAGTGTTTAGGAATGATTTCAAAGTCTAATTGGTTATGTGTTTGATGCATCATGAAAAGTTAGAAACTAAGGCTGAACCATGTTTTGAATGCTAAATTTGATCCTCTTGTCTCATGCTGAAATCATTTGCTCATTGAAAATCATCTCTATTAATTAGAACCATAATCTCGACTTGAGAATTATCATGTTTTTGCAATGAGAAGTGATTTCATGGATTCGCATATACATATTTGGAATTTCTTTCTTCCTTTTTACCACTCTTGCTTGACAAATAGCTGATCCTCATCATTAAGGGACAGTTACCACATATTAACCTTACCCACTTTACAAACCTAAACACTATCTTGTGAGTGTGAGACCTCTTTTGAATGAACTAAGCATAACGTGTTAGGTTGGCACTACAAGGATTGGTTGCTATGTAGAACTAACTCTTCACTTTGAGTTAGATATTGGTTAGGATGGTAGTTATAGGTTTGGGCGGATTTGAGTTTTATGTTGATCTAAAAGAAGGGGGTGAAAGAAGAAAGAAAGGGAAAAGGAAATAAGAAAGAGGGAACAAACTAAAATCTCAGCATGTGTGGAACAAAATAAGCTCAAAATTGGTGGCCATTATGAAGAAGGAGTCTCAGAAACAAACAACAAAAAGGCACAAAAGCCTAATGCACCAAAGAGGTGAAGCAAAGGAGATTCCCCATTTAACAAAGAAAGCACCAACAACAAAGGAGAACAAAGAAGGCCACACCATGTTGAAAGAAAAAGATGAAGTTTCCCTAAAGAGATGATCAAGTGTGGAGAGTGTAGGAAGAATTTGAGAAAAGGGTAGGTAGGATTGAATTTGGTTTGGGTTAAAAAGTTTGGGGGTTTAGAACAACATAAGTATTGGGTAGATAGAAATTTGTCCTTGTATGCATAAGTTGTGTTTTACCTTTAGAATTATGCCTAAGCTCATTATTTTTTTTAGGAAAAAAACCTTTGCATTTGAACACACATTTTGATGAGATCATTTTCATCTCATAAGTTTATCCTATAGCCAAATGATTTCACTTGATTTGTTTAAACAAGAGCGGATGGTGCAATATTGAGCAGGATATCGATGTAACCTGGTCAATATGGCATGTATCGGACTGGGAAAGATCTCTTTGATCTCAGGGCTTTTCTTACCTTGACATGATTCAGAAATTTTTTAAAACCAAATCCAAGAGACTAGCTCATCCTTTTCCAAACGCCATGGATGCTTAGGGAGCTAGTTAGGCCATTATTTGAGATTTGTGCTTAATTTTCTTTGTCCCATCTTTCCACCACACGCCATGGGTTTGGAGGAAGGGTTGAGGAAAGGGTTTATACCACACGCCATGGATAAACCTCTTTTAGCTTCTCAAGGCTTAGAGATAGCACAAAATGTGTAGATCTAATGTTTTCAAAACCCAAGCTTGAATCTTGAACCTTTTTAACATGAACCTCAACCTTGAATCCTCTCTTTTTAGCATTTTAAAACTCATGTTTATCATTTCTTAGTCATAAAGTTTACATCTTTAATCTTAAAAGTCATTGTTCTAAGTTGCTAGAAATTCTCTGTTTTTCTGCCTTTAGCTCTCGATTTTTAGTAATTAGAAGTTTTGCATTTTAAATTCTCGGTCTTCTTCTATTAGTTGTTAACCCTTTAGAGGGATTTTTAAAATAGTTTTTTGCTCATTTGGTACTTGCATCTAGTTTTTATTGAATTTCTCCCTCATTTACCCGAATCTGCTTAGCTTTGCATTGCTCTTGCATTCTTAGTGTCTTTCTTCAACCTAGGCTGGATTGACACCTCTTACACAATTGTGCTTTAGTATTTGATATTCTTGCTTGCAAAACATTCTGTTTATCAAATGGCGCCGTTGCCAACTTGGGTTTAGTTTGAAAGCATTAGGATTTGGAGCTTAGTAAAGACTAAGTCCTTTATTTTACTTTGGTTACTCATTTCTCGACTTTACTGCTTGTCTTCTCAGGTACATGAATTTGAGGTCTAGAGGTGACAACAATCTACTACAACCTCTAGACAACATTCATCAACTTGGAAGTGCAAGACAAAGAAGAGCAGTAGAACAAGCACAAGCCTTTTAAGAGATAGTGCAAGCGGTGCTGTTGATTTTGCAAGTATGGCTGAGAAAGACCAAGCTGAGGGTCACCATCATCACGCTGCTGTTGGTAGGGGCAATGGAAACCCCAACCACGCACCAAGACCACCAAGAATCATTGGAGCGGGTGATGCTCCAAACACTCATCACAACCGTTTTGGCATCACTCCTCCACCGGTGCAAATCAACAAGTTCGAGATCAAGCCAGGCTTTGTCTCTATGGTGCAGAACAACAAGTTCCATGGGCTTGCAATGGAAGATCCTTTGGAGCATCTTGACAACTTTGAGCAAGTTTATGGAATGATAAAGATCAATGGGATCTCGGAGGACAGCTTCAAGCTTAGGCTTTTTCATTTTTCTCTTGGGAATAAAGCAAGACATTGGGAGAAGACCTTACCTCAGGGGACCATAACATCATGGGCTGATTGCAAGAAAGCCTTTCTGTCCAAGTTCTTCTCAAGCACAAGAACAGCTCGGCTAAGGAGTGAGATCAGCAGTTTCACACAAAGGCAGAATGAGTCCTTTAGTGAAGCAATGAAGCGGTTCAAGGACTACACTATAGCTTGCCCTCATCACGGCTTCAGTGAAGAGACACTCTTGAGCACCATGTACATAGGAGCTCTTCCCAAGATTCGCATGCTCCTAGACACGGCAAGTAAAGGGAACTTCCTTGGACAGAATGTAGAAGAAGGAATGGAGCTCATTGAGAATCTAGCTTTGAGTGATGGAAACTACAGTGAGGACTATGATAGAGCACCAAGAGGGTCTGACCTTGAGGCACACAAGAAGGAGCTGTAGTCACTTCATGACAAGAATGACAAGTTGGTGCTTGCAAATGAGAAGCATGTACACTTTGTGGGAGAAGCTGAAGATGTTCAAGATGAGTTAGAGCTGAGCCAAGAAGAAGCGAATTGGGTTGGAGGCTAGAACTACACTAAGCCACAGGGCTATGGTCAAGGGTATCAAGGCAACAACAACCTCTCTTACCGCAGCACCAATGTGGAGAACCCTAAAGATCAAGTGTACCCCCCACAACAAGGCAAGCCTTTTGCACCTTACAACAAAGGGTTTACACAAAACAGTGGGTACCAAGGGCAGAGACAAGGGAACTTCCAAGGTCAGCAACAACAGCTATGCTCCTGTGTCTCCTCCTGGTTTCATGCCTCAGCAGCAACAAGCTCAACCTCCACCTCAAGATCTGGTACAAGCTATGTTTCAACAGTTACTTCAAGGTCAAGCTTCTGCAACTCAAAAGGTTGTTGATTTCAGCAAGAGATTGGACTCTTCCCTTACTGAGGTATCTACACACGTTTGACAACGTCTGGATTCAAGGGCCAAGGAGAGGCAAGGAAGCAGTTTTAGAGAAGAAAGTTGAGCAAGTTAGCAAAGAAAAATAAGCTTACGCGCCTCCACCATACATACCAAAGCTTCCCTTCCCTGGACGTTTCAAGAAGCAGCTGATTGAGAAGCATATAGTCTTGTTTGAGAAGCATTTGAAGGATGTTGAGATCAAACTGCCTTTAGTTGATTGTTTGGCCATGATGCCAAAATGCGCCAAGTTCTTCAAGGATACTCTTGCTAAGAAAAACAAGGAGAGTGAAGAAGTCTTAGTGTTGAGTGAAGAATGCAGTGCCATCATCCACAAGGAGATAGTTCCAAAGAAGCTAGGAGATCCAGGATCATTCACTATCCCTTGTGCTCTTGGACCTTTGAAGTTTGAAAGTTGCTTGTGTGATCTAGGAGCAAGCATTAACCTCATGCCTCACTCCATTGCCAAAAAGCTAGGATTTACCAAGTTTAAGGAGTGCAGAATCTCTCTTGTGCTGGCTGACAGAAGTATAAGGCTCCCTGTAGGCATACTTGAACACTTACCCGTGACGATAAGTGGTGTGAATGTGCCAACCGATTTTGTAGTGCTGGAAATGGATGAGGAACCAAAGGACCCTCTGATCCTTGGTAGACCCTTTCTAGCAACTGCTGGAGCGATCATAGACGTGAAGAATGGCAAGATCTCTCTACAGCTTGGCAAGAAAACCAAGCTAAACTTTGACATCAATGATGTCTTGAAGAAGCAAACTATTGATGGGCAAGCGTTCTACATAGGAGCTTTGGATGCATTGGCTGATGGGTCGCTTGAAGATCTGAGACAAGAGGATCATCTACAGCTAGCTTTGACAAAGGAGAGTGGGGAGCATGATTTCCTGAGTGAACAAACCCAGGAGTGTGTTCGCATCCTTGATTCTCGCAAGGTTGTGAAAGAAGATGAAGGCCATTGCCTAGAGATCGGTCTAGAAATAACCGAGATCACTCGCTCCAGGGCAACGATCGACAAGAAGATCGACAAGACAGCTCGATCCAGCAAAGAAATCAATGAGAAGATCGAGAGAGGCAGCTCGGTCAGTTCAGAGAGCGACTCAGTGAATCGATCTCCTACTCGATCCATATCAAATCGAGTAAGTGAATCGAGGGAGTGCACTCGATCCAACCTAGATCGAGAGGAAGATCGACTGATTGGCTCGATCTCAGTGGTAACAACGGTTCAAGAAGGCAGCTTGAAGGCTCACTACTCGGGTTCAAAAGAGGCGGATGAGGACAGAAACCTCAACACAAGCCAAGACGAGGATTGGAGTGAGCTGCTAGCCCCAAGGGTGGATCTAAAGAAGCTTCCAAATCGGCTAAGTGATCATGAGAAATTGCTAAAGGAGCTGGCTGAAAAGATCAGAGACTTACAAGGAAGCTCATCTAAGGTGTCTTCAAGTGAAGAGGTTCAGCAGCCAGAGAAGAGGAGGTGTGGAGATCCGTGAACCTCAAGGAAGCAACCAAGCTGGACGCCTTTCTCTCCATGACGGCTGATGTCACTACATATTGCATGCATTTTTCATACATATCAGTTAGCTTTTCATGCATTAACATCACACTTTAGACTAGATTGCATCACTTAGGGTCCTAGAGCATTTTCGCACCAGCATACGCATGTTCCTTGCATTTTGCATCACATTCAGGTTGTTTCTGGCTACTTTGGAGTCGTGGAGGTTCGTAGACGTGCTGAAGCTGTTGTGGCGATTCGTGAAAGGTCCGATGTTTGCTAAGGACCAGAGATCGGAGAGCAGATCGAGCATGGCAGGTCGATCTAGATGAGATCGACCAGAAGATCGAGAAGACCATGCGATCCAGGGAAAATGATCGAGACGAAGATCGAGTGGAGCAATCGATCAAATGGTACGGACGTAAATGACGCCATGCAGAGCGAGAGCCGGATCGAGTCCACCACTCGATCCAACCGAAGATCGATACCAAGATCGGATGCAACACTCGATCCGCCGAAGATGATCGAGACCCAGATCGAGTAGAAAACACGATGTCCGAAAGTGATCGAGAGAGGCGCTTGATCCCGAAGTCGATCTCTGTCCTTTCAACCGCTTTTGGCTGCTAGCGAGGGGGGGGGACCATCGAGCTGTTTTCGCCATTTTGGGAAGGCGGCGATGTCTTTTTCCAGAGACACTTTTTCGTTCTTATTTTTTTATGCTTTTCTCTCTGGTTTTGGAGACGATCCGCCATTGTTAGACTTTGAGCTTTGTTCTTGAATATTTTCGAATCATTTAAGTTTTAAGTAATCGTTTTCTTGTTCATCGCTTCATCTTTCATGTTTATTTCGGTTATTCTCATGTGTAGCGAGTAGTTTCATTTGGGTCTCGGGGTTGAGAGGATTCACGGGGTCTAAAAGGTTTTCATGTTGGTAGTTTTCTTGTTCTTAATGGCTTTCTCTTCTAGGATGTTGAGTCCCTAAGGCTTAAAGACTCTCACGCCAAGATCTTTATGATGAGAGAGGTCTCTTACCTTGACAGGATCCAGAGATCTCTGAAAATCACATCCTAGAGGCTAGTTACCCTTTCCCAAAAGCGATGGAAGTTTAGGGGACTAGTTAGGCCGTGTGTTTGAAATCTGAGTACATTGCCCTTCAACCTCTCTTTCCACTAGAAGCTATGGGTTTGGAGGAGTGGATGAAGGAGTGATCCATACCGAAAGCCACATATGGATCTTGTTTTCGTTTTCAAGGCTTAGGGAATCTCATAAAGTGAGTCGATTTGAAGTTTTCAACCCCAACTTGGACCCTTGAAACCCTGGACCATGAATCTCAACCCTAGACCCTTCTTTCCTAGCACTCTTACATCTTCGTTAGTCGTTCGCTTGATACTCGCCGCATCCTGGTGGTTAGTTTCATTGCTTTTGCATTTTTAGACGAGATAGATCGTTATTGCTCGATCTAGTGGTCGATTTCGTGGTCGATCCACTAGTCGATTTTTAGTAATTCATAGCTTTGCATTTTAATTATTCCGTTTGTTCCTCGTGGTAGTTTAATTATTCCTGGTATTTTTAAAATAGTTTTGCATTTCATTTGGTTGCTGCATATAGTTTTTAGGATTTTTACAAGATCGCCTGTTATTCGCTTAGCTTTACACTTCTCTTGCATTCTCTTTGATCTTCCTAGCTCCTAGAAATAGATTGACTCTCACTTGCATACTGTACTACAACCTAAGTGTTGCATTTGAGTTTGATAGCCTCATTGCATCCTCACCCTTGCAAAGAAAATAGTTATCAAATGGCGCCGTTGCCATTCTAGGAGTGTTAGAAAGCATAGAGATTTGGAGCTTAGTAAAGACTAATCTCTCTACTCTAAAACGTGTGTCTCTCAGGTACATGAATCTTCGTTCAAGAGGAGACAACAATCTACTTCAACCCTTGGACACCATTTATCAGCTTGGTCATTCATGGCAAAGAAGAGTACGAGAACAAGCCAGAGCCTTTGAGGAGATTGTTCAGCACGGTTTGGTTGACTTTGAAGCTATGGCTGAACACGAGCATCCAGAGGGACCTCCTCCAGCTCACGGGGCAGTGGGAAGGGGCAATAGAAACCCCCAACACGCGGCTAGACCCCCACGGATCATAGGAGCCGGAGATGCTCCCAATACTCATCCAATAGGTTTGGGATCACTCCTCCTCCTGTACAAAACAACAACTTTGAGATTAAGCCAGGTTTCATCTCCATGGTGCAAAACAACAAGTTCCACGGCTTAGCAATGGAAGATCCCTTGGAGCACATTGACAATTTCGAGCAAGTATGTGGGATGATCAAGATAAACGGCATATCAAAAGACGCTTTCAAGCTGCGTCTCTTTCCCTTTTCACTCGGAGACAAAGCTAGGCATTGGGAGAAGACCCTTCCACAAGGCACCATCACCTCATGGGCCGAGTGTGAGAAAGCTTTCCTCTCAAAATTCTTCTCTAACACCAGAACAGCAAGGCTAAGAAGCGAAATCAGCGGCTTCACTCAGCGGAACAATGAGACATTCAATGAGGCAATGAAATGTTTTAAAGACTACACGATTCAATGCCCTCATCACGGTTTCAGTGAGGAGACCTTACTCAGCACCATCTACCGCGGAGCTTCACCAAAGATCAGGTTGTTGCTTGACAATGCTAGTAAAGGGAACTTCCTTGGTCATGAGGTAGAAGAGGGCATGGAGCTGATTGAAAACTTGGCATTGAGTGATGGCAACTATGCTGAGGATTATGACCGTGCACCGAGAGGATCTGAGCGAAACGGATGAGAATCAAGAAGAGCTTGAGTTGAGCCAGGAAGAAGCCAATTGGGTGGCGGGACAGAACAAGTACAAACCTCACGGCTACGCTCAAGGCTACAACCAGAACAACAATCTCTCCTACCGTAGTACCAACATCGCCAACCCTAAGGACCAAGTGTACCCTGCTCAGCAAGCAAAACCTTTCATACCCTACAACAAAGGTTTTAAGCCGAGTGGTGGCTTCCAAGGTCAAGGGCAGAACAACTTCCAAGGGCAACATCAAGGTAACAAGGTTTATACGCCAAACTACCCTCCGGGCTTTGCACCTCAGCAGCAACAGCCGATGCAACAACAAGTTGATCCGGTTCAGGCCATGTTTCAGCAGCTGATCCAAGGGCAAGCCTCTACAAACCAGAAGTTTACTGAGATGAACACTCGTTTAGACTCGTCTCTCACTGACTTCTCCACTCAGATCACCAACTTAAACAACAAGATCAAGCAGCTAGAGAAGGGGAAAGCAAGTACAAGTGATCAGAATAGCCTACCGGGCAAGTGTGAGCAGAATCCTAAGGAATATGCCAACGCCATCACGTTAAGAAGCGGCAAAGAGCTAGCACCTCCGGTTAATCCTAAGAACAACGAGGACGTTGTAATTCAAGAGGGGGAGGGTGAGCTTTCCGCTGATGATGAGATCAACTTTGACAATGTCTGGATTCAAGGGCCAAGAAGAGGAGACAAAGCAGTTGTTGAGAAGAGAGCGGAGCAAACTACTAAGGAGAAAGGTGCTTATGAACCTCCACCGTATGTACCTAAGCTGCCCTTTCCTGGCCGTTTCAAGAAGCAACTCATAGAGAAGCACAGAATCCTCTTTGAGAAGCATCTTAAGGACGTAGAGATCAAGCTACCTCTCGTTGACTACCTTGCAATGATGCCTAAATGCGCCAAATTCTTCAAAGACACTCTCGTGAAGAAGAATAAGGAAAGTAAGGAGGTGCTTGTTCTAAGTGAGCAGTGTAGTGCTGTGATACATAAGGAAATAGTCCAAGTTGGGAGACCCTGGAGGCTTCACTATACCCTGCGCTTTAGATCCTTTGGAGTTCAAGAGCTGCCTTTGTGATCTCGGAGCTAGCATAAATCCGATGCCTCATTCTGTGGCGAAGAAGCTTGGCTTTACTCGTTTCAAAGACTGTAGAATCTCATTGGTACTGGCTGATAGGAGTGTGAGGCTACCAGTGGGGCTGCTTGAAGATCTACCGGTGCAAATCAGCGGTGTGAACGTGCCTACGGACTTCGTCGTGTTGGAGATGGATGAAGAGCCTAAGGACCCGCTCATCCTTGGAAGGCCATTCTTTGCAACCGTCGGGGCTATCATTGACGTCAAGAACGGGAAGATTGCCTTGCACTTGGGAAAGGATATAAGGCTGGACTTCGATATCAATGAGGTTCTAAAGAAGCCGACTATAGAAGGGAAAGCTTTCTACATTGATACATTGGATGCCTTAGCGGATGAGTTGTTGGAAGAGCTGGCTCAGGAAGATCAGCTGAAGCTGGCACTGACTAAGGAGCCAGGAGAGTTTGGCTATGTGGATCAAAGGACCCGGGAGTACGTCAACTTGCTGGATTCTAGGAAGGTTGCTAAGAAGGATGAAAGCTGCTGCCTAGAAATCGACTCTGAAATCGACGCTATCACTCGATCCAGATGTCAGATCGACAAGGCAATCGGGAACACAACTCGATCCGGTGCAACAATCGACAGTCAGATCTAGAGGGGTGATCGATCCGGGAAAACAATCGAGTCAAAGATTGAGAAAGACCTTTCGATCAGTTTGGGGTCTAATCCGGAGATCGACTCAGCGTCTCGATCTCTCACTCGATCCACATCAAATCGAGTAAGTGAATCGAGCAAAACTGCTCGATCTAGACGACATCGAGAGCAAGATCGATTGGACGACTCGATTTCAGAAGGGATAGCGGTTGAGGAAAGCAGTCTTAAGGGCTATGCCTCGGGTTCTAAGGAGGGCTCCAAGGAGGAAAACAACAACAACAGCCACGAGGATGACTGGAGCGAGCTGTTAGCCCCAAAGGTGGACCTTAAGGAGCTCCCAAAAGGGCTAAGGTATGCTTTCTTAGGGCCTAAAAACACCTATCCCGTGATTGTGAATGAAAACTTAAGTGATGATGAGTTGCACTCGCTCAGCTGAGAAAGTATAAGAAGGCCATTGGGTACTCTCTCAGTGACATCAACGGCCTTTCACCAATGCTTTGCACTCACAGGATTCACTTGGATAATGAGACCGCCTCTTCTATAGAACATCAAAGGCATTTGAATCCTAATTTGAAAGAGGTTGTTAAGAAAGAGATCCTTAAGCTTTTAGAGGCTGACGTGATCTATCCCATAAGTGACAGCACGTGGGTTTCTCTTGTACACGTGGTGCCTAAGAAGGGAGGGATCACGGTCATAAAGAACGATAAAGATGAGCTTATTCCTACTAGGACCATCACTGGTCATAGGATGTGTATTGATTATAGGAAACTTAATCTTGCAACTAGGAAGGATCATTTCCCCTTACCCTTTATTGATCAAATGCTTGAGAGACTTGCTAATCACCCTTACTACTGTTTCCTCAATGGGTATAGCGGTTTCTTTCAGATACCAATTCACCCAAATGATCAGGAGAAGACGACCTTCACATGTCCCTATGGTACCTTCGCTTATCGAAGGATGCCATTTGGATTGTGTAACGCACCGGCTACGTTTCAGAGGTGTATGATGTCGATCTTCTCCGATCTAATAGAAGAGATGGTAGAGGTGTTTATGGATGGCTTCTCTGTCTATGGTGCATCCTTTTCTGCGTGTTTGTTGAATCTTTGCGGGGTACTAAAGCGCTGTGAAGAGACAAACTTGGTGCTAAACTGGGAGAAGTGCCACTTTATGGTTAAGGAAGGGATCGTGCTTGGTCATAAGATATCAGAGAAGGGCATTGAGGTTGATCAGGCTAAAGTGGAAGTCATGATGGGTCTTGAGGCACCGGTTAACGTTAAGGGAGTCAGAAGTTTCTTGGGACACGCCGGGTTCTATAGGCGCTTCATCAAGGACTTCTCCAAGATTGCACGCCCTCTTACATGGTTGCTGTGCAAAGAAGCTGAGTTTGTGTTTGATGAGGAGTGTTTGCGAGCTTTCGTGACCATCAAGGAAGCCCTTACATCAGCCCATATAGTTCAAGCACCAGAATGGACACTACCCTTTGAGATCATGTGTGATGCTAGTGACTACGCCGTAGGAGCCGTTCTTGGTCAGAGGAGAGACAAGAAGCTGCATGTGATTTACTATGCTTCAAGAACCTTGGATGACACGCAAACGAGGTACACTACTACAGAGAAGGAGTTGCTTGTCGTAGTGTTCGCCTTTGAGAAGTTCCGGTCGTATCTTGTGGGTTCCAAGGCTATTGTCTACAGAGATCACGCGGCTTTGCGATACATCTATTCAAAGAAGGACACTAAGCCTCGGCTTTTAAGGTGGATCCTCTTGCTTCAGGAGTTTGATATGGAAATTAAAGACAAGAAGGGAATAGAAAACGGAGTCGCTGACCATCTCTCACGGCTAAGGATCAACGAGTCTCTCCCCTTAGATGATTCTCTTCCAGAAAAGCAACTCATGGCGATCACTACGACTGTTTGTGGAAGGCTAGAAGGGCAGTTTGAGGAAGTGTTGAGCTTCAAAGAGGAGGATCTTCCCTGGTACGCTGATGTTGTGAACTACTTAGCATGCGGAGAGGAGCCAACACATCTCAACAGCTATCACAAGAAGCGGTTCATGAGAGAGGCGAGTGACTACTTTTGGGACGAGCCCTACTTATACAAGAGAGGGGTGGACAGTTTGTACCAGAGGTGTGTTACAATGGAAGAAGCTAGAGACATCCTCTATCACTGTCATGGTTCTTCCTACGGAGGACACTTCGCTTCATTCAAGACTGCCACGAAAGTGTTGCAAGCTGGTTTCTGGTGGCCGTCCATCTTCAAAGATGCACACGAGTTTGTGAAGAGCTGTGAGGCATGTCAATGAGCAGGGAATATCACTAAGAGGAATGAGATGCCTCAGGTTCCTATCTTCGAGGTTGACGTGTTTGACGCGTGGGGCATATACTTCATGGGGCCATTTCCTTCTTCATACGGCAACAAGTACATCTCAGTAGTAGTTGATTATGTCTCCAAATGGGTTGAGGCTGTTGCTTCCCCTACAAATGATTCTAAGGTGGTGATCAAGCTGTTTAAAAGCATCATTTTCCCGAGGTTTGGGGTACCAAAGGTGGTTATAAGCGATGGAGGATGCCACTTCATAAACAAGATCTTTGAGAGCCTTTTGAGAAAGTACGGCGTTAAGCATAAAGTGGCGACACCGTATCATCCTCAAACGAGCGGACAAGTGGAAGTCTCCAACCGGCAAATCAAGGCTATACTGGAGAAGACGGTCGGAGCAACAAGGAAAGACTGGACAGTAAAGCTGGACGACGCTCTTTGGGCCTACCGTACCACCTTTAAAACACCGATTGGTACGACTCCTTTCACTCTGCTCTATGGCAAGGGCTGTCACCTCCCAGTTGAGCTGGAACACCGTGCATTGCGGGCTGTAAAGAGGCAGAACTTTGACCTCAAGACTGCTCAAGAGAGGCACCTCATCCAGCTACATGAACTGGACGAACTAAGGTTGAACGCTTATGAGAGCTCTCGGATATACAAGGAGCGGACTAAGGAAGCTCATGATAAGAAGTTGGTTGCCAAGGAGCTTAAGGAAGGAGGTTTGGTGTTGCTGTACAATTCAAGACTAAAACTCTTCCCGGGAAAGTTGAAGTCAAGGTGGAGTGGGCCGTTTGTGATCCAAGAAGTGCTGCCTTATGGAGCTGTTACATTGATGGGCAAGAGTGGCAGTGCATTCACCGTGAACGGACACAGGGTCAAGCCTTACTTGGCGGACAGCTATGACAAGGAGAGTACCTCGGTGCTTCTCCAAGACCCACCATCTGCCTAGACTAAGTAAAGTCTAGCTAAAGACGTTAAAGAAAGCGCACTTAGGAGGCATTCCCATGTCTATCTTGTACATATTCCTGCTTTATCTCTCTTTCAGTTTTATGTTTTTATTTTGCAAGTGTGTAGGAACAGGTATGAGGAGTCTAAACCTCGACCTTGAAGTCTAAAAGAGGCGGTAGAGGTTAAAAAAAGGCTAGAGATCGAGTGGTAGATCGACTAATCCTAAATCGATCTTTGCTAGATCGAGTTAGTGAATCGAGAGGAGCCAGTCGATCTAGACGAGAACGAGTGATAAGATCGATCTAGATGAAAACGGATCGATCGATCCTAAATGGATCGACCAATCTAATTTCTCTCGGGAAATCCTTAAAAGACAGATCGATCACTCGACTCGATCCATCACTCGATCTAAGCCAAATCGACCCCTAAATCGAGGACGTAGCTCGATCACGAGGACTTAGCCGAGGAGCCAAAATCTCAACGATAGAGAGAGCCAATTGAACCAGGACTCGATTCATCATGAATCGAGTCACAAATCGAGTAACCCTCTCGATCTAAGCCATTATGGGCATGAGATCGAGTCCTAGATCGACCAAACGGACTCGATCTCATGCCGAGGTAACATTTTCTTTCCCTCATTTATTCTTTTCCCTCCAGTTTTTAAATTTAAAACTTGGTCAAGGCAAGCATCTTTGACCATGAAAGATGTGCCTTGACCAAGACTTGTGTCAGAAACCACCTCCTTTTACCCATAGTTTTATTTCTTGTTGGCCTTTAAATGTTTTAACAACTTCACACTCTCTCATTCTTGTTTTCTCGAAATTTTAAGCAAAGAGAGTGAGAGTTATTTGTTTTCTAAAGGCTAACAAGCTTCTTAACAATCTCTGCAAAAGGTATTTTCGGATATCTGATAAAAATCTAAGGAAATTTCCCTTTTATTTCGGCTTTGATTGTTTTAGATGCTAGGGCAGTTTTGAATTTTTAAATTTAGCAAAATAATAGGAAAAATCCTGGATTTTCTAGTATCTCTAGATTTGATTCTCCTTTATTTTGCTATAATATTTATTAATTCCCCAAAATTCTAGGGTTTTAGTTATAAGCTTTCCTCTTTGCTTCTCTTCTTCTCTCATCCGATCGCCGTTTTGCTTATCCAATTGCTTGAGAAATTTGTTTTAGGCACAATGGCTCCCAAGAGAACGAGAGAAGAGACAGCACAAGAGGGAGAAGGACAGGAGGTGGCTGTTCAAGAGAGGGTCAGATGGAGTAAGGATGAGAAGAGGGACAAGAAACGGCTTGAAAGGCTTCGGTTTGAGCCTACTAAGTTTGCGGACCAGGAGCTGCTATTCAAGCTGGGGATCCTTGGAGATTTCGACCAACTCCTCAAGAACATTGGCTTAAGATGTCTGTCACGAATGGATTGCACAACAATTCCAGAAGTGACAATAGACTTCCTTGCCACGCTGGAGTTTCGTTACGAGAACCCTAGCGCCCCCGTTCCTTCACAAGGCCGTCTCTCCTTCAAAGTTGGACATCAAG
The DNA here is from genome assembly GCA_911865555.2 of Thlaspi arvense. Taxonomy (NCBI): domain Eukaryota; kingdom Viridiplantae; phylum Streptophyta; class Magnoliopsida; order Brassicales; family Brassicaceae; genus Thlaspi; species Thlaspi arvense. The sequence continues at coordinate 27,456,448 of OU466859.2, read as the reverse complement.
CCTTCAGCCTCTCAATCCCGAGCTGTGTCAAGCATACGGTCTCAACCCAGCCGCCACCAAGATCGAGTTCCCCTCCTTCAAACGAGCAAACGATTTTTGGGACCTGATCAGCAACGAAGACTACAAGGCCAACACCGCCAAAATCAAGAGGGTGAGAAGCCCGGTGCTGAGGTACACCTTGAAGCTGATCGCCAACACATTCAGCGGAAGGTCAATTGCTCCCACGGTCACGAAGACCGAGCTTTGCTTCCTGTTCCAAGGCGTGAAGCATTTGTTGTGCGATCCGGCTGAGAATGAAGAACCTATAGAGGATGAACTCGGCGACGAGGTGAACTATGGATGCGTGCTTGCTGCCTCCTTGGTGAAGTACAAGGCTTATGCCTTGCGGTGCAAGGCAACCTCTTCTTTCATTGGCGGCTTCCTCACTCCTCTATTCATACAAGCCGGCGTACCTATACACGATTTCGCACCTGTCCCGGCTGGAGCTTTCATGTATGAGGTCTACATGAGGAATACCGACAGCTTGGGATGCACGCCAGCAGAAGGGTTCTATGCTTATCTCTTCATAGACGACGAAAACGAGAAGAGAGTGTCCATCCTACCAAACAAGGACGAGACCGAGCTGCTTGGTATTGGGAACATCGAGTTCTTTCCCACAGAAGAGGAGTGCTTTGCTCCTCTAGGAGGAACGCCTGCCCCAGCGATTGCTCCTCATCAATGGTCCGAGTCCCCAGCCACGAAAGATGAGATGCCCGAGGCTTACACCCTTCCCAAGATAGACTTTGAGCCGAGAACCAAAACGGAGAAGTTCCTAGCATCTGTTGTGGAGATGCAAAGGAAAATCAACAAATGGCAAGGCAAAATGCTCAAGAAACTTGCCATGAAGGTCAAATCGCTTCAAGGAGGTTTGCCTAAGAAAGATGCAAGTGAAGAGGTTCAACAACCCAAGAAGAGGAGGCTTTCAACCGGTGGAGTTGTCATCTGTGAGACTCAAGGCATCAACATTCAACCAGCGCGTCTCTCCCTTCAAGAGCCAGGCTCCAAAGGCAAAGCCATAGCATCTAGCTCCTCTGGAACATCCTTAAGTATCAGCCGAGACTAGACCCGAGGTAACAACCTTCTTACATTGTACATACCGCTCATGTTTGCTTCTTTTTGCTTTGTGTTTTGATGCTCCTTTGAATTTATTTGCCACCGGGACGGTGTCAAACAAGTTTGGGGGAGTATATGTGTGGTTTGACTTGTGTTTTCTGATCTTATTTTCCCTTTAGCATCCTTGAGTCTTCATTACATGAAAAATTGGTAAAATTTTTAAAATTTTTTTCAAAGATTCATGTAGTTGCATTCATCTCATTAAGCATTTTAGGATTGAGTCTAGAATCTTAAAGCATCTAGGTTGTTCATATTCGCATAAGGGGTTAGAGTTTTTCTTAAAAAGGTGTTTTAAACTCATGAATTGTTTCAATGCCCTAGTTAGTAGTTCTCTAATGCTTTGCTCATACTTTGAAAGTAAGTTCTTACCATGCTTGGATCACTTGCTATGATTTTCGTGACTTGAATTCAACTCTCATGATTTGAAGCTTGTCCTAATAAGTGAAAACCTTAATCTGAAATTTCAATTATCATCCTTATGCATTTGAAAATGAACGCATAGATTTTAAAATATTTAGTCTATCTTCTTCTTTTTACCACTCTTTGTGAGCCTAACTAGAACTCCCACCTTGACCCCTACCCTTCTTTGAAGCCAAATTTTTCTTGTGTGACATCATTGTGAGGCCTTCTTCTTCGGTTTTGAACTTAGCATAAAGTGTTAGGTTTAGGCGACATGATTGGGTTCTCATGTGATTGCTAGCTTTGTATTTTGAAGCTATATATAGGCTTAGAATAAGTTTGGGGGATCATTGGGGTTGTCTTCATGTTTATATGTTCTCGGTTTCAAAAGAGTTTGGTATTTGAAAGAAAGAAAAAGGTTTTAAGTGAAAGGTTTGTGTTTAAAATTTTATATACTCTAATAATTTCAGAAGGTAGCTCTCTCACGATAAAAAAAAAAAAAAAAAAAAAAAAAAAAAAAAAAGAGCCTAAGTGCCAAAATAAAAGAAAAAGGAAAAAAATAAATATAAATAAACAAGAGAGCTACCAATAAGAAATATGTAAAGAGCAAATTGTTTTCAACCTTTTCACTAGCCTAAAAGAGTAGGAAAAAAAATGTTTTCTGTTTTGAATTGGGGAATGCTAAGCTTTTGCTTTGAGAAAATGGTAGATTCTAAGTGGTGAGTGAGGATAAAAGTTAATAAATGAGAGGGGTCTAGGATCATTGTTAGTTTACATGGGTAGATGAGAATCTGATCATGTATGCATCAATTGCCTTCATTTTTAGCATTATGCATAAAGTTCTTGCCATTTTTGAGAAAAACCCTTGTTTAAAATGAAAACCCTTTTCAAATGAGATCATTCTATGCTCATAGCCTGCGCCCTTAACCAAATGTGTTCTGCTTTAAAGTGCATAAGTTTGATTCATGGTTCGGATGTTAATGAATGTTAAAGGATGAGTTTCTTTGATTGTTAGGAATAGGAGAGTCATGATCTGAATTTCTTTGTGTGATGAGTATGGCTAAGTTCTTTGGAGTATGAGTGTGCGTATTGCATTTTAGAACTAGTAACTAGGACATTGAGATTGATTCATTTGAAAGGCACCTTTGCAAGAAGCTTAAACCTCCGTTCGTTTTTAAAACCTCTCTTCCTTTCTTATTTTCTGTTGCTTTAGGGCAAGCAAGAAGTAAGTTTGGGGGAGTTGATGTCACTACATATTGCATGCATTTTGCATACATATCAGTTAGCTTTTCATGCATTTACATCACACTTTAGACTAGATTGCATCACTTAGGGTCCTAAAGCATTCTCGCACCAGCATACGCATGTTCCTTGCATTTTGCATCACATTCAGGTTGTTTCTGGCTACTTTGGAGTCGTGGAGGTTCGTGGACGTGCTGAAGCTGTTGTGGCGGTTCGTGGAAGGTAGGATATTTGCTAAGGACCAGAGATCGGGGAGCAGATCGAGCATGGCAGGTCGATCTAGATGAGATCAACCAGAAGATCGAGAAGACCAGGCGATCCAGGGAAAATGATCGAGACGAAGATCGAGTGGAGCAATCGATCAAATGGTACGGACGTAAATGACGCCATGCATAGCGAGAGCCGGATCGAGTCCACCACTCGATCCAACCGAAGATCGATACCAAGATCGGATGCAACACTCGATCCGTCGAAGATGATCGAGACCCAGATCGAGTAGAAGACACGATGTCCGAAAGTGATCGAGAGAGCCGCTCGATCCCGAAGTCGATCTCTGTCCTTTCAACCGCTTTTGGCCGCTAGCGAGGGGGGGACCATCGAGCTGTTTTCGCCATTTTGGGAAGGCGGCGATGTCTTTTTCCAGAGACACTCTTTCGTTCTTATCTTTTTATGCTTTTCTCTCTGGTTTTGGAGACGATCCGCCATTGTTAGACTTTGAGCTTTGTTCTTGAATATTTTCGAATCATTTAAGTTTTAAGTAATCATTTTCTTGTTCATCGCTTCATCTGTCATGTTTATTTCGGTTATTCTCATGTGTAGCGAGTAGTTTCATTTGGGTCTCGGGGTTGAGAGGATTCACGGGGTCTAAAGGGTTTTCAAGTTGGTAGTTTTCTTGCTCTTAATGGCTTTCTCTTCTAGGATGTTGAGTCCCTAAGGCTTAAAGACTCTCACGCCAAGATCTTTATGATCAGAGAGGTCTCTTACTTGATAGGATCCAGAGATCTCTGAAAATCACATCCTAGAGGCTAGTTACCCTTTCCCAAAAGCCATGGAAGTTTAGGGGACTAGTTAGGCCGTGTGTTTGAAATCTGAGTTCATTGCCCTTTAACCTCTCTTTCCACCAGAAGCCATGGGTTTGGAGGAGAGGATGAAGGAGTGATCCATACCGAAAGCCACGGATGGATCTTGTTTTCGTTTTCAAGGCTTAGGGAATCTCACAAAGTGAGTCGATTTGAAGTTTTCAACCCCAACTTGGACCCTTGAAACCCTGGACCATGAATCTCAACCCTAGACCCTTCTTTCCTAGCACTCTTACATCTTCGTTAGTCATTCGCTTGATATTCGCCACATCCTGGTCGTTAGTTTTATTGCTTTTGCATTTTTAGACGAGATCGATCGTTATTGCTCGATTTAGTGGTCGATCCCGTGCTCGATCCACTAGTCGATTTTTAGTAATTCATAGCTTTGCATTTTAATTATTCCGTTTGTTCCTCGTGGTAGTTTAATCATTCCTGGTATTTTTAAAATAGTTTTGCATTTCATTTGGTTGCTGCATATAGTTTTTAGGATTTTTACAAGATCGCCTGTTATTCGCTTAGCTTTACACTGCTCTTGCATTCTCTTTGATCTTCCTAGCTCCTAGAAATGGATTGACTCCCACTTGCATACTGTACTACAACCTAGGTGTTGCATTTGAGTTTGATAGCCTCATTGCATCCTCACCCTTGCAAAGAAAATAGTTATCAACGGCTCAAGCAGGAGCAAGAACAAGGGCATTCCCCCCGACATTACTAGCAAGAGCAGGAGGGCTGGAGCAACCTCGAGCTCCAATCATGCCTAGCTCCGAGGTACCACTACACAACCCTTGTATATATCATGCATTTTTTCTGATTTTTGCTTTGTGTTTTGTCACCTCTTGAATTTGTTTGCCACCGAGACGGTGTCATTCAAGTTTGGGGGAGTAGAGTGTGTGGTTTGACATGTTTTATTTGGATCTTATTTTCTGTTAGCATCTTCATGCATTGCATTCATCTAAATTGCATAGAAAAATCAGAAAAGTTTTCAAAAGTTTCAAAAAAATTCATATAGTTTGCATCTACATTGCCATATATTCTAGGGTTGAGTCTAGAATTTTTAAACATTTAGGTTGTTTGCATCTGCATAGGGAGTAGATGATAAGCACTTGTTAAGATGTTAATGTTTGAATTATTTTCAATGCCTTGGTTATTTGTTGTTTGATTGCATATAGTGAGTTTGAAGTTAAGGCTGCACCATATCTTGACTACTTGCATTGATATTCTAGTCTGATGCTAAAGCTTGCTCTGAATTGATACCAACTTTATCTTATTAAAACCATAATCTTGACTTTGAATTATCTTGTTTGTGCATTGAGAGTGATTGCATGGCTACCTATATATATACTTGGATTATCTTCTTCCCTTCTTACCACTCTTGTTAATCCAAGTAGCTGATCCTCATCATTATGGGACAGTTAACCACGCCCTAAACTAATCCTTCTTTCTGACCTAAACACTATTATGAGAGTTGAAAGGCCTTGCATTGCATCAATTTTCGATCTTATCTTTGAAAAAAGTGTTAGGAATAAGGCTGGCAAGGAGAAGCTCTCTTGTAGACACCAGCTTGCATTTTGAGCTTGGTATTAGGTTAGGAGTTTGGGAAAGGGTTGTATAAGTGGTTTGAGCGTTTACTGTTTACATTTTTGAAAATAAGAAGAAGTATGGGATTGATAGTAAGGGGGAATAGTTCATTTTGTGGTTAAGTTAATTAGAAAAAAATGCTCTAAGTGTTAAAGAAGAGAGGCGCCAGCAGTAACAAAGCTTACAAAAGGTCATCCAAAAGGAGAAATCAGACCAAGCAATCCACCAAAGGTGAAGGAAATGGCGCCAATCATACAACAACGAAGAGCAAGTTCAAAAAAGGAATTCAACCACACAAACAAAAGAAGAAGAAGTTTCCCCTAAATGTGAAGAATGAAGAGATCAAGCGCTTTGGGAATGGGTAGATTTAGGGGTTACACTTGGGGTTTTAGAAGTTCTAAGGTTCATCTTGGGCAAAAAGGGTAGAAGAGAGCTTTGACTTGCATGCATAGGTGTGCTTTTACCTTCAGCATTTTGCCTAAGATAGGATCATTTCATTGAGTGATCCCCTGAATTTTTGAACCCTTATTTGCATGAGATCATTTGCATCTCATAACCATGTCCCTTGACCAAATTCTTTCTCTTGATTTGCACAAACATGATCCATTGGTTACCAATTAATAAATGTTAAAGAGTTGGTTGATTTGAATGCTTGTGTAGGCTAAGCTAGAGTGCATTGTTTGCTATGATGTGTATGGGTAAAGTCTTTAAAGTAGAACAATCTATGTGCATCTTAGAACCTATAAGTTGGGCATTGAATCAGTTTTTCCATTGACATCTTTAGTTTTGAGCTCCCACTTTTAAAACTCTCTTCCTTTCTTGAATTTTGTTTGCTTGAGGGCAAGCAAAAGGTAAGTTTGGGGGAGTTGATATACTCATATATTTCGCATATTCAGCATGCATTACGAGTAGTTTTTCATGCATTCATCTTACATTTTAGCCTAGTTTGCACCATTTGTCTCATTTTAGGTCCTAAGTGCACTTTGCATTAGCATTTGCATATTTCTTGCATTCTTGCATCACATTCAGGTTGTTTTGGACACACTGGAGCTGTGGAGGTTGCGGGGACATGCTAAGGAGCAAAGTGGAGCTTGTGGACACTTGGGAGAACTCGGCCATGTAGTAAAGGAGCTGAGATCGAGTTGCGGATCGAGCTAGGCAGGTCGATCTAGATGAGATCGACCTGAAGATCGAATGACTCAAGTCGTTTCAAGAAGGAGGATCGAGACCAAGATCGACCAAGGTGATCGATCGTGAGTACGGACGTGGACTAAGCCATGCAGAACATGAGCCAGATCGAGTTCACGACTCGATCACCCAAGGATCGAGTAGAAGATCAAAGGAAGCACTCGATCCAGCCAACCGAATCGACCCGAAGATCGAGCAAAAGAGGACGATCCATGAAGAAGATCGAGCTCTCTAGCACCTTATCCGACCAGCTCACTTTTGGCATTTAGTGAGGGGACCATTTTCTTTGTTTGGCTATTTTAGGCAAATGGGCGTGAACCATTCATTTTGTCTTGGACCAGTTTGATATTTTCTTATGCTCTTTTAGGCTTATCGCCATTGTTATTGCTTTTCAAGCTTTTCTAGTTTTGTAAACTCTTAATCTTGCTTAATCTAAGTATTTTTCTTAATCTTTCTTGCTTAATCATGCTTAGCTTTCTTTCCTTTGCATTTCCATCGGTTTTAATCATGTGTAGGGAGTAAATTTCCTTTGGGTTTAAGGTTGGAGCGATTAAGAGGGTTTAAAGGTTTAAGCTTTGGGAGTTTTTCTTGTTCTTAACTCATTCTCATCTTGGATTTGGGGTCTTAATGCTAATAGAGTCTTGGAAAAGATCTCTTTGATTTGAGGGCTTTTCTTACCTTGACAGGATTCAGAAATCTCTTTAAACCAAATCCAAGAGACTATCTCATCTTTTTCCAAACGCCATGGATGCTTAGGGAGCTAGTTAGGCCATTATTTGAGATCTATGCTTAATGTTCTTTGACCCATCTTTCCACCACACACCATGGGTTTGTAGGAAGGGTTGAGGAAAGGGTTTATACCACACGCTATGGATAAACCTCTTTTAGCTTCTCAAGGCTTAGAGATAGCACAAAATGTGTAGATCTATTGTTTTCAAAACCCAAGCTTGAATATTGAACCTTCTTAACATGACCCTCAACCTTGAATCCTCTCTTTTTAGCATTTTAAAACTCAAGTTTATCATTTCTTAGTCATAAAGTTTGCATCTTTAATCTTAAAAGTCATTGTTCTAAGTTGCTAGAAATTCTCTGTTTTCTGCCTTTAGCTCTTGATTTTTAGTAATTAGTAGTTTTGCATTTTAAATTCTCAGTCTTCTTCTAGTAGTTGTTAACCCTTCAGAGTGATTTTTAAAATAGTTTTCTTGCTCATTTGGTACTTGCATCTAGTTTTTATAGAATTTCTCCCTCATTTACCTGAATCTGCTTAGCTTTGCATTGCTCTTGCATTCTGAGTGTCTTTCTTCAACCTAGGCTGGATTGACACCTCTTACACACTATACTACAACTATATTGTGCTTTAGGATTTGATATTCTTTTTTGCAAAACATTCTGTTTAGCATGTATCGATCACTTGATGTCGATACAGAAGAGGCATGGCGTACAGAGGTGAATATCAACTAGAAGGGACCTCAATACATCAAAGGAAACTTGTACCAACCAGTGTATCGAGCACCCAGGCTGATACACTTAGAGACGGGACAATACCAAGCAGTATATCGACTTGGGAGTGCCCCATATGCCTTAATTAAAGGGCGATGTTACCGACGTCTATACCGAGAAGGGTCAAGCCGATACACCCCTGAAGTCCAATGTATCGATCAACGTATCGACCAAGACCACATCAATGCACCCTCAAGGAGAGCCAGTATCGATGTGTGTATCGACTAAAGAAGCCGATATGGTCCAGCCGAGTCAGCTAAAAATCGGTTTTCTCTTGGTTTACTAGGGGTTTCTAAGCTTCACTATAAATACTTTAACTCTTAAATGTTTAGGCATTCTGATTTTTATTGTTCTAAGCTTAAAAACATTACTCTTTTGGGTTATCTTTGTAAGACTCTTGTTTGATTTAGTGAATTTTGTGTTTCTCTTTATCTATTCTTGTCTATTCTGCTTTCTAATTATGCTCAGTCATTACTTCTCTTTGGAATTTGTGGTTTTGGCCATGGCTAGTGAGTAATTTTAGGGTTTAAGATGGGATAGATTAAAGGGGTTTTAGGATTAGATTAGTAATGTCCTGTGCGTAATATGATTGTCTTCTCTCTATTAGATGTGCTTTACACTAGATTTGTTTTGGCCAAGTTTGTTTAGTATCCTTGCTTTCTCTTATGCCTAGTAAGTGTTTGATGAAATGCTGCTTAGTCTTTTAGAGGATTTGTTTATCTTAGCCTAAGAGATTAGATGTCTAAGGAACATTTTGGTTTTATAGGATTGGATTTCTTTTTGAATGCTCGTTAATCATCTGTTCAGTAATGAAAGTTGTCTTAAATTTGTGCTTAGCAAAGTGATTAGTACCCAAGAAATTGGGCTAGTTATAGTTGTTAATCCTATGCCTAGAAGATAGCATTGTTTGACTTGTTTGATTCTAATCCCCTCTTAAATAGTAACTCTCTTAGGTCCTTGCTTTTATCTATTGAATCTCATATTTCGAATTTGCATTGCTTAGTCTTGATTAGTTTAATCACTAGAGTTTGATCACACTAGTTATCTTGATTTGGCTTAACTTAAGTGAATTGTTGCATTCTTAGTGTCTTACGTGCGCATTTGGATTGATACCTCACATATTACAATGACATGAGTGTATGTGGGAATTGATTAGAGGTCAAAACTTTACATTACCTTGGTATGCTGATTTTTTCAACTATTTAGCTATTGGTGAAGAACCAATGAATCTTGACCCTTACCACAAGAAGAAGTTCTTCCAAAATGTGTCTAACTACTATTGGGATGAGCCTTATCTCTACAAGAAGGGAGCTAATGGGTTGTTCAGAAGGTGCATAGCTGAAGAACAGGTTAGGTGCGTCCTACATCACTGTCATGGGTCAGATTATGGTGGTCATTTTGCTACTTTCAAGACAGAAACAAAGGTTCTTCAAGCTTTTTTTTGGTGGCCTAGTCTATTCAAGGATGCTCAAGCTTACATTGCATCTTGTGAAGCTTGCCAAAGAAAGGGAAACATCAGCAAGAGAGATGAGATGCCTCTAAACCCAATACTTGAAGTGTATTTGTTTGATGTTTAGGGCATTGACTTCATGGGACCATTCCCTTCCTCATATGGGAATAAGTACATCCTTGTGGCTGTGGATTATGTGTCAAAGTGGGTTGAAGCATTAGCTACTCCCACTAATTACATTAGAATTGTGCTTAAGCTTTTTAAGTCCATCATATTCTCAAGGTTTGGTGTTACAAGGTGTGTTATAAGTGATGGAGGGAGCCACTTTATCAACAACGTTTTTGAGAGGTTGCTAAGGAAGCACGGTGTTAAGCATAGGGTTGCTACTCCATATCATCCTCAAACAAGTGGTCAAGTAGAGGTGTCTAACAGGGAGATCAAGGCTATCTTGGAGAAGACTGTTGGTATTACAAGGAAGGATTGGTCTCACAGGTTGGATGACGCCCTTTCGGAAAATAGAACAGCCTTCAAGACATCGGGTGGAAGATCAGCATTATCTCTTCTGTATGGTAAAGCCTGCCATCTTCCTGTGGAACTTGAGTATAAGGCTCTATGGACAACAAAGCTGCTGAATTTTGATATCAAGACTGCCCAAGACAAGAGGCTTATCAACCTCAATGAGCTAGAAGAAATCGCCTTGAAGTATTTGAAAGCTCTAAGATCTACAAGGAAAGGACCAAAGCCTTCCATGATAAGAAAATAAGACCTAAGGACTTCACGGCTGGAGACAATGTGCTTCTTTTCAACTCAAGGCTAAAGTTGTTTCCTGGAAAACTCAAGTCAAGATAGTCTGGACCTTTCAAGATCAAAGAGGTACTTTCTTATGGAGCTGTGACTTTGTTCAACATTGAAGGAGGAGACTTCACAGTTAATGGGCACAAGTTGAAACCATGCATGGCCACTGACTCCCTTGGAGATGAGATGTACATTCACCTTCAAGATCCTCCACAAGAGTGATTGGTTAAGGAAAGTCAAGCTAAGGACGTTAAACAAGCGCACTTGGGAGGCATTCCCATGGTGTCCTTGTACATATTATAGCTTTTTAAGTTTGTGTTTATGTTTTTCTTTTGATCCTAGAAGGAGGTGTGGCTCAATAAAGATGTTTGGATGGATTGAGGAACACCTAGAAATTTTTTGGCAGATGTCGAGCAGGATGTCGAGCTTGCCAAGCTCGACATCGCCGATGTCGACCACAGATGTCGAGTTGCAGAGCTCGACAACAGCCATTCCAAGACATGTCGAGCTAACTAAGCTCTACATGGGAAAGATGTGTCTCGAACCAAAGATGTCGACCACTGATGTCGTGTGATATCTTCGGCCCGAGAGAAATTTTAAACGCATCGGCCACAGATGTCGGACGACATGCAAGGTAGGAGAAAGACCAAGGGATGTCAAGCATCCATGTTATGCTACATAAGGGGCCCGAGAGATAAGCAAAAGATGTCGAGCATCAGTGTCGTGCGAGATCAATGTCCCGAGAAGTCAGGAACGGATGTCGACCCTCAATGTCGACCAAGCCTGCTCGACATCGTCACCCTCCCTCCCAAAAACCCCTCCAAGGTACCACACTTCACTCATTTCCTTATACATGCTTTGGCATTTGTTTTTGATATATTTTTTTCTCTTTCTTCATGCCTTTATTACACAAGGGACTGTGTAATCTAAGTGTGGGGGAAGGCATTGCATTTTACTTTGTGTTTTGTTTTCTTATTTTCCCTTTTTGCATACTTTAGTCTGATACATTCATCTATGTGCATTGAAAATCCATAAAATTTTCAAATTTTTGGTACAAAAAAGAATCATTTAGGTGCATTTACATGTTTAAGATTGAGTCTAGATGCATTTCATGTAGCTTTGCATACACTTGCATAGGGAGTAGATGATAAACACTTGTCAAGATGTTCATGTTTGAGTTGTTTTCAAGGCCTTGGTTATATGTTGTTTGATTGCATTGTAGTGAGGTTGAAGTTAAGGTTGCACCATAGTTTGAAAGTGATTACATGGCTACCCATATACAAACTTGGATTATCTTCTTCCTTCTTACCACTCTTGTTAATCCAAGTAGCTGATCATCATCATTAAGGGACAGTTAACCTCACCCTAAACCAATCCTTCCTTCTAAACCCAAACACTATTGTGAAAGTTTGTGAGGCCTTGCATTGCATATTTTTGATTTTATCTTGGCAAAAAGTGTTCGGATTAAGGCTGGCAAGGAGGAGCTCTCTTGTAGATACCAGTTTGCATTTTGAACTTGGTACTAGGTTAGGAGATTGGGGAAGGGTAGTGTAACTGGTATGAGCTTGAAGACGAAGAAGTATGTGAGTGGTAGTGTGAAGATGATAATTTGGGGAAGACAAGTTTATTTTGTGGCTTAGTAACAAAGGAGAAACCTCTAAGTTCAAAGAAGAAAAGGTGCCTTCAACAACAAATCTTACAAAGGTCATCCAAAAGGAGAAATCAGACCAAGCATTCCACAAAAAGTGATGAAGTTGGCGCCAATACAATAAAGAAGAGCAAGTTATAAAAACAAGTCAGCCACACAAGCAAAAGAAGAAGGAGTTTCCCCCACACATCAAGAAGAAAGTGATCAGAAATGCTTTGTAAAAGGGTTTAGGAGTTTCACTTTGGACTTAGAATTTATTAGGTTCATCTTTGGGAAAAAGGGTAGAAGAGAGCTTTTACTTGCATGCATAAGTGTGCTTTTACCTTTAGCATTTTCCCAAAGATAGTCTTTTCATATGAGTGATCCGTTGTTTATTTGAACCCATATTGCATGAGATCATTTTCATCTCATAACCATGTCCCTTACACCTAATGTTTTCACTTGATTTGCACAAACTTGATCTATTGGTTACTGATTAATGAATGTTAAAGAGTTGGTTGATCTGAATGCTTGTGTAGGCTAAGCTTGAGTTCTTTGTTTGTTATGATAGGCATGGCAAAAACTTTTGAAGTAGAACAATCTTTGGGCATCTTAGAACCTATAACTTGGGCATTGAATCAATTTTTCCATTAGCATCTTTAGTTTTGAGCTCCCACTTTCAAACCTCACTCTTTCATTTGTCCTTGCTTGCTTGACGGCAAGCAAAAGGCAAGTGTGGGGGCGCTGATATCTCTTATAATTGCATCATTTAGGATAGCATTTAGCACATGTTTAAGTCTTCTCCTGCATGTTTTCCTTCTCATTTGTCCCATTTTCCAATGGTTTTAGATTTAGGTTGCAATTAGGTTGTAGGTTGCATTTTCTTTGCATAAGGAATGTTTTTAGGTACCTAAGGAGCCTTTGGACACATGGTGGAAGCTTGGGGATGATCTAAGGATTTGTCCCAGCAAAGGAGAATCAAGAGGAGCTAAGGAAGTGCATTTCGGAGCCAATGTCGACTTCTCATGTCGTGCATCAATCTCGTCATCTTCCAGCCGAGAGAGAAGGAGTCCATGGCGTGCACCAGTATCAAGCATCAGAGGGCGACATCCGGATACAGGACACCGATGTCGAGCACCCATGTCGCACGACATCTTTGGCCCGAGACATTCGATCGGGATATCGACCATCCATGTCGACCCAGTACAGCCCGACATCCGGTTCACGAGAAGCAATTTCGAGCACCCATGTTGACCATCTAGCTCGACATCCAACATTACTTAAGTCCACTTAATTACAACTTTGGCACTCTGCGAAAGATCCTATAAATACTTAAAATCGCTAATTTTTGGGATGATCCTATTATCCAGCAGTTTCTTTCCTCTTTTGTTTTTAATCACAATTTGTAGTTTGAATCTTTCTTTGATCTTAATAAGAATTTGCATTTATTTTAATCTTGTGTCTCCCTAATCATGATTAACTATATTTTCTTCATGGATTTGATAGTTTTCACCATGATTAGTGAGTAGTCTTTTTAGGAATTTGAGATGGGTTAAATTTAGAGAATTTGATGCTTGATGCATGGTAGTTTAGTGTTAATTCTTCTATTTCCTTTCTTATTTCCTCTGTTTAATGCCTGATTAGCCCTATCTAAGTTTTTTTGGATCATAGGCTCAATTTATACCTACCGAGTGTTTGTTGAAATGCCTGAATTGCAAAGTAAGAGAATTGCTTATCCTAGCCTAAGGGATTAGGTGTTTAGGGAGTAATTTGGCAATATGAGGTTGAATGATTGCTTGTAATGCTTGATGTTTGTCATTTCACTAATGGGAATTAGTTCTTGACTTGATGATTAGCAATGTAATTAGTACCAAGGGATTGGATTTGTTATATAAATGAATCTAATGCATAAGGAATAGCATTGTTTGTGTTTGTAAGCATCATGGATTGAGTTGAGAGTTCTCTAATATCAATTATCCCATCTTAAGTCTTGTCTTTTCTTTGTTCTTTGTCAATTTCGAATTGGCCTTAGTTCTTTGTCTTGTCTTCTTTAGTTTTGAACTTTTGCTTGTTGCTTGCTCTTGTTAAGTGTTTGCTTCAATTTTGCTTTGATCTTTTAGGTTGTTAGACAAGTAAATCTTCTTGTTGGGCTTGAAAGAAGACCTTTAGTGCATTTTACTGTTTTGAATGTGCCATTTGGATTGACACTTACATACTACAATTATATGAGTATATGTGGGAATTGAAATAGGACAAACTCCTACATCAAAGACGAAAAGCATGGCTGTCCATTCCAAAAAACCTTCACACCTCTTGAAAGTTGTTTTCCAATCATCTCTAGGGCGAATATATATTTGATGATATCACCTTTTCAAGTCAAGTTTAGAGAATATGGCGACATTCCCAATTTGATCAAGAAAATCATCAAGTCTTAGAATCAGAAAGCGGTATCGAACTGTAATTTTATTGATAACATGACTGATGAAGGAGTTTTTGACTCTAAATCAAATCCTACACACACTCATGTCATTGCAGCATGGGAGGTATCAATCCATTCAGCAAGTTAGACACTGAGAATGCAATAGTTCACTCAAGTCAAGCTAAATCAAGATAACAAGTGTGATCAAACTCTAATGATTAAACTAATCAAGACTAAGCAATGCAATTCAAAATAAGAGATTCAGATAAACTAAAGTAAGCACCTAAGATGGAAGTTATTGACTAAGAGGGGATTACAACCAAACTAGTGATGCTTCAAAATCATTCAAACAATGTTATCTTCTAAGCATAGGATTAACAGCTATAATCAGCTCAATTCCTTGGTACTGATCTTTTTGCTAAGCACATATTCTAGACAGTTCTCATTACTGAACAGGTGATTAGCAAGCATTCAAACAGAAATCCAATCCTATAAAGCCAATATGTTCCTTAGACATATAATCCCTTAGGCTAAGATAAACAGATCCTCTAGAAGACTAAGCAGCATTTCATCAAACACTTATCAGGCATGAGACAAAGCAAAGATACTAAACAAGCCTGGCCAAGACAAATTTAGTCTTAAGCACATCTAATAGAGAGAAGATAATCATATGAAGCACAAGACATCACTAATATAATCCTAAAACCCATCTAATATATCCCATCTTAAACCCTAAATAAGACTACTCACTAGTCATGATCAAAACCACAGATTCCAAAGAGAAATAATGGCTAAGCACGATTAGAAAGCAGAATAGACAAGAATAACTAAAGAGAAACACACAAATTCACTAACTAAAACAAGAGTCTTACAAATATAAACTCAAAAGGGAACGGTTTTTAGCTAAGAACAGTAGAGAAAATAATAAGATAAGAATTACCTAAACATCTTCGGACTTTAGTATTTATAGGGAGGCTTAGAATCCCCTAATAAACCAAGAGAAAATCAGTTTTAAGCTGACACGGCTAGATGATATACCCTATATTTATACCATTCTGCTTCAGTTCTTGTATGCATGTTTTCCTTTGCTTTTGTCCCATTTTCCTTTGTTTTTAGATTTAGGTTACATTTAGGTTGTAGTTTGAATTTTCTTTGCATATGGACTGTTTTTAGGTACCTAAGGAGCCCTTAAAGACAAGGGAATGCATGAGAATGATTCAGGGAGTTGCCCCAGTCAAGGAGGACCAAGAGATGCTAAGGAAGTGGAAATTTGACTTAGCATCGAGCCCAATGAAATCCACATCGCACGAAGTGATGCACCCGAGAAGAAAGAAGTTTACATCGACCTCTCAAATTGCACGATGTCAATCCAAAGGACATCCAACATTGAGCCGTGACATCGCACGATGTAAGAGGGCAGGAGCTATCAAGACTTGCATTGACCATGCACATCGAGCCAGCCAGCTCGATGTCAAACATCCAAAGGAGCAGATCGTGCATTCATATCAAGCAAGACCGGCTCGATGTCAGCACATCGAGCTCCAACATTGACCTAACTTGCTCGATGTTGTTCCAGTCCGAAGACCACTTAATTACAACTTTGCCACTCCACTAGGACCCCTATAAATACTTAAAATTCCTAATTTCTGGAAAGATGCTATTATCCAGCAGTTCTTTCCTCTTTTGTTTCTTAATCACATTTTGTAGTTTGTATCTTTGTTTGATCTTAATATAAGTTTGCATTTATCTTCTTGTTTAGTCTTTCCAATCATGATTAGCTATCTTTTCTTCTTTGATTTAATGGTTTTGATGGTGATTAGTGAGTAGTCTCTTTAGGGATTTGAGATGGGTTGGGTTTAGGGAATTTGATGCTTAATTCATGATGTCTTAGAATTAATTCTTCCATTTCCTTTCTTAATTACTGTGTTTAATTCCTGATTAGTCCTAGCTAAGATGATTAGGATCATAGGCTCAATTTATGTCCACCAAGTGTTTGTTGCAATGTAAGAGAATTGCTTATCCTAGCTCAAGAGATTGACTGTTTAGGGAGTGATTTGGCAATATAGGATTGAATGAATGTCTTAATGCTTCCTGGTTATCATTTCACTAATGAGAATTAGTTCTCGATTTGATAATTAGTGAAGGGATTACGGCCAAGATATTGGATTAGTCATATAAATAAATTATATGCATAAGGAATAGCATTGTGTGAGTTTGTAAGCAGCATGGATTAAGTAGAGAGTTCCCTAATACAAATTATCCCATCCTGAATCCTGTCTTTCCTCTGTTTTTAGTTAACTTCGAAATTGCTCTGTTTTTGTCTAAGGTTTAGTTATTTTGCTAGTTGCTTGCTCTTATTAAGGGTGTGTTTCAAGTTTGCTTTGATCCTTTAGGTTGTTAGTTATCTAAATCTCTTGCTTGGTTTGAATTAGGACCTCTATTGCATTCTTACTGCTTCATTCTCCCCTTCTGGATTGATAAAACCTTATGATATACTACAATGGCTAGTACAAGCTTGTGTGATTGAGAGAGAGACTCAAAACTCTTATATCAATTTGGCGCCGTAACTAGTAGGGGATTGATTTGATCAGTATAATTTGTAGAGATCTTGAGATTAAGCTCTTTTATTTTCGTTTTTGGTTACTAATTTCTCTTTTTGGTCTAGAATTTCTTTTGTATGTACCAAAACACTTGCTCTCAAGTGTCTACAACTGCAACTGAAGTTCAAGCTCAAAGATTTTGGGTTCACAGCAGCAGAAATCAGTTCTTGAAGCTTAGAAGAGCATTCATATGCTGCTGGTTTTGGTTTGCAAGGTCCACAAAGTCTTCAAGGTCCATAAGGGTTGCAAGGCTTGCAAGGACAGCAAGGTCCACATGGTTTACAAGGAGCTCGGGGTATGAGAGATCAAAGACCATTGAGACCTATAGGTGATGCAGATATACCATCTAGCTATGCTTCAAGACAAGGCATCCTTCCACCTATGGAGACTCACCACTATGAGATAAAGAGCAGCATGATTGTTACGGTTCAGGAATGGAAGTTCTTTGGCTTGCCTAACCAAGATCCTCTTGAGCACTTGGATCACTTTGAGAGGATTTGTGCTATAATAAAGCTTAGTGGAGTTTCAGATAATGGATTCAGGCTCAGATTGTTTCCATTCTCTCTTGGTGATAAAGCTCAAATGTGGAAAAAGTCTTTATCACAAGGAAGCATAACCTCCTGGGAACAATGCAAAGGAGCCTTCCTCAACAAATCGCCTTCTAGGACTGCAAGATTCAGGAATGAGATCTCTAACTTCAAAAAATGGTCCAATGAGAGCTTTGGAGACATTTGGGAAAGGTTTAGAAGCTTCACTCAGCAGTACCCTTATCATGGCTTCACCAAAGAGATGTTTCTCTCAAACCTTTATATAGGTGTTCTACAAAGCATAAGAATCCTTCTAGATACAACTAGTAATGGTTATTTCCTTGGTAAAGATGTTGATGAAGATTGGATATTGGTGGATAACATGGCTCTAAGCAATTGGGACTATGTTGATGAGTTTGAGCAAAATGCAAAGGCAGCCAAAGAGAAGTTGGAATCAACAAGGTATGAGGTGAAGGCCTTGCAGGAAAAGGTGGATATGATTTTCAATGGAGCCACCAAACCTCTCCAAACTGTTGGTGCAAATAGCCAATACAAAGAGCATATAGTCAACTTTGTTCACAGCCAAGGTGATTACAGCAAGCAATCTCACTAAGGCTATGATGCTTTCCAACAACAGTCGAATGAAGGCCTTTACATTCACCAACATGAAGGCGCTCCTTCTCAACCTCTTGGTGCCTTTCACAACCAGCTAGGGGGCATTAAAATTCTCCTCAACAACAACCAAACTCTCAGCCTTCTCAAGATTTGGACATCAAGCAACTTTTACTTCAAATGCAACAAGTCCAAACTGCTGAAATTCAAAGAAGTATGGCTGAAGTTTAAAGAAGTGTGGCTGCTGTAGTTCAAAGAAGTATGGCTGCTGAAATTCAAAGAAGTATTGACTTCAGCATCAGCTAACTCCAATCCCATCTAGACTCTCTGAATATGAAGCTAAGTCAGCAAGAGATTCTTGCTTAACCATCTCACCCTCCACTTATGCAAGAACACATCAAAGCAGTTACCCTAAGGAGTGGAAAGCAGCTTCCTTCAAGAGTAGTACCCACCACACACAATGAGGACATTGAGGATCAAGAAGAGGGGGTGGTGGTTAAAGATGCTGAAGAGGTTCAGAAGGATGAAGTAGCTGAGGCTGATGAGGGTTCAAGAAAGGAGAAAGCCAAAGAAGTGGTTAAAGAAAAATCTAAAGAGGCACCTAAGGATCTGAACAAAGAACCAAGATACATTCCTCCTCCTTATCAGCCTACAATACCATTTCCTGGAGGGTTCAAGAAGCAGCTAATTGCTAACAATAGAGGTCTCTTTGATGATGCGATGAAGAAAATACAACTTACTATGCCATTGCTTGATGCCTTTGTCTTGGTCCCACCTTACCAGAAATTCTTGAAAGATGTTGTGGTTGAGAGAACAACGGATTTGCAAGGGATGGTAGTACTAACACATGAGTTCAGTGCCATCATTCAACAACAAAAGGTGACTCCCAACAAGCTTAGTGATCAAGGAAGGTTTACTTTGCCTTGCTCTAAAAGTCCACTACTATTTGAGAAGTGCTTATGTGACTTGGGAGCAAGTGTAAGCTTAATTCCTTACTCCATAGCTAGGCGCCTAGGCTTCACTGAGTTTAAATACTTGATGATCTCTTTGGTATAGGCTGATATATCAGTGAGACTCCCTAAGGGACTCCTTGAGGATGTGCCAATCAGAATTGGGAATGTGGAGATCCCACCAGACTTTGTAGTCCTAGAGATGGATGAAGAGCCTAAAGACCCTCTCATACTTGGAAGACCTGTTTTGGCCACAACAGGAGCAGTTATTGATGTTAAGAAAAGGAAGATTGAGTTGCAATTGGGTAAAGACATGTCCCTGAATTTTGACAAAAATCAGATTATGTAACAGCCCACTATAGAAGGTCAAGTGTTCAAGATTGAGACCTTAGAGAGGCTGCATAATGAGGTTCATGAGGAGTTGTACTGTGATGATAAACTACAAGTGGCTTTAACAAAGGAGCATGAGGAAGATGGTTACTTGGATAAGGGAAGCTTGGGTTACATGCTAAGGCTTGACTCTCAGAAGGCCATTGAAGAAGAGGAACAATTTGAGGAGCTGGGACACACAAGGAAAGAGGTGCTCTCAATTCAAGAAGCTGACGCCAAGGAGCAGTGCACCATAGAGGAGGACTGGAGTGAGCTCAAAGCACCCAAAGTGGAGCTCAAAACTTTCCTAAAGGGCTAAGGTATGTTTTCTTAGGCTCTGACTCTACTTATCCTGTAATTGTCAATGAAAACCTCAGTGATGATGAGATTTCTGCCCTTGTCAAAGAGTTAATAAAGTTTAGGAGAGTCATTGGATATTCATTTGATGATATCAATGGCCTCTCTCCTAACCTTTGCACTCATAGGATCTATCTAGAGGATGGGACAAAAACTTATGTTGAACCCCAAAGAAGATCCAAACTTGAAAGAAGTTGTTAAAAAGGAAATCTTAAAACTGCTTGATACTGGTGTGATTTATCCTATTTCAGACAGCACATGAGTCTCACCAGTCCATGTGGTGCCTAGAAAGGGAGGAATCACAGTAGTAAAGAATGATAATGATGAGCTAATCCACACAAGAACTATAACAGGGCATGGTATGTGTATAGAAGATTAAATGATGCATCTAGGACAGATCATTTCTCTTTGCCATTTATGGACCAAATGTTAGAAAGATTAGCTAATCATCCTTATTGTTGCTTTTTAGATGGGTATAGTGGTTTTTTCCAGATTCCTATTAGTCCTAATGATCAGGAAAAAACCACTTTCACATGTCCTTATGGCACTTTTTCTTATAGAAGAATGCCATTTGGATTATATAATGGCCCATCAGCATTTCAGAGATGTATGACCTCTATTTTTTCTGACTTGCTTGAAGAAATGGTGGAAGTATTCATGGATGACTTTAGTGTCTATTGATATATCATGGTTTTTAAACATGGTATAAATCCTTTCTATTGAGTCTTTTTGGTCTTTTTAGAGTCCTAGTAGAGTCTTTGCAGGTTTAGCATGTATGAAGCCTAATTGGAGGTTTTGAAGCTTTTTGGATCATTGCAAGGATCAACCATGAAGTAAGCAAGTCAGAAGTGTTGTTCTGCAGTGGGTGACACTCGTCACCACTTATGGGTGACGCTCGTCACCCTCCTTTGAAGAGAAATCACGACTTCTATTAAAAGATGGAAAGGAAACTGCAGTTTTGGCCCTGAATTTCCATTATTTACAAGAAGACTTCAGCTCGTGTTTTAGCTTGTATATTAGGTTTTTCAGCCATTGTTCGCTTTTATCTTGTATCTTATTTTCTATAGCTAGGTTAGGATTATTCAAAGGTTGATAAAGAGTTTGTAGAGTTGATAAACTGATAGGAAATTCATTGGTTCTTCATTTGTGCTTGTATTCATATCGATTTCTTAGACACATCATCCAGATTTTGAAACCCTAGGTTGTTTAATAGATGTGAGAACATTATTAATAACCTGAACTAGTATTAGATGAGCAAAATTCCTTAGTGCAAAGAGATTTGGCTTAGGATTTTTGTGAACAATTGAACCTGATCATTACTGCATGTTTAGGTTGTTAGAGTTTGCAAAGAGATTTGAAACTCTGTGATTTAGACATAGATAACTTCTGCAATGAGAATTGATTAGTTATATCTTTGTGTTTCATGTTCTATACGGTTTTAATTCATTCCAGATTGCATGCATTCTACACTCTCGAATTCAACTTGCGAATTGTCCTGACTTAGCGCCTTAGCTTTCTGAACTTTAAGAACAATCATTAATATGCCCTCGTGCATTTATTTAACTATTTCGCATTACATTCATTCATTATCGCTTAGCTTAATACGAATCTATAATCACTAGTGTAGTTTACATACTCCCTTAGGATTCGATAACCCCTTGTGCTACAACTGCATTGATGTGCACTTGCAGTAGTTTTATTTGGGTAAAACCTGAGCCCTATCAAGTTTTTGGCGCCGTTGCCGGGGAGTAATAGCTGCCTATCGATTTTTAGTATTAGGATTTTTCTAAGTTTTTATTTGTTTACTAACTTTTGCTACTTTTCTTTGTGCTGATCTCAGGTGTATGCCTAATCGCAGTACCAGAAGCAACAAAGAGAATGAGCTTTTGAATTTAGGCATAAGTTGGAAAGGACCATCAGAAAAGCTAAGAAGCAATCTACAATGGTCAATCCGATTGTCTTGGTCGAGAATGTAGAAGGTCATTTGGTTGACAGCGATGGAAACAGGAGGAATCAAGAAGGGCAGAGACTGGATCAAGATGGGAACATCAATATTGAACAAGTGGTTCAACGAGTGGCGCAAGACGCTGGAGCTCCTGCTGCTGGAAACACTGCTGGGCGTTTTGTTCAGAGGACTCTAGGAGATTACAACAGACCTGATCAGTTTTATGCCAACAGAGCTTTAATCCGCCCTCCTGCTTTTCAGAGGAATGATTTTGAGCTCAAGCCTGCTTATTATCAGCTGGTGGGTAAGCATCCTTTCCATGGCTTGCCACATGAGCATCCTATGGATCATATTGAGAGGTTTGAGGATTTGGCTTCAAGTGTCAAGGCTACTGGAGTCAGCAATGACTTCCTGTTCTGCAAGCTTTTTCCTTACTCTCTTGGAGGAGATGCTGCTTATGGGCTGAAGCAACTGGAGCCTGGTTCGCTGACCACTTAGGAGGACACCAAGAATGCTTTTCTGAACAACTTCTATGATGATTGCATCATTTTCCCAAGGTCCTTCTGAAGCTTTTAAAGCTTCTTGGCTGAGATTCAAGTCTTATCAAAGGGATTGTCCATGCCATGGTTTTAATGTGGTGCAGCTGCTTGGTATTTTCTTCAGAGGCATTGACTGGAAATATCAGATGGTGTTGGATACTGCTAGTAGTGGAAACTTCAACACCAATCTTCCAGAAGCTGCAATAACTCTGATTGAGAACTTGGCCTGCAGTAACATCACCAAGAATGCTGATTATCATAGGATGAAACAAGCTGATTTGAATGATGGGAATCAGATTGCTAAAGTTAAAGCTAAGCTGGACAGTATGCACAGCCTTCTGGTGGGAAAGAAATCAGTTTAATTTGCTGCAGAGGTGGAGACTGTCGAAAATCCTGAAGGATTTGAGCAAAAAGATGTTAATTTCATCAATAGAGGAGGTTTTCAGAGTCAAAGGTTTGGAAATCAGCAATGGAACAGAGGTTACAGTGGCAATAATCAGAAGAGTACCTTCACAGAAAACCAGAACCCTTCTGGTTATATTCCAATGCCACAGTTCCAAAAGACTGAAGTTGAGAACCCATACCAGAACAGCAGCAACTTCAACAGGAATTATGGTTCTTCTTCCTACCAAACTGCACCTCCACCAGACAACAAAATGGAAGCTATGCTGGAGCAGATCCTAAAAGGACAGCAGAAGATTACAATGGACTTCATAGCAAGATAGATTCGCTGTATCAGGACCTGAATGGAAAAATTGAGAATCTGAATTCTCACATGAAGAACCTGGATGTTCAGGTTGCTCAAACAGTAGGAGCTGTTCAAAGGCAAGAGGGATTCCTTCCCGGAATGACTGATATCAATCCCTAGCACCAAGTTAATGTCATCACAGTCAGGAGTGAAAAGAGCTTGAAACTGTGAAGAAAAAGAGGCTGAGTGTAGGGCTGATAACTTCTTTTTATCGTCTATAGAAGCAAGCAATGCAGGAGGTTATCAAAACTCGAGCAGCACACAGTCGTAGTACAGTACAAGAGGAATCAATCCAACCTAGGAGCTGGAAAGTGCAATGAGAATGCAAGGATCATGTAAAGCTAAGCAAATGATGAACGGTTTTGCAAAAATCCTAAAAACTAGATGCAACAGTCCAATGCAAAGCAAAACTATTTTAAAAATACCAGAAACGAGTAAACTACCACGAGGAATAAACAGAATGATTAAAATGCAAAGCTATGAATTAATAAAAATCTACTAGTGAATCGACCACGGGATCGACCACTAGATCGATCAACAACGATCGATCTACTAAACAGCTTGAACAGAAATGAATCTAATCGACCAAGATGCGGATGAATAGCAAGCGAATGATTAACAGAGATGATAAAATACTAAGAAAGAGGGTCCAGGGTTGAGAATCATGTTCAAGGGTTTCAAAGGTTCAAGCTTAGTTTGAAAACTTTGGATCTACTCACTTTGTGAGAGTTTCTAGGCCTTGAAAACAAAACAAGATCCATCCATGGCGTGTGGTATGGATCACTCTTTCATTCTCTTCTCCAAACCCATGGCTTTTGGTGGAAAAAGAGATTGAAAGGCATAAAACACAGATTTCAAACACACGGCCTAACTAATCCCCTAAACGACCATGGCGTGTGGGAAAGGAAAGATTAACCTCTAGGATTTGACTTCTCCAGGACATCTGAATCCCGTCAAGGTAAGATATCCCTCTGATCATAAAGATCTTGGCTTGAGAGTCTTTAGGCCTTAAGCGCTCAAATCCTAGAAGAGAAGGCGATGAAGAACAAGAAAGCACCAAACTTTAAACCTTTTCAACCCCTTTCAATCCTCTCAACCCCGAAATTCCGATGAAACTACTCACGACTCATGAAGTAAACCGAACGAAATGCAATAAACGATGAACTAAACATGAAAAACGATTGATTAAAAGCAAAGATCCAATATTCAAAACATAAAAGTAAGAAAAAGCTCGAAAGTCTACAATGGCGAATCGCCTAAAACGAGAGAGATGATAGAAAAGTAGTCAACAGGGTGGAATAATGAAAGGGATCATTGCTCTTTGCCAAAAATGGCCAAACCGCAAATGGTCCCCCCCTTCGCTACGGTCCAAAAACAGGCTGGACGGATAAGGTTGGTCTGGGATCGATCACGAAGCTCGATCTGGCACTCGATCACGTCTTGGATCAGATGGCTCTTGGTCGATCTCTGAGTCGATCTTATGCTGATCGGGTTGGAAACTCGATCTGGTCCTCGATCTGCATGACGTCGTTTACGTCCGTACTTCAGATCGTTCTCCACACTCGATCTTCTGATCGATCTCGTCTAGATCGACCTGCTTTGCTCGATCTGCTACTCGATCTCAGGTCCTTAGCGTGCAATCCTGATTTCTCCAAGTATCCACGGACTTCCTCACGAGCCTTAGCACGTCCACAAATCTTCCATAGCTCTAAAGTAACCGAAAAAAAACCTGATTGTGATGCAAAATGCAAGAAACATGCAAATGCTGGTGCAAAAGTACTCTAGGACCTAAAGTGATGCAAACTAGCCTAAAGTGCAAGGTAAATGCATGAGAAACTATCTATTATGTATGCAAAACATATGAAATATGCAGTAATATCAACTCCTCCAAACTTGCCTTTTGCTTGCCCTCAAGCAAACAAAATTCAAGAAGGGAGAGAGGTTTTTAAAACAAACGGGGGTTTAAGCTTCTTGCAGAGGTGTCTTTCAAATGAATAAATCTCAACGTCCTAGTTACTAGTTCTAAAATGCAATGCGCACACTCATACTCCAAAGAACTTAGCCATACTCATCACACAATGAATTTCAAATCATGACTCTCCTATTCCAAACAATCAAAGAAACTCATCCTTTAACATTCATTAACGAGCGAACCGTGAATCAAACTTATGCACTTTAAAGCAAAACACATTTGGCTAAGGGTGAAGGCTATGAGCATAGAATGATCTCATTTTAAAGAGGGTTTCACAATGCAATGGGTTTCTCTCACGAATGGTATGAACTTTATGCATAATGCTAAAGGTAAAGGCAATTGATGCATACATGATTAGATTATCATCTACCCTTGTACACTAACAATGATCCTAAAACCCCTCTCATTTTATTTTCTTTTCAGCTCACTCACCCTCCTAGAGACTACCCTTATTAAGCTCAAACCCAAAATAAAAAACAGAAAACATCTTTACTCTTTAGGCTAGTGAAAAGGCTTGAAAATATTTTAGCTCCTTATTTTTTTTTTCTTATTGATAGCTCTCTTATTCTTTTCTTTCTTTTTCTTTTCTTTTTATTTTGGCACTTAGGCTCTTTTCTCCCCTTTTTTTTATTTTAGTTGAGAGAACTATCTTCTGAAATACTTAGAGCATTATACATTTTGAAAACAAAGCCTTTCCTTAAAAACCTTTTATTCACTTCAAATACCAAAACTTTTTGAAACCGTAAGCATATAAAGAAGAAAGCAATCTCATCAAACCCCCAAACTTATCCTAGGCCTACAACTAGCTTCAAAATGCAAAGCTAGCAATCATATGAGAACCTAATCATGTCGCCTAAACGTAACACGTTATGCTAAGTTCAAACCGAAAAGAGGCCTCACAATGATGTCACACAAGAACACTTGGCTCGAAAGAAAGGTAAGGGTGATGGTGGGAGTTCTACTTAAGCTCACAAAGAGTGGTAAAAGGAGGAAGAGAGCCTAAATATGTGTAAGATCCATGTGTTTATTTTCAAATGCATAAGAATGATAATTAAAATTCAGATTAGGGTTCTCACTTATTAGGACAAGTTTCAAATCATGAATGTTCAATCCAAGTCACGAAAATCAAAACAAGTGATCCAAGCATGGGAAGGACTTACTTTCAAAGCGTGAGCAAAGCATTAGAGAACTACTAACTAGGGCATTGAAACAATTCATGAGCATAAAACACCTTTTTAAGAAAATCTTTAACCCCTTATGCAAATGTAAACAACCTAGATGCTTAAAAATTCTAGACTCAATCCTAAAAGGCTTGCAAAATGAATGCGACTACATGAATTTGTTTTTTGAAAAATTTTAAAACTTTTACCAATTTTTTGTTCTTTTCTATGTCTTAGAATGTATGCAAGACTCAAGGGATGCAAATAGAAAATAAGATCAAAATAAACATGTCAAATAACACACATACTCCCCCAAACTTGAATGACACCGTCCCGGTGGCAAACAAACTTGAGAGAGTTCAAAAACACAAGGCAAAAACAAAGAAAATTAGCGGTATATACAAGGGAAGGTTGTTGGTACCTTGGAGCTAAACTCGGCCGGAACTTGAGGATGTTCCAGTGGAGCTGCTCTTGCTAGAAGAGCGTCGGGCTATGTCCTTGCCTTTATCCTCGGTAGGGAAACCATGAACGGAATGACGTGCTTGTTGCGCGGTGCCTTGTTGCTCACAGATGACAATACCGCCAGTTGATCTCCTCCTCTTCTCGGGCTGGTTGACCTCTTCAGTCTTGGACCCCGTAGACTTCGCGGATGAGCTCCCTTAAAGCGCCTTGACTTTCTTGGCAAGCTTCTTGATCATCTTCCCTTGCCACTTAGTTATCTTTCGCTGCACCTCCACCACCAAAGCAAGAAACTTCTCCGCCTTGGTCCGTGGCTCAAAGTCCATCCTCGGAAGCTCAAAGTGGGCTGGCATCGCGCCATCTGATAGTGGTGACTTTGACTGCTCACGCGCGGACTGAATAGGCATCATGGTTGCACCAAGTGGGGCGTAACACTCCTCGTGGGTTGGGCAAAACTGGATCGTACCAATGCTGTCCAAGTTTGTCTCCGCAACATTGGGTGCACACACTCTTCTTCCCTGCATCATTGTAGAACTGATAGGCGAAGAATCCTGGAGCTGGCGTAGGTCCCAATCGGTATTGCGCATTTAGGTTTCGTCCATGAATGACCTGTCCGCGCAAGGCTTGAACCGTTGAAGGGGTACACCGGCTTGGATAAAGAGTGGCGTGAGAAACCCTCCAGTGTAAGCTGAGATCGCCTTGCACCTCAGAGCATACGCCTTGTACTTCACCAAGGAGGATGCTAGGATACACCCGTAGTTAACGTCATTCCCAAGGTCATCCATCAGCGGATCATGGTTCTCCTCTTCGCTGCTGCATAGTATCCTCTTGATCCCTTGGAAAAGGAAGCATAACTCGGTCTTCGTCACCATAGCAGACACGGCCCGCCCGCTGAAAGTGTTTGCCAACAACTTGAGGGATGTACCTCAGAACGGGATTCTTCTTGATTTTAGCCGTGTTGGCTTTGTATTCTTCATCACAAAGCACGTCCCATATGAGGCTGGCGTTCTTGAGAGGGGGAAACTCCACTTGCTTAGCCGCGGCGTTGAGTCCATATGCTTGGCAAAGCTCCTCAATGGAAAGGTGATAGGACCGCTTCTTGACCTTGAAAGTGAGATGTCCTTGTGAGGGAGTAGGGAGGCTCGGATTCTCATAGGAAAACGCCAAGGTAGAGAGGCAATCCATGGTTACTTGCGGATATGTTGGGCAATCCATCCTTGAAAGGAAGGCAAGCCCTATGTTTTGGAGAAGAAAGTCAAAATCTTCTAGGAGATCCATTCTTGCCAACAAGTCTCTGCTCGCGAACTTGGTAGGTGATATAACTGCATATTCCATGCATTTTGCATACATATAAGTTAGTTTCTCGTGCATATACATTGCATTTTAGACTAGTTTGCATCGCTTTAGGTCCTAGAGTATTCTTGCACCAGCATATGCATATTTCTTGCATTTTGCATCACATACAGGTTGTTTTCGGCTACTTTGGAGTCTTGGAGGGTTCTTGGACGTGCTAAGGCTCGTGAGGAGGTTCGCGGGACTCGGAGGATTCAGGAATGCTTGCTAAGGACCAGAGATCGAGAAGCAGATCGAGCATGGCCGGTCAATCTAGATGAGATCGACCAGAAGATCGAGTAGTCCAGCCGATCCAAGGGAACTGATCGAGACGGAGATCGAGTGAAGAGATCGATCGAGGAGTACGGACGTGAATGACGCCATGCAGAGCGAGAGTCAGATCGAGTCCACCACTCGATCCTTCAAAGATCGACTCCAAGATCGAACGAAGCACGCGATCCGCTGAAGAAGATCGAGACATAGGTCGAGCTGAAGGCACGATGTCCGAAGATGATCGAGCGAGATGCTCGATCTCGATGTCGATCTCAGTGCACTTTAACCGTTTTTGGCCGCTAGCGAGGGGGGGGGGTGGGGAACCATCGAGCTGTTTAGCCTATTTCGGGAAGGCGGCGATGATGCTTTTAGGGACGTTTTTTCACTTTATCATTTTCATCTTTTTCTCTCTGTTCGAAGGCTATTTCGTCATTATTAGACTTTAAAGCTTTGTTCTTGAATCTTTGAATCGTTTAAGTTTAAATCCATTGTTCTTTATGTTTATGAGTTCATCGCTTATGCTTTGCTTTGTTTACTTAATGTGTAGTGAGTAGTTTAATCGGGTTTAGGGGTTGAGAGGATTCAGAGGGGTCAAAAAAGGTTTTCAAGTTTGGTGTTTTCTTGTTCTTCATGGCTTTCTCTTCTAGGATGTCGAGTTCTTAAGGCTTAAAGAGTCTCACGCCAAGATCTTTATGATCAGAGAGGTCTCTTACCTTGACAGGATCCAGAGATCTCTGAAAATCGCATCCTAGAGACTAGTTACCCTTTCCCAAACGCCATGGTAGGTTAGAGGACTAGTTAAGCCGCGTGTTTGAAATCTGATTTCCTTGCCCTTCAATCTCTTTTTCCGCCAAACGCCATGGGTCTGGAGGAGAGAGTGAAGGAGTGATCCATACCCCATGCCATGGATGGATCTTGTTTTGTTTTCAAGGCTTAGAGGATCTCACAATGTGAGTAGATCTAGAGTTTTCAAACCAAGCTTGAACCTTTGAGACCCTTGAACATGAATCTCAACCCCATACCCTCTTTCTTAGTATTCTTACATCTCTGTTAATCATTCGCTTGTTACCTGCTGCATCCTGGTCATTAGTTTTGTTGCATTTGAACTTTTAGACGAGATCGATCGTTGTTGCTCGATCTAGTGGTCGATCCTGTGGTTGATCCACTAGTCGAATTTTATAAATTCATATCTTTGCATTTTAATCATTATGTTTGTTCGTCGTGGTAGTTCACTCGTTCCTGATAATTTTAAAATAGTTTTGCCTTGCATTTAGTCATTGCATATATTTTTTAGAATTTTCACAAAACCGTTCATCATTTGCCTAGCTTTTCTCGATCTTTGCATTCTCATTGCACTTTCTAGCTCCTAGGTTGGATTGATTCCTCTTGCATGCTATACTACGACTGTGTGCTGCTTGAGTTTTGATAACCTCATGTTGCATTGCATCACTCCCTTTTTACATTGCTAAAAAGCTGTTATCAAATGGCGTTGTTGCCGGCCTAAGAGTGTTTAGAAAGCATTGAGATTTGGGGTTTAGTAAAGACTAAGCATTTCTTTTTCTTTTGGGTTACTAATTTCTCTACTCTCAAAGTTATGTTTCTCAGGTACATGAATCTTCGTTCAAGGGGAGACAACAATCTACTTCAACCCTTGGACAACATTCATCAACTCGGTTATTCAAGACAAAGAAGAGTACGAGAGCAAGCTAGAGCTTTTGAGGAGATTGTTCAGCAAGGTTCAGTGGATTTTTAAGCGATGGCTGAGCATGAGCATCCAGAAGGACCTCCTCCAGCTCACGGAGCAGTGGGAAGGGGTAATGGAAACCCCCAACACGCGGCTAGACCCCCAAGGATCATAGGAGCAGGAGATGCTCCCAATACACATCACAATAGGTTTAGGATCACTCCTCCTCCTGTACAGAACAACAACTTCGAGATTAAGCCAGGTTTCATCTCAATGGTGTAAAACAATAAGTTTCACGGACTAGAAATGGAAGATCCCTTGGAGCACCTTGATAACTTCGAACAAGTATGTGGGATGATTAAAATAAATGGCATATCCGAAGATGCTTTCAAGCTGCATCTCTTTCCATTTTCTCTTGGAGACAAGGCTAGACATTGGGAGAAGACACTTCCACAAGGCACCATTACATCTTGGGCTGAGTGTAAGAAGGCTTTCCTCTCAAAGTTTTTCTCTAGCACCAAAACAGCAAGGCTGAGATGCGAGATCAGCTGCTTCACTCAAAGGAACAATGAGACTTTCAATGAAGCCATGGAGCGGTTCAAGGACTACACTATCCAGTGTCCTCACCACGGCTTCAGTGAAGAGACTCTTCTAAGCACCATCTACCGCGGAGCTTCACCCAAGATTCGCTTGTTGCTTGACACGGCTAGTAAGGGAAACTTCCTTGGTCAAGAGGTAGAAGAAGGCATGGAGCTGATTGAGAACTTGGCATTGAGTGACGGCAACTACGCTGAAGATTACGACCGTGCACCGAGAGGTTCTGAGCTAGAGTCTCACAAGAAAGAGCTTAAGTCATTACATGAGAAGATTGATAAGCTGGTGTTGGCTAATCAGAAGCATGTTCACTTAGAGGAGCTTGAGTTGAGTCAGGAAGAAGCCAACTGGGTGGCGGGTCAAAACAACTACAAACCTCAAGGGTATTCACAAGGCTACAACCAGAACAACAATCTCTCTTACCGTAGCACCAACGTTGCGAACCCTAAGGATCAAGTGTACCCTGCTCAGCAAGCAAAGCCTTTCGTACCATACAACAAAGGTTTTCAGCTGAGTGGTGGCTTCCAAGGGCAAGGGCCAAACACCTTCCAAGGACAACGGCAAGGAAACAAGGGTTATACACCAATGTACCCTCTGGGCTTTGTACCTCAACAACAACCGATACAACAACAACAAGTTGATCCTGTCCAAGCTATGTTTCAACAATTGATCCAAGGGCAAGCATCTACAAATCAGAAGTTTGCCGAGATGAATACTTGTTTAGACTCGTCTCTCACAGATTTCTCTACTCAGATTACAAACTTGAATAACAAGATCAAGCAGCTAGAGAAGGGAAAGGCGAGTACAAGCGGTCAGAATAGCTAACCGGGCAAGTATGAGCAGAATCCCAAGGAATACGCCAATGCTATTACGCTTAGGAGTGGGAAAGAGCTTGCACCTACGGTTACTCCAATGACCAACGAGGACGTTGTAATTCAAGAGGGGAAGGGTAAGCTTTCAGCCCATGATGAGATAAACTTTGACAATGTTTGGATTCAAGGACCAAGGAGAGGTGAGAAAGCGGTTGTTAAGAAGAAAGCAGAGCAAACTACTAAAGAGAAGGATGCTTATTTACCTCCAATGTATGTACCTAAACTACCTTTTCCTGGCCGCTTCAAGAAGCAACTAATAGAGAAGCATAGAGTCTTGTTTGAGAAGCACCTTAAGGACGTAGAGATCAAGCTACCTCTCGTGGACTGCCTTGCAGTGATGCCTAAATGCGCCAAATTCTTCAAAGATACGCTCGCGAAGAAGAATAAGGAAAGCAAGGAAGTGCGTGTTCTTAGTGAGGAGTGTAGTGCTGTGATACACAAGGAGATAGTCCCTAAGAAGTTGGGAGACCCTGGAAGCTTCACTATACCTTGCGCTTTAGGTCCTTTGGAGTTCAAGAGTTGCCTTTGTGATCTCGGAGCTAGTATAAATCTGATGCCTCATTCTGTGGCAAAGAAGCTTGGCTTTACCCGTTTCAAGGATTGTAGAATCTCGTTGGTACTATCTGACAGAAGTGTGAGGTTACCCGTGGGTTTGCTTGAGGACTTGCCAGTAAGAATCAGTGGAGTAAACGTGCCCACAGACTTCGTTGTGTTGGAAATGGACAAAGAGCCTAAGGATCCACTCATTCTCGGTAGACCTTTCTTAGCCACCGCCGGAACCATCATAGACGTCAAGAATGGGAAGATTGCTCTGCACTTGGGTAAAGATATAAGACTGGACTTCAATATCAACGAGGTTCTGAAGAAGCCTACTATAGAAGAGCAAGCTTTCAACATTGAAACGTTGGATGCCTTAGCGGATGAGTTGCTAGAGGAGTTGGCTCAGGAAGATCATTTGAAGCTGGCATTGACTAAGGAGCCATGAGAGTTCGGTTACGTGGATCAGAGGACTCAGGAATACGTCAACTTGCTTGATTCAAGGAAGGCTGTGCTAGAAGATGAAGGCGTTTGCCTAGAGATCGACTCCGAGATTGATGACATTACTCGATCCAGGGGTCAAATCGACAAGACAATCGAGAGCACAACTCGATCCGGTGCAGCAATCGACAGTCAGATCGAGGAGGGTGATCGATCCAGGAAAACAATCGAGTCCAAGATCGAGAGAGGCCTTCCGATCAGTTTGGGGTCTAATCCGGAGATTGACTCAGCGTCTCGATCTCTCACTCGATCCACATTGAATCGAGTGAGTGAATCGAGCGAAACTGCTCGATCTAGACGACATCGAGAGCAAGATCGACTGGACGACTCGATTTCAGAAGGGATAGCGGTTGGAGAAAGCAGCCTCCAGGGCCATGTCCCGGGTTCTAAGGAAGGTTCCAAGGAGGAAAACAGCAGCAACAGCCACGAGGATGATTGGAGTGAGCTGTTAGCCCCAAAGGTGGACCTTAAGGAGCTCCCAAAAGGTCTAAGGTACGTTTTCTTAGGGCTTAACGAAACATATCCTGTTATTGTGAATGAAAACTTAAGTGATGATGAGTTGCACTCGCTCTTAACTTAGTTGAGAAAGTATAGGAAGGCCATTGGGTACTCTCTAAGTGACATCAAGGGTCTTTCACCGATGCTTTGCACTCATAGGATTCACTTGGATAATGAGAACGCCTCTTCTATAGAACATCAAAGGCGTTTGAATCCTAATTTGAAAGAGGTTGTTAAGAAAGAGATTCTTAAGCTGCTAGAAGCTGACGTGATCTATCCTATAAGTGACAGCACGTGGGTTTCTCCCGTACACGTGGTGCCTAAGAAGGGAGGGATCACGGTCATTAAGAATGACAAAGATGAGCTTATACCTACTAGGACTATTACTGGACACCGTATGTGTATTGATTATAGGAAGCTTAATCTTGCTACTAGAAAAGATCATTTTCCCTTGCCTTTTATTGATCAAATGCTTGAAAGACTTGTTAATCACCCCTACTATTGCTTTCTTGATAGATATAGTGGATTTTTCCAAATACCAATCCATCCAAATGATCAGGAGAAGACGACCTTTACATGCCCCTATGGCACCTTCGCTTATCGAAGGATGCCAATCGGGTTGTGTAACGCACCGGCTACGTTTCAGCGGTGTATGATGTCGATCTTCCCCGATCTAATAGAAGAGATAGTAGAGGTGTTTATGGATGACTTCTCGGTCTATGGTGCGTCCTTTTCTGCGTGTTTGTTGAATCTTTGCAAGGTACTGAAGCGTTGTGAGGAAACAAACTTGGTGCTTAATTGGGAAAAATGCCACTTCATGGTGAAGGAAGGGATCGTGCTTGGCCATAAGATATCAGAGAAGGGTATTGAGGTTGACAAGGCTAAGGTTTAAGTGATGTTGAGTCTTGAGCCGCCGGTTAACATCAAAGGAGTGAGAAGTTTCTTGGGACACGCCGGCTTCTACAGGCGCTTCATCAAGGATTTTTCTAAGATTGCACGCTCTCTTACACGGCTGTTGTGCAAGGAAGCTGATTTCGTCTTTGATGATGAATGTTTGCAAGCTTTCATGACCATCAAGGAGGCTCTAGTATCCGCGCCTATAGTGCAAGCACCAGACTGGGCTCTACCTTTCGAGATTATGTGTGATGCTAGTGACTACGCCGTGGGAGCCGTTCTAGGTCAAAGGAAAGATAAGAAGCTGCACGTAATTTACTATGCTTCAAGAACCTTGGATGACACCCCAACAAGGTACACCACCACGGAAAAGGAGCTATTGGCAGTAGTGTTTGCCTTTGAGAAGTTTCGGTCATACCTCGTGGGTTCCAAGGACATTGTCTACACAGATCACGCGGCTTTGCGCTACATCTATTCCAAGAAGAACACTAAGCCGAGGCTTTTGAGATGGGTTCTTCTTCTTCAGGAGTTTGACATGGAGATCAAAGACAAGAAAAGGATATAGAACGGCGTTGCTGACCATCTCTCTCGGTTAAGAATCAACGAGTCTCTTCGTTTAGATGATTCTCTCCCCGAGGAACAATTCATGGCGATCACTACGACTGTTTGTGGGAACCTAGAAGGGCAGTTTGAGGAAGTTCTGAGCTTCAAAGAGGAGGATCTCCCGTGGTACGCGGATATTGTGAACTACTTGGCATGTGAGGAAGAGCCTTCGCATCTTGACAACTACCATAGGAAAAAGTTCATGAGGGACGTGAGCCACTACTATTGGGATGAGCCCTATTTATACAAGAGAAGTGTTGATAGCCTGTACAGAAGATGCGTGACAAAGGAGGAAGCAAGAGATATCATCTTTCATTGCCACGGTTCTTTGTATGGCGGACACTTTGCTTCATTCAAAACCGCCACTAAGGTCTTACAAGCCGGCTTCTGGTGGCCATCCATCTTCAAAGACAGCCATGAGTTCGTGATGAGTTGCGAGTCTCGTCAAAGAGCAGGGAATATCACTAAGAGGAATGAGATGCCTCAAGTCCCCATATTTGAGGTAAACGTCTTTGACGCGTGGGGCATAGACTTCATGGGGCCGTTTCCTTCATCATACGGCAACAAGTTCATACTAGTATCTGTTGATTACGTCTCTAAATGGGTTGAGGCCATTGCTTCCCCAACAAACGACTCTAAGGTGGTGATCAAGCTCTTTAAAAGCATCATTTTCCCGAGTTTTGGAGTACCTAAGGTGGTGATAAGCGACGGAGGAAGCCATTTCATCAACAAGCTGTTTGAAGGTCTTCTAAGGAAGTATGGCGTGAAGCACAAGGTAGCTACACCTTACCATCCTCAAACGAGTGGCCAAGTGGAGGTATCTAACCGTCATATCAAGGCAATACTCGAGAGAACAGTTGGGACTACTCGGAAGGATTGGGCGGTAAAGTTAGATGACGCTTTGTGGGCTTACTGGACTGCTTTCAAAACGCCCATCGGTACTACTCATTTCACTCTTCTCTACGGCAAAGGATGTCACCTCCCCGTTGAGTTGGAACATAGGGCGTTGTGGGCTGTGAAGCGGCTGAATTTTGATCTGAAGACAGCTCAGGAGAAGCGGTTGATCCAGTTACACGAGCTTGATGAGCTAAGGCTGGACGCTTACGAAAGCGCTAGGATCTACAAGGAGTGTACCAAGGCTGCTCATGACAAGAAGCTGGTATCTAAGGAGCTTAAGGAAGGGAGTTTAGTGCTGCTTTACAATTCAAGGCTCAAGCTCTTTCCAGGGAAGCTGAAGTCAAGATGGAGCGGTCCGTATGAAATCAAGGAAGTATTACCTTACGGAGCTGTCATGTTGGTCGGCAAGAGTGGGAATGCATTCACAGTGAACGGACACAGAGTTAAGCTATACATGGCGAGTGCATTTGACAAGGAGAGCACCTCAATGCTTCTCCAAGACCCACCATCTGCCTAAACCAAGTAAAGTCTAGCTAAAGACGTTAAAGAAAGCGCACTTGGGAGGCATTCCCATGTTTATCCTGTATATATTTGTGCTTTATTTCTCTTTCAGTTTTGTGTTTTTTTTTATCTTCTGAGTTTGTAGGAACAAGTATGAGGGATTGCAAGCCATGATCTTAGGTCCAAAAGGAGTAAGAAGGGGCGAGTATAAGCTAGAGATCGAGTGCTAGATCGACTCATCCTGGCTCGATCTTTGCTAGATCGAGCTAGTGAAACGAGAGGAGTCAGTCGATCTAGACGAGATCGAGTAGACAGATCGTGTGACACAATCAATCACGCGAGAACGAACACCCTATACGTTTACCCTGAAAAGCAAACGAGGGGTGGATCGACTGAGTCACTCGATTATAAAGGCTAGATCGAACAGTCTACTCGATCTACTACTCGATCAAAGCTTAAATCGACCCCCGAATCGAGAACATGGCTCGATCATGAGGACTTAGCTGTCGTGCCAAAAATTCAAGGAACGAGAGGTGTTATCGATCCAAGACTCGATTCAATTCGAATTGTGTCCCAAATCGAGCAACCCTCTCGATCCTCGTCATTATGGGCATGAGATCGAGTCCCAGATCGACCAATTGGATTCGATCTCGTGCCGAGGTAACATTTTCTTTTCCCTCTCTTACTCTTTCCCTCCGGTTTTTAAATTCAAAAAGTGGTCAAGGCAAGCATCTTTGACCATGAAAGATGTGCCTTGACCACAGCTTTTGTCAGAAAACCACTTCTTTTTTTACCCATGGTTTTGTTTTGTTGGCCTTTAAATGTTTCCAACTACTTTCACACTCTCTCATTCTTGTTTTCTCGAGTGTTAAGCAAAAAGAGAGTGTGAGTTCTTGTTTTCTAAAGGCTAACACGCATCTTTTTCAATCTTTGCAAAGGTATTTTCGAATCTTTAAGAAAATATCCTTTTTATTCGCTTTGATTGTTTTAGATGCTAGGGCGGTTTTAAATTTTTAAAAATAGTTTGATAATAGGAAAAATTCTAGATTTCTCTATATGTAGATTTGATCCTCTATTATTTTGCTATAATTTTTATAAATCCCCAAAAATTATAGGGTAGTAGTTATAGGTTTTCTTCTTCGCTTCTCTCTTTCTCACATCATATCGCCGATTTTCTTATTGCTTTGTTTGAGAAACTTGTTTCAGGCGCAATGGCTCCTAAAAGAACGAGAGATGAGACAGCACAAGAGGGAGGAAACCGAGAAGTGGCTGTTCAGGAGAGGGTTCGTTGGAGTAAGGATGAGAAACGGGACAAGGAACGGCTTTAACGGCTGAGGTTCGAGGCGACTAAGTTCGCGGACAGAGGACTGCTGGCCAAGATGGGGATTTTAGGAGATTTTAACCAGCTCCTCCAGAAGATAAGGCTGAGGTGTTTGTCACGGATGGATTTCCCAACCTTTCCTGAAGTGTCAATCGACTTCCTTGCCACTTTGGAGTTCGGGTACGAGAATCCTAGCGTCCCAATTCCTTCTCAAGGCCGCCTCTCCTTCAATATAAAGCGCCAAGCCTTCAGCCTCTCAATCCCCAAGCTTTGCCAAGCTTATGGTCTCGATGCTGAAGCCACGAAGGTGGAGTTCCCCTCCTTCACTCAAGCGAACGATTTTTGGGACTTCATCGCCAATGACGACTACAAGGCGAATACCGCAAAGATCACACACTGTGTCAGATGACGGTTCTAACTTAGGTATCCCTCTCACAATTTCTGCCTTGACGATTTTACTAAGTCCATGCACATTCATATGCTCAAGTCTTCGATGCCACAGATCAAGTTGAGATTCCTTTGCTGACAAACATTGACTGGATTTGCTCCACATGTAACAGTTGTTACCAGACCTAATTCCATATAGGACAATGCTTCCTTTGTCATCAATGGCATGACAGTCAACCCGCGTGAACATAACCTTGAGCCCTTCGTCACACAGCTGACTTATGCTGATCAAGTTTGCCATCAGACCTTTAACAAAATACACATTAACCAGTTAAGGCTTGCTCTCCTTGTTGATATTTCCAACACCTTTTATTTTACCTTGGCCACCATCTCCAAAGGTTACTTTTCCACCTTTGACAGATGTGTATGTATCAAGAATGTTTTAACATCCAGTCATATGTCTCGAGCAGCCACTGTCAAAGTACCACGGAGTTAGATCTGGTGCATCAGCAGACATATAAGCAACATTGCTCACAAGTGATTGCTCTGTGTCACCCATATGATCTGTAGCACACTGAGATATTTGTGTGAAGCTACAGACCAGTTCATCAATCTGAGTAGACTCATCTGCCGTTTTCTCACACAATTTTTCTTTGGCAATCCAGAATTTTCCAAGACAAGATGGTTCAGGAAAGCACTGACTTCCCTTCCATGCTTTGATGACTCTTTTTCTGAATTTGAATTCAATACAATCACCCTTTTTATGTCCTATGCGGTGACAGAAGTAACATCTTGTGTTGACATGAACTCTCCAGGCAGGTAAGTCAGATTTGATGGCAGTCTGACCTACTTGAGTCACTTTTTTTTTCTTTCAGCGACATTGCTTCACTGAATTTCGGTTGTCAGGAAGATTCTTTTACAAAATTCAGCTGATTTGGTTGTAGTGCTAGTGTTTTCTCAGATCTCCCATTGAAACAAAGACCCCAGTTGGCTCTAGGTGGTTGTCCCACAGACAATATCTTGTCTAAATCCTTTATGATCGTGTTTAGCATTCTGATCTTCTTGTGATTATCATTCAGCTCCTGCAGTAATCCTTTTGCCTTTTATTCATCCTCTACGCAAGCAGACATAAAGCGTTTGATGTTAACTTCCAGTACTTTGTTTCTCTCTTTTTCGCTTTGCAGTTCTTTTTTTAGAGTCTCAGTATCTGCATTATCTGTCGTGGACTCCTTCTCTTTACCTTTAGAGACTTCATCTCTTTCACATTCAAGTATGTTGAGTTGTGCTTTCATCATAGCCACTTCCTTGATTAGTTGCAGGTTCTCATTACTTAAGACCACATTCTTGTTGTATAGGTCACTATATTCTTGAGTAATTTCAAAACCTACATCATCATCAGATTTGGAGTCACTTTGCTTCTCAGATCTTATGGCACTATCATTCTCTTGGGATGTGAAGGCAACAAAGTTAAGCATGAGTTCCTGGTTCGAGTCATCGCTATTTTCATCCGAATCACTGTCACTGAAGACCACCAGCGATTTATCTTTACTCCATATTCAACTCGGACACTCTGCCTTTGTATGGCCAAATCCTCTGCACTCTGGACATTTTAGTTCTCTCCTCTTGACCAGAGGACATTCGTTTCTGAAGTGATCAAAGCCTTCACATTCGTGGCATTGAAGATCCTTCTTCTTACTTGTCCTTTCACCATCATATATGTATCCTTTTTCAGAGTCATTCCTCCGATCTTTTCTAAACACCCTGTTTTGTACTTTCTCAACTCCGTTTGAGCATCTTATTGAAGTTTCTGGCAATAAAGCTAAGATTTTCTTCAATTTGTTTGACTCAAACATCATATTTTTCAGCCGTGAATATTATTCCCTTCTGACGATCAGGTTCTTCAGCAGCTGCTTCCATTTTTTCAGCCTTGGGCATCCCATAAAGTTTGTCAAACTTCATGTCGTCTATATTCATCGACTACTTTAGTACAGCTTTGTAGGCAGCATACTTCGGAGGTAGACATCAAAGCAGTTTCTTAACCAGTTTTTTCTTTTTGTATTTCTTTCCTAGAACAGAAACTAGCAATTGTGCTGATCTCGCCAGTAAGGCTTGCTATAGACTCATCTTTAACCATCCTGAGGTTTTCAAATTGAGATGCAAGATGATCTATCTGAGTTCTTCTGACACTTGTATCTCTTTCGAAGTAATTAACAAGTGTATCCCAGGCCTCTTTTGCTGACTCATAAGCTTGTATGATCTTGAACTGATCTAGATCAACAACACCAAAAATAGCTGTCATGGCCTTTGAGTTGAATTTTGATGCGTTTTTGTCAGCTTCAGTCCATCTCTCCTTAGGTTTAGGTTACACAACAGTCTTGGATGGGATCGTCTTGTCCTCTGATTTTTCTTCTACTAAAATCGTTGGAGGTTCCCAGCCATCAACTACAGCTGTCTAGGCATCTTCATCTATCCCACGTATAAGATGACACATCCTGGCTTTCCACTGACCAAAGTTTCCAGCATCAAGCATCACAGGCTTTTGAACGGCGATGAGCTCCCTTATAGTATCCGTGGTTACCACAAGATCTCAACCTGTAAGATAGGTCTGCTGGCCTATAAGGTGGCCCGCTCTAATACCAAATGTAAAACCAAGGATACTTGAAAGTATATAAGCAATTCGAATATACTAGAATTCAACTTGAAACCGAAAATTCTTTATTAAAAATCGCTTAAACAATTCACAAGAACTTGTTTAATTGGAATGATACACTCTTACAGAGATCTCAATAGACCCATAATGTGATACTGACCAATTCATAATCTATCCATACAGCAACAACTGTGTTTCCTTCAAGAGAACCTAAACTTTCTTCCAAGATAGAATATTCTAAATTCTTCTAAGTGCTAACCCTAACACCATCACAAGGATGTTGTATTTATCCTCCCATCGCTACGCCAAACTTGTCGTGTCTTGGATACATTGCATATTCGCAAACCATCGAATATGGTAACTTCGAAATCTTCCTTGATTTCCACGTATTCGGTTGCCAAAGCTCTTCTGTCTTCACGCCATATGTGTGCAACACACTTTCCAGATGTTCCACAGTTTTGAACTTATATATTTGTCTAGTTTATGATGTGAAATTTTTATTTCCGAGAATATGGAAATAATAGAAGCGGAGATCCTTTCACAAACTTTTGTGAATCTGGTTTGTTTTTTATTCATGAAACATGTCTCGTACATTGTTGAATTGTGTGATATTGATCTTTTATATATCTCAAGTCTACTTGAGGATTAATCGAAAAGTTTTATATATAATAGTGGTGCTCTCTGCTCAGAAAAGTAGTTCTACTTTTGTAGATGGGATGATGGTTTGGAATAACCTATAATGTCTTTGTGATTTTGCAGAATATGCTAATACCGTGTGTATTTTGAGGCAGTGAGGATTTCATTTATCTTTCTACTTATTAGGAACTTGTATGATGGGATGTTAGCTTGGATTCAGAGTGTTAAACTCTGAAATTTGGTGTTTTGGTAGAGATTTCTATCTGAGTGTTAAAAACAATTGTTACTTTGATGCAGAGATAAAGTTTCACCATCCAATTAGAATTGTGAAACATGAAATGCTTGATTTTGTCAGTACTGTCACGTGCCATAAGTTTCTGATGCAAGAGAAGATTGTGGAGAGTAAAGCCTCGTGTAATAGGAGTAGAAGAAGCCTGACTTTTCCGTGATGTAAAGATTCTATTTGATACATATTGTGGAGCTTACTTAACAACTCTTGATCTGGAACAATAGCAAAGCACTTTGGTTTTCTTTCTTGTATAAGATACTATGATCGTAAGTTTATTGCAGAGATTTGATATCTTAATTAGCAAACATTGGCAATCTCAAATACAAAAACAACTGAAGTTGATACTAATGATCGATCACACATCTATATAGCAACCCATAAGCAACTTTCCCATCTTCTTCACTCATTTTATACCAATCTCCTTCACCAAGCTACTCAGATCCTCTATGTTCTCCAAGATTCCAGCCACATCAGTCAGCAGAATCAGTTTCTCTGCCCCAAGCGCCGCCGCGAGCTCTCCTGCTACTGTAATGTATATGTAATCGATGAACGACCACAACACATTTGGAGCTACTCTTACAACTTCACCGACAAAACCTAGCTGAGACGAATTGGGGACAGGTCGTGCAGTGAGAAGACGAATGGAGTCCCGATAGCCCCACGGTGGTAGCTTTGACGGTGTTAATAAGAGATACGAGATTCTTATTGAATTTTCCGACTAGAACCATGGAGACGATTTATCTCTCCCTCTCTCTCTCTCTATTTGTATCTGCGTTTAATTCCTATTTTAATTAAAATTGTTGAGTCGGATTT
Source organism: Thlaspi arvense (assembly GCA_911865555.2). NCBI lineage: Eukaryota > Viridiplantae > Streptophyta > Magnoliopsida > Brassicales > Brassicaceae > Thlaspi > Thlaspi arvense. The sequence continues at coordinate 27,414,499 of OU466859.2, read as the reverse complement.
TGCTAACTAATTGGTTTGCTGGATTTGGATCAAATCAATTTTAGACAATCAGTATTTATTAAACGCTATTTGTTGATTTGATCGCAATTTTTTGCCTTTAATTTCTCAGGTGGAATTGAGCAGAAAATATATTTACGGAAAAATCATATATATAATTAGAAAAGTTTCTCTCTATTAAAGTGTCTACATCAGCATTTTTATTTTTATTTTTTGAGCTTTTAAGTATTTCTGGTTTTCACATAATAATAACTAATGTGGGTTTATATTTAAGAAACAAACACGATGTGGATAGAGAGGTTAAAATCGAACAATGAAAGACCTTGCACATAATAGTTGTTGAGTACATATAAATATAAAACTAAAGTAAAATTATTTATATAAAATAAATACTTATTTTATAAATCATAAAAACTATAAATTCTCTACAAAATAAAAAAAAAAATCAAAATGTTTTTTCACATATAAACAAAGAGAATGTGGAAAAGAAGTTGGAATGCAAACAAATACGAAATATGACGGAAGAACTTGCAGAGTTATCAAACTTAAAAAAAAAACCAGAAAGATATATGTATAAAAGTAAAGTAAAATTATTCATATCTATTTTACTGTAAAAATAAATAAATATTTTGTATGAATAAAGAAAACTAAAATGTTTAATATTATAACATGAAATGAACTTGATCTATATGAAAAAAAAAATAATAATAAAAGCATGACTATATGTGCTTCGGAATGAGTTAGATTTTCCAAAATTTATGAAAAATGAAGAAGTTATTCAATTTAAAATGAAGAAGTTAACCCGGCCAGAAATAAGCAATATAAAAAAAAGGTAGAAACCAATTGAATAGAAATATATGTAGTGCAAAACTTAAATTCTTATGACAGCGTATAAATATGGATGAAGTTTTAAAACAATTAGCACATATTAATAACTTCATAATATATCTATATATTTTAGGATAAAAATAATAAAAATAAATTTAATTAAAATTTTTTAAATAATTATAAAACTATATAAACAAATTTAAAATAAACATAATAATATAAATATATAAAATTACAAAGTACGAAAATAGATTAACAATTAACTCCGTGCAACGCGCGGGTCAAACCTAATATGATTAATTGTAATAGTTTGAAGGGGAATATCATTAACTTAAGAACTTAAAATTCTTCAAATCTCCATTTACGTCTATTTATTTCAAATTTTTATTTCATTCTAAAATTCTTAAGCAAATTTAATTGTATTAGTTTTAGTTCTTATAACTTGTTTTTGATAAAAAAAAAACAAATTACTTGAGCATACATGATTTTTTTAGAATTTTATGCATTTGTTTTTTTTATTTCTACAATAAGTTTGTATTCTAAAAATAAAAAATAAATAGATTTCATCTAAATATCTGTAAACATATTACAAAAAATATAATTCCATCTAAGTAATGTTATTATATATTGAATAAGGCATATAAATTACTAATTTTTACTTGCTCCAACTTATATGCTCTGATAAGTGGCTAGGATGGCTAGAATGAACCTCTCATATGCTTATAACCTGTCACTTTTTGTCTTAATATCAAACCCAATAGAGTGCAACTTGTTAGACTCACATATCTGGAGTATATATTAATTGAGAAATATTTTTAGAAAATAACCACAATTTTGTAAGTATTTACAGTTGTGTCATTACGATGATTTGTTACTACAATAGAGCTTCTCACAAAATTTTAAAAATCATTTATGCTACTACACTAATTACATGATATGTCATTATACATTTTTGGTTTAATGTATATACATGTTTTTCAAATAATAATCTTTCTATGCAGATATATAATATATAATATTACATGAACTAAATGATAATTTAAAAAAAACTAAGTTAATAATCCAATAAAATATGTTAAAGTTTTCGTATAATTTATTAAATTAGATATACTTTCACATGCAAATCATTTTGATAAATATCCTACTATTATAAGTAATATTTGAAAAATTCAATATGAATATTTAAATACAAATATATGATTGTAATCAATTTTGAAAAAATTTAAATTAAATATATTATCACATAAAAAGTTTTAAAACGTAAATTTGCTTAAAATCATTATGTGAAAAAATATTTTACTATAATGTATAAATTCACTCTATTAAAATTGTGGGATAATTATTTTCATGCAAATATATGATTGTATTCAATTTAAGAAATCTCAAATTAAAAATATATTATTACATTAAAGTTAAAAACATACATTTTAAAAAAAACCATTACGTGATAAGTTCTATATTAATATTTACATATAAATATATTATTCTATTCAACGTCAAAAAAATCAGATTAAATATATATTATTACATAAAAACATATATTTGCTTAATGCATAAATTCACTATAGTAAAATTGTGAACTAAATACCAGAATAGAATACTACACACTCGAAGTTTCGACATCAGCTTTTCAAACGATATTATAGATTACATGCAATCACCATACAAGTAATAATTCTTATGTCTTGCACTCATTTCCATCTCCATGTGATTGTATTAATATTTAACTAATATTCTTTATATAGTTTAATTTGGAAATTATAATGTCCAAAATATCACTGTCATTTCTAAAATAATTTAAATAAAACAATATAATCAATACTTAATTATTTCATATACAATATACTAATTCAAACGAATATACTATTATTGTTACTAAAAAAACAAATATACTATTACTATAATATACTATTCATATTAAATTTGGAATTTAATCAAATGTATTGTTAATACCATATATAGTAAAGATTACTAAATTAAAAATTGGTGAACTATTTACCAATCAAATCATTGAAAGTAATAAATGCTAAATCTAAACAATATTGACTTAATTGAAGATGATTGGTAAACAGACTGTTTTTTAACTAATGATAAATTTTCCTAGCTATTATTGATTTTAATAAAAAAATATGAATAAATAAATGTGGCAATATAAACATTTTTTAGATTTCAACTTTTAGATGCATCATTTAGTCATTGGTTTTTTTTTTAACTAGCTTTTACATTTTAATACAATATCTAGATGCATCATTGTTTGTTTTTGAATTTGTAAAAAAAAAAATAGATGCAAAAAATCTCAAATCACCAAAAGTATATATTATTAAATTGGATTTTTTTTGCAAAAACCCGCAGTTTTAAGAATTTGGCATGTAAAGACGCTTTTAAAACGCTATTTTGGAAATTTAGCCATTAAAGCTGGTTTTATAACGTTATTTTGAAAATTTTGGAAAACATGATAATCGGTTAGTCAGATTTTACAGATTTATGAGTTTTGGTGGGATAATACAATTTTAAAGATTTTACAAAAAACATGGGTTTGCGGATTTGGTGAGAAAAATGTGGTTTATCAGATTTGGCAGAAAATGTAGTTTATGGGGTTCATGAAAAACATGATGTTACGATGGTGAGAAAACGTAGTTTTGCGGATTTGACAGAAAAACACAGTTTTGTCGGTTTGACATAAAATATAATTCTACAAGGTTTACGGGAAATATGGTTTTGCAGATTTTGTGGGATGACGCGGTTTTGCGAATTTGGCGGGAAAAGCGGGTTTTATCTATGTTTAGTGGGAAAATATAGTTTGACGGGGTTTACGTGAAAAAATTAGTTTTACGGGGTTCACGGTAAACCATAATTTTGCAGATTTGGCAAGAAACATATTTTGCATATTTAGCAGAAAAATGCAGTTTTATGGATTTTAGCGAAAACATACTTTGGCGGATTTTGCAGGAAAATATGATTTTCGGGTTTGGTAAAACAACATGATTTTAGAAATTCGGCTATAAAACACAGTTTATGGTGTTTTGGAGAAACATGACTTTTAGTTTTTGCTGAAAATACAGGTACTCAACTTTAACAGAAAATTCCAGTTTTGATGAAAAATACTATTTCAAAGTTTTGACGAGAAATCCTGTTTTTAGAGAAAAATGTGATTTTATGTTTTTAGAGGGTAAATGCAGTTTTTTTATTATAATAGAAAGCAACAATTTAAGAGTATTTTAAAGAGTATTTTAATCTTGTAGTTTTTTAGATGCAAATATTTCATTCAAAATCTATTTTTCTTGGCATCTTAAATATCTAAATTTTTAAGATATTATTGATTTTGCATCCAAGTGCAAAATCCAGATGATGAATTTAATAGTGTACAAAAGAATAATATTTGAGTATTTACATCTACATACATCATCTGAATGCAAAAATAAACATGACTTAGTCATTTTTCTAGTGTGAAAAAGAAATAAATTTATACACAAGTATTGTATACCCAAAGCGTGAGCATTGATAAAAATATTGAAACATGTCATAAATCATATGATATAAAAAAATCTATATGGCGACTTTGAATTTTTAGCAAACTGTTTCATGTACAAATTGGATAATGCTTTTTTACATTATGTTATCAATGTTATATCTATTATTAATGTTATAGCGAAATATTATACAAACACAAATAAAATCAATTAATTTTATCATATAATTTTATAATTATATTAATATAATTAGATATTAATTATTTGATTGTATGGGTTATTAACTAATTGTATATATAAATATGTTGTGGATACAGAAATCCACACACAGAAATTTATGTGTTTTGTAAGGAAAAAACTTTAAGAGAATTAAGGGTTAGATTCTCTCGAACAGATTGACTATATAAGCAAGCACTAACTAAAACAAGGATTTGATATTAATTGGACGAATTAAATGGTCACATTCTCTGAAAAAGATGGAATGAAAAGAGCTCGAAGAGCTGTTACAGAGTTTTCGGGTGTCAGAAAGTGTAGAAGAATATCCAGCCGAAGATCCCATAAACTAAGCCGTTTGCCTCCTTTATAAACATTGCCACGTCGAGCTCCAACCTCCAGTGTGTATCTTGGCCATGTACAGCAAACTCTTCCGGAAATCTCGGGCTCATTTGAACTGGCAGAAATATGCTCCGATTTAGTCTAGATCCTTCCTTGTTTCTCGGGATTTGGACGAGCTAGAGCTTGACCGCGTCAAACGGAACGCTGATGTTCAGGCTTGGATCATTGCAAAAGATCGGGTTTGGACTGTATAAACAAAGCCCAACCAGTTTATGCTTAGTTTGGATTTGCCTGTTGGGTTTGACTGGGCCGGATTTATTGTGCGAAATCCAACCCCAACAATTGCTCCCAGCCCATTAACGAGAACGAGTTCGAGCTTTAATAGGTGGCAAGATGTGACTTTTTGAAAAATTTCGCATGTAATATGTTGATGTCGTGATGTCGGATAATCATTCAAGATCAAGGGTTTGAATCAGGAAAGATGAAAGGTCTGATTGATCGTGCGGTCGAGGGTCGACCTCGAAGTCACAGTTCGAACGACGAAATAAATTTGTTATTATCTCGTCCGGATTGGCGGTTGAGATTCGGAGTAAATATTGTTACTTACATTTATTTCGGCAATCGAGCTTCCCGGGGCAAGTGCAGTTCTTGAGAAGATATGCATGGATACATTTTCGACATGGAGGGTCCAGATAGAGAGAGAGAAAATCAATATGATGGCCCTGATTAATCTTGCTCTGCAGCACGTCAAATCTGCGGAGTCTAATATTCGACGGTTGGGATCCTGAAATCGAACAGTGGAGATCGATGCGGAGAGAGAAATTTTACGATCTTCGAAGTAGGCAATTATTACTGAGATATAAAGTCCACCTCTCCCATTTTCTATTTTACCGCATTCACCTCGACGAGTAAATGTAGTTTCTTCTCCCTTCTTCTCTTTTATTTTCTGCAACTTACTTTCATTGTTCTTGTTGATAGAGAGAAGATAACGATTTAGATAGAGAAATTGCATGAATTTCTTTCTGTTGTTTTTGTTTTTGCTCATTTAGGGTTCTTAGCTTTTCTGAGTTTAGGTTTCTCATCTTTCTATTTTAAAGAACCCCTGACATCTTCTATCTTCCGATGTCGATGATCGTTAAAGCAGAAGGAGGAGGCTCCAGGAAAAACATTGGATCCTCGGGTCCTTCAAGTTGAGCGACCAGAATGCCATCGATGATTTTCGCCGTGAATGAGATATTCCCGACGGGGTAGAGTTGGCGGACTAGGCGCCGATGGAGACTCCAGCTGAAACACCCCATACCGGCTACTAAGTCCGAGAGGTTGTTCCCACTCGGATCAGTAAGTGATCCAAGCCCATTCAGTCCGTTTTTAAGGATTCGTTCTTTAAACAAGTTCATTTATCCAATTATTATGAGATTCATAAGTAATATAGTCAATATGTACATAAATTAAATAATAAACTGGATTTTTATTTATATAACAAATGATTTGATACAATTGCTAGTGTCTGCACAATAGGCTATTACAATGTTCGATCCTACTCTATCCAGTCTATCACCACCCATCCTTCCTAGCCCTTGTCTCGCGCATCTAGGCCAAGTCCTTCCCACGATCACCATCCTTTCCTGAAATCAAAGAAGCGTAAGTAATCTAACTTTTACTTAGTTATACATAATCTCCTATCAATGACTATATGTTCCCGATCCTTAAATTATCCCGTAGAAATCCCTTAATCATTTGGCTATCTAGGAAAACCCGAATATTCTCTCGGCCACAGTCGAGTCTTGGCGGATTTTGTCTGATCTCCAAGCCGCTCGCTGGATCCGCGAGTCCCCCGGATAGCCGATTCCCTTCCAGCCGCACTCGACTATATGCCTTAGTCATAACCGTTCACCAATAACCGCGACTATTTGGGGAATAGCCGAGAATTATCGAGAACTGTCCTGACCAGCCATGACAGACTGAAGTCTTAGTCACACATCCTAGATCCGACCATCTAATGATCGATCTATCCACATCAGCAAGCAGATATAAGAATATAACCGATGTAAAAGAGAGTTTGGCCGAATAACTGCATAACCGTCCCATACTATCTCGGCAATAGCCGATAGTTAGGGGTTTTCTTGGGTAATTTACTCGGCATCGCGCTCACATTTGCCGTACGTTCAGATGGTTCGGTGTGTTTCTCCTGATCCTTGTTCGCAGAAGACTCCATCGCTGGAACGTCCCTCGGTAAGTCTCTCTCTCGGAGAATTCTCACTCGCAGTCCGGCGATTCCCTCGATACCCGATAATCGCTAAGTACGTCCGACGTTATCTCTTTTCTCCCTCGGCTAATCTTCTTCTCTCTCGGATATTCTTCGGTGTTTTCAGGAAAAATCCCGTGAAAAGATTGTGTGTCCACGAAGAAGATGACCGCGGACTATTTATAGGATTTTTGCCCATAACCGTTTTATTAAACCGACGGGTGCCACGTCCCCATTCGGTAACAGTCATATCCGTTCGGATATAACCGTGCCACAGACTTAGTATGTGCGAGATCATTCCCTTAACCGATCATTCACTCGCCAGCCATCCAGCTGACTCAACTAACTGACCAGCTAGCTTTACTACCCAACCAGCTAGTGATAATAGTTCCTGAGCTGACTCAACCGACCAACACTTCGTCCAGCTGCCCGAGCTCAACATCAGCTACCCGAGCTGATTTAGCTCGGTCCTTTAGTTGAGAATCCGTCAGGTGCCCAAGCTGGTTCAGCTCGGTCCTTCAGCTAAAACCCATCAGCTTCCCGATCTGGTTTAGCTCGGTCCCTTCAGCTCATTTTAGCTCGAGTGTTTGTTCTTAGCTCGGACTTGTTTATTTCAGCTCTCGAAGCATCCCGAGCTAGTTTGGACCATCCCGAGCTAACTTTTCCCAACCTTTTTCAATCTTCTACTCCTTTCATCGGCTAAGTCCCTAACTTTCCCAGACTTAGCCCTTCTGATATACTCATATATTTCGCGTATTTAGCATAAATTTAGAGTAGTTTTCATGCATACATCTTTCATAATAGGCTAGTTTGCACCATTTATCTCATTTTAGGTCCTAGAACACTTTGCATTAGCATTTTGCATATTTCTTGCATTCTTGCATCATATTCAGGTTGTTTTGGATACACTGGACCTATGGAGGGTGCGTGGATATGCTAAGGATCAAAAGGGAGCCTATGGATACTTGGAGGAACTCGGCCATGTAGCAAAGGAACCGAGATCGAGGCGAAGATCAAGCTAGGCAGGTCGATCTAGACGAGATCGACCAGAAGATCAAGACACTTGGGTCATTTCAAGGAAGAAGATCGAGGTCAAGATCGACCAAGGTGATCGAACGTGAGTACGGACACGGAAACTAAGCCTGGGAAGAACGAGAGCCAGATCGAGGTCACGACTCGATTGTCTGAGGATCGACAAGAAGATCGATATAAGCGCTCGATCCACTCGACTGAATCGATCCGACGATCGGGCAAGAAGAGGACGTTCTATGCGGAAGATCGAGTTAGAGATCAACGACTCAGGTCGATCTCTAAAACTTATCCGGACAGCTCATGTTTTGGAGTTTAGTGAGGGGACCATTTCCTTTTGTCTACCCTATTTTTGGGAGCGATGGAGAACCATTCAGATTGTCTCCTTCTTGTTTTGGTCTCCCTCATCTTTATCTATCTTTTAAACAAAAACCGCCATTGTTAGTTTTTAAGCTTTTGATATTTTGTAAAACCTTAATCTTGCTTTTAATTTAAGTATTTCTCTTAATCTTTCCTGTTTAGTAGTTTAATCATGTTTATCCTTTCTTCCTTTGCATTTTCATCTGTTTTAATCATGTGTAGTGAGTAATCCACCAAGGGTTTAAGGTTGAGGTGATTAAAGGGGTTTTAAGGGTTTAAGCTTGGGTTTTTCTTGCACTTAACTTAATCTCTTCTAGGATTTGGGGGTTTTAATGCCTAGAGACTCTTGAGAAAGATCTCTTTGATCTCAGGGATTTCCTTATCTTAGCAGACTTAGGAGATCCCTTAAAACCAAATCCAAGAGACTAGCTCATCCTTACCCAAACGCCATGGATGCTTAGGGAGCTAGTTAGGCCATTTTTTGAGATCTATGCTTCATGTTCTTCAGCCTTTCTTTCCACCATACGCCATGGGTTAGGAGGAAAGGTTGAGGAAATGATTTATTCCAAACACCATGGATAAATCTAGCTTTAACTTCTCAAAGCCTAGAGATAGCAGTAAAATGTGTAGATCTAAGTATTCAAATCCCAAAGTTTGAATCTTGAACCCCCTTAAGCATGCTCCTCAACCTTGAATCTACTTTTAGCTTTTGAAATCTTAAAGTCATCATTTCCTAGTTCTAAAGTTTGAATCTTTTATCTTGAAATTTGTCCTAGGTTGCTAGAACTTTCTCTTTATACCTGCTTTTAGTTTTCGAATTTTAAAATCCAGTAGTTTTGCATTTTAAATTTTTAGAGGTCATCTGTTAGTTGTTTAACCCATCAGTGGGGATTTTAAAATAGTTTTCGTGGTCATTTAATAGTTGCAATTAGTTTTTACCGATTTTCTCCTCTAATTATCCGGATTTCACTTAGAATTACAAAGCTCTTGTATTCCTAATATCTTTCATCAACTTGATTTGGATTGACACCTAAAGCACTATACTACAACAACAAAAGCATGCTTTAGGCTTGATAACCAGCTTAGTAAAAATATTAGTTATCACCTTCCTTCCGGGCCATGGTAGCTCCAACTTATAAGCAACCGCTCCCACTCTTTCCAGGATAATGAACGGCCCAAGGTACCTCGGATCTAGTTTTTCTTTTTTAGATGTTCTTGCCCATCCCTTAAATGTTATCATCTTAAGGTACACCCAGTCATTGACCGCAAACTCAATGTCTTTCCTCTTTTTATCCGCATAACTCTTCTGTCTGTCATGTGCTTCCTTTATCTTGTTTCTTAGAAACTTGATCTTTTATGTGGTTTCTTCCACTATGTCCGGTCCAATCACACTTTTTTCCCCCACTTGCGTCCAACATAGTGGTGTTCTGCATGGCCGTCCATACAATGCTTCGTATGGTGACTTTCCAATGCTCGCTTGGAAGCTGTTGTTGTAGGCAAACTCGACCAAAGGTAAGTGTTCTTCCCATGAACCGCCCCAGTTAAGTACACATGCCCTCAACATGTCCTCCAAGGTTTGAATGGTCCGTTCTGACTGCCCATAAGTCTGCGGATGATAGGCCGTGCTCATGTTTATCCTTGTTCCTAAAGCCTTTTGGAAAGCTCTCCAGAAAGAGGACGTGAACCGGGAATCCCTATCCGAGACAATGCTTGTCGGAACACCGTGTAACCGGACAATCTCGTTAATGTACTTAACCACGATCACATCAACACCATCCGTCTTTCTGATGGTAATGAAATGAGCCGATTTGGTGAGTCTGTCCACTACCACCCAAATAGCATCCTTCTTTGTCTTTGATCTTGGCAAGCCAGTCACAAAGTCCATTGTGACATGATTCCACTTCTACAGCCCGCTGGGAACCTGATGCTGAGCCTTGACTAGCTGAAAAGTGGGACACTTAGCGACCCAGTCTGTTACATCTCTTTTCATCCCGACCCAATGATAGTATCGCTTAAGATCCTGATACATCTTGGTCCTTCCCGGGTGAATCGAGAAATTGGATTGGTGTGCGTCTTTAAGGATCTCCTCCTTGAGTTCCTTCACGATTGGTACACAGACTCGCCCATTTACCACAATGGTGCCATTATTCGAGGTCTGGTACTCATTCTTCTCGTTCTCCTTCATCTTACTTAGGTTCTCATCCTGACCTTGAGCTATCCGTATCCAGGTAAGTAGGTCAGGTTGATCAGCTACCCCCAAACACAATGGCTCTAAGCAATCGGTCAGAGCATTCAGATGCAAGTTCCCGATCATGCTGATCAAACTTTCAGCGTCCTTTCCCGCATTCACTTCTGATCGTCTTCGGCTTAGTGCATCCGCAACCAGGTTAGTTTTCCCCGGATGGTAAGCAATATCAAGGTCATAATCCGCCACTAGCCCCATCCATCTCTTTTGCCTCAGGTTTAGTTCTGGTTGAGTGAAGATATACTTAAGACTCTTGTGGTCGGTGTAAATCTGTACTCTGGCCCCTTAAAGATAGGATCTCCATATCTTTAGTGCGAATACCACCGCTGCCATTTCCAGGTCATGAGTCGGATAATTCCCCTCATGTTTCCTTAACTGTCTTGAAGTGTAGGCAATCACCTTGCCTTTCTGCATCAATACACACCCTAGCCCGGTTATGGACGCATCAGTGTAAACCATGTAGGGTTCATCTGCTTCCGGTAAGACCAGGACTGGTGCACTGATAAGTGCCTTCTTTAAACCAGTAAAACTTTCCTCACAGGCTTCCGATCATGTGAACTTTGTACCCTTCTTGGTTAGCCGAGTCATAACTTGAGCCATGCTTGCAAAACCGTTCACAAACATCCTGTAATAGCCAGCCAATCCGAGGAAACTCCTTACCTCGGTGGCATTTCTTGGGCGTGGCCATTCCTTGATGGATTTTATCTTCTATGGATCAACCGAGACACCCTGATCCGAGATGATGTGTCCAAGGAACCCGATCCCCCTTTGCCAAAAGCTACACTTGCTTAACTTAGCATAGAGCTTCTGTTCCCTTAGCTGTTCTAACACCACCCTTAGATGGCTTTGGTGGGTTTCTCAATCTTTCGAATAGACAAGTATGTCATCTATGAAGATAATGACAAACTCCTCTAAATAGTCCCGAAATATCCCGTTCATCATCTTCATGAACGCTATTGTGCATTGGTTAGTCCAAATGGCATGACCACGAACTCATAGTGGCCATACCTGGTCCGAAACGCTGTTTTTCGGACATCCTTTGGCTCTATCGGGATTTGATGATATCCCGAAGCCAAGTCGACCTTAGAAAACCAGGTTGCTTCCCAGAGTTGATCCAGCAACTCATCTATCCGTGGCAATGGGTACTTATTCTTGACCGCAACTCGGTTCAAGCCCTTGTAGTCGATGCATAGCCGGAAGCTACCATCTTTCTTCTTAACAAACAAGACCGGTGAACCCCAAGGTGAACTACTCGGCCTGATGAAACCCTTTTCCAGGAACTCTTCCAGCTGCTTTTTCAGCTTGAACATTTCAGCTGGAGCCATGCGATAAGGTGCCTTTGAGAGCGGGGCCGTCCCGGGCTCAAGCTTAATTGTGAACGGGTCTGATCTGTCCGGGGGTAAACCCATCAGAGTTTCAAACACATCCGCAAAATCTCTCACCACCGGGATATCCTTTATCTCAGCACTTTTTCCCACTTCCGTAGTACTGATGGTTGCCAAGTAAGCTTCACATCCCTTCTCTAGCATCTGTGCTGCCTGCATTGCCGAGATCACCAAGCTTCCTGAAGTTGGTCTAATCCCTTGGAATTCCAACTTCGCACCTTCTCTCTCGAACCGCACACGCCTCCGGTGGCAGTCAAGAGTTGCCTTATACTTCCCGAGTCAGTCCATGCCCAAGATCACCTTGTGATACTTAAGGCTAACAGTGACTAGATCTACCGGCATGTGTATGCCCCCGATGCTTACCGGCACGTCACAGACCATTCCCATAGAGGACATGGCTTGACCTCCGGCAGCTCGGACTATTCCAAAATCGTTCCTTGATCTTTTTTGAAACATCCCTTTCCCAATCATTCCCGGGCTCACAAAGCTATGTGTTGCCCCGGAGTCAAACAAGGTGTGTGTTAAAACACCACCAATATCCAGGGTCGCTACACATTCGTTCCAGAATGCTAAGTTCCTACCCTTTTATTCCAATGCAATGCAATGCTCGTATGTAAAAGGATGGCTTAGTGACTTACCAGTGATCGCGCTGAAACTCCCGGCCTCGCCGGTTTGTTTCGTCAGCTCGTACCCCCGTGGTGCCACGTTCGGCCTCTTGACTTGGGACGTTTGGCCACTGCCTCCCCGGTTTCTCTTGTGTTCCATCTGTCTTTCCACTTGCAGCTTCGGACACTCTCCCTTGAAGTGCCCGGCCTTTCCACAATGGTAGCAGGATCTTACATCGTCCCAGGTCACTTTGCCTTCGTCCATCCGCAGACAGTTTTGAATCCCGTGGTCCATACTGCCGTACCGAGCACACGCTCCCATTGCCTTCCAGCAATCTCCGCCGTGCCTCTTCCCACAACTCGCACATTCACCGCGCCTTATAATCGACTTAAGCCGATCATCCCCCTGATCCCTTTTCCTCTTGCGGTCACCCGAACTTCCACTTGTGTTTGATCGGGATATCTCCATTGCCTTATTCTCTTCCGCGAGGTTAGACTCAACCATCGCAGCCCTCTCAACCAGCTCCGAGACTGTACTGAAGGTGCGAACCGAACAATGAGTACGCAGCTCCACCTTCAAGCTACAGAGGAACCGACGCACTTAAACAGATTCGTCCTCCAGCTCCCTTCCTATATATCGTCTCAACCGGTTAAATTCTTCCTCATACTCGCGCACTGTCCTGCGCCCTTGCGACAGGTCGAGGAAATCACCCTCGAGTCTATCCCAAGCTTCGGATGGAAAGAACTTCCGGTTGAATTCAACCTCAAAGTCTCTGAAGGTCTCAATGCGCCCACCCGTGCGCTTGTTAACCAAGAGCCACCAGTTGTGTGCATCACCTTCCAGAAAGTGAACCACGATGTCCTTTTTGTAATATTCCGGGCAGCGTGTGGAACTAAAGTTCCTTACCAACAGACTCCTTCATTCATCCGCCTCTATCGGATCAGCACATCCCTTGAAGTGCCTTGTTCCGAGTCATGAGATATGCTCCAGCAAGCTTAGGTAATCCACCTTTCGAATGGTCTTTGGTGGTGGGTCTATCTCAACCACATCCGCTTGTACTTTAACCCGTGCATCATCCATAGGCAAGGCAGCACGCACCCTAACCGTTTGCCCAACAACCGGGTTATAAACCGACGCAACCGCTTGGGATATTGTTGCCATCTGCTTCATCACGGTCTGCAGTGCTGCCCATATCTCTCCCACAGAAAGGATCACAGTCTGATTAGCCGCATCAGCAGTATCATTGTTCACTCCGGTTTCTCGGACTGAAATGTGTACTGTATGATAGGATTCACCCATCTCTTCATCGATTTCCTTCTCGCGGTTGTTAGGATCCGTCTCCTGAGTATGGCCATGAGTGACTGTGACTGCGGGTATATCTCTGGTTTGTCCAGTCACAGGTCCGACCGAATTCTTCACTTGATTCACGCCATCAGCCACCACCTGACTTGGTTCCGCTGGTCCGTTATCCTTCTTGGATTTTCCGCTTTTTCCACTCTTCCCCGTTTTGCTTTTTCCCGCTTGAGACAGAACAGGTTATAACAACCTAACAAAGCCCAAAATCTCAATGAGTCTAAGCAAAGTAAAGCCTAAATGAACCTAGCGCGAGACTCTATAGTCGGATGAGTGGTGTTCCCAAACCCAACAGAAAATTGTCCTAGGAGCAAGCATGCTCTGATATCAACTTGAAACACCCCATCCCGGCTACTAAGTCCGAGAGGTTGTTCCCACTCGAATCAGTAAGTGATCCAAGCCCATTCAGTCCGTTTTTAAGGGTTCGTTCTTTAAACAAGTTCATTTATCCGATTATTCTGAGTTCATAAGTAATAGAGTCAATATGTACAAAGATTAAACAATAAAATTGGATTTTTATTTATATAACAAAGGATTCGATACAATTGCTAGAGTCTGCACTATAGGCTATTACAATGTTCGATCCTACTCTATCCAGTCTATCACCACCCATCCTTCCTAGCCCTTGTCTCGCGCATCTAGGCCAAGTCCTGCCCACGATCACCATCCTTTCCTGAAATCAAAGAGGCGTAAGTATTCCAACTTTTACTTAGTTATACATAATTGCCTATCAATGACTATATGTTCCCGACCCTTAAATTATCCCATAGAAATCTCTTAATCATTCAGCTATCTAGGAAAACCCGAATATTCTCTCGGCCACAGTCGAGTCTTGGTGGATTCTGTCTTATCCCCAAGCCGCTCGCTGGATCCGCGAGTCCCCTGGATAGCCGATTCCCTTCCAGCCATACTCGACTATATGCCTTAGTCATAACTGTTCACCAATAACCGCTACTATTTGGGGAATAGCCGAGAATTATCGAGAACTGTCCTGACTGGCCGTGACAGACTGAAGTCTTAGTCACGCATCCTAAATCTAACCATCTACTGATCGATCTTTCCTCATCGGCAAGCAGATATAAAAATATAACCGATGTAAAAGAGAGTTTTGCTGAATAACTGCATAACCGTCCCATACAATCTTGGCTATAGCCGATAGTTAGAGGTTTTCCCGACTAAGTTACTCGGCATCGCGCTCACCTTTGCCGTACGTTCGGATGGTTCGGTGTGTTTCTCCTGATTCTTGTCTGCAGAAGACTCCATCGCTGGAACGTACCTCAGTAAGTCTCTCTCACAGAGATTTCTCACTCGCAGTCTGGCGATGACCTCGTTACCCGACAACCGCTAAGTACATCGGGCGTTATCTCTTTTCTCCCTCGGCTAATCTTCTTCTCTCTCGGATATTCTTCTGTGTTTTCAGAAAAAATCCCGTGAAAAGATTGTGTGTCCGCGAAGAAGATGACTGCGAACTATTTATAGGATTTTCGCCCATAACCGTTTTATTTAACTGACGGGTTGCCATGTCCCCATTCGGTAACGGTTATATCCGTTCGGACGTGCCACACACTTAGTACGTGCGAGATCATTCCCTTAACCGATCATTCACTCGCCAGCCATCCAGCTGACTCAACTAATTGACCAGCTAGCTTCACTATCCAACCAGCTAGTGATAATAGTTCTCGAGCTGACTCAACCGACCAACACTTCGTCCAGCTGCCCGAGCTCAACATCAGCTACCCGAGCTGATTTAGCTCGGTCCTTTAGTTGAGAATCCGTCAGGTGCCCGAGCTGGTTCAGCTCGGTCATTCAGCTAAAACTCCTCAGCTGCCCGAGCTGGTTTAGCTATGTCCCTTTAGCTCGGACTTGTTTATTTCAGCTCTCGAAGCATCCCGAGCTAGTTTGGACCATCCCGGGCTAACTTTTCCCGACCTTTTTCAATCTTCTACTCCTTTCATCGGCTAAGTCACTAACTTTCCCAGACTTAGCCCTTTCTTTCAGGCCATGGAACAGGTCAATTCGTTTTATCTGACAAGTCTTTCCCCATTCCCGACCATGGCCCAATCCAGCGAGCCTAGCGAGGTTCGGGGCCGTTACACCGGTTAACGTCGAGTCAGTGTTCTGCTATGCGTATTCGACGTATTTCCGGGTGTGCGGCCTATTCTTTCTGATCTCCCGGTTTGTCCTCAAAGTTCTTACGAATTTGCAGATGGCTTTCCCATAGATGTGCCCGAATTTAGTTTGGGCCATCATCGGGTGTGCCGTACGGGCCCGGGAAGAGGCCGTTAGCTTTTGCTTCTCGAACTTGAGGGCGTTCCTTCTCTGTTAAATATAATTCTCGCCGTCCCGCGACATTCTATGCGTCCCCGAGATCAAACCGGCGTTTCATCGAGGAGAGTCCAGAAAAGGACTCCTGATAGTAAAAGACGGGCTTCAAGTTCAAAGTTAACAAGGTATCAGTCGGAAGCATCAGCTTCACCCGACAGCCAACCGAGTTTCCAGGCAGCGGTTGTATAGCTAGGCTTATGTGTTTACTAGCTACACTTGTTTTGTTTTACTTAGCTGGTTTTCTGATTTTTGTTCGTTTTTTATTTTTCAGGCCAGCTATCTCGAGCACCGTGAGATCCAGACGTAGAGCAACGGTTAGGATTGTTCCGGCGAGGCGACGTCAGACGAGTCCTCACTTTGCCCCTCCTGGCTCCGGTTATTCGATCTGGTAAGCTTTTCGTCGAGCTAGAGCTGAGATATTCTGGCTTAATGGGTTTCAGTGTTGAAGACTGATTGTACTTTATTTTGTGTAGTTTCTGGGGTAATACCTCCTCATCTTCCTTATGTGCCCTCTAGTTAAGCAGGAAGCAAGACTTCAGTCATGTCTCGCAAACCAACCTTCCGTCAGAGAGCCGGAAAAGCCCCAGTTGGCCCCTGCGATTCCAGAGTTCGCTCAGGTAGCGTGAAGGCGGCCCTAGAAGAGGCGTTGGCATTAACCGTTGCTCCTAATCAGACGATTATCCCTCAGGCCGACCCCCCTCCTCGATTAGTCGCGGGAATCTCTATCAGCTCGGGCAAGACCCAATACTCCTCCGAGGAGCAGGAGCTTGAGCACTCGTCTCAACCCGCCTCAAAGAGGCCAAAGGGCATAGGGGGAAGTTGGGCCGCATAGGTGCGTCCGGCGGCATCAACGAGAGCGGGGGCTCGACGGGTAGCCGACCTTTCCACTGGAAGTTCGAGCACACCAAGGATCATCCGGTCACAGATTTATCCTGAGGGCATGGCGGCTATGTGGCGCCACTTCAAGCCCGCTAGGTGCCAGCTCCCCGCTCTTAAGAAAATGACCGAGAGGGAGCTCTTCGTTGAGATGGCGGCGGCCAACGGAAAGGTAAAGGGTGTTCTTTCTTCTTTCATGTTTTTTTGTTAAGTATCGAGTACTTAACATTTCGGCTGTCAATGCTTGCAGGCTGCGGAGGCTGGCAACCGGCTCTATGCTCGTCTCAAGCAGAGGTTGCACGACGTCCCTCATCCGAGGGAGATCGAGAAGATGAGGAGGGTAGTTAGAAAGCTGAAGTCTGACCTTGATGCCGTAAATGTACAGGTCGCTCGCAAGACTAACCTCCTCAAGCAGTTCAAGGGCTATGAGTCTCAGCCCGCTCATCTCGAGAACAAGGTGGTTGACATGGGCGAGAAGTTCAAGATCGCCACCGAGCAGCTCTTCGAGGCCCAAGCCGAGGTGGTGCGAGCTTACGAGCGAGTAGCTGATTTCGAGGAGAAGAACCGTTGTCTTACCCGTGAGCGTGAGGATGCCATCCGCCAAGTAAGCCAAGAAACCCGGAAGGAGATGTCCCGGAAGTTCATGGAGGTGATCGAAGGCTTCAAGGCGAAGTGGGAGAGGAAAAAGGCTGAAGGTGAGGCCGAGTGCGATCTCCAGGAGGCTGCGTCGCCAACAAGGAGATGCTTGAGCAGATCATCGCCGGTGCCTGCACTATCGAGGAGGAGCTGGAGAGAATAAAGAAGGACGAGGTGGACCTGGGGGCGGTTTTCAAGGTTGCCCAAGTCTTGGACTTCTTGATCAGCAAGCTAAATCTCCCGATGATCTCCGAAGACTCAGTGGCGATAGAAGTAGATCCGACTTTGGGTACGCCTCTTGGCCTCAATCAGTTCGGCTCGAACGTTGAAGAGGGTGGAAGTAACGAGGTGGAGAGGGGATGTGAAGACACGGAGAGGACGGGTGGTTAGCCTAGAGGCTGATCTCGACTCTTTGCCCGGCGGGGCTTTTACGCTTGTTCTGGTACCTGAGAAGGCTTTTATCCTTACTCTTCGAACTTATATGTGCCCGAAAGGGCTTGTTTTAATGCATTCAGGCGTTGTTGCCTTTGAATTTTTGTGCATTAATTTTTTTCTGTTGTTCGATTAAGATTTTTACTTAGTCATTTTTTTTACTTAAGATAGCTAGACCAAGGTAGTCGAGCAAACAGCTCGACTCTTCAGGTCGTTAGTTCGCCAGATCGGGCGAGGTGATCTGGGCGCAAAGTGCGACTCGATCCTTCTTCAAAATATGGTTAAGTGTTTCACCTAGGCTTTAGGCTTAGTTGATTATCTTTAGAGAAGGAAGGAGGTCAAACTGCTTCACGGTGCAGTTTGCGTATTCGAGGTAGGGTTTGTTTTCCTTTGAACTATGATTTTCTCAGTTTTGGCTTTGAAATGATGAAGGGGGTCACGTTTTACTCTAATTTTTCGAGGATAGAGCCTAGCCGTACTAGGCGAACTGCGAGCTGCGTTGAGCTCGCTTGAGTTTGAGGTCTGGAGCTTTGGCTATACTTGGAGTCGAGTTGTAAACTTAACCACGCCTGTTGAAGTGGAGTTGGAGTCCGGACATAGTTGCTTTGCAAAATGAGAAAAATGTACCTTGTGTTTTTAGGAAAGGCATCTGGCTCCCCTTTGAAGGGAAAAATGGGATGATCCGAGTGATGATATGAGGTTGAACCGTTGAAGGGAAAAATGGGGGAAGAGTGATGATGGAATGCAGCAAGAGTGGCGGATGGCTCTTGATACAAACTACTAGAATACAAAGGATATGACACACCTATGATTCTAAGTAGGATTTCTCGAGGATATGACGCACCAAGAGAGATGATTTATTTTGCAAAGGAAATTTTATTGAAAAGATAGATGAAAAGACAACTCTTCTCTCGTACACGGTTTTAAGAGAGAAGAGAGACGACACAAAAGACAAAGAGCATTAAGTTAGTTTCGGGACAAACCCCCTTGACTAGCCATGCAAAGACTCGGTTCAAACAACTAAAAGAAAAAAAGAAATAAGAAACAAGACTCAAAAACGACTAAGTACATGACACTTTGAAAATAACCAAGCCGGGGATTTTAGAAAGAAGTGGGCTTGGGAAAGGCTAAGCTTAATGGGCAATGACAATGTGGGAACACTTGCCTCATTAAAAACCTTAGTGAGAAAACCCAATGGGACAAAACTCACTAAGGGAAAAAGAGCACAAAATGTCCCACAAACCCATTAGCTTAGTCCTCGGCTACAATACAAACCAAAGTGAAAAGTGTAGCCTTTTCATCACTTGGTTCATACTTAAACTGATTAAGTAGAACCTCTAAGGCATTTTGAAATGCCTTAGTCTTAGTTCGGGTCATTGGACCTCCTTGCACTTCGAGAACTTCCTCATCCACCTTCTTGTCTTGATCTTGATTTCCTTCGGCTACAAGCTCATCTTCTAAGTTAGATGCTTTCATGCTCATATCATCCCCTCCTTGAAAAGGATTTGACCTCAAATCCGACTCATCTGCAACATAAGGAATTAAATCAGTAATGTTAAAGCTTGAGCTAATAGGATACTTACCTTGGAGGTCAAGTTGATAGGCATTGTCGTTGATTTTTTTTTATAACCGTGAATGGTCCATCAATTCTTGGCTTCAACTTGGAATTTCTTTCAGCCAGGAAGCGTTCCTTTCTAAAATGTACCCAAACCTGATCACCAGCCTCAAAAATCATCTTGCTTCTCCCCTTATTTGCATGCTTAGCATAGAGCTTTGTCTTCTCCTCCAAGTTTTTCTTGGCATCCGAATGTATAAGCTGCACTAATTCGGCTTTTTTCTTGCCATCCATACTGATCCTTTCACTCAGAGGTAAAGGCGTTAAATCCAAAGGAGAAGTGAGGTTAAACCCATAAACAATTTGAAAAGGCGAATATTTAGAAGCAGAATGCACGGCGTGGTTATAAGCAAACTCTATATGATGTAAACATTCTTCCCATGACTTAAGGTTCTTTTTAATCAAATCTCTCAATAATACTCCTAAAGTCATATTTACTACTTCGGTCTGACCATCAGTTTGTGGGTGACAAGTAGTAGAAAACATCAACTTAGTTCCTAGCTTAGACCATAAGGTTTTCCAAAAAAAACTAGGGAACTTAGTATCTCTAT
This sequence comes from Thlaspi arvense, assembly GCA_911865555.2. Classification (NCBI taxonomy): domain Eukaryota; kingdom Viridiplantae; phylum Streptophyta; class Magnoliopsida; order Brassicales; family Brassicaceae; genus Thlaspi; species Thlaspi arvense. Next base: position 27,393,991 of record OU466859.2, on the reverse strand, counting down.
CCGAAACAATAGACTTAGGCATACCATGAATGCGAACTATCTCTTTAAAGAAAAGATTGGCTATATGCAAAGCATCATCAGTTTTATGACAAGCAATAAAACGAGCCATCTTATAGAATCTATCCACTACGACAAAAATAGAATCCTTACCTGTCTTTGTTCTAGGTAAGCCTAAAACAAAGTCCATGGATATGTCATTCCACGGATGAGAGGGTATGGGTAAAGGTGAGTACAAACCGTGATGTTGAACCTTGGACTTGGCTTGTTTACAAGTATTGCACCTCCCACAAATTCTTTCAAAATCCCGTCTCATGTGTGGCCAATTGAAATGATCTTTCATAACCTCTAAAGTTTTTGCCACGCCAAAGTGACCCATTAATCCGCCACCGTGTGCTTCCCCGATAAACAAATCTCACATAGAACAGTTAGGTACACAAAGACGGTTCTCATAAAAGAGAAACTCATCTTGTTTAAAGAATTTACCCGAAGGAGATTTGAAACAAGAAGCAAAAGTTTATGAAAAATCATCATCATCTTTATATAGCTCTTTAAGCTGATCAAATCCTAGCAACTTAGCTTCTAAAGTAGTGAGAAGAGTATACCTTCTTGACAATGCATCGGCGACTACATTGTCCTTACCTTGTTTGTATTTTATAACACATGGGAATGTTTCTATGAATTCAACCCAACTTGCGTGCCTTTTGTTGATCTTTTGCTGACCTTTGAGGTGTTTGAGAGACTCATGGTCCGTGTGAATAACGAATTCTTTAGGCCAGAGGTAGTGTTGCCACGTTTGTAAGGCCCACACCAAGGCGTACAGCTCTTTATCATATGTTGGATAGTTGAGCATGGCCGCACCGAGCTTCTCACTAAAAAATGCTATGGGTTGCTTGTCTTGCATTAGGACTGCGCCAATACCTATCCCTGATGCATCACACTCAATCTCAAAAGTTTTTAAGTAGGTAAGATAAGAACAGGGGCGTTAGTAAGCTTCTCTTTTAGGCTTTGGAAAGCCTCCTCTTGAGCCGTTTCCCACTTGAACCCAACTTCCTTTTTGATGACTTCGGTGAGTGGAGCAGCTATAGTACTGAAGTCTCTCACGAATCTTCTATAAAAGCCGGCTAAGCCATGGAAACTTCTTACTTCTCCCACGGTCTTAGGACTTGGCCAGTCACGGATGGCCTTCACCTTTTCCTCATCTACTTTGACTCCTTCTGAACTCACTACAAAACCAAGAAAAACAAGACTAGAAGTGCAGAAAGTACACTTCTTACGATTAGCGTATAGCTGTTCTTTTCTGAGCAAATCAATTACTAACCTAATGTGTTCTACATGCTCCTCTAGGCCTTTGCTATAAACAAGAATATCATCAAAATAAACTACCACAAAGATGCATATATACGCCCTAAGAACATGATTCATTAAACACATAAAAGTGCTAGGGGCATTAGTCAAACCGAATGGCATAACCAGCCATTCATATTAACCATGCTTGGTTTTGAATGTGGTTTTCCACTCATCCCCCTCTTTCATTCTGATCTGGTGGTAACCATTTTTGAAATCAATTTTGGAGAAAATGTTAGAACCATGCAACTCATCTAACATGTCATCTAGCCTAGGGATGGGATGGCGATACTTCACCGTGATATTATTGATTGCACGGCAGTCAACACACATCCTCCAGCTACCGTCTTTCTTTGGGACGAGAAGTACTGGAACCGCACAAGGGCTCATGCTTTCACGAGTATGTCCCTTAGCCATAAGCTCATCCACTTGCCTTTGCAGCTCCTTAGTCTCCATGGGATTGGTACGGTAAGCGGGACGGTTTGGCAATGATGCTCCGGGGATGAAATCTATTTGGTGGTCTATACCCTGGATGGGAGGTAAACCCGTTGGTGCCTCTTCTGGAAAGACATCTTTGTAATCCTGCAAAAGAGCTTGCATTTCACTCGGATACACCGGTGTAAGATCAGCCATAGTGGTTAGCGTTTCCTTATAAACAAATAGAAGCATGGGTGTTTCCGAGTATAAAGCTTTCTTAACCTGTCCAGCCTTAGCAAAGAAGTTTAGATGTTTGGCTGACCTCAAGGTGTGTTTCTGATCGTTGTAAACTTCTTGAGGGATCATGGGAATCAAAATATTCTTCTTACCATTAAACTCAAAGGAGTGACGGTTTGAGAATCCATCATGTATCACTCAGCGGTCAGATTGCCACGGCCTCCCTAACAGGATATGACTTGCTTCCATAGGTAGCACATCGCAAAGTATCTCATCCTTATACTCACCAATTGCCAATGGCACTAAGACTTGTTCGGTGACCTTCATTTCTCCTTTCTCATTCAGCCAATGTAACTTATACGGGCTCGGGTGAGGAGTAGCTTGCAAACCCAACTTCTTGACCATGATATTACTCGCAACATTAGCACAACTCCCGCCGTCTATGATCAAACTGCAAACCTTTCCCTGAACCAAACAACGGGTGTGAAATAGGTTCTCACACTGATCTTGTTCCTCTGGCTTACTTTGCACGGTCAATGTCCTTCTTGCTACGAGCAACTCTCCCTGTACTGGCAACAACTCTTGTTCCTTCTCTGTTTCCTCTTGCTTCTCATCATCTGATTATATGTCACCGTTTTCTAATAATACCATAACACGTTTGTTGATGCACTCATTGGCGTAATGCCCACGGCTTTGGCATTTGAAACACTTCACATCACGAGCCTTGGCACTAGCCTCCTTAGGTTTTCTGTATGGCTGGGTAGCTTCGGGTCTGGAATTGAATGGCTTATCCTCTCTTGGGTGGTTCTTCTCATTCTGCGGGTAAACTGACCGGTACGAGTCTCTGTTGTCCCGCGGGTAGACTGTCCGATTGTTGGAACCGGTGCTATGACCTGAACGGTACGTCCCTTTCCTCTTTACTTGTTGCTCGAACAAAACTGCTTTGTGTAGCATCTCTTCCATGTCCACATAATGCTGTGTCTCCAGGCGGTCCTGAATCTCACGGTTAAGTCCTCGAAGGAATCTAGCCATCGTGGCTTCTCTATCCTCCAAGATGTCCGCACGAAGCCTAAGCGTTTCCATCTCCTGAAAATACTCCTCCATGGTACGATTACCTTGTGTCAATCTCCAAAGCCTCTGATGTAGCTCGCGGTGGTAATGGCTCGGAACAAAACGTTTCCTCATCAAGTTTCTCATCTCGTTCCATGTGGTAACCGGATACTCTTGGTTTCTTCTTCTGGTCATGACGAGCTGATCCCACCAGCTTAAGGCATAGTCATAGAACTCTGTGGCCGCCAATTTAACACGGTTCTACTCAGTGTAATGCTTAACGTTGAATACCAATTCTATCTTTTTTCCCCACTCAAGGTAGGCATCCGGATCACACTTACCGTGAAAAGAGGAAATCTTCAACTTTAAACCGGCCAAGTTGTCTTGCGCACGTTCTCTGCCTTGTGTAGAACTTCTACGGCCACTTCTAGAGGAGCCACTGCTTTTGTAGTATTGATCAGTCTGATGTCCACTAGCCTGTCCTTCTCGTTCTTCTTCTCTCGCAGTTTCTTTGCTCGGACGTGTCTGAGTCACCTCTCTTTGTTCATATTCTTGTCTGATCTTGTCTACCTCTGATTGTAACATTTTTTCATCTCGGCTGTGAGAGCCTCGACCAATATCCTCTGAGCACGCACGGCTGAGGGTTCCAGATCTTCTTCTCCGGCCATAGTTCCTAAAAAGGTAAATCCACTCGCAGTAAATAGTTCTTTGGTGTTTTAGAATTTGTAAAAATACTAAATGAATTTTAAAAATATTTTGAAAAATTCTAATGAATAAATCCGTGATGAACAAGGTTTTTAAAATTATAACGAATTTTAAAAACGAAATAGCTCGGTAAATCAAATCTTTTAAAAGGGATTTTCAAAGCAGAAACTATGCTAAACAACAATTCTAGCACACTGGCAATGATATAGATCGAATGAAACAAAGCCGTGATTGAAAGTAGATGAAGAGTCAAAATATGAATCGTCAAAACAAGAGTAGATCGGATCAGAAAACTTAGCTTTGGAAGATTTGCTTTGATACCACTTGATATGATCCCTTTTGATGATCGTAACCTTGCAAGCTAACCCACGAGTGATTTGGTACGTGATGATGGGATGATCTGAGTGATAATATGAGGTTGAACCGTTGAAGGGAAAAATGGGGGAAGAGTGATGATGGAATGCAGCAAGAGTGGCAGATGGCTCTTGATACAAACTACTAGAATACAAAGGATATGACACACCTATGATTCTAAGTAGGATTTCTCGAGGATATGACGCACCAAGAGATATGATCTATTTTGCAAATGAAATTTTATTGAAAAGATAGATGAAAAGACAACAAAACACAAAGAGCATTAAGTTAGTCTCGGGACAAACCCCCTTGACTAGCCAAGCAAAGACTCGGTTCAAACAACTAAAAGAAATAAGAAACAAGACTCAAAAACGACTAAGTACATGACACTTTGAAAATAACCAAGCCGCAGATGGTAGAAAGAAGTGGACTTGGGAAAGGCTAAGCTTAATGGGCAATGACAATGTGGGAACACTTGCCTCGTTAAAAACCTTAGTGAAAAAACCCAATGGGACAAAACTCACTAAGGGAAAAAGAGCGCAAAATGTCCCACAAATCCATTAGCTTAGTCCTCGGCTACAATACAAACCGAAGAAGAAAGTGTACCCTTTTCATCACTTGGTTCATATCATATCATCCAACCCCCCCCCCCCCCCCCCCCCCCCGAACGAGTCAGCTGTGCGTGAGCTAGAGCTCGCTTGTTTCGAGGCTATATTTTTGACCTCGCGATCGGGCTGTGGAGCTCGAGTTTGATTTATTGTATTTCAGCTTATAAATATATGACGAGGGTAGTCCGAACTGTTTTGGTGTGATCTCGGTTTTGACAAGTATAATTGTTGCTGAAAAGTGTTTTGTAAGAGAAGAACTTTAGGAGAATTGAGGGCTAGATTCTCTCGAACAGATTGACAAGATAAGCTAACACTAACTGAAATAAGGAATTGATATTAATCGGTTGAATGAAACGGTTACAAAGATTTCTCTGAAAGAGATGAACTGAAAAGAGCTCTGAGAGCAGTTACAGAGTTTTCGTGTGTAAAAAGTGTAGAAGATGATCAAGCCGGAGAATATCCCTTTAAACTAAGTCGTCTGTCTACTTTATATAGCTCGTCTTGTCAAGCTTCAACCTCCAACGCATATCTCGGCCACGTGCAGCAGCTTCAGCCGGAAATCTTGCCACGTGCAGCAGCTTCCTCCGCGTAATTCGGACTCGTTTGAACTAGCGAGAATATGCTCTGACTTGGCTCAGATTCTTCCTTGCTTCACAGGATTTGATTGAGCTGTAGCTCGACCTCGTCTAACGGAACGTTTTGTTGTTCAAGATTGGATCGTTGAGAGTGGATGGGCCTGGGCCGTAGGGTCAAAGCCCAGTCAATTTGGCTTAGTTTAGATCTGCCCGTTGTGGATACAGAAATCCACACTCAGAAATTTATATGCTTTTGTAAGGAAATAACTTTAGAGGATTAAGGGCTAGATTCTCTCGAACAGATTGACAATATAAGCTAGCATTAACTGAAATAAGGTCTTATTATTAATCGGTTGAATGAAACGGTTACAAAGATTTTGATGAAGGAGATGAACTGAGAAGAGCACTAGGAGCGGTTACAGAGTTTTCAGGTGGAAGATGGTGAAAAGATCAAGTCCGAGAAGATCCCCCTAAGCTAAGCCATTCCCTTCCTTTATATAGCTCACTTTGTCGAGCTCCGAACTCCAGCGAGTATCTCGGCCGCGTGCAGCAGCTTCAGCCGAAAATCTCGCCACGTGCAGCATCGTCCTCCGCGATCTTCAGACTCGTTTGAACTGGCGGGAATATGCTCTGACTTGGCTCGGATCCTTCCTTGTTCCTTGGAATTTGGTCGAGCTGTAGCTCGACCTCGTCGAATGGAACGTTCTGTTGTTCGGGATTGGATCATCGAGAGTGAATGGGCCTGGGCAGCAAGGTCGAAGCCTAGTGTTTGGATCTGACTATTGGGCTTGAGTTGGCCGAATTTGGGTGTTAAATCCAGCTCCAACAATTGCCCCCCAGCCCATTAACGAGAGCAAGCTCGAACTTTAATGGGTGGCAAGATGTGACTTCTGAAAGATATTGTTTTTGATTGTGCAGACATCATGGAGTCAGGTAATCATTCGAGATCGACGGTTCAGATCTTAGCAAGGTGAACAGTTTGTTGATCGTGTGGTCGAGAATCGATCTCGAAACCGCAGCTTAGCGTGTGGAGGTAGATTTGTTATTATCTCGTCCAGGTGGACGGTTGGGATTCGAAGTAAATATCATCATTTACTTTTCTGTTTCGGTAGTCGAGCTTCCCGGGGCAAGGTGCATCCCTCGAGAAGATTCGCACAGAAGTCTGGTGACGTGGAAGGTCCAGATGGAGAGAGAGAAAATCGATCTAATGGCTTCGATTCAACGAGCTTCAGCAGCGTGTCGAATCGTCGAGGTCGAATATTCGATGGTTGAGATCGAGAGATCGAATGGTCGAGATCGGCGCGTGGCCAGATTCTCCGCGATCTTCGAGGTGGATGATAGGGCTCAGGTTTTACCTAAATAAAACAACTGCAAAAGCACAACAAAGCAGTTGTAGTACAAGGGGTATCAAATCACAAATTAGTAATGCAAACTACACTATCAAATGTAGGTTCGAATTAAGCTAAGCAGTATGCGATGTATGTAATGCGAAAGACAAATTAAATGTAAGCAAACGAAATTTGGTTGTTGATCTAAGTTTCAGAAGACTAAAAGCGCTAAGTCAGGACAGTTCGCAGGTTGAATCCGAGAATGTAGAATGCATGAAATCAGGAATGATAAAGAACCGTTTTATACATGAATAGGAAATATATAACTAATCAATTCTCATTGCAGAAGTTAACTATGTCTAAATCACAGAGTTTCAAATCTCTTTGCAAACCCTAAGAATCTAAACATGCAATAGGATCAAATTCAATTGTTCACAAAAATTCTAAGCCAAATCTCTATGCACTAAGTTGTTTTGCTCATCCAATACTAGTTCAGGTTATGAATAATGCTTTCACATATATTTAACAACCTATGATTTTCGGATTTCTAGATGATGTGTCTAAGAAATTCGATTTAAAAGCAAGCAGAGATGAAAAACCAAAAGATATTCCTAACAGGTAGCGATTCTACAAACTCTTCATCAACCTTTGAAAAAGCCCTAACTTAACTAGCAGATTACTCAGACATGATTATGGGATCACAAAACATAACTGAATAAAATTGCATTAAGAGAAAGAGTTAAAGAATAAGGGGGTTCGAAATCTTCTCAAAAGAGTACCGTATCTGTCTCCAAAAAAAGCTCTAAAGAAATCTCTCTCAAACTCTCTTAATTTTTAAGTACATGACACTTTAAAAATAACCAAGCCGCAGATGGTAGAAAGAAGTGGGCTTGGGAAAGGCTAAGCTTAATGGGCAATGACAATGTGGAAACACTTGCCTCGTTAAAAACCTTAGTGAGAAAACCCCAATGGGACAAAACTCACTAAGGGAAAAAGAGCACAAAATGTCCCACAAACCCATTAGCTTAGTCCTCGGCTACAATACAAACCAAAGTCGAAAGTGTAGCCTTTTCATCACTTGGTTCATACTTAAACTTATTAAGTAGAACCTCTAAGGCATTTTGAAATGCCTCCCCCCCCCCCCCCCCCCCCCCCCCCGAACGAGTGAGCTGTGCGTGAGCTAGAGCTCGCTTGTTTCGAGGCTATGTTTTTGACCTCGCTATCGGGCTGTAGAGCTCGAGTTTGATTTATTGTATTTTGGCTTATAAATTTATGACGAGGGTGGTCCGAACTGTTTTGGTTTGTGATCTCGGTTTTACCAAGTATAATTGTTGCCGAAAAGTGAATTATATTCCAAGTAAAGATGAAACGGAATGATGATACAAAGTAGGGTCGTCGCGTGTAGCTCGCCTAATAATGTTGTCATGATCAGGAATAAAAATTGAATAGTAAAGGATGGTGGCTGAACTCGTGGATCGAGCTGCCTGCCTATCCTGAAGGGGATCAAGCCATGACATATGTGGATACAGAAATCCACACTCAGAAATTTAAGTGTTTTGTAAGAGAAGAACTTTAGGAGAATTGATGGTTAGATTCTCTCGAACAGATTGACAAGATAAGCTAACATTATCTGAAATAAGGACTTGATATTAATCGGTTGAATGAAACGGTTACAAAGATTTCTCTGAAAGAGATGAACTGAAAAGAGCTCTGAGAGCAGTTACAGAGTTTTCGTGTGTAAAAAGTGTAGAAGATGATCAAGCCGAAGAATATCCCTTTAAACTAAGTCGTCTGTCTACTTTATATAGCTCGCCTTGTCGAGCTTCAACCTCCAGCGCATATCTCGGCCACGTGCAGCAGCTTCAGCCGGAAATCTTGCCACATGCAGCATCTTCCTCTGCGTAATTCGAACTCATTTTAACTAGCGAGAATGTGCTCTGACTTGGCTAAGATTCTTCCTTGCTTCTCGGGATTTGGTCGAGCTGGAGTTCGACCTTGTCTAACGGAACGTCTTGTTGTTCAGGATTGGATCGTTGAGAGTGGATGGGCCTGGGCCGTATGGTCAAAGCCCAGTCAATTTGGCTTAGTTTGGATCTGCCCGTTGTGGATACAGAAATCCACACTCAGAAATTTATATGCTTTTGTAAGGAATGAACTTTAGAGGATTAAGGGCTAGATTCTCTCGAACAGATTGACAATATAAGCTAGCATTAACTGAAATAAGGTCTTAGTATTAATCGGTTGAATGAAACGGTTACAAAGATTTTGATGAAGGAGATGAACTGAGAAGAGCTCTGGGAGCGGTTACAGAGTTTTCAGGTGGAAAATGGTGAAAAGATCAAGTCAGAGAAGATTCCCCTAAGCGAAGCCGTTCCCTTCCTTTATATAGCCCACTTCGTCAAGCTCCGAACTCCAGCGCTTATCTCGGCTGCGTGCAGCAGCTTCAGCCGGAAATCTCGCCACGTGCAGCAACATCCTCCGCGATCTTCAGACTCGTTTGAACTGGCGGGAATATGCTCTGACTTGGCTCGGATCCTTCCTTGTTCCTTGGATTTGGTCGAGCTGTAGCTCGACCTCGTCGAATGGAACGCTCTGTTGTTTGGGATCGGATCATCGAGAGTGAATGGGCCTGGGCCGCAAGGTCGAAGCCCAGTCAACTTAGCTTGGTTTGGATCTGACTATTGGGCTTGAGTTGGCCGGATTTAGGGTGCTAAATCCAGCTCCAACAATTGCCCACAGCCCATTAACGAGAGCGATCTCGAGCTTTAGTGGGCGGCAAGATGTGACTTTTGAAAGATATTATGTTTGATTATGCTGACGTCACGGAGTCAGGTAATTATTCGAGATCGATGGTTCAGATTTTAGCAAGGTGAACAGTTCGTTGATTGTGTGGTCGAGAATCGACCTCAAAACCGCAGCTTGGCGTGTGGAGGTAGATTTGTTATTATCTCGTCCAGGTGGACAGTTGGAATTCGAAGTAAATATCATCATTTACTTTTCTGTTTCGGCAGTCGAGCTTCTCGGGGCAAGGTGCATCCCTCGAGAAGATTCGCACTGAAGTCTGGTGACGTGGAAGGTCCAGATGGAGAGAGAGAAAATCGATCTAACGGCTTTGATTCAACGAGCTTCTGCAGCGCGTCGAATCCTTGAGGTCAAATATTCGACGGTTGAGATCGAGAGATCGAACGGTCGAGATCGGCGCATGGCCAGCTTCTCCGCGATCTTCGAGGTAGATGATATGGCTTAGGTTTTACCTAAATAAAACAACTGCAAAAGCACAGCAAAGCAGTTGTAGTACAAGGGGTATCGAATCCCAAAGGAGTAATGCAAACTACACTATCGAATGTAGGTTCGGATTAAGCTAAGCAGTATGCGATGTATGTAACGCGAAAGACAAATTAAATGTCAGCAAACGAAATTTGGTTGTTGATCTAAGTTTCAGAAGACTAAAAGCGCTAAGTCAGGACAGTTCGCAGGTTGAATATGAGAATGTAGAATGCATGAAATCAGGAATGATGAAGAACCGTTTTAAACATGAATAGCAAATATATAACTAATCAATTCTCATTGCAGAAGTTAACTATGTCTAAATCACAGAGTTTCATATCTCTTTGCAAACCCTAAGAATCTAAACATGCAATAGGATCAAATTCAATTGTTCACAAAAATTCTAAACCAAATCTCTTTGCACTAAGTTGTTTTGCTCATCAAATACTAGTTCAGGTTATGAATAATGCTCTCTCATATATTTAACAACCTATGATTTTCGGATGTGTCTAAGAAATTCGATTTAAAAGCAAGCAGAGATGAAAAACCAAAAGATATTCCTAACGGGTAGCGATTCTACAAACTCTTCATCAACCTTTGAAAAAGCCCTAACTTAACTAGCAGATTACTCAAACATGATTATGGGATCACAAAACATAACTGAATAAAATTGCATTAAGAGAAAGAGTTAAAGAATAAGGGGGTTCAAAATCTTCTCAAAAGAGTACAGGATCTGTCTCCCCAAAAAGCTCTGGATAAATCTCTCTCAAACTCTCTTAATTCTTAAAAACTAAAATAAAAACCAACAATGGCTGAAAAACCTAATAAATAGAGGCTAAACACGATCTGGGGCCTTCTTGCAATTATTGGAACTTATGGGCCAATTCTGAAAATAATCTTCATACTTTTAACAAACAAACCACGCTCCTTCCTTGGTGGATGACGAGCGTCACCAAGGGTGGTGACGAGCGTCACCAAAACGCATTATTTCTTCTCCGAGTTAGGCACTTCATGGCTTCAACATGCAATGCTCCAAAAAGCTTCAATATCCCCAATTATGCTCCAGACTTGCTATAACCTGCAAAGACCCTACTAGGACTCTAAAAAGACCAAACAGACTCAATAAAAAGGACTTATATCATAGTTAAAAAACCATAAAAACCATGATATATCAATTCCCCCAGACTTAGCTTTTGCTTGCCCTCAAGCAAACATCAGACAAAGAACAGGATCGAGGTTTGAAAACAAGAAACAGTCAGTCAGACATCAGGAACACCACATTAGGTAGAACTTTCGAATCCACATACCACAGAGTCAACACAAGTACAAATTTCAGTATAATCATCACAAGCTTAGCAAATCTCTCAAGTCCAGTCCAAATTCCTTTAAGAAATCTGAAATCTCTACGGTTAACTCCTTTTTTTTTTATCTAAGTGTGATATCTCATCAAATTTTTATCATCTCAATCACTTACAGATTCTTTTCCCTTCTTTGACAACTGAACAAAGCAGTCTCAACACAGCTCTCCTATTTTCTCTTCTTTTGATCTTTTTCATTCTGATTTTTTGATTTTCACTTCTTTTTCTCATATTTTACAGTCTAAGATATGGTGCTACTCAATACTTGTGTTCCTTGTGAGGAGACAGGTTCGTGAGTGTGTTTATTACTGTTGTTCCTTGTGAGGAGACAGGGTCATGAATGCACCATTCTTTGGAGATAAGAAGTTTAAAGTTCATTAAGATGGAGCTAACAAAAAAATTTCCAGATTCTCTAAGAACCTAAACCTTCATTGCTAGACTGATCTACCTATGACTTTCAAGTTAGTAAGACTTGTAATCAACTACTGTGGCAATGGTTCTTATAAGTATCAATGTCCTATGGTTAGTTCCAAGAAAAACTGAAAATTTCAAAATTTTGACTCTATAAAAACAGGTTTTTTTACTCAACTTTAAGACTCTATAAACATGACAGAAAGCACACAACGTCAGTAACCACCTCCTTCTGACTTAAAAAACATTGTCCCTAGTGTTATTAAGCCAAGAGTTAGTCAAAAAGATGAATGAGAACTCATTAAACCATGGTGAAAAAGTGTTACCTCGCGAAGGGTCGGGTGACGAGTGTCACCACGACCTGTATTGCAGAATTGTCAAGTTAGATAGTTATTAGCGTAATGTTGTCATGTGTACTCTAAAGTTAGACTATTAAAGCACTCAAACACACAATTAATAACATCCAAACATAGTAATAAGAACCTGGTTCAACAATCTCATAAAACATCATCAAAGTAACTGACAACTGACTCAAAGAAAACATAAAAATGACTCAAAAGAAAATAAAAGAAAAGGCAAATAGAAACAAGTAACCAGATAGTAGAGGCTCAGTCCACATCCTCGCAGGGCTCAGTGGTGTAATGTGGGTGGACACAACCACAGTTGCTAAGTGTAGCAACAGCATCCCAGAGTCCCTCAAAGCTGTCAATGACATACTCCTGAAAAGCAGCCATGTCCATGGATGTCTGTGGTCATGGAGGACGCCTGAAAGCAGTGGATGTAGTGGTCTGGCGTCGAGATGGTCCAGCAGCAGCAGCAGCAGTAGAAGCGCCAGCAGTGGCAGCTCTAGCAGGAAGCAGAGGTAAAGGGTGCAGCAGACTCCGGTCTGGAAGAAAGAGCAGCTGGTGTGTGACACCCTGGATCATCGTGAGCGCTCTCTGTGGCAACTTAATGCCAACATACTCTCCAGCAGTAGTAGTAAAAGTCCAGACAACTCCAATCTTGAGCCAAGTAACATGGCGCAGATGCTGGTCATCCATGAGTGATCTATCACTGCGAAGGCTGCAAGGAGTGACATCGATCTGTAAATGATGGAAGATCGGTGTCAGAAGGCTGCCAACACTCTCAGACTTCTCCTCTAGACAGGTGAATGGTTTGGTCTTCAAGGAGACCAAATGCTCAGCGAAAACAGCGCCCAAGTTGGCGCGAATCATGCTATCTATAGGTATTACCTCATCAAGCATCTCAGCGAATCCGTAGTAAAGGAGAATCAGCTCACTAACCCGTGTCTTGCTCGGCCCAGACTTGCACAATATGGTGTTGCCAAGAAGGCGCAGAATGTACCTCAAGACAGGATAACGAACCTCTGTCCGTGTGCTAGTCTTGCTGTCATAGACTCCATTCCCGAACTTGGACCAGAAAGTCTGCATGTGGGTCCACTGTGAGGGAAGGAGAACGCATGTGGGATGGTCAGAGAAGCTATAGATCTCGCAGAGCCCCATCAAACTGATCCTGTAGCGAACCCCGCGGATCAGAAATGTCAATGTGCCTTCCTGCGCACGCTTGGCCAACTCATTCGCGTAGTAAACGCGAGCAGTAGAGAGAAACTCGGGAACCAAATCTGGGTGCAGATCATACTGCTGGAATGGCATAGTGCCCATCCCAATCCTCTCTAGAGTCTCCATAACCTCCTCGAAGATGCCCATCTTCTGCAGAACACCAGCATCTGCGAATCTAGTAGGGACAATCTTCACATCCTGCCACGTATTGTAGAACAGCGTGTCATACTCATCCCACTCCTCCTGAATATCACGGAGTATGCAGGTATCCCGTGATATTTCCTGCTTCGGAGTCCCTGCCCAAGCCACTCCTGAGGCGATTTTCCGATCCTCTCGCTTGGGCCATGGAGGCCTGCAAACTGGGTAAGAACCGAACGATTCTGTTGAGCCTGATGCAGTGCTCGAAGACGAACCTTGTCACGGTCGTTTCTCCTGTCTAGGCATCTGAAAATTCAAGACCAAAATCGACCAAAAACATCATCAAAATCAGCAAATTTTTGAAAATTCGAAAAATCAATCAATCAAGGTGAGATGGCGATCAACAACAACACTACCCGGAACACAATTCAATCGTCTATTCAACCCAAATCACCCAAAATTTCCAGATTTTTGCAAATTTTATCATGAACTCGAAATTTCAAAAACTTGCAAATCAACCGATTAAATCACACAAGGATGGTATCATTCCTATAATACAACCTAACTAACCATGATTCAACAGTTAAATCAAGCTAATCAAGTCAAAAATTGAATTTTACCAAACCTATGGCGGACTGAAAATTGGGGATTCCGAACACATACCTTGCAGATCTTGAAAACTGAATTGATATTCCGCACGGATTAGGCTTTTGAATCACTCAATTTGGTTAACAAAATCAAGGACAGCTAATGCATCATCCAGAGACACAATGTGTCCTGCTCGAATCTTGGCTTGTGCCCAATAAGGCTTCACCCTCTGTCCATTGACAGTGAACTCCTCTCTTTTGGAGTTTATTAGGACAATGACACCATGTGGTCGAGCTTCTTTGACAGTGAAGGGACCTGACCATCGAGAATGCAGTTTACTAGGAAAAAGATGTAAACGAGAGTTGTAAAGTAGTACCTGGTCATTGGGCTCGAAATGTCTGGAGATGATCTTTTTATCATGATTTGCCTTTGTCCTCTCCTTGTATAACTTGGAGTTTTCATAGGCCAGATATCTGATTTCATCCAGATCTCTGCAACAGGCTTCAGATTGAAGTTCAGCTTCTTGATAGCCCATTCTGCTTTGAACTCTAGCTCTACTGGTAGATGGCACGCCTTGCCATATAGCAGATGAAATGGTGTGGTCCCAAGTGGCGTTTTATATGCTGTCCTATTAGCTCATAATGCATCATCCAGTTTTGCTGACCAATCTTTAATTTTCTTCCCAACAGTCTTTTCTAGAATCTGCTTGATTTGTCTGTTGGAAACCTCAACTTGTCCACTGGTTTGGGGATGGTAGGGCGTGGCCACTCTGTGCTGTACACCATACTTCTTCAGCAGCTTATCAAAAACTTTGTTAACAAAGTGGGAACCACCATCACTTATAACAATTCGCGGGACACCAAATCTGGGGAAGATAATGGTTTTAAACAGCTTCAAAACCACTGCAGCATCATTAGTAGGAGTAGTCAACGCCTCTACCCACTTAGATACATAATCAACAGCAACCAGAATGTATCTATTCCCATAAGATGAGGGAAAAGGTCCCTTGAAGTCAATACCCCAACAATCAAAGACTTCAACTTCAAGAATGAAGTTCTGTAACATCTCATGTCTCCTGCTGATCTTTCCTCTTCTCTGACAAGTATCACAACTTGTAATGAATGCTTGGGCGTCCCTGAACATATTAAGCCACCAAAAACCAGCTTGAAGAACCTTGGAGACTGTTTTGAATGTGGCAAAGTATCCAGCATATTCTGAGCCATGACAGTGAAACAGGACGTCCTGGACTTCCTCTTCCGCTATGCATCTTATGTAAATCCCATCAGCACAGTGCTTGTAGAGATATTGGCTCATCCCAATAGAATCTCCTAAGTTCTCTCAAGAACTTCTTTTTGGGATACCCTTTGAAATCATGTGGTTCATCTTCTGCAGCAAGGTAATTGGCAATACCAGCATACCAGGGCCTCTTTGGATCATCCAAACCATAAACTTGCTCTTTAAAAGCTGTCCCCAAGCTTGCCCAAATCGCAGCCAAGTTCAGAGATTGGTGACGAGCGTCACCTCTTTCGTGTGAAAACTTGGTCGCGACTGTTTTCGGTTGGTGACGAGCGTCACCACTCTGGTGTCGCTCGTCACTCCCCTGCAGTTTCGTGAAAACTGCAGGTTTTCAACACTTTCCTCCTGAAATCTCGATTCCACCAAGTAAACATTCTCTTCAAGCAAGAAATCATTGATTGGGACACTGTCTTCAACTTGAATCCTGGATAGATGATCAGCAACTCCATTCTCAACACCTTTCTTGTCCTTCACTTCAATGTCAAACTCTTGAAGAAGCAGAATCCATCTCAACAACCTGGGCTTTTCATCCTTATTCTGCATCAGATACTTCAGTGCTGAGTGGTCAGTATGGACCACGACCTTAGAGCCAACAAGATATTGTCTGAACTTTTCAAATGCAAACACAACAGCCAACAATTCCTTCTCAGTTGTTGCATAGTTCTTCTGAGCATCATCTAAAGTCCTACTTGCATAGTAAATGGCGTGGAGCTTCTTGTCTTTCCTCTGTCCCAGCACTGCTCCAACTGCAAAATCATTGGCATCACACATCACTTCAAAAGGCAAGTCCCAATCTGGAGGCTGCACAACAGGAGCTGTAACCAGAGCTTGTTTGATCTGTTAAAAAGCAGATTTGCACTCTTCTGTGAACTCAAACTTCACATCTTTGAAAAGGAGAGCAGTAAGGGGTCGTGCTATCTTACTGAAATCCTTGATAAACCTTCTGGAGAAGCTAGCATGACCTAGAAAACTCCTTATTGCTTTGACTGAATCAGGTGCTTGCAGACTTGTCATCACTTCAATTTTCGCCCTATCCACCTCTATACCATCTCCTGAGACTCTGTGACCAAGCACAATACCATCTTGTACCATAAAATGGCACTTCCCCCTGTTCAAAACCAAGTGCTACTCTTCACATCTCTGCAGAACTGCACACAAGTTGTCCAAGCAGCTCTTGAAGGAGGACCCATAAACTGAGAAGTCATCCATGAAAACCTCCATAAACCTCTCAATCATGTCTGTGAAGATCGTCATCATGCATCTCTGGAAAGTTGCAGGAGCATTACACAGTCCAAAGGGCATTCTGCGATATGCAAAGGTGTCATAAGGACAGGTAAAAGTGGTCTTCTCCTGATCATCTGGATGGATGTGGATCTGAAAGAAGCCTGAATAACCATCAAGGAAGCAGTAGTACTTGTGATTTGCAAACCTCTCTAGCATCTGATTGATGAAAAGGTAGAGGAAAATGGTCCTTCCTTGTTACTGCATTCAGCTTCCTTATCGCTTCTAGCTAGTTCAGTGGATAAGATGGCTGCGCCAATGCACATCATGTGTCCTGTTACAGTTCTGGTTGGAATCAGCTCATCCTTGTCATTCTTCACCACTGTAACACCTCCTTTCTTAGGCACCACGTTCACTGGACTCACCCAAGCACTGTCTGATATAGGATAGATGATCTCGGCCTGCAACAACTTCATGATCTCTTTCTTGACAACATCCTGCAGATTCGGGTTCAGCCTCCTCTGGTGCTCAACTGATGATTTTGATTCATCCTCCAAGTGTATCTTATGCATGCACAAGTCTGGAGAAATCCCTAAAATATCATCAAGAGAATAGCCAAGAGTTTTGTGAAATCTGCGCAGCTTACTTAGCAAAAGGGTGAGCTTTGCATTGTTCAATGAAGGATTAACAATAACAGGATAAGTGGAGTTTTCTCCAAGGAATGCGTACATTAGCCCTGAAAGGAGCTATTTAAGCTCAACTTTTGGTGCTTTTGCTGCACTCCAATCACCCATTGTAGCAGCTTTCGCAGATGTGGTGACAAGCTCATCCTGTGCAACCAGTTGCATCACTTGTGCAGTAGAATCCATCATCTTTGTGTAGCCTGTTGCAGCAGCATCCAAATGCTCATAGTCTGCTGTAGAAGTGGCCAACGCCCTTTCCAAGGGGTCCTCTGAACTCATCTCATGGAAGATCTGATCAGCAATGTTTGTGAGAACATCCACATAAAAAGTATGTCCATCAATGGTTGGCCTCTTCATCAGCTTGTCCATTTCGAATTTCATCACTAAATCACCAACATTCCGCTCTATTCTACCCTTCTTGACATCTATGATAGCTCCTGCAGTAGCCAAGAAGGGTCTGCCAAAAATCAAGGGGTCTTTGGGTTCTTCTCCATATTCCAGAACCACAAAATCAGTAGGAATCATGCAATCTCCTACTTTGATAGGAACATCTTCTATCATGCCTTCATGAACTCTGACTGATCTATCAGCTAGGACAAGAGATATCCGTGTAGCCTTAAAATCGGTCATCCTTAAGCTCTTGGCAACAGAATGAGGCATAAGGTTCACACTAGAACCAAGATCACACAATGATCTCTCAAACCTGTCAGAAAAGATTGTGCAGTCTAAAACAAAGCTCCTAGGGTCTGAAAGCTTCTTTGGCACTCTGTTCTGAATCACTGCACTGACCTGCTCATTTCTCATCCTAGCCCCAGCCTCTAAACTCAAGTTATTAGTTACCATTCTCTTCACATACATCCTTTTAACAGAAGTAATCCTCACATCATCAATCAATGGGATCTCAATAACTAACTTGTCCATGATAGCCTTGCATTTAGCATCTTCAAGCTCCTGTTTAGACTTCTTAGGATGCTTAGGATAGGGTATCTTGGGCTTATACACGGTCTCCTTAGCATTATCTGAAGTCTTAGACGAAACTGTTGTGTGTCGCAATGGGTGATGAGTGTCACCAGGTGGGTGACGAGCGTCACTCGTTTTGGACAAGTCGTGGTTGTTTGTTCGATTTGGGTGACGAGCGTCACCAACTTGTGAAGGAAAATCATCGGGGTTGAGCTCAATGGGTGACGAGCGACACCCAGGGTTGGTGACGAGCGTCACCCGTGGTTTCTCAGCAGAGATTTCTTCATCTTCATACTGTTCTAATCCCACAAAATCCTTTGAGCTCAAATCCTTCTGCAACACTGGTTGCAGGTTCTTTCCACTCCTCAATGTGATGGCATTCACATGGTGTTTGGGATTAGCATCAATTCTTCTCGGTAGAAATCCTTCTTGCCTCTAAACTGCTCCTGCAGTTTGGGCAACCTGAACATCAAGCTTCTTCATATGAGAGTTCAGACTCTCAATTTTTCCATTCAAGTCCTGATAGAGCGAATCTATCTTGCCATTGAAGTCCACTGTCAGCTTTTTTTGTCCTTCTAGGATCTGTTCCAGCATAGCTTTCATCTTGTTCCCTTGTGGAGGTGCAGGTTGGTAAGAAGAAGAACCATAGTTCCTGTTGAAATTTCCACTGTTCTGGAATAGTTTTTGGTACTCTGTCTTCTGGAATGGAGGCTTAGGTGTGTAACCAGGCGTGTTTTGACCTCATGTAAAGGCATTCTTCTGACTGTTGTTGTTGTAGCCTCTGTTCCACTGCTGATTGTCATACCTTTGACCTTGAAAACCACCAGAATTTATGAAATTCACATCTTCCTGCTCAACCTCCTCTGGACCTTTGAAAGTCTCCACTACTGCAGCAAAATGACCTGACTTCTTTTCCACCAAGAGGCTGTGTATACTGTCCAGCTTAGCCTTAACTTCAGCGATCTGATTTTCATCATCCAAACCAGCTTGTTTCATCCTCTGAAAGTCTGCATTCCTAGTGCTGTTGCTGCAGACCAAGTTCTCAATCAGCCTGATCGCCTCTTCTGGTATGTTGGTGTTGAAGTTTCCAGCACTAGCTGCATCCAGCGCCATCTGAGACTTCTAATCAATGCTTCTGAAGAAGATTCCAAGTAGTTGCACCTGACTGAAACCATGATGAGGACAGTCCCTTTGATAAGACTTGAATCTTATCCAAGAAGCCTTAAAAGCTTCAGTAGGACCTTGTGTAAAGGATGCAATTTCGTCCTCATGTCTTCTGATCTGGCATCATCATAGAAATTGTTCGGAAAAGCATTCTTAGTGTCTTCCCAAGTGGTCAGTGAAGCAGGTTCCAGTTGCTTCAGCCAATATGCAGCCTCTCCTTCAAGAGAGTAAGGGAATAGCTTGCAGAACAGAAAGTCATTGCTAACACCATTAGCTTTGACACTTGAAGCTAAATCTTCAAACCTCTCAATGTGATCCATAGGATGCTCATTAGATAAGTCATGGAATGGATGCTGGCCAACCAGCTGATAGTAGACATGTTTGACCTCAAAATCGTTCCTCTGGAAGGCAGGAGGGCGGATTACAGCTCTGTTGGCATAGAACTGATCAGGTCTGTTGTAGTCTCCTAAAGTCCTCTGAACAAAACGCCCAGCAGCATTATTAGCAGCAACATGGACTCCAGCGTCTTGTGCCACTTCTTGAACCTGCTGTTCAACAATGACATTCCCATCTTGATCAATTCTCTGTCCCTCTTCGTTTCTCGTGTTTCCCTCTCTGTCAACCAAGTGACCTTCTGTATCTTCAACCAAGATAAGTGGAGCGACCATTGTAGATTGCTTCTTAGCTTTCCTGTTAGTTCTCTCCAACCTAGCGAGTTCGTTGATGCTCAAAGTCACAAACTCCTTCTCTTTGTTGCTTCGTACATCATACACCTGAAACCAACATAAAGAAAAGAAACTGAAAGTTAGTAAAAAAATTAAAACTTAGACAAAATCCTAATACTAAAAATCGATAGGCAGCTATTACTCCCCGGCAACGGCGCCAAAACTCGATAGGGCTCAGGTTTTACCCAAATAAAACTATTGCACGTGCACAGCAAAACAGTTGTCGTACAAGGGGTATCGAATCCCAAAGGAGTAATGCAAACTACACTATCGAATGTAGGTTCGGATTAAGCTAAGCAGTATGCGATATATGTAATGCGAAAGACAAATTTAATGTAAGCAAACGAAATTTTGTTGTTGATCAAAGTTTCAGAAGACTAAAAGCGCTAAGTCAGGATAGTTCGCAGGTTGAATCCGAGAATGTAGAATGCATGCAATCAGGAATGATGAAGATCCATTTTGAACATGAATAGCAAATATATAACTAATCAATTCTCATTGCAGAAGTTAACTATGTCTAAATCACAGAGTTTCAAATCTATTTGCAAACCCTAAGAATCTAAACATGCAATAGGATCAAATTCAATTGTTCACAAAACTTCTAAGCCAAATCTCTTTGCACTAAGTTGTTTTGCTCATCAAATACTAGTTCAGGTTATGAATAATGCTCTCACATATATTTAACAACCTATGATTTTCGGATTTCTAAATGATGTGTCTAAGAAATTCGATTTAAAAGCAAGTTGAGATGAAAAACCAAAAGATATTCCTAACAGGTAGCGATTCTACAAACTCTTCATCAACCTTTGAAAAAGTCCTAACTTAACTAGCAGATTACTCAGACATGATTATGGGATCACAAAACATAACTGAATAAAATTGCATTAAGAGAAAGAGTTAAAGAATAAGGGGGTTCGAAATCTTCTCAAAAGAGTACAGGATCTGTCTCCCCAAAAAGCTCTGAATAAATCTCTCTCAAACTCTCTGAATTCTTAAAAACTAAGATAAAAAACCAACAATGGCTGAAAAACCTAATAAATAGAGGCTAAACACGATCTGGGGCCTTTTTGCAATTATTAGAACTTCTGGGCCAATTCTGCAAATAATCTTCATACTTTTAACAAACAAACCACGCTCCTTCCTTGGTGGGTGACGAGCGTCACCAAGGGTGGTGAACGCATACTTTCTTCTCCTAGCTAGGTACTTCGTGGCTTCAACTTGCAATGCTCAAAAAAGCTTCAATATCCCCAATTATGCTCCAGACATGCTATAATCTGCAAAGACTCTACTAGGACTCTAAAAAGACCAAAAAAACTCAATAAAAAGGACATATATCATGGTTAAAAAACCATAAAAACCATGATATATCAGTGGATAATTATTACTTAGATATAAAGTCCACCTTCCCACTTCTTCTTTAACCGCATCAGTTCATCGATTAAAGGTAACTCCTTCTCTCTTTCTCTTTTTATTTTCTGCAACTTCCGTTCGTCGCCTTCTTTTTCAGAAATCGTTTGCTAAGTTTTCTCTCATTTTCCAAAAGAACTTTAGATTTTCGTTTCTCGAGTTTTCTGGGTTTAGCGTCTTCTATCTCCTTTTCCTCTCTTTCTTTTCTGATGTCGGCGATCGTAAAAATTGAGGGAGAGAGTTCCGGGAAGCCTGCCGTAGTTCCGGGTCCTTCCAAAATACATGACCAGAAGACTCTCGACGACTTCCGTTGGGAGTGTGAGATCCCCAAGGGGGTGGAGCTACCGATTTTGACGTCAACGGAGACTCTGACGAATGTGAAGTTGGGCTTCTGTTGCGCTTATGCAACGTATTTCCGGGACTGAGGGTTATTTTTCCTGATCCCTTGGTTTATCCTCGAAGTGCTGGCGGACCTGTGACTGGCCTTCCCGCAGATGTGCTCGAACTTAGTTTGGGCCATTGTTGGATGTGTCGCGCGGGCCAGAGAGGAGAACGTCATCTTTTGCTACTCGGATCTGAAAGCGTTTTTCTCCGTCAAATACAACGCCCGCCGTACTGGGACTTTCTATGCGTCCCCGAGGTCAAACCGGAGGTATATTGAGGAGAGCTCTGAGAAGGACTCCGGTTGGGAGAAGACTGGGTTTAAATTCCGGGTTAACGAAGCATCCCTCGGGATCTTCGACTTCTCCCGGCTGCTGGTCGAGTTCGCGGGCAACGGTTGTTTAGCTAGGCTGAGGCGCTTGCTAGCTATACTTAATTTATTTTGCTCGATTGGTTTTCTGACCCTTTGTTTATTTTTTGTTTATCAGGTCAGCTATCCAGAGCGCCGAGAGACCCTGACATCGAGCACCAGCTAGAGCTGTTTAGGCGAGAGGATATTGTCTAGAGCACGTTCATGCGAGAACGAGTTCGACGAGCCCTTTCATCACCTGCCCCGGATCCGGTTGTTGCGCCCGGTAAGTTTCCCTTTTTTTTGGCCAGTTAGTGTCGCGATTTTTGCTCGCTGGATTTTAGTCAAGTGACGTGTTATGACTCGTTTTGCCGGCAGCTAGAGTTCTTCCTCTCCGTTCTATTCTGCCCTCTTCTAGTTCAGCAAGTTCAAGTTCAGCCATGTCTCGCAAGCCAACTTTTCGTCAAAGAGCCGGGAAAGCCCCGACCGGCCCCAGCAGCTCCAGGGTTCATTCTGGGAGCGTCAAGGAGGCCCTTGAGGCCGCGCTCGCCTCGGCTGCTGCTTCTGCACCTCACCTCGGTGACGAGGAGGTTGAGCATATGATGAACCCTCAGCTTGACCCCCCTCCCAGATTAGTGGGGGCGATCCCCCTTAGCTCTGGCAAGACCCAGCAGCCTGCTGATGATCAGGAGCCCGAGCACTCTTCCCAGCCTGCCTCCAAGAGGCTGAGAGACGACGGGGGAAGTCGCGCCCATCGGCGGTCCAACAGGAGTGGTGGCTCGACGGGTAGTCGGCCTTTCCACTGGAAATCCGAGCACACCAAGGATCATCCGATCACGGATGACTCCTAGGGCATGGCGGCCATATGGCGTCACTTCAAGCCTGTCGGGTGCCAACTTCCAGCTCTCAAGAAAATGACCGAGAGGGAGCTCTACGTGGAGATGGCGGCGGCCCAGGGAAGGTAACGGGTGTACCTTTTTCTTTGTGTATAATTTTGGTGAAGTGTTATTTATCTTAACGCTTTGGTCCTCGATGCTCGCAGGTTGCGGAGGCTGGGAACCGGATCTATGCTCGACTTGAGCAAAAGCTACGGGACGTCCCTCGTCTGACGGAGATCGAGGAGATAGGGAAGGTAGTCGGCAAGCTAAAGTCCGACCTTGAGGCCACGAATGCGTAGATTGCTCGCCATACTACCCTCATTAAGCAGTTCAGAGGCCAGCAGGCTCATATTGCCGATCTCGAGAACGAGCTGGTTGACAAGGGCGAGAAGTTCAAGGTTGCCACCAATCAGATCTTTGAGGCTCAATCTGAAGCGGTGCGAGCTCACCATGAGGTTGCAGATGCGAGGGAAGAGAATCTCTGTTTGATCCGCTAGCGCGAGGGTGCAATCCGTCAAGCCAGCCGTGAAGCCCGGAAGGAGATGTCCATGTGGTTCATGGAGGTGATAGAGGGCTTCAAGCTGAAGTGGGAAAGAAAGAAGGCCGAGGGCGTGGTCGAGTGTGATTTCCAGGAGTGCATCGCGAACAAAGAGATGCTCGAGCAGGTCATCGTCGGGGGCACTACTATCGAAGAGGAGTTGGAGAGGGTGAAGAAGGATGAGGAGGACTTGGGAGTGGCTTTTAAGGCTGCCCAGGTCTCAGACTTCTCGATCAGCAAGCTGAATCTCCCTGTGATCTCTGAAGACTCGGTGGCTATGGATGTTGACCCGGCTTCAGGCGCGCCCGTTGGTATTAATCAATTCGGTACGAATGTGGAGGAAGGAGGTAGTAACAAAGCGAGGAGAGATGACGAAGACGAGAAGGTGGGTGGATAGCTCAATGGCTGACCGTGGCTCCTTTCTCTTTCTCTTCCTCTTTTTTAAATTTATTTTTCGAACTTGGTTGTCCGGCGGGGCTTTTACACTGGTTCTTGTTCCCGGGAGGGCTCTAATCCATTTTTTGAACCTATACATGCCCGAAAGGGCTTTTGTTTAATGCAATCGGGCCTCGTGCCTTAGACTTTGTTTATTTTTGTCAATTGCATTTTTGTCCAAGTAGGATGTTTGCTAAGTCGTTAGATAACTTAGAGAAGCGGACTAGGATTATCGAGCTCGAGGCTTAGAACGCTAGTCGTGAGTTTGATGCTCGAGCTGTTAGCTGCGAGTTCGTTGCTCGATTTATCGGACTTAGATAAAACGATTAGGTCGCGGAGTGCAATCCGTTTATTCTGAGAAAAGCAGCTATGTTTTTTAGCTCGACATTTCTTTGGGTTTTTAGGTGGTGAGTCGAACTGCTTCGCGGTAAAGTTTCGGTGATCGAGATGGAGTTTGCTTTCTTTTGAACTAGGCATTTCTCAGTTTCCGGTTTGAGATGGGGAAGGGGGTTTGATTTTATTCTGGGTTTCCAAACATAGGGCTCAGTCGTTCCTGACGAACTACGAGCTGCATTGGGCTCGTCGATTCGAGGTCCGGAGCTCCGGCTATGGTTGGAGTCGAATTGTAAATCTGGCCGCAGCTGTGAAGTGGAGTAGGACTCCGAACTTAGTTGATTTGCGAAATGAGAAGTGTGTACCTTGTGTTGTTTGGAAAGGCATCTAGAATAGGTTGTTCCCCCTCTCCCCCCCCCCCCGAAGGAGTGAGGTACGTGTGTACTGTAGCTCGCTTTTGTCGAGGTTTGGGAGATTGGAAGTAGGGTAGGCGAGCTACGCGCGACGACCCTACTTCGAGGTCGGTAAAAGAGGACTTTACCCTCCCCCCCCCCCCCCCCCCCGAAGGAGTGAGGTACGTGTGTACTGTAGCTCACTTTTGTCGAGGTTTGGGAGATTGGAAGTAGGGTAGGCGAGCTACGCGCGACGACCCTACTTCGAGGTCGGTAAAAGAGGACTTTACCCTCCCCTCCCCCCCACCCACCGTTCGAACGAGTGGGTGGGTGGGCTATGTTTTGACCTCGAGAACGAGCTGTGGAGCTCGAGTTTGTTTTTAATGTATTTCAGCTTATAGATGTATGACGAGGGTGGTCCGAACCGTTTTGGTTCGTGATCTCGGTTTTGAAAAATATAATTATTGCTGAGTAAATTTAATTATTATTCCATGTAAAAATGAGAAAAGGAGATGATACAATGTAGGGTCGTCGCGCGTAGCTCGCCTATTGATGTTGTCATGCTGTAGAATAAAAGTTTGATAAAAAATGGTGGCTGAACTCGTGTGTTGAGCTGCCTACATACCCCGAAAGGGAATCAAGCCATGACGTAGTTTGATTTTTTAAAGTGCTTTTAGCGATAATACCTCTTGAGGTTCATTACGTTCCAAGGTCTTATCTCGGGCACCCCGTTTCGTACTTTCGTGAGCTTGTAGACGCCGTCGCGAACTACTTCGGTGATGCGATAGGGACCTTCCTAGTTGGTTCCTAGTTTCCCAGCACCGGGCTCTTTGGTGTAATCTTGTACCTTGCGCATGACCAAGTCTCCTATGTTGAATCTCTGGTGTTTAATGTTGGAGTTGTAGTAGCGAGCTGCGGCCTGCTGGTAATTTTGGATCCTGATCAATGCTTGATCTCGACGTTCGTCGATCAGATCGAGCTGGTCCCTTAACAGCTGTTCGTTGAGTTTGGTGTTCATTGGGCATAGAGTCCGACGAAGGCTAGGAACTGCAGTTTCGGTTGGGATCACAGCTTCCAGCACGTAAGATAGTGAGAACGGTGTTTCGCTGGTTGCTTTGTGAGGTTTGGTTCGACAAGCCCAAAGGATGGTCGAGATGTGCTCGGACCACCTTTCCTTTTTGGCGTGGAGCCGTCTCTTGAGGTTGCTCAAGATAGTTTTGTTTGTTGTTTTAGCTTGCCCGTTTCCTTAAGAATAACGAGGTGTGGAGTAGGAGATTTTTATCTTCCACTTCGCGCAGAAGTCTATGAAATTTCGCGATATAAACAGCGAACCGTTGTCCGTCACGATTTCATAAGGAAGTCTGTGACGGCAAATCACATTTTTCCAGATGAAGCCGCGTACCTGGAGCTCGCTTGTTTGCTGATAAGCTTTAGCTTCTATCCACTTGGTGAAGTAATCAGTGAGCACTAGCAGGTACCTGAATTACTTAGGTCCCGAAGGGACCATAGGTCCTACTATGTCCACTGACTACCTCATGAATGGGTATGGTGTGGAGATCGACGACAGTCTTTCTGCTGGAAAATGGATGATCGGGGCGTGCCTCTGACATCTGTCGCAGCTTTTGGATAGTCTTTGACAGTTCGCTATCATGGTTGGCCAGAAATAGCGAAGTTTTTTAATTTGAATGACAAGCACTCGACCTCCAGCATGACTTCCGCAGGGCCCTTGGTGAGTGTTGGACATTACGGTGTAGGCTTCCTCACCGTGTACGCATTTAAGGTATGGTTCGGATAGACCTCGCTTGTATAGCTTGTCATTGAATAACACGCTGTAACGGGCACTTTTGACCTTGAGCTTTCGAGCTTCCCACTTGTCGGGGGGAGCTATTCCGTTTATGATAAACTCAAGGATGGGTATCCTCCAGTCCACTATGGCAACGAATTCGTCTTCGAAGGTCGATTCGTCTGCAAATACAGTTGGTACTGTGTGGATTATTGATTCCTGAGTACTTTGTGAGGAGGTCGGGTTCGACTCCACATCTTCTGGTGTAGAGTTAGCTGGCTCATCCTCGTCGGGATGGCCGGCTGCATTAGAAGGTCCCGGATCTTGGGACTGTTGCGTTTGTGACCGGGTTGTCGGTCACGTGGTAATTGTGCTCACGGTCGGGATTTTGAGTGCTAGATCTATGCTAGATGTCTTAATGCCTTCGACTGGAATTATTCGCTTTACCGCTGGGTCCAAGGTGGAAGCTAGAGCTGCTAAAGCGTCTGCTGCCGTGTTTTCTTTTTGGGGTATGTGGACGAGCTCGAAACGTGTGAACTGTTCTGCAAGGCTGCAAACTATGGTTAAGTAGGCTTCCATGCGTTCCTCTCTTGTCTCGTACTTGCCGTTTTAATGGCCGGTTACGAGTCTCGAGTCGGTGTAAGCTTTGATCTCGCTCGCACCGATGCCGATTGCGAGCTGGAGTCTGGCTATTAGTGCTTCGTACTCGGACTCGTTGTTAGACGAGGTGAATTCGAGATGGAAAGATTGTTCCATCACTTCTCCGGTTGGAGAAGTGAGCTGGACCCTGACTCCAGAGCCTTTTTTGGACGATGCTCCGTTAACGTAAAGAGTCCAGGTTTTGGAGGAAGGGTTTTTGGAGTTGGCTTATGGAGCCAGTTCGACCATAAAGTCTGCCAGGACCTGGGCTTTGGCGCATGTACTGGTCCGATATTCGATGTTGTACTCGCTGAGCTCAATGGCCCATTTCGCGAGGCGTCCCGACTGGCTGGGACTGTGGAGTATAGTTTGCAAGGGTTGCGAGGTCATTACCACGATTGAGTACGATTGAAAGTAAGGTCGAAGCTTGATAGCTGACATTACTACAGCTAGCGTTAGTATTTCCATAGCTGGATACCTAGTCTCGGCATCGATAAGTGTTTAACTTACGTAAAAGATTGGTTTTTGCTCGTTGAGCTGCTCTCGAACCAGTATGCCGTTTACTGCAGCTGGAGAGACTGCTGTATAAAGTTATAAGGGTTCTCCTTCAATTGGTTTAGCTAGGATGGGGGGGCTCGATGAGATAGGTTTTGAGTTGGGTTAGTTCCTCCTCGCATTTCTCGTCTCACTGGAATTTTTTGTTTCCATTAAGGAGTTGGTAGAATGGAAGACACTTATCGGTTGACCGCGAGATGAACCGATTGAGGGCTGCAACTTGACCGGTCAAGCGTTGTACTTCTCGAGTTGTTTTGGGAGATGGTATTTCGAGGAAAGCCATAATCTGCTTCGGGTTCGCCTCGATTCCTTGTTTGGCTTTTAGGTGACCGAGGAATTTACCTGAGGCGACTCCGAAGGTACATTTAGCCGGGTTGAGCTTTATCTCGTACTGGTTTAAGATTTTGAAGCATTCCCTAAGTTGTGCGACGTGGTATGTATCTTTCGAAGACTTGACCAGCATGACGTCTATGTAGACTTCCATGGTTTTACCGAGCTGGTTAGCAAACATTTTGTTCACTAGCCTTTGATAGGTTGCTCCTGCGTTTTTCAGGCTGAAGGGCATTACTTTGTAGCAGTAGGTACTTCGATCTGTAATGAAGGCTGTTTTTTCTTGGTCTTCTGGACTCATCCTGATCTGATTGTATCCGGAGAAGGCGTCCATGAAGGACAAGAGTTGATGGCTAGCTGTGGCCTCGACCAGGTGGCCGATGTGTGGAAGTGAGAAGCTGTCTTTTGGACATGTTTTGATTAGGTCGGTGAAGTCGACATAGACTCTCCACTTTCCATTTTTCTTTTGGACGACCACGGGGTTTGCAAACCAGTCAAGGTATTTCACCTCTCTGATTGATCCCACTTTGAGTAGTCGGTCAACCTTGTCATTGACTGCTTTAGCTCCATCTGAGCCGAGCTTGCGGCGTTTCTGTCAGACGGGTTTGATGGTTATGTCGATGTTGAGGTCATGTGTGGTGACCTCTGTATCGATGCCCGGCATGTCCGCAGTGGACCATGCGAAAGTGTTTATATTTTCTTTTAGAAAACCTATTAGCTCGTCGCGAATCATTTTCGCGAGGTTGACCCCGATTCCAGCGCACCTTTCGGGGTTGGTCTCGTCTATGCATACTTGCTCGATCAGTTTTGTTCGAGGTTCGTATACGGAGTGGTCTTTATTGTGTTTGAGTTGCCGGACTGCAAGCTCCTCCTCTTTCAGTAATTGCTATACGGGAGCTTTCTCAGCTCGCAAGAAGCTGCCCATGTAGCAATCCCTTGAGGCTTGTTGGGAGCCGCGAATCGATTTGGTTCCCCAAGGGGTTGGGAATTTGACACATTGGTGGTATGTGGAAGCTGCTTTCATCGTGTAGAGCCACGGTCTGCCGAGAATGGCATTAAATGGAGCTGGGCGATCTACGACCACGAAGTCGATTGTTTTTATGACCCCGCCGGCCTTAACTGGAAGCTGGATGGTTCCTAAAAAGTAGGTGGTTTCTCCTGCGAAGCCAGTGAGTGGAGTTCGATCATTTGACAGCATGGACGTTTGGTATCCCATGCGTCTAAAAGCGTCGAAGAACAGCCAACTATCGAGCTACCGGTATCGATCATGACCCTGGTGAGGTCAAAACTGCCTACAGCGATCTGGATGACGAGTGCGTCATCATGTGGTTTGTCTAGAGACAGCATTTCGCTTTCTAGAAAGCTTATTTGGTGGTCGGGTCCATCCAGGGGTAGGTTTACGGTGGCGGACTCGACCTTGCATTGATATGCCTTGATTGAGTTGATTGTGTCTCGGCACATCTTCGAGCCTCCGCAGATGAAGTCGATCGCTTCATTGTGGGTAGCTCCCCCTCCCCCCCTCCTCCCCCCCTGAACGAGTGAGCGATGCGTGAGCTGGAGCGCGCTTGAGTTCGAGGTGTCCAGAGTTGGGTGATGCTCGGTTTTGACGAGCTTCTGAGTAGCTTTAACACGTGTCCCCCCGCGACCTTATGAAGCCTGGTTCAGCTGGAGCTCGATGGTTTCCTAGGTGGGGGGGGGGGGGGGTGTGATTACTGATTTCATTGATCCACTGCAAAGGTTTAGCTCTCCGAAAATCAGGTCGATCCTTTTTCTCACTGACGGAGGAGAGTTAGGGGTTTGGACTTCGACTTCGACTTCGCGATCTCTTTTTGAGGTGCTTTGTCGGGGTCCACTTCCCTGTTTCGGGTCAAGGTCTTTTTGGCCTTTTCGCTTTTTGCCTCGGCCTTCTCGGCTTTTTCCTTGGCGAGCTTTTTCGCCAGGATTCTAGCTCGAGTTCGACATGCCTCGCTGGAATGTCCGCTCTTTTTGTGGTGTTCGCAATATTTGCTTTGGTCGTAGCTCCACTCCTTTTCAAGGGACGAGCTTTCTATAGCATACAAATGCTGACTTTTGCCTTGCGATTTCCTTTTGGGAGGTGGGACATTAGCTTTCTTCGACCCGGAGGATGCGAGGTGGAGCTGTGAGTTACGGTATTTTGTTCCGCAGGCGGCTGTTTTATCCTCGAAGTTAGCGTATATGGAAGGGCGATGGAGCGCGTCATCGAGTGAGTCTGTAGGTCGAAGCGTGTGCTCCGCCTTGAACCTCGACTGAATACAAAAGTTGGTTCGGAGGGCGAGCAGGGCTACTGCTTCGTAGGGGTTAGCGATTTTTGCTTTGATCGCCTTGAATTTAGCAATGTATGATCGAAGTGGTTCGTCTGGAGTTTGGACTGGCTTCCAGAGGTCAGCTTTGGTTTCTCGTTTTTTGATGAAGATCGAATATTGCTTGAGGAAGGCTACTGCGAGCTTGCTGAAATTCGATATCGAATTTTCTTCCAGCGTCGCAAACCATTCCTGGGCTGGTCCAACTAAGTTTTGGGAAAAGAGCCTGCAGTATCCTGCTTCTTTTTCTTCTGGGGAGAAGTTAGCTCGGATAGCTGCGAAGTTGAAGAGTCGGATGTGAGCTTTTGGGTCGCTGATTCCAGTGTACTCTGGGACTCGTACTTTAGTAGTGTCTCAGAGGTACGTGTTCATGATCGAGTAAGTGAACGGAGTCCGTTAGGTCTCGCAAATTACTCGGTCGATGTCAGGAGCCCAGCTCGTAGCTTGGTGGAACATAGAGTTCATCTGCTGAATGGCATAGTCGGTCTGATTCTGGAACCTTTCAAAGGATTCGCAGTCGACTAGGTTTTTTGAGCCGACGCCGAGGTGGTTAGCCCGGGTCTGATCATTCGGAATATGAGTTCCAAGCTGTTGGTGAACGAACCCTACAGGTTGTTCGCGGATCCCGTTGGGAATTCTCGAGTTCGAGGTTGTGTTCGGTTGTTGGCCGAACTGGGGTGGTGTCTGCGAGCTCGAGGCGAAGGCCGAGGACCCAAGTCATCTCTGTCGAGGTGGCTCGGTTCCAGGTGGTCTTAAAGCTGGAAATGGATATCTTGTGTTGGGACAGGGTCCCATTTCGGGTATTCCTGGTGTTGGCACAGGCGGAGATGGATATCTCGTCACGAGACGAGGTCCCATCTCTGTATTACTTGAGCCAAAATATCCGTGGTGATTGGTGTCTGGTTCGCCGCGGGGGCAAAGTTTGGTGGACCTGGAGCACGCAGAAGTGTCACGTATGGTCCGGGTGGATTACTTAGAGCAGGGATCGACGAAAAGTCGAGCTGAGTCCGTGGAGGTGGACTCGCAGCGGATCGAGCTGCGGCTTGACGCCTTTCCTGTCTTTCTAGCCTGATCTCCTGATCTCGTTGTCGATTGATCAGGTGTGTGAGCATTTGGAGTATCTCCGCCGACTCCGATGTGCTCCTAGAAGCTACAGGTATCGGCGGGGAAACAAGAGCTGCTCGGCTCTGAGACGTCGAAGTTGTAGGTGGATTCTCAGATCGCACCCAGGTTCGAGAGGGAGGCATCTCGGCTGTTTGTGACTGATTGCTCGTTGTTCTTGGTGGGGTGACGAGGTTGATCACGATCGGTTCCACACAGCTGGGAACGTTGGAGTTCGTGCCAGTGGTATCGACGAGGGTCGTAACCCTGAGTTCGTTTTTGCCGGCTGTCTGGCTGACGTTGCCGGTCGGAATAACTTGATCTGGAGAGATCGGAATCGGTGAGACGTTTCCCGAGGTTTGTTGAGTTGAATCCATTTTAGTTTCAGCTGGCTTAAGATCTGCTCTTGAGTAAGAGAAATCTGTAGATCTTCTCCACAGACGGCGCCAAGATGTGGATACAGAAATCCACACTCAGAAATTTATATGTTTTTGTGAGGAAAGAAATTTAGAGGATTAAAAGCTATATTCTCTCGAACAGATTGACAATATAAGCTAGCATTAACTGAAATAAGAACTTAGTATTAATCGGTTGAATGAAACGGTTACAAAGATTTTGATGAAGGAGATGAACTGAGAAGAGCTCTGGGAGCGGTTACAGAGTTTTCAGGTGGAAAATGGTGAAAAGATCAAGTCCGGAAGAAGTCCCCTAAACTAAGCCGTTCCCTTCCTTTATATAGCTTGCTTCGTCGAGCTCCGAACTCCAGAGCGTATCTCGGCCACGTGCAGCAGCTCCAGCCGGAAATCTCGCCACGTGCAGCAACTTCCTCTGCAAATCTTCGGACTCGTTTGAACTGGCGAGAATATGCTCTGACTTGGCCCAGATCCTTCCTTGGTTTTCGGGATTAGATCGAGCTGTAGCTCGACCTCGTCGAACGGAACGTCTTGTTGTTCAGGATTGGATCGTTGAGAGCTGAATAGGCCTGGGCCGCAGGGTCAAAGCCCAGTCAATCTGGCTTAGTTTGGATCTGCCTGTTGGGCTTGAGTGGGACGGATTTAGGGTGCTAAATCCAGCTCCAACACACAGATGGTGCCAAAATGTGAATACAGAAATCCACCTTCAGAAATTTATGTTTTTTTGTAAGGAAAGAACT
This sequence comes from Thlaspi arvense, assembly GCA_911865555.2. NCBI lineage: Eukaryota > Viridiplantae > Streptophyta > Magnoliopsida > Brassicales > Brassicaceae > Thlaspi > Thlaspi arvense. The sequence goes on along the minus strand of OU466859.2, from coordinate 27,361,408 downwards.
TTAGGAGAATTAAGGGTTAGATTCTCTCGAACAGATTGACTATATAAGCATACACTAACAGAAATAAAGATTTAATATTAATCAGACGAATTAAACGGTTACAAGGATTTCTGTGAAAAATATTGAATAAAAAGAGCAGTTATATAATTTTCGTGTGTCAGAAAGTGTAAAAGAATATCCAGCCGAAGATTTTCTAAACTAAGTTGTTTGCCTCCTTTATATACTTCGCCACGTCGAGCTCCAACCTTCAGCGTGTATCTCGGTCACGTGCACTAACCTCTACTGAAAATTTCGGACTCATTTGAAGTGGCAGGAATATGCTCCGATTTGGTCTATAATCGTTTTTGTTTCTCGACCTCATCAAACAGAATGCTGATGTTCAGGGTTAGATTATTATAAAGGATCGGGTTTGGATTATATGAACGAAGCTCAATTTATACTTAGTTTGAATTTATATATTAAGTTTGAATGAAGCGGATTTATTATGTGAAATCCAACCCCAACCTACTTTAATTGTGAAGTTAGCAAAAAAAAAAAAAAAAAACGTGCAGTATGAAGTGTGAACTAATAATCGAAGTGCATAAATTTACTACCAATCTTATCCAACAACCAACTGTACCGTGGGCCCTTCCAGTGACCTAATTGCGCTTATCCACTTGACTTTTTTTTTCCTCTTTTCTTTTTGTGATTGACTTGACATCTTTATTTTAATAAAATCTTTTATTTTTTTGTCGTCTATTTTAATAAAATCTAACTTCTTGTTTTGTAGATAATGCACGGAGTATTTACACCTGATTAATGTCAATAGAAAAACCTTCACGCTACACACCCACCTCGCTTTCTATAAATATAGGTTTTTCAGGGGACACCCATACTCTCACCAGCTGCTTCTTGAATAATCTTTTTTAATAACACATAAACAAAACTAGTTTTTTGAGAGATCGCTTACGATGGCTTCTAAAGCATTGCTTTTCTTAAGTCTCATTGTCGCTCTTCTCATAGTCTCTGAGGTGGCAGCTAGGGACCTCGCTGAGAACAATGGTACGTAAGAATTTACCGAAAAAACTTTTACTTAAAATCCGTAGAATACCGACCGAAACATGCATATGCAAGCTATTTAAATGTTGAAAGCTATCTATTATTCTATAAATCTGTTTAAAGTTTGGCTTTGTCAATGACTCATGGCTAAGTATGTGAACCACCTAATCGTTTATAGAGTTCAAAAATAAAAATAAAAACATCTAATCGTTTATTCCCGACCTTTTCGAAATATTTGTTAAGCTTAAATACGGATGAATAAAAATGATCATGAATGGATCATATTTCTAAGTTACTTATAAAATAAGTATGAGATGTGTTTCATTGATTGAATGCGTAAGTAAGAGTTGGTGTTCACGAAAATTTTGGGTTTCAGAAATAGAGAAAGAAGAAGGAAAGCAAACTGAACAGTATGGAGGGTATCCAGGAGGAGGATACGGTGGAGGCTACCCAGGTGAAGGATACGGTGGAAACCGCGGTGGCGGATATGGTGGAAACCGCGGTGGTGGATATGGTGGTAGGAGCGGATATGGAGGACGTGGAAGAGGATATTGTCGCTACGGTTGTTGCTACAGAGGTTACTACGGTGGTTGCTCTAGGTGCTGTGCTTATGCTGGTGAGTCTGTTCAAACTCAGGCAGAGAGTACTGATCCAGGTCACTAAAAGTCATGCATATGGATTTCTCATGCTGTGTTGGTCAAATAAAATGGAAATATATATAGTGAAGTACCGTGATTGGAAAGTTATTTACAATTAAAGATATGCGAGTCTCGAAATTTGTGCGTTTGTTGTTTGTGGTGTAATAATCTATGTTTGCATGATAAAGTATGCTTGACGTGTGTATCACAAAAATACACGAAATCGTCAACAATGAAATATATTCAAGAAAGGTAATCATATACACGTTTTTCAAATAACTTCCTCAATGACCACTAAGATACTTCCGTATAATTAAAATCAAAAATAAAACACACTTAAAACACACTTTCAAATAATCACTTAAAGTTTCATATTTTCATCACAAAGCCTATTCACTTGATACAAGATAAGCTTCTTTTCTTTATTTTCATCGTTATATTTTTATTAAAATCTCGTCTTCAAATTTTGTTTTGGGATAATTTAGTGAATAACTTAAAAATAATTATAATTCAGTTTCGAAACAATTTCTCTCTCTCTCTATCTCTTTCTATCTGTTTCTATGAAAAATGGTTAGTTTATCAGTTATTTTTCCTTTTTAGTTATCCACCAAAATTTTTCCTTTTTTCATTTTTACGATCTTATATTTCTTTTTCCAGTCAGAGTTGATGCAAAATTATATATTAACGTATTTAGGTTTAACTGTGAGAGACCTGACCACAAAGTAATATTTAGGTTAATTAATGGATCTCCGACCCTAGTTTTCCCCGGAAATTCTAACTATTAACTTAAACCTCCGTTGATTCAAGTTGCCTCCATCTTGGGCTCAAGGCGAGAAACACAGATGTGATTTCAGCCATCCACGCATCTTCCTTCGATGATTCTTCAAGTTTCCAATCCTCTGTTAATTCCACATTCTTAATCTCTTGTAAGTTATTTTTGCTGTGATAACTGAAAGCTTTGAACTTTGCTTTAGGTTTTATTCTACGAATCATCAAAATTCACCCTTTTCTCCGCAACTTCTCCAACGAGCAACACATGCTCTTCTGATGTCTCAACAACACAAGTAAACACTTTTGACATGTGTGTTCTTCTTTATGCCTTGTCTTCTACTGATTTCTTCAAGACTCTTTTTAAAATCATAACTTGATTTCACAAATCTTTTAACAGAAGCTCACCTCAAGTCAATAACTCCTTATTTAACTTTAGGTAAATCATTATTTAACTTTGTAAAATCATAACTTAATTTCACAAATCTTTTAACAGAAGCTCCACCTCAAGTCAGTACCTCCTTATTTAACTATACATTAGACTAATACCTGCGTTACGCCGCGGATTTCCATTCCTAATATATATTCTCTATTTAAAAAAAACTCTATTGGTTAAAAGTATAGTTATTAGTGTTTCTATGCGACTTAACCAACTAATGATGCTGAATATATATATTTTTTGTCATCTAAATTTTATTAAACTATCAAAGTATAAAAATGATTACAAAGTCAATACAAAACATTGAAATACAAATTATTACATAAGTAGATATATGCGCCATATACTTAGACGATATATATAAAAAACGAATTTGAAATGTTGCTTTCTTTTGAAGAAAAGCCTTGCACGCTAACGGAAATTGTGTGCTGTTATTTTTCTTTTTCTATAATTGTCACTCGGTTACGATAGGTATGCCAGATTGGCATTGCTATTTTTACTTTCCAAATCGAACCGACAAAGGCTATTGCATCCATTAAATGTCCATATTGGCGTCTTTGCTGATAGTGTAAACTTTATATTGTTTCCTCTTTGACTCCATATATCCTTGCATCCATCCAAAGCTTCTTTCCAACTATATGGTGCATGAAACGGATCTGAGCATGCGACTGAAAACAACTTGGGATTGGTATTCAAGATTGACAAGTTAAAATTTCAGGGAGGTGTTTTGGGTTTAAAACGAGAAACCGATGCCCAGTTAAGTATTCCACTAAAAACTGTAGGCAACGGGAAGAAACTGATGAATATTACCACCAGAAAAACCCTCCCAAAATGAGAGACAAAACATTCTCTTCCAATAGATTTTTGGAACTGTAAGTAAAACCATTTTCTTCACAACATGATTTGGCTAGTCCTAATCTAAATTCCAAAGGAAGGAATGAAAGTACTAAAACACATCGTAGTAGATGCACTATAACTATGAAAATCTGAATAATGAAAACTCCAATTTTGTTCAAAAGGAAAGTCTTTGGTATTGATTTTTCAAAAAGAATTGGAGTTAAACAACAAAAGATGAATAAAACAGAGGCATATGAAAAGGAATCAAAGGCTAGAATCATCAAATGAAGGAAAATGCATAAAACAAAATCGAATCGAGAGAAAAAACGGTTATTGACAACAAACCCTTGTAGATCCGAACAGGCACCGTGTACTAGTACCCATCTAAATAACAAATCAGAATAGATTGTAATCATCCACTCAATCATATATGGAATCACCGTCATGTGTTTTTTTCTTGTAAAAACACCATTTCACTATCATTATCGATGGATTCTTTCGCAATTCTTATCCAATTACATTATCGATACCCATCTTAATGATGTTTTTTTTTGTATCACATCTTGAGCTTGTACTAAAGATACTTCGCCAAGAAGGACTTTATACAAACTTAAAGAAGTGTGCATTCTTTACTAATAAGCTAGTTTTTTTAGGTTTTGTTTTAAGCTCGCAGGATTTACAGATTGATGATGAGAAAATTAAGGTTATAAAGGGGTGGCCAACACCAACAAGTGTCAGCCAAGTCAGAAGTTTCCACGGCCTAGCCAGCTTCTACCGCCGGTTCGTGAAGGATTTTAGCAGTGTAGCAGCTCCCCTCACGGCTGTAATCAAGAAGAACATAGAGTTTGTATGGGGATAAGCTCAACAAAAGGCGTTTGAAGACCTTAAAGAGAAACTTACCAATGCACCAGTCTAGATCCTACCTGATTTTGAGAAGACGTTTGAAGTGGAGTGTGATGCATCAGGAGTTGGCATTGGGGCAGTACTAACTCAAGGAGGCAAGCCAGTAGCCTTTTTCAGCGAGAAGCTAGGAGGTGCCACGCTAAACTGTCCTACATATGACCGAGAGCTATAAGCTCTAGTAAGAGCGTTGGAGACTTAGCAACATTATCTGATGTCAAGAGTGTTTGTAGTGCATACTGATCACGAGACATTGAAGCACCTCAGAGGACAAACTCACCTAAAGAAGAGGCACGCCCGTTGGATGGAGTATATAGAGACGTTTCCCTACATTATCAAGTATAAGAAGGGGAAGGAAAACATTGTAGCTGACGCTCTATCTAGAAGACATGTTCTGATCTCAACCATGGAGGCTAAAGTTATGGGGTTCGAATACATCAAGGAGCTATATGATGAAGACATTGAATTGAAAGATAGCTACAACGGTTGCAACAATGGAGGACAAGGCAAATTCTAGATCTATGAGGGTTTTCTATTCCGAGAAAAGAGGCTTTGTATTCCCCATTGCTCTCTTAGGGATTTGATCGTAAGAGAAGCTCACGGTGGTGGACTTATGGGGCATTTCGGTGTAAACAAGACCTTAGCCATCGTCAAAGAACACTTTTACAGGCCTCACCTCAAGAAAACCGTGGAAGCTCATTGTGCTAGGTGCGTGACGTGCAAGAAAGCCAAGGCTAAAGTACACCCTCATGGGTTATACTTACCTTTACCCATCCCCACGGCACCTTGGGTAGACATCTCCATGGATTTCGTACTTGGGCTACCAAAGATTCGCGGGAAGGATTCCATATTCGTGGTGGTAGACCGCTTCTCAAAAATGGCACATTTCATACCATGTGCCAAGGTGAATGATGCTTCTCAAACGGCTGACTTGTTCTTCAAGGAGATAGTCCGATTACATGGAGTGCCAAGAACAATCGTTTCAGACCGGGATAGCAAGTTTCTCAGCCATTTCTGGAGAACCTTGTGGAAGAAGCTAGGAACAAAGCTCTTATTTTCTACCACTTGCCACCCCCAAATGGATGGACAAACAGAGGTAGTCAACCGGACCTTGTCAGCTTTGTTGAGAGCAACTATTGGGAGAAACATGAAGAATTGGCTTGAGTGTATACCATTCATAGTGTTCGCTTACAACCGGGCACAATATTCAGCCACCAAGATGTCCCCTTTTGAGATAGTCTACGGATTCAACCCTACCACGCCTCTAGACCTAACACCATTGCCACCAGCCGAAGCAGTAAGTCTAGTAGGAGAAGAGAAAGCAGCGTTTATCAAGAAGTTGCATCAGAAGGCTAAAGAAAACTTGGAAAAGAGAACCGAGCAGTATACAAAGCACGCCAACAAGGGGCAAAAAGAAGTTGTGTTTACACCAGGAGAATGGGTTTGGCTACACAAGAGGCAAGAAAGGTTTCCAAACCAACGGAGCTCAAAGCTAAAACCAAGATCTATCCTATCTCAATGGTTGTTGATCAGCGTGGGGGGGAATCCCAGTAAGAAATAGCTTGAGTTGTTGGTGGAAGTGACCTAGACATATTTCTATTTATAGGAGGAACCCCTTTTCTTCCGCTAGGTAAGTGGATTCCTCTAGTCAACCAATTTCAGGTGAACCCTAGGAACTGTCATCCAATCTAGAAGATTAGCTCACCAGAACTCCTCAGGTTACGAAAACAAGGAGCTGGTCTCAGAAAAAGAAAAGGAGTGTGCTGACTTCAAGCAGAGGAGTAGCTAGTCAACCAACCAAGGACCAATCATCGGGTGAGGCATTCCTCGGATTACCTGTACTGTTCCTGGTCAATGGAAGGGTCGGAGTGTGCTGAGCAGAAGGAGACGGCCCATTCAAGATCCTTGAGAAGATCAATGACAATGCCTACCGTCTTGAACTTCCAGGTGAGTTCAATGTATCTTCTACTTTTAATGTATCTGATCTAGCTCCATTCCTTGCAGATGATCCTGTTTTGAGGTCAAAACCTATTCAAGAGGGAGGGAATGATGGAGATATACATGAAGAACCGGACTTAACCGAACCTCAAGTGATAGAAGTGCCAACCAGAGCTATTACTAGAGAAAGAGCAAGAGTGCTACAACACAAGTACAATCAGGCCATCATGTTAGCCGGCCAACAAGCTGATGATCAAGAACTTCAAGACGTTGTTCAAGCTAGCAAAGGCCCATTAGGAGTTGAGGAAATTCAAGAAGCACGGCCCTTATTCTCTAAACCAAACGGCTATAATCTCTTTGTTATTTCAAGCAAGGCCCAAGACCCATAAAACACAGTCAAAGAGTTATCACGAGGGAGATCATTCAGACTTAAAACCAAGCCAACAAACAAGGTAAGTGTTCATGATAATTTTCATTACCTTTTGACTAATGATTTTCAATCTCTTTTGCAGCGTAAACTTAGTCGTTAATTTTTATTATATTTATGTTGATTTTTCGTTTAATAAGTAAGGAAAATGTTAGCCTGATTTCTTGCATTTTTAATTCATGTAATTTATTTCCAAAGACCCCAAGAAGGGCATAGCTGTTCGGACTAGTTTATAAAGTCCCCTCTAACAGCCTTGTAATTTTCAACTTTGATTAATAAAATAACGAATTTTCTTCATAAGATTACATCTAAAAATCTTGTGTTTATTCTCTTGTTTTGTCGAGACCAGTACCTCCAAAATTTAGAGAGAGTTCTCGTGTTGTATCAAGGGCCTAATCATAACTCTTGTGGTGCACTTCGATCCATTTTGTTCTGTTCTACCATCCCGCTCGAGCACTGGTCTATCGTCCGAGTATCTCGACCATACGACCACCCCTCGTCCCATCCAGTCATTTGATCCGTTCAGTCACTCGTACTGGCTGATTAGATCGTCCCACTCGACCGTCCCGCTCGTCCCACGTCCCTGTACCGTGCCTTGTGTCCTGAGTATCTCGGCTGCAAGACATCCCCTACCGTCCGTTCCATCTCCTCCTAGACTGATCGAGCCATTCTCGTACCAAAGGTCATATTAAGCCAGACATTACTCCATGCTTGTATCAGATACCAGCCGGTTTACCACCCATCCGAGGCATTGAGCACCAGATAGACCTTATACCCGGAGCACCTTTACCCAACAGGCCAGCTTATAGAGTTAACCCGGAGGAAGCAAAGGAGCTAGAAGCACAAGTTCAAGACCTTATGTCCAAAGGTTACATCCGAGAGAGCTTGAGTCCTTGCGCTGTACCGGTCCTGTTAGTGCTGAAGAAGGACGGATCATAGAGGATGTGTGTAGACTGCCAAGCTATAAACAACATCACCATCAAGTATAGGCACCCCATTCCCCGGTTAGACGATATGTTAGAAGAGTTGAGTGGAGCAATTATCTTTTCAAATGTTGATCTCAAGAGCGGTTACCACCAAGTCAGAATGAAGGATGTCGATGAGTGGAAGACAACATTCAAGACCAAGAGGGGTTTATACGAATGGCTGGTCATGCCTTTCGGTCTCACCAATGCACCGAGTACATTCATGAGGCTCATGAATCATGTACTGCGAGCATACATCTGTAAGTCAGTAGTTGTGTATTTTGATGGCATTTTGACCTATAGCTCTAGCTTAGATGATCATCTCAAACATATTGAGCAGGTGCTAGAAACATTAAGGTTAGAGGGTTTATATGCAAACTTAAAGAAATGTACATTTTGCACTGATCCGTTAGTGTTTTTAGGCTCTGTAGTAAGTTCACATAGGCTTAAAGTGGATGAGGAGAAGATTAAGGCGATTCAGGAATGGCCAACTCCCTCCACCATCGGTCATGTCAGGAGCTTCCACGTTTTGGCCAGCTTCTATAGGAGATTTGTGAGAGATTTCAGCACCATTGCCGCCCCCTTAACCTCGGTGATCAAGAAGAATGTAGCATTCTCATGGGGGAAAGAGCAGGAGCTAGCGTTTCAAAGGCTTAAGGATAGCCTTACACATGCGCCTGTTTTGGCATTACCTAACTTTAACCAAATGTTTGAAGTTGAATGTGATGCCTCAAGTACAGGAATTGGAGCTGTTCTTACTCAAGGAAGGAGACCTGTGGCTTTCTTTAGTGAAAAGCTCAATGGAGCCGCCCTTAACTATCCCACCTATGACAAAGAACTATATGCTCTAGTAAGGTCTCTTGAAACTTGGCAACATTACCTTTTATCTAAAGAGTTTGTTATTCATACAGATCATGAGACTCTCAAGTATTTGAGAGGACAAACAACTCTGAAAAAGAGACATGCTAGATGTCTTGAGTTCGTAGAAACTTTTCCCTATGTGATCAAATACAAGAAGGGAAAGGAGAATGTTGTAGCGGATGCTTTATCAAGAAGACACGCCCTCATCTCAACAATGGAGGCTAAGATTATGGGATTTGAGCATCTCAAACAACTCTATGGCAGGATGCTGACTTTAAGGAGCTTTATAACCAATGTAGCTGAGGAGTTTTTGGTTCCTTTTACAGGCATGATGACTTTCTCTTCAAAGACCGCCAGCTATGCTTACCTCAAAGCTCAGTCAGAGAACTCATCATAAGGGAGGCAGACGGTGGAGGCCTCATGGGACATTTTGGGATGGATAAAACACTTAGCATCGTGAAGGAGCATTTCTTCTGGCCCCATCTTAGACATGACGTTGAGAGTTTCTGCTCCAAGTGCATCACTTGCTTAAAAGCAAAATCCAGGTTGCATCCCCACGGTTTATACATTCCTTTACATATACCTGACCTACCATGGGTAGACATTTCTTTGGATTTTGTTTTAGGCTTATCCAAGATCAGAAACAAGGATTCAATCTTTGTAGTGGTGGACCGTTTCTCTAAGATGGCGCATTTCATCCCATGTGCCAAGACTAATGATGCTACTCAGATTGCTGATTTGTTCTTTAAAGAGGTGGTGAGGATTCATGGCCTTCCAAGAACCATTGTTTCTGACCGAGACACAAAGTTCTTGAGCCACTTTTGGAGAACCGTTTGGAGAAAGCTTGGGACTAAGCTTCTTTTCTCAAACTTGCCACCCACAAACCAATGGGCAAACTGAAGCAGTCAACCGTACACTCTCCACCCTCTTAAGGGCTACGGTTGGTAAAATTTAAGGAATTGGCTAGACTGTTTACCTTTCATTGAGTTTGCTTACAATAGAGTACCCCACTCAGCTACTAAGCTTTCACCCTTTGAGATTGTATATGGTTTTAGACCCATTGCTCCTTTAGACTCCTTTACCGCTGGTGCAACAAGTGAGTAAAGATGGAGTTAGTAAGGCCGAGCTGATGAAGACTATGTTCAAGAAGGTCAAGGAGAACATAGAGAAGAGGAACGAGCATTACAAGAAGAATGCTGAGAAGGGACGCCGAGAAGTTACCTTTAAGCCTGGCTATTGGGTTTGGCTACACATGAGAACCGAGAGGTTTCCAGTTCAGAGGAAGTCTACGCTCTTACCGCGTGGAGATGGCCCATTCAAAGTCCTTAAACGGATCAATGACAATGCATATCAGATCGAGCTTCCAGATGAGTTTAACATTTCTAATACCTTCAATGTATCTGACTTGTTACCGTTTGATGTAGGAGAATCAGTTCTGAGGACAGAACCTTTCCAAGGGGGAGAGGATGATACAAACTTAGAGGCTGAAGCTGAAGTTCCCATCATGAGGAAAGCTCCTATAACAAGATTAGGAACTAAAGACCTTACCGAAGGCTTCAACCAAGCAGTGGAGACACTGATCACTTCTCAACACTTAGAAGATGTCACTACTAGACTTAACCAACTGAGCATCGCCAAAGAAGCAGCTATGGTGAGGGCAAGTCTAAACGAGGAAGGCATTCCCAACGAGCAAGAAGACTTCCTAAACAAGGAAGGCATTCCCAACGAGCAAGAAGACTCCCTAAACAAGGAAGGCATTCCTAACGAGCAAGAGAACGCCCAAGCTAGTCAAGAAGACGGTTTTAACTTCATCAACGGTCCTCACATCAAAAGCATAGCTTATACACACGGATGGCCAATGATTCATGCTAGCAAAGGGGTTTCCTTATTTAGTATTACGCTACTTAAGTGAAAATGCTTATAAACTACCTAAACCGAGGTAAGTCCGAGTTCTTATTTCAATATGGTTTATTCAACTAATAAAACTCGTTCTTTGGTTGTTTTGGTTCAGCTTTTATTTCATTTAAACATTAGTATAAGGCATGTTGGCCACATTTTATTTACATTTTCGTTTTAAGGCATTGTTAGCCGATTTGTTTAACCAAAGGGTTTTGTATTTGCTTCAAGTCTCCTATAAGGGCAAAGCTGTTCGGACTGTTTATAAAGTCTCCTCACAGCTGTGTATCTTTTTATTCATATCAATAAAGAACGAACTTCTTGGCTAAGTACCAATCTCTTAGTCTCTAAACCTTTGTGCGATTCATTGCTTGAAGAGTTCTTTGTCTTATCAAGGTTTATCACCATAAAACCTTGTGGCGACTATCGATACATCATTCTCTACTCATCTCACCACTTAGATATTGCAAATAGAGTTGTACGGCTCTTTGCTAGATCCCCATCTCGATCCACTTCCTTCCATAGCTCATCCATTGATTGTGAGCCGAAAAAGTTGAACAACCAGCGGTCCAATCCCATCATCATATACGGTTACTAGCTTGTAGGCGTGTGTCACCCGTACAGTAAACCTTTATTATAAGTATCAATCTTTATTAAAATTTCAATGTCTACATGCTAGATTTGTTCTTAATAGATGTTTGATGAGTTAAATGTTTTATTTTGCGTATTTATCTAATTTTCAAAGTGATATTAGTAAAGTAAATCAATAAGTAATGAAACCACATACAGAATTTAAACGTGTTGAATTTTAACATTAAACTGAAAGTTTTTCTCTTCCTTATCATAAATAAATAAAAAAATTTAAATACTTTTTATTTTGTTGGCTTAACAATGAAATGTTCATAAAAATGAATTTAATAACTCTTAAACCAATACAAAAAATAATAAAAAACACTCCTAAATTCTAGTATTAAAAAAAATTACATATTTTATTCAAAAACATAACAAGAAAAATATACTTTAACCAACAGTTTTTTAAATGATCAATGTGTTCTTTCTGCACATAAACGACTGCCGAGATGGTGCACAAACCTCTGAGATTTATTAAAATAATTATACCTCTAAGATTTATTAAAATAATTATAAAAACAAACATGAACTATACACATAATAAATAGTTAACCAGAGTTAGTTAAGCCAACAAAATTCTTAGAGATGGTTACAAACTTGCGATCTATCTATTATCCTCAAAAAGGATGACTGTACCAGTGACCAAGTAAGAGTCATCAAACAAAAATGGCTAGACAACGCAAGAAGTTATATGACTTGTGGACTGTAAGCACCACATCGACCATCTCAAGCTTCCCCCAAATCGCAACTCTATGATTTCTTCCAGCGAAACCACCTCACACCATTTAGGCTTGTTCTAACTACAGCCATGCCGCTCAAATCTATCCCAAAGAATTGCGAGTTTTCCACCATAGTTAACTAATTCAACCCAACAGTTTGGAAAATCACTCCTCAAACTACGATACATTTTCAATACTTCCAATCCTCTCACATCTCTCCACGTTTTACTCTCTAAATCATACCACTAACATCTAGCTGAAGAGTAAGAGCATGGCACATTCTCTATCACGCACCAAGGATTCGACCAGAGTAGACTAAAATGCAAATCTGCAACACTCTGATATGATCATAGGAGGGAGTGCTGAGCTGTCACCTGCAGAAGATTAAGAAGCAGAGAAAGAAGAGAGTTAACGTGCTGGGCTGGATTAGTTGACTGCTTAGTTTGTTACGAAATCCCTCATCTACTGAAAAATAGAAATAGAAATTAAAACCCATTATTGGATAGTAAGAAGTTAAGCCAGTCTTATGACATATTCACTTACATAAGACAATTTGCCAACAACGCTTTGGAGTCCCCAAATATTCCTACCGTGAACAACAAAGTTACTTTCTAAAGTGATAAAAATAATTTCTGAAAGTTGAAAGTTGTAAGAAGAACAGAACTGTAAGTAGAATACGTAAAAGTCATCAGAATATCAGATTACAACAAAAGAGAATAAATGACACTTTAGTTACTTGAAGATGCATATTTGGGTTGATAAAACGTTTCTCCAAGTAACTGCAATCTTAAAGATAAACAATTAAAGAAAAAATATACTCAAATACCAAAAAGCTCTGAAATTGAGAACATGAAAAAAGTTAAGAGCAGGTTACTTTTTCTACTCATGGCAATTGATGTACCCAGCAAGATCACCTATACTATAGTAGCGTTCATTTTGATGCGAAGCTCATAACCTTTGGTATTACTTCAACAGACTTTAAATTCCAAAATCTGTCACCACCGTCCATCAGAGTGAATAATCAGTTATCAATCTCACAACTCGTATCAAATTTAAACCAAAAAAAAAAAAAAAAACTCGTATCAAATCAAACATTCAAATAACAATTACGAACCCAAAAGAAATAAAAATCTGACGGTAATTGGGAACGCCTTCCATCTGAGGAGACATATGCCTGTTCTGACAACTTGTTCTGCTCTAGCTCTTTTAATATCGACATCTCTAATCCAACAAACTTCTCACCACAGAAGTTGTAAAAACTCAACGATGCAAAAAGTAATCCCGTGTTAACTCCTCAATTAACCTTTTCATTCATAAACTATTCTCCAATCCAAAAACCCAAAAAATGTATCACCAATGCGGAACACATGAATATTCTTGATTCCCAGAAAATAATTTCAAGGAAGGAAAAACAAATCTCGCGAGACGAAAAAGAAAATTGAAAATTTGGGATAGATGACGACAACGAATAAGGAGGTCACAAGAATAAAATTCAAGCAGATGATTCAACAGAGAAGTACACGTTACATTTGTTCAATTTTATTATGTAGCTTTGGTTTTCGGAAGGTAATTTATGTTTCTAGGGATTTGAAAGAGTCAAAACAAACTGTGGTTGTCGAGGAGGCTGTTCAACGGCTTCTCCTCTCCTTCTTCTCTCCGTAACTTTTTTTTTTTCTAGGCTGATGTGTCATTGAGAGAGGTGCTAAGGTGACATCTCTTTGTGAGACACAACTCAGTTTTTATATAATAGATGACTAAAGATATTTTTATGCACATATTATTTTTATAATTATTTAATTATTATTTAAATTAATTATTTAAATTTTAAATATAATATTTGATTTTCAATATTGTTTTGATATGGTTATACATCAAAAAGATTTTAACGTATTCAAAAAATATATTATGGTTTAATTTAAGAATTTACTAACTTGATATAAGCAAAAATTAATTGTTAATCTAAAATATAATATCTGCATATACTCATTATTGTTCACCAACTTTTAAAATATTATAAAAATTAATTTTGTTTTAATTAAATTTGATATATAATTAAACTCAACAACTATAAGTTTTTTTATTTAATGTAAAAACAATTTTTTTATAATTTTCATTTTAAAAAATAACTTATCAAATATATTAGTACAACTAAAGCACCTGATTATTATGTTTTTATTTCATTAGCAGTCTCAAATACAAAACAATAATCAACATTCGAAACTCTTAGAAATCCGTAAAAAACCTATTGTTCATATTTATAAAACACCATTCACATAGTATACAAAATCACTATGATATTAATAAACTGTAATTTTGATCTTGTCTCTGAAGTATCTGTAAACTATAGAAGTGTAGATGAGTAAAGCAAGTAAAACATATACAAATACAATTTCATACTAACTCATTCTTTTTAACAAAGTATGTTGAGTTTCTAAATACTCAAAAAGGTTTAAAAGGTTCATTTGCATTTGACTTGTAATTTAACTTAGATATTTTTCTTACGCTACACATATATTATGATGAGCCTTTATAATTAAATTAATAATTTATATTATATTATTTTAAAAGAGTTTCTCAAAAAAAAAAAAATCATATTAGTTATCTTTACATGTCGAGTTAGTAAGAAATTTCTTTTTTGTTGATGTGGATGGTCATGGATGTTTTTCTGACATTTTCTTTTATACTAAAATTTGTATATTATATTTTAAATATAGAAATATAATATATTAATATTTAAAGTAGAGTTATGCTAGTCTATTTTTAGGTAAATGTATTATATATATTTTTGTAATAAGTAATATATATATATATATATATATAAAGTCTTATAAGTTTATCTTTATAGAGATAATAGACAATTTTATATCCACGTATGTGATCTCTAGCTCAGCTTAGTCAAATGCTCAAATCAATCAATCCTTTTAACATTCATTTAAACTTTGTAACCAAGTGAATCATGTTCAAGCAAATCAAGTGGAATCATTTGGCTAAGGGTTAAGGTCATGAGATAAAAGTGATCTCATCCACCCTTTGCAGCTTGTCATAGAGTTGCTTTTGAGCTAGGGTGGTGCCCTTCTTCTTTTGGGGAACTTGCTCACTAGCGCCAGCATCAGCTCTCTTTTTGCCTTGAGATTTGGTGCTTGGACTCCCAACTTCTTTAGTTTTGCCTTTTGCTTTCTCTTGCCTCTCAGCCTCTTTGTTTGCTCCACTCCTTGTTATTCTTCCCATGGTACCTAAAATAAATTCTCAACAGAAAAATCAGAACCAAGGAAGCAACAAAAAACAATGCTTAATGTTACTAAAAATCACAAAAGAAAGAGTTTATTTACATAAAAGTAAACCTATATCAGTTGTGAAGCATATAAATAAGCAATGCATGCAAAAGATTCATGAAACGAAATTTATCATCTAATTAAAAAGCATGAATCCTAGCATGGTGAAACTAAACAAATGGACTAAAATGTTAATGCAAAGCAAAATAAATGAGTTTGACAAGCAAGTATTTATTAATCTAGATACTTCAAAGGCCAAAAACAATTATTCACCATGCAAAAGAAATAAACTAAATAAGAAGCAATAATCATAAATCAAGCAAACAACCACATCATACAATAAAGTTCTTAAGTGCTTAAGGAAAATTATAAATATTTAAAAAGCTGAGAGACATTACCTTGAGGGGTTTGGCTCTCATATACACTTAAAACACTAAAGATTTCGAAATTTTGTGGTTGTAAACAAGAAAAATGAAAGTGAGAAAGAGAGATTCAAATTGGTGGATTTGTTTAAATAGAGGGTCGGAGAATCTTTTTGTGGGGAGCAAGGGGATAAAGTACGACTAAGAGAGGTCCCACTCATGTTTGGGAAGGGGAAGAAATTAAATTCAAACTCCTTGATCTAGTTTGGCCAAGGAGGGAAATTTGAATTGAAAAAGACTTACCTCGGGTGCAATATCGACCACCTAAGTCGATATTAATCATATCGACTTGGTTCGGTCGATATGCATGCCGATATCGGATGTCCGGTTTATTGTATCGACCTGTATGCACATCGATATTGCTTGACACCTCTTGTATCGACGTCCCCCACCTTGATACGTAGTATGATGATCACACTCAACTGTCTAAAATTGAGCTAGACAGCTCGATATGTAGCTCAATATGATCATGCAACAATGCACATCGGACTGGTACCTTGATATGCATATCGATACACCTTGACTTATGCTGAGTAGCATATTTCCATTCGTCCTTTAAGGTGTATCGATATGAGACGTCGATATTCACCCGATATGCCTTAAAATGGGCGATTAATCGCCTTTCATCCTCGCAGTTAAGGCATACCGGTGTGTTGTTTCGATATTGTGCTCGATATGCACTCCTTGGTGTCGTATCAACCTGGTACATCGATACATGTGATCGATATTGGTACCAGTTGAGGTATATCGATCTGTTTATGACCCGATACATTGCCTTTTGAGGCGTATCGGTTTGCCCTATACCAGTACACTGATGGATACAAAAGCCTCACAAGTGTATCGATAAGCATCATCCCGGTGCACATGTCGATACCAGTCCAACACCTCAGTATCGAGCAAGACATGCTCGATACACTGCTCGATATGGACTGTATCGACATGTTTTGGCTGATATGCTGGTCAATATTGACCCTTCTTCGCCTCCTTCATCCTCATTCAGCTTGAACCTGGTTACTAGGGACACTCAAAAACACCCACATAAACATAAAAAAACTTAAAAATGCAAAGCTATGTACAAGAATACCATGGGATTGCCTCCCAAGTGCGCTTGTTTAGAGTCACTTAGCTTGACTTTCCTCAACTCCTTAGTTGTGGTAAGGAGCAGGAGTCTTGGAACTCCTTGGTGTGATCTTGCTTCCCTTGACTCTCCTGGTGACTCCATCAATCTTCAGCACTGCAAAAGGCTTAAATCTTCCCTCTTGCTTCATCTGGTAGTAAACTTCACCACTCTTAGAGCCAAATGGTCTCAAAACCACTCCTTCTTCTATAGGACCCAACAAGTTTTCATTCACAGCATCAGAACTACCCACTTGAAGGACCTCCTCTTCAGTGGTATCAGCGAACAACTTAGACAGGCAGCAACCATCAAAGCTTGTAACCACATAGCCCTCAAACTTTGGCCAATGCTCACCAACATTCTTCAGCTGCTTAACCTCCATTGAGAAGGCTTGCTAATCTTCCAGCTTGTTCCCCTTGGAGTCAAACTTCAGCCCTTTCTCCTTGGTTAATCTCAGCTCTATTGTGCATTACTTTGCATCAAATACTGCTCCAGCTGAAGCTAAGAAAGGTCTTCCTAGAATGATGGCATTCTTGATCTTCCCTTCAACATCTAAAACCAGGAAATCTGTTGGGATGACCACTCCTTCAATCATAATTGGCACATCTTTAAGAGCTCCAAGTGGTGCCTTTACTGTGCCATCAGCTATGGTTAGAGATACTTTACTCTCCTGAAATGAAGTGTAGCCAAGCTCTCTAGCAGTAGAGGATGGGAGAAGGTTGATACTTGCTCCAAGGTCACAAAGACAGCTCTTGAAAGTTTTTTCCTTTCAGCTCACAAGGTAAGGTGAAGCAACCTGGATCTCCAAGCTCCTTGATGTTGAGCTTCTGCAATGTTGGTCTAGCAGGCAGCTCAGCATTGTCTCCATACACTTTCTTGTACTGGGCCTCATAGAGATTAGTGTACTTCTCAAGAAGCTCTTGTTTAAACCTTCCAGGGAAAGGGAAAGCTGGCTTGTAGGGAGAAATATCATAGACTCCTCTTAATTTCTCAGCTTCAACAATGACAAGTGGCTTACTCTTCTCCTCTTCCTTAGTTGTTGCTGCTTCAAGAGACTCTTCCTTTGCAACCTCTTGGTTGGCGTCAGCTGCAAAAAACTCCTCTCCCCCACTCTGAAGTTCAATGTCCTCATTGAGAAATGAAAGGAATTCTTCAATGACAGCTTCCTCTTCAGCTGAGAAGGTCTCTTCTTCAGTAACTATACCGTTGCAAAACTCCTTAGGATTGGCTTCTGGTTTTCCAGGGAGGTTGCCTTGATTTTTAGGGCCAGTATGCCCTTGTTGTTCTCAAGTGTCTTCACTCTTGCAGCCAATCCATAAAACTTGTTAGTAATCTCAACATGGAATGAGTCCATCCTGTTGTAAACCTCAACAAACTTCTTTGTGATCTCCACATTAGTAGCTTGTTGGCCTTGAAGGAGTTGTTGCAGCAGTCCTTTCACTTCAGCGTCATTGGTGTTTGAGGAACGTGCTTAACCTTGAGAGAAACCAGGAGGAGCAATCTGCTTTTGCTGGAAGTTGCCTTGGAAGTTATTCCTTGGTGCATAGCCTTGGTTGAATGGCGCAAAAGGCCTTGGCTAATTCTCTTGAGGTTGTTGTTGAGGGTAAACTTGGTCTTGGGGGTTGGCAACATTGTTGCTTCTGTAGGACAGGTTTGGGTTAGGTCTGTAGTTCCCATAACCATTGTAACCACCTTGATTCCCCAAGTAGTTAATCTCTTCTACTTGTAACTCCTCTTCACTAGGCAGCGCCACCATTTCACCAACATAGTTGATCTCTTTGTGTTGCACTTGGAGCAGTTTGTCAAGCCTAGTGTTCAGCTCTTTCAACTCCCTTCTTGTACACTCGAGCTCCTTCTTAATGTTGCCATCTTCTCCTTTTGGAGTTCTATCTTAGTCTTCACTATAACTGCCACCACTTTGAGCTAAGTTCTCCACAAGCTCTAGACCTTCATCTACATCCTTAGATATGAATTTTCCATTTGAGGCTGTATCAAGTAGCATCCTGATCTTATGGAGAGCGCCTCTGTATAGGGTGGAGAGGAGTGAAGCTTGTAAGAAGCCATGGTGAGGGCACTGAAGTGTGTACCCTTTGAATCTCTCCCATACTTCACCAAAACTCTCACTGTTCTTATGAGCAAAACCAGAGATTTCATTCCTGAATCTAGCTGTCCTTGAGGTAGAGAAGAACTTGGCCAGGAATGCTCTCTTGCACTCATCCCAACTTATGATGCTTCCCTGAGGTAAGTTTTTCTCCCATTGATGAGCTTTGTCTCCTAGAGAGAATAGGAAGAGCCTCAACTTAAAACCATCTTCGCTGACTCCATTTATCTTGGTGAGTGAACAGAGCCTAAAAAAGTTATCTAGATGGTCCAAGGGGTCTTCTAAAGGTAAGCCATGGAACTTGCTTCCTTGTACCATGGAGATCAGTCCAGACTTGATCTCGAAATTTTTGTTCTGAACAGCTGGAGGGATGATTCTTGTTCTGTTGTTATAAGTATTGGGCGCATCTCCTGTTCCAATGGGTCTGATTGGGCGTGCACCATGTACTGATCCTCTCTGACCCTGCTCACCTTGGACTCCTTTCTGTCCCTGAACACCAGCAACTCCTTGAACACCTTGTTCTCCTGGTGGTCCCTGAAATCGCTGATCATCTATACCATGCTCCATGTTGAGCAGATAAAACCTTTGTAGTCTCTCTCTTTCCCTTGTTGCTCTTAATGCTCTCTCCACTTGCAGAATTTTGTGTTGATAATCCAGCAGGTTTTGATTGCCTCTAGACCTCAAGTTCATACACCTATAAGAGGAAGAGCAACTTGCAAATCAGTAACAAACAGAAAATTAACAGCTTGATCTTAAACAATCCACAAATCCTAATGCTTAAATTAAACCCATATGGCAACAGCGCCAATTTGATAGCAGGATTTTGCTTAGCTAATCAAATCCTAACACACTCATGTCATTGCAGCATGTAAGGTATCAATCCATCTGAGTTCATAAGACACTAAGAATACAACAAATTACTTAAGTCAAGCCAAATTCAAGAAAGCAGTTGTGATCAAACTAAACAGGGCTAAAGAGTGAACTAAACAAAGCAGTAAATTCTAATAGATAAAGCAAAGATCTAATATAGGAGTTATTGATTAAGAGGGGATTATAACCTAACTAGTGATGCTTCAAATCCATTCAAACAATGCTATCTTTTAGGCATAGGATTAACATTTATAACTAGCTCAATTCCTTGACACTAATCACTTTGCTAAGCACATATTCAAGACAAATTCTTTTACTCAAACACATAATCAACTAGCATTGAGAACAGAATGCACCTTAGACATCTAATTCCTTAGGCCAAAATGCACCTTAGACATCTAATTCCTTAGACTAAGAGAACAAATCCTCTAAGAGACTCATAACAGCATTTTATCAAACATTTATCAGGCATAAGAGAAAGCCAAGATACTAAACAGGCCTGGCCAAGACTAATCTAGTGTTAAATACATCTAATAGAGAGAAGACAATCATATTAAGTATAAGACATCACTAATCTAGTCTTAAAACCCCTCTAATCTATCCCATCTCAAACCCTAAATAAGATTACTCACTAGCCATAATCAAAACTACAGATTCCAAAGAGAAATGATGGTTAAGCATGATTAGAAAGCAAAATAAGCAGGAATATATTAAAAGCAAATGCAGAAATTCACTAAATCAAACTAGTTCTTACAAAACAAAGCTGAAAAAAGAAAGACTTTTAATGATAAAGCAAAAGAAAAATAATAAGATCTAAGTTTCCTAACCATTTTAGGACTTTAGTATTTATAAGGGAACTTGAAAACCCCTAATAAACCAAGTTTTTGGCTTGGACGGAGTGTAATTAAATTTATCTCCATGCAAGCATGTTAACTTATTCAGAGTTTTCTTCGAAGTGGGTATGTGATTGCAAGGGACGTCGTTGGAAACCTAGGTCTCAGACCGAGTTGTCATTTGATGCGTTGTCCGAAAACGTTTGAAGAGATCCAAAATCGAAGGATCATGTTCTTATGATGATATTAGAACAGTCAATGGTATTGTTTATCCTACTTTCGAGGGTGCACGATGTGCGTTTGATTTGGTTGATAATGCTTATGAACTATCTTGACACTTAATCCTGAGCGGTTTGGGGCTACATCTATGTTTTATTTTTGTTTGAGAAAATCATGTTGTGTTCATATTTACAACCAATTGTTTTTATTTATTTAGTTATTTTTTTTTTAATTTGTTGTAAAACTATTTATGGAACAATCTTTAACCACATTATATGTTCTTCTGTTTTCAACTTTATGTTGAAGCTTTCATTCTTTAATTTTAATAATATTTGTTTTTGTCACCAATTGATCGAATTCACACAATGTTATGTTATTTCGATGTTAAGCCTACCATCATCTCAAACTTTCATTAACCAAAAGCTTTTTCCAACTTCTTTTCATGCCACACGGTCTTGATGCCCAAATACATTTTTCGATTACCTTGATGCATAACTTACCATTACAACATAAACCATAGATACAACCGCACGGTGTGACTTATATTAAAATAACTATCGTAAATTTTATGACATCCTGGTCCAAGCCTAGAAAAAAATTGTATTTCAAGGCCCATTTTCGGAGTCAAAAGCCCACCAGTCCAGGCCCAATCGGAAAGTTGACCTAGGGTTTCCCTTTATTTCCAGTATAAATACAGAGCTCTTCTTTTAGTTTCTGCACAGAAATTTTTTCAGTGAAGCTCTGCCCTGTTCCCTTCCGGAATCTCTCACCGGAGCCGCCGCCGCCATCGCCGGAGTTGTCGCCGGAGCCGCCGCCGCTGTCGCCAGAGTTACCGCCGGAGTCGCCGTCCGTCGCCACCGGAAAAGTCGACGGGGCCACCATCCACCGCCGCCGGAAAAGTCGCCGGAAAATTGTCAGTCACCGGAAACGTTCTCCATCGCGCACTCTTCTCAAATCAGTGATCGTTTCATCTATTAGACGCCTTGGTGAGCAGATCTAAGCTTTTTTAGTTATCAAATCTAGATCTACTTTTTCAGATCTGGATCTCCTTTTCTGGATCTACTTTTTCCAGATATGGATCTGTTATTTTTCTAATATTCTTTTCTATTTGCTGTGGGGTCGGACCCATGACGTCGTAATGCCCATATCCATTTGGCGAAGACCCGCAGTAACCAGATCTCCTTCCATTTCTGTTTTCCGCTTCTGATCTGAGACTAAGGTGAGGGCTGGCGTGATCTATCTCTGTCAGATTCATGGTTATTTCATACTGACTAGTCTTTTGTTAATCCGCGCATACCTGCGTTGTATCTATATGAATACACGTATTTGATTGTTGATTGAACCTGACTGGTAGCGCTTAATATTACTATAATAATTGTTATTGTCTTGCGGTTGCTGATTGATGAACTTAGTACCATAGGTTGTTAAACGGAATACTGTTGATTGATGTATGAATAATGTTTGCATTACATGGGGAAAATCACTTACGGGTTGGGATTAGATGTAGGAACATCTTTTGATATGTATGGTTTGGATGTGGAGGCGTGTGGAACTCCATAGTCCATTGTTGGCGGCTTGACGAGCCCTGCGTTTTGAGGACGGACAACGTGTGGGCCGCTATATGCCACGGGGTGTGCGCCGGTGAGGGCGTGGATACACCAGTTAGGTCTAGTGATGTCATTTCTTGATATATGAGTGTCTTCAGACATGTTTGCCTGTGTGTATTAGCTTATGACATTTGTCTGGAATGGTTATGCATGTGCGCGATGTATATTGTGGGTCCCTAGGACCCGCCTTTAGTGAGTATTATTGGAATACTCATCCCTCTTTCTTCTGCAGGTGAGCTCGTAGACATTCTGGAGTAGTCTTGTAGCTTGGTGATCGTTTTGGGAAGATGTGGGTTTTATTTTATTATTTGTTATTTATTTTTAAAACATTATTTAAATTCGGATTTATTAGTTAAGTTAAAATGGTCTTTGTAAGACGTTTTGAATACGATCCTTGGGAATAAAAGTGGCATTGAACTAGCAAGTGGTTTCTTGTGGTGGAAGTTAATACACTTTAATATGTTGTCTTGGTTTTGAAAGAGGGAGCATAGCTTAGGATTGCCAAACCGGTTCTGATCCGGAAGGCGGATTGGAAAAGGAAAAATATCCTTTTAAATGTGTTTTCAAGTTGTCGATTTTTCATAATGTATTTTTAGTATTTTTGAAATATTTTTTTTCATATTTTCGGATTTATAAAAATATTTATTAATGGACTTTAAAAAAAAAAAACAAATTCTTTTTGGGCAAAAGCGGTATTTAAAAGGAAAAATTGGAAACATCACATAGCTTGACTTGAACTCCGTGTTTCATGTTTTGGATTTGTGAAGAGTTTTAAGAGTTTGATTCTTCTGTGTTCAGGATGCCGCCAAAGAGAGCACGTGTTGCCCGAGCCCCAAGAGTTACGCAACCCGCATCTAGGTCAGGAAGTGGTGCTTCGACAGAAAGTGTCCAGGGGAACAACACCGTGAATGCGCCAGGGGTGTGGACCCAGCAGGGGCAGCCCAAGGGGTTAACCAAGCTGCTATGCATGCAGCCATGCTGGAGGAGTTGCAGAGGTACCATGACCGTTTTGGGGAGCAGATGCGGAATGACCCGAGAGTGGGGAATGTGCATCAGCAGACTGCGCCGTTGAATGGCCAGAACGAGGGAGCATAATATCTGCCGCCACCTCCACCACCGGTTGCGCATGTGCCAGCTCAAAGACCTTCGTATAGGGAGACGTTATCATTGATGAGGGATATGCAGATGAATCACTTTGACGGGAAGGCGAGTGCCTTGGCTGCTGATAATTGGAGGAAGAAGTTGGAGAAGAAATTTGATTCAATCAGGTGTCCAGAAGAGTACCGCAAGGACTTGGCTGTGCAGTATCTGGTAGATGGTGCCATGATTTGGTGGGAAGGTGTGGTAGAGTCGACGGAAGGGCGTTACGAGTTGACTTGAGCTGATTTCAAGGAGGAGTTCACTCGGGAGTACTCTCCGCCAGAGGCCTTGGATAGGATGGAGAGTGCTTTTGACGAGCTTCGTCAGGATAACCGAACTGTCCGGGAATATAAGGAAGAGTTCAGCCGTTTGAGGAGGTTTACAACTAGACGCTTGGGTGAGGCAGAGCTAATTCGTAAGTTCATGAAGGGACTGAGAGTCGACCTCAAGAACCAGTGTTCAGTCAGGAAGTATGCCAACATGGTGGACCTGGTGGAAACCGCTGCCGAGCAGGAAATTGGGTTGCAGGAAGAACTCAAATTGTCCAAACATGCTCAAGCCAAGAGTGGGAAAGGAGCTGAGAGTCATAAGAAGAATTGGGAGACCGCTAACTCGACACCAGCACAAGGGACGGCGCCGAGAGGTGTTGTTTGCTACAGGTGCCATCAACCGGGGCATGTGAAGAGGAATTGTACAGCAGGCCTTCCGCTGAGAGAGGTCCAACCATTGAGGAGCACGTGTCATCGTTGTGGGCAGATCGGACACTTTGCGAAGCAGTGTATGGTTCCGCTTCAAGGGCAGCAGCTAGGAGGGCAGAATTAGGGACAACTTCAGTTGCCAGCGCCACCAGCACGATAGCCGGGAAGACCTCGAGTCTATGTCGTGGGAGAACACGGTGGTGTGGAACCAAACGCGGGTATGTCATTCTTTAAAGACTTTTGTGTTCAGTTTAGAGAGTCTTGTGTGAAATTTGAATAGTATGCTTAGTGTATTACCAACCGTGTGGGGTCGGTTTTGGTCTGCGAATCGCCACCTATAAATTGTTTGACACAAGAGCTATGAATAGTTCTGTGTGTTTGGCACTGGCAAAGTGCTAGACTTTTCGTGGTTTTTCTTGAGGACGAAGGAGATCGAGACAGTCATAGTTGAGCTTGTGAAGTCCACTAAAGTTATGAAGAAGTGCCCATGGTGCTGAAGGGCGTGAAGTTATGCAGAAGTCTTGTGAAAATGGAGCTAGACCATTACGAAGTCATTCTGGGGATGGATTGGGTGATGTCGTGTATTTTAGGATGAGAGCGATCCGAGGAACCGTAAGCTGGAAAGTTGAGGCCAAGGTTCATGGGGCTGTATAAGATCATAGGTTGGACTTACCACACAAGTTTTTAAACTTTCATGATGGGTTTCATGGGTAAGTTTTGAGGGTTGTGGTATGGGAACCGGAGCTGATCTTAGTTGTGCCGCCAGTGGATGTGGGCTGAAACTTGAATGTTACAAGTAAGTCGGTGGAAATCTCAATTCGTCAAGAGTCAGAAGTTCAAGAGAAGAAGACCAAGTTGGTTCGTGATTGCTATGCAAGGGATGGAATTTAGGAAGAATTTTTGGGAGCCTAAGGCTGTTGTGCGGGCTAGTTATTCGGAGCTTTTGGGTCGTTGGTGTTGTACAGGATGTCGACTTGAATTCGGGGGCGAATTCCCGGTTAGTGGGGGAGAGTTGTGACATCGTGGCCCACTCCGAGGAAAAATTTATGTTGCAAGGCCAATTTTTGGAGTCAAAAGCCCACCAGCCCAGGTCCAA
Source organism: Thlaspi arvense (assembly GCA_911865555.2). Taxonomy (NCBI): domain Eukaryota; kingdom Viridiplantae; phylum Streptophyta; class Magnoliopsida; order Brassicales; family Brassicaceae; genus Thlaspi; species Thlaspi arvense. Next base: position 27,335,977 of record OU466859.2, on the reverse strand, counting down.
TCCGAAAGTTGACCTAGGGTTTCCCCTTCCTTACAATATAAATACAGAGCTCTCCCTTCAGTTTCTGCACAGAAAATTCTTCAGCGAAGCTCTGCCCTGTTCTCGCCAGAATCTCTCACCGGAGCCGCTGCCGCCATCGCCGGAGTTGTCGCCGGAGCCGCCGCCGCCGTCGCTAGAGTTACCACTGGAGCCGCCGTCCACCACCGCCGGAAAGTCGCCGGAAATTGTCAGTCATCGGAACATTCTCCTTCGTGCACTCTTCTCGAATCTGTGATCGTTTCTTCCATTAGACGCCTTGGTGAGCAGATCTGAGCTTTTTTAGTTTTCAGATCTAGATCTACTTTTTTAAATCTAGATCTACTTTTCTGGATCTACTTTTTCCAGATCTGGATCAGTTATTTTTCTAATATTCTTTTCTATTTGCTGTGGGGTCGGACCCATGCCGTCGTAATGCCCAGATCCATTTGGCGAAGACCCGCAGTATCCAGATCTCCTTCCATTTCCGTTTTCCGCTTCCGATCTGAGACTAAGGTGAGGACTGGCATGATATATCTCTCTCAGATTCATAGTTATTTCATACTGAGTAGTCTGTTATTAATCCGCGCATACCTGCGCTGTATCTATATGAATACATGTATTTGATTGTTGATTGGACCTGACTAGTAGCGCTTAATATCACTATAATAATTGTTATTGTCTTGTGGTTTCTGATTGATGAACTTAGTATCATAGGTTGTTAAACGGAATACTGTTGATTGATGTATGAATAATGTTTGCGGGTGTTTGCATTACATGGGAAAAATCACTTGCGGGTTGGGATTAGATGTAGAAATCTCTTTTGATATGTATGGTTTGGATATGGAGGCGTGTGGGACTCCATAGTTCATCGTTGGCGGCTTGACGAGCCCTGCGTCTTGAGGACGGACAGCGTGTGGGCCGCTATATGCCACGGGGTGTGCGCCGGTTAGGGCGTGGATGCACCAGTTAGGTCTAGTGATGTCATTTCTTGATCTATGAGTGTCTTTGGACGTGTTTTTCTGTGTGTATTAGCTTAGGACTTTCGTCTGAAATGGTTATGCATGTGTGAGATGTATATCGTGGGTCCCAAGAACCCGCCTTCACTAAGTATTGTTGAAATACTCATACCTCTTTCTTCTGCAGGTGAGCACTAGACATTCAGGAGTAGTCTTGTGGCTTGGTGATGGTTTTGGAAAGATGCAGGTTTTATTTTATTATTCGTTATTTATTTTGAAAACGTTATTCAAATTCGGATTTATTTGTTAAGTTAAAATTATCTTTGTAAGACGTTTTCAATACGATCCTTGGGAATAAAAGTGGCATTGAACTAGAAAGTGGTTTCTTGTGGTGGAAGTTAATGCACTTTAACATGCCGTCTTGGTTTTGAAAGAGGGGGTGTGACAAATTTTGTATGAGAATTTTCTATATATTAAGATGTTAATGTTTTATAATCAATTCTAAAACTTATACAATATCTACATAATTTCTTCTATCTATAACTGAAATATTGATAAACATGATATATCATTTATTTATAATGAGGTCCCTTGCATATAATAATCTAACTATAACAAAAGAACAAAGAAAAGGACTTTAAAAAACATTTTGCCTGACCTAAGGACTTTAGGTAGGTGATTCTTGTTTTAATGTTTTTGAGTATATGCAAAATAGAAGTATTTATAATGTTGAACGGCTGCAAATTAGAAGCCGTAGTTAGGGCTAGCGGAAACTAATTAGGTTAAGTGTGCGAAAAAGTTAGTCAAATAAGGGTAAGGGTTAGTATGCAACTACATGAATCTTTGAAAAACATTTTAAAAATTTTACAAATTTTTCATGAAATAAAGACTCAAGGATGCTAAAGGAAAATAAGATCAAAGAACACAAGTCAAATCACACATGTACTCCCCCAAACTTGCTTGACACCGTCCCGGTGGCAAACTCATTTGAAGGAGCATCAAAGCACAAAGCAAAAAGAAGCAAATATGAGCGGTTATGTACAATGGAAGAAGGTTATTACCTCTGGTCTAGTCTCGGCTGGAACTTGAGGATGTTCCAGAGGAGCTAGAGATTGTTGCTTTATGCTTATGCAAGAATGCTCTAGGACCCTAAGTGATGCAATCTAACCTATGATACAAATGCATGAAAAACTATCTAATGAGTATGCAAAATGTATGCAAAATGCAATGACATCAATAAGGATGATAATTGCATTTCAAAATAAGGTTTTCACTTATTAGGATGAGTTTCAAATCATGAGAGTTCAATTCAAGCCACGAAAATCCTAACAAGTGATCCAAGCATGGTAAGAACTTACTTTCAAAGCATAGACAAAGCATTAGAGAACTACTAACTAGGGCATTGAAACAATTCATAAGTAAAAACACCTTTTTAAGAAATTCTAACCCCTTATGCAAAATGCAAACAACCTAGATGCTATGAGAAACTCTAGACTCATATCAAAAATTAATTCGAAATCAATTAATAATATAATGGTTTTCTTTATGATGGATGTATGGTATATTTATTTGTTTACTTTAGTTTTATTCTATTTTTATTAAGGATAATATTTACAATTTTTATTAAGGGTAATTGAAATTAATTTGTATGATGGGCAAAAGGTAATCAACCATGATAACTCTCAACCATAGTCCAACTTGCTTCTCAGTTAATAGTATGATTAGATTTTGGATCAGTGCTCATGCACGGGTTTTTTTTACAAAATCAAATTGGACCTGATATAAGACATGCTTATATTGTTAAAAAAAATTTCTGTAGCCCAACTTCATATTTTTAATTCTAGATCCAATTTTGTTATTTTTTCTGCTTTATTGAAACACGAAAATTAATCGATTTTTTATTGTTCCAAAATTGAAAAAATATTATTTCTTTCTAGTTCTTAAAACGTGAAATTTCCATTTTGACTCACTTGATAAATAAATTCTAACACCATCTGTAATTCTATTATAACTGAAAAATTTAGATTTAAAGTCATTAATTCATTTCATATTGTATTCTCAATCTTAAATTTTATTTTTCTTCTTTATGTTTTTTTTTGTTTTCTTCTTAATTTTAATTTTAGATTATAATCTGTTTGTGAATTTTTGTTTTAGTTTCATCTCATTTCATTTATGAGAATAAAAGTAATTTAAAAAAAAAAATAATGTTTAGTTTTTTTTCTGTATGAAGATTAGTGTAGATTATAACCCGCCTGAGTACACGTGATAATACATCATTCATTTTTTTATATATACACATTTTCTTTGTATTTTTATCAGCATCGTTTACTATAGATAAATTTCTAATATTTTAATATGTTATAACTATCAAATAAGAAATGTATAGATAGTTTTGAATTTTTCATAGTTCTCAAAAATATATATTCAACAAAGAGGAAAAATAAAAGTGGTAGTAAATAAAATTTTTTTTTTTTAAAAAAGAAATATTATAAAAACATACTATCTTATTATATATAATAAAAAAACTAAATAAAATAAAAAGGAAAGGAACAATGAAAAAAAAAAGAAAGAAAATAACTAAAATGAAAAGGAAAATTTGAAGAAGATATATACATCAACTAAAAAAAGTGATTTATAATATGAAAAAATAATTGATTGGTCCATTTGTTGTTGTTAAATAAGATTTGTTTAAATAACTAAACACCACCAAAAACCTATGTTGTAATTAAATTTCATTAAACACAAATGCACAATACTATATTTGTCATTATCTTTAAACACAAATAGTATCGTTTAACTTGTTTAATTATTAATTAAGAAACATCAATTCAAAAAGTTTACCAAAGCAAATAAGAAACAAACAACGACGACCTACTGATTCAATCTTTCTCTCTGCATATTCCTGAAATCTTTTATCTCGGAACTAAAGCTTCCAAGAAAATTACACATTCTGTTCAGTTTCTGCAATTCAGAGCGAGGGAGAGGAGAGGTTAGTATGATTCAAGGCAAGTTCTGGATTTGAGAAGACAGATAATACGTCTCGTAGCTTGTGGTGTATGTTTCGTTAAGCTGATAGTTTAGGTCAATTGAAGTTAGTTTGATCGATCTGGTTCACGATTTTGATGTTATTGTTTGCACAAAATTTCAGTGAACGGACAACTATATTTTAGATGCATGTTTAGGTTTTGAGATCACTTTTCGCTGAATGTTTCTATTGAATTGGGATTTTATTGAGTTATTATATCTGATCTCTATAATGTCGCTGATTGATTGAGTTGGAGTGTGTATTTAAGTTCCTTCTTCTTAATTTCTATTATTTTGTAATCAACGGAAACTGGAAACTCCAAGTTGCTCAGCCTCCGCTCCTTCAGCTTCAGTTTTAGAGGAGGATCTCTAGACTGAAGAAGATAATTGGACTCTGACGAAGAGAAGGAGTATTGCCGGCAACTTCAAAAGTCCGATGTAACCCCTGTCTCTCCCCCTTCTAAATTGTTTGCTTCGCTTATGGCTGGTCACGATGATTAATTATGCTGTGTTGGTTTTTAGTCATAATTGGATTGGATTGAGGATGAAAGCTAGATTTCAACTCATCTGGAAATCAATGCTTTTATATGTTGAATGAATCAATCAATGCTTTTTTCAATTTGGTTTTTAAGTGAATCATCTTCTAACTGATACAATCATGGAATTGTGAAGGGTTTTGATGTATATTACTTTCCTCATCCAAGCAGTGGGATATTTCCCTACAAATCGAGGATCACTTCATGTCTTTCAATTTCCGCCTTTATTGTAGTTTGGGGCTTCATTGTGACAATCTTCAAAAGGTAATAGTAATATCCATCTCTCTTACTTCTCCGTCATGGCTACTGCTTTCATACGTGTGTGCTTTGCTTTGTCAACATCCGCCTTTATAGTAGTTCACTCAATCTAGAAATTGTCAGTTTGGGAAAGGCAAATGATGAACATGATGATTGCGTTTGCTGTATGTTGTTCAAAGCTGGTCACTCCAGCTTGCATAACTATTGTATGCTAAGCAGCTTTCTTCCTAATTAACTTAACCACAAAATAAATTGTTCCCCCCATACTACCAATCACATACTTCTTATTTTTCTCAAAGGATAAAAACATTTAGAGCTCTAAACAACTTACACTACCCTTTCCCAATCTCCTAACCTAATACCAAGCTCAAAGTGCAAGCTGGTGTCTACAAGAGAGCTTCTCCTTGCCAGCCTTAATCCTAACTCTTTTTGCCAAGATAAAATAAAAAATGATGCAATGCAATGCCTCTCAACTCTTTAATGTTTAGGTTCAGAAAGGAGGATTGGTTTATGGTGTGGATTAATTGTCTTATAATGATGAGGATTAGCTACTTGGATTAACAAGAGTGCTAAGAAGGGAAGAAGATAATCCAAGTATGTATATGGGTAGCCATGTAATCACTTTCAATGCACAAACAAGATAATTCAAAGTCAGGATTATGGTTCTAATAAGATAGAATTGGAATCAAATCAAAGTAATTGTTAACATAAGACAAGAATATCAATGCAATAATTCAAAGTATATTGCATCCTTAACTTCAAACTCACTACAATGCAATCAAACAACAGATAATCAAGGCATTGAGACAACTCAAACATGAACACCTTGACAAGTGTTTATCATCTACTCCCTATGCAAATGTATGCAAAGTTATATGAAATACATGTAGACTCAATCTTAATTATGCAGATGCACCTAAATGATTCTTTTTGGTTCCAAAAATTTGAAAATTTTATGGATTTTCAGTGCACATAAATGAATGCATATGACTCAAATATGCAAAAAGGAAAATAAGAAAACAAAACACAATGTCAAATGCAATGCCCTCCCCTACACTTGAATTTCACAGTCCCTTGTGTAATAGAAGCTTGAAGGAAGGTGATAATGGATAGTAAGAATGAGTAAAAAAAGGATTCATAAAGAAAGGAGTGGGGTTAGGTACCTTGAAAGAAGCTTTTGCAGGAAGGTTGTTGACATCGAGCTAACCTGGTCGATGTTGAGGCTTGATGTGAACTTGGTTTTTCTTCTTTCCTGCACATTGCGTGATGTCGTTGCTCGATGTGTTTGGGAGTACTCTCAGACAGATGATATCGTGCGATGTCGCTGCCCGATGTTAACTTGATTTTTCTGCTGCCTTGCACATCGCACGATGTTGTAGCTTAATGTGTTTGGGATTACTCTCGGGCTGAATATATCATGCAATGTCCAAGCTCGATGTCCCTCAGTTTGTCGACTGCCCTGCACATCGCACGACACCATTGCTCGATGTGCGGACATCGAGCTAGGGAGCTCGATGTTGAAACTCGATGTTGAATCCTTTACTCCCTGCCACTTATGCCGCGCGATCTCGATGGTCGATGTCCTTCAGACACTTCTCGGCTTGAGAACATCGCGTGATGTGACAGCTTGATGTGTTTGAGCTCTGTTAACATCAAGCTCCTTTACTCGATGATGATGCTCGATACCACGTACATCAAGCTTGGCGAGCTCGATGTCCATGAACGATATCAGCCAGAACATGCTTAGATGTTCACTAATCCAACCAACCACATGCTTTGAACTCCATCTGCTCCTAGGATCAAAAGAAAGACACAAACACAAACTTAAAATGCAATACTATGTACATGGATAACATGGGAATACCTCCTAAGTGTGCTTGTTTAATGTCCTTAGCTTGACTTTCCTTAACCAATCACTCTTGTAGAGGATCTTGAAGGTGGATGTACACCTCATCTCCAAGTGAGTCACTGGCCATGTATGGTCTCAGTCTATGGCCATTCATTGTGAATCCTTCTCCAGCCTTGTCAAACAGAGTAACAGCTCCATAGGGCAATACCTCATTGATCTTAAAAGGCCCTGACCATCTTGACTTAAATTTTTCAGGAAATAACTTTAGTCTTGAGTTGAATAGCAGCACCTGATCTGCATCTTTGAAGTTCTTATGTCTTATCTTCTTATCATGGAAGGCTTTGGTCCTTTCCTTGTAGATCTTAGAGCTTTCAAATGCTTCTAGGCGATTTTCCTCTAGCTCATGGAGGTAATGAGCCTCTTCTCTTGGGCAGTCTTGATGTCAAAATTCAGCAGGTTTGTAGCCCATAAGGCCTTGTACTCCAGTTGAACAGGAAGATGGCAAGCTTTACCATAAAGAAGTGAGAATAGTGATCTTTCTATGTGTGTCTTGAAGGCTGTTCTATATGCCCAAAGAACATCATCCAACTTGTGAGACCAATCCTTCCTTGTACTACCAACAATCTTTTCTAAGATAGCCTTAATCTCTCTGTTAAACACTTCCACTTGATCACTTGTTTGAGGATGGTAAGGAGTAGCAATCTTATTCTTAACACCATGCTTCCTTAGAAGGCTCTCAAAAAACTTGTTGATAAAGTGGCTCCCTCCATCACTTATAACACATCTTGGAACACCAAACCTTGGGAAGATGATTGTATTGAAAAGCTTCAGCACAACCTTGACATCATTTGTTGGGCTAGATACTGCTTCAACCCACTTTGAGAAGTCTACAGCAACAATGATATATAATCCCATAGAATGAAGGGAAATGGTTCATACAGTCAATCCCCCAAACATCAAACAGGTCCACTTCAAGAATAGAGTATATAGGCATTTCATCTATTGGAGATGCTTCCCTTCCTTTGGCATGTATCACATGAGGAGATATAAGCCTGGGTGTCCTTAAACAAACTTGGCCACCAAAAACCAGCTTGAAGTACCTTTAAAGCTGTCTTGAAGGTTGGAAAATGGCCACCATAAGCTGATCCATGTCAATGATGTAGGATTCTCTGAACTTATTCTTCAGCTATGCACTTCCTGAACATTCCATCATTCCCTTTCTTGTAGAGATAAGGTTCATCCCTATAGAAGTGGGAGACATCTCTGAAGAATTTCTTCTTTTGATATGGGTCAAGATTCAGTGGTACCTTCCCAATAACCAAATAGTTCACAAAGTCAGCATACCAAGGCAGTTTCTCCTCATCTAAACTTATCACCTCAACTGTTTTCATTCCCAATGCATGCAGTTGCTCTTCTGGTAGAGTATCATTGATGGGGACAAATTCATCAATCCTTAGCCTTGAGAGGTGATCAGCCACACCATTTTCAATGCCTCTGTTGTCTACAATCTCCATATCAAACTCTTGCAAGAAGAGTATCCATCTGAGGAGTCTTAGCTTAGTATCCTTCTTGGCATAGATGTGCCTTAGTGCAGCTTGATCAGTGTACACAACCACCTTGGACCCAACCAAATAGCTACTGAACTTTTCAAATGCAGAGACAACTGCTAGGAACTCAGTTTCTGTTGTAGCATATCTGGTTTGAGCTTCATCCATTTTCCTACTAGCATAATAGATGATATGTAGCTTCTTGTCCACTCTCTGTCCCAAGAAAGCCCCCACAGCATAATGATATATCATGGTTTTTATGGTTTTTAACCATGATATAAGTCCTTTTTATTGAGTCTTTTTGGTATTTTTAGAGTCCTAGAAGAGTCTTTGCAGGTTATAGCATGTCTGGAGCATAATTGGAGATTTTGGAACCTTTTGGAGCATTCTGAGTGGAAGCCACGAAGTACCAAGCTCGAAGCAGAAAAGTATCGCATATGGTGACGCTCGTCACCAAGCTGGTGACGCTCGTCACCCACCAAGGAAAGAGGTCGTGGCCTGTTTTTAAAAGATTGAGAAGAAATTGCAGTTTAGGCCCAGAAGTTCCAGTTTTTGTAAAAAGGCCCCAGATCGTGTTTAGCTTCTATTTATTAGGTTTTTCAGCCATTCTTTTGATATATATCTTGTATCTTATTATTTTTGAGAGTTTGAGAGAGAGATTTGTAGAAGAGCTTTTGGAGAGACAAATCAGACTCCTTAAGAGCAGATTTTGAACTCCTTTATTTCTATTTCTTATTTCTATTATGCAATCTATTCTTTTTATGATGTTTTCTCAAATCACCATGTCTGAGTAGTTTGTTAGTTAAGTTAGGGCTTTTCAAAGGTTGAAGAAGAGTTTGTAGAATTGCTAAAAACTTTTAGGAAATTCATTGGTTCTTCATTTGTGCTTGCAGTCATATCGATTTCTTAGACACATCATCTGGATTTCGAAACCCTAGGTTTTTGATAGATGTGAGAGCATTATTAATCACCTGAACTAGTATTAGATGAGCAAAACGCCCTAGTACAAAGAGATTTGGCTTAGGAGTTTTGTGAACAATTGAACCTGATCATTACTGCATGTTTAGGTTGTTAGGGTTTGCAAAGAGATTTGAAACTCTGTGATTTAGACATAGATAACTTCTGCAATGAGAATTGATTAGTTATATCTTTGCGATTCATGTTCAAGACGGTTTTAATTCATTCCTGATTGCATGCATTCTACACTCTCGGATTCAACCTGCGAACTGTCCTGACTTAGCGCCTTTAGCCTTCTGAACTTTAAGAACAAGCATAAAAACGCCCTCTTGCATTTATTTTACTGTTTTGCATTACATTCATTATTTATCGCTTAGCTTAATCTGAATCTATAATCGCTAGTGTGGTTTACATACTCCCTTGGGATTCGATAACCCCTTGTACTACAACTGCTTTTGCTGTGCACTTGCAGTAGTTTTATTTGGGTAAAACCTGACCCTATCAAGTTTTTGGCGCCGTTGCCGGGGAGTAATAGCTGCCTATCGATTTTTAGTATTAGGATTTTCTCTAAGTTTTTATTTGTTTACTGATTTTTAGCTACTTTTCTTTGTTCCTGTTTCAGGTGTATGCCTAATCGCAGAACTAGAAGCAACAAAGAGAAGGAGCTTGTGACTTTGAGCATCGACGAGCTTGCTAGGTTGGAGAGAACTAACAGGAAAGCTAAGAAGCAATCTACAATGGTCGTTCCACTTATCTTGGTTGAAGATGCAGAAGGTCACTTGGTTGACAGGGAAGGAAACAGGAGGAACGAAAAGGGGCAGAGAATTGATCAAGAGGGGAATGTCATTGTTGAACAGCAGGTTCAGCAAGTGGCTGAGAACGTGGGAGTCCCTGCTGCTGTCAATAACGCTGCTGGGCGTTTTGTTCAGAGGACTCTAGGTGACTACAACAGACCTGATCAGTTCTATGCCAACAGAGCTGCAATCCGACCTCCTGCCTTCCAGAGGAACGATTTTGAGGTTAAACCTGTCTACTATCAGCTGGTTGGACAGCATCCCTTCCATGGTTTACCTCATGAGCATCCTATGGGTCACATAGAGAGATTTGAGGACTTGGCTTCCAGTGTCAAAGCTAATGGGGTTAGCAATGACTTTCTGTTCTGCAAGCTTTTTCCTTACTCTCTTGAAGGAGAAGCTGCATATTGGCTGAAGCAACTGGAACCTGCTTCATTAACTACTTGGGAGGACACCAAGAATGCCTTTCTGAACAATTTCTATGATGATGCCAGATCAGAGGACATGAGGACGAAAATTGCTTCCTTTACACAAGGCCCTACTGAAGCTTTTAAGGCTTCTTGGATCAGGTTCAAGTCTTATCAAAGGGACTGTCCTCATCATGGTTTCAGTCAGGTGCAACTGCTTGGTATCTTCTTCAGAGGCATTGACTGGAAATATCAGATGGCGCTGGATGCAGCAAGTGCAGGAAACTTCAACACCAACAGACCAGAAGAAGCTGTAAGATTGATTGAAAACTTGGCCTGCAGTAACAGCACTAAGAATGCAGATTTTCAGAGAAAGCAGCAGGCTGGTTTGAATGATGGAAACCAAATAGCTGAAGTTAAGGCTAAGTTAGACAGCATGCACAGCCTTCTGGTGGGAAAGAAGTCAGTTCAGTTTGCTGCAGAAGTGGAGAGTTTCGAAAATTCTGAAGAATTTGAGCAGAAAGATGTTAATTTCATCAATGGAGGGGGTTTTCAGAGCCAAAGGTTTGGAAATCAGCAATGGAACAGAGGCTACAACAGCAATAATCAGCAGAGTACCTTTACAGGAGGACAGAGCACGCCTGGTTACACTCCTAAGCCCCCATTCCAGAAGACTGAAGTTGAGAAACCTTACCAAAACAGCAGGAATTATGGTTCTTCTTCCTACCAAACTGCACCTCCACAAGACAATAAAATGGAAGCTATGCTGGAGCAGGTACTTGAAGGACAGCAGAAGATGACAATGAACTTCAATGGCAAGCTAGATTCGCTGTATCAAGACCTGAATGGAAAAATTGAGAGTCTGAACTCTCACATGAAGAAGCTTGATGTGCAGGTTGCTCAAACTGCAGGAGCTGTTCAAAGGCAAGAGGGATTCCTTCCTGGAAGGACTGATATCAATCCCAAGCATCAGGTTAATGCCATCACAGTCAGGAATGAAAAGGAGCTTAAAACAGTGCAGAAAAAGAGGTTGAGTGCAGAACAGATCGTGCAACTCATGGAGTCTGAAGATGAAAATTTTTCTGTCTCAGAGGTGAGTGACGAGCGTCACCAAGGAGGAGTGACGCTCGTCACCAACCTACAAGGATGTCGGGGGTTGTCACAAGTGAGTGACGAGCGTCACCCACCTGGTGACGGTCGTCACCCACCCCAGAACGAAGCTGCTTCGCCTGTAACTGCAAATTATGACCAGGAACGTGTCTATAAACCCAAAACACCATTCCCCAAGCATCCTAGGAAGTCTAAACAGGAGATAGAAGAAGCCAGATGTAAAGCTATGATAGACAAGCTGATGCTTGAGATCCCACTTGTTGATGCAGTCAAGCTTTCACCAGCTCTAAGAAGGTATGTAAAGAGAATGGTTGTGAATGGTGTAAGTCCTGAGGAAGGAGCATTGCTTACCAGAGACATCAGTGCAATTCTCTTAGGAACAGTTCCAAAGAAGAAGAAGAAGGTGACTGTTTCTGAACAAGTCAATACCATCACTCAAAGCAGAGTTCCAGAGAAGCTATCTGATCCAGGGACCTTTGTGCTTGATTGCTCAATATCTGCAGGACGTTTTCCCCACTCTCTATGTGATCTAGGGTCAAGTATTAACTTGATGCCTTTCTCTGATGCTGCTAGACTTGGAATGACTGATTTCAAGCCAGCTGGGATCTCTCTCATCCTAGCAGATCGATCCATAAGGACCCCAGAAGGCATCTTGGAGAATGTTCATGTTAACATTGAAGGCTGTATAATCCCTACAGATTTTGTGGTTCTGAAATATGCTGAAGAACCTAAAGATCCTCTTATTCTGGGAAGACCATTTTTGGCTACTGCTGGAGCCATCATTGATGTTAGAAAGGGGAACATTGAGCTTGATCTTGGTGATGTTGTCATGAACTTTGACATGGATAAGTTAAGAGGGAGTTCTACCATTGATGGTCAGACCTTTTCTGTAAGAACTTCTAGAGATGAAGAGACTGCCATGGAACATTCAGAAGACACTATTGATGAGTGTGTCAATGAATCAGATATTAGTGGGCAAGTGAGCAAGATGGCTGCTGAAGAGCCAATTTCTGAAACTTCTGCAGAAGCTGTTGGGTTTGAGGATTGCAGTGAGGATCATATCTTCATGACTGGGCTTGAAAAAGAGGTTCTAATGAATGCCAAGTTGCTGGAGGAAGACGTGTATGTGGTGGAAGCAACACTTGCAGAGCTGAATTACAGGAAAACTGCAGAAACTCGAACTGTAGAGTCAGTGACGAGCGTCACCGACCTGGTGACGCTCGTCACCAACCTGGACACAAAGCAGCAACGTGATATTTGCTCTACAAGTCCATCATATGTTGCCAATCCGAAAATTCAACAGTCCACAACCCAGAAACCTGCAACTAAGCAAAGGTATGCACTTCCTGGAACCAGTTCCAAACCTCCTAATCTCATCAATAAGAATTTAAAAGGTGAAAAAGCTGCTTCACACTTATGCAAGCAACGAGATTCTCGTAGAAAGCTTGGTGTTTCTTTTGATGATTCTTCAGGAAAACGAAATGTCCCACCCACACTCACGACCCACCCTGCTGATGTTCCTCACTTCCTTGGAAGTGTTCATACATCTACTGCTTACAAACCACCATGGATGAGGAGACATTCTTCTCCAAGGCATTCAATGCCATATTCTGTTCCACCAGCTGTCTGAGCAGCATTCAAAGTCGAGCTAATGACTTTAAACAAGCGCTTAGTAGGAGGCAACCCACTGGTAAGTTATCTACCTATCATACTCTAGTCTATTTTCGTTTTCTACAAAAAAAAAATCGAAAAAAAAGAAGAGTCACTTTGTTCAGTTTGCTTGGATGATGTCTTGTGAACTTGTTGGACCATGGATTATGCTTCGTTTGGATGTTTTGATGTGTGTTTTGAGTGCTCTTACAGTTTGACTTCGGAGTACACATGATGGCATTGCATTTAAACATCCAACATGTCGATTTTTGAAGTATCAGAGATGGTGACGCTCGTCACCAGGTCTTTTGCGAGGTACCACTTTTCCACCTTGGTTTTACACGTTCTCATGCTTCATTTTGACCAACTCTTGGCTTAATAACACTGGGGACAATGTTGTTTAAGTCTGGGGGAGGTGGTTACTGACGTTGTGTGCTTTGTGTCATGTTTATAGAGTCTTAAAGTTGAGTAAAAAACCTGTTTTTCTAGAGTCAAAATTTTTGAAACTGTTAGTTTTTCTTGGAACTAGCCATAGGACGTTTTTGCTGATAAGAACCATTACCACAGTAGTTGATTACAAGTCTTACTAAGTTGAAAGTCATAGGTAGATCAGTCTAGCAATGAAGGTTTAGGTTCTTAGAGAATCTGAAAAATTTGCTGTTAGCTCCACCTTAATGAACTTTAAACTTCTTGTCTTGGGGATTGATTCTTATTGATCTTGATTCTCTCTTTCAGCACTGACAATAAGGTTAAAATACAGTCTCTCTTTAATCTTCCCTGATGTAGTTTTTAAAAGATTAAGTCCAAAGAATGGTGCATTCATGATCCTGTCTCCTCACAAGGAACAACAGTAGTGAACACATTCAAGAACCTGTCTCCTCACAAGGAACACAAGTATTGAGTAGCACCATATCTTAGACTGAAAAAGTTGAGAAAAAGAAGTGAAAAATCGAAAATATCCTAAGGAAAAAGATTAAGGGAAGAGAAAATAGGAGAGCTGTGTTGAGATCTATTTGTTCAGTTGTTAGGAAGGGAAAAGAATCTGTAAAGTGATTAAGATGATAAAACTTTGATAAGATATCACACTTAGATAAAAATAAGGAGTTAGCAGTAGAAATTTTGGGTTTCTTGAAGGGATTTGGACTGGACTTGAGAGATTTGCTAAGCTTGTGATGATTAGGCTGAAAATTGATCTTGTGTTGACTATGTGGTATGTGGATTCGAAAGCTCTAACTAGTTTGGTGTTCCCGATGACTGACTGACTGTTTCTTGTTTTCAAACCTCGACCTTATTCTTTGTCTAATGTTTGCTTGAGGGCAAGCAAAAGCTAAGTCTGGGGGAGTTGATATATCATGGTTTTTATGGTTTTTAACCATGATATAAGTCCTTTTTATTGAGTCTTTTTGGTATTTTTAGAGTCCTAGAAGAGTCTTTGCAGGTTATAGCATGTCTGGAGCATAATTGGAGATTTTGGAACCTTTTGGAGCATTCTGAGTGGAAGCCACGAAGTACCAAGCTCGAAGCAGAAAAGTATCGCATATGGTGACGCTCGTCACCAAGCTGGTGACGCTCGTCACCCACCAAGGAAAGAGGTCGTGGCCTGTTTTTAAAAGATTGAGAAGAAATTGCAGTTTTGGCCCAGAAGTTCCAATTTTTGCAAAAAGGCCCCAGATCGTGTTTAGCTTCTATTTATTAGGTTTTTCAGCCATTCTTTTGATATATATCTTGTATCTTATTATTTTTGAGAGTTTGAGAGAGAGATTTGTAGAAGAGCTTTTGGAGAGACAAATCAGACTCCTTAAGAGCAGATTTTGAACTCCTTTATTTCTATTTCTTATTTCTATTATGCAATCTATTCTTTTTATGATGTTTTCTCAAATCACCATGTCTGAGTAGTTTGTTAGTTAAGTTAGGGCTTTTCAAAGGTTGAAGAAGAGTTTGTAGAATTGCTAAAAACTTTTAGGAAATTCATTGGTTCTTCATCTGTGCTTGCAGTCATATCGATTTCTTAGACACATCATCTGGATTTCGAAACCCTAGGTTTTTGATAGATGTGAGAGCATTATTAATCACCTGAACTAGTATTAGATGAGCAAAACGCCCTAGTACAAAGAGATTTGGCTTAGGAGTTTTGTGAACAATTGAACCTGATCATTACTGCATGTTTAGGTTGTTAGGGTTTGCAAAGAGATTTGAAACTCTGTGATTTAGACATAGATAACTTCTGCAATGAGAATTGATTAGTTATATCTTTGCGATTCATGTTCAAGACGGTTTTAATTCATTCCTGATTGCATGCATTCTACACTCTCGGATTCAACCTGCGAACTGTCCTGACTTAACGCCTTTAGCCTTCTGAACTTTAAGAACAAGCATAAAAACGCCCTCTTGCATTTATTTTACTGTTTTGCATTACATTCATTATTTATCGCTTAGCTTAATCTGAATCTATAATCGCTAGTGTGGTTTACATACTCCCTTGGGATTCGATAACCCCTTGTACTACAACTGCTTTTGCTGTGCACTTGCAGTAGTTTTATTTGGGTAAAACCTGACCCTATCACATAATCACTTGCATCACACATGATCTCAAAGGGGGAGATCCCAGTTAGGCGATTGCACTATGGGCCCACTCACTAAAGCTTTCTTGAGAGTGAGGAAAGCCTGCAAGCCGTTTTCATCAAAGACAAATTCTGTCTCCTTGCACAGCAGCCTTATTAGTGGTCTTGCTATATTTGAGAAGTCCTTGATGCACCTCTTATAGAAACCAGCATGTCCCAAGAAGCTCCTGATTCCCTTGACTGAGTTTGGAGGCTCATCACATCTATCGTGGCCTTGTCTACTTCTATCCCCTTCTCTAAAATCTTGTGCCCCAAAACAATGCTTTCCTTCACCATGAAATGACACGTCTTCCAATTCAGAACCAGCTTAGTGTCTTCACACCTCTGTAGAACCTGCGAAAGATTGGTCAAGCAGGCACCAAAGGAAGATCCATAGATGATATGGCTCAGGTTTTTACCCAAATAAAACTACTGTAAGTGCACAACAATGCAGTTGTAGCACAAGGGGTTATCGAATCCCAAAGGAGTATGTAAACTACACTAGCGATTATAGATTCGGATTAAGCTAAGCGATAATGAATGAATGTAATGCAAAATAGTTAAATAAATGCAAGAGGGCGTTTTTATGATTGTTCTTAAAGTTCAGAAAGCTAAGGCGCTAAGTCAGGACAATTTGCAGGTTGAATCTGAGCGTGTATAATGCATGCAATCAGGAATGAATTAAAATCGTCTAGAACATGAAACACAAAGATATAACTAATCAATTATCATTGGATAAGTTATCTATGCCTAAATCACAGAGTTTCAAATATCTTTGCAAACTCTAACAATAATGTTCAGGTAATAAATAATGTTCTCACATCTATTAAACAACCTAGGGTTTCCAAAATCTAGATGATGTGTCTAAGAAATTGATACGAATACAAGAGAAATTGAAGAACCAATGAATTTCCTATCAGTTTAGCAATTCTACAAACTCTTCATCAACCTTTTAATAATCCTAACCTAACTAACATACTACTCAGACATGGTGAATGAAACAAACATCATGAATATAATAGATTTCATAAAAGAATTAAGAAATAAAGATAAAGGAGTTCAAAATTTGTTCTAAAGGAGTCTGATTTGTCTCTCCAAAAGCTCTGCTACAAATCTCTCTCTCTAGAAAATAAAATACCAGATAAAAGCTAACAATGGCTGAAAACCTAATATACAAGCTAAAACACGAGCTGGGGTATTCTTGTAAATAATGGAACTTCTGGGCCAAAACTGCAGTTTCCTTTCCATCTTTTAATAGAAGTCGCGATTTCTCTTCAGAGGAGAGTGACGAGCGTCACCCATAAGTGGTGATGAGCGTTACCCACTGCAGAACAACTCTTCTGACTTGCTTACTTCGTGGTTAATCCTTGCAATGATCCAAAAAGCTCCAAAACCTCCAATTATGCTCCAAATATGCTATAACATGCAAAGACTCTACTAGGACTCTAAAAAAACCAAAACGACTCAATAAAAAGGACTTATACCATCGTTAAAAACCATAAAAACCATAATATATCAACTCCCCCAGACTTAGCTTTTGCTTGCCCTCAAGCAAACATCTGACAAAGAACAGGGTCAAGGTTTGAAAACAGAAATAGTCAGCTAAACATCAGGAACACCACATTGATTTACACTTTCGAATCCACATACCACAAAGCCAACACAAGATCAAATTTCAGTCTAATCATCACAAGCTTAGAAAATCTCTCAAATCCAGTTCAAGCTCCTTCAAGAAATCCGAAATCTCTACTGCTAACTCCTTATATTTATCTTAGTGTGATATCTCATCAAGGTTTTATCATCTCAATCGCTTATAGATTCTTTTCCCTTCCTAAACACTGAACAAAGCAATCTCAATACAACTCTCCCATTTTCTCTTCACTTGACTTTTACTTTCAGATTTTTTCGCTTTTTAAACTTCTTTTCTCATTTTTTTACAGTCTAAGATATGGTGCTACTCAATACTTGTGTTCTTTGTTAGGAGACAGGTTCTTGAGTGTTCACTACTGTTGTTCCTTGTAAGGAGACAGGGTCATGATGCACCATTCTTTTGACTTAAACTCTTAAAAGCTGTATCAGGGAAAATCAAACAGAGACTGTATCTAAACATCCTTGTCAATGTTGAAAGAGAGAATCAAGATCAATGAGAATCAAGCCCCAAGATGAGAAGTTTAAAGTTCATTAAGGTGGAGCTAACATCAATTTTCCAGATTCTCTAAGAACCTAAACCTTCATTGCTAGACTGATCTACTTATGACTTTCAAATTAGTAAGACTTTTAATCAACTACTGTGGCAATGGTTCTTTTAAGCATCAACGTTTTATGGTTAGTTCCAAGAAAAACTGACAGTTTCAAAATATTGTATCTATAAAACAGGTTTTTGACTCTACTTTAAGACACTAAAAACAAAACAAAATGCACACATTGTCAGTAGCCACATCCCCCAGACTTAAACAACACTGTCTCCAATGTTATTAAGTCAAGAGTTGGTCAAAAATAAGCAAGTGAACATGTAGAACCAAGTGTGAAAAGTGGTACCTCGCGAAGGGGCGGGTGATGAGCGTCACCTCTAGTGGTGACATCGTCACCACGGCTGATAGTCCAGAATTGTCTTGTTGGAATGTGTTAATGTAATGCTATCATGTGTGCTCCGAAGTCAGACTGTTAGAGCACTCAAAACACACATTAAAAAAATCCAAATAAAGCATAACCCATGGTCCAACAAGTTCACAAAACTGAACAAACTGACTCTTTGTTTTTCGGTTTGGCTTTTTTTTTAAAATGCAAACGAAAACTAGACAAAGCATATGAAAAAGAAAACTTACCTGTGGGTTGCCTCCCACCAAGCGATTATTTAAAGTCATTAGCTCGAGTTTGAATGCTGCTCAGACAGCTGGTGGAACCGAAGGTGCCATTGAATGCATCGGAGAAGAATGTCTCCTCATCCATGGTGGTATATAAGCAGCAGATGCATGAACTCTTCCAAGGAAGTGGGGAAAATCAGCAGGGCAGGTTGTGACTGTGGGTGGGACACTTATTTTTCCTGCAGAATCATCAAAAGAAACACCAAGCTTTCTACGAGAATCTCGTTGCTTGCATAAGTGTGAAGCATCGTTTGCACCTTTTAAGTTCTTATTGATGAGATTAGGAGGTTTAGAATTGGTTCCAGGAAGTTCATACCTTTGCTTAGTTGCAGGTTTCTGGGTTGTGGAATGTGGAATGTTAAAGTTTCGGTTAGGAACATCATAGGAACTTGTAGCGTAAAGATCATGTCCCAGCTTTGTGTCCAGATTGGTGATCGTCACCAACCCTGCAGTTCGGGTTTCTGCAGGTTTTCTACAATTCAGCTCTGCAATCCTTGCCTCCATCATAAACTCGTCTTCCTCCAGCAACTTATCATTGATTGGAACCTCTTTTCCGAGCATAGTCTAAAAGATATGATCTTCACTCCAATCCTCAAACCCAACAACTTTTGCAGAAGTTGCCCCTTGAACAGCCATTTTGTTCACTTGCCCATTAGCATATGATTCATAGTCATACCCAATAGTAGTGTCTTCTGAATGCTCCATGATTTGTTCTTCATCTCTGGAAATCCTTACAGAAAAGGTGTGACCATCAATGGTGGATTTTCCTCTTAGCATATCCATGTCAAAATTCATGACAACATCACCTAAATCAAGCTCTATCTTTCCCTTTCTCACATCAATGATGGCGCCAGCAGTAGCGAAAAATGGTCTTCCCAGAATAAGAGGATCTTTAGGTTCTTCAGTATAATTCAAGACCACAAAGTCTGTGGAAATCATACAGCCTTCAATGTTAATAGGAACATCCTCTAAGATTCCTTCTGGGGTTCTTATGGATCGATCAGCTATGATAAGAGAGATCCCAATTGGCTTAAAATCAGTCATTCCAAGTCTAGCATCAACAGAGAAAGGCATCATGTTAATACTTGACCCTAGATCACATAGATAATGGGGAAAACGTCCTGTTGAGATTGAGCAATCAAGCACAAAGTTTCCTGGATCAGGTAGCTTCTCTGGAACTCTGCTTTGAATGATGGCGCTGACTTGTTCAGAAACAGTCACCTTCTTCTTCTTCTTTGGAACTGTACTTAAGAGAATTGCACTGATGTCTCTGGTAAGCAATGCTCCTTCCTCAGGACTTACACCATTAACAACCATTCTCTGAACATACCTTCTTAGTCCAGGTGAAAGCTTGACTGCATCAACAAGAGGAATCACAACCATCAGCTTTTCTATCATTGCCTTGTATCTGGCTTCTTCGATCTTCTGTTTAGACTTCCTAAGATGCTTGGGGAAGGGTGTCTTGGGTTTATAAATTTACTCCTTGCCATTATCTGCAGTTACAGGCGAAACAACTTCGGTCTGGGGTGGGTGACGATCGTCATCAGGGGGGGTTACGCTCGTCACTGACCTGTGATGATCTTTCGATGTCGATTTTTAAACTTCTTTTCTCATTTTTGTACAGTCTAAGATATGGTGCTACTCAATACTTGTGTTCCTTGTTAGGAGACATGTTCTTGAGTGTTCACTACTGTTGTTCCTTGTAAGGAGACAGGGTCATGATGCACCATGCTTTTGACTTAAACTCTTAAAAGCTGTATCAGGGAAGATCAAACAGAGACTGTATCTAAACATCCTTGTCAATGTTGAAAGAGAGAATCAAGATCAATGAGAATCAAGCCCCAAGATGAGAAGTTTAATGTTCATTAAGGTGGAGCTAACATCAATTTTCCAGATTCTCTAAGAACCTAAACCTTCATTGCTAGACTGATCTACTTATGAATTTCAAATTAGTAAGACTTTTAATCAACTACTGTGGCAATGGTTCTTTTAAGCATCAACGTTTTATGGTTAGTTCCAAGAAAAACTGACAGTTTCAAAATTTTGACTCTTTAAAACAGTTTTTTGACTCTACTTTAAGACTCTAAAAACAAAACAAAATGCACACATTGTCAGTAGCCACATCCCCCAGACTTAAACAACACTGTCTCCAATGTAATTAAGTCAAGAGTTGGTCAAAAAGAAGCAAGTGAACATGTAGAACCAAGTGTGAAAAGTGATACCTCGCGAAGGGGCGGGTGATGAGCGTCACCTCTAGTGGTGACATCGTCACCACGGCTGATAGTCCAGAATCGTCTTGTTGGAATGTGTTAATGTAATGCTATCATGTGTGCTCCGAAGTCAGACTGTTAGAGCACTCAAAACACACATTAAAAAAATCCAAATAAAGCATAACCCATGGTCCAACAAGTTCAAAAAACTGAACAAACTGACTCTTTTTTTTTCGGTTTGGCTTTTTTTTTAATATGCAAACGAAAACTAGACAAAGCATATGAAAAAGAAAACTTACCTGTGGGTTGCCTCCCACCAAGCGATTGTTTAAAGTCATTAGCTCGAGTTTGAATGCTGCTCAGACAGCTGGTGGAACAGAAGGTGCCATTGAATGCATCGGAGAAGAATGTCTCCTCATCCATGGTGGTGTATAAGCAGCAAATGCATGAACTCTTCCAAGGAAGTGGGGAAAATCAGCAGGGCAGGTTGTGACTGTGGGTGGGACACTTCGTTTTCCTGCAGAATCATCAAAAGAAACACCAAGCTTTCTACGAGAATCTCGTTGCTTGCATAAGTGTGAAGCATCGTTTGCGCCTTTTAAGTTCTTATTGATGAGATTAGGAGGTTTAGAATTGGTTCCAGGAAGTGCATACCTTTGCTTAGTTGCAGGTTTCTGGGTTGTGGAATGTGGAATGTTGAAGTTTCAGTTGGCAACATCATAGGAACTTGTAGCGTAAAGATCATGTCCCAGCTTTGTGTCCAGATTGGTGATCGTCACCAACCCTGCAGTTCGGGTTTCTGCAAGTTTTCTACAATTCAGCTCTGCAATCCTTGCCTCCATCATAAACTCGTCTTCCTCCAGCAACTTATCATTGATTGGAACCTCTTTTCCGAGCATAGTCTTAAAGATATGATCTTCACTCCAATCCTCAAACCCAACAACTTTTGCAGAAGTTGCCCCTTGAACAGCCATTTTGTTCACTTGCCCATTAGCATATGATTCATTGTCATACCCAATAGTAGTGTCTTCTGAATGCTCCATGATTTGTTCTTCATATCTGGAAATCCTTACAGAAAAGGTGTGACCATCAATGGTGGATTTTCCTCTTAGCATATCCATGTCAAAATTCATGACAACATCACCTAAATCAAGCTCTATCTTTCCCTTTCTCACATCAATGATGGCGCCAGCAGTAGCGAAAAATAGTCTTCCCAGAATAAGAGGATCTTTAGGTTCTTCAGTATAATTCAAGACCACAAAGTCTGTGGAAATCATACAGCCTTCAATGTTAACAGGAACATCCTCTAAGATTCCTTCTGAGGTTCTTATGGATCGATCAGCTATGATAAGAGAGATCCCAACTGGCTTAAAATCAGTCATTCCAAGTCTAGCATCAAAAGAGAAAGGCATCATGTTAATACTTGACCCTAGATCACATAGATAATGGGAAAAACGTCCTGTTGAGATTGAGCAATCAAACACAAAGTTTCCTGGATCAGGTAGCTTCTCTGGAACTCTGCTTTGAATGATGGCGCTGACTTGTTCAGAAACAGTCACCTTCTTCTTCTTCTTTGGAACTGTACTTAAGAGAATTGCATTGATGTCTCTGGTAAGCAATGCTCCTTCTCAGGACTTACACCATTAACAACCATTCTCTGAACATACCTTCTTAGTCCAGGTGAAAGCTTGACTGCATCAACAAGAGGAATCTCAACCATCAGCTTTTCTATCATTGCCTTGTATCTGGCTTCTTCGATCTTCTGTTTAGACTTCCTAAGATGCTTGGGGAAGGGTGTCTTGGGTTTATAAATTTGCTCCTTGCCATTATCTGCAGTTACAGGCGAAACAACTTCGGTCTGGGGTGGGTGACGATCGTCATCAGGGGGGGTTACGCTCGTCACTGACCTGTGATGATCTTTCGATGTCGATTTTTAAACTTCTTTTCTCATTTTTGTACAGTCTAAGATATGGTGCTACTCAATACTTGTGTTCCTTGTTAGGAGACATGTTCTTGAGTGTTCACTACTGTTGTTCCTTGTAAGGAGACAGGGTCATGATGCACCATGCTTTTGACTTAAACTCTTAAAAGCTGTATCAGGGAAGATCAAACAGAGACTGTATCTAAACATCCTTGTCAATGTTGAAAGAGAGAATCAAGATCAATGAGAATCAAGCCCCAAGATGAGAAGTTTAATGTTCATTAAGGTGGAGCTAACATCAATTTTCCAGATTCTCTAAGAACCTAAACCTTCATTGCTAGACTGATCTACTTATGAATTTCAAATTAGTAAGACTTTTAATCAACTACTGTGGCAATGGTTCTTTTAAGCATCAACGTTTTATGGTTAGTTCCAAGAAAAACTGACAGTTTCAAAATTTTGACTCTTTAAAACAGTTTTTTGACTCTACTTTAAGACTCTAAAAACAAAACAAAATGCACACATTGTCAGTAGCCACATCCCCCAGACTTAAACAACACTGTCTCCAATGTAATTAAGTCAAGAGTTGGTCAAAAAGAAGCAAGTGAACATGTAGAACCAAGTGTGAAAAGTGATACCTCGCGAAGGGGCGGGTGATGAGCGTCACCTCTAGTGGTGACATCGTCACCACGGCTGATAGTCCAGAATCGTCTTGTTGGAATGTGTTAATGTAATGCTATCATGTGTGCTCCGAAGTCAGACTGTTAGAGCACTCAAAACACACATTAAAAAAATCCAAATAAAGCATAACCCATGGTCCAACAAGTTCAAAAAACTGAACAAACTGACTCTTTTTTTTTCGGTTTGGCTTTTTTTTTAATATGCAAACGAAAACTAGACAAAGCATATGAAAAAGAAAACTTACCTGTGGGTTGCCTCCCACCAAGCGATTGTTTAAAGTCATTAGCTCGAGTTTGAATGCTGCTCAGACAGCTGGTGGAACAGAAGGTGCCATTGAATGCATCGGAGAAGAATGTCTCCTCATCCATGGTGGTGTATAAGCAGCAAATGCATGAACTCTTCCAAGGAAGTGGGGAAAATCAGCAGGGCAGGTTGTGACTGTGGGTGGGACACTTCGTTTTCCTGCAGAATCATCAAAAGAAACACCAAGCTTTCTACGAGAATCTCGTTGCTTGCATAAGTGTGAAGCATCGTTTGCGCCTTTTAAGTTCTTATTGATGAGATTAGGAGGTTTAGAATTGGTTCCAGGAAGTGCATACCTTTGCTTAGTTGCAGGTTTCTGGGTTGTGGAATGTGGAATGTTGAAGTTTCAGTTGGCAACATCATAGGAACTTGTAGCGTAAAGATCATGTCCCAGCTTTGTGTCCAGATTGGTGATCGTCACCAACCCTGCAGTTCGGGTTTCTGCAAGTTTTCTACAATTCAGCTCTGCAATCCTTGCCTCCATCATAAACTCGTCTTCCTCCAGCAACTTATCATTGATTGGAACCTCTTTTCCGAGCATAGTCTTAAAGATATGATCTTCACTCCAATCCTCAAACCCAACAACTTTTGCAGAAGTTGCCCCTTGAACAGCCATTTTGTTCACTTGCCCATTAGCATATGATTCATTGTCATACCCAATAGTAGTGTCTTCTGAATGCTCCATGATTTGTTCTTCATATCTGGAAATCCTTACAGAAAAGGTGTGACCATCAATGGTGGATTTTCCTCTTAGCATATCCATGTCAAAATTCATGACAACATCACCTAAATCAAGCTCTATCTTTCCCTTTCTCACATCAATGATGGCGCCAGCAGTAGCGAAAAATAGTCTTCCCAGAATAAGAGGATCTTTAGGTTCTTCAGTATAATTCAAGACCACAAAGTCTGTGGAAATCATACAGCCTTCAATGTTAACAGGAACATCCTCTAAGATTCCTTCTGAGGTTCTTATGGATCGATCAGCTATGATAAGAGAGATCCCAACTGGCTTAAAATCAGTCATTCCAAGTCTAGCATCAAAAGAGAAAGGCATCATGTTAATACTTGACCCTAGATCACATAGATAATGGGAAAAACGTCCTGTTGAGATTGAGCAATCAAACACAAAGTTTCCTGGATCAGGTAGCTTCTCTGGAACTCTGCTTTGAATGATGGCGCTGACTTGTTCAGAAACAGTCACCTTCTTCTTCTTCTTTGGAACTGTACTTAAGAGAATTGCATTGATGTCTCTGGTAAGCAATGCTCCTTCTCAGGACTTACACCATTAACAACCATTCTCTGAACATACCTTCTTAGTCCAGGTGAAAGCTTGACTGCATCAACAAGAGGAATCTCAACCATCAGCTTTTCTATCATTGCCTTGTATCTGGCTTCTTCGATCTTCTGTTTAGACTTCCTAAGATGCTTGGGGAAGGGTGTCTTGGGTTTATAAATTTGCTCCTTGCCATTATCTGCAGTTACAGGCGAAACAACTTCGTTCTGGGGTGGGTGACGATCGTCATCAGGGGGGTTACGCTCATCACTGACCTGTGATGATCTTTCGATGTCGATTTTTAAACTTCTTTTCTCATTTTTTTACAGTCTAAGATATGATGCTACTCAATACTTGTGTTCCTTGTTAGGAGACATGTTCTTGAGTGTTCACTACTGTTGTTCCTTGTAAGGAGACAGGGTCATGATGCACCATTCTTTTGACTTAAACTCTTAAAAGCTGTATCAGGAAAGATCAAACAGAGACTGTATCTAAACATCCTTGTCAATGTTGAAAGAGAGAATCAAGATCAATGAGAATCAAGCCCCAAGATGAGAAGTTTAATGTTCATTAAGGTGGAGCTAACATCAATTTTCCAGATTCTCTAAGAACCTAAACCTTCATTGCTAGACTGATCTACTTATGACTTTCAAATTAGTAAGACTTTTAATCAACTACTGTGGCAATGGTTCTTTTAAGCATCAACGTTTTATGGTTAGTTCCAAGAAAAACTGACAGTTTCAAAATTTTGACTCTATAAAACAGTTTTTTGACTCTACTTTAAGACTCTAAAAACAAAACAAAATGCACACATTGTCAGTAGCCACATCCCCCAGACTTAAACAACACTGTCTCCAATGTTATTAAGTCAAGAGTTGGTCAAAAAGAAGCAAGTGAAAATGTAGAACCAAGTGTGAAAAGTGATACCTCGCGAAGGGGCGGGTGATGAGCGTCACCTCTAATGGTGACATCGTCACCACGGCTGATAGTCCAGAATCATCTTGTTGGAATGTGTTAATGTAATGCTATCATGTGTGCTCCGAAGTCAGACTGTTAGAGCACTCAAAACACACATTAAAAAAATCCAAATAAAGCATAACCCATGGTCCAACAAGTTCACAAAACTGAACAAACTGACTCTTTTTTTTTCGGTTTGGCTTTTTTTTTAATATGCAAACGAAAACTAGACAAAGCATATGAAAAAGAAAACTTACCTGTGGGTTGCCTCCCAACAAGCGATTGTTTAAAGTCATTAGCTCGAGTTTGAATGCTGCTCAAACAGCTGGTGGAACAGAAGGTGCCATTGAATGCATCGGAGAAGAATGTCTCCTCATCCATGGTGGTGTATAAGCAGCAGATGCATGAACTCTTCCAAGGAAGTGGGGAAAATCAGCAGGGCAGGTTGTGACTGTGGGTGGGACACTTCTTTTTCCTGCAGAATCATCAAAAGAAACACCAAGCTTTCTACGAGAATCTCGTTGCTTGCATAAGTGTGAAGCATCGTTTGCACCTTTTAAGTTCTTATTGATGAGATTAGGAGGTTTAGAATTGGTTCCAGGAAGTGCATACCTTTGCTTAGTTGCAGGTTTCTGGGTTGTGGAATGTGGAATGTTGAAGTTTCGGTTGGGAACATCATAGGAACTTGTAGCGTAAAGATCATGTCCCAGCTTTGTGTCCAGATTGGTGATCGTCACCAACCCTGCAGTTCGGGTTTCTGCAAGTTTTCTACAATTCAGCTCTGCAATCCTTGCCTCCATCATAAACTCGTCTTCCTCCA
Source organism: Thlaspi arvense (assembly GCA_911865555.2). Lineage (NCBI taxonomy): Eukaryota > Viridiplantae > Streptophyta > Magnoliopsida > Brassicales > Brassicaceae > Thlaspi > Thlaspi arvense. The sequence goes on along the minus strand of OU466859.2, from coordinate 27,309,242 downwards.
GCAACTTATCATTGATTGGAACCTCTTTTCCGAGCATAGTCTTAAAGATATGATCTTCACTCCAATCCTCAAACCCAACAACTTTTGCAGAAGTTGCCCCTTGAATAGCCATTTTGTTCACTTGCCCATTAGCATATGATTCATTGTCATACCCAATAGTAGTGTCTTCTGAATGCTCCATGATTTGTTTTTCATATCTGGAAATCCTTACAGAAAAGGTGTGACCATCAATGGTGCATTTTCCTCTTAGCATATCCATGTCAAAATTCATGACAACATCACCTAAATCAAGCTCTATCTTTCCCTTTCTCACATCAATGATGGCGCCAGCAGTAGCGAAAAATGGTTTTCCCAGAATAAGAGGATCTTTAGGTTCTTCAGTATAATTCAAGACAACAAAGTCTGTGGAAATCATACAGCCTTCAATGTTAACAGGAACATCCTCTAAGATTCCTTCTGGGGTTCTTATGGATCGATCAGCTATGATAAGAGAGATCCCAACTGGCTTAAAATCAGTCATTCCAAGTCTAGCATCAACAGAGAAAGGCATCATGTTAATACTTGACCCTAGATCACATAGGTAATGGGAAAAACGTCCTGTTGAGATTGAGCAATCAAGCACAAAGTTTCCTGGATCAGGTAGCTTCTCTGGAACTCTGCTTTGAATGATGGCGCTGACTTGTTCAGAAACAGTCACTTTCTTCTTCTTCTTTGGAACTGTACTTAAGAGAATTGCACTGATGTCTCTGGTAAGCAATGCTCCTTCCTCAGGACTTACACCATTAACAACCATTCTCTGGACATACCTTCTTAGTCCAGGTGAAAGGTTGACTGCATCAACAAGAGGAATCTCAACAATCAGCTTTTCTATCATTGCCTTGTATCTGGCTTCTTCGATCTTCTGTTTAGACTTCCTAGGATTCTTGGGGAAGGGTGTCTTGGGTTTATAAATTTGCTCCTTGCCATTATCTGCAGTTATAGGCGAAACAACTTCGTTCTGAGGTGGGTGACGATCGTCACCAGGGGGGGGGTTACGCTCGTCACTGACCCCCCCCCCCCCCCCCCCCCCCCTTGACTCAGAGACTGCAAAATTTTCATCTTCAAGCTCCATCAGTTGCATGATTTGCCCTTGATATTACTGCATATTTCATGTGTTTTGCATACATAATAGATAGTTTCTCATATATTTACCTTGCACTTTAGGCTAGTTTGCATCACTTTAGGTCCTAGAGTACTTTTGCACCAGCATTTGCATGTTTCTTGCATTTTGCATCACAAGCAGGTTGTTTTCGGTTACTTTGGAGCTATGGAAGATTTGTTGACGTGCTAAGGCTCGTGAGGAAGTCCGTGGATACTTGGAGAAATCAGGATTGCACGCTAAGGAGTTGAGATCGAGTAGCAGATCGAGCAAGATAGGTCGATCTAGACGAGATCGACCAGAAGATCAAGTGTGGAGAACGATCTGAAGTACAGACGTAAACAACGCCATGCAGATCGTGGACCAGATCGAGTTTCCAACCTGATCAGCACAAGATCGACTCAGAGATCGACAAAGAGCCATCCGATCCAAGACGTGATCGAGTGCCAGATCGAGCTTCGTGATCGATCCCAGACCAACCTTATCTCGATCTTTAGCTTCGTGATCGATCCCAGACCAACCTTGCCTAGAAATCGACTTCGAGATCGATGACATTACTCGATCCAGGGGTCAAATCGACATTCAGATCGAGGAGGATGATCGATCCAGGAAATCAATCGAGTCTAAGATCGAGAGATGCCTTCCGATCAGATCAGAGTCCATTCTGGAGATCAACCCAATGTCTCGATCTTTCACTCGATCCACCTTAAATCGAGAGGGAGAATCGAGTGAAATTGCTCGATCTAGACGACAGCGAGAGCAAGATCGACCGGAAGACTCGATCTCGGAGAGGACAACGGTTCAAGAAAGCAGCCTTAAGAGTCATGTCTCGGGTTCTAAGGAGGCTACTGAGGATGGGAACGTCAACAACAGCCACGAGGACGATTGGAGCGAGCTGCTAGCCCCAAAGGTGGACCTTAAGGAGCTCCCAAAAGGGCTAAGGTATGCTTTCTTAGGACTTAACGAAACCTATCCTGTGAGTGTGAATGAATACTTAAGTGATGATGAGTTGCACTCGCTCCTAACTGAGCTGAGAAAGTATAGGAAGACGATGAGGTACTCTCTAAGTGACATCAAGGGCCTTTCACCAATGCTTTGCACTCATATGATTCACTTGGATAATGAGAACGCCTCTTCTATAGAACATCAAAGGCGTTTGAATCCGAATTTAAAAGGGGTTGTTAAGAAAGAGATTCTTAAGTTATTAGAAGCTGACGTGATCTATCCCATAAGTGACAGCACGTGGGTTTCTCCCGTACACGTGGTGCCTAAGAAGGGAGGGATCACAGTCATTAAGAATGATAAAGATGAGCTTATACCCACTAGGACTATTACAGGACACCGTATGTGTATTGATTATAGGAAGCTTAATCTTTCTACTACAAAGGATCATTTTCCCTTGCCTTTTATTGATCAAATGCTTGAAAAACTTGCTAATCACCCCAACTATTGCTTTCTTGATGGATATAGTGGATTTTTCCAAATACCAATCCATCCAAATGATCAGGAGAAGACGACCTTAACATACTCTTATGGCACCTTCGCGTATCGAAGGATGCCATTCGGGTTGTGTAATGCACCAGCTACGTTTCAGCGGTGTATGATGACGATCTTCTACGATCTAATAGAAGAGATGGTAGAGGTGTTTATGGATGACTTCTCTGTCTATGGTGCGTCCTTTTCTGCGTGTTTGTTGATTCTTTGCAAGGTACTAAAGCGTTGTGAGGAGACAAACTTGGTGCTTAATTGGGAGAAATGTCACTTCATGGTGAAGGAAGGGATCGTGCTTGGTCACAAGATATCAGAGAAGGGCATTGAGGTTGATAAGGGTAAGGTTGAGGTAATGATGAGTCTTGAGCCGCCGGTTAATGTCAAAGGAGTGAGGAGTTTCCTAGGCCACGCTGGCTTCTACAGGCGCTTCATCAAGGATTTTTCCAAGATTCCACGCCCTCTTACACGGCTGTTGTGCAAGGAAGCTGAATTTGTCTTTGACGAGGAGTGTTTGCAAGCTTTCAAGACCATCAAGGAAGCTCTCGTCACGGCACCCATAAAACAAGCACTAGACTGGAGTCTACCGTTCGAGATTATGTGTGATGCTAGTGACTATGCCGTGGGAGCCGTTCTAGGTCAAAGGAAAGATAAGAAGCTGCACGTGATTTACTATGCTTCCAGAACCTTGGATGACACGCAAACAAGGTACACTACTACGGAGAAAGAGCTATTGGCAGTGGTGTTTGCCTTTGAGAAGTTCAGGTCATAACTCGTGGGTTCCAAGGCCATTGTCTACACAGATCACGCGGCTTTGAGGTACATCTATTCCAAGAAGGACACTAAGCCGAGGCTTTTAAGATGGATTCTTCTTCTTCAGGAGTTTGACATGGAGATCAAGGACAATAAAGAAATATAGAACAGGGTCGCTGACCATCTCTCTCGGTTGAGAATCAACGAGTCTCTACCCTTAGATGATTCGCTTCCCGAGGAACAACTCATGGCGATCACTACGGCTGTTTGTGGAAGGCTAGAAGGGCAGTTTGAGGAGGTTCTGAGCTTCAAAGAGGAGGATCTTCCTTGGTACGCTGACATTGTGAACTACTTGGCATGTGGGGAAGAGCCTTCGCATCTTGACAATTATCACATGAAGAAGTTCATGAGGGACGTATGCCACTACTTCTGGGATGAACCCTATTTATACAAGAGAGGTGTTGACAGACTATACAGGAGATGTGTGACAAAGGAGGAAGCAAGAGACATCATCTTTCACTGCCATGGCTCTTCGTATGGCGGCCAATTTGCTTCATTCAAGACCGCCACTAAAGTCTTGCAAGCCGGTTTCTGGTGGCCGTCCATCTTCAAAGACACCCATGAGTTCGTAAAGAGCTGTGAAGCTTGTCAACGAGCTGGGAACATCACTAAGAGGAACGAGATGCCTCAGGTTCCCATCTTTGCGGTAGACGTCTTTGACGCATGGGGCATAGACTTCATGGGGCCTTTCCCTTCTTCCTACGGCAACAAGTTCATTTTGGTGGCTGTTGACTACGTTTCTAAATGGGTTAAGGCCATTGCTTCCCCTACAAACGACTTTAAGGTGGTGATCAAGCTCTTTAAGAGCATCATATTCCCAAGGTTTGGAGTACCCAAAGTGGTGATAAGCGACGGAGGAAGCCATTTCATCAACAAGTTGTTTGAAAACCTTCTAAGGAAGTATGGCGTGAAGCACAAGGTAGCTACACCTTACCATCCTCAAACGAGTGGCCAAGTGGAGGTCTCTAACCGACAGATCAAGGCGATACTGGAGAGAACAGTTGGGACAACTCGGAAGGATTGGGCGGTGAAGTTAGACGACTCTTTGTGGACTTACCGGACTGCCTTCAAAACACCTATTGGTACTACTCCTTTCACTCTTCTCTATGGCAAGGGATGTCACCTCCCCGTTGAGCTGGAACATAGAGCATTGTGGGCTGTGAAGCGGCTGAATTTTGATCTAAAGACGGCTCAGGAGAAGCGCTTAATCCAGCTACACGAACTTGATGAGCTAAGGCTGGATGCTTATGAAAGCGCTAGGATCTACAAGGAGCGCACCAAGGTTGCTCATGACAAGAAGTTGGTACCCAAGGAGCTTAAGGAAGGGAGTTTGGTGCTGCTTTACAATTCAAGGCTCAAGCTCTTTCCAGGAAAGCTGAAGTCACGATGGTGCGGGCCCTTTGAGATCAAAGATGTATTGCCCTACGGAGCTGTCACATTGGTAGGCAAGAGTGGGAATGCATTCACAGTGAACATACACAGAGTTAAGCCATACATGGTGAGTGCATTCGACAAGGAGAGCACCTCAATGCTTCTCCAAGACCCACCATCTGCCTAAACCAAGTAAAGTCTAGCTAAAGACGTTAAAGAAAGCGCACTTGGGAGGCATTTCCATGTCTATCTTGTACATATTTTTGCTTTATTTCTTTCAGTTTTATGTTTTTATCTTCTGAGTGTGTGGGAACAGGTATAAGGGATTGCAGACGATGATCTTAGATCCAAAAGGAGTAAGAAGGGGCGACTATAGGCTAGAGATCGAGTTCTAGATCAACTCATTCAGACTCGATTTTTGCTAGATCGAGCTAGTGAATCGAGAGGAGTCAGTCGATCTAGGCGAGATCGAGTAGACAAATCGAGTGGAACGGTCGATCATGAGAGGACAATTCACCAATGCGTTCAGGCTGAAAAGCGAACGAGGTGTAGATGGACCGAGTCACTCGATCCTTGAAAAGATCAAGCAGTCTACTCGATCTGCCATTCGATCTTAGCCAAATCGACCACCGAATCGATCAAGGAAATCGATCCAAGGAGTACAGCCTAGTTGACCAAAAGTCAAGGAACGAGAGAGTATAATCGATCTAAGACTCGATTCTAATCCAATCGAGTCACGAATCGATCAAATCTCTCGACCCAGCCAACATGGGCATGAGATCGAGTCCTAGATCGACCAAAAGGACTCGATCTCATGCCGAGGTAACCAAAACTTTTCCCTCCCTTTCTCTTTTCTCTCGCTTTTTAAATTTGAATGGTGGTCAAGGCAAGAATCTTTGACCACGAAAGATGTGCCTTGAACACACCTTTTGTTAGAAAACCGCTTTCATCACCCATGGTTTTAGATTTTTGTTGGCTTTATGTTTTCAACAACTTCACACTCTCTCATTTCTGTTCTTGCGAGTTCTAAATCGAGAGAGAGTGCTTTTCTTCTTTTCCTAAAGGCATTTAACTCCTGCTTTCGATCCTTCAAAGGTATTTTCAAATTTTTAATTAAATCTTCTCAAAAATTCCTTTTATCATCGCTTGATTGATTTAAGTTGCTAAAGGTTTTAACGATTTTTTAAAAGTAGCTAGAAATCAGGAAATATTCTAGATTTAATTCCATCTCTAGATTTTCTTTTTTTTTATCTAGTTATAATTTTTATAAATCTAGCAAAAATCTATGGTATTAGTTGCGAATTTCTTCCCCTCCCTTGTGTTTTCTTTGTATTCGCCGCCTACTCTAACTCTCTCCTCTGAGAATTACCTTTCAGGCACCAATGGCACCTAAGAGAACCAGAGAAGAGGCTACACAGAGAGAAGAAGAGCAACAAGTGGTTCAAGAGGAGGAACCTCAGCAAGCTCACGAGAGGATCCGTTGGACTAAGGAGGAAAAGGCAGCGAAGAAGAGGTTAGAGAGGCTGCGCTTCGAGCCTACTGATAACAGCTTTTAAGCAATGTAAAAAGGGAGTGATGCAATGCAACAGGAGGTTATCAAAACTCAAGCAGCACACAGTCGTAGTATAGCATGCAAGAGGAATCAATCCAACCTAGGAGCTAGAAAGTGCAATGAGAATGCAAAGATCGAGTAAAGCTAGGCAAATGATGAACGGTTTTATGAAAATTGTAAAAACTAGATGCAACGACTAAATGCAAGGCAAAACTATTTTAAAATTACCAGGAACGAGTGAACTACCACGACGAACAAACAGAATGATTAAAATGCAAAGCTATGAATTTATAAAATTTGACTAGTGGATCGACCACAGGATCGACCACTAGATCGAGCAATAACAATCGATCTCGTCTAAAAGTTCAAATGCAACGAAACTTATGACCAGGATGCAGCAGGTAACAAGCGAATGATTAACAGAGATGTAAGAATACTAAGAAAGAGGGTCTACGGTTGAGATTTATGTTCAAGGGTCTCAAAGGTTCAAGCTTGGTTTGAAAACTCTAGATCTACTCACTTTGGGAGATCCTCTAAGCCTTGAAAACAAAACAAGATCCATCCATGGCGTGTGGTATGGATCACTCCTTCACTCTCTCCTCCAGACCCATGGCGTTTAGCGGAAAAAGAGATTGAAGGGCAAGGAAATCAGATTTCAAACACGCGGCTTAACTAGTCCCCTAAACTACCATGGCGTTTGGGAAAGGGTAACTAGTCTATAGGATGCGATTTTCAGAGATCTCTAGATCCTGTCAAGGTAAGAGACCTCTCTGATCATAAAGATCTTGGCGTGAGACTCTTTAAGCCTTTAGAACTCGACATCCAAGAAGAGAAAGCCATGAAGAACAAGAAATCACCAAACTTGAAAACCCTTTTCGACCCCTCTGAATCCTCTCAACCCCTAAACCCGATTAAACTACTCACTACACATTAAGTAAACAAAGCAAAGCATAAGCGATGAACTCATAAACATAAAGAACAATGGATTTAAACTTAAACGATTCAAAGATTCAAGAACAAAGCTTCAAAGTCAAATAATGGCGAAATCACCGTCGAACAGAGAGAAAAAGATGAAAATGATAAAGTGAAAAAATATCCCTAAAAGCATCATCACCGCCTTCCCGAAATAGGCCAAACAGCTCGATGGTCCCCTCCTCGCTAGCGGCCAAAAACGGTTAAAGTGCACTGAGATTGACCTTGAGATCGAGCATCTCGCTCGATCATCTTCGGACATCGTGTCTTCAGCTCGATCTATGTCTCGATCTTCTTCGGCGGATCGCGTGCTTCGTTCGATCTTGGAGTCGATCTTTGGAAGATCGAGTGGTGGACTCGATCTGACTCTCGCTCTGCATGGCGTCATTCACGTCCGTACTCCTCGATCGATCTCTTCACTCGATCTCCGTCTCGATCAGTTCGCTTGGATCGGCTGGACTACTCGATCTTCTGGTCGATCTCATCTAGATCGACCGGCCATGCTCGATCCGCTTCTCGATCTCTGGTTCTTAGCAAGCATTCCTGAATCCTTCGAGTCCCACGAACCTCCTCACGAGCCTTAGCACGTCCAAGAACCCTCCAAGACTCCAAAGTAGCCGAAAACAACCTGTATGTGATACAAAATGCAAGAAATATGCATATGCTGGTGCAAGAATACTCTAGGACCTAAAGCGATGCAAGCTAGTCTAAAATGCAATGTATATGAGCGAGAAACTAATTTATATGTATGTAAAATGCATGGAATATGCAGTTATATCAATACTCAGCACCAAGAACTCTACAGCAAAATGGTGTAGAGGAGAGAAAAAACAGAACTTTGCAACAAATGGCTAGAGCAATGCTCCATGGGAACAAATTGGCTACTAAATTTTGGGCAGAAACAATCAGTACAACTTGCTACATCATCAACTGAGTTTATGTCAAGCCTGGCACCAATTTGACTCCATACAAAATATGGAAAGGAAAGACTCCAAACTTGAGTTATTTTCATATCTTTGGTTGTGTATGCTACATACTCAATGAAAAGGATCATCTTGGAAAATTTAATTCTTGAAGTGATGTGGGTATATTCCTTGGATACTCAACTGATTGTATGGCGTTCAGAGTATACAATCACTGACCCAAAATTATCCATGAGTTTGTGAATGTTGTTTTTGATGACAAGAGCTGCTATCAACTAGAAGAAGGAGGTTCAGACTTGACTAACACAGCTCTGAAAAACTGTTACTGAGATGATACACACTGAAGTGAGCAATCAAGGAAACACTGAAACTCAGCATGAGAATCATGATCCCTCACACTCAGAGTGAGTAATTGTCCCGAAGATTCACACTCTAGATCATGTAATTGGAGGAGTTCTTGATGAGAGACAGACCAGAGGGAATAAGATCGATTTCAAGCATATGGTCAAATTAGCTTTCTTCCTGACAGAAATTATTGAGCTTAACTGTTTCATCTCGTTCATAGAACCAAAAAACATTATGGAATCACTCAACGATGAGTTCTTGGTTTCAGCTATGCATGAGGAGCTAGAACAATTCTGGCGTCTTGATGTTTGGGAGCTTGTACTTGTTCCAAAAGATGTTAACATAGTTGGTACCAAGTGGATATACATGAACAAGATCGATAATGAAGGACATGTGATCAGAAACAAAGCAAGGCTAGTCGCTCAAGGTTACTCTCAGATCGAAGGCATAGACTTCGATGAGACGTTTGCTCTAGTTGCAAGACTTGAATCCATTCGTCTGCTCTTTGGAATAACATACCTTCTTAACATCAGACTGTATGAAATGGATGTGAAAAGTGCATTTCTGATTGGGATGCTTTAAGAGGAAGTTATGCTGCTCAACCTAAAGGTTTTGAAGACCCTAAGTTTCCAGATCATGTTTACAAATTGAAGCGAGCTCTGTATGGTCTCAAACAAGCTCCCAGAGCCTGGTATGAAAGGTTAACTCAGTTTCTCTTAGGTGCGAACTTCTCTCGAGGGAGTGTGGACAAGACCTTGTTCATTCAACACATAGACAAAGACATCCTTATTGTTCAAGTCTATGTTGATGATATAATCTTTGGCAGCACTAGTGAGAAACTAGTCAAGCAGTTTGTCTCGACCATGGCCAAGGAGTTTGAAATGAGTATGGTTGGTGAACTCAATTATTTCTTAGGATTGCAAGTGAAATAAACATCAGGAGGGATCTTTGTGTCTCAGTCAACTTATGCAAGAAATATAGTGAAAAGATTTGAGATGCAGACAAGTAAAACATCCACTACACCAATGAGCACAACCAACAAGCTGCATAAAGACACTGATGGAGAAAAAGTGGTCGAGAAAGTTTACAGAGCAATGATAGGAAGTTTACTCTATCTTACAGCTAGCCGACCCGATTTGTGCTTCAGTGTTGGTTTGTGTGCAAGATATCAGGCGTCGCCCCGAGTTTCTCACTTGAATGCAGTGAAGCGCATTATAAAATATATCAAAGGTACATTGGATCTTGGAATATACTACTCTAAAGATACTAATGAAAATCTTGCTGGATTTTGTGATGCAGATTGGGCTGGCTGCTTGGATGATCGAAAAATCACTTCAGGAGGGTGTTTCTTTCTCGGGAACAACATGATCTCTTGGCATAGTAAGATCCAGTACTGTGTTTCGCTATCCATAGCCGAAGCAGAGTACATTGCGCTTGGAAGTTGTTGTACTCAACTTCTTTGGATGAAACAAATGCTCATGGATTACGGTCTGTACTCTGATTCGATGTTGGTACATTGTGATAATAAAAGTGCAATAGATATTTCAAAAAACCCAGTTCAACACTCATGAACCAAACATGTTGACATAAGGCATCACTTTGTAAGGGAACTAGTTGAGTAAAAACTTGTTGTCATCAAACATGTTGCATCTGAAAATCAACTAGCAGATATCTTTACTAAACCACTTGATCCTAATACCTTTTTTCTTTCTCAGAAAGGCTTTAGGTGTTTGTGAACATTAACTAGCATAGTCTCAGGGGGAGAAAAGGTAGTAGCATGCGTCTGAAATGCTCCGTGTTTTCTTTCTTTTATGAAAACTCTTGTAGGCAAGTCAGTTGATTTAGTGGTGGTAGTTGTTCTGTTTTTTGAGAAAATTCTGTGGTGTATGTCTCAAGAGAAGAACACTCAAGATTGAACCTATGATGCACCCATCTTATGGTTGTTTTCTCTTGATCACTGTTTGGATGAGATAATCTAGAAAAAGAGGCTATCAAGTTAAATAATCAAGTGAGATGATTGACACCCATTTGGGATTGATTGCTGTCAAAATCTTTACTAACATCGGACGTAGTCATGATCACAGTCTTAATCAGTCTTTCAAATGTTCTTGAACTGCACACTTCTTATAGAAGATTCGGTCACATTTTTTCCTTTTTGGTATGTGAAAGCAACTCAACTGAGTGGTGCTGCGTACAATGATCTACTAAAAGTTTGTAGTTAAAGATGTTAATAATAAAAATGTGTGAATCAAATGAACAGCCTCTTAGTATCTTGATTATATACACTAGGAAGTCTTCTTGACAAAACGAGCCCTACTATACTATATTGAGTGGTTAAATGTGTGAAAGTATATCGGCTGAGATGTCTGCACATTTGAGCTTACAAGTATATTGAAAAATTTGGTCCTTCATCTTGGTTTCTTTCTAGCTACTACCTCCCTGTGATTGTTCTCCCTCTGATTGTTTCAACAGGGTCAAGTATGTATTTGCGACTTTCTAAAATGCTTCATGCTTTCTTTACTTCATGGGATCCTTACTAGTTTTCCTTAAATTTGTGTCATGTCACATAAGAGTCGTATGTTAGAAACACTATCGTTTTGTACTTTGTGTTTTGGGCTTGACCGCGTGTACTTTATCTGATATGGGCTTAATTGTTTCGTCTGTTGCGCTAATGGGCTCAATTGTGTGAGTAAGTTGTGTCCCTAGGGTTGCCGCCGTTGATATACAAAATATGCCTGTTCGTGTGCCACAAAGATGTCTCTCTCTGTCTCAGAAAAACCCTAAGCAATACTCCTCCGTTTCTCACCATGCTTCCTGTCCGCAACACGAGATCTCAAGCTTGGCAAGCGCTTGTTGAGTCTGCACGTCTCAGCAGATTCATCCCAGACGACAACGAAACTTTTGTTGATGCTCTCCTTTGACTACGAAATCCCAATCAGCATTATGGCAAGGCTCCGATGATTGTCCATGACCTCGAAGATGATCAACTCGAACTTCAGTGGAAGCCTCTGCTGACGGGTTCTACTTCGAGTCACCGCTCTGTTAACACCTCACATGCAACTCAGGCAATGTCAAGTGATACTGCAACAGAAGAGGAGGACCAAGTCGACTCTCGAGTGCCTATGACAAGTGAGTTTCTTGAACTCGAACCGCGCCACGCTGCTAATTGAGCGGCCTTTCTCAACTGGCGCAGGACACACAAACTCTCTGAGCGTCCTCTTCAAACCCCCTTGTGGAGATTTCTGATCTAAAGCTGCGGCTGTTCAGTATGCATCTTTCGATCTTCGAACTTTTCGTGGTGGTGTTTACTTTCCTCTCGATGATCCGAAACTTGATTTGGTCAAGCAAGTTCTGGTTCAAAATTGGATGATGTACATGGTAATTGATGTTGAGCCCTACTACCCAAAAGTCGTCAAGGAGTTTTATGCAAATCTTAGAGATTTGGAGAGTCGGCATGGATCCATTTGTCTATATTCGGAGGCTTAGTTTTGAGTTCTCTTCTGCAATCATTAATCACATGTTTCTGCTCCCTCAAGATAGTCCTGAAGGTGACTGGGGTACAACTTATCTCAACAACGTCATTGGAGCACTTACTGAGACTCATCATTTTGGCTAGGAGGGTCTTCGCTCGTGTCATCTCTCTAAGAGATGTGGTTTCCTCTATCGCCTATGTTGTCGAAACTGGATGCCCACTACAAACAAGACAAAAATGGTCAAGGATAGTTTGCGCTTTGTCTACGCACTCCTGATGGCGAAGGAATTTAACTTTGGTCAAATGGTTTACAATTAGAATCTTGCCATTGCTAAGCATCCTGCTCCGGTTGATCGGGTCCTCCCTTTCTCAAACTTCATATACGAGCTCCTTACCTTTCAGAGGGTTGTGCCAGGACAACGTGGTGATGGTCCAATCGGTTATCCTTCCACAATCACCATGGACCCCAAGACCGGATGTGGATCTGGTAGAAAAGAACCTGAATGGGTTCCTTCCTTATCCGCTGATCTCTTGGAACTGTCCAAGTTCGTTTGAAGATACAACAGAGTCTCAAAGGTAAGTGATTGTCTCTCACTGTCTCTTATTCTCTCTCAGACTTGACCATTGTTTTTTTTTTCCTTAAATTTGCACTCAAGCAGGGGGATATTATCGCTTTGATCCCAAACTAGCGTCACTCAGAAACGACAATTCACCAGGGGATTCAGATGACGAGAGCGGGGATGGAGAGGAGCCTAATGATGGCCTTGGAGGAATACATGATCATGAAGCGGATGACTAAGATGATCTTTTTTTTGGTTTTTGCGTGTGTGTACCCAAGTGTTAACACTTGATGGTTTGCGTGTGTGCTTTGAACTTTTCTCGGTTGGTTTCGTCTCTTTATTTTTATCTTGCATTTCTACTGAACAATCTTAGCTTGCTAAGGGATGTGAACCGTGCTTTACTTTTCTATCTATGAATGTCTTTTGCTTAACTAAGTTTTAGTTGCTGCGTGTGTGTGTCTGTTTATGAGACTAACATGACAGGTAGCTTGAGGTGTCACATTCAAGCAAAAAGGAGGAGATTGTAAGTTCAAGAACCGTGGAACATCTGGAAAGTGTGTTAAACATCTGGAAAGATAGAAGAGCTTTGGCAACTGGATACGTGGGAATCAAGGAAGATTTAGAAGTTACCATATTCGATGGTTTGCGAATATGCAATGTATCCAAGACACGGCAAGTTTGGTGTGGCGATGGGAGGATAAATACAACATCCTTGTGATGGTGTTAGGGTTAGCACTTAGAGGGATTTAGAATACTCTATCTTGGAAGAGAATTTAGGTGCTCTTGAAACAAACACAACTGTTGTTGTGTGGGTAGATTAGGAATTAGTGAGTGTCACATTACGGGTCTATTAAGATATCTGTAAGGGTGTATCATTCTGATTAAACAAGTTCTTGTGAATTGTTTAAGCTATTTCTAATAAAGAGGTTTTGGTTTCAAGTTGAATTCTAGTCTATTAGAATTACTTATCTACTTTCAAGTATCATTGGTTTTACAAAATACAGCATTGACAAGGCTTAAACTAATACCATAACAACAAAGCAATGAATATGAAACGGAAAAAAAAGAAAGAAAAGAATGATTAGATTCTCTCAATTTTCTGTCTCTCAGTTGTGATTTCTGTACTTTGTTGATGGAGAAGAAGCGCAAAACGTTTTAATTGCCAGATTTATTTTTTTGGGTCAGGTTTTCTATACCAATCAGTTCTGAGTTCGGATAAAATCAATCGGGCAACCTAAACGATATTTTTGTTGATTTGATCGCAATTTTGTATTTTTAGCTTTTCAGGTGGAATTGAGCAGGAAAAAAACGTTTGGGGCAAAATGTGATTAAAGGTGATAGCTTGGAGGGGAATATCACGAGCTTAAGAATCTGAGGGCATTTAGGCAGTAGCTGTATTATAGAGGAGGGTATATACAGTCAACTCAAGTGATTCATAGAGTCCTTATCTTGGCCCACATGTGCATTTCTATGTGTAGCGCTCAGCCTTACACTTTGATTTATCTTGGGATTGGCCTTTTTGTTAATAGCCTAGCCCACTGTAAAGCGAACTCGTTGTCTTGGTTTAGATCCGGATTGGTCTAAGATGCCCCAGTTTGGCCTGAGGTGCTCCAGTTTAGCATGAGTTACTCCAACACAGTATAAGATGGTGCAGCTCGGCCTGAGTTGCTCCAACTTAGGCTGAAATACTCCAGCTCTTGCTAAAGTGCTCCAGGTCGGCATGTGGTATTTCAGCTTGCTCTGAAGTAATTCAGCTCGATCTAAGGTGCTTCAGGTTGGCCTAAGTTGCTCTTTCTCAGCTTGAGGTATTCAAGATCTTCCAAAGGTGCTTTAGCTTGGTCTGTATGGTTCCAGCTCTCCATTTTTACTAGACCTATTTCCATACTTAGTCATTTTCATAGTTGATATAGCGTAGGTGAATACAGACTCCAACATTTAGCCCTCCAGCTCATTAAACTCATAGATGAGTGTGACAAGGTATAGAATCATGGACGATATCAACATTTTGATTGTAAGTAGTACTACCAATCCGTTATGGTAGATTCTTCATTTCCGAGCTGGGAGATATCATGCTTATGAGCCGTGGGTCTTCTTGATATGCCGAGCCTCTCTTATCTACAAGTGTCAATGTGTTTCTTTGGGTTTTGGGCCATATTCTTCACTTTGAGGTATTCTTATACTTTTGAGCCGCTTCTCACCTTTAGATGACTTCACTGAGTCATATTCTTTCATTAGGGAGACTATCTAATCATCAAAAAATTTGTTGCTTGTCAAGTTGAATTCAGCTAAGATATTGTCAAGTCAATGCTCCTGTTTCCGAGCCACTTCTCTGCCTCGAAGATATTGGATTACTCCATCGACGAGCCAAATAACACTTTGTTAACGAGATGTGATGATGCGAGTTTTCTGTTGATGTTGAGCTGAATGTTAGGTAATGAGGCATGAAAATCTTGATGTTGCTGCGCTGGAGATCATCTGATTGACGCACCGTATTGTCGTGAGTTTGTCCTTGACGCCAAGCTGAAAATTATTTAGGTATCTCATACTAAGTGATATATGCCAAGCATTATGTTCATGAGATGTTGAAGACCAGCATTGTTTGGAAACGATATGTTACTTGGTTTAGAATGTTTCACTTCGATTTACGTATATAGTTTTTCGAACATACCCACTCTGGTAGAAAACGTAAGAATATGAATTGGGATATACTCGATTGGAATTTATATAGTGCGCTTATATTTATAGATAACATATTAGTACCCTAATCTGTATAGTATATCATGGTTAAAAATCCATAAAGAATATAAGAGTTCATCTGTTGTGACCAGCAACAAATGATGTGATGAGTGTTTTATGTAATTGTATTGATAAAAACATCAAGTTTTAGGATAAATCATTTTACGATGTATGAGATTATACATTTATACGTACCCCAATCCACCCCTCCCCCCTCTTTTTCATGAGAGGGGCAGCTGAAACCATCCGAAGACAGGTTGCCTACATACCCTTTTGTGGGATTAAACAGCCACATAGTTCATGGATGTCACTTAGTGGTTTAGTTAAAGAATCATTTGGACTCCCAACTTGTCTTTCTTTCTTTGAATGAGATTACATCTCTTCTTCTTTTTTTTGATAGCTCGGACTAGTTCTTGCTAGCCTCGACTCATTGTTGTATTTTAGATGTGCAAGTCCTAATTACCGTCATTCTTTGGACTCGCCTGATCGCATTTTCTGAACTGGTCGCTACGGCTGAACTTGCTGATCTGTCTCCTCTTACTCAAAGTATTGATGCTAATAGCTTTGCTGAGTTCTCTCTCTGCAAGTTTTGCTTTGAGTTTTACGCCTAGGCTTTGATTATTCGCGGTTGAATGTCTATCAGTCCTACGATATACACAATGAGTCTTTTCATCAAAAGCATTTGAATTTATTTTCCACGTGTTATAGAGATTTTTGCCTCGCCCAGTGCCTACTTGATACTTATGAGCACCATTAAAATTTGGTCCTTCACGATGCACGTAACCACCATTTTGGTTGCTTCTGTGGTGGCTTGGCTGTGGATGACAGCTAGGGGGGAAAGTGGAGCATTTTCGGCTGATAATTTTGCTGATCCATATCGTTGGTCTAGAATCTTGACTTATACAACGAGGACTTTTTTAGTGCTTCAAGGGCTCCTTTATCGCTTACAACCTGAAATTTCGACATTGCCGATTTAAATCTCCCCATGAAATTCCTCGATGTCTCGTTAGGTCTTGCAGGTAATTTTTGACGGATTTTCACCGAGCCTTGAGAACCATTCGAGGGCCGCTTATCTGAGGTTATCCATGAACAAAAGGCCCTGATGTGCTCTTTTGGATCCGTCATCCTTTCATAGATCAGAAATTTGATCTTTCCAGAATCTGTAACCCTTGCCTCGTTCATCAGCACTGTGAATTTGGTCTTTGATGTGGTGTTGTTTATGCTCCAAATTTTACACGCAAAGAGAGTTGTGATACAAGAGTTTTGAGTCTCTTTCTCAATCAACCTTTGTACTAATCAGTTGTAGTAAGGGTTTTATCAATCCAGAAACGGAAGATTGAAGCAGTAGGAATGCAATATGGCTCTTAATTCAAGCTGATATAGATAAGATTGAAGTGTCTAGCAACCTAAGTGATCAAACAGAAGTGAAACAAACATCAAACAAAGAGTGAAAGCGTACAAGACAACTAAAACAAGGGCAAAAACAGAGCAAATTCAAATTCAACTAAAAACAGAGATAGATGAGATAATTGGTGCTAGGGAACTCTTAACTCAACCTATGATGCTTACAAACTCACACAATGCTGTTCTTTACGCATAGAATTCATTTATAAGACTAATACAATCTTTTGGCACTAATCTCTTTGCTAATTACCAAGTCAAGAACTAATTCTCATTAGTGAAATGATAAACAGCAAGCATTAAGACAATCTATCAATCCTATATTACCAAATCACTCCCTGTACAGTCAATCTATTTAGCTAGGACAAGCAATTCTCTTGCAAAGCAGTTCATGCATTTCATCAAACACTTGGTGGGCATAAAATGAGCCTAAGATCCTAATCAACTTAGCTAAGGCTAATCAGGCATTAAACACAGAAATCAAAAAAGGAAATGAGAGAATTAACACTAAGACGTCATAGATTAAGCATAGAATCCCCTAAACCTAACCCATCTCAATTCCTTAAAAAGACTACTCCCTAATCACCATCAAAACCATCAATCCAAAGAGAAAGAGATAGCTAATCATGATTAGAAAGGCAAGTCAAGAAGACAAAAATGCAAATTTATATTGAAATAAACAAATGATTCAAGCTACAAATTAAGATTAAGAAACTAAAGAAGAAGAAACTGCAGGATAAAGAGATGTTCCAAAAAATTAGAGATTTTCGTATTTATATGGGTCTAAGCGAAAAATTGCAAAATTGTAAATAAGTGGTCTTCAGTCTGGATCTGTATCGGTCACCAGTAATCGATAAGAGTGATCGATGGTGCATCCGCTGGGTTCCTATCGGTCACTCCTTAACCGATGGGCTTGAGCGATGGTCTTATGCTGGATCCCATCGATCAGTCTTGACCGATAGGCTTGAACGATGGAGCATCCGCTTGATTCCCATCGGTCACTCCTTGACCGATGAGGGTGATCAATAGGATCTTCAACTCTTCTGCTGCCTTGTATCGATCAGAACAGTCCGATAAGTTTCGTGCTGCGACCGATGGAAAACCAGAAATCGCCTTCTTTAGCTCCTTTTGCTCCTTCTCAGCTTGGCTAACTCCTTGAACCATTCCCACACTTCCTCCTTGCTCCCAATAGCTTCTTAAGTACCTAAAAACCTCCTAAATGAATAGTGAATGCAAACTACAATCCTAAATGCAACCCAAGTCTAAGAGGAAAGGAAAATGGGATTAAAGAGAGAGAAAACATGCAAAAGGAGACCAAAACATGAACTAAATGCAAGCCTAAATGATGTAAATGAATGAGATATCAACTTGAAAGTGTATAATAATCACAGTAGTATAACAAAGAATTAAATCCACATAGATTGTTATTTTGCAAAGACCCTAGCATTTATAATTTCTTTAGATCAAATAAGTGATTTAAGGGTTTTTGTGTCACAGTTTATAATATCAGAATAATTAAAAGATGAAAATAAAACGGTTTTAATTCAATAGATATAAGGTATTGAGCTTAAAGAAATTCTCGGGGGTTCATGGATCGGATCAAACAAGCAGTAGATTATATTTAATTGCGATGTAGTCGTCTAAGTGCTTTAAGCTGAATTGGTTCATTATGATTATCCTACGTTTATAAATCTATTCATCAATGTTGATGTTACTCCGTGAGTATGCAGCCGCATCTCACGATATAACTAGACACGTGGTAAGGCCTGGTTTGTAGGCGCTCCCAATGCTCCATAAGTGTGTAGTCACACTTTGCGATGCAACCACTTGTTTACTTTAAACGTGGTCGACAAAATCACAAGTTAAAGGATCTATCAATCCTAATTTATAAATTGCTAGATGATAAGGATAATAACATGCAAAAATAATAAAAATAAACAGAGTTATTTATTTGAATATCTATCACCAACAACTTAGCATAACAGATCCATGATTAACCCCTTTTAAACCTAACTAGATTATTACTTGCTCATGGGAAGACATACAGATGGACTTCATGAACCGCATAATAAACTACTTGTGGTTGAACTTCACATTCACGATTGCAAAGTATCAAAGATCCACTATTAATCTTATATTCAAAGAAACACTGAAGAAAATGGGCTTTGAAGACAAAGACATAAAATCTGCACCAAAAACCCTTACTGGTTTCACTAATGAATCTGTTTTAGCATCGACACATGCGTCAGTTAGTCCACATCGACATCATCTCTAAAGGAGTGAATTTTACTGTCATGGAAAAATGAGCTATCTATAATGTGATTCTAGGCACACTTTGAATCCGCGAGATGAGAGAAATAAGATCGAGCGAAGTCATCCGATCCAAGAGAAGATCGAACCGAAGATCGAGTGACCCGAGTCGATCCCAGACTAACCTTATCCATCCAGCTGGTTTTGGCAGTTAGCACAGGGGGGACCATTTGTGGTTTAGTCATTTTTGGCAAACCGCAGCCATCACTTTCATTATCCTCCAATTCTGTCTTTACTTTTTTCGCTCTCCTCTGGCTTAGGCGATTTCGCCATTGTAGACCTTAAGCTTTTCAGTTTTTAGAACTTTGAATCTTTGAATATCAAACAAGTTTTTCCTTTAATCATGCTTAGTTTCTTGTTTATTGCTTGCGATTCGATCTTAAACATGTGTAGTGAGTAGTCTTTTTGGATTTTTGGGGTTGAGGTGATTCCAAAGGGTTGAAAAGGGTTTAAAGCTTTGTGTTTTCTTTGTTCTTCACACCTTCTCTTCTAGGATATTGGGATCTTAAAGCTTAGAGAGCCTTGGAAAAGGTCTCTATGAACCAAAAGCTGTCTTACCTTCACAGGATTCAGATGTCCTGGAAAACCAGATCCTAGAGGCTAATCCTTCCTTTCCCATACGCCAAGGTTGTTTAGGGAATAATTAGGTCATTATTTGAAATATGTCTTTCTTGCTCTTCGATCTCTTTTTCCACCAAACGCCATGGGTTTGGAGAAGAGATTGAAGAAGTGAATTATACCACATGCCATGGATGGTTCTTGTTTTGTTTTCAAGGCTTAGAGAAACCTCTTAAAAGAGTTGATCTAAAAGTTTTCAAACCAAAGTTTGAATCTTTGCTACCCTTGAATATGACCTTTAACCCTAAACCCTCCTTTTTAGTGTTTTAAAACTTCTGTTAATCATTCGCTTGTCATTTAGCTTGCATCTTGTTCATCAAAAGTCATATCGCTTTAAGTTGTTTGCTAGATCGATCCATTCTGCTCGATCCAGGGCTCGATCCGGTGGTCGATTCACTGGTCGATTTTTAGTTCTTAGTAGCTTTGCATTTTTCATCTTTTGCTTATTCCTCGTGGTATTTAACCCTCTTCCAGGGATTTTAAAATTGTTTTGCATTGCATTAGATCGTTGCATTTAGTTTTCCTAGATTTGACCAATCATTTTACCATTCTGCTTAGATTTGCTCATCCCTTGCATTCTTAGTGCTCTTCCTGCATCCTAGGTTGGATTGATTCCTCTTGCACACTATACTACATATTTGTGCTGCTTGAGTTTTGATAACCTCCTGCTTGCATCAGTAAAAGCTGGTTATCAAATGGCGCCGTTGCCATCTTAGGGTTGCTAGGAAGCATTAAGATTTAGGGTTTAGTAAAGACTAAGCCTTTGTTTTCATTTTGGTTACTAATCTCTCTGCCTTCAAACTTGTGTCTTTCAGGTACATGAATCTGCGTTCTAGGGGTGACAACAACTTACTTACACCCCTAGACAATATTCATCAACTTGGGCACGCAAGATCAAGAAGAGTTAGAGAGCAAGCTAGAGATTTTGAGGAGATTGTTCAGGCTGGTTCAGTAGACTTTGCAACAATGGTTGAGCAAGCACATCCTGAGGGACCTCCACCAGCTCACGGTGCTATAGGAAGGGGCAATGGAAACCCCAACAACGTAGCTAGACCCCCACAGATCATAGGTGCTGGAGATGCTCCTAATACGCACTATAACCGCTTTGGGATCACCCCTCCATCGGTCCAGAATAACAACTTTGAGATTAAGCCAGGATTCATCTCTATGGTTCAGAATAACAAGTTCCATGGGCTGGCAATGGAAGACCCCTTGGAGCATCTTGACAACTTTGAGCAAGTTTGTGGGATGATCAAGATTAATGGCATATCCGAAGATGCTTTCAAGCTGCGTCTCCTTCCATTTTCTCTCGTTGACAAGGCTAGACATTGGGAGAAAACACTTCCCTAAGGCACCATTACCTCTTGGGCTGAGTGTAAGAAGGCGTTCCTCTCAAAGTTTTTCTCTAGCACAAGAACAGCAAGGCTGTGAAGTGAGATTAGTGGCTTCACTCAAAGGAATAACGAGACATTCAATGAAGCCATGGAAAGATTCAAGGACTATACCACTCAGTGTCCTCACCACGGTTTCAGTGAAGAAACTCTCCTAAGCACAATATACCGAGGAGCTTCACCCAAGATCCGTTTGCTACTTGATACGGCCAGCAAGGGTAACTTCCTTGGTCAAGAAGTGGAAGAGGGTATGGAGTTAATCGAGAACTTGGCTTTGAGTGATGGCAACTATGCCAAGGATTATGACCGTGCACCACGTGGTTCTTAGCTAGAGTCTCACAAGAAAGAGCTTAAGTCGTTGCATGAGATGATTGACAAGTTGGTGCTTGCTAATCAGAAGCATGTTCACTTTGTTGGTGAAGCGGATGAAGTCTTTGAGGAGCTAGACTTGAGCCAAGAAGAAGCTAATTGGATTGCTGGTCAGAACTACAACAAACCCCAGGGTTATTCACAAGTGTACCAAGCAAACAACAATCTCTCTTACTGGAGCACAAATGTTGAGAACCCTAAAGATCAAGTGTACCCTCCTCAGCAAGCAAAGCCGTTTGTTCCTTACAACAAGGGTTTTCAAGCGAATAGTGGTTTTCAAAGGCAGAGGGAAGGGAACTTCCAGGGTCAGCAGCAGCAGCAAGGCAACAAAGGTTACACTCCTATGTTTCTTCCTGGCTTTGTTCCTCAACAACAGCAAATGCAACCGCAACAACAAGACCCGGTCCAAGCTATGTTCCAGCAGTGGCTTCAAGGTCAAGCTTCCACTAATCAGAAGTTTGCTAAGATGAACAACTGTCTTGACTCTTCTCTCACTGACGTCTCAACTCAGATTACATACCTGAACAATAAGATCAAGCAGTTAGAGAAGGGAAAAGGTACTACAAGTGGTCAAAGTAGCTTACCGGGCAAGTATGAGCAGAATCCCAAGGAATACGCCAATGCTATCACACTACGAAGTGGGAAAGAGCTTCCATCGAGGGTTGCACCTAAAGACAATGAGGACATTGTGGTTCAAGAGGGGGAGGATAAGCTTTCAGCTGATGAGGAGATTACTTTTGACAATGTGTGGATTGAGAGGCCAAGAAAAGGGAAAGAAGCAGCCATAGAGAAGAAAGTGGAGCAAGCTACTAAAGAGAAAGATGTTTATCTGCCTCCACCGTATGTGCCTAAGCTTCCTTTTCCTGGCCGCTTCAAGAAACAGCTTATAGAGAAGTATAGACTCTTATTTGATAAGCATCTAAAGGATGTGGAGATCAAGCTGCCTCTTGTTGATTGCCTAGCTATGATGCCTAAGTGTGCTAAGTTCTTCAAAGACACCCTTACAAAGAAGAACAAGGAGAGTAAAGAAGTCTTGGTGCTTAGTAAAGAGTGTAGTGCTATTATTCACAAGGAGATTGTCCCTAAGAAGATAGGAGATCCAGGATCATTCACCATTCCTTGTGCTTTGGGTCCCTTGAAGTTTAAGAGCTGTTTGTGTGACCTTGGTGCAAGTATAAATCTCATGCCCTATTCTATGGCAAAGAACCTCGGTTTTACACGGTTCAAGGAGTGTAGGATCTCCCTTGAGTTAGCTGATAGAAGCGCGAGACTTCCAGTGGGTTTGCTAGAAGATCTTCCAGTGAGGATAAGCGATGTCAATGTACCAACCGACTTTGTTGTGCTTGAAATGGATGAAGAGCCTAAAGATCCGCTTATACTTGGAAGGCCATTCCTTGCAACCGCCGGAGCAATCATCGATGTCAAGAATGGGAAGATAGCTCTGCACCTTGGCAAAGACATAAAGCTGGATTTTGACATCAATGAGGTCCTGAAGAAGCCAACCATAAAAAGACAAGCATTCTACTTTGAAACGTTGGATGCTTTGGCCGATGAACTGCTTGAAGAGTTGGCACAAGAGGATCACTTGAAGCTTTCTTTGACTAAGGAGAGAGGAGAGTACGGTTTCTTGGATCAAAGGACTCAGGAGTATGTTAATCTCCTTGATTCTAGGAAAGTTGTGATAGAAGATGAAGGCGGATGCCTAGAGATCGATCAGGAAATCGAGAAGATCACTTGATCCCAATCAAATCGAGCAAGTGATCGACCTGAGTGCAGTCGATCCAGCAAAACGATCGATGGGAAGATCGAGAGAAGCCAATCGATCAGTTCAGAGAACAAGATGGAGACACGATCTCCTGCTCGATCCACATTAAATCGAGTGGGTGAATCGAGTGAAGTTGCTCGATCCGGACCAGAACGAGTACAAGATCGACTGGATGACTCGATCTCGGAGGAGACAACGGTTCAAGAAGGCAGTCTAAAAGCTCATGTCTCGGGTTCTAAGGAGGCTACTGAGGATGGAAACGTCAACAAGAGCCACGAGGAGGACTGGAGCGAGCTGCTAGCCCCAAAGGTGGACCTAAAGGAGCTCCCAAAAGGGCTAAGGTATGCTTTCTTAGGGCTTAATGATACCTATCCCGTGATTGTGAATGAGAACTTAAGTGATGATGAGTTGCACTCGCTCCTGAATGAGCTGAGAAAGTATAGGAAGGCCATTGGGTACTCTCTAAGTGACATCAAGGGCCTTTCACCAATGCTTTGCACTCATAGGATTCACTTAGACAATGAAAACTCTTCCTCTATTGAACATCAAAGGCGTTTAAACCCGAATTTGAAAGAAGTAGTTAAGAAAGAGATTCTTAAGTTATTAGAAGCTGACGTGATCTATCCCATAAGTGACAGCACGTGGGTTTCTCCTGTACACGTGGTGCCTAAGAAGGGAGGGATCACAGTCATTAAGAATGATAAAGATGAACTGATTCCTACTAGGACTATAACTGGTCACTGTATGTGCATAGACTATAGGAAGCTTAATTCTGCTACTAGAAGGACCATTTTCCTGTACCTTTTATTGATCAAATGCTTGAGAGGCTTGCTAATCATCCATATTATTTCTTTCTTGATGGTTATAGTGGTTTCTTTCAAATACCAATCCATCCAAACGATCAAGAGAAGACGACCTTTACGTGCCCATATGGTACCTTCGCATATCAAAGGATGCCATTCGGGTTGTGTAACGCACCGGCTACGTTTCAGCGGCGTATGATGTCGATCTTCTCTGATCTTATAGAAGAGATGGTATAAGTGTTTATGGATGACTTCTCTGTCTATGGTGCGTCCTTTTCTGCTTGTTTGTTGAATCTTTGCAAGGTACTTAAGCGTTGTGAGGAGACAAACTTGGTGCTCAACTGGGAGAAGTGTCACTTCATGGTGAAGGAAGGGATTGTGCTCGGCCACAAGATATCAAAGAAGGGCATAGAGGTTGATAAAGCTAAGGTTGAGGTCATGATGAGTCTTGAGCCGCCGGTTAATGTAAAGGGAGTAAGGAGTTTCTTAGGCCACGCAGGCTTCTACAGGAGATTCATAAATGATTTCTCCAAGATAGCAAGGCCCCTCACACGGTTGTTGTGCAAGGAAGCTGACTTTGTATTTGATGAGGATTGTCTTCATGCTTTCGTGACCATCAATGAAGCTCTTGTATCTGCGCCTATAGTACAAGCACCGGACTGGACTCTACCGTTCGAGATCATGTGTGGCGCGAGCGACTATGCCGTGGGAGCTGTTCTTAGTCAGAGGAAAGACAAGCGGTTGCATGTAATCTACTATGCCAGCCATACCTTGGATGACACGCAAGTCAGATATGCTACCACCGAGAAGGAGTTGCTGGCCGTTGTGTTTGCTTTTGAGAAGTTCAGATCATACCTTGTAGGCTCTAAGGTTGTTGTCTACACAGATCATGCAGCTTTGAGATACATCGATTCCAAGAAAGACACTAAACCGAGGCTCTTAAGGTGGATTCTCCTTCTACAAGAGTTTGATATGGAGATAAAAGACAAAAAAGGGATAGAGAATGGTGTTGCTGATCACCTCTCAAGGATGAGAGTCAATGAAGCTTTGCCATTAGATGATTCGCTTCCTGAAGAGCAGCTCATGATGATCACCACGGCGGTATGTGAGAAGCTTGAAGACAAGTTTGAAGAGGTCTTGAGTTTCAAGGAAGAAGACTTGCCTTGGTATGCTGATATAGTGAACTTCTTGGCGTGTGGAGAAGAGCCGTCTCATCTAGACCATTACTACAAGAAGAAGTTTATGAGAGATGTCTCCCACTACCTTTAAGAAGAGCCATACTTGTACAAGAGGGGCGTGGACAGCTTGTATAGAAGGTGTGTAACAAGGGAAGAAGCTAAGGACATACTTCTACATTGTCACGGCTCTTCATATGGTGGTCATTTTGCTTCTTTCAAGACCGCTACAAAGGTGTTACAAGCGGGTTTCTGGTGGCCATCTAAACCCGCCAAGACCATCATATTCCCACGGATTGGAGTCCCCAAGGTAGTGATCAGTGACGGTGGCAGCCATTTCATCAACAAAGTGTTTGAAAGCCTCTTAAGGAAGTATGGTGTGAAGCACAAGATACCTACACCTTACCATCCGCAGACCAGTGGGCAAGTAGAGGTGTCTAACAGGCAGATCAAGGCTATACTGGAGAGGACAGTTGGTACAACTCGGAAGGATTGGGCAGTTAAACTTGATGATGCTTTGTGGGCTTACCGGACTGCTTTCAAAACCCCCATTGGTACTACTCCTTTCACTCTTCTATACGGCAAAGCGTGTCATCTTCCTGTTGAGATGGAGCATAGGGCACTATGGGCAGTGAAGCAGCTGAACTACAACCTCAAAACAGCTCAGGAGAAGTGGTTGATTCAGCTACATGAGCTTGATGAGCTACGGTTGGAAGCTTACGAAAGTGCTAAGATCTACAAAGAGATGACCAAGGCTGCTCATGACAAGAAGCTGGTTCACAAGGAGTTAACGAAAGGCAGTCTGGTGCTACTCTACAACTCGAGGTTGAAGCTCTTTCCAGGGAAGCTCAAATCAAGATGGTGTGGACCGTTTGAGATCAAGGAGGTTCTGCCCTACAGAGAGGTCACTTTGGTTGGCAAGAGTGGAAAGGCTTTCACAGTTAACGGGCACAGAGTAAAGCCCTACTTGGCGAGTGATTGCAGCAAAGAGAGCACCACAATGCTTCTCCATGACCCACCTCTGGCCTAAACCAAGTAAAGTCTAGCTAAAGACGTTAAAGAAAGCGCACTTAGGAGGCATTCCCATGTCTATCGTTTATATATTCTTGCTTTAGTTTTTATTTCAGTTTTATGCTTTTATTGTCTAAGTGTGCAGGTGAAAGGATAAGGGATTGTTAAGTGTGATCTTGGGGTTCCAAAGGAACGATAAGGGCTAAGTATAGGCTAGAGATCGAGTGCACGATCGACTCATCCTAGCTCGATCTTTACCAGATCGAGCAGGTGAATCGAGAGGAGCCAGTCGATCTAGACGAGATCGAGTAGACAAATCGAGTGGAACGGTCGATCACGAGAGGATAAACCACCTATGCGTTTAGCTTAAAAAGCAAACGAGGTGTAGATCGACCGAATCACTCGATTCTCAAAGGTAGATCGAGTAGTCTACTTGATCTGCCACTCGATCTAAGCCAAATCGACCCCCAAATCGATCATGCGGCTCGATCCAAGGAGTACAGCCTAGTTGACCAAAAGTCAAGGAGCGAGAGGGTAAAATCGATCTAAGACTCGATGCAATTTGAATCGAGTCCCTGATCGATCAAACCT
Source organism: Thlaspi arvense (assembly GCA_911865555.2). Classification (NCBI taxonomy): domain Eukaryota; kingdom Viridiplantae; phylum Streptophyta; class Magnoliopsida; order Brassicales; family Brassicaceae; genus Thlaspi; species Thlaspi arvense. The sequence continues at coordinate 27,282,438 of OU466859.2, read as the reverse complement.
CTCGATCCTAGCAACATGGGTATGAGATCGAGTCCTATATCGACCAAATAGACTCGATATCGTGCTGAGGTAACAATTTCTTTTCCATCTTCTTTTCTTTTCCTCCTGTTTTTAAATTCAAATCTTGGTCAAAACAGGAATCTTTGACCAAGAATTATGTGCCTTGACCAAGCTTTTGTCAGAAATCACTCATGCATGTGTCCAAAATTTTCTTGTCTTTAAAACCTCTCTTTCACTCTTTTGTTTCTTCACTTTGAAAATCCGATTTTCACAAAACAAAGAGAGAGAGAGAGCAAATTTGAGTTTTAAAGACTTGTGCGTTTCATTTTCCTCTAAATTCAAATGTATTTTCGTGTTATTTGATTTGCTTGCTTAATCTTTCAAGAAAATCCTTTTCTCTTGTGATTTAGGAAATGATTTGCTAGGGAATTAAGAAAAATTTTATATATAGCTAGATATTAGGAAAGAATTTGGATTTAATTCTATCTCTAGATTTTCTTCTCTACTATCTTGCTATAATTTTTATAAATTCCCCAAAAATCTAGAGCTTTAGTTAGAAGTTTTTCTTTCTTGACTAGTCTTTCTCTCAATATTCGCCGCATTTGCTCATTCTTTTGCTTGAGAATTGTGTTTCAGGTACTATGGCTCCCAAGAGAATGAGAGAAGAAACACAACAAGGAGAAGAGGGGTAACAAGTGGTTCAAGTAGAAGAAGCTCAGCCAGTACAAGAGAGGGTTTGTTGGACAAAGGAGGAAAAGTTGGCAAAGAAGAGGTTAGAGAGGCTGCGTTTTGAGCCTACTAAGTTTGCTAGTAGAGATCTATTAGGGTGGATGGGACTTCTACAAGATTTTGATTCTCTTCTCCAAGACATGGGGCTTGCATGCCTTTCAAGGATGGATTGCCCAACATATCCACAAGTCACTCTAGACTTCCTCTCTACCTTGGCGTTTTCCTATGAGAATCCGAGTCTCCCTACTTCCTCACAAGGTCATCTCACCTTCAAGGTCAAGAGGCAAGCTTATCATCTCTCCATTGAAGAGCTTTGCCAAGCTTATGGTCTCAAAGCCACGGCTAAGCAAGTAGAGTTCCTTCCTCTCAAGACCGCCAACGATTTATGGGACTTGCTTTGTGATGAAGACTACAAACCCAACACGGCTAAGATCAAGAAAGTAAGGAACCCCGTTTTGAGGTACACTCTCAAGCTGCTAGCCAACACCTTCAATGGGCGATCCGTGGCTCCTACAGTGACAAAGACCGAGCTGTGCTTTCTCTTCCAAGGTATCAAGAGTATACTTTGCAGCAGCGAAGAGGAGAACCACGAGGCGATGCAAGATGATCTTGGGAATGATGTTAATTATGGATGTATCTTGGCATCCTCTTTGGTGAAGTACAAGGCGTATGCCATGAGGTGCAAGGCGAATTCAGCATTCATTGGAGGCTTCCTTACACCGCTCTTTATTCAAGCCTGTGTACCTCTTCAAAGCTTCGAACCTTGTGCGAATAGAGCATACATGGACGAGACCTATATGCGCAATACCGATAGCTTGGGATCTACGCCAGCTCCAGGATTCTTTGTCTATCTGTTCTACAGTGATGACAAGAAGAAGAGCGTATGCATCTTACCTAATGTGGATGAGACAGACTTGGACAGCATAGGCACCATCGAGTTTTGTCCAACTCAAGAGGAGTGTTATGCACCACTTGGAGCAGCCATGATCCCAACTCAAGCCGCTCGTGAGCCCTCAGAATCACCACCCTCAGACGCAGTGATGCCAGCTGACTTTGAGCTCCCCAAGATAGATTTTGAGCCAAGGACCAAAGCAGAGAAGTTCCTAGCTTCGGTCGTGGAGGTACAGCGCAAGATAACCAAGTGGCAAGGCAAGATGATCAAGAAACTTGCCAAGAAGGTCAAGGCGCTTCATGAGAACTCACCCGCGAAGTCTAAGCAGTCCATGAGTGTGGAGGTCGAGCAGCCCGAGAAGAGGAGGAGATCGACTGGTGCGATAGTCATCCATGAGCCTCAAGGCAGCACACAACAAGCACGTAACTCCATCCATGAACTCCCCACCACAGACAAAGGCAAGGGCATAGCATGACGCTCCTCTAGCAAGAGCAGCTCCGCTGGAACATCCTCAAGTTCCAGTCGAGTTTAGCTCCACGGTACCAACAATCATCCCTTGTATATACCACGCATGTTTTAAGTTTTTGCTTTGTGTTTTGAGCTTCTCTAGGCTTTGTTTGCCACCGAGACAGGGTCATTCAAGTTTGGGGGAGTGTGTTGTGTGTTTGACATGTTTTCTTTCTTCTTATTTTCTGTTATCATCCTTTGAGTCTTGCATACATCCTAAGGCATAGAAAAGAACAAAAAACAAAATTGGTAAAATTTTTTAAAATTTTCAAAAAAATTCATGTAGTTGCACTTGCATTGTAGAATATTTTAGGATTGAGTCTATAATTTTTGAGCATTTAGGTTGTTTACATTTGCATAAGGGGTTAAAGTTTTTCTTTAAAAGGTGTTTTAAGCTCATGAATTTTTTCAAGGCCCTAGTTAGTAGTTCTTTGATGCATTGTACACTTTTGAAAGTAAGCTCTAACCATATTTGGATCATGTGTTTTGATTTTCGTGGCTTGACTTGAACATTCATGAACTGAATCTTGTCCTAATAAGTGAGAACCTTAATCTGATCTTTAATTGTCATACTTATGCATTTGAAAATGAACACATGGATCATATACATATTTAGGCTCTCTTCCTCTTTTCACCACTCTTTTGTGAGCCTAAATAGAACTCCCACAATTACCCTTACCTTCCTTGCAATCCAAATGTTCTTGTATGATATCATTATGAGGCCTCTTTCCGGTTTGAACTTGGCATAACGTGTTACGTCTAGGCGACATGATTAGGCGATATGATTAGGCTCTCATTTAATTGAAGTGAATAAAAAGGTTTTAAGCGGAAGGCTCACTGTTTTTAAAAATGAAAAGCTCTAGTTTAATTCAGAAGATAGCTCTCAAAGAAAAGAAAAAAGAAAAAGAAAATAGCCAAAAGGCCAAATGTTTAAAAAGAAAAGAAAAAAAATGAGTAGAGAGCTATCAAAAAGAAAAGAAGAGAGCTAAATGTGTTTTCAGCCTTTCCACTAACCAAAAGAGTTTTAAGATGATGCTTTTATTTGGGTTTTTGCTAAGCAAATTGCTTTGATGATGAGGGTAGTCTCTAGGAGGGCGAGTGAGCTGAAAATGAAAAGAAATGAGAGGGGTTTTAGGATCATTGTTAGTATATATGGGTAGATTAGGGTCTAGTCATGTATGCATCAATTGCCTTTACCTTTAGCATTATGCATAAGTTCATACCTTTTTGAGAGAAACCGTTGCATTATAGAACCCATTTAAATGAGATCATTCTAGTCTCATACCCTTTATCCTTAACCAAATGTGTTTGACTTTAATGTGCATAAGTGTAACACACGGTTTTGAGCTTAATGAATGTTAAAGGATAGGATTCTTGGATTGTTTGGGATATGAGAGTCACGATTTGAGATTCATTATGTGATGAGTATGGCTATGTTCTTAGGAGTATGAGTGTGTGCACTGCATCTTAGGATTAAGAACTAGGACCATTGACTTGATTCATTTGAAAAACACTTTTGCAAGAAGCTTAAACCCCCGTTTTTAAAACCTCTTCTCCCTTCTTAAAATTTGTTTGCTTGAGGGCAAGCAAAAGGCAAGTTTGGGGGAGTTGATATTCCTATATATTTTGCATATTTTGCATGCATTTAGGATAGTTTTCATGCATTCATCTTGCATTATAGGCTAGTTTGCACCTTTTTAGCTCCTAGAGCACTTTTGCATTAGCATTCGCATGTTTCTTGCATTATGCATCACATTCAGGTTGTTTTTGGACACTTTGGAGCTGTGGAGGATTCATGGACATGCTAAGGCTCGTGAGGAAGCTTGTGGACACTTGGAGAACTCAACCATTCAGCAAAAGGACCCGAGATCGAGTAGCAGATCGAGCAAGGCAGGTCGATCTAGACGAGATCGACCAGAAGATCGACTGAGCCCGGATCATTTCAAGAAGGGATCGAGGATGGGATCGAGTGAGAAGATCGATCGAGAGTACGAACGTGGGCCATGCCATGCAGATCGAGGGCCAGATCGAGTTCCCAACCCGATCATCAAAGGATAGACTCAAAGATCAAGCAAAGTCATCCGATCCAGGAGAAGATCGAGCCGGAGATCGAGTGACCCGAGTCGATCCCAGACTAACCTTATCCATCCAGCTGGTTTTGGTAGCTAGCGAAGGTGCGATTTAGCCAGGCAAACCGCAGCCATCACTTTCATTATCCTCCAATTCTGTCTTTACTTTTTTCGTTCTCCTCTGGCTTAGGCAATTTCGCCATTGTAGACCTTAAGCTTTTCAGTTTTTAGAACTTTAAATCTTTGAATATCAAACAAGTTGTTCCTTTAATCATGCTTAGTTTCTTGTTTATTGCTTGCGATTCAATCTTAAATATGTGTAGTGAGTAGTTTTTTTGGGTTTTTGGGGTTGAGGTGATTCAAAAGGGTTGAAAAGGGTTTAAAGCTTTGTGTTTTCTTTGATCTTCACACTTTCTCTTCTAGGATCTTGGGATCTTAAAGCCTAGAGAGCCTTGGAAAAGATCTCTATGAACCAAAGGCTGTCTTACCTTGACAGGATTCAGATGTCTTGGGAAACCAGATCCTAGAGGCTAATCCTTCCTTTCCCATACGCCATGGTTGTTTAGGGGATTAGTTAGGTTATTATTTGAAATCTGTCTTTCTTGCTCTTCGATCACTTTTTCCACCAAACGCCATGGGTTTGGAGAAGAGATTGAAGAAGTGAACCATACCACACGCCATGGATGGTTTTTTTTTTGTTTTCAAGGCTTAGAGAAACCTCTTAAAAGAGTAAATCTAAAAGTTTTCAAACCAAAGCTTGAATCTTTGTTACCCTGGAATATGACCCTCAACCCTAAACCCTCCTTTTTAGTGTTTTAAAACTTCTGTTAATCATTCGCTTGTCATTTAGCTTGCATCTTGTTCATCAAAAGTCATATCGCTTTAAGTTGTTTGCTTGATTGATCCATTCTGCTCGATCTAGTGCTCGATCTGGTGGTCGATTCAATAGTCGATTTTTAGTTCTTAGTAGCTTTGCATTTTTCATCTGTTGCTTGTTCCTCGTGGTAGTTAACCCTCTTCCAGGGATTTTAAAATTGTTTTGCATTGCATTGGATCGTTGCATTTAGTTTCCTAGATTTTACCAATCATTTTACCAATCTGCTTAGATTTGCTCATCCCTTGCATTCTTAGTGTTCTTCCTGCATCCTAGATTGTATTGATTCCTCTTGCACATTATACTACATCTTTGTGCTCCTTGAGTTTTGATAACCTCCTGCTTGCATCAGTAAAAACCTGTTATTAACTTGCATTTGTAATCTCAGCTTGGAGACTTTGGCCTTACTTTCAGTCACACACAATTGCCTTACTTATTAGCCAGCCGCTTTGGACCATCATGCACAGCCCAAGCCAATCTGGCCCAATGGCTAAATGGGTGGTGGAGATATCTGAGTATGATATCGAGTACAAGATCCAAACAAACGCCAAATCCTAAGTTCTCGAGGATTTTATTATTGAGACACTACCCGAGCTTGCCATTCAAGAAAAACCTCTCACGCCAAAGTGAATATTATAGGTCGACGGAGCATCGTCAAAGCAAGGCTTGGGCGTAAGCATCAAGTTGGAATCCCCCACCAGTAAAATCCTTGAGAAACTCTTTTAACTCGATTTTCAAGCGTCCAACAATGACTCTGAGTATGAGGCATTAATCGCCAAGTTTTGACTCGCAAAAGGAATTAGGGCTAAGAATGTCAAATCCTTATGTGATTCTCATCTTGTTGCCAATCAATACAGTGATGACTACAAAACAAAGAACGAGCGCATGAAAACTTACCTTAAGATGGTCATAAATTGGCAAAAAAAGTCTAACTCGCTCGAGCTCACTCAGATACCACGTACTAACAATACTGCCATCGATACCTTGGCGGCGCTTGCCTTAGCAACTTATTCGGCACTTCGTGGAACCATTCCAGTTGAAACTATCGATCAGCCGAACATCTAATTTCCTAAGGGAACCTGTAACATGGAAATTAATGAAGAAAATGAGGCCAACAATCCAATGGATACATATATTAAAGAAGGAACACACTTGTGGCAAGATGAAATCAAGAGATTTCTCGACAACAGAAATGATCCCCAAGATAGATGGAGTCCTCTAGTCGCATCGCACTACTCCAAGAACAGCAACCGGCACAACATCATTCTCTTTAACTCCTGAATGCAAAGCGCTGGCCCAGCTGAAATACATGTTGCAAGCACCTGCAGAACAATGATAGTGGATGATCCTAAGCCGAATGATGTCAAAATCATGGATAACCTTGACAACCTCAAAAATATCAGAGAACAAGAGTTACTTTGTATGCAGAACTATCATGAGCAAGCGGTCGGTACTACAAGAGAAAAGTACTGAACATACTCTTTACCCTTCATTACCTAATCCCTTGCAATGTCCGATTTAAAACTAATACCAAGAACACTGGGAAGCTTCGAGTTCATTAGGAAGGATCCTTCCGCACCACAAAGATCGTTAAACTATGCGGCTACGAGCTAGTAGAATAGGATGGTATCCAATGCCACACTGCTGGAACTCTTTGAATTTAGAGAAGTATTAAGCCTATATCGTCAAGCGCTAAAAAAATGTGATCAGCTCGACATTGAAAAAACATCTTTAACAAACATAAATTCTTCTCAAATAAAGCTATTCTATACGCATGCATTCATAATGGTGTTGACGTGTTGGCCAAACACTCTACCAGCACCCGCATAATTAACAACGTGGGCTGATCACCACCCCCTTAAGGCTTTGGTTTAATTTAAGTACTTCCAAAGTCTAAAACTCGCATGATTCTACGCCATATAAAACAACTCTGGCTGAAGACATCTTTGCACGTTTTGTATTCGACTTAAAAATTGTAAATGGTATAAGTCGAGCAAACAGCCATCATCTCTAACCCGACCTAAAGCATGGCCCCCGCATCACAAATCAAAAAGCACTTACTTGTCAAAGTTCTTTAAAACTGAGAAAGTAACACAATAATTTTTATGTCTTGAGTGCAATATCAATGCACTATATGTAATATAATGGCAAAGAATTTAATCAATCCAAACAATGGAAGTTAGAGGAGATGCACGTAACTTGTAGAGCTAGGCAAATATATTTTAAAAGAGGTTCACAATCAAACAAGGCAAGATTGCAAACAAGTAACCAAGTGACAAGAGTAAACAAAGTTATACTAGATTAAGTTTGAGTTCACAAAAGAGTGCAACTCTGCTTTTGAACAGATCAAACAGGCTCTGGTTACAGCTCTTGTTGTGCAGCCTCCAGATTGGGACTTGCCTTTTGAAGTGATGTGTGATGCCAGTGATTTTTCAGTTGGAGCAGTGCTGGGACAGAGAAAAGACAAGAAGCTCCACACCATTTACTATACAAGTAGGACTTTGGATGATGCTCAGAAGAACTATGCAACAACTGAGAAGGAATTATTGGCTGTTGTGTTTGCATTTGAAAAGTTCAGACAATATCTTGTTGCAAGCTTGGGGACAGTTTGGCTGCGATTTGTGCAAGCGTGGGGACACCTTTTAAAGAGAAAGTTTATGGTTTGGATGATCCAAAGAGGCCCTGGTATGCTGATATTGCCAATTACCTTGCTGCAGAAGATGAACCACATGATTTCAAAGGGTATGCCAAGAAGAAGTTCTTGAGAGAACTTAGGAGATTCTATTGGGATGAGCCATATCTATACAAGAATTGTGCTGATGGGATTTACAGGAGATGCATAGCGGAAGAGGAAGTCCAGGACGTCATGTTTCACTGTCATGGCTCAGAATATGCTGGACACTTTGCCACATTCAAAACAGTCTCCAATGTTTTTCAAGCTGGTTTTTGGTGGCTTACTATGTTCAGGGATGCCCAGGCATTCATTACAAGCTGTGATACTTGTCAGAAAAGAGGAAAGATCAGCATCAGACATGAGATGTTACAGAACTTCATTCTTGAAGTTGAAGTCTTTGATTGTTGGGATATTGACTTCATGGGACCTTTTCCCTCATCTTATGGGAATAAATACATTCTGGTTGCTGTTGATTATGTATCTAAGTGGATAGAGGCGTTGGCTACTCCTACTAATGATGATGCAGTGGTTTTGAAGCTGTTTAAAACTATTATCTTCCCCAGATTTGGTGTACCGCGAATTGTTATAAATGATGGTGGTTCCCACTTTGTTAACAAAGTTTTTGATTAGATGCTGAAGAAGTATGGTGCACAGCACAGAGTGGCCACGCCCTACCATCCCCAAACAAGTGGACAAGTAGAGGTTTCCAACAGACAGATCAAGCAGATTCTAGAAAAGACCGTTGGGAAGACAAGGAAAGATTGGTCAGCAAAACTGGATGATGCATTATGGGTTTACAAGACAGCATATAAAACGCCACTTGGGACCACACCATTCCATCTGCTCTATGGCAAGGCGTGCCATCTACCAGTAGAGCTAGAGTTCAAAGCAGAATGGGTTATCAAGAAGCTGAACTTCAATCTGAAGCCTGCTGCAGAGAGGCGCTTGATTCAGCTCAATGAACTGGATGAAATCAGATATCTGGCCTATGAAAACTCCAAGTTATACAAGGAGAGGACAAAGGCATATCATGATAAAAAGATCATCTCCAGACATTTCGAGCCCAATGACCAGGTACTACTTTACAACTCTCGTTTACAACTTTTTCCTAGTAAACTGCATTCTCGATGGCCAGGTCCCTTCACTGTCAAAGAAGCTCGACCACATGGTGCCATTGTCCTGATAAACTCCAAAGGAGAGGAGTTCATTGTCTATGGACAGAGGGTGAAGCATTATTGGGCGTAAGCCGTGATTCCAGCAGGACACATTGTGTCTCTGGATGATGCACCAGCTGTCTAAACAGCAAACCAAAGTCGAGCTAATGACTTTAAACAAGTGTTTAGTGGGAAGCAACCCACTGGTAAGTTGTATATTTTGTACTTAGTTTTATTTTTCGTGCTTTCAATTTTATTCAGTTAAAAAAAAATAATAATAATAATAAAAAAAAAAATTTTGGGTGACGCTCGTCACCCGTAGAAGTCGAGCACGGGGTTTTTATTTTCTTCTTTTTCTTCCCCCGAACTCATTCTCAATTATAACGAACACTTAAGTAATTTTAAAAAATCCTTAACTTTATATTTTTTTAACCAAATTGAGTGATTCAAAAGCCTAATCCGTGCGGATTTTGGCCTTCTTTCACAATATCAATTCTGTTTTCAAGATCTGCAAGGTATGTGTTCGGAATCCCCAATTTTTAGTCCGCCCTAGGTTAGGTAAAATTTGGTTTTCGACTTGATTAGCTTGATTTAACTGTTGAATCATGATTAGTTAGGTTGTATTAGAAGAATGATACCATCCTTGTGTGATTTAATCGGTTGATTTGCAAGTTTTTGAAGTTTCGAGTTCATGATGAAATTTGTAAAAATCTGGAAATTTTGGGTGATTTGGATTGAACTGACGATTGAATTGTGTTCCTGGTAGTGTTGTTGTTGATCGCCATCAGTTATTTCACCTTGATTGATTGATTTTTTTTTTTTTCGAAAATTTGCTGATTTTTTGGTGATGTTTTTGGTCTATTTTTGTCTTGAATTTTCAGATGCCGAGACAGGAGAAACGACTGCGACAAGGTTCGTCTTCGAGCACTGCATCAGGATCAATAAAATCGTTCGGTTCTTACCCAGTTTGCAGGCCTCCATGGCCCAAGCGAGATTATCCAAAAATCGCCTAAGGGGTGGCTTGGGCAGGGACTCCGAAGCAGGAAATATCACGGGATACCTGCATACTACGTGATATTCAGTGGGATGAGTATGACACGCTGTTCTACAATGCATGGCAGGATGTGAAGATTATCCTTACTAGATTCGCAGATGCTGCTGTTCTACAGAAGATGGGCATCTTCGAGGAGGTTGTGGAGACTCTGGAGAGGATCAGGATGGGCACTATGCCATTCCAGTAGTATGATCTGCACCCATATTTGGTCCACCAGTTTCTCTCTACTGCTCGCGTTTACTACGCGAATGAGCTGGCCAAGCGTGCGCAGGAAGGCACATTGACATTTCTGATCCGCGGGGTTCGCTACAGGATCAGTTTGATGGAGCTCTGCGAGATCTATGGCTTCTCTGACTATAACACAGGCGTTCTCCTTCCCTCACAGTGGACCCACATGCAGACTTTCTGGTCCAAGTTCGGGAATGGAGTATGACAGCAAGACTAGCACGCAGACAGAGGTTCGACATCCTGCCTTGAGGTACATTATGCGCCTTCTTGGCAACACTATATTGTGCAAGTCTACGCTGAGCAAGACATGGGTTAGTGAGCTGATTCTCCTTTACTACGGATTCACTGCGATGCTCGATGAGGTGATACATATATATAGCATGATTCGCGCCTACTTGGGCGCTGTTTTCGCTGAGCATTTGGTCTCCTTGAAGACCAAACCATTCACCAGTCCGGGGGGAGAAGACTGAGAGTGTTGGAAGCCATCTGACACCGATCTTCCATCATTTCCAGATCGATGTCACTCCTTGCAGCCTTCGCAGTGACAGATCACACATGGATGATTAGCATCTGCGCCATGTTACTTGGCTCAAGATTGGAGTTGTCTGGACTTTTACTACTACTGCTGGAGAGTATGTTGGCATTAAGTTGCCACAGAGAGCGCTCACGATGATCCAGGGTGTCACACACCAGCTGCTCTTTCTTCCAGACCGGAGTCTGCTGCGCCCTTTACCTCTGCATCCTGCTAGAACTGCCACTGCTGGCGCTTCTACTGCTGTTGCTGCTGTTGCTGAACCATCTCGATGCCAGACCACTACATCCACTGCTTTCAGGCGTCCTCCACAACCACAGACACCCATGGACATGGCTGCTTTTCAGGAGTATGTCATTGACAGCTTTGAGATACTCTGGGATGCTGTTGCTACACTTAGCAACTGTGGTTGTGTCCGCCCACATTACACCACTGAGCCCTGCGAGGATGAGGACTGAGCCTCTACTATCTGGTTACTTATTTCTATTTCTCTTTTCTTTTATTTTCTTTTGAGTCATTTTTATGTTTTCTTTGAGTCAGTTGTCAGTTACTTTGATGATGTTTTGTAAGATTGTTGAACCAGGTTCTTATTGCTATGTTCTGATGTTATTAATTGTGTGTTTGAGTGCTCTAATAGTCTAACTTTAGAGTACACATGACAACATTACGTTAATAACTATCCAACTTGACAATTCTGCAATACAGGTCGCGGTGACGCTCGTCACCAGACTGGTGACGCTCGTCACCCGACCCTTTGCGAGGTAACACTTTTTCACCATGGTTTAACGAGTTCTCATTCATCTTTTTGACCATTTCTTGGCTTAATAACACTGGGGACAGTGTTGTTTAAGTCTAGGGGAGGTGGTTACTGACATTGTGTGCTTTGTGTCATGTTTATACAGTTTTAAAATTGAGTAAAAAAACCTGTTTTTACAAAGTCAAAATTTTGAAATTGTCAGTTTTTCTTGGAACTAACCGTAGGACGTTGATACTTATAAGAACCATTGTAACAGTAGTTGATTAAGAGTCTTACTAAGTTGAAAGTCATAAGTAGATCAGTCTAGCAATGAAGGTTTAGGTTCTTAGAGAATCTTGAAAATTTTCTGTTAGCTCCACTTTAATGAACTATAAACTTCTTATCTTGGGGCTTGATTCTTATTGATCTTGATTCTCTCTTTCAGAACTGACAATGAGGTTAAGATACAATGTCTCTTTGATCTTTCCTGATGTAGTTTTTAAAAGTGTAAGTCCAAAGAATGGTGCATTCATGACCATGTCTCCTCACAAGGAACAACAGTAATGAACACACTCAAGAACCTGTCTCCTCACAAGGAACACAAGTATTGAGTAGCACCATATCTTAGACTGTTAAAATTGAGAAAAAGAAGTGAAAATCGAAAAATCAGAATGAAAAAGATCAAAGGAAGAGAAAATAGGAGAGCTGTGTTGAGACTACTTTGTTCAGTTGTCAAGGAAGGGAAAAAAATATGTAAGTGATTGAGATGATAAAACCTTGATGAGATATTACACTTATATAAAAAAAAGGAGTTAACAACAGAGATTTCGGATTTCTAGAAGGAATTTGGACTGGACTTGAGAGATTTGCTAAGCATGTGATGATTAGACTGAAATTTGATCTTGTGTTGACTCTGTGGTATGTGGATTCGAAAGTTCTTCCTAATGTGGTGTTCCTGATGTGTGACTAACTGTTTCTTGTTTTCAAACCTCGACCATGTTCTTTGTCTGATGTTTGCTTGAGGGCAAGCAAAAGCTAAGTCTGGGGGAAGTTGATGTATCATGGTTTTTATAGTTTTTTTACCATGATATAAGTCCTTTTTATTGAGTCTTTTTGGTCTTTTTAGTGTCCTAGTAGAGTCTGTGCAGATTATAGCATGTCTAGAGCATCATTGGGGATATTGAAGCTTTTTGGAGCATTTCAAGTTGAAGCCACGAAGTGCCTAGCTCGGAGAAGAAAGTATGCGTTTTGGTGATGCTCGTTACCATCCTTGGTGACGCTCGTCACCCACCAAGGAAGGAGCGTGGTTTGTTTGTTAAAAGTATGATGATTATTTGCACAATTGGCCCAGAAGTTCTAATAATTGCAAGAAGGCCTGAGATCGTGTTTAGCCTCTATTTATTAGGTTTTTCAGCCATTGTTGGTTTTTATCTTAGTTTTTAAGAATTCAGAGAGTTTGAGAGAGATTTATTCAGAGCTTTTTGGGGAGACAGATCCTGTACTCTTTTGAGAAGATTTCGAACCCCCTTATTCTTTAACTCTTTCTCTTAATGCAATTTTATTCAGTTATGTTTTGTGATCCCATAATCATGTCTGAGTAATCTGCTAGTTAAGTTAGGGCTTTTTCATAAGTTGATGAAGAGTTTGTAGAATCGCTACCTGTTAGGAATATCTTTTGGTTTTTCATCTCTGCTTGCTTTAAAATCGAATTTCTTAGACACATCATCTAGAAATCCGAAAATCATAGGTTGTTAAATATATGTGAGAGCATTATTCATAACCTGAACTAGTATTTGATGAGCAAAACAACTTAGTGCAAAGAGATTTGGCTTAGAAGTTTTGTGAACAATTGAATTTGATCCTATTGCATGTTTAGATTCTTAGGATTTGCAAAGAGATTTAAAACTCTGTGATTTAGACATAGTTAACTTCTGCAATGAGAACTGATTAGTTATATATTTGCCATTCATGTTCAAAACGGTTCTTAATCATTCATGATTCATGCATTCTACATTCTTGGATTCAACTTGCGAACTATCCTGACTTAGCACTTTTAGTCTACTGAAACTTAGATCAACAACCAAATTTCGTTTGCTTATATTTAATTTATCTTTCGCATTACATACATCGCATACTGCTTAGCTTAATCTGAACCTACATTCGATAGTGTAGTTTTATAATTATTTTAAACTTTTTAATTAAATTTATTTTTATATTTTTATCCTAAAATATATAGATATATTATGAAGTTATTAACATGTGCTAATTGTTTTAAAACTCCATCCATATTTATACGCTGTCATAAGTATTTAAGTTTTGCACTACATATTTTCTATTCCATTGGCTTCTACCTTTTTTTTATATTGCTTATTTCTCGCAATGGTTAACTTTTTCATTTTAAATTGAATAACTTTTTCATTTTTCATAAATTTTAGAAAATCTAACTCATTCTGAAGCACAAATAGTCATGCTTTTATTATTATTTTTTTCTTCGTATAGATCAAGTTCATTTGATGTTATATTATTAAACACTTTAGTTTTCTTTATTCATATAAAAAATTTATTTATTTTTACAATAAAATAGATATGAATAATTTTACTTTACTTTTATACATATATCTTTCCGGTTTTCTTTTTAAGTTTGATAACTCTGCAATTTCTTCCGTCATATTTCGTATTTGTTTGCATTCCAACTTCTTTTCCACATTCTCTTTGTTTATATGTGAAAAAACATTTTGATTTTTTTTTTGTAGAGAATTTGTAGTTTTTATGATTTATAAAATAAGTATTTATTTTATATAAATAATTTTACTTTAGTTTTATATTTATATATACGCAACAACTATTATGTGCAAGTTCTTTCATTGCTCGATTTTAACCTCTCTTTCCACATTGTGTTTGTTTCTTATTAGAATTAGCATTTTTTTTATAAAAAACATACAGCTTTTCTGTTTTGTAAAATTGGTATTTTGTTTTTAAGTTAATAACTTAAAATGCCCAAAAAACCTACATAAATATAATCCCACATTAGTTATTATCATGTGAAAACCCAAAATACTTAAAAGTTCAAAAATAAAAATAAAAATGCTGATGTAGACACTCTAGATAGAGAGAAACTTTTCTAATTATATATATGATTTTTCCATAAACATATTTTCTGCTCAATTCCACCTGAGAAGCTAAAAGCACAAAATTGCGATCAAATCAACAAATTGCGTTTAATAAATACTGATTGTCTAAAGTTGATTTGATCCAAATCCAGCAAACCAATTAGTTAGCAAAATCCAACTCAACAATTTTAATTAAAATAGGAATTAAACGCAGATACAAATAGAGAGAGAGAGAGAGAGAGAGAGAGAGAGAGAGAGACTCCATGGTTCTAGTCAGAAAATTCAATAAGAATTTCGTATCTCTTATTAACACCGTCAGAGCTACCACCGTGGGGCTATCGGGACTCGACATCCTTGTGATGGTGTTAGGGTTAGCACTTAGAGGGATTTAGAATATTCTATCTTGGAAGAAATTTTAGGTTCTCTTGAAGCAAACACAGCTGTTGCTGTGTGCGTAAATTAGGAATTGATCAGTGTCACATTATGGGTCTATTGAGATCTCTGTAAGAGTGTATCATTCCGATTAAACAAGTTCTTGTGAATTGTTTAAGCGATTTCTAATAAAGAATTTTTGGTTTCAAGTTGAATTCTAGTATATTCGAAATTCTTATATACTTTCAAGTATCCTTGGTTTACATTTGGTATCAGAGCGGGCCACCTTATAGGTCAGCAGACTTATCTTACAGGTTGAGATCTTGTGGTAACCATGGATACTATGAGGGAGCTCATCGCAGTTCAAAAGCCTGTGATGCTTGATGCTGGAAACTTTGGTTACTGGAAAGCCAGGATGTGTCATCTTATACGTGGGATAAATGAAGATGCCTAGACAGCTGTAGTTGATGGCTGGGAACCTCCAACGATTTTAGTAGAAGAAAAATCAGAGGACAAGACGGTCCCATCCAAGACTGTTGTGTAACCTAAACCTAAGGAGAGATGAACTGAAGCTGACAAAAACGCATCGAAATTCAACTCAAAGGCCATGACAGCTATTTTTGGTGCAGTTGATCTAGATCAGTTCAAGATCATACAAGCTTATGAGTCAGCAAAAGAGGCATGGGATACACTTGTCAATTACTTTGAAGGAGATACAAGTGTCAGAAGAACTCAGATATATCATCTTGCATCTCAATTTGAAAACCTCAGGATGGTTAAAGATGAGTCTATAGCAAGCCTTACTGGCAAGATCAGCACAATTGCTAATGAAGCATATGTTCTAGGAAAGAAATACAAAGAGAAAAAACTGGTTAAGAAACTGCTTTGATGTCTACCTCTGAAGTATGCTGCCTACAAAGCTGTACTGAAGTACTCGATGAATATAGATGACATGAAGTTTGCCAAACTTTGTGGGATGCCCAAGGCTGAAAAAATGGAAGCAGCTGCTGAAGAACCTGATCGTCAGAAGGGAATAATATTCATGGCTGAAAAAGATGATGTATGAGTCAAACAAATTGAAGAAAATCTTAGCCTCATTGCCAGAAACTTCAATAAGATGCTTAAACGAGTTGAGAAAGTACAAAACAGGGTGTTTAGATAAGATCGGAGGAATGACTCTGAAAAAGGATACATATATGATGGTGAAAGGACAAGTAAGAAGAAGGATCTTCAATGCCACGAATGTGAAGGCTTTGACCACTTCAGAAACGAATGTCCCCTGGTCAAAAGGAGAGAACTAAAATGTCGAGAGTGCAGAGGATTTGGCCATACAAAGGCAAAGTGTCCGAGTTGAATATGGAGTAAAGATAAATCGCTGGTGGTCTTCAGTGAAAGTGATTCAGATGAAAATAGTGATGATTCGAACCAGGAACTCATGCTTAACTTTGTTGCCTTCACATCCCAAGAGAATGATAGTGCCATAGGATTTGAGAAGCAAAGTGACTCCAAATCTGATGATGATGTAGGTTTTGACATTACTTAAGAATATAGTGACCTATACAACAAGAATGTGGTCTTAAGTAATGAGAACCTGCAACTAATCAAGGAAGTGGCTATGATGAAAGCACAACTCAACATACTTGAATTTGAAAGAGATGAAGTCTCTAAAGGTAAAGAGAAGGAGTCCACGACAGATATTGCAGATACTGAGACTCTCAAGAAAGAACTGCAAAGCGAAAAAGAGAAAAACAAAGTACTGAAAGTTAACATCAAACGCATTATGTCTGCTTGCGTAGAAGACGAATAAAAGGTGATATGCTCAAATTAACCCTTAGAGCTACTCTCTCAAATTAAGAGATCACTGTAGTACTTAGGGATCGAATCCACAAGGACTTAAGGCTATCACTCAACAGATTTTAGATTCAAATGAAGCTAAGCAATAAATAATGAAATGAAAATAAAATAACAACGAAAGCAATGATGTCAGGGGCGGATTGTAGGTTCTTAAAATCAGAAGACAAGACCCTAGGCAATGGGAAATTCGCAGGTTGACTTAAATCGCAGACTACGAACTGAAAGGAATATTTATTAAAACGTTCTAGAATTCGAAACGCTAATGTAAAACCAATCGACTTCCGTCACAAAGATTAACTATGATCAGATTCCAGAATTCCAAATTCCTTTGTAAATTCTAACAACCTAAACATGCACTATAGATCAGGTTCGATATGTTCACAAAATCACTAATCCAAATTCCTTTGCAACTAGTTATTTTGCTCATCTAAGATAGTTCTGGTGATTAACAATGTTTCCACATTCCATTAAACAACCTAAGATTTGATTTCTAGGTTATCAATCTTAAAACCAGTATTAAAGCAATCTAGATGAAGAACCAAATGATTTATCCTTCCAGTTTTGTAGTTCTAACAATTCATTATCAACTCTTTAATAACCCAAAACCTAACTAGCAGATTACTCAGACATAGCAAGTGAAACACAAATCATGACTGAATAATATTGCATTAAGAAAATAGAGTAAAAGATGAAGGGGTTCGAAATTCTTCTCTACAGAGTATGGGTTTGTCTCCCCAAAAGTTCTTAATCTAATCTCTCTCTTAGTCTCAATGATAATCAGAATGATTGCCTAACAATGGCTTAGTAAACCTAAATACAAGTCTAAACACGAACTGGGGCAAAACTGCAAATAGTGGAAAACTTCTGGGCCGAGTTGTAATTTCGTCCAATAAGTTTTTATGCTTCTTCGTGACCACGACCGGTGTCGATCGACACCAAGTAGTGGGTGTCGATCGACACCCTGCTCCTTAATGCCCTCCGACTTGGTCCTTTCAGCATCAACTTCAGCATAGCTCCAAAAGATTCCAGAATCCACAATTATGCTCCATTTGTACCTAGACCTGCAAAGACTCTATAGGACTCGAAAAATACCAAAAAGACTCTATAAACAAGACTTATATCATGGTCAAAAACCAGAAAAAACCATGATATATCAACTCCTCCAGACTTATCTTTTGCTTGCCCTCAAGCAAACATCAGACACAGAATAGAGTAGAGGTATGAAAACACAGAAAAAATCAGTAAGACATCAGGAACACCACATTGATTAACACTTTTCAAATTCACATACCACAGGGTCAACACAGGATCAAATTTCAGTCTAATCATCACAGGCTTAGCAAATCTTTCAAATCCAGTTCAAGCTCTTTCAAGAGATTCGAAATCTCTACTGTTAAACTCCTTATTTCTATCTAAGTGATGTCTCATCAAGGTTTTATCATCTCTATCACTTATAGATTCTTTTCCCTTCCTACACAACTGAACAAGCAGTCTCAACACAGTTCTCCTATTTTCTCTTCTTGTGATCTTTTCTTTCTGATTTTTTTTATTTTAAGCTCTTTCTCATATTTTAATAGTCTAAGATATGGTGTTACTCAATACTTGTGTTCCTTGTGAGGAGACAGGTTCTTGAGTGTGTTCACTACTGTTGTTCCTTGTGAGGAGACAGGGTCATGAATGCACCAAACTTTTTGACTCAAAATCTTTTAAGCTCATTCAGGGAAGATCAAAGAGAAACTGTGTTTTAACATACTTGTCAGTGTTAGAAGAGAGAATCAAGAACAGAGAGAGTCAAGCACTAAGACAAGAAGTTTTAAGTTCATTTAAGTGGAGCTAACAACAAATTTTTCAGATTCTCTAAGAACCTAAACATTCATTGCTAGACTGATCTACCTATGACTTTCAACTTAGTAAGACTTGCAATCAACAACTGTGGCAATGGTTCTTATAAGCATCAATGTTCTGTGATTTGTACCAAGAAAAACTGACAATTTCAAAAATTTTGACTCAATAAGACAGGTTTTGACTCAACTTTGAGACCCAATAAATACAAAACAATATAAACAATGTCAGCAACGACCTCCCCCAGACATAAACAACACTGTCCCCAGTGTTATCAAGCAAGGAGTTGGTAGAAAGAGGCAATGAAACGGTTTGTACATAGATGAGAAAGTGGTACCTGTGACTGCGCGTGGTGTCGATCGACACCCTGTCTGAAAACAGAATGGGATGACCCAAACATGTGTATGTGTTGCAAGTTAGATTGTTAGCTGATGTTCTCCAAAATCAGGACTGTTAAGAACACTCAAGCAAACAATTAAAAGCAACAACATAACCCATAATCTCATCAGTTCAAACAAATTTCAAGACAAAATCAAAGCTGACAAACTGACTCAAGACAAAGACATAAAAAACTGACTCAAGAGAAAATGAAAAATAACAAAGGGAAGAGAAAAGGTAACCAGGATAGCTAGAGGAACTAATCCTCATCCTCAGGATCAGGTGAATGTGGGCGAACACAACCGCAGTTGGAGATCACCGAGACAGCGTTCCATAACACCTGAATACTCTGCACCACATAACACTGAAATGTAGCCTGCTCCATCGGAATGTCGGGAGTCGGTGGTAGTGTATATCGACCAATCGGCGGAGGCAGCGTCCGTGGTAGAGAGGGGTGACGAGAGGAACCTCCAGCAAGGCCCTCAACAGGCGCATCCTCAGCAGCAGAAGCAGCAGCGTGGGAAGATCCTCCTCTGCGCCTAGTAGCTGGCGCGGATCGTAGCAGTGTAGCATCAGGCTGGAAGCTGAGGGAGTCTGTCTGCAGTGTAGTGAGAGCAGTCTGAGGCAGCAGAATAAGGCATCGCTGACCAGTGTGACTAACGAAGCTCTATAGCGGCTCATCTCCTACGATCAAGTGTGTCCTCCTCAAGTAGTCCATGCCAATGAGGTGGCGCTCAGACACAACTCTGCAAGTCAAAGTGTCAATGCGGAAGTAGCGGAAGATGGGGGGTGAGGAGGCTGCCAATACTCTTGGGTTTGCCCCGAGCTCCAGTGAATGCCTTGGTCTTCAGTGAGGCCAAGTGATAGGCAAAAATGGCACCCATGTTGATATCGCTGTCAACCGGATACTCCTCTGTCAACACATCCTCAATGCCGTAATACAGGAGAGTCAACTCAAAAACTCTCATCTTCCCGGGCTCAGACTTGCACAGGAGAGTAGTGGAGATAAGGCGGACCAGGTAGCGCAGCAACGGATGGCGCACATCAGTCTGAGTAGACCTCTTGAAATCATACATCCCATTCCCGAAATGGGACCATAAATTCTACATGTCAGGAAACGGCATCGGGAGGGAGACGCCACTGCGCTCTGGATCGAACCCGGAGATGGTACAGAGCTCAGGAAACGTGATCCTGTACCTGATGCCTTTGATGAGGAAAGTGAGAGTCCCCTCATCTGCTCTCCTCACGATGTCATTGGTGTAATACACCCTCGCCGTGGCAATGAACTGGCGGACTAGCTCTGGGTATAAATCGTACTGCTTGGTCGCCATGGTACCCAAACCAATCTTCTGCAGCACGCGCAAAGCCTCCTCCTTGAGCCCGAGGCGGCGCAATGTAGCCTCATCTGCGAACCGGGTAGGCGCAAAGTCCATCTTCAGCCAGGCATTGTAGAACAAGCTGTCGTAATCGTCCCACTCCTCACTGATTTTCCAGAAGATGCAATCGCTTTTTGCCACTTCCTTCGCCGGAGTATCCTCCCAAACCCTCTCCATCGGAATCCTCAACCCCTCTCTTCGGGGCTATGGAGGAAGAGCTGGTATAGCAGGTGCTGGGTTGGAGGATTCTCCGGTCGCGGTGCGTGATCGCTTGCTGTTTCGTCGAGCCGTCTGCACTCAAAATACCAAGAACACAAAAATTCCCAAAATGAGGCCAAAAATCGAAATTTTGAAAATTCAAAATCTGGCCTATATCATCATTGGTGAACCTAATCAGCAACTTAGTGATCACTAATCACAAACAATTCCAGTCTAAAACCCCAAATTCGGACCTAATTATGCAAAATTGATCATCAATCCGAAAATTTCAAAATTTTGGAAAACAATCATTAATAACTGAGAGGCAAGGTCGAATTCGTCCTAAACAACCTAGAGAAACATGATTCAAGTCCTATATCAAGCAAAAACAGATCAAATCGGAAGTTTCAAACCTTGGTGTCGAACTGAAAAATTGAGTTTCGAGTGTCATACCTTGCAGATCGTATGAGTGAGTTAGATATTCAGAATCAGTACGAAATTCTGCCTAGGATAGGCTTTTGAATCACTCAAATCCGTCAACAAACAAGGAAGTTGCGAATTTGTGGAAATTTTGACAGGTTTCGGTTTTGAGAAAAAAGTGAAGAAGAAGAAGAAACCCGACGAGTTTAAAAGGACTTACCTGATTAATGACGGTGTCGATCGACACCAGGGGGTGGGTGTCGATCGACATTGGTCAGTGTCGACCAGGGTGTCGACCTTGGTCGACAGGTGCTCGCCTCGACACCCTGAACATTTTTTTTTTTTGACTAAATACACGAAAATAAGTTAGTAAAAATCAAAAATTAGACTAAGTATGTACACTTACCAGTGGGTTGCCTCTCGTTTAACGTCATTAGCTTGACTGTCCTCAGTATCAGGCTGTGGGTGCATCTGCCAAAGGTACAATCTGTCCTTCGGGAATCGCGGCTTGCGTCCAGTAATGTTTCACCCTTTGCCCATTGACAACAAACTCCCTGCCTTTTGGAGTTGACAAAACAACTATGCCATATGGTCTGGCTTCCTTGACTGTGAAAGGACCTGACCAACGAGAACGCAACTTTCCAGGAAATAATTGTAAACGTGAGTTATACAAAAGTACCTGGTCATTTGGTTCAAAGTGTCTGGCAAAGATTTTCTTGTCATGGTAGGCTTTGGTCCTCTCCTTGTACAGCTTTGAGTTCTCATAAGCGTGATGCCTGATCTCATCTAACTCATTGAGCTGTATCTGGCGCCTCACTGCTACAGATTTCCAGTTAAAGTTCATCTTCTTGACAGCCCAACTTGCCTTGTGTTCAAGCTCCACTGGAAGGTGACATGCTTTCCCATAAAGCAGATGGAACGGTGTGGCGCCAAGTGGTGTCTTGAATGCTGTCCTGTAGGCCCAAAGTGCATCATCTAACTTGGCAGACCAGTCCTTTCTTGTCTTCCCTACTGTCTTCTCCAGGATTTCCTTGATTTGCCTGTTGGAAACTTCAACCTGACCACTTGTTTGAGGATGGTAAGGTGTAGCAACCTTGTGATGAACTCCATACTTCTGCGGCAGCTTCTCAAACACTCTATTGATAAAGTGTTTCCCACCATCACTGATCACAATCCGTGGTACTCCAAACCTGGGAAAAATGATGGTTTTGAACAGTTTCAGGACCACTGCAGCATCATTGTGTGGACTGGCAATTGCTTCCACCCATTTGGAGACATAATCCACTGCAACCAGGATGTACTTGTTCCCATAGGATGAAGGAAAAGGTCCCATGAAATCTATGCCCCAGCAGTCAAAAACTTCAACTTCATGTATGAAGTTCTGTGGCATCTCACGTCTTCTGCTGATCTTCCCTCTCCTTTGGCAGACATCACAGTGTGAGATGAATGTCTGAGCATCCTTGAACATTGTAGGCCACCAGATGATGTTACTGCATATTGCATGTATTTTGCATACATATTAGTTAGCTTTTCATGCATTTACATCACACTTTAGACTAGATTGCATCACTTAGGGTCCTAGAACATTCTCGCACCAGCATACGCATGTTCCTTGTATTTTGCATCACATTCAGGTTTTTCCTGGCTACTTTGGAGTCGTGGAGGTTCGTGGCGTGCTGAAGCTGTTGTGGCGGTTCGTGGAAGGTCAGATGTTTGCTAAGGACCAGAGATCGGGGAGCAGATCGAGCATGGCAGGTCGATCTAGATGAGATCGACTAGAAGATCGAGAAGACCAGGCGATCCAAGGAAAATGATTGAGGCGAAGATCGACACCAAGATCGGATGCAACACTCGATCCGCCGAAGAAGATCGAGACCCATATCGAGTAGAAGACACGATGTCCGAAAGTGATCGAGAGAGCCGCTCGATCCCGAAGTCGATCTCTGTCCTTTCAACCGCTTTTGGCCACTAGCAAGGGGGGACCATCGAGCTGTTTTCACCATTTTGGGAAGGCGGCGATGTCTTTTTCGACATACACTTTTTTCTTATCTTTTTATGATTTTTTCTCTCTGGTTTGGAGACTCTCCGCCATTGTTAGACTTTGAGTTTTGTTCTTGATTATTACGAATCGTTTAAGTTTTAAGTAATCGTTTTCATGTTCATCGCTTCATCTTTCATGTTTATTTCGGTTATTCTCATGTGTAGCGAGTAGTTTCATTTGAGTCTCGGGGTTGAGAGGATTCACGGGGTCTAAGGGGTTTTCAAGTTGGTAGTTTTCTTGTTCTTAATGGCTTTCTCTTCTAGGATGTTGAGTCCCTAAGGCTTAAAAACTCTCATGCCAAGATCTTTATGATCAGAGAGGTCTCTTACCTTGACAAGATCCAGAGATCTCTGAAAATCACATCCTAGAGACTAGTTACCCTTTCCCAAAAGCCATGGAAGTTTAGGGGACTAGTTAGGCCGTGTGTTTGAAATCTGAGTTCATTGCCCTTCAACCTCTCTTTCCACCAGAAGCCATGGGTATGGAGGAGAGGATGAAGGAGTGATCCATACCGAAAGCCACAGATGGATCTTGTTTTCGTTTTCAAGGCTTAGAGAATCTCACAAAGTGAGTCGATTTAAAGTTTTCAACCCCAACTTGGACCCTTGAAACCCCGGACCATGAATCTCAACCCTAGACCCTTCTTTCCTAGCATTCTTACATCTTCGTTAGCCATTCGCTTGATATTCGCCGCATCCTGGTCATTAGTTTCTTCATACTTGCATTTTTAGACGAGATCGATCCAAACTGCTCGATCTAGTGGTCGATCCTGTGGTCGATTCACTAGTCGATTTTTGTTAAATCATAGCCTTGCATTTAAATTTTTCGGTTTTTTCCACGCAGTAGTTCAATCACTCTTGGTAATTTTAAAATAGTTTTGCATTCCATTTGGTCGCTGCATATAGTTTTTAGGATTTTCACAATATCGCCTGTTATTCGCTTAGCTTTACACTGCTCTTGCATTCTCTTTGATCTTCCTAGCTCCTAGAAATGGATTGATTCTCACTTGCATACTATACTACAACCTAAGTGTTGCATTTGAGTTTGATAGCCTCATTGCATCCTCACCCTTGCAAAGAAAGTAGTTATCAAATGGCGCCGTTGCCATTCTAGGAGTGTTAGAAAGCATAGAGATTTGGGGCTTAGTAAAGACTAAGCCATTACCTTGTTTTAGTTACTAATTCTCTACTCTCAAACGTGTGTCTCTCAGTTACATGAATCTTTGTTCCAGAGGAGACAACAATCTACTTCAACCCTTGGACAACATTCATCAGCTTGGTCATTCACGGCAAAGAAGAGTACGAGAACAAGCCAGAGCCTTTGAGGAGATTGTTCAGCACGGTTTGGTTGACTTTGAAGCTATGGCTGAACACGAGCATCCAGAGGGACCTCCTCCAGCTCACGGGGCAGTGGGAAGGGTCGATTTTTAGTTCTTAGTAGCTTTGCATTTTTCATCTTTTGCTTATTCCTCGTGGTAGTTAACCCTCTTCCAGGGATTTTAAAATTGTTTTGCATTGCATTAGATCGTTGCATTTAGTTTTCCTAGATTTTACCAATCATTTTACCATTCTGCTTAGATTTGCTCATCCCTTGCATTCTTAGTGCTCTTCCTGCATCCTAGGTTGGATTGATTCCTCTTGCACACTATACTACATCTTTGTGCTGCTTGAGTTTTGATAACCTCCTGCTTGCATCAGTAAAATCTGGTTATCAAATGGCGCCGTTGCCATCTTAGGGTTGCTAGGAAGCATTAAGATTTGGGGTTCAGTAAAGACTAAGCCTTTGTTTTCATTTTGGTTACTAATCTCTCTGCCTTCAAACTTGTTTCTTTCAGGTACATGAATCTGCGTTCTAGGGGTGACAACAACTTACTTACACCCCTAGACAATATTCATCAACTTGGGCACGTAAGATCAAGAAGAGTTAGAGAGCAAGCTAGAGCTTTTGAGGAGATTGTTCAGGCTGGTTCAGTAGACTTTGCAACAATGGCTGAGCAAGCACATCCTGAGGGACCTCCACCAGCTCACGGTGCTATAGGAAGGGGCAATGGAAACCCCAAGCATGTAGCTAGACCCCCAGAGATCATAGGTGCTGGAGATGCTCCTAATACGCACCATAACCGCTTTGGGATCACCCCTCCATCAGTCCAGAATAACAACTTTGAGATTAAGCCAGGATTCATCTCTATGGTTCAGAATAACAAGTTCCATGGGCTGGCAATGGAAGACCTCTTGGAGCATCTTGACAACTTTGAGCAAGTTTGTGGGATGATCAAGATTAATGGCATATCCGAAGATGCTTTCAAGCTGCGTCTCTTTCCATTTTCTCTCGTTGACAAGGCTAGACATTGGGAGAAAACACTTCCACAAGGCACCATTACCTCTTGGGCTGAGTGTAAGAAGGCGTTCCTCTCAAAGTTTTTCTCTAGCACAAGAACAGAAAGGCTGCGAAGTGAGATTACTGGCTTCACTCAAAGGAATAACGAGATATTCAATGAAGCCATGGAAAGATTCAAAGACTATACCATTCAGTGTCCTCACCACAGTTTTAGTGAAGAAACTCTCCTAAGCACAATATACCGAGGAGCTTCACCCAAGATCCGTTTGCTACTTGATACGGCCAGCCAGGGTAACTTCCTTGGTCAAGAAGTGGAAGAGGGTATGGAGTTAATCGAGAACTTGGCTTTGAGTGATGGCAACTACGCCGAGGATTATGACCGTGCACCACGTGGTTCTGAGCTAGAGTCTCACAAGAAAGAGCTTAAGTCGTTGCATGAGATGATTGACAAGTTGGTGCTTGCTAATCAGAAGCATGTTCACTTTGTTGGTGAAGTGGATGAAGTGTTTGAGGAGCTAACTTGAGCCAAGAAGAAGCTAACTGGATTGCTGGTCAGAACTACAACAAACCCCAGGGTTATTCACAAGGGTACCAAGCAAACAACAATCTCTCTTACTGGAGCACAAATGTTGAGAACCCTAAAGATCAAGTATACCCCCCTCAGCAAGCAAAGCCGTTTGTTCCTTACAACAAGGGTTTTCAAGCGAATAGTGGCTTTTAAGGGCAGAGGGAAGGGAACTTCCAGGGTCAGCAGCAGCAGCAAGGCAACAAAGGTTACACTCCTATGTTTCTTCCCGGCTTTGTTCCTCAACAACAACAAATGCAACCGCAACAACAAGACCCGGTCCAAGCTATGTTCCAGCAGTGGCTTTAAGGTCAAGCTTCCACTAATCAGAAGTTTGCCGAGATGAACAACCGTCTTGACTCTTCTCTCACTGACGTCTCAACTCAGATTACATACCTGGACAATAAGATCAAGCAGTTAGAGAAGGGAAAAGCTACTACAAGTGGTCAAAGTAGCTTACCGGGCAAGTATGAGCAGAATCCCAAGGAATACGCCAATGCTATCACACTACAAAGTGGGAAAGAGCTTCCACCGAGGGTTGCACCTAAAGACAATGAGGACATTGTGGTTCAAGAGGGGGAGGATAAGCTTTCAGCTGATGAGGAGATTACTTTTGACAATGTGTGGATTGAGAGGCCAAGAAAAGGGAAAGAAGTAGCCATAGAGAAGAAAATGGAGCAAGCTACTAAAGAGAAAGATGTTTATGTGCCTCCACCATATGTGCCTAAGCTTCCTTTTCCTGGCCGCTTCAAGAAACAGCTTATAGAGAAGTATAGACTCTTATTTGATAAGCATCTAAAGGATATGGAGATCAAGCTGCCTCTTGTTGATTGCCTGGCTATGATGCCTAGGTGTGCTAAGTTCTTCAAAGACACCCTTACAAAGAAGAACAAGGAGAGTAAAGAAGTCTTGGTGCTTAGTGAAGAGTGTAGTGCTATTATTCACAAGGAGATTGTCCCTAAGAAGCTAGGAGATCCAGGATCATTCACCATTCCTTGTGCTTTGGGTCCCTTGAAGTTTAAGAGCTGTTTGTGTGACCATGGTGCAAGTATAAATCTAATGCCCTATTCTATGGCAAAGAAGCTCGGTTTTACACGGTTCAAGGAGTGTAGGATCTCCCTTGAGTTAGCTGATAGAAGCGCGAGAATTCCAGTGGGTTTGCTAGAAGATCTTCCAGTGAGGATAAGCGATGTCAATGTACCAACCGACTTTGTTGTGCTTGAAATAGATGAAGAGCCTAAAGATCCGCTTATACTTGGAAGGCCATTCCTTGCAACCGCCAGAGCAATCATCGATGTCAAGAATGGGAAGATAGCTCTGCACCTTGGCAAAGACAGAAAGCTGGATTTTGACATCAATGAGGTCCTGAAGAAGCCAACCATAAAAAGACAAGCATTCTACATTGAAACTTTGGATGCTTTGGCCGATGAACTGCTTGAAGAGTTGGCACAGGAGGATCACTTGAAGCTTTCTTTGACTAAGGAGAGAGGAGAGTACGGTTTCTTGGATCAAAGGACTCAGGAGTACGTTAATCTCCTTGATTCTAGGAAAGTTGTGATAGAAGATGAAGGCGGATGCCTAGAGATCGATCAGGAAATCGAGAAGATCACTCGATCCCAATCAAATCGAGCAAGTGATCGACCTGAGTGCAGTCGATCCAGCAAAACGATCGATGGGAAGATCGAGAGAAGCCAATCGATCAGTTCAGAGAATAAGATGGAGACACGATCTCCTGCTCGATCCACATTAAATCGAGTGGGTGAATCGAGTGAAGTTGCTCGATCCGGACCAGAACGAGTACAAGATCGACTAGATGACTCGATCTCGGAGGAGACAACGGTTCAAGAAGGCAGTCTAAAAGCTCATGTCTCGGGTTCTAAGGAGGCTACTGAGGATGGGAACGTCAACAAGAGCCACGAGAAGGACTGGAGCGAGCTGCTAGCCCCAAAGGTGGACCTAAAGGAGCTCCCAAATGGGCTAGGGTATGCTTTCTTAGGGCTTAATGATACCTATCCCGTGATTGTGAATGAGAACTTAAGTAATGATGAGTTGCACTCGCTCCTGAATGAGCTGAGAAAGTATAGGAAGGCAATTGGGTACTCTCTAAGTGTCATCAAGGGCCTTTCACCAATGCTTTGCACTCATAGTATTCACTTAGACAATGAAAACTCTTCCTCTATTGAACATCAAAGGCGTTTAAACCCGAATTTGAAAGAAGTAGTTAAGAAAGAGATTCTTAAGTTATTAGAGGCTGACGTGATCTATCCCATAAGTGACAGCACGTGGGTTTCTCCTGTACACGTGGTGCCTAAGAAGGGAGGGATCACAGTCATTAATAATGATAAAGATGAATTGATTCCTACTAGGACTAAAACTGGTCACCGTATGTGCATAGACTATAGGACGCTTAATTCTGCTACTAGAAAGGACCATTTTCCTTTACCTTTTATTGATCAAATGCTTGAGAGGCTTGCTAATCATCCGTATTATTCCTTTCTTGATGGTTATAGTGGTTTCTTTCAAATACCAATCCATCCAAACGATCAAGAGAAGACGACCTTTACGTGCCCATATGGTACCTTCACATATCAAAGGATGCCATTCGGGTTGTGTAATGCACCGGCTACGTTTCAGCGGCGTATGATGTCGATCTTCTCTGATCTTATAGAATAGATGGTAGAAGTGTTTATGGATGACTTCTCTGTCTATGGTGCGTCCTTTTCTGCTTGTTTGTTGAATCTTTGCAAGGTACTTAAGCGTTGTGAGGAGACAAACTTGGTGCTCAACTGGGAGAAGTGTCACTTCATGGTGAAGGAAGGGATTGTGCTCGGCCACAAGATATCAGAGAAGGGCATAGAGGTTGATAAAGCTAAGGTTGAGGTCATGATGAGTCTTGAGCCGCCGGTTAAGGTAAAGGGAGTAAGGAGTTTCTTAGGCCACGCAGGCTTCTACAGGAGATTCATAAAGGATTTTTCCAAGATAGCAAGGCCCCTCACACGGTTGTTGTGCAAGGAAGCTGACTTTGTATTTGATGAGGATTGTCTTCATGCTTTCGTGACCATCAATGAAGCTCTTGTATCCGCGCCTATAGTACAAGAACCAGACTGGACTCTACTGTTCGAGATCATGTGTGGCGCGAGCGACTATGCCGTGGGAGCTGTTCTTGGTCAGAGGAAAGACAAGCGGTTGCATGTAATCTACTATGCCAGCCGTACCTTGGATGACACGCAAGTCAGATATGCTACCACCGAGAAGGAGTTGCTGGCCGTTGTGTTTGCTTTTGAGAAGTTCAGATCATACCTCGTAGGCTCTAAGGTTGTTGTCTACACAGATCATGCAGCTTTGAGATACATCTATTCCAAGAAAGACACTAAACCGAGGCTCTTAAGGTGGATTCTCCTTCTACAAGAGTTTGATATGGAGATAAAAAACAAAAAAGGGATAGAGAATGGTGTTGCTGATCACCTCTCAATGATGAGAGTCAATGAAGCTTTGCCATTAGATGATTCGCTTCCTGAAGAGCAGCTCATGATGATCACCACGGCGGTATGTGAGAAGCTTGAAGACAAGTTTGAAGAGGTCTTCAGTATCAAGGAAGAAGACTTGCCTTGGTATGCTGATATAGTGAACTTCTTGGCGTGTGGAGAAGAGCCGTCTCATCTAGACCATTACCACAAGAAGAAGTTTATGAGAGATGTCTCCCACTACTTTTGGGACGAGCCATACTTGTACAAGAGGGGCGTGGACAACTTGTATAGAAGGTCTGTAACAAGGGAAGAAGCTAAGGACATACTTCTACATTGTCACGGCTCTTGATATGGTGGTCATTTTGCTTCTTTCAAGACCGCTACAAAGGTGTTACAAGCGGGTTTCTGGTGGCCATCTATCTTCAAAGACGCGCATGAGTTTGTTAAGGCTTGTGAAGCTTGTCAACGAGCAGGGAACATCACCAAGAGAAACGAGATGCCTCAGGTGCCAATCTTTGAAGTCGATGTTTTTGACGCATGGGGGATAGATTTTATGGGACCGTTTCTCTCTTCTTACGGCAACAAATTCATCTTGGTGGCTGTTATGTATCTAAGTGGGTTGAGGCTGTAGCTTCCCCAACAAATGATGCAAAGGTGGTGATAAAGCTCTTCAAGACCATCATATTCCCACAGATTGGAGTCCCCAAGGTAGTGATCAGTGACGGTGGCAGCCATTTCATCAACAAAGTGTTTGAAAGCCTCTTAAGGAAGTATGGTGTGAAGCACAAGATACCTACACCTTACCGTCCGCAGACCAGTGGGCAAGTAGAGGTGTCTAACAGGCAGATCAAGGCTATACTGGAGAGGACAGTTGGTACTACTCGGAAGGGTTGGGCGGTTAAACTTGATGATGCTTTGTGGGCTTACCGGACCGCTTTCAAAACCCCCATTGGTACTACTCCTTTCACTCTTCTATACGGCAAAGCGTGTCATCTTCCTGTTGAGATGGAGCATAGGGCACTATGAGCAGTGAAGCAGCTGAACTACAACCTCAAAACAGCTCAGGAGAAGCGGTTGATTCAGCTACATGAGCTTGATGAGCTACAGTTGGAAGCTTACGAAAGTGCTAAGATCTACAAAGAGAGGACCAAGGCTGCTCATGACAAGAAGCTGGTTCACAACGAGTTAACGAAAGGCAGTCTGGTGCTACTCTACAACTCGAGGTTGAAGCTCTTTCCAAGGAAGCTCAAATCAAGATGGTGTGGACCGTTTGAGATCAAGGAGGTTCTGCCCTACAGAGAGGTCACTTTGGTTGGCAAGAGTGGAAAGGCTTTCACAGTTAACGGGCACAGAGTAAAGCCTTACTTGGCGAGTGATTGCAGCAAGGAGAGCACCACAATGCTTCTCCAAGACCCACCTCTGGCCTAAACCAAGTAAAGTCTAGCTAAAGACGTTAAAGAAAGCGCACTTAGGAGGTATTCCCATGGCTATCGTTTATATATTCTTGCTTTAGTTTTTATTTCAGTTTTATGTTTTTATTGTCTAAGTGTTATCTTGGGGTTCCAAAGGAACGAGAAGGGCTAAGTGTTATCTTGGGGTTCCAAAGGAACGAGAAGGGCTAAGTATAGGCTAGAGATCGAGTGCTAGATCGACTCATCCTAGCTCGATCTTTACCAGATCGAGCAGGTGAATCGAGAGGAGCCAGTCGATCTAGACGAGATCGAGTAGACAAATCGAGTGGAACGGTCGATCACGAGAGGATAAACCACCTATGCGTTTAGCTTGAAAAGCAAACGAGGTGTAGATCGACCGAATCACTCGATTCTCAAAGGTAGATCGAGTAGTCTACTTGATCTGCCACTCGATCTAAGCCAAATCGACCCCCAAATCGATCATGCGGCTCGATCCAAGGAGTACAGCCTAGTTGACCAAAAGTCAAGGAGCGAGAGGGTACAATCGATCTAAGACTCGATGCAATTTGAATCGAGTCCCTGATCGATCAAACCTCTCGATCCTAGCAACATGGGTATGAGATCGAGTCCTAGATCGACCAAATGGACTCGATGTCGTGCCGAGGTAACAATTTCTTTTCCCTCTTCTTTTCTTTCCCTCCTGTTTTTAAATTCAAATCTTGGTCAAAACAGGAATCTTTGACCAAGAATTATGTGCCTTGACCAAGCTTTTGTCAGAAATCACTCATGCATGTGTCCAAAATTTTCTTGTCTTTAAAACCTCTCTTTCACTCTTTTGTTTCTTCACTTTGAAAATCCGATTTTCACAAAACAGAGAGAGAGAGAGAGAGAGCGAATTTGAGTTTTAAAGACTTGTGCGTTTCATTTTCCTCTAAACTCAAATGTATTTTCGTATTATTTGATTTGCTTGCTTAATCTTTCAAGAAAATCCTTTTCTGTTGTGATTTAGGGAATGATTTGCTAGAGAATTAATAAAAATTTTATATATAGCTAGATATTAGGAAAAATTCTGTTGTGATTTAGGGAATGATCTCTAGATTTTTTTCTCTACTATCTTGCTATAATTTTTATAAATTCCCCAAAAATCTAGGGTTTTAGTTAGAAGTTTTTCTTTCTTGACTAGTCTTTCTCTCAATATTCGCCGCATTTGCTCATTCTTTTGCTTGAGAATTGTGTTTCAGGTACTATGGCTCCCAAGAGAACGAGAGAAGAAACACAACAAGGAGAAGAGGGGCAACAAGTGGTTCAAGTAGAAGAAGCTCAGCCAGTACAAGAGAGGGTTCATTGGACAAAGGAGGAAAAGTTGGCAAAGAAGAGGTTAGAGAGGCTGCGCTTTGAGCCTACTAAGTTTGCTAGTAGAGATCTGTTGGGGTGGATGGGACTTCTACAAGATTTTGATTTTCTTCTCCAAGACATGGGGCTTGCATGCCTTTCAAGGATGGATTGCCCAACATATCCACAAGTCACTCTAGACTTCCTCTCTACCTTGGCGTTTTCCTATGAGAATCCGAGTCTCCCTACTCCCTCACAAGGTCATCTCACCTTCAAGGTCAAGAGGCAAGCTTATCATCTCTCCATTGAAGAGCTTTGTCAAGCTTATGGTTTCAAAGCCACGACTAAGCAAGTAGAGTTCCCTCCTCTCAAGACCGCCAACGATTTATGGGACTTGCTTTGTGATGAAGACTACAAACCCAACACGGCTAAGATCAAGAAAGTAAGGAACCCCGTTTTGAGGTACACTCTCAAGCTGCTAGCCAACACCTTCAATGGGCAATCGGTGGCTCCTACAGTGACAAAGACCAAGCTGTGCTTTCTCTTCCAAGGAATCAAGAGTATACTTTGCAGCAGCGAAGAGGAGAACCACGAGGCGATGCAAGATGAGCTTGGGAATGATGTTAATTATGGATGTATCTTGGCATCCTCTTTGGTGAAGTACAAGGCGTATGCCATGAGGTGCAAGGCGAATTCAGCATTCATTGGAGGCTTCCTTACACCGCTCTTCATTCAAGCCTGTGTACCTCTTCAAAGCTTCGAACCTTCCGCGGATAGAGCATAAATGGACGAGACCTATATGCGCAATACCGATAGCTTGGGACCTACGCCAGCTCCAGGATTCTTTGCCTATCTGTTCTACAGTGATGACAAGAAGAAGAGCGTATGCATCTTACCTAATGTGGATGAGACAGACTTGGACAGCATAGGCACCATCGAGTTTTGTCCAACTCAAGAGGAGTGTTATGCACCACTTAGAGCAGCCATGATCCCAACTCAAGCCGCTCGTGAGCCCTCAGAATCACCACCCTCAGACGCAGTGATGCCAGCTGACTTTGAGCTCCCCAAGATAGATTTTGAGCCAAGGACCAAAGCAGAGAAGTTCTTAGCTTCGGTCGTGGAGGTACAGCGCAAGATAACCAAGTGGCAAGGCAAGATGATCAAGAAACTTGCCAAGAAGGTCAAGGCGCTTCATGAGAACTCACCTGCGAAGTCTAAGCAGTCCATGAGTATGGAGGTCGAGCAGCCCGAGAAGAGGAGGAGATTGACTGGTGCGATAGTCATCCATGAGCCTCAAGACAGCACACAACAAGCACGTAACTCCATCCATGAACTCCCCACCACGGATAAAGGCAAGGGCATAGCACGACGCTCCTCTAGCAAGAGCAGCTCCGCTGGAACATCCTCAAGTTCCAGTCGAGTTTAGCTCCACGGTACCAACAACCATCCCTTGTATATACCACGCATGTTTTAAGTTTTTGCTTTGTGTTTTGAGCTTCTCTAGGCTTTGTTTGCCACCGAGACAGGGTCATTCAAGTTTGGGGGAGTGTGTTGTGTGTTTGACATGTTTTCTTTCTTCTTATTTTCTGTTATCATCCTTTGAGTCTTGCATACATCCTAAGGCATAGAAGAGAACAAAAAAAAATTGGTAAAATTTTTTAAAAGTTTCAAAAAAATTCATGTAGTTGCACTTGCATTGTAGAATATTTTAGGATTGAGTCTATAATTTTTGAGCATTTAGGTTGTTTACATTTGCATAAGGGGTTAAAGTTATTTTTTAAAAGGTGTTTTAAGCTCATGAATTGTTTCAAGGCCCTAGTTTGTAGTTCTTTGATGCATTGTACACTCTTTGAAAGTAAGCTCTAACCATATTTGGATCATGTGTTTTGATTTTCGTGGCTTGACTTGAACATTCATGAACTGAATCTTGTCCTAATAAGTGAGAACCTTAATCTGATCTTTAATTGTCATACTTATGCATTTGAAAATGAACACATGGATCATATACATATTTAGGCTCTCTTCCTCCTTTCACCAATCTTTTGTGAGCCTAAATAGAACTCACACCATTACCTTACCCTCCTTGCAATCCAAATCTTCTTGTGTGATATCATTATGAGGCCTCTTTCCGGTTTGAACTTGGCATAACCTGTTACGTGTAGGCGACATGATTAGGCTCTCATTTGATTGCTAGCTTTGCATTTTGAAGCTAGTGTTAGGCTTAGGTTAGGTTTGGGGTTCATGGGGGTTGTTTAATTTGCTTACTTGTTTTCGGTTTCAAAAAGAGTTTGGTGTTTGAAGTGAATAAAAAGGTTTTAAGTGGAAGGCTCACTGTTTTTAAAAATGAAAAGCTCTAGTTTAATTCAGAAGATAGCTCTCAAAGAAAAGAAAAAGAAAAAGAAAATAGCCAAAAGGCCAAATGTTTAAAAAGAAAAGAAAAAAATGAGTAGAGAGCTATCAAAAAGAAAAGAAGAGAGCTAAATGTGTTTTCAGCCTTTCCACTAGCCAAAAGAGTTTTAAGATGATGCTTTTATTTGGGTTTTTACTAAGCAAATTGCTTTGATGATGAGGGTAGTCTCTAGGAGGGTGAGTGAGCTGAAAACAAAAAGAAATGAGAGGGGTTTTAGGATCATTGTTAATATATATGGGTAGATGAGGGTCTAGTCATGTATGCATCAATTGCCTTTACCTTTAGCATTATGTTCGACTTTAGGATCATTGTTAACCAAATGTGTTCGACTTTAATGTGCATAAGTGTAACTCACGGTTTTGAGCTTAATGAATGTTAAAGGATAGGATTCTTGGATTGTTTGGGATATGAGAGTCACGATTTGAGATTCATTATGTGATGAGTATGGCTATGTTCTTTGGAGTATGAGTGTGTGCACTGCATCTTAGGATTAAGAACTAGGACCATTGAATTGATTCATTTGAAAAACACTTTTGCAAGAAGCTTAAACCCCCGTTTTTAAAACCTCTTCTCCCTTCTTAAATTTTGTTTGCTTGAGGGCAAGCAAAAGGCAAGTTTGGGGGAGTTGATATTCCTATATTTTTTGCATATTTTGCATGCATTTAGGATAGTTTTTCATGCATTCATCTTGCATTATAGGCTAGTTTGCACCTTTTTAGGTCCTAGAGCACTTTTGCATTAGCATTCGCATGTTTCTTGCATTATGCATCACATTCAGGTTGTTTTTGGACACTTTGGAGCTGTGGAGGATTCATGGACATGCTAAGGCTCGTGAGGAAGCTTGTGGACACTTGGAGAACTCAACCATTCAGCAAAAGGACCCGAGATCGAGTAGCAGATCGAGCAAGGCAGGTCGATTTAGACGAGATCGACCAGAAGATCGACTGAGCTCGGATCGTTTCAAGAAGGGATCGAGGATGGGATCGAGTGAGAAGATCGATCGAGAGTATGGACGTGGGCCATACCATGCAGATCGAGGGCCAGATCGAGTTCCCAACCCGATCATCAAAGGATCGACTCAAAGATCGAGCGAAGTCATCCGATCCAGGAGAAGATCGAGCCGGAGATCGAGTGACCCGAGTCGATCCCAGACTAACCTCATCCATCCAGCTGGTTTTGGCAGCTAGCGAAGGTGCGGTTTAGCCAGGCAAACCGCAGCCATCACTTTCATTATCCTTCAATTCTGTCTTTACTTTTTTCGTTCTCCTCTGGCTTAGGCAATTTCTCCATTGTAGACCTTAAGCTTTTCAGTTTTTAGAACTTTAAATCTTTGAATGTCAAACAAGTTTTTCCTTTAATCATGCTTAGTTTCTTGTTTATTGCTTGCGATTCAATCTTAAACATTTGTAGTCAGTAGTCTTTTTGGGTTTTTGGGGTTGAGGTGATTCAAAAGGGTTGAAAAGGGTTTAAAGCTTTGTGTTTTCTTTGTTCTTCACACTTTCTCTTCTAGGATCTTGGGATCTTAAAGCCTAGAGAGCCTTGGAAAAGGTCTCTATGAACCAAAAGCTGTCTTACCTTGACAGGATTCAGATGTCCTGGGAAACCAGATCCTAGAGGCTAATCCTTCCTTTCCCATACGCCATGGTTGTGTAGGGGATTAGTTAGGTCATTATTTGAAATCTGTCTTTCTTGCTCTTCGATCACTTTTTCCACCAAACGCCATGGGTTTGGAGAAGAGATTGAAGAAGTGAACCATACCACACGCCATGGATGGTTCTTTTTTTGTTTTCAAGGCTTAGAGAAACCTCTTAAAAGAGTAGATCTAAAAGTTTTCAAACCAAAGCTTGAATCTTTGTTACCCTTGAATATGACCCTCAACCCTAAACCCTCCTTTTTAGTGTTTTAAAACTTCTGTTAATCATTCGCTTGTCATTTAGCTTGCATCTTGTTAATCAAAAGTCATATCGCTTTAAGTTGTTTGCTTGATCGATCCATTCTGCTCGATCCAGTGCTCGATCCGGTGGTTGATTCAATAGTCGATTTTTAGTTCTTAGTAGCTTTGCATTTTTCATCTGTTGCTTGTTCCTCGTGGTAGTTAACCCTCTTCCAGGGATTTTAAAATTGTTTTGCATTACATTAGATCGTTGCATTTAGTTTTCCTAGATTTTACCAATCATTTTACCATTCTGCTTAGATTTGCTCATCCCTTGCATTCTTTGTGTTCTTCCTGCATCCTAGGTTGTATTAATTCCTCTTGCACATTATACTACATCTTTGTGCTGCTTGAGTTTTGATAACCTCCTGCTTGCATCAGTAAAAACCTGTTATCTACTTGCATTTGTAATCTCAGCTTGGAGACTTTGGCCTTACTTTCAGTCACACACAATTGTCTTACTTATTAGCCAGCCGCTTCGGACCATCATGCACAGCCCAAGCCAATCTGGCCCAATGGCTAAATGGGTGTTGGAGATATATGAGTATGATATCGAGTACAAGAGCCAAACAAACGGCAAATCCTAAGTTCTCGCGGATTTTATTATTGAGACACTACCCGAGCTTGCCATTCAAGAAAAACCTCTCACGCCAAAGTGAATATTATAGGTCGACGGAGCATCGTCAAAGCAAGGCTTGGGCGTAAGCATCAAGTTGGAATCTCCCACCAGTAAAATCCTTGAGAAACTCTTTTAACTCGATTTTCAAGCGTCCAACAATGACTCTGAGTATGAGGTATTAATCGCCAAGTTTTGACTCTTAAAAGGAATTAGGGCTAAGAATGTCAAATCCTTATGTGATTCTCATCTTGTTGCCAATCAATATAGTGATGACTACAAAACAAAGAACGAGCGCATGAAAACTTACCTTAAGATGGTCACAAATTGGCAAAAAAAGTTTAACTCGCTCGAGCTCACTCAGATACCACGTACTAACAATACTGCCATTGATATCTTGGCGGCGCTTGCCTTAGCAACTTATTCGGCACTTCGTGGAACCATTCCAGTTGAAACTATCGATCAGCCGAACATCTAATTTCCTAAGGGAACCTGTAACATGGAAATTAATGAAGAAAATGAGGCCAACAATCCAATGGATACATATTTTAAAGAAGGAACACACTTGTGGCAAGATGAAATCAAGAGATTTTTTGACAACAAAAATGTTCCCCAAGATAGATGGGCAGCTCGGCGTCTATGCAAGCGATGCGCTCACTACTTCTGAACAGATGGAAACCTATTTTGATGGACCACTAACAAGGTCATACTAATGTGTTACAACAAAGAAGAAGTTGAGAGAGTGATGGTAACAAATGATGGAGGAATTGGCAATCACTTCAGCGGGCGAGCATTAGCCTCCAAAATGAAAAAGTGTGGTCTTTTCTCACCAAAGATGATTGCAGATTGCGAAACATTTGCAGTCAAATGCGAGCCATGTCAAAGGCACACACCTCATTCATGTGATTGGCGATGGACATCGTCGATCCCATGCCGAAGTCTGGACAATGTGAATACATCTTGATCATGACTGACTACTTCACAAAGTGGATGGAGGCTAAGGCATACATCGCAATGAAAGACCATGATGTCTAGATTATCGTATGGCAGAAAACCAGATTTTGGCATGGCCTACCTTATAAGATCGTCACTAATAATGGTTCCTAGCTTATCTTGCACATTTTCGAAAGGTTTTGCGAATGCTGGAACATCAGGTAAGCAAGTCCACGTCTCATTACCCTCAAGGGAACAGTCAAGCCCAAGCAACAAACAAGACCAACATTGACGGATTAAAGAAGCAACTCAACTAGCCTCTAGTCGCATCGCAGTCGCATCGCACTACTCCAAGAACAACAACCGGCACAACATCATTCTCTTTAACTCATGAATGCAAAGCGTTGGCCCAGCTGAAATACATGTTGCAAGCACCTGCAGAACAATGATAGTGGATGATCCTAAGCCGAATGATGTCAAAATCATAGATAACCTTGACAACCTCAAAAATATCAGAGAACAAGAGTTACTTTGTATGCAGAACTATCATGAGCAAGAGGTCGGTACTACAAGAGAAAAGTACTGAACATACTCTTTACCCTTCATTACCTAATCCCTTGCAAAGTCCGATTTAAAACTAATACCAAGAACACTGGGAAGCTTCGAGTTCATTAGGAAGGATCCTTCCGCACCACAAAGATCGTTAAACTATGCGGCTACGAGCTAGTAGAATAGGATGGTATCCAATGCCACACTGCTGGAACTCTATGAATTTAGAGAAGTATTAAGCCTATATCGTCAAGCGCTAAAAAAATGTGATCAGCTCGACATTGAAAAAACATCTTTAACAATCATAAATTCTTCTCAAATAAAGCTATTCTATACGCATGCATTCATAAGTGTGTTGACGTGTTGGCCAAACACTCTACCAACACCTGCATAATTAACAACGTGGGCTGATCACCACCCCCTTAAGGCTTTGGTTTAATTTAAGTACTTCCAAAGTCTAAAACTCGCATGATTCTACGCCATATAAAACAACTCTGGCTGAAGACATCTTTGCAAGTTTTGTATTCGACTTAAAAATTGTAAATGGTATAAGTCGAGCAAACAGCCGTCATCTCTAACCCAACCTAAAGCATGGCCCCCGCATCACAAATCAAAAATCACTTACTTGTCAAAGTTCTTTAAAACTGAGAAAGTAACACAATAATTTTTATGTCTTGAGTGCAACATCAATGCACTATATGTAATATAGTGGCAAAGAATTTAATCAATCCAAACAAGGGAAGTTAGAGGAGATGCAGGTAACTTGTAGAGCTAGGCAAATATATTTTAAAAGAGGTTCACAATCAAACAAGGCAAGATTACAAACAAGTAACCAAGTGACAAGAGTAAACAAAGTTGTACTAGATGAAGTTTGAGTTCACAAAACAGTGCAAGTCTGCTTTTGAACAGATCAAACAGGCTCTGGTTACAGCTCTTGTTGTGCAGCCTCCAGATTGGGACTTGCCTTTTGAAGTGATGTGTGATGCCAGTGATTTTTCAGTTGGAGCAGTGCTGGGACAGAGGAAAGACAAGAAGCTCCACGCCATTTACTATACATGTAGGACTTTGGACGATGCTCAGAAGAACTATGCAACAGCTAAGAACGAATTGTTGGCTGTTGTGTTTGCATTTGAAAAGTTCAGACAATATCTTGTTGCAAGCTTGGGGACAGCTTGGCTGCGATTTGTGCAAGCTTGGGGACACCTTTTAAAGAGAAAGTTTATGGTTTGGATGATCCAAAGAGGCCCTGGTATGCTGATATTGCAAATGACCTTGCTGCAGAAGATGAACCACATGATTTCAAACGGTATGCCAAGAAGAAGTTCTTGAGAGAACTTAGGAGATTCTATTGGGATGAGCCATATCTCTACAAAAATTGTGCTGATAGGATTTACAGGAGATGCATAGCGGAAGAGAAAGTCCAGGACGTCATGTTTCACTGTCATGGCTCAGAATATGCTGGACACTTTGCCACATTCAAAACAGTCTCCAAGGTTCTTCAAGCTGGTTTTTGGTGGCTTACTATGTTCAGGGACGCCCAGGCATTCATTACAAGCTGTGATACTTGTCAGAGAAGAGGAAATATCAGCATGAGACATGAGATGTTACAGAACTTCATTCTTGAAGTTGAAGTCTTTGATTGTTGGGGTATTGACTTCATGGGACCTTTTCCTTTATCTTATGGGAATAAATACATTCTGGTTGCTGTTGATTATGTATCTAAGTGGATAGAGGCGTTGGCTACTCCTACTAATGATGATGCAGTGGTTTTGAAGCTGTTTAAAACCATTATCTTCCCCAGATATGGTGTACCGCGAATTGTTATAAGTGATGGTGGTTCCCACTTTGTTAACAAAGTTTTTGATTAGATGCTGAAGAAGTATGGTGTACAGCACAGAGTGGCCACGCCCTACCATCCCCAAACAAGTGGACAAGTAGAGGTTTCCAACAGACAGATCAAGCAGATTCTAGAAAAAACTGTTGGGAAGACAAGGAAAGATTGGTCAGCAAAACTGGATGATGCGTTATGGGCTTACAAGACAGCATATAAAACGCCACTTGGGACCACACCATTCCATCTGCTCTATGGCAAGGCGTGCCATCTACCAGTAGAGATAGAGTTCAAAGCAGAATGAGTTATCAAGAAGCTGAACTTCAATCTGAAGCCTGCTGCAGAGAGGCGCTTGATTCAGCTCAATGAACTGGATGAAATCGGATATCTGGCCTATGAAAACTCCAAGTTATACAAGGAGAGGACAAAGGCATATCATGATAAAAAGATCATCTCCAGACATTTCGAGCCCAATGACCAGGTACTACTTTACAACTCTCGTTTACAACTTTTTCCTAGTAAACTGCATTCTCGATGGCCAGGTCCCTTCACTGTCAAAGAAGCTCGACCACATGGTGCCATTGTCATGATAAACTCCGAAGGAGAGGAGTTCATTGTCAATGGACAAAGGGTGAAGCATTATTGGGCGCAAGCCGAGATTCCAGCAGGACACATTGTGTCTCTGGATGATGCACCAGCTGTCTAAACAGCCAACCAAAGTCGAGCTAATAACTTTAAACAAGTGCTTAGTGGGAGGCAACCCACTGGTAAGTTGTATATTTTGTACTTAGTTTTATTTTTCGTGCTTTCAATTTTATTCAGTTAAAAAATAATAATAATAATAATAAAAAAAAAATTTGGGTGACGTTCGTCACCCGTAGAAGTCGAGCACGGGGTTTTTATTTTCTTCTTTTTCTTCTCCCGAACTCATTCTCAATTATAACGAACACTTAAGTAATTTTAAAAAATCCTTAATTTTTGATTTTTTTAACCAAATTGAGTGATTCAAAAGCCTAATCCGTACAGATTTTGGCCCTCTTTCACAATATCAATTCAGTTTTCAAGATCTGCAAGGTATGTGTTCGGAATTCCCAATTTTCAGTCCGTCCTAGGTTAGGTAAAATTTGATTTTCGACTTGATTAGCTTGATTTAACTGTTGAATCATGATTAGTTAGGTTGTATTAGAAGAATGATATCATCCTTGTGTGATTTAATCGGTTGATTTGCAAGTTTTTGAAGTTTCGAGTTCATGATGAAATTTGCAAAAATCTGGAAATTTTGGGTGATTTGTGTTGAATTGACGATTGAATTGTGTTCCTGGTAGTGTTGTTGTTGATCGCCATCAGTTATTTCACCTTGATTGATTGATTTTTTTTTTTATTTTCGAAAATTTGCTGATTTTTTGGTGATGTTTTTGGTCGATTTTTGTCTTGAATTTTCAGATGCCGAGACAGGAGAAACGACTGCGACAAGGTTCGTCTTCGAGCACTGCATCAGGATCAACAGAATCGTTCGGTTCTTACCCAGTTTGCAGGCCTCCATGGCCCAAGCGAGATTATCAGAAAATCGCCTAAGGGGTGGCTTGGGC
Organism: Thlaspi arvense; assembly: GCA_911865555.2. Taxonomy (NCBI): domain Eukaryota; kingdom Viridiplantae; phylum Streptophyta; class Magnoliopsida; order Brassicales; family Brassicaceae; genus Thlaspi; species Thlaspi arvense. The sequence goes on along the minus strand of OU466859.2, from coordinate 27,240,424 downwards.
AGGGACTCCGAAGCAGGAAATATCATGAGATACCTGCATACTACGTGATATTCAGGAGGAGTGGTATGAGTATGACACGCTGTTCTACAATGCATGGCAGGATGTGAAGATTATCCTTACTAGATTCGCAGATGCTGCTGTTCTGCAGAAGATGGGCATCTTTGAGGAGGTTGTGGAGACTCTGGAGAGGATCAGGATGGGCACTATGCCATTCCAGCAGTATGATCTGCACCCAGATTTGGTCCACCAGTTTCTCTCTACTGCTCGCGTTTACTACGCGAATGAGCTGGCCAAGCGTGCGCAGGAAGGCACATTGACATTTCTGATCCGTGGGGTTCGCTACAGGATCAGTTTGATGGAGCTCTGCGAGATCTATGGCTTCTCTGACCATCCCACATGCATTCTCCTTCCCTCACAGTGGACCCACATGCAGACTTTCTGGTCCAAGTTCGGGAATGGAGTATGACAGCAAGACTAGCACGCAGACAGAAGTTCGACATCCTGCCTTGAGGTACATTATGTGCCTTCTTGGCAACACCATATTGTGCAAGTCTGCGCCGAGCAAGACACGGGTTAGTGAGCTGATTCTCCTTTACTACGGATTCACTGCGATGCTCGATGAGGTGATACATATATATAGCATGATTCGCGCCTACTTGGGCGCTGTTTTTGCTGAGCATTTGGTCTCCTTCAAGACCAAACCATTCACCAGTCCGGGGGGAGAAGACTGAGAGTGTTGGCAGCCATCTGACACCGATCTTCCATCATTTCCAGATCGATGTCACTCCTTGCAGCCTTCGCAGTGACAGATCACTCATGGATGACTAGCATCTGCGCCATGTTACTTGGCTCAAGATTGGAGTTGTCTGGACTTTTACTACTACTGCTGGAGAGTATGTTGGCATTAAGTTGCCACAGAGAGCGCTCACGATGATCCAGGGTGTCACACACCAGCTGCTCTTTCTTCCAGACCGGAGTCTGCTGCGCCCTTTACCTCTGCGTCCTGCTAGAACTGCCACTGCTGGCGCTTCTACTGCTGTTGCTGCTGCTGCTGGACCATCTCGATGCCAGACCACTACATCCACTGCTTTCAGGCGTCCTCCACGACCACAGACACCCATGGACATGGCTGCTTTTCAGGAGTATGTCATTGACAGCTTTGAGATACTCTGGGATGCTGTTGCTACACTTAGCAACTGTGGTTGTGTCCGCCCACATTACACCACTGAGCCCTGCGAGGATGAGGACTGAGCCTCTACTATCTGGCTACTTGTTTCTATTTCTCTTTTCTTTTATTTTCTTTTGAGTCATTTTTATGTTTTCTTTGAGTCAGTTGTCAGTTACTTTGATGATGTTTTGTAAGATTGTTGAACCAGGTTCTTATTGCTATGTTCTGATGTTATTAATTGTGTGTTTGAGTGCTCTAATAGTCTAACTTTAGAGTACACATGACAACATTACGTTAATAACTATCCAACTTGACAATTCTGCAATACAGGTCGCGGTGACGCTCGTCACCAGACTGGTGACGCTCGTCACCCGACCCTTTGCGAGGTAACACTTTTTCACCATGGTTTAACGAGTTCTCATTCATCTTTTTGACCATTTCTTGGCTTAATAACACTGGGGACAGTGTTGTTTAAGTCTGGGGGAGGTGGTTACTGACATTGTGTGCTTTGTGTCATGTTTATACAGTTTTAAAGTTGAGTAAAAAAAACCTGTTTTTATAGAGTCAAAATTTTGAAACTGTCAGTTTTTCTTGGAACTAACCATAGGACGTTGATACTTATAAGAACCATTGTAACAGTAGTTGATTAAGAGTCTTACTAAGTTGAAAGTCATAGGTAGATCAGTCTAGCAATGAAGGTTTAGGTTCTTAGAGAATCTGGAAAATTTTCTGTTAGCTCCACCTTAATGAACTATAAACTTCTTATCTTGGGGCTTGATTCTTATTGATCTTGATTCTCTCTTTCAGCACTGACAATGAGGTTAAAATACAATCTCTCTTTGATCTTCCCTGATGTAGTTTTTAAAAGTGTAAGTCCAAAGAATGGTGCATTCATGCCATGTCTCCTCACAAGGAACAACAGTAATGAACACACTCAAGAACCTGTCTCCTCACAAGGAACACAAGTATTGAGTAGCACCATATCTTAGACTGTAAAAAATGAGAAAAAGAAGTGAAAATCGAAAAATCAGAATGAAAAAGATCAAAGGAAGAGAAAATAGGAGAGCTGTGTTGAGACTGCTTTGTTCAGTTCTCAAGGGAAAAAATATCTGTAAGTGATTGAGATGATAAAACCTTGATGAGATATCACACTTATATAAAAAAAAGGAGTTAACAGCAGAGATTTTGGATTTCTTGAAAGAATTTGGACTGGACTTGAGAGATTTGCTAAGCATGTGATGATTATACTGAAATTTGATCTTGTGTTGACTCTGTGGTATGTGGATTCGAAAGTTCTACCTAGTGTGGTGTTCCTGATGTCTGACTGACTGTTTCTTGTTTTCAAACCTCGACCATGTTCTTTGTCTGATGTTTGCTTGAGGGCAAGCAAAAGCTAAGTCTGGGGGGAGTTGATGTATCATGGTTTTTATAGTTTTTTTACCATGATATAAGTCCTTTTTATTGAGTCTTTTTGGTCTTTTTAGTGTCCTAGTAGAGTCTGTGCAGGTTATAGCATGTCTAGAGCATCATTGGGGATATTGAAGCTTTTTGGAGCATTTCAAGTTGAAGCCACGAAGTGCCTAGCTCGGAGAAGAAAGTATGCGTTTTGGTGACGCTCGTTACCACCCTTGGTGACGCTCGTCACCCACCAAGAAAGGAGCGTGGTTTGTTTGTTAAAAGTATGATGATTATTTGCACAATTGGCCCAGAAGTTCTAATAATTGCAAGAAGGCCCGAGATCGTGTTTAGCTTCTATTTATTAGGTTTCTCAGCCATTTTTGGTTTTTATCTTAGTTTTTAAGAATTCAGAGAGTTTGAGAGAGATTTATTCATAGCTTTTTGGGGAGACAGATCCTGTACTCTTTTGAGAAGATTTAGAACCCTCTTATTCTTTAACTCTTTCTCTTAATGCAATTTTATTCAGTTATGTTTTGTGATCCCATAATCATGTCTGAGTAATCTGCTAGTTAAGTTAGGGCTTTTTCAAAAGTTGATGAAGAGTTTGTAGAATCGCTACCTGTTAGGAATATCTTTTGGTTTTTCATCTCTGCTTGCTTTAAAATCGAATTTCTTAGACACATCATCTAGAAATCCGAAAATCATAGGTTGTTAAATATATGTGAGAGCATTATTCATAACCTGAACTAGTATTTGATGAGCAAAACAACTTAGTGCAAAGAGATTTGGCTTAGAAGTTTTGTGAACAATTGAATTTGATCCTATTGCATGTTTAGATTCTTAGGGTTTGCAAAGAGATTTAAAACTCTGTGATTTAGACATAGTTAACTTCTGCAATGAGAACTGATTAGTTATATATTTGCTATTCATGTTCAAAACGGTTCTTAATCATTCCTGATTTCATGCATTCTACATTCTCGGATTCAACTTGCGAACTATCCTGACTTAGCGCTTTTAGTCTACTGAAACTTAGATCAACAACCAAATTTCGTTTGCTTATATTTAATTTATCTTTCGCATTACATACATCGCATACTGCTTAGCTTAATCTGAACCTACATTCGATAGTGTAGTTTTATAATTATTTTAAAATTTTTAATTAAATTTATTTTTATATTTTTATCCTAAAATATATAGATATATTATGAAGTTATTAACATGTGCTAATTGTTTTAAAACTCCATCCATATTTATACGCTGTCATAAGTATTTAAGTTTTGCACTACATATTTTCTATTCAATTGGCTTATACCTTTTTTTATATTGCTTATTTCTCACCCGGGTTAACTTTTTCATTTTAAATTGAATAACTTCTTCATTTTTCATAAATTTTAGAAAATCTAACTCATTCTGAAGCACAAATAGTCATGCTTTTATTATTTTTTTTTTCTTCGTATAGATCAAGTTCATTTGATGTTATATTATTAAACACTTTAGTTTTCTTTATTCGTATAAAACATTTATTTATTTTTACAATAAAATAGATATGAATAATTTTACTTTACTTTTATACATATATCTTTCCGGTTTTCTTTTTAAGTTTGATAACTCTGCAAGTTCTTCTGTCATATTTCGTATTTGTTTACATTCCAACTTCTTTTCCACATTCTCTTTGTTTATATGTGTAAAAATATTTTGATTTTTTTTTATTTTGTAGAGAATTTGTAGTTTTTATGATTTATAAAATAAGTATTTATTTTATATAAATAATTTTACTTTAGTTTTATATTTATATATACGCAACAACTATTATGTGCAAGTTCTTTAATTGTTCGATTTTAACCTCTCTTTCCACATTGTGTTTGTTTCTTATTAGAATTAGCATATTTTTTTATAAAAAACATACATCTTTTCTGTTTTGTAAAATTGGTATTTTGTTTTTAAGTTAATAACTTAAAATGCCCAAAAAACCTGCATAAATATAAACCCACATTAGTTATTATCATGTGAAAACCTAAAATACTTAAAAGTTCAAAAAATAAAAATGCTGATGTAAACACTCTAGATAGAAAAAAACTTTTCTAATTATATATATGATTTTTCCGTAAACATATTTTCTGCTCAATTCCACCTGAGAAGCTAAAAGCACAAAATTGCGATCAAATCAACAAATAGCGTTTATTAAATACTGATTGTCTAAAATTGATTTGATCCAAATCCAGCAAACCAATTAGTTAGCAAAATCCAACTCAACAATTTTAATTAAAATAGGAATTAAACGCAGATACAAATAGAGAGAGAGAGAGTGAGAGAGAGAGAGAATCTCGTATCTCTTATTAACACCGTCAGAGCTACCACCGTGGGGCTATCGGGACTCGACATTCGTCTTCTCACTGCACAACCTGTCCCCAATTCGTCTCAGCTAGGTTTTGTCGGTCAAGTTGTAAGAGTAGCTCCAAATGTGTTGTGGCCGCTCATCGATTACAGATACATTACAGTAGCAGGAGAGCTCGCGGCGGCGCTTGGGGCAGAGAAACTGATTCTGCTGACTGATATGGCTGGAATCTTGGAGAACATAGAGGATCTGAGTAGCTTGGTGAAGGAGATTGGTATAAAATGAGTGAAGAAGATGGGAAACTTGCTTATGGGTTGCTATATAGATGTGTGATCGATCATTAGTATCAACTTCAGTTGTTTTTGTATTTGAGATTGCCAATGTTTGCTAATTAAGATATCAAATCTCTGCAATAAACTTACGATCATAGTATCTTATACAAGAAAGAAAACCAAAGTGTTTTACTATTGTTCCAGATCAAGAGTTGTTAAGTAAGCTCCGTAATATGTATCAAATAGAATCTTTACGTCACGGAAAAGTCAGGGCTTCTTCTACTCCTATTCCACGAGGCTTTACTCTCCACAATCTTCTCTTGCATCAGAAACTTATGGCACATGACAATACCGACAAAATCAAGCATTTCATGTTTCACAATTCTAATTGGATGGTGAAACTTTATATCTGCATCAAAGTAACAACTGTATTTAACACTCAGATAGAAATCTCTACCAAAACACCAAATTTCAGAGTTTAACACTCTGAATCCAAGCTAACATCCCATCAGACAAGTTCCTAATAAGTAGAAAGATGAATGAAGTCCTCACTGCCTCAAAATACACACGGTATTAGCATATTCTGCAAAATCACAAAGACATTATAGGTTAATCCAAACCATCATCCCATCTACAAAAGTAGAACTACTTTTCTGAGCAGAGAGCACCACTATTATATTTAAAACTTTTCGATTAATCCTCAAGTAGACTTGAGATATATAAAAGATCAATATCACACAATTCAACAATGTACGAGACATGTTTCATGAATAAAAAACAAACCAGATTCACAAAAGTTTGTGAAAGGATCTCCGCTTCTATTATTTCCATATTCTGAGAAATAAAAATTTCACATCATAAACTAGACAAATATATAAGTTCAAAAACTATGGAACATCTGGAAAGTATGTTGCACACATATGGTGTGAAGACAGAAGAACTTTGGCAACCGGATATGTGGAAATCAAGGAAAATTTAGAAGTTACCATATTCGATGGTTTGCAAATATGCAATGTATCAAGGACACGACATGTTTGGCGTAGCGATGGGAGGATAAATACAACATCCTTGTGATGGTGTTAGGGTTAGCACTTAGAGGGATTTAGAGTATTCTATCTTAGAAGAAAGTTTAGGTTCTCTTGAAGCAAACACAGCTGTTGCTGTGTGCGTAGATTAGGAATTGGTTAGTGTCACATTACGGGTCTATTGAGATCTCTGTAAGAGTATATCATTCCGATTAAACAAGTTCTTGTGAATTGTTTAAGTGATTTCTAATAAAGAATTTTTGGTTTCAAGTTGAATTCTAGTATATTCGAATTGCTTATATACATTCAAGTATCCTTGGTTTATATTTGGTATCAAAGCGGGCCACCTTATAGGTCAGCAGACCTATCTTACAGGTTGAGATCTTGTGGTAACCATGGATACTATGAGGGAGCTCATCGCAGTTCAAAAGCCTGTGATGCTTGATGCTGAAAACTTTGGTTACTGGAAAGCCAAGATGTGTCATCTTATACGTGGGATAAATGAAGATGCCTAGACAGCTGTAGTTGATGGCTGGGAACCTCCAACAATTTTAGTAGAAGAAAAATCAGAGGACAAGACGATCCCATCCAAGACTGTTGTGTAACCTAAACCTAAGGAGAGATGGACTGAAGCTGACAAAAACGCATCAAAATTCAACTCAAAGGCCATGACAGCTATTTTTGGTGCTGTTGATCTAGATCAGTTCAAGATCATACAAGCTTATGAGTCAGCAAAAGAGTCCTGAGATACACTTGTCAATTACTTTGAAGGAGATACAAGTGTCAGAAGAACTCAGATAGATCATCTTGCATCTCAATTTGAAAACCTCAGGATGGTTAAAGATGAGTCTATAGCAAGCCTTACTGGCAAGATCAGCACAATTGCTAATGAAGCATATGTTCAAGGAAAGAAATACAAAGAGAAAATACTGGTTAAGAAACTGCTTTGATGTCTACCTCCGAAGTATGCTGCCTACAAAGCTGTACTGAAGTACTCGATGAATATAGATGACATGAAGTTTGCCAAACTTTGTGGGATGCCCAAGGCTGAAAAAATGGAAGCAGCTGCTGAAGAACCTGATCGTCAGAAGGGAATAATATTCATGGCTGAAAAAGATGATGTACGAGTCAAACAAATTGAAGAAAATCTTAGCCTCATTGCCAGAAACTTCAATAAGATGCTTAAACGAGTTGAGAAAGTACAAAACAGGGTGTTTAGATAAGATCGGAGGAATGACTCTGAAAAAGGATACATATATGATGGTGAAAGGACAAGTAAGAAGAAGGATCTTCAATGCCACGAATGTGAAGGCTTTGATCACTTCAGAAACGAATGTCCTCTGGTCAAAAGGAGAGAACTAAAATGTCGAGAGTGCAGAGGATTTGGCCATACAAAGGCAAAGTGTCCGAGTTGAATATGGAGTAAAGATAAATCGCTGGTGGTCTTCAGTGACAGTGATTCGGATGAAAATAGTGATGATTCGAACCAGGAACTCATGCTTAACTTTGTTGCCTTCACATCCCAAGAGAATGATAGTGCCATAGGATCTGAGAAGCAAAGTGACTCCAAATCTGATGATGATGTAGGTTTTGACATTACTTAAGAATATAGTGACCTATACAACAAGAATGTGGTCTTAAGTAATGAGAACCTGCAACTAATCAAGGAAGTGGCTATGATGAAAGCACAACTTAACATACTTGAATTTGAAAGAGATGAAGTCTCTAAAGGTAAAGAGAAGGAGTCCACGACAGATATTGCAGATACTGAGACTCTCAAGAAAGAACTGCAAAGTGAAAAAGAGGGAAACAAAGTACTGGAAGTTAACATCAAACGCACTATGTCTACTTGCGTAGAGGACGAATAAAAGGTGATATGCTCAAATTAACCCTTAGAACTACTCTCTCAAATTAAGAGATCACTGTAGTACTTAGGGATCGAATCCACAAGGACTTAAGGCTATCACTCAACAGATTTTAGATTCAAATGAAGCTAAGCAATAAATAATGAAATGAAAATAAAATAACAACGAAAGCAATGATGTCAGGGGCGGATTGTAGGTTCTTAAAATCAGAAGACAAGACCCTAGGCAATGGGAAATTCGCAGGTTGACTTAAATCGCAGACTACGAACTGAAAGGAATATTTATTAAAACCGTTCTAGAACTCGAAACGCTAATGTAAAACCAATCGACTTCCGTCGCAAAGATTAACTATGATCAGATTCCAGAATTCCAAAATTCCTTTGCAAATTCTAACAACCTAAACATGCACTATAGATCAGGTTCGATATGTTCACAAAATCACTAATCCAAATTCCTTTGCAACTAGTTATTTTGCTCATCTAAGATAGTTCTGGTTATTAACAATGTTTCCACATTCCATTAAACAACCTAAGATCTGATTTCTAGGTGATCAATCTTAAAACCAGTATTAAAGCAATCTAGATGAAGAACCAAATGATTTATCCTTCCAGTTTTGTAGTTCTAAAAATTCATTATCAACCCTTGAATAACCCAAAACCTAACTAGCAGATTACTCAGACATAGCAAGTGAAACACAAATCATGACTGAATAATATTGCATTAAGAAAATAGAGTAAAAGATGAAGGGGTTCGAAATTCTTCTCTACAGAGTATGGATTTGTCTCCCCAAAAGCTCTTAATCTAATCTCTCTCTTAGTCTCAATGATAATCAGAATGATTGCCTAACAATGGCTTAGAAAACCAAAATCCAAGTCTAAACACGAACTGGGGCAAAAGTGCAAATAGTGGAAAACTTCTGGGCCGAGTTGCAATTTCTTCCAATGAGTTTTTATGCTTCTTCGCGACCACGACCGGTGTCGATCGACACCAAGTAGAGGGTGTCGATCGACACCCTGCTCCCTAATGCCCTCCGACTTGGTCCTTTCAGCATCAACTTCAGCATAGCTCCAAAAGGTTCTAGAATCCACAATTATGCTCCATTTGTACCTAGACCTGCAAAGACTCTATAGGACTCGAAAAATGCCAAAAAGACTCTATAAACAAGACTTATATCATGGTCAAAAACCAGCAAAAACCATGATATATCAACTCCCCCAGACTTATCTTTTGCTTGCCCTCAAGCAAATATCAGACACAGCCTAGAGTAGAGGTTTGAAAACACAGAAAAAATCAGTCAGACATCAGGAACACCACATTGATTAACACTTTTCAAATCCACATACCACATGGTCAACACAGGATCAAATTTCAGTCTAATCATCACAGGCTTAGCAAATCTTTCAAATCCAGTTCAAGCTCTTTTAAGAGATTCGAAATCTCTACTGTTAAACTCCTTATTTCTATCTAAGTGATGTTTCATCAAGGTTTTATCATCTCTATCACTTATAGATTCTTTTCCCTTCCTACACAACTGAACAAGCAGTCTCAACACAGTTCTCCTATTTTCTCTTCCCTTGATCTTTTCTTTCTGATTTTTTTTTTTATTTTAAGCTCTTTCTCATATTTTAATAGTCTAAGATATGGTGCTACTCAATACTTGTGTTCCTTGTGAGGAGACATGTTCTTGAGTGTGTTCACTACTGTTGTTCCTTGTGAGGAGACAGGGTCATGAATGCACCAAACTTTTTGACTTAAAATCTTTTAAGCTCATTCAGGGAAGATCAAAGAGAAACTGTGTTTTAACATACTTGTCAGTGTTAGAAGAGAGAATCAAGATCAGAGAGAGTCAAGCACCAAGACAAGAAGTTTTAAGTTCATTTAAGTGGAGCTAACAACAAATTTTTCAGATTCTCTAAGAACCTAAACATTCATTGCTAGACTGATCTACCTATGACTTTCAACTTAGTAAGACTTGCAATCAACAACTGTGGCAATGGTTCTTATAAGCATCAATGTTCTGTGATTTGTACCAAGAAAAACTGACAATTTCAAAAATTTTGACTCAATAAGACAGGTTTTGACTCAACTTTGAGACCCAATAAATACAAAACAATATAAACAATGTCAGCAACGACCTCCCCCAGACATAAACAACACTGTCCCCAGTGTTATCAAGCAAGGAGTTGGTAGAAAGAGGGAATGAAACGGTTTGTACATAGATGAGAAAGTGGTACCTGTGACTGCGCGTGGTGTCGATCGACACCCTGTCCGAAAACAGAATGGGATGACCCAAACATGTGTATGTGTTGCAAGTTAGATTGTTAGCTGATGTTCTCCAAAATCAGGACTGTTAAGAACACTCAAGCAAACAATTAAAAGCAACAACATAACCCATAATCTCATCAGTTCAAACAAATTTCAAGACACAATCAAAGCTGACAAACTGACTCAAGACAAAGACATAAAAAACTGACTCAAGAGAAAATGAATAATAACAAAGGGAAGAGAAAAGGTAACCAGGATAGCTAGAGGAACTAATCCTCATCCTCAGGATCAGGTGAATGTGGGCGAACACAACCGCAGTTGGAGATCACCGAGACAGCGTTCCATAACGCCTGAATACTCTGCACCACAAAACACTGAAATGTAACCTGCTCCATCGAAATGTCGGGAGTCGGTGGAAGTGTATGTCGACCAATCGGCGGAGGCAGCGTCCGTGGTAGAGATGGGTGACGAGAGGAACCTCCAGCAAGGCCCTCAACAGGTGCATCCTCAGCAGCAGAAGCAGCAGCGCGGGAAGATCCTCCTCTGCGCCTAGTAGCTGGTGCGGATCGTAGCAGTGTAGCATAGCATCAGGCTGGAAGCTGAGGGAGTCTGTCTGCAGTGTAGTGAGAGCAGTCTGAGGCAGCGGAATAAGGCATCGCTGACCAGTGTGACTAATGAAGCTCCATAGCGGCTCATCTCCTGCGATCAAGTGTGTCCTCCTCAAGTAGTCCAGGTCAATGAGGTGGCGCTCAGACACAACTCTGCAAGTCAAAGTGTCAATGCGGAAGTGGCGGAAGATGGGGGTGAGGAGGCTGCCAATACTCTTGGGTTTTCCCCGAGCTCCAGTGAATGCCTTGGTCTTCACTGAGGCCAAGTGATAGGCAAAAATGGCACCCATGTTGACATCGCTGTCAACCGGATACTCCTCTGTCAACACATCCTCAATGCCGTAATACAGGAGAGTCAACTCAGAAACTCTCATCTTCCCGGGCTCAGACTTGCACAGGAGAGTAGTGGAGAAAAGGCAGACCAGGTAGCGCACCAACGGATGGCGCACATCAGTCTGAGTAGACCTCTTGAAATCATACATCCCATTCCCGAAATGGGACCAGAAATTCTGCAGGTCAGGAAACGGCGTCGGGAGGGAGACGCCACTATGCTCTGGATCGAACCCGGAGATGGTACATAGCTCAGGAAACGTGATCCTGTACCTGATGCCTCTGATGAGGAAAGTGAGAGTCCCCTCATCTGCTCTCCTCACGATGTCATTGGTGTAATACACCCTCGCCGTGGCAATGAACTGGCGGACTAGCTCTGGGTATAAATCGTACTGCTTGGTCGCCATGGTACCCAAACCAATCTTCTGCAGCACGCGCAGAGCCTCCTCCTTGAGCCCGAGGCGGCGCAATGTAACCTCATCTGCGAACCGGGTAGGCGCAAAGTCCATCTTGAGCCAGGCATTGTAGAACAAGGTGTCGTAATCGTCCCACTCCTCACTGATTTCCCAGAAGATGCAATCGCGTTTTGCCACTTCCTTCGCCGGAGTATCCTCCCAAACCCTCTCCATCGGAATCCTCAACCCCTCTCTCCGGGGCCATGTAGGAAGAGCTGGTATAGCAGGTGCTGGGTTGGAGGATTCTCCGGTCGCGGTGCGTGATCGCTTGCTGTTTCGTCGAGCCATCTGCACTAAAAAAACCAAAAACACAAAAATTCCCAAAATGAGGCCAAAAATCAAAATTTTGAAAATTCAAAATCTGGTCTATATCATCATTGGCGAACCTAACCAGCAACTTAGTGATCACTAATCACAAACAATTCCAGTCTAAAACCCCAAATTCGGACCTAATTATGCAAAATTGATCATGAATCCGAAAATTTCAAAATTTTGTAAAACAAGCATTAATAACTGAGAGGCAAGGTCGAATTCGTCCTAAACAACCTAGAGAAACATGATTCAAGTCCTAAATCAAGAAAAAACAGGTCAAATCGGAAGTTTCAAACCTTGGGGTCGAACTGAAAATTGAGTTTCGAGTGTCATACCTTGCAGATCGTATGACTGAGTTAGATATTCAGAATCAGCAAGAAATTCTGCCTAGGATAGGCTTTTGAATCACTCAAATCCGTCAACAAACAAGGAAGTTGCAAATTTGTGGAATTTTGAGAGGTTTCGGTTTTGAGAAGAAAGTGAAGAAGAAGAAGAAACCCGACGAGTTTAAAAGGACTTACCTGATTAATGACGGTGTCGATCGACTCCAGGGGGTGGGTGTCGATCGACATTGGTCAGTGTCGACCAGGGTGTCGACCTTGGTCGACAGGTGCTCGCCTCGACCTTGGTCGATAGGTGTTCGCCTCGACACCCTAAGTATGTACACTTAGCAGTGTGTTGTCTCCCACCAAGTGCTCGTTTAACATCATTAGCTTGACTGTCCTCAGTATCAGGCTGTGGGTGCATCTGCCAAAGGAACAATCTGTCCTTCGGGAATCGCGGCTTGCGCCCAGTAATGTTTCACCCTTTGCCCATTGACAACAAACTCCCTGCCTTCTGGAGTTGACAAAACAACTATGCCATATGGTCTGGCTTCCTTGACTGTGAAAGGACCTGACCAACGAGAACGCAACTTTCCAGGAAATAATTGTAAACGTGAGTTATACAAAAGTACCTGGTCATTTGGTTCAAAGTGTCTGGTAAGGATTTTCTTGTCATGGTAGGCTTTGGTCCTCTCCTTGTACAACTTTGAGTTCTCATAAGCGTGATGCCTAATCTCATCTAACTCATTGAGCTGTATCTGGCGCCTCGCTGCTGCAGATTTCCAGTTAAAGTTCATCTTCTTGACAGCCCAACTTGCCTTGTGTTCAAGCTCCACTGGAAGGTGACATGCTTTCCCATAAAGCAGATGGAACGGTGTGGCGCCAAGTGGTGTCTTGAATGCTGTCCTGTAGGCCCAAAGTGCATCATCTAACTTGGCAGACCAGTCCTTTCTTGTCTTCGCTACTGTCTTCTCCAGGATTTCTTTGATTTGCCTGTTGGAAACTTCAACCTGACCACTTGTTTGAGGATGGTAAGGTGTAGCAACCTTGTGATGAACTCCATACTTCTGCAGCAGATTCTCAAACACTCTATTGATAAAGTGTTTCCCACCATCACTGATCACAATTCGTGGTACTCCAAACCTGGGAAAAATGATGGTTTTGAACAGTTTCAGGACCACTGCAGCATCATTGTGTGGACTGGCAATTGCTTCCACCCATTTGGAGACATAATCCACTGCAACCAGGATGTACTTGTTCCCATAGGATGAAGGAAAAGTTCCCATGAAATCTATGCCCCAGCAGTTAAAAACTTCAACTTCAAGTATGAAGTTCTGTGGCATCTCACGTCTTCTGCTGATCTTCCCTCTCCTTTGGCAGACATCACAGTGTGAGATGAATGTCTGAGCATCCTTGAACATTGTAGGCCACCAGATGATGTTACTGCATATTGCATGTATTTTGCATACATATTAGTTAGCTTTCAATGCATTTACATCACACTTTAGAATAGATTGCACCACTTAGGGTCCTAGAACATTCTCGCACCAGCATACGCATGTTCCTTGCATTTTGCAGCACATTCAGGTTGTTCCTGGCTACTTTGGATCCGTGGAGGTTCGTGGCGTGCTGAAGCTGTTGTGGCGGTTCGTGGAAGGTCGGATGTTTGCTAAGGACCAGAGATCGGGGAGCAGATCGAGCATGGCAGGTCGAACTAGATGAGATCGACTAGAAGATCGAGAAGACCAGACGATCTAAGGAAAATGATCGAGACGAAGATCGAGTGGAGCAATCGATCAAATGGTACGGACGTAAATGACGCCATGCAGAGCGAGGGCAGGATCGAGTCCACCACTTGATCCGACCGAAGATCGACACCAAGATCCGATGCAACACTTGATCCGCCGAAGAAGATCGAGACCCAGATCGAGTAGAAGACACATGTCCGAAAGTGATCGAGAGAGCCGCTCGATCCCGAAGTCGATCTCTGTCCTTTCAACCGCTTTTGGCCGCTAGCAAGGGGGGGACCATCGAGCTGTTTTCACCATTTTGGGAAGGCGGCGATGTCTTTTTCTACATACACTTTTTTCTTATCTTTTTATGCTTTTTTCTCTCTGGTTTGGAGACTCTCCGCCATTGTTAGACTTTGAGCTTTGTTCTTGATTATTACGAATCGTGTAAGTTTTAAGTAATCGTTTTCATGTTCATCGCTTCATCTTTCATGTTTATTTCGGTTATTCTCATGTGTAGCGAGTAGTTTCATTTGGGTCTCGGGGTTGAGAGGATTCACGGGGTCTAAGGGGTTTTCAAGTTGGTAGTTTTCTTGTTTTTAATGGCTTTCTCTTCTAGGATGTTGAGTCCCTAAGGCTTAAAGACTCTCACGCCAAGATCTTTATGATCAGAGAGGTCTCTTACCTTGACAGGATCCGGAGATCTCTGAAAATCACATCCTAGAGACTAGTTACCCTTTCCCAAAAGCCATGGAAGTTTAGGGGACTAGTTAGGCCGTGTGTTTGAAATCTGAGTTCATTGCCCTTCAACCTCTCTTTCCACCAGAAGCCATGAGTTTGGAGGAGAGGATGAAGGAGTGATCCATACCGAAAGCCACGGATGGATCTTGTTTTCGTTTTCAAGGCTTAGAGAATCTCACAAAGTGAGTCGATTTAAAGTTTTCAACCCCAACTTGGACCCTTGAAACCCCGGACCATGAATCTCAACCCTAGACCCTTCTTTCTTAGCATTCTTACATCTTCGTTAGCCATTCGCTTGATATTCGCCGCATCCTGGCCATTAGTTTCTTCATACTTGCATTTTTAGACCAGATCGATCCAAACTGCTCGATCTAGTGGTCGATCCTGTGGTCGATTCACTAGTCAATTTTTGTTAAATCATAGCCTTGCATTTTAATTTTTCTGTTTGTTCCTCGCAGTAGTTCAATCACTCTTGGTAATTTTAAAATAGTTTTGCATTCCATTCGGTCACTGCATATAGTTTTTAGGATTTTCACAATATCGCCTGTTATTCGCTTAGCTTTCCAGTGCTCTTGCATTCTCTTTGATCTTCCTAGATCCTAGAAATGGATTGATTCTCACTTGCATACTGTACTACAACCTAAGTGTTGCATTTGAGTTTGATAGCCTCATTGCATCCTCATCCTTGCAAAGAAAGTAGTTATCACCAGAACCGTGCTTGTAGAACCTTGGAGACAGTCTTAAAGGTAGCAAAGTGTCCTGCATACTCAGAGCCATGACAGTAGAAATGCACATTCTGAACCTCAGTTTCTGCAAGGCATCTTCTGTAGATTCCATCTGAACAGTACTTGTACAAGTATGGTTCATCCCAGTAATATCTCCTTAGTTCCCTCATGAATTTCTTCTTCTCATACCCTTTGAGAGTGTCAGGGATCTCGTCTGCAGCTAGGTAGTTGGCAATATCAGCATACCCAGGCCTAGAAGAGGTTGTAACTGTGAAGATAGGCTGAGAGAAAACATCATGCAGGATCTGTTGAAGCACAGTTGCAGTTCGGGACCAGTGTCGATCGACATGTTGTAACTGTGAAGATAGGCTGAGAGAAAACATCATGCAGGATCTGTTGAAGCACAGTTGCAGTTCGGGACTAGTGTCGATCGACATCAGATGGGGTGTGTCGATCGACACTGGTCAGCGTCGACCAGGGTGGCGAGGGAGATGTCGGTCCTGCTCGATTATGGCTCACGTCGAGATTGGTGTCGATCGACACCAAGTGGTGGATGTCGATCGACACCCTGTTTGCAGTTCGAGAAAACTGCAGTGCATCCGTATCTGAAGTCTGCAATCTTGCCTCAATGAGACATATATTCTCCTCTGGCAGGAAATCATCAATGGGGACGTTGTCTTCAATTCTAATTCTGGAGAGATGGTCTGCTACTCCTTTCTCAACCCCTTTCTTGTCCCTTATCTCAATGTCAAATTCTTGCAGCAGCAAAATCCATCTCAGCAGTCTTGGTTTTGCATCTTTCTTCTGCATCAAAAACTTGAGAGCAGAGTGATCAGTGTGCACAATTCCCTTAGACCCAACCAAGTACTGTCTGAATTTCTCAAATGCAAATACTACAGCCAACAATTCCTTCTCTATAGTTGCATAGTTCTTTTGAGCATCATCCAGTGTTCTGCTTGTATAGTAGATTGCATGAAGCTTTTTATCCTTTCTCTGACCCAATACAGCGCCCACTGCAAAGTCTGAGGCATCACACATCACCTCAAATGGTAGATCCCAATCAGGAGGCTGCACAATAGGGGCACTCACTAAAGCCTGCTTGATTTGCTGGAAGGCTGAATGGCATTCTTCAGTAAATTCAAACTTCACATCCTTGCAAAGCAGAGTTGTGAGTGGTCTTGCATGTCCAAGAAAACTCCTGACTGACTTCACACAATCTGGAGGCTGTAAACCGGTCATCACTTCAATTTTGGCTCTGTCTACCTCAATACCCTCTCCAGAAACTCGATGCCCAAGCACAATCCCATCTCTGACCATAAAATGGCATTTTTCCCAGTTCAGAACTAAATGCTTCTCTTCACACCTTGCAAGCACTTGACAGAGGTTGTCAAGGCAGTCTTTAAAAGATGATCCATACACTGAGAAGTCATCCATGAAGACCTCTATATACTTCTCAATCATGTCAGTGAAGATGGACAGCATGTACCTCTGGAATGTCGCAGGAGCATTACAAAGTCCAAATGGCATTCTGCGATATACAAATGTACCATAAGGACAAGTAAATGTAGTCTTCTCCTGGTCATCTGGGTGAACGGGGATCTGAAAGAAGCCAGAGTAGCCATCCATGAAGCAGTAGTAGGAGTGATTCGCCAACCTCTCCAGCATCTGATCAATGAATGGCAGTGGGAAGTGATCCTTTCTCGTAGCAGCGTTGAGCTTCCTGTAGTCAATACACATCCTGTGCCCAGTGATGGTCCTTGTGGGAGTCAGCTTATTCTTCTCATTTTTCACCACTGTCACTCCTCCCTTCTTGGGAACCACATGTACTGGACTGACCCAAGTGCTGTCTGAAATCGGGTAAATGATCCCAGCAGCCAGAAGCTTCATGATCTCCTTCTTCACTACATCCTGCAAGTTCGGATTCAGCCTCCTCTGGCTCTCGATTGACGACTTCGACTCATCTTCAAGATGTATCCTGTGCATGCACAACTCTGGAGAGATACCTGAAATGTCATCAAGAGAATAGCCAAGAGCTTTGCGAAAAGTGCGCAGCTTGCTTAGCAGTAAAGTGAGCTCTGCATTATTTAAGGTAGCACTAACTATGATAGGATATGTAGAGTTAGGTCCTAGAAAAGCATACCTTAAACCTGCAGGAAGCTGTTTGAGTTCGATTTTGGGAGCTTTTTCTTCACTCTAATCACCTAACTTTGCAGCTTTTACAGATCTCCCAACCAGCTCTTGCTGTGCAACCAGCTGCATGACCTGCTCATTTCCATCCATCATCTTGACATACCCAGCAGCAATGATGTCTAGATGCTCTGTTGATTAACTGTCAATGCCCTCTCCAAAAGGTCTGCAGGATGCATCTCTTGGAAGATTTCTTCTGCAAGACTGGTGAGGGAATCTACATAGAATGTGTTGCCATCTATTGTTGGTCTCTGCATCAACTTGTCCATGTCAAAATGCATCACCAAATCGCCCACATTTAGAGCAATTTTCCCTTTCCTGACATCAATGATGGCGCCTGCAGTAGCCAGAAATGGTCTTCCCAATATCAAGGGATCCTTTGGTTCTTCACCATAAGCTAGAACCACAAAGTCTGTGGAAATCACACAGTCTCCCACTTTGACTGGTACATCTTCTAAAATGCCTTCAGGAATCCTTACAGACCTGTCTGCTAAGATAAGAGATATTCTGGTTGGCTGGAAGTCAGTCATACCTAAGCTGACAGCAACTGAATGAGGCACCAGGTTGACACTTGACCCTTGATCACATAATGACCTCTCAAACCTTTCAGAAAAGATTGTGCAATCCAGAACAAAGCTCCCAGGATCAGTCAGCTTCTCTGGTATCTTATTCTGAATCACTGCACTTACTTGTTCTGAAATCAGCATTGTTCCTTGCTCCAGCCCCAGATTCTTGGTCATCATCCTTTTCACATATCTCTTGATCACAGGAGTAGTCCTTATGGCATCTATCAAAGGAATCTCCACCACAAGCTTATCCATGATAACTTTAATCCTAGCATCCTCCAGTTCCTGTTTAGACTTCCTCTGGTTCTTTGGATAAGGCACCTTTGGCTTATATACCCTTTCTTCTGCACTTTCTGGAGTCTAAGAACTCAGAGTTTTCTTCTGTGGTGGGCGTCGATCGACACCAGGGGGTGGGTGTCGATCGACACTGGTTCCTGAGAGTGGTGTCGATCTGGTGTCGGGCAGCTTGTCGTCCTCGGTTGATATCCGTTCGCTTCGAGTCGAGGAGTCACAAATTTCCTCTGGTGTCGATCGACACTGAGGGGTTGGTGTCGATCGACACTCTTCAAAATTTTCGAAATCTTCATCTTCAAACTCCTGCAGCTGCTCGAAATCTTCTGCATTAAAGCCCTTTTTCTGCTCTGGTTGCAGATTCTTTCCACTCCTCAGCGTAATGGCGTTAACAGAGTGTCTTGGGTTGGTGTCTGTCCTTCCTGGAAGGAATCATCCTGTCTTTTCACAGCCCCAGCAGTTTGAGCCACTTGAGTATCCAAAGTCTTCACATGAGTGTTCAGAGCTTCGATTTTCCCATTCAAATCTTGATACAGGGCGTCAATCTTGCCATTGAAGTCAACTGTAATCTTCTGCTGACCTTATAGCAACTGCTCAAGCATGGCTTCCATTTTGCTTGAAGCTGATGGTGCTGGTGCAGGTTGATAAGATGAGGAACCATAGTTCCTATTGAAGTTGCTGTTCTGATAAGGCTTCTGGTACTCAGACTTCTGAAACTGAGGCTTGGGAGTGTAGCCAGTAGAACTCTGGTTTCCTGTGAAGTTGTTTCTCTGCATATTCCCACTGAACCCTCTGTTTCCTTGCTGATTGTTGTACCTTTGTCCTTCGAAACCAGCTCCATTGATGTAGTTGATATCTTCTTCTTCAAACTCCTCAGCTGGCTCAAATGTCTCAACCTCAGCAGCAAACTGAACAGACTTCTTCCCCACTAGGAGATTATGCACAGAGTCCAGCTCGGCTTTCATCTCAGCAACAAACTGATTACTTCCTGCCCCCCCCCCCCAGCGTTTTTCTGTCTCTCAAAATCAGCATTCTTTGTGCTGTTGCTGGAAGCTAGGTTCTCTATCAGCTTAATGGCATCAGCTGGGACTCTTGTGTTGAAGTTCCCATTGCTTGCTGCATCCAGAACCATCTGGTATTTCCAATCAACACCTCTGAAGAAGATTCCCCGCAGCTGTACTTCATTAAACCCATGATGTGGGCAGTCCCTTTGGTACAGCTTAAATCTCACCATGCTGCTTTAAAAGCTTCTGTTGGACCTTGGGAGAATGTGGTAATATTTCTCCTCAACTCTTCTGACCTTGCATCATCATAGAAGTTGTTGAGGAAAGCAGATTTAGTGTCCTCCCATGTAGTCAAAGAAGCAGGTTCCAGCTGTTTGAGCCAATGTGCTGCATCTCCTTCCAAAGAGTGAGGGAAAAGCTTGTAGAGTAGGAAGTCATTGGTGACTCCATTGGCTTTAACACTTGAATCCAGGTCTTCAAACTTCTCAATGTGGTCCATTGGGTATTTATGTGGAAGCCCATGGAAAGGATGCTGACCTACAAGCTGATAGTAACTGGGTTTCAGCTCAAAGTCATTTCTCTGAAAGGCAGGTGGGCGGATTGCAGCTCTATTTGCATAGAACTG
Organism: Thlaspi arvense; assembly: GCA_911865555.2. Lineage (NCBI taxonomy): Eukaryota > Viridiplantae > Streptophyta > Magnoliopsida > Brassicales > Brassicaceae > Thlaspi > Thlaspi arvense. Next base: position 27,220,199 of record OU466859.2, on the reverse strand, counting down.
ATCTGGCCTGTTGTAATCTCCCAGAGTCCTTTGTGGATGACGCCCAGTAGCATCTCCAGAAGCTTGCTGTTGTACATTCTGCTCCTCAATTACAACGCCATTGTCATCTATTCTCTGCCCATCCTCATTCCTTCTGTTCCCTTCTCTGTCAACTAAATGACCCTCAGCATCTGTCCTCAGAACAAGTGGTCCAACCATTTTAGTCTGCTTTTTGGCATTTCTGATGGTTCTCTCTAACTTGGCGAGTTCGTCGATGCCTAAAGTCACAAGTTCTTTGTCTTTGTTGCTCCTGGTACTGCGATTATGCATGCACCTGAAACAGACAACAGAAAAGTGAAAGAAGTTAGTAAACAGAAAATAAAAGCTTAGTCAAAATTCTAAAACTAAAAATCTGAAAGTGATATCTAAGTCCCCGGCAACGGCGCCAAAATTTGATATGCTCAAATTAACCCTTAGAGCTACTCTCTCAAATTAAGAGATCACTGTAGTACTTAGGGATCGAATCCACAAGGACTTAAGGCTATCACTCAACAGATTTTAGATTCAAATGAAGCTAAGCAATAAATAATAAAATGAAAATAAAATAACAACGAAAGCAATGATGTCAGGGGCGGATTGTAGGTTCTTAAAATCAGAAGACAAGACGCTAGGCAATGGGAAATTTGCAGGTTGACTTAAATCGCAGACTACGAACTGAAAGGAATATTTATTAAAACCGTTCTAGAACTCGAAACGCTAATGTAAAACCAATCGACTTCCGTCGCAAAGATTAACTATGATCAGATTCCAGAATTCCTATATGGAATTAGGTCTGGTAACAACTGTTACATGTGGAGCAAATCCAGTCAATGTTTGTCATATGAATGTGCATGGACTTAGTAAAATCGTCAAGGCAGAAATTGTGAGAGGGATACCTAAGTTGGAACCGTCATCTGACACAGTGTGTGAAGCAGCGAAGCATGCAGTAAGGGAAAACAGATTAAATACAACATAAGGCACTTGGTGAGATTCGAACTAAGAAAGTTCTTGAGCTGATTCATATGGGTATGATGGGGCCGATTCAAACAAAAAGTATTGTTGGGAGGAAATATATCTTTGTGCTGGTTGGTGATTTTTCTAGATTACAATGGGTGAGGTTCTTGAGAGAAAAATCAGAAGGAGCTGAGAGTTTCAAAATCTTAGCCTTAGAACTCAACACTGATCATGGGGGGGGGGGGGGGGGGGGGGGGGGGGGGTGGTTTCAGAGTGCAGCATTTGATTTGTTCTGCAACAGTCAAGGGATAAAACATCAATACTCAGCATATAGAACTCCACAGCAGAATGGTGTAGTGGAGAGAAAAAACAGAACTTTGCAACAAATTTTGGGCAGAAGCAATCAGTACAACTTGCTACATCATCAACCGAGTTTATGTCAAGCCTGGCACCAATCTGACTCCATACAAAATATGGAAAGGAAAGACTCCAAACTTGAGTTATTTTCATATCTTTGGTTGTGTATGCTACATACTCAATGAAAAAGATCAGCTTGGAAAATTTAATTCTAGAAGTGATGTGGGTATATTCCTTGGATACTCAACTGATAGTATGGCGTTCAGAGTATACAATCACTGAACCAAAATGATCCATGAGTTTGTGAATGTTGATTTTGATGACAAGAGCTGCTATCAGCTAGAAGAAGGAGGTTCAGACTTAACTAACACAGCTCTGAAAACTGTTACTGAGATGATACACCCTGAAGTGAGCAATCAAGGAAACACTGAAACACAGCATGAGAATCATGATCCCTCACACTCAGAGCGAGTAATCGTCCCGAAGAATCACACTCTAGATCATGTAATTGGAGGAGTTCTTGATGAGAGACAGACCAGAGGGAATAAGATCGATTTCAAGCATATGGTCAAATTAACTTTCTTCCTGACAGAAATGGTTGAGCTTAACTGTTTCATCTCGTTCATAGAACCAAAAAACATTATGGAAGCACTCAACGATGAGGTCTGTGTTTCAGCTATGCATGAGGAACTAGAACAATTCTGGCGTCTTGATGTTTGGGAGCTTGTACTTGTTCCAAAAGATGTTAACATAGTTGGCACCAAGTGGATATACACGAACAAGATCGATAATGAAACAAAGCAAGGCTAGTTGCTCAAGGTTACTCTCAGATCGAAGGCATATACTTCGATGAGATGTTTGTTCCAGTTGCAAGACTTGAATCCATTCGTCTGCTCTTTGGAATAGCATGCCTTCTTAACATCAGACTGTATCAAATGGATGTGAAAAGTGCATTTCTGATTGGGATGCTTCAAGAGGAAGTTTATGTTGCTCCGCCTAAAGGTTTTGAAGACCCTAAGTTTCCAGATCATGTTTACAAATTGAAGCAAGCTCTGTATGGTTTCAAACAAGCTCCCAGAGCCTGGTATGAAAGGTTAACTCAATTTCTCTTAGGTGCAAAGTTCTCTCGAGGGAGTATGGACAAGACCTTGTTCATTTAACACGTAGATAATGACATCCTTATTGTTCAAGTCTATGTTGATGATATAATATTTGGCAGCACTAGTGAGAAACTAGCCAAGCAGTTTTTCTCGACCATGACCAAGGAGTTTGAAATGAGTATAGTTGGTGAACTCAATTATTTCTTAGGATTGCAAGTGAAATAGACATCAGAAGGGATCTTTGTGTCTCAGTCAACTTATGCAAGAAATATAGTAAAAAGATTTGCGATGCAGACAAGTAAAACATCCACCACACCAATGAGCACAACCAACAAGCTGCATAAAGACACTGATGGAGAAAAAGTGGACGAGAAACTTAACAGAGCAATGATAGGAAGTCTACTCTAACTTACAGCTAGCTGACCAGATTTGTGCTTCAGTGTTGGTTTGTGTGCAAGATATCAGGCGTCGTCCCGAGTTTCTCACTTGAATGCAGTGAAGCGCATTATAAAATATGTCAAAGGTACATTGGATCTTGGAATATACTACTCTAAAGATACTAATGAAAATCTTGCTGGATTTTGTGATGCAGATTGGGCTGGCTGCTTGGATGATCGAAAAATCACTTCAGGAGGGTGTATCTTTCTCGGGAACAACATGATCTCTTGGCATAGTAAGATGCAGTATTGTGTTCCGCTATCCATAGCCGGAGCAGAGTACATTGTGCTTGGAAGTTGTTGTACTCAACTTCTTTGGATGAAACAATTGCTCATGGATTACGGTCTGTACTCTGATTCGATATTGGTATATTGTGATAATAAAAGTGCAATAGATATTTCAAAAAACCCAGTTCAAAACTCGGGAACCAAACATGTTGACATAAGGCATCACTTTGTAAGGGAACTAGTTGAGGAAAAACTTGTTGTCATCAAATACGTTGCATTTGAAAATTAGCTAGCAGATATCTTTACTAAACCACTTGATCCTAATACCTTTTTCTTTCTCAGAAAGGCTTTAGGTGTTTGTGAAAATTAACTAGCATATTCTCAGGGGGAGAAAAAGGTAGTAGCATGCGTCTGAAATGCTCTGTGTTTTCTTTCTTTTATGAAAACTCTTGTAGGCAAGTCAGTTGATTTAGTGGTGGTAGTTGTTCTGTTTTTAGAGAAAATTCTGTGGTGTATGTCTCAAGAGAAGAACACTCAAGATTGAACCTAGGATGCACCCATCTTTTGGTTGTTTTCTCTTCATCATTGTTTGGATGAGATAATCTAGAAAAAGAGGCTATCAAGTTAAATAATCAAGTGAGATGATTGACACCCATTTGGGATTGATTGCTGTCACAATCTTTACTAACATCAGACGTAGTCATGATCACAGTCTTAATCAGTCTTTCAAATGTTCTTGAACTGCACACTTCTTATAGAAGATTCGGTCACATTTTTTCCTTTTTGGTATGTGAAAGCAGCTCAGCTGAGTGGTGTTGCGTACAATGATCTACTAAAAGTGTGTAGTCAAAGATGTTAATAATAAAAATGTGTGAATTAATTGAACAGCCTCTTAGTATCTTGATTATATACACTAGGAAGTCTTCTTGACAAAACGAGCCCTACTATACTAGATTGAGTGGTTAATATCGGCTGAGGTGTCTGCACATTTGAGCTTACAAGTATATTTAAAAATTTGGTCCTTCATCTTGGTTTCTTTCTAGCTACTACCTCCCTGTGATTGTTCTCCCTCTGATTGTTTCAACAGGGTCAAGTATGTTTATGTTCAGGTTACATGCCTTATTGCGACTTTCTAAAATGCTTCGTGCTTTCTTTACTTCATGGGGTCCTTATTAGTTTTCTTTAAATGTGTATCATATCACATAAGAGTCGTATGTTAGAAACACTATCGTTTTGTACTTTGTGTTTTGGGCTTGACCGCGTGTACTTTATTTGATATGGGCTTAATTCTTTTGTCTGTTGCGCTAATGGGCTCAATTGTGTGAGTAAGTTGTGTCCCTAGGGTTGCCGCCGTTTATATACAAAATATGCCTGTTCGTGTGCCACAAAGGTGTCTCTTTCTGTCTCAGAAAAACCCTAAGCAATACTCCTCCGTTTCTCACCATGCTTCCTGTCCGCAACACTAGATCCCAAGCTCGGCAAGCGCTTATTGAGTCTACGCGTCTCAGCAGATTCATCCTAGACGACAACAAAACTTTCGCCGATGCTCTCCTTCGACTACGAAATCCCAGTGAGCGATATGGCAAGGCTCCGATGATTGTCCATGACCTCGAAGAGATCAACTCGAACTTCAGTGTAAGCCTCTGCTGACAGGTTCTACTTTGAGTCACCGCTCTGTCAACACCTCACATGCAACTCAGGCAAGGTCAAGTGACACAGCACCAGAAGAGGAGGACCAAGTAGACTCTCAAGTGCCTATGACAAGTGAGTTTCTCGAACTCAAACCACGCCACGCTGCTAATCGAGCGGCCTTTCTCAACTGGCGCAGGACACACAAACTCTCTGAGGGTCCTCTTCAAACCCCCTCTGGAGATTTCTCATCTAAAGCTGCAGCTGTTCGGTATGCATCTTTCGATCTTCGAACTTTTCATGGTGGTGTTTACTTTCCTCTCGATGATCCGAAACTCGATTTGGTCAAGCAAGTTCTGGTTCAAAATCGGATGATGTACATGGTAATTGATGTTGAGCCCTACTGCCCAAAAGTCGTCAAGGAGTTTTATGCAAGTCTCAGAGATTTGGAGACTCGGCATGGATCTAAATTTGTCTATATTCAGAGGCTTAGTTTTGAGTTCTCTTCTGCAATCATTAATCGCATGTTTTTGCTCCCTCAAGATAGTCCTGAAGGTGACTGAGGTAAAGCTTATCTCAACAACGTCATTGGAGCATGTACTGAGACTCATCATTTTGGCTAGGAGGGTCTTCGCTCGTGTCATCTCTCTAAGAGATGTGGTTTCCTCTATCGCCTATGTTGTCGGAACTGGATGCCCACTACAAACAAGACAAAAATGGCCAAGGATAGGTTACGATTTGTCTACGCACTCCTGATGGCAAATGAATTTAACTTTGGTCAAATGGTCTACATTTAGATTCTTGCCATTGCTAAGCATCCTCCTCCGGTTGATCGGGTCCTCCCTTTCCCAAACCTCATATACCAGCTCCTTACCTTTTAGATTGTTGATAACGTGGTGATCGTCTGCTAATCGGTTATCCTTTAAGAATCACCATGGACCCCAAGGCCGAACGTGGATCTGGTAGAAAAGAACTTGAATGGGTTCCTTCCTTATCCGCTGATCTCTCGGAACTGTCCAAGTTCGTTTGAAGATACAGCAGAGTCTCAAAGGTATGTGCTTGTCTCTCACTGTCTCTTATTCTCTCTCAGACTTGACCATTGTTTGTTTTTTCCTTGAATGTGCACTCAAGCAGGGGGATATTATCGCTTTGATCCCAAACTAGCGTCACTCAAAAACGACAATTCACCAGGGGATTCAGATGACGAGAGGGGGGGATGGAGAGGAGCCTGATGACGGCCTTGGAGGAGTACATGAGCATGATGCGGATGACTAAGATGATCTTTTTGTTTTTGTTTTTGCGTGTGTGTACCCAAGTGTTAACACTTGTTGGTTTGCGTGTGTGCTTTGAACTTTCCTTGGTTGGTTTCGTCTCTTTGTTTTTTCCCTTGCGTTTCCACTGAACAATCTTAGCTTGCTAAGGGATGTGAACCGTGCTTTACTTTTCTATCTATGAATGTCTTTTGCTTAACTAAGTTTTAGTTGCTGCGTGTGTGTGTGTGTTTCTGAGACTAACATGACAGGTAGCTTGAGATGTCACATTCAGGCAAAAAGGAGGAGATTGTAAGTTCAAGAATCGTGGAACATCTGGAAAGTGTGTTACACATATATGGCGCGAAGACAGAAGAGCTTTGGCAACCGGATACGTGGGAATCAAGGAAGATTCAGAAGTCACCATATTCGATGGTTTGCGAATATGCAATGTATCCAAGACACGGGAAGTTTGGTGTGGCGATGGGAGGATAAATACAACATCCTTGTGATGGTGTTAGGGTTAGCACATAGAGGGATTTAGAATACTCTATCTTGGAAGAGAATTTAGGTGCTCTTGAAGAAAACACAATTGTTTCTGTGTGGGTAGATTAGGAATTGGTGAGTGTCACATTACAGGTCTATTGAGATATTTGTAAGGGTGTATCATTCTGATTAAACAAGTTCTTGTGAATTGTTTAAGCGATTTCTAATAAAGAGTTTTTGGTTTCAAGTTGAATTCTAGTCTATTAGAATTACTTATCTACTTTCAAGTATCCTTGGTTTTACAAAATACACCATTGACAAGGCTTAAACTAATACCATAACAACAAAGCAATGAATATGAAACGGAAAAAAAAGAAAGAAAAGAACGATTAGATTATCTCAATTGTCTGTCTCTCAGTTGTGATTTTTGTACTTTGTTGATGGAGAAGAAGTGCAAAACCTTTTAATTGCCAGTTTCTTTTTTTGGGTCAGGTTCTCTGTACCAATCAGTTCTGGGTTCGGATAAAATCGATCTGGCAACCTAAACGCTATTTGTTGATTTGATCGCAATTTTGTATTTTTAGCTTCTCAGGTGGAATTGAGCAGGAAAAAAATGTTTGGGGCAAAATGTAATTAAAGGTGATAGTTTGGAGGGGAATATCACAAGCTTAAGAATCTGAGGGAATTTAGGCAGTAGCTGTATTATAAAGGAGGGTATATACAGTCAACCCAAGTGATTCATGGAGTCCTTATCTTGGCCCACATGGGCATTTCTATGTCTAGCGCTCAGCCTTACACTTTGATTTGTCTTGGGCTTGGCCTTTTTGTCATTAGCCTAGCCCACTGTAAAGCGAACTCGTTGTCTTGGTTTAGATCCGGATTGGTCTAAGATGCCTCAGTTTGGCCTGAGGTGCTCCAGCTTAGCATGAGTTACGCCAACACAGTATAAGATGGTCCAGCTCGGCCTGAGTTGCTCCAACTTAGGCTGAGTTACTCCAGCTCATGCTAAAGTTTTCCAGGTCGGCATGTGATATTTCAGCTTGCTCTGAAGTAATTCAGCTCGATCTAAGGTGCTTCAGGTTGGCCTAAGTTGCCCTTTTTTAACTTGAGGTATTCAAGATCTTCCAGAGGTGCTTTAGCTTGGTCTGTATGGTTCCAGCTCTCCATTTTTGCTAGACCTATTTCCATACTTAGTCATTTTCATAGTTGATATAGCCTAGGTGAATACAGACTCCATCATTTAGCCCTCCAGCACATTAAACTTATAGATGAGTGTGACAAGGTATAGAATCATGGACGAGATCAACATTTTGATTGTAAGTAGTACTACCAATCCGTCATGGTAGATTCTTCATTTCCGAGCTGGGAGATATCATGCTTATGAGTTGTGGGTCTTCTTGATATGCCGAGCCTCTCTTATCTACAAGTGTCAATGTGTTTCTTTGGGTTTTCGGCCATAATCTTCACTTTGAGGTATTCTTATACTTTTGAGCCGCTTCTCACCTTTAGATGACTTCACTGAGTCGTATTCTTTCATTATGGAGACTATATAAACATCGAAAAATTTGTTGCTTGTCAAGTTGAATTCAGCTAGTTGAATTCAGCTAAGATATTGTCAAGTTAATGCTCCTGTTTCCGAGCCACTTCTCTGCCTCGAAGATATTGGATTACTCCATCGACGAGCCAAAGAACACTTTGTGAACGAGATGTGATGATGCAAGTTTTCTGTTGATGGTGAGCTGAATGAGAGGTAATGAGGCATGAAAATCTTGATGTTCCTGCGCTGGAGATCATCTGATCGACGAACCGTATTATTGTGAGTTTGTCCTTGACGCCAAGCTAAAAATTATTTAGGTATCTTATACTAAATGATATATGCCAAGCATTATGTTCATGAGATGTTGAAGACCAGCATTGTTTGGAAACGATATGTTACTGGGTTTAGAATGTTTCACTTCGACTTACGTATATACTTTTTCGAACATACCCGCTCTGATAGAAAACGTAAGAATATGAATTGGGATATACCCGACTGGAATTTATATAGCGCACTTACATAAATTCCAATCGAGTATATCCCAAAACATCAAGTTTTAGGAAAAATCATGTTACGATGTATGAGATTATACATTTATACGTACCCCAATCCACCCCTCTCCCCTCTTTTTCATGAGAGGGGCAGTTGAGCCCATCCGAAGACAGGTTGCCTACATACCCTTTTGTGGGATTAAACAGCCACATAGTTCATGGATGTCACTTAGTGGTTTAGTTAAAGAATCATTTGGACTCCCAACTCGTCATTCTTTCTTTGAATGAGATTACATCTCTTGGTGTTTTTTGATAGCTCAGACTAGTTCTTGCTAGCCTCGACTCATTGTTGTATTTTAGATGTGCAAGTCCTAATTACCGTCATTCTTTGGACTCGCCTGATCGCGTTTTTGGTACTGGTCGGTACGACTGAACTTGCTGATCTGTCTCCTCTTACTCAAAGTATTGATGCTAATAGCTTTGCTGAGTTCTCTAGCTGCAAGTTTTTCTTTGAGTTTTACTCCTAGGCTTCGATTATTCGCGGTTGAATGTCTATCAGTCCTACGATATTCACAATGAGTCTTTTGATCAAAAGCATTTAAATTTATTTTCCACGTGTTATAGAGATTTTTGCCTCGCCCAGTGCATACTTCATACTTATATGCACCAATAAAATTTGGTCCTTCACGATGCAGGTAACCACCATTTTGGTTGCTTCTGTGGTGGCTTGGCCGTGGATGACAGCTAGGGGGGGGGGGGGGGGGGGGGGGAAGTGGAGCGTTTTCGGCTGATAATTTTGCTGATCCATATCGTTGGTCTAGAATCTTGAACTCCTCTTCCTCAAGTATGAAGTCTAAGGCTCGGTGCATAGCGTAATATATCGTTAAGAGCTTGTACCGCCCTATATCCTTTCTGCACTCTGACTTATACAACGAAGACTTTCTTAGCGCTTCAAGGGCTCCTTTATCGCTTACAACCTCAAATTTTGACATTGCCGCTTTAAATCTCCCCATGAAATTCCTCGATGTCTCGTTAGGTCTTGCAGGTAATTTTTGACGGATTTGCACCGAGCCTTGAGAACCATTCGAGGGCCGCTTATCTGAGGGTATCCATGAACAGAAGGCCCTGATGTGCTCTTTTGGATCCGTCATCCTTTCATAGATCATCCCTTCACAGAATCTGTAACCCTTGCCTCGTTCATCAGCACTGTGAATGGGGTCTTTGATGTGGTGTTGTTTATGCTCCAAATTTTACCCGCAAAGAGAGTTGTGATACAAGAGTTTTGAGTCTCTTTCTATATAAACCTTTGTACTAATCAGTTGTAGTAAGGGTTTTATCAATCCAGAAGCGGAAGATTGAAGCAGTAGGAATGCAATATGGCTCTTAGTTCAAGCGGATATAGATAAGATTGAAGTGTCTAGCAACCTAAGTGGTCAAACAGAAGTGAAACAAACATCAAACAAAGAGTGAAAGCGAACAAGACAACTAAAACAAGGGCAAAAACATAGCAAATTCAAATTCAACTAAAAACAGAGAAAAGACGGGACTTGAGATGAGATAATTGGTTATAGAGAACTCTTAACTCAACCTATGATGCTTACAAACTCACACAATGCTATTCTTTATGCATAGAATTCATTTATAAGACTAATCCAATCTCTTGGCACTAATCTCTTTCCTAATTACCAAATCAAGAACTAATTCTCCTTAGTGAAATGATAAACAGCAAGCATTAAGACAATCTATCAATCCTATATTGCCAAATCACTCCCTAGACAGTCAATCTCTTTAGCTAGGACAAGCAATTCTCTTGCAAAGCAGTTCAGGCATTTTATCAAACACTTGGTGGGCATAAAATGAGCCTAAGATCCTAATCAACTTAGCTAAAGCTAATCAGGCATTAAACACAGAAATCTAGAAAGAAAATGAAAGAATTTACACTAAGATATCATAGATTAAGCATAGAATCCCCTAAACCTAACCCATCTCAATTCCCTAAAAAGACTACTCCCTAATCACCATCAAAACCATCAATTCAAAGAGAAAGAGATAGCTAATCATGATTAGAAAGGCAAGTCAAGAAGACAAAAATGCAAACTTATATTGAAATAAACCAAAGATTCAAGCTACAATTTAAGATTAAGTAACTAAAGAAGAAGAAACTAATGGATAAAGAGATGTTCCCAAAAATTAGGGATTTTCGTATTTATATGGCTTTGAGCGAAAATTGCAAAATTGTAAATAAGTGGTCTTCAGTCTGGATCTGTATCGGTCACCAGTGATTGATAGGAGTGATCGATGGTGCATCCGCTGGGTTCCTATTGGTCACTCCTTGACCGATGGGCTTAATCGATGGTCTTTTGATGGATCCCATCGGCCAGTCTTGACCGATAGGCTTGACTGATGGAGCATCCGCTTAATTCCCATCGGTCACTCCTTGACCGATGAGGGTGATCGATAGGATCTTCAACTCTTCTGTTGCCTTGTATCGATCAGAACAGACCAATGGGTTTCGTGCTGCGACCGATAGAAAACCAGAAATCGCCTTCTTTGGCTCCTTTTGCTCCTTCTCAGCTTGGCTAACTCCTTGAACCATTCTTACAATTCCTCCTTGCTCCCAATAGCTTCTCAAGTACCTAAAAACCTCTTAAATGAGTAAAAAATGCAAACTACAATCCTAAATGCAACCCAAGTCTAAGAGGAAAGGAAAATGGGACTAAAGAGAGAGAAAACATGCAAAAAAAGACCAAAACATGAACTAAATGCAAGCCTAAATGATGTAAATAAATGAGATATCAAATTGAAAGTGCATAATAATCACAGTAGTATAACAAAGAATTAAATCCACATAGATTGTTATTTTGTAAAGACCCTAGCATTTATAATTTCTTTAGATCAAATAAGTGATTTAAGGGTTTTTGTGTCATAGTTTGTAGTATCAGAATAAGTAAAAGATGTAAATAAAATGGTTATAATTCAATAGATATTAGGCATAGAGCTTAAAGAAATTCTCGGGGATTCATGGATCGGATCAAACAAGTAGTATATTATATTTAATTGCGATGTAGTCGTCTAAGTTCTTTAAGATGAATTGGTTCATTATGATTGTCCTACGTTTATAAATCTATTCATCAATGTTGATGTTACTCCGTGAGTATGCAGCCGCATCTCACGACATAACTAAACACATGGTTAGGCCTGGTTTGTAAACGCTCCCGGTGCTCCATAAGTGTGTAGTTGCACTTTACGATGCAACCACTTGTTTACTTTGAACAAGGTCGACAAAATCACAAGTTAAAGAATCTATCAACCCTATTATAAATTGCTAGATGATCAGGAAAGTAACATGCAAAAATAATAAAAATAAACAGAGATATTTATTAGAATATCTATCTCGAACAACTTAGCATAACGGATCCATGATTAACCTCTTTTAAACCTCACTAGATTATTACTTGCTCATGGGAAGACATACTGATGGACTTCATGAACTGCATAATAAACTACTTGTGGTCGTACTTCACATTCACATTCACGATTGCAAAGTATCAAAGATCCACTATTAATCTTATATTCAAAGAAACACTTAAGAAGATGAAGACAAAGACATAAAAGCTGCACCAAAAACTCTTACTAGTTTCACTAATGAATCTGTTTTAGCATCGCCACATGCGTCTGTCAGTCCACATGGACATCATCTCTAAATGAGTGAATTTTACTGTCATGGAAAAATCAGCTATTTATAATATGATTTTAGGCACACCTTGAATCCGCGAGATGAGAGAAATAATGTCGACTTGCCATAAATGCATGAAGTTCTCGACCTCTAGCGGAATCTTCACCTTACCAGGAAGCCAGCAAATATCCAAAGCATGCTTTATCAGCGACCCCAAGCTATGAGCCGCCTTGGCATTCTATGTCAGCGAAGAGATTGATCCATGTCTTCCGTATCCCGGAGACCCAAACCAGAACGTGTCACCCAAGTCGGCATTGACGTGAGCAAACCTGAACTTGTCAAAATTCTCTAAGTGTATATTCACCTCTTTGCCTGGCCAATAGAATACATGAAAGGAATCAACCCTAATATATCCTCTCCCGAATTAAACATTGACTCTATCTTTAAACCAATCGACTAGAAAGGATGCAAGCTCAGCCTTGAAAAAGCCCAAGTGGAGGGTGTACGTTGACTTCACTAATATGAATAGGGCATGTCCCAAAGAGAGCGTCCTACTTCCACATAATGATCGCTTTGTTGAGTTAACAGTTAGGAACCAACTACTCTCCTTCATGGACGCTTTCTTCAGATATATGATCTTCATGCATCCCAAAGACAGCGAGATGTAAGGATTCTCCATTGATCGCCGCACCTACTGCTACAAAGTCAAGCCATTTGGACTGAAGAATGCAAGAATGACTTACCAAAGATTGGAAAACAGAATATTTAACTCTATGAAAGTCTAGATCGACGATATGCCAGTAAAATTTGCAGGTTCTAAAGACAACGTTAACCACCTTCGTGACCGCTTTTGAATCTTCAATGAGTACACCATGAAGCTGAACCCTGCCAAGTGCACTTTTTAAATCACTTCAGCAGAGTTCTTGGGCGACATTGTTACTTAGCGGGGGATCAAAGCAAATCCAAAGTAGATCTCCGCAATACTCGACCTCCTTTTGCTTAAAACACTCGCAAAATGCAATGATTAACCGGTAGAATTGGTGCGATAAACAGATTTATCTCGTGGTTAAATGATAAGTGTCTCCATTTCTATCAGTTGCTTTGAAGTAATAAACGCTTTGATTGGGACGATAAGTGTGAGGGAGTTTTTAAGCATTTGAAAGAGTATCTCACCATCCTGCTAATCTTAGACAAACGCAAATACAGGGAAACCCTCTACCTTTACATCGTGTTTTTCATCTCGGCATTGAGTGGAGTACTAGTTTGTGAAGCTCATGGCGAGAAGATGCATATCTTTTATATCTATAAATCTTGGACAAGGCTGAAACTAGATATTCCACCCTGGAAAATCTTGCACTTGCATTTGTAATCTCAGCTTGGAGAGTTTGACCTTACTTTCAGTTACACACAATCGCCGTACTTATTAGCCAGCCGCTTCGGACCATCATGCACAGCCCAAGCCTATCTGGCCCAATGGCTAAATGGGTGGTGGAGTTATCCGAGTATAATATCGAGTACAAGAGCCAAACAAACGCCAAATCCTAAGTTCTCACGGTTTTTATTATTGAGACACTACCCGAGGTTGCCGTTCAAGAAAAACCTCTTATGCCAAAGTGAATATTATAGGTCGACGGACCATCGTCAAAGCAAGGCTTGGGCGTAAGCATCAAGTTGGAATCCCCCACCAGTGAAATCCTTGAGAAACTTTTTTAACTCAATTTTCAAGCGTCCAACAATGACTCTGAGTATGAGGCGTTAATCGCCAAGTTTTGACTCGCAAAAGGAATTAGGGCTAAGAATGTCAAATCTTTATGTGATTCTCATCTTGTTGCCAATCAATACAGTGATGACTACGAAACAAAGAACGAGCGCATGAAAACTTACCTTAAGATGGTCATAAATTGGTAAAAAAGTTTTACTCGCTCGAGCTCACTCAGATACCACGTACTAACAATACTGCCATTGATATCATGGCGGCGCTTGCCTTAGCAACTTCTTCGGCACTTCGTGGAACCATTCCAGTTGAAACTATCGATCAGCCAAACATCTAATTTCCTAAGGGAACCTGTAACATGGAAATTTATGAAGAAAATAAGGCCGACAATCCAATGGATACATATTTTAAAGAAGGAACACACTTGTGGCATGATGAATTCAAGAGATTTCTCGACAACGGAAATGATCCCCAAGATAGATGGGCAGCTCGGCGTCTATGCAAGCGATGCGCTCACTACTTCTGAACAGATGGAAACCTATTTTGATGGACCACTAACAAGGTCATACTAATGTGTTGCAACAAAGAAGAAGTTGAGAGAGTGATGGTTTAAACACATGACGGAGGAATTGGCAATCACTTTAGCGGACGAGCATTAGCCTCTAAAATGAAAAAGTGTGGTCTTTTCTCGCCTAAGATGATTGCAGATTGCGAAACATTTGCAGCCAAACATTTGCGAGCCATGTCAACGGCACACACCCCATTCATGCTATTGGCGATGGACATCGTCGGTCCCATGCCGAAGTCTGGACAATGTGAATACATCTTGATCATGACTGACTACTTCACAAAGTGGGTGGAGGCTAAAGCATACATCGCAATGAAAGACCATGATGTCTAGATTATCGTATGGCAGAACAACATATTTTGGTATGGCCTACCTTATCAGATCGTCACTAATAATGGTTCCTAGCTTATCTTGCACATTTTCGAAAGGTTTTGCGAATGCTGGAACATCAGATAAGTAAGTCCACGTCTCGTTACCCTTAAGGGAACAGTGAAGCCCAAGCAACAAACAAGACCAACATTGACGGATTAAAGAAGCAACTCAACTAGCCTCAAGGAGCTTGGGTCGAGAACTTGAGAGAGTCCTCTAGTCGCATCGCAGTCCCATCGCACTACTCCAAGAACAACAACCTGCACAACATCATTCTCTTTAACTCATGAATGCAAAGCGTTGGCCCAGCTGAAATACATGTTGCAAGCACCTGCAGAACAATGATAGTGGATGATCCTAAGGTGAATGATGTCAAAATCATGGATAACCTTGACAACCTCAAAAATATCAGAGAACAAGAATTACTTCATATGCAGAACTATCATCAGCAAGCGGTCGGTACTACAAGAGAAAAGTACTGAACATACTATTTACCCTTCATGACCTTATCCCTTGCAAAGTCTGATATAAAACTAATACCAATAACACTGGGAAGCTTCGAGTTCATTTGGAAGGATCCTTCCGCACCACTAAGATCGTTAAACCATGCGGCTACGAGCTAGAACAATAGGATGGTATTCCAATGCCACGCTGTTGGAACTCTATGAATTTAGAGAAGTATTAAGCCTATATCGTCAAGCGTTAAAAAATGTGATCAGCCCGGCATTGAAAAAACATCTTTAACAAACATAAATTCTTCTCAAATAAAGCTATTCTAAACGCATGCATTCATAATGGTGTTGACGTTTTGGCCACACACTCTACCAGCACCCGCATAATTAACAACGTGGGCTGATCACCACCCCCTTAAGGCTTTGGTTTAATTTAAGTACTTCCAAAGTCTAAAACTCGCATGATTCTACGCCATATAAAACAACTCTGGCTGAAGACATCTTTGCACGTTTTGTATTCGACTTAAAAAATGTAAATGGTATAAGTCGAGCAAGCAGCTGTCATCTCTAACCCGACCTAAAGCATGGGCCCCGCATCACAAATCAAAAAGCACATACTTGTCAAAGTTCTTTAAAACTGAGAAAGTAACACAATAATTTTTATGTCTTGAGTGCAACCTCAATGCACTAGATGTAATATAGTGGCAAAGAGTATAATCAATCAAAACAAGGGAAGTTAGAGGAGATGCAGCTAACTTGTAGAGCTAGGAAAAGATGTTTTAAAAGAGGTTCACAATCAAACAAGGCAAGATTGTAAACAAGTAACCAAGTGACAAGAGTAAACAAAGCTATACTAGATGAAAGTAAAACAGAGCAAAACAGAGAAAGACAAAGAAAAATTCGAAATATAATTAAAATCTAGGATCAAGATTAAGGCAAAATGATCTCAGATGGTTTAAATAACCACTAAGTGCAAAACAATCAATCAATGTCTAATCTCTAAGCAAGACTACTATACAAGATTAATCTAATACTTTAAGAGAAATCCCTTTAAAAACTACACTCCTAACCCACTTTCAATGGTGGGAATGCAATCAATAAGCATAAAGCACAAGGTCCTTAAAGCTTAACAAGCATCTTAGAGGGCTAAGCTGACTTATTTCTCAAGCAATGGATCAAACACTAACCCAAACTTCCATGAATATTCAGCATTCAAAATCAGTTCCCTATCCTTTAAGTACAAAAGCATTAAGAGCAAATGTGCAAGAAATGATGGATGAAAAGAGTCATGACTATATAAACACCATTTTCAAGCAACAAGCTTCATTCAAGCATTTCAACAAACACTTAACATGCAAGTCAACACGCCTAGATTCCTTTTGTCAATAAAGGATGTACTAATATATTAAACACAATTGCAAAAGAAGATATTAACAAAGATTTAACAACCCAGCACCCTAATCAGTCATTAAACCATCTTAATCTACCCTAATCTCAAGCCTAAAAGTAGACTACTCACTAATCATGTTTAGATCCTCAAGATTGAGGTTAAACATAATTAAATAAAAGCAAAAGACAAGATATTAAAAGAAATAACAATACTTAAGCAATAAAACCTCAAGATTCAAAGATTTCTTGGCAAGTTCTTACTAAGGAAGGTTTTTGTGAGCAAAAGCTTAAAACGATAATGATAAGTTAAAACTTGGATAATATGGCGTTTTAAGACTTAGTTATTTATAGGAGGACCACAAAAGATAGTCAACTAAAAACATGGAAAGTCAAAAGTCAATTGTGGGCAAAATTCCAAAAATAGCCGTCACCGAGGAAGGAGAGAAGTTGTTCTCCTCGGTGCAAACAGGAAAGACAGTGTCTGGAACTTGGCTTGGATTGATGTTTGACTTTGGGACGCACCGTGGAAGACGTCTGGTTTCTCTCCTCGGTGCACTCCTCGGTATGTCCTGAAGCTTCATACCGAGCAAATGCATTGGTGTACGACTTCCTTTTTGTTGGTATAATCGCCTCCGATGAGATCACTTGGTGTACAGACACACCTTGCTCGGTGCAGATTGCACCGTGGAGGGCAGAGTTGGTTTCGCCTTTGCAGTTGGCTGGTATGGATGCTTAATCGCCTAGAACTGCTTCTCTTTCATGAACTTCCTTCCTTTGCCTGGATCAGCCTTTTGCCATTGTCTCCTTAGCTCCATAAAGACCTGAAAACACTATCAAAATGCATGTAAAATGCAATCCTAAGCTATATGCGTGCTATGCATGAAATGGATGCAAAAGCGATACTTTTGGACTTAAAGAGATGAAATGTGATGCAAAACCTATACTATATGACTCCTAATATGATAGAATAATGCATGATATCAACACCCCCACACTTAGATATTTGCTTGCCCTCAAGCAAACAAAAGAAACAAAATGAGAGTGAAGTTTCAAAGTGGGAACTCATGTCCGAAAATGATGCTATTTTTAATCAAACCAGTGTCCATGTTAACAATTTTAAGATGCACTTGATGGAGCTTTACTCTAAGAACTTAGCCACAGACTACACAAAATTAAATGATCCTCAAGTTATCAATCTACACAAGCTATCAAATTACTTAACCTTTTTAACATTCATTAGTTTTCAAACAAGTGAATCATGCTTATGCAAATGCAAGTGTCATCATTTGGCTACAAGGACTAGGTAGAGAAAAACTTATGCATACAAGAGAAGATTTCCATATACCCAAGCCCCATAACTGAATCCTAAACTCTAACTTTTTACCCAATACTTCATCCTATGCTAGCCTTTTTGAACTTTGAAACCCAAAACAACCCCACTTCTTTCTTCATTTAAGCGCTTAGGAGGCATTCTTTTTTTGAACTTTTTTTGGTGGTTGGCGACTTTTGTTGTTGCTTGGCTCAACTGTTCTTTGTTGCTTGTGCTTCTCATCTTTTTGATGCTTAGATTTTTGCTTTGCACCTTTTCTTCTTTGTATTTTCTTGAGCGGCCATTTGATTTCACCAAACCATTTCCAAGATTTTATTGCCTTGCACTCCTTCTTGTCACTTTGCTTTCTTTCTCATTTTTCCCTTCTTGTAAAACCAAAAACCAAAAATCCCAAACCCATCTCGTTAATAACCCAAACATCCTAGCATATCTAGCTCAAGAGGGTGAGCTAGTTCTACAGTGAAAGAGATCCCTTGTAGTTCATAACTCAACACTTTTTACTTAGCCCAATCATAAAGAAGAAGCCTCACAAACACTCACTAAAGAGTTTTGGCTTGAATAGAGGTTAAGGTTAATGGCGGGGTAAATCTATTTGGATCCACAAGAGTGATTAAAAGGGAGAAAGAGAATCCAAATATTACAATGCAATGCACAAGACATGATAATTCAAGATTCAATTTATGGTTCTTCTTAGATGAAGGTTAAGATCCTTTCAAGCAAGCATCAACTTTAAACAAGAGTTTCAAATCATAAATTCAAAGAGTGGTTCAGCTTTATCTCAAGTGCTTCATCGAATGCATCAAACAATTAAGAACAAGGGTATTGGTCTAATATGAACAACATCATTTTTCATGGATTTATCTATCAGTGTTCCCACTTTAAACACGAGCAATCCTAAATGAATGCAATGCAACTTGAATCAATCCTACATGAATGCAAATGACACTCTATTTTTGAGAAAAGGTTTTCGAAAAATTTAATTTTTTTTGGATTTTCTATGCATTAGATGATGCAAATGATGCATGAATTTTCTAAAATGAAGCAAGATGATCTATATGCTTGAACTGAAAATTAAAACTTTAAACTAAATGTAACAAAAATGCAAAAATATCATTAGTCTCACAAACCCTCCCCCACACTTAAATTACACAATTCTTGTGTAATAAAAATACAAAAGGAGGCAATATTCAACCAATAAATTTTTTAAAAAATGCGATGGTATTTACAATGGTTTTGAGAGAGTGTACCTCATGGAAGTATGAGAGGGTGAGATCTCATTGCTTTGGGAAGGGCTCTGCATTGGCGAGGGAGATGTTCCTCTTTTCCTTCCTCTTTTACGGCCAGCTATGTGAGAAGAGTGCCTTGAAGGCTAAGCAGATGTAGCTGGTGCACTTGCTATCCCATGGAAGGAGTGATGCTTCTCTGATGTTTCTCTTTTGGTCCGTCATTGAACCCAAAGACCTCATTGAGCTTCTTGAAACCCATCTTGTACTTCTCCCTTACCACTCTGAATTTGATGAAGTCATCTCCATATCCTTCTTCTTCCGCACTGTCCCCATCAAAGTCATCAAAGTAGTGGACCTTGAGGGTAGCAAGAAATTGTGAAGCTTCTTTCTTGTGAGTAAGGTAGGCTGAGCACAAGAACTTTTACATCCCAAGGTTTTTGAAAATGAGCTGAACCTCCTCTTGTATGCCCATATCCCTCAACAGTGAAAGGGATGCAAACCGAGGTGGAACAAACTCCACCTTGTTGATGGCCTTTAAGATCTACTTAGAACTAAGAAGAGCAAGTTAGGGGACATCCTCTTCTTCATCTTCTTCAACCGCCACTCTCTTGTCTTGTTCCTTGTCTCTTTTTGCTGATTCATAGGTCATAGCCAAGGCATGCTGATATTTTT
Source organism: Thlaspi arvense (assembly GCA_911865555.2). Taxonomy (NCBI): domain Eukaryota; kingdom Viridiplantae; phylum Streptophyta; class Magnoliopsida; order Brassicales; family Brassicaceae; genus Thlaspi; species Thlaspi arvense. Next base: position 27,200,316 of record OU466859.2, on the reverse strand, counting down.
GAGACATCGTTCCTTAAAAAGCAAACATCAAAAGAATTTAAGAATTTTGCAAATTCAACATATATTCAAGCAATAATTGTTTCAATGATCAAGAAATTTCGAAAAGTTCTGAAAATTTCCAGCATGAACAAGGAACATCTAAAGTGAATTAAAATAACTTTTGCAGCTCAAAAAAAACTTATCAAGCAATAATTAACAAATCATGAATCTAAACAAGAATTTGGAACAAAATTTGCATGAAAACATCAAAACTCCTAACTCTCCACCATTATAATGCAGCAAGCAGATTTTAAACACTAAAAACTATTCTAAATGAAATTCATGATGCAACTAAACCATAAACAATGCAAGAAGGATATAGAAACACAAGCTTAACTAATATAGAAATCAAAGTTAAGCAATCAAGGATACCTTGCAAGATGAATGGATCAGATGCTCTTAGAGACATAAGTTAAATGGAAAAAATAAATTGAGAATTTTCATGGTGGAGAGAGAGATGAATGCAATATGATATGCAAATGCAAATGGCAAGAGAATATTTATGCATTTAATCAAATAATTAAAAATAAAATTTGAAAGAATTTTTTTTTCAAATTCGAAAATTTTAGGTCAAGAGAAGGAGACATTACCTTCAACGAGGTATGCACATAGGTCATATCTCGGTTTGGCTTCAAACAAATTTTTTCTATACCAAGAAAACTAACCGGTACAGTTCCTCGGTGCGTACCGGATGATATATCATGGTTTTTATGGTTTTTAACCATGATATAAGTTCTTTTTATTGAGTTTTTTTTGTCATTTTAGAGTCCTAATAGAGTCTTTGCAGGTTATAGCATGTCTGGAGCATAATTGGAGATTTTGGAACTTTTTGGAGCATTCTGAGTTGAAGCTACGAAGTACCAAGCTCGAAGCAGAAAGTATCACATATGGTGACGCTCGTCACCACTTTTGGTGATGCTCGTCACCCATTAAGGAAGGAGCGTGGCTGTTTTATTAAAAGTGTGAAGAAGATTTGCAGAATTGGCCCAGAAGTTCCTTTATATACATGAAGACCCCAGATCGTGTTTAACCTCTATTTATTAGGTTTTTCAGCCATTGTTGGCAAGGATCTTAGTTTTTGAGAATTCAGAGAGCTTAGAGAGAGATTTATTCAGAGATTTTTGGGGAGACAAATCCTGTACTCTTTTCAGAAAATTTCGAACCCCCTTTATTTCTTACTCTTTCTCTTAATGCAATATTATTCAGTTATGTTTTGTGATTCCATAATCATGTCTGAGTAATCTGCTAGTTAAGTTAGGGTTTTTCAAAGGTTGATGAAAAGATTGTAGAATCGCTATCTGTTAGGAATACCTTATGGTTTTTCATCTCTGCTTGCTTTAAAATCGAATTTCTGAGACACATCATCTAGGAATCCGAAAATATTAGGTTGTTAAATATATGTGAAAGCATTATTCATAACCTGAACTAGTATTTGATGAGCAAAACAACTTAGTGCAAAGAGATTTGGCTTAGGAGTTTTGTAAACAATTGAATCTGATCATTCCTGCAGGCTTAGGTTGTTAGGATTTGCAAAGAGATTTGAAACTCTATGATTTAGGCATAGATAACTTTGGCAATGAGAATTGATTAGTTATGCATCAGTGATTCATGTTTAAAACGGTTCTTAATCATTCCTGATTTCCTGCGTCATACATTCTTGGAGTCAACCTCTGAACTGCCCTGACTTAGCGCTTTTAGTCTTCTTGAACTTAGATCATCTTACAAAATCGTTTGCTTACTTTCATTCATTTATTCGCATTACATACATCATATCTTGCTTAGCTTAATCTGAATCTACATTCGATAGTGTAGTCTGCATTACTCTCTTGGGATTTCGATACCCCTTGTACTACAACTGCTTTGGCTGTGCACTTGCAGTAGTTTTATTTGGGTAAAACCTGAACCCTATCAAGTTTTTGGCGCTGTTGCCGGGGAGTAATAGCTGGCTATCGATTTCTAGTATTAGGATTTTGTCTAAGTTTTTATTTGTTTACTGACTTTCAGCTACTTTTCTTTGTTCCTGTTTCAGGTGTATGCCTAATCGCAGAACCAGAAGCAACAAAGAGAAGGAGCTTGTGACTTTGAACATCGAAAAGCTTGCTAGGTTGGAGAGAACTAACAGGAAAGCTAAGAAGCAATCTACAATGGTCGCTCCACTTATCTTGGTTGAAGATGCAGAAGGTCACTTGGTTGACAGGGAAGGAAACAGGAGGAACGAAGAGGGGCAGAGAATTGATCAAGAGGGGAATGTCATTGTTTAACAGCAGGTTCAACAAGTAGCTGAGAACGTGGGAGTCCCTGCTGCTGTCAATAATGCTGCTGGGCGTTTTGTTCAGAGGACTCTAGGTGACTACAACAGACCTGATCAGTTCTACGCCAATAGAGCTGCAATCCGACCTCCTGCCTTTCAGAGGAACGATTTTGAGGTTAAACCAGTCTACTATCAGCTGGTTGGCCAGCATCCATTCCATGGTTTACCTCATGAGCATCCTATGGATCACATAGAGAGATTTGAGGACTTGGCTTCCAGTGTCAAAGCTAATGGGGTTAGCAATGACTTTCTGTTCTGTAAGCTTTTTCCTTACTCTCTTGAAGGAGAAGCTGCATATTGGCTGAAGCAACTGGAACCTGCTTCATTGACCACTTGGGAAGACACCAAGAATGCCTTTTTGAATAACTTCTATGATGATGCAAGATCAGAGGACATGAGGACGAAAATTTCATCATTTACACAAGGTCCTACTGAAGCTTTTAAGGCTTCTTGGATCAGGTTCAAGTCTTATCAAAGGGACTGTCCTCATCATGGCTTCAGTCAGGTGCAATTACTTGGGATTTTCTTCATAGGGATTGACTGGAAATATCAGATGGCGCTGGATGCAGCAAGTGCAGGAAACTTCAACACCAACAGACCAGAAGAGGCGATCAGACTGATTGAGAACTTGGTCTGCAGCAACAGCACTAAAAACGCAGACTTTCAGAGGATGAAACAAGCTGGTGTAGCTGATGGGAATCAGATTGCTGAAGTTAAGGCTAAGTTGGATGATATGCACAGATTTTTGGTGGGGAAGAAGTCAGTTCACTTTGCTGCAGAAGTGGAAACTTTCGAAGCTCCAGAGCAAGTTGAGCAGGAGGATGTAAATTTCATCAATTCTGGTGGTTTTCAGGGACAAGGTATGGGAATCAGCAGTGGAACAGAGGATACAGCAACAACAATCAGAAGAACGCCCTTACAGGAGGACAAAGCACGCCTGGTTTCACTCCTAGACCCCCATTCCAGAAGACAGAGTACCAGAAGCCATTCCAGAACAGTGGAAATTACAAAAACTATGGTTCTTCTTCCTATCAACCAGCACCTCCACAAGGGAACAAAATGGAAGCAATGTTAGAACAGATCTTGGAAGGACAACAGAAGCTTACAGTGGACTTCAATGGCAAGATAGATTCGCTCTATCAGGATTTGAATGGAAAAATTGAGAGTCTGAACTCTCATATGAAGAAGCTTGATGTTCAAGTTGCCCAAACTGCAGGAGCTATTCAGAGGCAAAAAGGATTTCTTCCAGGAAGAACTGATGCTAATCCTAAACACCATGTGAATGCCATCACATTGAGGAGTGGAAAGAACCTGCAACCAGTGTTGCAGAAGGATTTAACCTCAAGGAATTTCGTGGGTATTGAAAAGTATGAAAATGAAGAAATATTTTCTGAAGATCCACGGGTGACGCTCGTCACCAATAATGGGTGTCGCTCGTCACCCATCGAGCACAACCCCGACCCCGACTCTTCCCAAAATGGTGACGACCGTCACCAGGTGGGTGACGCTCGTCACCCATATCCAATGATCGATCCCGACTCGTCCAAAGTTAGTGACGCTCGCCACCATCCCAGTGACGCTCGTCACCAGACACCATATGCTGCAGTTTCGCCTAAGACTTCAGATAATGCTAAGGAGACCGTGTATAAACCCAAGATACCCTATCCTAAGCATCCTAATAAGTCTAAGCAAGAGCTTGAAGATGCAAGATGCAAGGCTATCATGGACAAGTTGGTTATAGAGATCCCATTGATAGATGCTGTAAGGATCACTCCTGTTATAAGGAGGTATGTGAAGAGGATGGTGACCAATAACTTGAGTCTTGAGGTTGGAGCTATGATGATCAACGAGCAGGTCAGTGCAGTGATTCAGAACAGAGTTCCAGAGAAGCTTTCAGACCCAGGAAGCTTTGTTTTAGACTGCACCATCTTCAATGACAAGTTTGAGAGGTCATTGTGTGATCTTGGTTCTAGTGTGAACCTCATGCCTCATTCTGTTGCCAAGAGTTTGGGGATGACCGATTTTAAGGCTACCAGGATATCTCTTGTCCTAGCTGATAGATCAGTCAGAGTTCCTGAAGGAGTGATAGAGGATGTTCCTATCAAAATAGGAGATTGTATGATTCCTACTGATTTTGTGGTTCTAGAGTATGGAGAAGAACCCAAAGACCCCTTGATTCTTGGCAGACCTTTCTTGGCTACTGCAGGAGTTATTATTGACGTCAGGAAGGGTAGAATAGAGCTGAATGTTGGCGATTTAGTGATGAAATTCGAAATGGACAAGCTGATGAAGAGGCCAACCATAGATGGACAGACTTTTTATGTGGTTGTTCTCACAAACATTGCTGATCAGATCTTCCATGAGATGAGTTCAGAGGATCCCTTGGAAAGGGCGTTGACCACTTCTACAGCTGAGTATGAGCATTTAGATGCTGCTGCAATAGGGTACACAAAGATGATGGATGCTACTGCACAAGTGATGCAACTGGTTGCACAGGATTAGCTTGTCTCCACATCTGTGAAAGCTGCCACAATGGGTGATTGGTCTGCAGCAAAAGCACCAAAAGTTAAGCTTAAACAGCTCCCTGCAGGGCTAAGGTACGCATTTCTGGGAGAAAACTCCACCTATCCTGTTATTGTTAATGCTTCATTGAACAATGCATAGCTCACTCTTTTGCTAAGTAAGCTGCGAAAATTTCGCAAAGCTCTTGGCTATTCTCTTGATGACATTTCAGGTATCTCCCCAGACTTGTGCATGCATAGGATACACTTGGAGGATGAGTCGAAATCATCAGTTGAGCACCAGAGGAGGCTGAATCCGAATGTGCAGGATGTGGTCAAGAAAGAGATCATGAAGTTGTTGCAGGCTGGTATCATCTACCCTATATCAGACAGTGCTTGGGTGAGTCCAGTGCACGTGGTGCCTAAGAAAGGAGGTGTCACAGTGGTAAAGAATGACAAAGATGAGCTGATTCCAACCAGGACTGTGACAGGACACATGATGTGCATAGACTACATGAAGCTGAATGCAGCAACAAGGAAAGATCATTTTCCTCTGCCCTTCATCGATCAGATGCTAGAGAGGCTGGCGAATCACAAGTATTACTGCTTCCTTGATGGGTATTCAGGCTTCTTTCAGATCCCCATCCATCCAGATGATCAGGAGAAGACCACTTTTACCTGTCCTTATGGCACTTTTGCATATCGCAGAATGCCTTTTGGGCTGTGTAATGCTCCTGCAACCTTCCAGAGATGCATGATGTCGATTTTCACAGACATGATAGAGAAGTTTATGGAGGTGTTCATGGATGACTTCTCTGTTTATGGGTCCTCTTTCAAGAACTGCTTGGATAATCTGTGTGCAGTTCTGCAGAGATGTGAAGAGAAGCACTTGGTTTTAAACTGGGAGAAGTGCCATTTCATGGTTCAGGATGGTATTGTACTTGGCCACAGAGTCTTAGGAGACGGTATAGAGGTGGATAGGGAAAAATTAAGGTGATGACAAGTCTGCAAGCACCTGATTCAGTCAAAGCAGTGAGGAGTATTATGGGTCATGCAGGCTTCTATAGAAGATTCATCAAGGACTTTAGCAAGATAGCACGCCCCCTTACTGCTCTCCTCTGCAAGGATGTGAAGTTTGAGTTCACAGAAGAGTGCAAATCCGCCTTTGAACAGATCAAACAGGCTTTGGTTACAACCCCTATTGTGCAGCCTCCAGATATGGACTTACCTTTTGAGGTAATGTGTGATGCCAGCGATTTTGTAGTTGGAGCAGTGCTGGGACAGAGGAAAGACAAGAAACTCCACGCCATCTACTATGCAAGTAGGACTTTGGATGATGCTCAGAAGAATTATGCAACAACTGAGAAAGAATTGTTAGCTGTTGTGTTTGCTTTTGAGAAGTTCAGACAGTATCTTGTTGGCTCCAAGGTCGTGGTTCATACTGACCATTCAGCACTGAAGTACCTAATGCAGAAGAAAGATGCAAAACCAAGGCTGTTAAGATGGATCCTGCTTCTTCAGGAATTTGACATTGAAGTGAAGGACAAGAAAGCGGTTGAGAATGGAGTGGCTGATCATTTATTCCGGATTCAGGTTGAAGACAGTGTTCCAATCAATGATTTCTTGCCTGAAGAGAATGTTTACTTGGTAGAAACCAGAGAACAGGAGGAAAGTACTGAAAACCTGCAGTTTTCACAAAATTGCAGGGGAGTGACGAGCGACACCAGGAGGGTGACGCTCGTCACCAACCCAGAACAGTCGCGACCAAAGTATACGAGAAAGGTGACGCTTGTCACCAATCTCAACACTTTTCTTTGATTTGTGCAAGCTTGGGGATGGCTTAAGAAGAACCTGTTTATGCCTTGCATGATCCAAAGAGGCCCTGGTATGCCGATATTGCAAATTATCTTGCTGCAGAGGATGAACCACATGACTTTAAGGGCTATGCTAAGAAGAAGTTCTTGAGAGAACTTAGGAGATTTTATTGGGATGAGCCATATCTCTACAAGCATTGTGCTGATGGTATCTACAGAAGATGCTTAGCAGAAGAAGAGGTCCAGGACATCCTTTTTCACTGTCATGGGTCAGAATATGCTGGACACTTTGCTACATTCAAGACTGTCTCTAAGGTATTGCAAGCTGGATTTTGGTGGCCTACTATGTTCAGAGACGCCCAGGCCTTCATCACAAGCTGTGATACTTGTCAGTGAAGAGGAAAAATCAGCAGGAGACATGAGATGCCACAGAACTTCATTCTGGAAGTTGAAGTTTTTGATTGTTGGGGTATTGACTTCATGGGACCTTTTCCCTCATCTTATGGGAATAGATACATTCTGGTTGCTGTTGATTATGTGTCTAAGTGGGTAGAGGCGTTGGCTACTCCTACTAATGATGCTGCAGTGGTTTTAAGGCTGTTTAAGACCATTATCTTTCACAGATTTGGTGTTCCGCGGATTGTCATAAGTGATGGTGGTTCTCACTTTGTCAACAAGGTTTTTGACAAGCTGTTGAAGAAGTATGGTGTACAGAACAGAGTGGCCACGCCCTATCATCCCCAAAAAAGTGGACAAGTTGTGGTTTCCAACAGGCAGATCAAACAGATTCTAGAAAAGACAGTTGGGAAGACAAGGAAAGATTGGTCTGCAAAGCTGGATGATGCATTATGGGCCTACAGGACTGCATACAAAACGCCACTTGGAACTACACCATTCCATCTTCTCTATGGCAAGGTGTGTCATCTACCAGTAGAATTGGAGTTCAAAGCAGAATGGGCCATCAAGAAGCTGAACTTCGATCTGAAGCCTGCTGCGGAAAGGCGTTTGATTCAGCTCAATGAACTGGATGAGATCAGATATCTGGCCTATGAAAACTCCAAGTTATACAATGAGAGGACAAAGGCATATCATGATAAAAAGATCATCTCCAGGCATTTCGAGCCTAATGACCAGATATTACTCTACAACTCTCGTTTACAGCTTTTCCTGGTAAATTGCGTTCTCGATGGTCAGGTCCTTTCACTGTCAAAGAAGCTCACCCACATGGTGCAATTGTCCTGATTAACTCCAAAGGAGAGGAGTTCACTGTCAATGGACAAAGGGTGAAGCATTACTGGGCACAAGTAGAGATTCCAGCAGGACACATTGTGTCTCTGGATCTGGCACCAGCTGTCTAAACAGCCAACCAAAGTCAAGCTAATGACTTTAAATAAGCGCTTAGTGGGAGGCAACCCACTGGTAAGTTGTAGATATAACACTTAGTTTTTATTTTCGTGCTTAGGATTAGTAATTAGATTAATATTCACGTCGAGGTTGAGCACGTGTATTAGTTTTCTCTCTTCTTCTTCCTCGGGCATAACTGTTTAAACCAAGAACACTCGGTTTTCTAAACCAAATTGAGCACGTGTATTAGTTTTCAGAGATTCATAACTTTTGATTTTCTAAACCAAATTGAGTGATTCAAGAGTCTAATCCGTGCTGATTTTGCTCCTCTTTCTGAATATCCACTTGGTTTTTAAGATCTGTAAGGTATGTGTTCGGAATCCCCAATTTTCAGTCTGCCATAGGTTTGGTAAAATCCAATTTTTGACTTGATTGGCTTGATTTAACTGTTGAATCATGGTTAGTTAGGTTGTATTAGAGGAATGAAACCATCTATGTGAACTATTATCAGTGATTTGGGTTGAACTGATGATTGAATTGTGTTCCTGGTAGTGCTGTAGTTGATCGCCATCAGTTATTTCACCTTGATTGGTTGAGTTTTCGAACTTTGAAAAATTTGCTAATTTTGGTGATGTTTTTGGTCGATTTTGATCTTCAATTTTCATATGCCTCATCAGGAGAAACGACCAAGGCAAAGCTCGTCTTCAAGCACTGCAACAGGGTCTACGGATTCCTTCAGTTAACACCCGGTTTGCAGGACCCCATGACCCAAACGAGAAGATCGGAAAATATCCTCAGGAGTGGCTTGGGCAGGGACTCCGAAGCAGGAAGTGTCTCGAGACACCTGTGTGTTCTGCAATATTCAGGAAGAGTGGGATGAATATGACACGCTGTTCTACAATGCGTGGCTGGGAGTGAAGATTATCCCCACTCGGTTCGCGGATTCTGCTGTTCTGCAGAAGATGGGGATCTTCGAGGAGGTTGTTCATATTCTGGAGCGCATTGGGATGGGGACTATGCCGTTCCAGCAGTATGATCTCTATCCAGATTTGGTCCGCCAGTTTTTGTCTACAGTTTGCGTCTACTACGCGAATGAGCTGGCGAAGCGTGCGCAGGAAGGCACGATGACGTTTTTGATCCGAGGAGTTCGATACCGGATTAGTTTGATGGAGCTTTGTGGGATCTATGGCTTCTCTGACCATCCCACAGGCGTTCTCCTCCCCTCTCAGTGGACCCATATGCAGACATTCTGGTCCAAGTTCGGGAATGGAGTCTATGACAGCAAGACTAGCACGCAGACGGAGGTTCGACATCCGGTCTTGAGGTACATTATGCGCCTCTTTGGTCATACCATTCTGTGCAAGTCTGCGCCTAGCAAGACTCGAGTTAGTGAGCTGATTCTCCTCTACTACGGACTTTATGAGATGCTGGATGATTCGATAACTGTTGATAGCATGGTTCGCGCCAACTTAGGCACTGTTTTTGCTGAGCATCTGGTCTCCTTGAAGACCAAGCCATTCACCAGTCCAGGGGAGAAGACTGAGAGTGTTGGCAGCCTACTGACACCGATCTTCCATCATTTCCAGATCGATGTCACACCTTGCAGTCTGCGCAGTGACAGATCACTTATGGATGACCAGTATTTGCGCCATGTCACTTGGATGAAGATTGGAGTTGTCTGGACTTTTACTACCACTTCTGGAGAGTATGTTGGCATTAAGTTGCCACAGAGAGCCCTCACTACTATTCAGGGAGATCCACGCCAGCTATTCTTCATGCCAGCACGGACTCTTCTGCGCCCCTTGACTCTGCGCCCTGCTAGAGCTGCTACAGCTGGCGTCTCTGCTTCTACTGCTGCTGCTGCTGATGCTGGACCTTCTACACGCCAGAGTGGTTCTTCTACTGCTTTCAGGCGTCCTCCACGACCACAGACACCCATGGATATGGCTGCTTTTCAGGAGTATGTCATTGAAACCTTTGAGGGACTCTAGGATGCTGTTGCTACACTTAGCAACTGTGGTTGTGTCCGCCCCCATTACACCACTGAGCCTTGCGAGGATGAGGATTGAGGCTTCACTATCTGGTTACTTGTTCCTTTTTCCCTTTTATTTTTCTTTCTCTTGAGTCATTTTTAAGTTTTCTTTGAGTCAGTTGTCAGTTTCTTTGATGATGTTTTGTAAGATTGTTGAACCAGGTTATTTTTGCTACATTTGGATGTTGTTAATTATGTGTTTGAATGCTCAAAAAGTCTAACTTTATAGTACATATGCAAACACTTCGTTAGTTAACATCTGACATAAGAATTGGGCAATACAGATCGTGGTGACGCTCGTCACCAGACTGGTGACGTTCGTCACCCGACCCCACGCGAGGTAACACTTTTCTGACTTGGTTTTTCGACTTCTCATTCATTTTTCTGACCAACTCTTGGCTTAATAACACTGGGGACAGTGTTGTTTAAGTCTGGGGGAGGTGGTTACTGACGTTGTGTGCTTTGTGTCATGTCTATAGAGTCTTAAATTTGAGTCAAAAACCTGTTTTATAGAGTCAAAATTTTTGAAACTGTCAGTTTTTTTTCTTGGAACTAACCATAGGATGTTTTTGCTGATAAGAACCATTGCCACAGTAGTTGATTACAAGTCTCACTAAGTTGAAAGTCATAGGTAGATCAGTCTAGCAATGAAGGTTTAGGTTCTTAGAGAATCTGAAAAATTTGTTGTTAGCTCCACCTTAATGAACTTTAAACTTCTTGTCTTGGTGATTGATTCTTATTGATCTTGATTCTCTCTTTCAACACTGTCAATAAGGTTAAAATACAGTCTCTCTTTGATCTTCCATGATGTAGTTTTAAAAAAAAGTTTAAGTCCAAAGAATGGTGCATTCATGACCCTGTCTCCTCACAAGGAACAACAGTAGTGAACACATTCAAGAACCTGTCTCCTAACAAGGAACACAAGTATTGAGTAGCACCATATCTTAGACTGTAAAAGTTGAGAAAAGAAATGAAAAAAATTGAAAATATTCAAAGGAAAAGATCAAGGGAAGAGAAAATTGGAGAGCTGTGTTGAGATTGAATTGTTCAGTTGTTAGGAAGGGAAAAGAATCTGCAAAGTGATTAAGATGATAGAACCTTGATGAAATATCACACTTAGATAAAAATAAGGAGTTAGCAGTAGAAATTTCGGATTTCTTGAAGGGATTTGGACTGGATTTGAGAGATTTGCTAAGCTTGTGGTGATTAGACTGAAATTTGATCTTGTGTTGACTATGTGGTATGTGGATTCGAAAGCTCTAACTAGTATGGTATTCCTGATGACTGACTGACTGTTTCTTGTTTTCAAACCTCGACCTTATTCTTTGTCTGATGTTTGCTTGAGGGCAAGCAAAAGCTAAGTCTGGGGGAGTTGATATATCATGGTTTTTATGGTTTTTAACCATGATATATGTCCTTTTTATTGAGTCTTTTTGGTCTTTTAGAGTCCTAGTAGAGTCTTTGCAGGTTATAGCATGTATGTAGGATAATTGGAGATTTTGGAACCTTTTGGAGCATTCTGAGTTAAAGCCACGAAGTACCAAGCTCGAAGCAGAAAGTATCACATATGGTGACGCTCGTCACCACCTTTGGTGATGCTCGTCACCCATTAAGGAAGGAGCGTGGCTGTTTTATTAAAAGTGTGAAGAAGATTTGCAGAATTGGCCTAGAAGTTCCTTTATTTACATAAAGACCCCAAATCGTGTTTAACCTCTATTTATTAGGTTTTTTAGCCATTGTTGGCAAGGATCTTAGTTTTTGAGAATTCAGAGAACTTAGAGGAAATTTATTCAGAGCTTTTTGGGGAGACAAATCCTGTACTCTTTTGAGAAGATTTCGAACCCCCTTTATTTCTTACTCTTTCTCTTAATGCAATATTATTCTGTTATGTTTTGTGATTCCATAATCATGTCTGAGTAATCTGCGAGTTAAGTTAGGGTTTTGCGAAGGTTGATGAAAAGATTGTAGAATAGCTATCTGTTAGGAATACCTTATGGTTTTTCATCTCTGCTTGCTTTAAAATCGAATTTCTGAGACACATCATCTAGGAATCCGAAAATATTAGGTTGTTAAATATATGTGAGAGCATTATTCATAACCTGAACTAGTATTTGATGAGCAAAACAACTTAGTGCAAAGAGATTTGGCTTAGGAGTTTTGTAAACAATTGAATCTGATCATTCCTGCATGCTTAGGTTGTTAGGGTTGGCAAAGAGATTTGAAACTCTATGATTTAAGCATAGATAACTTTTGCAATGAGAATTGATTAGTTATGCATCAGTGATTCATGTTTAAAACGGTTCTTAATCATTCCTGATTTCCTGCGTCATACATTCTTGGATTCAACCTGCGAACTGCCCTGACTTAGCACTTTTAGTCTTCTGGAACTTAGATCATCTTACAAAATCGTTTGCTTACTTTCATTCATTCATTCGCATTACATACATCATATATTGCTTAGCTTAATCCGATTCTACATTCGATAGTGTAGTCTGCATTACTCTCTTGGATTTCGATACCCCTTGTACTACAACTGCTTTTGCTGTGCACTTACAGTAGTTTTATTTGGGTAAAACCTGAACCCTATCACCGGATCATACATATTGGCTGCCCGTGTGCGCGTGGGTAGGAATTGGCCGGGTCCTCTTTCGGATGAGGGATGCACCGGGTAAAGCATCTTGTTGATCTCGGCAGTGCACTTCCTCGGTCCATGCCGTAAGCTGATCTCCCTTGTCTGTGTAGCCATCAGGTGATGTCCTTGTTGCACCAAGCAATTCACCGAGCAAGACATGGGTTAATTTGCTCGGTACTGTTGCTCGGTACATGTTTGACATTTAGCTTTTTCCCATGTCCTATGCTCATCTCTTGGATACCCCGTGCATGCATGCACTTGCCACCGTCTTGTGTTGCACCGAGCAAGACATATGTTGGTTTATCAGTGCACTTTCTCGGTGTAACTGCCATTCGTCGGAACTAGGCCACGCGGTACACCGGACGTCGGAGGATCACCGGAGTTCTCGTCGGAGGGTTGTTGGTGGTCATACCGAGGAGAGTAACCGGTGTACGACGGGCATTTCCTTGGAATAATCGCCATCGAGCAAATCAACCGCTGTACGGCTGGCATTTTCTTGCTGCGAATCATACCAAGGTAGGTATATATTCAGCTCCATGGTGCAGCTGCTCGGTACAGAAACAGGGTTTTCGCTTTGGACATTTTAAACAACCTTGTTGAACTAGTTGGCATTTTAATTACCTGAAACACTAAATTAAAACACATCAAAAGCATAAAGAACTAATATTTACAAGGATATGCAAGAGATTACCTCTCAAGTGTGTTTGTTTAGAGTCACTAAGCTTGACTTTGGTTGGCTTAGGGCTCAATGAGAAGTATGAAGGGAATCCTATTCCCTTCACCTCTCTCAAAAAACACTAGCTTGGTCCCTGCCTGAACCTTTTTCTTTGACCTGAGCTTCTTGTGGCTCCCTTGAACTTCATTCTTGATATCTCTTGTATATACACCATTTAGGCTTGCAGTTAGTACATGTTTTAGTTCTCTTTTGCATGTTTTCCTTAGTTTTTGTCCCATTTTCTTCTCTTTTTAGACTTAGGTTGCATTTAGGATATAGTTTGCATTTTTCTTGCATTATGGATGTTTTTAGGTGCTTATGGAGCTAAAAGGAGCTTGGAGGAGCTTTGAGGTTGATCCAGGAAGCTAGCTGGACCAAAAGGAGCAAAAGGGATCAAGGCAGACAATCTCTGCAGAGACAATCTCTGCAGAGCTTTTCGGTCAGAGCACGGAGGATATCGATCAAGGGGTGATCGATACAATATTTTCGGTCAGGAGCATCGATCAAGAAGTGACCGATACGAGCATATCGTTCAGATGTATCGATCAGGAGTGATCGGTACAAACGTGCTGAGTCAATTTCGATCACTGCAACGATCACTCACCATACCGATACGATTTGCAAGGATCAACCCTGACTGTTACAACTGATCGATGCAAACCCAGTCCGAGCCTGTTTTATTTACACTTTTGCCATTACTCTAGGGCTTCCTTCCTTTTTCCAGATTTTCAGAAAGTCTTGTCAATTTACTGTTCTTAAGCATTTTCTTTGAGTTTGTAAGACAAATCCTTTGCTTTATTTAATATAATTGAGTATTTGCCTTTAATTTTTCTTTATTCTCTCTTTTAATCATGATTAGCATCCTTTCAATTTGTGATTTGGTGTTAAACATGAGTATTTGTGAGTAGTTTGCTTAGACTTTCAAGATGTGGTAGATTAAGGAAATTTAGGACTTGATTAAAGCTTGTTTAGTGCTTCATTATATGGGTTCCTCTCTATTAATCTGTTATTAAACTAGATTTGTCTTGATCACACTCATCTAGGATTTAGGCTTTCTCTTATGCCCACCAAATGTTTGATGAAATTCTGATCTTGTTTAATAGAGGATTTGCTGGCTTTGGCTCAAGAGATTGACTGTTTGAGGAGCATCTTCACTGAAATAAAGTTGTTTATTAATGCTTGCTTAATGTTTTAGCACTAATGAGAGTTAGTTCTTGTTAAGATGTTTAGCAAAGGGCTATTTTACAAGAGATTGGATTTAGCTTGCTTGTTTGTGAACTCTATGTATAGGAATCACCATTGCTAGCTTGTTTGCTTGATCAGTGTTGTATGAAACAGCCTTAGTTAGTCTCTAAATTCCACAATGTCAATAACCACATCTAGAAACTTGCTTTTCTCTTATTTGAATTTCGGATTTGCTCTGTTTTGCTTGCTTAGTTTTTCTTAGTTTGCTTTTGTCTTTACTTTCTTTGTTACTTGATCATATTAAGATATTAGATTGGTTGCTTAGGCAATAAAAACCCTTTTCTGCTTGCTTGACTTAAGGATTTTTACTCTCAACTCTTCTGCTTTCAACTAAAACCCATATGGATTGATAAAAACCCTATGTTATAGTACAACTGACTAGTACAAGCTTGGGTGATTGACATCAAGACCTCAAAAATCTTGTATCAATTTGAGGCCGTTGCCATTGGGGTTTTCAGTTTGAAACATTAGAGTTTGTAGAATCTTTAAGATCAAGCTTTTTAGTTTTATTTGGTTACTCACTCCTTTCCAAGTATTTTCATTTCAGGTACATCTCTACAAGTAGAGAAGATGCTCTGTTTTCAAACACAAAGGTGCAACAACTTCTACCAAGAGCTTCTACCTATGAGCTACTTTGCAGACAGCTACAATACCCACCCACAGATTGCACCCATGCCTGCTCTCCCTCAAACTCAGCTCAATGCTTCTACTTCTACTGCAGCTGATATCAGGAGTATACACACTGTATTCCTCAACTTACAACTCCTTACAACATTAGAGATGAACCAGGGATTTGCTGAGTTGCATAACAAATTAGACTCTGTTCATGCTGAGCTCAACACCAAGTTTGATGATTTGGATTCCAAGATACAGACCTTAAAGACCACCTATGAGTATTGCCAAGCTGTTGAGTCTGCAGTTGCCTTTACTCCTCTTGAAGAAGAAGCTATCATTGAAGACTTATTTTCCTTAATCAATGAGGAATTTGACATTGAGAGTGGGGGAGAGGAGCTTATTGAAGCTTATGCCACTGAGGAGAACTCTCTTGAAGAAGGAACTAACAAGGAAGAAGAAGAGTGGTGGGCGCCACATGAGGTTGTTGATGCTACAGGGGAAGACTTTGTTGAAGCCTCTGATGCCAAGAAGGTAACTCAAGCTGCTCCCTACCTATCAACCCACTATCCCTTTTCCAGGAAAATTCAAAGAGCAGCTAGTGCAGATGTATAAAACTCTCTATGCTTCTCAAATGGAAATGAGAGGTTTGAATGATCAAGAAGAGCTTAAGAAACTGAGAGCTAAAGCTGGAGCATCGGAGGTTAAGGAGCTTAACATCACGAAGCTTGGAGATCCAGGTTGTTTCACTCTACCATGTGAGCCTAAAGGGCAAACTTTCAAGAATTGTCTTTGTGATCTTGGAGCAAGTATCAACCTTCTCCCATCCTCTACTGCTAAAGCTCTTGGGTACACTCAACTTCAAGAGATCAATGTGTCTCTCACTATAGCTGATGGGACTGTAAAGACACCACTAAGGACCCTCAAGGATGTGCCAATGATGATTGAAGGAGACACCATCCCTACTGATTTTCTGGTGCTTGATGTGGAAGGACAGATAAGGAATGCTATCATTCTAGGGATACCATTTCTAGCTTCAGCTGGTACTGTATTTGATGTTAGAGAGTGCACAACAGAGCTAAGGCTTTCAAGGAACAAGGTCCTGAAGTTTGACAGCAAGGGTAACAAGCTAGAGCATGATCATGCTTTCTCTATGGACCTTAACAAGGTGAAAAAGATTGATAAGAACTGGCCAGAGTTTGAGGCTACCAAGGAGAGAGTTTTGATGGATGCTGCTTGACCAAGTAGTTTGCTGAAACCACTGAAGAGGAGGTCCTCAAAGTGGGTGTTTCTGATTGCATGAATGAGATTATGTTGGGTAACAAAGAAGATGAGGTTGTCTTGAAGCCCTTTGTTTCTAAGAAAGGTGAAGTCCACTACAAGATGACAGGGAGGAACAAACCAAAACCCTTTGCTGTATTAAAGGTTGATGGAGTCACCAGAAAGATCAAAGTGACCACTGCAACACCAAGGAGTTCCAAGACTCCTTCTCACCACCTCCACTAGAGAGGTAAGCAAAGTCACGCTTAGTGACTTTAAACAAGCACACTTGGGAGGTAGTCTCATGGTATCCTTTTGTATATATTATTGATACAAGATTTTTTGAGGTCTTGATTCAATCACCCAAGCTTGTACTAGTCTTGTAGTATAGCATATGATTTTTATCAATCCAAATGGGTTTTAGTTGAAAACAGAAGAGTTGCGAGTAAAAATCTCTAAGTCAAGCAAGCAGAAAAGGGTTTTTATTGCCAAAGCAACCAATCTAATATCCTAATATGATCAAGCACCAAAGAGAGTAAAGATAAAAGCAAACTAAGCAAAACTAAGCAAGCAAAACAGGGGAAATCCGAGATTCAAATAAAAGAAAAGCAAGTTCCTAGATGTGGTTATTGACTTTGGGGAATTCATACACTGAATAAGGCTGTTTCAAACTACATTGATCAAGGAAACAAGTAAGCAATGGTGATTCCTAGACATAGAGTTCACAATCAAGCAAGGTAGATCCAATCGCTTGTAAAATAGCCCTTTGCTATACATCTTAACAAGAACTAACTCTCATTAGTGCTAAAGCATTAAGCAAGCATTAGATAACAACTCTATTTAAGTCAAAATGGTTCTCAAACAGTCAATCTCTTGAGCCAAGGCCAGAAAATCCTCTATAAAACAAGATCAGCATTTCATCAAACATTTGGTGGGCATAAGAGAAAGCTAATAATCTAGATAAGTTTGATCAAGATAAATCTAGCATTAAGAACAGATTAATAGATAGGAACCCATAAACTGAAGCACTAAAGAAACCTTAATCAAGTCTTAAATTCCCCTAATCTACCACATCTAGAAACTCTAAGCAAACTACTCACTCAAAGCCTTGTTTAACACCAAATCACAAAAGGAAATGATAATAATCATGATTAGAAGAGAGAATAATGGAAGATTAAAGGCAATTACTTAATTATATTAAACAAAGCAAAGGATTTGTCTTACAAACTTAAAGAAAATACTTAAAGAAGAGTAATTTGACAAGACTTGTGGAAAATCTGGAAAAAGAGGCTATTTATAGCCTAGAGAAGGAAGCCCTAGAGTAATTTCAGAAATGTAAATAAAACAGGTTCGGACTGGGTTTACATCGGTCATTTACAACAGTCGGGGTTGATCGATGTAGAGTTGCATCGGTCTGGGCAGTGATCGATGTGGTGACTGAAATTAACTCGGGGCGTTTGTGTCGATCACTTCTGATCGATGCTGATGATCGATGTGCTCGTATCGGTCACTTCATGATCGATGCTCCTGACCAAAAATCTTACATCGATCACCCCTTGATCGATGTTCTCCGTGCTTTGACTGAAAACCTTTGCAGAGATTGTCTGCTTTGATCCCTTTTGCTCCCTTTGATCCTGCTAGCATCCTGAATCATCCTCGAAGCTCCTCGAAGCTCCTTTTAGCTCCAGAAGCACCTAAAAACATCCAAAATTAAAGAAAAATGCAAACTATATCCTTAATGCAACCTAAGTCTAAAAGGCGAAGAAAATGGGACAAAAATTAAGGGAAATCATGCAAAAAAGAACCAAAACATGTACTAAATGCAGTCCTAAATGGTGTAAATACAAGAGATATCAAGACCCCCACACTTGCCTTTTGATTGTCCTCTAGAAAATAAAAACAAATGAGGGAGTGAGGTTTGGAGGTGAGCATTCAGATTCCAAAAGTGCAAAAGTAAAGAGATGGTATCAATGCTTAAGTGCCTAGTTGTAGGATGCAAACATAATCAGCTATACTTTAAAGAATCTAGCCATGCTCATCATGTTTCAAAATGATCTCAAATCTCAACTTAGGCAAATGCTCAAATCAACCAACTCTTTAACATTCAAGATCAGAACCATGAATCATGCTTATGCATATCAAGTGAAGACATCTGGTTGAAAATTGTAAGGTCATGAGATAAGAATGATCTCATTTTAGCAAAGGGTTAATTAAGATAAGGGATCACTCAATGAAAAGGATTTCATATTAGGCAAAATGCTAATGATAAAAGCACACTTATGCATGCAAATCAAAGCTCCCTTCTACCCAAAGATGATTCCTAAGCATATCTAAACCCAAAAGTGAATCCATAAGTCTACCCCTTCCTAAACTCTACCCTTTACCCTTCTCCATGTCTGGGGAAACTTCTTCTCTTTGCTTGTGTGGCTGCTTCTTTTTGGTTGGGACTTGCTCTTCTTTTTTGTATTGACACCTGCATCACCTTTGGTGGATTGCTCTTGGTCTGATTTTTTTTTCTTCTTTGGAACTTTCTGAGCTTTGTTGCTGGCGCCTTTGTACTTAGAGCCTTTTCTTCCCTTTACTTAACCATAATTCTAGACTGTTTCCCGTTTTCTACCATCTCAAATCTTTTCTCTTTCTTTCAAAACATATATACATGAAGTTCAAACAACTTACACTACCCTTTTAAACCCAAAACACCTATCCTAGAATCAAGGTCAAGATGCAAGCTGATATCTACAAGAGAGCTAATCATTGCCAGCCTTATTGCCAAGACAAAATCGAATTGCAATGCACAGGCCTCACAGCTCTCACAATAGTGTTTAGGCTCAAAAGGAGGTTTTGGTTAATGGTGAGGATGTAACTGTCCCATAAGTATGAGGATCAGCTATTTGGATCAACAAGAGTGGTAGAAAGGAAAAAGATGATCCAAATATGTATATGGTAGTCATGTATTCACTTTTCAATGCATAAGACATGATAATTAAAAGTCCAAATTAAAGTTCAAGTTGATAGAGTTGATTTTCAGAGAACAAGTGCTTTCAGAATGAAACGAGAAGACCAGATCTAGCAATCTAAGCATGGTTCAGCCTTAACTTTTAGCAATCATATGATGCATCAAACAACTAGCCACTTAAACACTGAAATCTTCTCTTAACACTAAGGACTTTACAAGGAAAATTCATCATAATGCCCTATGCAAATGCAATGCAACCTATATGTCAACACTAGACTCAATGCTAGAAGAATGAAATGCAACTACATGCTTTCTTTTGGGTTTGCAAAAATGCAAAATGTTTCAAATTTTTCGATTTTTTGTGTTTTTCTATGTCTTACATGAATGCATGATATGCAAGAGACTCAAAGTGAAAGAAAAAGAAAAACTAAGAAAACAAAACACAAAGTCAAACCCCAAATCCTTCCCCCACACTTAAATTACACAGTCTCTTGTGTAATGAATGCAATGAGAGAGAGAAGCACAAAATATAATACAAAACTGAAAAAGATGTAATGGTATAAACAATGGAGAGGAGTGGTACTTGCTTAGTGGTAGGAGTGGTGGGATGATCCAGAGGTCTGAGGAGACTTGCTAGCTCTCCTCTTGTTTCTCCTCTCATAAACCTTGGTAGAATGCTCTGCTTCTTGAGGTGGTTGAACCCAGCTTGACCATAACTGCTCTGCTTGAGAAGAGTTCCCTTGTTGACCCCATTGCCATGTCTCCTGAACTTCAGAGGGAGTGGGAGTTGGTTCCCAAGCTGATGGTACATGGGTACTTGGCTCATATGATGAAGCTTTTGGTTGTGTCCATGTCCCCCTATTGATCACTTGGCTGTGTATGGAAAGAGTGTCTTCCATGAGGGTTCCAAACAACTTCCTCCTCTTCAGTTGGCTCAGCTTGTTGTATATGCTCTTCCAGATGAGGAGTGTGCTCATGAGTATGGATTTGGTGGGAAGTTCTTGCTGATGTTGCCTTGTCTTTCCTGAACTTCCCCTTAGCCATCTTCACCAACCTCTTTATGGCCTTGTCTTGCCATTTACATCACTTATGTAGAGAGTTGATGTGCTCATGAGCTACCTTCAAAGAGCCTCCTTGGCTGGGTGCTTCATAGGGTTTGAAGTGGAACTGCCTTAAACTGTAGCTTAACACTTCTTCTTCTTCAAGCTCATCTTCTTTATAGGTTCCTCCTTGGCCATCAGCACCAGCAGCAGCATTCCATTGGTGACCTTCTTCAGCTTCCTCTCCAATCTCTTCAGTGTTTCCTTCCTCACTATCTTCTTCTCTCTCTTCAGGGATATGGCCGTCGTTGTAGAGCTCCTCCTCACTCAGATTGAAGTTGATGTTGGTCCTTGTGGTGAAGAAGGTGAGCCTTGGGTTAGGGAGAAGGACTCTTATTGGCTCTTGATGATCATTGAGGAATTGGTAGACATGCCTGTCTTGAACACTCTTCTCAAGGAAATGGCTTCTCTTCAGATAGTCCATGTCTATCCAGGAAGGACTTAGAGCATCTTCAGCATGCTCATCAAGATTCACATCACAGGCCATGAGTATGGCTGTCACAACTCCTCCAATGTGAAGTTGTGGGTTCTTCTCCCTTTTTCCTTTGTTTATGGCCCATCTCTGATAGGTTAACAACTGCTCCATCAACAGTCTTACAAAGCATGGGAATTTGCTTAGTGTACCTATAGGTGTTTCATTTTTGTTAGTGTCCACACTGGTATACAATCCAGAGTAGAGGAAGTCTCTTTCCTTGCCAGTTAGGTGTGAGGTTTCCTTCCTTGCAAAGAAGGTGTTTGCAAGAGCCTTGTGTGCATACCTAACTACAGCATGCTTCAAGTGTTGGTTTCTTGTCATTCCAGCTCTGAATTCCCCAACTCCAATCATTCCCCATAGCTTTGTGTACTGTGATTCATGGATTGAGAACTTCTTTCCTCTTTGAAAATAGGTCCTTAGCCCCAGCGCCTTAGAGAGTTCTTCGAAGGTGATTGTAAACCGCTGTTTACCAAGCTTGAAGGAGATCCATCCATCACGGTCACAGATCTCACTCATCTCATAGTTGACCACCTTGAGAGTGGAGAGGAACTGATGAGTGAAGCGCTCATAAGAGGGAAGAGGCTGTAACAGCTGTGTAAGCCCCATGTGCTCAAAGAAGCAAATGCAGCCTTCATAGATCCCCAGCTCCTTCATTGTGGTTGGGCATAGGGATCTTGTCGGCTTGAAGGTGCATTGACTGAATGCCTCCATGAGCTCTCTAGCACTGTATTTCCTGGATGGCGTTTCCTCCTCAGCAGCTTTTCCCTTGCCTCTCTGCTTGGCGCCTTTGTCTCCAACTGGCCTCTTTCCAGCGGCTTTGGATGAAGTCTCAGCAGCAGCGCCCATTCCCATATATTTCTTAGCTCTTGGTGAAGTGGTTGCTCCTTCCTGTGGTGCCTTTCCTTTTTTCCCAGCAGCTATGTTTGTTCTCCCCATGGTACCTTCAAAAGAAAAGCTTGAAAACAGGGTAAGTGAAAGAACAAAAGCTGAAGAACCATATAACTGAAAGCTTTAAAAAGAACACTCTCTAGGCTAAAGTAAGCTTAACAAGTCTTAGCAACAAGATTAAACTTCTATAAAGCTAGATGAAATCAAAAGCTAACAGTTTAGATAAGCTAGAATGCACAAAAATAGGCAGTTATACATGTGAATCTAGCAAAATGGTTCCTAGGCAAAAGAGATGATGATCATGCAAAGGGATGATAATTAAGCAAGTAATGAGATAGATGAACAGTAAACAAAGCTTAAACATCTAACTTGCTTATCTTAAAGAAATCCACATTGCAAAACCAAAGCACAACACTTAAAACTAATCAAAACTTGCTCTTAAAAACATATACTAAGCGATTTTGAACAAATGCATAGATTAAGAGCAAATAAAGAATAGTTGAGGAGGCAAACCTTTGTGGAGCTCCTGAGCACTTAGAGAAAGCAAATAAAAGAGAGAGAGAACTAAGAATTTCGTGCTTTAATAGAGAAGTAGAGAACTGAAGTGTGAAGATAACTGAAGGTGATTGTTGGTTTAAATAGTGAGAAGGAGGGGGAACCAAAGGAATCAATGGTTGGTGAGGGAACCAAAGGAATCAAAAGAGTGGGGGACAAGAACAAAAGTGCTCAGAAGCTGTGAAAGAGGTCAGGAAGAATCCAATGTGTAAATTTAAACCCCCTTTGCATCAAACCAAAGGAGGGAAATGTTTTTGAAAAATGAAGTACTTACCTCGGGTGGAACATCGATCAAAAATAACCGTTGTAAATGACCGAAATGTCAGTATCAATCATAAGTGATTGATGCTAGTGATCGCCTTCCTGGAGATCATATCGGTCATCACATTATCGTTATCGTTGTACTTGACCAAAATTAATCCGCTGCCTTTATATCGATCAGTGTGTGATCGTTGCTGATGATCGATATGTTTCTGAGAATCACATCGATCACCAACTGATCGATACACTTGACCAAAATTAGCCTGGCAGGTTTACATCGATCAAGCTTGATTGATGTGAATGACCGAAATGCATCTCCCTTTCAAGCTTCCTTCCATATCAATCACAAGTGATCGATATATTGACTGGTGCAAACTGGCTCCACTGGCATCGATCAAAAATGATCAATATGCATGACCGAAATATGTGTATCGGTCTTGTCATGACCGATACAGTTGATCAATGTCAGCCAGAAAATACCTGTTCTTTGTCCCTTTCAGACTTTCTCAACCCCCAATTCGAACTTCTGTCCCTATTCACAATAACAAAGCATAAAAGAGAAACTAGAAAGCATAATAGGTACAAAAGGATACCATGGGACTACCTCCCAAGTGTGCTTGTTTAAAGTCACTAAGCTTGACTTTAACTACCTCTTTAGTTGAGGTGAGGAGAAGGAGTCTTGGAACTCCATGGTGGTGGCTTGCTCCTTTGGACATTGGCAGAGGCTCCATTCATCCTGATCTTGGCAAAAGGCATAGTCTTCCCCTCTTGCTGAAGCTTGAAGCTAAACTCTCCCCTCTTGGAGACACTTGGTTGCAAAACCAACTCCCCTTTGTTAGATACCAACTTGATTTCATTCAGATTCTTGTAACCAACCACTTCAAGGATCTCCTTTTCAGTGGTGTCTTCAAACAACTTTGGCAGACAGCAGCCATCAAAACTCTCTCCTTGGTAGCCTTCAAACTCTGGCCAATGTTTACCAAGCTACTTCAGCTTCTTGATGTCCATTGAGAAGGCTTGTTCATTCTCCAGCTTATTCCCCTTTGAATCAAACCATAGAACCTTCTTCATGGTCAGTCTCAGCTCAATTGTGCACTCCTTGACATCAAACACTGCTCCAGCTGAGGCTAGGAAAGGTCTTTCTAGAATGGTAGTATTCTTTATATGGCCTTCCACATCAAGCACTAAGAAATCAGTGGGGAGGGTTACCCCTTCAATCATCATTGGTACATCCTTGAGACTTCCAAGTAGTGTCTTCACTGTCCCATCAGCTATGGTAAGGTACACATTACTCTCTTGAAGTTAAGTGTAGCCAAGAGCTTTAGCAGTAGAGGATGGGAGAAGGTTGATACTTGCTCCAAGATCACAAAGACAGCTTTTGAAAGTCTGCCCTTTAAGCTCACATGGGAGAGTAAAACATCCTGGATCTCCAAGTTTCTTGAGAGTGAGCTCCTTAACCTCAGGTGTTCCAGCCTTTACCCTTAGCTTCTCAAGCTCTTCTTGGCCATTCAAACCCCTCAATTCCATTTGAGCAGCATAGAGGGTTTCATATTTCTGCACTAGCTGTTCCTTGAATCTTCCTGGAAAAGGGATGGTTGGTTGGTAGACAGGAAGGATAGCAGCTTGAGCTTTATGTTCAATCAGCAACTTCAATCAAGTAGTCCTTTATGTTATCAACTACTTCATGTGGCGCCCACCACGCTTCATCTTCTGAGTTTTCCCCATCTCCAAAGGGTTCTTTTTCTACAGCTCTTTGGTCAGTTTCAACATCTTGGAACTCTTCCCCCCTCCCCCACTTTGAGGTTCAGTGTCCTCAGTGAATAGAGGAACTCTTCAATGATAGCCTCCTCTTCAGCTGAGAAGCTCTCTTCTTCTATAATTATTGCATTGCAGAACTCCTTTCGGCTACCTTCTGGTTTTCCAGGAAAGTTGCCTTGAGGCTTGGGACCAGCTATGCCTTTGTTGTTCTCCAGTGTTTTGACTCTAGCAGCTAATCCATCAAACTTGTTGGTGAGCTCTACATGTACTGAATCTATTTTGTTGTGGACCTCTGCAAACTTCTTGTTCATTTCCAAGGTTGTGGTAACTTGAGTGTTGATCAATTGTTGCATGAGAGTCTTGAGTTCAGTGTCTTGAGAGCTGGAGGAAGCTTGTCCTTGAGCTTGGGCATTGAATCCTGGAGGATTGTAGGGCGCTCTAGGCTGATAGTTGTTGTTCCTCTGCAGGAAACCTTGATTCTTGTAGAGAACAAAAGGTCTTGGGGCAGCTTGCTGTTGCTGTTGAGGGTAAACCTTTTCTTGTGGGTTGGCAACATTGTTGCTCCTGTAAGACAAGTTGGGATTTGGTCTGTAGTTCCCATAGTTGCTGTAACCACCCTGATTTCCCAAGTAGTTCATCTCCTCAACTTGGCATTGTTCCTGATCATCAAGCTGAACCATGTCTCCCACAAAGTGAACCTCTTTCTTTTCCCTTAGCAACAAGTCCAGCTTCTCATGTAGAGACTTGATTTCTTTCCTGCTAGACTCTAACTCATACTTTGCACTTCTTGGAGCTCTGTCAAATTCCTCATTATAGTTTCCATCAGACTGAGCTAAATTCTCTACCAGCTCCAAGCCTTCATCCACATCTTTTGACAGGAAGTTCCCATTTAAGGCAGTATCCAAAAGCATTCTTATCTTAGGCAAGGCTCCTCTGTAGAGGGTGGAGAGCAAAGAGGCTTGTGAGAAGCCATGATGAGGGCATTGCAGTGTGTAACCCTTGAATCTCTCCCAAGCTTCACCAAAGCTTTTATTGTTCCTCTGTGCAAACCCTGAAATCTCATTCCTTATTCTTGCAGTTCTTGAAGTGGAGAATAACTTTGCCAAGAAGGCCTTCTTGCACTCATCCCAGCTGGTGATACTTCCTTGGGGCAGATTCTTCACCCATTGGTGTGCTTTGTCTCCAAGTGAGAAGGGAAACAACCTGAGCTTGAAGCCATCTTCACTCACTCCATTGATCTTTGTTAGTGAGCAGTCTATCAAAATTATCCAGATGATCTAGAGGATCTTCAAGTGGTAGCCCATGAAACTTACTGCTCTGAACCATTGAAATCAATCCAGACTTGATTTCAAAGTTGTTGTTTTGGACTGCTGGTGGAATGATGCCAGTCCTGTTGTTGTAGGTATTTGGTGCATCACCAGCGCCAATAGGTCTAGTTGCTCTTGGAGCTTGTGCAGCGCCTCTTGGTCCTTACTCACCCTGTAAGCCTTGAACACCTTGATGTCCTTGTATGCCCTGAGCTCCAAAAGCTCTTGGAGGACCCTGAAATCTGATGTCATCCATAACTTGTTCCTGATTGTTCATCCCAAGTCTTTGCAGGTGTTGCTGCCTTTCTTGCTGTCTCCTTGCTCTCTGTCCTCTATCCAGCAGATTGATGTTGTCTATGAAGTCCACAAGATTGCTTGAACCTCTGGATCTTAAGTTCATATACCTGAAAGACAGAAATAAGAGTCAAAGGATATTAGTTCAAAAGAAAACTAAAAACTTGATCTTAAAGATTCTACAAACTCTAATAATTCAAACAGAAAACCCAAATGGCAACGACGCCAAATTGATACAAGATTTTGAGGTCTTGATTCAATCACCCAAGCTTGTACTAGTCAGTTGTAGTATAGCATATGGTTTTTTATCAATCCAAATGGGTTTTAGTTGAAAACAGAAGAGTTGAGAGTAAAAATCTCTAAGTCAAGCAAGCAGAAAAGGGTTTTTGTTGCCAAAGCAACCAATCTAATGTTCTAATATGATCAAGCAGAAAACAGAGTAAAGATAAAAGCAAACTAAGCAAGCAAAACAGAGCAAAACAGGGGAAATCCAAGATTCAAATAAAGGAAAAACAACTTCCTAGATGTGGTTATTGACTTTAGAGAATTCATAGACTAACTAAAGCTGTTTCAAAGTACATTGATGAAGCAAACAAGCAAGCAATGGTGATTCCTAGACATATAGTTCACAATCAAGCAAGCTAGATCCAATCTCTTGTAAAATAGCCCTTTGCTAAACATCTTAACAAGAACTAACTCTCATTAGTGCTAAAACATTACGCAATCATTAGATAACAACTCTATTCAAGTCAAAATGCTTCTCAAACAGTCAATCTCTTGAGCTAAGGCCAGCAAATCCTCTATTAAACAAGATCAGCATTTCATCAAACACTTGGTGGGCATAAGAGAAAGCTAACAACCTAGATAAGTGTGATCAAGACAAATCTAGCATTAAGAACAGATTAATAGAGAGGAACCCATAAACTGAAGCACTAAACAAGCTTTAATCAAGTCCTAAATTCCCCTAATCTACCACATCTAGAAACTCTAAGCAAACTACTCACTCACAGTCATGTTTAACACCAAATCACAAAGGAAAATGATGTTAATCATGATTAGAAGAGAAAATAAAGAAAGATTAAAGGCAAATACTTAATTATATTAAACAAAGCAAAAGATTTGTCTTACAAACTTAAAGAAAATGCTTAAGAACAGTAATTTGACAAGACTAGTCAAAAATCTAGAATAGAGGCTATTTATAGCCTAGAGAAAGAAGTCTTAGAGTAATGGCAGAAATGTAAATAAAACAGGTTCGGACTGGGTTTACATCGGTCATTTACAACAGTCAGGGTTGATCGATGTAGAGTTGCATCGGTCTGGGAAGTGATCGATGTGGTGACCGAAATTAACTCGGGGCGTTTGTGTCGATCACTTCTGATCGATGCTGATGATCGATGTGCTCGTATCGGTCACTTCATGATCGATGCTCCTGACCGAAAATCTTACATCGATCACCCCTTGATCGATGTTCTCCATGCTCTGACCGAAAACCTTTGCAGAGATTGACTGCTTTGATCCCTTTTCCTCCCTTTGATCCAGCTAGCATCCTGAATAATCTTCAAAGCTCTTCCAAGCTCCTTTTTGCTCCAAAAGCACCTAAAAACATCCAAAATGCAAGAAAAATGCACTATATATCCCAAATGCAGCTAAGTCTAAAAGAAGAAGAAAATGGGACAAAAATTAAGGGAAAACATGCAAAAGAGAACCAAAACATGTACTAAATGCAGTCCTAAATGGTGTAAATACAAGAGATATCAATTATGCTTTCTAGTTTCTTTTTATGCTTTGTTAATATGTATAGAAACAGGAGTTCGAATTAGGGGTTGAGGAAGTCTCTAAGGGACAAAGAACAGGTGCTTTCTGGCTGATATCGATCAACTGTATCGGTCATGACGAGACCGATACTGAGCATATCGATCATGAGTATCGATCATTTGTGATCGATATCAGTGGAGCCGGATTGCACCAATCAACCTATCGATCACTTTCAATCGATAGGGAATGGAGTCTGAAAGTGAAAACAGTATCAGTCATTTATATCGATCAAACACTAATCGATATAAACCCGCCGTATGAATTTCGGTCAGTGTACCGATTATATGATGACTGATATGATTCACAGGAAGTGTATCGATCATTCGTATCAGTCACTTGTGATCGATACTGAGCATATCGATCAGTAGTATCGATCACTTGTGACCGATACCCGCCCGAGATACCTTTGGCTCCCCCACCACAAGAAGCAGAGCTATCTTCAAGGACATATGAGAGGAAGAACAAGAGGAGCGCGAGCAAGTCTCCTCAGACATCTGGATCCTCCCACCACTCCCACTATTAAGCAAGGTACCACATCCTCTCCATTGTCTATACCATTGCATCTTTTTCAGTTTTGTATTATATTTTGTTGTTTCTCTCTCTCATTGCTTTCATTACACAAGAGACTGTGTAATTTAAGTGTGGGTGAGAGATTTGGGATTTGACTTTGTGTTTTGTTTTCTTAGTTTTTTATTCTCTTTCACTTTGAGTCTCATGCATATCATGCATTCATATAAGGCATAGAAAAACACACAAAAAATCGAAAAATTTGAAACATTTTGCATTTTTGCAAACCAAAAAGAAAGCATGTAGTTGCATTTCATTCTTCTAGGATTGAGTCTAGTGTTGACATATAGATTGCATTGCATGTGCATAGGGCATTATGATAAATTTTCCTTGTAAAGTGCTTAGAGTTTAGAGATGATTTCAGTGTTTAAATGGCTACTTGTTTGATGCATCATAAGATTGCTAGAAGTTAAGGCTGAACCATGCTTAGATTGCTAGATATGGTTTTCTCATCTCATTCTGAAAGCATTTGTTCTCCGAAGATTAACTCTATAAACTTGAACTTTAATTTTGGACTTTTAATTATCATGTCTTATGCATTGAAAAGTGATTTCATGGCTACCATATACATATTTGGATC
The DNA here is from genome assembly GCA_911865555.2 of Thlaspi arvense. Taxonomy (NCBI): domain Eukaryota; kingdom Viridiplantae; phylum Streptophyta; class Magnoliopsida; order Brassicales; family Brassicaceae; genus Thlaspi; species Thlaspi arvense. The sequence goes on along the minus strand of OU466859.2, from coordinate 27,171,255 downwards.
ATCTTTTTCCTTTCTACCATTCTTGTTGATCCAAATAGCTGATCCTCATACTTATGGAATAGTTACATCCACACCCTTAACCAAAACCTCCTTTTGAGCCTAAAAACTATCTTGAGAGCTGTGAGGCCTTTGATCATCATTTTCGATTTTATCTTGGCAAAAAGTGTTAAGAATAAGGCTGGCAATTATAAGCTCTCCTGTAGATATCAGCTTGCATCTTGAGCTTGATTCTAGGATAGGATTTTTGGGTTAAAAGGGTAGTATAAGTGGTTTAAACTTCATGTATATATGTTTTGAAAGAAAAGGAAAATATTTGAAATGGTAGAAAAGGGGAAATATTCTAGAGTTGTGGATTAAGTAAAAGGAAGAAAAAGCTCTAAGTACAAAGAAGAAAGGCGTCAGCAACAAAGCTCAGAAAGGTCAAAAGAAGAAAAATCAGACCAAGAGCAATCCACCAAAGGTGATGAAGGTGCCAATGCAACAGAGAAGACCAAGTCCCAACCAAAATGAAGCAGCCACACAAGCAAAAAGAAGAAGTTTCTCCAGCCATGAAGAAGAGTAAAGGGTAGAGTTTAGGAAAAGGTAGATTTAGGGGTTCACTTTTGGGTTTAGAAGTGCTTAGGATCCATCTTTGGGTAGAAGGGAGATTTGATTTGCATGCATAAGTGTGCTTTTACCTTAAGCATTTTGCCTAAGATGAAATCCTTTTCATTGAGTGATCTCTTATTTTTAATAATCCTTTGCTAAAATGAGATCATTTTTATCTCATAACCTTATCCTTTCAACCAAATGTCTTCACTTGATTTGCATAAGCATGATCCATGGTTCTGATCTTAATTGAATGTGAAAGAGTTGGTTGATTTGAGCATTTTCCTAGGTTGAGATTTGAGATCATTTTGAAACATGATGAGGATGGCTAGGTTATTTAAAGTATAGCTGATTATATTTGCATCCTACAACTAGGCACTTAAGCAATGATACCATCTCTTTACCTTTGCACTTTTGGAATCTGAAAGCCCACATTCAAACCTCAATCTCTCATTTGTTCTTATTTGCTTGAGGACAAGCAAAAGGCAAGTGTGGGGGTGTTGATATCTCTTGTATTTACACCATTTAGGCTTGCATTTAGTACATGTTTAGTTCTCTTTTGCATGTTTTCCTTTTTGTTCGATTTTCTTCTCCTTTTAGACTTAGGTTGCATTTAGGATATAGTTTGCATTTTTCTTGCATTATGGATGTTTATAGGTGCTTATAGAGCTAAAATGAGCTTGTAGGAGCTTTGAGGATGATCCAGGAAGCTAGCTGGACCAAAGGGAGCAAAAGGGATCAAGGCAGACAATTTCTGCAGCGCTTTTCGGTCAGAGCACGGAGGATATCGATCAAGGGGTGATCGATACATGATTTTCGGTCAGGAGTATCAATAAAGAAGTGACCAATACGAGCATATCGATCAAATGTATCGATCAGGAGTGATCGGTACAAATGCGCCGAGTCAATTTCGGTCACCGCAACGATCACTCCCTAGACCGATACGATTTGCAACAATCAACCCTGACTGTTACAACTGATCGATGCAAACCCAGTCCAAGCCTGTTTTGTGTACACTTTTGCCATTACTCTAGAGCTTCCTTCCTAAGGCTATAAATAGCCTCTTCTTCCAGATTTTCAAGATGTCTTGTCAATTTAATGTTCTTAAGTATTTTCTTTGTGTTTGTAAGACAAATCCTTTGCTTTATTTAATATAATTGAGTATTTGCCTTTAATATTTCTTTATTCTCTCTTTTAGTCATGATTAGCATCCTTTCCCTTTGTGATTTGGTGTTAAACATGAGTATTAGTGAGTAGTTTGCTTAGAGTTTTTAGATGTGGTAGATTAGAGGAATTTAGGACTTGTTTAAAGCTTGTTTAGTGCTTCATCATATGTGTTCTTCTATATTAATCTGTTCTTAAACTAGATTTGTCTTGATCACACTCATCTAGGATTTATGCTTTCTCTTATGCCCACCAAGTGTTTAATGAAATGCTGATCATGTTTAATAGAGGATTTGCTGGCCTTGGCTCAAGAGATTGACTGTTTGAGGAGCATCTTGACTGAAATATAGTTGTTTATTAATGCTTGCTTAATGTTTTAGCACTAATGAGAGTTAGTTCTTGTTAAGATGTTCAGGAAAGGGCTATTTTACAAGAGATTGGATCTAGCTTGCTTTTTTGTGAACTCTATGTCTAGGAGACCATTGCTAGCTTGTTTGCTTGATCAATGTTGTTTGAAACAGCCTTAGTTAGTCTCTAAATTCCCCAAAATCAATAACCACATCTAGGAGCTTGCTTTTCTCTTATTTGAATTTCGGATTTTCTCTGTCTTGCTCTGTTTTGCTTGCTTAGTTTTGCTTGGTTTGCTTTTGTCTTTACTTTCTTTGTTGCTTGATCATATTAGGATATTAGATTGGTTGCTTTGGCAACAAAACCCCATTTCTGCTTGCTTGACTTAAGGATTTTTACTCTCAACTCATCTGCTTTCAACTAAAACCCATTTGGATTGATAAAAACCTTATGCTATACTACAACTGACTAGTACAAGCTTGGGTAATTGACATCAAGACCTCAAAAATCTTGTATCAATTCTCAACCTTAACAACCAATCCTTCAAACAGCACCAAGAGACTTTCACCATCCAAACTTTCTCCTTGGTACTCATTGTGGTCCATGGGAATAACTTCTTCTTCGAGCTGTGAAGCGGGACTTTTTGCAAGTTCTGTTTATACTTCAAAGTTATCATAATCCCCAAATCAGATGTTGTATAAGGTCTTAGGTGTCAAACACACTTATAGATGATGAGATACAAACAATGATGTAAGCTAAGTGAGATTGGGGATTTATTTGTAAAGGAATGATTCTAACAACCTAACAATGCAATGAAAAAAAAGCAGAAATCAAATGCAAGCAAACAAGGACTAAGCAATGAACTCAAAGCAATAACTAAGATATAGAACTAAATGACAATAACCAAGCAAGAACTAAGCAAGATGATTTTAAAGACAATTGATTACATGCAAGACTCAAGATTCTAAGCATTGTGGGATTAGTGGTTTTCAAGAGTGACAAGGGAATTTCTAGCAAAGGCAAGCATCAAGCATTCAAAAGCAAGCATTTCTCAATTTTGAACTCCTAGACAAGGTATCTAAAGGGAACTAGCTTGGCGTCAAAAAGCAATTCAAATTCAATAAATTTGAAGTGTCAAACCCATTTGTGATGGCGTATTCTTCAACCATGAGCATAAAGATCACAACCATTCTAGCCTAAAAGAGGCACTAAGAATGCAAACATTCTCTCACTCAAGCAAGAATTCAGATCAACTTATCAATCTTGTGAACCAATAAGGACCTAGTTAGCTAAGCACCAATCAAGAATATGAACTTAAGAATACAGTTGCAACATCCTAGCAATGCTAAGCAATGAGCAGGAATGAAACAAAGGCAAGATCTTTCAATGCATACTATCTAACCATCAAGCAAGAAACTCAAAACGAGCACTATCTAGCCCTAAGCGAATCATCTAGCAATGGTGAACTATCACTTTGGTGTCACTGAACAAAGTAAACATATACCAAGCCAAACTATCAAACCAAATAAGCGAACCATGCTTAGAGATGAGATAACAAGCCATCTAGTGAACCATATGCATTAATCAATACCAAAAGGAGCAAGATTTATTAACAATCATCACTTTGCAATAGAAGGAGACAACAGAGAACAACTAATCAATCCTAATCATCCCTTAATCACATCTTAATCACCATTTTCCCTACTTAGAACCCTAAATCTAAGGTAGACTACTCACTAATCATGTTTAATCCCATTTGTTTAGAGTTAAACATGATCAGATGATATAAAATGCAAAGATGCTAAATCTAAACTACCAGGATGCTAGAAATAAGATCAAGAGACAAGAATAAACCATAAAAATGCAAACTTTATTAAAAGAAAGGATCACTAGAGCAAATTGCCCTAAGGTTTTGAACAAGATGAAAAGAGAGAGTTTTTTGGTAGAAAGACTAAACTTTGATAAAGATAATGTTTTGTTGCTTCCCTTTTATAGTAGGGAACCAAAAAAAGCATAAAAAACCTAAAAATAAGATAAGATCAACAAAAGTCAAGTGGTCAACGCGCAGATGAGTTGCATCGAGGTGGTGCGGATGGTGTTTTGCTCGATGTGCGACCTCGATATGGCTCATGCAGTGCGTATCGGCTTCCCTGCTCGATGCTGGACCTCGACGCAGTCCAATGACTTAGACTTCTCGTGCTGATCCTCTTCCTCATGCCCTACGGCTTACATCGAGCACACTCCATAGAGGTTTTGCTCAATATCCTTGCTCGATATGGACCAGACTTTGCAAAATCTCCTTTTCTGACATCCTCTTCGAACATGAGCTGCTTCCATCTCTTTCCCAACTCCAAGAATCTCCAAAAACACCTGAAAATCACCACAAACATGTACATGTATGCAAATGTATGCAATCCTAAGCTAAATGCATGCCATGTTGATTCTAAATGCAGATGAGACTAATATGCTAAATTATAATGAATAAACAAAGGAAAAGATGCATTAAATGCAGCCTAAAATGCTCTATATTAGCAAGCTATCAACATCTCCACACTTAGCTTTTGCTTGCCCTCAAGCAAACAATCACTTAACTTGGTGATGAGGATTTAAATGGGAATTCATATCTCTAAAAATGCTAACAATAAATTAAAATAAAGTCCATGCTCTTAATTCTAGAATGCACTTGATGGAAGAAAACTTTAAAAACTTAGCCACTTTCATCACAAAGTAAGAATGATCACGATGCTATCAACCTACACATGCTCATCAAATTAAACAACCTTTTTGACATTCAATTAATCTCAAACCGTGAATCATGCTTATGTAAATGCAGTTGTGTCATTTGGTTAAGGTACAAGGCTTGGTGGAATAAAAATGATCCCACTTCTCAATCTGGTTTTGGTGTTTAAAGGGTTCTCTCAAGGAAAAGCATGGTTGGGCTTTGGCAAAATGCTAAGGGTCAAAGAACAACTTCCACATACAAAAGAAAACTCCCATCTACCCAAGATCTATAAGATATGTTCCTAACTCTAGCTAATCAATGTAAACCCCGCCTATGCCACCTTTTTTAAGAATTTAAACCCCTTTTAAAAACCCAAAAATGATTCTCTTTCAATCGCTTTGGAGGACAATTCTTCTTTTGAACTTCAAGTGGTGGCATTTTGCTTCTTTTGTGTTTTGCTCCTTTATTTGGTGATGCTGGTGCTTAATTCGCCTTTGGCTTTCTAATTTTACTTGCTTTGCACTTCTTGTATCTTTTTTTCTTCTTTGAACATGAGCTTTTCTTTCTTTTGAACTTAGAATCGCCATTTCCACATTTTGCTTGTGTCATACTCCTTTTCTTTTTGTCTTGACTTCTTTTCTTCTTTGCTTCTCCTAAAGACTAACCAAAAATAAACCCCAAACCATTCCCCAAATATCCTAGCCTATCTAACTCAAGAGTGAGGTAGTTCTACAATGGAAATACTCCCCTTGTAGTTCTAACCCAACACTTTTTGCTAAGCAACAACCATGATGGAAAGAGGCTTCACAAATCACACACTATTAATTTCTTGGCTTGAAAAGAGGTTTAGTTAAGGGTTGGGAAATCTAAATGGATATTTTAAAGTGTGGCAAAAGGGAATAAGAAGATCCAAATATTCTAGACTATCCATGACATCAATCACGAATCCATAAGATATGATAATTACGAATTTAAATAAAAGTTCTACTTAAACAAAGGTTGAAATCATTTCAAAGCATGCTTCAGTTTCAAACAAAGCTCACACAAATGCAAATTCTAAAAATGGTTCAGCTTAATTTCTACTTCAACATCAAATGCACCAAAGGATTAAGAATAAGGGCTTTATTTTTATAAACAACTAGCATTAACAAAGATGTACTATCATAGTTCCCAATTTAAACAAGCAAGCTAGTCCTATATGAATGCATGAAGTCTAAATCCTATAAGAATGCATGAAAATCAAAATATTTTTGTGAAGCAATTTTCAAACAAATTTCAATTTTGTGTTGTTTTTTCTATGCCTTAGATGCTATGTAAACATGATGCATGGTTCCTATTCTAGTATGCAAATCCAAGTGCAAGCATCAGTCCATCATACACCCTCCCTCACACTTAAATTACATAGTGTCTGTGTAATAAAAATGCTAAGGAGAGTGCTGACAAACATCAAGCAAACAATCGCATGAAACCTTAAAAAACATTTTTATGGTATTTACAATGGTTAGTGTGGTGTACCTTACTTCAGGTGGAGGAGTGGTGAGAGTCTGAACTCTCAATGGCATGGGAGGGAGATGCTTCTTCTTCACATGGAGTTTTCTGTCTAGCCCTTCTCTTCTTTCCCTTGCGCCTTAGGAAAGTTACATGAGATGAGTGTCTGGCCGGTTCAGCAACATGTGTTCTTGGCCTCTCACTGATGTGGAAAGAGTGTCTCTCCTGGACTGTGGCTTCTGGTGTGTCCTCAGAATCAGATCCTCCACTTTTGGTTTTGCTTGAACCGCTTGATCAGTCCTCTTGGCTGATGAAGATCCTCCCAACTTCTTCTTGAGCTTTCTCACTTTCTTCTTCAAGGAATCAACTGACTTCTTGCTGGCTTTAACTGTCTTCAAAAAGCCTCTAATAGCCTTATTCTGGAAATGATTCACCTTTGAAGAAGCCTAATATGCTCATGAGCAGCCTTTGAAGCTTCAGATGTGGAGATCCCATCATAAGAGTCAAATGCATAAGGGCAGCTATTATCGTCTTCATGTTCATCCGCCTCTCTCCCTTGATGTTGAACCTCTTGTTCTTGATGCTGCTCTTCAATATCCTCCTCTACATCTGAATCTCTGATGGTGCTCATGTTCTTAACCTTGCTTGGCCTCATCAATGGAGGGACAGTCCTATGATCATAAAGCTTATCTTCTGTTGGCATGAAGCGGATGTTCTCATAAGTGGTGAAGTTGGTGTGGCGCTGCCATGGCAAGATGATCTTCCTCTTCCTGTTTTCCAGCTCAAACTGATAGCCAAATCCAGTGTCTACAGCTCATGAGAGGTATCCAATCTTACTGAGATAAGGGACATCAAGAAAGATCATGCTAACATCTGGTGTGCTAAGCTCAACTCCAGCACCAAGCAAGATGGGAGTTATCACACCTCCTATGGCTAATTTAGGCTTCTTGTCTCTTAGCCCATTGTTGGCATGATAGAAATTGCTTCATTAGGATTGTCACAAGACCAACTCCTAAGCGGTCTCCATGAATCTTCCCATGCCTTGTCTCCATCATAATGTTCTTCAAGCCATTCACAAGCAATCCCATCTCTTCTTCCCTGACCATACTCTGCTCCTTTCTGTAGAAGATTGTGCTGGTGAGGACCCTATGAACATATATGATAGCTGGATGGCGGATACTAGCACTCTTCAGATGACCAGTTCTATCGGCGTCATTTGCTATCTCCTCCCACACATGCCTTAGCTCATCATGCTTGAAGCGCATGTTTTGTGCTCCTGAGCCTTTATCAAATCCAAATATTTCTTCAAGCTGAGTGTACCCCATGGTATACCATGCTTTTTTGGCCATGAACTTGATGAATCCATTGCCAAAGTCCTCTTCTCCTTCATCATGTTCTTCATAAATTTGTAGAAGTAGACTTTGAAGCTTGCAAGGAACTCACAAGAAAGTTGCTTGTACGTTGGATACCCAAGACTAGCAAACATCTCAAGTCTAATGTTGCTGAACAACTCATCCACCTCAGTCTTGATTCCCATCTTTCCCAACAGACCAGGATCAACATATCTTGTAGGAGTAAAATCCACTCTCCTCATCGCTCTCAATTAGTCTTTGAGCTTTGGTGCTGCATCTTGGACTTGTTCTTCTTCAACTACTGGTCTTTTTCCCTCTGATCTGTTTCTTGCAGCAGCGTTTGAATCAGAAATTTTCTCATCTCCTCTAGTGCTCGACATGGTACCTGAAAATGTAATGCTTGAAGCAAAAAATTAGCATATTATCCCTTGAGAGCACTGTGCAGAATATTATTTTTCAAAAATCAGTCTTGCACAGGAAAATTACATAACAATTCAGACTGATTGGCAACAAACAGAGACAAATTTAGCAAAAATATCCAGCTCAAAAGGATAAACACATTGAAAATTAAAATTCCCACAGTAACAAGCAGCGATTTAGTCAATTTCATGCATACACAGCAAAAATATCATTCTCTCTCCACCAAAACATGAAAATGCATCATATTCATCATTACTACACTAATATAAAGCAATTGAATGGTGAATATGTTGGGAAAACAATAGCATGCCTAGATTTGGCCAGAATCTAAACACTATGTCAAATTAAACACAAAATGAATATTTCTCAAACATTTCAACCATAAATTTTCAAAGAACAGCAACAATGGAGACATGCAGATAAAAACCATTAAAATAATTTTGCAAAACAACCTTAACAATCATTCTAATGCATCCTAATTCATTTTGCAAAGATTAAAATCAAGAAATGAAGGTTTTTAGCAAAATTGCTTTAATCTTTGAACCAAGAAATGAATTTCTAGAACAGAGAATGCAAGAGAGAAAGAAGAAATATTTGGCAATGGTGTTCTGCTCGAAATGGATGTGTGGAGAGAGATGAAAACTATAGCTTTAAAGCAAGAGATAAGATGGGAAAAATCTCATTTAAAATAAATCAAATATGCAAGAAAATCTAATGTAAAATTCAAAAATGCAAGTGATGGGGAAATAAAAGATTCTTATACCAACCATTAAGGTCCGCAAAAAGGTTTTACTCGATTTACCCATGTAAAAATTTCAAAAAACAATTTCTACACAGATCATATCGAGCAAAACACTCGATGTGGTACCTCCATGTGTACCATATCGGGGACGTCGGGTCCTATGGCTCGGCGATCATGCTCTTCTGCCTCGGAGGTTCTGTGTTCTGGTTGGCTTCTCCTTCAGGGCACCTTGCATCGAGCAGTCTCAGCATATGTTCTGCTCGATGTTGCTTCTCGGTGCAAGGAGACACTTCGGCTTGCATGATTCTTCCCGTGGGCAGTGCATGTCATCATCAGGATGCTTGTTCATGTCTCGGCCATTTTACATCGAACAGACGTATTGATGTTTTGCTCGATACTACACCTTGATGTGGATCTTCTCCTACCCGATTCCAAAGCTCGTCGGTGGTTGTCGTACCGGACATCGTCTTGTGCTCGAGTCAGCTGATAACATCCATATCGAGCAAAACCTTGGATGTTTTGCTCGATGCTACACCTCGATGTGATCTTCATCGTGCATTTTGATTGATGTACAGTCCATTCTCTTTGGTGTACCGACTGGGGCTTTAAGAGCGATCACATCGAGCAAGGCTTTGGGGGTTTTGCCTGATGTGACACCTTAATTTAGTGTCCATCGTGCAACCTGCTCAGTGTACGGACTGCTCCGTCCCCGAGAGAAGCTGTATCGAGCCGCAATGACAGATGTTCTGCTCGATATGGTACATTGATATGAAAACAGAGTTTTTTTTCCTTGGCCTTTAAACCATCCTACACAGCCATGGACCTGTTCTTTTCCCTCTGAAACACTAAATAAAGACATTAGTAATAAAAAAAAAGCATAAACTTACAAGGATAGTCATGGGATTACCTCCCAAGTGTGCTTGTTTTACGTCACTAAGCTTGAGTTTGATGGTTTGAGAAATAATGAGAAGAGGCTGATGGAGCTGGTGCCCCTTCCTCCTTCGTCTTGTAAATCCAAGTGCCTACTGACATCAGTTTCTTCTTGTCACAAGCTGTCTTCCTGTTTCTCCTCTGTTTGACACTTGGTGTGATCAAAGGCTTCACTTCTTTGGTGATCAAACCTTCATCCTCTTTCAAACCATCTTCAAGCTTCAACTCAGTGTCAAGCTTATGTTCTGGCCAATCAGGGAGAGTGTCTCTCATCAGCATGTTCATTGTGAAGCTCATAGCATGCTCCACACGCTCTGGAAGTTGCTGTTGCTCACTCTCTACTTCCACAATGGTTCCACAAAAAGCTATGGAGGGTGAGACAATCTTGTAGACTTTGTACTCATCAACATTCTTCAGATTCACAGAGCCTCTCTTGAAGTCTACTTGAGCTCCTTCTGTTGCTAAGAATGGTGTTCCTAGAAGAAGTGGTACCTCTCTTGAATATGTCTTCTCCATAACCACAAAATCTGTTGGCATCAAGAAATTGTGAATCTTCAAAGGGAAATCCTTCACCACGCCCAAAGGTCTTGTTGAGGGATTTGCAGGGCTTCAACTCCTTGATTCCTATGGTTTGGCTTAAGTGGAGAGACATGACATTCATAGTTGATCCTGAATCACACAAAGCTCCCACATTGTCCAGCATCTCAAGCTCACAAGTGATAAGAAACTTTCCTGGATTGGGAAGTTTTGTCAGTGTCTTCAGCTCCTTGTTTCTCTTTAGATTAGCCCCCACATTCTCTATAATTGGCTCCACTACTTCCAGCTTGTCAAAGAATTCTTTTAGGAACCTGATTTGATCCTTCACTTCAAGCAAAGTGGTGCCATGAGGAAGCTTTATTCCAGCATCTTGTATATCCTTCATGAACTTTGAATAGATTGCCATCTGAGCCTTTGTAAAGTGCATTGTAAGGTCAGGGATTGGTGGTTTATAAGCTTGAACTTCAGGAGCTTTACCCTTCTCATTGTTGCTTGAAGAGCTACCCACTAGGCGATCATACATCTCTTTGAAGTCTTCAGGACTTTCTCTAGCCAAGGCCATCAAGGGGTGGTATGTCTCTACAAGCTCCTTATTAGCTTAACTGAGCTCTGGTTTGGCTTCTTATTTTGGAGCAACCAAGGCTTTCTCAGCCTCTTCCTTCTCAGCAAATTCTTTTGCAGCTCTCTATTGCTCCAAAGCAAGCGCTTCTTCTTTGTTCAAGTTTTCATCTAAACTTTGGAGGAACTGTTCTACCATATCAACGGCCTCTTGATCATCAATGGTGACACTGATGAAATTCCCCCCACACTCAGCCTTTAACATGTCCACATGTGACAACATCTCTTGAAGCATTATGCCAAGGTCTTCCAATTAAGCATCTTCATTATCAAACTCTTCATCCTCTTCAGTGAGCAAGTGGCAGAATTCTTTGGGATTAGCTTCACTCTTTCCTGGTAACTGATTCTGAGGTTTTGAAGATGAAATTCCTTTGCTCTCTAGAGACTTGAATCTTTGGTTTAGAGCATCTAACTTGCCATTCAGGTCACAAGTAGTGGCGTCTATCTTGGTGTGTACTTCAGCAAACTTCTTCTGCAGCTCTATAGTGGTGTTACCTTGACCAGTCAACAGCTGTTGCATCATCTGCTTGAGATCAACATCTTCAGTGCTAGAAGAAGTCTGTGTATTGCAAAAACCGGGTGGGAAAAAAGCTAGTTTTAGCTGAAAGTTTGCTTGTTGAAAACATCCTTGAAATGGTAGTCTTGGCGCAAAACTGTTCTGCTGGTTGAAAGGAACAAAACGTTTGGTTCCTTGGCTTTGTTGAGCAGCTTGTGATGGATATAATTGATCCTGAGGGTTAGCCACGTTGGTTCTTCTATAAGAAAAGTTGGGGTGATTCCTGTAGTTGTTGAAACTGCCTCCTTGTTGATTCATGTAGAAGGCTTCTTCTTCTACAGCTGTCCCATCCTCTTCTTGGGTAGAAACACTATCACCAACAAAGCTGACATTCTTGAAAGACTGATATTACTGAATATTGCATACATTTTGCATACTCATTAGTTAGCTTTTCATGCATTTGTATCGCATTTTAGGTTAGATTGCATCACTTAGAGTCCTAGAGCATTCTTGCACCAGCATACGCATGTTCCTTGCATTTTGCATCACAATTAGGTTGTTTCTGGCTGCTTTGGAGTCGTGGAGGTTCGTGGACATGTTGAGGCTGATGTAGCAGTTCGTGGGAGCTCGGATATATGCTAAGGATCAGAGATCGAGGAGCAGATCGAGCATGGCCGGTCGATCAAGGAGGTGATCGACCAGAAGATCGAGCCAACCAGGCGATCCAAGGAGAATAATCGAGACAAGGATCGAGTGAAGCAGTCGATCAAACGGTACGGACGTAAATGATGCCATGCAGAGCGAGAGCCAGATCGAGTACACCACTCGATCCACCCGAAGATCGATACCGAGATCGGATGCAACACTCGATTCGCCGATGATGATCGAGACCCAGATCGAGCCGAAGACACGATGTCTGGATATGATCGAGAGAACCGCTCGATCCTGGAGTCGATCTCTGTCCTTTCAACCACTTTTGGCCGCTAGCGAGGGGGGGACCATCAACTTGTTTTGGCCATTTTGGGAAGGCAACGACATCCTTTTCCCACACAATTTTGGATCCTTATCTTTTTCTGTATGTTTTCTCTCTGGTTTTCGAGAAGAACACCATTGTCGAACTTGAGTTTTTCTTAAGCTTTGTAATCGAATCGTTTTCATCTTAATCCAGTTTTCTTTTCATGTTCATCGTTTCCTTTTACATGCTTTGCTTGATTTACTTTATGTGTAGTGAGTAGTTTATTTGGGTTCGGGGTTGAGAGGATTAAGGGGTCTAAAGGGTTTCAATCTTGGGGTTTTTTTTTCTAAGCATTTTCAACGGCTATCTCTTATAGGGTGTTGAGATCTCAATGCTTGAAGACTCTCACGCCAAGAGCTTCATGATCCGAGAGTTTCCTTACCTTGACAGGATTCAGGAGCCTCGGAAGATCACACCCTAGAGACTAGTTACCCCTTCCCAAAAGCCATGGAAGTTTGGGGGATTAGTTAAGCCATTCATTTGAAATCTGTTTTCCATGCCCTTCGACCTCTCTTTCCACCAAAAGCCATGGGTTTGGAGGAGAGGATGAAGGAGTGATCTATACCGAAAGCCACAGATAGATCTGGCTTAGTTTTCAAGGCTTAGAGATCCTTACAAAGTGAGTCGATTTAAAGTTTTCAACCCAAGGTCGAACCTTTGAAACCCCTGACAATGAATCTCAACCCTAGGCCCTTTCTTTTAGCATCTTTACATCTTATCTCATCATTCGCTTGATCTTTGATAGCATCCTGGTCGTTAGTCTCACTGTTCTTGCATTTTTAGACGAGATCGATTGTTATTGCTCGATCTAGTGGTCGATCCACTAGTCGAATTTTAGTAATTTGAAGCTTGGTCCTTTAATTATTCTGTTTGTTCCTCGTGGTAGTTTCTTCATTCCTAGTATTTTTAAAATAGGTTTCATTCTATTTAAGTTGCTGCATCTAGTTTTTAGAGATTTTCTCACAAATCATCTCGTTTCGCTTAGATTTGCATTAGTCCTTGTATTCTCTTTGCATTCTCTATCATCCTAGGCATGGATTGACTCTCTCTTGCTTGCTGTACTACAACATGTCTTGCATTTGAGTTTGATAACCTCATTGCATTTTCACCCTTGCTAAGAAAGTGTTTATCAAAGACACACTCTGCAGCCTGTCTAACTTGTCACTCAATGCTTTAATCTTTTTCTTGGTTGTGCTCTCACCTTCAGCGCTTACAACGGCTCTAGATGTTCTGTCATACTCCTCACCATAGTTTCCATCAAAAAGTGCCAAGTTCTCCAAAAGATCTAGTCCATCAACAACAGTATTTCCCATGAAATTTCCATTTGATGCAGTATCCAAGAGCATCCTGTACTTTGGCGTCACTCTTCTATACAAAGTAGATATCGAGCAGAACACCAAAAGCCCTGCTCGATGTGACCTCGATATGGACCAGATTTTGCAAGAACTCTATTTTTGACATCTTCTTTGATAATGAGCTGCTTCCATCTCCTCCCCAGCTCCAAGAAACTCCAAAAACACCTGAAAACCACAACAAACATGCATATGTATGCAAATGTGTGCAATCCTAAGCTAAATGCATGCCATGTTGATTCTAAGTGCAAATGATACTAAAATGCTAAACTATAATGCAAAAAACAGAGGAAAAGAATGCATGATATGCAGCCTAAAATGATCTAAAATAGCTCGATGCAACTCTTCGGTGTAACTCCATCGATCTATCTGGTCGATGTACGGGCTATAACTTCTCGATGTACGGAATGGTGATCACATCGAGCAAGGCTTTTGTTAGGCTCATTATCTTGTTTTCATTGAGACTAAGAGAGAGATTAGATTGAGAGCTTTTGGAGAGACAAATCCATACTTTGTAGAGAAGAATTTCGAATCCCTTTCATCTTTTACTCTATTTCTTAATGCAATTTTATTCAGCCATGAGTTTGTGTTTCACTTGCTATGTCTGAGTAATCTGCTAGTTAGGTTTTGGGTTATTCAAAGGTTGATAATGAATTGTTAGAACTACAAAACTGGAAGGATAAATCAATTGGTTCTTCATCTAGAATGCTTTAACACTGGTTTTAAGATTGATCACCTAGAAATCAGATCTTAGATTGTTTAATAGATGTGGAAACATTGTTAATCACCAGAACTATCTTAGATGAGCAAAATAACTAATTGCAAAGGAATTTGGATTAGTGATTTTGTGAACATATCGAACCTGATCTATAATGCATGTATAGGTTGTTAGAATTTGCAAAGGAATTTAGAATTCTAAAATCTGACAATAGTTAATCTCTACGACGGAAGTCGATTGGTTTTGCATTAGTGTTTCGAGTTCTAGAATGGTTTTAATAAATATTCTTTTCAGTCTGTAGTCTGCGATTTATGTCAACCTGCGAATTTTCCATTGCATAGCGTCTTGTCTTTATTGATTTTAAGAACCTACAATCTGCCCCTGATTTCATTGCTTTCGTTGCTATTTTAGTTTTATTTTATTATTGACTGCTTAGCTTTATTTGAATATAAAATCTGTTGAGTGATAGCCTTAAGTCCTTGTGGATTCGATCCCTAAGTACTACAATGATCTCTTAATTTGAGAGAGTAGCTCTAAGGGTTAATTTGAGCATATCATGTAGTCCCAAGAGGCGTTTTGTATGCTGTCCTGTAAGTCCATAATGCATCATCCAGTTTTGCTGACCAATCTTTCCTTGTCTTCCCAACTGTCTTTCCAAAATCTGCTTGATCTGTCTGTTGGAAACATCAACTTGTCCACTGGTCTTGGGATGATAAGGTGTGGTCACTCTGTGCTGTACACCATACTTCTTCAGCAGCTTGTCAAAGACCCCAACAATCAAAGACATCAACTTCAAGGATGAAGTTCTGTGGCATCTCATGCCTTCTGCTGATCTTTCCTCTTCTCTGACAAGTGTCACAGCCTGTAATGAATGCATGGGCGTCCCTGAACATAGTAGGCCACCAGAAACCAGCTTGAAGAACTTTGGAGACTGTTTTGAATGTGGCAAAGTGTCCGGCATACTCTGATCCATGACAGTGAAACAGGGCGTCTTGGACTTCTTCTTCTTCTATGGATCTCCTGTAAATCCCATCAACATAATGTTTGTAAAGATATGGCTCATCCCAACAAAATCTCCTAAGTTCTCTCAAAAACTTCTTCTTAGCATAGCCCTTGAAATCATGTGGTTCATCCTCTGCAGCAAGGTAATTGGCAATATCAGCATTCCAGGGCCTTTTTGGATCACCCAAAGCATTAACTAGCTCTTGAAAAGCTGCCCCCAAGCTTGCACAAATCGTAGCCAAAGTCTAAGGTTGGTGACGAGTGTCACCTGTTTGATCTGTTCAAATGCAGACTTGCATTCTTCTGTGAACTCAAACTTCACATCTTTGCAGAGGAGAGCACTAAGAGGTCTTTCAATCTTACTGAAGTCCTTGATGAATCTTTTGTAGAACCCAGCGTTACACAGAAAACTCCTCACTGCTTTGGCTGAAGCAGGTGCTTGCAGACTTGTCATCACTTCAATTTTTGCCCTATCAATCTCTATACCATCCCCTGAGACTCTGTGACCAAGAACAATGCCATCGTGTACCATAAAATGGCACTTCTCCCAGTTCAGAACCAAGTGCTTCTCTTCACATCTCTGCAGAACTGCACACAAGTTGTTAAAGCAGCTCTTGAAGGAAGACCCATAAACTGAGAAGTCATCCATGAAAACCTCCATAAACCTCTCAATCATGTCAGTGAAGATCGACATCATGCTTCTCTGGAAGGTTGCAGGAGCATTACACAGTCCAAAAGGCATTCTGCGATAATCAAAGGTGCCATAAGGACAGATAAAACTGGTCTTCTCTTGACCATCAGGATGGATGGGGATCTGAAAGAAGCCTGAATAGCCATCAAGGAAGCAATAATATTTGTGATTTGCCAGCCTCTCCAGCATCTGATCGATGAAAGGCAGAGGGAAGTGGTCTTTTCTTGTGGCTGCATTCAGCTTCCTGTAATTGATGCACATACTGTGTCTTGTCACAGTTCTGTTTGAAATCAGCTCATCCTTATCATTCTTCACCACTGTAACCCCTCCCTTCTTAGGTACCACGTGCACTGGACTGAGCCAAGCTATGTCTGATATAGGATATATGATCCCAGCTTGCAGCAGCTTCATGATCTCCTTCTTGACCACATCCTGTGGATTTAGATTCAGTCTCCTCTGGTGCTCCGCTGATGATTTCGATTCATCCTCCAAGTGTATTCTATGCATGTACAAGTCTGGCAAATCCCTGAAATATCATCAAGAGAATAGCCAAGAGCTTTGCAAAATCTGCGCAGCTTGCTTACCAAAAGGGTGAGCTCTGCATTGTTCAATGAAGCATTAACAATAACAGGATAAGTGGACTTCTCTCCAAGGAATGCGTACCTTAGTTCTGCAGGGAGCTGTTTAAGCTCAACTTTTGGTGCTTTTGCTGCACTCCAATCACCCATTGTAGCAGCTTTCGCAGATGTGGTGACAAGCTCCTCCTGTGCAACTAGTTACATCACATGTACAGTAGCATCCATCATCTTTGTGTAGCATGTTGCAGCAGCATCCATATGCTCATAGTCTGATGTAGAAGTGGTCAACGCCCTCTCCATGGGGTCTTCTGATCTCATCTCATGGAAGATCTGATCAGCAATGTTGGTAAGAATATCCACATAAAAAGTATATCCATCTATGGTTGGCCTCTTCATCAGCTTGTCCATTTCGAATTGCATCACCAAGTCACCAACATTCAGCTCTATTCTACCCTTTCGGATGTCAATGATAGCTCCTGCTGTAGCCAGGAAGGGTCTGCCAAGAATCAAAGGGTTTTTGGGTTCTTCTCCATACTCCAGAACCACAAAATCAGTAGGAATCATGCAATCCCGTACTTTGATAGGAACATCCTCTATCACAACTTCAGGAACTCTGACTGATCTATCAGCTAGGACAAGATATATCCTTGTAGCCTTCAAATCAGTCATCCCTAAGCTCTTGGCAACAGAATGAGTCATAAGGTTCACACTAGAACCAAGATCACACAATGATCTCTCAAACCTGTCAGAAAAGATTGTGCAGTCTAAACCAAAGCTTCCAGGGTCTGAAAGCTTCTCTGGCACTCTGTTCTGAATCACTGCACTGACCTGCTCGTTGATCATCATAGCTCCAGCCTCTAAAGTCAAGTTGTTGGTCACCATCCTCTTCACATACCTCGTTATAACAGGAGTAATCCTAACAGCATCAATCAATGGGATCTCAATGACCAAATTGTCCATCATAGCTTTGCATTTAGCATCTTCAAGCTCTGGTTTAGACTTCTTAGGATGCTTAGGATAGAGTATCTTGGGCTTATACACTGTCTCCTTACCATTATTTGAAGTGTTAGTCGGAAATCCAGTTTGTTGCAACGAGTGACGAGCGTCACAAGATGAGTGACGAGCGTCACAAGATGAGTGACGAGCGTCACTTGTTTTGGACAAGTCGTGAAGGTTTGCTCGATTTGGGTGACAAGCGTCACCCACCTGGTGACGGTCGTCACCAATTTGTGAAGAACAATGATCGGGGTCGTGCTCAGGGGGTGACGAGTGACACCCATCCTGGGTGACGAGCGTCACCCATGGATTTTCAGCAAAAAATTCCTCATCTTCATACTCTTCAAGTCCAATAAAAATTTTTGAGCTCAAATCCTTCTGCAACACTGGTTGCAGGTTCTTTCCACTCCTCAATATGATGGCATTCACATGGTGTTTGGGATTAGCATCAGTCCTTCCTGGAAGGAATCCCTCTTGCCTCTGAACACCTCCTGCAGTTTGAGCAACCTGCACATCCAGCTTCTTCATATGAGAGTTCAGACTCCCAATTTTTTCATTCAGATCCTGGTAGAGCGAATCTATCTTGCCATTGAAGTCCACTATCAGCTTCTGTTGTCCTTCTAGGATCTGTTCCAGCATAGCTTCCATCTTGTTCTCTTGTGGAGGTGCAGATTGGTAGGAAGAGGAACCATAGTTCCTATTGAAGTTGCTGCTGTTCTGGTAAGGTTTCTGCTATTCTATCTTCTGGAATGGAGGCTTAGTTGTGTAACCAGGAAAGCTCTGATTTCCTGTGAAGACACTCTTCTGATTATTGTTGTTGTAGCCCCTGTTCCACTGCTGATTCCCATACCTTTGACCCTGGAATCCTCCAGCATTGATGAAATTCACATCTTCCTGCTCAATCTCTTCTGGATTTTCGAAAGTCTCCACTTCTGCAGCAAAATGAACTGACTTATTTCCCACCAAAAGGCTGTTCATACTGTCCAGCTTAGCCTTGACTTCAGCAATTTGATTCCCATCATTCAAACCAGCTTGCTTCATTCTCTGAAAATCTGCATTCTTCGTGCTGTTGTTGCAGGCCAAGTTTGCAATAAATCTGATTGCTTCTTCTGGTCTGTTGGTGTGAAGTTTCCAGCACTAGCTGCATCCAGCGCCATCTGATACTTCCAGTCAATACCTCTGAAGAAAATCCCAAGTAGTTGCACCTGACTGAAACCATGATGAGGACAGTCCCTTTGATAAGACCTGAATCTCAGACAAGAAGCCTTAAAAGCTTCAGTAGGACCTTGAGAGAATGATGCAATTTTCGTCCTCAGGTCTTCTGATCTAGCATCTTCATAGAAATTGTTCAGAAAGGCATTCTTGGTTCCCTCCCAAGTAGTCAGCGAAGCAGGCTCTAGTTGCTTCAGCCAAAATGCAGCATCTCCTACAAGTGAGTATAGGAAAAGCTTGCAAAACAGAAAGTCATTGCTAACACCATTAGCTTTGACACTTGAAGCTAAGTCCTCAAACCTCTCAATATGATCCATGGGATGCTCATGAGGTAAGTCATGGAATGGATGCTGTCCCACCAGCTGATAATAAGCTGGCTTAAGCTCAAAATCATTCCTCTGGAAAGCAGGAGGGCGGATTGCAGCTCTGTTGGCATAGAACTGATCAGGTCTGTTGTAGTCTCCTAAAGTCCTCTGTACAAAACGCCTAGCAGCGTTGTTAGCAGCAACAGGGACTCCAGCGTCTTGTGCCACTTGCTGAACCTGCTGTTCAACAATGACATTCCCATCTTGATCAATTCTCTGTCCTTCTTCGTTCCTCCTGTTTCTCTCTCTGTGAACCAAGTGACCTACTGCATCTTCAACCAAGATCAGTGGAGCAAACATTGTAGAATGTTGCTTTGTTTTCCTGATGGTCCTTTCCAACTTAACGAGTTCGTCGATGCTCAAAGTCACAAGCTCCTTCTCTTTGTTGTTTCTGGTACTGTGATTAGGAATACACCTGAAACCAGCACAAAAGAAAAGTAGCAGAAATTTAGTAAACAAATTAAAACTTAGACAAAATCTTAATACTAATAATCGATAGGCAATTATTACTCCCCGGCAACAGCGCCAAAAACTTGATAGGGCTTAGGTTTTACCCAAATAAAACTACTGCAAGTACACCAAAACTACTATCGAATCCCAAAGGAGTAGGTAAACTACACTAACGATTTCAGATTCAGATTAAGCTAAGCAGTAAATAGTGTATGTAATGCGAATGACAAAGTAAAAGAAACCAAACGAAATTTGGTTGTTTATCTAAGTTTCAGGAGACTAAAAGCGCTAAGTCATGACAGTTCGCAGGTTGAATCTGAGAATGTAGAATGCATGAAATCAGGAATGATTAAGAACCGTCTTGAACATGAATTGCCAATGTATAACCAATCAATTCTCATTGCAGAAGTTATCTATGTCTAAATCACAGAGTTTCAAATCCCTTTGCACACCCTAACAATCTAAACATACAGTAATGATCAGGTTCAATTGTTCACAAAACTCTTAAGCCAAATCTCTTTGCACTAAGTTGTTTTTCTCATCTAAGGCTAGATCAGGTGATCAATAATGCTCTCACATCTATTAAACAACCTATGATTTTCGGATTTCTAGATGACGTGTCTAAGAAATCGATTTTCAAGCAAGCAGAGATGAAGAACTAAAAGATATTCCTAACAGATAGAAATTCTACAAACTCTTCATCAACCTTTGAAAAGCCCTAGCATAACTAGCAGATTACTCAGACATGATCATGGAATCACAAAACATAACTGAATAAATTAGCTTTGAAAGAATGAAATAAAAACAAAAGGGGTTTGAAATCTTCTCCAAAAAGAGTACATGATTTGTCTCCCCGAAAGCTCTCAATAAAATCCTCTCTAAGCTCTCTGAATTCTCAAAAACTAAGATAAAAGCTAACAATGGCTGAAAATCTAATATATACATGCTAAAACACGATCTGGGGTGTTCTTGCAAATATTGGAACTTTTGGGCCAATTCTGCAAATAATCTTCAATCTTTTAATAAATCAGCCGCGCTCCTTCCTTTATGGGTGACAAGCATTACCATAGGTGGTGATGAGCGTCACCTAAATCCATACTTTTCTTCTCGAGTTGCACACTTCGTGGCTTCTTCTTGCAATGCTCCAAAAACTTTCAATATCTCCAATTATGCTGCAGACATGCTATAACCTGCAAAGACTCTACTAGGACTCTAAAAAGACCAAAAAGACTCAATAAAAAGGATTTATATCATGGTTAAAAACTATAAAAACCATGATATATCAGCAGCATATCGACTAAGGAGGACCTCGATACACCAAAAGGAAGCCCATACCGAGAAGTGTATCGACATCCCATACCGATACACAGAGACAGGACAATACCAAGGTACCATATTGACGTGTCTGCCCGATAAGCCTTAACTAAAGGGTGATTGTATCGACTTCACACCAAAGAGAGTCAAGCCGATACATTCTTGAAGCCTTGCATATCGACGACCGTATCGACCAGGCCATGTCGATAAAACACACAAGAAGACTTGATATCGATGTGTGTGTCGATGTACAAGGCTTATGTGGTCCATTCGAGTCAGCCGATTTTCGGTTTAGTCTTGGTTTATTAGGGGTTTCTATGCTCCCCTATAAATACTAAAAACCTAAAATGGTTAGGCAACTAAGATCTTATTAATTTTCTTTTGTTCTTACTTTAAAAACCTTTCCTCTTTCAACTTTACTTTGTAAGAACTAGTTTGATTTAGTGAAATTCTACACTTGCCTTTAATATATTCTTGCTTATTGTACTTTCTAATCATGCTTAAACTATCATTTCTCTTTGGAGTCTGTGGTTTTGATTATGGGTAGTGAGTAGTTTTATTAAAGGTTTGAGATGGGATAGATTAGAAGGGTTTTAGGATTAGATTAGTGGTGTCTTATTCTTAATATGATTTTCTTCTCTCTGTTAGATGTGCTTCACACTAGATTATTCTTGGCCAGGCTTGTTTAGTATCTTGGCTTTATCTTATACCTTAAAAGTGTTTGATGAAATGCTGCAATGAGTCCTTTAGAGGATTTGTTCTCTTAGCCTAAGGAATTAGATGTCTAAGTTGAACTTTGACTATATAGGATTGAAGTTATGTTCTCAATGCTTGTTGATCATGTGTTTGAGTAAAGGTATTTGTCTTGAGTATGTGCTTAGCAAAGTGATTAGTATCAAGAAATTGAGCCAGTTATAAATGTTAATCCTATGCATAGAAGATAGCATTGTTTGAATGGTATTGAAAGCATCACTAGCTTAGTTCTAATCCACTCTTAATCAATAACCCCCATCTTAGATCCTTACTTTAATCTATTTGAATTTCCTGCTTTAAATCTGTGTTGCTGAGTCTTGTTTAGTCTGATCACAACTGCTTTCTTGAATTTTGCTTGATTTAAATGATTTGCTGCATTCTTAGTGTCTTATGAACTCAGATGGATTGATGATAGCTTGCTATTTTAGATTATTTTAGGCTGTATTTCATGCATCTTTTCCTCTGTTTTTGCATTATAGTTTAGCATTTTAGTACCATTGCACTTAGAATGGCATGCATTTAGCTTAAGATTGCATACATTTGCATACATGTGCATGTTTATGGTGGCTTTCAGGTGTTTTCGGAGTTTCTTGGAGTTGGGAAGGAGATGGAAGCAGCTCATGATCGAAGAAGATGTCAGAAATGGAGCTCTTGCAAAGTCTGGTCCATATCGAGCAAGCATATCGAGCAGAACACCCGTGGAGTATGCTTGATGCAAGCAGCAGGACGAGAGAAAGAGGGTCAGCACGAGGATTCCAAGCCGTTAGTCTGCCTCGAGGACCAGCATCGAGGAAGGAAGCCGATGCACGCTGCACAGACTATATCGAGGTCGCATATCGAGCAGAACATCGTTTGTGTGCTTAAACCCATATTCTTGATTGGTGTTTAGCTAACTAGGTCCTTATTGGTTCACAAGATTGATAAGTTGATCTGAATTTTTGCTTGGGTGAGAGAATGATTGCTTGATTAGTACATCTCTTAGGCTAGAATGGTTCTGATCTTTATGCTCACGGTTGAAGGATACACCATCACGAGTGGGTCAGACACTTCAATCTTGTTGAATATTAACTGCTTATTTACACCAAGTTGTTTTCTTTTAGATACCTTGTATTGGTGTACAACATGGAGAATAGCTTGCTTTTGAATGCTTGATGTTTGCCTTTGTTAGAAATCTCCATTTTCACTATTGAAAACCACTATCCCACAATTGTTTAAAATCTTGAGTCTTGCTTTAATTTAATTGTCTTTATGATCATCTTGATTAGTTCTTGCTTTAGTAGTCATTCTTGCTTAGTTCTTGTTTAGTCATTGCCTTAAGTTCATTGCTTAGTTTTATTCACTTGAATTTAGTTTATGCTTTATTTCCATTGCATTTCTAGGTTGTTAGAATTGTCCTTGTTCAATCAAAACCCCATCATTGCTTAGCTTATGGCATTGTTTGAATCTCATCTTCCACAAATGGATTGATACCTGATCCCTATTCTACAACTGTTTAGAGGCTAAGGATATTTGATCTAGTGATACAAAAGTGCTGTTTCAAATTGTCGCCGTTGCCATTTGTGGATGTTTGAGTTTAACATTTCTGATAGACTAAGCTATTTACTTTAAAAGTTACTAATTTGCTCTGTTTTATGTCTTCTGTTTTTGTATGAATTTGAGGTCTAAAGGCTAATCAAATCTCACCCCTTTCATTGACAGTATTCATAGGAGATGAGCTGTAAGATAGAGAGTTCAAGAGATAAAAGGATAGAGGATGGCAGAGCAAGAAGCTCAGTTACCACATGTTGGTGTTGTTGGACAAGCACCATTACAACAAGCTGCAGCACACATAGATGGAGCACAAGAAGTTTTGAACCAAGCGGCTGGAGTTCAGGGATTGCGAGTACCAGGTCACGCAGCTCTACAAGACCAATATGAGCTGGTGTTGTGCCTGATACTCACCACAACAGGAAAGGCATTCACGCTCCAGCTGTACATCAAAACCACTTCGAGATCAAGCTTGGGTTGATGAACATGGTGAAAGGCAACATATTCCATGTCCTGCCCAATGAAGACCCTTTGGATCATCTGGACCAGTTTGATAAGGCGTGTGGTATGACCAAGATTCAAGGAGTCTCTGAAGATGCTTTGAAGCTACGCTTGTCCCCTTTCAGTTTAGGTGACAAAGCACATCAATGGGAGAAGACACTTCCACAAGGCTATATATCTACTTGGGATGAATGTAAGACAGCTTTCCTTAACAAAATTTTCAGCTCCACCAGAACAGCAAAGTTGAGGAACACCATAAGCAGTTTCACTAAGCATGGGAATGAGACATTCGCTGAAACTTGGGACCGGTTCAAGCCTTACACTTTGCAGTGCCACACCAAGGCTTCACAAATGAAAGCTTGGTATCTACTTTGTATAGAGGAGTGACGCCAAAGTACAGGATGCTCTTGGATACAGCATCAAATGGAAATTTCATGGGCAATACTGTAGTAGATGGTCTAGCTCTTGTGGAGAACTTGACATTTTATGATGGAAACTATGGTGAAGAATATGACAGAACATCTAGAGCTGTTGTAAGCGCTGAAGGTGAGAGCACAACAAAAAAGGAGATTAAAGCTTTGAATGACAAGTTAGACAAACTGCTGAGTGTCTCTTTCAAGAATATCAGTTTGGTTGGTGATAGTGTTGCTACACAAGAAGAAGATGGGACAGTTGTAGAAGAAGAAGCTTTCTACAAGAATCAACAAGGAGGCGGTTTTAACAACTACAGGAACCATCCAAATTTCTCTTATAGAAGCACCAGCGTGGCAAACCCTCAGGATCAAGTCTATCCATCACAATCTGCTCAACAAAACCAAGGAACCAAACGTTTTGTTCCTTTCAACCAGGAGAACCACTTTGCTCCAAGACCACCATTTCAGGGCGGTTTTCAACAAGCTAACTTTCAGCCAAGACCAGCTTTTTTCCCACCAGGTTTTGGAAATACACAAACCTCTTCTACCAGTCTAGATATTGATTTGAAGCAGATGATGCAACAGCTGTTGACTGGTCAAGCCAACACCACTATAGAGCTGCACAAGAAGTTTTCTGAAGTGCGCAACAAGATAGACACCACTACTTGTGACCTGAATGGCAAGTTAGATGCTCTGAACCAAAGAGTCAAGTCTATAGAAAGCAAAGGAGCTTCATCTCAAAACCTCAGAATCAGTTACCAGGAAAAAGTGAAACAAATCAGACGGAATTCTGCAACTTGCTTGCTGAAGAGGATCAAGAGTTTGATGATGAAGGTGCTTCATTGGAAGACCTTGGCATTATACTTCAAGAGATGTTGTTACATGTGGACATGTTAAAGGCTGAGTGTGGGGGGAATGTCATCAACGTCACCATTGATGATCAAGAAGCTGTTGATATTGTAGAGAAGTTCCTCCAACGGCTAGATGAAAGCTTGAACAGAGAAGAAGAGCAAGAAAGAGCCCCAGAAGAGGCTGCTGAGAAGGAAGAGGATGAGAAAGCCTTAGTTTCTCCAGAAGAAGAAGCCAAACCAGAGCTCAGTGAAGACGATAAAGAGCTTGTAGAGACATAGCATGCTTTAATGGTCTTGGCTAGAGAAAGTCCTGAACACTTCAAGGAATTGTATGATCGCCAAGTGGGCAGCTCCTCAAGCAGCAATGAGAAGGGTAAAGCTCCTCAAATTCAAGCTCATAAACCACCAATCCCTTACCCCACGATGCACTTTTCAAAGGTTCAGATGGCAGACTATTTGAAGTTAAGGAAAGACATACAAGACGCTGGAATAAAGCTTCCTAATGGCACCACTTTGTTTGAAGTAAAGGATCAAATAAGGTTCCTCAAAAAAATCTTTGAAAAGCTGGAAGTAGTGGAGACAAATCTAGAGAATGTGGGGGCTAATCTAAAGAGAAACAAGGAGCTAAAGACATTGACAAAGCTTCCCAATCCAGGAAAGTTTCTCATCACTTGTGAGCTTGAGATGCTAGACAATGTTGAAGCATTGTGTGATTCAGGTTCAACTGTGAATGTCATGTCTCTCCACTTAAACCAAACCTTAGGAATCAAGGAGTTAAAGCCCTGCAAAGCCTCTATCAATTTTGTGGATAACACCTCAACAAGACCCTTGGGCCTGGTAAAGGATTTCCCTTTGAAGATTGGGAACTGCTTGGTGCCAACAGATTTTGTGGTTATGGAGAAGACATATTCAAGAGAGGTGTCACTTCTTCTAGGAACACCATTCTTGGCAACAGCAGGAGCTCAAGTAGATTTCAAGAGAGGCTCTGTGATTTTAAAGAATGTTGATGAGTTCAATCTACAAGATTGTCTCTCCTTCCAAAGCTTTTTGTAGAAAAATTACTGACGAAGAGAGTGAGTAACAGCAACTTCCAGAGCGTGTGGGGCATGCTATGAGCTTCACAATGAGTATTTTGATGAGAGACACTCTCCCTGATGAGCCAGAGCAGAAGCTTGACATTGAGTTGAAGCTTGGAGATGGTTTGAAAGAGGATGAATGCTTGATCACCAAAGAAGTAAAGCCTTTGATCACACCAAGTGTCAAGAAATGAAGAAACAGGAAGACAGCTCGTGAGAAGAAGAAACTGATGTCAGTGGGCACTTGGATTTACAAGAAGAAAGAGGAAGGAGGACCAGCTCCATCAACCTCTTCTCACTAGTCCTCAAACCATCAAAGTCAATCTTAGTGACTTAAAACAAGCACACTTGGGAGGTAATCCCATGACTATCCTTGTATATATATGCTTTCTTTTATTACAAATGTCATTATTTAGTGTTTCAGAAGTCAAATAACAGGTCCATGGATGTGTAGAATGGTTTAAAGGCCAAGGAAAGAAAACTCTGTTTTCATATCGAGGTACCATATCGAGCACAACATCTGTCATTGATGCTGGATACAGCTTATCTCGGGGAAGGAGCAGTCCGTACACCAAGCAGATTGCACGATGGAGATCACATCGAGGTGTAGCATCGAGCAAAGCACCAAAAGCTTTGCTCGATGTAATTGCTCCTGAAACCCCATTCCGTACAACGAGGAGCGTGGACTGTACATCGACCAAGACGCACGGTGGAGATCACATCAAGGGGTAGCATCGAGCAGAACACTAAAAGCTTTGCTCGATGTAATCACCAGTCCATACATCGAGAAGCTATAGCCCATACATCGACTAGATTGCTCGATGGAGTCACACCAAGGAGTTGCATCGAGCAGAACATCCAAGGTTCTGCTCGATATGGGCGCTATCAGCCAATTCTATGCAAGACAATGTCTGGTACGACAACCACCGAGGAGAACAGCAACCGAGTACGAGACGTTCCACATCGAGGTGTAGCATCAAGCAAAACACCAACAGGTTTGCTCGATGCACAGTGGCTGAACCAGGAACAAGCATCCTGACAATGCAATGCACTGCCCACAGGAAGGATCATGCAAGCCGAAGTGTCTCCCTATACCGAGCAGAACATCTACTGAGACTGCTCGATGCAAGGTGCCCTGAAGGAGAAGCTGACCAGAACACGGAACCCCCGAGGTAGAGGAGCATCATCACCGAGCCACAGGACCCGACGTCATCGATATGGTACGCATCGAGGTACCACATAGCTTGTTTTGCTCGATATGATCCGTGTAAATTTCTTTTGAAATTTTTACATGGGTAAATCGAGTAAAACCTTTTTGTGGGCCTTGATGGCTGGTAAAAACTAGCATTTCCTCTTGTCTTAAAACTAGCATTTTCATCTCTCTCTACACATCCATATCGAGCTAAACACCCATTGCCAAATATATTTTCTTTCTCTCTTGCATTCTCTGTCCTAGAACTTCATCTTTTGGTTCAAGAAGTAAGGTAAACTTTGCTAGATTCATTGTTTCTTGTTTTTAATTTTGGCAAACTGAAGTCGGATGCATTAGAATGGTTGATTAAGGTTGTTTTGCACAATTTTCTTTATGGTTTTGATTGCATGTAACTATTGTTTCTCTTCTTTGACACTTTATGGTTGAAATGTTTGAAAAATGCTGTTTTTGTGCTTAGTTTGACATTATGTTTAGATTCTGGTCAAATCTAGGCATGCTGTTGTTTTTTCCAGCATATTGACCCTTGAAATGTTTCTTATTAGACTATTAGTGGTGAATCTGATGCATTTCAATAGTTTGGTGGTGAGAGAATGATGTTTTTGCTGCATATGCTTGAATTTGCTTTAATCGCTGCTTGTTACTGTGGGAATTTTAGTTTTAACTGTATCTATCCTTTTGTGCTGAAAAGTATTGCTAAATTTGACTCTGTTTGTTGGTAAAATCAGTGTGAAGGTTTACAGAATTTTCCAGTGTCTGCTTGAATTTTGAAAATTAATTTCCTGCACTCTGCTCTCAAAGGATAGTATACTAATTATGGCTTCAAACATTGCATTTTCAGGTATTATGTCGAACATTAGGGGAAATGAGGAGATTTATGACTCAAATGCTTCTGCAAGAAACAAAGCTGAGGGATAAAGGCCAGTTGTTGAAGAAGAACCAGTCCAAGATGCAGCACCAAAGCTAAATGACTACTTGAGAGCAATGAGGAGAGTGGACTTCACTCCTACAAGATATGCTGATCCTGGTCTGTTGGGAGAGCTAAGAATCAATACTGAAGTGGATGAGCTGTTGAGAAACATTGGACTGGAGAAATTTGCTAGTCTTGGCTATCCAACTTACAAGAAACTTTCTTGTGAGTTCCTTGCAAGCTTCAAAGTCTACTTCTACAAGTTTGATGAAGAATATGATGAAGGAGAAGAAGACTTTGGCAATGGATTCACCAAGTTCAGAGCCAACAATGAATGATACACCATGGGGTTCACTCCGCTTGAAGAAATTTTTGGATTTGATCAAGGCTCAAGAGCGCAAAACATGAGCTTCAAGCATGATGAGCTAAGGCATGTATGAGAGGAGATAACGAATGATGCTTATAAAGCTGGTCATCTGAAGAGTGCTAGCATCCGCCATCCAGCTATCAGATATGTTTATAGAGTCCTCACCAGCACACTCTTTTACAGAAAAGAGCAAAGTATGGTCAAAGAAGAAGAGATGGGGTTGCTTGTGAATGGCTTAAAGAACATAATGGTTGAAATAAGGCATGGGAAGATCCAAGAAGAGCGCTTAGGAGTTGGTCTTGTGACAATCCTAATGATGCAATTTCTAGCATGCCAACAATGGGCTTTCAACACTAGAGACAAGAAGCCAAATATAACCATTGGAGGCGTGATCACTCCTATCTTGCTTGGTGCTGGAGTTGAGCTTGGCATACCAGATGTTACAATGATCTTCCAAGATGTTCCTTATCTCAGTAAGATTGGATACCTTTCACGAGCTGTTGAGACAGTATTTGGCTATAAGTTTAAGCTTGAAAACAGAAAGAGGAAGATCATCCTGCCCAAGCAACGCTTAACCAACTTCACCTCCTATGAAAACATCTGATTCATGCGAACAGAAGATGAGCTTCATGACCCAAGAACCGACCCATCATTGTGCACCATCATAGACTCAGATGTGGAAGAATACATTGAAGAGCAGCATCAAGAACAACAGGTTCGGCATCAAGGGATGGAGGAGGATGAACATGGAGACTATGATAGCCGCCCTTATGCATTTGACACTGATGATGTGATCTTCACATCTGAAGCTTCAAAGGCTGCACATGAGCAAATTAGGCTTCTTCCGAGGTGGAACGACTTCCAGGACAAAGCCATTAGAGGTTTGCTGAAGACAGTCAAAGCAAGCAAGAAATCGGTTGACTCTTTGAAGAAGAAAGTCAGGAAGCTCAAGAAGAAGTTGGGAGGATCTTCATCAGGGAAGAGAACTGATCAAGTGGTCCAAGCAGAGCCACAAGGAGGAGGATCTGATGCTGAAGACATGTCTGAGGACACACAAGAGGCTACAGTCCAAGAGAGACACTCATTCCACATCAGTTAGCGGCCAAGGACGCAAGCTTCTCAACCGGCCAAGCATTCATCTCATATAGCTGCTCCAAAGCAAAAAGGAAAGAAGAGAAGGACTAGACAGCAAGCTCCATCAGAGGAGGAAGCTTCACCTTCCCATTCCATAAAGAGTTCAGAATCTCACCACTCTTCCACCTGAAGTAAGGTACACCACGCTAACCATTGTAAATACCACTCATTTTTTTTTAGTCTCATGTGATTGTTTGCTTGATGTTTGTGAACACTTTCCTTAGCATTTTTATTACACAGGCACTGTAGAATTTAAGTGTGTGGGGAGGGTGTATGATGCTTGCATTTGCATTTTCATATTAGAATAGGAACCATGCATCATGATTACATATCATTTAAGCCATAGAAAAAACCAAAAAGATTGAAAAAATTTCAAAAACATTGCTTCACAAAAAGAGTTTGATTTTCATGCATTTTTATAGGATTTAGACATCATGCATTCATATAGGACTAGCTTCCATGTTTAAATTGGAACTATGATAGTACATCTTTGTTAATGCTAGTGATTTATGAAAATGAAGCCCTTGTTCTAAATCCTTTGGTGCATTTGATGTTGAACTAGGAACAAAGCTGAACCACTTTTGGAATTTTCATTTATGTGAGCTTTGTTTGAGACTGAAGCATGCTTTGAAATGATTTCAACATTTGTTTAAGTGGAACCTAATTTGAATTCGCAATAATCATGCCTTATGCTTTTGAGATTGATGCCATGGATAGTTTAAAATAATTGGATCTTCTTATCCTCTTTTGCCACTCTCTAAAATATCTATTCCCACCCTTAACTAAACCTTATGTCAAGCCAGAACATTAATATTGTGTAATTTGTGAGGCCTCTTCCATCATGGTTGTTGCTTAGCTAAAAGTGTTGGGTTGGAACTACAAGGGAAGTATTCCCATTGTAGAACTAACTCACTATTAAGTTAGATAGGCTAGGATGTTTGGGGAATGGTGTAGGTTTATCTTCAGATTAGTTTTTAAGAGAGGTAAAGAAGAAAAGAAGTCAAGGCACAAAAGAAAAAGGAGTGTGACATAAGCAAAAGGGTGGAAATGGCGATTTTAAACTCAAAGAAAGAAGGCTCATGTTCAAAGAAGAAAAGAAGATGCAAGAAGTGCAAAACAAGAAAATCAAAAAGCCAAAGGCGAATCAAGCACCAGCATCACCAAATAAAGGGGCCAAACTTAAAAGAAGCAAATCGCCACCACTTGAAGTTCAAAAGAAGAAGTGTAGTCCAAAGCGCTTGAAGGAGAATTTTTTTTGGGTTTTTAAAAGGGTTAAAATTCTTAAAAAGGGTAGTATAGGTGGGTTTTACACTGATAGGCTAGAGTTAGGAACACATCTTATAAATCTCTGGTAGATGGGAGTCTTCCTTTGTATGTGTAAGTTGTTCTTTGACCCTTAGCATTTTGCCAAAGCACAACAAT
The DNA here is from genome assembly GCA_911865555.2 of Thlaspi arvense. Taxonomy (NCBI): domain Eukaryota; kingdom Viridiplantae; phylum Streptophyta; class Magnoliopsida; order Brassicales; family Brassicaceae; genus Thlaspi; species Thlaspi arvense. Next base: position 27,139,993 of record OU466859.2, on the reverse strand, counting down.
GATTTTCCTTGAGAGAACCCTTTAAACACCAAAACTAGTTTGTAAAGTGGGATTATTTTTATTTCACTAAGCCTTGTCCCTTAGCCAAATGACACTTTCGCATTTGCATAAGCATGATTCACGGTTTGAGCATAATTGAATTTTAAAAAGGTTGTTTGATTTGATGAGCATGTGTAGGTTGATAGCTTTGTGATAATTCTTGTTTTGTGATGAAAGTGGCTAAGTATTTAAAGTATTCTTCCATCAAGTGAACTCTAGAATTGAGAACATGGACTTCATTTTAATTTATTGTTAGCATTTTCAAAGATATGAGTTTTCATTTAAAACCTCATTACCATGAGGTTTTTTTGCTTGAGGGCAAGCAAAACCTAAGTGTGGGGGTGTTGATAGCTTGCTATTTTAGATCATTTTAGGCTGCATTTCATGCATCTTTTCCTCTGTTTTTGCATTATAGTTTAGCATTTTAGTATCATTTGCACTTAGAATCAACATGGCATGCATTTAGCTTAGAATTGCATACATTTGCATACATATGCATGTTTGTGGTTTTTTCAGGTGTTTTTGGAGTTTATAAGGAGATGGAAGCACCTCATGATTGAAGAAGATGTCATAAATGGAGCTCTTGCAAAGTCTGGTCCATATCGAGTTAGCATATCGAGCAGAACACCTGTGGAGTATGCTCGGTGCAATAAGCAGGAAGAGAGGAAGAGGATCAGCACGAGGATTCCAAGCTGTTGGTCTGTGATATCATTGCATATTGCATACATTCTGCATACTCATTAGGTAGTTTTTCATGCATTTGTATCATGTTTTAGGCTAGATTGCATCACTTAGGGTCCTAGAGCATTCTTGCATCAGCATATGCATTTTCTCTGCATTTTGCATCCATTCCAGGTTGTTTCTGGTTGCTTTGGAGACACGGAGGTTTCGTGGAGGTGTGGAGGCCGATGTAGCAGTTCATAGAAGCTCGGGAGTGTGCTAAGGACCAGTGATCGAGGAGCAGATCGAGCATGGCCGGTCGATCTAGGAGTTGATCGACCAGAAGATCGAGCCAACTAGGCGATCCAAGGATAATGATCGAGATGGAGATCGAGTGAAGCAATCGATGTATCGGTACAGACGTAAATGACGCCATGCAGAGCGAGAGCCGGATCGAGTACACCACTCGATCCTCCCAAAGATCGATACCGAGATCGGATGCAGCACTCGATTCACCGAAGAAGATCGAGACCCGGATCGAGCCGAAGACACGATGGCCGGATATGATCGATAGAACAACTCGATCCAATGGTCGATCTCTGTCCTTTCAACCGTTTTTGGCTGTTAGCGAAGGGGGGACCATTGGACTGTTTTGACATTTTAGGCAAGGCGGCGAATGCTTTTTTGATAACTTTTAGATTTTCTAACTTTTTCCTGGAAGTTTTTCTCTCTCGTTTTTCGGAAGAACACCATTGTTGAACCAATTTTCTTTTCAAGCTTTTGTATTCTCGAACCTTATCGTTTAATCTAGTCGTTGTTTCATGTTCATCGTTTCATTTCTTCCACCTTGCTTGATTTACTTTATGTGTAGTGAGTAGTTTACTTTGGGTTAGGGGTTGAGAGGATTAAGGGGTAGAAAAGGTTCGATCTTGGTTTGTTTTCTAAACGTTTTAAGGCTATCTCTTCTAAGGTGTTGAAAGCTTAATGCTTGAAGACTCTCACGCCAAGAGCTTCATGATCCGAGAGGTCCCTTACCTTGACAGGATCCAGGGGCTTCGGAAGATCTCACCTTAGAGACTAGTTACCCCTTCCCAAAAGCCATGGAAGTTTGGGGGACTAGTCAAGCCATTGTTCGAAATCTGTTTTCCTTGCCTTTCGACCTCTCTTTCCACCAAAAGCCATGGGTTTGGAGGAGAGGATGAAAGAGTGATCTATACCGAAAGCCACGGATAGATCTTGTTTTGTTTTCGAGGCTTAGAGATCCTCACCAAGTGAGTCGATCCAAAGTTTCAAACCCAAGATCGATCTTTGAAACCCCTTATATGAATCTCAACCCTAAAGCCCTCTCTTCTAGCATATTTGCGTCTCATATCATCTTTAGCTTGTTACCTGATAGCATCCTGGTCTTTAGATTCATTGTTCTTACGGTTTTAGACGAGATCGATCGTTTCTGCTCGATCTAGTGGTCGATCTTGTGGTCGATCCACTAGTCGAATTTTAACAATTCGAAGCTCTTCCCTTTAATTTATCTGTTTGTTCCTCGTGGTAACTGCTTCCTTTCTAGTATTTTTAAAATAGGTTTCACTCGGTTTAGGTTGCTGCATTTAGTTTTTAGATTATTTCTCATAAACTGTCTCATTTGCTTAGATTTGTCTTAGACCTTGCATTCTCTGTGGATTCTCTATCATCTAGAAGTGGATTGACACTCTCCTGCTTGCCTTACTACAACATTGCTTGCATTAGAGTTTTGATAACCTCTCTGCTGCATTAGACCGTAAGAAAAACGCTTATCAAATGGCGCCGTTGCCATTCTAGGTTGCTTAGAGAACATAGAGATTTGGGTATTAGCAAAGACTAAGTCTTTACCTTTTTCAAGTTACTAATCCTACTACTCTAAACCGTGTGTTTTCAGGTACTTGAATCTTCGTTCAAGGGGAGACAACAATCTTCTACAACCCTTAGACAACATTCATCAGCTTGGTCACTCACGGCAAAGAAGAATCAGAGGTCAAACAAGAGCCTTTGAGGAGATTGTTCAGCAAGGTCTGGTTAACTTTGAAGACATGGCTGCACACGAGCATCCAGAAGGACCACCTCCAGCAGGACAGGGCAATGGAAACCCCCAACACGCGGCTAGACCTCCGAGGATCATAGGAGCCGGAGATGCTCCCAATACCCACCACAATAGGTTTGGGATCACTCCTCCTCCGGTACAAAACAATAACTTTGAGATCAAGCCGGGGTTCATATCTATGGTGCAAAACAACAAGTTCCACGGCTTAGCAATGGAAGACCCCTTGGAGCACTTGGACAATTTCGAGCAAGTGTGTGGAATGATTAAGATCAACGGTATATCAGAAGATGCCTTCAAGCTGCGTCTCTTCCCCTTTTCACTCGGAGACAAAGCTAGACATTGGGAGAAGACCCTCCCACAAGGCACCATCACATCATGGGCTGAATGTAAGAAGGCTTTCCTCTCAAAGTTCTTCTCAAGCACCAGGACTGCTAGGTTAAGAAGCGAAATCAGCGGTTTCACTCAAAGGAATAACGAGACATTCAATGAGGCTATGGAGCGTTTCAAAGATTACACGATCCAATGCCCTCATCACGGGTTCAGTGAGGAGACTCTACTTAGTACCATATACCGTGGGGCTTCACCAAAGATCCGGTTGTTGCTTGATACAGCTAGCAAAGGGAACTTCCTTGGTCAAGAAGTAGAAGAGGGTATGGAGCTGATAGAGAACCTGGCGTTGAGTGATGGAAACTATGCTGAGGATTATGACCGAGCACCGAGGGGATCAGAATTAGAGTCTCACAAGAAGGAGCTAAAATCGTTGCATGAGAAGATTGACAAGTTGGTTTTAGCTAACCAGAAGCATGTTCACTTCGTTGGTGACGCTGACGAAAACCAAGAGGAGTTAGAGCTAAGCCAAGAAGAAGCAAATTGGGTGGCTGGACAAAACAACTACAAGTCTCAAGGCTACAACCAAGGCTACCAGAACAACAACCTCTCTTACCGCAACACCAATGTAGCCAACCCTAAAGATCAAGTGTACCCTGCTCAACAAGCTAAGCCTTTCATCCCTTACAACAAAGGTTTTCCACCGAGCAGTGGTTTCCAAGGTCAAGGGCAAGGCAACTTCCAAGGTCAAGGGCAACAACAACAAAACAAGGGTTATACTACCAACTACCCTCCGGGCTTTGCACCTCAACAGCAACAACAACCGATGCAACAACAAGTTGATCCGGTTCAAGCAATGTTCCAACAGCTAATACAAGGGCAAGCTTCTACAAATCAGAAGTTCGCTGAAATGAACACTCGGCTAGATTCATCCTTAACCGACTTCTCCACTCAAATCACAAACCTCAACAACAAAATAAAGCAGCTGGAGAAGGGCAAGGCAAGCACGAGTGGACAGAACAGCCTCCCGGGAAAGTGTGAGCAAAACCCCAAGGAGTATGCCAATGCTATTACGTTACGAAGTGGCAAAAAGCTTGAGCCTCCGGTCTCTACCAAGAACAACGAGGACGTTGTAATTCAAGAGGGGGAGGGTAAACTTTCAGCTGATAATGAGGAGATAAACTTTGACAACGTATGGATCCAAGGACCGAGAAGAGGTGACAAGGCATTCATTGAGAAAAAGGCTGAGAAAACCACCAAGGAAAAGGATGACTATGTGCCCCCACCTTACGTACCAAAGTTGCCATTCCCGGGTCGTTTCAAAAAGCAGTTAATAGAGAAGCACCGGATCCTGTTTGAGAAGCACTTCAGAGACGTGGAGATAAAGTTGCCTCTTGTAGACTGTCTCGCTATGATGCCCAAGTGCGCCAAGTTTTTCAAGGACACCCTTGTGAAGAAGAACAAAGAAAGCAAAGAGGTGCTTGTACTAAGCGAAGAGTGTAGCGCGGTTATTCATAAGGAGATAGTGCCTAAGAAGCTGGGAGATCCGGGAAGCTTCACCATACCTTGTGCTTTAGGTCCTCTAGAGTTCAAGAGTTGCTTGTGTGATCTCGGAGCTAGCATAAACTTGATGCCTCACTCCGTGGCTAAGAAGCTTGGTTTCACTCGGTTTAAGGAATGTCGGATCTCATTGGTGCTGGCTGATAAGAGCGTGAGATTACCGGTAGGGCTGCTCGAAGACTTACCGGTGCGAATCAGTGGTGTGAATGTACCTACAGACTTTGTAGTGCTGGAGATGGACGAGGAGCCGAAAGACCCACTCATCTTAGGGAGACCATTCCTCGCAACCGCCGGAGCCATAATAGACGTGAAGAATGGGAAGATTGCCTTGCATTTGGGGAAAGAGATCAGGCTAGACTTTGACATCAACAAGGTTCTAAAGAAGCCAACCATTGAAGGACAAGCTTTCTATATCGAAACGATGGATGCCTTGGCGGATGAGTTGCTGGAAGAGCTAGCTTTAGAAGACCATTTGAAGCTAGCACTCACTAAGGAGCCAGGAGAGTTTGGCTATGTGGACCAAAGGACCCAAGAGTACGTGAACCTGCTAGATTCGAGGAGAATCATCAAGAATGAAGAAGGATGTTGCCTAGAAATCGACCCCGAGATCGACGCTATCACTCGATCCAGGAGTCAGATCGACAAGCCAATCGAGAACCCAACTCGATCCGGTGCAACAATCGACCAACAGATCGAGAATGATGCTCGATCAGAAGAAACAATCGAGTTGACGATCGAGAAAGACCTCTCGATCATTTTGGAATCCAATCAAGAGATCGACTCAACGTCTCGATCCCTTACTCGATCCATATCAAATCGAGTAAGTGAATCGAGTGAAATGGCTCGATCTAGACGACATCGAGAGGAGAATCGACCGGAGGACTCGATCACAGAAGGGATAGCGATAGAGGAAAGCAGTCTGAAGGGCCATGCCTCGAGTTCAAAGGAGAGTTCCAAGGAGGAGAACAACAACAACAGCCACGAGGATGACTGGAGTGAGCTGTTAGCCCCAAAGGTGGACCTTAAGGAGCTCCCAAAAGGGCTAAGGTATGCTTTCTTAGGACCTAATGACACCTATCCCGTAATAGTAAACGAAAACCTTAGTGATGATGAGTTACACTCGCTCTTAACTGAGCTGAGAAAGTATAGGAAGGCCATTGGGTACTCTTTAAGTGACATCAAAGGCCTTTCACCGATGCTTTGCACTCATAGGATTCACTTGGATAATGAGAACGCCACTTCTGTAGAACATCAAAGGCGTTTGAATCCTAAATTGAAAGAGGTTGTTAAGAAGGAAATCCTTAAGCTTTTAGAGGCTGACGTGATCTATCCCATAAGTGACAGCATGTGGGTTTCACCTGTACACGTGGTGCCTAAGAAGGGAGGGATCACGGTCATAAGGAATGAAAAGGATGAACTTATCCCTACTAGGACCATTACTGGTCATAGAATGTGTATTGACTATAGAAAGCTTAACCTTGTGACTAGAAAAGACCATTTCCCTTTGCCTTTTATTGATCAGATGCTTGAGAGACTTGCAAATCACCCTCGATGGGTATAGCGGTTTCTTTCAAATTCCTATTCACCCAAACGATCAGGAGAAAACGACTTTTACATGTCCCTACGGTACCTTTGCATATCGAAGGATGCCGTTTGGATTGTGTAATGCACCGGCTACCTTTCAGCAGTGTATGACGTCGATCTTCTCCGATCTTATAGAGGAGATGGTAGAGGTGTTTATGGATGACTTCTCTGTGGCTGATGCGTCCTTTCCTGCGTGTTTGTTGAATCTTTGCAGGGTACTTAAACGTTGTGAAGAAACAAACCTGGTGCTGAACTGGGAGAAATGCCACTTCATGGTCAAGGAAGGGATAGTGCTCGGTCACAAGATTTCAGAGAGGGGTATTGAGGTTGATCAGGCTAAGGTTGAGGTTATGATGGGTTTGGAGCCGCCGGTTAATGTTAAAGGGATCAGAAGCTTCTTGGGACACACAGGGTTCTATAGGCGCTTCATCAAAGATTTCTCCAAGATCGCACGCCCCCTTACACGGCTGTTATGGAAGGAAGCTGATTTTGTATTCGATGAGGAGTGTTTGAAGGCTTTCGTGACCATCAAGGAAGCCCTCACGTCAGCCCCTATAGTCCAAGCACCAGACTGGTCTCTCCCTTTTGAGATTATGTGTGACGCTAGTGACTATGCTGTAGGAGCAGTCCTTGGTCAGAAGAAGGACAAGAAGCTACATGTGATCTATTATGCTTCAAGGACCTTGCATATTGCATACATTCTGCATACTCATTAGGTAGTTTTTCATGCATTTGTATCATGTTTTAGGCTAGATTGCATCACTTAGGGTCCTAGAGCATTCTTGCATCAGCATATGCATTTTCTTTGCATTTTGCATCCATTCCAGGTTGTTTCTGGTTGCTTTGGAGACACGGAGGTTCGTGGAGGTGTGGAGGCCGATGTAGCAGTTCATAGAAGCTCGGGAGTGTGCTAAGGACCAGTGATCGAGGAGCAGATCGAGCATGGCCGGTCGATCTAGGAGTTGATCGACCAGAAGATCGAGCCAACTAGGCGATCCAAGGATAATGATCGAGATGGAGATCGAGTGAAGCAATCGATGTATCGGTACGGACGTAAATGACGCCATGCAGAGCGAGAGCCGGATCGAGTACACCACTCGATTCTCCCAAAGATCGATACCGAGATCGGATGCAGCACTCGATTCACCGAAGAAGATCGAGACCCGGATCGAGCCGAAGACACGATGGCCGGATATGGTCGATAGAACAACTCGATCCAATGGTCGATCTCTGTCCTTTCAACCGTTTTTGGCTGTTAGCGAAGGGGGGGACCATTGGACTGTTTTGACATTTTAGGCAAGGCGGCGAATGCTTTTTCGATAACTTTTAGATTTTCTAACTTTTTCCTGGAAGTTTTTCTCTCTCGTTTTTCGGAAGAACACCATTGTTGAACCAATTTTCTTTTCAAGCTTTTGTATTCTCGAACCTTATTGTTTAATCTAGTCGTTGTTTCATGTTCATCGTTTCATTTCTTCCACCTTGCTTGATTTACTTTATGTGTAGTGAGTAGTTTACTTTGGGTTAGGGGTTGAGAGGATTAAGGGGTAGAAAAGGTTCGATCTTGGTTTGTTTTCTAAACGTTTTAAGGCTATCTCTTCTAAGGTGTTGAAAGCTTAATGCTTGAAGACTCTCACGCCAAGAGCTTCATGATCCGAGAGGTCCCTTACCTTGACAGGATCCAGGGGCTTCGGAAGATCTCACCTTAGAGACTAGTTACCCCTTCCCAAAAGCCATGGAAGTTTGGGGGACTAGTCAAGCCATTGTTCGAAATCTGTTTTCCTTGCCTTTCGACCTCTCTTTCCACCAAAAGCCATGGGTTTGGGGGAGAGGATGAAAGAGTGATCTATACCGAAAGCCACGGATAGATCTTGTTTTGTTTTCGAGGCTTAGAGATCCTCACCAAGTGAGTCGATCCAAAGTTTCAAACCCAAGATCGATCTTTGAAACCCCTTATATGAATCTCAACCCTAAAGCCCTCTCTTCTAGCATATTTGCATCTCATATCATCTTTAGCTTGTTACCTGATAGCATCCTGGTCTTTAGATTCATTGTTCTTACGGTTTTAGACGAGATCGATCGTTTCTGCTCGATCTAGTGGTCGATCTTGTGGTCGATCCACTAGTCGAATTTTAACAATTCGAAGCTCTTCCCTTTCATTTATCTGTTTTTTCCTCGTGGTAACTGCTTCCTTTCTAGTATTTTTAAAATAGGTTTCACTCCGTTTAGGTTGCTGCATTTAGTTTTTAGATTATTTCTCATAAACTGTCTCATTTGCTTAGATTTGTCTTAGACCTTGCATTCTCTGTGGATTCTCTATCATCTAGAAGTGGATTGACACTCTCCTGGTTGCCTTACTACAACATTGCTTGCATTAGAGTTTTGATAACCTCTCTGCTGCATTAGACCGTAAGAAAAACGCTTATCAGTCTGCATCGAGGAAGGAAGCCGATGCGCGCTTCACAGACCATATCGAGGTCGCATATCGAGCAGAACATCGTCCGTACGACATCGATGCAACTTATCCGCAATGACCACTTGACTTTTGTTAACCTTATCCTATTTTTTTAGGTTTTTTATGCTTCTTCTGGCTCCATAATATTAAAGGAAGCCACAAAACATTATCTTTATCCAAGTTTAGATTTCTATCAAAAACTCTCTCTTCTCTAAACCTTAAAGGGCCATTTACCTTAAGGATCTTAATTTTCAATAAAGTTTGCATTTTTATGGTTTAATCTTATCTTTTAATCTTTGTTCTTGCACCTTGGTAGTTTAGATTTATCATCTTTGCATTTTAACCTCATCTACTTATGTTTAACTCCAAATCATTGGGATTAAACATGATTAGTGAGTAGTTTACTTTAGATTTGGGGTTCTAAGTAGGGAAAGTGGTGATTAAGATGTGATTAAACTTATTTAACTATTCTTTTTTATCTCCTTCTCTTCCAAAGTGGTTATTGTTCGTAAAGCTTGCTCCTTTTGATTGAATATGGTATTGATTGATGCATATGGTTCACTAAATGGCTTGATATCTCACCTCTAAGTATGGTTCGCTAATTTGGATTGATAGTTTGGCTTGGTCTATATTTCCTTTGTTCAGTGACACCAAAGTGATAGTTCACCATTGCTAGATGATTCACTTAGGGCTAGATAATGCTGGTTTTGAACAGGAATTTAAGCAAAAGCATGTTCTTCTAATGCCTACTATCTAACCATCAAGCAAGAATCTCAAATCATGCACTATCTAGCCATAAACGAATCATCTAGCAAGGTGAACCTGTTGTCACTGAACAAAGGAAACATTGACCAAGCTAAGACTATCAAGCAAAGTAGGCGAATCATGCAAAAACAAGGCTTCAAACCATTAAGTCAACCATATGCATCAACAATACCATAGTCAATCAAAAGCGAGAAGCTTTATGAACAATAATCACTTTGCAAGTGAAGAAACAACAGTGAAAAACTAATCAAGCCTAATCACCCCCTAATGACATCTTAATCACCACTTTCCCTACTTAGAACCCTAAATCTAAGGTAAACTACTTACTAATCTTGTGTAATCCCATTTGATTAGAGTTAAACATGGTTATACGAGATTATATGCAAGGTAATGAAAACTAAACTACCAAGGTGTTAAATCAAAGATCAGATAACAAGATTAAACCATAAAAATGCAAACTTGACTGAAGAAAATAATAGTGTTCACATGATGGTGTAAATCGTCTTTTTTGGATAAGCAAAAGATTTTGGAATCAAGATGACCTCATGACTAAGTTTGGTGGCTTCCCTTTTATAGTAGAGAGCAAAAAAGGAAGAAAAAACCTAAAAATAGGATAAGCTCAACGATAAAATCCGGTCAAACATGCGGATAAGTTGTAGGGTGGTACAAATGGTGTTATGCTCGATGTATTACTCGATATGGTCCGTGCAGCGCATATCAGCTTCGGCAGTCGTTCCCTGCCCGATGCAGCACCTCAATGTAGATTGTGCCTTAGAATGCACGAGCTAGTCTTCTTCCTCATGTACCACAGCTTGTATCGGGAACACTCCTCGGAGGCTTTGCTTGATGCACTATCTCGATATGGGACCAGACTTGGCAAATCTCCTTCTTTGACATCTCTTCGAACATCAGTTGCTTCCATCTCCTACCCAAACTCCAAGAACCTGCAGAAGCACCTGAGAAGCACTACAAACATGCAAATGTATGCATATGTATGCAATATTCAACTAAATGCATGCAATATTGATTCTAAGTGCAAATGAGACTAAAATGCTAAACTAACATACAAAAACAAGGGAAAAGATGCATGAAATGCAGCCTAAAATGCTCAAATATAACAAGATATCACTTTCAAACACTAAACTCATAGAAATGAGAAATTAGAACACTAATACCTTGGATCTTTGATATTACCATATATTTTGCATATTTTGTATGCATTTAGGATAGTTTTTCATGCATTCATCTTGCATTATAGGATAGTTTGTTCCATTTGTTGCATTTTAGGTCCTAGGTCCCTTTGCATTTTCATTTTGCATATTTCTTGCATATATGCATCATTATCAGGTTGTTTGGAGCACTGTCGAGTTGAGGAGGTTATGTGGACGTGAGGAGAATCAGAATGGAGATCGTGGACACTTGGAGAACTTAGCCGTGCATGCGAAGTACCCGCGATCGAGTAGCGGATCGAGCAAGGCAGGTCGATCTAGACGAGATCGACCAGAAGATCGACTGAACCCATATTGTTTCAAGAAGGGATCGAGGATGAGATCGAGTGAGGACATCGATCGTGAGTACGGACGTAGATGACGGCATGCAGATCGACAGGCCAGATCGTGTCCATGACCTAATCATCAACCAGATCGACTTGAAGAGCCTTATCCATCCAGCTGGTTTTAGAAGCTAGCGAAGGAGGGGGGAGGGGGGGGGACCAGTTGCGGTTTGGCCAATTTTGGCAAAACGCAGCCATTACTTTCTCTTATCTTCATTCTATCTTTTGCTTTTCTTTCTCTCTACCTTAGGCGATAGCCATTGTTGAACAATTTTAAGCTTTTTCAGTTTTTGAACCTTGAATCTTTTAATATAAAACAAGTTTTTCTTTAATCGCTTGTTAATCATGTTTAGCTCATCCTTTATTGCTTTTCATTCGATCTTAACCATGAGTAGCGAGTAGTCTTCTTGGGTTTTCGGGGTTGAGGCGATTCAAAAGGGTTGAAAGGGTTTAAAGATTTGTGTTTTCTTTGTTCTTCATACCTTCTCTTCTAGGATCTTGGGGTCTTAAGGCTTAGAGAGTCTTGGAAAAGATCTCTATGATTCCAGGGCTGTCTTACCTTGACAGGATTCGGATATCCTAGAAAACCAGATCATAGTGACTAACCTTTCCTTTCCCACACGCCATTTGATAACAGGATTTTTGTATGTAAGCAAGAGGTTATCAAAACCCAAACCACATGTTATGATGTAGTACAGTAGTACGGGGTATCAATCCACACCTAGGAAGCAGGAAGAACACTAAGAATGCAAGGATGAAGCAAATCTAAGCAGAATGGTAAAATGATTGGTAAAACTCCTAAAAACTAAATGCAACGATCTAATGGAATGCAGAACAATTTTAAAATCCCTGGAAGAGGGTTAACTACCACTAGGAACAAGCAAAAGATTAAAAATGCAAAGCTACTAAGGACTAAAAATCGACCAGTGAATCGATCACTGGATCGAGCAGAATGGATCTATCTGGCAACATAAACAGAAATGACTTCTAATGAACAAGATGCAGCTTTAAAACAACAGAATGATGAACAGAGGTTTTAAAATTCTAAAAAGGAGGGTTTAGGGTCGAGGGTCATATTCAAGAGTCTCAAAGGTTTAAAGCTTTGTATTTTCTTTGTTCTTCATACCTTCTCTTCTAGGATCTTGGGGTCTTAAGGCTTAGAGAGTCTTGGAAAAGATCTCTATAATTCCTGGGCTTTCTTACCTTGACAGGATTCAGATATCCTAGAAAACCAGATCCTATAGACTAATCTTTCCTTTCCCACACGCCATGGTTGTAAAGGGGATTAGTTAGGTCATTATTTGAAATCTGTTTTCCTTGGTCTTCGATCTTTTTTTCCACCAAACGCCATGGGTTTGGAGAAGAGATGGAGGAACTGAACCATACCACACGCCATGGATGGTTCTTGTATTGTTTTCAAGGCTTAGAGAAACCTCACAAGTGAGTAGATCTCAATGTTTTCAAACAAAGGCTTAAACCTTTGAGACTCTTGAATATGACCCTCGACCCTAAACCCTCCTTTTTAGAATTTTAAAACCTCTGTTCATCATTCTGTTGTCTTAAAGCTTGCATGTTGTTCATTAAAAGTCATTTCTGTTTAAGTTGCTAGATCGGTCCATTCTGCTCTATCCAGTGCTCGATCCAATGGTCGATTCACTGGTCGATTTTTAGTCCTTAGTAGCTTTGCATTTTTAATCTTTTGCTTGTTCCTAGTGGTATTTAACCCTCTTCCAGGGATTTTAAAATTGTTCTGCATTCCATTAGATCGTTGCATTTAGTTTTTAGGGATTTTACCAATCATTTTACCATTCTGCTTAGATTTGCTTCATCCTTGCATTCTTAGTGTTCTTCCTGCTTCCTAGGTGTGGATTAATACCCCTTACTACTGTACTACATCATAACATGTGCTTTGGGTTTTGATAACCTCTTGCTTACATACAAACATCCTGTTATCAAATGGCGCCGTTGCCATCTTAGGATTGTCAGAAAGCATTAAGATATGGGGTTTAGTAAAGACTAAGCCTTTACTTTAAATTTGGTTACTGATCTCTCTGCCATCAAACTTGTGTCTTTCAGGTACATGAATTTGCATTCTAGGGGTGACAACAACTTACTTACACCCCTGGACAATATTCATGAACTTGGACACGCTAGATCAAGAAGGGTAAGAGAGCATGCTAGGGCCTTTGAGGAGATTGTTCAAGCTGGTTCATTAGACTTTGCAACAATGGCTGAGCAAGAACATCCTGAAGGAGCTCAACCAGCTCACTGTGCTATAGGAAGGGGCAATGGAAACCCCAACCACGCAGCTAGACCCCCACAGATCATTGGTGCTGGAGATGCTCCTAATACGCATCACAATCGCTTTGGGATCACTCCTCCACCGTTCCAGATTAACAACTTTAATAAAGCCAGGATTCATCTCTATGGTCCATAATAACAACTTCGAGATAAAGCCAGGATTCATCTTGAAAACTCTGAGCAAGTTTGTGGGATGACAAAGATTAATGGCATATCCGAAGATGCTTTCAAGCTAAGGCTCTTTCCATTTTCTCTTGGAGACAAGGATATGCACTGGGAGAAGACACTTCCACGAGGCACCATTACCTCTTGGGCTAAGTGTAAGAAGGCGTTCCTCTCAAAGTTCTTCTCTAGCACAAGAACAGCAAGGCTGGGAAGTGAGATTAGTGGCTTCATTCAAAGGAACAACGAGACATTTAATGAAGCCATGGAGAGATTCAAGGACTATACCATTCAGTGTCCTCACAACGGTTTCAGTGAAGAGACTCTTCTAAGCACAATATACCGAGGAGCTTCACCCAAGATCTGTTTCCTACTTGACACGGCCCGCAAGGGTAACTTCCTTGGTCAAGAAGTGGAAGAGGGTATGGAGTTAATCGAGAACTTGGCTTTGTGTGACGGCAACTACGCCGAGGATTATGACCGTGCACCACATGGTTTTGAGCTAGAGTCTCACAAGAAAGAGCTTAAGTCGTTGCATGAGAAGATTAACAAATTGGTGCTTCCAAACCAGAAGCATGTGCACTTCGTGGGTGAACACGAAGAAGTTTTAAAGGAGTTAGACTTGAGTCAAGAAGAATCTAACTGGATTGCTGGTCAGAACTACAAAAAACCTCAAGGATATTCACAAGGGTACCAAGCCAACAACAATCTCTCTTACGGGAGTACAAACGTTGAGAACCCTAAAGATCAAGTGTACCCTCTCCCCCCCCCCCCCTAATGATCAAGCCAATACTTTCTCTTATCTTCATTCTATCTTTTGCTTTTCTTTCTCTCTACCTTAGGCGATAGCCATTGTTGAACAATTTTAAGCTTTTTCAGTTTTTGAACCATGAATCTTTTAATATAAAACAAGTTTTTCTTTAATCGCTTGTTAATCATGTTTAGCTCATCCTTTATTGCTTTTCATTCGATCTTAACAATGAGTAGCGAGTAGTCTTCTTGGGTTTTCGGGGTTGAGGCGATTCAAAAGGGTTGAAAGGGTTTAAAGATTTGTGTTTTCTTTGTTCTTCATACCTTCTCTTCTAGGATCTTGGGGTCTTAAGGCTTAGAGAGTCTTGGAAAAGATCTCTATGATTCCAGGGCTGTCTTACCTTGACAGGATTCGGATATCCTAGAAAACCAGATCATAGTGACTAACCTTTCCTTTCCCACACGCCATTTGATAACAGGATTTTTGTATGTAAGCAAGAGGTTATCAAAACCCAAACCACATGTTATGATGTAGTACAGTAGTACGGGGTATCAATCCACACCTAGGAAGCAGGAAGAACACTAAGAATGCAAGGATGAAGCAAATCTAAGCAGAATGGTAAAATGATTGGTAAAACTCCTAAAAACTAAATGCAACGATCTAATGGAATGCAGAACAATTTTAAAATCCCTGGAAGAGGGTTAACTACCACTAGGAACAAGCAAAAGATTAAAAATGCAAAGCTACTAAGGACTAAAAATCGACCAGTGAATCGATCACTGGATCGAGCAGAATGGATCTATCTAGCAACATAAACAGAAATGACTTCTAATGAACAAGATGCAGCTTTAAAACAACAGAATGATGAACAGAGGTTTTAAAATTCTAAAAAGGAGGGTTTAGGGTCGATGGTCATATTCAAGAGTCTCAAAGGTTTAAAGCTTTGTATTTTCTTTGTTCTTCATACCTTCTCTTCTAGGATCTTGGGGTCTTAAGGCTTAGAGAGTCTTGGAAAAGATCTCTATAATTCCTGGGCTTTCTTACCTTGACAGGATTCAGATATCCTAGAAAACCAGATCCTATAGACTAATCTTTCCTTTCCCACACGCCATGGTTGTAAAGGGGATTAGTTAGGTCATTATTTGAAATCTGTTTTCCTTGGTCTTCGATCTCTTTTTCCACCAAACGCCATGGGTTTGGAGAAGAGATGGAGGAACTGAACCATACCACACGCCATGGATGGTTCTTGTATTGTTTTCAAGGCTTAGAGAAACCTCACAAGTGAGTAGATCTCAATGTTTTCAAACAAAGGCTTAAACCTTTGAGACTCTTGAATATGACCCTCGACCCTAAACCCTCCTTTTTAGAATTTTAAAACCTCTGTTCATCATTCTGTTGTCTTAAAGCTTGCATGTTGTTCATTAAAAGTCATTTCTGTTTAAGTTGCTAGATCGGTCCATTCTGCTCTATCCAGTGCTCGATCCAATGGTCGATTCACTGGTCGATTTTTAGTCCTTAGTAGCTTTGCATTTTTAATCTTTTGCTTGTTCCTAGTGGTAGTTAACCCTCTTCCAGGGATTTTAAAATTGTTCTGCATTCCATTAGATCGTTGCATTTAGTTTTTAGGGATTTTACCAATCATTTTACCATTCTGCTTAGATTTGCTTCATCCTTGCATTCTTAGTGTTCTTCCTGCTTCCTAGGTGTGGATTAATACCCCTTACTACTGTACTACATAATAACATGTGCTTTGGGTTTTGATAACCTCTTGCTTACATACAAACATCCTGTTATCAAATGGCGCCGTTGCCATCTTAGGATTGTCAGAAAGCATTAAGATATGGGGTTTAGTAAAGACTAAGCCTTTACTTTAAATTTGGTTACTGATCTCTCTGCCATCAAACTTGTGTCTTTCAGGTACATGAATTTGCATTCTAGGGGTGACAACAACTTACTTACACCCCTGGACAATATTCATGAACTTGGACACGCTAGATCAAGAAGGGTAAGAGAGCATGCTAGGGCCTTTGAGGAGATTGTTCAAGCTGGTTCATTAGACTTTGCAACAATGGCTGAGCAAGAACATCCTGAAGGAGCTCAACCAGCTCACTGTGCTATAGGAAGGGGCAATGGAAACCCCAACCACGCAGCTAGACCCCCACAGATCATTGGTGCTGGAGATGCTCCTAATACGCATCACAATCGCTTTGCGATCACTCCTCCACCGTTCCAGATTAACAACTTTAATAAAGCCAGGATTCATCTCTATGGTCCATAATAACAACTTCGAGATAAAGCCAGGATTCATCTTGAAAACTCTGAGCAAGTTTGTGGGATGACAAAGATTAATGGCATATCCGAAGATGCTTTCAAGCTAAGGCTCTTTCCATTTTCTCTTGGAGACAAGGATATGCACTGGGAGAAGACACTTCCACGAGGCACCATTACCTCTTGGGCTAAGTGTAAGAAGGCGTTCCTCTCAAAGTTCTTCTCTAGCACAAGAACAGCAAGGCTGGGAAGTGAGATTAGTGGCTTCATTCAAAGGAACAACGAGACATTTAATGAAGCCATGGAGAGATTCAAGGACTATACCATTCAGTGTCCTCACAACGGTTTCAGTGAAGAGACTCTTCTAAGCACAATATACCGAGGAGCTTCACCCAAGATCTGTTTCCTACTTGACACGGCCTGCAAGGGTAACTTCCTTGGTCAAGAAGTGGAAGAGGGTATGGAGTTAATCGAGAACTTGGCTTTGTGTGACGGCAACTACGCCGAGGATTATGACCGTGCACCACATGGTTTTGAGCTAGAGTCTCACAAGAAAGAGCTTAAGTCGTTGCATGAGAAGATTAACAAATTGGTGCTTCCAAACCAGAAGCATGTGCACTTCGTGGGTGAACACGAAGAAGTCTTAAAGGAGTTAGACTTGAGTCAAGAAGAATCTAACTGGATTGCTGGTCAGAACTACAAAAAACCTCAAGGATATTCACAAGGGTACCAAGCCAACAACAATCTCTCTTACGGGAGTACAAACGTTGAGAACCTTTGATCAAACCTTAAAGATCAAGTGTACCCCCCTCCCCCCCCCCCCCCCCCCCCCCCCCCCCCCCCTAAAGATCAAGCCAATACTTTCTCTTATCTTCATTCTATCTTTTGCTTTTCTTTCTCTCTACCTTAGGCGATAGCCATTGTTGAACAATTTTAAGCTTTTTCAGTTTTTGAACCTTGAATCTTTTAATATAAAACAAGTTTTTCTTTAATCGCTTGTTAATCATGTTTAGCTCATCCTTTATTGCTTTTCATTCGATCTTAACAATGAGTAGCGAGTAGTCTTCTTGGGTTTTCGGGGTTGAGGCGATTCAAAAGGGTTTAAAGGGTTTAAAGATTTGTGTTTTCTTTGTTCTTCATACCTTCTCTTCTAGGATCTTGGGGTCTTAAGGCTTAGAGAGTCTTGGAAAAGATCTCTATGATTCCAGGGCTGTCTTACCTTGACAGGATTCGGATATCCTAGAAAACCAGATCATAGTGACTAACCTTTCCTTTCCCACACGCCATTTGATAACAGGATTTTTGTATGTAAGCAAGAGGTTATCAAAACCCAAACCACATGTTATGATGTAGTACAGTAGTACGGGGTATCAATCCACACCTAGGAAGCAGGAAGAACACTAAGAATGCAAGGATGAAGCAAATCTAAGCAGAATGGTAAAATGATTGGTAAAACTCCTAAAAACTAAATGCAACGATCTAATGGAATGCAGAACAATTTTAAAATCCCTGGAAGAGGGTTAACTACCACTAGGAACAAGCAAAAGATTAAAAATGCAAAGCTACTAAGGACTAAAAATCGACCAGTGAATCGATCACTGGATCGAGCAGAATGGATCTATCTAGCAACATAAACAGAAATGACTTCTAATGAACAAGATGCAGCTTTAAAACAACAGAATGATGAACAGAGGTTTTAAAATTCTAAAAAGGAGGGTTTAGGGTCGATGGTCATATTCAAGAGTCTCAAAGGTTTAAAGCTTTGTATTTTCTTTGTTCTTCATACCTTCTCTTCTAGGATCTTGGGGTCTTAAGGCTTAGAGAGTCTTGGAAAAGATCTCTATAATTCCTGGGCTTTCTTACCTTGACAGGATTCAGATATCCTAGAAAACCAGATCCTATAGACTAATCTTTCCTTTCCCACACGCCATGGTTGTAAAGGGGATTAGTTAGGTCATTATTTGAAATCTGTTTTCCTTGCTCTTCGATCTCTTTTTCCACCAAACGCCATGGGTTTGGAGAAGAGATGGAGGAACTGAACCATACCACGCGCCATGGATGGTTCTTGTATTGTTTTCAAGGCTTAGAGAAACTTCACAAGTGAGTAGATCTCAATGTTTTCAAACAAAGGCTTAAACCTTTGAGACTCTTGAATATGACCCTCGATCCGAAACCCTCCTTTTTAGAATTTTAAAACCTCTGTTCATCATTCTGTTGTCTTTAAGCTTGCATGTTGTTCATTAAAAGTCATTTCTGTTTAAGTTGCTAGATCGGTCCATTCTGCTCTATCCAGTGCTCGATCCAATGGTCGATTCACTGGTTGATTTTTAGTCCTTAGTAGCTTTGCATTTTTAATCTTTTGCTTGTTCCTAGTGGTAGTTAACCCTCTTCCAGGGATTTTAAAATTCTTCTGCATTCCATTAGATCGTTGCATTTAGTTTTTAGGGATTTTACCAATCATTTTACCATTCTGCTTAGATTTGCTTCATCCTTGCATTCTTAGTGTTCTTCCTGCTTCCTAGGTGTGGATTGATACCCCTTACTACTGTACTACATCATAACATGTGCTTTGGGTTTTGATAACCTCTTGCTTACATACAAACATCCTGTTATCAAATGGCGCCGTTGCCATCTTAGGATTGTCAGAAAGCATTAAGATATGGGGTTTAGTAAAGACTAAGCCTTTACTTTAAATTTGGTTACTGATCTCTCTGCCATCAAACTTGTGTCTTTCAGGTACATGAATTTGCATTCTAGGGGTGACAACAACTTACTTACACCCCTGGACAATATTCATGAACTTGGACACGCTAGATCAAGAAGGGTAAGAGAGCATGCTAGGGCCTTTGAGGAGATTGTTCAAGCTGGTTCATTAGACTTTGCAACAATGGCTGAGCAAGAACATCCTGAAGGAGCTCAACCAGCTCACTGTGCTATAGGAAGGGGCAATGGAAACCCCAACCACGCAGCTAGACCCCACAGATCATTGGTGCTGGAGATGCTCCTAATACGCATCACAATCGCTTTGGGATCACTCCTCCACCGTTCCAGATTAACAACTTTAATAAAGCCAGGATTCATCTCTATGGTCCATAATAACAACTTCGAGATAAAGCCAGGATTCATCTTGAAAACTCTGAGCAAGTTTGTGGGATGACAAAGATTAATGGCATATCCGAAGATGCTTTCAAGCTAAGGCTCTTTCCATTTTCTCTTGGAGACAAGGATATGCACTGGGAGAAGACACTTCCACGAGGCACCATTACCTCTTGGGCTAAGTGTAAGAAGGCGTTCCTCTCAAAGTTCTTCTCTAGCACAAGAACAGCAAGGCTGGGAAGTGAGATTAGTGGCTTCATTCAAAGGAACAACGAGACATTTAATGAAGCCATGGAGAGATTCAAGGACTATACCATTCAGTGTCCTCACAACGGTTTCAGTGAAGAGACTCTTCTAAGCACAATATACCGAGGAGCTTCACCCAAGATCTGTTTCCTACTTGACACGGCCTGCAAGGGTAACTTCCTTGGTCAAGAAGTGGAAGAGGGTATGGAGTTAATCGAGAACTTGGCTTTGTGTGACGGCAACTACGCCGAGGATTATGACCGTGCACCACATGGTTTTGAGCTAGAGTCTCACAAGAAAGAGCTTAAGTCGTTGCATGAGAAGATTAACAAATTGGTGCTTCCAAACCAGAAGCATGTGCACTTCGTGGGTGAACACGAAGAAGTCTTAAAGGAGTTAGACTTGAGTCAAGAAGAATCTAACTGGATTGCTGGTCAGAACTACAAAAAACCTCAAGGATATTCACAAGGGTACCAAGCCAACAACAATCTCTCTTACGGGAGTACAAACGTTGAGAACCCTAAAGATCAAGTGTACCCCCCCACCCCTCAGCAAGCAAAGCCGTTTGTTCCTTACAACAAGGGTTTCAAGCGAATAGTGGCTTTCAAGGGCAGAGGCAAGGGAACTTCCAGGGTCAGCAGCAGCAGTAAGGCAACAAGGGCTACACTCCTATGTATCCTCCCGGCTTTGTTCCTCAACAACAACAAATGCAACCACAACAACAAGATCTGGTACAAGCAATGTTCCAGCAGTTGCTTCAAGGTCAAGCTTCTACTAATCAGAAGTTTACCGAAATGAACAACCGCCTTGACTCCTCTCTTACTTACGTCTCAACTCAGATAACAAACCTGAACAACAAGATCAAGCAATTAGAGAAGAGAAAGGCCAGTACAAGCGGTCAGAACAGCTTACCGGGCAAATGTGAGCAGAATCCCAAAGAATACACCAACGCCATTACATTAAGGAGTGGCAAAGAACTTTCACCGCAGGTTGCTCCTAAAGCCAATGAGGACATTGTGGTTCAAGAGGGGGAGGGCAAGCTTTCAGCTGATGAAGAAATCAACTTTGATAATGTGTGGATTGAGAGGCCAAGCAAAGGCAAAGAAGTAGTCGTAGAGAAGAAAGTGGAGCAAGCTACTAAGGAGAAGGATGCTTATGTGCCTCCACCTTATGTACCAAAGCTTCCTTTTCCTGGCCGCTTCAAGAAACAGCTTATAGAGAAGCATAGACTCTTGTTTGAGAAGTATCTGAGGGATGTAGAGATCAAGCTGCCTCTTATGGATTGCCTAGCTATGATGCCAAAGTGTGCTAAGTTCTTCGAAGACACCCTTATAAAGAAGAACAAGGAGAGTAAAGAAGTTTTGGTGCTTAGTGAAGAATTAGTGCCATTATTCACAGAGAAATAGTGCCTAAGAAGCTAGGAGATCCAGGATCCTTCACCATTCCTTGTGCTTTGGGTCGATTGAAGTTCAAGAGCTGTTTGTGTGATTTGGGAGAAAGTATCAATCTCATGCCCCACTCTATAGCAAAGAAGCTCGGTTTCACACGGTTCAAAGAGTGGAGAATCTCCCTTGTGTTAGCTGACAGAAGTGTGAGGCTTCCTGTGGGTATGTTAGAAGATCTTCCAGTGAGAATAAGCGATGTCAATGTACCAACCGACTTCGTTGTGCTTGTGATGGACGGAGAGCCTAAGGATCCGCTTATACTTAGAAGACAACCGCCAGAGCAATCATTGATGTTAAGAATGGAAAGATAGCTCTACACCTTGGCAAGGACATAAAGCTGGATTTTGATTTCAACGAGGTCCTAAAGAAACCAACATTATAAGGACAAGCATTCTACATTGAAAATGCTTTGGCCGATGAACTGCTTGAAGAGTTGGCACAAGAGGATCACCTGAAGCAAGCTTTGACTAAGGAGCCAGGGGAGCATGGTTTTCTGAGTGAGAGACTCAAGAGTACATTCACATCCTTGATTATCGCAAGGTAGTGAAAGAAGATGAAGGCGAGTGCCTAGAGATCGATTAGGAAATCGAGGAGATCACTCGATCCAAGTCAGCAATCGACAAGAAGAACGAGGAGGCTGGTCGATCCAGAGAAAAGAACGATGAGAAGATCGAGAGAGGCCAGTTGATCAATTCAGAGAATGACTCAGTCACTCGATCCACTACTCGATCCCAATCAAATCGAGCAGGTGATCGACCTGAGTGCAATCGATCCGGACCAGAACGAGTGCAAGATCGACTGGATGACTCGATCTCAGAGGGGACAAAGGTTCAAGAAAGCAGTCTCAGGGCTCATGTCTCGGGTTCTAAGGAGGCTAGTGAGGACGGGAATGTCAACACAGGCTACAAGGAGGACTGGAGTGAGCTGCTAGCCCCAAAGGTGGACCTAAAGGAGCTCCCAAAAGGGCTAAGGTATGCTTTCATAGGGCTTAATGATACTTATCCCATGATTGTGAATGAAAACTTAAGTGATGATGAGTTGCACTCGCTCCTCCATGAGCTGAGAAAGTATAGGAAGGCCATTGGGTACTCTCTAAGTGACATCAAGGGCCTTTCACTAATGCTTTGCACTCATAGGATTCACTTAGTTGATGAAAACTCTTCTTCTATTGAACATCAAAGGCGTTTAAACCCGAATTTGAAAGAAGTAGTTAAGAAAGAGATTCTTAAGTTGTTAGAGGCTGACGTGATCTATCCCATCAGTGACAGCACGTGGGTTTCTCCTGTACACGTGGTGCCTAAGAAGGGAGGGATCACGGTCATTAAGAATGATAAAGATGAATTGATTCCTACTAGGACTATAACTGGTCACCATATGTGTATAGACTATAGGAAGCTTAATTCTGCTACTAGAAAGGACCATTTTCCTTTACCTTTTATTGGTCAAATGCTTGAGAGACTTGCTAATCATCCGTATTATTGCTTTCTTGATGGTTATGGTGGTTTCTTTCAAATACCAATCCATCCAAACGATTAAGAGAAGACGACATTTACAAGCCCTTATGGCACCTTCGCATATCAAAGGATGCCATTCGGGTTGTGTAACGCACCAGCTACATTCCAGCGGTGTATGCTGTCGATCTTCTCTGATCTTATAGAAGAGATGGTAGAAGTGTTTATGGATGACTTCTCTGTATATGGTGCGTCTTTTTCTGCTTGTTTGTTGAATCTTTGCAAGGTACTTAAGCGTTGTGAGGAGACAAACTTCGTGCTCAACTGGGAGTAGTGTCACTTCATGGTGAAGGAAGGGATTGTACTCGGTCACAAGATATCAGAGAAGGGCATAGAGGTTGATAAAGCTAAGGTTGAGGTCATGATGAGTCTTGAGCCGCCGGTTAATGTAAAGGGAGTGAAGAGTTTCTTAGGCCATGCAGGCTTCTACAGGAGATTCATAAAAGATTTTTCCAAGATAGCAAGGCCCCTCACGCGGTTGTTGTGCAAGGAAGCTGACTTTGTGTTTGATGAGGATTGCCTTCATGCTTTCAAGACCATCAAAGAAGCTCTTGTATCCGCGCCTATAGTACAAGCACCGGACTGGACTCTACCGTTTGAGATCATGTGTGACGCGAGCGACTACACCGTGGGAGCTGTTCTTGGTCAGAGAAAAGACAAGAGATTGCATGTTATCTACTACGCCAGCCGCACCTTGGATGACAAGCAAGTCAGATACGCTATAACCGAGAAGGAGCTGTTAGCCGTTGTGTTTGCCTTTGAGAAGTTCAGATCATACTTCGTGGGCTCTAAGGTTGTTGTCTACACGGATCATGCAGCTTTGAGATACATCTACTCGAAGAAAGACACCAAGCCAAGTCTCTTGAGATGGATCCTTTTGCTACAAGAGTTTGATATGGAGATAAAAGACAAGAAAGGGATAGAGAATGGCTTTGCTGATCACCTGTCAAGGATGAGAGTCAATGAAGCTTTGCCATTAGATGACTCGCTTCCCGAGGAGCAGCTCATGATGATCACCACGGCTGTATGTGGAAGGCTTGAAGACAAGTTTGAAGAGGTTTTGAGTTTCAAAGAAGAAGACTTGCCGTGGTACGCTGATATAGTAAACTACTTGGCTTGTGGACAGGAGCCTTCTCACCTAGACCACTACTACAAGAAGAAGTTCATGCGAGACATTTCTCATTACTTTTGGGACGAGCCATACTTGTACAAAAGAGGAGTGGAAAGCTTGTATAGAAGATGTCTTTCAAGAGAAGAAGCTAAGGACATTCTTCTACATTGTCACGGCTCTTCATATGGTGGTCATTTCGCTTCTTTCAAGACTGCTAGAAAGGTGTTGCAAACCGGCTTTTGGTGGCCATCTCTGTTCAAAGACGCTCATGAGTTTGTTAAGGCTTGTGAAGCATGTCAGAGGGCAGGGAACACTACAAAGAGGAATGAGATGCCTCAGGTGCGAATCTTTGAAGTTGATGTTTTTGACGCATGGGGATAGATTTCATGGGACCGTTTCCCTCTTCTTACGGCAACAAATTCATCTTGGTGGCTGTTGATTATGTGTCTAAGTGGGTTGAGGCAATAGCTTCCCCAACTAATGATGCAAAGGTGGTGATCAAGCTCTTCAAGACCATCATCTTCCCACGGTTTGGAGTCCCCAAGGTAGTTATAAGCGATGGAGGAAGCAACTTCATCAACAAAGTGTTTGAAAGTCTCTTGAGGAAGTATGGCGTGAAGCACAAGTTAGCTACACCTTACCATCGACAGACCAGTGGGCAAGTAGAGGTGTCTAACAGGCAGATTAAGGCAATACTGGAGAGGACAGTTGGTACTACTCGGAAGGATTAGGCGGTTAAACTCGATGATGCTTTGTGGGCTTACCGGACGGCTTTCAAGACCCTCATTGGTACCACCCCTTTCACTCTTCTTTACGGCAAGGAATGCCATCTTCCTGTTGAGTTGGAGCATAGAGCACTATTAGCAGTGAAGCAGCTGAACTACAACCTCAAGACAGCTTAAGAGAAGCGGTTGATTCAGTTACATGAGCTTGATGATCTACGGTTGGAAGCATACGAAAGTGCTAGGATCTACAAGGAGAGGACCAAGGCGGCTCATGACAAGAAGCTGGTTCATAAGGAGTTAAGAGAAGGCAGTCTGGTGCTACTCTACGACTCGAGGTTGAAGCTGTTTCCAGGGAAGCTCATGCCTAGATGATGTGGACCGTTTGAGATCAAGGAGGTTCTTCCCTATGGAGCGGTTACATTGGTTGGCAAGAGCGGGAATGCTTTCACGGTCAATGGGCACAGATTAAAGCCCTACCTGGCGAGTGATTGCAGCAAGGAGAGCACCACCATGCTTCTCCAAGACCTATTTCAGGCCTAAACCAAGTAAAGTCTAGCTAAAGACGTTAAAGAAAGCACACTTGGGAGGCATTCCCATGCCTATCCTGTACATATTTTTGCTTTATTTCTATTTCAGTTTTATGCTTTTCTTGTCTAAGTGTGTAGGTGAAAGGATAAGGGATTGTCAGGTGTGATCTTTGAGTCAAAAGAGGCGAGAAGGGCTAAGTGTAGGCTAGAGATCAAGTGCTAGATCAACTCATCCTAGCTCGATTTTTACTTTTGGTCAACTAGGCTGTATTCCTTGGATCGAGCCACATGATCGATTTGGGGGTCGTTTGAGCGTGGATCGAGTGGTAGATCGAGTAGACTGATCGATCTGTCTTTGAAGAACCTTCCCGAGAGAATTTAGATCAATCAATCCAGATTTGGACAGAGTGTAGGCTAGAGATCGAGTGCTAGATCGACTCATACTAGATCGAGCTAGTGAATCGAGAGGAGCCAGTCGATCTAGACGAGATCGAGTAGACAATGTCGATCTAAATGAGTTCGGATCGATCGATTATCTAGATCGACCGATCTAAAATGTCTCTGGAAATTCTTGAAGTTTGGATCGATCGGTCCAAATCTGGATCGATCGATCTAATTTCTCTTGGGAAGGTTCTTCAAAGATAGATCGATCAGTCTACTCGATCTGCCACTCGATCCACGCTCAAACGACCCCCAAATCGATCATGTGGCTCGATCCAAGGAATACAGCCTAGTTCACCAAAAGTCATGGAACAAGAGGGTACAATCGATCTAAGACTCGATGCAATTTGAATCGAGTCTCGGATCGATCAAACCTCTCGATCCTATCCAACATGGGCATGAGATCGAGTCCTAGATCGACCAAATGGACTCGATCTCGTGCCGAGGTAACAACTTCTTTTCCCTCTTTTCTTCTCTCCCTCCTGTTTTTAAATTAAAATCTTGGTCAAGGTAAGCATCTTTGACCAAGAAATATGTGCCTTGACCAAGCTTTTTGTCAGAAATCACTTGTGTATGTGTCCAAAGATTTTTGTCTTTAAAACCTCTCCTTGCTCTTCTTGTTTCTTTACTTGCAAAACCGATTTCCACAAAACAGAAAGAGAAAGAAAGCGAGTTTGAGTTTTTATGACTTGTGCATTTCATTTTCTTGCCATTCAAAGGTATTTTCGAGTTTGCTTGGTCTGCTTGATTAATTTTTCAAGAAAATCCTTTTTGTTAAGATTTGGTGAATGATTTGCTAGGGAATTAAGAAAATTTTAAGTTATAGCTAGATATTAGGGAAAATTCTAGATTTCATTATATCTCTGTATTTTCTTCTTTGCTATCTTGCTATAATTTTTATAAATTCTCCAAAAATCTAGGGTAATTGTTAAAAAGTTTTTCCTTCTACCCTGTCTTTCTCTCAATATTCGCCGCCTTTACTCATTATCTTGCTTGAGAATTGTGTTTCAGGTACCATGGCACCAAAGAGAACCAGAGAGGAGACGGCACAAGGAGGAGAAGCTCAAGAAGTGGTTCAGGAGAGGGTCTGATGGACAAAAGAGGAGAAAAAGGCTAAGAAGAGACTTGAGAGGCTGCGCTTTGAACCAACAAAGTTTGCAAGCAGAGACCTTTTGGGGAAGATGGGGCTGTTAGAAGACTTTGATATTCTTCTCAAGGACATGGGGCTCGCTTGCCTTTCAAGGATGGATTGCCCTACATATCCAGAGATTACGCTTGACTTCCCCTCCACGTTGGAGTTCTCCTACGCAAATCCAAGCCTCCCTACTCCTTCCGAGGGTCATCGCACCTTCAAGGTCAAGAAGCAAGCTTACCACATGACCATAGCCGAGCTCTGCCTAGCCTACGGCCTTAACACAGTGGCCAAGCAAGTGGAGTTCCCTCCTTTCACACAAGCCGACGACTTATGGGACTTGCTTTGCGACGAAAGCTACAAGGCTAACACCGCGAAGATCAAGAAGGTCAGGAACCCCGTGCTGAGATACGCCCTCAAAGTCCTTGCAAACACCTTCAGTGGGAGATCAGTAGCTCCAACAATCACCAGGAATGAGATGTGCTTTCTCTTCCAAGGGATTAAGAATGTCTTATGCAGCAAGGAGGAGAATGAGGAGCGAATGGAGGATGAGATTGGCAGTGATGTTAACTATGGATGCATCTTAGCCTCTTCTCTGGTCAAATACAAGGCACGGGCAATGCGATGCAAGGCAAGCTCGGCCTTCATAGGTGGCTTTCTCACACCGCTGTTCATACAAGCGGGTGTACCTATCTCGGAGTTTCAGCCTTGCTCGGATAGAGCCTACATGGACGAGCAATACATGCGCAACACTGATAGCTTGGGACACACGCCAGCTCTATGGTTCTTTAGCTACTTGTTCTACGGTGAGAACAACGCAAAGAGAGTGTGCATCCTGCCCAATACGGATGAGACACACCTAGAGAGCATGGGAACCATCGAGTTTGTTCCGACTGAAGAAGAATGCTTTGCGCCCCTTGGCCCAGCAGCAGCTCCCCCTCAAGTTGCTCGTGCACCCTCAGAGTCACCCCCCTCAGACTCCGTGATGCCAGCTAGCTACGAGCTCCCTAAGCTTGACTTTGAGCCAAGGACCAAAACCGAGAAGTTCTTTGCTTCGGTTGTGGAGGTCCCGCGCAAGATCAACAAATGGTAGGGCAAGATGTTGAAGAAGCTGGCTAAGAAGATGAAGAAGCTCCAAGGGAGCTCATCTGATGCATCTTCTAGTGACGAGGTTGAGCAACCAGAGAAGAGGAGGAAGTCTACGGGCGGTATTGAGATCCGTGAACCAAAAGGCAGCAACCAAGCAGCAAGACTCTCTCTCCATGAACCCGCGACAAGCAAGGGCAAAGGCAAGGCAGTCATTCATGACCCTCCTAGCAAGAGCAGGAAGTCTGGAGCATCCTCAAGCTCCAGCCGAGCCTAGCTCCAAGGTACCAACAACCATCCCTTGTATATACCACGCATTTTTTTCCTTGTTTTTGCTTGTGTTTTGAACTCTCTTGAATTTGTTTGCCAACGAGACAGTGTCATTCAAGTTTGGGGGAGTGTGTGGTGTATTTAACATGTTTTCTTTTATCTAATTTTCTGTTTGCATCCTTTGAGTCTTCATTGCATCTAAGGGATAGAAAAGAACAAAAAAATTGGTAAAATTTTTAAAAATTTTCAAAAAAAATTCATGTAGTTGCATTCACTTTGTTAAACATTTTAGGATTCAGTCTAGAATTTTTGAGAATTTAGGTTGTTTACATTTACATAAGGGGTTAAGGTTTTTCTTTAAAAGGTGTTTTAAGCTCATGAATTGTTTCAAGGTCCTAGTTAGTAGTTCTTTGGTGCATTGTTCACACTTTGAAAGTATGCTCTAACCATACTTGGATCATCTGATTTGATTTTCGTGGCTTAACTTGAACATTCATGAATTGAATCTTGTCCTAATAAGTGAGAACCTTAATCTGATCTTTAATTATCATACTTATGCATTTGAAAATGAATATATGGATCATATACATATTTAGGCTCTCTTCCTCCTTTCACCACTCTTTTGTGAGCCTAAGTAGAACTCCCACCATTACCCTTACCCTCCTTTCAAACCAAATGTTCTTGGGTGATATCATTGTGAGGCCTCTTTCCGGTTTGAACTTGGCATAACGTGTTACGTCTAGGCGACATGATTAGGCTCTCATTTGATTGCTAGCTTGGCATTTTGAAGCTAGTTTTAGGATTAGGTTAGGTTTGGGGTTCATGGGGGCTGTTTATGTTGCTTACTTGTTTTCGGTTTCAAAAGATTTTGGTGTTTGAAGTGAATGAAAGGGGTTTAAGTGGAAGGCTCACTGTTTTTAAAAATGAAAAGCTCTAGTTTAATTCAGAAGATAGCTCTCAAAGAAAAGAAAAAGAAAAAGAAAAGAAAAGAGCCAAAGGACCAAATGTTTAAAAAGAAAAAAAAGAAAAAAAAGAAAAAAAAAATGAGTAGAGAGCTATCAAAAAAAAAAGAAGAGAGTTAAATGTGTTTTCAGCCTTTCCACTAGCCAAAAGAGTTTTAAGTAGGTATCTCTATACTCCTAATTCTAAGTGGTACATCTTCAAGCAAGCTCTTAGGAAGTCTCACTGATCTATCAGCCAACACCAAAGAGATTCTACAATCCTTGAACTTGGTGAACCCTAGGCGCTGTGCTACAGAGTAGGGCATAAGGTTGACACTAGCTCCAAGATCACACAAACATTTGTCAAACAGAAGTGGACCTATAGAGCAGGGCAAGCTAAAACTTCCTGGATCTCCAAGCTTGTTAGGAGTCAGTTTCTTCTGTTGGATAATGGCACTACACTCATGTGTGAGGATCACCATCCCTTGTAGGTCTTTGGTTCTTTGAGCAACAGCATCCTTTAAGAATTTCTGATAAGGAGGAACTAGAACAAAAGCATCCAGCAATGGCATTGTGAGCTGAATCTTCTTCATCTGTTCATCAAAGAGCCCTTTGTATTTATCAACCAGCTGCTTCTTAAATCTACCAGGGAATGGTATGGTTGGCTGATAAGGAGGAGAGATGAACTTTTGTTCCTTGGTTAGCTCCTTAGAAACCTCGTTTTCCTTGCCCTTAGCGACTTCCTTGTCTTTAGCCTTCTCTGGAGTCTTTTCAGCTTCAATCATGTCATCTTCTGGAGTGTCTTCATTTTCTTTAGCCTCCACCCCCTCTTCTTGTTCCTCAGTGTCCTCATTTGGTGCATAAGGTGCCACTCTTGGGGGAAGTTCCTTTCCACTTCTTAAAGTGACAGCTTTGACATATTCTGGTGTTAGTGAAGAGGTGGATGGTGGAGTCATGATCTTCATAGTCATAGGACCTATGTGCGATTGTAGCTTTGAGTCAATGTATCTGTGGATTTCATCAGTCATACTTCTTTGAACATCTGTTAAACTCTTTTGGATCTCAGCAGCCATCATTTTTTGGAGTCCACCATTAGTAAGTTGCTGGAGTTGTAGTAGCATCTCTTTATAGTCCAACTCTGGTGAAGGTGGAGAGGTGTTGATGCCATCTGTTTTAGAAGAGTAACCTTGATGTTGTTGTGGATCAATGTCTCCATAAGGCTGGTGGACACAAATGGCCTGATCTTGATGCATCAATGGTGTTCTTTGTTGGTGGATGGCTTGGACCTGATATTCTTTGTGGTGACTTGGTGGGGCAGCACTAGGAAGGAGTGTAGTGGTTTCATTGAGTAGTAAGTCAACTCTCATCTGCAGGGCTTTCATCTCTTGCAATGCTGTCTCTAGTTTTTCTTTAGTGACCCTGGAATGTTGTTCCTTATTATCAACAAAGTCCCAATTGCTGAGTGCCATGTTCTCCACTAGTATCCATCCTTCATCAACATCTTTGACAAGGAAGTAACCATTACTAGCTGTGTCTAGGAGGATTCTTATCTTTGGGAGAACACCTCTGTAGAGTGTGGATAACAGTATTTCCTTGGTAAAGCCATGGTGAGGGCATTGATGAGTGAAACCTCTAAATCTTTCCCATGTGTCTCCAAAGCTTTCATTTGACCACTGCTTGAAGTTTGTGATCTCATTTCTGATGTGTGCAGTTCGAGAAGGGGAGAAGAACTTGGTTAAGAAGGCACATTTACATTGTTCCCAAGTAGAGATGCTGCCTTGTGCTAGTGATTTCTCCCATAGTCTAGCTCTATCACCAAGAGAGAATGGGAATAACTTGAGCTTCAAACCATCATCAGAGACTCCACTAAGCTTTGTCAAAGTGCATATCCTCTCAAAGTGATCCAAGTGCTCTAGAGGGTCTTGGTTTGGCAATCCAAAGAACTAACTCTCTTGGATCATGGTAATGAGACTGCTCTTGATCTGATATTGTTGAGTCTCCATACTTGGAAGGATACCTTGTCTTGAAGCATAGTTAGATGGTATATCAGCAACACCAATATGCCTTCTTGGTCTTTGAAATATCATTCCCCAATCACCTTGTAGATCAGCTTAACCTTGTTCACCTTGCAGTCCTTGAATCCCTTGAGGACCTTGCAGACCTTGTGAACCTTTCAACTCAAACTCAGCAGCATACTGATGTTCTTCCATACTGCAACAGCTGAAATCTGACTTAGCAAACCCAAATCTTTTACCTTGAGCTTCAGTTGTAGGGGTAGACACTTAAGAGTAAGTGTTGTGGTACTTACAAAAGAAATTCTAGACCAAAAGAGAAATCAGTAACTAAAATCAAAAATAACAAAGCTTGATCTCAAGATCTCTACAAATCCTACTGAACAAAGTATTCCCCTAATGGCAACGGCGCCAAATTGATACAAGACTTTTCAAGACTTGATTCAATCCCCCAAGCTTGTACTAATCAGTTGTAGTATATCATATGGTTTTATCAATCCAAAAGGGGAGAACAAAACAGTAAGAATGCAATAGAGCTCTTAATTCAAGCAAGCAGAGATTGTTTTTGAACTCTAACAACCTAAAGGACCAAACAACAATGAAGCAAACATGAAGCAAATGGTGAAAATCAAGCAAGCAACTAAAGTAAAGGAAAAACAGAGCAATTGCAAAACAGAGCTTAAAACAGAGAAAAGATGGGACTTGAGATGAGATAATTGGTAATAGGGAACTCTTGACTCAGCTATGATGCTTACAAACTCACACAATGCTATTCCTTATGCATAGGATTCATTTATATGACTAATCCAATCTCTTGGCACTAATCTCTTTGCTAATTAAGTCAAGAACTAATTCTTATTAGTGAAATGATAAAGAGCATGCATTAAGACAAATATATCAACCCGTTATTGCCAAATCGCTACCTAGAAAGTCAATCTCTTGAGCTAGGATAAGCAATTCTCTTGCAAAGCAGTTCAGGCATTTCATCAAACACTTGGTGGGCATAAAATGAGCCTAAGATCTTAATCAACTTAGCTAGGGCTAATTAAGCATTAAACACAGCAATCAAGAAAGGAAATGGAAGACTTAACACTAAGCAATCATAGATAGAGTCTCAAATTCCCTAAACCTAACCCATCTCAAATCCCTAAAAAGGACAATTCACTAAGTACCATTAAAACCATCAATTCAAAGAGAGAAAGATGATTAATCATGATTAGAAAGCTTAAACAAGATGAAAGATGCAAACTTTAATTAAAATGAAGCAAAGATTCAAATTACAAAACCCAAGGGTCTGAAGAAGAAAGAAAGAACTGCTGGGTAAAAACTTGTTCTAAGAAATTAGGGATTTTTCGTATTTATACTAAGCAAAAATGGCAAAATGTAAATAGAGGGTCATCGGTCTGGGTTTACATCGGTCAGTTACAACAGTCATCTGTGACCGATGTGAATCCCATCGAACTGGCAGTGATCGATGCTGGTGACCGAAATTTATTCGTTGTGTTTATGTCGGTCACTCCTGACCGATGCTGGTGACCGAAAATCTAGTATCAGTCACCCCTTGACCAATGCTGGTGACCAAAAATCTGGTATCGGTCACCTCTTAACGGATGTTCACCGTGCTCTGACTGAAAACCCTTGCAGAGATTGTCTTCTTTGATCCTTCTTGCTCCCTTTGATCCAGCTAGCATCCTGAATCATCCCCAAAGCTCCTCCAAGCTCCTCTTAGCTCCAAAAGCACCTAAAAACATCCAAAATGCAAGGAAAATGCAAACTATACCCTAAATGCAACCTAAGCCTAAAAGGAGAAGAAAATGGAGTAAAAACTAAGGAAAATCATGCAAAAGAGAACCAAAACATGTATTAAATGCAGTCCTAAAAGGTGTAAATACAAGGGATATCACAGGACCTGAATGAGAAAATTGAGAGTTTGAACTCTCATATGAAGAAACTGGATGTTCAAGTTGCTCAAACCGCAAGAGTTATTCAAAGGCAAGAAGGATTCCTTCCTGGAAAGACTGACACTAATCCAAGTCATCATGTCAATGTCATCACAGCCAGAAGTGAAAAAGAGTTTAGTTCAGGGTAGAAAAAGAGGCGGTGACGAGCGTCGCCCAGAAGGGGTGTCATTCGTCACCCAACTTACAGAGGCAAAAAATATGTTCGAACGGAGTGGCGACGAGTGAGATCGTCTCCTAGGGGTCGCCACCAGTTAGTGACGAGTGTCACCCCCTTGGTGATGAGCATCACCCATCCTAGAACGAAGCTGCTTCGCCTATAACTACAGATAATGGGAAGGAACAAGTCTATAAACCAAAGATACCCTACCCCAAGCATCCTAGGAAGTTTAAACATGAGCTCCATGAAGCCAGATGCAAGGCAATGATAGACAAACTGATGGTTGAGATTCCCCTTGTTGATGCAGTTGATATATCATGATTTTTAACCATGATATAAGTCCTTTTTATTGAGTCCTTTTGGTCTTTTTAGAGTCTTTGCAAGTTATAGCATGTCTGAAGCATAATTGGAGATATTAAAGCCTTTTGGAGCATTCCAAGATGAAGCCACGAAGTGTACAACTCGGAAGGAAGATTTGGACTTGGGTGACGATCGTCGCCCTTAGGGGTGACGATCGTCACCCGTAAAGGAAGGATCGTGGCTTGTTTTAAAAGATTGGAAAGAAATTTCAGTTTTCGCCCAGAAGTTCCAGTAATTACAAAAAGGCCCCAGATCGTGTTTTCGCTTGTATATATTAGGTTTTCAGCCATTGTAGGCTTTGATGTTGTATCTTATTCTTTAGAGAGCTTGAGAGAGATTTTTGTAGCAGAGCTTTTGGAGAGATAAATCAGACTCCTTGATAGCAGATTTCGAACTCTTTTATTTCTATTACTTATTTCTTTTATGGAATCTATTATTTTCATTAAGTTTGTTTCATTCACCATGTCTGAGTAGTTTGTTATTTAAGTTAGGGATTTTCAAAGGTTGAAGAAGAGTTTGTAGAATTGCTAAACTTATAGGAAATGCATTCATATCAATTTCTTAGACACCATCTGAATTTTGAAACCCTAGGTTGTTTGATAGATGTGAGAGCATTATTAATCACCTGAGCTAGTATTAGATGAGCAAAATGCTCTAGTGCAAAGAGATTTGGCTTTGGAGTTTTGTGAACAATTGAACCTGATCATTACTGCATGTTTAGGTTGTTAGGATTTGCAAAGAGATTTGAAACTCTGTGATTTAGACATAGTTAACTTCTGCAATGAGAATTGATTAGTTATATATTGGCAATTCATGTTCAAGACGGTTCTTATTCATTCCTGATTGCATGAATTCTACACTCTCGGATTCAACATGGGAATTGTCCTGACTTAGCGCCTTAAGCTTTCTGAACTTTAAGAACAATCCCAAATCGCCCAGTTACATTTATTTTGCTGTTTCGCATTACATTCACTACTTATTGCTTAGCTTAATCTGAACCTGAACTCTTTAGTGTAGTTTACTTGCTCCCTTGGGATTCGATAACCCCTTATATTATGACTGCTTTGCTGTGCACTTGCAGTAGTTTTATTTGGGTAAAACATGAGCCCTATCAGCAGTCAAGCTTTCACCTGCACTACGAAGGTATGTTAAGAGAATGGTTGTGAATGGTGTAAGTCCTCCAGAAGGAGCATTGCTTACTAGAGACGTTAGTTCAATTCTCTTGAGTACAGTCCCAAATAAGAAGAAGAAAGTGATTGTTTCTGAACAAGTCAGTGCTATAATTCAAAGCAGAATTCCAGAGAAGCTACCTGATCCAGGAAACTTTGTGCTTGATTGCTCAATATCAACTGGAAGGTTTCCTCATTCGGTATTGATAACTAAGATTTTGACAAAGCTGGTTATCAATACTAAAGCCTGTTTTTGCTGTTGTAGTATAATGCATTAGGTGTCAATCCAAATCAGGTTGATGAAAGATATTAGGAATGCAAGAGCTTTGTAAATCTAAGTGAAATCCGGATAATTTGAGGAGAAAATCTATAAAAACTAATTGCAGCTACTAAATGACCACGAAAACTATTTCAAAATCCCCACTGAGGGGTTAAACAACTAGCAGATGACCTCTAAGAATTTAAAATGCAAAACTATTGGTTTTTAAAATTTGAAGACTAAAAGCAGACAAAAAGAAAAGAAAGTTCTAACAACCTAGGATAAACTTCAAGAGAAAAGATTCAAACTTTAAAACTAGGAAATAATGACTTTAAGATTTCAAAAGCTAAAAGTGGATTCAAGGTTGAGGATCATGCCTAAGGAGGTTCAAGATCCAAGCTTTGGGTTTTGAAAACATAGATCTACACATTTTAATGCTATCTCTAGGCCTTGAGAAGCTGAGCTAGATTTATCCATGGTGTTTGGAATAAATCTTTTCCTCAACCTTTCCTCCTAACTCATGGCATGTGGTGGAAAGAAAGGGTGAAGAACATGAAGCATAGATCTCAAAATGTGGCCTAACTAGCTCTCTAAGCATCCATGGCGTTTGGAAAAGGATGAGCTAGTCTCTTGGGTTTGGTTTTAAGGGATCTCCTAAATCCTGCTAAGGTAAGGAAATCTCTGAGATCAAAGAGATCTTTCTGAAGAGTCTCTAGGCATTAAAACCCCCAAATCCAAGAAGAGATTAAGTTAAGAGCAAGAAAGACTCAAGCGTAAACCCTTAGAACCCTCTTAATCACCTCAACCTTAAACCCTTTGTGGATTACTCACTACACATGATTAAAACAGATGAATATGCAAAGGAAGAAATCATAAACATGATTAAACTACTAAACGAGAAAGATTAAGATAAATACTTAAGATTAAAAGCAAGATTAAGGTTTTACAAAATATCAAAAGCTTAAAAACTAACAATGGCGGTTTTTGCTTAATAGATAGATAAAGATAAGAGGGAGACTAAACAAGAAGGATACAATCTGAATGTATATCGATCACTACCCAAAAATAGGGTAAACAAAAGAGAAATGGTCCCCTCACTAAAATCCAAAACGTGAGCTGGCCGGATAAGGTTCAGAGATCGACCTGAGTCGTCGATCTCTAACTCGATCATCCTGATAGAATGTCTTCTTCTTGCTCGATCGTCGGGTCGATTCAGTCGGGTGGATCGAGCACTTCTATCGATCTTCTGGTCGATCCTCAGACGATCGAGTCGTGACCTCGATCTGGTTCTCGTTCTTCCCGGGCTTAGTTTCCGTGTCCGTACTCACGTTCGATCACCTTGGTCGATCTTGACGTCAATCTTCTTCCTTGAAACGAACTGAGTGTCTCGATCTTCTGGTCGCTCTGGTCTAGATCGACCTGCCTAGCTCGATCTTCACCTCGATCTCGGTTCCTTTGCTACATGGATGAGTTTCTCCAAGTGTCCATAGGCTCCCTTTCGATCCTTAGCACATTCACGCACCCTCCATAGCTCCAATGTATCCAAAACAACCTGAATATGATGCAAGAATGCAAGAAATATGCAAAATGCTAATGCAAAGTGTTATAGGACCTAAAATGAGATAAATGGTGCAAACTAGCCAATTATGAAAGATGTATGCATGAAAACTACTCTAAATGTATGCTAAATATGCGAAATATATGAGTATATCAACTCCCCCAAACTTGCCTTTTGATTGCCCTCAAGCAAAAAAAATTCAAGAAAGGAAGAGAGGTTTAAAAATGGGAGCTCAAATTTCCAAAAGTGCTTAAGAAAATAAATCAATTCAATGGTCCTAGTTCTCAATTCTAAGATGCAGTACACAAACTTCCACTCCAAAGAACTTAGCCATATTCATCACATATTGAATCTCAAATCATGACTCGCCTAGTCCAAACAATCTCCTCTCTCGATCTTGGTCTCGATGTTTCCTCTTGAATCGACTTGGGTCACTCGATCTTCTGGTCGATCTCATCTAGATAGACCTGCCTTGCTCGATCCGCTACTCGATCTCGGGTCCTTTGCATGCATGGTTGAGCTCTCCAAGTGTTCACAAGCTTCGTTTTGATCCTCCTCACATCCACATAACTTCCACAACTCCAGAGTGCTCCAAACAACCTGATAATGATGCAAAAGTGCAAGAAATATGCAAAATGGGAATGCAAAGAGACCTAGGACCCAAAATGCAACAAATGGAACAAACTAGCCTATAATGCAAGATTAATGCATGAAAAACTATCCTAAATACATGCAAAATATGCAAAATATATGGTAATATCAACTTGGAATGACTGATTTCAAGTCAGCTAGAATCTCTCTTACCCTAGCCGATCGATCCACAAGGACCCATAAGGTATCTTAGAGGATGTTCCTGTTAAGATTGAAGGCTGCATGATTCCCACGGACTTTGTAGTTTTGGAATATTTTAAAGAATCTATAGATCCTCTTTTTCTGGGAAGATCATTCTTGGCTACAGCTGGCGCCATCATTCATGTGATAAAGGGGAACATAAGCCTTGGTTTGGGTGATGTTGTCATGAATTTTAACATGCACAAGTTAAGAGGGAGTTCCACCATTAATGGTCAGACTTTTTCTCTTGAAATTTTTAACCATGATATAAGTCTTTTTATTGAGTCTTTTTGCTCTTTTTAGAGTCCAGGTAGAGTCTTTGCAGATTATAGCACAATTGGAGGTTTTAGAGCTTTTTGGATTAAAGCAAGAGTCATTCCCGAAGGAAGCAACTCAGAAGACTTACACTGCATTGGTGAGGATCGTCACCAACCAAGGGTGACGCTCGTCACCCACATCTGTGGAAGAGTTGCGCAGTTTTATTAAAAGATTAAGAAGTTGCACTTTTGGCCCAGAAGTTTCACTTATTTGCAAAAGTGCCCCAATTCGTTTTTAGCCTATATTTTAGGTTTTTCAGCCACTTTTTGGTTTGTATCTTATTTTCTAGAGAGACAAAGGGAAAGATTTGTACCAGAACTGTTGGAGACACAAATCAGACTCCATCAGTGCAGATTTTGAACTTCTTTATCTTTGTTTCTTATTTATTTTATGCAATCTATTTTATTCATGATGTTTGTTTTATTCAGCATGTTTCAGTAGTTTGTTAGTTAGGTTTTGGATTTTTCAAAGATTATGAATTGTTAGAATTGAATTACTGTTGGGATTAATCTGTTATTTTTTCATCTATATTTGTGTTTATTGCATTTTCTAGCTTTGCGACCTAGAATCTGATATTAGGTTGATTAATAGATGAGAGAGTATTGTTAATTTCTTGAACTAATCTTAGATGACCAAAATTACTATCTACAAAGAGATTTTATTTAGGAATTTTGTGAACATATCGAACATGACCTTATTGCTTGTCTGAATTATTTGAATTTGCAAAGAGATTTGGAATTCTAGGATTTAGACATAGATAATCTCTGCAACGAGAGTTTATTGGTTTTATAATTGTGTTTCAAGTTCTAGAACAGTTCTTCATTAATTATCCTGACAGTTTTCATTTTGCAATTTCAACGTGCGAATTTCCCAAAGCCTAGCGTTTTGTTTTCTTGATTTTAAAACAGTATTGCTGCTTTCTTTTAGTTTATTTGCATTACTTTTATTCAGTTCTCTTAGCCTAATTCGAATCTAGAATCTGTTGTGTGGTTTCCTTAAGTCTCTTGGGATTTCGATATCATTTATACTACATCTGCTTTGCTGTGCACTTGAGTAGTTTTATTTTGGTGAAACTTTAAGCCTATCAGATTATCTCCCAAGTGTGCTTGTTTTAAGTCACTAAGCTTGACTTTGATGGTTGGAGACTTAGTGGGAAGAAGTTGATGGAGCTGAAGCTCCTTCTCCCTTGTTCATGTAAACCCAAGTACCAACTGATAGCAGCTTTTTCTTATCACGAGCTGATTTTATTTTTCTCCTCTTCTTGACCCTTTGTGTGATCAAAGGCTTCACTTCTTTGGTGATCAGGACCTTTTCGTCTTTCCAATCATCCTCAAGCTTCACCTCAATGTCAAGTTTCTCGTCTGGCTCATCAGGAAGAGCGTATCTCATCAGCATGGTCATTGTGAAGCTGCTAGCTTGCTCCACACGTTATGGACGTTGCTGATGTTCACTCTCTTACTCAACAATGGTTCCACAAAAAGCAATAGAAGGTGATACAGTCTTGTACACCTTGAACTCATCAACATCCTTCAAAATCACTGAGCTTCTCTTGAAT
The DNA here is from genome assembly GCA_911865555.2 of Thlaspi arvense. NCBI lineage: Eukaryota > Viridiplantae > Streptophyta > Magnoliopsida > Brassicales > Brassicaceae > Thlaspi > Thlaspi arvense. The sequence goes on along the minus strand of OU466859.2, from coordinate 27,100,787 downwards.
TCAACTTGAGCACTTGCTGTAGTTAAGAACGGTGTTCCTAGTAGAATTGGTACCTCTCATGAATATGTCTTCTCCTTAACCACAAAATATGTTGGTATCAAGCATTTACCAATCTTTAAAGGGAAATCCTTCACCATCCCTAGTGGTCATGTTAAGGTATTATCCAAAAATATAATAGAGGCTTTGCAGGGCTTCAGCTCTTACAATCCTAAGTTTTTGCTTAAGTGGAGAGACATAACATTTACTGTTGCACCTGAATCACATAAGGCTCCCATATTGTCTAACATCCCAAGATCACAAGTGATCAAAAACTTTCCTGGATAAGGCAGGTTGGTTAAGGTTTTCAGCTCATTGCTCCTCTCAAATTAGCTCCCACATTCTCAAGTAATGGCTCCACAGCCTCTAGCTTGGCAAAGACTTCTTTGAGAAAGTAGATTTGGTCTTTCACTTCAAGCAATGTGGTGCCATGAGGAAGCTTTATTTCAGCATCTTGTATGTCCTTTCTAAACTTTGAGTAAACTGCCATCTGAGCCTTTGTGAAGTGCATTGTGGGGAGAGGAATTAGTGGTTTGTAGGCTTGAACCTCAGAAGCTTTACCCTTCTCATTGTTTCTTGAAGAAGTCCCCACTTGGCATTCATACAGCTCCTTCCAAATCTTAAAGACTTTCTTTAGCAAGGACCATCAAAGCGCGGTATGTTTCTACAAGCTCCTTATTAGCTTCACTACGCTCTAGCTTGGCTTCTTCTTTTGGAGCAACTAAAGCTTTCTCAGCCTCTTCCTTTTCAGCAACTTCTCTTTCAGCTCTTTCTTGCTTTAAACCAAGCTCTTCTTCTTTATCCAAGCTTCTATCTAACCCTTAAAGGAACTGTTCCACAATATCAACAGCTTCTTGATCATCAATGGTGACATTCACAACATTACCCACACACTCAGATTTCACCATGTCCACATGGAATAACATCTCTTGAATCATTATACCAAGATCTTCCAAAGAAGCATCTTTATCACCATCAAACTCTTCATCTTCTTCAGCAATCAAATGGCAGAACTCTTTAGGATTGGCCTCACTCTTTCCTGGTAATTGGTTCGGAGGATTTGAAGATGAAGCTCCTTTTTTCTCTAGAGACTTAACTCTTTGACTTAATGCATCAAGATTTCATTAACAAATTATAGCATTAATCTTGTTGGGCACATCAACAAACTTCATATGCAGCTCTATAGTGGTGTTGGCTTGACCATTCAATAGCTGTTGCATCATCTCCTTGATAACACCATCTTGAGTGCAAGAAAAGCCTTGTGCATTGCCAAAACCTGGTGGAAGAAAAGCTGGTCTTGACTGGAAATTTTATTACTGGAATCAGCCTTGAAATGGTGGTCTTAGAGCAAAGTTTTGCTGTTGATTGAAAGGAACAAAAGGCTTGGCTCCTTGGTTTTGTTGAGCACCTTGTGAGGGGTAAACCTGATCTTGTGGATTAGCCACATTTGTGCTTTTATAGGAAAGGTTTGGGTGATTTCCGTAGTTGTTGAAACCTCCTCCTTGTTGGTTCATGTATAAGGCTTCCTCTTCTATAACTGTCCCATCTTCTCCTTGTGTAGCATCAACCTCACCCACATAGCTCACATTCTAGAATGATGCACTCAACAGCTTGTCAAGCTCGTCAGTAAATGCTTTGATTTCTTTCTAAGTGGAGCTCTCACTTTCAGTGCCGCCAACAACTCTTGTTGTTCTATCATACTCTTCAACATAGTTTCCATCTGATAAGGTCAGATTCTCAACCAAAGCAAGGCCATCAACCACTGTGTTGTCCATGAAGTTCCTATTATAAGCTGTGTCTAGAAGCATCTCGTACTTAGAAGTGACACCTTTGTACAATGTAGACAACAAACTGATAAGGCTGAGGTTTTACCCAAATAAAACTACTGCAAGTGCAGAACAATGCAGTTATAGTATACGGAGTTATCGAATCCCAAGGGAGTAAGTAAACTACACTATAGCATTCAAGTTCGGATTAGGCTAGGCAATCAGTAGTGTATGTAAAGCGAAATAGCAGAATAAATGAAAGCAGGCGAAATTTGTTGATTGATCTAAGTTTTAGAAAGCTAAAAGCGCTGAGTCAGGACAATTCGCAGGTTGAATCTGAGAATGTAGAATGCATGCAAGCATGAATGAATTTGAACCGTCTTAAACTCAAAACTCAATGATTTAACTAATCAATTCTCATTGCAGAAGTTAGCCTCATTCACAGAATTCCAAATCTCTTTGCAAATTCTAACAAGTTAGGCAAACAATAAAGATCAGGTTTTGATTGTTCACAAAATTCCTAAGTTAAATCTATTTGCAAATAGGAGTTTTGCTCATCTAATGCTAGTTCAGGTGATCAAAAATGTTCTCACATCTATTAAACAACCTAGGGTTTTCGAAATCAAGATGATTAGTCTCAGAAATCGATAAGAATGCATGCACAGATGAAGAACCTAGCGATTCTACAAACTCTTCATCAATCTTTGAAAAGCCCTAACATAACTAACAGATTACTCGGACATAATCATGAAGTCACAAGACATAACTAAATGAAACTGCATTAAAAGAGATAGAGTAAAAGATAAAGGGAATCAAAATCTTCTCTAAAAGAGTACATGATTTGTCTCCCCAAAAGCTCTGAAAAAATCTCTCTCTAAAGCTCTCTCAATTCTAAAATCTCAGATCTATGCCAACAATGGCTGAAAACCTAATATATACAATCTAAAACACGAGCTGGACATTTCTTGTAATTAGGGAAACTTCTGAGCCCAAGTTGCAATTTCTTCTCCATGTTTTAAAATAAGTTGCGATTCCTCTTCTGATGCGGGTGACGAGCGTCAGCCTTGAGTGGTGACGATCGTCACCAATGCCAATATAACGCGTCGGAGTTGCTAACTTCGTGGTTGATTCTTGCAATGCTCCAAAAAGATCTAAAACCTCTAATTTTGCTCCACTCATGCTATAACCTGCAAAGACTCTACTAGGACTCTAAAAAGACCAAAAAGACTCAATAAAAAGGACTTTCTATCATGGTTAAAAACCATAAAAACCATGATATATCAACTCCCCTAGAATTAACTTTTGCTTGCCCTTAAGCAAACATCAGACAAAGAACAGGGTCGAGGTTTAAAAACAGAGACAGTGAATTAATCATCAGGAACAGCACATTGATCAACACTTTCGAATCCACATACTACAGAGCCAACACAAGATCGAATTTCAGTCTAATCATCAGAAGCTTAGCAATCTCTCAGATCTAGTTCAAGCCCCTTCAGAATATCCGAAATCTCTACTGCTAACTTCTTATATTTATCTAAGTGTGATATCTCATCAAGGATTTATCAACTCAATCACTTACAGATTCCTTTCCCTTCCTAAACACTGAACAAATCAATCTGAATACAACTCTCCTATTTTCTCTTACCTTGATCTTTTTTTCTGATTTTCTCGATTTTTCAATTTCGTTTCTCATTTTAATTAACAGTTTAAGATATGGTGCTACTCAATACTTGTGTTCCTTGTGAGGAGACAGGTTCTTGAGTGTTCACTACTGTTGTTCCTTGTAGGAGTTGGGGCACCATTACAACTCTTATAGCTGTATAAGGGAAGATCAAAGAGAGACTGTATCTAAACATCCTTGTCAATGTTGAAAGAGAGAATCAAGATCAATAAGAATTAAGCCCCAAGATAAGAAGCTTAAAGTTCATTATGTTGGAGCTAACATCAAATTTTCCCGATTCTCTATGAACGAAAATCTTCATTGCTAGACTGATCTACCTATGACTTTCAACTTAGTAAGACTTGGAATCAACTACTATGACAATAGTTCTTATAAGCATCAACGTTTTTTGGTTAGTTCCAAGAAAAACTGACAGTTTCAAAATTTTGACACTATAAAACAGGTTTTTGACTCAACTTTAAGACTCTAAAAAAAACAAAAATGTACAACACGTCAGTATCCACCTCCCCCAGATTTTAACAACACTGGTCCCCAGTGTTATTAAGCCTAGAGTTGGTAAAAAAGAAGTAAGTGAACGTGTAGAACCGAGTCTGAAAAGTGTACCTCGCGAAGGAGCGGTGACGAGCGTCACCTCTCAGTGGTGACGATCGTCACCGTGTTTGAAACTCCAGCATCGACATGTTAGATGTGTTTAAATGTTATGTCATCATTTGTACTCTAAAGTAAGACTGTTAGAGCACTCAAACACACATTTAATAACATCCGAATATAATTCCTGGTTCAACAAGTTCACAAAACAACATCAAAGCAATTGACAACTGACTCAAAAGAAAAATATAAAAATGACTCAAGAGAAATAAAAGAAAAGGGAAAACAGGAACAAGTAACCAGATAGTAGAGGAGCTAGTCCTCATCCTCGCATGCCTTAGTAGCAGAGTGAGAGTGGACTCAAAACTAATGAGATCTTAAAAATTAATGAGGGATTATGAAAGAGGGCCAAAATCCACACGAATTAGGTTTTTGAATCACTCAAATCGGTTAACAAAAATCAAATGTTAAGAATTTGGAGAGTTTAAGTATTCGTCGGGTTTTTGCAATTATGAGATGAGGAAGAAGAAGAAAGAAATAAGACATGTACCTTGGCCTCGGACGGGTGACGAGCGTCACTCCTAATGGGTGACGAGCGTCACCCGCTGAACGACTAGTTACCCCTTTTTTATTATTTATTTTTAACTAAATAACTATCTAATAATATATACAAGAAAATAATTACAAAGCATTGGAAAAAGAAAACTTACCAGTGTGTTGCCTCCCACTAAGCGCTTGTTTTATGTCTTTAGCTCAACTTTGAATGCTGTTTAGACAGCTGGTGCATCATCCAGAGACACAATGTGTCCTGCTGGAATCTAGGCTTGCGCCTAATAGTGTTTAACCCTCTGTCCATTAATAGTAAACTCCTCACCTTTGGAGTTGATCCGGACAATGGCACCATGTGGTCCAGCCTCTTTGATGGTGAAGGGACGTGACCAATGAGATCGCCGTTTACCAGGAAACAACTGTAAACGAGAGTTATAGAGAAGTACCTGATCATTGGGCTTGAAATCTCTGGAAATGGTCTTCTTATCATGATATGCCTTTGTCGTCTCCTTGTATAACTTGGAGTTTTCATAGGCCAAATATCTGATCTCATCTGGTTTATGGAGCTCAATCAAGCGCCTTTCTGCAGCAGGCTTCAAATCGAAGTTCAGCTTCTTGATAGCCTATTCTGCTTTGTACTCTAGCTCCATTGGAAGATGGTATGCCTTGCTATAGAGCAGATGGAATGGTGTAGTCCCAAGTGGCGTTTTGTAGGCAGTCCTGTAAGCCCACAACGCATCATTCAATTTTGCTGACCAGTCCTTCCTTGTTTTCCCCAGAATCTTCTCCAGAATTTGCTTGATCTGTCTGTTGGAAACTTCAGCTTGTCCACTGGTCTGGGGATGATAAGGCGTGGCCACTCTATACTGAACACCATACTTCTTCAGAAGCTTGTCAAAGACCTTGTTAACAAAGTGAGAACCACCATCACTGATAACAATTCACGGGACACCAAATCTGGAGAAAATAATGGTCGTAAACAGCTTTAAAACCACTGCAGCATCATTGGTTGGAGTAGCCAATGCCTCTTCCCACATAGATACATAGTGAACAAAAACCGGAATGTATCTTTTCCCATATGATGAAGGAAAAGGACCCATGAAGTCAATGCCCCAACAGTCAAAGACTTCAACCTCAAGAATGAAGTTATGTGGCATCTCATGTCTTCTGCTAATCTTTCCTCTCCTCTGAAATGTATCGCAGCGTGTAATGAATGCTTGTGCATCCTGAAACATAGTAGGCCACTAGAAACCAGCTTGAAGAACTTTGGAGACTGTTTTGAATGTGGCAAAGTGTCCAGCATACTCTGAGCTATGACAGTGAAACAGGACGCCTGGAACCTCTGCTTCTGTTATACATCTCCTATAAATCCCCTCTGCACAATTTCTTTAAAGATATGGCTCATCCTAGTATAATCTCCTAAGTTCTCTCAAGAACTTCTTCTTAGCATATATCTTGAAATCATGTGGTTCATCTTCTCCAGCTAAGTGGTTGGAAATATCAGCATACGAGGGCCTCTTAGGATCATTCACAGCATAGACTTGCTCTTGAATGGCAGTCCCCAAGCTTGCACAAATCGTTGCCAATAGCTGGGACGGGTGACGAGCGTCACCAGGGTGGGTGGTGATCATCATTGGGGTCGTATCACATATTGATCGCGAGTCTGCTGAAGTGGTGACGAGCGTCATCCTCTTGGTGTTGCTCGTCACTACCCTGTAGTTGCGAGAAGATTGCAGGTTTTCAATACTTTCTTTTCACATTCGAGTCTCTATCAGATAAACATTCTCCTCAGGCAAGAAATCATTGATTGGAACGTCATCTTCAGTCCTGATCCTGAAGAGATGATCAGCAACTCCATTCCCAACTCCGTTCTTGTCTTTAACTTCAATATCAAACTCCATATCTCTTGTATTTACACCATTTAGGCTTGCATTTAGTACATGTTTTGGTTCTCTTTTGCATGTTTTCCTTATCTTTTGTCCCATTTTCTTCTTTTTTTAGAATAAGGTTGCATTTAGGACATAGTTGGCATTTTCTATACATTATGGATGTTTTTGGGTACCTATGGAGACATAAGGAGCATGGAGAAGCTTTGAGGATGATCCAGGAAGCTAGCTGGACCAAGAGGAGCAAAAGGGACCAAGGCAGACGATCTCTGCAGAGCCTATCGATCAAGGCACAAGACCTATCGGTCAAGGAGTGACCGATAGGATCCCTATCGGTCAGGCCTATCGGTCAGCCCTATCGGTCAGGCCTATCGGTCATCTTCCAGACCGATATGATCCCTATGGATCATTACTATCGGTCACAACTGACCGATTGGAACCCAGTCTGAGCCTGTTTTTATTTACATCTTTGCCATTACTTTAGGGCTTCCTTATCTTTTGTATAAATAAACTTTTTCTAGGATTTTCGACAAGTCACTTCAATACACTATTCTTGAGTTTATTTTATAGGTTTGTGAATAATTTTCTTGCTCTATTTAATATAAGTTTGTATTTGCCATTAATTTTTCTATAATCTCTCTTCTAATCATGATTAACATATTTTCCTCTTGTGATTTGGTGTTAAACATGAGTATGAGTGAGTAGTTTGCTTAGAGTTCTTAGATGTGGTAGATTAAGGGAATTTAGAGATTGATTAAGGTTTGTTTAGTGTTTAATTTCATGGATTTCTCTCTATTAATCTGTTTATAAGCTAGATTTATCTTGATCACACTTATCTAGAATCTAGGCTTTCTCTTATGCCCACAAAGTGTTTGATGAAATGCTGATCTTGTTTGATAGAGGATTTGCTGGCCTTGGCTCAAGAGATTGACTGTTTGAGGAGCATTTTGACATGGATAGAGTTGGTTGCTATTGCTTGCTAGATATTTTAGCACTAATGTTTGATGAGCTTACCAAGCTTGATGATTGAAATTCAAAGACACAGCTCTCAGAAAACAACAGAGGAGTTGACATAGAACCATGCTCCCAAGATATTCTCCCTGAAGCATGTAAGTAAAATCCTCAAGAATTCTGCCACTTACTTACTGAAGAGGATGAAGAATTTACTGATGAAGATGCTTTATTGGAAGAGCTTGGTTTTATGATTCAAGAGATGCTATTACATGTGGACATGTGAAGGGCTGAGTATGGGGGGTGGGGGGGGGGGGGGGGGGGGGGGGGGGGGGGGGAGGTCACCCATTCCAACATTGATGATCAAGAAGCTGCAGATACTGTAGACGAGTTCCTCAAAGTACTAGATGACAGCTTGAACAGAGAAGAGGAGAAAGAAAGAGCACCACAAGAAGATGCTGAGAAGGAAAAGGCTGAGAAAGCCTTAGCTGCCCCAAAAGAAGAAGCCAAACCAGAGCTCAGTGAAGCTGAGAAAGAACTTGTAGAGGAACACCATACTTTGACGGTCTTGGCCAGTGAAAATCCTGAAAACTGCAAGGAGCTATATCATCGCCAAGGAGGCAAGCTCCTCACGCAGAAATGAGAAGGGTAAAGCCCCAGAAGTTCTAGCTTACAAACCAAAAGTTACTTACCCCATAACGCACTTTACAAAAGCTAGGATGGAAGCCTACACAAAGTTCAGGAAAGACATACAAGACGATGGAATAAAGTTTCCCCATCGAACCACTTTGCTTGAAGTGAAGGATCAGATCAGGTTCCTCAAGGAAGTCTTTGACAAGCAGGAAGTAGTGGAGCCAATTCTGGAAAATGTGGGGGCTGATCTTACTAGAAGCAAAGAGCTGAAGACATTGACAAAGCTTCCCAATCCAGGAAAGTTCTTCATTACTTGTGAACTAGAGATGCTAGACAATGTTGGGGCCTTGTGTGTTTCATGATCAACAGTGAATGTCATGTCCCTCCACTTGAGCCAGACATTAGGAATCAAGAAATTGAAGCCCTGCAGAGCCTATATCAACTTTGTGGATAACACCTCAACAAGACCTTTGGGCATGGTGAAGGATTTCCCTCTGAAGATTGGGAATTGCTTAGTGCCAACAGATTTTGTGGTTATGGAGAAGACTTATTCAAGAGAGGTGCCACTTCTCCTAGGAACACCATTCTTGGCAACAGCAGGAGCTCAGCTGGACTTCAAGAGAGGCTCTGTTATTCTAAAAAATGTTGATGCGTTCAAGGTCTACAAAATTGTCTGTTCCACCATAGTCTTTTATGGGATGATCATTGAAGAGGAAAGTGAACAACAACAACTTCCAGAGCATGTGCAGCACACTATGGGCTCCACAAGGAGGATCTTGATGAGTCACACTCTCCCTGAGGAGCCGGATCAGAAGCTGGACAATGGGTTGGAACTTGAAGATGGTTTGAATGAGGTTGAGAGTTTAATCACCAAGGAATGAAACCTCCAACCACACCAAGTGTCAAAAAGAAGAGGAACAGGAAGTCAGCTAGTGAGAAAAAGAAGCTGATGTCAGTAAGCACATGGGTGTACCAGAAGAAGGAGGCAGGAGCACCAGCTCCATCAACCTCTTCTCACTAGAGAGGTAAACAAAGTCAAGCTTAGTGACTTTAAACAAGCACACTTGGGAGGTAATCCCATGGTATTATTTTGTATATATTATGCTTTCTAGTTTATCTTTATGTTTAGTTGATGTGTATAGAAGCATGAGTTCAAATAGGGGCTTAAGAAAGTCTCTAAGGGATAAAGAACAGGTGCATTCTGGCTGTTATCGGTCACCGTATCGGTCAAGACAAGACCGATACAGACCCTATCAGTCATGACTATCGGTCATGATGTGATCAATAGCAGTAGAGCCAGATTACACCAGTCAACCTATTGGTCACTTGTGATCGATAAGGAAAGGAGTTTGCAAGTGAGTGTCCTATCGGTCATACCTATCGATCATACACTGGCCGATAGAGATCCATCGGATATATTTCGGTCAAGTGTATCGATCAGATGGAGACCGATAGGATTCACAGGAAGGTATCGGTCATTGCTATCGATCACTTGTGATCGATACAGACCCTATCGGTCATTTCTATCGGTCACATTATCACTGATAGCCCCGCGAGAAAAGTACTTGAATTTCCAAAAGAAATTCCCTCCTTTGGTTTGGAGCTCAGGGTATTTAAATTCAAACTTTGGATCCTTCCTGCCACTTTGCAGAGCTCATAAGCACTTTTGTTCTTGTCCCCCACTCTTTAGATTTCTTTGGTTCCCTCACCAACTTTTGATTCTTTTGGTTCCCTATTTCCACTCTATATAAACAACAATCTTCTCCTCTTCTCTTCACACTTCATTTCACTACTTCTCTCACTTATAGCACGAAAATTTTAGCTTTTTATCTCTTTTATTTATCCTCTCTAAGTGCCCAGAAGCTTCATCAAGGTTTGCTTTCTCAACTATTCATCTTTTGTTCTTAATCAATGAATGTGCCTATAATTGCTTAATCTATGGTTTTAAGAGCAAGTTTTGTTTAGTTAGATGTTGTGCTTTGGTTTTGCATGGTGGATGTGTTTAAATTGAGCAAGTTTACTGTTAAAGCTTTGTTTATTATTCTTTAATCTCAGTTCTTGCTAGTTTGATATCCCTTTGCATGATCATTTTCTCTTTTGCTTAGAGCCACCATGCTAGGTTCACATGCATGAATGTTTGATTTTCATTTATGAACTCTAGCATGTTTAAACTGTTAGCTTGTAAATTCTTCTTGCTTTGTAGGAGTTTAATCTCGCCTATTGACTAGTTCAACTTCTTTTAGCTTAGAGGATTTCGGTCTAAAAACTTTCAGTTAATAGTTTCTCAAACTTTTTGCTCTTTTGCTTATAGTACCTTCATGTTTTGTTTTTGTAGGTACCATGGGTAAAACAAGAGCAACTGCTGGAAGCAAAGGAAAGGCACATCAGGAGGAAGCACACACTTCTACTGGAGCAAGAAAGGATAAAGGAAAGGGTGCTGCTGCTGAGAAATCATCAAAGGCTACTGGAAAGAGACCATTTGGGGATAAAGGCGCCAATCAGAAAAAGATGAACAAAACTGTGGAGGAAGAAATCCCATACCATGAGCCAAGTTCTAGGGAACTCATGGAGGCTTTCAACCAGTGCACCTTCAAGCCAACAAGATACCCTTGTGCTACCACAATGAAGGCACTTGGGATCTATATGGACTGCAAGGCAGTATTTGAGCACATGGGACATCAAGACCTATTAGTGAAACCGCTCCCATCCTACCAACAACTCACTTACCAGTTTCTCTCCACTCTCAAAGTGTTCTGGTATGAAGAAAGTGAGCTCTGTAATGGAGATGGGTGGATCTCTTTCAGGATTGGCAAGCAGAAGTTCACCCCAACCTTCCTGACTATAGCTGAAGCTCTTGGTCTAAGATCCTACACCCACAAGTGGAACAGGTTCAACATTTCCTTGAAACAACACGCCATGCTGTGGTGCGAAACTGGAGCTGGCAATACATTGCTAGAACAACAAGGAATCAGAATCTGAGGCATCCTGCCATGAGATATGCTCACAAGGCACTTGCAAACACACTCTTTGCAAGGAAGGAGACAACATATCTCACAGGAAAGGAGAAAGACCTGATCTACCAAGGGGTATATGAACATGTGGGCACCAGCGAAGATTGAAGACCTCTACAGCCGCCAAAAGGATACTCTTGTTATGTGTATATGCTGATGGAGCAGCTCTATTCCTACAAGAGCTGGGTTCTAAGTAAGGTGAAAAAGCAGCACATTGGAGGAGTTGTAACTGCTATTCTTATAGCTAGTGGAGTAGACCTTAAGGGATACGAGCATGATGCTTTGGAGCCACTAAGGATTGATATATACTATCTCAGGAAAAGCCACTTCCTTGAGAAGAGCATTAATGACAAGCATATCTACAACTTCATCAAGGACTTCAGAACACCAGCAAGAGTCCTTCTCCCTAATCCAAGGCTTACCTCCTTAACCACAAGGAGCAATATCAGTTTCAATCCAAGTGATGATCCGCTCTACCAAGTCGGCCCTGTCCCTGGAGAAAGAGAAGAAGCTAGTGAGGAAGAAGAACAAGAAGAGGTTGAAGAAGAAGTAAGAGAAGAGAGAAGAGAAGAAGGTGAAGAAGAAGTCAATGAAGATGCTACTGCTGGTGCTGAAAGCCAAGGGGAAACACAAGAAGAAGAAGATGAGCTTGACTAGGAAGAAGTGTTAAACTACAGCTCAAGGGAGTTCCACTTCAAACCTTATGGAGGCCCAAGCCAAGAGAGCTCTATGAAGTCTGCTCATTAACACATCAACACCCTCCAAAAATGGTGTAAGTGGCAAGACAAAGCCATTAGGAGTTTGGTGAAAATGGTTAAAGGGAATTTCAGGAAGAACAAAGCTACATCAGCAGGAGCTTCCCATCAGAGCCACACCCATGAGCACACGTCTCATCAAGAAGAGCCTGTGCCACAAGCTGACCCAACTGAAAAAGAGGAGGTTGTTTGGAACCCCCATTCCAACGTTGATGATCAAGAAGCTACAGATACTGTAGACGAGTTCCTCACAGTACTAGATGACAGCTTAAACAGAGAAGAGGAGAAAGAAAGAGCACCACAAGAAGATGCTGAGAAGGAAAAGGCTGAGAAAGCCTTAGTTGCCCCAAAAGAAGAAGCCAAACCAGAGCTCAGTGAAGCTGAGAAAGAACTTGTAGAGGAACACCATACTTTGACGGTCTTGGCCAGTGAAAATCCTGAAAACTGCAAGGAGCTATATCATCGCCAAGGAGGCAAGCTCCTCACGCAGAAATGAGAAGGGTAAAGCCCCAGAAGTTCTAGCTTACAAACCAAAAGTTACTTACCCCATAACGCACTTTACAAAAGCTAGGATGGAAGCCTACACAAAGTTCAGGAAAGACATACAAGACGATGGAATAAAGTTTCCCCATCGAACCACTTTGCTTGAAGTGAAGGATCAGATCAGGTTCCTCAAGGAAGTCTTTGACAAGCAGGAAGTAGTGGAGCCAATTCTGGAAAATGTGGGGGCTGATCTTACTAGAAGCAAAGGGCTGAAGACATTGACAAAGCTTCCCAATCCAGGAAAGTTCTTCATTACTTGTGAACTAGAGATGCTAGACAATGTTGGGGCCTTGTGTGTTTCATGATCAACAGTGAATGTCATGTCCCTCCACTTGAGCTAGACATTAGGAATCAAGAAATTGAAGCCCTGCAGAGCCTATATCAACTTTGTGGATAACACCTCAACAAGACCTTTGGGCATGGTGAAGGATTTCCCTCTGAAGATTGGGAATTGCTTAGTGCCAACAGATTTTGTGGTTATGGAGAAGACTTATTCAAGAGAGGTGCCACTTCTCCTAGGAACACCATTCTTGGCAACAGCAGGAGCTCAGCTGGACTTCAAGAGAGGCTTTGTTATTCTAAAAAATGTTGATGCGTTCAAGGTCTACAAAATTGTCTGTTCCACCATAGTCTTTTATGGGATGATCATTGAAGAGGAAAGTGAACAACAACAACTTCCAGAGCATGTGCAGCACACTATGGGCTCCACAAGGAGGATCTTGATGAGTCACACTCTCCCTGAGGAGCCGGATCAGAAGCTGGACAATGGGTTGGAACTTGAAGATGGTTTGAATGTGGTTGAGAGTTTAATCACCAAGGAATGAAACCTCCAACCACACCAAGTGTCAAAAAGAAGAGGAACAGGAAGTCAGCTAGTGAGAAAAAGAAGCTGATGTCAGTAAGCACATGGGTGTACCAGAAGAAGGAGGCAGGAGCACCAGCTCCATCAACCTCTTCTCACTAGAGAGGTAAACAAAGTCAAGCTTAGTGACTTTAAACAAGCACACTTGGGAGGTAATCCCATGGTACTATTTTGTATATATTATGCTTTCTAGTTTATCTTTATGTTTAGTTGATGTGTATAGAAGCATGAGTTCAAATAGGGGCTTAAGAAAGTCTCTAAGGGATAAAGAACAGGTGCATTCTGGCTGTTATCGGTCACCGTATCGGTCAAGACAAGACCGATACAGACCATATCAGTCATGACTATCGGTCATGATGTGATCAATAGCAGTAGAGCCAGATTACACCAGTCAACCTATTGGTCACTTGTGATCGATAAGGAAAGGAGTTTGCAAGTGAGTGTCCTATCGGTCATACCTATCGATCATACACTGGCCGATAGAGATCCATCGGATATATTTCGGTCAAGTGTATCGATCAGATGGAGACCGATAGGATTCACAGGAAGGTATCGGTCATTGCTATCGATCACTTGTGATCGATACAGACCCTATCGGTCATTTCTATCGGTCACATTATCACTGATAGCCCCGCGAGAAAAGTACTTGAATTTCCAAAAGAAATTCCCTCCTTTGGTTTGGAGCTCAAGGTATTTAAATTCAAACTTTGGATCCTTCCTGCCACTTTGCAGAGCTCATAAGCACTTTTGTTCTTGTCCCCCACTTTTTAGATTTCTTTGGTTCCCTCACCAACTTTTGATTCTTTTGGTTCCCTATTTCCACTCTATATAAACAACAATCTTCTCCTCTTCTCTTCACACTTCATTTCACTACTTCTCTCACTTATAGCACGAAAATTTTAGCTTTTTGTCTCTTTTATTTATCCTCTCTAAGTGCCCAGAAGCTTCATCAAGGTTTGCTTTCTCAACTATTCATCTTTTGTTCTTAATCAATGAATGTGCCTATAATTGCTTAATCTATGGTTTTAAGAGCAAGTTTTGTTTAGTTAGATGTTGTGCTTTGGTTTTGCATGGTGGATGTGTTTAAATTGAGCAAGTTTACTGTTAAAGCTTTGTTTATTATTCTTTAATCTCAGTTCTTGCTAGTTTGATATCCCTTTGCATGATCATTTTCTCTTTTGCTTAGAGCCACCATGCTAGGTTCACATGCATGAATGTTTGATTTTCATTTATGAATTCTAGCATGTTTAAACTGTTAGCTTGTAAATTCTTCTTGCTTTGTAGGAGTTTAATCTCGCCTATTGACTAGTTCAACTTCTTTTAGCTTAGAGGATTTCGGTCTAAAACTTTCAGTTAATAGTTTCTCAAACTTTTGCTCTTTTGCTTATAGTACCTTCATGTTTTGTTTTTGTAGGTACCATGGGTAAAACAAGAGCAACTGCTGGAAGCAAAGGAAAGGCACATCAGGAGGAAGCACACACTTCTACTGGAGCAAGAAAGGATAAAGGAAAGGGTGCTGCTGCTGAGAAATCATCAAAGGCTGCTGGAAAGAGACCATTTGGGGATAAAGGCGCCAATCAGAAAAAGATGAACAAAACTGTGGAGGAAGAAATCCCATACCATGAGCCAAGTTCTAGGGAACTCATGGAAGCTTTCAACCAGTGCACCTTCAAGCCAACAAGATACCCTTGTGCTACCACAATGAAGGCACTTGGGATCTATATGGACTGCAAGGCAGTATTTGAGCACATGGGACATCAAGACCTATTAGTGAAACCGCTCCCATCCTACCAACAACTCACTTACCAGTTTCTCTCCACTCTCAAAGTGTTCTGGTATGAAGAAAGTGAGCTCTGTAATGGAGATGGGTGGATCTCTTTCAGGATTGGCAAGCAGAAGTTCACCCCAACCTTCCTGACTATAGCTGAAGCTCTTGGTCTAAGATCCTACACCCACAAGTGGAACAGGTTCAACATTTCCTTGAAACAACACGCCATGCTGTGGTGCGAAACTGGAGCTGGCAATACATTGCTGGAACAACAAGGAATCAGAATCTGAGGCATCCTGCCATGAGATATGCTCACAAGGCACTTGCAAACACACTCTTTGCAAGGAAGGAGACAACATATCTCACAGGAAAGGAGAAAGACCTGATCTACCAAGGGGTATATGAACATGTGGGAGCAATATCAGTTTCAATCCAAGGAGCAATATCAGTTTCAATCCAAGTGATGATCCGCTCTACCAAGTCGGCCCTGTCCCTGGAGAAAGAGAAGAAGCTAGTGAGGAAGAAGAACAAGAAGAGGTTGAAGAAGAAGTAAGAGAAGAGAGAAGAGAAGAAGGTGAAGAAGAAGTCAATGAAGATGCTACTGCTGGTGCTGAAAGCCAAGGGGAAACACAAGAAGAAGAAGATGAGCTTGACTAGGAAGAAGTGTTAAACTACAGCTCAAGGGAGTTCCACTTCAAACCTTATGGAGGCCCAAGCCAAGAGAGCTCTATGAAGTCTGCTCATTAACACATCAACACCCTCCAAAAATGGTGTAAGTGGCAAGACAAAGCCATTAGGAGTTTGGTGAAAATGGTTAAAGGGAATTTCAGGAAGAACAAAGCTACATCAGCAGGAGCTTCCCATCAGAGCCACACCCATGAGCACACGTCTCATCAAGAAGAGCCTGTGCCACAAGCTGACCCAACTGAAAAAGAGGAGGTTGTTTGGAACCCCCATGGAAGACATTCCTTTCATGCACAGCCAAGTGATCAATGGGGGACATGGGCACAACCAAGGGCTTCATCATATGAGCTAAGGTGCCATATTCCATCAGCATGGGAACCAACTCCCATCCCTTCTGAGGTTCAACAAACATGGAAATGGGGTCACCAAGGTACTTCTTCTCAAGCTGAGCAGTTATGGTCAAGCTGGGTTCCCCCACCACAAGAAGCAGCGTCATCTCCAAAGACTTATGAGTGGAGGAACAAGAGGAGAGCTAGCAAGTCTCCTCAGACATCTGGATCTTCCCACCACTCCACTTGTTAAACAAGGTACCACATCCTATCCATTGTCTATACCATTGTATTTTTTTTTTCAATTCTGTATTATATTTTGTTCCTTCTCTCTCTCATTACTTTCACTACACAAGGGACTGTGAAATTTAAGTATGGGGGAGAGAGTTGGGGTTTGATTTTCTGTTTTGTTTTCTTAGTTTTTCATTTTCTTTCACTTTGAGTCACATGCATATCATGCATTCATCTAAGGCATGGAAAAACACACAAAAAAACGTTGAAAATTTTGAATGGTCTGTGTGGACCACGACCTTGGAGCCAACAAAATACTAGCAAAACTTCTCAAAGGCAAAGACCACCGCCAACAGTTCCTTCCCAATAGTTGCATAGTTCTTCTGTGCTTCATCCAATGTCATGCTGGCATAGTAGATGGCGTGTAGCTTCTTGTCTTTCCTCAGTCCCAGCACTACTCCAACTGTAAAATCGTTGGCATCACACATCACCTCAAAAGGCAAATCGAGGTCTGAAGGTTGCACAATATGAGCTTTCACCAAAGCCTCTTTGATCTGCTCAAAGGCTGATTGACATTCTGCAAAGAATTCAAACTTCACATCTTTGCAGAGAAGTGCAGTAAGAGGTCTTGCAATCTTGCTGAAGTCTTTGATGAATCTTCTGTAGAACCCAACATGACCCAAAAAACTCCTCACTGTCTTGACAGAATCAGGCGCCTGCAAGCTTTTCATCACTCTAATTTTCACCTTATCCTCTTCTATGTTATCTCCAGAGACTCTGTGACCAAGAACAATGTCATATTGTACCATAAAATGACACTTCTCCCAATTCATAACCAAATGCTTCTCTTCACATCTCTGCAGAACTGCACACAAGTTGTCCAGACAGCTCTTGAAGGACGACCCATAGACTGAGAAGTCATCCATGAAAACCTCCATAAACCTCTCAATCATGTCAGTGAAGATCGACATCATGCATCTCTGGAAGGCTGCAGGAGCATTACACAGTCCAAATGGCATTCGGCGATATGCAAATATGCCATAAGGACAGGTAAATGTGGTCTTCTCCTGATCATCTGGATGAATGGGGATCTGAAAGAAGCCTGAATAGCCATCTAGGAAGAAGTAGTACTTGTGATTCGCCATAATCTCCAGCATCTAATCGATTAAAGGCATAGGGAAGTGATCTTTCCTTGTGGCTGCATTCAGCTTCCTTTAGTCTATATCACATCCTGTGTCCGGTCACTGTTCTGGTAGGAATCAGCTCATCCTTGTCATTCTTCACCACTGTGACTCCACCTTTCTTAGGAACCACATGAACAGGACTGACCAGGTGATAACTTCCTATTTTAGATCATTTTAGGATGCATTTCATGCATCTTTTCCTCTGTTTTTGTATTATAGTTTAGCATTTTAGTATCATTAGCACTTAGAATCCACATCGCATGCATTTAGCTTAGGATTGCATACATTTGCATACATGTGCATGTGTGTGGTGGTTATCAGGTGTTTTGGAGTTTCTTGGAACTGGGAGGAGATAGAAGCAGCTAATGATCAAAGAAGATGTCAAAAATGGAGTTCTTGCAAAGTCTGATCCATATCGAGGTCGCATATCGAGCAGAACATCCGTGGAGTGTGCTCGATGCAAGCAGCGGGACGAGAGGAGAAGGATCAGCACAAGGATTTCAAGCCATTGGTCTTAATTGGGGACCAGCATCGAGGAAGGACGTCGATACGCGCTACATGAATCATATCAAGGTCGCATATCGAGCAGAACATCGACCGTATGACCTCGATGCAGCTTATCCACGTTGACCACTTGACTTTTGTTAACCTTATCCTATCTTTTGGACATGTTGGTGTTTTGGAGTTTCTTGGAACTGGGGAGGAGATGGAAGCAGCTCATGATCAAAGAAGATGTCAAAAATGGAGTTCTTGCAAAGTCTGGTCTATATCGAGGTCGCATATTGAGCAGAACACTTGTGGAGTGTGCTCGATGCAAGCAGCAGGACAAGAGGAGATGGACCAGTACGAGGATTTCAAGCCGTTGGTCTGCATCGAGGACCCGCATAGAGGAAGAACGTCGATACGCGCTACACAGACCATATCGAGGTCGCATATCAAGCAGAGCATCGACCGCACGACCTTGATGCAGCTCATCCGCGTTGACCACTTGACTTTTGTTAACCTTATCCTATCTTTTTAGGATTTTTATGCTTCTTTTGGCTCCCTACTATAAAAGCGAAGCCCCAAAACATTATCTTTGTCAAGTTATATCTTATCCAAGTTAAGCTTTCTATAAAAAAAAAACCCTCTCTAAACCTTAAAGGGCGATTTGCCTTAAGGATCTTTATCTTTAATAAAGTTTGCATTTTTATGGTTCAATCGTACATTTTAATCTTTGTTCTTGCATCTTGGTAGATTAAATTTATCATCTTTGCATTTTAACCTCATCTAGTTATGTTTAACTCTAAATCAATGGAATTAAACATGATTAGTGAGTACCCCTCTTTAGATTTAGAGATCTAAGTAGGGAAAGTGGCGATTAAAATGTGATTAAGGGGTGATTAGGCTTGTTTAATGGTTCTCTGTTATCTCCTTCTCTTGCAAAGTGATTAATGTTTTTAAAGCTTGCTCCTTTTGATTGAATATGATTTGATAGATGCATATGGTTCGCTTGATGTCTTGGTATCTCTTTTCTAAGCATGGTTCGCTTATTTGGCTTGATAGTCTAGCTTGGTCTATCTTTCCTTTGATAAGTGACACCAAAGTGATAGTTCACGTTGCTAGATGATTCGCTTAGGGCTAGATAATGCTGGTTTTGATGATTTTGTTTCATGGTTAGATAGTATGCATTGAAAGATCTTGCCTTTGCTTCATTCTTGTTCATTGCTTAGCTTTGTTAGGATGTAGCAAGTTTGTGCTTAAATCCATAATCTTGATTGGTGTATAGATTCCTAGGTCCTTATTGGTTCACAAGATTGATAAGTTGATCTAAATTCTTGCATGGGTGGGAGAGTAGTTGCTTGATTAGAGCATCTCTTAGGCTAGAATGGTGCTTATCTTTATGCCCATGGTTGAAGGATACGCAATCACAAGTGGGTCTGACACTTCAATCCTGTTGAATATGAATTGCTTATCTAGGAGCATAACTTTTAGAATTTCTTGCTCGTTAATGCTTGTTGATTGCCTCAGTAGAAATCCCCTTGTCACTCTTGAAAACCACTATCCCACAATTGCTTAGAACCTTGAGTCTTGCTTTTAATTAATTGTCTTAAAAATCTTCTTGCTTAGTTCTTGCTTTAGTAGTCAGTTCTTGCTTAATTCTTGTTTAGTCATTGCTTTAAGTTCATTGTTCAGTTCTGTTACTTGCATTTAGTTTATGCTTTCCTTCCATTGCACCATTAGGTTGTTAGATTTGTTCTTACATAATCAAATCCCCAATCTTGCTTAGCTTACATCATTGTTTGCATCTCATCTTCCACAATTGGTTTGATACCTGATCTAGATTCTACAACTGATTAGATGCTAAGGACATTTTAGTTTAGAGACCCAAAAAGTCTTGTTTCACCCAGGCGCTGCCTGATATAGGATAGATGATCCCAGCTTGCAGCAGCTTCATGGTCTCCTTCTTGACAACATCTTGCAGGTTCGGATTCAGTCTCCTCTGATGCTCCACTGATGATTTTGATTCATCCTCCAGATGTAACCTATACATGCACAAGTCTGGAGAAATATCTGAAATATCATCAAGAGAATAGCCAAGAACTTTGGGAAATCTGCGCAGCTTACTTAGCAAAAGGGTGAGCTCTGCATTGGTCAATGAAGCATTAACAATGACATGATAGGTGAACTTTTCTCCAAGGAAGGCGTACCTTAGCCCTGCAAGGAGCTATTTAAGCTATACTTTTAGTGCTTTTGCTGAACTTCAATCGCCCATTGCAGCAGCTTTCGCAGATGTGTTGACTAGTTCTTTCCGTGCAACCAGTTGCATGACATATGCAGTAGCATCCATCATCTTTGCATAACCAGTAGCAGCTGCATCTAGATGCTCAACTTCTGATGTAGAAGTGGTCAACGCCCTCTCTAAGGGATCTTCGAGACTCATCTCTTGGAAGATCAACTCAGCATGGTTGGTAAGAACATCCACATAGAATGTCTGTCCATCTATGGTTGACCTCTTCATCAGCTTGTCCATTTCGAATTGCATCACCAAGTCACCAACATTCAGCTCAATTCTTCCCTTCCTGACATCTATAATTGCTCCTGCAGTAGCCAGGAAAAGTCTGCAAAGAATCAAATGTTCTTTGTGTTCTTTTCCATACTCCAGAACCACTAAATCAGTAGGAATAATGCAATCTCATACTTTGATAGGAACATCCTCGATCACTCCTTCAGGGGCTCTGCCTGATAAGAGATATCCTGCTAGCTTTGAAATAGGTCATCCCTAAGCTCTTGAAATCGGTCATCCCCAATATCACACAATGATCTCTCAAATCTGTCTGAAAATATGGTGCAGTCTAACACAAAGCTTCCAGGGTCTGAAAGCTTCTCAGGTACTGTATTCTGAATCACTGCACTGACCTGCTCGTTTATCATCATTGCTCCTGCCTCTAGTCTCAAGTTGTTGCTCACCATCCTCTTCACTTATCTCCTTAAAACAGGAGTTATCCTCACAACATCAATTAAGGGAATCTCAATGAACAGTTTGTCCATGATAGCCTTGCATATGGCATCTTGAAGCTCATGTTTATTAGACTTCTTAGGATGCTTTGGATATGGTATCTTAGGCTTATACACCGTTTCCTTATCAGTGTTTGAAGTCTTAGGCGAAGCAGCTGTGAATCGTGGTTGGTGACGAGCGTCACCATCCTGGTGGCGATCGTCACTCATAAGGGACGAAGTCGTGTTGGGCCTTTGAAAATTCGGTGACAAGTGACCCCCTTCAGGGGTGACCATCGTCACTCGCTTTTTTCCAGCTGGAATTTCATCATCTTCAAACTCTTCGAGTCCAACGAAATCCTTTGAACTCAAAACCTTCTGCGATACTGGTTGCAGGTTCCTTCCACTCCTCAATATGATGGCATTCACATGATGTTTGAGGTTAGCATCAGTCCTCCAGGAAGAAATCCTTCTTGCCTCTGAACAGCTCATGCAGTTTGAGCAACCTGAACATCCAGCTTCTTCATGTGAGAGTTCAGACTCTCAATTTTTCCATTCTAGTCCTGATACAGCGAGTCTATCTTGCCATGGAAGTCCACTGTCATCTTCTGCTGTCCTTCTAAGATCTGCTCCAGCATAGCTTCCATCTTATTGTCTTGTGGAGGTGCAGTTTGGTAGGAAGAAGAACCATAGTTCCTGTCGAAATTCCTGCTATTCTGGTAAGGTTTTTGAAACTCTGTCTTCTGGAACTGAGGCTTGGACGTGTAACCGGAAGAATTTTTGTTTCCTATGAAGGTACTATTCTGATTGTTGCTGTTATACCCTCTGTTCCATTGCTGATTTCCAAACCTTTGACCATGAAATCCTCCAACATTGATGAAATTAACATTTTCCTGCTCAATTTCCTCTGGATTTTTGAAAGTCTCTACCTCTGCAGCAAAGTGGACTGATTTATTTCCCACCAGAAGGCTATGCATACTGTCCAGCTTAGCCTTAACTTCAGCAATCTGATTCCCATCATTCAAACCAGCCTGTTTAATCCTCTGAAATCAGCATTCTTTGTGCTGTTACTACATGCCAAATTTTCAATCAAAGTGATTGCATCTTCATGACGATTTGTGTTGAAGTTCCCACTGCTAGCAGCATCCAACGCCATCTGATACTTCCAATCCACTCCTCTGAATAAAATTCCAACCAGCTGCACCTTAGTGAAGCCATGATGAGGACAGTCTCTCTGATAGGACTTAAATCTCAACCAGGAAGCCTTAAAAGCTTCAGTAGGTCCTTGGGAGAAGGAAGAGATTTTCGTCCTCAGCTCTTCTTATCTAGTATCATCATAGAAGTTGTTCAGAAAGGCGTTCTTGGTGTCTTTCCAAGTGGTCAGCGAACCAGGCTCCAGTTGCTTCAGCCAGTAAGCAGCATCTCCTCTAAGTGACTAAGGAAAAAGCTTGCAGAACAGGAAGTCATTGCTAACTCCATTAGCCTTGACACTTGAAACCAAATCCTCAAACCTCTCATTGTGATCCATAGGATGTTCATGTGGTAAGCCATGGAAAGGATGCTGACCCACCAGCTGATAATAAACAGGCTTGAGTACAAAATCATTCCTCTGGAATGCAGGAGAGCGGATTGCGGCTTTGTTGGCATAAAACTAGTCAGGTCTGTTGTAATCTCCTAGAGTCCCCTGAACAAAACGCCCAACAGCGTTTCCAGCAGCAACTCCAGCGTCATGCACCACTCGTTGAACCACCTGTTCAACTATGACAATCCCATCCTGATCTAGTCTCTGGCCTTCTTCATTCCTCCTGTTTTCATCTCTGTCAACCAAGTGACCTTCTGCATTTTCGACTAAGACAATCTGATTGACCATTGTAGATTGCTTCTTATCTTTCCTGATTGTCCTTTCCAACTTAGCTCCTCGTCAATGCCTAAAGTCAAAAGCTCCTCCTCCCTGAAAGCAGCACAAAGAAAAGTAGCGAAGTTAGTACACAAATAAAAAATTTAGACAAAATCCTAATACTAAAAATCGATACGCAGCTATTACTTCCCGACAACGATGCCAAAAACTTGATAGGGCTCAGGTTTTACTCAAATAAAACTACTGCAAGTGCACAACAATGCAGTTATAGTATAAGGGGTTATCGAATCCCAAGGGAGTAAGTTAACTACACTATAGAATTCAAGTTCAGATTAGGCTAAGCATGCAGTAGTGTATGTAATGCGAAATAGCAGAATAAATGAAAGCAGGTGAAATTTGTTGATTGATCTAAGTTTCAGAAAGCTAAAGGCGATAAGTCAGGAAAATTTGCAGGTTGAATCAGAGAATGTGGAATGCATGCAAGCAGGAATGAATTAAAACCATCTTAAACTCAAACTCAATGATTTAACTAATCAATTCTCATTGTAGAAGTTATATATGCCTAATTCACAGAATTTCAAATCTTTTTGCAAATTCTAACAAGTTAGACAAGCATTAAAGATCAGGTTTCGATTGTTCACAAAACTCCTAAGTCAAATCTCTTTGCAAATAGGCGTTTTGCTCATCTAATGCTAGGTCAAGTGATTAACGATGTTCTCACATCTATTAAACATCCTAGGGTTTTCGAAATCTAGATGATTAGTCTCAGAAACCGATATGAATGCAAGCACATATGAAGAACCAATAGATATTCCTAACAGTTTAGCGATTCTACAAACTCTTCATCAACCTTTGAAAAGCCATAACTTAACTAACAGATTATTCATACATGATCATGAAGACACAATACATAACTGAATAAAACTGCATTAAAAGAGATAGAGTAAAAGATAAAGGGGTTCGAAATCTCCTCTAAAAGAGTACAAGATTTTTCTCCCCAAAAGCTCTGAATAAATCTCTCTATAAAGCTCTCTGAATTCTAAAATCTTAGATCTAAGCCAACGATGGCTAAAAAACTAATATATACAAACTAAAACACGAGCTGGACCCTTCTTGTAATATTGAAACTTATGTGCCCAGGTTGCAATTTCCTCTCTATGTTTTAAAATAAGTTGCGACTCCTCTTCAGATGCTGGTGACGATCGTCACCAATATCCATATAGCACCTCTGAGTTGCTAACTTCGTGGTTGAGTCTTGCACTGCTCCAAAAAATCCAAAATCTCCAATTATGCTCTAGTCAAGCTATAACCTGCAAAGACTCTACTAGGACTCTAAAAAGACCAAAAAGACTTAATAAAAAGGACTTATATCATGGTTAAAACTCATAAAAACTATGATATATCACAAACTCTCATTGGTGAATCCATGATGTTGGCACTGCAATGTGTATGACTTAAAGCGCTCCCATGCTTCAGCAAATGTCTCATTTCAATGTTGTGCAAAGCTGTTGATTGTATTCCAAAGCTTTGCTGTTCTTGTTGAGCTGAAGGACTTGTTGAGAAATGCTGTCTTGCATTCATTCGAAGTTGAGATTGATCCTTGTGGATGTGTGATACAAGAGTTTTGGGGCTCTTGGTTCAATCACCCAAGCTTGTACTAATCAGTTGTAGCATAGCATAGGGTTTTTATCAATCAAAATGGGTTTTGTTGAAAGCAGAAGAGTTGAGAGCAGATATCTATAAGTCAAGCAAGCACAGAAGGTTTTTGTTGCCTAAGCAACCAATATACAACCTAAGATGATCAAGCAACAAAGAGAATAAAGAAAAAGGCAGTTTAAAGAAAATTAAGCAAGCAAAGCAGAGCAAATCCGAGATTCAAATAAGAGAAAAGCAAGTTTCTAGATGTGGTTATTGACCTTGGGGAATCTAGAGACTAACTAAGGCTGTTTCAAACAACATTGGTCAAGCAAACAATCTAGCAATGGTGATTCCTAGACATAGAGTTCACAAACAAGCAAGCTAGATCCAATCTCTTGTAAAATAGCCCTTTGCTAAACATCTTAACAAGAACTAACTCTCATTACTGCTAAAACATCAAGCAAGCATTAATAAACAACTCTATTCAAGTCAAAATGCTCCTCAAACATTCAATCTCTTGAGCCAAGGCCAGCAAATCCTCTATTAAACAACATCAGTTCATCAAACACTTGGTGGGCATAAGGGAAAGCCTAAATTCTAGATAAGTGTGATCAAGACAAGCTCTGACCGAAAAGCTCTGCAGAGATCGTCTGCCTTGGTCCCTTATGCTCCTTTTGGTCCAGCTAACTTCCTGGATCATCCTCAAAGCTCCTCAAAGCTCCTTTTAGATCCATAAGTACCTAAAAACATCCATAATGCAAGAAAATGCCAATTATATCCTAAATGCAACCTAAGTCTAAAAGGAGAAGAAAATAGGACAAAAACTAAGAAAAACATGCAAAAGAGAACCAAAACATGCAGTAAATGCAAGACTAAATGATGTAAATACAAGAGATATCAACATCCCCACACTTGCCTTTTGCTTGTCCTCAAGCAAATAAGAACAAATGGGAGAGTGACGTTTGAAAGTGGGAGCACAAAACTAAAAGTGTTAATGGAAAAATTGAATGAATGCTTAAGTTATAGGTTCTAAGATGCAAAGAGATTGTTCTACTTTAAAAACTTTAGCCATACCTATCATAGCAAACAATGAACACTAGCTTAGCCTACACAAGCATTCAAATCAACCAACTCTTTCACATTCATTAATTAGTAACCAATGGATCAAGTTTGTGGAAATCAAGAGAAAACATTTGGTCAAAGGACATGGTTATGAGATGAAAATGATCTCATTCAAATAAGGGTTCAAAGATTCAGGGGATCACTCAATGAAATGATTCTATCTTAGGCAAAATGCTAAAGGTAAAAGCACACCTATGCATGCAAGTCAAAGCTCTCTTCTACCCTTATTACCCAAGATGAACCTAATAACTTCTAAAACCCCAAGTGAAACTCCTAATTCTACCATTTTCCAAAGCACTTGATCTCTTTCTTCTTCATATTTGGGGGAAACTCCTTCTTCTTTTGCTTGTGTGGTTGACTTCTTTTTGGAACTTGCTCTTCTTTGTTGTATGATTGGTGCCAGTTTCATCACCTTAAGTTGATTGCTTGGTCTGATTTCTCCTTTTGAATGACCTTTTGTAAGCTTTGTTATTGTTGGCACCTTTCTTCTTTAACACTTAGAGCTTTCTTCCTAGTTAACTTAACCACAAAATAAACTGTTCGCCCATAATACCAATCTTATACTTCTTTTTCGTCTCAAAGATGTAAACAATTAAAGCTCAAACCACTTACACTACCCTTTCCCAAACTCCTAACCTAATACCAAGCTCAAAATGCAAGCTGGTGTTTACAAGAGAGCTTCTGCTTGCCAGCCTTATTCCTAACACTTTTTTCCAAGATAAGATCGAAAATGATGCAATGCAAGGCCTCACAACTCTCACAATAGTGTTTAGGTTCAGAAAGAAGGATTGGTTTAGGGTGTGGTTAACTGTTCCATAATGATGAAGATCAGCTACTTGGATTAACAAGAGTGGTAAGAAGGGAAGAAGATAATCCAAGTATGTATATGGGTAGCCATGTAATCATTCTCAATGCACATACAAGAAAATTCAAAGTCAGGATTATGGTTCTAATAAGATAGAGTTGGAATCAAATCAAAGCAAGCTTCAGCATAAGACAAGAATATCAATGCATGTAGTCAAGATATGGTGCAGCCTTAACTTCCAACTCACTACAATGCAATCAAACAACAGATAACCAAGGCCTTGAAAACAATTCAAACATTAACATCTTGACAAGCGTTTATCATCTTCTCCCTATGCAAATGTATGCAAACCTATATGAAATGCATCTAGACTCAATCTTAGTCATGTAAATGCAACTAAATGATCTTTTTGGTTCAAAAAAAATTGAAAATTTCATAGATTTTCAGTGCACATAGATGAATGCATGAATGCATGAGACTCAAGTATGTAAAAGAGAAAATAAGAAAACAAAACACAATTTCAAATGCAATGCCCTCCCCCAGACTTAAATTACACAATCCCTTGTGTAATAGGAATGAGGTGAAAAAAACAAACTAAAAATGATTGCAAAAGGATGCATAGAGAAAGAAGAGGAGTTAGGTACCTTAGAAGAGTTTTTGGCAGACTGGAGGGGTCTATGGGTCTCTCCCAAACTTATAACAACTTGCCTTAAACCACATTTTCTCCTGTTATTGAAAGAAAAAACACAAAGACAAACATAAAATACAATAATATGAACAAGGATAACAAGAGAATACCTCCCAATAGTGCTTGTTTAGAGTCACTAAGCTTGACTTGTCATGCTTCTTATGATCATGGAGGATGATGTAGTGGAACTGGAGTTCCTTCTCCTATCTTCTTGAACAATATGTTGGGTCTACAGTAGAGCTTCTCCTTAGGTTTCCTGACTCTCTTTCTTGGCTTCTTTGTTCCACCATAGAGTTTCACGTTGATTCCATGAAACAAGTCAAGAAGACAAGCACCATCAAAGGCTTCACCATCATACTCATTGTGGTCAAGAGGGTCTTCATCTTCTTTTAGCACTTCAGCATTGAATCTCCTCAGCTCTTCCTTGATATCAGGTGGCTTCTTAGCAGCTCCTTTCTCAACATTAGTGATGCTTCCACAAAAGCTTGAAGGTGGAGGCTTCATTGCATAGCTAACTCCACCATTCACCTTCTTGAGGGTGACTCTCTCTTTGGTGAAGTCAATATCAGCACTTGTTGTGTTCAGAAATGGAGTCCCAAGTAGTAAAGAAGGTTTCTGCGTGTGAGCCATTTCCATCACAACAAAATCAGTTGGTATATTGCATGCTCCAATCCTCACAGAAAAGTCTTCAATGAGACCAACATGTGTTCTTGAAGAAGAGTCCACAAAAGTGGTTGTGGAATCATATGGTTGCAGCTTGGTGACTCCTAGTTCTTTTGCCAAGTCAAGAGACATCACATTGATACTAGAACCTGTGTCACACATGGCCTCTTCCATAACCAATTCACCAAGGTCACAAGAGACTAGAAACTTTCCTGGATTACCAAGCTTCTTGATGTTTTACTCATTAACCTTAGATGCTCCAGTTTTAACTCTTAGTATCTCAAGCTCCTCTTGACCATTCAGACCTCTCATTTCCATTTGAGCAGCATAGAGGGTCTGATACTTCTTTACTAGCTGCTTTTTGAATCTTCCTGGAAAAGGGATAGTGGGTTGGTAGATAGGGAGAACAACAGCTTGAGTTTTCTTCCTAACATCAGGGATTTCAACAAAGTCATCCATTGTAGCATCAACACTTTCATGTGGCGCCCACCACTCTTCTTCTTCTTTGTTTGCTCCTTCTTCAAAGGATTCTTCTTATATAAGAGTTCCTTGAGGACGTGGTGCTGGTGCAGCTCCTTGTTTGACCTCCACGTCAGCTTCAAAAACCTCAGCTTAAATAGCCTTATCTTCTTCACCAGCATTTGCATCACTAGCATAACAATATTGTAAGGGTCTCTTGAAGGTGAGTGGCTGAGGATTGTTCTATTGTTTATTCAGCTGCATAGTCAAGAAGTCCATTTGGGATTGGAAGTTGTTCATGGTGGAGGCAATGCTTCTTTGAATTTCAGCAGCCATGCTTCTCTGAATTTCAGCCATACTTCTTTGAATTTCAGCAGCCATGATCTTTTGAAATTCAGCATTCTGAAGTTGTTGGAGTTGCATGAACATCTCCTTATGATCCAATGCATGTGAAGGTTCGGAGTTGTTGGCGCCAACTGTTTGAGAAGAAGAACCTTGATGTTGTTTAGTATGAGTGTCTCCATAAGACTGGTGTACACAAACATCATGGTCTTGGTTCATTATTGGCGCCTCTTGTAGTTGAACAGCTTTGATTCGATGCTCTTTGTAGTGGTTTTGTGGAGCAACACTAGGAAGAGGTTTAGTGGTCTCATTGATCAGCAAGTCAACTTTCTTTTGCAGGGCCTTCATCTCATACAATGCTGTCTCTAGCTTCTCTTCAGTGGCTATGGAATGTTGCTCCTTGTCATCCACATAATCCCAATTGCTGAGTGCCATGTTCTCCTTCATCAACATATTTCCAAGAAAGTAACCATTGTTGCAGTATCTAGAAGGATTCTTATGGTTGGGAGAACACCTCTATATAGTGTGGATAGCAGCATCTCTTTGGGGAAGCCATGGTGAGGGCATTAGTGGGTGAAGCTTCTGAACCTTTTCCAAGTGTCCCCAAAGCATTCATTAGACCACTTTTTGAAGTTTGTGATCTCATTCCTGAAATGTGGAGTTCTTGAGGGAGAGAAGAACGTGGTTAAGAAAGCACCTTTGCATTGTTCCCAAGTGGTGATGCTGCCTTGTGCTAAAGACTATTCCCACATTTAAGCTCTACCACCAAGAGAGATTGGGAACAATCTGAGTTTCAACCCATGATCTGAAACTCCACTAAGCTTTTTCAAAGCACATATCCTCTCAAAGTTATCCAAGTGCTCAAGAGGATCTTGGTTGGGAAATCCAAAGAAATTCTTTTCTTGAATCAAAGCAATTATGCTGCTCCTTATCTCAGAGTGATAAGTCTCCATGGGTGGAAGAATACATTGCCTTGAAGCATAGCTTGATGGCATATCTGCAGCACCTATAGGTCTCAATGGTCTTTGAACCAAAGCTCCTTGTAAGCCATGTGGACCTTGCTGTCCTTGTAAGCCTTGGATCCCTTAAAGACCTTGTGGACTTTGTGGACCTTGCAAACCAAAACCAGCAGCATACTGATGTTCTTCCATGCTTCAACAGCTGAATTCTGATTCTGCAAACCCAAATCTTTTACCTTGAACATCAGTTGTAGATGTAGATACTTAAGAGCAAGTGTTGTGGTACCTACAAAAGAAACTCTAGACCAAAAGAGAAATCAGTAACCAAAAATGAAAAAAACAAAGTTTGATCTCAAGATCTCTACAAATCCTACTGGACAAAGCATTCCCCTAATGGCAACGGTGCCAAATTGATACAAGAGTTTTGGGGCTCTTGCTTTAATCACCCAAGCTTGTACTAATCAGTTGTAGCATAGCATAGGGTTTTTATCAATCCAAATGGGTTTTGTTGAAAGCAGGAGAGTTGAGAGCAGAGATCTATAAGTCAAGCAAGCACATAAGGTTTTTGTTGCCTACGCAACCAATCTACAACCTAAGATGATCAAGCAATAAAGAGAATAAAGAAAAAGGCAGTTTAAACAAAATTAAGCAAGCAAAACAGAGCAAATCCGAGATTTAAATAAGAGAAAAGCAAGTTCCTAGATGTGGTTATTGACCTTGGGGAATCTAGAGACTAACTAAGGCTGTTTCAAACAACATTGATCAAGCAAACAAGCTAGCAATGGTGATTCCTAGACAAAAAGTTCACAAACAAGCAAGCTAGATCCAATCTCTTGTAAAATAGCCCTTTGCTAAACATCTTAACAAGAACTAACTCTCATTAGTGCTAAAACATCAAGCAAGCATTAATAAACAACTCTATTCAAGTCAAAATGCTCCTCAAACAGTCAATTTCTTGAGCCAAGGCCAGCAAATCCTCTATTAAACAATATCAGCATTTCATCAAACACTTGGTGGGCATAAGAGAAAGTCAAAATTCTAGATAAGTGTGATCAAGAAAAATCTAGTTTAAGAACAGATTAGTAGAGAAGAACCCATAAACTGAAGCACTAAACAAGCCTTAATTAAGTCCTAAATTCCCCTAATCTGCCACATCTAGAAACTCTAAGAAAACAACTCACTGAAAGTCATGTTTAACACTAAATCACAAGAGGAAGAGATACTAATCATGATTAAAAGAGAGATTAAAGAAAGATTGAAGTCAAATACCAACTTATATTAAATAAAGCAAATGATTTGTCTTACAAACTCAAAGAAAATGCTTAAGAACAGTAAATTGACATGACTCATCGAAAATACATAAAAAAGGGCTATTTATAGCCAGAGGAAGGAAGCCCTAGAGTAATGACAAAAGTGTAAATAAAACAGGCTCGGACTGGGTTTGTATCGATCAATTGTATCGATCTGGGCTTGATCGATACGAATCATATCGATCTGGAGAGTGATCGACACAGTGACCGAAATTAACACGGCGCGTTTATATCGATCACTCATGATCGTTACACTTTGTATCGATCACCCTTGATCGATACTGATTGTATCGATCACTCCTTGATCGATAGCTTCAGTGCTCTGACGGAAAAGCTCTACAGAGATCATCTGCCTTGGTCCCTTTTGCTCTTTTTGATCCAGCTAGCTTCCTGGATCATCCTCAAAGCTCCTCAAGCTCCTTTTAGCTCCATAAGTACCTAAAAACATCCATAATGCAAGAAAAATGCAAACTATATGCTAAATGCAACTTAAGTCTAAAAGGAGAAGAAAATAGGACAAAAACAAAGGAAAACATGCAAAAGAGAACCAAAACATGTAGTAAATGCAAGCCTAAATGATGTAAATACAAGAGATATCAAAGTGTCTTCTCCCACTGATGTGCCTTGTCTCATAAACTGAAAGGGAACACGCGCAGCTTCAAAGCATCTTCAGACAGGCCTTGAATCTTGTTCATACCACACACTTTGTCAAACCGATCCAAATGGTCTAAAGAATCCTCATTGGGCAGACCATGAAATATGTTTCCTTGCACCATGTTAACTAACGCAAGCTTGATCTCAAAGTTATTCTGGTGTACAGCTGGAGCATTAATACCATTGCGGTTAATGTGTGTATCAGTGCATCATCAACTCCTATAGATCTTGGTGCATGAACTGGTACTCTCAAACCCTGAACTCCAGCCGCTTGGTTCATAGCTTCCTGAACCTCATAAATGTGTGCAGCAGCTTGTGGTATTGGTGCTTGTCCAACAACACCAATGTGTTGTAACTGAACTTCTTGCTCTGCCATTCTCTGTTTTTCTAACTCCTGAACTCTTTGTCTTACAGCCCTTCTTCTATGGATGTTGTCTATAAAAGAAATCAGATTTGATGAGTCTTTGCACCTCAAATTCATACAAGTACCTTAGAAAAATAGAGCTAATTAGTAATGTAAAATAAAAGAACTTAGTCTAACAGCAATGTCAAACTCAAAGAATCCACAAGTGGCAACGACGCCAATTTGAAACAAGGGTTTTTATGCCCTTGAAGCTAATGTTCCTAGGTCTCTAATCAGTTGTAGTATAAAGATTCAGGTGTCAAACACACTTGTGGATTTGAGATGCAAACAATGTTATAAGCTAAGCAATAGGGGGTTTGATTATGCAACAGTAACTTTAACAACCTAGCAATGTAATAAAGAGAAAACAGAACTGAAATGCAAGTAAACAAGGACTAAGCAAGATAAAACTAAACAAGATAAATACTGAATTGGAGCAAGCAAAAGAAACTAAGCAAAGTGGTTTTAAAACAATTAAAAGAAACCAAGACTGAAAGTTCTAAGCAATAGTGGTCAAGTGGTTCTCAAGAGTGACTAAGGGGATTTCTAGCAAATGCAATCATCAAGCATCAAACAAGCAAGCGGTTCTCAATATTGTACTCCTAGACAAGGTATCTAATGAATGATCTTCCTAGTGGTTAATAGGTAAACCCAATTCAACAAGACTAGAGTGTAAAACTCACTTTTGGTGGTGTATTCTCTAATCATGGCCATAAAGAACAGAACCATAGTGCCTAAAAGATGAACTAGTCAAGTAAACATCTCTCACTCAAGCAAGAATTCAGATCATCCTATCAATCATTTGAACCGTATAGGGACCTAAGTAGCTAATCACCAATTAAGAACGTAGAAGTAAGCTCACAGTTGCGAATCCTAACAATGTCTAGCAATGAACAGCACTTCAAGCAAAAGCATGTTCTGATAATGCAAACTATCTAACCATCAAGCAAGAATCTGAAAACTGGCACTATCAAGCCCTAAGAAAATTATCTAGCAAGGTGAACTATCACAATGGTGTCACTGAACAAATGAAACAGAGACCAAGCTAGACTATCAAACCAAATAAGCGAATTGCATAGAAATGAGATATCAAGCCATTAACTGAACCATTTGCATCAACAATATCATATTGAATCAAAATGGAGAAGCTTTATGAACAATAATCACTTTGCAAGAGAAGGAAACAACAGATAACAACTAATCAAGCCTAATCACCCCTTAATCACATCCTAATCCCCACTTCCCCTACTTAGAATCCTAAATCTAAGGTAAACTACTTACTAATCATATTTAATCCCATTTGATTAGAGATAAACATGATTAAATGAGATTGAATGCAATATAATGAAAACTAAACTACCAAAGTGCTAAATCAAAGATCAGAAGACAAGAATAAACCAGAAAAATGCAAACTTGATTGAAATAAATAAAAGTCTTTACAAACTTAGGCAAATCACCCTTTCTGTGATAAACAAGATGAGATAAGATTTTGGAAAAGATCAGACATAATGACAAAGTTTGGTGGCTTCCCTTTTACAGTAGGGAACCAAAAAAGAAGGAAAACCCTAAAACAAGATAAGGTCAACGATAAAATCCAGTTAAACACGCGGATAAGTGAAACACGATGTTTTTGCTATCCTAAACCAAACATCCTTAGCCTCTAATCAGTTGTAGAATAGGGATCAGGTCTCAATTCATTTGTGGAAGATGAGATGCAAACAATGACATAAGCTAAGCAATAATGGGGTTTTTATTCAACAAGGACAAGTCTAACAACCTAACAATGCAATGGAAAGAAAGCATAAACTAAATGCAAGTTAACAAAACTTAGCTATGAGCTTAAAGCAATGACTAAGCAAGAACTAAGCAAGAATTAAGCAAGAAGATCTTAAAGACAATTAATTAAAAGCAAGACTCAAGGTTCTAAGTAATTGTGGGATAGTGACTTTCAAGAGTGAAAATGGGGATTTCTAACAAAGGCAAGCATCAAGCATTCATAAGCAAGCAATTCTCAATGTTGTACTCCTATAAAAGGCATCTAAAAAGAACCAACTTGGCGTCAATAAGCAGTTCATATTCAATAAGATTAGTGTCAGACCCACTTGTGATGGCGTATCCTTCAACCATAAGCATAAAGATCAAAACCATTCTAGCCTTAGAGATGTACTAATCAAGCAATCATTCTCTCACCCAAGCAAGAATTCTGATCAACTTATCAATCTTGTGAACCAATAAGGACCTAGTTAACTAAACAACAATTAAGAATATGGATTTAAGCACACAGCTGCAACATCCTAAGAAAGCTAAGCAATGAACAGGAATGAAACAAAGGCAATATCTTTTGATCCATACTATCTAGCCATCAAACAAGAATCCCAAAACCAGCATTATCTAGCCCTAAGCAAATCATCTAGCAATGGTGAACTATCAATTTGGTGTCACTGAACAAAGGAAACATAGACCAAGCCAAACTATCAAGCGAAATAAGCGAACGATGCTTAGAAATGAGATAAGAAGCCATTTCGTGATCCATATACATTAATCAATACCATATTTAATCAAAAGGAGCAAGCTTTATGAACAATAACCACTTTGCAAGGGTAGGAGACAACAGAGAACAATTAAATAAGCCTAATCACCCCTTAATCACATCTTAATCACCACTTTCCCTACTTAGAACCCTAAATCTAAAGTAAACTACTCACTAATCATGTTTAATCTCATATGTTTAGAGTTAAACATAACTATATGAGGTTAAAATGCAAAGATGATAAATCTAAACTACCAAGGTGCAAGAACAAAGATTAAGAGACAAGATTAAACCATAAAATTTCAAACATTATTAAAGATAAGGAACCTAAGGCAAATCGCCCTTTTTGTTTAGAGAAGAGAGATGTTTTTTGATGAAAGAATAAACTTGGATAAAACTTGGATAAAGATAATGTTTTGTGGGTTCCCTTTTATAGTATGAAGAAAAACAAGCATAAAAGACCTAAAAATGGGATAAAGTCAAAGAAAATAAAGTGGTCAATGCACGGCCTCGATATGGTTCGTGCAGCACGCATTGGCTTCCTTGCTCGATGCTGGACCTCAATGCAGACCAACGGCTCAGACTCCCCGTGCTGATCCCCTTCCTCTCGTCCTGCTGCTTACATCGAGCATACTCCACGGGTTTTCTGCTCGATATGGACCATATGGACCAGACTTTGCAAGAGGTCCGTTTCTGATATCTTCTTCGATCATGAGCTGCTTCCATCTCCTTCCCAAGTCTAAAACTCTCCAAATTCACCTGAAAATGACCACAAACATGCACATGTATGCAATCCTAAGCTAAATGCATGCCATGTTGAGTCTCAGTGCAAATGACACTAAAATGTTAAACTATAATGCAAAAACAGAGGAAAAGATGCATGAAATGCAGCCTAAAATGCTCTAAAATAGTAAGCTATCAACACCCCCACACTTAGCTTTTGTTTGCCCTCAAGCAAACAAACACTTAACATGGTGATTAGGCTTTAAATGGGAACTCATAACTCTAAAAATGCTAACAATGAATCAAAATGAAGTCCACGTTCTTAATTCTAGAGTTAACTTGATGGAAGAATACTTTAAACACTTAGCCACATTCATCACAAAGCAAGAATGATCACAAAGCTTTCAACCTAAACATGCTCATCAAATCAAACAACCTTTTTAACATTCAATTATGCTCAAACCATGAATCATTCTTATGCAAATGCAAATGTGTCATTTAGCTAAGGGAGAAGGCTTAGTGGAATAAAAATGATCCCACTTCACAAACTGGTTTTGGTGTTTAAAGGGTTCTCTCAAGGAAAAACATGGTTGTGCTTTGGCAAAATCATAAGGGTCAAAGAACAACTTACACATACAAAGCAAGACTCCCATCTACCCCAGATCTATAAGATGTGTTCCTAACTGTAGCCTACCATTGTAAACCCACCTATGCTACCCTTTTTAAGAATTTAAACACTTTTAAAAAACCCAAAAACTCTTCTCTTTCAAGCGCTTTGGAGGACACTTCTTCTTTTGAACTTCAAGTGGTGGCGATTGGCTTCTTTTGAGTTTGGCTCCTTTATTTGGTGATGCTGGTGCTTGATTTGCCTTTGGCTTTGTGATTTACTTTTTTTGCACTTCTTGCATCTTCTTTTCTTCTTTGAACATGAGCCTTCTTTCTTTGAATTTAGAATCGCCATTTCCACCCTTTTGCTTGTGTCACACTCCTTTCTTTTGTGCCTTGACTTCTTTTCTTCTTTGCCTCTCTTAAACACTAATCCCAAGATAAATCCCAAACCATTCCCCAAACATCCAAGCTTATCTAACTCAAGAGTGAGCTAGTTCTACAATGGAAATACTTTCCTTGTAGTTCCAACACAACACTTTTTGCTAAGCAACAACTATAATGGAAAGATGCCTCACAAATCACACACTATTAATGTCTTGGCTTGAAAGAAGGATTAGTTAAGGGTGGGGAAATCTAAATTGATCTTTTAAAGAGTGGCAAAAGAGAATAAGAAGATCCATATATTTTAAACTATCCATGACATCAATCACAAATGCATGCACGTCGATACAAGTTCAACACACTTGTATCGAGCAGGACATGCTTGATATACAAGCTCGATATTTGCTGTATCGATGTGCATGGCTGATATGCTCGTCGATATTGACCCTTCTTCGAGCTCTTCCCTCTTCCAAACTTGGTTCCTTCTACCTCATCTCGTACCTGGTTACTAGGGACACTAAAAAAATCCCACACAAACATAAAAAATATAAAAATGCAAACCTATATACAAGGATACCATGGGATTGTCTCCCAAGTGCGCATGTTTAGAGTCTCTTAAGTTGAATTTCCTCATCTCCTTAGTTGAGGTGTGGAGCAGGAGTCTTGGAACTCCTTGGTGTGATCTTGCTTCCCTTAACTCTCCTGGTGATTCCATCAATATTCAGCACTGCAAAAGGCTTAGACCTTCCCTCTTGCTTCATGTTGTAGCAAACTTCACCACTCTTAGAGCCAAATGGCCTCAAGACCACGCCTTCTTCTATAGGACCCAATAAGATTTCATTCACAGCATCAGAAACACCCACTTCGAGGACCTCCTCTTCAGTGGTATCAGCAAACATCTTGGACAGACAGCAACCATAAAAACATGCACCAACATAGCCTTCAAACTCTGGCCAATGGTCTCCAACTTTCTTCAACTTCTTGACCTCCATTGAGAAGGCCTGCTCATCTTCCAGCTTGTTACCTTTGGAGTCAAACTTCAGAACCTTCTCTTTGGTCAACCTTAGCTCTACTGTGCACTCCTTGGCATCAAACACTGCATTAGCTGAAGCTAAAAATGGCTTCCCTAGAATGATGGCGTTCTTGATCTTTCCTTCAACATCTAGGACCAAGAGTTCTGTTGGTATGATCACTCCTTCAATCATCATTGGCACATCTTTGAGAGCTCCAAGTGGTGCCTCTACTTACTGATAGGGCTCAGGTTTTACCCAAATAAAACTACTGCAAGTGCACAACAATGCAATCATAGTATAAGGGGTTATCGAATCCCAAGGGAGCAAGTAAAGTACACTAAAGAGTTCAGGTTCAGATTAAGCTAAGCAATAAGTAATGAATGTAATGTGAAACAGCAAAATAAATGTAAATGGGCGTCTTAGGGATTGTTCTTAAAGTTCAGAAAGCTAAAGGCGATAAGCCAGGACAATTCGCAGGTTGAATCCGAGAGTGTAGAATGCATGCAATCAGGAATGAATTAAAACTGTCTTGAACATGAATCGCAAAGATATAACTAATCAATTCTCATTGCAGAAGGTAACTATGCCTAAATCACAGAGTTTCAAATCTCTTTGCAAACCCTAACAACCTAAACATGCACTAATGATCAGGTTCAATTGTTCACAAAACTTCTAAACCAAATCTCTTTGCACTAGGGCGTTTTGCTCATCTAATACTATTTCAGGTGATTAATAATACTCTCACATCTATCAAACAACCTAGGGTTTCCAAATCCAGATGATGTGTCTAAGAAATCGATAAGAATGCAAGCACATATGAAGAATTAATGGATTTCCTATAGGTTTAGCAATTCTACAAACTCTTCTTCAACCTTTGAAAAGCCCTAACTTAAATAACAAACTACTTAGACATGGTGAATGAAACAAACATCATGAAAAGAATAGATAGCATAAAAGAAATAAGAAATAGAAATAAAGGAGTTCGAAATCTGCTCTGAAGGAGTCTGATTTGTCTCTCCAAAAGCTCTGCTACAAATCTCTCTCTAAAGCTCTAAAAAATAATAAGATACAAGATAAAAGCCAACAATGGCTTAAAACCTAATATATACAAGCTAAAACACGATCTGGGGCCTTTTTGTAAATACTAGAACTTCTGGGCCAAAACTGCAATTTCTTCCCAATCTTTTAAAAACTGGCTGCGATCCTTCCCCTACGGGTGACGAGCGTCACCAGGTCAGTGACGGTCGTCACCCAAGCCAAAACGCTTCTGACTTGCTTCATTCGGGATTGAATCTTGTAATGCTCCAAAATGCTCCAAAACTTCCAATTATGCTCCAGACATGCTTTAACCTGCAAAAACTCTATTATGACTCTAAAAAGACCAAAAAGACTCAATAAAAAGGACTTATATCATGGTTAAAACCCACAAAAACAATGATATACCACCTCCCCCAGGCTTAGCTTTTGCTTGCCCTCAAGCAAACATCAGACAGAAGAACAGGGTCAAGGTTTGAAAACAAGAAACAATCAGCTTAACATCAGGAACAACATATTAATCAATACTTTCAAATCCACATACCACAGAGTTAACACAAGATCAAATTTCAGTCTATTCTTCACAAGCTTAGCAAATCTCTCAAATCCAATTCAAACTCCTTCAAGAAATCCGAAATCTCTACTGCTAACTCCTTATTTTTATCTCTGTGTGATATCTCATCAAGGTTTTATCAACTCAATCACTTATAGATTCATTTCCCTTCTTAAACAACTGAACAAAGAAATCTCAACACACCTCTCCTATTTTCTCTTCCCTGAATCTTTTCCTTTCTAATTTTTTTCGATTTTTCATTTCTTTCTCACTTTTTTATACAGTCTAAGATATGGTGCTACTCAATACTTGTGTTCCTTGTGAGGAGAAAGGTTCTTGAGTGTGTTCATTATTGTTGTTCCTTGTGAGGAGATAGAGTTATGAATGCACCATTCTTTTGACTCAAACTCTTAAAAACTGCATCACGGAAGATTAAAGAGAGACTGCATCTAAACATACTTGTCTGTGTTGAAAGAGAGAATCAAGATCAATGAGAATCAAGCCCCAAGATAAGAAGTTTAAAGTTCATTAAGCTGGAGCTAACAGCAAATTTTCCAGATCCTCTAAGAACCTAACCCTTCATTGCTAGACTGATCTACCTATGACTTTCAACTTAGTAAGACTTATAATCAACTACTATGGCAATGGTTCTTATAAGCATAGACGTTCTGTGGTTAGTTCCAAGAAAAACTGACAGCTTCAAAATTTTGACTCTATAAAAACAGATTTTTGACTCAAGCTTAAGACTTTAAAAACATGACACAAAACACAACGTCAGTAACAACCTCCCCCAGACTTAAAACAACACTGTCTCGTGTGTTATTAAGCCAAGAGTTCGTCAAAAAGAAGCAAGTGAACGTGTTGAACCAAATGTGAAAAGTGTACCTCGTGAAGGATCGGGTGACGAGCGTCACCCAGCTGTGGTGACGATATTCACCATCTCTGATTCTCCAGAATCGACATGTAGGATGTGTTAATGGAATGCCATCATGTGTACTACGAAGTATGACAATGGGTTGCCTCCCACTAAGCTCTTGTTTAAAGTCATTAGCTCGACTTTGAATGCTGCTTAGACAGCTGGTGGAGCAGAAGGTGGCATTGACAGCCTTGGAGAAGAATGTCACCTCATCCACGGTGGTGTGTAAGCAGTTGGTGCATGAACTCTCTCAAGGAAGTGAGGAACATCAGCAGGGCGGGTTGTACTGTGTGTGGGACACTTCTATTTCCTGCATAATCATCAAAAAAAAACACCAAGCTTTCCACGAGAATCTCGTTGCTTGCATAAGTGTGAAGCAGCTTTTGCACCTTTTAAGTTCTTATTGATGAGATTAGGAAGTTTGGAACTGATTCCAGGAAGTGCGTACCTCTGCTTAGATGCAGGTTTCTGGTTTGTGGAATGTTGATTTTTCGGTTTGGCAACATAAGATGGACCTGTAGCTGGAAGATCATGTCGCTCTTTTGTGCCCAGGTTGGTGACGAGAGTCACCAGGCCAGTGATGGTCGTCACTGACCCTGCAGGTCGGGTTTCTGCAGTTTTTCTGCAATCCAACAATGACTGAAAACCTAATATATACAAGCTAAAACACGATCTGGGGCCTTTTTACAAATACTGGAACTTATGGGCCAAAACTGCAATTTCTTTCCAATCTTTTAAAAACCAGCCACGATATTTCCTCTACGGGTGACGAGTGTCACCATGTTAGTGACGGTCGTCACCCAAGCCAGAACAACGCTTCTGACTTGCTTCATTCAGGGTTGTATCTTGCAATGCTCCAAAAAGCTCCAAAACTTCCAATTTTGCTCTAGATATGCTTTAACCTGAAAAGACTCTACTAGGACTCTAAAAAGACCAAAAAGACTCAATAAAAAGAACTTATATCATGGTTAAAAACCATAAAAACCATGATATATCACTGACCCATCAGCTATGGTAAGAGACACATTACTCTCTTGAAGTTGAGTGTAGCCAAGCGCCTTAGCAGTAGAGGATGGGAGAAGGTTGATACTTGCTCCAAGATCACAAAGACAGCTCTTGAAAGTTTTCCCTTTGATATCACAAGGCAAAGTGAAGCATCCAGGTTCTCTAAGCTTCTTGATGTTCAGGACCTAAGTCTTAGCAATGGCTTCCTTCAGCTTTGTCCCAATATCAAGACCTCTAAGCTTCATCTGGTTGGCCTAGAGAGTGGTTTACTTATTTATAAGCTGCTTCTTAAACCTTCTAGGAAAGGGGAGAGCTGGCTTGTAAGGAGAATGATCATAGATCCCAGTTTGTTTCTCAGCTTGATTCTCCTCAAATAGCCCTTTTTCTCCTCTTCCTTAGTTGTTGTTGCTTTAAGAGACTCTTCCTTTGCAACTCCATGGTTGGCGTCAGGTTCTAAAAACTCTTCCCCTCCCCACTCTGAAGTTCCGTGTCCTCATTGAACAGAGAAAGGAACTCCTCAATGACAGCTGCCTCTTCAACTGAGAAGGGCTCTTCTTCAGTGACTATGGCGTTGCTAAACTCCGTAGGGTTGACTTCTGGTTTTCCAGGAAGGTTTCCTTGAGGTTCTGGACCAGCTATGCCCTTGTTGTTCTCTACTGTCTTAACTCTTGAAGCCAACACATAAACTTTATTTGACAGCTCCATATGAAGAATATCCATTCTGTTGTATACTTCAACAACCTTCTTTGTGATCTCCACATTAGTAGCTTGTTGGCTCTGAAGGAGTTGTTGTAGCAGTCCTTTCAGTTCAGCATCATTGGTATTGGATGAGCTTGCTTGACCTTGAGAGAATCCAGGAGGAGCAAACTGCTTTTGCTGGAAGTTGCTTTGAAAGTTGTTCCTTGGTGCATAACCTTGGTCGAATGGCACAAAAGGTCTTGGCTGATTCCCTTGAGGTTGCTGTTGAGGGTAAACGTTATCTTGGAGATTGGGAACATTGTTGCTTCTGTATGACAGATTTGGGTTAGGTCTGAAGTTCCCATACCCATTGTATCCACCTTGATTACCCAAGTAGTTCATCTCTTCTACTTCTAGCTCCTCTTCATTAGCCATCTCCACCATTTCACCAACATAGTTGATTTCTTTGTGTTGCACTTGGAGAAGTTTGTCAAGCCTAGTGTTCAGCTCCTTCAAATCTCTTCTTGTAGATTCCAGCTCATTCTTAGTGTTGCCATCTTCGACTCTTGGAGTTCTATCATATTCTTCACTATAATTGCCATCACTTTGGGCTAAGTCCTCCACAAGCTCTAGGCCTTCATCTACATCCTTTGATAGGAAGTTTCCATTGGAGGCAGTATCAAGCAACATCCTTATCTTAGGGAGAGCGCCTCTGTATAAGGTTGAGAGTAGTGAAGCTTGTGAGAACCCATGGTTAGGGCACTGAAGTGTGTATCCCTTTAATCTCTCCCCTGCTTCACTAAAACTCTCACTACTCTTCTGAGCAAAACCAGAGATCTCATTCCTGATTCTAGCAGTTCTTGAAGTAGAGAAGAACTTTGCTAGAAAAGCTTTCTTGCAGTTATCCCAGCTGGTGATACTTCCTTGAGGCAAGTTTTTCTCCCATTGGTGGGCTTTCTCCCAGCTGGTGATACTTTCTTGAAGTATTACCACATCAGGAACTCCACATTGGTTAACACGCGAATCCATATACCACAGAGTCAACACAAGATCAAATTTCAGTCTAATCATTACAAGCTTAGCAAATCTCTCAAATCCAGTTCAAGCTCCTTCAAGAAATCCAAAATCTCTGCTGTTAACTCCTTATTTTTATCTAAGTGTAATATCTTATCAAGGTTTTATCATCTCAATCACTTACAGATTTTTTTCCCTTCCAAAACAACTGAACAAATCAATCTCAACACAACTCTCCTATTTACTCTTCCCTTGATCATTTCTTTCTGATATTTTCGATTTTTCAACTCTTTTCTCTTTTTTTACAGTCTAGGATATGGTGCTAATCAATACTTGTGTTCCTTGTGAGGAGACAGGTTCTTGAGTGTGTTCATTAGTGTTGTTCTTTGTAAGGAGACAAGGTCATGAATGCACCATTCTTTTGACTTAAACCCTTAAAGCTATAGCAGGGAAGATCAATGAGAGACTGTATCTAAACATACTTGCCAGTGTTGAAAGAGAGAATCAAGATCAATGAGAATAGAGCCCCAAGACTAGGAGTTTAAAGTTCATTAAGGTAGAGATAACAGCAAATTTTCCAGATTCTCTAAGAACCTAAACCTTCATTGCTAGACTGATCTGCCTATGACTTTCAACTTAGTAAGACTTATAATCAACTACAGTGGCAATGGTTCTTATAAGCATCAACTACTGTGGCAATGGTCCTATGGTTAGTTCCAAGGAATACTGATAGTTTCAAAATTTTGACTCTATAAAATGAGTTTTTGACTCAACTTTAAGACTCTATAAATCAAACACAATATGCACAACATCAGTAACCACCTCCCCCAGACTTTAACAACATTGTCCCTAGTGTTATTAAGCCAAGAGTTGGTCAAAAAGAAGCAAGTGAATGTGTAGAATCAAGTGTAAAAAGTGTAAACCTTTCAGTTTGCCTTTCCAATGTGGTAATACTTCTGACTTGCTAACTTTGTGGGTTATTCTTGCAATGCTCCAAAAAGCTCAAATATCTCTAATTATGCTCCAGACATTCTATAACGTGCAAAGACTCTACTAGGACTCTAAAAAGACCAAAAAGTCTCAATAAAAAGG
This sequence comes from Thlaspi arvense, assembly GCA_911865555.2. Taxonomy (NCBI): domain Eukaryota; kingdom Viridiplantae; phylum Streptophyta; class Magnoliopsida; order Brassicales; family Brassicaceae; genus Thlaspi; species Thlaspi arvense. The sequence continues at coordinate 27,057,403 of OU466859.2, read as the reverse complement.
ACTTATACCATGGTTAAAAACCATAAAAACCATGATATATCAACTCCCCCGACTTAAATTTTGCTTGCCCTCAACAAACATCAGACAAAGAACAGGGTCGAGGTTTGAAAACAGAAACAGTCAGCTAACCATCAGGAACACCACATTAATCAACACTTTCGAATCCACATACCACAGAGCCAACACAAGATCAAATTTCAGTCTAATCACCACAAGTTTAGCAAATCTCTCAAATCCAGTTCAAGCTCCTTCAAGAAATCCGAGATCTCTTCTGCTAACACCTTATATTTATCCTATAGTGATCTCATCAAGGTTTTATCAAATCAATCACTTATAGATTTTTTTCCCTTCATAAACACTGAACAAATCAATCTCAACACAACTCTCCTATTTTCTCTTCCCTTGATATTTCCTTTCTAATTTTTTTGATTTTTCAACTACTTTTCACATTTTTTTATAGCCTAAGCTATGATGCTACTCAATACTTGTGTTCCTTGTGAGGAGACAGGTTCTTGAGTATTCACTACTGTTGTTCCTTGTAAGGAGACAGGGTCATGATGCATTATTCTACATACTGAAACTCTACAAGCTATATCAGGAAAGATCAAAGAGAGACTGCATTTAAACATTCTTGTCAGTGTTGAAAGAGAGAATCAAGATCAATAAGAATCAAGTCCCATGATAAGAAGTTTAAAGTTCATTAAGGTGGAGCTAACAACAAATTTTTCAGATTCTGTAAGAACCTAAACTTTCATTGCTAGACTGATCTACCTATGACTTTCAACTTAGTAAGACTTGTAATCATTTATTGTGGCAATGGTTCTTATAAGCATCAACGTTTTGTGGTTAGTTCCAAGAAAAAACTGACATTTCAAAATTTTGACTCTATAAAAAAGGTTTTTGACTCAACTTTAAGACTCTCAAAACAAAACAAAATATACACAACGTCACTAGCCACCTCCCCCAGAGTTAAACAACGTTGACCCCAGTGTTATTAAGCCTAGAGTTGGTCAAAAAGAAGCAAGTGAACGTGGAAAAGCGAGTTTGAAAAGTGTACCTCGCGAAGGATCGGGTGACGAGCGTCACTCAGCTGTGGTAACGATCGTCACCATCCCTGATACTCCAGAATCGACATGTTGGATGTGTTAATGCAATGCCATCATGTGTACTCCAAAGTCAGACTGTTAGAGCACTCAAAACACACATCAAAAACATCCAAATGAAGCGTAACCATGGTTCAAACAAGTTCACAAGACATCGTCCAAGCAAACTGAACAAACAGACTCTCTTTTTTTCGATTTTTCTCATGTTTTTAGGTGTTTTTTTTAGTTTTGTAATAGATAACTATACTAAGTGTATGAAAAGGAAAACTTACCATTGGGTTGCCTTTCACTAAGCGCTTGTTTAAAGTCATTAGCTCGACTTTGAATGCTGCTCAGACAGCTGGTGGAGCAGAAGGTGGCACTGAATTCCTTGGAGAAGAATGTCTCCTCATCCATGATGGTGTGTAAGCAGTAGGTGCATGAAATCTCTCAAGGAAGTGCAGAACATCAGCAGGCGGGTTGTGACTGTGGGTGGGACACTTCTTTTTCTTAAAGAATCATCAAAAGAAACACCAATCTTTCCACGAGAATCTCGTTGCTTGCAAAAGTGTGAAGCAGCTTTTGCACCTTTTAAATTCTTATTGATGAGATTTGAAAGTTTGGAATTGGTTCCTGGAAGTGCATAACTCTGCTTAGTTGCAGGTTTCTAGTTTTTGGAATGTTGAATTTTCGGTTTGGCAACATAAGATGGACCTGTAGCTGAAATATCATGTCGCTCTTTTGTGTCCAGGTTGGTGACGAGCGTCACTGACCCTGCAGGTCGGGTTTCTGCAGTTTTTGTGCAATCCAGCTCTGCATGTCTTGTCTCCATCACAAACTCGTCCTCCTCCAGCAACTTGGCATTCATTGGACTCTCTTTTGCAAGCCTATTGTTGAAGATATCATTCTCACTCCAATCCTCAAACCCAACAGCTTTTGTAAAAGTTTCAGATATTGCCTCTTCAACAACCATCTTGTTCACTTGCCCACTTGTATCAGATTCAGTGACATACCCATCAGTAATGTCTTCTGAATGCTCCATGACTGGCTCTTCATCTCTGGATGTCCTTACAGAAAAGGTCTGACCATCAATGGTAGAACTCCCTCTTAACTTATCCATTTCAAAGTTCATGACAACATCACCCAAATTAAGATCTATCTTCCCCTTCTTTACATCAATGATTGCACCAGCAGTAGCCAAGAATGATCTTCTCAGAATAAGAGGATCTTTAGGTTCTTCAACATATTTCAAAACCACAAAGTCTGAGGGAATCATGCAACCTTCAATGTTAACAGGAACATCCTCTAAGATGCCTTCTGGGGTTCCTATGGATCGATATTAAAGTTATATCAGTTAATCCAAGTCTAGCAGCAACAGAGGAAGCCATCAAGTTAATACTTGACCATAGATGACAAAGAGAATGGGGAAAACGTCTTGCTGAGATTGAGCAATCAAGCACAAAGATTCCAGGATTAGAAAGTTTCTCTTGAACTCTGCCTTGAATGATGGCACTGACTTGTTCAGAAACAGTCACCTTCTTCTTCTTCTTTGGAATTGTGCCTAAGAGAATTCCACTAATGTCTTTGGTAAGCAATGCTCCTTCCTCAGGGCTTACACCATTAACAACCATTCTCTTTACATACCTTCTTAGTGCAGGTGAAAGTTTGACTGCATCAACAAGAGGAATCTCAAGCATCAGCTTGTCTATCATAGCCTTGCATCTGGCTTCTTCTATCTCTTGTTTAGACTTCCTAGGATGCTTGGGAATGGTGTTTTGGGTTTATGACTCGTTCCTAGCCATTATCTGCAGTTACAGGCGAAACAGCTTCGTTCTGGGGTGGGTGACGATCGTCACATGGGGGGTGACGCTCGTCACTGATCTGTGACGACCCCCGATTACTTTGTAAGTTGGTGACGAGCGTCACACTTCCTTGGTGACGCTCGTCACCCACCTCTGAGAATTTTCATCTTCAAACTCCATCAGCTGCACGATCTGGTCTGCACTTAACCTCTTCTTATGCACTGTTTTAAGCTCCTTTTCACTCCTAACTGTGATGGCATTAACCTGATGCTTGGGATTGATATCAGTCCTTCGAAGAAGGAATCCCTCTTGCCTTTGAACAACTCCTGAAGTTTGAGCAACCTGTACATCCAGCTTCTTCATATGAGTGTTCAGACTCTCAATTTTTCCATTCAGGTCTTGAGACAGCTAATCCAACTTGCCATTCAAGTTCACTATCTTCTTATGCTGTCCTTCTAAGAGCTGCTACAGTATAGCTTCCATCTTATTGTCTTGTGGAGGTGCAGTTTGGTAGGACGAAGAAATTCCTGCTGCTCTAGTAAGGTTTCTGCAACTCAATCTCCTGAAACTGTTCTTTTGGAGTATAACCAATTGCATTCTGGTATCCTGGGAAGTTGTTCTTCTGATTATTGCCATTGTAACCTCTGTTCCATTGCTGATTCCTAAACCTTTGACTCTGAAAACCCCCTCCATTGATGAACTTAACATCCTTTTGCTCAAATTCTTCAGGATCTTCGAAAGTCTCCACCTCTGCAGCAAACTGGACTGATTTCTTTCCCACCAGAAGGCTATGCATACTGTCTAACTTAGCCTTAACCTCAGCTATTTGGTTCCCTTCATTCAAACCAGCCTGTTGCATCCTCTGAAAGTCAGCATTCTTGGTGTTGTTACTGCAGGCCAAGTTTTCAATCAATCTGATTGCTTCTTCTGGTCTGTTGGTGTTGAAGTTGCCACTGCTTGAAGCATCCAGCGCCATATGATACTTCCAACCAATGCCTCTGAAGAAGATACCAAGCAACTGTACTTGATTGAAGCCATGATGAGGACAGTCCCTTTGATAAGACATGAACCTCAGCCAAGAAGCTTTAAAAGCTTCAGTAGGACCTTGGTGGAATGATGCAATTTTCGTCCTCAGGTCCTCTAATATAGCATCATCATAGAAATTGTTTAGAAAGGCATTCTTGGTGTCCTCCCAAGTAGTCAGTGAACCAGGCTCCAGTTGCTTCAACCAATATGCAGCATCTCCTCCAAGTGAGTAAGGGAAAAGCTTGCAGAACAGATAGTCATATCTAACTCCATTAGCTTTGACACTTGAAGCCAAATCCTCAAACCTCTCAATATGATCCATTGGATGCTCATGAGGTAAGCAATGGAAAGGATGCTGTCCCACCAACTGAAAATAGGCAGGCTTGAGCTCAAAGTCATTCCTCTGAAAAGCAGGAGGGCGGATTGCAGCTCTGTTGGCATAAAATTGATCAGGTCTGTTGTAGTCTCCTAAAATCCTCTGAACAAAATGCCGAGCAGCGTTTCCAGCAGCAGGAACTCCAGCGTGTTGAACCACTTGTTTAACGATTACATTGCCATCATAGTCCAGTCTCTGCCCTTCTTCATTCCTCCTGTTTCCATCTCTGTCAACCAAATGACCTTCTGCATCTTCAACCAAGATCAGTGGAGCAACCATTGTAGACTGTCTTAGTTTTCCTGATGGTCCTCTCCATCTTAGCGAGTTCGTCGATGCTCAAATTCATAAGCTCCTTCTCTTTGTTGCTTCTAGTACAGCGATTATGCATACACCTGAAACCAGCACAAAGAAAAGTAGCAGAAAGTTAGTAAACAAATAAAAACTGAGACAAAATCCTAATACTAAAAATCGATAGGCAGCTCTTACTCCTCGGCAACGGCGCCAAAAACATGATAGGGCTCAGGTTTTACCCAACTAAAACTACTGCAAGTGCACAATAATGCAATCGTAGTATAATGGGTGATCGAATCCCAAAGGAGCAAGTAAACTACACTAAAGAGTTCAGGTTCGGATTAAGCTAAGCAATAAGTAATGAATGTAATGCGAAACAGCAAAATAAATGTAAGTGGGCGTCTTAGGGATTGTTCTTAAAGTTCAGAAAGCTAAAGGCGCTAAGTCAGGACAATTCGCTGGTTGAGTTCGAAAGTGTAGAATGCATGTAATCAGGAATGAATTAAAACAGTCTTGAACATGAATTGCAAAGATATAATTAATCAGTTCTCATTGCAAAAGTTAACTATGCCTAAATCACAAAGTTTCAAATCTCTTTCCAAACCCTAACAACCTAAACATGCAGTAATGATTAGGTAAAACTCCTAAGCCAAATCTCTTTGCACTAGGGCGTTATTCTCATCTAATACTAGTTTAGGAGATTAATAATGCTCTCACATCTATTAAACAACCTAGGGTTTCGAAATCCAGATGATGTGTCTAAGAAATCGATATGAATGCAAGTACAAATGAAGAACCAATGGATTTCCTATAAGTTTAGCAATTTTACAAAATCTTCTTCAACTTTTGAAAAGCCCTAACTTATCTAACAAACTACTCAGACATGGTGAATGAAACAAACATCATGAAAAGAATATATTGCATAAGAATTAGAAATAAAGGAGTTCGAAATCTGCTCTGAAGGAGTCTCATTTGTCTCTCCAAAAGCTCTGCTACAAATTTCTCTCTAAAGCTCTCAAAAAGAATAAGATACAAGATAAAAGCCAACAATGGCTTAAAACCTAATATATACAAGCTAAAACACGATATGGGGCCTTTTTGCAAATACTAGAACTGCTGGGTCAAAACTGCAATTTCTTCCCAATCTTTTTTAAACCAACCACGATCCTTCCTCTACAGGTGACGAGCGTCACCAGGTCAGTGACGGTCGTCACCCAAGCAAGAATACCGCTTCTGACTTGCTTCATTCGCGGTTGTATCTTGCAATGCTCCAAAAAGCTCCAAAACTTCCAATCATTCTCTAGACATGCTTTATCCTGCAAAGACTATACTAGGACTCTAGAAAGACAAAAAAAGACTTAATAAAAAGGACTTATACCATGGTTAAAAACCATAATAACCATGATATATCAATTATAGTTTAGCATTTTAGTCTCATTTGCACTTAGAATCACCATTGCATGCATTTAGCTTAGGAATGCATACATTTCCTTACATGTGCATGTTAGTGGTGATTTTCAGATACTTTTGGAGATTCTTGATGTTGGGGAGGAGATGAAAGCAGCTCATCATCGAAGAGGATGTCAGAAAAGGAGCTCTTGCAAAGTCTGGTCCATATCGAGCAAGGATATCGAGCAGAACCCATGTGGAGTGTGCTCGATGTAAGCCGTAGGATGTGAGGGAGAGGATCAGTTCGAGGAGTCTAAGCCTTTTGTCTGCATTGAGGTCCAGCATCGAGCATGGGAGCCGATATGCGCTGCATGAGCCATATCGAGGTTGTACATCGAGCAGAACATCGTCCGTACAACCTCGATGCAACTCATCCGCGCGTTGACCACTTGATTTTCGTTGACCTTATCTTGTTTTTAGGTATTTTTATGCTTGTTTTGGTTCCCTACTATAAAAGGGAAGCCATAAAACATTGTCTTTATCCTATCTTAGTGTTTCTATCAAAAACAATCCTTTTCATCTTATCTAAAACCTTATAGGGCAATTTGCTCTAGTAATCCTTTTCTTTTAATAAAGTTTGCTCTTTTATGGTTTAATCTTGTCTCTTGATCTTTATTCTAGCACCCTGGTAGTTTAGATTTCTTATCTTTGCATTTTAATCTCATCTGATAATGTTTAACTCTAAACAAATGGGATTAAACATGATTAGTGAGTAGTTTACCTTAGATTTAGGGTTCTAAGTAGGAAAAGTCGTGATTAAGATATGATTAAGGGGTGATTAGGCTTGATTAGTTTGTTCTATATTGTCTCTTTCTCTTGCAAAGTCATTATTGTTCATAAAGCTTGTTCCTTTTGATTGAATATGGTATTGATTGATGCATATGGTTCACTAGATGGCTTGATATCTCATTTATATACATGGTTTGCTTATTTGGCTTGGTCTATGTTTCCTTTGTTCAGTGACATCAAAGTGATAGTTCACCATTGCTAGATGACTCGCTTAGGGCTAGATAGTGTTGGTTTTGAGATTCTAGCTTATTGGTTAGATAGTATGCATTGAAAGATCTTGCCTTGATCTTGCCTTTGTTTTATTCCTCTTCATTGATTAGCATTGTTAGGACGTTGCAACTGTATGCTTCAGTCCATATTCTTGATTGGTGCTTAGCTAACTAGGTCCTTATATGGTTCACAAGATTGATAGGTTGATCTGAATTCTTGCTTGAGTGAGAGAATGTTTGCTTGCTTAGTACTTCTCTTAGGCTAGAACGGTTCTGATCTTTATGCTTATGGTTGAAGAATACACAATCATTAGTGGGTTTGACACTTCAATCTTATTGAATATGAATTGCTACTGACGCCAAGCTGATTCCTTTTAGATACCTTGTCTAGGATTTCAACATTGAGAAATGCTTGCTAATGAATGCTTGATGTTTGCCTTTGCTAGAAATTCAATTTGTCACTCTTGAAAACCACTAATCTCATAATTGTTTAGAACCTTGAGTCTTGCTTTTAATTAATTGTCTTAAGGTCATCTTGATTTGTATTGCTTAAGTTATCTTTCCCATTTAGTTCTTACCTAGTTATTTCTTTGAGTTCATTGCTTAGTCTTTGTTTACATTCTTTTGATTTCTGTTTTCTTTTAGTTGCATTGTTAGGTTGCTAGAGTTACTACTTTACAAATATAATCCCTAATTTCACTTAGCTTACAACATTGTTTGTATCTCAATATCCACAAGTGTATTTCACACCTTAGACTCTATACTACCTCTGATTTGGGGCTTATGAATACTTTGAAGAAACAGCAAGGGCCTCAAAAACCCTTGCTTCAAATTGGCGCCGTTGCCATTTGTGGATTCTATGAGTTTGACATTGCTGTTAGACTAAGTTCTTTTCATTAAGGTTACTAATTTGCTCTGTTTTCTTTGCTCTGTTTTTCAGGTACTTGTATGAATTTGAGGTCCAAAGCCTCATCAAATATGACTCCTTCTATTGACAACATTCATAGGAGAAGAACTGTAATACAGAGGGTTCAAGAGTTAGAAGAACAGAGGATCGCAGAGCAAGATGCCTAGTTACCACATGTTGTTGTTGTAGGACATGCACCATTACAACAAGCTGCAGCACACATAGATTAAGCACAAGATGCTTTGACCCAAGTGGCTGGAGTTCAGGGTTTGAGAGTACCAGTTCCTGCACCTAGAGTTGCAAGACCTATAAGAGCTGGTGATGCGCCTGATACTCACCACAACAGGAATGGAATTCATGCTCTAGTTGTGCACCAAAACCACTTTGAGATTAATCTTGGGTTAATCAACATGGAGCAAGGAAACAGATCTCATGGTATGCCCAATGATGACCCTTTGGATCATTTGGACCAGTTTGACAAAGTGTGTGGTATGACCAAGATTCAAAGAGTCTTTGAAGATGCTTTGAAGCTGCGCTTGTTTCCTTTCAGTCTAGGAGACAAAACACATCAGTGGGAGAAGACAACTTCCACAAGGCTCTATATCCACCTGGGATAAATGTAAGACAGCATTCCTCAACAAATTCTTCAGCTCAACAAGAACAACAAAGCTCAGGACACCATAAGCAGCTTCACTCAACATGGGAATGAGACATTTGCTGAAGCATGGGAGCGCTTGAAGTCATACACTTTGCAATGCCCTCATCATGACATCACAAATGAAAGCTTGCTGTCTACATTGTATAGAGGAGTGACGCCAAAGTACAGGATGCTCTTGGATACAGCATCAAATGGAAATTTCACGGGGAATACTGCTGTTGATGGACTAGCTCTTGTAGCGAATCTAGCACTTTCTGATAGAAACTATGGTGAGGAGTATGACAGAATATCTAGACCTGTTGTCAGCGCTGAAGGTGAGAGCACAACAAAGAAGGAGATTAAAGCTTTTAGTGACAAGTTAGACAAGTTGCTGAGTGTGTCTTTCAAGAAATTCAGCTTTGTTGGTGATATTGTTGCTACACAAGAAAAGGATGGGACAGTTGTAGAAGAAGAAGCCTTCTACATGAATTAACATGGAGGCGATTTCAAAAATTACAGGAATCATCCCAACTTCTCTTATAGAAGCACCAACGTGGCTAACCCTCACGATCAAGTCTATCCCTCACAAGCTGCTCAACAAAGCCATGGAACCAAACCTATTGTTCCTTTCGACCAGCAGAACAATTTTGCTCCAAGACCATCATTTCAAGGAGGTTTTCAACAAGCAAACTTTCAGCTAAGAACAGCTTTTTTCCCACCAGGTTTAAGCAATACACAGACTTCTTCTAGCACTCAAGATGTTGATCTCAAGAAGATGATGCAACAGCTGTTGACTGGTCAAGCCAACACCAGTGTAGAGCTGCACAAGAAGTTTGCTGAAGTACACAACAAGATAAGCGCCATTACTTGTGATCCTAATGGCAAGTTAGATGCTCAAAACCAAAGAGTCAAGTCTCTAGAAAGCAAAGGGGCTTCATCTTCAAAGCCTCAGAATCAGTTACCAAGAAAGAGTGAAGCCAATACTAAGGAATTCTGCCACTTGCTTGCTGAAGAGGATGAGGATTTTGATGATGAAGATGCTTCATTGGAAGACCTTGGCATAATGCTTCAAGAGATGTTGCTACATGTGGACTTGTTAAAGGCTGAATGTGGGGGGGGAATGTCATCAATGTCACCATTGATGATCACGAAGCTGTTAATATTACAGAACAGTTCCTCCAAGAGTTAGATGAAAACTTGAACAGAGAAGAAGAGCTTGCTTTGGAGCAAGAGAGAGCTGCAAGAGAAGCTTCTTAGAAGGAAGAGGCTGAAAAAGCCTTAGTTGCTTCATAAGAAGAAGCCAAACCAGAGCTTAGTGAAGCTGAAAAGGAGCTTGTAGAGACATACCACGCCTTGATGGTCTTGGCTAAGGAAAGTCATGAAGACTTCAAAGAGCTGTATGAGCGCCAAGTGGATAGCTCTTCAAGCAACAATGAGAAGGGTAAAGCTCCTGAAGTTCAAGATTATGAACCACAATGCACTTTACAAAGGCTCAGATGGAAGTCTATTCAAAGTTCAGGAAGGACATACAAGATGCTAGAATAAAGCTTCCTCATGGCACCACTTTCCTTGAAGTGAAGGATCAAATCAGATTCCTCAATGAAGTTTTGGACAAGCTGGAAGTAGTGGAGCTAATTCTAGAGAATGTGGGGGATAGTCTAAAGAGAAACAAGGAGCCGAAAACATTGACCAAGGTTCCTAATCCCGGAAAGTTTCTTATCACTTGTGAGCATGATATGCTAGACAATGTGGGAGCCTTGTGTGATTCAGGATCAACTGTAAATGTTATGTCTCTCCACTTAAGCCAAACCTTATGAATTAAGGAGTTAAAGCCCTGCAAAAACTCTATTACTTTTTTGGATAATACCTCAACAAGATCTTTGGGCATTGTGAAGGATTTTCCTTTGAAGATTGGCAATTGCTTGGTGTCAACAGATTTTGTGGTTATGGTGAAGACATGTTCAAGAGAGGTACCACTTCTTCTAGGAACACCATTCTTTGCAACAGCGGAAGCTCAAGTAGACTTCAAGAGAGGCTCTGTGATTCTGAAGAAAGTTGATGAGTACAAAGTCCACAATATTGTCTCACCCTCCATAGCATTTTGTGGAACCATTGTGGAAGGAGAGATTGAGCAACAACAACTTCCAAAGCGTGTGGAGCAAGCTATGAGCTTCACAATGAACATGCCGATGAGAGACACTCTCCCTGATGAGCCAGAACAGAAGCTTGACACTGAGTTAAAGCTTGAAGATGGTTTGAAAGAGGATAAAGGCTTGATCACCAAAGAAGTGAAGCCTTTGATCACACCAAGTGTCAAGAAAAGGAGAAAAAGGAAGACAGCTCGTGACAAGAAGAAACTGATGTCAGTGGGTATTTTGATTTAGAAGAAGAAGGAGGAAGGAGCGCCAGCTCCATCAACCTCTTCTCACTAGTTCTCAAACCATCAAGGTCTAGCCTAGTGACTTAAAACAAGCACACTTGGAAGGTAATCCCATGACTATCCTTGTAAATATATGCTTTCTTTTATTACTAAAGTCTTTATTTAATGTTTCAGAGGTGAAAGAACAGGTCCATAACTGTGTAGGATGGTTTAAAGGCCAGGAAAGAAAACTCTGTTTTCATAACGAGGTACCATATCGAGCAGAACATCTGTCATTGCTGCTCGATACAGTTTATCTTGGGGACGGAGCAGTCCGTACACCAAGCAAGTTGCACGATGGTAACTACATCGAGGTATCACATCGCACAAAACCTCCAAAGCCTGGCTCGATGTGATCGATCGTGGAGCCCCAGTCTGTACACCGAGGAGAATGGACCGTACATCGATCAAATTGCACGGTGGTGATCACATCGAGGTGCAGCATCGAGCAGAACCTCGCGAACTCTTGCTCGATACAGTCCCCAGTTTGTACATCATGGAGCCTCAGCCTGTACATCGACAAAGATGCTCGATGGAGTCATAACGAGGAGTAGCAAGATTGATAGGTTGATCTGAATTCTTGCTTGAGTGAGAGAATTTTTGCTTGCTTATTACTTCTCTTAGGCTAGAATGGTTCTGATCTTTATGCTCATGGTTGAAGAATACACCATCACAAGTGGGTTTGACCCTTCAATCTTATTCAATATGAATTTCTTATTGATGCCAAGCTGATTCCTTTTAGATACCTTGTCTAGGAGTTCAACATTGAGAAATGCTTGCTTATGAATGCTTGATGTTTGCCTTTGCTAGAAATCCCCTTTGTTACTCTTGAATAACACTAATCCCACAATTGCTTAGAACCTTGAGTCTTGCTTTTAATTAATTATCTTAAGATCATTTTGCTTAGTATTTGATATCTCATATATTTACATCATTTAGGCTTGGATTTAGTTCATGTTTTGGTCTCCTTTTTGCATGTTTTCTCTCTCTTTAGTCCCATTTTCCTTTCCTTTTAGACTCGGTTGCATTTAGGTTGTAGTTTGCATTCTCTATACATTAAGGATGTTTTTATGTACTTGAGAGGCTTTTGGGAGCAAGGAGGAAATGTGGGAATGGTTCAAGGAGTTAGCCAAGCTGAGAAGGAGCAAAAGGAGCCAAAGGAGCCAAGGAAGATGATATCTGGTGCAGCATTGATCTAGACACAAAGCACATCAATCGGTGGTGATCGATGTAAAGCAGCACAGAAGTTGGTGAATCGCAATCGATGTGAAGAGACAGGACATCCACATCGATCAACGTCATCGGTCAAGACTGATCTATGTAACCAGGCAGGGAGTCTTGAAGATTCATACCGATCACTTATGATTGAAGTGAGCCTAATCCAAACACCTTTTATTTACAAGGTTGCCACTCTTTTAGGGTTTTTGGCTTTTAGTATAAATAGCCTTAAACCAAAGGTCTTTTAAGGTTCTAAGTTCTTGCTAAGTTTTTATTGCTTTTCTCTATTTATAAGAACAAAGTTCATCATTGCATTTAAAGTTTTGCATTTGCCGTTTAATTTCTTCTCTAATCTCTCTCTTAATCATGTTTATCATCCTTTCTCTTTTTGATTTGATGGTTTCCATGAAGATGAGTGAGTTGTAACCATTAGGGTTTTAGATGTGGTAGATTAGGGGAATTTAGAGTCTTGTTTAAGGTTTGTTAGTGTTTAATTATTTTGATTCCTCTCTATTAATCTGTGTTTAGGCTAGATTTTTCTTGATCACATGAATCTAGATTTTTGCTTCATTTATGCCCACCAAGTGTTTGATGAAATGCTGATCTTGTTTAATAGAGGATTTACTGGCCTTAGCTCAAGAGATTGGCTGTCTGAGGAGTATTTTGACCTGAATAGAGTTGGTTTTGCTTGTTTTTTAATGATTCTAGCACTAATGAGAGTTAGTACTTGTTAGGATGATTAGTAAAGGGTTATTTGTCAAGAGATTGGACTTAACTTGCTTGATTGTGAACTCTATGTCTAGAAATCAGCATTGCTTGCTTGTTTGCATTATCAATGATGTTTGAAACAACCTTATCTTTCCTTTGAATTCCCCAAAGTCAATAACCACATCTAGGATCCTTCTTCTCTTTTATTGAATTTCGAATTGCTTAAGTGTTCTGTTTTTATTGCTCTGTTTTGCTCCTTATCATTGCTATTTGTTCTCTTTTGAGTTATGTTTGGTGCTTGATCACTTAGGTTAATAGTTTTAGGTGTGTAAACAACAATATTGCTTGATTTCACTTGACTTAAAGCTTTCTGCTAATAGTTCTAGTGGCATCTATTCATAACCCCATTGGATTGATAAAAACCTTATGATATGCTACACCTGATTAGTAAAACTTTGGGTGATTGACCAAGAGCCCAAAAACTAATGTATCAATTTGGTGCCGTTGCCATTGGGGTTATTGCTTGGTTCATTATAATTTATAGAATCTTTAAGATCAGGTTTTATTTGTATTTGGTTACTAATCATCTTTGACTCTCACTGCTGTTTTCAGGTGTATGAACCTTAGATTAAGAGGCTCTAGCAACTTGGTGGACTTAATTGACAACATCAACTTGCTGGACAGAGGTCAAAGGGCAAGAAGGCAACAGGAAAGACAGCAACACTTGGAGAGGTTACGGATGAATGTTCAGGAGCAACATGTTGTGGATGATATGAGGTTTCAAGGACCTCCAGGAGCAGCTGGTATTTAGGGCCAACAGGACCAGCAAGGGGTTCAAGGACAGGAAGGAGAGCAAGGTCCTAGAGGAGCAGCTCAAGCTCTAAGACCCATCAGACCTATTGGAGCTGGTGACGCCCCCAATGCTTACAACAACAGAACAGGAATCCTTCCTCTAGCTGTTCAGAACAATAAATTTGAGAAAAAATCTGGTCTGATCTCAATGGTCCAAGAAAGCAAGTTCCATGGCTTGCCTTTAGAAGACCCTTTGGATCACTTAGAAAACTTTGATGGGCTCTGCTCTCTCAGACGGATCAATGGGGTCAGTGAAGATGGTTTCAAATTGAGGATGTTCCTATTCTATCTTGTAGACAAAGCTCATCAATGGGAGAAAGACTTACCTCAGAGGAGCATCACAAGTTGGGATGAGTGCAAGAGAGCATTTCTGTCCAAGTTCTTCTCTCCTTTAAGGACTGCTAGGATAATGAATGAGATCTCTGGTTTTACTCAAAGGAACAATGAGAGTTTTGGGGAATCATGGGAGAGGTTCGAAGGGTTCACACTTCAGTGCCCACACCATGGGTTTTCACAAGCTTCGCTTCTATTGACTCTCTACACAGCCGCTCTACCTAAGATAAGAATGCTCTTGGATACTGCATCAAATGAGAACTTCATATCTAAAGATGTGGATGAAGAAATCGAGCTTGTTAAGAACCTAGCACAATCAGATGGAAATTATAATGAAGAGTTTGAAAGAAATCCTCAAGCTCCCAAGATCCTGAACTCAAAAGTATCATGCTGCAAGTGCTCCAAAATCAAATCACCACTATCTTGGAGATGAACAAAAGATTTGCTGAAGTCCACAACAAATTCGATTCAGTTAATGTGGAACTTACAAACAAGTTTGATGGCTTAGCTGCAAGGGTGAAAACCTTAGAGAACAACAAAGGAGTAGCTGCTGGACTACGCCCTCAAGGTAACCTTCCTGGAAAGTGTGAGATGATTCCCAAAGAGTATTGTCAAGCTGTTGATTCTCAAAATGCTTTCACCACTGAGGAAGATGCTATTATAGATGAGTTCTTGTCATTGCTCAATGAGGACATTGATGAGCAAAGTGAGGGGGAGGAACTTGTCCAAGTTTCTGATGCTAAAAAGGAGGTTCAAGATGAAGTGCTTCCAGTTTACCAGCCTGATATCCCATTTCCCGTAAGATTCAAGGAGCAACTAGTCAAGAAGTATGCAACTCTCTATGCTGCTCTAATGGAGATGAGAGGTCTTGATGCTGAAGAGGGTTTGAAAGAGGCACGAGCTACGGCTGGGGGATCAAAGCTTGAAGAGCTGAACATCAAGAAGCTTGGAGATCCTAGCTGCTCAAAGGTAAGACTTTCAAGAGCTGTTTATGTGATTTGGGAGCCAACATAAATCTGTTGCTATCCTCTACAGCTAATGATTTGGGTTATACCAAGTTCGAGCAAAGCAATGTGTCTCTAACCATTGCTGATGGGACTGTGAAGTCACCACTAGGAGCCTTCAAGGACGTCCCTATGCAGATAGAGGGAGTGATAATCCTAACTGATTTCCTGCTTTTGGATGTTGAAGGCAAGATCAAGAATGCCATCAAACATCAAAGACCATTTCTAGCTTCAGCAGGTGTTATCTTTGATGCCAAACCCTGTACTATGGAGCTCAGATTGAGCAGAGAGAAGGTCTTTATGTTTGATAGCAAGGGTAACAAGCTGGAGCATGAACATGCTTTCTCAATGGAGCTGAATAAGATGAAAGGAGTCGAAAAGAACTGTCCAGAGTTTGAGGGCTACCAAGGAGAGAGTTTTGATGGTTGTTGCTTGTCAAGACTGTTTGATGAACCCACTGAAGAGGAGGTCCTCCAAGTGGTTAGTTTAGAGAAGCTGAATGATATTGTGCTGGTTATTGAAAATGGAGAGGTGGTTTTGAAACCATATGGCTCAAGGAATTGTGAGGTTTGCTACAAGATGGTGCAAGAGGGGAAGTCCAAGCCTTTTGCTGAGTTCAAGCTGAATGGAGTCCCCACAAGAGTCAAGGGGAGCAAGACACCACCAAGAAGTTCCAAGACTCCTTCTCCCTACCTCCACTAAAGAGGTAACCAAAGTCAAGCTACGTGATATTAAACAAGCATACTTGGGAGGTAGTCGCATGATATTCTTTGTATATATTATGCTTTTTAGTTTTATGTTTATTGCATTTTAGTGTTCTTAAAATCAGGAGTTTGGATTGGGGAATGAGAAGATGTTTGGGGAACCAAAATAAGTGCCTTCTGGTTAACATCAATCATCAACATCGATCATGCCAGATCGATATTGGTTCCATCGGTCATGTCCATCGATAAAACATTATCGAGGTTGTAGAACCAGAAGTGCACCGGGCAACCACATCGATAACTTGTGATCGATGTGGGAAAGGAAGTGTCAGAAAAACTAACATCGGTCATGAACATCGATCAAGGTGATCGATGTAGATCTCATCGATCAAGTACATCGGTCACCAGTGATTGATGTAAACTGACCGGTAGTTTGAAGGATTACATCGAGCAAGAGCATCGGTTAAGCTTGCTCGATGTGCCAACATCGATCACTCACATCGGTCAAGGAGTGATCGATGTGAATGGGCAGGAGGTTCTGGAGTCAGCATGGATCAGCAGCATCGATCAAAACTGATCGAAGCCAACCACATCGATCACTCACATCGGTTAAGAGTGATCGATGTGGTCAGCGAGGTATGAACTGAAATTTTCAAAAAATTTCCCTCTCTTTGTTTGGAGCCAAGGGAGTTTGAATTTAAATTTTTTGGCTCTTCCCTGCCATTCTGACCCACTTCTGAGCACTTTTGGTTTTGTCCCCCAGTCGTTAGATTCCTTATGTTCCCTCTTAGGTTCTATATAAACCATCTAACTACTCTTCACTCTTCACATTTCACATTCTCTCTTCTATCACATAAGCCACTAAATTTCTTAGCTATTTCTCTCTTATATTTGTCAGTTCAAAGTGCTTAGAAGTCTTAAACGGTTTGCTTTCTTAAACTCTTCATCACTTGTTCTTATGCTTTGAGCTTATTTAAAGTTTTTGAATCTTTTGCATTAAGAACTAGTATTGATTAGTTTAAAGTGCTTGTTTTTGACTTTTGCATGGTGGAATTTGTTAGTTTAAGCAAGTAGAATGTTTAGAGTTGTTTACTGTTCATAAATCTAATAGCTTGCTTGCTTTAAATTCTCTTTACATAATCTTTTTTCATTTTGTTTAAAGGCCACCATGCTAGGATCCATGTGCATAAATGGTGAAAAATTTGCTTAGAACTCTAGCATGCTTATGATTTTTTCTCTTAAATTCTCTTAATTCTTTAGAGGTTTGCCTTGTTTAAATGCTAGTTAAGCCTCTCTTATATATGAGAATTTTGTTTTTTAAGAGCTTTAAATAATTGATTTTCAACTTTTGTTCCTATACTCATTAGATCTTCAAGCTTTGATCTTGTAGGTATTATGGGGAGAACCAAAAAAGCTGGTGGAAACAAAATCCAAGTACCTAAGAAGAAGGCACCTCTTGCTGCACTTACAATCAAAGACAAGGGCAAGGATGTTGCTGAAGGAAATTTCTCTAAGGCTGCTGAAAAAAGAATAGTGGAAGGAAAGGCTACTAAGTCCAAGGATAAAGGGAAGGGCAAGGCTGTGGAAGAAGCCCCAAGCAAGGAACCAAGTGCAAGAGAACTTGTGGAGCTCTTCAGCCAATGCAAATTCAAGGCTAAAAGATTCCCTTGTGCCTCTACTATGAAGGCACTTGGCCTTTATGAAGATTGCAAGAAAAGCTTTGCAGAAATGGGGCTTGGCAGTTTCATGGAATTTGGCGCTCCCTTCCATCAGCATCTCACCTTTCACTTCCTCTCCACCATTCACGTGGTGGGTTATGAAAAGACTGAAAGAGATGATGAAGATGGCTGGATATCCTTCAAGCTTGGCAAGATGAAGTTCAGAGCAACATTTAGAGAGCTTTCTACTCATCTTGGCATGGACTTTTATCCTCATAAGAAATCTCACTTCAAGATCCGTAAGAGGGAGCATGCCTTGCTATGGGAAGTGATTGGGATTGGCAAAGATACTCCAGGAGTCACCAAGAACCAGATTCTAAGGCATCCAGCTGTGAGATATGCTCACAAAGCACTTCCAAACACCTTTTTGCAAGAAAGGTGACAACCAACATCACATCAAGGGAGATGGACATCATCTTCTATGGGATACAGAAGCTGGTGCGCTCTAGCAAGTGTGGAAAGGCTATCAACAGGCCAGACGAATGGCCTTACTATGTGACTTTTCTCTTGGAACAGCTCCTTACTTATAGGAGCTGGATCTTAAACAAGGGAAAAAGGGAGAGGAACCCTTAGCTTCATATAGGAGGTATTATGACAGCAATCATGATGGCTAGTGGAGTAAACCTTGATGAGCATGAAGCAGATGCTTTGCCACCCCTATGGATGGATCATAGCTACTTGAGGAGGAGTCATTTCCTAGGAAAGAGTATCCAAGGGAAGCACATCCACCAGTTTCTCAAGCCAACAAAGGAACAAGCTATGGTTCTCCTTCCAAACCCACAGCATAATTCCATCACCATGAAGAGCAACATAGACTTTTTCCCTGAAGCTGAAGAGACTAGTAAAGATGAGGCACATGAAGAAGATGATGTTGGCGCTGAAAGTCAAAAGGATTCCCAAGATGAAGAGCAAGATGAGGATGAGTTGCTGGAATACAATACCTAGAGGTTTCCTTTCAAACCTCATGAGGTTCCACGCTAAGGAAGCTCTCTGAATATGCCCTTGACCGCATCAAGAAACTCCAAAGGTGGTGTAAATGGCAAGATAAGACCATAACGAAGCCTGTGAATCTGGTCAAAGGGAAGTTCAAGAAAAACAAGTCTGCATCAAAAAGAGCGTCCCAACAGAGCCATGGCCATGAGTGTACTTCACACTATGAAGAGCAAGTGCAGCAGGAAGAACCTAATGAAGAAGACGAAGCAATCTGGATGCCCCAAGGGAGACATTCCTTCCAAGTGCAACAATCTGATCAATAAGCAGCTTGAGAACCTTCAAAGGCTTCAACCTATGAGCCTAGGTCCCAACCACCATCAGCATGGGAAGCGCCAGCTTACTCTCCTTATGCGGTTAAGACAACATGGCAAGAGTGGGACTCTCAACGTAATCCAACTCAAGTACAAGCTCATTCGCCAAGTTCGGTTCCTCCACAACAACCAGCAACTTCTTCACAAAGAAACAAGAGGAGGGCGAGTCAGTCTCCACAACCAGCAACATGAGGATCATTCCAAGATCCAGGAGAGACTGAGGAACTCTCTTACACATCCCACCACTCCTCCCATCACAACTAAGGTACCACATCCTTCCATTATATATACCATTGCATTTTTTTTTAAGTTTCTGTTTTTATTTTGTTGTTGCCTCTCTCTCTTATTCCTTTTATTACACAAGAGACTTTGTAATTTAAGTGTGGGGGAGAGATTTGGGGTTTGACATTGTTTGTTCTTTTCTTAGTTTTTCATTTCTTTCATCTTGGAGTCACATGCATTCATGCATATATATAAGAGCATAGAAACATACAAAACAGAAACGAAAATTTTAAAAAAGAGAGCATATTGTTGCATTTCATTTGCTTAAGTTTGAGTCTAGTGTTTGCAGATATGTTGCATTGTATTTGCATAGGGCATAATGATGAATTCTCCTCAATCATTTGATCTCTCAATCATTTGATCAATGAATGGTAAAGGGTAAAATCTTTTCTAGAGGCTGAGTTCAATTTCCTATAATCATTGCACATCCTATGTCCTGTTATAGTTCTTGTTGGGATGAGCTCATCTTTATCATTCTTAACAACTGTGATTCCTCCTTTCTTAGGCACAACATGGACTGGTGAGACCAAGGTACTGTCTGAGATAGAATAAATCACGCCTGCTGATATATCATGGTTTTTATGGTTTTTAACCATGATATAAGTCCTTTTTATTGAGTCTTTTTGGTCTTTTTAGAGTCCTAGAAGAGTCTTTGCAGGTTATAGCATGTCTGGAGCATAATTGGAGATTTTGGAACCTTTTGGAGCATTCTGAGTTGAAGCCACGAAGTACCAAGCTTGAAGCAGAAAAGTATCCCATATGGTGACGATCGTCACCCCACTGGTGACGCTCGTCACCCAGATAGGAAGGAGCGTGGCTATTTGTTAAAAGTATCAAGAAGAATTGCAGAACTTACCCAGAAGTTTCCTTTATTTATATGAAGACCCCAGATCATGTTTAGCCCCTATTTATTAGGTTTTTCAGCCATTCTTTTGGCAGATATCTTGTATCTTATTATTTTTGAGAGCTTTAGAGAGAGATCTGTAGAAGAGCTTTTGGAGAGACAAATCAGACTCCTTCAGAGCAGATTTTGAACTCCTTTATTTCTACTTCTTATTTCTTTTATGCAATCTATTCTTTTCATGATGTTTTCTCAAATCACCATGTCTGAGTAGTTTGTTAGTTAAGTTAGGGCTTTTCAAACGTTGAAGAAGAGTTTGTAGAATTGCTAAAAACTTCTAGGAAATTCATTGGTTCTTCATCTGTGCTTGCATTCATATCGATTTCTTAGACACATCATCTGGATTTTGAAACCCTAGGTTTTTGATAGATGTGAGAGCATTATTAATCACCTGAACTAGTATTAGATGAGCAAAACGCCCTAGTACAAAGAGATTTGGCTTAGGAGTTTTGTGAACAATTGAACCTGATCATTACTGCATGTTTAGGTTGTTAGGGTTTGCAAAGAGATTTGAAACTCTGTGACTTAGACATAGATAACTTCTGCAATGAGAATTGATTAGTTATATCTTTGCGATTCATGTTCAAGACGGTTTTAATTCATTCCTGATTGCATGCATTCTACACTCTCGGATCCAACCTGCGAACTGTCCTGACTTAGCGCCTTTAGCCTTCTGAACTTTAAGAACAAGCATAAAAACGCCCTCTTGCATTTATTTTACGGTTTTGCATTACATTCATTACTTATCGCTTAGCTTAATCTGAATCTATAATCGCTAGTGTGGTTTACATACTCCCTTGGGATTCGATAACCCCTTGTACTACAACTGCTTTTGCTGTGCTCTTGCAGTAGTTTTATTTGGGTAAAACCTGACCCTATCACCTGCATCAAGGAGTTTTAGGATTTCTTTCTTTACAATTTCCTTATGATTTGGGTTTAATCTCCTTTGGGGTTCAATGGAAGTTTTTGTCTCATCCTCTAAATGAATCTTGTGAGTGAAAATATTAGGAGATATGCCATTGATATCATCTAGTGAATACCCAATGGCTCTCCTAAACTTTCTCAACTCCTTAACAAGAGCGCAGGTTTCATCATCATTGAGGTGTTCATTGACTATCACAGGATAGGTTTCATTAAGTCCAAGAAATACATACCTTAGGCCTTTGGAAAGTGGTTTGAGGTCTAGCTTGGGTTCCTTTAGCTCGCTCCAATCTTCATCTCCATGATGTGCTCCTGGTTTGCTATCCTTAGATGCACTAGCTTCTCGACTTATTGAACTCACAACTTCCCTCCTTAACTTGATAAACGGCTCATGGTGAGTGTCCAGCTTAGCTTCCTTCAACAGCTGCTCATACTCTGTTGTTTCTTCACTCAAATACCCATACTCTCCTGGTTCTTTAGTTAATGCTGCGCTCAGATGATCCTTTTTGTGCAGCTCTTCTATTAATTCAGTTCTCAGGTCTTCCATGATATCCACGATGAAGATCTGCCCTTCTATCTTGGGTTTCTTCATGACCTCGTTTATGTCATACCTAAGGATCATATCCTTTCTCAAGTGCAGCTCAATCTTGTCTCCATTCACATCTATAACTGCTCCAGTGGTGGCAAGGAAGGGTCTTCCAAGTATCAAATGATCTTTTGGATCAGCATCAAGCTCCAAAACAACAAAGTCAGTGAGGACTTCAGTACTCCCAACTCGGACAGGAAGGTTCTCAAGCAATTTAATGGGATGTCTAACAGAGCGGTCATCAAGGACAAGAGTTTTCCTCCTTGGTCTAAAACTTGTGAATCCTAGGCGCTTGGCAGTAGTAAGAGGCATCCGACTGACACTTGCTCCAAGATCACATAAGCAATTGTTGATTGTGAGAGGTCCAATGGAGCATGGTAAAGTGAAACTTTCAGGATCTCCTAGCTTCTTTGGTGGAGGAAACTGCTGTATGATGGCACTAGCTGTTTACCACTCCTAGTAGTGATTTTTTGTACAGTAGGTGGCGGTTGTTGTTGAACTGTAGTAGAGGAGACCTTGTTGGCCTTAAGCATAGCAAGCTCATCACTGACTTTCTCGAACTCCTGTAGTAGATTAGCATGCATTACCATTGTGTTTTGTTGACCTGCAAGTAGCTACTCAAGCAGCTTAGATGTGGTTGTGTCAGGTGTAGATGGTGGTGTAGTTGAAGGACTATGGATATCCTGGATTGGTGCAGCGGCTACTTGATGTTCAGGCACAAACTCGGTTGCATACATACTCTCTTGAAGTGATTCATGTCAAGGTGCAAAGCTATGATGCTGTTGAATGGGAACACCAAGCTGGTTGTATAATGGAGTACTCTCCCTTTGGTTTATTTGACGGTTGTAAGCATTGTATCTGTCATAGCTTGTATCCTGGTAAGGCTCATGATGCACATCTTGTTGTTGCTGCACATAGTATGCTTCAGCTTCGAAGTTGTAAGCATGGCCAAGAGCTGACTTCTTCTCCTTAACTTGTGGTGATGGATGCAGAGACTTCTGAAACAACAAGTCTAGATTAGCAATAATTACAATCACATCCTGTTGTGTCTGGAGAAAAGAACCATCAGCACCTCTCTTGTAGGTATCCTCATGCTCATCCACGTAGTTTCCATTGCTTATTGCAAGGTTTTCAATCAGCTGCAAACCATTCCCAACACTTGTACCCAAGAAGTGGCTGTTACTGGCTGTGTCTAACTGCATCTTGTGTTCTGATTTCCGCTGTTTTTAGTTGTTTTGCTTTTGTTCTATTCCTTGCCTTGCATTTTAAGATATTGTATTTAGCATTCATTTTGGTTCTTGCACTTCCATTGCTTTGTTTACCTTAGTCCTGTTGCATCTAGATCATTTCTTTGTTATTTTCTGTTGCATTTAGTTTCTTTGCATTGCAGTTACTGGCTGTATACTTAATAGATGAAAATAACCCTTATAAAAAAAGAAAATTAATTGTCATTTACAAAACTATAATATCTTATGTCATAACCAATAATCTGTTTTATATACAATAATTAGAGATATTTTAAGGCTTCAAACTGAACTGGATGATCTTAAAACTATGTTCTTTAAATGTGTTTGATACGCATTAATAATTAGGAAAAGTACACAAAAAACGAATGAGAAATTATCTATATTAATGCTAAAGAGCACTATGAAAAATATGTGTTTTTTTTTCTTTTTGGCTTTCCAATCAGATCAAGTATGTTATATTTTAAATCTATACGTAACTCAGCCGAAAATGATAACCATTAGAAAACAAAACTTATGATACAAACTAAAAACAAAAGTACCAGTCAACCAAAATTTAGATTTCTCTGAAATACAACATGAATATAAAGATTTTATTGTCGAAGGTGATTCGTAGAATATGTTGATGATTCAGAAATGAAAACAGAAATTAGATAAATCGCTGAAGAATTAAAATCTTATAGATATTGTGATAACATTTTCCACATATCATTTAAATGATAAATAAAAATTCATAAAAAGATGAAAAGTTACATTTTTAAAACTTTCCAGTAATAAAAAACACTGTTAATTTGCTTGAAATTTTAAGCATATAGACAAAATAGATAAAAACACAAATGAGAAAAACAGTAGTGAAAACTTCAACTTTTGTGTTTATTTCATAATCAAATTGCTAAGACACTGAATTTGGTAGAAGCCTTTTTCTCGGACATTGGAGCAACCGCAAGATCTTTATTACGTTTCGCATATTGAGAAATTGATAGAATCACTATTAACACTACTAAGATGTACATACACAATATTTGTTCGTGTGTACTCATTTTTTCCTATTGATACATATTGTATTTGAGTTTGTGATTACTATGATGACTTTCTTGAGTGTATTTATAAATTGTGAATGATTATGACATTTTTAGTATATGATATATAGTGTAGTTTCTGGTTTTTTTGTACATGTTTGTATAATTTTATTATAATTATACCTTTTTGAATAAAATATTTCATATATAGCATCAGTTACATATACAATGTATATGCATTTCGTAAATAAATTAATTTAGATTTTTTCATGATTATATATTTACTTTTTATTCAAAAAATTACATTTTGAATTTATAAAACACCGAAAAGTCTAGAATGTACATTTTTTTATTTTACAATAAATATATGGTTAGTGTTACTTTTTTTTATTAACTATTCAAAATTATATATCAAAAACTTGAAGAAGCTATATGAATTAAACAATATACAAACATAAGTATAAAAAAGAATTACCAAGCTATGAAGGGTAAGTTTTTAAATTACATCATAAAGTAGAGAATTTATGTTTGTCTGTAAGAATTAAGATGAGTTTCAGATTCACAGGTTTTTATATTCTGTGTTTTAAATCTTAAATTATTAAACTAAATACTAACAAGTTCATGATCAATGTTCGATGTAGTACAAGCTAAGCAAAACCAAATCTACAAAGGTGAAAAGTGAAGATGTAAATGAAACAGTTAAATGAGGAGTTGGGTTCTTTGAGGAAATCTTTGGGGTTCTGAATAGATCAAACAAGAATTAAAAACAAATCAAACATGACTATGCTTACTTTCCCTAAACTTAAATCACGATTTTATGATTTACCTACTTTTTTAAACTAAAACTAGTATGGTTTAACTATTTTGTATCTTCTGGCGCAATCAAACGTACAATATTTGGTCGAGTTCTTTATAATGCCCACGACACGCCGTAAGTATGCTTTTGGTATCTTACGACGTGACTGCTTGCCTATTCCAAATGGTAGCAACTTTAAATAATCATAATATCAGTTTCTATTTAGCAATTCTACATTCATCTGATAAGAACAAACTTAAAACAAAAGAACATCCTAGAATATGATTATAAAAAACAGTTAATTAATTTCCCCATTGATTAACCCTTTAGAAACCTAATAAAAATATCTACTATAACATGAAATGGATATGCAAAAACAAGATGAATAAATGCATTGTAAATAAAAAAAAGTAAGAAGCATGACCGTTCAAAAAACAGATCTATATAACTAATAGAGCTCCTAATGAATGTCCGGAGAGAGTTCACACCTTCAAGTCTATGGTAGCTGGACAGATGATAGGAATCTATGCATAAACCTAACTATGTATAGATCTTCAGATCTTCTTTGGTTTTTCATATTGTTTCCTAAAAGTATTAGCAAGTGGGCCCGAGCGGGCATTATCTGAGTCATTTGTTGTTAGCTAGCAGTCCGGTTGGTCAGCAGCCAATGAAATGGTTTCTGAAAGACAGCTGGGAATTAGCATAATGGTGGGAAGATATCTGATCTGTCACTGAGCTTTTGACTGTCTGATTAAACGGAGATTCTTGTTCTTTATGTAACTTGGAATCCAACCATTTGAACTTGTTTTCAAATCTGCTGTCATTCTTCTATGAATATGAATCTGCTCTATGTTTAATTGTCTTTATGCTTTATTGTATTGTTCAAAGAGGATGGTTAATTCTCTCAGCTTCTTGAAACCGAAGAGTTTGATTAATGAAAAGAAAGTGTTGAGCAAAAAAAAAAACTAAACTAGTTGATCTCAAAATTATGTTCTTCAAATGTGTTTGATATGAATCAATAAACAGAAAAATTACACAAATAAACGAGTTATAAATTATAGATATTAATGCTAAAGAGATATCTTCTTTTTGTTTTGGCTTTCCAAAAAGATCAAGTATGTTTTGTTCCAAATTCACAGATAACTCAACCAAAAAAGATTAATATCTGAAAGCAGAAATTATGATACAAACTCAAAGAAAAGTATTAGTCAAGCAAAATTTAGATTTCACTGGAATACAACATGAATATCATGATTGTATTGTTAAAACTGTATAATAAAATATCGAGTTAAATATCTATCTTGATGATTCAGAAATGAAAATAGAAATTAGATCGATCGCTGAAGATGTAAATTCCCGTATAGATTGTAAAATAGTTTTCCACATATCATATAAATGATAAAAAAACAATATATATAAAGATACGAAAGGCTACATTTTTAAACTTTCAAATAATAAAAAAGCATCGTTAATTTTCATGTAATTTTAGGCATATAGACAAGATAAATAAACAACGGCTCCGATTGGTAACACAATTTTCTTATTATGGAACTGCAGAATATATTTTTTAACACGATTGGATAAATTATACAGAATGGCGGATTGGCGGATTGGCAGAGTATAATTATTTAAAAATAATTTATTTACTATATATATTATAAAAAATAAAATATTAATAATTCAATCAACTATTATAAAATGATATAATTCTTATTGAAATTTTTTAATAATTGTTTTCAAAATAAAAATGTATATAAAAATTTTAAAATATTGCAAACCTTAAATAATAGATATAACTTTATCACTAAATAATTTTTTGTAAAAGTAAATTATTTATTTTTATTTATTTAGATAATAAAATATAATAAGTTATATAATTAAATAATATAAAATTTGATTCCATTAATAATCTACGTCAAACCCACTTTTCCGTTTAATGAAGATTTCTTTATATTTTTTGTAAACAAAAACATAATTCCGCAGATATTGCGTTTTTGTGTTTTTCTGCAGGTTTTTCTGATTGGCAAAATTCTTGCGTTTTTGCGTTTTTCTGCCATTCTGTGATTCTGCAAGTATTACCAATGAGAGCCAACAAATGACCAAAAAAGTGGTAAAAAATTCTATTTTGTGTTTGTTTCATAATCAAATAGCTAAAAGTTTATAGATCATGATTTTTATTATAAATAAATTGATAAACAATTATTATTGTTACACAAAATAATAATAATTAATGAAAACGTGATTAACTGTCTATGTCTATTACTTTACATGAAACCTTAATCATAACATGATAGACAAAACTCATAGGAAACAAAATCCCAAAACAATCTTGTGTAACACCCAGTAGAACAGAGCAGTAATCTCTTGTGATATTTCTGAGCTTTAAATGTTTCACTGCATCTACACAATTAGGAATTTCTATTGTCTCTCTTACACAAGACACTGGATTTGGTAGAAGCTCTTTCTCAGACATTGGAGCAAGTGCAAGATCTTTATTTCCTTTCGCATATTGAGAAATTGATAGGATCACTATTAGCACTACTAAGATGTACACACACAATCTTTGTTTCAATCCACTCATCTTTTCTTATTGATACAAATTGTATTACAGTTTGGGATTACTATGATGACTTTGTTGACTTTATAAATCAGGTATGGTAATGACATTTTTAGTAGCTGCTATGTATTGTACTTAATTTTCTTTGATTTTGTAGATGCTTGTATCAATATTGTTATAAGTTCTTATCTTTTTGAATAAAACATTTCATATATAGCATCAGTTACATATAGTATGAATACACATATCGAAAATAAACCCATTTATTTTTTTCATGATTATATATTCACTTTTTTCTTTTTCATAGAATCGTATTTTTAGTCTTTAAAACACTAAAAAGTCTAAAAGGTACATTTTTTATTTTGTAATAAATATGTAGTTAGTGTTATTTTATTTTCATTAAATATTCAGAATTATATAGCAATCATATAAAGAAGGTATATGAATTAGACAATATAGTAACATATATATTAAAAAGAATTACCAAGGTATGAAGTGCAATAATTTTTCAAAAAAAACATCATACAATAAAAAATTTATGTATATCTATAAAAATCAAGACGAGTTTCAGATTCCAAGGTTTTTATATTCGGTGTTTCAAACTTTAAATTGTTATCCAAAATCCAATCAAGTACATGCATAATGTTCGATGCAGTACTAGCAAAGCACAAACGAAATCTAGAAGGATGGAAAGTGAAGATGTAATTGAGAACGCTAAATGAGGCACTGGTTCTTCGGAGAAATCTTTGGGGTTCTAACTAGATGGAACAGAAATTAAAAGCAAAGCAAATATGACTAGGCTTACATTCCCTAAACTTGAATCATGATTTTATGATTTACCTACTTTCGTAAACTAATACGAGTGTAGTTTACCATTAAATCTTTATTCTGAATGATTTGTTGACAGTTAATTGCATTTATGTATACTTTATAGATGAAAACAACTCACATTAAAACAAAATTACTTGTCATTTACAAAAGTATACCATCTTTTATCGTAACTAAATATTCTGATTTATATGCAGTATTGAGAGATATTTTTGGGATTCAAAATGAACTAGTTGATCTTAAAATTATGTTTTTCAAATGTGTTTGATATGAATCAATGAGTGATTTACATTTAAAGGTAATTTTGAGTTTTATTTTACACTCAAAGGTACTTCTAATTATTAGAGGACGTTGCCTCATTTTCTCTTTAATTGACACCCTAAAAATTTCAGAAAAATCCTCAACATAGTGTGGTCACTTTTTGGATGTTTATCGACAATCTGAAATTGTGCACAGTCAAGGTTCAACGAGAATCAAAACAGACACTGAAATTGGTGAGTTCACTATGAAATTGAAATCCGATTGGAGAGAAACAAAAAGTGTTGCAAGGTGATGTTCTATGTCGATCTATAATTTTGTGTTTTTGAAAATCTGTGAACATAAGTAATCGCCAAAAGTTTTTGTTTTCTTCTCCGAAAGAATGACCCCCAATCAAGAGTGAGTGATAGCTTTGGGCTTTTTTGGAGGGATTTAGCGATTGTTTCCATGTTGTTTGGAGATTGCTATTGGGATGAATTGGAGAAATCAAACAGATGATTAAGAGCATGGAGAAGAAGAGTGAGCAGTGTAAAACAAATATTTTATAGATAAGTGATAGCTTGTTATATTAGAGCATTTTAGGCTGCATTTTATGAATCTTTTCCCTTATTTTTGTATATTAGTTTAGCACTTTAGTCTCATTTACACTTAGAATCAATATTGCATGAATTTAGTTTAGGATTGCATACATATACATATATTTGCATGTTTATGGTGATTCTCAGGTGCTTTTGGAGGTTCTTGGGGTTTGGGGAGGAGATGAAAGCAGCTCATGTTCGAAGAAATATCAGAGAAAGAGATTTGCCAAGTCTGGTCCTATATCGAGATGGAGCATCGAGCAAAACCTCTGTGGAGTCTGCCCGATACAAGCCAAAATGCATGAAGGAGAGGACTGGTTCATCGACGCCTAAGGCACGGTCTACATCGAGGTGCTGTATCAAGCAGGGGAAGCATGCACAAGTGATGTTATTGCATATTGCATACATTTTGCATACTCATTAGTTAGTTTTTCATGCATTTGTATCATGTTTTAGGTTAGATTGCATCACTTAGGGTCCTAGAGCATTCTTGCATCAGCATATGCATTTTTTTTGCATTTTGCATCACATTCAGGTTGTTTCTGGCTGCTTTGGAGTCATGGAGGTTCGTGGGCGTGTGGAGGCTGATGTAGCAGTTTGTGGGAGCTCGGAAATATGCTAAGGACCAGTGATCGAGGAGCAGATCGAGCATGGCCGGTCGATCTAGGAGCTGATCGACCAGAAGATCGAGACAACTAGGCGATCCAAGGAGAATGATCGAGACGGAGATCGAGTGAAGCAATCGATCAATCGGTACGGACGTAAATGAAGCCATGCAGAGCGAGAGCCAGATCGAGTACACCACTCGATCCACCCGAAGATCGATACCGAGATCGGATGCAACACTCGATTTGCCGATGAAGATCGAGACCCGGATCGAGCCGAAGGCACGATGCCCGGATGTGATCGAGAGAACCACTCGATCCAGTGGTCGATTTCTGTCCTTTCAACCGTTTTTGGCTGTTAGCGAAGGGGGGACCATTGGCTTGTTTGGGCATTTTAGGCAAGGCGGCGAGATGCTTTTTCGATAACTTTTAGATCCTTATCCTTTTCTTTCATGTTTTCTCTCTCGTTTTACGAAGAGCACCATTGTTGAACTCGTTTTCCTTTGAAGCTTTTGTATTCGAATCTTTATCGTTTAATCCAGTTTTTCTTTCATGTTTATCGTCTCGTTTCTTCTGCTTTGCTTGATTTACTCTATGTGTAGCGAGTAGTTTACTTTGGGTTCGGGGTTGAGAGGATTAAGGGGTAGAAAGGGTTTGATCTTGGTTTGTTTTCTAAACGTTTTAAAGGCTATCTCTTCTAAGGTGTTGAAAGCTTAATGCTTGAAGACTCTCACGCCAAGAGCTTCACGATCCGAGAGGTTCCTTCCCAAAAGCCATGGAAGTTTGGGGGACTAGTTAAGCCATTACTTGAAATCTGTTTTCCTTGCCTTTCGACCTCTCTTTCCACCAAAAGCCATGGGTTTGGAGGAGAGGATGAAAGAGTGATCTATACCGAAAGCCACGGATAGATCTTGTTTTGTTTTCAAGGCTTAGAGATCCTCACCAAGTGAGTCGATCTAAAGTTTCAAACCCAAGATCGATCCTTTGAAACCCTTTACATGATCATTAGATTTGTTGTTCTTACGGTTTTAGACGCGATCGATCGTTACTGCTCGATCTAGTGGTCGATCTTGTGGTCGATCCACTAGTCGAATTTTAACAATTCGAAGCTCTTTCCTTTAATTAATCTGTTTGTCTCTCGTGGTAGTTGTTTCCTTTCTAGTATTTTTAAAATAGGTTTCACACTTTTTAGGTTGCTGCATCTAGTTCTTTGATATTTTCCCATAAACTGTCTCATTTTTGCTTAGATTTGCTTGGGACCTTGCATTCTCTGTGCATTCTCTATCTCCTAGAAGTGGATTGACACTCTCCTGCTTGCCTTACTACAACATTGCGTGCATTAGAGTTTTGATAACCTCTCTGCTGCATAACACGAGCTAAGAAACCGTTTATCAAATGGCACCGTTGCCATTCTAGGAGTGTTTAGAGAACATAGAGATTTGGGTCTTAACAAAGACTAAGTCTTTACCTTTTTCAAGTTACTAATACATCTACTCTCAAACGTGTGTTTTCAGGTACATGAATCTTCGTTCAAGGGGAGACAACAATCTTCTATAACCCTTAGACAACATTCATCAACTTGGTCACTCACGGCAAAGGAGACTCAGGGAGCAAACAAGAGCCTTTGAGGAGATTGTTTAGCACGGCTTGGTTAACTTTGAAGACATGGCTGAACACGAGCATCCAGAAGGACCTCCTCCAGCAGCACGGGGCAATGGAAACCCCCAACACGTGGCTAGACCCCCGAGGATCATAGGAGCCGGTGATACTCCCAATACCCACCACAATAGGTTTGGGATCACTCCTCCTCCGTTACAAAACAATAACTTCGAGATCAAGCCATGTTTCATCTCCATGGTGCAAAACAACAAGTTCCACGGCTTAGCAATGGAAGACCCCTTGGAGCACTTGGACAATTTCGAGCAAGTATGTGGGATGATCAAGATCAATGGCATATCCGAAGATGCTTTCAAGCTGCGTCTCTTCCCCTTTTCACTCGGAGACAAAGCTAGACATTGGGAGAAGACCCTCCCACAAGGCACCATCACATCATGGGCTGAGTGTAAGAAGGCCTTTCTCTCAAAGTTTTCTCAAGCACCAGGACAGCTCGGTTGAGAAGCGAAATCAGTGGTTTCACTAAAAGGAACAACGAGACATTCAACGAGGCAATGGAGCATTTCAAAGATTACACGATCCAATGTCCTCATCACGGGTTCAGCGAGGAGACACTACTCAGTACCATATACCGTGGAGCTTCACCAATGACCCGGTTGTTGCTTGATACAGCTAGCAAAGGGAACTTCCTCGATCAAGAGGTAGAAGAGGGTATGGAGCTGATAGAAAACCTGGCGTTGAGTGATGGAAACTATGCCGAGGATTATGACCGAGCACCAAGAGGATCAGAGTTAGAGTCTCACAAGAAGGAGCTCAAATCGTTGCATGAGAAGATTGACAAGTTGGTATTAGCTAATCAGAAGCATGTTCACTTTGTTGGTGAAGCTGATGAAAACCAAGAGGAGTTAGAGCTAAGCCAAGAAGAAGCAAATTGGGTAGCCGGACAGAACAACTACAAGTCTCAAGGCTACAACCAAGGCTACCAGAAGAACAACCTCTCTTACCGAAGCACCAATGTAGCCAACCCTAAAGATCAAGTGTACCATGCTCAACAAGCTAAGCCTTTCATCCCTTACAATAAAGGTTTTCAACCGAGTGGTGGTTTCCAAGGTCAAGGGCAAAGCAACTTCCAAGGGCAACAACAACACAACAAGGGTTATACTCCTAACTACCCTCCGGGCTTTACACCTCAGCAACAACAACCGATGCAACAACAAGTTGATCCGGTTCAAGCTATGTTTCAACAGCTAATACAAGGGCAAGCTTCAACCAACCAGAAGTTCGCTGAAATGAACACTCAGCTAGATTCATCTCTAACCGACTTCTCCACTCAAATCACCAACCTAAACAACAAGATCAAGCAGCTGGAGAATGGAAAAGCAAGCACGAGTGGTCAGAACAGTCTTCTGGGAAAGTGTGAGCAAAATCCCAAGGAGTATGCCAATGCTATAACGTTGAGAAGCGGCAAAGAGCTCGAACCTCCGGTCTCTACCAAGAACAACGAGGACGTTGTAATTCAAGAGGGGGAGGGTAAACCTTTGGCTGATGATGATGAGATAAACATTGACAACGTTTGGATCCAAGGGCCGAGGAGAGGAGATAAGGCAGTAGCCGAGAAGAAAGCTGAGCAGACCACCAAGGAGAAGAACTCTTATGTGCCCCCACCTTACGTACCGAAGTTGCCATTCCCCGGTCGTTTCAAAAAGCAGCTAATAGAGAAGCATCAGATCCTTTTTGAGAAGCACCTGAGAGACGTGGAGATTAAGCTGCCTCTTGTAGACTGTCTCGCTATGATGCCCAAGTGCGCCAAGTTTTTCAAGGACACCCTTGTGAAGAAGAACAAAGAAAGCAAAGAGGTACTTGTACTAAGTGAAGAGTGTAGTGCGGTTATTCATAAGGAGATAGTGCCTAAGAAGCTGGGAGACCGTGGAAGCTTCACTATACCCTGTGCTTTGGGTGATCTCGGGGCTAGCATAAACTTGATGCCTCACTCCGTGGCTAAGAAGCTTGGTTTCACTCGGTTTAAAGACTGTCGGATCTCATTGGTGCTAGCTGATAGGAGTGTGAGGCTACCAGTGGGGCTGCTTGAAGACTTACCGGTGCGAATCAGTGGTGTGAACGTACCTACAGACTTTGTAGTGTTGGAGATGGACGAGGAGCCTAAAAACTTGATAGGGTCAGGTTTTACCCAAATAAAACTACTGCAAGTGCACAGCAAAAGCAGATGTAGTATAAGGGGTATCGAAATCCCAAGAGAGTAATGCAGACTACACTATCGAATATAGATTCGGACTAAGCTAAGCAAAATATGATGTATGTAATGCGAATGAATAAATGGAAGTAAGCAAACGAATGTGTGAAGTTATCTAAGTTCAAGAAGATTAAAAGCGCTAAGCCAGGGTAATTCGCAGGTTTGAATCCAAGAATGTATGATGCAGGAAATCAGGAATGATTAAGAACCGTTTTAAACATGAATCTCTAATGCATAACTAATCAATTTTCATTGCAAAAGTTATCTATACCTAGATCACAGAGTTTCAAATCTCTTTGTAAACCCTAACAACCTAAGCATGCAGGAATGATCAGATTCAGTTGTTTACAAAACTCCTAAGCCAAATCTCTTTGCACTAAGTTGTTTTGCTCATCAAATACTAGTTCAGGTTATGAATAATGCTCTCACATATATTTAACAACCTATGATTTTCGGATTCCTAGATGATGTGTCTCAGAAGTTCGATTTCAAGCAAGCAGAGATGAAAAACCATAAGATATTCCTAACAGAATTGCGATTCTATAATCTCTTCATCAACCTTTGAAAAACCCTAACTTAACTAGCAGATTACTCAGACATGATTATGAGATCACAAAACATAACTGAATAAAATTGCATTAAGAGAAAAGAGTAAGAAACATAACTGAATAAGTGAGGAGACAGGGTCATGAATGCATCATTCTTTGAACTTAAACTTTTAAAAACTACATCAGAAAAGATCAAAGAGAGACTGTATCTTAACCTTATTGTCAGTGCTTAAAGAGAGAATCAAGATCAATAAGAATCAATCACCAAGACAAGAAATTTAAAGTTCATTACGGTGGAGCTAACAGCAAATTTTCCAGATTCTCTAAGAACCTAAACCTTCATTGCTAGACTGATCTACCAATGACTTTCAACTTAGTAAGACTTGTAATCAACTACTGTGGTAATGGTTCTTATCAGCAAAAACGTCCTATGGCTAGTTCCAAGAAAAACTAACAGTTTCAAAAATTTTGACTCTAGAAAAACAGGTTTTTGACTCAACTTTAAGACTCTATAAACATGACACAAAGCACACAACGTCAGTAACCACCTCCCCCAGACTTAAACAACACTGTCCCTAGTGTTATTAAGCCAAGAGTTGGTCAGAAAAATGAATGAAAAGTCGAAAAACCAAGTCAGAAAAGTGTTACCTCGCGTGGGGTCGGGTGACGAGCGTCACCAATCTGGTGACGAGCGTCACCACGACCTGTATTGCCCAAATCTTATGTTAGATGTTAATTAACGAAGTGTTTGCATGTGTACTCAAAAGTTAGACTTTTTGAGCATTCAAACACATAATTAACAACATTCAAACATAGCAATAATAACCTGGTTCAACAATCTCACAAAACATCATCAAAGAAACTGACAACTGACTCAAAGTAAATATAAAAATGACTCAAGAGAAGGAAACATAAAAGGGAAAAGGGAACAAGTAACCAGATAGTGAAACCTTAATCCTCATCCTCACAAGGCTCAGTAGTGTAGTGGGGGCGGACACAACCACAGTTGCTAAGTGTAGCAACAGCATCCCAGAGTCCCTCCAAGCTATCAATGACATACTCCTGAAAAGCAGCCATATCCATGGGTGTCTGTGGTCGTGGAGGACGCCTGAAAGCAGCAGAAGAGCCACTCTGGCGTGTAGAAGGTCCAGCATCAGTAGCAGCAGCAGTAGAAGCAGAGGGACCAGCTGTAGCAGCTCTAGCAGGGCGCAGAGTCAAGGGGCGTAGAAGAGTCTGTGCTGGCATGAAGAATAGCTGGCGTGGGTCTGTCTGGATAGTAGTGAGGGCTCTCTGTGGCAACTTAATGCCAACATACTCTCCAAAAGTAGTAGTGAAAGTCCAGACAACTCCAGTCTTCATCCAAGTGACATGACGCAGATACTGGTCATCCATAAGCGATCTATCACTGCGCAGACTGCAAGGAGTAACATCGATCTGGAAATGATGGAAGATCGGTGTCAACAAGCTGCCCACACTCTCAGTCTTCTCCCCTGGACTGGTGAATGGCTTGGTCTTCAAAGAGACCAAGTGCTCAGCGAAAACAGCACCTAAGTTGGCGCGAACCATACTATCAACTGGTATCGAATCATCCAGCATCTCATAAAGTCCGTAGTAGAGGAGAATCAGCTCACTAACTCGAGTCTTGCTGGGCGCAGACTTGCACAGAATGGTATGACCAAAGAGGCTCAGAATGTACCTCAAAACCGGATGTCTAACCTCTGTCTGCGTGCTGGTCTTGCTATCATAGACTCCATTCCCGAACTTGGACCAGAATGTCCTCATATGGGTCCACTGAGAGGGAAGGAGAACGCCTGTGGGATGGTCAGAGAAGCCATAAATCCCACAAAGCTCCATCAAACTGATCCGGTATCGAATCCCTCGGATCAGAAATGTCATAGTGCCTTCCTGAGCACGCTTCGCCAGCTCATTCTCGTAGTAGACGCGAACTGTAGAGAGAAACTGGCGGACCAAATCTGCAGAACAGCAGGATCCGCGAGTCGAGTGGGGATAATCTTAATTCCCAACCACGCATTGTAGAACAGCGTGTCATACTCATCCCACTCCTCCTGAATAGAATACACAGGTATCCCGAGCCACTTCTTGCTTCGGGGTCCCTGCCCAAGCCACTCCTGAGGCTATTTTCCGATCCTCTCGTTTGGGCCATGGGGGCCTGCAAACCGGGTGCTGACTGAAGGAATCTGTAGACCCTGTTGCAGTGCTGGAAGACGAGCTTTGTCTTGGTCGTTTCTCCTGACGAGGCATCTTGCAGATCGTAAAAACTGAGTTGATATTCAGAAAGAGGAGTAAAATCCACACGGATTAGACTCTTGAATCACTCAATTTGGTTAAGAAAATCAAAAGTTATGAAATTCCTATTTTCTAACTAGTTTCGGTTATTTTGCAGGTTTGCTCGAGGAAGAAGAAGAGAAAAGCTTAAGTCCCGTGTTCGATTCTGATGGGTGACGAGCGTCACCATAAGGGTGACGATCGTCACCGCTTTTTTTTTTTTTTTTTTTTTTTTTTTTTTTTTTAACTGAATAAAATTCTAACTAATAATCCTAAGCACGAAAATAAATACTAAGTATTATATCTACAACTTACCAGTGGGTTGCCTCCCACTAAGCGCTCTTTTAAAGTCATTAGCTTGACTTTTGGTTGGCTGTTTAGACAGCTGGTGCCTGATTCAGAGACACAATGTGTCCTGCTGGAACCTCTGCTTGTGCCCAGTAATGCTTCACCCTTTGTCCATTGACAGTGAACTCCTCTCCTTTGGAGTTAATCAGGACAATTGCACCATGTGGGCGAGCTTCTTTGACAGTGAAAGGACCTGACCATCTAGAACGCAGTTTACCAGGAAAAAGCTGTAAACGAGAGTTATAGAGTAGTACCTGGTCATTGGGCTCGAAATGCCTGGAGATGATCTTCTTATCATGATATGCCTTTGTCCTCTCCTTGTATAACTTGGAATTTTCATATGCTAGATATCTGATCTCATCCAGTTCATTGAGCTGAATCAAGCGCCTTTCTGCAGCAGGTTTCATATCGAAATTCAGCTTCTTGATTGCCCATTCTGCTCTGAACTCCAGCTCTACTGGTAGATGGCACGCCTTGCCATAGAGAAGGTGGAATGGAGTAGTCCCAAGTGGCGTTTTGTAGGCAGTCCTGTAGGCCCATAATGCATCATCCAGCTTTGCAGACCAATTTTTCCTTGTCTTCCCAACTGTCTTCTCCAGAATTTGCTTGATCTGTCTGTTGGAAACCTCAACTTGTCCACTTGTTTGGGGGTGACAGGGCGTGGCCACTCTGTGCTGTACACCATATTTATTCAACAGCTTGTCAAAAACCTTGTTGACAAAGTGAGAACCCCCATCACTTATGACAATCCGTGGGACACCAAATCTGGGAAAGATAATGGTCTTAAACAGCTTCAAAACCACTGCAGCATCATTAGTAGGAGTAGCCAACGCCTCTACCCACTTAGATACATAATCAACAGCAACCAGAATGTATCTATTCCCATAAGATGAGGAAAAAGGTCCCATGAAGTCAATACCCCAACAATCGAAAACTTCAACTTCCAGAATGAAGTTCTGTGGCATCTCATGTCTCCTGCTGATTTTTCCTCTTCTCTGACAAGTATCACAGCTTGTGATGAAGGCTTGGGCGTCCCTGAACATAGTAGGCCACCAAAATCCAGCCTGCAAAACCTTAGAGACAGTCTTGAATGTAGCAAAGTGTCCAGCATAGTCTGATCCATGACAGTGAAAGAGCACGTCCTGAACTTCTTCTTCTGCTAAGCATCTTCTATAAATACCATCAGCACAATGCTTGTAGAGGTATGGCTCATCCCAATAGAATCTCCTAAGTTCTCTCAAGAACTTCTTCTTAGCATAGCCTTTAAAATCATGTGGTTCATCCTCTGCAGCAAGATAATTCGCAATATCAGCCTACCAGGGTCTCTTTGGATCATGTAAAGCATAAACAGGCTCTTCAAAAGCTTTCCCCAAGCTTGCACAAATCGCAGATAAGTGTGGAGATCGGTGACGAGCGTCACCAATGTTGGTGACGAGCGTCACCTCTCTCGTATACTTTTGTCGCGAATGGTCTCGGTTGGTGACGAGCGTCACCCTCCTGGTGTCGCTCGTCACTCCCCTGCAGTTTCGTGAAAACTGCAGGTTTTCAACACTTTCCTCCTGTTCTCTGGTTTCCACTAAGTAAACATTCTCTTCAGGCAAGAAATCATTGATGGGAACACTGTCTTCGACCTGAATCCGGGATAAATGGTCAGCAACTCCATTCTCCACCCCTTTCTTGTCCTTCACTTCAATATCAAATTCCTGAAGAAGCAGGATCCATCTTAACAGCCTTGGTTTTGCATCCTTCTTCTGCATTAGGTACTTCAGTGCTGAATGGTCAGTATGAACCACGACCTTGGAGCCAACAAGATACTGCCTGAACTTCTCAATAGCAAACACAACAGCTAACAATTCCTTCTCAGTTGTTGCATAATTCTTTTGAGCATCATCCAAAGTCCTACTTGCATAGTAGATGGCGTGGAGTTTCTTGTCTTTCCTCTGTCCCAGCACTGCTCCAACTGCAAAATCGCTGGCATCACACATTATCTCAAAAGGTAAGTCCCAATCTGGAGGCTGCACAACAGGGGCTGTAACCAAAGCCTGTTTGATCTGTTCAAAAGCAGATTTGCACTCTTCTGTGAACTCAAACTTCACATCCTTGCAGAGGAGAGCAGTAAGTGGGCGTGCTATCTTGCTAAAATCTTTGATGAACCTTCTGTAGAAGCCTGCATGTCCCAGAAAACTCCTCACTGCTTTGACGGAATCAGGTGCTTGCAGACTTGTCATCACCTCAATTTTCGCCCTATCCACCTCTATACCGTCTCCTGAGACTCTGTGGCCAAGTACAATACCATCCTGCACC
Organism: Thlaspi arvense; assembly: GCA_911865555.2. Classification (NCBI taxonomy): domain Eukaryota; kingdom Viridiplantae; phylum Streptophyta; class Magnoliopsida; order Brassicales; family Brassicaceae; genus Thlaspi; species Thlaspi arvense. Next base: position 27,018,649 of record OU466859.2, on the reverse strand, counting down.
ATAAAATGACACTTCTCCCAGTTTAAAACCAAGTGCTTCTCTTCACATCTCTGCAGAACTGCACACAGATTATCCAAACAGCTCTTGAAAGAAGATCCATAAACAGAGAAGTCATCCATGAACACCTCCATAAACTTCTCTATCATGTCTGTGAAAATTGACATCATGCATCTCTGGAAGGTTGCAGGAGCATTACACAGACCAAAAGGCATTCTGCGATATGCAAAAGTGCCATAGGGACAGGTAAAAGTGGTCTTCTCCTGATCATCTGGATGGATGGGGATCTGAAAGAAGCCTGAATACCCATCAAGGAAGCAGTAATACTTGTGATTCGCCAGCCTCTCTAGCATCTGATCGATGAAAGGTAGAGGAAAATGATCCTTCCTTGTTGCTGCATTCAGTTTCCTGTAGTATATACACATCCTGTGTCCTGTCACAGTCCTGGTTGGAATCAGCTCATCCTTGTCATTCTTTACCACGGTGACACCTCCTTTTTTAGGCACCACGTGCACTGGACTCACCCAAGCACTGTCTGAAATAGGATAGATGATACCAGCCTGCAACAACTTCATGATCTCTTTCTTGACCACATCCTCCAAATTCGGATTTAGCCTCCTCTGGTGCTCAACTGATGATTTCGACTCATCCTTCAAGTGTATTCTATGCATGCACAAGTCTGGAGAGATACCTGAAATGTCATCAAGAGAATAGCCAAGAGCTTTGCGAAATTTTCGCAGCTTACTTAGCAATAGGGTTAGCTCTGCATTGTTCAATGAAGCATTAACAATAACAGGATAGGTGGAGTTTTCTCCTAGAAATGCATACCTTAGCCCTGCAGGGAGCTGTTTAAGCTCAACTTTTGGTGCTTTTGCTGCTGACCAGTCACCCATTGTGGCGGCTTTTGCAGATGTGGAGACAAGTTCATCCTGTGCAACCAGTTGCATCACTTGTGCAGTAGCATCCATCATCTTTGTGTAGCCTGTTGCAGCAGCATCTAAATGCTCATACTCAGCTGTAGAAGTGGTCAACGCCCTTTCCAAGGGGTCCTCTGAACTCATCTCATAGAAGATCTGATTAGCAATGTTTATGAGAACATCAACATAAAAAGTCTGTCCATCTATGGTTGGCCTCTTCATCAGCTTATCCATTTCGAATTTCATCACTAAATTGCCAACATTCAGCTCTATTCTATCCTTCCTGACGTCAATAATAGCTCCTGCAGTGGCTAAGAAGGGTCTGCCAAGAATCAAGGGGTCTTTGGGCTCTTCTCCATACTCTAGAACCACAAAATCAGTAGGGATCATACAATCTCCTATTTTGGTAGGAACATCCTCTATCACCCCTTCAGGAACTCTAACTGATCTATCAGCTAGGACAAGAGATATTCTTGTAGCTTTAAAATCGGTCATCCCCAAACTCTTGGCAACAGAATGAGGCATGAGGTTCATACTAGACCCAAGATCACACAATGACCTCTCAAACTTGTCTTTGAAGATGGTGCAGTCTAAAACAAAGCTTCCTGGGTCTGAAAGCTTCTCTGGAACTCTGTTCTGAATCACTGCACTGACCTGCTCGTTGATCATCATAGCCCCAACCTCAAGACTCAAGTTATTGGTCACCATTCTCTTCACATACCTCCTAATAACAGGAGTTATCCTTACAGCATCAATCAATGGGATCTCTATTACCAACTTGTCCATGATAGCCTTGCATCTTGCATCCTCAAGCTCCTGCTTAGACTTCTTAGGATGCTTAGGATAGGGTATCTTAGGTTTATACACGGTCTCCTTAGCATTATCTGTAGTCTTAGGCGAAACTGCAACATGTGGTGTCTGGTGACGAGCGTCACTGGATTGGTGACGAGCGTCACTCACTTTGGACGAGTCGGAGTCGAGTACTGGATATGGGTGACGAGCGTCACCCCCTTGGTGACGGTCGTCACCAATTTGTGAAGAATCGGGGTCAGGGTTGTCCTCAATGGGTGACGAGCGACACCCATTATTGGTGACGAGCGTCACCAATGGTTCTGCAGTAAAATTTTCTTCATCTTCATACTCTTCCATACCCACGAAATTTCTTGAGGTTAAATCCTTCTGCAACACTGGTTGCAGGTTCCTTCCACTCCTCAATGTGATGGCATTCACGTGGTGTTTGGGATTAGCATCAGTTTTTCCTGGAAGAAATCCTTCTTGCCGCTGAACAGCTCCTGCAGTTTGAGCAACTTGAACATCAAGCTTCTTCATATGAGAGTTCAGACTCTCAATTTTCCCATTCAAGTCCTGATAGAGCGAATCTATCTTGCCATTGAAGTCCACAGTAAGCTTCTGTTGTCCTTCCAAGATCTGTTCTAACATTGCTTCCATTTTGTTCTCTTGTGGAGGTGCTGGTTGATAGGAAGTAGAACCATAGTTTCTGTAATTTCCACTGTTCTGGAATGGCTTCTGATACTCTGTCTTCTGGAAAGGGGGTCTAGGAGTGAAACCAGGCGTGCTCTGTCCTCCTGTAGGGGTGTTTTTCTGATTGTTGTTGCTGTATCCTCTGTTCCACTGCTGATTCCCATACCTTTGTCCCTGAAATCCGCCAGAATTGATGAAATTTACATCTTCCTGCTCAACTTCCTCTGGAGCTTCGAAAGTCTCTACTTCTGCAGCAAAGTGAACTGACTTCTTCCCTACCAAAAGGCTGTGCATATCATCCAACTTAGCCTTAACTTCAGCAATCTGATTTCCATCAGTTACACCAGCTTGTTTCATTCTCTGAAAGTCTGCATTTTTAGTGCTGTTGCTGCAGACCAAGTTCTCAATCAGTCTCACCGCCTCCTCTGGTCTGTTGGTGTTGAAGTTCCCTGCACTTGCTGCATCCAGCGCCATCTGATATTTCCAGTCAATGCCTCTGAAAAAGATCCCAAGTAATTGCACCTGACTGAAACCATGATGAGGGCAGTCCCTTTGATAAGACTTGAACCTGATCCAAGAAGCCTTGAAAGCTTCAGTAGGGCCTTGTGTAAACGATGCAATTTTCGTCCTCATGTCTTCTGATCTGGCATCATCATAGAAATTGTTCAGAAAGGCATTCTTGGTGTCCTCCCAAGTAGTTAATGAAGCAGGTTCCAGTTGCTTAAGCCAATATGCAGCTTCTCCTTCAAGAGAGTATGGAAAAAGCTTGCAGAACAGAAAGTCATTGCTAACCCCATTAGCTTTGACACTGGAAGCCAAGTCCTCAAATCTCTCTATGTGATCCATAGGATGCTCATGAGGTAAACCATGGAAGGGATGCTGTCCAACCAGCTGATAGTAGACAGGTTTAACCTCAAAATCGTTCTTCTGGAAGGCAAGAGGTCGGATTGCAGCTCTGTTGGCATAGAACTGATCAGGTCTGTTGTAATCACCTAGAGTTCTCTGAACAAAACGCCCAGCAGCGTAATTGACAGCAGCAGGGACTCCCACGTTCTCATTAACTTGCTGAACCTGCTGTTCAACAATGACATTCCCCTCTTGATCAATTCTCTGCCCCTCTTCGTTCCTCCTATTTCCTTCCCTGTCAACCAAGTGACCTTCTGCATCTTCAACCAAGATCAGTGGAGCGACCATTGTAGATTGCTTCTTAGCTTTCCTGTTAGTTCTCTCCAACTTAGCAAGCTCGTCGATGCTCAAAGTCACAAGCTCCTTCTCTTTGTCGCTTCTGGTTCTGCGATTAGGCATACACCTGAAACAGGAACAAAGAAAAGTAGCTGAAAATCAGTAAACAAATAAAAACTTAGACAAAATCCTAATACTAAAATTCGATAGGCAGCTATTACTCCCCGGCAACGGCGCCAAAAACTTGATAGAGTCAGGTTTTACCCAAATAAAACTACTGCAAGTGCACAGCAAAAGCAGATGTAGTATAAGGGATATCGAAATCCCAAGAGAGTAATGCAGACTACACTATCGAATATAAATTCGGACTAAGCTAAGCAAAATATGATGTATGTAATGCGAATGAATAAATGGAAGTAAGCAAACGAATGTGTGAAGTTATCTAAGTTCAAGAAGATTAAAAGCGCTAAGCCAGGGTAATTCGCAGGTTTGAATCCAAGAATGTATGTTGCAGGAAATCAGGAATGATTAAGAACCATTTTAAACATGAATCTCTAATACATAACTAATCAATTTTCATTGCAAAAGTTATCTATACCTAGATCACAGAGTTTCAAATCTCTTTGTAAACCCTAACAACCTAAGCATGCAGGAATGATCAGATTCAGTTGTTTACAAAACTCCTAAGCCAAATCTCTTTGCACTAAGTTGTTTTGCTCATCAAATACTAGTTCAGGTTATGAATAATGCTCTCACATATATTTAACAACCTATGATTTTCGGATTCCTAGATGATGTGTCTCAGAAGTTCGATTTTAAGCAAGCAGAGATGAAAAACCATAAGATATTCCTAACAGAATTGCGATTCTACAATCTCTTCATCAACCTTTGAAAACCCCTAACTTAACTAGCAGATTACTCAGACATGATTATGAGATCACAAAACATAACTGAATAAAATTGCATTAAGAGAAAGAGTAAGAAACAAAGGGGGTTCGAAATCTTCTCAAAAGAGTACAGGATTTGTCTCTCCAAAAAGCTCTGAATAAATCTCTCTCTAGCTCTCTGAATTCTCAAAAACTAAGATAATCGCCAACAATGGCTGAAAAACCTAATAAATAGAAGCTAAACACGATCTGGGGTCTTCATGTAAATAAAGGAAACTTCTGGGCCAATTCTGCAATTCTTCTTGATACTTTTAATAAAACGCCATGCTCCTTCCTTAGTGGGTGACGAGCGTCACTAAAGGGGTGACGATCGTCATCATTTGTGAATACTTTCTGCTTCGAGCTTGGTACTTCGTGGCTTCCACTCAGAATGCTCCAAAAGGTTCCAAAATCTCCAATTATGCTCCAGACATGCTATAACCTGCAAAGACTCTTCTAGGACTCTAAAAATACCAAAAAGACTCAATAAAAAGGACTTATATCATGGTTAAAAACCATAAAAACCATGATATATCAAACGTACCTACAGACTTTATAGTGTTGGAGATGGACGAGGAGCCTAAAGACCCACTCATCTTAGGGAGACCGTTCCTTGCAACCGCCGGGGCTATAATAGATGTGAAGAACGGGAAGATTGCCTTGCATTTGGGGAAGGAGATCAGGCTAGACTTTGACATCAACAAGGTTCTAAAGAAGCCGACCATTGAAGGACAAGCTTTCTATATCGAAACGATGGATGCCTTGGCGGATGAGTTGCTGGAAGAGCTAGCTCTAGAAGACCATCTGAAGCTAGCACTCACTAAGGAGCCAGGGGAATTTGGCTATGTGGATCAGAGAACCCAAGAGTACGTGAACCTGCTGGATTCGAGGAGGATTATCAAGAATGAAGAAGGTTGCTGCCTAGAGATCGACCCCGAGATCGACGCTATCACTCGATCCAGGGGACAGATCGACAAGTCAATCGAGAGCACAACTCGATCCGGTGCAACAATAGATGGACAGATCGAGACGAATGCTCGATCAGGAAAAACAATCGAGTCGACGATCAAGAGAGACCTCCCGATCATTTTGGAGTCCAATCAAGAGATCGACTCAGCGTCTCGATCCCTTACTCGATCCATATCAAATCGAGTAAGTGAATCGAGTGAAATGGCTCGATCTAGACGACATCGAGAGGAGAATCGACCGGAGGACGCGATCTCAGAAGGGATAGCGATGGAGGAAAGCAGTCTGAAGGGCCATGCCTCGAGTTCAAGGGAGAGTTCCAAGGAGGAAAGCAACAACAACAGCCATGAGGATGACTGGAGTGAGCTGTTAGCCCCCAAAGGTGGACCTAAAGGAGCTCCCAAAAGGGCTAAGGTATGCTTTCTTAGGGCCTAACGACACCTATCCTGTGATTGTGAACGAAAACCTTAGTGATGATGAGTTGCACTCGCTCCTAACTGAGCTGAGAAAGTATAGGAAGGCCATTGGGTACTCTTTAAGTGACATCAAAGGCCTTTCACCAATGCTTTGCACTCATAGGATTCACTTGGATAATGAGAACGCCACTTCTGTAGAACATCAAAGGCGTTTGAATCCTAACTTGAAAGAGGTTGTTAAGAAGGAAATCCTTAAGCTTTTAGAGGCTGATGTGATCTATCCCATAAGTGACAGCACGTGGGTTTCCCCTGTACACGTGGTGCCTAAGAAGGGAGGGATCACGGTCATAAGGAATGAAAAGGATGAACTTATCCCTACTAGGACCATTACTGGTCATAGAATGTGTATTGACTATAGAAAACTTAACCTTGCGACTAGAAAAGACCATTTCCCCTTGCCTTTTATTGATCAAATGCTTGAGAGACTTGCAAATCACCCTTACTACTGTTTTCTCGATGGGTATAGTGGTTTCTTTCAAATTCCTATTCACCCAAACGATCAGGAGAAGACGACTTTCACATGTCCTTACGATACCTTTGCATATCGAAGGATGCCGTTTTGATTGTGTAATGCACCGGCTACCTTTCAGCGGTGTATGATGTCAATCTTCTCTGATCTTATAGAGGAGATGGTAGAGGTGTTCATGGATGATTTCTCTGTGTATGGTGCGTCCTTTCCTGCTTGTTTGTTGAATCTTTGCAGGGTACTTAAACGTTGTGAAGAGACAAACCTGGTGCCGAACTGGGAGAAATGCCACTTCATGGTTAAGGAAGGGATAGTGCTCGGTCACAAGATATCAGAGAAGAGTATTGAGGTTGATCAGGCTAAGGTGGAGGTCATGATGGGTCTTGAGCCGCCGGCTAATGTTAAAGGGATCAGAAGCTTCTTGGGGCACGCAGGGTTCTATAGGCGCTTCATCAAAGATTTCTCCAAGATTGCACGCCCTCTTACACGGCTGATGTGCAAGGAAGCTGAGTTTGTATTCGATGAGGAGTGTTTGAAAGCTTTCGTAACCATCAAGGAAGCCCTTACATCAGCCCCTATAGTCCAAGCACCAGACTGGTCTCTTCCCTTTGAGATCATGTGTGATGCTAGTGACTACGCCGTAGGAGCCGTCCTTGGTCAGAAGAAAGACAAGAAGCTACATGTGATCTACTACGCTTCAAGGACCTTGGATGACACGCAATCACGATACACCACTACGGAGAAGGAGCTGCTTGCAGTAGTCTTCGCCTTTGAGAAGTTCAGATCATATCTCGTTGGTTCCAAGGCTATTGTATACACGGATCACGCTGCCCTACGATACATCTACTCGAAGAAAGACACTAAGCCTCGGCTCTTAAGATGGATTCTGTTACTCCAGGAGTTTGACATGGAGATTAAAGACAAGAAAGGGATAGAAAATGGAGTCGCTGACCACCTCTCAAGGCTAAGGATCAACGAGTCTCTCCCTTTAGATGACTCCCTTCCAGAAGAGTAGCTTATGGCGATTACTACTGCTGTTTGTGGGAAGCTAGAAGGGAGGTTTGAGGAAGTATTGAGTTTTAAAGAGGAGGATCTACCGTGGTATGCTGACATGGTGAACTACCTAGCGTGTGGTGAGGAGCCAACACATCTCAACAGCTATCACAAGAAGCGGTTTATGAGGGAGGCTAGTGACTACTTTTGGGACGAGCCTTACCTATACAAAAGCGGAGTAGACAACTTGTACCGGAGATGTGTTACAAAGGAAGAAGCCAGGGACATCCTCTATCATTGCCATGGCTCTTCCTACGGAGGACACTTCGCCTCATTCAAGACAGCCACAAAAGTGTTGCAAGCCGGTTTCTGGTGGCCCTCCATTTTTAAAGATGCACACGAGTTTGTGAAGAGCTGTGAGGCATGTCAGCGAGCAGGGAATATAACCAAGAGGAACGAAATGCCTAAAGTTCCTATCTTCGAGGTTGACGTGTTCGATGCGTGGGGGATTGACTTCATGGGGCCTTTTCCCTCTTCATACGGCAACAAATACATCTTAGTAGCTGTGGATTATGTCTCTAAATGGGTTGAGGCTGTTGCTTCCCCTACAAATGACTCTAAGGTTGTGATCAAGCTGTTCAAGAGTATCATCTTCCCAAGGTTTGGGGTACCCAAGGTTGTTATAAGTTATGGAGGAAGCCACTTTATAAACAAGGTCTTTGAGAGCCTCTTGAGAAAGTATGGGGTTAAGCATAAGGTGGCTACACCGTATCATCCTCAAACAAGCGGTCAAGTGGAGGTCTCCAACAGGCAAATTAAAGCTATTATGGAGAAGACTGTCGGAGCAACAAGGAAAGACTGGTCAGTGAAGCTGGATGACACTCTTTGGGCCTACCGTACCGCCTTCAAGACGCCGATTGGTACAACTCCTTTCACCTTACTCTATGGCAAGGGCTGTCACCTCCCGGTTGAGCTGGAACACCGTGCATTGTGGGCTGTGAAGAGGCTGAACTTTGATCTCAAGACGGCTCAGGAGAGGCGCCTTATTCAGCTACACGAACTGGACGAGTTGAGGCTGAATGCTTATGAGAGCTCCCGGATATACAAGGAGCAGACAAAGGAGGCTCATGATAAGAAGTTGGTTGCCAAGGAGCTTAAGGAAGGAGGACTGTTGTTGCTGTACAACTCGAGGCTCAAGCTCTTCCCGGGCAAGCTGAAATCAAGGTGGAGCGGACCGTTCGTGATTCAAGAGGTCTTGCCCTATGGAGGTGTTACTCTGATGGGAAAAAGTGGCAGTGCCTTCACCGTCAACGGACACAGAGTCAAGCCCTACTTGGCAGACAGCTTTGACAAGGAGAGTACCTCGGTGCTTCTCCAAGACCCACCATCCGCTTAGACCAAGTAAGGTCTAGCTAAAGACGTTAAAGAAAGCGCACTTGGGAGGCATTCCCATGTTTATCTTGTACACACTTCTGCTTTATTTCCCTTTCAGTTTTCAGCTTTTATTTTGTAAGTGTGTAGGAACAGGTATAATGAGTCTAAACCTTGACTTTGAGGTCTTAAAGAGGCAATAGGGGTTAGAATAAGGCTAGAGATCGAGTGCTAGATCGACTGATTCTGGCTCGATCTTTGCTAGATCGAGTCAGTGAATCGAGAGGAGCCAGTCGATCTAGACGAGAATGAGTGACAAGATCGACCTTGACGAAAAAGAATCGATCGATCCAAATCGGATCGACCGATCTAATTTCTCTCGGAAAAATCTGTTGAAAACTGATCGATCACTCGACTCGATCCATCACTCGATCTATGCCAAATCGACCCATAAATCGAGGACATAGCTCGATCATTAGGACTTAGCCGAGGAGCCAACATCTCAATGATCGAGAGAGCCAATCGATCCAGGACTCGATTCACTAAGAATCGAGTCTCAAATCGAGTAACCCTCTCGATCTAAGCCATTTTGGGCATGAGATCGAGTCCTAGATCGACCAAATGGACTCGATCTCATGCCGAGGTAACAATTTTCTTTCCCTCCTTTACTCCTTTCCCTCCAATTTTTAAATTCAAAACTTGGTCAAGGCAAGCATCTTTGACCATGAAAGATGTGCCTTGACCAAGACTTTGTCAGAAACCACTTTGACCACCCATTGTTTTGGTTTTGCTAAAGTTTTTAAATATTTCAACCTACCTCTCACCCTCTCATTCCTGTTTGCTCGAGATTTTTAAACAAAGAGAGTGAGAGTTTTAAGTTTTCAAAGGCTAGCAAAGATATTCTAAACTTCTTGCAAAAGTATTTTCAAATTTAATGATTTTATTTTAAGAAAATCTCCTTTAAATCCGCAAGATCTTGTTTTAGAATATAGGATTGGTTTTGAATTTTTAAAACTAGCTAAGTAAATGGAATAATTCCAGATTTTTCAGTATCTAAAGATTTGATTTCCTTTTATTTAGCTATGATTTTTATTTATTCCCCAAAATTCTAGGGTAGTTATTATAAATTCTCTCCTTCTCTTCTCTCATTCTCATCAAATCGCCGCTTGCTTATCATTATCTTTAGAATTTGTTTCAGGAACCATGGCACCAAAGAGAACAAGAGAGGAGCAAGCACAAGAAGGAGAAGGACAAGAAGTGGTAGCTCAAGAGAGGGTCCGGTGGAGTAAAGACGAGAAGAGGGATAAGAAGAGGCTGGAGAGGCTCCGGTTTGAACCCACAAAGTTTGCTGATCGAGAGATTTTGTCTAGGCTCGGGATTCTTTGGGACTTCGATCAACTCCTCAAGAACATTGGCTTGAGGTGTTTGTCACGGATGGATTGCCCAACCATTCCTGAAGTAACAATAGACTTCCTTGCCACCTTGGAGTTCCGGTATGAGAATCCTAGTGCACCTGTCCCTTCCCAAGGCCGCCTCTACTTCAAAGTTGGCCGTCAAGCTTACACACTCTCCATCCCTGAGCTATGCCAAGCCTACGGTCTCAACTCTGATGCATACAAGGTCGAGTTCCCAGCCTTCAAGAAAGCGGACGAGTTTTAAAACCTGATCAGCAATGAAGACTACAAAGCCAACACTGCCAAGATCAAGCGAGTTAGGAGTCCGGTGCTGAGGTATACTCTGAAGCTGATTGCCAATACATTCAGTGGAAGGTCTGTTGCTCCTACTGTCACGAAGACAGAGCTGTGCTTCCTGTTCCAAGGTGTGAAGCACTTGGTGTCTGATCCGGATGCGAATGAAGAGCCCATAGAAGATGAACTCGGCGACGAGGTGAACTACGGCTGTGTGCTCGCGGCTTCCCTGGTGAAGTACAAGGCTTATGCCTTACGGTGCAAGGCAACCTCCTCCTACATTGGCGGTTTCCTTACTCCTTTGTTCGTGCAAGCCGGTGTGCCCATCCATGACTTTGCTCACGTTCCAAACAGAGCTTTCATGGATGAAGCATACATGAGGAATACTGATAGCTTGGGACGCACGCCAGCAGAAGGGTTCTATGCCTACCTCTTCATAGATGACGAAGACAAGAAGAGAGTGTGCATCCTCCCCAACAAAGATCAAACCGAGCTGTTTGGTGTTGGGAACATCGAGTTCTTACCCACGGAGGAAGAATGCACAAGCCGATACAAGCTGCACGGACCATATCGGGGTGGTACATCGAGCAGAACACTATCCGTACCACCCCGATACAACTTACCCGCGTGTTTGACCGGATTTTATCGTTGATCTTATCCTATTTCTATGTTTTTCTTTCCTTTTTGGTTCCCTACTATAAAATTGAAGCCACCAAACTTTGTCATTATGTCATCTTCCATTCCAAACCTTATCTTATCTCTTGCTTATCCAAAAAGGGTGAGTTGCCCAAGCTTGTAAACACTCTTATTTTCTTTAATCAAGTTTACATTTTTACGGTTTCATCTTGTCTTCTGATCTTTGATTTAGCACCTTGGTAGTTTAGTTTTCATTATCTTGCATTTAATCTCATTTAATCATGTTTAACTCAAATTAAATGGGATTAAATATGATTAGTGAGTAGTTTACCTTAGATTTAGGGTTCTCAGCGGGGAAAGTGGTGATTAAGATGTGATTAATGGGTGATTAGATTTGAGTAGTTGTTCTCTGTTGTTTTCTTCCCTTGCAAAGTGATTATTGTTCATAAAGCTTCTCCCTTTTGATTGAATATGGTATTGTTGATGCAAATGGTTCACTTAATGACTTGATATCTCATTTATATGCATGATTCACTTATTTGGTTTGATAGTCTAGCTTGGTCTATGTTTCCTTTTTTCAGTGACACCATTGTGATAGTTCACCTTGCTAGATGATTCGCGTAGGACTTGATAGCGCCAGTTTTGAGATTCTTGCTTGATGGTTAGATAGTTTGCATTATAAGAACATGCTTTTCCTTGTTGTCCTGTTCATTTGATAAACATTGTTAGGATTCACAACTGTGAGCTTACTTCTATTTATTAATTGGTGATTAGCTACTTAGGTCCTTATATGGTTCAAAAGATTGATAGGATGATCTGAATTCTTGCTTGAGTGAGAGATGTTTACTTGAATAGTTCATCTTTTAGGCTATATTGTTATGCTCTTTATGCTCATGATTAGAGGATACACCATCCAAAGTGGGTTTGACACTCTAGTCTTGTTGAATTGGGTTTACCTAGTAATAACTAGGATGATCTTTCCTTAGATACCTTGTCTAGTATTGCAACATTGAGAATTGCTTGCTTATGAATGCTTGGTGTTAGCCTTTGTTTAGAAATCCCCTTAGGCACTCTTGAAAGCCACTTGACCATTATTGCTTAGGATCTTAGATCTTGCATTTCATTAATTATCTTAAAACCACTTTGCTTAGTCCCTTTCGCTTGCCATGTCAGTAATCATCTTGTTTAGTTTCATCTTGCTTAGTCCTTGTTTACTTGCATTTCAGTTCTGTTTTCTATTTATTGCATTGCTAGGTTGTTAGAGTTACTCTTGCATAATCAAACCCCATATTGCTTAGCTTATAGAATTGTTTGCATCTCACATCCACAAGTGAGTTTGACACCTCATCCCTATACTACATTCGATTAAATTTCAACACAAGATCAAATTTCAGTCTACTACTCACAAGCTTAGTAATCTTTCAAATGCAGTTCAAGCCCAGAATCTCTACTGCTAACTCCTTTTGTTTATCTAAGTGTGATATCTCATCAAGGATTTATCAGCTCAATCACTCATAGATTATTGTCCCTTCCTTAACACTGAACAATTCAATCTCAATACAGCTCTCCTAGATTCTGTTCCCTTGATTTTTTTTTCGATCTTTCAATTTCTTTTCCCTATTTTTTTTATAGTCTAAGAACTGATGCTATTTAATACTTGTGTTCCTTGTAAGGAGACAGGTTCATGAGTGTTCACTACTGTTGTTCATTGTAAGGAGACAGGGTCGTGATGTACCATTCTACAGACTTAATCTCTTAAAAGAGTTATCAGGGAAGATCAAAGAGAGACTGCATCTAAACATTCTTGTCAGTGTTGAAAGAGAGAATCAAGATCAAAGAGAATCAAGCCCCAAGATGAGAAGTTTAAAGTTCATTAAGGTGGAGTCAACAGCAGATTTTCCAGATTCTCTAAGAACCTAAACCTCTTTTGCTGGACTGATATACCTACGACTTTCAACTTAGTAAGACTTGTAATCAACAACTATGGTAATGGTTCTTATAAGCATCAATGTTTTGTGGTTAGTTCCAAGAAAAACTGACAATTTCAAAATTTTGACTCTATAAAACAGGTTTTTAACTCAACTTTAAGACTCTCAAACAAAACAAAATTTATACAACGTCAGTAGCCATCTCCCCCAGACTTAATCAACATTGTCCCCAGTGTTATTAAGCCTAGAGTTGGTCAAAATAGAAGAAATATAACGCAATGAGCAGAGATGAAAGTGGTACCTGGCATTGGATGGGGTGACGAGCGTCACCCACTACTGGTGTCGATCACGACCAGGTGGTGAGCTCGAGTCTGCTCAAATAATTCCGCTCTTCTTCACTCTTTTGTGTTTTTTTGTGTGTTAGAAAACGAAAACAGTAGGTGCATGAACTCTTCCAAGGAAGTGAGGAACATCAGCATGACAGGTTTTGAATGTGGGTGGGACACTTCTTTTTCTCGCAGAATCATCAAATGAAACACCAAGCTTTCTACAAGAATCTCGTTGCTTCTATAAGTGTGAAGCATCTTTTGCACTTTTTAAGTTCTTATTGATGAGATTAGGAGGTTTGGATTGGTTCTAGGAAGTGCATACCTTTGCTTTGTTGGAGGTTTATGGTTTATGGAGTATTGAATATTCTGTTTGGCAATATATGATGGATTTGCAGCGTAATGATCAAGTCGCACCTTTGTGTCCGGATTGGTGACGAGCGACACCAGGTCAGTGACGATTGTCACTGTTCCTGCAGTTCGAGTTTCTGTAAATTTCCTGCAGTTCAGCTCTGTAATCCTTGCCTCCATCACAAACTCTTCTTCCTCCAGCAACTTGTCACTGATTGGAACCTCTTTTTCGAGCCTAGTGTCGAAGATATCATCTTCACTCCTATCCTCAAACCCAACAGGTTTCACAGAAGTTTTAGATATTGCTCCTTTAACATCCATCTTTTTCGTTTGCCCACTAGTATCTGATTCATTGACATACCTATCAGTAATGTCTTCTGAATGCTCCATGACTGACTCTTCATCTCTGGAAGTCCTTACTGAAAAAGTCTGGCCATCAATGGTAGAACTCTCTCTTAACTTATCCATGTCAAAATTCATGACAACATCACTCAAATCAAGCTTTATGTTCCCCTTTTTCACATCAATGATGGCGCCAGCTGTAGCCAGGAATGATCTTCCCAAAATAGTAGGATCTTAGGTTCTTCAGCATATTTCAAAACCATAAAGTCTGTTGGAATCATGTAACCTTCAATGTTAACAGGAACATCCTCTAAGATACCTTCAGGGGTCCTTGTGGATCGATCAGCTAGGATAAGAGAGATCCCAGCTGGCTTGAAATCAGTCATTCCAAGTCTAGCAAGAACAGAGGAAGGCATCAGGTTAATACTTGATCATGGATCACAGAGAGAATGAGAAAACTTTCCTGTTGAGATGGAGCAATAAATCACAAAATTTCCTGGATCAGGTAGCTTCTCTGGAATTCTGCTTTGAGTTATAGTACTGACTTGTTCAGAAACAATCACCTTCTTCTTCTTCTTTGGAACTGTACCCAAGAGAATTGCACTAATGTCTCTGGTAAGCAATGCTCCTTCTTCAGGACTTACACCATTCACAACCATTCCCTTAACATACCTTCTTAGTGCATGTAAAAGCTTGACTGCATCAAGAAGAAGAATCTCAACCATCAGCTTATCTATCATTGCTTTGCATCTGGCTTCTTCTATCTTATGTTTAGACGTCCTGGAATGCTTAAGGTACAGTATCTTGGGGTTATAAGCATGTTCCTTGCCATTCGGCAGTTACAGGCGGAGAATCATCGTTCTCGGGTGGGTGACAATCGTCACTGACTAGTGACGACCCCTGATTTCTTTGTAAGTTGAGTGACGAGCGACACTCCTCCTTGGTGACGCTCGTCACTCGCCTTGAGACTGCAAAATTTTCCTCTTCAAACTCCATCAGCTGTATGATCTCCTCTGCACTCAGCCTCTTTTTCTGCACTGTTTTAAGCTCTTTTTCACTCCTAACTGTGATGCCATTGACCTGATGCTTGAGATTGGTATCAGTCAAGGAATCCCTCTTGCCTTTGAACAGATCCTACAGTTTGAGCAACCTGAACATCCAGCTTCTTCATGTGAGAGTTCAGACTCTCAATTTTTCCATACAGGACCTGATACAGCGAATCTAGCTTCTCACTCAAGTCCACT
Organism: Thlaspi arvense; assembly: GCA_911865555.2. Lineage (NCBI taxonomy): Eukaryota > Viridiplantae > Streptophyta > Magnoliopsida > Brassicales > Brassicaceae > Thlaspi > Thlaspi arvense. The sequence continues at coordinate 27,003,358 of OU466859.2, read as the reverse complement.
TTCATCTTCTGTTGTCCTTCTAGGATCTGTTCCAGCATAGCTTCCATCTTGTTCTCTTGTGGAGGTGCAGTTTGGTCAGAAGAAGAACCATAATTATTGTTGAAGTTGTTGTTGTTCTGGTATGGTTTTTGAAACTCGGTCATCTGGAACTGTGGATGTGTAGCATAACCAGAAGAATTCTGGTTTCCTGTGGAGGTGCTCTTCTGATTGTTGTTGTTGTAACCTCTGTTCCACTGCTGATTCACGTACCGTTGACCTTGAAATCTGATATCTCATGCATTTACATCATATAAGCCTGCATTTAGTTCATGTTTTGGTTCTCTTTTGCATGTTTTCCTTCTCTTTAGTCCCATTTTCTACTTTTTTTAGACTTAGGGTGCATTTAGGTTGTAGTTTGCATTTTCTATGCATCAAAGATGTTTTTAAAGTACCGAAGGAGCTTAATGGAGCATGGAGGAAGTGTGGGAGTGATTCAAGAAGCTAGCCAAGCAAAGGAGGAGCAAAGGAGCTAAGGGATGCATTTTCTGGAAGTCCATCGATCAAATCTGAAGCCTATCGATCTGTTTTGGTCAATACAAGTGAAGCATAAGTCTATCGATCAAGGCCATTGGTCAAGGAGTGATCGATGGAAAACCATCGGATGCACAACCGATCAAGTGTATCGATCATGGCTGATTGATATGGCTCCATCGATCTAGTAGGAAACCAACGAGTGTACTATCGATCAACCCTATCGATCAAACCAGATCGATACAGACCAGCTCGACCCTGTCTTTATTTACACTTTTGCCATTATGTTAGGGTATTTGTCTTTTAGTATAAATACCATGTTTTAGAATTTTTAGTCAAAGTCTCTTTCGAGTTTACTGTTCTTGGTTGATTTTCTGTTTTTGTAAGACAAGTTCTATCTTTGCTTAATCTAATTTTGTATTTGAATTTAATCTTGTTTTAATCTTTCTCTTAATCATGTTTAGCATCTCTTCTCTTTGTGATTTGATGTTTAACATGATGATGAGTGAGTAGTTACTTTATGGTTTCTTGATGTAGTAGATTAGGAGAATTTAGAACCTTATCTAAGGTTTGTTAGTGCTTAATAGCATTGATTTTTCTCTATTAATCTGTTATTAAGCTAGATTTGTATTGATCACATGAATCTAGATTTAGGCTTCATTTTATGTCCACCAAGTGTTTGAAAAACCTAATATACAAGCTAGATTTGTATTGATCATATGAATCTAGATTTAGGCTTCATTAAAGCTCTCTGAATTCTACGATTTGTATCAAAAAGTTGCCGAAAAACCTAATATACAAGCTAAAAACAAATTGGGGCCTTTTAGTAATTAATAAAACTTCTGGGCCAAAACTGTAATTTCCTCTCCATCTTTAAATAAGGCTTCGCGATTCCTCCAATTATGCTTCAGCCGTGTTATAGCCTGCTAAGACTCTACTAGGATTCTAAAAAGACCAAAAAGACTTTAAAAAGGAATTATGCCATGGTTAAAAACCATGATATATCATGTTTCAATGCACATTATATAACCATCAAGCAAGAATCTCATAACCAACACTATCTAGCCCGAAGTGAATCATCAAGCAAGGTGAACTATTACTTTAGTGTCACTGAACAAAGGAAACATAGACTAAGCTAGACTATCAAACCAAATAAGCAAACATGCATATAAGAGAGATATCAAGCAATCAAGCGAACCATATGCATCAACAATACCATATTCAATCAAAAGGAGTAAGCTTTATGAACAATAATCACTTTGCAAGAGATGGAAACAACAGAGAAAAAACTAATCAAGCCTAATCACCCCTTAATCACATCTTAATCACCACTTTCCCTACTTAGAACCCTAAATCTAAGGTAAATTACTCAATAATCATGTTTAATCCCATTTGTTTAGAGTTAAACATGACTAGATGAGATTAAAATGCAAAGATAAGGAAATAAACTACCAGGGTGCTAAATCAAAGATTTGAAGAAACGACTAAAATCATATAAGGAAACTAAACTACCATAGTGTTAAATCAAAGATTTGAAGAGAAGACCAAAATCATAAAAATGGAAACTTTATTGAAGGAAAAAGATCTAGAGCAAATCGCCCTTTAAGGTGTAAGGACAAGATGAAAAGATAAATATAGAGATGGAAAGCTTAAGATAGGATAAAGACAAATTTTTGTGGTTTCCCTTTTATAGTAGGGAAATATAAGGATGGAATGCTTAAGATAAGATAAAGAAATTTTTTTGTGGTTTGCCTTGTGAAAACAAGATAAGATGAACGAAAATCCGATGATCAAGGAGCGGATAAGTTGTATCGGGGTTGTACAAACGGTGTTCTTCTCCATGTACAACCCCGATATAGCTCCTGTAGCAGCGCGTATTGGCCTCTGCAGCATTCCCTGCTCGATGTAGCACCTCGATGCATCCACTTCCTAAAACTCACCGATCCGGTCCTCATCTTCACGTCCCGCAGCTCACATCCAGCACACTCCAAGGAGGTTTTGCCTGATGCTTCTCCTCGATATGGGACCAAACTTTGCAAAGCTCCTTCTTTGGTATCTTATTTGAATGGGAGCTGCTTCCATCTCTTCCCCAACTTGTAAAACCTCCATAAACACCTGAAAAGCACCACAAACATGCAAATGTATGCATATGTATGCATTCCTAAACTAAATGCATGCAATGTGGATTATAAGTGCAAATGAGACTAAAATGCTAAACTATAATGCAAAAACAAGGGAAAAGATGCATGAAGTGCAGCCTAAAATGATCTAATATAGCAAGCTATCAACACCCCCACACTTAGCTTTTGCTTGCCCTCAAGCAAACAAACACTTAATATGGTGATGAGGTTATAAAATAGGAACTCATGTCTCTAAAAATGCTAACAATAAATCAAAATGAAGTCCATGTTCTTAATTCAAGAGTGCACATGATGGAAGAATACTTTAAACACTTAGCAATTTTAATCACAAAATACGAATGATAAAAATGCTATCAACCTACACATGCTCATCAAATCAAACAACCTTTTTAACATTCAGTTAAGCTCAAACCGTGAATCATGCTTATGTTAATGCAAATGTGTTATTTGGCTAAGGGACAAGGCTTAGTGAAATAAAAATGATTCAATTTTTTAAACTGGTTTTGGTGTTTAAAAGGGTTCTCTCAAGGAAAAGCCTGGCTGCGCTTTGGCAAAATGCTAAGGGCCAAAGAACAACTTACACATACAAAGGAAGATTCCCATCTACCCAAGACCTATAAGATAAGTTTCTAACTCTAGCTAATCAATGTAAACCCGCCTATGCTACCTTTTAAAAAACCTTAAACCCTTTAAGAAACCTCAAAAAATATAATCTTATAAGCGCTTTGGAGTATACTTTTTCTTTTGACTTTCATGTGGGGGCGGTTTGCTTTTTTGAGTTTGGCTCCTTTATTTGGTGATGCTGGTGCGTATTTCGCCTTTCCCTTTTTGATTAACTTGCTTTGCACTCCTTACATCTTCTTTTCATCTTTGAACATGAGCCCTCTTTTCTTTTGAACTTAGAACAGCCATTTCTACCATTTCTTGTGTCACACTCCTTTTCTTTTCGCCTTGACTTCTTTTCTTCTTTGCTTCTTCTAAAACCAAACACAAAATAAATCTCAAACCATTCCCCAAACATCCTAGCCTATATACCTCAAGAGTGAGCTAGTACAATGAAAATACTTCCCTTGTAGTTCCAACCCACCACTTTTTGCTAAGCAACAACCATGAAGAAAAGTGGCCTCAAAAATCACACACTATTAATGTATTGGCTTGAAAGGAGGTTTATTTAAGGGTGAGGAAATCTAAATGGATCTTTTAGAGAGTGGCAAAAGAGAATAAGAATATCCAAATATTTTGAACTATCCATGACATCGACCACAAATGCATAAGACATGATAATTGCAAATTCAAATTAGGTTCCACTTAAACAGAGGTTGAAATCATTTCAAAGCATGCTTCAGTTTCAAACAAAGCTCACACAAATGCAAATTCCAAAAGTGGTTCAGCTTTATTTCTAGTTCAACATCAAATGCACCAAATGATTAAAAACAAGGGCTTCATTTTCATAAACTACTAGCATTAACAAAGATGTACTATCATAGTTCCCAAATTAAACAAGCAAGCTAGTCCTATATGAATGCATGAAGTCTAAATCCTATATGAATGCAGAAAAATAAAACTCTTTTTTGTGAAGCATTTTTCGAAAAGTTTTCAATTTGTTTTGGTTTTTTCTATGCCTTAGATGCTATGTAAACATGATGCATGATTTCTAATCTATTATACAAAAAGAAATGTGCAAGCATCAGTCAATCATACACCCTCCCCCACCCTTAAATTACACAGTGCCTGTGTAATAAAAATACTGAGGAGAATACTCATAAACATCAAGCAAACAATCACATAAAAGCTTTAAAAAAAGTGGTATGACAATGGTTAGTGTGGTGTACCTTACTTCAGGTGGAGGAGTGTTGATAGTCTGAACTCTCAAAGGCATGGGAGGGAGGGAGAGGCTTCTACCTCTGATGGAGTTTGTTGTCTAGCCTTCTCTTCTTTCCTTTGCGCCTTGGAACAGCTAAATGGGATGAGTGTCTGGCCGGTTCAGCTACATGTGCCCTTGGCCGCTCAGTGATGTGGAAAGAGTGTCTCTCTTGGACTGTGGCTTCTGGTGTGTCCTCAGACATATCTTCAGCATCTGATCCTCCTTCTTGTGGCTCTGTTTGGACCGCTTGATCAGACCTCTTGTCTGATGAAGATCCACCTAACTTTTTCTTGAGCTTCCTCACTTTCTTCTTCAAGGAATCAACAGACTTTTTGCTAGCCTTAACTGTCTTCAGCAAGCCTCTAATTGCCTTATCCTGGGAATGATTCCACCTCTAAAGAAGCCTAATACGCTCATGAGCACCCTTTATAGCTTCAGATGTGCAGATCACATCATAAGGATCAAATGCATAAGGGCGGCTATCATAGTCTTCATGTTCATCCGCCTCTCTCCCTTGATGCTGAACCTCTTGTTCTTTATGCTGCATCGCAATATCATCTTCCACATCTGAATCCCTGATTGTGCTCATGTTCGTAACCGTGCTTGGCCTCATCAATGGGGAATCAGTCCTAGGATCATAAAGCTCATCTTCAGTTGGCATGAAGCGAATATTCTCATAAGAGGCGAAGTTTGTGAGATGCTGCTTTGCCAAAATGATCTTCCTCTTCCTATCTTACAGCTTAAATTGATAACCAAAACCAGTATCCACAGCCCCTGAGAGGTATCCAATCTTGGTGAGGTAGGGAACATCAATGAAGATCATGCTCACATCTGGTGTTCCAAGCTCAACTCCAGCACTAAGTAAGATGGGAGTGATCAAGCCTCCAATGGCTATCTTATCCTTCTTCTATCTTGTTTTGAAAGCCCATTGTTGGCAAGACAGGAACTGCTTCATAAGGATTGTTACAAGACCAATTCCTAGGCGCTCTCCATGAATCTTGCCATGCCTTGTCTCCATCATAATGTTCTTCAAGCCATTCACAAGGAGTCACATCTCTTCTTCCTTGACCATATTCTGATATTTTCTATAGAAGAGTGTGCTGGTGATGACCTTATGAACATATCTGATACAGGGTGGCAGATACTTGCACTCCTTAGATGCCCAACTTTATAAGCATCATTCGCTATCTCCTTTCACACATGCATTAGCTCATTGTGCTTGAAGCTCATGTTTTGTGCTATTGAGCCTTGATCAAAGCCAAATATTTCTTAAAACTTAGTGAGTCCCATGGTGTACCATGCTTCGTTGGCTCTGAACTTCATGAATCCATTGCCAAAGTCTTCTTCTCCTTTATTATATTCTTCATCAAACTTGTAGAAGTAAACCTTGAAGCTTGCAAGGAATTCACAAGAAAGTTGCTTGTCAGTGGGATACCCAGGACTAGCAAACTTTTCAAGCCCAATGTTGCTTATCAGCTCATCCATTTCAGCTATTATCCCCAGCTCTTCCAACAGACCAGGGCTAGCATATCTTGTTGGAAAAAAATCCACTCTCCTCATTGCCCTCATGTAGTCTTTTAACTTAGGTGCTGCATCTTGGACTTGCTCTTCTTCAACCAATGGCCTTTTGCCCTCTGCTCTGGTTCTTGTATCATCATTTGAGTCCAAAAATCTCCTCATCACATCTAGTGTTCAACATAGTACCTGAAAATGCAATGGTTAAAGCAAAAATTAGCATATTATCCTTTTAGAGGACTGTGCAGAAAATTATTTATCAAAACTCAAGCATGCACAGTCAAATTCTATAAAACTTCACACTGATTGGCAACAAACAGAGTCGAATTTAGCAAAAGATTTAAGCTCAAAAGGATGAACACATTGGAAACAGCAACAGGCAGCGATTTAGTCAATTTCAAGTTGATGCAGCAAAACTATCATCTTCTCTCCACCAGATTGTAAACATGAACAAGATTTATCATTATTACTATAATATGAAGCATTTAAATGGTGAATATGCTGGAAAAATATTAACATGCCTAGATTTGGCAAAAATCTAAACAATATGCCAAATTAAGAGCAAAATAAGCATATCCCAAGCATTTTAACCATAAAACCTTGAACTAACCAAGTAGCAATGGTAATGAACAGACAAAAAATATCCTCAGTTATTCAAGACATCTATAACTCAACATTCTAAAGCATTGCAACCTAGTTTAAAAGAATGATCCCAAAGAAATAAGAAATTAGAGCATTTAATCTTAGAAAAACTTGTAAATGCAATGGGAGTGTGAATGAGATAAGAAAAATGTTTAACTGGGAAAGAGAGAGATGATTAGGTCGATATGGATATGTGGAGAGAAGAGATTACACTTTTAACGAGATAAAATGGAAAAATCTAAATAAATAAATGAAAAATGCAAGAAAATCTTAGTTTGAAATTCAAAAATGTATATGAGGGGGGAAAAAGATTCTTTTACCAGCCACCAAGGTCCACAAGGGTTTTACTTGATTAACCCATGTAAAAATTTGAAATTGTTTTTACACGGTTCCTATCGAGCAAAACACCAGATGTGACACCCCGGTGTGTACCATATCGGGGTCCTATGGATCGGCAATCCTGCTCCTCTACCTCGGGGGTTTTGTGTTTTGATCAGCTTCTCCTCTGGTACATCTTGCATCGAGCAGTTTCAGAAGATCTTCTGCTCGATGTTGTTTCTCGGTGTAAGGATACACTTTGGCTTCCATGATTCTCCTCGTGGGCAATGCATAGTATCGTTCGGATGCTCGTTCTGGCTCGAACATTATGCATCGAGCAAAGATAGAGGTGTTTTGCTCGATGCTACATCCCGATGTAGGTCCTTTGTCGTTTTGTTTGTGTCCTCCGAGGAATTATGGAACAGCTTGGTAGAAGACATGGCTGTGGTATGCATCGAGCAAAGAATATTGGTGTTTTGCTCGATGCTAGACGTTGATGCAGGTATTCTCACACTCGGCTGAAATGCTCGTCGGTGGTTGTTGTTCCGGTCATCATTTCGTGCTCGAGTCATCCGATGATCTTCATATCGAGCAAAACCTTAGGTGTTTTGCTCGATGTTACACCTCGGTGCAGCTTTATCGGGCTTCTTCGTCGACGTACAGACTGGCTTCTTGATGTACGGTCAGGGTGATCGTATCGAGCAAGAGTTAGCGAGGCTCTGCTCGATGCTGCATCCTGATGTGACCACCACTGTGCAACTTGGTCTATGTACGGCTCCATTCTCCTCGGTGTACGGACTGGGGCTCCAGGAGCAATCACATAGAGCAAGGCTTTGGAGGTTTTGCCCGATGTGATACCCCCGATGCAATCTCCATCACGCAATCTGCTCGGTGTACGGACTGCTTCTTCCTCGAGATGTTCTGCCCGATATGGTACCCCGATATGAAAATAGAGTTTTCTTTCCTTGGTTTTTAAACACCCTACACAGCCTTGGACCTATTCTTTGACCTCTGAAACACTAAATAAAGATATTAGTAATAAAAGAAAGCATATATTTACAGGGATAGCCATGGGATTACCTCCCAAGTGTGCTTTATTTAAGTCACTAAGCTTAACATTGGAAGTTTGAAAACTAGGGAGAAGAGGTTGATGGAGCAGAAGCTCCTTCTTCCTTCTTCTTGTAAATCCAAGTACTAACTGACATCAGCTTCTTCTTATCACGAGCTGTCTTCCTGTTTCTCTTCTTCTTGACACTTGGTGTGATGAGTGGCTTCACTTCTTTGGTGATTAAGTCCTCACCCTCTTTCAAACCATCCTCAAGCTTTAATTCAGTGTCAAGCTTCTGCTATGGCTCATCAGGGAGAGTGTCTCTCATCAGTATGCTCATTGTGAATCTCATAGCTTGCTCCACGCGCTCTGGAAGCTGTTGTTTCTCACTCTCTTTCTTCAGAATAGTTCCATAAAAAGCAATGGAAGGTGAAACAATCTTGCAGACGTTGTACTCATCAACATACTTCAGAATCACGGAGCCTCTTTTGAAGTTCACTTGAGCTCCTGCTGTTGCCAACAATGGTGTTCCTAGAAGAAGTGGTACCTCTTTTGTATATGTCTTCTCCATAACCATAAAATATGTTGGTACCAAGCAATTGCCAATCTTCAAAGGAAAATCCTTCACCATGCCTAAAGGTCTTGTTGAGGTATTATCCACAAAGGTAATAGAGGCTTTGCAAGGCTTCAGCTCCTTGATTCCTAAGGTTTGGCTTAAGTGAAGAGACATAAAATTCACTGTTGATCCTGAATCACACAAGGCTCCCACATTGTCTAACATTTCAAGCTCACAAGTGATAAGAAACTTTCCTGGATTGGGAAGCTTGGTTAAAGTTTTCAGATCCTTGTTTCTCTTTTAATTATCCCCCACATTCTCTAGGATGGGCTCCACTACTTCCAGCTTGTCAAAAACTTCTTTAAGGAACCTGATTTGATCCTTCACTTCAAGTAAAATGGTGCCATGATGAAGCTTTATTCCAGCATCTTGTATGTCCTTTCTAAACTATGAATAGGCTTCCATCTGAGCCTTTGTGAAGTGCATTGTGGAGTAAGAGATTGGTTGTTTGTAAGCTTGAACTTCAGGAGCTATACCCTTCTCATTGCTGCCTAAAGAAGTACCCACTTGGCGCTCACACAGCTCTTTGAAGTCTTCAGGATATTCTCTAGCCAAGACCATCAAGGTGTGGTGTGTCTCTACATGTTCCTTATCAGCTTCACTGAGCTCTGGTTTGGCTTCTTCTTCTGGAGCAACCAAGGCTTTCTCAGCCCTTCATTCTTAGCAGCTTCTCTTGCAGCTCTCTCTTGCTCCAAAGCAAGCTCTTTTTCTCTATTCAAACTTTCATTTAACCCTTGGAGGAACTGTTCTACAATATCAACAGCTTCTAACACCCAAATCCGCCCCGACCTATAACTACCATCCTAATCCTATGTTTCACTCAGAGTGAAGAGCTAGTTCTACATAGTAACCAATCTTTGTAGTGCCAACCTAAGACTTTATGCTTAGTTCATTCAAAAATAGGCCTCACACACAAAAAATAATGTTTCGGTTTGAAAGGTGGGTAAGGTTAAGGTGTGGTAACTATCCCGTAAGGATGAGGATTAGCTAATTGGACTAGTAAGAGAGGGAAAAGGGAAGAAAGAAAGTCTAAATATGTATATGGGTAATCCATGAAACCACTTTTTATTGCCAAAACATAATAATTAACAAGTCAAATTAATGGTTGTAATAAATGAGATGATTTTCAATGAGCAAATGATTTCAGTATGAGACTAGAGGATCAAATTTAGAATTTTTTTTTTTTATCAACTGATCAAATTTAGAATTTAAGAGCATGGTTAAGCCTTAGTTTCTAACATTTTATGATGCATCAAACACTTAACCACTTAGACATTAAAATCAGTTCTAACACTAAGCATTTTACAAGGAATTATCATCATCATGCCTTATGCAAATGCAATGCAGCCTATATGAAAAACACTAAACTCAATCCTAAACAAATGAATGCAACTATATGCTTTTCTTTTTGTAAAAGATGCAAAATATTTTAATTTTTTGATTTTTTTGATTTTTAGATGCACTTAGATGAATGCATGAGACTCTAATGCAATAAAAACTAAGAAAAGAAAACTCAATGTTAAATACACAAAGCTCTCCCACACACATAAATTACACAGTCCTATTGTGTAATAAAAGATGAGAGAAAGATGTAAAAAGCAAAGAAAATATGCAAAGCTTCAAATGGTATTTACAATGGAGAAGTTTTTGGTACCTTAGAAGGTGGTGTGGGAAGTGTAGGAGGCGCCAGAGATGTCCTCCATGATGTCAATGTTGTGGCTCATGTTAGGCCACTCCTTCCTTGGCCTTCTTCTCATCCCTGGCTCGTCTTGACACGATGCTCTTGGTGGCACCCAAGCTCTCACTTCCTCATATCCACCAACAGAGAGCCTTCTACTAGGAACTCTAGCCATCCCTTGGCTTTCAGTTTCTTGCTCTTGTTGAGTAGCAGAAATAGAGGCTCCACTAGACTTCCTCTTTAGGTCCTTGGTCTGAGCCTTCATGCTCTTCATCCTTTCACCAACTTCTTGATGGTTTTATCTTGCCATTTGTTCCATCTTTGCAAGAGGTTGATGTGCTCATGGGCCTTCTTTAAGGGACCTCCTTGGTGAGTCAAATCATGAGGCTGGAAGTGGTACTCTTCACTGTTGTAGCTTGGAGAATCTGGTTCTCCCTCTTCTTATTCTTCTTGAACTCCTGCTTCCATTTGTCCTCCTTCATACACAACAAGGGGATAGTTTCCTGGGGGAAAAGGAGTGTTGGCGCCTTGGTGAGTGTAAGAGGATGGAGCACCTTCTTGAAAGAGCATGTGCTGGGGAATGACAAAGGAAAAGCTGTCTGGGTTGGAGAAGGATGTGAGATGCTGATTGGGGAGTAGTAGCTTTGCAGCTACACATGGAGGGAGTTCAAGAAGAACAAAATTGTAGATGAACTTGTCACCCACACTCTCTCCAAGGAACCGTGCTTTCTTCAGATATTGCAAGTTTAGCCACTCTACTTTCACTGTTGATGGCCCTGGTTCAACTCCTGCAGCTTCCATCAATGCAGTAACAAGTCTTGCACAACAGAGCTTTGGCGCCTTGTCATCATTGGTGGATAGCCAATGTTTGATGACCAGAAGCTGCTGCATGAAGATGGTGACCATTCCAGTTGTCCCATCTTTTGCTTTGAGCTCCACTCCGTGTCTTGTGTAGTCTTAGAGGTTGATCAGACTTTGATGAATGAGCTCCCATTCTCCACCTTCAACAGCGCCACTTTCTCTTCTTGCAAAGAGACTATGCGCCAATGCCTTGTGCACATATCTGATGGCTGGGTTCCTGATCAGAGAAGCCTTGCTTCTTCCTGGATTGTAAGCGCCTCTTGCCACATGATCCCGAAGGCAGATCATCTCTTCTTTGCCAATCCCCAGACTTTGTCCTCTAGAGCTGCCATTGAAGAACCCAAAAGCTTCTTCAATGGCTGAGAAAGACATCCTATAATTTCCCTTGGAAACTCTGAAGGTGATGAAGCCATCATCATCTTCTTTTGGAGTCTCCTCTCCCATCTAATAGAAAGTGACTTCAAAGGTTGCAAATAATTGAAGCACTTGGTCCTTGTTGGCTAAGTAAGGAGTTCCCACCAGCTTTGTTAGCTCCATTGTCTCCAGCATAGAGGAGCAGTCCTCATGTATTCCCAAGGCCTTCATAGTTGGCGCATGGGGATATCTAGTTGGTCTCACATCCACATTTTGCAGCCTGTTATAAAGCTGCCTTTGAGCAGGAGTGGTGTCTTTGATATTCGGTGCAGCCTTCTCACTAGCGCCAGCATCCACTTTCGTTTTCCCTTGAGCATTAGCGCTTGGACTCCCCACTTTCTTAGCCTTTCTTTTGGCTTTCTATTGCTTCTCAACTTTCTTGTTTGCTCCACTTCTTGTTGTTCTTACCATGGTACCTAAAAAAAAATTCTCAAAATAGGAATGAGAACCATGGTTTAAAAAAAAAGACAAAGCTTAATGTTACTAAAGTCACAAAAGAAGAGTATATTTACTTAGAAGTAAAAATCTATCAGTTGTGAAGCAACTAAATAAGCAAACCATGCAAAGGATTCTTTAAACAAAATTATCTAAAAATGGATAAACATGAATCTTAGCATAGTGAAGCTAACAAATGGTTATTAAATGCTAATGCAAAGCTAAATAAATAGATTTGACAAGCAAATAAATATCAATCTAAAGTGCTTCAGAAGTCAAAAACAATTATTCACCTTGCAAAAGTAATAAAACTAAACTAAGAAGCACAATCATTAACTGTACTTTCAACGACTTAACAAAATTCAGTTCTTAAGTGGTAAAAACAAAATTTAAGTAAAGTAAAAGGCTAAGAGACATTACCTGAAGTGGTTTGGCTCTCCTAGACACTTAAGAACTAAAAATTTCGAATTTTGTGGCTGCAAACTAGTAAACTGAGAGTGAGATAGAGAGAAAGGTGGGGTTAGTTAATATAAAGGGTGGGAGAATCTTTTTATGGGGAGCAAGGGGACAAGGAGTACATAGGAGAATGCCCACTTATGCTTGGGAAGGGGAAGGATTCAAGTTTAAATTCCTTGATCTAGTTTGACCAAGGAGGGAAAAGTATTGAACTGAGAAGGACTTACATCGGGTGCAATATCGAGCTACCAAGTCGATATACAGATCGATATTGATGTCGATATCGCGGTCTGGGCCCTTGTATCGGTCGATACTGCCCTGCATCCTTGATATCGGTTCCTAGCATCTCGATACACTGTCCGATGTTGATCACATCTGTCCAATATCGAGCAAGATAGCTCGATATGTAGCTCGATATGATCACACAATGCTTTGTATCGGACTAGAACATCGATACAATGCAAGATACACCTTGGCTTATACTAAATAGCACCTTTGCATTCCCTAGTCAAGGTATATCGGCAAGGGACCTCGATACATAGCTCGATATACCTTAATATGGGCGATTCGTCGCCCTTTATCCTCTTAGTTAAGGCATATCGGCATGTTATGTCGATACATTACTCGATATTCACCCTAAGGTGTTGTATCGACCTGGCATCCCGGTACACTTGCCCGATATGAATACCAGGTAACGCGCATCAAAGTGTTTTTACCCCGATACATTCCCTGTTAAGGCATATCGGTTCGCCTTACCCCGATACATTGGTCGATCCAGCATCCTCTCATATGTATTGACCTATATCATCCCTGTACACTCATCGATAGTAAGTCAGAACATCAATATCGATCAAGAACTGCTCCATGGGATTACCTCCCAAATGCGCTTGTTTAGAGTCACATGGCTTGAATTTCCTTGGCTCCTTAGTTGTAGTAAGGAGCAGGAGTCATGGAACTACTTGGTATGATCTTGCTTCCTCTGACCCTCTTGGTGACTCCATCTATTTTGAGCACAGCAAAAGGCTTAGACCGGCCTTCATGCTTCATTTTGTGGCAGACTTCACCATCCTTAGAGCCGAATGGTCTCAAGACCAATCCATCTCCCATAGGACCCAGCAAAATTTCATTCACAGAATTCGAACCACCCACTTCAAGGACCTCCTCTTCAGTGGTTTCACTAAACAGCTTTGACATACATGATGTGGACACTGAATTGTATAGCCCTTGAACCTCTCCCATGCTTCACCAAAAGACTCATTGCTTCTTTGGGAGAACCCTGAAATTTCATTTCTTATCATTGCAGTTCTTGATGTGCTAAAGAACTTGGCCAAGAATGCGTTTTTACACTGATCCCAACTTGTGATACTCCCTTAGGGTAAGTTCATTTCCCACTGATCTGCTTTGTCTGAGAATGGGAAGAGCCTGAGTTTGAAGCTATCTTCGCTGACAACATTGATCTTGGTGAGTGAGCAGAATCTGTCAAAATTGTCTAGATGGTCCAAGGGATCCTCCAAGGACAAGCCATGGAACTTGCTGTTCTGAACCATAGAGATCAAACCAGACTTGATTTCGAAATTATTGTTCTGCGCTGGTGGAGGGATGATACCTGTCGTGTTGTTATAGCTGTTAGGAGCATCACCAGCACCTATGGGCCTCATAGGGCGTGCAGCATGTGCTGGTCCTCTCTGACCTTGCTCACCTTTGAATCCTTGTTGTCCCTGAACACCTTGTGCTCCTGGGGGTCCCTGAAATCGCTGATCATCTATACCATTCTCCGCGTTGAGCTGATGAAACCTTTGCAGTCTCTCTCTTTCCCTGTTTTCTCTCAATGCTTTTTCAATTCTGATTTCCTCTTGATCTCAGGTTCATGCACTTATAAAAGGAAGAGCAAACTTTCAAAACAGTACTAAACAAAAAATAATAGCCTAATCTCAAGCAATCTACAAATCATAGTGCTTAGATCAAGCCTAAATGGCAACAGCGCCAATTTGATAAGATGGATTTTTGTCTAATCAAATAAATCCCAACACACTGATGTCATTGCAGTATGAAAGGTATTAATCCATTTGGGCATGTAAGTCTCTAAGAATGCAGCAGTTCGCTTAAGTAAAGCCAAATTCAAAATAGCAAGTGTGATCAAATACTAATGATTAAACGAAACAAGACTAAGCAGTGCAAATTCAAAGCAGAAGATTCAAAATGATTAAAGCAAGGATCTAAGATGGAGGTTATTGACTAAGAGGGGATTAGAACCAAACTAGTGATGCTTCAAAACCATTCACACAATGCTATCTTCTAAGAATAGGATTAACAGCTATAATCAGCCCAATTCCTTGGCACTAATCATTTTGGTAAACAAAAGTCCTAGACAATTTCAATTACTGAACAAATGATTAGCAAGCATACAAACAGAAATCCAATCCTTTAAAGATAAAATGTTCCTTAGCCATTTTATCCCTTAGGCTAAGTAAACAAATCCTCTAAAAGACTCATCGCAGCATTTCATCGAACACTTATCAGGAATAAGAGAAAGCCAAGATACTAAACAAGTCTAGCCAAGACTAATCTATTGTTAAGCACATCTAATAGAGAGAAGATAATCATATTAAGCATAAAACATCATTAATCTAATCATAAAACCCTTCTAATATATCTCATCTCAAATCCTAAATAAGACTACTCACTAGTCATATCAAAACCACAGATTCCAAAGAGAAATACTGGCCAAACATGATTAGAAAGCAGAATACACAAGATTACATTAAAGGCAAACACATAAATTCACTAAATCAAACTAGTTCTTACAAAGTAAAGCTGACAAAGGAAAAGTTTTAATGCTAGAACAGTAGAGAAATAATAAGATAACAGTTGTCTAAATATTTTAGGACTTTAGTATTTATAGGGAGGCTTAGAAACCCCTAATAAACCAAAAATAAACCGAATTAAAGCTGACTCGGCTGGACCATATCGGCTCCTTTGATCGATACAGACATCGATATTGGCTCTTTTGGTGGGTGTATCGATATGGTCTTTATTGATACGGTGATAGATACACAAGGCTTCAGGGGTGTATCGGCTTGACTCTCCTCGGTGTAGACATCGATACAATCACCCTTTTCCTAAGGCATATGGAGCAGAATCACGTCGATATTGCCCTGTCTCTGGTGTATCGTCTTCAGTCCTCGATACACTAGTTGGTACCAGCTCATCCTTGTGTATCAAGGTCTTCTTAGTCGATATGTTACTCTACACACCTTGCTCCTTTTGTATCGACATGAAGTCATCAATATCCAATCCGATACGCTCCATATCGATCAGATCACATCGATATCCTGCTCGATATTGGTCCATCCGACCTTGTTCTTCTCCTTGCTCCATTCCCAGCTCAGATCCATTGCAACACTTGGTCTCCAAACTCCTTCTAGTACCTGAATAAAACTACAAATGCAAGCAAAATGCAATGTAACTCCTTAGACTACAGTTACTCCTAAATGTATGCTAATGGGACAAGAAGAAGCAAAATATGCATGTTAAAAGACTAAAACTAGTGATGAATGCATGCTAAGATGGTATAAATCATGGAGATATCAACGAACGGTGTTCTGCTTGATGCACCACCCCAATATGGTCCGTGCAGCTTGTATCGACTTGTTCCTGCTTTCCCTGCTCGATGCAGCACCTCGATGTAGACAGTGCCTTAGGCTCCACGAATCAGACCACTTCTTCACGCATTTTGGCTTGCATCGTGCAGACTACACAGAGGTTTTGCTCGATGCACCATCTCGATATGGGACCAAACTTGGTAAATCTCCTTCTTTAACATCTCTTCGAACATGAGCTGCTTCCATCTGCTCCTCAAACTCAAAGAACCTCCAAAAATACCTGGGAAACACCACAAACATGCAAATATATGCATATGTATGCAATCCTAAACTAAATGCATGAAATGTTAATTTTAAGTGCAAATGAGACTAAAATGCTAATCTAACATGCAAAAACAAGGGAAAGAATGCACGAAATGCAGCCTAAAATTCTCTAATATAGCAAGGTATCATAGAGCAGGCCATGAGCTTCACAATTAGCATGCTGATGAGAGACACTCTTAAAGAAGAGGCAGAGATGAAGCTTGACATTGAGTTGAATTTTGAGGATGATTTGAAAGAAGAAGAGGTTTTCATCACCAAGGAAGTGAAACTTTTGAGCATCACACAAAGTTTCAAGAAAACGAGATCAAAGAAGTCAGCTCGTGATAAGAAGAATCTGCATTCAGTTGGTACTTGGGTCTACATGAAGAAAGGAGAAGGAGATTCTGCTCCATCAACTTCTTCCCACTAAGTCTCCAACCATCAAAGTCAAGCTTAGTGACTTAAAACAAACACACTTGGCAGGTAATCCCATGATTATCCTTGTAAATATATGCATTCTTTTATTATTCATGCCTTCATTTAGTGTTTCAAAGGTCAAAGAACAGGTCCCAAGCTGTATAAGAGGTTCAATGGCCAAGGAAAGAAAACTCTGTTTTTACATTTAAGTACAATATCGGGCAGAACCTCTATCATATCTGCCCGATATGTTTTATACCGGGGAAGATGCAGTCTGTAAGTCGAGCAAATTGAACAACGGGGATTCTATCGGCGTGTTACGTCGAGCAGAACCTCCAAAACCCTGCTTGATGTAATTGCCCTTGGAGCCCCTGTCCGTACATCGAGGGAAAGGCACTGTACACCGATGAAGATGCCCGATGGAGCTTACACCGAGGAAGTACATAGAGCAAAATACCTCTGTTTTGCACGATACAAAGACCCTCGAATAATTCATGCATGGGACGACAGCCAGTACGTAGCCCACCGACGAGCATCCCAGCTGAGTGCGAGAAGACTCGCATCGACGTGCAACATCGAGCAAAACATTCATACTTTTGCTCGATGCATGCCACGAAGATTTTTATCGACGAGCAGTTGCATATTCCCCTTGGAGGACATCACCCGAACAACGAAGGAGCCTACATAGGGAAGTTACATCGAGCAGGGACACAACTACCCACCTCGATGTAGAAGGTCCGAGCAAATTCAAATGTCCGAACGATGCCATGCAGCTGCCCAAGGGAAGAATCATGCAAGCCGAAGTGTCTCCCCTACATCGATCAGAACATCTTCAAATTCTGCTCGATGCAAGATGTCCCATAGGAGAAGCTGGTCAGAAAATTGAACCCCCGAGGCACAACAACATGATCGCCGAAACACAGGACCCGATATGACCTGTGTTACATCGGGTGTTCTGCTCGATATGACCTGTGTGAAATTGTTTTTTAAAATTTTACATGGGTAAATCGAGTAAAACTCCATTTAACAACTTGGTGGAGGTAAAAACATTTGAATATCCCCCGCAATAACATTTTTGAATTTTAAACATGATTCTCTTGCATTTTTATTTGATTTTTTCATTTTATCCCATTTAAAAGTAGCTACATATCCTCATCTCTCTCCACACATCATTGCATCGACCAGAGCATCTCTGCAAAACACATCTTTCTTCTTTTTTGTATTCTCTGTTCTAGAATATCTTTTCTCTTGTCAAGGATTAAGGTAAACAATGATATACTCTTCATTTCTTTTGTTTAATCTTTGCAAGCTGATTAGGATGCATTAGAATGTTTGTTGACATTGTTTTGTATGATTTTGATTGTGATTTTAATTGTATGTCACCATTGTTACATCTTTTTTTGATAATTTATGGTTAAAATGTTGCAGAAAAACTCATTTTGTTCTTCATTTGACATATTGTTTAGAATTTGGCCAAGTCTAGGCAGGCTATTGTTTCTCCATCACATCTACCATTTGAATGCTTCTTAATAGAGTAGCAATGTTGATTCTGATGCATGATTATAATTTTGTGGAGAGAAGATGAATTTTTTGTGCATGTGCTTGAATTTTGATTAAACCGCTGCTTGTTGCTTGTTGATTTTTTAATTTTCGTTGTGTCTAACCTTTAGAGCTGAAATTTTTTCTAAATTTGTCTCTGTCTGTTAGCATTCAGTATGAACTTTTATAGAATTGTCTTGTGCATGTTTCATTTTTGAGAAATATTTTTCTGCACAATGCTCTAAGGGAACAAACACTAATTCTTGTTACAAGTTTTGTGTTTTCAGGTACTATGTCGAGCAGTAGAGGAGATGACAATGTTTTGGGCTGAAGTGCACATACAAGAGACAAAGCAGAGGCTAAAAGGCCAGCTGTTGAAGAAGAGAAAACTCCCAATGCAACACCTAAGCTCAAGGATTACCTCAAAGCAATGAGAAGAGTGGATTTTGCTCCAACAAGATATGCTTGCCCTGGTCTGTTAGATGAGTTGGGAATCAAGTCTGAAGTGGATGAGTTGCTAAGTAAAATATTGAGAAATTCGCCAGCCTTGGGTATCCAACTTATAAGCACCTATCTTGTGGGTTTCTAGCAAGCTTCAAAGTGTACTTCTTTGCTCATGGTAAAGAGTATGATGAGGGAGAAGAAGACTTTGACAATGGGTTCATCAAATTCAGAGCCAACAAAGCATGGTACACTCTTGGTTTCAGTCAGCTAGAGGAGATATATGGTTTTCATGAGGGCACAAGAGCACAAGCTTTGAGCTTTAAACACAATGAGCTCAAGCATGTTTGGGAGGAAATAGAAAATCACGCTTACAAGTCTGGTAATCTAAGGAGTGCAAGCATCCGCCATTTGAAAATAAGATATGTCCACAGAGGCATCACAAGTATACTCTTCTACAGGAAAGAGCAGAACATGGTGAAAGAAGAAGAGATGGGCTTGCTAATGAATGGCTTAAAGAATATCATGATGGAAAAAAGGCATGGCAAGATAGCTGGAGAGCGCTTAGGAGTTGGGCTTGTCACAATACTTATGAAGCAGTTCTTTCCATGCCAGCAGTGGGCTTACAATACCAATGAGAAGAAGCCTAATCTAGCCATTGGAGGGTTGATTATACTTAATTTGCTTGGCGCCAGCGTTGCACTTGGAGAACCTTATGTGAGCATGATTTTTATTGACGTTCCCTACCTCAGCAAGAATGGCTATCTCTTAGGAGCAATAGAGACTGGTTTTGCTTATCAGTTTGATCTGGAAGATCAGAAAAAAAAGATCTTATTACCGAAGCAGCGCCTTATAAACTTCACCACTTATGAGAATGTTCGCTTTATGCCAACTGAAGATGAGCTCTGTGATCCTAGGACTGATCCGCCCTGGATGAGGCCCAGCAAGGTCAGAAACATGAGCACAGTTAGAGATTCAGATGTGGAAGAGGATATTGAAAAGCAACTAGAGGTTCAGTATCAAGGAGAAGAGGCGCTAGAACATGAAGATTATGACAGCCGCCCTTATGCATTTGATCCCTATGATGTGATTTGCACATCTGAAGCTTCAAGAGCTGCTCATGAGCACATCGGACTTCTTCAAAGGTGGAAGAACTTACAAGACAAGGTAATCAGAAGCTTGATGATATCATTTAAGGCTAGCAGGAAATCAGTTGATTTTCTTAAGAAGAAGGTGAAGAAGCTAAAGAAGAAGTTAGGAGGATCTTCAAAGAGGTCTGATCAAGTGGTTCAAACAGAGCTACAATGAGAGGATCAGTTGATGACAACATGTCTGAGGATGAGCCTGATGCCATGGTTGATAGGGTCTAGGTTTTACCAACTTTTAGTATACTGCAAGTGCACAGCAATACAGTTGTAGCACAAGGGGTTATCGAATCCCAAAAGAGTAAGTTAACTACACAATAGAGTTCAGGTTCGGATTAAGCTAAGCAGTAAGTATTGTATTTAATGCGAAATAGCAAAATAAATGAAAGCAGGCGGAATTTGTTGATTGATCTAAGTTCAGAAAGCTAAATGCACTAAATCAAGACAATTCACACGTTGAATCCGAGAATGTAGAATGCATGCAATCAGGAATGAATTAAAACCGTCTAGAGCTTGAAACACAATGATATAACTAATCAATTCTCATTGTAAAATATATCTATGCCCAAATCACAAAATTTCAAATCTCTTTGCAAATTCTAACAATCTAAACATGCAGTAATGGTTAGTTTCAATTGTTCACAAAATTCCTAAGTCAAATCTCTTTGCAAATAGGCGTTTTGCTCATGTAATACTAGTACAGTTGATTAAAAATGTTCTCACATCTATTAAAAAACCTAGGGTTTCGAAATCTAGATGATTAGTTTAAGAAATCAATATGAGTGCAAGCACATATGAAGAACCAATGAATTTATTATCAGTTTAGCGATTCTACAAACCCTTCATCAACCTTTGAATGGTCCTAACTTAACTAACAGATTACTCAGACATGATTATGAAAACACAAAGCATAGCTGAATAAAACTGCATTTAAAAGAATAGGGTATAAGATAAAGGGGTTTGAAATCTTCCCTAAAAGAGTACAGGATTTGTCTCCTTAGACGCTCTGAATAAATCTCTCACTAAAGCTCTCTGAATTCTAAGATGCAAGATAAAAGCCAACAGTGGCTGAAAAA
This sequence comes from Thlaspi arvense, assembly GCA_911865555.2. Classification (NCBI taxonomy): domain Eukaryota; kingdom Viridiplantae; phylum Streptophyta; class Magnoliopsida; order Brassicales; family Brassicaceae; genus Thlaspi; species Thlaspi arvense. The sequence continues at coordinate 26,982,337 of OU466859.2, read as the reverse complement.
CCTAATATACAGGCTAAAACACGAACTGGGGTCTTCTTGCAAATATTGGAACTTCTCGGTCAAATCTGCAAAATCATCTCCATCTTTTAATAAAACACACAACTCCTTCTCAAATGCGGGTGACGAGCGTCACCTTTGAGTGGTGACGATCGTCACCATTACAATGTAACGTTGCAATGATCCAAAAAGCTCCAAAACCTCCAATTGTGCTCTAGTCATGCTATAACCTGCAAAGACACTACTAGGACTTTAAAACGACCAAAAAGACTCAATAAAAAGGATTTATACCATGGTTAAAAACCATAAAAACCATGATATATCAACTCCTCCTAGACTTAGCTTTTGCTTGTCCTCAAGCAAACATTAGACAAAGAACAGGGTCGAGGATTGAAAACAGAATCAGTTAGCTAAACATTAGGAACGCCACATTGACCAACGCTTTTGAATCCACATACAACAGAGCCAACACAAGATCAAATTTCAGTCTACTTATCACAAGCTTCGCAATATCTCAAATCTAGTTCAAGCCCCTTCAAGAAATCCAGAATCTCTACTGCTAACTTCTTTTATTTATCTAAGTGTGATATCTCATCAATGATTTATCAACTCAATCACTTCTAGATTCTTTTCCCTTCTTTAATACTGAACAAATCAATCTTAACATAGCTCTCCTATTTTCTCTTCCCTTGATATATTTTTTATTTTTTAGATTTTTTTCTAACTTTTTTTCTCATTTTTTTCTTACAGTCTAAAAACTGATGATACTCAATAGTTGTGTTCCTTGTGAGGAGACAGGTTCATGAGTGTTCACTACTGTTATTTCTTGTAAGGAGACAGGGTCATGATGCACCATTCTATTGACTTAAACTCTTAAAAAATGTATCAGGGAAGATCAAAAAGAGACTGCATCTAAACATTCTTGTCAGTGTTGAAAGAGAGAATCAAGATCAATGAGTATCAAGCCCCAATATGAGAAGTTTAAAGTTCATTAAGGTGGAGTTAACAACAGATTTTCCAGATTTTCTAAGAACGTAAATCTTCTTTGCTAGACTGATCTACCTATGACTTTCAACTTAGTAAGACTTGTAATCAACTACTGTGGCAATGATTCTTATAAACATCAATGTTTTGTGGTAAGTTACAAGAAAAATTGAGAGTTTCAAAATTTTGACTCTATAAAATAGGTTTTCGACTCAACTTTAAGACTCTAAAAACAAAACAAAATGTACACAACATCAGTAGCCACCTCTCTGACTTAAACAACCTTTTCCCCAGTGTTATTAAGCCTAGAGTTGATCAAGAAGAAGCAATAGAATGTGTAGAACCGAGTTCGAATGTGGTACCTCGCGAAGGAGTGGGTAACGAGCGTCACCCCTCAGTGGTGACGATCGTCACCGTGTCTGAAACTCCAGAGTCGTCAGTTAGATGTGTTAAACATTATGTTATCATTTGTATTCTAAAGTCAGACTGTTAGAGCACTCAAACACACGTTAAAAACATCCAAATATAGCATAACTCCTAGGTCAACAACTTCACAAAACAACATAAAAGCAAATGACAAACTGACTCAAGAGAAAAACATAAAAATGACTCAAGAGAAATAAAATAAAAGGGAAGCAGGTACAAGTAACCAGGATAGTAGAGGAGCTAGTCCCCATCCTCACATTCCTCAGCATGGGAGTGAGGGCGGATGCAACCATAGTGGCTGAGAGTAGCGACAGCATTCCACAGACCATCGAAGCTTTCAATGACATAATCATGAAAGGCTTTCATATCCATATGTGTCTGAGGTCTAGGAGAGCGCCTCACAAAAGCAATATCTGGCATGGGTATGGTCTGACGTCGGGACGGTCCAGCCTGTGTATTAGCAGTGGAGGAAGACGTGCCAGTAGTGGGCCTCCTTTGTGACATCGCGTGGGTGCAAGCTGACGCAGAAAAGCCGGGTCAGGCTAAAAACGCAGCTGAAGTGGATCGCTCTGGATCGTAGTGAGCTCTTGGTTTGCCAATTGCACACCAACATACTCCCCAGCAAAAGTAGTGAAAGTCCAAACCAACCTGTGCTTGAGCCAGGTAGCATGTCCAAAATGTGCCTCATCCATAAGAGCTCGCGCAATGACAATGCTGCAGGGATTTGTGTCTATTTTAAAGTGCTGGAAGATAGGCATGAGAAGGCTACCAATGCTCTATGTGTTATCCCCAGAGCTCGTGAATGACTTGGTCTCCAGAGAGACCAAGTGCCTTGCAAAAATGGCGCCCAAGTGGGCGCAGACCATGCTCTGCATGGGGATCTCGTCATCCAGCATATTGGCGAAGCCATAATAGAGCAGAACGAGCTCGCTGACATACATCTTACTCGGCGCAGACTTGCAGAGAATGGTCTTGCCTATAAGATGCAGAATGTACCTCATCACGGGATGTCGAACATCAGTCTGTGTGCTTGTCTTGGACTCATAAACACCATTTCCGAACTTGGACCAGAAAGTCCGCATATAAGTCTATTGCAAATGTGTGAGGGCTCATGAAGGGTGGTTATCGAAACCATAGATCCCGCAAAGCTCAAAGATACTGAGCCTGTGGCGAATGCCTCTGATCAGGAAGGTGAACGTGCGTTGATGTACAACCTTGGCCAGATCGTTCTTGTAGTACACGCGAACTATGGCGAGGAATTGGCGGACCAGATCGAGGGTACAGATCGTACTGCTGAGTGCTCATCCCGATCCTCCCTAGTACCCGCATAACTTCTTCCTTAATGCCCATCTGGGGCAGCACTTTTTTGTCTGCGAATCTGATGGGAAGGATCTTCACATCTTATCATGCATTGTAGAACAGCGTGTCGTACTCATCCCAGCCTTCCTGTATGTCGCAAAAAATACAGGCAACTTTTGCTATCTCCTGCTTCAGGGTCCTTGCCCAAGCAATTCCCGAAGCGATTTTCTTATCCTCTCTCTTAGGCCATGGAGGCCTGCATACTGGTATTGTGTTCGTTGGCTGTGCAGAACCGGATGCATCACTTAAAGAAGATGCGGGTCGCTGTCTCTTCTCACGTGGAGCCATCTGAAAATCCGAATCAAAACCAATCAAACATTCACCAAAATTAGCCAAATTTCAAAAAGCATCATCATTCGTCTCTAACACTACTAGTAACACAAATCAATCCCACATTCAACCCAAATCACCCAAAATTCCAGATTTTTTCAAGTTTTGTCATGAATTCAAAGATTTCAAAAAGTTGCAAATCAACCATTAAAATCACATAGGGATGGTATCATTCATCTAATACACCATAAATAACCATGATTCAACAGTTAAATCAAGCTAATCAGGTTGAAAATCAAATTTTACCAGACCTATGGCAGACTGAAAATTGGGGGTTCCGACTACATACATTGGAAATCTTGAAAACGAATGAGAGATTATGAAAGAGGGCTAAAATCCGCACGGATTAGGCTTTTGAATCACTCAATTTGGTTAACAAAAGCAAAATATAGGATTTGGGGAATTTTGGTTGTGTTCATCGGTTTTAACAGTTATGAGGCGAGGAAGAAGAAGAGATAGTTTAAACGCGTACCTGAGACTCGGACGGGTGACGAGCGTCACTGGTGGTGATGTCTAATTGTTTCTTTTAAGCTAAATAATAGAGTATATACACGGAAATAAATAGGTTAACTGCCCAAGACCCCCCTACTATACACGTTATGTCTAATTCCACCCAAACTATCAGCCTCTTTCCCAACCCCCCAAACTATAAATTTTCTGTCTATTCCCCCCTATTGAATTATTAATCCAAAATTGTGATTGTGTTTTCAAAATCGTGATTGTGTTTTCAAAATCACGATAACTTCTGCAAATCACTTTTTAATATACCCGACCTAAGGAAGCTGATATACTTGTATATTTTGCATATTTAGCATGCATTTAGAGTAGTTTTACATGCATTCATCTCTCATTATAGGCTAGTTTGCACCATTTGTCTCATTTTAGGTCCTAAGTCCACTTTGCATTAGCATTTGTATGTTTTCGTGCATTCTTGCATCACATTCAGGTTGTTTTGGACGCACTGGAGCTGTGGAGGTTGCGTGGACACGCTAAGGATCGAAGAGGAGCTTGTGGACACTTAGGAGAACTCAGCCGTTCAGCTAAGGGACCGAGATCGAGAGAAGGATCGAGCTAGGCAGGTCGATCTAGATGAGATCAACCAGAAGATCGACTAGGCCCGTATCGTTTCAAGGAAGGGATCGAGGATGAGATCAAGTGAGGAGATCGATCGTGAGTACGGACATGGATTACGCCATGCAGAACGAGAGCCAGATCGAGATCACGATCCGGTCACTCAAGGATCGAGTAGAAGATCGAGCAAAGGAGGACGATCCAAGCAGAAGATCGAGCCAGAGATCGAGTGACCCAAGTCGATCTCTGGGACCTTATCCGGCCAGCTCATTTTTGGAGCGTAGTGAGGGGACCATTAGGGCTGTTTTGCTATTTTGGGCAATGGGCGAACATCACTTGGGGAACACACACTTTGCCTTATCTTTTCTGCTTTCTCTAAGGCAATTTGCCATTGTTCTGGTCTTTAAGCTTTTCTTGTTTTAAACCTTGAATCTTGTTAATCATTAAGTCTTTTCCCTTAATCGCTTTCTTTAATAATGTTTAGCATTTCATTCCTTGCATTTGAATCGGTTTTAACTACGAGTAGTGAGTAGTTTTATTTGGGTTAAAGGTTGGGGCGATTCAAGGGTTTATGGGTTTATAGGTTTAAGCTTTTGGGATTTTTCTTGTTCTTAACTCATTCTCTTCTAGGATTTGGGGTCTTAAAGCTTAGAGAGTCTTGGAAAAGATCTCTATGATTCCAGGGTTCTCTTACCTTGACCAGATTCAGAGATCCTTGAAAGCCAAATCCTAGAGACTAACGTCCCTTTCCCAAACGCCATGGTTGTTTAAGGGGTTAGTTAAGCCACAATTTGAGATCTTTGCTTAGTGTTTCTTGACCCATCTTTCCACTACACGCCATAGGTTAGGAGGAAGGGTTGAGAAATGGGGTCATACCACATGCCATGGATGATCCTAGTTTAAGTTTCTCAAGGCTTAGAGAAAGCTCATCAAATGAGTAGATCTATGTGTTTTCAAACTATAGCTTGAATCTTTGAACTCTCTTGAACATGACCCTCGACCTTGAACCCTCTCTTTTAGCATTTTTAAACCTCAAGTAATCATCCTTTAATCATAAAGCTTGCATCTTTGATCATTATAAGTCATTCATCTAAGTTGTTAGAAATTTCCTGTTTTACCCGTTTTAGTTCTCGATTTTTAGTAATTAGTAGTTTTGCATTTTAGAGTCTCTGTTTTCTCCTAGTAGTTTGTAACCCTCTTCCAGGGATTTTAAAATAGCTTTCATAATCATCTGGTCGTTGCATTTAGTTTTTATCGATTTTACCACTCATTTACCCGATTCTGCTTAGATTTGCTTTGCTCTTGCATTCCTTGTGTTCTTTCATTACCCAGGCTGGATTGACACCTCTTGCATACTATACTACAACTATAGGTTGCTTGAGCTTTGATATTCTTGCTTGCAAAAAAATCCTGTTTATCAGAAACCCAATAACTAAACCCGGACAGAGGTATAATGAGCTCTTCTTCATCTGCTTCATCTCGATCCACAAACAGAAGTTAATCTATTGGTGTTTCATTAAGATGTTGGTGTGGGAGCAAAATTTGTGACATATGCTTCTCAGACGAAGGAAAATCTTTTTCGCAGATTCTATAGGTGTGAGGTGGCCTTGCAGGTACTCTCCAATAGATAGTAAATATACATATATATGAAGGTGTTATCTTCATTTGATGAAAGTCTTTGTTTGTTTAGAGGAAAACGAAGGATCATCTTTTCAAATGGATTGATGAAGTTTTGCTTGATGAAACTAAAATGTTAGAGGTGAAGCATATGCAGCTTGTAGAAGAGGTGAAAGTGCTGAAAATAAATTGGTGGGGAACTTGGAGCTTCAAAACAACATGCTTTACAAGATGGAAAAAGAAATGAAAGAGAAGGTGGATGAGAAGATGAAGGATGTGATTATGATTGCTAATGCAAGTATGCATAAGATTGATGGAGAGTTGGCTAAAAAGTGTATGCAAAAAGTAGGGATCACAATCTTGGTTGTAGGAACCATAAGGTGGATTTGTGGGAAGTTTTTATGTGCTAGTTAGTTTGAAAACTTGTTGTGAGTTAGGTGTGTGTTAGAATTGAGGATGAGTTTGAGTTTATGTATGTTAAAGTGGGGTTGTGTACCTCTTTGAAGTTTGAGTTTATGTTTGTAGTACTTTGAAGTTTGAATCGATTACTAATGGTCAGCTTTGTGTTTTAATCGATTGTCTTGTTATGGTCATAAAGCTTTGCCTTACAATCGGTTACTAATGACAAACTGCTTGCAATTTAAAACCAACACAAATATCAGAAAAGCGAGTACATAATCAATAGAAGTTGCCTCTTCAAATGGTTCATAAAACAGAATACATAATACACGATGAAAAGATTCATAAAAACCACGAAGTTGCCTCTTCAAATGTAAGAAAATAGAGTATATAATCTGGTTACAAATTATCATTCGGACATTTGAGAAGGTTGAGTGAGTGAAATGATTTGAGGTCCTTGATATAAAACTATAGCTCCTTGAGAAGTAGTGCCCTGAAAATAAAAGGAAATAGAGCAAACCGTAAGAGAGTTCATCCTTAAGCCAAAGACAATGCCAAAACAAAACATAAACAAAACATGAAAGAGAAAGACAAAAACAAACCGTAAGAGAGTTCATAACAAAGGTTTAAACCAAAGACTATGCCAAAACGAAACATTAACAAAACATGAAAGAGAAAGGCATAACAAACCACAACTAGAGCCAATTCCACAACAAAACCGCAACTAATAGACAATCTGACACAATTAAAACAGAGGCAACTAAAACCAGACACAACCAAAACCAGACACAACTAAAACCAGACTTGACTAAAACCAGACTCGACTAAAACAGAGGCATCTCATACCTGGTCAGTTGCTTCTTCTTAGGGTGTATCTTACATGCAGCTGCATTATATCCAGCTTCACCACACTTTGAGCAGTGAATAATACATCCAGTCCTTGGTAATTTTTCAACTTGCTTTTTTTTTGGTGACTCGAACTTCCCTTTAATTCTTGTGTTTTTCTTCTTTTTCTTTCTTCCTGGTAGATCAGGTTCTGGGGGAGCTATTACAAGTCTAAACGTGCCGGTCATCCTGAATCTTGGTCCTCTTACGGGTTTGACATTTTTACTGTAACACCATCGCCATTTACTTGTTTAGAACCAGTGAGACACATAGTTGTCTGTATCCAAACATGCATCTATCATTGCCCTATAAGCATGCTCACCTGGGATTCCTGTTATTTGCCACTTACAACATGAGCATGTCTGCTTTACAATGTTTACACTGTAACCATTCCAAAACAGATTCACCTCAAATCGTCCAAAGAAAGCATGAGTTATTGTGCATTTATCAGCATTCTCCTTCTCTTCAGCAAGAAGTTTTTTCACATATTTTGAACACTTACTATCCCACTTCCCTGCTTTCTTGTTTCTCTTTGAATTTCTAGCCACATCTTGCCTCCTGATTGTCTCAAGCATTGGTATGATTGCCTTTGCTCTTGCCTTGGTAATAGTGGAGTTGAAAGATGGAGTAGAATTGTTGTCCACATTATCACAGAAGCTTCCGAGCTTGTAAAACGCCAAGATTCAAGTTTGTGGCTCCTCCTTCAAAACAGCCTCATACAAAGCTACATCATATTCTCTCATCTTCTTGATATTCTCCTGATATTCAGTCACACTCTCTCTCAAGCCATTTCAAAGCTAGAAGTCTTCAGTTCTGACATTGATTCCTCGTGATCACTAACCTCCAATTCTCTTTGATAAGAGACTGAATTGGTTCAGGCATTAACTTTATTTCTTGCCTCCATTTGTCTAAGAAAAGCTTCGCAATCACAGGACCTTTAAGCAGCTTGCATTCTCTATTAGGTGTACAACTGTGATATACATACTTAGTCTTTAAAATCCACTTCTGGCTCGGCTTATCATATGAGCAGTATAGCCACCATTTGCACTTATCATCTACACCACACCTATATACGGGCTTTGTCTTATCCCATCTATCTTGTCTAATGTTCATTGATTTCTTCAAAGCATACTCTAAAACAGCTTCCTTAATCTCATAGCCCATATGAAATGTAGATCCTACAGCTAACTTATCATTCTTCTTACTTCTCATTCTTCTATTTCTCAAAACCAATTCATCCTCCTCTTCACTATGTGAAATCTCTGGAATTTTCCATGTCCCTATTTCCTAATCAACAAAGTTAGCTACAGATTCCTCAACTCAAACTCATATCGCTCCCCTCTATCCTCCTCTTCTTCTAAATTCTTACTCTGTTTTGTTCACATTTCTAGCTTCCTCATTCTCGCTTTCATTTTCTTCTATTTCATGGCCTCTGAATCATCCTTCATACCTTCCTTCTTGTTTCCATCTCCCATATCTCCATACTCTCTCTCAAGCAATTTCAAAGCTAGCATTCTTCCATTATGACATTGATTCCTCCTGGTCACTAACCTCCAATTCTCTTTGATAAAAGACTGAATTTGTTCAGGCATTAACTTTATGTCTTGCCTCAGTTTGTCTAAAAAAAGCTTCACAATCACAGGGCCTTTAAGCAGCTTGCATTTTCCATTACGTGTACAGCTGTGATATCCATACTTTGTCTTCAAAATCCATATTAACAATGTTCACACATCTATTAAATAACCTAGGGTTTTGAAATCTAGATGATTAGTCTAAGAAATCGATATGAGTGCAAGCACATATGAAGAACCAATGAATTTCCTATAAGTTTAGCGTTTCTACAAACCCTTCATCAACCTTTGAATGATCCCAACTTAACTAACATATTACTCATTCATGATTATGAAAATATAAAGCATAGCTGAATAAAACTGCATTTAAAAGAATATAGTATAAGATAAAGGGGTTCGAAATCTTCTCTAAAAGAGTACATGATTTGTCTCCCCAAAAGCTCTGAATAAATCTCTCTCTAAAGCTCTCTAAATTCTAAGAGGCAAGATAAAGGCCTACAATGGCTGAAAAACCTAATATACAGGCTAAAGCACGAGCTGGGGTCTTCTTTCAAATATTGGAACTTATGGGTCAAAACTGCAAATTCATCTCCATCTTTTAATAAAACACGCGACTCCTTCTCAGATGCGGGTGACGAGCGTCACCCTTGAATGGTGACGATCGTCACCATTACAATGTAACGCCTTCTGAGTTGCTAATTTCGGGGTTGATTTTTGCAATGATCCAAAAAGCTCCAAAAACCTCCAATTGTGCTCCAGTCATACTATAGCCTGCAAAGACTCTACTAGGACTCTATAAAGACCAAAACGACTTAATAAAATGGACTTATACCATGGTTAAAAACCATAAAAACCATGATATATCAATGGTTCAAGAGAGGCACTCCTTTCAAATTGTTGAGCAGCCAAGAGCACTTCAAGCTGAACCGGCCAGACGCTCTTCCCATGTTCGAACTCCCAACCGCAAAAGAAGGAAGAGAAGGGCCAGTTAGCAAACCCCATCCGAGAAATACGCCTCTCCTTCCCATGTCACTGAGAGCTCAGCCTCTCACCACTCATCCACTTGAAGTAAGGTACACCATTCTATTCACTGTAAATACCACACATTTTTTAAGTTATGTGCAATTGTTTTCTTGATGTTTGTGAGCATTATCCTCACCATTTTTATTACACACAGGCTTTGTAATTTAAGTGTGTGTAAGGGGGGGGGGGGGGAAGTGTATGATTAACTGATGTTTGCACTTGCACTTGCATTATAGATTAGAAAACATGATTCATGTTTGCCTAGCATCTAAGGCATATAAAAAACCAAAATAAATTGAAACTTTTTCGAAAATGCTTCACAAAAAGAGTTTCTTTTTATGCATTCATATAGGATTTAGACTTCATACATTCATCTAGGACTAGCTTGCTTATTTAATTTGGGAACAGCGATAGTACATCTTTGTTAATGGTAGTAGTTTATGAAAATAAAGCCCTTTTGTTAAATCTTTTGATGCATTTGATGTTGAACTAGAAATAAAGCTGACCACTTTTGGAATTTGCAATTTTGTGAACCTTCTTGGAAACTAAAGCATGCTTTGAAATGATTTCAACCTTTGTTTAAGTGGAATCTAAGTTTGATTTGCAATTATCATGTCTTATGCATTTGTGAATGTTGTCATGAACTACCTTAAAATATTTGGAACTTCTTATCCTCTTTTTCCACTCTTTAAAAGGTCCATTTAGATCTCATCACCCTTACCTAAACCTTCTTTCAAGCCAAAACATTAATAATGTGCGATTTGTGAGGCATCTTTCCTTCATGTTTGTTGCTTAGCAAAAAGTGTTGGGTTAGAACTACAAGGGAAGTATTTCCATTGTAGAAATAGCTCACTGTTGAGTTATATAGGATAGGAATGTGTGGGTTTTCCATAGTGTGCGATTTGTGAGGCATCTTTCCTTCATGTTTGTTTCTTAGCAAAAAGTGTTGAGTTATATAGGATAGGATGTTTAGAACTACAAGGAAAGTATTTCATTTATTTTGGATTTTCTTTAAAGAGAAGAAAAGAAGAAAAGAATGCAAGGCAAAAAGAAAAGGAGTGTAACACAAGCAAAAATGTGGAAATGGCAGATCAATCAAAACGAAATGGAGCCTCAAGTTCAAAAAGCAAAGAAGATGCGAGAAGTGCAAAGCAAAAATCAGCAAGCCAAAGGCAAATGAAGCACAAGCTTCACCAAAAAGGAGCCACGTTCAAAGAAGAAAACCACCACCATATGAAATTCAAAGAAGAAGTGTTACTTCAAATAGCTTAAAAGAGAAGAAGTTTTGGGTTTCTATTTGGGTTTAAAGTTCTAAAAAGGGTTTTTTAGGCGGGTTTACATTGTTTAGCTAGAGTTAGGTGAAACAAAGGTTTTTTTTTGCCCTTGTAAGCAAGATATTCCTAATCCCCAAATCAGTTGTAGTATAGGGACTTAGGTGTCAAACACACTTGTGGATATTGAGATGCAAACAATGCTATAAGCTAAGCAAGATTGGGAATTTTGATTATGAAATAGTAACTCTAACAACCTAGCAATGCCGTAAAAGAAAGCAGAATTGAAATTCAAATAAACAAACACTAAACAAAATGAATCTAAAACAAGAACTAAGCAGAAATGAAACTAAGCAAGATGAAGACTGAAGCTAAGCATGCAAAAGAAACTAAGTAAAGCAGATCTAAGACATTAAAGGAAGGCAAGACTCAAAGTTCTAAGCAATAATGGTTAAGTGGTTTTCAAGGGTGACAAGGGGATTTCAAATCGAAGGCTAACATCAAGCATTCAAAAGCAAGCAATTCTCAATGTTTTAATCCTATACAAGGTATCTAAAGAATGATCTTACAAGTGGTTAATAGGAAAACCCAATCCAACAAGACTAGAGTGTGAAACCTACTTTTGATGGTGTATTCTCTAATCATGAGCATAAAGAACAGAACGATAGAGGCTAAATGATAAACAAGTCAAGTAAATATCTCTCACTCAAGCAAGAATTCAGATCATCCTATCAATCTTTTGAACCATATAAGGACCTAAGTAGCTAATCACCAATCAAAAACATGGAACTAAGCTCACAAATGCGAATCCTAACAATGTCTAGTAATGAACAGGACTTCAAGCAAAAGCATGTTCATATAATGCATACTATCTAACCATCAAGCAAGAATCTCAAATCATGCACTATCCCTAAGCGAATCATCTAGCAAGGTGAACTATCACTTTGGTGTTACTGAACAATGGAAACATAGACCAAGCTAAGACTATCAAGCAAAATATGCGAATCGTACAAACACCAAGTTTTCAAACCATCAAGTGAACCATATGCATCAATAATACCATATTCAATCAAATACCATATTCAATCAAAACGGAGAAGCTTTATGAACAATAAACACTTTGCAAGAGAAGAAAACAACGGAATATAACTAATCAAGCTTAATCACCCCTTAATCACATCTTAATCACCATTTTTCCTACTTAGAACCCTAAATCTAAGGTAAACTACTCACTAACCATGTTTAATCCCATTTGTTTCGATTTAGACATGATTATATGAGATTAAATGCAAGATAATGAAAATTAAACTACCAGGATGCTAAATCAAAGAATAGAAGACAAGATTAAACCATAAAAATGCAAACTTTACTGAAGAAATAAAATTGTTTACAAGATGGGGCAAATAACCCTTTTTGGCTAAGCAAAAGATAAGATAAGTTTTTGGAACTAAGAAAACATATTGATAAAGTTTTGTGGCTTCCCTTTTATAGTTGGGAACCAAAAAGGAAGGAAAAACCTAAATATAAGATAAGGTCAAAGATAAAATCTGGTCAAACACGCGATAAGTTGTATCGGGGTGGTACGGACGGTATGGTCCGTGCAGCTTGTATCGGCTTGTTCCTGCTTTCCCTGCTTGATGCAGCTCCTCGATGTAGACAGTCTCTTAGGCTCCACGAGTCAGACTACTCCTTCATGCCTTTTGGCTTGCATTGGGCAAACTACACGGAGGTTTTGCTCGACGCACCATCTCGATATGGGACAAGACTTGGCAAATCTCCTTCTTTGACATCTCTTCGAACATGAGCTGCTACCATCTCCTCCCCAAACTCCAAGAACCTCCAGAAACACCTGAGAAATACCACAAACATGCAAATGAATGCATATGTATGCAATCCTAAGCTAGATGCATACAATGTTTATTCTAAGTGCAAATGAGTCTAAAATGCTAAACTAATACGCAAAAATAAGGGAAAAGATGCATGAAATGCAGCTTAAAATGCTCTAATATAACAAGCTATCAACATCCCCACACTTAGATTTTGCTTGCCCTCAAGCAAACAAACACTTATCATGGTGATGAGATTTAAAATGGGAGCTCATATCTCTAAAAATGCTAACAATAAATCAAAATGAAGTCCATGTTCTTAATTATAGAATGCACTTGATGGAAGAAAACTTTAAACACTTAGCCACTTTCATCATAAAGCAAGAATGATCACAATGCTATCAACCTACACATGCTCATCAAACCAAACAACCATTTTAACATTCAATTAAGCTCAAACCGTGAATCATGCTTATGAAAATGGAAATTTGTCATTTGGCTAAGGAAAAAGGCTTTGTGAAATAAAATGATTCCACTTTTAAAACTGGTTTTTGTGTTTCAAGGGTTTTCTCAATGAAAAGCATTGATGTGCTTTGGCAAAATGCTAAAGGTCAAAGAACAACTTACACATACAAAGGAAGATTACCAAAACTCCAGACCAATAAGAAATATTCCTAACTCTTTTAAGAACATTAAACCCTTTTAGAAACCCAAAAACTCTTCTCTTTTAAGCTCTTTGGAGGATATTTCTTCTTTAAATCTTCATGTGGTAGCGGTTTCCTTCTTTTGACTTGGCTTCTTTTATTTTGAGATGCTGTGCTGTTTTCGCCTTTGGCTGTTTGATTTTTTTTGCTTTGCACTTCTTGCACCTTCTTTTCTTCTTTGGACACGAGCCTTCTTTTCTTTTGAATTTAGAACCGCTATTTCTACCATTGCTTGTGTCACACTCCTTTTCTTTTTGCCTTGACTTCTTTTCTTCTTGGCTTCTCTTAAAACCAAACACAAAATAAATCTGAAAACCATTCCCCAAACATCCTAGCCTATCTAACTCAAGATTGAGCTAGTTCTACAATGAAAATACTTCCCTTGTAGTTCTAACCCAACACTTTTTGCTAAGCAACAACCATGAAGAAAAGAGACCTCACAAATCTCACACTATTAATGACTTGGCTTGAAAGAAAGTTTAGTTAAGGGTGAGGAAATCTAAATGGATATTTTAGAGAGTGGCAAAAGAGGATAAGAAGATCCAAATATTTTAAAACTATCTATGACATCAATCGCAAATGATAAGACATGATAATTGCAAATTCAAATTAGGTTACACTTAAACAAAAGTTGAAATTATTTCAAAGTATGCTTCAGTTTCAAACAAGGCTCACACAAATGCAAATTCCATAAGTGGTTCAGATTTATTTCTAGTTCAACATCAAATGCATCAAAAGATTAAAAACCAGGGCTTCATTTTCATAAACTACCTACATTACTCAAGAACTACTATCATTGTTCCCAAATTAAACAAGCAAGCTAGTCCTATATGAATACATGAAGTCTAAATCTTATATGAATGCATAAAAATCAAAATCTTTTTGGGAAGCATGTTTTGGTTTTTTTCTATGTCTTAGATACTATGCAAATGTGATGCATGGTTTCTATTCTATGATGCAAATGCAAGTGCAAAAATCAGTCCATCACACACTCCCCCCCACACTTAAATTACACAGTGCCTGTGTAATAAAAATGTTGAGGAGAATGCTCACAAGCAATCACATGAAAACTAAAAAAGATTTGTGGTATGTACAATTCAGTGTGGTGTACCTTACGTCAGGTGGGGGAATGGTGAGAGTCTGAAATCTCAATGGCATTGGAGGGAGAGGCTTCTTCCGCAGATGGAGTTTGCTGTCTAGCCCTTTCTATTTCTTCCTTTGCGCCTAGAAGATGGTACACGAGAGGAGTATCTTGCTGGTGCAGCCACATGTACTCTTGGCCTCTCACTAATGTGGAAAGAGTGTCTCTCCTGGACTGTGGTGTCTGATGTGTCCTCAGACATGTATTTAGCATCTGATCCTCCTCCTTTTGGCTCTGTTTTAATCGCTTGGTCAATCTTTTTGGCTGATGAAGATCCACCCAACTTCTTCTTAAGGTTCCTTACCTTCTTCTTAAGAGAGTCAACTGATTTCTTGTTGGCTTTAACTGACTTCAACAAGCCTCTGATCGCCTCTTCCTGGAATTTATTAAACCTCTGAAGAAGCCTTATGTGTTCATGAGCAGCTCTTGAGGCTTAAGATGTGCAGATCACATCATAAGGGTCAAATGCATAAGGGCAGCTGTCATAATCCTCATCTTCAGGCACCTCTCTTCCTTGATGCTGAACCTCTTGTGGTTGATGCTGTTATTCAATGTCTTCTTCCACATCTGAGTCTCTAATTGTGCTTATGTTCTTGACTTTGCTTGGCCTCATCAATGGTGAGTCAGTCCTAGGATCATAGAGCTCATCTTCTGTTGGCAGAAATCGGATATTCTTATAAGATCTGAAGTTTGTAAGGCGCGGCTTGGGCAATAAGATCTTCTTCTTCTGGTCTTCAAGCTCAAAATGATAAGCAAATCCAGTTTCTACAGCTCCTGAGAGGTAGCCAATCTTGTTGAGGTAGGGAACATCAATGAAGATCATGCTCACATCTGGTGTTCCAAGCTCAACTCCAGCACTAACCAAAATGGGAGTGATGAAGCCTCCAATCTTAGGCTTCTTCCGTTTTGTGTTGTAAGCCCATTGTTGGAGAGATATGAACTGCTTCATAAGGATTGTCACAAGACCAACTCCTAGGCGTTCCCCATGAATCTTGACATGCATTGTCTCCATCATAATGTTCTTCAAACCATTCACAAGCAATCCCATCTCTTTTTCCTTAACCATATTTTTCTCTTTCCTGTAGAAGAGTGTGCTTGTGATGACCCTATGGACATATCTGATAGCTTGATGTCGGATACTTGCACTCCTTAGATGACCAGCTTTGTAGGCATCATTCGCTATCACCTCCCACACATGCCTTAGCTCATTGTGCTTGAAGCTCATAGCTTGTGCTCTTGAACCTTATACAAAGCCAAATACCTCCTCTAGCTGAGTGAATCCCATGGTGTACCATGCTCTGTTGGCTCTGAACTTGATGAATCCATTGCCATAGTCTCCTTCTCCCTCATTATACTCCTCATCAAACTTGTAGAAGTATACCTTGAAGCTTGCAAGGAATTCACAAGAAAGTTGCTTGTATGTGGGATATCCAATACTAGCAACATTTTTAAGCCCAATGTTGCTTATCAGCTCATCCACTTCAGCTTTGATTCCCAGCTCTTCCAACAAAGCAGGGCAAGCATATCTTGTTGGAGGAAAATCCACTCTGCTCATCGCCCTCATGTAATCCTTAAGCTTTGGTGCTGCATCTTGGACTTGCTCTTCTTCAACCACTGGCCTTTTATCCTTTGCTCTGGTTCTTGCATTATTACTTGAGTCAAAAATTTCCTCATCTACTCGAGTACTCGACATAGTAACTGAAAATGCAAGGCTTTAAGCAAAAATTAGCATATTGTTCCTTTATAGCACTGTGCAGAAAATAATTTCCACAGGAAAATTCTATACAAATTCACACTGATTGGCAACAAACATAGGCAAATTTCGCAAAATATTTCAGCTCAAAAGGATGAACGCAATGAAAATTAAAATTCAAATAGCAACAAGAAGCGATTTAGTCAATTTCAAGCATATGCAGCAAAAATGCTATTTTCTCTCCACCAAATTATAAACATGCACCATATTCAGCATTGGTACTCTAATATAAAGCATTTAAATGGTGAATATGCTGGAAAAATAATAACATGCATAAATGTGGCCAAAATATAAACAATATGCCAAATTTAGAGCAAAATAAGCCTTTCCCAAACATTTTAACCATAGAGAGAAGCAACAATGGTGACATGCAATTCAAATCCGTATCAAAATCATGCAGAATAATCTCAATAGACAATCTAATGCAGTTCATCCTAGTTTTCAAAGTCTAAGCTCGTAGAAACGAGAAATTAGAACATTAATACCTTGGATCCTTGAAAAATTTGAAAGAAATGAACTGAGAGAATGCAAAGGATGAGAAATGTGTTTTGCAGAAAGAGAAATGTTGTTTAGCTCGATATGGATGTGTCGAGAGAATATATGCTATTTTTAAAGCAAAAGATAAGGGAAATCTAAATAAATGAAAGAAAAATACAAGAATAACTAGTTTAAAATTCAAAAATTGCTTAGGAGGGGGGAAAAAAGAATTTTTTACCAGCCAGCAAGGTCCACAAAAGGGTTTTACTTGATTTACCCATGCAAAAATTTGAAAAAAAAAATTTACACGGGTCATATCGAGCAAAACACTCGATGTGACACCCCAGTGTGTACCATACCGGGGAAGTCGGGTCCTGTGGCTTGGCGATCTTGCTCCTCTGTGTCGGGGGTTCTCTGTTTTTGTCAGCTTCTCCTCCGGGACATCTTGCATCGAGCAGTCTCAGAAAATGTTCTGCTCAATGTTGTTGGTCGGTGTAAGGAGACTCTTCGGCTTGCATGATTCTCCGTGTGGGCAGTGCATGGTATCGTCCGGACGTCTGATTAGCTCTGACATTCTGTATCGAGCAAGTGTATTAGTGTTTTGCTCGATGCTACATCCCGATGTAGGTCCTCTGTTGTTCTGATGATGTCCTCTGAGGGAAATGTGGTACTGCTCGGCCAAAGACTCCTTTGTTGTGTGCATCGAGCAAAAATATAGGTGTTTTGCTCTATGTTACACGTCGATGTAAATCTTCTTGAACCAAGCTGGAATGTTTGTCAGTGGTCATCGTACCGGCCACTGTCTCCTGCTCGATTTAGCCTATGGTCTTCATATCGAGCAAAACCTTATGTGTTTTGCTCGATGTTACTCCTCGGTGCAGCTTCATCGGGCTTCATTGTCAACGTACAGACAGGCATCTCGATGTACGGTCGTGGTAATCATATCGAGCAATAGTTCACGAGACTCTACTCGATGTAACATCCCGATGTTATCACCACCGTGCAACTTGGTCGATCTACGACTCCATTCTCCTTGGTGTACGGACTGGGGTTCCAGGAGCAGTCAAATCAAGCAAGGCTTTCGAGGTTTTGCTTGATGTGATACCTGATGCAATCTCCATCGCGTTATCTGCTCGGTGTACGGACTGCTCCTTCCCCGAGATAAACTGTATCGGGCAGCAATGACAGATGTTCTGCCCGATATGGTACCCCGATATGAAAACAATTTTTCTTTCCTTGGCCTTTTAACAATCCTACATAGCTTTTGACCTGTTATTTAACATCTAAAACACTAAATAAAGACATTAATAATAAAAGAAAGCATTTATTTACAAAGATAGTCATGGGATTACCTCTCAAGTGTGCTTGTTTAAAGTCACTAAGCTTGACTTTGATGGTTAGAGACTTAGGGAGAAGAGGTTGATGGAGCAGAAGCTCCTTCACCCTTCTTCATGTAGATCCAAGTTCCAACTGACAGCAGCTTCTTCTTATAACGAGCTGTCTTCCTGTTTCTCTTCTTCTTGACACTTTGTGTGATCAAAGGCTTCGCTTCTTTGGTGATCAATAACTTTTCTTCTTTTAAACCATCTTCAAGCTTCACCTCAGTGTCAAGCTTCTCTTCTGGCTCATCAGGAAGAGTGTCTCTTATCAGTATGCTCATTGTAAAACCCATAGCTTGCTCCACACGCTCTGGAAGTTGCTGTTGTTCACTCTCATCCTCCACAATGGGTCCACCAAAAGCAATCAAAGGTGATACAATCTTGTACATCTTGAACTCATCAACAGTCTTCAGGATCACTGAGCTTCTTTTGAAATCAACTTGAGCTCCTGCTGTAGCATAGAAAGGTGTTCATAATAGAAGTGGTACCTCTCTTAAATATGTCTTCTCCATAACCCCAAAATTTGTTGGTATCAAGCAATTACCAATCTTCAAAGGGAAATCATTCACCATCCCTAGTGGTCTTGTTGAGGTATTATCCACAAAGGTAATAGAGGCTTTTCAAGGCTTCAGCTCCTTGATTCCCAATGTTTGGCTTAAGTGGAGAGACCTAACATTCACTGTTGATCCTGAATCACACAAGGCTCCCACATTGTCTAACATCCCAAGCTTACAAGTGATCAGAAACTTTCCTGGATTGGGAAGCTTGGTTAAAGTTTTCAGCTCCTTGCTTCTCTTCAAACTAGCCCCCACATTCTCCAGTATTGGCTTCACTACTTCCATCTTGTCAAAAACGTCTTTGAGGAACCTGATTTGATCCTTCACTTCAACCAATGTGGTACCATGAGGAAGCTTTATTCCAGCGTCTTGTAACTTTGAATAGACTGCCATCTGAGCCTTAGTGAAGTGCATTGTGGGGTAAGTAATTGGTAGTTTGTAAGCTTGAACTTCAGGAGCTTTACCCTTCTCATTGTTGCATGAAGAAGTACCCACTTGGCGCTCATACAGCTCTTTGAAGTCTTCAGGACTTTTTCTAGCCAGGACCATCAAAGTGTGGTATCTCTACAGGCTCATTATCAGCTTCACTGGCTCTGGCTTGGGTTCTTCTTTTGGAGAAACTAACGCTTTCTCAGCCTCTTCCTTCTCAGCAGCTTCACTTTCAGCTCTCTCATTGCATCCTAGACTTGCAAAAAGATTGTTATCAAATGGCGCCGTTGCCATTCTAGGAGTGTTAGAAAGCATAGAGATTTGGAGCTTAGTAAAGACTAAGCTTTACTATGTTTAAGTTACTAATCTCTCTACTCTCAAACGTGTTTCTTCCAGGTACATGCATCTTCGTTCCAGGGGAGAATAATCTACTTCAACCCTTGGACAACATCCATCAACTTGGTCATTCACGGCAAAGAAGAGTACGAGAACAAGCTAGAGCTTTTGAGGAGATTGTTCAGCAAGGTTTGGTTGACTTTGAAACTATGGCTGAACACGAGCATCCAGAAGGACCTCCTCCAGCTCACGGGGCAGTGGGAAGGGGCAATGGAAACCCCCAACACGTGGCTAGACCCCCAAGGATCATAGGAGCCGGAGATGCTCCCAATACTCATCACAATAGGTTTGGGATCACTCCTCCTCCTGTACAAAACAACAACTTCGAGATTAAGCCGGGTTTCATCTCCATGGTGCAAAACAACAAGTTCCACGGCTTAGCAATGGAAGATCCCTTAGAGCACCTCGACAATTTTGAGCAAGTATGTGGGATGATCAAGATAAACGGCATATCCGAAGATGCTTTCAAGCTGCGTCTCTTTCCATTCTCTCTTGGAGACAAGGCTAGACATTGGGAGAAAACACTTCCTCAAGGCACCATCACCTCATGGGCCGAGTGTAAGAAGGCTTTCCTCTCAAAGTTCTTCTCTAGCACCAGAACGGCAAGGCTAAGAAGCGAAATCAGTGGCTTCACGCAAAGGAATAATGAGACTTTCAATGAAGCCATGGAACGATTCAAGGACTATACTATCCAATGTCCTCACCACGGCTTCAGCGAAGAGACTCTTCTAAGCACTATCTACCGCGGAGCTTCACCAAAGATCAGGTTGTTGCTTGACACGGCCAGTAAGGGGAACTTCCTTGGTCAAGATGTAGAAGAAGGCATGGAGCTGATTGAGAACTTAGCACTAAGTGACGGCAACTATGATGAAGATTATGACCGTGCACCACGCGGTTCTGAGCTAGAGTCTCACAAGAAAGAGTTGAAATCATTACACGAGAAGATTGACAAGTTGGTTTTGGCAAATCAGAAGCATGTTCACTTTGTGGGTGAAACGGATGAGAGCCAAGAGGAGCTTGAGTTGAGCCAAGAAGAAGCCATTTGGGTGGCGGGTCAAAACAACTACAAACCTCAAGGCTACACTCACGGCTACAACCAGAACAAGAATCTCTCATATCGCAGCACCAATGTAGCAAACCCTAAGTATCAAGTGTACCCTGCTCAGCAAGCAAAGCCTTCCATACCCTACAACAAAGGATTTCAGCCGAGTGGTGGCTTCCAAGGGCAAGGGCAGAACAACTTCCAAGGGCAACAGCAAGGAAACAAGGGTTATACGCCAATGTACCCTCCCGGATTTGTACCTCAACAGCAACAACCGATGCAGCAACAATCGATGCAGCAACAAGTTGATCCTGTCCAGGCTATGTTCCAACAATTGATTCAAGGGCAAGCCTCTACAAACCAGAAGTTTGCCGAGATGAACACTCGTCTAGACTCGTCTCTCACTGACTTCTCTACTCAGATCACCAACTTAAACAACAAGATCAAGCAGCTAGAGAAGGGGAAGGCGAGTACAAGTAGTCAGAATAGCCTACCGGGCAAGTGTGAGCAGAATCCTAAGGAATATGCCAACGCCATCTTGTTAAGAAGCGGAAAGGAGCTTGCACCTACGGTTACTCCTAAGAACAACGAGGACGTTGTAATTCAAGAGGGGGAGGGTAAGCCTTCAGCTGATGATGAGATCAACTTTGACAATGTCTGGATTCAAGGGCCAAGAAGAGGAGACAAAGCGGTTGTTGAGAAGAAAGAGGAGCAAACTACTAAGGAGAAGGATGCATATGTACCTCCACTGTATGTACCTAAGCTGCCTTTTCCTGGCCGTTTCAAGAAACAACTCATAGAGAAGCATAGAGTCTTGTTTGAGAATCATCTTAAGGACGTAGAGATCAAGCTACCTCTCGTGGACTGCCTTGCAATGATGCCTAAATACGCCAAATTCTTCAAAGACACTCTCATTAAGAAGAATAAGGAAAGTAAGGAAGTCCTTGTTTTAAGTGAGAAGTGTAGTGCTGTGATACATAAGGAGATAGTCCCTAAGAAGTTGGGAGACCCTGGAAGCTTCACTATACCTTGTGCTTTAGGTCCTTTGGAGTTCAAGAGTTGCCTTTGTGATCTCGGAGCTAGCATAAATCTGATGCCTCATTCTGTGGCAAAGAAACTTGGCTTTACCCGTTTCAAGGACTGTAGAATCTCATAGGTACAAGCTGACAGGAGTGTGAGGCTACCCGTAGAATTGCTTGAGGACTTGCCAGTGAAGATCAGTGGAGTGAACGTGCCTACAGATTTCGTTGTGTTGGAAATGGATGAAGAGCCAAAGGATCCACTCATTCTCGGTAGACCTTTCTTAGCCACCGCCGGAGCCATAATAGACGTCAAGAACGGGAAGATTGCCTTGCACTTGGGTAAAGATATAAGGCTAGACTTCGATATCAATGAGGTTTTGAAGAAGCCTACGATAGAAAGGCAAGCTTTCTACATTGATAAATTGGATGCTTTAGCGGATGAGTTGCTGGAAGAGCTGGCTCAGGAAGATCATTTGAAGCTGGCACTGACTAAGGAGCCAGGAGAGTTTGGTTATGTGGATCAGAGGACTCAGGAGTACGTCAACTTGCTTGATTCGAAGAAAGTTGTGCTTGAAGATGTAGGCGTTTGCCTAGAGATCGACTCCAAGATCGATAACATTACTCGATCCAGGGGTCAAAATGACAAGACAATCGAGAGCACAACTCGATCCGGTGCAGCAATTGACAGTCAGGTCGAGCAAGGTGATCGATCCAGGAAAACAATCGAGTCCGAGATCGAGAAAGGCCTTCCGACCAATTTGGGGTCTAATCTGGAGATCGACTCAGCGTCTCGATCCCTCACTCGATCCACATTAAATCGAGTGAGTGAATCGAGCGAAACTGCTCGATCTAGACGACATCGAGAGCAAGATCGACCTGACGACTTGATTTCAGAAGGGATAGCGGTTGGAGAAAGCAGCCTCAAGGGCCATGTCTCGGGTTCTAAGGAAGGTTCTAAGAAGGAGAACAACAGCAACAGCCACGAGGATGATTGGAGCGAGCAGTTAGCCCCAAAGGTGGACCTTAAGGAGCTCCCAAAAGGGCTAAGGTATGCTTTCTTAGGGCTTAACGAAACCTATCCTGTGATTGTGAATGAAAACTTGAGTGATGATGAGTTGCAATCACTCTTAACTGAGTTGAGAAAGTATAGGAAGGCCATTGGGTACTCTCTAAGTGACATCAAGGGCCTTTCGCCAATGCTTTGCACTCATAGGATTCACTTAGATAATGAGAACGCCTCATCTATAGAACATCAAAGGCGTTTGAATCCAAATTTGAAAGAGGTTGTTAAGAAAGAGATTCTTAAGCTTTTAGAGGCTGACGTGATCTATCCCATAAGTGATAGCACGTGGGTTTCTCCCATACACGTGGTGCCTAAGAAGGGAGAGATCACGGTCGTTAAGAATGACAAAGATGAGCTTATACCTACTAGGACTATTACTGGACACCGTATGTGTATTGACTATAGGAAGCTTAATCTTGCTACTAGAAAGGATCATTTTCCCTTGCCTTTTATTGATCAAATGCTTGAAAGACATGCTAATTACCCCTACTATTGCTTTCTTGATGGATATAGTGGATTTTTCCAAATACCAATTCATCCCAACGATCAGGAGAAGACGACCTTTACATGCCCTTATGGCACCTTCGCGTATCGAAGGATGCCATTCGGGTTGTGTAACGCACCGGCTACGTTTCAGCGGTGTATGATGTCGATCTTCTCCGATCTAAAAGAAGAGATGGTAGAGGTGTTTATGGATGACTTCTCGGTCTATGGTGCGTCCTTTTCTGCGTGTTTGTTGAATCTTAGCAGGGTACTAAAGCGTTGTGAGGAGACAAACTTGGTGCTCAATTGGGAAAAAGGCCACTTCATGGTTAAGGAGGGGATCGTGCTTGGACATAAGATATCAGAGAAGGGTATTGAAGTCGACAAAGCAAAGATTGATGTGATGACAAGCCTTGAGCCACCAGTTAACGTCAAAGGGGTGAGAAGCTTTTTGGGACACGCCGGCTTCTACAGGCGCTTCATTAAAGATTTCTCTAAGATTGCACGCCCTATCACTCGGCTGTTGTGCAAGGAGGCTGAATTCTTCTTTGATGAGGAGTGTTTGCAAGCTTTCGTGACCATCAAGGAGGCCCTAGTATCCGCTCCCATAGTGCAAGCACCAGACTGGACTCTACCTTTCGAGATTATGTGTGATGCTAGTGACTATGCCGTGGGAGCTGTTGTAGGCCAAAGGAAGGATAAGAAGCTGCACGTGATATACTATGCTTCAAGAACCTTGGATGACACGCAAACGAGGTATACGACTACGGAGAAGGAGCTATTGGCGGTTGTATTCGCCTTTGAGAAGTTCAGGGCTTACCTTGTGGGTTCCAAGACCATTGTTTACATGGATCACGCAGCTTTGCGCTACATCTATTCCAAGAAGGACACTAAGCCGAGGCTTTTGAGATGGATCCTCTTACTCCAGGAGTTTGACATGGAGATCAATGATAAGAAAGGAATAGAGAACAGCGTTGCTGACCATCTCTCTCGGTTAAGGATCAACAAGTCTCTTCCTTTAGACAATTCTCTTCCCGAGGAAAAACTCATGGCGATCACTACGGCTGTTTGTGGGACCTTAGAGGGGCGGTTTGAGGAATTTCTGAGCTTCAAGGAGGAAGATCTTCCCTGGTATGCGGATATTGTGAACTACTTGGCATGTGGTGAGGAGCCATCGCATCTTGACAACTACCATAGGAAGAAGCTCATGAGAGACGTGAGCCACTACTATTGTGATGACCCCTATTTGTACAAGAGAGGCGTAGACAGATTATACCGGAGGTGTGTTACAAAGGAAGAAGCCAAGGACATTCTCTTTCACTGACATGGCTCTTCCTACGGAGGACACTTTGCTTCGTTCAAGACTGCTACGAAAGTGTTGCAAGCTGGTTTCTGGTGGCTGTCTATCTTCAAGGATGCACATGAGTTTGTGAAGAGCTGCGAGGCATGTCAAAGAGCAGGGAATATTACTAAGAGGAACGAGATGCCCCAAGTTCCCATATTTGAGGTAGACGTCTTTGACGCATGGGGCATAGACTTCATGGGGCCATTTCCTTCATCATACGGCAACATGTTCATACTCGTAGCTGTAGACTACGTCTCTAAGTGGGTTGAGGCCATTGCTTCGCCAACAAACGACTCTAAGGTGGTGATCAAGCTCTTTAAGAGCATTATTTTTCCGAGGTTTGGAGTTCCCAAGGTAGTTATAAGCGACGGAGGGAGCCACTTCATCAACAAGCTGTTTGAAAATCTTCTAAAGAAGTATGGTGTGAAGCATAAGGTAGCTACGCCTTACCATCCTCAAACGAGTGGCCAAGTGGAGGTCTCTAACCGTCAGATCAAGGCGATACTCGAGAGAACAGTCGGGACTACTTGGAAGGACTAGGCTGTGATGTTAGATGACGCTTTGTGGGCGTACCGGACTGCCTTCAAGACGCCTATTGGTACCACTCCCTTCACTCTTCTCTACGGTAAAGGCTGTCACCTTCCTGTTGAGTTTGAACATAGGGCGTTGTGGGCTGTGAAGAGGTTGAATTTTGATCTGAAGACGGATCAGGAGAAGCGGTCGATCCAGTTGCACGAGCTCGATGAGCTAAGGCTGGATGCTTACGAAAGCGCTCGGATCTACAAGGAGCGTACCAAGGCTGCTCATGACAAGAAGCTGGTACCTAAGGAGCTCAAGGAAGGGAGTTTGGTGTTGCTTTACAACTCGAGGCTCAAGCTCTTTCCAAGAAAGCTGAAGTCACGATGGAGCGGTCCGTATGAGATCAAGGAAGTACTACCTTACGGGGCTGTCATGTTGATCGGCAAGAGTGGAGATGCATTCACAGTGAACGGGCACAGAGTTAAGCCGTACATGGCGAGTGCATTTGACAAGGAGAGCACCTCAATGCTTCTCCAAGACCCACCATCTGCCTAAACCAAGTAAAGTCTAGCTAAAGACGTTAAAGAAAGCGCACTTGGGAGGCATTCCCATATCTATCCTGTACATATTTTTACTTTATTTCTTTTTCCAGTTTTATGTTTTTGTCTTGTGAGTGTGTAGGAAAAAGTATGGGAGACGCAAGCCACGATCCAAGTTCAAAAAGGAGTAAGAAGGGGGCAAGTATAAGCTAGAGATCGAGTGCTAGATCGACTCATCCTGGCTCGATCTTTGCTAGATCAAGCTAGTGAATCGAGAGGAGGCAGTCGATCTAGACGAGATCGAGTAGACTGATCGAGTGACAAACTCGATCTAAAATGTCTCGGGAAATTCTTGGAGTTTATTTTCTCTCGGGAAAGTCTTTAATGCTTGGCTTTAATGCTTGGCTCTCTCGTTCCTTGAGTTTAATGCTTGGCTCACTCGTTCCTTGTGTTTTTGAAATCGCGACTAAGTCCTCGTGATCGAGTCATGATATCGAATCAGGGGTCGATTCAGCTTGGATCGAGTGATGGATCGACCGATCTATTTTCTCTCGGGAAAGTCCCTCATAGACAGATCGATTAGTCAACTCGATCCACCACTCGATCCAAGCTGAATCAACCCCTGAATCGATAGCATGACTCGATCATGAGGACTTAGTCGCGATTTCAAAAACTTAAGGAACGAGAGCCAATCGATCCACGACTCGATTTAAATCGAATCGTGTCCCAAATCGAGTGACCCTCTCGATTCAAGCCATTATGGGCATGAGATCGTGTCCTAGATCGACCAATGGGACTCGATCTCGTGCCGAGGTAACATTTTCTCTTCCCTCTCTCATTCTTTCCCTCCACTTTTTAAATTCAAATCTCTGTCAAGGCAGGAATCTTTGACCCTGAAAACTGTGCATTGACCGAGACTTTTGTCAGAAACCACTTCTTGCACCCATAGTTTTGTTTTTGTTAGCCTTTAAATGTTTTCAACAACTTCTCACTCTCTCATCTCTTCTATTATCGAACTTTTAAGTAAAGAGAGTGAGAGTTATTTGTTTCTAAAGGCTAGCAAGCTTCTTTAACAACCTATGCAAAAGGTATTTTCGGATTTTTGAGAAAATCTTTTAGGAAATCTCCCTTTATTTCGCAATTGATTGTTTTAGATGTTAGGGCGGTTTTGAATTTTTAAATTTAGCTCAATAATAGGAAAAATTCTGGATTTTCTAGTATCTCTAGATTTGATTCTCTATTATTCTGCTATATTTTTTTATAAATTCCCCAAAATTCTAGGGTATTAGCTATCAACTTTCTTCCTTGCTTCTCTCTTTCTCTCAAAATATCGCATAATTGCTCATAACTTTGCTTGAGAACTTTGTTTCAGGAACAATGGGCCCCAAGAGAACGAGAGAAGAGACAGCACAAGAGGGAGAAGGTCAGGAAGTGGCTGTTCAAGAGAGGGTTCGATGTAGTAAGGACGAGAAGAGGGATAAGAAGCGGCTGGAAAGGCTTCGGTTCGAGCCTACTAAGTTTGCGGACCGGGAGCTGCTGTTCAAGCTAGGGATCCTTGGAGATTTCGACCAACTCCTCAAGAACATTGGCCTAAGATGTCTGTCACGAATGGATTGCCCAACCATTCCAGAAGTGACAATAGACTTCCTTGCCACGTTGGAGTTTCGTTACGAGAACCCTAGTGCCCCCGTTCCTTCACAAGGCCGTCTCTCTTTCAAGGTTAGACGTCAAGCCTTCAGCCTCTCAATCCCCGAGTTGTGTCAAGCATACGGTCTCAACGCAGCCGCCACCAAGATCGAGTTCCCCTCCTTCACGCGAGCAAACGATTTTTGGGACCTGATCAGCAACGAAGTCTACAAGGCCAACACCGCCAAAATCAAGAGAGTGAGAAGCCCGGTGCTGAGGTACACCTTGAAGCTGATTGCCAACACATTTAGCGGAAGGTCAGTTGCTCCCACGGTCACGAAGACCGAGCTTTGCTTCTTGTTCCAAGGCGTGAATCATTTGTTGTGTGATCCGGCGGAGAATGAAAAGCCTATGGAGGATGAACTCGTCGACGAGGTGAACTATGGATGCGTACTTGCTGCCTCTTTGGTGAAGTACAAGGCTTATGCCTTGCGGTGCAAGGCAAGCTCTTCTTTCATTGGCGGCTTCCTCACTCCTCTATTCATACAAGCCGGCGTACCTATACACGATTTCACACCCATCCCGGCTAGAGCTTGCATGGATGAGGTCTACATGAGGAATACCGACAGCTTGGGACGCACGCCAGCAGAAGGGTTCTACGCTTATCTTTTCATCAACGACAAAAACGAGAGGAGAGTATGCATCCTACCAAACAATGACGAGACCGAGCTGCTTGGTGTTGGGAACATCGAGTTCTTGCCAACCGTAGAGGAGTGCTTTGCTAGGAGGAATGCCTGCCCCAACGATTGCTCCACGTCAAAGGTCTGAGTCCCCAGCCACGGAAGATGAGATGCCCGAAGCTTATACCCTTCCCAAGATAGACTTTGAGCCGAGAACCAAAACGGAGAAATTCCTAGCATCTGTTGTGGAGATGCAAAGGAAAATCAACAAATGGCAAGGAAAAATGCTCAAGAAACTTGCCATGAAGGTCAAATCGCTTCAAGGAGACTCGCCTAAGCAAGCTGCAAGCCAGGGGGTTCATCAATCCGAGAAGAGGAGGCTTTCAACCGGAGGAGTAGTCATCCGTGAGACTCAAGGCAGCAACATTCAATCGGTGCGTCTCTCTCTTCAAGAGCCAGGCTCCAAAGGCAAAGCCGTAGCATCTAGCTCCTCTTGAACATCCTCAAGTTCCAGCCGAGACTAGACCCGAGGTAACAACCTTCTTCCATTGTACATACCGCTCATGTTTGCTTCTTTTTTCTTTATGTTTTGGTGCTCCTTTGAATTTTTTTGCCATCGGGACGGTGTCAAGCAAGTTTGGGGGAGTATGTGTGTGGTTTGACATGTTTGTTCTGATCTTATTTTCCCTTTAGCATCCTTGAGTCTTCATTGCATGAAAAATTGGTAAAATTTTTAAAAACTTTTTCAAAGATTCATGTAGTTGTATTCATCTAGTTAAGCATTTTAGGATTGAGTCTAGAATTTTTAAAGCATCTAGGTTGTTCACATTTGCATAAGGGTTGGAGTTTTTCTTAAAAAGGTGTTTTAAACTCATGAATTGTTTCAATGCCCTAGTTAGTAGTTCTCTAATGCTTTGCTCATACTTTGAATGTAAGTTCTTACCATGCTTGGATCACTTGCTATGATTTTCGTGACTTGAATTGAACTCTCATGATTTGAACCTTGTCCTAATAAGTAAAAACCTTAATCTGAAATTTCAATTATCATCCTTATGCATTTGAAAATGAACACATGGATTTTAAAATATTTAGGCTCTCTTCTTTCTTTTACCACTCTTTGTGAGCCTAAGTAGAACCCCCACCTTGACCCTTACCTTTCTTTGAAGCCAAGTTTTCGTGTGTGATATCATTGTGAGGCCTTTTTTCGGTTTGAACTTAGCATAAAGTGTTAGGTTTAGGCGACATGATTAGGTTCTCATATGTTTGCTAGCTTTGCATTTTGAAGCTAGACTTAGGCTTAGAATAGGTTTGGGGGTTTAAAGGGTTGTTTTCATGTTTATATGCTCTCGGTTTCAAAAGAGTTTGGTGTTTGAAAGAAAGAAAAAGGTTTTAAGTGAAAGGTTAGTGTTTAAAAAAAATTTTATGCTCTAATAATTTCAGAAGGTAACTCTCTCAAAATAAAAATAAAAAGAAAAAGAAAAGAGCCTAAGTACCAAAATAAAAGAAAAGGAAGAGAAAAAAAATATATAAATATAAATAAACAGAGAGCTACCAATAAGAAATATGTAAAGAGCAAATTATTTTCAACTTTTTCACTAGCCTAAAGAGTTAAAAATGCTTTCTGTTTTGAATTGGGGAATGCTAAGCTTTTGCTTTGAGAAAAGGGTAGATTCTAAGTGGTGAGTGAGCTTAAAAGATAATAAATGAGAAGGGTTTAGGATCATTGTTAGTTTACATGGGTAGATGAGAATCTGATCATGTATGCATCAATTGCCTTCACCTTTAGCATTATGCATAAAGTTCTTGCCATTTTTTGAGAGAAACCCTTGTTTTAAATAAAAACCCTTTTCGAATGAGATCATTCTATGCTCATAGCCTGCACCCTTAGCCAAATGTGTTCTGCTTTAAAGTGCATAAGTTTGATTCATGGTTCGGTTTTTAATGAATGTTAAAGGATGAGCTTCTTTGATTGTTAGGAATAGGAGAGTCATGATATGAATTTCTTTGTGTGATGAGTATGGCTAAGTTCTTTGGAGTATGAGTGTGCGCATTGCATTTTAGAACTAGTAACTAGGACATTGAGATCGATTCATTTGAAAGGCACCTTTGCAAGAAGCTTAAAACCCCCGTTTGTTTTAAAACCTCTCTTCCTTTCTTATTTTCTGTTGCTTGAGGGCAAGCAAGAAGTAAGTTTGGGGGAGTTGATATCACTGCATATTGCATGTATTTTGCATACATATAAGTTAGTTTTTCATGCATTTTCATCACACTTTAGGCTAGATTGCATCACTTTAGGTCCTAGAGCATTCTTGCACCAGCATACGCATGTTCCTTGCATTTTGCATCATATTCAGGTTGTTTCTGGCTACTTTGGAGTCGTGGAGGTTTGTGGACGTGCTGAGGCTAGTGTGGAGGTTCGTGGAACGTCGGATGTTTGCTAAGGACCAGAGATCGGGGAGCAGATCGAGCATGGCAGGTTGATATAGATGAGATCGACCAGAAGATCGAGAAGCCCAGGCGATCCAAGGGAATTGATCGAGACGAAGATCGAGTAGAGCAATCGATAAAGTAGTACGAACGTAAATGACGCCATGCAAAGCGAGAGCCGGATCGAGTCCACCACTCGATCCGACCGAAGATCGATACCAAGATCGGATGCAACACTCGATCCACCGAAGAAGATCGAGACCCAGATCGAGTAGAAGACACGATGATCGAAAGTGATCGAGAGAGCCGATCGATCCCAAAGTCGATCTTTGTCCTTTCAACAGTTTTTGGCCGCTAGCGAGGGGGGGGACCATCGAGCTGTTTTTCCCATTTTGGGAAGGCGGCGATGATCTTTTCCCACACACTTTTTCATTCTTATCTTTTATGCTTTTTCTCTCTTGTTTGGAGACGATCCGCCATTGTTAGACTTTGAGCTTGTTCTTGAATATTTTGAATCGTTTAACTTTAATCCATCGTTCTTATGTTTATCGTTTCATTCTTCATGCTTTGCTTAGTTTATTTAATGTGTAGTGAGTAGTTTCATTTGGGTTTCGGGGTTGAGAGGATTGACGAGGTCGAAAAGGTTTTCAAAGCTTGGTGTTTTCTTGTTCTTAATGGCTTTCTTTTCTAAGATGTTGAGTTCTTAAGGCTTAAAGAGTCTCACGCCAAGATCTTTATGATCAGTGAGAGCTCTTACCTTGACAGGATCCAGAGATCTCTGAAAATCACATCTTAAAGGCTAGTTACTCTTTCCCAAACGCCATGGTAGTTCAGAGGACTAGTTAAGCCGCGTGGTTGAAATCTGTTTTCCTTGCCTCTCAATCTCTTCTTCCGCCAAACGCCATGGGTCTGGAGGAGAGAATGAGAGAGTGATCCATACCACACGCCATGGATGGGTCTTGTTTTGTTTTCAAGGCTTAGAGAATCTCACAAAGTGAGTAGATATAGAGTTTTCAAACCAAGCTTGGACCTTTGAGACCCCTAACATGAATCTCGACCCTAGACCCTTCCTTCTTAGCATTCTTACATCTTCGTTAATCATTCACTTGATATTCGTCGCATCCTGGTCATTAGTTTCTTCATACTTGCATTTTTAGACGAGATCGATCCAAACTGCTCGATCTAGTAGTCGATCCTGTGGTCGATCCACTAGTCGATTTTTAGTAATTCATAGCCTTGCATTTTAATTATTCTGTTTGTTCCTCGTGGTAGTTTAATCACTCTTGGTAATTTTAAAATAGTTTTGCATTCCATTTGGTCGTTGCATATAGTTTTTACGATTTTCACAAAATCGCCTGTCATTCGCTTAGCTTTACACTGCTCTTGTATTCTCTTTGACCTTCCTAGCTCCTAGAAATGGATTGACACTCACTTGCATACTGTACTACAACCTAAGTTTTGCATTTGAGTTTTGATAGCCTCATTGCATCCTAGACTTGCAAAAAGATTGTTATCAATAATACTAAAACTTGATAGGCAGCTATTACTCCCCGGAAACGGCACCAAAAACTTGATAGAGCTCAGGTTTTACCCAAATAAAACTACTGCAAGTGCACAGCAAAAGCAATTGTAGTACAAGGGGTATCGAATCCCAAAGGAGTAATGCAGACTACACTATCGAATGTAGGTTCAGATTAAGCTAAGCAGGATATAATGTATGTAATGCGAATGATTAAATATAGGTAAGCAAACGATTTTGTAAGATGATCTAAGTTTCAGAAAAATAAAAGCGCTAAGTTAGGACAGTTCGCAGGTTGAATCCAAGAATGTAGAATGCATGAAATCAGGAATGATTAAGAACCGTTTTAAACATGAATCATTGATGTATAACTACTCAATTCTCATTGCAGAAGTTATCTATGCCTAAATCACAGAGTTTCAAATCTCTTTGCAAACCCTAACAACCTAACCATGCAGGAATGATCAGATTCAATTGTTTACAAAACAACTAAGCCAAATCTCTTTGCACTAAGTTGTTTTGCTCATCAAATACTAGTTCAGGTTATCAATAATGCTCTCACATATATTTAACAACCTATGATTTTTGGATTTCTAGATGATGTGTCTAAGAAATTTGATTTTAAAGCAAGCATAGATGAGAAACCAAAAGATATTCCTAACAGGTAGCAATTCTACAAACTCTTCATCAACCCTTGAAAAAGCCCTAACTTAACTAACAAACTACTTAGACATGGTGATTTGAGAAAACATCATGAAGAGAATAGATTGCATAAAAGAAATAAGAAGTAAAGATAAAGGAGTTCAAAATCTGCTCTGAAGGAGTCTGATTTGTCTCTCCAAAAGCTCTTCTACAAATCTCTCTCTAAAGCTCTATAAAATAATAAGATACAAGATATCTGTGATAGGGTCAGGTTTTACCCAAATAAAACTACTGCAAGTGCACAGCAAAAGCAGATGTAGTATAAGGGGTATCGAAATCCCAAGAGAGTAATGCTAACTACACTATCAATTATAGATTTGGACTAAGCTAAGCTAAATATGATGTATGTAATGCGAATGAATAATTAGAAATAAGCAAATGATGGTATGATATGTTCTAAGTTCAGGAAGACTAAAAGCGCTAAGCTAGGGTAATTCGCAGGTATGAATCCAAGAATGCAGAATGCAGGGAATCAGGAATGATTAAGAACCGTTTTTAAACATGAATCTCTAATGCATAACTAATCAATTCTCATTGTAGAAGTTATCTATACCTAGATCACAGAGTTTCAAATCTCTTTGCAAACCCTAACAACCTAAGTATGCAGGAATGATCAGATTCAATTGTTTACAAAACTCCTAAGCCAAATCTCTTTGTACTAAGTTGTTTTGCTCATCAAATACTAGTTCAGGTTATGAATAATGCTCTCACAAATATTTAACAACCTATGATTTTCGGATTCCTAGATGATGTGTCTCAGAAATTCGATTTTAAAGCAAGCAGAGATGAAAAACCATGAGATAATCCTAACAGATAGCGATTCTACACTCTTTTCATCAACCTTTGAAAAACCCTAACTTAACTAGCAGATTACTCAGACATAATTATGAGATCACAAAACATAACTGAATAAAATTGCATTAAGAGAAAGAGTAGAAAACAAAGGGGGTTCAAAATCTTCTCTAAAGAGTACAGGATTTGTCTCCCCAAAAAGCTCTGAATAAAATCTCTCTCTAGCTCTCTCAATTCTCAAAACTAAGATCCTGCCAACAGTGGCTGAAAAACCTAATATATAGGGGCTAAACACGATCTGGGGTCTTCATATAAATAAAGGAAACTTCTGGGTAAGTTCTGCAATTCTTCTTGATACTTTTAACAAATAGCCACGCTCCTTCCTATCTGGGTGACGAGCATCACCAATGGGGTGACGATCGTCACCATTAGTGAATACTTTCTGCTTCGATCTTGGTACTTCGTGGCTTCAACTCAGAATGCTCCAAAAGGTTCCAATATCTCCAATTATGCTCCAGACATGCTTTAACCTGCAAAGACTCTTCTAGGACTCTAAAAAGACCAAAAAGACTCAATAAAAAGGACTTATATCATGGTTAAAAACCATAAAAACCATGATATATCAACTCCCCCAGACTTAGCTTTTGCTTGCCCTCAAGCAAACATCAGATAGAGTACAGGGTCGAGGTTTGCAAACAAGAAACAGTCAGTCAGTCATCAGAAACACCACACTAGTTAAAGCTTTCGAATCCACATACCACATAGTCAACACAAGATCAAATTTCAGTCTAATCATCACAAGCTTAGCAAATCTCTCAAGTCCAGTCCAAATCCCTTCAAGAAATCCGAAACTTCTACTGTTAACTCGTTATTTTTTATCTAAGTGTGAAATCTCATCAAAGCTCTATCATCTTAATCACTTTACAGATTCTTTTCCCTTCCTAACAACTGAACAAATAGATCTCAACACAGCTCTCCTACTCAATACTTGTGTTCCTTGTGAGGAGACAGGTTCATGAGTGTGTTCACTACTGTTGTTCCTTGTGAGGAGACAGGGTCATGAATGCACCACTCTTTGGACTTAATTTCTTTTAAAAAACTACATCAGGGAAAATCAAAGAGAGACTGTATTTTAACCTTATTGTCAGTGCTTAAAGAGAGAATCAAGATCAATAAGAATCAATCACCAAGACAAGAAATTTAAAGTTCATTAAGGTGGAGCTAACAGCAAATTTTCCAGATTCTCTAAAAATCCAAACCTTCATTGCTAGACTGATCTACCTATGACTTTCAACTTAGTAAGACTTGTAATCAACTACTGTGGCAATGGTTCTTATCAGCAAAAACGTCCTATGGCTAGTTCCAAGAAAAACTAACAGTTTCAAAAATTTTGACTCTAGAAAAACAGGTTTTTGACTCAACTTTAAGACTCTATAAACATGACACAAAGCACACAACGTCAGTAACCACCTTTCCCAGACTTAAACAACACTGTCCCCAGTGTTATTAAGCCAAGAGTTGGTCAGAAAAATGAATGAGAAGTCGAAAAACCAAGTCAGAAAAGTGTTACCTCGCGTGGGGGTCGGGTGACGAGCGTCAGAAAGAGGAGTAAAATCCACACGGATTAGACTCTTAAATCACTCAATTTGGTTAAGAAAATCAAAAGTTATGAAATTCCTATTTTCTAACTAATTTCGGTTATTTTGCAGGTGTGCTCGAGGAAGAAGAAGAGAAAAGCTTAAGTCCCGTGTTCGATTCTGATGGGTGACGAGCGTCACCATAAGGGTGACGATCGTCACCGTTTTTTTTTTTTTTTTTTAACTAAAATTCTAACTAATAATCCTAAGCACGAAAATAAATACTAAGTAACATATCTACAACTTACCAGTGGGTTGCCTCCCACTAAGCGCTCTTTTAAAGTCATTAGCTTGACTTTGGTTGGCTGTTTAGACAGCTGGTGCCTGATTCAGAGACACAATGTGTCCTGCTGGAATCTCTGCTTGTGCCCAGTAATGCTTCACCCTTTGTCCATTGACAATAAACTCCTCTCCTTTGGAGTTAATCAGGACAATTGCACCATGTGGGCGAGCCTCTTTGACAGTGAAAGGACCTGACCATCTAGAACGCAGTTTACCAGGAAAAAGCTGTAAACGAGAGTTATAGAGTAATACCTGGTCATTGGGCTCGAAATGCCTGGAGATGATCTTCTTATCATGATATGCCTTTGTCCTCTCCTTGTATAACTTGGAGTTTTCATAGGCTAGATATCTGATCTCATCCAGTTCATTGAGCTGAATCAAGCGCCTTTCTGCAGCAGGTTTCAGATCGAAATTCAGCTTCTTGATTGCCCATTCTGCTCTGAACTCCAGTTCTACTGGTAGATGGCACGCCTTGCCATAGAGAAGGTGGAAAGGAGTAGTCCCAAGTGGCGTTTTGTAGGCAGTCCTGTAGGCCCATAATGCATCATCCAGCTTTGCATACCAATCCTTCCTTGTTTTCCCAACTGTCTTTTCCAGAATTTGCTTGATCTGTCTGTTGGAAACCTCGACTTGTCCACTTGTTTGGGGGTGATAGGGCGTGGCCAGTCTGTGTTGTACACCATACTTCTTCAACAGCTTGTCAAAAACCTTGTTGACAAAGTGAGAACCCCCATCACTTATGACAATCCGTGGGACACCAAATCTGGGAAAGATAATGGTCTTAAACAGCTTCAAAACCACTGCAGCATCATTAGTAGGAGTAGCCAACGCCTTTACCCACTTAGATACATAATCAACAGCAACCAGAATGTATCTATTCCCATAAGATGAAGGAAAAGGTCCCATGAAGTCAATACCCCAACAATCGAAAACTTCAACTTCCAGAATGAAGTTCTGTGGCATCTCATGTCTCCTGCTGATTTTTCCTCTTCTCTGACAAGTATCACAGCTTGTGATGAAGGCTTGGGCGTCCCTGAACATGGTAGGCCACCAAAATCCAGCCTGCAAAACCTTAGAGACAGTCTTGAATGTAGCAAAGTGTCCAGCATAGTCTGATCCATGACAGTGGAAGAGCACGTCCTGAACTTCTTCTTCTGCTAAACATCTTCTGTAAATACCATCAGCACAATGCTTGTAGAGGTATGGCTCATCCCAATAGAATCGCCTAAGTTCTCTCAAGAACTTCTTCTTAGCATATCCTTTAAAATCATGTGGTTCATCCTCTGCAGCAAGGTAGTTTGCAATATCAGCATACCAGGGTCTCTTTGGATCATGTAAAGCATAAACAGGCTCTGCAAAAGCTTTCCCCAAGCTTTCACAAATCGCAGATAAGTGTGGAGATCGGTGACGAGCGTCACCTCGCTCGTATACTTTTGTCGCGAATGGTGTTGGTTGGTGACGAGCGTCACCCTCCTGGTGTCGCTCGTCACTCCCCTGTAGTTTCGTGAAAACTGCAGGTTTTCGACACTTTCCTCCTGTTCTCTGGTTTCCACTAAGTAAACATTCTCTTCAGGCAAGAAATCATTGATGGGAACACTGTCTTCAACCTGAATCCGGGATAAATGGTCAGCAACTCCATTCTCAACCCCTTTCTTATCCTTCACTTCAATATCAAATTCTTGAAGAAGCAGGATCCATCTCAACAGCCTTGGTTTTGCATCCTTCTTCTGCATTAAGTACTTCAGTGCTGAATGGTCAGTATGAACCACGACCTTGGAGCCAACAAGATACTGCCTGAACTTCTCAAAAGCAAACACAACAGCTAACAATTCCTTCTCAGTTGTTGCATAATTCTTCTGAGCATCATCCAAAGTCCTACTTGCATAGTAGATGGCGTGGAGTTTCTTGTCTTTCCTCTGTCCCAGCACTGCTCCAACTGCAAAATCGCTGGCATCACACATTACCTCAAAAGGTAAGTCCCAATCTGGAGGCTGCACAACAGGGGTTGTTACCAACGCCTGTTTGATCTGTTCAAAAGCAGATTTGCACTCTTCTGTGAACTCAAACTTCACATCTTTGCAGAGGAGAGCAGTAAGTGGACGTGCTATCTTGCTAAAATCTTTGATGAACCTTCTGTAGAAGCCTGCATGTCCCAGAAAACTCCTCACTGCTTTGACTGAATCAGGTGCTTGCAGACTTGTCATCACCTCAATTTTTGCCCTATCCACCTCTATACCGTCTCCTGAGACTCTGTGACCAAGTACAATACCATCCTGTACCATAAAATGGCACTTCTCCCAATTTAAAACCAAGTGTTTCTCTTCGCATCTCTGCAGAACTGCACACAGGTTGTCCAAACAGCTCTTGAAAGAAGATCCATAAACAGAGAAGTCATCCATGAACACCTCCATAAACTTCTCTATCATGTCTGTGAAAATCGACATCATGCATCTCTGGAAGGTTGCAGGAGCATTACACAGACCAAAGGGCATTCTGCGATAGGCAAAAGTGCCATAAGGACAGGTAAACGTGGTCTTCTCCTGATCATCTGGATGGATGGGGATCTGAAAGAAGCCTGAATACCCATCAAGGAAGCAGTAATACTTGTGATTCGCCAGCCTTTCTAGCATCTGATCGATGAAAGGTAGAGGAAAATGGTCCTTCCTTGTTGCTGCATTCAGTTTCCTGTAGTCTATACACATCCTGTGTCCTGTCACAGTCCTGGTTGGAATCAGCTCATCCTTGTCATTCTTGACCACGGTGACACCTCCTTTCTTAGGCACCACGTGCACTGGACTCACCCAAGCACTGTCCGAAATAGGATAGATGATACCAGCCTGCAACAACTTCATGATTTCTTTCTTGACCACATCTTGCAAATTCGGATTTAGCCTCCTCTGATGCTCAACTGATGATTTCGACTCATTTTCTAGGTGTATTCTATGCATGCACAAGTCTGGAGAGATACCTGAAATGTCATCAAGAGAATAGCCAAGAGCTTTGCGATATTTTCGCAGCTTGCTTAGCAATAGGGTGAGCTCTGCATTGTTCAATGAAGCATTAACAATAACAGGATAGGTGGAGTTTTCTCCTAGGAATGCTACCTTAGCCCTGCAGGGAGCTGTTTAAGCTCAACTTTTGGTGCTTTTGCTGCTGACCAGTCACCCATTGTGGCGGCTTTTGCAGATGTGGAGACAAGTTCATCCTGTGCAACCAGTTGCATAACTTGTGCAGTAGCATCCATCATCTTTGTGTAGCCTGTTGCAGCAGCATCTAAATGCTCATACTCAGCTGTAGAAGTGGTCAACGCCCTTT
The DNA here is from genome assembly GCA_911865555.2 of Thlaspi arvense. Lineage (NCBI taxonomy): Eukaryota > Viridiplantae > Streptophyta > Magnoliopsida > Brassicales > Brassicaceae > Thlaspi > Thlaspi arvense. The sequence goes on along the minus strand of OU466859.2, from coordinate 26,943,749 downwards.
CCAAGGGGTCATCTGAACTCATCTCGTGGAAGATCTGATCAGCAATGTTTGTGAGAACATCAACATAAAAAGTCTGTCCATCTATGGTTGGCCTCTTCATCAGCTTGTCCATTTCGAATTTCATCACTAAATCGCCAACATTCAGCTCTATTCTACCCTTCCTGACGTCAATAATAGCTCCTGCAGTGGCCAGGAAGGGTCTGCCAAGAATCAAGGGGTCTTTGGGCTCTTCTCCATACTCTAAAACCACAAAATCAGTAGGGATCATACAATCTCCTACTTTGATAGGAACATCCTCTATTACCCCTTCAGGAACTCTAACTGATCTATCAGCTAGGACAAGAGATATCCTTGTAGTTTTAAAATCAGTCATCCCCAAACTCTTTGCAACAGAGTGGGGCATGAGGTTCACACTAGAACCAAGGTCACACAATGACCTCTCAAACTTGTCATTGAAGATGGTGCAGTCTAAAACAAAGCTTCCTGGGTCTGAAAGCTTCTCTGGAACTCTGTTCTGAATCACTGCACTGACCTGCTCGTTGATCATCATAGCTCCAACCTCAAGGCTCAAGTTGTTGGTCACCATTCTCTTCACATACCTCCTAATAACAGGAGTGATCCTTACAGCATCAATCAATGGGATCTCTATCACCAACTTGTCCATGATAGCCTTGCATCTGGCATCCTCAAGCTCCTGCTTAGACTTCTTAGGATGCTTAGGATAGGGTATCTTGGGTTTATACACGGTCTCCTTAGCATTATCTGAAGTCTTAATCGAAACTGCAATATGTGGTGTCTGGTGACGAGCGTCACTGGACTGGTGACGAGCGTCACTCACTTTGGACAAGTCGGGGTCGAGTACTGGATTTGGGTGACGAGCGTCACTCCCTTGGTGACGGTCGTCACCAATAAGTGAAGAATCAGGCTCGGGGTTGTCCTCATTGGGTGACGAGCGACACCCATTATTGGTGACGATCGTCACCAATGGTTCTGCAGCAAAATTTTCTTCATCTTCATACTCTTCTACACCCACGAAATTTCTTGAGGTTATATCCTTCTGCAACACTGGTTGCAGGTTCCTTCCACTCCTCAATGTGATGGCATTCACGTGGTGTTTGGGATTAGCATCAGTTCTTCCTGGAAGAAATCCTTCTTGCCTCTGAACAGCTCCTGCAGTTTGAGCAACTTGAACATCAAGCTTCTTCATATGAGAGTTCAGACTCTCAATTTTTCCATTCAGGTCCTGATAGAGCGAATCTATCTTGCCATTGAAGTTCACAGTAAGCTTCTGTTGTCCTTCCAGAATCTGTTCGAACATTGCTTCCATTTTGTTCTCTTGTGGAGGTGCTGGTTGATAGGAAGTAGAACCATAGTTTCTGTAGTTTCCACTGCTCTGGAATGGCTTATGATACTCTGTCTTCTGAAAAGGGGGTCTAGGGGTGAAACCAGGCGTGTTCTGTCCTCCTGTAGGGGCGTTTTTCTGATTGTTATTGCTGTATCCTCTGTTCCACTGCTGAGTCCCATACCTTTGTCCCTGAAATCCGCCAGAGTTGATGAAATTTACATCCTCCTGCTCAACTTCCTCTGGAGCTTCGAAAGTCTCTACTTCTGCAGCAAAGTGAACTGACTTCTTCCCTACCAAAAGGCTGTGCATATCATCTAACTTAGCCTTAACTTCAGCAATCTGATTTCCATCAGCTGCACCAGCTTGTTTTATTCTCTGAAAGTCTGCATTTTTAGTGCTGTTGCTGCAGACCAAGTTCTCAATCAGTCTCACCGCCTCCTCTGGTCTGTTGGTATTGAAGTTTCCACTGCTTGAAGCATCCAACGCCATCTGATATTTCCAGTCAATGCCTCTGAAAAAGATCCCAAGCAATTGCACCTGACTGAAACCATGATGAGGACAGTCCCTCTGATAAGACTTGAACCTGATCCAAGAAGCCTTGAAAGCTTCAGTAGGGCCTTGTGTAAATGATGCAATTTTCGTTCTCATGTCTTCTGACTGGCATCATCATAGAAATTGTTCAGAAAAGCATTCTTGGTGTCCTCCCAAGTAGTTAGTGAAGCAGGTTCCAGTTGCTTTAGCCAATATGCAGCTTCTCCTCCAAGAGAATAGGGAAAAAGCTTGCAGAACAGAAAGTCATTGCTAACCCCATTAGCTTTGACACTGGAAGCTAGGTCCTCAAACCTCTCTATGTGATCCATAGGATGCTCATGAGGTAAACCATGGAAGGGATGCTGTCCAACTAGCTGATAGTAGACAGGTTTAACCTCAAAATCGTTCCTCTGGAAGGCAGGAGGTCGGATTGCAGCTCTGTTGGCATAGAACTGATCAGGTCTGTTGTAATCACCTAGAGTCCTCTGAACAAAACGCCCAGCAGCGTTATTGACAGCAGCAGGGACTCCAACGTTCTCAGCCACTTGCTGAACCTGCTGTTCAACAATGACATTCCCCTCTTGATCAATTCTCTGCCCCTCTTCGTTTCTCCTGTTTCCTTCCCTGTCAACCAAGTGACCTTCTGCATCTTCAACCAAGATAAGTGGAGCGACCATTGTAGATTGCTTCTTAGCTTTCCTGTTAGTTCTCTCCAACCTAGCAAGCTCGTCGATGCTCAAAGTCACAAGCTCCTTCTCTTTGTTGCTTCTGGTTCTGCGATTAGGCATACACCTGAAACAAGAACAAAGAAAAGTAGCTGAAAATCAGTAAACAAATAAAAACTTAGACAAAATCCTAATACTAAAAATCGATAGGCAGCTATTACTCCCCGGCGACGGTGCCAAAAACTTGATAGGGTCAGGTTTTACCCAAATAAAACTACTGCAAGTGCACAGCAAAAGCAGATGTAGTATAAGGGGTATCGAAATCCCAAGAGAGTAATGCTAACTACACTATCAATTATAGATTTGGACTAAGCTAAGCTAAATATGATGTATGTAATGCGAATGAATAATTAGAAATAAGCAAACGATGGTATGATATGTTCTAAGTTCAGGAAGACTAAAAGCGCTAAGCTAGGGTAATTCGCAGGTATGAATCCAAGAATGCAGAATGCAGGGAATCAGGAATGATTAAGAACCGTTTTTAAACATGAATCTCTAATGCATAACTAATCAATTCTCATTGTAGAAGTTATCTATACCTAGATCACAGAGTTTCAAATCTCTTTGCAAACCCTAACAACCTCAGTATGCAGGAATGATCAGATTCAATTGTTTACAAAACTCCTAAGCCAAATCTCTTTGTACTAAGTTGTTTTGCTCATCAAATACTAGTTCAGGTTATGAATAATGCTCTCACAAATATTTAACAACCTATGATTTTCGGATTCCTAGATGATGTGTCTCAGAAATTCGATTTTAAAGCAAGCAGAGATGAAAAACCATGAGATAATCCTAACAGATAGCGATTCTACACTCTTTTCATCAACCTTTGAAAAACCCTAACTTAACTAGCAGATTACTCAGACATGATTATGAGATCACAAAACATAACTGAATAAAATTGCATTAAGAGAAAGAGTAGAAAACAAAGGGGGTTCGAAATCTTCTCTAAAGAGTACAGGATTTGTCTCCCCAAAAAGCTCTGAATAAAATCTCTCTCTAGCTCTCTCAATTCTCAAAACTAAGATCCTGCCAACAGTGGCTGAAAAACCTAATATATAGGGGCTAAACACGATCTGGGATCTTCATATAAATAAAGGAAACTTCTGGGTAAGTTCTGCAATTCTTCTTGATACTTTTAACAAATAGCCACGCTCCTTCCTATCTGGGTGACGAGCGTCACCAATGGGGTGACGATCGTCACCATTAGTGAATACTTTCTGCTTCGATCTTGGTACTTCGTGGCTTCAACTCAGAATGCTCCAAAAGGTTCCAATATCTCCAATTATGCTCCAGACATGCTTTAACCTGCAAAGACTCTTCTAGGACTCTAAAAAGACCAAAAAGACTCAATAAAAAGGACTTATATCATGGTTAAAAACCATAAAAACCATGATATATCAATCTGCCAAAAGAATGGCTGAAAAACCTAATATACAAGCTAAAACACGATCTGGGCCTTTTGTAAATACTGGAACTTCTGGGCCAAAACTGTAAATAATCCTCTATCTTTTAGAGAACAGCCACGACCCCTTCCTTTCTGGTTGACGAGCGTCACCCATATGCATACTTTTCTGCTTCGAGATGGGTACTTCGTGGCTTCAACTCGAAATGTTCCAAAAGGTTCCAATATATCCAATTATGCTCTAGACATGCTATAACCTGCAAAGACTCTTCTAGGACTCTAAAAAGACCAAAAAGAGTCAATAAAAAAGACTTATAACATGGTTAAAAACCATAAAAACCATGATATATCACAAATCGGGATAAAAAAATCGAAACTAGCCTCCTAGTGATCCTGTGGTGGTGCTTGCGGTGGCAGGAGGTCCGATTCTTTTCTGTGGTTTCTCTGAGGTCGTGATGAATTTTTACAGAGCGTAACCCCTCCTAATATAGGCGAGCTCATGTCCAGGACAAGTCATCATCTCGCCATCAATCTCCCCCGTGTTCCGCCACTTATCGTTGTCGGGAACAGTTTGGTGGCAGCTGTTGGCCACCCAAGCTGGTGATGAAGGTCAAGGAGATGAAGCAGCTTAATTAGGACGAACACCAAGCTGGTGAAGCAGGTGAAGAACTTCAAGTAGTTAGCCAGGCTGCTAGGTCTCCAAGACGCTTCTCTAGACCAATCCGACAAATCACCCGATCACACTGAAATGTCCCATCGAGAACACTGTTTGGTCCTATTGAGAAACTCATGGACTAAACTTAATTTTTAACCATTCTAACTCACTTAAGACTTAACTTAAACAAGCCATACCCAAGTACTCCCTAAACCACAATCAACTTCCCCGATTAGTTAGATGAGCCAAAACTACCCAAGGAAGGCACTGCAAGAACAAACTCAAATATTTCCAAGCCAACTTTATTTCCTTTCGCTAAGTCGCTTCTCATAACTCCCTCCTTACCTTCATAAGGTTAGATTATCACTCTTGGAAAAACATCAAACCATCACTTGATCATGATGGCCGCGTCTGACTAACAGATTTGTGCAACTAAAATCTGCTCAAGTTGATTCTTTAATGCTTTCCATCTACCTCTTTCCTCTCCTTGGCTTCCTTTGATCTTAACAAACTCAAAAAACTATTGCAGATAGCTTAGAAGCGTTCTGGCTGCATCCGGCCGAATCATATATCCCATGGCTGGTCTAAGCCTGCTGTATTGATTGGGTTTGGATAGCTTAAACTGAAGTCCTTCGACCGCTTAGGATTCTTTCTAATCTCTCTTGTCATTCCAAGGTATAAAGATACTTACTGAACTCATTCAAAATGCTTCTACCCTCATTGGTGGTACCTGGCTGGCTAGGCCATGTTCTGGTCCTTCTTACGGGGTATACAGTCATCCTGCCGGCGTGTGCATTAGTCGCCAGGTCAATCATCTATCGTGATTTGGCCGTCTCTCCATTTCTTCTTAAGTTGAGTTATCAGGTAGCGGCAGTCATCGGTATCGTGGCCCATCCTCTTGGGAATCTTGCAGTACGGCTCAGGGTCGGGGCGCTTGTCAGTTCGGTGGTCCCATTTGTTCCATTGTATCGGTCGTGAGACCGCTGACACGTTGGCCTTGCGATGTTTTCCTTCTCTGTCGTAATGTTGACGAGGCTCCCGGTAGTCATCATGCTCGTCCCGGGCTGGTGCTTTTTCTTATCTTTCGCAAGTTTCTCCTCCTTAACTTGCAGGTTAAATAAGGACTTTTTGAGTCTCAATTCAATCCCTCTCTAAATCAGATGTAGTATAGATGAGGATTAACAATCCATCTAGGAGCTAGAATAAAAGAGATGCAAGATACTAACTAAGCTTAACCAATATGATAAAGATAGATTATCTTACAACCTAAGTGATCAAAGATGAAATGCACAAACAAAAGGAAGACTAACAAAACTGAAGCAAGTAATGCAATGCAAAGAAACTAAATGAAAAATAAACTAACAAGGTAATTATTTAAATGCAACAGGACTAAGGTAAGCAAAGCAATGAAAGTGCAACAACCAAATGCTTTCAATGAAATGCAAGGCAAGAAACGGAACAAAAGCAAAGCAACTAAAAACAAAGAAAAACAGAACACAATATGATAAAATGCAAAGAACAATAAGGTGCGGGATCAAGGCTAGAGCAATGATGACTTGGAGATTACTTAATATCAAATCTAGGGTGATCAAGACTAATAACAAGCTAAGAACATGATCAAGCCACTAATTCAATCAATCTGCAATCAGAGCAAAGATGTCTAAGTAATGAAAATGTCAGACCCACTTTTGATGGCGCATTTGTACAAAACCAGCATTATAACACAAGGCTCTTAAAGATCAAACAATGTACTAAGATGCAATGTAATCATCTAAGCAATTATCCAAAACATAGTTCTTTCAGGCATTTATACAAGCACTTTTGATGCAACAAACATCTATGATGCGATTTCACTAAAATAAGTTACTTAAGCCTTAAGAACAACTAAGCAAGGTGATTCAAGCAATAACAAAACCGAAACACCCTAAGTTATCAACTAATCATCCCCAAATCTGCCCCAACCTCATACAATAGGAGACTACTCACAACACATCATGCAATCAACAGAACAAAGCAAAAATAACAAAGCAAACATGATTAAACAGAAACTAGAGGATAGATGACAAAAGAATTGCAAAAATTTATCAAAAGTATGATCTTGGATCAATATCTCATAAACTCTCTTTGTGGTTTCCCACAAGGTCGAAAACAAGATAAGAAAGAAGATAAGTGCTAAAAAAGATAAGTTTCGGCTTAAATAAGCCAAAAGATAAGGTTTGACAAAAAGTAAAAAAAGCTTGGTCAACTCTCGGCGTTGACACATGATAGGGCTCAGGTTTTACCCAAATAAAAACTACTACAAGTGCACAGCAAAGCAATTGTAGTCTAAAGAGTATCGAATCCCAAAGGAGTTTGTAAACTACACTAGCGATTTCAGATTCAGATTAAGCTAAGCAATAAATAGTGTATGTAATACGAAATAACAAAATTGAAGATAGCAGGCAAAATTTGTTTGATCTAAGACTCAGAAAACAAAAAGCGCTAAATCAGGACAATTCGCAGGTTGAATCCGAGAATGTAGAATGGATGAAATCAGGAATGATTAAAGACCGTCTTGAACATGAATCGCAAATATATAACTAATCAATTCTCATTGCAGAAGTTAAATATGTCTAAATCACAGAGTTTCAAATCTCTTTGCAAACCCTAACAATCTAAACATGCAGTAGTGATCAAGTTCAATTGTTCACAAAACCCTTAAGCCAAATCTCTTTGCACTAAGTTGTTTTGCTCATCTAATGCTAGATCAGGTTATCAATAATGCTCTCACATCTATTAAACAACCTATGATTTTCGGATTTCTAGATGATGTGTCTAAGAAATCGATTTTCAAGCAAGCAGAGATGAAGAACCAAAAGATAATCCTAACAAATAGAAATTCTACAAACTCTTCATCAACCTTTGAAAAGCCTAACTTAACTAGCAAATTACTCAGACATGATCATGGAATCACAAAACATAACTGAATAAAATTGCATTGAAAGAATATAATAAAACTTAAAGGGTTCGAAGTCTTCTCTAAAAAGAGGACATGATCTGTCCCCCCCAAAAGCTCTGAATAAAATCTCTCTCAAGCTCTCTGAATTCTCTAAAATCTAAGATAAAAGCCAATAATGGCTGAAAACCTAATATACACAAGCTAAAACACGATCTGGGGTGTTTTTGCAAATACTGGAACTTCTGGGCCAATTCTGCAAATAATCTTCAATCTTTTAACAAATCAGCCACGATCCTTCCTCTACGGATGACGAGCGTCACTATAGGTGGTGACGAACGTCACCCAAAATCCATACTTTTCTGATTTGATCTTGCAATGCTCCAAAAAGCTTCAATATCTCTAATTATGCTCCAGACATGCTATAACCTGCAAAGACTCTACTAGGACTCTAAAAAGACCAAAAAGACTCAATAAAAAGGACTTATATCATGGTTAAAAACCATAAAAACCATGATATATCAACTCCCCCAGACTTAGCTTTTGCTTGCCCTCAAGCAAACATCAGATAGAGAACAGGGTCGAGGTTTGAAAACAAGAAGCAATTAGTTAAACATCAGGAACACCACATTAGTTAACACTTTCGAATCCACATACCACAGAGTCAACACAAGATCAAATTTCAGTCTAATCATCACAAGCTTAGCTAATCTCTCAAATCCAATCCAAACCCCTTCAAGAAATCCGAAATCTCTACTGCTAACTCCTTATTTTCATCTAAGTGTGATATCTCATCAAGGTTTTATCATCTCAATCACTTACAGATTCTTTTCCCTTCCTAAACAACTAAACAAAGCAATCTCAACACAGCTCTCCTATTTTCTCTTCCCTTGATCTTTTTCATTCTGATTTTTTCGATTTTTCTACTCTTTTCTCATTTTCTTTACAGTCTAAGATACGGTGCTACTCAATACTTGTGTTCCTTGTGAGGAGACAGGTTCTTGAGTGTGTTCATTACTGTTGTTCCTTGTGAGGAGACAGGGTCATGAATGCACCATTCTTTTGACTTAAACTTTTAAAGTTATATCAGGGAAGATCAAAGAGAGACTGCATCTAAACATACTTGTCAGTGTTGAACGAGAGAATCAAGATCAATGAGAATCAAACCCCAAGATAAGAAGTTTAAAGTTCATTAAGGTGGAGCTAACAGCAAATTTTCCAGATTCTCTAAGAACCTAAACCTTCATTGCTAGACTGATCTACCTATGACTTTCAACTTAGTAAGACTTGTAATCAACTATTGTGACAATGGTTCTTATTGATATATCATGGTTTTTATAGTTTTTAACCATGATATAAGTCCTTTTTATTGAGTCTTTTTGGTCTTTTTAGAGTCTTAGAAGAGTCTTTGCAGGTTAAAGCATGTCTGGAGCATAATTGGAGATTTTGGAACCTTTTGGAGCATTCTGAGTTGAAGCCACGAAGTACCTAGCTCGAAGAGGAAAGTATGCATATGGGTGACGCTCGTCACCCAGAAAGGAAGGGGTCGTGGCCTGTTTTAAAAAGATTGGGAAGAAATTGCAGTTTTGGCCCAAAAGTTCCAGTATTTACAAAAAGACTCCAGATCGTGTTTTAGCTTGTATATTAGGTTTTTCAGCCATTTTTTTGGCATATATCTTGTATCTTATTATTTTTGAGAGTTTTAGAGAGAGATTTGTAGAAGAGCTTTTGGAGAGACAAATCAGACTCCTTCAGAGCAGATTTTGAACTCCTTTATTTCTACTTCTTATTTCTATTATGCAATCTATTCTTTTCATGATGTTTTCTCAATCACCATGTCTGAGTAGTTTGTTAGTTAAGTTAGGGCTTTTCAAAGGTTGAAGAAGAGTTTGTAGAATTGCTAAAAACTTTTAGGAAATTCATTGGTTCTTCATATGTGCTTGCATTCATATCGATTTCTTAGACACATCATCTGGATTTCGAAACCCTAGGTTGTTTGATAGATGTGAGAGCATTATTATTCACCTGAACTAGTATTAGATGAGCAAAACGCCCTAGCACAAAGAGATTTGGCTTAGGAGTTTTGTGAACAATTGAACCTGATCATTACTGCATGTTTAGGTTGTTAGGGTTTGCAAAGAGATTTGAAACTCTGTGATTTAGACATAGATAACTTCTGCAATGAGAATTGATTAGTTATATCTTTGCGATTCATGTTCAAGACGGTTTTAATTCATTCCTGATTGCATGCATTCTACACTCTCAGATTCAACCTGCGAACTGTCCTGACTTAGCGCCTTTAGCCTTCTGAACTTTAAGAACAAGCATAAAAACGCCCTCTTGCATTTATTTTACTGTTTTGCATTACATTCATTATTTATCGCTTAGCTTAATCTGAATCTAGAATCGCTAGTGTGGTTTACATACTCCCTTGGGATTCGATAACCCCTTGTACTACAACTGCTTTTGCTGTGCACTTGCAGTAGTTTTATTTGGGTAAAACCTGACCCTATCAAGTTTTTGGCGCCGTTGCCGGGTAGTAATAACTGCCTATCGATTTTTAGTATTAGGATTTTGTCTAAGTTTTTATTTGTTTACTGATTTTTAGCTACTTTTCTTTGTTCCTGTTTCAGGTGTATGCCTAATCGCAGAACCAGAAGCAACAAAGAAAAGGAGCCTGTGACTTTGAGCATCGACGAGCTTGCTAGGTTGGAGAGAACTAACAGGAAAGCTAAGAAGCAATCTACAATGGTCGCTCCATTTATCTTGGTTGAAGATGCAGAAGGTCACTTGGTTGACAGGGAAGGAAACAGGAGGAACGAAGAGGGGCAGAGAATTGATCAAGAGGGGAATGTCATTGTTGAACAGCAGGTTCAGCAAGTGGCTGAGAACGTGGGAGTCCCTGCTCCTGTCAATAACGCTGCTGGGCGTTTTGTTCAAAGGACTCTAGGCGACTACAACAGACCTGATCAGTTCTATGCCAACAGAGCTGCAATCCGACCTCCTGCCTTCCAGAGGAACGATTTTGAGGTTAAACCTGTCTACTATCAGCTGGTTAGCCAGCATCCATTCTATGGCTTACCTCATGAGCATCCTATGGATCATATTGAGAGGTTTGAGGATCTGGCTTCAAGTGTCAAAGCTACTGGAGTCAGCAATGATTTCCTGTTCTGCAAGCTTTTTCCTTACTCTCTTGGAGGAGAAGCTGCATATTGGCTGAAGCAACTGGAACCTGCTTCATTGACCACTTGGGAAGACACTAAGAACGCCTTTCTGAATAACTTCTATGATGATGCAAGATCAGAGGACATGAGGACGAAAATTGCTTCTTTTACACAAGGCCCTACTGAAGCTTTTAAGGCTTCTTGGATCAGGTTTAAGTCCTATCAAAGGGACTGTCCTCATCATGGCTTCAGTCAGGTGCAATTACTTAGGATCTTCTTCAGAGGCATTGACTGGAAGTACCAGATGGCGCTGGATGCTTCAAGTAGTGGAAACTTCAACACCAACAGACCAGAAGAAGCTGTAAGATTGATTGAAAACTTGGCCTGCAGTAACAGCACTAAAAATGCAGATTTTCAGAGAAAGCAGCAGGCTGGTTTGAATGATGGAAACCAAATAGCTGAAGTTAAGGCTAAGTTAGACAGCATGCACAGCCTTCTGGTGGGAAAGAAGTCAGTTCAGTTTGCTGCAGAAGTGGAGAGTTTCGAAAATCCTGAAGCATTTGAGCAGAAAGATGTTAATTTCATCAATGGAGGGGGTTTTCAAAGCCAAAGGTTTGGAAATCAGCAATGGATCAGAGGCTACAACAGCAATAATCAGCAGAGTACCTTTACAGGAGGACAGAGCACGCCTGGTTACACTCCTAAGCCCCCATTCCAGAAGACTGAAGTTAAGAAACCTTACCAAAACAGCAGGAATTATGGTTCTTCTTCCTACCAAACTGCACCTCCACAAGACAATAAAATGGAAGCTATGCTGGAGCAGGTACTTGAAGGACAGCAGAAGATGACATTGAACTTTAATGGCAAGCTAGATTCACTGTATCAAGACCTGAATGGAAAAATTGAGAGTCTGAACTCTCACATGAAGAAGCTTGATGTGCAGGTTGCTCAAACTGCAGAAGCTGTTCAAAGGCAAGAGGGATTACTTCCTGGAAGGACTGATATCAATCCCAAGCATCAGGTTAATGCCATCACAGTCAGGAATGAAAACGAGCTTAAAACAGTGCAGAAAAAGAGGTTGAGTGCAGAACAGATCGTGAAACTCATGGAGTCTGAAGATGAAATTATTTCTGTCTCAGAGGTGAGTGACGAGCGTCACCAAGGAGGAGTGATGCTCGTCACCAACATACAAGAGAATCGGGGGTTGTCACAGGTGAGTGACGAGCGTCACCCCCCTGGTGACGGTCGTCACCCACCCCAGAACGAAGCTGCTTCGCCTGCAACTGCAAATTATGACCAGGAACGTGTCTATAAACCCAAAACACCATTCCCCAAGCATCCTAGGAAGTCTAAACAGGAGATAGAAGAAGCCAGATGTAAAGCTATGGTAGACAAGCTGATGCTTGAGATCTCACTTGTTGATGCAGTCAAGCTTTCACCGGCTCTAAGAAGGTATGTAAAGAGAATGGTTGTGAATGGTGTAAGTCCTGAGGAAGGAGCATTGCTTACCAGAGACATCAGTGCAATCCTTTTGAGTACAGTTCCAAAGAAGAAGAAGAAGGTGACTGTTTCTGAACTAGTCAATTCCATCACTGAAAGCAGAGTTCCAGAGAAGCTATCTGATCCAGGGACCATTGTGCTTGATTGCTCAATATCTGCAGGACGTTTTCCCCACTGTCTATGTGATCTAGGGTCAAGTATTAACTTGATGCCTTTCTCTGTTGCTGCTAGACTTGGAATGACTGATTTCAAGCCAGCTGGGATCTCTCTCATCCTAGCAGATCGATCCATACGGACCCCAGAAGGCATGTTGGAGAATGTTCATGTTAACATTGAAGGCTGCATAATTCCTACAGATTTTGTGGTTCTGAAATATGTTGAAGAACCTAAAGATCCTCTTATTCTGGGAAGACCATTCTTGGCTACTGCTGGAGCCATAATTGATGTTAGAAAGGGGAACATTGAGCTTGATCTTGGTGATGTTGTCATGAACTTTGACATGCATAAGTTAAGAGGTAGTTCTACCATTGATGGTCAGACCTTTTCTGTAAGAACTTCTAGAGATAAAGAGACTGTCATGGAGCATTCAGAAGACACTATTGCTGAGTGTGTCAATGAATCAGATATTAGTGGGCAAGTGAGCAAGATGGCTGTTGAAGAGCCAATATCTGAAACTTCTGCAGAAGTTGTTGGGTTTGAGGATTGCAGTGAGGATCATATCTTCATGACTGGGCTTGAAAAAGAGGTTCTAATGAATGCCAAGTTGCTGGAGGAAGACGTGTATGTGATGGAAGCAACACTTGCAGAGCTGAATTGCAGGAAAACTGCAGAAACTCGAACTGCAGAGTCAGTGACGAGCGTCACTGACCTGGTGACGCTCGTCACCAACCTGGACACAAAGGAGAGACGTGATATTTGCTCTACAAGTCCATCATATGTTGCCAATCCGAAAATTCAACAGTCCACAACCCAGAAACCTGCAACTAAGCAAAGGTATGCACTTCCTGGAACCAGTTCCAAACCTCCTAATCTAATCAATAAGAATTTAAAAGGTGAAAAAGATGCTTCACACTTATGCAAGCAACGAGATTCTCGTAGAAAGCTTGGTGTTTCTTTTGATGATTCTGCAGGAAAACGAAATGTCCCACCCACACTCACGACCCACTCTGCTGATGTTCCTCACTTCCTTGGAAGTGTTCATACATCTACTGCTTACAAACCATCATGGATGAGGAGACATTCTTCTCCAAGGCATTCACTGCCACCTTCTGTTCCACCAGCTGTCTGAGCAGCATTCAAAGTCGAGCTAATGACTTTAAACAAGCGCTTAGTGGGAGGCAACCCACTAGTAAGTTTTCTTTTTCATATATTAGTTTAGGTTTCTATTACATAGCTAAAAAAAAAAACCCCCAAAAACATGAGAAAAATCAAAAAAAAAAAAACAAAAAAAGAGTCACTTTGTTCAGTTTGCTTGGATGATATCTTGTGAACTTGTTGGACCATGGATTATGCTTTGTTTGGATGTTTTGATGTGTGTTTTGAGTGCTCTTACAGTTTGAATTCGGAGTACACATGATGGCATAGCATTTAAACATCCAACATGATGATTTCTGAAGTTTCAGATTGGTGACGCTCGTCACCAGGTCCTTTGCGAGGTACCACTTTTCCACCTTGGTTTTATACGTTCTCATGCTTCATTTTGACCAACTCTTGGCTTAATAACACTGGGGACAGTGTTGTTTAAGTCTGGGGGAGGTGGTTACTTATGTTGTGTGCTTTGTGTCATGTTTATAGAGTCTTAAAGTTGAGTCAAAAACCTGTTTTTCTAGAGTCAAAATTTTTGAAACTGTTAGTTTTTCTTGGAACTAGCCATAGGACGTTTTTGCTGATAAGAACCATTGCCACAGTAGTTGATTACAAGTCTTACTAAGTTGAAAGTCATAGGTAGATCAGTCTAGCAATGAAGGTTTAGGTTCTTAGAGAGTCTGGAAAATTTGCTGTTAGCTCCACCTTACTGAACTTTAAACTTCTTGTCTTGGTGATTGATTCTTATTGATCTTGATTCTCTCTTTCAACACTGACAATAAGGTTAAAATACAGTCTCTCTTTGATCTTCTCTGATGTAGTTTCTAAAAGATTAAGTCCAAAGAATGGTGCATTCATGACCCTGTCTCCTCACAAGGAACAACAGTAGTGAACACATTCAAGAACCTGTCTCCTCACAAGGAACACAAGTATTGAGTAGCACCATTTTCTTAGACTGAAAAAGTTGAAAAAAAAAGAAGTGAAATATCGAAAATATCCTAAGGAAAAGATTAAGGGAAGAGAAATTAGGAGAGCTGTGTTGATATCTATTTGTTAAGTTGTTAGGAAGAGAAAAGAATCTGCAAAGTGATTAAGATGATAGAGTCTTGATGAGATTTCACACTTAAATAAAAAGAAGGAGTTAACAGTAGAAATTTCGGATTTCTTGAAGGGGTTTGGACTGGATTTGAGAGATTTTCTAAGCTTGTGATGATTAGACTGAAATTTGATTTTGTGTTGACTATGTGGTATGTGGATTCGAAAGCTCTAACTAGTGTGGTGTTCCCGATGACTGACTGACTGTTTCTTGTTTTCAAACCTCGACCTTATTCTTTGTCTAATGTTTGCTTGAGGGCAAGCAAAAGCTAAGTCTGGGGGAGTTGATATATCATGGTTTTTATAGTTTTTATAGTTTTTAACCATGATATAAGTCCTTTTTATTGAGTCTTTTTGGTCTTTTTAGAGTCCTAGAAGAGTCTTTGCAGGTTAAAGCATGTCTGGAGCATAATTGGAGATTTTGGAACCTTTTGGAGCATTCTGAGTTGAAGCCACGAAGTACCTAGCTCGAAGAGGAAAGTATGCATATGGGTGACGCTCGTCACCACTTTTGGTGACGCTTGTCACCCAGAAAGGAAGGGGTCGTGGCCTGTTTTAAAAAGACTGGGAAGAAATTGCAGTTTTGGCCCAAAAGTTCCAGTATTTGCAAAAAGACCCCAGATCGTGTTTTAGCTTGTATATTAGGTTTTTCAGCCATTTTTTTGGCATATATCTTGTATCTTATTATTTTTGAGAGTTTTAGAGAGAGATTTGTAGAAGAGCTTTTGGAGAGACAAATCAGACTCCTTCAGAGCAGATTTTGAACTCCTTTATTTCTACTTCTTATTTCTATTATGCAATCTATTCTTTTCATGATGTTTTCTCAAATCACCATGTCTGAGTAGTTTGTTAGTTAAGTTAGGGCTTTTCAAAAGTTGAAGAAGAGTTTGTAGAATTGCTAAAAACTTTTAGGAAATTCATTGGTTCTTCATATGTGCTTGCATTCATATCGATTTCTTAGACACATCATCTGGATTTCGAAACCCTAGGTTGTTTGATAGATGTGAGAGCATTATTATTCACCTGAACTAGTATTAGATGAGCAAAACGCCATAGCACAAAGAGATTTGGCTTAGGAGTTTTGTGAACAATTGAACCTGCTCATTACTGCATGTTTAGGTTGTTAGGGTTTGCAAAGAGATTTGAAACTCTGTGATTTAGACATAGATAACTTCTGCAATGAGAATTGATTAGTTATATCTTTGCGATTCATGTTCAAGACGGTTTTAATTCATTCCTGATTGCATGCATTCTACACTCTCAGATTCAACCTGCGAACTGTCCTGACTTAGCGCCTTTAGCCTTCTGAACTTTAAGAACAAGCATAAAAACGCCCTCTTGCATTTATTTTACTGTTTTGCATTACATTCATTATTTATCGCTTAGCTTAATCTGAATCTATAATCGCTAGTGTGGTTTACATACTCCCTTGGGATACGATAACCCCTTGTACTACAACTGCTTTTGCTGTGCACTTGCAGTAGTTTTATTTGGGTAAAACCTGACCCTATCACTTATAAGCATAGATGTTATGTGGTTAGTTCCAAGAAAAGCTGATAATTTAAAAATTTTGACTCTATAAAAACAGGTTTTTGACTCAACTTTAAGACTTTATAAACATGACACAAAGCACACAACGTCAGTAACCACCTCCCCCAGACTTAAACAACACTGTGCCCAGTGTTATTAAGCCAAGAGTTTGTCAAAATGAAGCATGAGAACTTGTAGAACCGAGTTGAAAAAGTGCTACCTTGCGAAGTGACGGGTGACGAGCGTACCAGCTTGGTAACGAGTGTCACCACGTCTGATACTCCAAAATCGACAAGTCAGATGTGTATAAACGTCATGTTATCATGTGTACTCTAGAGCCAGACTATTTGAGCACTCAAACACACATTTAATAACCTCCAAACATAGCAATACAAACCTGGTTCAACAATCTCACAAAACATCATCAAAGTAACTGACAAATGACTCAAAGAAAACATAAAAATGACTCAATAGAAAATAAAAGAAAAGAGACACAGAAACAAGTAACCAGATAGTAGAGGCTCTAATCCTCATCCTCGCAGGGCTCAGTAGTGTAGTGTGGGCAGACACAACCACAGT
Source organism: Thlaspi arvense (assembly GCA_911865555.2). Classification (NCBI taxonomy): domain Eukaryota; kingdom Viridiplantae; phylum Streptophyta; class Magnoliopsida; order Brassicales; family Brassicaceae; genus Thlaspi; species Thlaspi arvense. The sequence continues at coordinate 26,926,980 of OU466859.2, read as the reverse complement.
TGCTAAGTGTAGCAACAGTATCCCATAATCCCTCAAAGTTATCAATGACATACTCCTGAAAAGCAGCCATGTCCATGGGTGTCTGTGGTCGCGGTGGGCGTCTGAAAGCAGTGGTCTGGCACCTGGATGGTCCAGCAGTAGCAGCAGTGGAAGCGCCAGCAGTAGCAGTTCTAGCTGGGCGATGAGGAACAGGACGCAACAGACTCGGATCTGGCAGAAAGCGCGGCTGGCGTGTAACGCCCTGGATCGTAGTGAGCGCGCTGTTTGGCAACTGTATGCCAACATACTCTCCAGTGGTAGTGAATGTCCAGACAACTCGCGGCATGAGCCAAGTAGCATTGCACAGATGCTGCTCATTCATGAGGACTCTATCAGTGAGAATGCTGCAAGGTGATACATCAATCTGAAAGTGCTGGGAGATCGGTGTCAGGAGGCTGCCTACACTCTCAGTCTTCTCCCTCGGACTAGTGTATGGCTTGGTCTTCAAAGAGACCAAATGATCAGCGAAAATAACGCTAAAGTTGGCGCAGATCATGCTCTCCATGGGTATCTGCTCAGCTAACATATCAGTGAAGCCATAGAAGAGAAGAACCAGCACATTAACACGCGTCTTGCTCGGCGCAGACTTGCACAAGATAGTGTTGCCAAGAAGGCGCAGAATGTACCTCATAACTGGATGTCGAACGTCTGTCTGCGTGCTCGTCTTGCTGTCATAGACTCCATTCTCGAACTTGGACCAAAATTTCTGCATGTGGGTCCACTGTTAGGGAAGGAGAACGCCTGTATGGTGGTCAGAGAAACCATAAATTCTGCAAAGCTCCATCAGACTGATCCTGTAACGAATCCCGCGGATCAGGAAAGTCAATGTGCCTTCCTGCGCACGCTTAGCCATCTCATTCGCGTAGTACACGCGAGCAGTGGAGAGAAGTTGTTGAACAAGGTCTGGGTACACATCGTACTGCTGTAATGGCATAGTGCCCATCCCGATCCCCTCAATAGTCTCCAAAACCTCATCCAGAATACCCATCTTCTGCAGCACGGTGGTGTCTGCGAATCTGGTGGGTATGATCTTCACCTCCTGCCACGCATTGTAGAATAGCGTGTCATACACATCCCACTCCTCCTGAATGTCATGGAATACACAGGTATCCCGCGCTATCTCCTGCTTCGGAGTTCCTGCCAAAGCCACTCCTGAAGTGATGTTCTGATCCTCTCGCTTTGGCCATGGAGGCCTGCAAACTGGGTAACTGCTGTGCGACTGTGCTGAGCCTGATGCAGTGCTCGAAGACGAGCCATGTCGCTGTCTCTTCTCATGTCGAGCCATCTGAAAATTCAAGCCAAAGATCAACCAAAATCATCACCAAAATTAGTAAATTTTCAAAATTTTGAAAAATCAATGAATCAAGATGAAACAACTAATGGCGATCAACAACAGTACTACCAGGGACACAATTCAAGCATCAGTTCGACCCAAACCACCCAAAATTTCCAATTTTTTTTTGCAAATTTCATTATGAACTCGAAATTTCAAAAACTTGCAAATCAACCGATTAAATCACATATGGATGCTATCATTCATCTAATACAACCTAACTAACCATGATTCAACAGTTAAATCAAGCTAATCAAGTCGAAAATCGAATTATACCAAACCTATGGCGGACTGAAAATTGGAGATTCCGAACACATACCTTGCAGATCTTGAAAACAGAGTGGATATTATGAAAGAGGGCCAAAATCTGCACATATTAGGCTTTTGAATCACTCAATTTGGTTAACAAAATCAAAAGTTATGAATTTGAATAAAACTATTCTAAGTTCGTTATTTTCACAGTCTGCTCGAGGAAGAAGAAGAAGAGAGTATAAAACGCGTACCTGGTCTGGACGGGTGACGAGCGTCACCCTTTTTTTTTTGGTTGTCTTTTTTTTTAACTGAATAACTAACTAATAAACATATGTACACGAAAATAAATCACTAAGTACAGAAAATAAAACTTATCAGTGGGTTGCCTCCCACTAAGCGCTTGTTTAACGTCATTAGCTCGACTTTGATTGGCTGTTTAGACAGCTGGTGCATCATCCAGAGACACAATGTGTTGATAACTAGCTTTTTTTAGCTACTAGTTTAATCAAACCTAAAGCAAGTTTTTGTTTCTGTAGTACTTTAGGAATCAATCCAAATCAGGTTGTTGAAAGATACCAAGAATACAAGAGCTTTGAAAATCTAAGTGAAATCCGGATAATTTGAGGAGAAAATCGGTAAAAACTAATTGTATCTACTAAATGACCACGAAAACTATTTTAAAATCCCCACTGATGGGTTAAACAACTACCAGATGACCTCTAAAAATTAAAATGCAAATCTACAGGTTTTTAAAATCCAAAAACTAAACCCAGATGATCTCTTTTGCCCGATCGTCGGGTCGATTCAGTCGGGTGGATCGAGTGCTTCTATCGATCTTCTGGTCAATCCTCAGCTGATCGAGTCGTGACCTCGATTTGGCCCTCGTTCTTCCCGGGCTTAGTTTCTGTGTCCGTATTCACGTTTGATCATCTTAGTCGATCTTGACCTCCATCTTCTTCCTTGAAACGACCCGAGTGTCTCGGTCTTCTGGTCGATCTCGTCTAGATCGACCTGCCTAGCTCGATCTTCACCTCTATCTCGGTTCCTCTGCTACATGGCCGAGTTCTTCCAAGCATCCCTAGGCTCCCTTTCGATCCTTAGAATATCCATGCACCCTCCATAGCTCCAGTGTATCCAAAACAACCTGAATATGATGCAAGAATGCAAGAAATATGCAAAATGCTAATGCAAAGTGTTCTAGGACCTAAAATGAGATGAAAGGTGCAAACTAGCCTATTATGATAGATGTATGCATGAAAACTACTCTAAATGTAAGCTAAATATGCGAAATGTATGAGTATATCAACTCCCCCAAACTTGCCCTTTGCTTGCCCTCAAGCAAACAAAATTCAAGCTAGGAAGAGAGGTTTAAAAATGGGAGCTTAAAATTCCAAAAGGGTTTTTCAAATGAATCAATTTAATGGTCCTTGTTCTCAATTCTAAGATGCAGTACACAAACTTCTACTCCAAAGAACTTAGCCATATTCATCACATATTGAATCTCAAATCATGACTCGCCTATTCCAAACAATCCAAGAATCCTAACCTTTAACACTCATTTAAGTTCAAACCGTGAAACACACTTATGCATTTAAAACCGAATACATTTGGCTAGGGACAAGGTTATGAGATAAAAATGATCTCATTCATGTGGGTACTCCAAGCAATGGTTTATCTCAAAAAGGATTAAACTTATGCATAATGCTAAAGGTAAAAGGCAATGTATGCATACATGACTAGACTCTCATCTACCCAAATATACTAACAATGATCCTAATCCCTCTCTCATTTATTTTCTTTTTCAAACTCACTCACCCTCTAGAGACTACCCAAATCAAACAAGGCAAGACGCCAAGCATAACCCACATAAACAACATCTTCAACCTTTCTTATAGCTAGTGGTACGGCCATATATATAATTTTAGCTCTCTTATTTACTTTTGATAGCTCTCTTCTCATAAATATTTTTTTCTTTTATGCACTTGGCCTTTTGGCTCTTTTCTTATATAATTTTTTTTTTCTTTTTGAGAGCTACCTCCTTTTCTTTTCAACTTGAGCTTTTATTTAAAACAATTCAAGACCACCCATTTAGAACTATGTACCCCTTTTTATTCAAACTCCAAACACCAACTTCTTTTTTTTCAAACCCGAAACGAGTAAGCAATTTCAACAACACCCGTGAATTCCCACCCCAAATCAAGCCTAAAACTAGCTTCAATATGCAAAGGTAGCATCAATATGAGAGCCTAACATGTCGCCCTAAACCTAACACTTTACGCCAAGTTCAACCGAAAATTTAAGGCATCACAATATCACACACGAAATTTGGCTTGAAAGGAGGGTAAGGGTTAAGGTGAGGAGTTCTATTTAGGCTTACAAAAGAGTGGTGAAGGGAATAAGAAAGCCTAAATATGTATATGTAATCCATGTATTCTTTTTCAATTGCACAAGTATGATAATTCAAAATTCATGTTATGGTTTCACTTGATAGCGAAGGATTCAATTCAAGTTTGTTTCAGTCTTAAGCCAAGAAAATCAAGACAAATGGTCCAAATATGGTTAGAACTTACTTTCAAAGTTTGTATAAAGCATCAAAGAACTACTAACTAGGACCTTGAACCAATTCACGAGCTTAAAACACTTTACAAGGAAATTTTTTTATATCATTGCTCCCTATGCAAATGCAAGCAACCTGAATGATAAAAATTCTAGACTCAATCCTAAAATATTTGACAATGCAAATGCAAGCTATATAACTTTTTTTTGAAATTTGTTAAAAAAAAAAAAACAATTCTGATTTTTTTGTATTTTTCTATGCACTTATATGGATGCATGGAGACTCAAGGATGTGAACACAAAATAAGATCCAAATAGAAACATGTCAAAGTACACATTCTCCCCCAAAATTGAATGACAACGTCTCGGTGTCAAACAAATTCAAGAGGAGACCAAAATCCACAAAGCAAAAATTAAAAATGCATGATATATACAAGGGTTTGAGTTTTGGTACCTAGGAGCTAGGCATGGCTGGAGCTTGAGATTGCTCCGGTCCTCCTGCTATTTCTTGGAGTGTCGTGAAGTATCCCCTTGTCCTTGCTTCTGCTTATGCCCTCGTGTAGAGAAAGACGCCTAGCTTGATTGCCATCTTGAGGCTCACAGATCTCCACACCTCCGGTTGAGTGTCTCCTCATCGTTTCGCCCATTTGCTCAACCTCGTCACTCAAAGTCATCTCAGATGAGCTTCCTTGTTGAAGGACTTTGATCTTCTTTGCTAGCTTCTTGATCATCTTGCCTTGCCACTTGTTAACCTTGCGTTGAATCTCAACAACCGAGGCAAGGAATTTCTCAGCCTTTGTATGTGGCTCATAGTCCAGCTTGGGGAGATCAAGCTTGGGGGCATCTCAGCATCTGTAGGAGGGGATTCTGAGGGTGAACGAGTGAGCTGAGGTGGGGCTGCTGTGTGTCCAAGAGGCGCAAAGCACTCTTCATCGCTTGGTAAGAACTCTATTGTGATGATGCTTTGTACGTGCGTTTCATCTGAATTGGGCAGAATGCAGTTATTCTTCTCATGGTTATGGTTGTAGAACAAGTAAGCATAGTAGCCTGGAGCTGGAGTAGGTCCCAAGGAATCGGTGTGGCTCATGTAGTTTTGATCCATGTACGCACGCTCCACACAAGGCTCAAAATCTGCAAGGGGCACTCCCGCTTGTAGGAACAATGGCGTGAGGAAACCTCCTATGAGTGCAGAGCTTGCCTTACATCTTATTGCCCAAGCCTTGTATTTGACTGAGGAAGCCAAGATGCAGCCGTAGTTGACGTCTTCCCCAAGCTCATCCTCCATTGGGTCATCATTCTCCTCACCATCGCATACAATCTTCTTAACCCCTTGGAAAAGGAGGCATAGCTCGTTCTTGGTCACCGTTGGGGTTGTGGATCTTCCACTGAATATGTTGGCCAGCAGCTTAAGGGTGTACCTTAGCACACCTTCTTGATCTTTGCGGTATTGGCCTTGTAGTCTCCATCGCTGACCAAGTCCCATAGAGCACTCACGGATTTGAACCGTGGGAACTCCACAAGCATGGCTGCAGCATTGAGACCATAAGCTTGGCATAGCTCAGGGATGGAGAGGTGGTAGGCTTGTTTTCTGATCTTGAACGTGACATGACCCTTGGATGGAGTTTGGATGCTTGGATCTTCATATGAAAAGTCCAAGGTGGAGAGGAAATCAAGCGTGGCCTCGGGGTAAGTTGGGCAATCCATCTGTGATAGGCAAGAAAGGCCCATGCCCCTGAGCAACTCATCAAACTCCTCCAACAAACCTAGCCTTTCCAAGAGATCCCTACTTGCAAACTTTGTAGGATCAAACCGCAACCTCTCAAGCCTCTTCTTTGTTTTCTTCTCTTCCTTACTCCACCTGACCCTTTCTTCAACCACTTGATGTGTTTCCTCTTGAGTTGCCAAATCTCTGCTTCTCTTCTTGGGTGCCATGGTACCTCAAACGCAAGTTCTCAAAGAGAAAGTGAGGATAGGCGATGATTAAGAGAGAAAGATATGGCAAAGAGAGAAAATCTCTAAATATAAGTCCTAGATTTTTGGGGATATTCTAAAATATATCAATAAATAGAAGAGGAAAATCTCTTGAGATAAGACTTAATCAAGAAAATTTCCCTAATACTTAGATATTTCTAAAAATCCCTAGCAAATATCATTCAACCATTTCAACAAAAAGGAAATTTTCTTGAAAACTCAAATATGCAATTCAAGAAATTCGAAAATACCTTTGAAATGGGATGATTATGAGTTGCTCTTTGTCTTTCAAAACCGAAACTCACACTCTCTCTTTCTAAAAATCAGTTTGTATGCAAATTGAAGAGAGAGTGTGTATGAAAGGTTTTATAAAGAAAAAAAACAATTTGGACTCATGTATGCAAGGGTTTTTGAAATATGTGGTCAAGGCACATTTTTCATAGTCAAAGATGCTTGTCTTGACCAAAATTCAAATTCAAAATGAGAGGGAAGGCGAAAGAAGGGGGGAAAATTTAAACCAACCTTGGCATAAGATCGAGTCAAACCGGTCGAGCTTAACCTCGATCTCATGCCCATTTTATCCGTGATCGAGAGGCTTGCTCGATTGGAGGCTTGATCTGATTTGAATCGAGCCTTAGATCGAGTCTCCTTCTCGTTTCAAGATTCCACGTGGTTGTGGCCATGCTCTTTAGATCGAGCTCCCTGATCGATCGCGAGGTCGGTTTGGCGGAGATTGAGTGAGCTGATCGATCCTGTGATCGATCTCAGTTCGAGGATCGAGTGAGACCAGTCGATCCACACCCATTTGTATTTCAAGCTAAACGCATGGGTGGGTCATCCTCTCGCAATCTACTGCTTCACTCGATTATCTACTCGATCTAGTCTAGATCGAGTGACTTCACTCGATTTACTAGCTCGATCTAGTAAAGATCGAGCCAGGACAGGTCGATCTTTCACTCGATCGTTTGCCACTGCTTCTCCTTTCCTTGCCTTGTTAAATCCAAGATAATGATCTATGGTTCCCATCTCCTCGTACCTACATACTTAAACTAAAAAGCATAAAATTAAAACAGAAATAAATCAAAAATATGTACAATGATAGTCATGGGATTGCCTCCCAAGTGCGCTTGTTTTAAGTCTCTAAGCTTGACTTTACTTGGTTAAGCTAGAGGGAGATCTTGGAGAAGCAATGTGGTGCTCTCCTTGCTGCAATCACTTGCCATGTAGGGCTTGACTCTATGCCCATTCACTGTGAAACCTATCTTCACCCTTGCCAATCAAAGTTATTGCCTTATATGGTAGCACTTATTTTATCTCAAACGGACCGCTCCATCTAAACTTGAGCTTCCCGGGAAACCACTTCAAACGCGAGTTGTAGAGCAGAACCAGGCTTCCCTCTTTGAGCTCCTTAAGCACCAGCTTCTTGTCATGAAAGGCTTTGGTCCTCTCTTTGTAGATCTTGGCGCTTTCATAACCATCCATCCTCAATTCATCAAGCTCATGAAGTCGCACTAGTCTTTTCTCTTGTGCCATCTTGAGAGTGTAATTCACTGGCTTCACAGCCCAAAGAGCTTTGTGCTTTAACTCCACAAGGAGGTGACAAGATTTACCATAGAGGAGGTTGAAAGGCGTGGTACCAATGGGAGTCTTGAAAGCCGTCCTACAAGCCCAAAGAGCGTCATCAAGCTTGCTTGCCTAATCTTTCCTAGTCACTCCCGCGGTTCTCTCTAGGATGGCCTTGATTTGCCTATTTGAAACCTCCACTTGGCCACTGGTTTGAGGGTGATAAGGCGTGGTCACCTTGTGTTTAACTCCATGCTTTCTCAAAAGACCCTCAAAAATCTTGTTGATGAAGTGGTTTCCCCCATCACTAATCACCACCTTAGGAACTCCAAACCTTGTAAAAATGATTGTCTTGAAAAGCTTGACTACCACCCTTGAATCATTAGTTGGTGAGGCTATGGCTTCCACCCACTTAGACACATATCTACTGCTACTAGGATGTACTTGTTGCCATATGATGATGGAAATGGACCCATAAAATCAATTCCCCAAACTTCAAAGACTTTCACCTCAAAGATAGGTACTTGCGGCATCTCATTCCTCTTGGTTATGTTCCTGGCCCTTTGGCAGGATTCACATGATCTTATAAACTCATGTGCATCCTTGAAGAGTGTAGGCCACCAAAACCCAGCTTGGAGAACCTTTGTAGCTGTCTTGAATGATGCGAAGTGGCCACCATAAGTCATATCGTGGCAATGGAGAAGAATGTATCTTGCTTCTTCTCTTGTGACACATCTTCGGTATAGGCTGTCCACACCCCTCTTATATAGCTAAGGATCATCCCAAAAGTAGTGAGAGATGTCCCTGATGAATTTCTTCCTATGGTAATGGTCCAGGTGAGTAGGCTCTTCTCCACAAGCCAAATAGTTAACAATATCTGCGTACCATGGTAGATCTTCTTCATTTTGGCTCAAGACTTCTTCAAGCCTCTCCTCGAGCTTTGCACATACCACGGTGTTAACCATCATAAGCTGCTCTTCAGGGAGTGAGTCATCCAAAGTCAAGACATCATCCACCCTCATCCTTGAAAGATGATCCGCTACACCGTTCTCTATACACTTCTTGTCTTTGATTTCCATGTCAAACTCTTGCAAGAGAAGGATCCATCTTAAGAGTCTCGGTTTGGTGTCTTTATTGGAATATATGTATCTCAAGGCAGCATGGTCAGTATACACAATGACCTTAGAACCCACCAAGTAAGACCTAAACTTCTCAAAAGCAAAGACCATGGCTAGAAGCTCTTTCTCGGTGGTTGCATACTTCACTTCCGTATCATCCAAGGTATGACTTGCATAGTAAATCACATGCAGCTTCTTGTCCTTCCTCTGACCCAAGACAGCACCCACAGCGTAGTCGCTTGCATCACACATAATCTCAAAGCGCAAATCCCAATCCGGAGCTTAAACTATAGGCGCAGTGACCAAGGCGTCTTTGATGGTCTTAAAGGCTTGTAGGCATTCTTCATCAATGATGAACTCGGTTTCCTTGAATAGTAGCCTTGTAAGAGGACGTGCTATCTTGTAGAAATCCTTGATAAACCTCCTGTAGATAATAGCATGCCCCAAGAAACTCCCAATCCCTTTCACGTTAACTGGAGGCTCTAAACTCATCGTAACCTCTATCTTGGCCTTGTCAACCTCAATCCCACGCTCAGAAATTTTGTGCCCAAGCACAATGCCTTCTCTCACCATAAAATGTTTTCCTAATTTAGCACCAAGTTTGTCTCCTCACATCTCTTTAGAACCCTGCAAAGATTTGACAAACAACCACTAAACAAAGCACCATACACAGAAAAATCATCCATTAAAACCTCTACCATTTCCTCTATAAGGTCAGAGAAAATAGACATCATACACCTTTGGAAGGTTGCTGGTGCATTACATAATCCAAATGGCATCCTTCGATATGCAAAGGTACCATAAGGGCATGTGAATGTGGTTTTCTCTTGGTCATTAGGGTGAATGTGATTTTCTCTTGGTCATTAGGGTGAATGGGGATTTGAAAGAAACCGCTATAGCCATCTAGAAAACAGTAGCATGGATGATTGGCTAATCTCTCTAGCATTTGGTCAATGAAGGGAAGAGGGAAATGATCTTTCCTAGTGGCTGTGTTGAGTTTCCTATATTCAATACACATTCTATGTCCGGTTATTATCCTAGTAGGAATTAACTCATCTTTTTCATTTCTTATAACCATGATACCCCCTTTCTTTGGCACCACATAGACCGGAGAGACCCATGTGCTATCACTGATAGGGTATATCACGTCAGCCTCTAAGAATTTTAAGATTTTATTCTTAACCACTTCTTTCAAATTCGGGTTCAAACGTCTTTGATGCTCTATGGATGATGTGTTTTCATTGTCTAAATGAATCCTATGAGTACAAAGCATTGGTGAAAGGCCCTTGATGTCACTTAGAGAGTACCCAATGGCCTTTCTATACTTCCTCAGCTCCCTAAGGAGTGAGTCTAACTCATCATCATTTAGATTTTCATTCACAATGACAGGATATGTATCATTTGATCCTAAGAAATCGTACCTTATCCGATTTGGAAGATGCTTTAGGTCCACCTTTGGGGCTAGCAGCTCACTCCAGTCCTCCTCTTGGCTTGTGTTGAGGTTGATGTCCTCATTAGCCCCTTTTGAACACGAGTCATGAGCTCTTAAGCTACTGTCTTGGACCGTTCCTACCGCAGAGATCGAACCAGTCAGTCGATCGCTCCCTTGATCTAGGCTGGATCGAGTGTACTCCCTCGATTCACTTGCTCGACTGGATATGGATCAAGCAGGAGATCGATTCACAAGGTCGTTCTCTGAACAGATCGAGTTGTCTCGATCGATCGTCTCATCATTATCTTTCCTGGATCGAGAAATCTGATCGATCTCCAAGTCGATCTCTAGGCACTGGCCTTCATCTTCGTTCATAACCTTGCGAGAATCAAGGATGCGTACATATTCCTGGGTTTGTTCACTCAAGAAACCATACTTCCCACACTACTTTGTCAAAGCTAGCTGTAGATGATCCTATTGTCCCAATTACTCAAGCAATTCATCAGCCAATGCATCCAAAGCTTCTATGTAGAACACTTGTCCATCAATCGTTGGCTTCTTCAAGACTTCGTTGATGTCAAAGTTCAGCTTGATGTCCTTGCCTAGGTACAGAGAAATCTTGCCATTCTTCACGTCTATGATGGCTCCAGCAGTTGCTAGAAAGGGTCTACCAAGGATTAGAGGGTCTCTTGGTTCCTCATCCATTTCTAGAACTACAAAATCTGTTGGCACATTCACGTTGCTAATCCTCACGGGTAGGTCTTCAAGCATGCCTACAGGGAGCCTTATATTTCGATCAGCCAGAATGAGTGAGATTCTGCACTCCTTAAACTTGGTAAAACCTAGCTTTCTGGCAATGGAGTGAGGCATAAGGTTAATGCTTGCCCCAAGATCACATAAGCAACTTTCAAACTTCAAAGGGCCTAGTGCACAAGGGAGAGTGAATGACCCCGGATCTCCTAGATTCTTTGGAGTTATCTCCTTGTGGATGATCGCACTGCATTCTTGACTCAATACCAAGACCTCTTCACTCTATTTCGCGTTCTTAGCAACAGTGTCCTTCAAAAACTTGGCTTATTTTGGCACCATAGCCAAACAATCAAGCAACAGCAGTTTTAGCTCAATGTTCCTCAAGTGCTTCTCAAACAGGGCTCTATGCTTCTCAACCAACTGCTTCTTGAAACGTCCAGGGAATGGGAGCTTTGGTTTGTAAGGTGGAGGCACGAAAACTTCTTTTTCTTTGCTAACTTCCTCAACTTTTTTCTCCAAAACCGCTTCCTTGCCTTTCTTTGGCCTTGCAATGTAGACATTGTCTAATGTGATCTCTTGATCATTTGAGAGATTACTCTCCCTCTCTTGAATCACAATGTCCTCATTGTCCTTAAGTATAGACCGTGGTGGTAGCTTTTTCCCACTCCTCAAAGTGATCGCATTTGCATACTCCTTAAGGTTTGTCTCACACTTTTCGGGTAAGCTATCTTGACCGCTTGAACTGGCCTTTCCTTTCTCTAGCTGGAAAATCTTGTTGTTCATGTTGGTGATTTGTGTAGATACCTCAGTAAGAGAAGATTCCAGCCGATTGTTCATATCAGCAAATCTTTTATTTGTAGATGCTTGTCCTTGATGTAATTGTTGGAACATAGCTTGTACCGGATCTTGAGGTGGAAGGTGAACTTGTTGCTGCTGTGGCACGAAACCAGGAGGGTAGCTTTTGTTCCCTTTCTGTTGCTGGCCTTGGAATTTTCCTTGTCTTTGCCCTTGGTACCCACTGTTTTGTGTAAACCCACCTTTGTTGTAAGGAACAAAATGTTTTCCTTCTTGTGGAGGGTATACTTGATCCTTGGGGTTTTCCACATTGGTACTTCAGTAAGATAGATTGTTGTTGCCTTGATACCTCTGAACATAGCCTTGTGGCTTAGTATAGTCTTGGCCTCCTACCCAATTCGCTTCCTCTTGGCTCTGCTCCAACTCATCTAGAACATATGTATCCTCTCCCACAAAGTGTACATGCTTTTGATTTGCAAGTACCAACTTGTCAATCTTTTCATGGAGTGATTTCAGCTCCTTCTTGTGTGCCTCAAGGTCAGACCCTCTAGGTGTCCTATCATAGTCTTCTCTGTAATTGCCAGCACTCAAAGCGAGGTTCTCAATAAGCTTCATTCCCTCTTCTACATCTTGGCCAAGAAAATTCCTTTTACTAGCCGTGTCTAGAAGCATTCGAATTTTAGGAAGAGCTCCTCTATAAATGGTGCTCAAGAGTGTTTCCTCAGTGAAACCATGATGAGGACATGCAATGGTGTATTCCTTGAACCGCTCCATTGCTTCACTAAAGGTCTCATTTTGCCTTTGTGTAAAACCGCTAATCTCACTCCTTAGGCGAGCTGTCCTTGTACTTGAGAAGAACTTGGACAGACATGCCTTCTTGCAATCAGCCCATGAGGTTATAGTCCCTTTAGGTAAGGTATTCTCCCAATGCCTTGCTTTATCCCTAAGTGAAAAAGGGAAAAGCCTAAGCTTGAAACTATCCTCCGAGATCCCATTGATCTTGATCATGCCACACACTTGCTCAAAGTTGTCCAAGTGCTCCAAAGGATCCTCCATTGCAAGTCCATGGAACTTGTTGTTCTGCACCATTGAGACAAAGACTAGCTTTATCTCGAAATTGTTGTTTTGCACCGGTGGTGGAGTGATGCCAAAACGATTGTGATGAGTGTTTGGTGCATCACCCCCACCAATGATCCTTGGTGGCCTTGGGGCGTGGTTGGGGTTTCCATTACCCCTACCAGCAGCAGCATGGTGAGGTAGAGCCTCAGCTTGGTCTTGCTCAGCCATACCCTCAAAATAAAAAATACCCGGTTGCACTATCTCCTCAAAGTCTTGTGCTTGTTCTCTTGCCCTTCTTGACCTTGCACTTCCAAGTTGATGAATGTTGTCTAGATGTTGTAATTGGTTGTTGTCACCCCTATACCTCAGATTCATATACCTGAGAATACAAGTAGGAAGGTACATAGATTAGTAACCAAAGTAAAAATAAAGACTTAGTCTCTACTAAGCTCCAAATCCTAATACTTTTAAACTAAACCCAAGTTGGCAACGACGCCATTTGATAACTAGCTTTTTTAGCTACTAGTTTAATCAAACCTAAAGCAAGGTTTTGTTGCTGTAGTACTTTAGGAATCAATCCAAATCAGGTTGTTGAAAGATACCAAGAATACAAGAGCTTTGTAAATCTAAGTGAAATCCGGATAATTTGAGGAGAAAATCGGTAAAAACTAATTGCAGCTACTAAATGACCACGAATACTATTTTAAAATCCTCACTGATGGGTTAAACAAATACCAGATGACCTCTAAGAATTTAAAACGCAAATCTACTGGTTTTTAAAATTCAAAAATTAAAGGCAAATAAAAAAGGAAAGTTCTAACAACCTAGGACAAATTTCAAGACAAAAGATACAAACTTTAAAACTAGGAAATGATGACTTTAAGTTTTCAAAGGCTAAAAGTAGATTCAAGGTTGAGGATCATGCTTAAGGAGGTTCAAGATTTAAACTTTGGATTTTGAAAACATAGATCTACACATTTTAGTGCTATCTCTAGGCCTTGAGAAGCTAAGCTAGATTTATCCATGGCGTTTGGAATAGATCCTTTCCTCAACCTTTCCTCCTAACCCATGGCGTGTGATGGAAAGAAAGGGTGAATAACATGAAGCATAAATCTCAAAAAATGGCCTAACTAGCTCCCTAAGCATCCATGGCGTTTGGGAAAAGATGAGCTAGTCTCTTGGATTTGGATTTAAAGGATCTCCTAAGCCTGCGAAGATAAGGAAATCCCTGAGATCAAAGAGATCTTTCTCAAGAGTCTCTAGGCATTAAAACCCCCAAATCAAAGAAGAGATTAAGTGAAGTGCAAGAAATACCCAAGCTTAAACCCGTAGAACCCTCTTAATCACCTCAACCTTAAATCCTTGGTGGATTACTCACTACTCATGATTAAAACATATGAAAAACCATAGGAAGAAAGGATTAACATGATTAAACGACTAAACAAGAAAGATTAAAAGAAACACTTAAGATTAAAAGCAATATTAAGGTTTTACAAAATATGAAAAGCTTCAAAGATAACAATGGCGGTTTCTAGGCCTAAAGAAAGAGAAGACAGATTGAATGGCTCTGTTTCGCTGCCCAAAAATAGGGTAAAACAAAAGGAAATGATCCCCTCACTAAACTCCAAAACGTGAGCTGTCCGGATAAGGTTTAGAGATCGACCTGAGTCGTCGATCTCTAACTCGATCTTCCGCATAGAACGTTCTCTTTTGCCCGATTGTCGGGTCGATTCAGTCGGGTGGATCGAGTGCTTCTATAGATATTCTGGTCGATCCTCAGACGACCGAGTCGTGACCTCGATCTGGCCCTCGTTCTTCCCGGGCTTGGTTTCCGTGTCCGTATTCACGTTTGATCATCTTGGTCTATCTTGACCTCGATCTTCTTCCTTGAAATGACCTGAGTGTCTCGATCTTCTAGTCGATCTCGTCTAGATCGAAATGTCTGGAGATGATCTTCTTATCATGATAAGCCTTTGTCCTCTCCTTGTATAACTTGGAGTTTTTATAGGCTAGATATCTGATTTCATCCAGTTCATTTAGCTGAATCAGGCGCCTCTCTGCAGCAGGCTTCAGATCGAAGTTCAGATTCTTGATAGCCCATTATGCTTTGAACTTTATCTCCACTGGTAGATGGCACGCCTTGCCATAGAGTAGATGGAATGGTGTAGTCCCAAGTGGCGTTTTGTAGGCAGTCCTGTAAGTCCACAATGCATCATCCAGTTTTGCTGACCAATCCTTCTTTGTCTTCCCAACTGTCTTCTCCAGAATCTGCTTGATCTAACTGTTGGAAACCTCAACATGTCCACTGGTCTGGGGATGATAGACTGTGGCCACTCTGTGCTGTACACCATACTTCTTCAGCAGCTTGTCAAAAACCTTGTTGACAAAGTGAGAACCACCATCACTTATAATAATTCGCGGGACACCAAATCTGGGGAAAATATAGGTCTTAAACAGCTTCAAAACCACTGCAGCATCATTAGTAGGAGTAGCCAATGCCTCTACCCACTTAGATACATCTTGGACTTCTTCTTCTGCTATGCATCTCCTGTAAATCCCATCGGCACAGTGTCTGTAGAGGTATGGCTCATCCCAATGGAATCTCCTAAGTTCTCTCAAGAACTTCTTGTTAGCATAGCCTTTGAAATCATATGGTTCATCCTTTGCAGCAAGATAATTGGCAATATCAGCATACCAGGGTCTCTTTGGATCATCCAAATCATAAACTAGCTCTTGAAAAGCTGTTCCCAAGCTTGCACAAATCGTAGCCAGAGTCTGAGATTGGTGATGAGCGTCACCAGTATTGGTGACGAGCGTCACCATCTTCATACAGAAATTGGGTCGTGACTCTTCTTTTTGGTGACGAGCATCACCCCCCTGGTGTCACTCGTCACTCCCCTGCAGTTTCGTGGAAACTGCAGGTTTTCAACACTTTCTCCTTGCAGTCTGGTTTCTACTAAGTAGACGTTCTCTTCAGGCAAAAAATCATTTATTGGGACATTGTCTTCAACCTGAATCCAGGATAGATGATCAGCAACCCCATTCTCAACTCCTTTCTTATCCTTCACTTCAATGTTAAATTCTTAAAGAAGCAGAATCCATCTCAACAACCTTGGCTTTGCATCCTTCTTCTGCATCAGATACTTCAGTGCTGAATGGTCACACTACAAGAAATATGGGCATTGGTAGCAGGGCATTGTAGCACGAATTCACTAACTGCTACTAAAAGTGAGAAAATCGGATGTGAAGTCTATCATAGCATTAAATTCGTGCTGTGATAGTTTTTCATTAAGCGGGAACATAAAAAGGATTATTGTAGCTGGAAAGTGATTTTGGAGGCAAACACTTAACGAATTTTTTAGTTATATCCGCCAGTTTCTCATTTTTTCTTCCTTTTTGTTCTTCCTAGGAAATAATTCCGAATCTCTTTACATCAAATCTCTCTACATCAAAACTTGAATTCCGGCCACAGATTCATCGACTTTCCATTTCCCAGCTCTGTCGTGTCGAAATCAGCTCTCTTTGTGCCAGATTTTGTGTCGTCTCCGTCGCTCTCGAAATCAGCTCTCTTTCTGCCGGATTTGGTGTCGTCTTCGTCGCTTTCGAAATCTGCAACATCGAAGAAGAAACCCAGAAAAGGTAATCGAATGTCTTTGATTGTGTCGTCTCCGCCGATCTTGTCCACTTTATTTGATTTTGATTTCTCTAATTAATTTTCACTAACTCTCATTGTAGTAAGATTTGAAGCCGTAGACATATATTTGAGAAGCCAATTTTACAGCATTCAGGTAAACCCATAACAGATTTTCATTTAAAATCTGTTTTTTTTTTCTATATAAATCCAGATAATGATTCTATTTGTTTGCATGTTGGATCTTGTTGGTGTATTTGAAGTTTGAAGGTTTGTGTTGGGGGTGAAGACGACTTGATCTCAGAACCGCAATCTGCAGAAGCTTACAGAGGTTAGTTGTCACATCGAAATATAAGTTTCTTACTTACTTGACTGTTTAATACTATTGCTGTGAATGTGTAATACTTGACTGTTTAATAATGTTGCTGTGAATGTGTTTGTTTGATGTTTGAGTAATTCTTATTGTGTTTGTCTTATTGTCTTTATGGGTAAGCAAAAATAATGGTCGAAAAAGTTTGGGTTCATCTGAACAGGTATGTGAAAACATTGTATAGTTTATGAACTTATGGGTTTAATGTTTGTCTAAGAGAGTCTAAGGTTTGTCTTTGTTTTTTATTTCATATTAATTCACCGAAGAGCTGATCCTGGTTATGAGAGAGGTGCTTGGATTTTGTGAGGTCTGTGGCTGCAGCTTTAGGAGATATTGACATGATTATCTGCCCATGTATTGACTGCCGAAATGTAGATCGTCACTCAGCCAGTGATGTTGTCGATCATCTTATAACAAGGGGAATGGATTGGAGTTACAAGATGCAGGAAGATTGGTATCATCATAGAGAAGTTATATCAGGGACGACTGAGTGTAAACAGAACACAAGTCATTGGAACCAAGAGATTTTGGGTTTGTACCAAGCTGCTGAGTTTATAGATGAAGAGCTCGTTAGGCACGGTGATTTAAGTGAGGTTGTTGAGGGTGAGGATCATCAAGAAGATGAGTTTCTAGCAAAGCTAGCTGATGCAGAAACACCACTATATCCAAGTTGTGCAAACCACAGCAAGCTCTCGGCCATTGTTTCACTCTTTAGGATAAAGATACAGAGTGGTTGGTCTGACAGAAGCTCCGATCTTCTACTTAAGACTTTGCCACAGATGCTACCTAAAGATAATGTGTTGCACACATCCTTGTACGAGGTGAAGAAGTTTCTGAGATCTTTTGATATAGGTTATGAGAAGATACATGCTTGTATTAACGACTGTTGTCTATTCAGAAAGCAGTTTAAGGATCTCGAGAATTGTCCTAAATGTACCTCTTCACGATGGAGGAGTAACACGCGCACTGGTCAGGTCAAAAAAGGTATTCCACAGAAAATGCTCAGGTATTTCCCGATCATTCCACACCTCAAGAGGATGTTCAGATCAGAGGACAATGCGAAGGACTTAAGGTGGCATTTTACTAATAAGAGCACTGATGGGAAAATGCGTCATCATGTAGATTCTGTCACGTGGGAACAGATGAATGCCAAATACCCATCTTTTGCTGAGGAAGAAAGGAACATTAGGCTCGGACTCTCAACAGATGGGTTCAATCCTTTCAATATGAAGAATGTAAACTATAGTGCTTGGCCTGTTTTGCTAGTCAATTACAACATGCCACCTGACAAGTGTATGAAGGAGGAAAACATCATGTTGACATTGCTTATTCCTGGTCCAACCCAACCTGGAAACAATATAGATGTGTATTTGGAACCACTTATAGAGGATCTAAACCATCTATGGGAGAAGGGAGAGGAAACTTATGACGCATTAACTCACATTACTTTCACGTTAAGGGCAATGCTTCTGTGGACCATACAAGACTTTCCGGCATATGGAAATCTAGCAGGCTGTAAAGTAAAGGGCAAAATGGGTTGTCCTGTGTGTGGAAAACACACAGACAGTATGTGGTTGAGTAATTGCAGAAAACACGTGTATATGTCCCATCGGAAGTCCCTGCCACCTACACATGTTTATAGAGGAAAAAAAGCATGGTTTGATGGTAAAGCTGAACATGGGAGAAGAGGTCGGATTCTGAGTGGTGACAACATCTATCAAATACTCAAAAACTACAAGAATTATTTTGGAAATGTCAGAGTCACTGGAAGAAAGAGGAAGACGCCTGCTTGTGTTGGATCAGACGCGGATAGTGATGATGATTCCAGTGAATCTGAGGAAGAAGACGAACCAGTAGATGAAGATGAGCTATCTAGATGGAAGAAGCGCTCAATATTTTTCAAGTTACCTTATTGGAAGGTTTGTTTAATGTTAACTTTGGTTCTCTATATGTCTTTAACTTTCGTTCATTCTCTTTCTTTAACTTGCGTTTATTATATATCTTTATTTTGTCTAGGAACTGCCAGTTAGGCATAATTTAGACGTGATGCACATGGAGAGAAATGTTGCTGCTAGCATTGTCTCTACATTGTTGCATTGTGGGAAGTCAAAGGATGGTATTAATGCTTGAAAAGATCTGCAAGTGCTTGGTATTAGGAAGGATTTGCATCCCCAACCCCGTCGTAAAAGAACATATCTTCCTCCAGCTCCATGGACTTTGTCCAACAAAGAGAAGAAACTATTCTGTAAGCGCCTATTTGTCACCCCCTGGATTTTCAGCACATATTTCATCATCTTCATAATCTTCAAGACCAACAAAAATTCTTGAGCTCAAATCCCTCTGCAACACTGGTTGCAGGTTCTTTCCACTCCTCAATCTGATGGAATTCACATGGTGTTTGGGACTAGCATCAGTCCTTCCTGGAAGGAAACCCTCTTGCCTCTGAACAGCTCCTGCAGTTTGGGAAACTTGAACATCAAGCTTCTTCATATGAGTGTTCAGACTCTCAATTTTCCCATTCAAGTCCTGGTAGAGCAAATCTATCTTGCCACTGAAGTCCACTGTCAGCTTCTGTTGTCCTTCTAGGATCTGTTTCAGCATAGCTTCTCTTGTGGAGGTGCAGATTGGTGGGAAGAAGAACCATAGTTCCTGTTGAAGTTGCTGCTGTTCTAGTAAGGTTTCTGGAACTCTGTCTTCTGGAATTGAGGCTTGGGTGTGTAACCAGGCGAGCTCTGATTTCCTATGAAGGAATTCTCCTGATTATTGTTGTTGTAGACACTGTTCCATTGCTGATTACCATACCTTTGACCCTGAAATTCTCCAGCATTGATGAAATTCACATCTTCCTGCTCAATCTCCTTTGGATTTTCGAAAGTCTCCACCTCTGCAGCAAAATGAACTGACTTCTTCCCCACCAAGAGGCTGTGCATACTGTCCAGCTTAGCCTTGACTTCTGCAATCTGATTCCCATCATTCAAACCAGCTTGTTTCATCCTCTGAAAATCTGCATTCTTGGTGCTGTTGCTGCAGGTCAAGTTTTCAATCAATCTGATTGCTTCTTCTGGTCTGTTTGTGTTGAAGTTTCCAGCACTAGCTGCATCCAGCGCCATCCGATACTTCCAGTCAATGCTTCTGAAGAAAATCCCAAGTAGTTGCACCTGACTGAAACCATGATGAGGACAGTCCCTTTGATAAGACTTGAATCTCAGCCAATAAGCCTTAAAAGCTTCAGTATGACCTTGGGAGAAGGATGCAATTTTCGTCCTCAGGTCCTCTGATCTAGCATCATCATAGAAGTTTTTCAGAAAGGCATTCTTGGTGTCTTCTCAAGTGGTTAATAAACCAGGCTCCAGCTGCTTCAACCAATATGCAGCATCTCCTCCAAGTGAGTAAGGGAAAAGCTTGTAGAACAGAAAGTCATAGCTAACACCATTTGCTTTGACACTTGAAGCTAAGTCCTCAGACCTCTCAATATGATCCATGGGATGCTCATGAGGTAAGTCATGGAAAGGATGCTGTCCCACCAGCTGATAATTGATAGACACTTTATTTGCAAGGGTGAGAATGCAATGAGGTTATCAAACTCAAATGCAAGACAGGTTGTAGTACAGCAAGCAAGAGAGAGTCAATCCATACCTAGGATGATAGAGAGTGCAAAGAGAATGCAAGGACTAATACAAATCTAAGCGAAACAAGATAAGTTATGAGAAAATCCCTAAAAACTAGATGCAGCAACTTAAATGGAATGCAACATATTTTAAAATTACTAGGAATGATGAAACTACTACGAGGAACAAACAGAATAATTAAAGGACAAAGCTTCGAATTACTAAAATTCGACTAGTGGATCGACCATGAGATCGACCACTAGATCGAGCAATAACAATCGATCTCGTCTAAAAATGAAAGAACAGTAAAACTAACGACCAGGATGCTATCAAAGATCAAGCGAATGACGAGAGAAGATGTCAAGATGCGAAAAGAAAGGGCCTAGGGTTGAGATTCATGGTCAGATGTAAAGATGCTAAAAGAAAGGACCTTGGGTTGAAAACTTTAAATCAACTCACTTTGTGAGGATCTCTAAGCCTTGAAAACTAAGCAAGATCTATTCGTGGCTTTCGGTATAGATCACTCCTTCATCCTCTCCTCCAAACCCATGGCTTTTGGTGGAAAGAGAGGTCGAAGGGCATGGAAAACAGATTTCAAATGAGTGGCTTAACTACTCCCCCAAACTTCTATGGCTTTTGGGAAGGGGTAACTAGTCTCTAGGGTGTGATCTTCCGAGGCTCCTGAATCATGTCAAGGTAAGGAACCTCTCGGATCATGAAGCTCTTGGCGTGAGAGTCTTCAAGCATTGAGATCTCAACACCCTAGAAGAGATAGCCGTTGAAAACACTTAGAAAACCCCAAGATCGAAACCCTTTAGACCCCTTAATCCTCTCAACCCTGAACCCAAATGAACTACTCACTACACATAAGGTAAATCAAGCAAAGCATGTAAAAGGAAACGATGAACATGAAAAGAAAACAAGATTAAGATGAAAACGATTCGATTACAAAGCTTAAGAAAAACTCAAAGTTCGACAATGGTGTTCTTCATCAAAACCAGAGAGAAAACATACAAAAAAGATAAGGATTGAAAGTTGTGTGGGAAAAGGACGTCACCGCCTTCCCAAAATGGCCAAAACAAGCTGATGGTCCCCCCCTCCTCGCTAGCAGCCAAAAGTGGTTGAAAGGACAGAGATCGACTCCGGGATCAAGCGGTTCACTCGATCATCTCCGGATATCGTGTCTTCAGCTCGATCTGGGTCTCAATCATCATCGGCGGATCGAGTGTTGCATCCGATCTCAGTATCGATCTTCGGTTGGATCGGGTGGTGTACTCGATCTGGCTCTCGCTCTGCATGGCGTCATTTACGTCCGTACCGTTTGATCGACTGCTTCACTCGATCCTCGTCTCGATCATTCTCCTTGGATCGCCTGGTTGGCTCGATCTTCTGGTCGATCACATCCTAGATCGACCGGCCATGCTCGATCTGCTCCTCGATCTCTGATCCTTAGCAAATATCCGAGCTTCCACCAACTGCTACAACAGCCTCAACATGTCCACGAACCTCCACGACTCCAAAGCAGCCAGAAACAACCTAAATGTAATGCAAAATGCAAGGAACATGCGTATGCTGGTGCAAGAATGCTCTAGGACTCTAAGTGATGCAATCTAACCTAAAATGTGATACAAATGCATGAAAAGCTAACTAATGAGTATGCAAAATGTATGTAATATGCAGTAACATCAACTTTCCCAAACTTACTTCTTGCTTGCCCTCAAGCAACAGAAAATAAGTAAGGGAGAGTGGTTTTCAGAAAAACGAATGGGGGTTTAAACTTCTTGCAAAGGTGCCTTTCAAATGAATCAATCTCAATGTCTTAGTTAACAGTTCTAAAATGCTATGCTTACACTCATACTCCAAAGAACTTAGCCATACTCATCACACAAAGAAATTCAAATCATGACTCTCCTATTCCCAACAATCAAAGAAACTCATCCTTTAACATTCATTAACATTAGAACCATGAATCAAACTTATGCACTTTAAAGCAAAACACATTTGGCTAAGGGTGAAGGTTATGAGCATTGAATGATCTCGTTTGAAAAGGGTTTATAATTAGAACAAGGGTTTCTCTCAAGAATGGCTGAACTTATGCATAATGCTAAAGGTAAAGACAATTGATGCATACATGATTAGATTCTCATCTACCCATGTAAACTAACAAATGATCCTAAACCCCTCTCATTTATCAACTTTTATCCTCACTCACCACTTAGAGTCTACCCTTTTTCTTCTCAAAACTTAGCAATCCCCAATTCGAAACAAAAATATTTTTAAACTCTTAAGGCTAGTGAAAAGGTTTTGAAAATAACTTTGCTTTTTAAATATTTCTTATTGGTAGCTCCGTTATTATTTTTTTTCTTTTCTCTTTTTTTTTTCTTTTTTTTTTATTTGGCACTTAGGCTCTTTTATTTTTTTTTCTTTTTCTTTTATTTTTTTTTTTCTTTTTTATTGGGAGAGCTACCTCCTGAAATTTATTAGAGCATATACTTAGTTTTTAAACACAATCTTTCACTTAAAACCCATTTCTTTCTTTAAAACACCAAACTCCTTGAAACCGAGAACAAATAGAAATGAAAACAACCCCAATGATCCCCCAAACTTATCCTAAGCCTAAACCTAGCTTCAAAATGCAAAGCTAGCAATCATATGAGAACCAAATCATGTCGCCTAAACCTAACACTTTATGCCAAGTTCAAAACCGAAAAGAAGGCCTCACAATGATGTCACACAAGAACATTTGGCTTCAAAGAAGGATAAGGTTCAAGGTGGGAGTTCTACTTAGGCTCACAAAGAGTGGTAAAAAGGAAGAAGAGAGCCTAAATATTTTAAAACCATGTGTTCATTTTCAAATGCATAAGGATGATAATTAGAATTTTAAATTAAGGTTCTCACTTATTAGGACAAGTTTCAAATCATGAGAGTTCAATTCAAGTCACGAAAATCCTAACAAGCGATCCAAGCATGGTAAGAACTTACTTTCAAAGCATAGACAAAGCATTAGAGAACTACTAACTAGGGCATTGAAACAATTCATAAGTAAAAACACCTTTTTAAGAAACTCTAACCCCTTATGCAAAATGCAAGCAACCTAGATGCTATGAGAAACTCTAGACTCAATCCTAACATGTTTTGACAAGATGAATGCAACTACATGAATCTTTGAAAAAAATTTAAAAATTTTGCCAATTTTTCATGAACTAAAGACTCAAGGATGCTAAAGGAAAATAAGATCACAAAACACATGTCAAATCACACATGTACTCCCCCAAACTTGCTTGACACCGTCACGGTGGCAAACTCATTCGAAGGAGTAACAAAACACAAATCAAAAAGAAGCAAATATGAGCGGTTATGTACAATGGAAGAAGGTTGTTACCTCTGGTCTAGTCTCGGCTGGAACTTGAGGATGTTCCAGAGGAGCTAGAGATTGTTGCTTTGCCCTTGTCGGCTGGTTCTTGGAGAGAATGGCGCGCCGGCTGAATGGTGCTGCTTTGTGCCTCGCGGATGACAACTCCACCGGTTGAGAGCCTTCTCTTCTCGGGTTGTTGAGCCTCCTTACTTGCATCCTTCTTAGGTGAGCCTCCTTGAAGTGCCTTGACTTTCTTTCCAAGTTTTTTTAGTATTTTGCCTTGCCACTTATTGATCTTCCTTTGCATCTCCACAACAGATGCTAGGAACTTCTCGGTTTTTGTCCTCGGCTCAAAGTCTAACTTGGGAAGTGTGTAGGCCTCGGGCATCTCATCTTACGTGGCTGGAGACTCGGACCTTTGACAAGGAGCAATCGCTGAAGACGGTGGTCCTCCTAGAGGAGCAAAGCACTCTTCCTCCGTGGGCAAGAACTCGATGTTCCCAACACCAAGCAGCTCGGTTTCATCTTTGTTTGGCAAGATCCATACTCTCTTCTTGTCTTCGTCGTCTATGAAGAGGTAGGCGTAGAACCCTTCTGCTGGCGTGCGTCCCAAGCTGTCGGTATTCCTCATGTACGCCTCATCCATGAAAGCTCTGGCTGGTACATGGGCGAAGTCGTGAATAGGCACACCAGCTTGCAAGAATAGAGGAGTGAGGAAGCCGCCAATGTAAGAAGAAGTTGCCTTGCACTGCAAGGCATAAGCCTTGTATTTCACCAAGGAAGCAGCAAGCACACATCCGTAGTTCACCTCATCGCCGAGTTCATCCTCCATAGGCTCGTCATTTGCATCCGGATCACACACCAAGTGCTTCACTCCTTGGAACAGGAAGCAAAGCTCGGTCTTTGTGACCGTGGGAGCAACAGATCTTCCACTAAACGTGTTGGCAATCAGCTTCAGAGTGTACCTCAGCACCGGGCTTCTCACTCGCTTGATCTTGGCGGTGTTGGCTTTGTAGTCCTCATTGCTAATCAGGTCCCAAAAGTCGTTGGCTTTTTTGAAGGCAGGGAACTCGACCTTGTTGGCATCCGCGTTGAGACCATAAGCTTGGCATAGCTCGGGGATGGAGAGGGTGTAGGCTTGACGGCCAACCTTGAAGTAGAGGCGACCTTGTGAAGGGACGGGTGTGCTAGGATTCTCGTAACAGAACTCCAACGTGGCAAGGAAGTCTATTGTCACTTCTGGAATGGTTGGGCAATCCATCCGTGACAGACATCTTAGGCCAATGTTCTTGAGGAGTTGGTCGAAATCCCCAAGAATCCCTAGCTTGAACAGCAGCTCTCGATCAGCAAACTTGGTAGGCTCAAACCGAAGCCTTTCCAGCCGTTTCTTGTCCCTCTTCTCATCCTTAGTCCATCTGACCCTCTCTTGAACTGCCACCTCTTGTGCTTCTCCCTCTTGTGATCTCTCTTCTCTTGTTCTTTTGGGGGCCATTGTACCTGAAACAAGTTTCTCAAGAAGCTTGATAAGCAAAACGGCGGTTTGATGAGAATGAGAGAGGAGAAGGAGAGAACTTATAAATACTACCCTAGAATTTTGGGGAATTAATAAAAATCATAGCTAAATAAAGGAGAATCAGATCTTTAGATACTTGAAAATCTAGAATTATTCCTTTTACTTAGCTAATTTTTAAAAATCAAAACCGACCCTATATTCTAGAACAATATCTTGCGAATTTAAAGAAAATTTTCCTAAAGATAAATCATTAAATTTTGAAAATACTTTTGCAAGAAATGTAAAAGATCTTTGCTAGCTTCTGAAAACCGAAACTCTCACTCTCTTTGTTTAAAATTTTCAAGAAAAACAGGAATGAGAGGGTGAGAGGTTGTTGAAACATTTAAAGACTAGCAAAGAGCAAAACCATGGGTAGTAAAGGTGGTTTTCTGACAAAGTCTTGGTCAAGGCACATCTTTCATGGTCAAAGATGCTTGCCTTGACCAAGTTTTGAATTTAAAAGTTGGAGAGAAAAGAATAAAGGAGGGAAA
Source organism: Thlaspi arvense (assembly GCA_911865555.2). Taxonomy (NCBI): domain Eukaryota; kingdom Viridiplantae; phylum Streptophyta; class Magnoliopsida; order Brassicales; family Brassicaceae; genus Thlaspi; species Thlaspi arvense. The sequence continues at coordinate 26,901,105 of OU466859.2, read as the reverse complement.
GAAAATGTTACCTCGACATGAGATCGAGTCCATTTGGTCGATCTAGGACTCGATCTCATGCCCATAATGGCTTAGATCGAGAGGGTTACTCGATTTGAGACTCGATTCATGACGAATCGAGTCTTGGATCGATTGGCTCTCTCGATCATTGAGATTATGGCTCCACAGCTAAGTCCTCATGATCAATCTATGTCCTCGATTTAGGGGTCGATTTGGCACAGAGCGAGTGATGGATCGAGTCGAGTGATCGATCTGTTTTCAACAGATTTTCCCGAGAGAAATTAGATCGGTCGATCCGTTTTGGATCGATCGATCCTTTTTCGTCAAGGTCGATCTTATCACTCGTTCTCGTCTAGATCGACTGGCTCCTCTCAATTCACTGACTCGATCTAGCAAAGATAGAGTCAGGATCAGTCGATCTAGCACTCGATCTCTAGCCTTATCTTAACCCCTATCGGCTCTTTTGGACTTCAAGATCAAGGTTTAGACTCCTCATACCTGTTCCTACACACTTGCAGAATAAAAACATAAAACTGAAAGAGAAATAAAGCAGAAATATGTACAAGATAAACATGGGAATGCCTCCCAAGTGCGCTTTCTTTAACGTCTTTAGCTAGACTTTACTTGGTTTAGGCGGATGGTGGGTCTTGGAGAAGCACCGAGGTACTCTCCTTGTCATAGCTGTCTGCCAATTAAGGCTTGACTCTGTGTCCGTTGACGGTGAATGCACTGCCACTTTTTCCCATCAGAGTAACAGCTCCATAAGGCAACATTTCTTGGATCATGAACGGTCCGCTCCACCTTGACTTCAGCTTTCCCGTGAAGAGTTAGAGCCTTGAGTTGTACAGCAACACTAACCCTCCTTACTTAAGCTCCTTGGCAACCAACTTCTTGTCATGAGTCTCCTTAGTCCGCTCCTTGTATATCCGAGAGCTCTCATAAGCGTTCAGTCTTAACTCATCCAGTTCGTGTAGCTGAATAAGGCGCCTCTCCTGAGCAGTCTTGAGGTCAAAGTTCAGCCTCTTCACAGCCCACAACGCACGGTGTTCCAGCTTAATCGGGAGATGACAGCCCTTGCCATAGAGTAGAGTGAAAGGGGTTGTGCCAATTGGCGTTTTGAAGGCGGTACGGTAGGCCCAAAGAGCGTCGTCCAGCTTCACTGCCCAGTCTTTCCTTGTTGCTTCGACAGTCTTCTCTAGTATAACCTTGATTTGCCGGTTGGAGACTTCCACTTGACCGCTTGTTTGAGGATGATACGGTGTAGCCACCTTATGTTTAACTCCATACTTTCTCAAGAGGTTCTCAAAGACCTTGTTTATGAAGTGGCTTCCTCCATCGCTTATAACCACCTTAGGTACCCCAAACCTCGGGAAGATGATACTCTTGAACAGCTTGATTACCACCTTAGAGTCATTTGTAGGGGAAGCAACCGCCTCAACCCATTTTGAGACATAATCCACTGCTACTAAGATGTATTTGTTGCCATATGAAGAAGGAAATGGCCCCATGAAGTCTATGCCCCATGCGCCGAACACGTCAACCTCGAAGATGGGAACCTGAGGCATTTCGTTCCTCTTAGTGATATTCCCGCTCGTTGACATGCCTCACAGCTCTTCACAAACTCGTGTGCATCTTTAAAAATGGACGGCCACCAGAAACCGGCTTGCAACACTTTCGTGGCAGTCTTGAATGAGGCAAAGTGTCCTCCGTAGGAAGAGCCATGGCAATGATAGAGGATGTCCCTAGCTTCTTCCTTTGTAACACATCTCCGGTACAAACTGTCTACTCCTCTCTTGTATAAGTAGGGCTCGTCCCAAAAGTAATCACTAGCCTCTCTCATAAACCGCTTCTTGTGATAGCTGTTGAGATGTGTTGGCTCCTCACCACACGCTAGATAGTTCACTACATCAGCATACCACGGTAGATCCTCCTCTTTGAAACTCAACACCTCTTCGAACCTCCCTTCTAGCTTTCCACAAACAGCCGTGGTAATCGCCATAAGCTGCTCTTCTGGAAGAGAGTCATCTAAGGGGAGAGACTCGTTGATCCTTAGCCGTGAGAGGTGGTCAGCGACTCCGTTTTCTATTTCTTTCTTGTCTTTAATCTCCATGTCAAACTCCTGGAGCAAGAGAATCCATCTTAAGAGCCGAGGCTTAGTGTCTTTCTTCGAATAGATGTATCGCAAGGCAGCGTGATCCATGTATACAATAGCCTTTGAACCAACGAGATATGATCTGAACTTCTCAAAGGCGAACACTACTGCAAGCAACTCCTTCTCTGTAGTGGTGTACCTTGTTTGCGTGTCATCCAAGGTTCTTGAAGCATAGTAGATCACTTGTAGCTTCTTGTCTTTCTTCTAACCAAGAACGGCTCCTACGGCGTAGTCACTAGCATCACACATGATCTCAAAGGGAAGAGACCAGTCTGGTGCTTGGACTATAGGAGCTGATGTAAGGGCTTCCTTGATGGTCACAAAAGCTCTCAAACACTCCTCATCAAACACAAACTCAGCTTCCTTGCACAACAACCGTGTAAGAGGGCGTGCAATCTTGGAGAAATCTTTGATGAAGCGCCTACAGAACCCTGCGTGTCCCAAGAAGCTTCTGACTCCCTTGGCGTTAACCGGCGGCTCAAGACCCATCATGACTTCCACTTTAGCCTGATCAACCTCAATGCCCTTCTCTGATATCTTATGACCAAGCACGATCCCTTCCTTAACCATAAAGTGGCATTTCTCCCAGTTCAGCACCAAGTTTGTCTCTTCACAATGCTTTAGTACCCTGCAAAGATTCAACAAACACGCAGAAAAGAACGCACCATAGACAGAGAAGTCATCCATGAACACCTGTACCATCTCCTCTATTAGATCGGAGAAGATCGGCATCATACTCCGCTGAAACGTAGCCGGTGCATTACACAATCCAAACGGCATCCTTCGTTATGCGAAGGTACCGTAGGGACATGTGAAGGTCGTCTTCTCCTGATCATTTGGGTGAATTGGTATCTGAAAGAAACCGCTATACCCATCGAGGAAACAGTAGTAAGGGTGATTAGCAAGTCTCTCAAGCATTTGATCAATAAAAGGCAAAGGGAAATGGTCTTTCCTATTCGCAAGGTTAAGTTTCCTATAATCAATACACATCCTATGACCAGTGATGATTCTAGTAGGAATAAGTTCATCCTTTTCATTCCTTATGACCGTGATCCCTCCCTTCTTAGGCACCACATGTACAGGAGAAACCCACGTGTTGTCACTTATGGGATAGATCATGCCAGCCTCTAAAAGCTTAAGGATCTCTTTCTTAACAACCTCTTTCAAATTAGGATTCAAACGCCTTTGATGTTCTATAGAAGAGGCGTTCTCATTATCCAAGTGAATCATGTGAGTGCAAAGCATTGGTGAAAGGCCCTTGATGTCACTTAAAGAGTACCCAATGGCCTTCGTATACTTTCTCAGCTCAGTCAGGAGCGAGTGCAACTCATCATCACTTAGGTTTTCATTCACAATCACGGGATAGGTGTTATTAGGCCCTAAGAAAGCATACCTTAGCCCTTTTGGGAGCTCCTTAAGGTCCACCTTTGGGGCTAACAGCTCACTTCAGTCATCCTCGTGGCTGTTGTTGTTGCTTTCCTCCTTGGAACCCTCCTTAGACCCCGAGGCATGGCCCTTAAGACTGCTTTCCTCCATCGCTATCCCTTCTGAAATCGAGTCCTCCAGTCGATTCTCCTCTCGATGTCGTCTAGATCGAGCCATTTCGCTCGATTCACTTACTCGATTTGATGTGGATCGAGTAAGGGATTGAGACGCTGAGTCGATCTCCTGATTGGATCCCAAAATGATCGGGAGGTCTCTCTCGATCGTCGACTCGATTGTTTTTCATGATCGAGCATTTCTCTCGATCTGTCTATCGATTGCTTCACCGGATCGAGTTGTGTTCTCGATTGCCTTGTCGATCTGACTCCTGGATCGAGTGATAGCGTCGATCTCGGGGTCGATCTCTAGGCAGCAACTTTCATCCTTCTTAACAATCTTCCTAGAATCCAGCAGGTTGACGTACTCCTGGGTCCTCTGATCCACATAACCAAACTCCCCTGGCTCCTTAGTCAGTGCTAGCTTCAGATGGTCTTCTAGAGCCAGCTCTTCCAGCAACTCATCCGCTAAGGCATCCATCGTTTCAATGTAGAAAGCTTGCCCTTCTATGGTCGGCTTCTTCAGAACCTCATTGGTATCGAAGTCCAGCCTTATCTCCTTTCCCAAGTGCAAGGCAATCTTCCCATTCTTGACATCTATGATAGCCCCGGCGGTTGCAAGGAATGGTCTCCCTAAGATGAGTGGATATTTAGGCTCTTCATCCATCTCCAACACGACGAAGTCCATAGGCACGTTCACACCACTGATTCGCACCGGTAGGTCTTCAAGCAGCCCCACTGGTAGCCTCACACTCCTATCAGCCAGTACCAACGAGATCCGACAGTCTTTGAAACGAGTAAAGCCAAGCTTCTTAGCCACGGAGTGAGGCATCAGGTTTATGCTAGCTCCGAGATCACATAGGCAACTCTTGAACTCTAGAGGACCTAAAGCACAGGGTATAGTGAAGCTTCCAGGGTCTCCCAACTTCTTAGGGACTATCTCCTTATGTTTTACAGCACTACACTCTTCACTTAGAACAAGTACCTCCTTGCTTTCCTTAGTCTTCTTCACTAGAGTGTCTTTGAAGAATTTGGCGCATTTAGGCATCATTGCAAGGCAATCAACGAGAGGTAGCTTGATTTTCACGTCCTTAAGATGCTTCTCAAAGAGGATTCTATGCTTCTCTATGAGTTGCTTCTTGAAACGGCCAGGAAAAGGCAGCTTAGGTACATACGGTGGAGGCACATAAGCATTCTTCTCCTTAGTAGTTTGCTCAGCTTTCTTCTCAACAACTGCTTTGTCTCCTCTTCTTGGCCCTTGGATCCAAACGTTGTCAAAGTTAATCTCATCATCATCAGCTGAAGGAGCCCTCTTGAATTACAACGTCCTCGTTGTTCTTAGTAGAGACCGGAGGTTCGAGCTCTTTGCCACTTCTCAACGTTATGGCGTTAGCATACTCTTTAGGATTTTGCTCACACTTTTCCGGAAGACTATTCTGACCACTCATACTCGCTTTCCCCTTCTCTAGCTGCTTGATCTTGTTGTTTAAGTTGGTGATCTGAGTGGAGAAGTCAGTGAGAGACGAGTCTAGACGAGTGTTCATCTCGGCAAACTTCTGGTTAGTAGAGGCTTGCCCTTGTATCAGTTGTTGAAACATTACTTGAACCGGATCAACTTGTTGTTGCATCGGCTGTTGCTGCTGAGGTGCAAAGCCCGGAGGGTAGTTAGGTGTATAACCCTTGGTACTTTGATGTTGCCCTTGGAAGTTGTTCTGCCCTTGACCTTGGAAACCACCACTCGGTTGAAAACCTTTGTTGTAAGGGATGAAAGGTTTTGCTTGCTGAGCAGGGTACACTTGATCCTTAGGGTTGGCTACGTTGGTGCTTCGGTAGGAGAGGTTGTTGTTCTGGTTGTAGCCTGGGTTGTAGCCTTGAGGTTTGTAGTTGTTCTGTCCCGCCACCCAATTGGCTTCTTCTTGGCTCAACTCTAACTCCTCTTGATTCTCATCAGCTTCACCAACAAAGTGAACATGCTTCGGATTGGCTAACACCAGCTTATCTATCTTCTCATGCAAAGATTTCAGCTCCTTTTTGTGAGACTCTAGCTCTGATCCTCTCGGTGCACGGTCATAGTCCTCAGCGTAGTTGCCATCACTCAATGCCAAGTTTTCTATCAGCTCCATACCCTCTTCTACCTCCTGACCAAGGAAGTTCCCTTTGCTAGCTGTGTCAAGCAACAACCTGATCTTCGGTGAAGATCCACGGTATATGGTACTGAGTAGTGTCTCCTCGCTGAACCCGTGATGAGGACATTGGATCGTGTAGTCTTTGAAACGCTCCATTGCCTCGTTGAATGTCTCATTGTTCCGTTGAGTGAAGCCGCTGATTTTGCTTCTCAACCGTGCTGTCCTGGTGCTAGAGAAGAACTTTGAGAGAAAGGCCTTCTTACACTCGGCCCATGAGGTGATGGTGCCTTGTGGGAGGGTCTTCTCCCAATGCCTAGCTTCGTCTCCGAGTGAAAAGGGGAAGAGACGCAGCTTGAAAGCATCTTCGGATATGCCATTGATCTTGATTATCCCACATACTTGCTCGAAGTTGTCAAGGTGCTCCAAGGGATCTTCCATTGCTAAGCCGTGGAACTTGTTGTTTTGCACCATGGAGATGAAACCTGGCTTGATCTCGAAGTTGTTGTTTTGTACAGGAGGAGGAGTGATCCCAAACCTATTGTGATGAGTATTGGGAGCATCTCCGGCTCCTATGATCCTCGGGGGTCTAGCCGCGTGTTGGGGGTTTCCATTGCCCCTTCCCACTGCCCCGTGAGCTGGAGGAGGTCCTTCTGGATGCTCGTGTTCAGCCATAGCTTCAAAGTCAACCAAACCGTGCTGAACAATCTCCTCAAAGGCTCTGGCTTGTTCTCTAACTCTTCTTTTCCGTGAGTGACCAAGCTGATGAATATTGTCCAAAGGTGGAAGTAGATTGTTATCTCCCCGTGAACGAAGATTCATATACCTGAAAACACACGTTTGAGAGTAGAATGATTAGTAACTTGAACAAGGTAAAGACTTAGTCTTTGCTAAGTCCCAAATCTCTATGCTCTCTAAACAGTCCTAGGATGGCAACGGCGCCATTTGATAGACACTTTATTTGCAAGGGTGAGAATGCAATGAGGTTATCAAACTCAAATGCAAGACAGGTTGTAGTACAGCAAGCAAGAGAGAGTCAATCCATACCTAGGATGATAGAGAGTGCAAAGAGAATGCAAGGACTAATGCAAATCTAAGCGAAACAAGATAAGTTATGAGAAAATCCCTAAAAACTAGATGCAGCAACTTAAATGGAATGCAGCCTATTTTAAAATTACTAGGAATGATGAAACTACTACGAGGAACAAACAGAATAATTAAAGGACAAAGCTTCGAATTACTAAAATTCGACTAGTGGATCGACCATGAGATCGACCACTAGATCGAGCAATAACAATCGATCTCGTCTAAAAATGCAAGAACAGTAAAACTAACGACCAGGATGCTATCTAAGATCAAGCGAGTGACGAGAGAAGATGTAAAGATGCTAAAAGAAAGGTCCTAGGGTTGAGATTCATGGTCAGGGGTTTCAAAGGTTCGACCTTGGGTTGAAAACTTTAAATCGACTCACTTTGTGAGGATCTCTAAGCCTTGAAAACTAAGCAAGATCTATCTGTGGCTTTCGGTATAGATCACTCCTTCATCCTCTCCTCCAAACCCATGGCTTTTTGTGGAAAGAGAGGTCGAAGGGCATGGAAAACAGATTTCAAATGAGTGGCTTAACTAGTCCCCCAAACTTCCATGGCTTTTGGGAAGGGGTAACTAGTCTCTAGGGTGTGATCTTCTGAGGCTCCTGAATCCTGTCAAGGTAAGGAATCTCTCGGATCATGAAGCTCTTGGCGTGAGAGTCTTCAAGCATTAAGATCTCAACACCCTATAAGAGATAGCCGTTGAAAACACTTAGAAAACCCCAAGATCAAAACCCTTTAGACCCCAAATGAACTACTCACTACACATAAGGTAAATCAAGCAAAGCATGTAAAAGGAAACGATGAACATGAAAAGAAAACTAGATTAAGATGAAAATGATTCAATTACAAAGCTTAAGAAAAACTCAAAGTTCGACAATGGTGTTCTTCGTCAAAACCAGAGAGAAAACATACAAAAAAGATAAAGATTGAAAGTTATGTGGGAAAAGGACATCGCCGCCTTCCCAAAATGGCCAAAACAAGCTGATGGTCCCCCCCTCGCTAGCGGCCAAAAGTGGTTGAAAGGACAGAGATCGACTCCGGGATCGAGCGCTTCTCTCGATCATCTCCGGACATCGTGTCTTCAGCTCGATCTGGGTCTCGATCATCATCGGCGGATCGAGTGTTGCATCTGATCTCGGTATTGATCTTCGGTTGGATCGGGTGGTGTACTCGATCTGGCTCTCGCTCTGCATGGCGTCATTTACGTCCGTACCATTTGATCGACTGCTTCATTCGATCCTCGTCTCGATCATTCTCCTTGGATTGCCTGGTTGGCTCGATCTTCTGGTCGATCACATCCTAGATCGACCGGCCATGCTCGATCTGCTCCTCGATCTCTGATCCTTAGCAAATATCCGAGCTTCCACGAACTGCTACAACAGCCTCAACATGTCCACGAACCTCCACGACTCCAAAGCAGCCGGAAACAACCTAAATGTGATGTAAAATGCAAGGAACATGCGTATGCTGGTGCAAGAATGCTGTAGGACTCTAAGTGATGCAATCTACCCTAAAATGTGATACAAATGCATGAAAAGCTAACTAATGAGTATGCAAAATGTATGTAATATGCAGTAACATTAATAATAAGCAAGCTATCATTCCTCTGGAAAGCAGAAGAGCGGATTGCAGCTCTGTTGGCATAGAACTGATGAGGTTTGTTGTAATCTCCTAGAGTCATCTGTACAAAACGCCCAGCAGCGTTGTTAGCAGCAACAGGGACTCCAGCGTCTTGTGCCACTTGTTGAACCTGCTGTTCAACTATGACATTCCCATCTTGATCAAGTCTCTACCCTTCTTCATTCCTCTTGTTTCCCTCTCTGTCAACCAGGTGACCTTCTGCATCTTCAACCAAGATCAGCGGATTAACCATTGTAAACTGCTTCTTAGCTTTCCTGATGGTCCTCTCCAACTTAGCTAGCTTGCCGATGCCTATGGTCAAAAGCTCCTTCTCTTTGTTGCTTCTGGTACTGCGATTAGGCATACACATGAAACCAGCACAAAGAAATGTAGCAGAAAGTTAATAAACAAATTAAAACTTAGAGAAAATCCTAATAATAAAAATCGATAGGCAGCTATTACTCCCCGGCAACAGCGCTAAAAACTTGATAGGGCTCAGGTTTTACCCAAATAAAAACTACTGCAAGTGCACAGAAAAGCAATTGTAGTATAAGGGGTATCGAATCCCAAAGGAGTATGTAAACTACACTAGTCATTTCAGATTCAGATTAAGCTAAGCAATAAATAGTGTATGTAATGCGAAATAACAAAATTAAAGATAGCAGGCAAAATTTGTTTGATCTAAGACTCAGAAAACTAAAAGTGCTAAGTCAGGACAATTCGCAGGTTGAATCCGAAAATGTAGAATGCATGAAATCAGAAATGATTAAGGATCGTCTTGAACATGAATCGCAAATATATATCTAATCAATTCTCATTGCAGAAGTTAACTATGTCTAAATCACAGAGTTTCAAATCTCTTTGCAAACCCTAACAATCTAAACATGCAGTAGTGATCAAGTTCAATTGCTCAAAAAACCCCTAAGCCAAATCTCTTTGCACTAAGTTGGTTTGCTCATCTAATGCTAGATCAGGTTATCAATAATGCTCTCACATCTATTAAACAACCTATGATTTTTGGATTTCTGGATGATGTGTCTAAGAAATCGATTTTCAAGCAAGCAGAGATGAAGAACGAAAAGATAATCCTAACAGATAGCAATTCTACAAACTCTTCATCAATCTTTGAAAAGCCCTAACTTAACTAGCAAATTACTCAGACATGATCATGGAATCACAAAACATAACTGAATAAAATTGCATTGAAAGAATAGAATAAAAGTTAAAGGGGTTCGAAATCTTCTCCAAAAGGAGTACAGGATATGTCTCCCCAAGAGCTCTGAATAAAATCTCTCTCAAGCTCTGAGAATTCTCTAAAATCTAAGATAAAAGCCAACAATGGCTGAAAACCTAATATATACAAGCTAAAAGACAACCTGGGGTGTACTTGCAAATAGTAGAACTTTTAGGCCAATTCTGCAAATAATCGTCAATCTTTTAACAAAACAGCCACGATCCTTCCTCTACGGGTGACGAGCGTCACCATAGGTGGTGACGAGCGTCACCCAAATCCATACTTTTCTTCCGAGTTGCACATTTCGTGACTTCATCTTTCAATGCTCCAAAAAGCTTCAATATCACCAATTATGCTCCAGACATGCTATAACTTGCAAAGACTCTACTAGGACTCTAAAAAGACCAAAAAGACTCAATAAAAAGGACTTATATCATGGTTAAAAAACCATAAAAACCATGATATATCAACGCATCGGGGTATATAGATGGATGTTCTGCTCGATGCGTTAAGTCCGATGAAGAGTAACTCTTATCGCGGTTTGGTCATCGTTGCGGTTGCTCATCATGCAGTAGATCTTGGGTCGTATCGGGCAGGTGGTCGGGTGCTCAGCTCGATGTTGGACCCTGATATGTCATGTCTCTTCATATCGGCCTGTAAGGCCTCCTCTCCTTGATGCTCTACCCCGGTGCAGTCTCGAAGTCCATGATCAAACTCCTCTTCCTCGTCCCACGATGCACATCGGGCACACTTCATGGATGTTTTGCTCGATGTTGCTCCTCGATATGGATGCAGGGTTGGCAAGACTTCTTCTTATGGCATCTCGTCGAATGTATGCTGCTCTAATCTCCTTTCCAAGTTCCAGAACCTCTGAATACACCTGAAATATACCACTAACATGTACATGTATGCAATCCTAATCTGAATGCATGCAATGCTACTTCTAGATGCAAATGAGACTAAAATGCTAAGTAAAGATGCAAAAACAAGAGAAAAGATGAATGAAATGCTGCTTAAATCACTAGAATATAGCAAGCTATCAACACCCCCACACTTAGTCTTTGCTTGCCCTCAAGCAAACAAAACATTTAGCATGGTGATGAGATTTAAAAATGGGAACTCATATCATTAAAATGCTAGCAGTGAAATGATGTCCATGTTCCTAGTGCTAGAATGCAAATAATGGAACTGTACTCTAAAACTTAGCCACACTTATCACAAAATGAAAATGATTCCCAAGTTATCAATCTACACAATCTCTTAAATCACTTGACCTTTTTAACATTCAATTAGCAAGTAACCAGTGGATCAAGTTTGTGCAAATCAAGTGAAAGCATTTGGTTTAACGGACATGGTTATGAGATAAAAATGATCTCATTCATCAATGGTTCAAAGAAAAGGGGATCTCTCATATGAAATGAATCTATCTTAGGCAAAATGCTAAAGGTAAAAGGACACTTATGCATGCAAGTAAAAGCTCTCTTCTACCCTTTCCCAAAGATGATCGTAATTAAGTCTAAGTCCCAAGATAAACCTCTAAATCGACCTTTTCCCTAAGCCTCTTTTTGATCTTTTTCTTCTTGAAATGTGAGGAACTCCTTCTTCTTTTGCTTGTGTGGCAGACTTCTTTTAGAACTTGTTCTTCTTTGTGGTATAGGCGCCAATTTTCATCACCTTTTTGGTGGATTGCTTGGTCTGATTTCTCTCCCTTTGGATGACCTTTGTAAGCTTATTGTTGCTGGTGCCTTTTCTTCTTTGTAACTTAGAGATTTCTTCTTTTTTACTTAACCACAAGATACAATCATCTTTCCCACAATGGCGGCTTCTTCATACTACCATTCCCACTTTTCTTAATTTCTCAAAACTAGTAAACAATCAAAACTCAAACCACTTAACTTTTACCCTTTTCCCCCAAAACTCATATCCTAGTATCAAGCTTAAAATGCAAGCTGATGTCTACAAGAGAGCTCCTCCTTGCCAGCCTTAATCCTAACATTTTTTGCCAGGATAAATTTGAAAATGCAATACAAGGCCTCACAAACTCTCACAATAATGTTTGGGCTTAGAAGGAAGGATTGGTTCAAGGTGTGGTCAATTGTTCCTTAATGATGAGGATCAGCTACTTGGATCAACAAGAGTGGTAAAAAGGAAGAAGATGATCCAAGTATGTATATTGGTAGCCATGCAATCACTTTCAATGCACAAACAAGATAATTCAAAATTCAAACAAGAGTTTCAAAATCATAAATTCAAAGTGATTCAGCCTTATTTCAAGTGCTTCATCAAATGCATCAATGGACTTAGAACAAGGGCATCATTTTCATAAACCACCAGCATTTTCAAATATTTACTATCATTGCACCCATTTTAAACAAGCAAGCTACAACCTAAGTGAATGCATGAAGTCTAAGTCCTATATGAATGCATATGAACAACTCTGTTTTCAATTTTTTAGTGATTTTCTATGCCTTAGGGGCAATGCAAGTATGATGCATGGTTTTCTAGCTATATGTAAATGCAGCTGTGATAAGAATGCAGAATGTTAGTCCAAGCAAACCCTCCCCCACACTTAGAGTACACAGTCCTCTGTGTATTAGAAATGCAAGAGGAGGCAATACCACAAGTGAAACAATGAAAAGTAAAGGAGAAGGTGTGAAGAGTGAAGGATGAAGAAGGTGTGTACTTGTATTGGTGGTTGAAGGGGTGGAGGATGGATATTCATCTCATTTCTATTCCAGATCAGTGGAGATGACTAATGGAAACCATCGGATAGATGCATTCTTTCAGCATTGGTGTTTTGGAATGCATTTCTCTGTATCGGTCTGAGCCTTTGGGTATGTTCCTCGATGTGGCACCCCGATATGATCTCCCTCAGGCATCTTACTCGGTGTACGTTCTGTTGGCTGATGTACGGATGGGACTTCTGGAGAGGCGATTGCATCGAGCAGGACCTTTTGCTCGGTATATGTCCCCGATATGATCGCCATTGTGCATCTGGCTCGACTTACGGACTGCTTCTTCCCCGAGATAAACTGCATCGGGCAGATTTTGCAGAGGTTTTGCTCGATATGGCACCTTGATGCAGAAACAGAGGTTTGGTTTCCTTTGGTTTTTCACATTCTCTGACCAACTCTACTACTTTTTCCAACCTGAAAACACTTAACAAACATATCAAAAGCAAAAGGAAAGCATATTTACATAGATAGGCATGGGATTACCTCTCAAGTGTGCTTTGTTTAAGGTCTCTTAGCTTGACCTTCCGTTACTTGGCTAGTTGGGAACATCAAGGAGAATAAGATCATTCTCCACTGCTAGAACCTCTGAGGCTAAGTATGGCTTGACTTTGTGTCCATTGACAGTGAACTCGCCTCCTTTATTATCCACCAATGCGATTGCTCCATAGGAAGAACTTCTTTGATTCTGAATGGTTCATTCCAACTTGACTTAAGCTTTCCAGGAAAGAGCTTCAGCCTTGAGTTGTAAAGAAGTACCAAGTCCCCTGCTCTGAATTCCTTGTGGACTATCTTCTTGTCATGGAAGGCTTTGGTCCTCTCCCTATAAATCTTTAAACTTTCATAAGACTCTAATCTGGTTTCCTCAAGTTCATGTAGCTGCATAAGTCTTCTCTCTTGGGCTCTCTTGATGTCAAAGTTCAGTAACTTTATTCCCCATTGTGTCTTGTATTCAAGCTCTACTGGAAGGTGACAAGCTTTTCCATACAACAAGCTGAAAGGTGATCTTCCTAGTGGTGTCTTGAAGGCGGTTCTATAGGCCCAAAGTGCTTCATCAAGTTTTGCTGACCAGTCTTTTCCTGTGATCCCTACTGTCTTCTCTAGAATGCTTTTGATCTCTCTGTTTGAAACCTCAACTTGACCACTTGTTTGTGGGTGATAAGGCGTTGCCACTTTATGTTTGACCCCATGCTTCTTTAAAAGGCTGTCAAATACTTTGTTAATAAAATGGCTACCACCATCGCTTATCACCACCTTAGGGACGCCAAATCTTGGGAAGATCACAGTCTTGAAGAGCTTCACAATAATAGAAGAATCATTTGTAGGACTTGCAACAGCTTCACCTACTTTGAGACATAGTCAACTGCTACTAAGATGAACTTGTTTCCATATGAAGAAGGAAATGGTACCATGAAATCAATTCCATCAAAGATTTCAGTTTCAAGGATTGGGTTCTGAGGCATTTTATCTCTCTTGCTTATGTTGCCTTTCCTTTGACATGCTTCACACCTCTTGATGAACTCATGAGTGTCCTTAAAGATGCTAGGCCACCAAAATCCTTCTAGAAGTATCTTCGTAGCAGTCTTGAATGTTGCAAATGGCCTCCATAAGCAGAACCATTGCAATGGAAGATGATTCCATGAGCTTCTTCTTCTGCTTCACATCGTCTAAACAGTTCATCTGATCCTTTCTTGTACAAGTATGGATCACCCCAATATCGCTGAGACAAGTCTTTGAAGAACTTAGTCTTGTGATAAGGCTTTTGGAAGATGTGAAGATGGTCTGAAACCAAGTAGTTCACAAAATCTGAGTACCAAGGCAGGTTCTTGTCTTGCAAAGCGCTTGCTTCATCCCTGCTCTTCAGAATCTTGAGAGCCATAAGATGTTCTTCAGGTAGGGAGTCATCTATAGGGACAAGGTCTGTAATCCTAATCCTTGATAAATGATCAGCTACATCATTTTCTATGCCCTTCTTATCAAGTATCTCAATATCCAGCTCCTGAAGCAAAAATATACATCTGAGCAAGCGTGGCTTTGTATCCTTCTTGGCATAGATGTAGCGAAGTGCTGCATGATCTGTGTAGGCAATGACCTTAGAACCCACTAGATAGCTCCTAAACTTCTCAAAGGCAAACACAACTGCTAAAATCTCCTTCTCATTGTAGCATACCGAGTTTGAGTTTCATCTAGAGTGCGGCTTGAATAGTAAATGACATGTAACTTCTTATCAATTCTCTGACCAAGTACAGCTCCAAGTGCATAATCACTAGCATCGCACATGATCTCAAATAGCAAATTCCAATCAGGTGCTTGAACAATCGGAGCACTCACAAGCGCCTCTTTGATGGTTAGGAAAGCCTGCATGCACTCATCATCAAAGACGAATTCTGTTTCCTTGCATAAGACCCTAGTGAGAGGCCTTGCTATCTTGGAGAAATCCTTGATGAACCTTCTATAGAAGCCTGCATTTCCCAAGAAACTTCTAATCCCTTTCACTAATGTAGGTGGAGCTAGATGCATCATAACTTCTATCTTGGCCTTGTAGACCTCTATTCCTTTCTCAGAAATCTTGTGTCCCAACACAATTCCTTCCTTGACCATGAAATGACATTTTTCCCATTTCAACATCAGGCATGTGTCTTCACATCTCTTTAAACCCTGAAAAAGATTAGACAAGCAGACGCCAAAGAAAGATTCATAGACAGAAAAGTCGTCCATGAATACTTCCACCATTTCTTCAATCAAATCAGATAAAATAGAAGTAACACATCTTTGAAATGTTGTTGGGGCATTACACATTCCAAATGGCATTCTTCTATAGGAAAAAAGTGTTATAAGGACATGTGAAGGTGGTTTTCTCCTGATCATTAGGGTGAATGGGAATTTGGAAAAAGCCATTATAGCTATCCAAGAAGCAATAATAAGGGTGGTTAGCTAATCTCTCAAGCATTTGATCAATGAATGGCAAAGGGTGTCTTTTCTAGAAGCAGAATTCAATTTCTTATAATCAATGCAGATTATATGTCATGTTAAAGTTCTAGTTGGGATGAGCTCATCTTTATCATTCTTAACAACCATTATCCTCCTTTCTTAGGCACTACATGGACTGGTGAGACCCATGTACTGTCCGAGATAGGGTATATCACGCCAGCATCAAGCAGTTTTAAAACTTCTTTCTTCACAACTTCCTTAAGATTTGCGTTTAATCTTCTTTGGGGTTCAATGGAAGTTTTTGTCTCATCCTCTAGATGAATCCTGTGAGTGAATAGATTAGAAGATATGACATTGATATCATCTAGTGAATATCCAATGGCTCTCCTAAACTTTAGAAGATATGCCATTGATATCAGCATCAAGTTCCAAAACAAAAAAAAATCAGTTGGCACTTCAGTACTCCCAACTCGGACAGGAAGGTTCTCAAGAAATCCAATGGGGTGTCTAACATAGCGGTCAGCTAGCACAAGATTATCCTGCTTGGTCTAAAGCTTGTGAATCCTAGGTGCTTTGCAGTAGTAAGTGGCATAAGACTCACGCTTGCTCCATGATCACACAAGAAGTTGTTGAATGTGAGAGGTCCAATGGAGCATGGTAAAGTGAAACTTTCAGGGTCTCCTAGCTTCTTTGGTGGAGGAAGCTGCTGTATGATAGCACTAACTTCATGAGTAAGAACAACCATTTCTTGCATCTCACTCTGTCTTTTTTCCACTGCATTCTTTAAGAACTTCTGATATTGAGGCACAATCAAGAAAGCATCAAGCAAGGGCATAGTCAGCTCCACCTTTTCCATATGCTTTTCAAAAAGCTGCTTGTATTTCTCCACTAACTGTTTCTTGATTCTTCCACGAGAAGGAAGTGGTGGCTTGTAAGGAGGAGGAATAATGACAGGTTCCTTTCTTGTAGGTTGTATGGCTTCTCTTGGTGCATCATCAACTACCTGTTTTCCTTTTCTCACACGCTCTGCCTCAACTCTCCTTTCCATCTCTGATTCAGCTTTGGTCTCTTCTTCATGAGTCTCAACAGACACAGACACCCTACCCCCACCCCCCCCCCCCCCCCCCCACCCCGCCTAATGTCCTCATGGAGAGGTTTTGGTGCTACAGGTCCTTCTAGCTGTTTACCACTCCTAGTAGTGATTGCTTGTACAGCAGGTGGCGGTTGTTGTGGAACTGTAGTATAGGAGACCTGGTTGGCTTTAAGCATAGCAAGCTCATCACTAACTTTCTCAAACTTCTGTATGAGATTAGCATGCATCTCCATTGTGTTCTTTTGATTAGCAAGCATCTCTATTGTATGAGCAACTTTCATCTCCATTGTACTCTTTGTGTGAGGGGCAAGTAACTGCTCAAGCAGTCTAGCTGTGGCTGTAACAGGCGTAGATGGTGTTATAGTTGAGGGACTAGGGATATCCTGAACTAGTGAAGCAGCTACTTGGTGTTGAGCCACATACTCGGTTGCATACATACTCTCTTATAGTGCTTCATGAAGGTTTAAAGTTGTGGTGATGTTGAATGGAAACATGGAACAAGACGTTTTTGGTCTAAACTCAAATGTCCTTTGTCTCTAATCAGTTGTAGAATAGAGATCAGGTATCAATCCAATTGTGGAAGATGAGATGCAAACAATGCTGTAAGGTAAGCAAGATTAGGGATTTGATTATGCAAGAGCAAGTCTAACAACCTAATGATGCAATGGAAGAAAAGCATAAACTAAATGCAAGTGAACAAAACTAAACAATGAACTTAAAGCAATGACTAAACAAGAATTAAGCAAAAAATGAGTACTAAAGCAAGAACTAAGCAAGATGACTTTGAATACAATTAATTAAAAGCAAGACTCAAGGTTCTAAGCAGTTGTGGGACAGTCGTTTTCAAGAGTGACAAGGGGATTTCTACTAAGGCAATCAACAAGCATTAACAAGCAAGCAATTCTCAATGTTATGCTCCTAGATAAGGTATCTAATGGGAACCACTTGGCATCAATAAGCAATTCATATTCAACAAGAATGAAGTGTCAGACCCACTTGTGATGGTGTATCCTTCAACCATGAGCATAAAGATCAGAACCATTCTAGCCTAAGAGATGCACCAATCAAGCAACTACTCTCTCACCTAAGCAAGAATTCAGATCAACTTATCAATCTTGTGAACCAATAAGGACCTAGGCAGCTATACACCAATCAAGATTATGGATTTAAGCACAAACATGCAACATCCTAACAAATCTAAGCAATGAATAAGAATGAATCAAAAGCAAGATCTTTCAATGCATACTACCTAACCATCAAGCAAGAATTATCAAAACCAGCATTATCAAGCCCTAAGCGAATCATCTTGCAAGGTGAACTATCACTTTGGTGTCACTGAATAAAGGAAACATAGACCAAGCTAGACTATCAAACCAAGTAAGCGAACCATGCTTTGGAAAAAGATGCCAAGACATCAAGCGAACCATATGCATCCATCAAACCATATTCAATCAAAAGGAGACAGTTTTATCAACATTAATCACTTTTTAAGAAAAGGAGATAACAGAGAACCATTAAACAAGCCTAATCACCCCTTAATCACATCTAAATCACCACTTTTCCTACTTAGAACCCTAAATCTAAAGAGAACTACTCACTAATCATGTTTAATCCCATTGATTTAGAGTTAAACATAACTAGATGAAATTAAAATGCAAAGATGATGAATCTAATTTTCCAAGATGCAAGAACAAAGATTAAAAGGCAAGATTAAACCATAAAAATGCAAACTTTATTAAAGATAAAGATCCTTAAGGCAAATCGCTCTTTAAGGTTTAGAGAGGGTTTTTGATAGAAAGCTAAACTTGGATAAGATAGAACTTGATAAAGATAATGTTTTGTGGTTTCCCTTTTATAGTAGGGAGCCAAAAGAAACAAAAAAAACCTAAAAAGATAGGATAAGGTTACCAAATGTCAAGTGGTCATCGCGGATAAGTTGCATCGAGGTCGTACGGTCGATATTATGCTTGATATGCGACCTCCATATAGTCCGTGTAGCGCGTATCAACGTCCTTCCTCGATGCTGGTCCTCGATGCAGACCAACGGCTTGAAATCCTCTTGCGGACCTTCTCCCCTCGTCCTGCTGCTTGCATCGAGCACACTCCATAGGTGTTATGCTCGATATGCGACCTCGATATGGACAGAACTTTGCAAGAACTCCATTTTTGACATCTTCTTTGATCATGAGCTACTTCCATCTCCTCTCCAGCTCCAAGAAACTCCAAAAACACCTGAAAACCACCACAAACATGCACATGTATGCAAATGTATGCAATTCTAAGCTAAATGCATGCTATGTTGATTATAAGTGCTAATGATACTAAAATGCTAAACTATAATGCAAAAATAGAGGAAAAGATGTATGAAATGCAGCCTAATATGATCTAAAATAGCAAGCTATCAACACCCCCACACTTAGCTTTTGTTTGCCCTTAAGCAAACAAACACTTAACATGGTGATGAGGTTTTAAATGAGAAGTCAATTCTTTGAAAATGCTAACAATAAATCAAAATGAAGTCCATGTTCCTAATTTTAGAGTGCACTTGATGGAAGAATACTTTAAAAACTTAGCCACTTTCATCACAAAACAAGAATGATCACAAAGCTATCAACCTACACATGCTCATCAAATCAAACAACCTTTTTTACATTCAATTATGCTCAAACCGTGAATCATGCTTATGCAAATGCGAAAGTGTCATTTGGCTAAGGGACAAGGCTTAGTGGAATATAAATGATCCCACTTCACAAACCGGTTTTGGTGTTTAAAAAGGGTTCTCTCAAGGAAAAGCATGGTTGTGCTTTGGCAAAATGCTAAGGGTCAAAGAACAACTTACACATACAAAGAAAGACTCCCATCTACCCAAGATCTATAAGATGTCTTCCTAATTCTAGCTAAGTAATGTAAGCCCCTCTTATGCTACCCTTTTTAAGAACATAAACCCCTTTTAAAACCCAAAAAAAACTTTTCTTCTTCAAGCGCTTTGGAGGACACTTCTTCTTTTGAACTTCAAGTGGTGGCGATTTACTTCATCTGAGTTTGGCTCCTTTATTTGGTGATGCTGGTCCTTGATTCGCCTTTGGCTTTTTGACTTTCTTTTTTGCACTTCTTGCATCTTCTTTTCTTCTTTGAATATGAGTCTTCTTTCTTTGAGTTTAGAATCGTCATTTCCACCATTTTGCTTGTGTCATGCTCCTTTTTCTTTTGTGCCTTAAGTTCTTTTCTTCTTTGCCTCTCTTAAAAACTATTCTCAAGATAACCCCAGACCATTCCCCAAACAGCCTAACCTATCTAACTCAAGAGTGAGCTAGTTCTACAATGGAAGTACTTCTCTTGGAGTTCTAACCCAACATTTTTTGCTAAGCAACAACCATGAAGGAAGAGGCCTCACAAATCACACACTATTAATGTCTTGGCTTGAAAGAAGGTTTAGTTAAGGGTGAGGGAATCTAAATGGATCTTTTAGAAAGTGGCAAAAGAGAATAAAAAGATCTAAATATTTTAAATTATCCATGACATCAATCACAAAAGCATAAGGCATGATAATTGCGTATTCAAATTAGGTTCCACTTAAACAAAGGTTAAAATCATTTCAAAGCATGCTTCAGTCTCAAACAAAGCTCACACAAATGCAAATTCCAAAAGTGGTTCAGCTTTATTTCTAGTTCAACATCAAATGCACCAAAGGATTAAACACAAGGGCCTCATTTTCATAAATCATTAGCCTTAACAAAGATGTACTATCATAGTTCCCAATTTAAACAAGCAAGCTAGTCCTATATGAATGCATGAAGTGTAAATCCTATAAGAATATGAAAATCAAACTCTTTTTGTGAAGTAATTTTTGAAAAAAGTTCAATTTTTTTGGTTTTTTCTATGCCCTAGATGCTATGAAATCGTGATGCATGGTTCATATTCTACTATGAAAATGCAAATGCAAGCATTGTTCCATCATACACCCTCCTCCACACTTAAATTACACAGTGCATGTGTAATAAAAATGCTAAGGAGAGTGTTCACAAACATCAAGCAAACAATCACAATATAAAAAAGAAATAAGTGGTATTTATAATGGTTAGTGTGGTGTACCTTACTTCAGGTAGAGGAGTGGTGAGATTCTGAAGTCTCAATGGCATGGGAAGGTGAAGCTTCCTCCTCTGATGGAGTTTGATGTCTAGTCCTTCTCTTCTTTCCTTTTCGCTTTGGAGCAGCTACATGAGATGAATGCCTGGCCGGTTGAGGAACTTGTACCCTTGGCCGCTCACTGATATGAAATGAGTGTCACTCTTGGACTGTCCTCTCTGGTGTGTCCTTAGACATTTCTTCAGCATCAGATCCTCCTCCTTGTAGCTCTGTTTGGATCACTTGATCAGATCTCTTGGCTGATGAAGATCCTCCAACTTCTTCTTGAGTTTCCTCACCTTCTTCTTCAATGAGTCAACCGATTTCTTGCTTGCTTTGACTGTCTTTAGCAAACCTCTGATAGCTTTGTCCTGAAAGTGGTTCCACCTCTGAAGAAGCCTAATGTGCTCATGTGCAGCCTTTGAAGCTTCAGATGTGCAGATCACATCATAGGGGTCAAATGCATAAGGGCGGCTATCATAGTCTTCATACTCATCTTCCTCCATCCCTTGATGCTGAACCTCTTGCTCCTGATGCTGCTCTTCAATGTCTTCTTCCACATATGAGTCTCTGATGGTGCTCATGTTCTTCACTTTACTTGGCCTCATCAATGGTGGGTTAGTCCTTGGGTCATAAAGCTCATCTTGTGTTGGCATGAATCGGATGTTCTCATAGGAGGTGAAGTTCGTTAAGCGCTGCTTGGGCAAGATGATCTTCCTCTTCCTGCTTTCCAACTCAAACTGATAGCCAAATCCTGTCTCAACATCTCTTGAAAGGTATCCGATCTTACTGAGATAAGGGAAATCTAGGAAGATTGTTGTAACATCTGGTGTGCCAAGCTCAACTCCAGCACCAAGTAAGATAGGAGTGATCACGCCTCCAATGGCTATCTTTGGCTTCTTGTTTCAAGTGTTGAAAGCCCACTGTTGGCATGCTAGAAATTTCTTCATTAGGATTGTCACAAGACCAACTCCTAAGTGCTCTCTTGGATCTTCCCATGCCTTGTTTCAACCATTATGTTCTTCAAGCCATTCACAAGCAACCCCATCTCTTCTTCTTTTACCATACTTTGCTCTTTTCTGTAGAAAAGTGTGTTCGTGAGGACTCTATGAACATATCTGATAGCTGTATGGCGAATGCTAGCACTCTTCAGATGACCAGCTCAATAAGCATCATTCGCTATTTCTTTCCATACATGTCTTAGCTCATCATGCTTGAAGCGCATGTTTTGTGCTCTTGAGCCTTGATCAAATCCAAAGATTTATTCAAGCTGAGTGAACCCCATGTTGTACCATTCTCTATTGGCTTTGAACTTGATGAATCCATTGCCAAAGTCTTCTTCTCCTTCATCATACTCTTCATCAAACTTGTAGAAGTAGACCTTGAAGCTTGCAAGGAACTCACAAGGAAGTTGCTTGTAAGTTGGATAGCCAAGACTAGCAAATTTCTCCAGTCCAATGTTGCTCAACAGCTCATCCACTTCATTCTTGATTCTTAGCTCTCCCAATAGACCAGGATCAGCATATCATGTAGGAGTGAAGTCCACTCTCCTCATCGCTTTCATGTAGTCCTTCAGCTTTGGTGCTGCATCTTGGACTGGTTCTTCATCAACTACTTGCCTTTTTTCCTCAGTTGTGCTTCTTGCAGCAACATTTGAGTCAGAAATCCCCTCATCTCCTCTGGTGTTCGACATAGTACCTGAAAATATAATACTTGAAGCAAGAATTAGTATAGTATCCTTTGAGAGCACTGTCCAGGAAATTAATCTTCAAAATTCAAGCACGCACTGGAAAATTTTGAACAAATTCACACTGATCACCAACAAAAAGAGTCAAATTTAGAAAAAACTTTCAGCTCAAAAGGATAAATACAGCTAAAACTAGAATTCCCACAATAGCAAGAAGCGATTGCAACAATTTCAAGCATATGAAGCCAAAAACATCATTCTCTCTCCACAAAACTATGAAAATGCATCAGATTCACCATCACTAGTCTAATAAGAAACATTTTAATGGACAATATGCTGGAAAAATAATAGCATGCCTAGATTTGGCCAGAATCTAAACATAAAGTCAAACTAAGTACAAAACAGCATTCAAACATTTCAACCATTAAATTTCAAAGAAAAGCTACAATGGTGCTATGCAAACGAATACCATAATGAGAATCATGCAAAACAACCTCAATAATAACTCTAATGCATTCCTACTTCCTTTTGCAAAGATTAAACTCAAAAAACAAGGGATTTAAACAAAGTTTACCTTAGTTCTTGAACCAAAAAGGTGAAGTTCTAGAGAATGCAAGAGAGAAAGAAAGGATGCTTGAAAAAGTATATTTAGCTCGATATGGGTGTGTGTGGAGAGAGAGATGAAGATTGCTAGTTTTAATGCAAGAGGATAAGGGATATCTAGAAAAATCCAAAGATAATGCAAGAAAATCTAATTTAAAATTTTAAAAATGCATGTGAGGGGGGAAAGAAAAGATTCTTTTACCATTCATCAAGGTCCACAAAAAGGTTTTACTCGATTTATCCATGTAAATATTTAAAAAAATCACGGATCATATCGAGCAAAACACTCGATGTGGTACCTCGATTTGTACCATATCGGAGACGTCGGGTCCTGTGGCTCAGCGATGATGCTCTGCTGCCTCGGGGGTTCCGTGTTCTGGTCAGCTTCTCCTTCAAAGCACCTTGCATCGAGCAGTCTCAGCAGATGTTCTGGTCAATGTTATTGCTCGGAGTAGGGAGACACTTCGGCTTACATGATCCTTCCCGTGGGCAATGCATGGCACCGTCTGGATGCTTGTTCCTGGCTCGGCCATTGTGCATCGATCAAACATGTTGGTGTTTTGCTCGATGCTACACCTCGATGTGGAACGTCTCGTACTTGGTTGCTGTTCTCCTCGGTGGTTGTCGCACCGGACACCGTCTTTCTCATTGAACTGGTTGATAGCACCCATATCGAGCAGAACCTTGGATGTTCTGCTCGATGCAACTCCTCGGTGTAACTCCATCGAGTAATCTGGTCGATGTACGAGCTATAGCTTCTCGATGGACAGACTAGTGATCACATCGAGCCGGGCTTTTGGTGTTCTGCTCGATGCTACACCTCTGGTGTTTTGTGGCTTTCCTTTTATAGTAGGGAGCCAAAAGAAGCAAAAAAAAACCTAAAAAGATAGGATAAGGTTAACAAAAGTCAAGTGATCAATACGGGTGAGTTGCATCGAGGTCGTACGGTCGATGTTCTGCTCGATATGCGACCTCGATATGGTTCGTGTAACGCGTATCGGCGTCCTTCCTCGATGCTGGTCCTCGATGCAGACCAACGGCTTGAAATCCTCGTGCTGATGCATCTCCTCTCGTCCTGCTGCTTGCATTGAGCACACTCCACGGGTGTTCTGCTCGATATGCGACCTCGATATGGACCAGACTTTACAAGAACTTCATTGTTGACATCTTCTTTGATCATGAGCTGCTTCCATCTCCTCCCCAGCTCCAAGAAACTCCAAAAACACCTGAAAACCACTACAAACATGCACATGTATGCAAATGTATGCAATCCTAAGCTAAATGCATGCTATGTTGATTCTAAGTGCTAATGATACTAAAATGCTAAACTATAATGCAAAAACAGAGGAAAATATGCATGAAATGCAGCCTAAAATGATCTAAAATAGCAAGTTATCAAAACACCAAGCTGGTTGTATAATGGAGCACTCCCTCTTGAGTTAACTTGAGGGCTGTAAGCGTTGAAGTTGGCATAGCCTGTATCCGTGTCAAGCTCATGATGAACATCTTTTTGTTGCTCCATATAGTAGGCTTCAGCTTCTAAGTTGTAAGCATGATCAAGAGCTGACTTCTTCTCCTTAACCTTTTCTGATGGATTCAGAGACTTCTCCAGAAACAAGTCTAGCTTAGCACTGATTGCTATCACATCCTGTTGTGTTTGGTGAAGAGAAGCTTAAGTGTTCTTCTTGTAAGCATCCTCATGGTCATCCACATAGTAGTCATTACTCATGGCCAGGTTTTCAATGAGCTACAAACCATCTTCTACATTTGTGTCCAGGAAATGTCCATTGCTGGTTGTGTCTAGCAACATCTTGAACCATGGTAGAACTCCTCTGTAAAGTGTGCTGAGCAGGGACTCTGTTGAGAAACCATGATGAGGGCAACGCAATGTATATCCCTGAAATCTTTCCCATGCTGAACAAAATGGTTCATCTGATGACTGTGTGAAAACTGATATGTTCTGCCTTAGTGTAGCTGTCCTGGTAGAAGAGTAAAACTTTGCAAGAAACACTCTTTTGCAATCACCCCAAGAACATATTGATCCATAAGGCAGAGCTCTTTCCCACAAATGTCCATGATCACCAAGAGAGAAAGGAAATAACCGCAGTTTAAAGCCATCCTACCACTGATCTTTTGTAAGCTGCAAATGGTCTCAAAACTCTCAAAGTCACTGAAGCGGTTGGCTTGTACCATTGCAATCACACTACTCTTGATCTCAAAGTGATGCTCTTGAGATGGTGGAGAAAGTATACCTCTGCGTCTAGTATGAAGGTAAGGAGCATCATGAGAATCAATGTATTATGCTCTTTAGCAATCTGAGGAACTGGCCTATGTAACCTCTTAATTGAAGCTTCATCTTCTCTGAACTGAGCTTGATGAGCAGGTATGTGATGGTATTGGTCAGCCATTGTACCTGAGAAAACAGAGCAAGAAAGGTATAGTGAGTAGTGGTGTAGTAAATGGTTAAGTCTAAGCAAGAACCTAAACTCAATTATCTAAGCAATCCTAGAATGGCAACGGCGCCAAAAGATAAGCTTAGGCATAAATAAGCCAAAAGACAATGGTTGCCAAAAAGTAGAAAAAGCTTAGCCAACTATCGGCGTTGATGCATCGGGGTATATAGATGGATGTTCTGCTCGATGCGTCAAGCCTGATGTAGAATAACTTTTGTCGCGGTTCGGTCATCCCTGTGTTTGCTCATCATGCAGCAGAACTTGGGTCGTATCGAGCAGGTCATGATGATATTGAACTTTTGGAGGTGTTTTTGCGGGTCGGTGACGCCAGTGTAGTTTGTTGGGAAGTAGAGCTTTTCGACATTTTGTAAAGGGACGTCAGTTATATTGGGTGTGAAAGGGGTTTGGCATGTCAGCTGTAAGATTTGATCCAGCTCGGGAGCTGATGATGTCGCATAGTGGATCTTCGAGCCCATGGCATCGATCATTTGGTGTAGGAGATCGATTACCAAAGTTAGGTTATCATCGGTTGGTGTTAGTGAGGGTTGACATTATCGGGAACGTGCAGGGGATGCCTCGTGCTGTCGCCTCCGAAGATCGATGGTTTGTGTTTCACCGAAGAGGTTCCGGTGGATGCTTGATCTGGTAAGACCCACAAGGTTGTGGTTGGGTGGAGTACTTCTGTCGTCGTCCTGAGCGTTGCTTATTGAAACAGGTGTTTTTGGTCACTAGATCAAATGCCATTTGTCTCAAATCAGTTGTAGAATAGAGATCAGGTATCAATCCAATTGTGGGAGATGAGATGCAAACAATGATGTAAGCTAAGCAAGATTGGAATTTGATTATGTGAGAACAAGTCTAACAACCTAATGGTGCAATGAAAGAAAAACATAAACTAAATGCAAGTGAACAAAACTAAACAATGAACTTAAAGCAATGACTAAACAAAAACTAAGCAAGAAGTGATTACTAAAGCAAGAACTAAGCAAGATGACTTTGAAGACAATTAATTAAAGGCAAGACTCAAGGTTCTAAGCAATTGTGGGATTGTGGTTTTCAAGAGTGACAAGGGGATTTCTTTTTAAGGCACTCAACAAGCATTAACAAGCAAGCAATTCTCAATCTAATGCTCCTAGTTTTACAATGGAAGTACTTCCCTTGTAGTTCCAACCCAACACTTTTTGCTAAGCAACAACCATGAAGGAAGAGGCCTCACAAATCACACACTAGTAATGTCTTGGCTTGAAAGAAGGTTTAGTTAAGGGTGGGGAACCCTAAATGGATCTTTTATAGAGTGGCAAAAGAGAATAAGAAGATCCAAATATTTTAAATTATCCATGACATCAACCACAAAAGCATAAGGCATGATAATTGCGTATTCAAATTAGGTTCCAGTTAAACAAATGTTGAAATCATTTCAAATCATGCTTCAGTCACAAACAAAGTTCACACAAATGAAATTTCCAAAAGTGGTTCAGCTTTATTTCTAGTTCAACATCAAATGCACCAAAGGATTAAAAACAAGGGCTTCATTTTCATAAATCACTAGCATTAACAAAGATGTACTATCATTGTCCCCAATTTAAACAAGCAAGCTAGTCCTATATGAATGCATGAAGTCAAAATCCTATAAGAATGCATGAAAATCAAACTCTTTTTGTGAAGCAATTTTTGAAAAAAATTCAATTAATTTTGGTTTTTTCTATGCCTTAGATGCTATGGAATCATGATGGATGGTTCCTATTCTATTATGTAAATGCAAATGCAAGCATCAGTCCATCAAACAACCTCCCCCACACTTAAATTACACAGTGCATGTGTAATAAAAATGCTAAGGAGAGTGTTCACAAACATCAAGCAAACAATCGCAATAAAAAAATGAGTGGTACTTACAATGGTTAGTGTGGTGTACCTTACTTCAGGTGGAGGAGTGGTGAGAGTCTGAACTCTCAATGGCATGGGAAGGTGAAGCTTCCTCCTCTGATGTAGTTTGCTGTCTTTCCTTTTCGCTTTGGAGCAGCTACATGAGATGAATGCCTGGCTGGTTGAGAAACTTGTGTCCTTGGCCGCTCGCTGATGTAAAATGAGTGTCTCTCTTGGACTGTCCTCTCTGGTGTGTCCTCAGACATGTCTTCCGCATCAGATCCTCCTCCTTCTGGCTCTGTTTGGACCGCATGATTAGATCTCTTGGCTGATGAAGATCCTCCCAACTTCTTCTTGAGCTTCCTCACCTTCTTCTTCAATGAGTCAACAGACTTCTTGCTTGCTTTGACCGTCTTCAGCAAACCTCTGATGGCTTTGTCCTGAAAGTGGTTCCACCTCTGAAGAAGCCTAATGTGCTCATGTGCAGCCTTTGAAGCTTCAGATATGCAGATCACACCATTGGGGTCAAATGCATAAGGGCGGCTATCATAGTCTTCACACTCATCTTCCTCCATCCCTTGATGCTGAACGTCTTGTTCATGATGCTGCTCTTCAATATCTTCTTCCAAATCTGAGTCTCTGATGGTGCTCATGTTCTTCACTTTGCTTTGCCTCATCAATGGTGGGTCAGTCCTTGGGTCATAAAACTCATCTTGTGTTGGCATAAAGCTCAACTCCAGCACCAAGCAAGATGGGAGTGATCACACCTCCAATGGCTATCTTTGGCTTCTTGTCTCTAGTGTTGAAAGCCCACTGCTGGCATGCTAGAAATTGATTCATTAGGATTGTCACAAGACTAACTCCTAATCGCTCTCCTTGGATCTTTCCATGTCTTGTTTCAACCATTATGTTCTCCAAGCTATTCACAAGCAACCCCCATCTCTTCTTCTTTGACCATACTTTGCTCTTTTCTGTAGAAGAATGTGCTGATGAGGACTCTATGATCATATCTGATAGCTGGATAGCGGATGCTAGCACTCTTCAGATGACCAGCTCTATATGCATCATTTGCTATTTCTTCCCATACATGCCCTAGCTCATCATGCTTGAAGCGCATGTTTTGTGCTCTTGAGCCTTGATCAAATCCAAAGATTTCTTCAAGCTGAGTGAACCCCATAGTGTACCATTCTCTGTTGGCTCTAAACTTGATGAATCCATTGCCAAAGTCTTCTTCTCCTTCATCATACTCTTCATCAAACTTGTAGAAGTAGACCTTGAAGCTTGCAAGGAACTCACAAGAAAGTTGTTTGTAAGTTGGATAACCAAGACTAGCAAATTTCTCCAATCCAATGTTTCTCAACAGCTCATCCACTTCAGTCTTGATTCCTAGCTCTCCCAATAGACCAGGATCAGCATATCTTGTAGGAGTGAAGTCCACTCTCCTCATCGCTCTCAAGTAGTCCTTCAGCTTTGGTGCTGCATCTTGGACTTGTTCTTCCTCAACAACTGGCTTTTTTCCCTCAGCTATGTTTCTTATAGCAACATTTGAGTCAGAAATCTCCTCATTTCCTCTGGTGTTCGACATAGTACCTGAAAATACAATGCTTGAAGCAAGAATTAGTATGGTGTTCTTTTAGAGCACTGTGCAGGAAATTAATTTTTAAAATTCAAGATGGCACTGGAATCTTCTAAAACAATTCACACTGATAACCAACAAGCAGAGTCGAATTTAGCAAAACGATTCAGCTCAAAAAGATAAATACAGCTAAAACTAAAATTTCCACAGTATCAAGCAGCGATTGCAATAATTTCAAGCATATGAAGCCAAAAACATCATTCTCTCTCCACCAAACTATGAAAATGCATCAGATTCACCATCACTAGTCTAATAAGAAACATTTCAATGTTCAATATGCTGGAAAAACAATAGCATGCCTAGATTTGGCCAGAGTCTAAACATAAAGTCAAACTAAGCACAAAAACAGCATTTTCAAACATTTCAACCACTAAATTTCAAAGAAGAGCAACAATGGATATGCAAATCAATACCATAATATGAATCATGCAAAACAACCTCAATAATAACTCTAATGCATTCCTACTTCATTTTGCAAAGATTAAACTCAAGAAACAAGGGATTGAAACAAAGTTTACCTTAGTTCTTAGAACCAAAAAGATGAAGTTCTAGAGAATGCAAGAGAGAAAGAAAAGATGATTGAAAAAGTATGTTTAGCTCGATATGGATGTGTGTGGAGAGAGAGAGATGAAGATTGCTAGTTTTAATGCAAGATGATAAGGAATATCTAGAAAAATCCAAAGATAATGCAAGAAAATCTAATTTAAATTTTAAAAATGCATGTGAGTGGGAAAGAAAAGATTCTTTTACTATACATCAAGGTCCACAAAAAGGTTTTACTCGATTTATCCACATAAAAATTTCAAAAAAATTCTTACACGGATCATATCGAGCAAAACACTTGATGTGGTACCTCGATGTGTACCATATCGGGGACGTCGGGTCCTGTGTCTCGGCGATGATGCTCTGCTGCTTTGGGGGTTCTGTGTTCTGGTCAGCTTCTCCTTCAGGACACCTCGCATTGAGCAGTCTCAGTAGATCTTCTGCTCGATGTTGTTGCTTGGTGTAGGGAGACACTTCGGCTAGCATTATCCTTCTCGTGGGTAATGCATGGCACCGTCTGTATGCTAGTTTCTGGCTTGGCCATTGTGCATCGAGCAAACATGTTGGTGTTTTGCTCGATGCTACACCTCGATGTGGAACATCTCGTACATGGTTGCTGTTCTCCTCGGTGGTTGTCGTACCAGACACTGTCTTGCATCCTGCTGGCTGTTAGCACCTATATCGAGCAGAACCTTGGATGTTCTGCTCGATGCAACTCCTCGGTGTAACTCCATCGAGCAACATGGTTGATGTACGGTTATAGCTTCTCGATGTACGGACTGGTGATCACATCGAGCAGGGCTTTTGGTGTTCTGCTCGATGCAACACCTCGATGTGATCTCCATCGTGCGTTTTGATCGATGTACGGTCCACTCTCCTCGGTGTACGGACTCGGGCTTCAGGAGCGATCACATGGAGCAGGGCTTTTGGTGTTCTGCTTGATGCTACACCTCGATGTGATCTCCATCGTGCAATCTGCTCGGTGTACGGACTGCTCCTTCCCCGAGATAAGCTGTTCGAGCATCATTGACTGGTGTTTTGCTCGATATGGCACCTCGATATGAAAACAGAGTCTTCTTTCCTTGGCCTTTAAACCATTCTACACATCCATAGACCTGATTTTTTACTTCTGAAACACTAAATAAAGACATCAAAAATAAAAGAAAACATATATTTACAAGGATAGTCATGGGATTACCTCCCAAGTGTGCTTGTTTTAAGTCACTAAGCTTGACTTTGATGGTTTGAGGACCAGTGAGAAGAGATTGATGGAGCTGGTGCTCCTTCCTCTTTCTTCTGGTAAACCCAAGTGCCTACTGACATCAGTCTCTTCTTCTCACGAGCTGTCTTCCTGTTTCTCGTCTTCTTGACACTTGGTGTGAGTTGGTGATCAAGCTTTCATCCTCTTTCAAATCATCTTCAAGCTTCAACTCAGTGTTAAGCTTCTGTTATGCCTCATTAGGGAGAGTGTCTCTCATCAACATACTCATTGTGAAGCTCATAGCATGCTCCACACGCTTTGGAAGTTGTTGTTGCTCACTCTCTTCTTCATTGATTGTTCCACAAAAAGCTATGGAAGGAGAGACAATCTTGTAGACTTTGAACTCATCAACATTCTTCAAAATCACAGAGCCTCTCTTGAAGTCTACTTGAGCACCTGCTGTTTCCAAGAACGGTGTTCCTAGAAGAAGTGGCACCTCTCTTGAATATATCTTCTCGATAACCATAAAATCGGTTGGCACCAAGCAATTCCCAATCTTCAAAGGGAAATCCTTTACCATGCCCAAGGGTCTTGTTGAGGTGTTATCCACAAAGTGACAGAGGCTTTGCAGGGCTTCAACTCCTTGATTCCAAAGGTTTGGCTTAAGTGGAGAGACATGACATTCACTATTCAACCTGAATCACACAAGGCTCCAACATTGTCTAGCATCTCTAGCTCGCAAGTGATGAGAAACTTTCCTGGATTAGGAAGCTTTGTCAATGTCTTCAGCTCCTTGCTTCTCTTTAGATTAGCCCCCACATTCTCTAGAATTGGCTCCACTACTTCCAGCTTGTCAAAGACTTCTTTGAGGAACCTGATTTGATCCTTCACTTCAAACAAAGTGGTGCCATGAGGAAGCTTTATTCCAGCGTCTTGTATGTCTTTCCTGAACTTTGAATAGACTGCCATTTGAGCCTTTGTAAAGTGCATCGTGGGGTAAGGGATTGGTGGTTTATAAGCTTGAATTTTAGGAGATTTACCCTTCTCATTGCTGCTTGAGGAGCTTCCCACTTGGCGGTCATACAACTCCTTGAAGTCTTCAGGACTTTCTCTAGCCAAGACCATCAAAGCGTGGTATATCTCTACAAGCTCTTTATCGGCTTCACTGAGCTCTGGTTTGGCTTCTTCTTCTGGAGCAACTAAGGCTTTCTCAGCCTCTTCTTTCTTAGCAGCTTCTTGTGCGGCTCTTTCTTGCTCTTCTTCTCTGTTCAAGCTGTCATCTAGTCCTTGGAGGAACTTCTCTATAATGTCCGCAGCTTCTTGATCATCAATGTTGACGTTGATTACATTCCCCCCACACTCAGCCTTTAACATGTCCACATGTAACAGCATCTCTTGAATCATAATGCCAAGCTCTTCCAATAAAGCATCTTCATCATCAAACTCTTCATCCTCTTCAGCAAGCAAGTGGCAGAATTCCTTAGGATTGGCTTCACTCTTTCCTGGTAGCTGATTCTGAGGTTTTGAAGATGAATCACCTTTGCTTTCTAGAGACTTGATTTTTTGGTTCAGAGCATCTAACTTGCCATTCAGGTCACAAGTAGTGGCGTCTATTTTGTTATGCACTACAGCAAATTTCTTGTGCAGCTCTATAGTGATGTTGGCTTGACCAGTCAACAACTGTTGCATCATCTGCTTCAAATCAACATCTTGAGTGCTGGAAGAGGTTTGTGTATTTCCAAAACCTGGTGGGATAAAAGCTGGTCTTGGCTGAAAGTTAACTTGTTGAAAACCGCCCTGAAATGGTGGTCTTGAAGCAAAGTTGTTCTGCTGGTTGAAAGGAACGAAAGGCTTGGTTCCTTTGTTTTGTTGAGCAGCTTGTGATGGATAGACTTGATCCTGAGGGTTAGCCACGTTGGTGCTTCTATAAGAGAAGTTGGGATGGTTCTTGTAGTTGTTAAAACCGCCTCCTTGTTGATTCATGTAAAAGGCTTCTTCTTCAACAATTGTCCCATCTTCCTCTTGTGTAGCAACACTATCACCAACAAAACTGACATTCTTGAAAGACACACTCAGCAGCTTGTCTAACTTGTCATTCAAAGCTTTAATCTCCTTATTTGTTGTGCTCTCACCTTCAGTGCTTACAACTGCTCTAGATGTTCTGTCATATTCTTCAACATAGTTGCCATCAAAAAGCGCCAAGTTCTCCACAAGAGCTAGACCATCTACAACAGTATTGCCCATGAAATTTCCATTGGAAGCTGTGTCCAAGAGCATCCTATACTTTGGCGTCACTCCTCTATACAAAGTAGACAGCAAGCTTTCATTTGTGAAGCCATGGTGTAGGCACTGCAAAGTATAAGACTTGAACCGCTCCCATGCTTCAACAAATGTCTCATTCCCATGCTGAGTAAAGCTGCTTATAGTGTTCCTGAGCTTTGCTGTTCTTGTTGAGCTGAAGAATTTGTTGAGGAATGATGTCTTGCACTCATTCCATGTAGAGATTGAACCTTGTGGAAGTGTCTTCTCCCACTGATGTGCTTTGTCACCTAAACTGAAAGGGAACAAGCGCAGCTTCAATGCATCTTCAGAGACTCCTTGAATCTTGGTCATACAACACACCTTATCAAACTGGTCAAGATGATCCAAAGGGTCTTCATTGGGCAGGACATGGAATCTGTTTTCTTGCACCATGATGATCAACCCAAGCTTGATCTCGAAGTGGTTTTGATGTACAGCTGGAGCGTGAATGCCATTCCTGTTGTGGTGAGTATCAGGCGCATCACCAGCTCCTATTGGTCTTGCAGTTCTAGGTGCGTGAACTGGTGCTTGCAATCCCTGAACTCCAGCCGCTTGGTTCAAAGCTTCTTATGCTTCATCTATGTGTGCTGCAGCTTGTTGTAGTGGTGATTGTCCAACAACACCAACATATGGTAACTGAGCTTCTTGCTCTGCCATCCTTTGTCCTTCTATCTCTTGAACTCTCTGTCTAACAAAAAAGCAAAACCTAAATGCAAGTGAACAAAACTAAACAATGAACTTAAAGCAATGATTAAACAAGAACTAAGCAAGAAGTGATTACTAAAGCAAGAACTAAGTAAGATGACTTTGAAGACAATTAATTAAAGGCAAGACTCAAGGTTCTAAGCAATTGTGGGATTGTGGTTTTCAAGAGTGACAAGGGGATTTCTTTTTAAGGCACTCAACAAGCATTAACAAGCAAGCAATTCTCAATGTTATGCTCCTAGACAAGGTATATAAAGGGAACCACTTGGCGTCAATAAGCAATTCATATTCAACAAGATTGAAGTGTCAGACATACTTGTGATGGCGTATTCTTCAACCATGAGCATAAAGATCAGAACCATTCTAGCCTAAGAGATGCACCAATCAAGCAACTACTCTCTCACCCAAGCAAGAATTCAGATCAACTTATTAATCTTGTGAACCAATAAGGACCTAAGAAATTATACACCAATCAAGATTATGGATTTAAGCACAGACTTGCAACATCCTAACAGAGCTAAGCGACGAACAAGAATGAAGCAAAGGCAAGATCTTTCAATGCATACTATCTAACCATCAAGCCAAGAATCTCAAAACCAGCGGTTCTAACCCTAAGCGAATTATCTAGCAAGGTGAACTATCACTTTGTTGTCACTGAACAAAGGAAACATAGACCAAGCTAGACTATCAAGCCAAATCAGTGAACCATGCTTAGAGAAGAGATATCAAGACATCAAGTGAACCATATGCATCTATCAAACCATATTCAATCAAAAGGAGCAAGCTTTATCAACATTAATCACTTTGCAAGAGAAGGAGATAACAGAGAACCATTAAACAAGCCTAATCACCCGTTAATCACATCTTACACTTTCCCTACTTAGAACCCTTAATCTAAGGTAGACTACTCACTAATCATGCTTAATCCCATTGGTTTGGAGTTAAACATAACTAGATGAGGTTAAAAATGCAAAGATGATAAAATTAAACTACCAAGATGCAAGAAATAAGGATTAAAGACAAGATTAAACCATAAATATGCAAACTTTATTAAAGATGAAGATCCTTAAGGCAAATCGCCCTTTAAGGTTTAGAGAGTGTTTTTGAGAAAGCTAAACTTAGATAAATAGAACTTGATAAAGATAGTGTTTTGTGGCTTTCCTTTTATAGTAGGGAGCCAAGAGAAGCATAAAAACCCTAAAAAAATAAGATAAGGTTAACAAAAGTCAAATGGTCAACGCGGATGAGTTGCATCGAGGTCGTACGGTCGATGTTCTGCTCGATATGCGACCTCGATAGGATCTATGAGGAGAGGACATAAGCTTTTCATGACAAGGGGATAAGACCCAAAGACTTTAAGGCTGTAGATCAGGTGATGTTGTTCAAGTAAAGGCTGAAGTTGTTTCTTGGAAAGCTGAAGTCAAGGTGGTTAGGACCATTCAAGATCAAGGAGGTGTTGCCATATGGAGCTGTAACTTTGTTTGACAAGGATGGAGGAGACTTCACAGTGAATGGGCACAGGCTGAAGTCATACATGGCAAGTGAGTCCCTTGGAGATTATGTAGACATCAACCTTGAAGATCCTCCACAAGAGTGATCAACCAAGGAAAGTCAAGCTAAGGACGTTAAACAAGCACACTTGGGAGGTATTCCCATGTTATCTTTGTACATATTATTGCATTTTATGTTTGTGTTTGTGTTTTTCTTTTGATCCTAGGAGCAAGTGGAGTTTTAGGAAAGTGGATAGCTGAATTGGTGCATGTCCTATCCAGCATCGATCAGGAGCATCGAGCAGTGGAGATCGATGTCAACTGAGCAGGACAACATCAGACACTTACATCGATCATGAGTGATTGATGTAATCAACCAACAACGGTCAATAACATCGATCAAGGGTTGACCAATGTGGATCACATCGATCACTCACATCGATCAGGAGTGATCGATGTAAACTAACCGAGAGTTTGGGGATCTACATCTAGCAGCAGCATCGATCAAGGCTTGCTCGATGTGCCTACATCGATCACCAGCATCGATCATGGGTGATCGATGTAAATGGGCAGGAGTTTTTGAAGATTACATTGATCAGCAGCATCGATCATGGCTGGCCGATGTGAAGGGGACCAGAAAACCAAATCCAACATTGATCATAGGTGATCGATGTGAACCTCCTCTCTGCCAAAACCTCTTTTATGCTACACAACTCCACTCCTTTCTTTATTAATCCTTTTGTATTCATTCTGAGTATCCCTTATCACCCTCGTTCAGGCTTCTATCACACATATGACTATGTAATCTAAGTGTGCGGGAGGATATTGCATTTGACATTGTGCTTTATTTTCTTATTTTCTCTTTTGCATACTTGAGTCTCATACATCCATGCATTCATCTATATGCACTGAAAATCCATAAAATTTTCAAACTTTTGGAACCAAAAAGATCATTTAGTTGCATTTGCATAACTAAGATTGAGTCTAGATGCATTTCATATAGGTTTGCATACAGTTGCATAGGGAGTAGATGATAAACACTTGTCAAGATGTTAATGTTTGAGTTGTTTTCAATGCTTTGGTTGTCTGTTGTTTGATTGCATTGTAGTGAGTTTGAAGTTAAGTCTGCACTATATCTTGACTATTTGCATTGATATTCGTGTCTTATGTTGAAGCTTGCTTTGATTTGATGCCATCTCTGTTTATTAGAACCAAAATCTTGACATTTAATTATCATGTTTATGCGTTGAGAGTGATCACATGGCTACCCATATACATACTTAGGTTATCTTCTTCCCTTCTTACCACTCTTGTTAACCCAAGTAGCTGATCCTCATCATTATGGGACAGTTAACCACACCCTAACACAATCCTTCTTTCTGAACTTAAACACTATTGTGAGAGTTGTGAGGCCTTGCATTGCATTATTTTCGATTATATCTTGGCAAAAAGTGTTAGGAATAAGGCTGGCAAGGAGAAGCTCTCTTGTAGACACCAATTTTCATCTTGAGCTTGGTCCTAGATTAGGAGTTTGGGAAAGGATAGTATAAGTGGTTTGAGTTTTATTGTTTATATTCTTTGAAAGAAGAATAAGAAGTAAAGGGATAGTGGCATGGGGAAACATGTTAAGTTTGTGGTTAAGCATAAGGAAGAAAAAGCTTTAAGTGTTAAAGAAAAAGAAGGTGCCAACAACAACAACAAGGCTTACAAAGGTCATCCCACAAGGAGAATTCAGACCAAGCAGTCCACCAAAGGTGAAGAAAAATGGCGCCAATTATACAACAAAGAAGAGCAAGTAACCACACAAGCAAAAGGATAAGGATATTCCCCCAAACATGAAGGAAGAAGAGATCAAGTGCTTTGGGAAAGGGTAGATCTAGGGGTTTCACTTTGGGGTTTAGAAGATAATAGGTTCATCTTGGGGAAAAAAATGGTAGAAGAGAGCTTTTACTTGCATGCATAGGTGTGCTTTTACCTTTAGCATTTTGCCTAAGATATAGCCATTTCATAGAGTGATCTCTTATGTCTTTGAACCTTTATCTGAATGAGATCATTTTAATCTCATGGCCATGTCCCTTTTAACCAAATGTGCTCACTTGACTTGCATAGACTTGATCCATTGGTTACAATTAATGAATGTTAAAGAGTTGGCTGATTTGAATGCTTGTGTAAGGTAAGCTATAGTGCATTGTTTGCTATGATAGGTATGGCTAAAGCTTTTGAAGTAGAACAATCTCTTTGCATCTTAGAACCTATAACTTGAGCATTGATTCAATTTTTCCATTGGCATCTTTAGTTTTGAGCTCCAACTTTCAAACCTCACTCTCCCATTTATTCTTATTTGCTGGAGGATAAGCAAAATGCAAGTGTGGGGGTGTTGATATCTTTCATAATTGCATCATATAAGCTTGCATTTAGTTCATGTTTTTGCATGTTTTCCTTTGCTTTTGTCCCATTCTTCCTTGTTTTTTTTAGACTTAGCTTGCATTTAGGTTGTAGTTTGCATTTCTCTTGCATAAGGGATGTTTCTAGGTACTTAAGGAGCCATTTAAGACAAAGAGGAAGTGTGGGAGTGATCAAAGGAGTTCCCCCAATCAGAGAAGCAAGAGGAGTCAAGAAAATGGAAACTTGGCCTAGCATCAATCAAGGCACAAACCGCATCGAACGGGAGTGATCGATATAAAGCAGCAGAAAGAAACAGAGTTCACATCGATCACTCACATCGGTCAAGACTGATCGATGTCAAGCCACAGGACACCTGCATCGATCACCAGCATCGACCAAGACTGATCGATGTAAACGAGCAGGAGCTACAAGACCTTAGCATCGATCAAGCACATCGATCATCAACTGACCGATGTCGAGAACCAGAGGAGCGCATCAACCAGCTACATCGAGCAAGCCTGATCGGTGTCCTTCACATCGATCACCCACGTCGACCGTGGATGATCGATGTTGACCCAGATTGAAGACAACTTATTTGCAATTTTGCCACTCTGCTTAGACACCTATAAATACTTAAAATCCCTAATTTTTGTGATTGTCTTTTTATCCAGCAGTTCTTTCCTCTTTTGTTTTTGTTTTGATCTTATAGTTTGAATCTTTGTTCCATTTCAATATAAGTTTACATTTATCTTCTTCTTTAATCTCTCTAATCATCATTAGCTATCCTTTTCTCTTTGGATTGATGGTTGTGATGGTGATTAGTGAGTAGTGACTTAGGGATTTGAGATGGGTTAGGTTTAGGAAATCTGATGCTTGATCTATGATTGCTTAGTGGTAATTTTTTCATTTCCTTTCTTTATTGCTGTGTTTAATGCCTGATTAGCCTTAGCTAAGTTGATTAGGATCTTAGGCTCAT
The DNA here is from genome assembly GCA_911865555.2 of Thlaspi arvense. Classification (NCBI taxonomy): domain Eukaryota; kingdom Viridiplantae; phylum Streptophyta; class Magnoliopsida; order Brassicales; family Brassicaceae; genus Thlaspi; species Thlaspi arvense. The sequence goes on along the minus strand of OU466859.2, from coordinate 26,862,623 downwards.
TTTATGCTCATCAAGTGTTTGATGAAATGCCTGATCTGCTTTGCAATAGATTTGCTTGTCTTGGCTCAGGAGATTGACTGTTTATGGAGTGATTTGGTAATATAGGATTGATAGATTGTCTTAATGCTTGTTGTTTATCATTTCACTAATGAGAATTAGTTCTTGACTTGGTAATTAACAAAGATATTTTAGTGCCAAGAGATTGGATTAGTCAAATAAATGAATTATATGCATAAGGAATAGCATTGTTTGAGTTTGTAATCATCATAGGTTGAGTTGAGAGTTCCCTAGCACCAATTACCCCATCTCAAGCCTTATCCTTCCTCTTTTTTTAGTTCATTTCGAATTTGCTCTGTTTTTACTTGTGTTCTAGTTGATTTGGTTGCTGTTTACTCTTTGTTTGGTGTTTGCTTCATTTCTGTTTGATCCTTTAGGTTGCTAGACATCTAAACTCTCTAAATATCTACTTGAATTAGGAAATCTACTGCATTCCTGCTGTTTCAATCTTCCCCTTTTGGATTGACATAAAACCCTTACTACAATGACTAGTACAAAGGGTGATTGAAAAAGAGATTCAAAACTCTTGTACTACAGTACAATCCAAACTTTGCCAATGCTGTCTGACTCAAGAGGACATGATGTGTTTCTATGGGGAACTGAAAATCACAGAAGGCCGGTGTTTTCAACAAAAACAACTTGGGATATTATTAGACCAAGAGAGGAAGTGAAAGACTGGGTCAAAGCGGTATAGTTCAATGGTATGGTCCCAACACATGCTTTTAGCTTCTAGGTTGCTAACTTGGATAGGCTTCCGGTCAACGTTCGGCTTGCTTGATGGGGTATGAATGTGAATCTGGCATGTACTCTTTATTCCATGCACGATGAAAACAAACAAAGAGCATCTCTTCATTCACTGTGACTTCTCTACCGAAGTCTGGTCTCTTGTCCTAAGATGCCTTGGCTCTCACTCCCACCAGTTTCAATCTTGGCAAGGTCTGATCCAGTTGCTGCTCTCCCGTAACAGCAATGGAAATGCTATGCTCCTCAAAATGTTGGAATGTTGGTATGCCAAGCGACAATCTACTTCATCTGACTAGAGAGAAATAATAGATTGCACAACAACACCTTTTTGCCACCGGCAACTCTATTCAATCAAATTGACAGGACTATCTGCGACACTCTCCTCTCTATAAGGCATCGTAAAGGCTGCTCCCAGCTCACTTGGTTTGCATATAGCTAAACCTAGTCTAGTTCTAGTTCTAGTTCATCTATGTCACTTCTCAGTGATTTTTCCACTTTTGTTTTGGCCATAGAAGCTTTCGGCTATTGAAGATATTGTAATTATACTTTGCCTTTGGTAATCTAATTTACATTTTATCAAAAAAAAAAAAAAAACATTACAGAAGCTTGGAACTTGGAACGCTGGCTAGGTAGTTCTGTTTGATCTGCATGAAATGCCTTCCTCTTAGTTACTTTCGCTGCAGTTAGTTAACTAACATGCATTAGAGAGCAAAGTATATAATATACTACATTGTATGTGTAGTATAGTCAAACCTAATATTTATGTAGTAACATAGAATACACAAGGAGCAGGGGTAAACGAAATTTAGTTGAAGAGCACCATTTTTTTAGGGAAAGGTTTAGAAGGCTCAACCAGAGGGAATACAACTCCTACAAAAATAATGAAAGAGTTTCAAAACTACACCAATTCGTTCAACTATTCAAGCACCAGCCGAAGTAGAGAGAAAGAAAGTTCATACTTTTGATTCAGTTAGATGTTGTTTTCATCTTTAACCAATTCAAAGTTCTTCCATAATGAAAGAGTTTCAAAACATACAAATCCATGCACTTATAATCTCCACCAGTTCGTTCAACTATTCAAGCACCAGTTAAATAAGAAATCAATCAAGATCTGAGTTCACATATGTATATAAGTTAACTAAGAAATCGGTATACAGTACTATAATCAGATCATGATGCTTTACTCTTACGTAAAACTTCACATCGTGAGTTCAAATCATCAAATTTGATTTGAAAGCCATCGTCATGGTCGGAGTAATTTTGTGAATTATTTTTTTTGCCATCAAAGATATTCTTTTATTATCTAACCGTTTGGAAACATAAGTCTGGAGAAAGAGTATTTTAACTCAAGAGAAACAAAACAAACTAGCATCAATTCCTTAATGTGAAAGGAAAAAACGATGCTACGAGTCGGAGATTCTATACCCCTCATCTAGTGGCTTCTCTTTGCAATCTGTCATGCAGCCACACCGGCCCACCCATAGCTAAGTACGAGTGGAAGCGCCCTTCTCATGTGACGCTCCTTGCAATTTCTGGATAATAGATTTGCAGATTGTGCTTCCAACTCGAACTCACATCTCCTGGACTCAGTGCATAGATGTCGACAAAGGTTGTGAATTTGATGTTTAGAAAAGTGAAATAATTTTGTGAGAGAAGTTGTCAGATAAGGGCTTAATCGTAATCTTTAGAGTAATACTCATTTGAGTTATTGTTATTATTTTTACTAGATGAGTATACGTGCGATGCGCGGATTTTTGTTTCAAAATATAATTTGTTAAATATTTTAGTTATAATTTATTTTATTGTATATTTTTTTATGAATAATGATAATATTTTTTGGCTTTGATTTCTAATCGTTCTATTATTTTAACCTCGTGATGCAACCTCTTTTGACTCTAGTTTACAAATATGTTATAATTACAGAAATATATTATTACATATTTTGACTATAATAAAAAGAATACTTATCAATTATTACATATTTAATTATTTAATAAGAAACTTAAATTTTTAATAAATATTTATTATATATGAATGTTTCATAAAATATTGTGTATTTGAATAAATATATAATACATATATATATTTTTTTTTTTGTCGATAATAATTATGTATGTGATAAATATTTTATCATCAGAAAATGTAGATTATGTTATGCGTTTATAAAGTATATACAAATTTAATTAGCATGTAATTAAAAGTTAAATAATTAATTAATCTAATTCTGATTGCATTAAAATAATATATTATTAATTATAAAATTTAAAATGACAGGTGTCACTCTCTCCAATGCTGATGTGGCACTCAATTGGAGAGAGTTAGCCATCTTTTATATAATAGATTAGGAATAGGACCCGTTTCGCAGGATTAATCTGCGGTATATTAAAAATTAAACAAAAATTTATTTGAAAGATTTATAAGTAAAATAGCAATATAAATAGTTTTGAAAAGACACCGATAACAATTGTGATGAAAAAATACAACCATTTTTAATGAAATGATGTAATCATTTATAATGAAAAGACGCAACCATAAAATTTGAAACGATACAACTTTTTAATGTGCAAGTGGCATTTATTCAGATTGTTATTATAGATTGATTGTTTTTTGTGTGGTTTGAATAATATAAATAATTTGAAATAACACAAATTATCTGTGATAAAAAAATGCAACCATTAATAATGAAAAATACAACTATTTATAATGAATAGATACAACCATTTATATTATAAGATATAACCACAAATTTTGAAACCACACAACTTATCAAACTGCAAATAGTTTATTAAAACACAACTTTTGAATTATTAGATTCTATTTCATAGAAAAGAATATTGACATAATTTTTTTTATTATTTCATAGTTTATTATAATAAACCCACTATAGTAAGAACGTAGAAGTTAGATCTAAATGATTTTTTTCTGTGGATTTGAGCAATATGAATAGTTTTGAAAAAATACAAATAACAATTATGATGAAAAAATGAAATATTTATAATGAAAAAATACAATTATTTATAATGAAAAAACGCAATCACAAATTTTGAAACGACACGGTTTTTTAAAATGTAAGTGTCATATATCATATTATTAATTGGCAAGCAAGTTGGCTTATGGTTGAGAGTTATGATGGTTGATTACTTTTTACCTCTTATGTGAATTTACTTTAATTATCATTAATGAAATTAGCAAATTAATATAATCAAATTTTTAATTGATTTTCATTTTTTTTTAAATCTAAATTTCCAAATTCGACTTTATATCATAAAAATACTCAGTTTACTAAAAAAAAGTAACCTACTAATATTTTGACTAACCTAATTGATTTATGCAACCACAAGTAAAATCCTAAATCATTTAAACCATTTTAAAACTATATATATATATATATATATATTTACGATTGTTAAGTTGATATGACATAAAAATCCTTTGGTTTTAGTCGTTTTGGATTGCTATGTTTTTTTAGGCAAATTTTAAATTTCATTAATCTTAATCTACCAACTTATATAAAAAAAAAAAGAGAATTACTTATCATGTTTGATGAATGCAACAAAAGAATAAAGCATACATATAAGTTTTTATCGGATAATATAAAAGATATTAGAAAATAAGATATAAATAATATATTTTGCTTTGTCACAAAAAAAATATATTCATAATAATTGTATTTTTTAAATATATTAAGTTTGGTTTCAAATCATTATAAAATCTAAATTTTTATTTATAATTAAACTAATATTTTACTTTTTAAAAATTTAATTGAACTCCGCACCTTGTGTGCGGAGAAACACCTAGTTTGAATTGTTATTATATATAGATTTATTAATGAGAAAATTACACTGGCAGACACTTTCTCATCTTTTGTTCACACACGTGGACATTTTCTGCTGGCGACACACTTTCTTCTGCTAAAAAGACTGAATCACCCCTCTTCACATTTAGCTTATTCAGTAACAAAGTCGCTCTCTTTTTACATCTCTCTGTAAAAACCTTTCCCCCATTCCAACTTTTGAGTTTTCCGATCGAAACCCTAGTTATCACCACCGCCTCTCCAAAAAAGCCACTCGACCATAACCACTCGTTCGCCGATTCTAACCACACTTGCATATCTGGATTGCTCTGATATCTGGATTGCCCTGACAGCAACGACGTCGAAAAAAGAACATCTAAATGGAAGGTACATCTCACCAACCGATCTCCAATTTTGTACTCTCCGCTCCGCATAAAACTCTGTTTGAAGTCGCCACTCCACCAAACCCACTAACCTGCTTCGTTTTGGATGTCTGTCAGAATTTTGAATCCAATATTGTTCTTCCGTTAGTTTTTTTTTCAGATCCATATATGATTATCCATTTTTATCGGTTTTCTCAGTTTACCTCATTTAGACCTTCATTTAACGGAAAAAATATCCAAGATCTACTATCCACTTCCTACAATTTCATTCATCCATCGTAATATATCTATCCATAAGTGTATTTCCATTCCCAAGTGTCCATCCACTTATTTTATTTTTTGCCCTTTATACGATGCTTTTAATTCCAATGTCGCATCTTCAACTCCTGTCCACATGACCATATCCACGACATAGTTTCCACATCACAAATAGCCCGCACATAATAGTTGTTGGGTTTTAAGTACTCTAATGCGTGTTGTGTTTTTGCCTTTTCAGGTGCCGCCGACATGGATATCCCGCATGATATCAACTTACCCTCTCGCCTGTTTGCTACGGATAGATTCCCGAACGCCCGTCTCAACATCTACTCGAAACCCGACACACTGAAAGTCATACAACATGTGCTAAAAGAATTCCGACGAGTGGAACGTTATCAGGACCTCCTGTTTTTCCCCCTTATTTGACATCCCCGCCGCGAGGTGTCCTGTATCCGGAAAACTCCTTCACGCCTTATGTTCGAGACAGCCTCTTTCGAACAAAAAATATGAGCTTTGGTTTGCATTCGGTGGTCATCCTTTCAGGTTCTCTCTGTCCGAATTCCGGGCCATCACAGGGCTACCATGTGGAGAATTCCCTGAAGGATACTTTCCTGATTTCACTGCCGACCCCAATTTCAAGGCAGACGAAGCTTGGTGAGCTATAATTCAGGGAGACGAGCATACTACATGTGGTGATCTCACAGACCTGCTACTTAGGGACGAAGAGATGACCAGGAAGTGAAGACTACAGCTAGCTCTCATCCTCATTGTCGACGGCGTCCTTATAGCAAACTTACAGGTGCACAGACCTACTCCTAGGTACGTTCAGCAGGTAGAGGACAACGACGCTTTCTTTAAATTCCCTTGGGGTCGTGAGTCATTCATTCGAACCATCAGCACGATGATGCCCGCGTATTCAAACCCCGCAAGACGTAATGAAGCAGTTGCTTATTTCCGTCACCAACTAAGCGGCGGCTCAATGCACCTTTGCGGGTTCCCACTCGCTGTTCAGCTTCTGGCATTCAGGCAAATTTCGGCCTTACTGGCAAAGCTAAAACACACTGCTGAGCTTCCCACACTACTCGATATATCTGGTGTCGACATCCCTACTCATGGTTCAGTCTCTTTGGCCGATGTCCACGATGCTGAGTTCTCAACAAGCGTAAGTCTATACACATTCTCGAATGTGTTGTTGTACATACCTGGATCATCCATTTCAAATTCCCACAATTATTTCTGCTTTGTCATCTCACATATGTACATCGGTGTCCATCCACTCTTCCTCCTTGTACTTATCGACTAACGAATTACACTTTCTGTTGTGGCCTAACCAAACCCACTCTCTTCCATTTTCAGCTCATTGTATGTCCTACATTAGACACACACGATGGCCTGGACGATGAAACGCTAGAGTGGGAGGACGAGTCCGGCGATAGAAAAATCTCTTACCTCTACGCCAACTTAAAGATGGTCGTCGTTTCCAGAAGACGGATTGGCCAGGAGGTGACGACTCATTCCCACTTATCACCCGCAGCCAAAGGCCGGACAAAGTCCTTCACATCAAACACGTCCTGAACAGGCGCAAGGGCCACAAAAACAATCTCAATATCAAAGATATTCCATCATCATCAAAGAATACTAACGCTCGCCGCACAAGAAAGAAGAGTGTCGTCCTTAATGCGACTAAAACCTCTCCCAATGAACAGTCTAACGACTCTTTCGCCCACCAACTGCAACAACTTACTCAGCAACTTCACGTGCTTACGGAGAAGCCCAATAATCTAGAACAGATGTTCATGACAATGACCAGGTCTTCAAAACACAATCTGCGAAATTTATCATCAATCCAACTCCGACAATCCCGGAAGAAGAAAGCATCCTCATCTCAACTCCCAACCGGAGCGGTACCCACACACACTTCTCCACCAACACCTCCAGCTATTCGTCTCAATCCTTCTTAACGGACACCCCCGGCTACCACTTCCGCTCTGCCAATTTCCCCAGAGGTTAGTATTTCTTTATTTATACTATTTTACCTGAAATTAACCGACCCCATCTCCCTTATATTTTTCCTGCAGTACACTTTGCACCGCCCTTCGCCACCGGCTAAAACAAACTTTGTAAGCTTTCAATCCAAAATTTTAACCATCGTATACAAAATCTGATATGCGCTTACATTTTTCTTCGACATGTACACAGTCACCGTTAATCAGCCAATACGGCGTTGAGCGGCACAACAACCAGGTTCGCCACCAAACCAACACTCCTACTTCATTTTAAATACGTCGACACAATACTAACTTATAGGTCCACACAGGGTGCTGATGCTAGGGATGATGTACATCCATCCACCCCAACTGATGTACAAGCATCGTTCCACAAATCGCCATCCAGGATCAAGGTAATACTACAGCCAATTCACCATCTTAGACAAAACCATGCCATTATAACATGCCACCCGCAGGCCGCGTCTATATATAGAGAAAATTACACTGGCAGACACTTTCTCATCTTTTGTTCACACACGTGGACATTTTCTGCTGGCGACACACTTTCTTCTGTTAAAAAGACTGAATCACCCCTCTTCACATTTAACCTATTCAGTAACAAAGCCGCTCTCTTTTTACATCTCTTTGTAAAAACCTTTCCCCCATTCCGACTTTTGAGTTTTCCGATCGAAATCCTAGTTATCACCACCGCCTCTCCAAAAAAGCCACTCGACCATAACCACTCTTTTGCCGATTCAAACTACACTTACATATCTAGATTGCTCTGATATCTGGATTGCTCTGATAGCAACGACGTCGAAAAAAGAACATCTAAATGGAAGGTACATCTCACCAACCGATCTCCAATTTTGTACTCTCCGCTCCGCATAAAACTCTGTTTGAAGTCGCCACTCCACCAAACCCACTAACCTGCTTCGTTTTGGATGTCCGTCAGAATTTTGAATCCAATATTGTTCTTCCGCCAGTTTTTTTTTAGATTCATATATGTTTATCCATTTTTATCGGTTTTCTCAGTTTACCTCATTTAGACCTTTTTTAACGGAAAAAATATCCAAGATCTACTATCCATTTCCTACAATTTCATTCATCCATCGTAATATATATATCCATAAGTGTATTTCCATTCCCAAGTGTCCATCCACTTATTTTATTTTTTGCCATTTATACGATGCTTTTCATTCCAATGTCGCATCTTCGACTCTTGTCCACATGACCATATCCACGATATAGTTTACACATCACAAATAGCCCGCACATAATAGTTGTTGGGTTTTCAGTACTCTAATGCGTGTTGTGTTTTTGCCTTTTCAGGTGCCGCCAACATGGATATCCTGCATGATATCAACTTACCCTCTCGCCTGTTTGCTACGGATAGATTCTCGAACGCCTGTCTCAACATCTACTCGAAACCCGACACACTGAAAGTCATACAACATGTGTTAAAGGATTCCGACGAGTGGAACGTTATCAGGACATCCTGTTTTGCCCCTTTATTTGACATCCCCGCCGCGAGGTGTCCTATATCCGGAAAACTCCTTCACGCCTTATATTCGAGACAGCTTATGTAGAACAAAAAATACGAGCTTTGGTTTGCATTCGGTGGTCAGCCTTTCAGGTTTTCTCTGTCCGAATTCCGGGCCATCACAGGGCTACCATGTGGAGAATTCCCCGAAGGGTACTTTCCTGATTTCACTCCCAACCCCAACTTCAAGGCAGACGAAGCTTGGAGAGCTATAATTCAGGGAGACGAGCATACTACATGTGGTGATCTCACAGACCTGCTACTTAGGGACGAAGAGATGCCCAGGAAGCGAAGACTACAGCTAGCTCTCATCCTCATTGTCGACTGCGTCCTTATAAAAAACTAACAGGTGCACAGACCTACTCCTAGGTACGTTCGGTAGGTAGAGGACATCGACGCTTTCTTTAAATTCCCTTGGGGTCGTGAGTCATTCATCCGAACCATCAGCACCATGATGCCCGCGTATTCAGACCCCGTACGACGTAATGAAGCAGTTGCTTATTTCCGTCACCAACTAAGCGGCGGCTCAATGCGCCTTTGCGGGTTCCCACTTGTTGTTTGGCTTCTGGCAGTCCGGAAAATTCCAGCCTTACTGGCGAAGCTAAAACACAGTGCTGAGCATCCCACACTACTCGATAAATCTGGTGTCGACATCCCTACTCATGGTTCAGTCTCTTTGGCCGATGTCCACGATGCTGAGTTCTCAACAAGCATAAGTCTATACCCATTCTCGAATGTGTTGTTGTACATACCCGGATCATCTATTTCAAATTCCCACAATTATGTCTGCCTTGTCAACTCACATCTGTACATCGGTGTCGATCCACTCTTCCTCCTTGTACTTATCGACACACGAATTACACTTTCTGTTGTGGCCTAACCAAACCCACTCTCTTCCATTTTCAGCTCATTGTATGTCCTACATTAGACACACACGATGGCCCGGACGATGAAACGCTAGAGTGGGAGGACGAGTCCGACGATAGAAAAATCTCTTACCTCTACGCCAACTTAAAGATTGGTCATCGTTTCCAGAAGACGGATTGGCCAGGAGGTGACGACTCATTCCCACTTATCACCCGCAGCCAAAGGCCGGACAAAGTCCCTCACATCAAACACGTCCTGAACAGGCGCAAGGGCCACAAAAACAATCTCAATGTCAAATATATTTCATCATCATCAAAGAATACTAACGCTCGCCGCACAAGAAAGAAGAGTGTCGTCCTTAATGCGACCATAACCTCTCCCAATGAACAGTCAAATGACTCATTCGGCCACCAACTGCAACAACTTACTCAGCAACCTCACGTGCTTACGGAGAAGCACAATAATCTAGAACAGATGTTCATAACGATGACCAGGTCTTCAAAACACAATCTGCAAAATTTATCATCAATCCGACTCCGACAATCCCGGAAGAAGAAGGCATCCTCATCTCAACTCCCAACCGGAGCGGTACCCACACACACTTCTCCACCAACACCTCCAGCTATTCGTCTCAATCCTTCTTAACGGACACCCCCGGCTACCACTTCCGCTCTGCCAATTTCCCCAGAGGTTAGTATTTCTTTATTTATACTATTTTACCTGAAATTAACCGACCCCATCTCCCTTATATTTTTCCTGCAGTACACTTTGCACCGCCCTTCGCCACCGGCTAAAACAAACTTTGTAAGCTTTCAATCCAAAATTTTAACCATCGTATACAAAATCTGATATGCGCTTACATTTTTCTTCGACATGTACACAGTCACCGTTAATCAGCCAATACGGCGTTGAGCGGCACAACAACCAGGTTTGCCACCAAACCAACACTCCTACTTCATTTTAAATACGTCGACACAATACTAACTTATAGGTCCACACAAGGTGCTGATGCTAGGGATGATGTACATCCATCCACCCCAACTGATGTACAAGCATCGTTCCACAAATCGCCATCCAGGATCAAGGTAATACTACAGCCAATTCACCATCTTAGACAAAACCATGCCATTATAACATGCCACCCGCAGGCCGCGTCTATATATATAGAGAAAATTACACTGGCAGACACTTTCTCATCTTTTGTTCACACACGTGGACATTTTCTGCTGGCGACACACTTTCTTCTGTTAAAAAGACTGAATCACCCCTCTTCACATTTAACCTATTCAGTAACAAAGCCGCTCTCTTTTTACATCTCTTTGTAAAAACCTTTCCCCCATTCCGACTTTTGAGTTTTCCGATCGAAATCCTAGTTATCACCACCGCCTCTCCAAAAAAGCCACTCGACCATAACCACTCTTTTGCCGATTCAAACTACACTTACATATCTGGATTGCTCTGATATCTGGATTGCTCTGATAGCAACGACGTCGAAAAAAGAACATCTAAATGGAAGGTACATCTCACCAACCGATCTCCAATTTTGTACTCTCCGCTCCGCATAAAACTCTGTTTGAAGTCGCCACTCCACCAAACCCACTAACCTGCTTCGTTTTGGATGTCCGTCAGAATTTTGAATCCAATATTGTTCTTCCGCCAGTTTTTTTTCAGATTCATATATGTTTATCCATTTTTATCGGTTTTCTCAGTTTACCTCATTTAGACCTTTATTTAACGGAAAAAATATCCAAGATCTACTATCCATTTCCTACAATTTCATTCATCCATCGTAATATATATATCCATAAGTGTATTTCCATTCCCAAGTGTCCATCCACTTATTTTATTTTTTGCCATTTATACGATGCTTTTTTGACTCTTGTCCACATGACCATATCCACGATATAGTTTACACATCACAAATAGCCCGCACATAATAGTTGTTGGGTTTTCAGTACTCTAATGCGTGTTGTGTTTTTGCCTTTTCAGGTGCCGCCAACATGGATATCCTGCATGATATCAACTTACCCTCTCGCCTGTTTGCTATGGATAGATTCCCGAACGCCCGTCTCAACATCTACTCGAAACCCGACACACTGAAAGTCATACAACATGTGCTAAAGGATTCCGACGAGTGGAACGTTATCAGGACCTCATGTTCTGCCGCCTTATTTGACATCCTCGCCGCGAGGTGTCCTATATCCGAAAAACTCCTTCACGCCTTATGTTCGAGACAGCTTATGTCGAACAAAAAATACGAGCTTTGGTTTGCATTCGGTGGTCAGCCTTTCAGGTTCTCTCTGTCAGAATTTCGGGCCATCACAGGGCTACCATGTGGAGAATTCTCCGAAGGGTACTTTCCTGATTTCACTCTAGACCCTAACTTCAAGGCAGGCAAAGCTTGGAGAGCTATAATTCAGGGAGACGAGCATACTACATGTGGTGATCTCACAGACCTGCTACTTAGGGACGAAGAGATGCCCAGGAAGCGAACACTACAGCTAGCTCTCATCCTCATTGTCGACTGCGTCCTTATAGAAAACTTACAGGTGCACAGACCTACTCCTAGGTACGTTCGGCAGGTAAAGGACATCGACGCTTTTTTTAAATTCCCTTGGGGTCGAGAGTCATTCATCCGAACCATCAACACGATGATGCCCGCGTATTCAAACCCCGCAAGACGTAATGAAGCAGTTGCTTATTTCCGTCACCAACTAAGCGGCGGCTCAATGCACCTTTGCGGGTTCCCACTCGCTGTTCAGCTTCTGGCATTCCAGCAAATTCCGGCCTTACTGGCAAAGCTAAAACACACTGCTGAGCTTCCCACACTACTCGATATATCTGGTGTCGACATCCCTACTCATGGTTCAGTCTCTTTGGCCGATGTCCACGATGCTGAGTTCTCAACAAGCGTAAGTCTATACACATTCTCGAATGTGTTGTTGTACATACCTGGATCATCCATTTCAAATTCCCACAATTATTTCTGCTTTGTCAACTCACATCTGTACATCGGTGTCCATCCACTCTTCCTCCTTGTACTTATCGACTAACGAATTACACTTTCTGTTGTGGCCTAACCAAACCCACTCTCTTCCATTTTCAGCTCATTGTATGTCCTACATTAGACACACACGATGGCCCGGACGATGAAACGCTAGAGTGGGAGGACGAGTCCGGCGATAGAAAAATCTCTTACCTCTACGCTAACTTAAAGATGATCGTCGTTTCCAGAAGACGGATTGGCCAGGAGGTGACGACTCATTCCCACTTATCACCCGCAGCCAAAGTCCCTCACATCAAACACGTCCTGAACAGGCGCAAGGGCCACAAAAACAATCTCAATGTCAAAGATATTCCATCATCATCAAAGAATACTAACGCTCGCCACACAAGAAAGAAGAGTGTCGTCCTTAATGCGACCACAACCTCTCCCAATGAACAGTCTAACGACTCCTTCGCCCACCAACTGCAACAACTTACTCAGCAACTTCACGTGCTTACGGAGAAGCACAATAATCTAGAACAGATGTTCATGACAATGACCAGGTCTTTAAAACACAATCTGCGAAATTTATCATCAATCCAACTCCGACAATCCCGGAAGAAGAAGGCATCCTCATCTCAACTCCCAACCGGAGCGGTACCCACACACACTTCTCCACCAACACCTCCAGCTATTCGTCTCAATCCTTCTTAACGGACACCCCCGGCTACCACTTCCGCTCTGCCAATTTCCCCAGAGGTTAGTATTTCTTTATTTATACTACTTTACCTGAAATTAACCGACCCCATCTCCCTTATATTTTTCCTGCAGTACACTTTGCACCGCCCTTCGCCACCGGCTAAAACAAACTTTGTAAGCTTTCAATCCAAAATTTTAACCATCGTATACAAAATCTGATATGCGCTTACATTTTTGTTCGACATGTACACAGTCACCGTTAATCAGCCAATACGGCGTTGAGCGGCACAACAACCAGGTTCGCCACCAAACCAACACTCCTACTTCATTTTAAATACGTCGACACAATACTAACTTATAGGTCCACACAGGGTGCTGATGCTAGGGATGATGTACATCCATCCACCCCAACTGATGTACAAGCATCGTTCCACAAATCGCCATCCAGGATCAAGGTAATACTACAGCCAATTCACCCTCTTAGACAAAACCATGCCATTATAACATGCCACCCGCAGGCCGCATCTATATATAGAGAAAATTACACTGGCAAATACTTTCTCATCTTTTGTTCACACAAGTGGACATTTTCTGCTGGCAACACACTTTCTTCTGCTAAAAAGACTGAATCACCCCTTTTCACATTTAACCTATTCAGTAACAAAGCCGCTCTCTTTTTACATCTCTCTGTAAAAACCTTTCCCCCATTCTGACTTTTGAGTTTTCCAATCGAAATCCTAGTTATCACCACCGCCTCTCCAAAAAAGCCACTCGACCATAACCACTCGTTCGCCGATTCTAACTACACTTACATATCTGGATTGCTCTGATATCTGGATTGCTCTGATAGCAACGACGTCAAAAAAAGAACATCTAAATGGAAGGTACATCTCACCAACCGATCTCCAATTTTGTACTCTCCGCTCCGCATAAAACTCTGTTTGAAGTCGCCACTCCACCAAACCCACTAACCTGCTTCGTTTTGGATGTCTGTCAGAATTTTGAATCCAATATTGTTCTTCCGTTAGTTTTTTTTCAGATCCATATATGTTTATCCATTTTTATCGGTTTTCTCAGTTTACCTCATTTAGACCTTCATTTAACGGAAAAAATATCCAAGATCTACTATCCATTTCCTACAATTTCATTCATCCATCGTAATATATCTATCCATAAGTGTATTTCCATTCCCAAGTGTCCATCCACTTATTTTATTTTTTGCCATTTATACGATGCTTTTAATTCCAATGTCGCATCTTTGACTCATGTCCACATGACCATATCCACGACATAGTTTCCACATCACAAATAGCCCACACATAATAGTTGTTGGGTTTTAAGTACTCTAATGCGTGTTGTGTTTTTGCCTTTTCAGGTGCCGCCGACATAGATATCCCGCATGATATCAACTTACCCTCTCGCCTGTTTGCTACGGATAGATTCCCGAACGCCCGTCTCAACATCTACTAGAAACCCGACACACTGAAAGTCATACAACATGTGCTAAAGGATTCCGACGAGTGGAACGTTATCAGGACCTGATGTTCTGCCGCCTTATTTGACATCCTCGCCGCGAGGTGTCCTATATCCGAAAAACTCCTTCACGCCTTATGTTCGAGACAGCTTCTGGCGAACAAAAAATACGAGCTTTGGTTTGCATTCGGTGGTCAGCCTTTCAGGTTCTCTCTGTCGGAATTCCGGGCCATCACAGGGCTACCATGGAAAAGAATTCCCCGAAGGGTACTTTCCTGATTTCACTCCCGACCCCAACTTCAAGGCAGGCAAAGCTTGGAGAGCTATAATTCAGGGAGACGAGCATACTACATGTGGTGATCTCACAGACCTGCTACTTAGGGATGAAGAGATGCCCAGGAAGCGAACACTACAGCTAGCACTCATCCTCATTGTCGACTGCGTCCTTATAGAAAACTTACAGGTGCACAGACCTACTCCTAGGTACGTTCGGCAGGTAAAGGACATCGACGCTTTTTTTAAATTCCCTTGGGGTCGAGAGTCATTCATCCGAACCATCAACACGATGATGCCCGCGTATTCAAACCCCGCAAGACGTAATGAAGCAGTTGCTTATTTCCGTCACCAACTAAGCGGCGGCTCAATGCACCTTTGCGGGTTCCCACTCGCTGTTCAGCTTCTGGCATTCCGGCAAATTCCGGCCTTACTGGCAAAGCTAAAACACACTGCTGAGCTTCCCACACTACTCGATATATCTGGTGTCGACATCCCTACTCATGGTTCAGTCTCTTTGGCCGATGTCCACGATGCTGAGTTCTCAACAAGCGTAAGTCTATACACATTCTCGAATGTGTTGTTGTACATACCTGGATCATCCATTTCAAATTCCCACAATTATTTCTGCTTTGTCAACTCACATCTGTACATCGGTGTCCATCCACTCTTCCTCCTTGTACTTATCGACTAACGAATTACACTTTCTGTTGTGGCCTAACGAAACCCACTCTCTTCCATTTTCAGCTCATTGTATGTCCTACATTAGACACACACAATGGCCCGGACGATGAAACGCTAGAGTGGGAGGACGAGTCCGGCGATAGAAAAATCTCTTACCTCTACGCCAACGTAAAGATTGGTCGTCGTTTCTAGAAGACGGATTGGCCAGGAGGTGATGACTCATTCCCACTTATCACCCGCAGCCAAAGGCCAGACAAAGTCCCTCACATCAAACACGTCCTGAACAGGCGCAAGGGCCACAAAAACATTCTCAATGTCAAAAATATTCCATCATCATCAAAGAATACTAACGCTCGCCGCACAAGGAAGAAGAGTGTCGTCCTTAATGCGACCACAACCTCTCCCAATGAACAGTCTAACGACTCCTTCAGCCACCAACTGCAACAACTTACTCAACAACTTCACGCGCTTACGGAGAAGCACAATAATCTAGAACAGATGTTCATGACGATGACCAGGTCTTCAAAACACAATCTGCGAAATTTATCATCAATCCGACTCCGACAATCCCGGAAGAAGAAGGCATCCTCATCTCAACTCCCAACCGGAGCGGTACCCACACACACTTTTCCACCAACACCTCCAGCTATTCGTCTCAATCCTTCTCAATGGACACCCCCGGCTACCACTTCCGCTCCGCCAATTTCCCCAGAGGTTAGTATTTCTTTATTTATACTACTTTACCTGAAATTAACCGACCCCATCTCCCTTATATTTTTCCTGCAGTACACTTTGCACCGCCCTTCGCCACCGGCTAAAACAAACTTCGTAAGCTTTCAATCCAAAATTTTAACCATCGTATACAAAATCTGATATGCGCTTATATTTTTCTTGGACATGTACACAGTCACCGTTAATCAGCCAATACGGCGTTGAGCGGCACAACAACCAGGTTCGCCACCAAACCAACACTCCTACTTCATTTTAAATACGTCAACACAATACTAACTTATAGGTTCACACAGGGTGCTGATGCTAGGGATTATGTACATCCATCCACCCCAACTGATGTACACACATCGTTCCACAAATCGCCATCCACGATCGAGGTAATTCTACAGCCTATTCACGCTCTTAGACAAAACCATGCCATTATAACATGCCACCCGCAGGCCGCATCCCACAATGTGGTTAACCATTGGCTTGCAACGGACCCACCATCTACTATTCTTCCAGCCGAGCTTTCCGACAACTACATTCAATCTGTTCTAAAAGAATTAAGTGTAAACTAGTATGAGGTATGTGCCCCTACTGCGCAACTGGCTACTTATTGCATTACACTAACATACTCACGCGGCTACTACTCTTTCCATTCCTCAGGCTCACGCGGCGCCACCCACCGGGGAAACAGCATTACACCCAAAAACCGACACCACTACAGCTGCAAAGTCTAGTAATGGACAGCCACTCGGTTGACGGGTGAACGACACTGGGCTCATAGAGGGACCGGATAAAGAGCAGGTGGACAACAATGTCGGGGACATGGCAGTCGTGGACAAGGCAGTCGTGGACATGACAGCCGTGGAAGGAAACTCAGTAGAAAATACTACGGTTGTCCCCATTTTAGATGGACACATTTGTAGTGGACATACCCTTATGGACAAACATTTGAGAGTCTTTAAACTAATTACGCAACTACTTTTATCAGATCCTCGGCAGCAACGACGTCGACTGCAGTGTAGTGGACAGCCAAGCACAGTGCGAGGAGCGTGGAACCACATCAAAGGTAATCACAGTTAAAATGGACACATACATCGCTGCCAAGCATTTATCGACATCCAATAGACAGCCTTTTTCAATTTTTTTGCTCGGATTGAATCAGGTACTTTACAGCAAAGTCATGGACCGCAACATCGTCGACAAGGGTGTACAGTCGGACCACCATGGGTGAACATCAAATGTATTCAAAGCTACAATGGACATACCATATTTATACGCACTTGTGGACAGTTATCTTCTCCTTTTTCATCAGTAACCCTCCTTTTTGTGGACTCAACATCAGAAACAGGTGGTGGACAACGAAGATGACGACCACATGCTAATGGACTAGGACTCACAGCTAGAACACACATCACACACATCACAGGTTTGCCTGCTACCCTATATACATACGATAATGTGTTCCCACCAACTTCACTAAATCTGGAGTATATAAACTTATAGCTGCTGGACAGTAACGTCGCCGACCACATGTTGGTGGACAAGGATGCAGTCGCCGTCAAATCGGCCAAGAAGGTTCCCCTACACAGCATCTCCGCTGACACTTTAAAAGCTAACAATGACTCTGTAAACATGAAGACCACTGTCGAGGGCAACTCTCCGATTCCAGTTAATGCAACTTCACTAACCGACTTTATTCTTTATATCCATCTCCACCATATCCATCATTGACATCAACCATCGATTTTCCGCAGGTACTTACGGAACAAACACCATCACCGCCCAAAACGAAACTGTACTATCGTCGCAACGCCCGTCGCATTGTCCTCGAGGAAGAGACACAAGAGCTCAGTAATGGTTCTCCGCCACCCACAAGACAGTCCCACTTTCCATCTCAGATGGAGACCCTCCTAGCCTACGCAATGCGTAAAAAAACTTCACCCTCCCGCCAGGTAGTCCGTGAAATAGACAGCGACTTATGGAATCTATTTCATCAAACACTTTCTGCATCGCCAACTATGTAAGTACGGTTTTCCTATCAATACGCTACTTCTTCTCGGCTCCGCTTACACACCCTTCTCCAATAACAGCACGCACTACACCAAAGATTGTGGGGCCTTCGACAACAACTTCCTTCTCGAGCTCGCAGCATCAAAAAGCTGGACATCTACAAGGGTAAGTAACTCTAACCATAATAATGTCTACTCTTTCCAAATGGGCCATAACATTATCCCATCAACAGCACATGGAGGTTCTCATGGCATGGCTTCGGACCAAACAAACATCCATGGAAGAAGAAGAAATCATATCTTTCTGCGACCCCAGTCTCATCGGTTATTTTCTCGCCAAGCAACGTAAGTTTTCAGCTGCAAAGGCCCCCAAACGTCTACGATGGGATGAGCTTAGGCCCATCGCAGAGGCCCCTGGCTCGAGATGGGTGAAGGACATGCAAACGTTGTACGTTCCCATGTGCTAGGAGAAGAAATATTGGGTGGGTCTGGCTATTAACATAAGCATTGGTAGCATAGAAATCCTAGACCCTCTCCCATCGCTGAAAGACAAACGCAAGATTGCTACTTGGATGCGCCCCATTTGCGAGATGCTACCATACGCTGTAAACAGTTTATGCACACAAGCTTCACAAGGTATTGGTCTTACCCCCTACGTTTGGCATGTGGTTCAGGATATCTACGTCAACGCACGCACAGGTGACTGTGGTCTAGTGGCCATAAAATTCATGGAGATGCACGCCGCAGGAGACCCGGAACCACACATGTTTGGGCTCACTGACGCAATGGTGGACGACTTCCGCAAGCAATATGCAATGGACCTATACCGCGACCTTGTAATCCCACTCTACTTCAATCCAACCGTTTAACATCGCTCTCCACACCCTTTTTTGATAATCGTGGATGGCCTTTAAATCCCTTTTTGATACATGGCCCATCTCGGCACCAAACTTGAACAGCCGCGGTTTGTCGCTTAAAATGGCATTATGTAATGCATTCTCTCTTCTAACTCTCTATCTCTATCAACCCTTCAAGACATTATAAATTATATTGCCTCTACCTCTAACGAACGGCCTGACATGGACATTCAATGGTGGATATAATTAGGGTTTCAATACATCCACAACCACTACACCCCAACATATGTCTAAAAACATCTAAAGGCTACTGTACAATAACTGGTGGACACGCATTAGCTCGTTGCTACACCTCTGGCTATATAATCATGACACACACCACTCCGCTGTTTGTCAAAATACTCACTAACTTTCAACTCAAAGTCCTTAACTATCAATCTCGATGTCGATGTCCAACAGTTCTCGCACATCACCCGCCGTATCTGGCTCATCCCGCGCACAACATCTACAACAATCTAACGCCCCTCTCTGCCACTGTAACAACAGTACTGTCGTCTCTAAAGTATGGACCGACACCAACCCTGGCCGTCGATACTATAAATGCAACTCTCACGGATTTCTAGCCTGGTACGACACCGAAAAACCGGCAGGGTGGCAGAAAGAAAGCTTGCTCGAAGCGAGAAACCAGATCCGCCGCCAGGGGCAACAAATCAACGACCTACAAGTCGAAATCCTTAAACTCAACAAGCAATTAATCAATCAAGCCATCGACTCAAATCCTGGACCAAATCAAGACTCCCTCTGGAACGACAAACTAGCTACGCTACAAACACAACAACAACTCCAGATTTCTGCATACAAGGAAAGAGAGGATCTACTTCGTCACTTCATACTACTTTTAATATGTGTAATTGGGGGTTTGCTTGTTTTGTTGTTTTTCGTCCCCTGAATTTAGTAGTCTACTTATTAAACATCCTTTCTAATTCGTATATCGCTTTCACGGTGATCATGTTTTCAATCCAAAATCTGACAATGTTGTTATCAATCGACTACGCAACACCACCTCTGTTGGATATAAATCCACACCATCCACCGTACTGAATACATACGTAAACAACGCATGGGCAAAGACAAATGGATACACATATCTGGATAACGCCTAACAACTTACACCAACAAATTCCATGAACCTCGCAACAATACTGACGCCCTAACGGATTTTTGTTACTCCTCGACTTAACTTACTTGGTCACGCGCCCACAATAGCTATATCGTTCCTCCAAACATGATTCCAAAAACGAAACTGTCAAAAACATGTGTTTCGGTTTGTCCACACGGCTACATACATCGTTCTAATCCATCATTTATCACGTATGTACACGCGTCATTATCCATCTCCATACAGTTACGATTACAAAGTAAATAAGTCACATAGCATGCGTTTACTAAGGCTCGATTATTCATATACACAACTCATGTGGGTCTTGTAAATCGACTGTTACCCCTTTGTTAAAAGGGGGTGTATACACATCCTGTCAACGTCGAACACACTTTCCCATATAAAGTAGACAACATAATCATGTATATCACTCTCACACTTACAAACTTCTTTACCCGACCTCGAAACCATCCCCAGAATCCACGACGAGGGCTCTGATTCCGTCGCGTCCACAATAGCTATATGGTCCCTCCAAACATGATTCCAAAAAACAGAAGACAAAAAAATGTGTACGGGTTTGTCCACACGGCTACGTACATTGTTCATATCCATCATTTAACACGTCTGTCCACGAGTCATGATCCATCCATATACAGTTACGATTTCAAATAAAATAAATCACAAAGAAGGCGTTTACTAAGGCTCGATTATCTATACACACAACCCACGTGGGTCTTGTAAATTGAACGTTACCCCTACGTTAAAAGGGGGTGTCTACATATCCTGTCAACGTCGGCCACACTTTCCCCTATAAAGTAGACACCCTAATCATGTATGTCACTCTCACACTTACAAACTTCTTTACCAGATCTCAAAACCATGCCCAGAAGCCACGACGAGGGCTCTGATTCGGTCGAAACATCATACGACATCGAAGATATCGAGGGCCCAATCTGCTTCTGCAACCGCTTAACCGTCCAAACAAAATGTTGGACCGATGACAACCCAGGAAGACAGTTTTACAGATGCCCCAAACACGATTTCTATTGCTGGGCTGACACTGAAACATAGAGTTCGTGGTAAAAACAGAGCCTCATAGAGGCAAGGACTAAAATACGCCGCCAGTTCCAAGAAATCACTTCTCTTCGCAGCTCCATATGCGACCGCTACCACCAAGACATCATGCGATGCCACGCCCGGCACTTACCCCCTCCACCGCCACCCCAACAATGAACTACGGAAGCGACGGGGATTCAGTTATGTCAACTAGTTCCCAACACCACCAACATCAACCAATCACAGCGCAAGCTCAACCCATGCAGCAAAACCAAAGGAACCTCCGATCACTCACACTACTCCCCTTATTTGGTTTAACAGTTTTAACTTTACTTTTTTTTAATCCTGCCACAAGCCGAAGAGAATAACCGTGCACCCAAAACTCGCCATTCGAAGACTAGTTTACTTCATTAATATCTCCCAAATGTATGCCCTTTTATGCTGTTTTATGTTATTTTTTCTACCAAATGCAAGCCAAGTTTAACTATCCAAATACGTCCACTGACAAATATGTCCACCGACAAATATGACCTTCAGCAAATAACTCATACATCAACTCATTTGCATTATCACTGCCACTGGACACTCATCAAATGTCCATCAGTTATGTGTACATCGCAACCAAAAACCACACAGTCACCTACACCAACTAAATCACACTGGTCTATGTTCTCCACCGCAAATCAAAAACATATCCCTACTCGAAGACACTTCATTACAAACAAAACTAACCATCAAACCTACCCTCTGTATGCAACGACTACCGTATAATTAAACTTTTCACCAATTATTCAAAACACTAACACCACATAGGTAAACAAAAATCTACTCTCTCTCTCGACTACGCAACTCGTTCTTAATCTTCACTAAACAAAAACTTATCCATACGGATGTTTGTCATGAATATAATGTCCACCACTATTATGTCCACTTCGATCATTTTCAAAACACCCGCAAAGATATGTAGCCAACCAACACCACAGTTACATCAAACTGGTGTATTCTCTCCACCGCAAATTAATCACATGTCCCATCTCCGGGACACTTCATCAAACACTCACCGACGTTCTGTGTGCAACACACATTTACAATGCCCAGTGGGGCAAATGCCTAAATATATTATCAAACATTGTACACACGTCTACGTCCACCAAACATATCCATCTAACACATCCATCCATTTCGAAGGGTTGGGGTTTAATTACCCTTTCCACAATTTTCCAAAACACCAACACGATCACGTACACCACAGACGTACATAGAATACAACTCATTAAAAGACGAACACAACAGAATCGTAGACGCCACACAATTGGCAACAAAAACAAACAATGACAATCTTCCCCAGGTAAATGTCATAACCAACCAACTAGGCAAATACCAAAAAAAATACAACACTTCATATAAATGTCTGTCTACCTGACCTTCTAACCATTCGCTAATCCCACATTACATAAACAAAATATTTCAAAGTCAATCACTCATATCGGATTCGTGCAGCTAGTACGATTATGCCCAGGTTGCGTGCATCTTGAACACTTGTTAGGTTCCGTCTTCTTAGACCTCGTCCCCTACAAGCAAATCAAAAGTCTTTTATTTCAAAAAGCAAATAACTAAATGTTCTCGCGTGAAATAAATATCAACAAACTAACCGGTATCTCTCCAACTGACGCAATCCTACCCTCCTTACGCCTCCCAGACGGCCTACGCGTCCGCGGTGGTAGCAATACTAATTCAGTAACGGCGGGAGGAACCTCCGCGTCTGCATAGTTACCAAATGGGTTTATCACACCAGAATACGTCTCCTGCCAAACCGCCGTTTTATGGACAGCTCCGACTAGTGAACTAGGTGGCAAGCCTAGCTTATCACCAACCAGCAACGCATGCCCACAAGGGATCAATAGGCGATCAAACTTCTTGCAAGAACACCTCTTCTCCGACACACTAACATGGTTCTTTTCACCAAACTTCCCAACCACCTGGCAAGACCAGTCCGTTATCTCGTTTAACTTACTCCCAACAACGTCTTTCGAATGCTGAGTTATAACTTTCTCTATCTCAGGCGGCAAAGCCCCACCACACCGCAATGATTTCTTCCGCATTGCCGAAAACCATTTCGTCATCATCTCCTGAATGAACCTCAGCAGCTCGACAATGGGAGACCCTCGACCCTTCTTCAGCGCTTTATTCAACTGCTCACAAACATTGCTAGTCATAAGGTTGTAACGCTCACCCTTGCAATACACGCGTGTCCAATGAGCCATTCCTATAGCCTCCAAATACCTAGAGCACTCGCTTTTGCTAGACTTGATCTTCTCATATACCTCCTTAAATGTCCCAACACACCACGCAAATGCAGCCATCAACACCAATTTCGACAAACCCTTGTTAGAAAAACGAGAGTTTACATCCTCGCTAAATGGACAATGCAGCATCCATGGTGCGCTCGTGGATATGCAACCTTCAACCCTTTGTAAATGGATGGGTGACGATCCGAAATTATTGTCAGACACGGACTGTCCGCGAGGATCCTCTCCAGCTTCTTCAGAAACCACAACCACGAATTGTCGTTCTCGCCATCCACCACAGCATAAGCTAAAGGGAAAACTTGGAAATTTGCATCTTGTCCGCAAGCTGTAATGAGGACACCTTTGTACTTACCCCACAAGTGTATTTCATCCAACACCACAACAGGACGAAGCTTACTAAATCCCTAGATAGAGGCGCCAAACGCTACAAAGACATACAGAAAACGATTCAGCCCGTCCTCGTCCACTGCAACCTCTAAATCCGCAACCGTTCCAGGATTAGCAAGTTTCAACAAATGCAAATGCATTGAGAGCTTTATGTATGAGTCCTCAGCAGATTCCCTCAAAGATGCCTCCACCATTCCTATCGCCCTATAGCACTTCATGTAAGACGAATCAAGCCGTAGGTTCTCCAACACCAGCTCCTGCAGCTGCGCCGAACGAGAACCATACTCCACATTACTATATCTGGATTTAAAAATAGTTGCAATCACAAGAGAAGTAACTTTCTTCTTGTACGCATTTCTCGTGTCGATATCACACGTATGGTCAAGACTAGCTTTCTTGATAACATAATAACCGAAATCACCAATTTCCTGCGCTTTCACCCTCCAGTCACACCGTTTATCCGTACAGTTAAGTATAAAGTAGTGCCTCTTCGTACGTGTTTGTTTGAAGGTGAATGTTCCTTTTATAGCAAATATCGCTAGGGCGATACGGCACTCAAGCTTGCTGGAAAACATCCTTCCCTCGTAAATCCCCTCCTCTGCACAGTCAATGTCAAGATCAGGGATATCCTCGTTATCGTATTTTGTGTCATCAAATAGCGGTGGAATGTCAAATTCCTCGTCATCGATGCCCTCGAGGACACGCACATCCACGGCCGAATGTGTGTCCACAGTAGGCACACTACCACTAACATGTCCACCAACACCCCGTCCATATGCATTCACATTTCCAACTCCTCGATAGGTGTCCACAGACTTCTGTACACTGCTCTTTGCCGCTGCTACGCTATCCACCGTTGCATCGTCCAATACATTCACGACAGCTTCTCTTTGTCCAGAGACCCCTCGGAGGATATCGCACCTAACCCCAAACTCAACAGCCTTAGGATCGAAACCTTCTCTACTAGGACACATAACATCTGTTGCATCAGAGCCACCAAGTACGCCGTCTATTAGGGGCTCCCAAAACTCTGTGTCGTACTCTACAGCCCTTATTTCCATACCATCGCCTAGTTCTGCACAACATACATCTGAGTCAGACTCTTCTGCCGGTGATTCGGCCTTCGTACGGCCACTGCTACGGTGCAAATTGCCTTCAGCTTCATCTACTACAGTTAGTAGCTCGTCGTCATCGAAATCAAAGTTGCATATCTTAATCGCACTCGAACTAGCGCTTGCTCCTCGGGAATCGCGGTCAAAGTTCCGACGCCTCTTCAAAGACAGAGTCGGGGTGGTGTAAGCGTAATCTACAGTCGAGATGCTACCCTTCGCAGAAACAGATTTAAAAACGCAGAGCCTTCACCACTATCACCAAGACGCATGCTACCGGACGACAGCGTAATGTACCTATGAATAGTCTCCATAACTCTGGATCTACCGATATCCTCAACCTCCATACCGAATGTAACGAACAAGTTCATGTTGCGGTATACTTTAAAATGACGGAAAAAATACAAGTCCACCGCAATTACTGATCAACACCGGCGGAGTCGTTATACTTGTCGCCAACTCAGTTGTATTTGGCGGCCAATAACTAAGCGAGGCAGAGATACCGGCAGAACCGCCACCGAAAAACTCCTCGATAACTTTCTTCTTCAGCTCAGCCACTGTCATCCCCTCTTCTATTTGAACAACCCTAGACATTCTGTTCTTGTCGATCACGAGATCCCATTTGCCGTTTCTGCCACAACTCCACTCTCCACAAAGCAACAGACAATGCTCCTCCATCGAAACTTCCCTCAGGGAAAAAAAAAAATTTGCTTAAACATTTAACACTCCCACCTAACCGCATTTAAAGCATACTCCACATCTAATCATATATCTTTTGCTTTGCACAACTTTTTCCACGCCTGCCCATCCCACGTGTACACACAAATAACCCTAAAGTACATTCTCTATTAATTTCTAGACGCCTACAATACTGTCCATTCTGAATTTCGAGAATACAAATCCACTCATTTACCGCCAAAAATATAAAAAGAGTGCTTAAGTAAACTCGTCCATTCAACATTGCTAACAGACTCATGCCGAACGGACAGTTCCAGTGGACAATATACAACTGCTGAATTGCACGTTGGCGATTAAGCAAAGTAATACGACCATCACTCTGCCAGAAGGTTACAATGCTATATGTAATATGTTCTTGTTGATTACCCATGCTCCATGGTCACTGATAGCTACATCTAGCCAAAACAATACTCCGACTTATTAGCGTTGCCGGCGACAACGAATATAAACAAATCAAAGTCTAACAACCAACAACATCCGCCTAGAATCACCAGCCTCTTCATGCGCCATTCAAATTTGAAAGCTAAAGCCAATTACTAAAGACTACAGCTCTCTGGTGGTCAATTCCCCATAGCTCTGCCATAGACCGTCGCCAATAAAACAAACAATTTTTTACCTTCTCATTAAGGATATAACTGTCAGGGCAGAGTCCAAAATTCTGTGAAAGTGCCCCTTATTGATAAAAGTGTGTCAACTGTAACCACTTATCCATAAAGTGTGTATTTTTATAAACGTCTCTTTATTAATCACTATGGTAGCTTTTATGTAATTGCTAATGACCCAAATTTCGAATTTATTATGCTTGTTTTGATTAATTAATTTTGACTCGAGCCCCTTTGTTTTTTTTAAGCAATCAAAAACTTATTTCGCAGATTTTCTCCATCCCCGAGACTAGGCTTTCTCTGTCTCACCTTCTTCCTTTTCCCCACCGACGATTCTCTCCGAAGCTGGATCAAAATCTTCGTCCTCCATAGACTCGTCTGTCCGCAATGCATGCTCTCAAGGACAAGGTCTCACAGAAGCTCTCGAATCTCTTCGCCGATTCCCCTAGCCAATCTGCTTCTCCTCGCTATTCCCTCTCCGATTCTCCAAAGGTATTTCTTTTTTCTTCCCCAGAGTTTCGTTACGAATTATGAACCCTAGATGCTTGTTTAGGTTTGATATCCATGGGTGATTGTTATCACCCATTTTCCTGAGATTGGTCCTTCGATTTGAATCTCGTTTGTTCTCCAATGGAATCAATTTTGGGTTTCTAACCTAAAAAATGTCGTGACATTCATTTGCAATTGATTTGTCACATTAAAGCTTTTGAATATTCGACTAAATTCGAATATAGGAAAATCGTTTTCTTCGTGTTTCCCCTTTGAATCTCGTTTGTTCTCCAATTGGTCAATATTGGGTGAGAAATCATGAAGATCGTGACCTTCATTTTCGATTGATCTGTGACATTGAAGCTTTTGAATGTGTAGGCCAGGCTAGTTTCAAGCTCAGGGAAATCGTTTTCTTCGTATTTCTCTTTTGGTGTTCTTCAATCTGGAAACGAGAATCAGGATTCTGAATCATGCCCTCCTCCTCTTCCCATTAGAACTGATAGCTACGAGTCTGTTGAGAATTACAAACATGGAAACGGGAAAAATCAAGCTGCGTCGGCAATGGCAATGACAATGATCTCGAATGGCAAAGAATCAAATAAGGACGGTTCTGCGAAAGCAGAAACCGGTAACGAGCACTTTGAAGGGACGAAGCAGATGGAGGAATTAACTGAAAGCTCTGCTTTTATCTCAGCTAACTTGTGTGAGTTCTTGTACGCGTGTCTTCCAAACATCGTGAGAGGATGCAAATGGATCTTGTTATATAGGTAAGAAAGAAAGGTTTTGTTTCTTCTCTTATTTGGAGATTCTAAACTTCTTGTTTTGTTTTGGTATTAACTTTTAATCCGGATGAAGGGCAGTACGTTGAAACATGGCATATCACTTCGTACGCTTATCCGCAGAAGCGCAGAGCTTCCCGGTCCTTGTTTACTGGTTTGTTTGCGGATCTCTTCGTTCTTTGATACATTTTGAGAAAGTTAAATGGTATTCATCTTAAGGGTATGGTACAGGTTGCTGGAGACAAGCAGGGTGCGGTTTTTGGCGCTCTGCTCGAATGTCCATTGAGACCTACTCCTAAGAGGAAATATCAGGTAATAATATCCACTCTCATTATGGCCTCCATTGGTTAGTATTCTAATCAGTATAACATGGAAACGCAAACGCAAAGAAACAACTCAGGGGCTGTTTTGATTCCCCAGTGCTGATTCTCTCACATGTTGTTTTGATGATAGGGTACAAGCCAGACATTCATGTTCACAACTATTTATGGTCAACCACGCATATTTAGACCTACCGGTAACCATTTGGACTCTCTCTTTTTATGTTTTTCTGGTCTTTTTTCTTTTCCTGCTCGAGCAATCGATCGTATAGGTCAAGGAAGAATATATAGAGAATTGAAGAGTGAAATTTCAGAAGAATGCTCAAATCTCTCCAAAAACAGTTCTTAAGAATATTGGTTCCAACTGGTTCTTGTTAGCAAACTAGATCCACACTGTTTTTGTGTAGTTGAGTTGTTGCAATAAACCATCTCTTAAGGAGATGATTATGTAAGGTTTTATGTATTTGAGTTGTTGCTATAAAGATCTAGTGGAAGAAGGTAAAGAGATGATGGAAGGGGCAAGTAACTTGTCCAGGATACATTGCAGAGAGACGATAGAGATGTTTCATTGTGAACTAGGCCCTAGAAACATAATTCAAGACCTCTCTTATGAATATGTGAGCAGGTGCTAACCGATATTACTGGATGTGTATGAATGAGTTTTTGGCGTTTGGAGGCGGAGGAAACTTTGCTCTATGTTTGGACGAAGATTTGTAAGGCACACACAATCTTGCTCCATCTCATTTTGAATATTTCCCCCTTTTGATCATTTTGATGAAACAAGGTTGAAGGCAACAAGTGGACCTTCAGAGACATTTGGGAACGAATGCTTAGCGAGCAGCACGGAGTTTGAGTTAAAGAATGTTGAGGTAAAGCTACCAAGTTTCCACATTAAACAATCTCACTTCGATCTTGAAGTAATGAATACAAAGCTCGTGTTGTTTAAATTTGCAGCTCTGGGGATTTGCACATGCGTCTCAATACTTCTCCTCCTGATCTTGAAGATCTTGAAGATACCCTTAAAAGAAAGCTTACCGTTCTTTTGAATCTATTGATTGTTTCGAAGTTATGATTAGGCTAAGACAGGTTTGAGTCTTTAAACTGTTGAAAGAAAGACAATATTACGTGATTGTGTATCTGTGTTTACTAAGAATATTAATTCACCTAAGAAGCTTTAATATTGTAACTCTACTTGTTGTTAGTTATATATATATATATATATATATATTATATCAGATTCATCTGGCTTTTTAAGGCTTAGTATCAGAATGGCACACACAAGTTTCGGAATCAACTTTCAGAATGAGAATGGCAGTTTCTGTTTTAAAGATTATATAGGTTTTGGACAAAATAACATCTAGACAAGAACAGCAAGAGGAGTGTATACAGACACCGGAGTAGATGAATGTAAGATCAAGCGAGGAAGCCAAGCCTCTCTCCATTCTTCTTAGCAAGCCTAATCAATCCTTGTCTCTGTTTTGCATCAGCTCCTATAGATTTACAGAACTCTGTAATCACCTGAAGATAACAACCCATTTTCCAAAAATTCAGCATTACTTTGACTAATTCAAGATCTAATTTTTAAAGAATGATGATTGATTTCAAGAACAAAAACCTGAGAATGTAAAGCAATGGCTTTGCCTCTAAGCTGATTAAACCTCTTCTTGCCTACTATGTTGCGAGTGACAACAACGAGAGGGGCGAATAAGCCTTTGCCTTCGTTGACATTCTTCATCATCGGTTGTACTCTGATGAGTTTTCTTGAGACTCGAGCTTGTTGCGCTGGCGCGGTTGTTTTGGCGAGCATGTTGTGGTAATGCTCGCCGGAGATTGGATTTCCCCAACCTCCATAAAAGGAAGTTCCGAGTACAGCTTGATTTGCAGAAAGTGAAGCAGCAGCCATAGGAATCGGCTTTGGCTTCTTGGCTTCTCTCTCTGATTGATTTGATGCTAATGGTAGAGAGAAGGAGAAATTGAGTGTTTGTGGTTTGAACATTTTGGTGTGGACGAGGTTTGGGTGGTGTTGTGGGTTGGATGGAGAAACGAGAGCCACAAATATGATTCTTAAGTTTTAATTTTTTTTGTTTACTCGCTGAATCAAGTTTTTCTTCATCACTCTTTCTCCACCGTCCGATCATAGTATGCACGTTATATCTGTAATAATAATGCGAATAAATACGAGATACAGATGAATAAATACGAGTTACAGATGAATAAATCGTGTTTTTTTCAAAATTATTATTAATATTTTTTTTAATCCGAATTTTAATTAATAAATATCATTTATGATTACATATCTTCATTATAATTGTTGGACCGCAAATTATATTGCAGCTCATTAAACTAAATATGTGAGAAAGTGGGAATTTGAAAAGCATTCACTACTAAAAAACTGCTAATTAGCATCAGTTTTATAACATCATTTTTAAAAGTGATGTTATACTAAAAATCTATTAGGAAAATTAGCATCAATCATTGAAAATGATAATAAAACATAAAAAGTTGCATCACTTCTTTATAAATGATATTAAACCCAAATATTTAGCATCACTTTTTTATAAATGAAATTAAACCCAAATATCTAGTATCACTTATTTGTAAATGATGCTAAAAGCTAAATTTAAACCAAGTTTTTAATATTTTTAGTTATCGTTAACCAAAGCTAAAGTGATATTTGCTAAATTAATTATACGTAACACAAAAGTTTATTAGAAAAAAAAATCTAGGTAGAGTTCAGCTTCACTTCAATCGATCGTTCAACAATCTCTGCGTCTGGATTTCTATCGATTTGTTTCTCTCTGATCAAGGATCGTTTCTCTCCGACCAAGGATCTCCATTCGTTTCTCTCCGATCAGGGATCTCCGTTCGTTTCACTCCCTCAGATCGTGTTTCATCTTCATGGTTAGTGATAACTTCACGATATGTGTTTTTCTTGATTTGTTTCTCTCTGATCAATGATCGTTTTTCTCTGATCAAGGATCTCCATTTGTTCCTCTCCGATCAAGGATCTCCGTTCGTTTCACTCCCTCCAATTGTCTCTTATCTTCACGGTTAGTGATAACTTCTCTCCAATGTTTCTCGTTTGATTTTATTTGATATGTGATTCTTAGTTGTGTGTGATTGTTCACTGATTGTTTTTGTTTTGCAAATCACGTCGGGTTGGAATTGCTGATTCTTAGTCGTGTGTGATTGTTCTCTGATTGTTTTTGTTTTGGAAATCACTTCGGATTGGAATTGCTGATTCTTAGTTGTGTTGCTGATTGTTCTCGGATTGGAATTGCTGATACACATGGAAATCGAGAGAATTAGTTTACATTTGCAAGTACTTTTGTTTTGTAGATAGTTCATTCTTAATTTTTTTTGTTTGTGTGTGAAGAAGATGAGCCATTCTTAGATTGGATTTGGTAAATAGTTCATTCTTAGATTTGATTTGGTATTATACTAGATTAGTTTGTTTGCTTAAGGAATCACGTATTAACATTTTTTAAGCTTGAAATCTTGTTTGTGTTACTTATAATGATTTAGGTTGATATGGATAAATCTTGGATTAGCAAACCACGTTTATCGCAAGAGTACATCAATGGGGTTGAAGGGTTCTTAGACTTTGCGTTTTCTAATAGTGATGCAACCATGTTAAAATATTCCTGTTCTCGGTGTTCTTTAGTAAAGTATAAATATAGAGAGGATATTAGGGGAGATTTGATGTATCATGGGTTTATTCCTACATATACAAACTGACATTTTCATGGTGAACAGTTCAATATCATAGAGACCTCGATCTCTATAGAATCTCAAATAGATAATAGTTTAAATGAAGGTTCAACAATGAATCTAATAGATAATAGTTTGAATGAAGATTCAACAATGAATCTACTAGATGATGTCTTCCCAAAATGTGGAAGACATTTTAATGAGAGAGCAGGTTCTTCTAATCAACCATTGAATGAAGAAGAAGCTGCTGATCAAGCACCTAATTCTGATGAAAGAAGAGCATTTGTAGCATTACTAGGAGATGCTAATGAAGAACTTTATAAGGGGTGTACTTCATTCTCAAAGTTATCATTTATGCTGAAGTTATATCACATCAAGAGTATCACTAAGATTAGTGATAAAGGCTTATCAATGATAATTGATCTTCTAAGGGAAGCGTTTCATCATGCAAAGCTGCCTGCTTCACTTCATGACTTAAAGAAGACCATTCATAAACTTGGACTAGATTATGAGTCTATACATGCTTGTCCAAATGATTGTATGTTATTTTGGGGAGAAGATACAGAACGAGAAGTATGCAAGATTTGTAAAGCATCACGATGGAAAGGCAAAAGCACAGAAGGAGAAGGAGAAAACGAGGTGTCGAGAAAGAAAAGAAAAAAGAAAAGACAAGCTGCTAAGGTTTTGCGTTACTTTCCACTAAAGCCAAGATTGCAAAGGTTGTTTATGTCGTCTAAAACTGCAGAAAGTATGAAATGGCATGCTGTTGACGAAAAGAGAGATGGAAAGCTAAGGCACCTCATAGATGGTCAAGCGTGGAAAACATTTGATCAAAAGTTTCATACTTTTGCATCAGATTCCAGAAATGTCCGGCTTGGATTAGCCACAGATGGATTTAACCCTTATGGTGCTATGAGTACAAGTTACAGTATATGGCCAGTTCTTTTGTTTCCGTACAACCTCCCTCCTTGGATGGCAATGAAGCAGTCTTCGGCGATATTGTCAATGGTTATTCCAGGAAAACAAATGCCTGGGAATGATATCGATGTCTACTTGCAGCCTTTGATCAAAGAACTGAAAGAGTTGTGGGATGGTGGTGTGCAAAAATTTGATGCTTCAACAAAGGAAATATTTTGTATGTGTGCTGCTTTGATGTGGACGGTTAGTGATTTCCTAGGACTAGGAAATTTATCAGGATGGAATATACACACGGGTCTAGCATGTCCATCTTGTGGAAAAAAAAGAACTGTTTTATGGGGCATCGGCGCTTTCTTCAGCCAGATCATAAATTTTGGTTTGATAGGCAACATTTTGATGGAAAAGAAGACTTCAGAAATCCTCCGGTTACACCAACAGGCTCGATGATCGTGCAACAACAAGAAAGTGTTGATGTTATTTTTGGAAAAGGCTCAGATACTAGCAAAAGTAGAAGAGTAAGAAGACAGCAATGGAGAAAGAAGAGTATATTCTTTGAATTGCCATATTGGAAGCATGCTTTGTTAAGACATAACTTAGATGTTATGCATATAGAGAAAAACGTCTTTGATAATGTTATCTCCACATTACTGGATGATAAAGAAAAGTCCAAGGATAATCTGAATGCAAGAAAAGATCTAAAAGAGTTGGGTATACGTTCTGAGTTATGGCCAGATAGCAACGAAAAGTATCTTCCTGCATCTTTCAAGCTAACGATAAGTGAGAAAGATAGTTTCCTTAGTATATTAAAAAGTGCAAGGCTCCCAGATGGTTTTTCATCAAATATCTCTAGATGTATTGATCTAAGGCAACATAGAATTGTAGGACTAAAAAGCCATGATTGTCACGTGATTATGGGTCACTTGTTACCGCATATGTAACGTGTTATCTCCAAATGTGACTTCTGTTATAACAGAGTTTTGTCGTTTTTTCCGAGAGATATGCTCAAAGGTGGTGGATGTCAGTGAGTTAGTTAATCTCCAAAAACAAATCGTGCTTACTCTTTGCCATATGGAAATGTTGTTTCCTCCATCTTTCTTTACGATGATGATGCATTTGACAGTTCACTTGACTGAAGAAGTAAAGTTTGGTGGTCCTATCCAATTTCGTTGGATGTATCCTGTTTAGAGGTATGTATCCTGTTATTAGAGACAATGATATTCACCATTATACATCTAAGTTTAATCTAGTACATAAACTTGGCAGAAAAGTTTAATCAGCTTATTTGTTTTGTAGAATCCTCAGACGGTTTAAATCATATGTCAGAAATCGTGCACAACCTGAGGGATCCATATGTCAACAATATATGGCTGATGAATGTCTAACTTTTTGCTCGAGGTATCTTGCGGGATAGAGACACGTTTCAACCGTATTGGAAGAGTAAATGAGTTTCCAATGTCTACACATAATCTTGGAGCTGACTCACAAATTCCTATAGTCTTTCCATCCCTAGGGGGATGTAATGGTGCTAGTCAGTATGCGACACTAAGTCCCATGGAGAAACAACAAGCGCATCGTTATATCTTGATCAACTGCCCATTTCTTGATGGATTACGACAGTAAAAATTCTTTAACCATTGAGCTTGAATGAATCCAATTATTTTATTTGAATATACTAAACTAGTTTTTTCCTTAAATTTTAGGAAGTTTAAAGATGAGTTACGTAGAACAAATACTCGTGGTAGGAGACGGCGTTATACTTTAGATGTAGACAGGGAACTTCATCTTCGTTTTGACAAATGGCTTAGACAGATTATAGAAAAAGATGAGATTGATGGTATCAATGATGATATTCGAATTATTGCTAAAGGTCCCTCTGATAAAGTTTTAAAGTTCTCATCATATAGCGTGAATGGTTATAAGTTTAGAACTTTATAAAGGGATACTGATTTAAAAACTCAGAATTGTGGAGTTTATATATCTGCTGAGACTATGAGCTATGCATCTTGTCGTGATAATAATCCAAGGGCTGGTAATGTTCCCTACTATGGTAAGTTGGTGGACATTCTCCAACTTAATTATTACGAGAAATTCAGAGTAATGTTATTTAAGTGCAAATGGGCAGATACACGTGACAATCGTGGATACATAAGAGATGGTCTTGGTCATAACATGGTAAATTTTTCACGTATAATACATAGTGGAGAAAGTGAGGAAGATGAACCATTCGTGTTAGCCAGTCATGAAAGAATGGTTTATTATGTTGAAGATCCAAGTGAGTGTGGCTGGAATGTAGGAGTTCATGTCCAACCTAGAGATTTATATGATATGGGTGATTGTAATTCATCAGATGGTCCAACTGAAGAAGTTGACATCAGTGATTCTCTTGTCAGCAATAGATTAGTTCTTTCTGATGACATACCTAACTATCAGCTTGTTAGAGATAATATGATTTGTGATTTGGATGACTTGTGATTTGGATGTTAATGTCAACAGCTAACTAATTTCTACGTTTATTATGACTCTGTTTTAACATATAAAGAACTCTCACGTTTTACAGTATAACTATGTTCTTGCTGCAGATGGATGGTATTGATTCTCATGCCGAGGAAACACAAGATGTGGAGGTGAATCAAACTGAATCTCAACGGATATTTACACAAGGACGAGAGCGAGGAAAGTGGGTGGTAAATGTTATCGGTAAGTAAAACAGTATAGTAAAACAAAGATGGTATAAAACAAGAATTCATGTTGTTGTATTTTTCTTGCAAGATATAAATGGAAATGTAACGGAGGAACGGCTAACTGTGAAAGATGTATGGGGAATGGAGAAACGCAGAATTATTCTTGAGTTTGGTCCACATAATCAACCTGAAAGAGGAAGTGGTGGTATATTTGGTACATGGCTTGGCATGTTAAGTACTGATTTGAACAAGTTTCCGATAAATTACGATGATTGGAGGAATGTTCTGCAATGGCGAAAGGATGACGCTTGGGACTACATTAAGGTATGTTGAGTATCACTTCTAATTGTTTATGTTTGACTGTAAATTATTAGTCTCACTTATAATTATTTTTGTTTTAACTGTAAATGCAGACTAAGTTTTGTTTTGATAGTTCAAATAAAAGTTATAAGGACTTTGTGATGAAAAGCTTGAGTGTGAAGTGCAAAGGTCTAAAAACTCGTCTTTGGGATCATCTGGGACGTAACACTCCTGAAGAAACTCTACAGCTTCGCCCAGATTTTATACCAAAAGAACAATGGCAAGATTTTGTGTATATGCAGTTTAGTGAGAAGACTAAGGTAATACAAAACATATCTTACATTTTGTTCTGTTCTATTAAGTTGTTCTGTTTGATTGCTAATAATTTTACATATGTGAGTTTTAGAATTTAAGAGAGCAAAACAAGATAAGAAGAAGCCATTACAAGACACCACACACTTTAGGAAAAAAAGCATTTCTCGAGTTTCTAAAGAAATTGTAAGTTTAATCAATTATAATTTATCAATTATCCAAGTTGAATAAACGTTTAAACTTCATTTTATTTTGTAATACTTTTCCAGTTTCTTAAGACGGGTAAACGTCCAAGTCGTGCAGAAATTTTTGTAAACTCACGCCAAAAAGCTAATGGGAGCTTTGTTAGTAAAGAAGCTCAAGATTTATCGGTTAGTATTATTTGAAACTCCTTTAGCTGAAACTAAAGAATCTAGTTTTTGAGAAATCTGATATATTGGTTTCTCTTGTTTCCTTGCTGATATTAGTCTTTGAGAAATCTTAGATGTTGAGTTTGTGCGATTGCTTTGGTTCTCTTGTTTCCTTGATGATATTAGTCTTTGAGAAATATGAGATGTTCAGTTTGTATGATTGCTTGCTTTGGTTCTGTTGTTTCGTTGATGATATTAGTCTTTGAGAAATCTGAGATATTGAGTTTGTGTGATTGCTTGCTTTGGTTCTCTTGTTTCGTTGATGATCTTACACTTTGAGAAATCTGAGATGTTGAGTTTGTGTGATTGCTTATCTTTCAGGAAAAATTAACAGAGAAGATGGCTCACACTCAAGGAAAAATTAACACATCAGATGAATTTTCTCAAGTATTTGGCTCTGAACGTCCAGGTCGTGTGCGTTGTGTTGGTCTTGGTCC
The DNA here is from genome assembly GCA_911865555.2 of Thlaspi arvense. NCBI lineage: Eukaryota > Viridiplantae > Streptophyta > Magnoliopsida > Brassicales > Brassicaceae > Thlaspi > Thlaspi arvense. Next base: position 26,825,572 of record OU466859.2, on the reverse strand, counting down.
GACTCCTTCCACATTCTTTAAGAATCGCACATCCTATGAAGCAGAAGTAATTGATTTGAGGAATACAGTTCATGATTTACAAAACAAATTGGAGAAAATGAATGATTTAGAATACAAATATGAGAAGATGAATGATCTTCTTAATAGTCTTCTTAGCTCTAATTGCAACTGGAGAAGGTAAAGTACTTCTTAATAGTCTTCTTCCTTATATGTGTTTTCTTATATCTAAACTAATATATCTCTTGTTTATGCTTGTGCAGGAAGGAAGTTTAGTGAATACAAATGGTTCGATGGAAAGAAGTAAAGACGAAGAAAGAAAACAGGATGCTGATTATTTATATAAAATTATGTTTTACTTTGCCAATATATGTATTCAGATATTTCTTCAATGATTTTCTTTATTTATGCTCAAATAATATTTTTCTATGATTTTTTTTTGTAGTTTTTTACATTTTAGCATCATTTATGACAATTGATATGAATCTTATTTTTAGCATCACTTATGAAATGATACTATAATAATAATTAGCAACATAAAAAGAAATGACTCAAGTATAAATTAAATAATGCTAAAATATAATTATAGCATCATTAGTAAAAATGATGCAAAATAAATTTAGTATCATTGAATTTGGCGTCATTTTTAAGAGCGATGCTATAATTCTTGCATCATTTTTAAAATGATGATAACTCTAAAAATAAATGATATTAAACACAATGATTTTTGTAGTGATTAAATATTTTGCATCTACTAATAAAATCATAACTAGGGTTTGGACCTGCCCCATGCGCAGGTTATATCTTTTTATTCAATCATTTAAGATTATAGAGTAAAGGTAAAAGATAAAATAATGAAACAAAATGTTTTTTTTTTGCTTTTGAATTTTAAGCACATATTCTTTACACATAAAATAACGAACAGTACCATCAAAAAAAAGGCAAACGTCTAACCTAATAAACTACATTTCAATATTTCAAAATTACAAATTAAATAACAATCTAAATTAATTAATTAATATTTTGAAACCCAAGTTAACAAAATAACACTTTCTCTTATTTTATCGATTCAGGTTTTAGTAAGAGACGAACTGTGTAAGTTAAATATGTAGAGCACTTTCTTCTTCAAGAAGCCTGGTTATCGATTGTAATCAAAATCTTGATCGGTTCACCCAACATACAAGAGAATTGGCTATCGCCAAATCGGTTAAGACAATCTTCTGGTTCTTAGCTAGAATCGAACGCAGCATTCCTTTCCTCCGTGGTCGGCTCAAAATGAGCTACGTAGCTCACGTCTGCTCCAAAACCCTAAGCTCTCATGAAACAGTGCAAACCTATCACAACCAGTGCAGTCCAAATCAACAATCTTAGTCAGCAACATTTTTACAATATATATGGACCTTCTCAACCAAATTCTAAATGTATATGGTTTTGCGAACATTTTTACAATATGAATATACTCTTCCATGCACTCTGAAAATACTCGGTAAATAATATTTTTCTGTGTGCAAATAATAAAAAAGTAAGGAATGAGAGAGGTGTAATGATCACCATATGTTATAGGGTTATAGCTAGTGCAAACATTTTATCGGTATAAAGTTCAAGAACTTTGGGTTTTTTTCTGTGTGCAAATAATAAAAAAGTAAGGAATGAGAGAGGTGTAATGATCACCATATGTTATAGGGTTATAGCTAGTGCAAACATTTTATCGGTATAAAGTTCAAGAACTTTGGGTGCTACGCCTCATAAATCATCTAACAATCAAAATTACCATATTGTTTGTAAAGACACAGATCCATCAGTCTTAACTCCATACCAAAACGGAAACATGCCTTTAACTGGCTAAAGATCTTAGTAGAAGAAAACACCAGATAGGCTCCTTCAGTTTTCTAGAAACGTTCTGCAAATATAAGACAAATATATTAAAACCAACAAAATATTCATAAAGTTAAGAATTATAAATAAAAATGAATTTGACAATTTGAGTCTTGTCAAAGAAACTCACATGGCATTGTTTTAATGACTCTCGAAACAGAGCTCCAATGATTTAAGAGAAATGTCTTAACTCTCCTGAAGACTTTATTCGTAGCCTTTGGAGACATTGCTTCACTGTTCCATTTCTTCCTAAAATGATTTGCTTTAGTCGTCTGGCCGCGTCAAGATTTTGGTCTCCGAGACCTTGGTGAGAAATAACACATCCTCTCCATGCTTGTTGTCTCTAAATAAGTCGGAGATCCAACTTTCTGTAAAGATCAAACCTTTTCTTAAATTATAGTCAATTACCTCTGTTCCAAAGAGGACACCAACAACACGACCATCGTACAATAGTAATCAAGACCAATGCACGACAAACAAAACTCAGTAAAAATTCAAAACGAAAATTATTGTAAGATGCACACCTATTATAGCAGCCATCAAAACATAAATATTGTGTCACCTATTATAGCAGCCATCACCTATTAAATATTCTATACGTATCTATAGGTGGTAAATATATACAGCACACAAGATTTTGTTATTATAATTTTGCATACTGAAAATATATGAAAAAATATGTGTATGTATTCCATATGAATATAATATTATAACATATATATATATATATAAATATGTGTATTAATATGTAAAGTTACAGTCGTCTAAGACAGAGCTATAATAAATTTAATATATATAATATAATATTATCTATAGTATTATAATATATATATATATATATTAAAATCATCACGTTCAGCCCAAAATTCATCTACTATTATCCATATAGGTGAATAATAATATCAGACCATTCGTAATGCATCTGGCGAATCACAAAATTTTGTAATACACTAAATTTTGTCAAGAATTTATTTTTTTATTAATGAAAATATCACAAAAAATTCTTTTTGTCATGTCATAAACCACATGTGTTAGTAAATATCATGTCACAATTACATCATCATTACACATCATCATTTCCATGTCACATTTAATTAAGATAGAAAAAGTATTTTAACCAATTAAATTAAAACAAATCAACATTTTTTATTAAAACACATTCTCAATTATGATTTCTGTGTTTTTGGAAGAGCATTTAGTTTTCTTCCTATTAATAAGGATTTTCTAAAATATTAATCATGTTTGATGATTGTTAAGATACAACACAATATCCATACTAGTAAAAGAGTACCACTTCAATGTTTAAACACATCTCATGTGTTATATTACATGAAATACCATTGCATTTTAACATTTTTCATAGAATTTCATTAATGGTAGTTTAGTCATTTGTTAATACAACCAATTAATATTCATTTTCTTTTTTCTTTATTTAATTCTTATATTCCTATTACCAAACACATTAATTTTCAAATATTTTTTAGATTAGTTTAACTCCAATTACCAAACACATTTAAATAATTTCAAATTTTCCATCCATACTATTAATTCAGGTTCACTTCAATGTTTAAACACAATTTATGTGTTATATTACATACAATGCCATTACATTTTAAACTTTTCCTTAGATTTTTATTAAGGGTACTTTAGTCAAAGATTTTTAGACATAATTCGAATTATTCTGTTTATACTAAGCCTAATTTATATCGATATAGCAATACTAATTTACTAACCTTCTACTCAATCATCCATACTAAACCATATGAATAATCTATCTATTAAAAAAATATCTATGGGTCATGAAAACGTTTACCACTATAGCTCTATTTTATAATGGATGATATCGCCATAACCTGCATGAGAAAAATGAAAAAATGAGAGTAGATGTAGGACACTAAGTCCATTGTAATTATTCTGTTTAGCTTTTGCGAGAAACTTTTCAAGAGAGAATCATTACAGAAAATTGATGTATGCAAGGTAGCAAAATATATGGACTGTTTTGGAGAAGAAGACACAGGCATGTACATGCAATAATGTTCGGCCTAACAAAGCATAAATCAAACCGGACAAACACATTAAAATGGCAAATTCGATTACAAACCGATGGTAATCTATTTTGGTTTAATCTATTAAATTAATTACCTGTTTTTTTAATGGGTATGAGATCTTTATAATCTAAATCTTCCACCAATAATCATCGCTGTATCTACAACATAAACGAAAATGAAAATATTACAATCAGAAATCAAGGTTAAATATAAATTTAAAAGCAATATGGTAACATCTTTTTCAACTACGCAAATCTCGGCAATATATTAATATCGATCATTGCTACAGTTTCGCAAACTACTTTAAACAACCTAAGATTTTATGTGATTTTCTAATTTCTTTGACCAAATTAGAAACACATATCTAATCATTTATATTTTCCGCACAAAGTCTAAATTCTTAACAAACCTTGCAAGATTTTCGTATAAATCTAAATGACGAATGTATCTAGCTTAAAAATAAATTCATTTAATTGAAAACTAGGTAATAACCCGCACAGATAAAATAATAATTATTTATTTAATATAATATAATTTTAAAATCATATAAAAATACAGTTGATTTTATATGAATTGTTTATAACATTATGCTGTAATATTGACAAAATAATTTTTTTGTTTATTTTATGAATTTTAGAGTAATTTATTTCAAATATAAATTAGTTTAAAAATTAAATATATATGCGCAATCTCGATATAAATACGAAGTCTCTCTTTATATTTTCTATAACTCATGATTAATAACATGATCTTAAAATTCAAAAAAAATAGAGGGAGAATATTTTGATTAAATTATTAAGTATCTAATGCGTTATGATAATAATAAAAAAAATTTACTACTTCCTCTGTTTCATAATATTAGTTTTTCTTAAAAATTTTGTTTTTTTCACAATATAGTTGTTTTCATATTTTTTACTACTTCATATAAATACTATGTGACCCATTTTATTTTTCAGTTTTTCATAATTAGTTGTATTATATTTAATTTATATACTAAATGATTACTTTTTTTAAAGAAAAGTTGCTTTCTAATATTTGTGCTTTGATGCAAAACAACTTATATTTTAAAATAGAGATTATTAAAATTGTTAAAATAAAATTTGATTATAAGATTTTATAATCAGTTTTAATTTTTCTTATACGAATGTAAATGTATGTTTAGATTAATCTCCAAAAACTATAGTCATAAGAGTATTAATTTTTAAGAAAAAAAATTACTGTGAAATTTATTTTAAATATTAAATATACATAAGGATTATATAAAAATAGATTATATTTTTTCTATTATTTTTAATAAATTATCTAAAATTGTATATAACTGAGTCAATATTTATACGTTCTTAAATTTTGATTCAATAAAAATATTTTTAATATCAAAAAATTTGATAAAATTATTATATAATATCTTTACAGAAATATTTTAATTTTTTACCAAGTTATTTTGTTGTATAAATTAGAATAATAATATCTATTAAATTAAGCTTCCTGTTTTTTTTATATATTTTTATATTGATTTATGAATCATCTATCCACACATCTTTATATCAATTTTAGTTTTTTTAAAACATACTTTTATTTATTAATTATCTGAGTAATTTATATTTATTTTATGAAATTCGAATTATAACACAGAAAAATATATGTATATATATTTTACGATATGAATGATGTAATAATTTATTTTTCTATAAAAATAAGAGATAAAATATTGTATTTAAAGAAATAATTAATATGATATATTTTTGGTAAGAAATAGAAAAAAAAAATATCTTGATGAATCATCATTAATATAATTGATATAAATAATGTATAACCAAATTAATGTGAGTGGCATAACATGTAATTAATCTAGTAACATAAATCTATTTTTATAATTTTGCTAAAAATGATTCTGGTGATGACACATCAGCAAAATGGCACCACTGTAATATTTTACAAAATTAAGGTTGTTCTTTAAAAATGCTTCTTTTTTAATATATAGAGGATCAAAGGAGAGTATATACTTTAAAATATTAAGTTTCAAAATTGTGAGTTTAGATCTTTAACAACAATTAAATCCGAATATCTATCAATTTCCAGGAAATTCGGATTACAATATTGATACCTAATCAAACCTATTTCACACTATAAATACCACATCAACGTTGACTCCAAACATTACATTGTACTTTTCTTTTGATATTATTTCTCATTAAAATCGTATTGCTCATAATCTAACACTGCTATGTATTGTGATTACAGCATCTGGACATAAACCTTTCTCTTAAGGATTGAGACTATTTCATTTAGGCGAATGAGATTTCTAAGCTTATGTTTATTTTATGTTTTGAAGCAAATTCCAAAACACATAGAACTCTTTGTTACAAGTAAGTTTTTATATTTTGTTTTCATATTTTACTATGTTTTCTGTTATTTTACTATGTTTTCCGTTAAGTCAACTTCATATATGTCTCCAATTCAGATCAAAGACCATATGATACTATTTTAAGAGATAACAAAGTAACCTGTTTTTTGGATGCAATATTTCACTTCTGAAAACCAGTTTAAACCTGAAATTTGAATGTATGACCAAGAAAAATGAATAAATATGTTGTACTTAGATTACATATATGATAGATAAAATCCTATATGTAACTTTTTCTAATATTATTTATGATTCTCAGGCAGAGCATAGAAGACTCTCTAATGCCTTATTCTATATTGCAGACAATAAACCAAAGAGGAAGACTGAGTTTGAAACCAGAAATGAAAAGTAAGTATTTTTATACTAAATTATAACCATTTCTTTAATGTTTCAATATGATTACCTAACAAATAGCAATGAAAGACTTTCTAATTCCTGTAAATCTCTTATTTCCTGTACTACCAAACAATTAAACGAAGCTACAATTACAATTCTTGAATTTTGATTGTTTCCTGAAGTTTGAATTTTGAAATGGAACAGATCAGAGTTAAAAAAGTTTTGTTTCTTTTAGTTTTATCTTATATTTCCTTATACATTGATCTCTAAACATGATTTTAAACTCCAACTTTTGCAGTGACATGGAACATTACCTGCACACGCTTTTTAGACAGAAAGCATCCAAGCTAATGCATCTCCTTCTCTTCTTTCTACAACGACACTAAAACTCCTTGCCGGTTTTTTTTCATGCGACTGCAAAAACAAAAAAAAGCAAATCAAATAAGCAAAACGAAAAGAAAACATAAATATTAAATTTGAATCTCTTTCATTGTGGGCGCAAAGGTAACCTGAGAAAAGAGAGGAATTTTGGTAATATCAAAATGATCACCGTCAACTGGAACATTAACACCTGCGCATTCAAAACTAAACATCAGAAGCTACATCAATTAATAGTATTATAATATATTGTTTGAAGCAGATATCTAAGTGATAATTATATAGCCAACAATCCTAGGAGAAGGCAAAAAAAAATTAGACAATAAAATCAACCTGCAACAGGGACATTAGTTTTTCAACCATAGAAAGTTAAGGCCCTAACTATTCTCTCTCACCGTAGGTACCAGCCTTCTTTAAAATCTCTGCTGCAATCGGAACAGTAGAGTTCACAGGTTTGCTCAATGATGATCATGTTCACAGAGCCTGATTTAAATAAAGAGTTTGCAAGGTCATTCACTTGGTTGAATACTAGATCAAGAGTAAGGTCACTTGCAAGGCATACATATCAGTTTAGTGATATCGAATCAGATGCGCTATGTAAGAGAAACACAACAGATGAGATAATTATTTACATGTGGGCAGTACTTGGCGATGGCGATGCCTGAGGTTCTTGATAATTCCAGCATTAATGTTGAAAAAATCATCAGGGGTCATGACAGGCTTCCTCTAGACACCAGCTGGAATAATGACGAGGTCTGCTCCTTTTAAGAGCTGGACCCAAATTATCATCACCCATGTATCCATAGCCTGCCAGTGAAAAGATAAGATGATCGCACATGAAGAAATTGTATCAATGAGAAGGATTTACATATTTGAAAACAAAAACAACTAGGAGATTGTGAACGATCATCGAATCGGGGAATCAGATACCTCAGATCGTCTGTTGATGTGGCCGACGTCAGCGGAAACGCCGGGAGTGTTGGTGAAATCATAGAGGGATTGAGAGGAGACGGGAGGGTTAAGCTTGATGAGGAGAAGAAAAACAGTCGACGCTAGAGAAGCATCATTCGAACGGAGGTCAGCCTGGATCTGAGCGAAAAGTATGTCCATTTTAGGATCGAATTTACTAAAATTCGAGATCCGAGGCCGGCGAATCTGAGCAAGCTTTGCTGTATACAAAGTTTTGATTTTGTGGAAAGAGAGATAGGGATGAGGAGAGAAGTCGAGAGGAAGAAGAAGACTGTTTGGTTTTCTTTTTTCCAATTTTTTTACTAATTATAAATCTGATTTGGTTTTAGATAAAATTTAATGGTTTCATATTTGATTTATATCATAAACCATTTCAAGCGATACATATATATATATATATTATAGTTTTTATACAATCAAATCAGTGTAATTAGATCTAAATCTTTATTTTTGAGGATACATTAGTCATATAATGTTTAATATTATTATAAAATAACTAATTTTGATTATAATTTTTTTACTATATGAGAAATCTACTTACTGTATTATGTATAAATTTTCTATTTTATAGTTGAATGTGTATAATCAATAAAAAAAAAACACTAATAACGAAGTAAAAAAAAAAGAGAAATCAAACACAAGAAAAAACGGAGAAGAAGAAAAACATATATAAAAAAAAACATAGAAACAAAAAATTAATAAAATGACCATATATAATACAGTAAGTAGGTTTTTTTGTTTGTTAGCTAATACAAATGACCATTCATAAAAAAAAAAGTTAGCTAATCCATCATAAAGATAATTAGATTCTCTATACACATATAAAAAAATGGATTATCTAATCTTTCAAAATAAAGCCGTAGTACATACGTACCAGAAAATAGACTATCTTGTAATATAATATATAATAAACTTTTTTATACTACATAATTTAAACATTTATAAATTTCACTTCATGAATCATATATTTGCGCGGACGCGCAGATCCAACATCTAGAAGTGAATTATATTCCCTTATTCATATATAAACAAATTATAAAAAATTTAAAATGTAAAATAGAAAAAATATAATATAATTCACTTTTAGATGTTATACCCAAAATCGAATCATCACTCAAAATCGAAACTAAACTAGGTAAAACCGAATCTAAAAACTGGACACCTAGAGGAAGTAAAAAAACATAGTTAGCTAATCAATGAGCAAAACAATTAGCTTTTCTATACACATGTGAAAAATGGACTATCCAATATTCTTTAAAATAAAGTCATGGCACATACATATCAAGAAACAAACTATCTTATAACATAATATATAATAAACTGTCTTATACTACACAATTTTAACATTTATAAAATTCACTTCAAGGATCATATACCTGCACGCCCACCGTGCAGGTCCAACATCTAATTTATGTTTAAGAGGAAATCGAAGATTCTATACATTGATTTGTGGTTTCTTCAAACTGATTATTTTGTTAAAAATGATATAAACTTGGTTTGATTGAAGATATTAGTTAACATATTTGGTCCAGTAGACTAAACCGTGAATAATCAAGATTGTTTTGTTTGATTAATTGGTATATGCAAAATTCATAAACTTCGTATCATAATTTTGGCTTTGTAATATCAGTTAGTATACTTGGTATAATGGACTAAACTAAACCATGAATAATTAAGGTTGATTTGTTTGAATTTTGGATGTGTAATATTAGATGAGTGAAGGTGATTCAAACTTAATTCAAGCATGGAATCCAAACTTAATTCAAGCATGGAATCCAAACAGAACTCAATTTTATTTTAATTTCTGGTACGATGAAGCGTATAATGTGTTCAAGCTGAAATCGGTTTGGTAATAAAATCGGTTTGGTAATAAACCAGTTACGACCATTTCATTAATCAAGTTATTGTATGTGTGCAGGTACACGATTGCTTAGTGTTATGATATTATCATATTGTCAAAATTACCCTTAATGAGTTTAAAAAATTTAATGGTATATATTGTAAATATCCCAGTATCTAAAAGTTTATTTAAAATAATGATTCTTTTTTAATAGTATAGATAATAGCAGCTAAGAAGAGGGGAAGTAGGTTAACGGTTCCATCTTTAACAGCATGCATGAGAAAGCTCGGTTAATTCGAGAATAGTGCGGAATAACGATTTAGCAGATAATAGCAGGAGCCTGACCTGAAGAATCTGGACTCTCGACCCGCTAGCCGATCCGTTATTAGGTATCTTCTATAAATATTTTCTTTATGCCAACAGTAAAAGGAAGAAAAATTCTAGAGAGATACCTTGATCGTCTAGCTTCACTAAAACACACACACTCGCCCAAAGTTTTGTCAAAGATCATTTGGAGTTGATAAAGCACCCCATTCTTTACCGTTCTTTCGATAAATTTATATTCTTTTGACCAATCACATACCTCGTTTTAAGTTGAGCGTCAGAGAGTTTAAAAGCTATGGAAAGACAACATTGTTCTTATGTATTATAAAATTGAACAAAGTATAAAATAGATTTATCTTAAAATGTAGTTGAAAGATATTATATTAAAGCATTTGTAAAGAAAATGCTAATTGATCTTGAAATACCTTATATGAACAATATCAGTGGACTTATGTATTTTGCATATTAGATTTCACCAATATAGCTTTTGCTAGTAATATACGTGCAAAGTACAGTTCATCTTCTACACACAGATACTGAAACGAGATAAAATATATATTTCGTTATCTCCCAGGTATAGATTGTTTTTCTGTTTTATTTATTAAAAAAAAAATCTCGAGTTTGGTATAGTTTGTTTTACAGATGCAGACTATATCGATTTACATAAAGCTTAATCAAACGGTTGCATTGTCACAATGAGAGCATCTAGAGAATGTGTGTAGTTGAGATCAATGACTAATCACATCCAAGAAACAAGTACAATAGTCATCAACGAGGAGCCAACACAAATATTCGAAGATAATACGGCATGGATTGCACAACTCAAAGAAGGTTTAATCAGGAACAATAGAACGAAGCTTATACATCCGATTTTTTTTTTTTTTACATCCCAGAGCCCGGGAAGAATCAAAAAGTAGATATTAATTATGTTCGCTCAAGTGACAACACAACTGATCTCTTCACAAGGCTGCTTCTAATTACAAAATTTATTATTGAAATGCGACATTTTCGAGATATGCGAAGAGAAGATGATATCCATCATTTTTAGAGGGAGCTTGCGTTGTTATACTTTTTTCCTTTTGTCTTAATTTTTCTTCCACTGAGTTTTTCTATAAAACAGTTTTTTTAACGAGACAACATACATCAAATTTAATGATGATGAATACTAAGGGAGAGTGTTAAAAAAATGTGAGTATTCATCACATGAATCTACAAGTGTTATTCTATTAAGTTATAAATCATCATATTATGTGAATAATCATCACCTATGTGTCATGTTTAGAATATCTTTTATTAATTATAAACTAGATGTGCGCATGTATATGATTCTTGAAGTAAAATTTATAAATGTTTAAATTATGTAGTGTAAGAAGATTTATTATATATTATATCATAAGATAGTTTGTTTTCTGGTACATATGTATCATGGCTTTATTTCAAGAGAATGGATAGTCCGTTTTTCATATGTGTATAGAAAAGCTAATTGTCTTTTTTTTTGCTAACAGAAAAGCTAATTGTCTTGCTGATGGATTAGCTAACTCTGCTTTTTCCCTTCCTCTAGGTGTCCAGTTTTTAGATTTGGTTCCACCTAGTTTAGTTTCGATTTTCAGTTACGATATGATCGGTTCTGCGCGCCCAATAAAAGTTTGTGTATAGCTGGTTTTTATATTTTGAATAAAATCAGGAGACAATGTCTCCCCCACCCCCTCCTACCAAAAAAAAAAAACTATAGTTATATTAATAATATATTGTTTATTTATGTGTTATGAGGGTTAAAATTAAATTTTGTAAATACAAAAATATAAAATTAAAAATAAGATAATATAAGTTAGCGCAACTAATTCAATATTATAGACACACGAGTTGTTATTGTAAAATATGATAGTATGTTATTGGTTTTATATAAAATTTATGTTTTATAATATTTTATTTAGTTTTTTTTTCTTCTCCTTCTCCCTTCCTATTCTTTCTTTTTTATTTCTATTATATGTTTCCTTTTTTTATGTTTTTCTTCTCTTCTTTTTTCTATTTTATGTTTCTTTTTATGTTTTTTTCTTTTTTCTCTTTTCTTCTCTTTCTGTTTCTGCTGCTTCTTCTTCATCTTTTTTTCTTGTCCCCCTTCATTTATTTTTGTTCTTCTCTTTCTTCTTTTTATCCTTTGTTTTTCTTTTTCTCTGTTTTTCTCCTTCTTCCTTTTTTGGATTACCATGAAGGTCTGGGCCGAAGCCTGCAATCTCCGCAGGCCCGAAATCACATCATGTAATATTAGTTTAATCCTAATCGTCACTCGGTCATGTGATCTCTAAGCTTTGCCTAGATCCTTTACCAGTCAAGTTAACGACTCCTGGTTACTCCTTCGTCTACTCCTCCATCTTCTTCTTCTTCTTCTTCTCTCATTAATAAAATTCTAAGGAAAAGGTTAAAATGCAATGGCATTTCATGTAATATAACACATGCTTTATGTTTAAACATTGAAGTGATCCTCTTTTAATAGTGTAGATAGGATGTAATTTAAGTTGTAAAAACATAAGTGAATGAGAAAAAAAAATCTTACCAAAACTCTTGACTACTTTTACTCTCAATATAAATTAATCTTTCTAATTGTTTCACATAATATACCAATCAAAAGGATAGACGAAAACGACTGATCAAAATGAAAATATTATAGTTTATAGTTATAGACATCATTAAACAAAAAAGGAAAACATAAAATGTGTATCGCACAGAAACAAATCTTAACTATTATTTGACAAGTTACTTAGGTGAAAAAATCAGATGTGTCATAAGAAGAGCAAAGTTAGTGCTTTCTATTATTGACTTGGAAATATAACACGTCAAATTTCCTAAAATAAATAAAATCTTTTGATTGATTAAGTTAAAATTAAATAAATTATAAAATTACAACGTGAATACACTAGATTATAACACTAAAATTAATAAATTTAACTTAACATAAAATGATAATTGCTCTGATTTCAATTTTTTGCATATATTCATAATTGATTGCAAAAAATATGATTATTAACATTTTACAACCATATTATATTTTATATAGAAAAATAATAATAGATGATCTGATAGAGTATTAAATATGTTATATATTAATAATGTTGGGAGTATAATATATTATTATTTATATATCTTTATTAATATTTTTATATTATTAGTTTTTGTAATTTGCGTAGCTTACATTACCACCTAATTTTATCTCTTATCCTTATTCTAAATAAATAAAAAGTTTATATTATAATCGTATACAGTCTCATTGTATATTGAAAATTTGAGATCTAAAATAAATCACAAAGTAACGGGATAAAAATAAATTATAATAAGATAAAACAAATATGAATAAGAAGTAGAAGTGAAAACAAAAATAAATCTCTACAGTTTTGTTTTTCTGTAACACTCGTGTGCTTTGTTTTATGGAGTCATTCAAAAATCTTAGAAAACAAATTTTATAATAAATGTATGTGCGGCTCAAATTTAATAATGAACACATGTATACAAGCCAATCATAAAAAAATTATTTTCTTCATAAAACTAATTCCTCAATATTGGACGAAGACATGAGCGGAGAGCTACCAGAGAATTTTATAAAATATGATTTCACAAATTTCATAACAAACATTTATTATAATTTTTATTAAAAACGAAAATTTCTAATATATTATCCTATATACTATATTTATTTTCATGATAAAGTAAAATATAATATTTTAATTTTTTAAAAGTTCTTTGTAATTTATATTAATATTTAATATAAATTTTAGGGTTGAGGGTTTTGAAACCATCTTTATACTTATAAAGCACAAGTCAGTTGGCAATTGTGGGATTGAAAAGTATCTTTTTATGTTTTAAACTAATTTACCTTTTATTTTTTTATCACAGAAATTTGTGTTTTTTTAAAAAAATCTTTTTATAAAAAAATCTCACATTTATTTTTGCATAATTACCCATGATCTTCAATTTAACTACCCATTTTTTACAGCACATCATCTTCACCCTCATCTTTATACTTATAAAACACAAATCAATTGACAATTGTGAGATTGACAAATGTCCTTTTTATGTTTTAAACTAATTTATCTTTAATTTTTTTATCACAGAAATTTGTGTTTTTTAAACAATTGTTTTTTTAAAAAAATCTGACATTAGTTTTGAATTATTACCCATGATCTTCAATTTAACTTCTCATTTTTTACAGCACATCATCGTCGCCCTCATCATATATATATATATATATATCATAAATTTTTAGCCCATAATTCTCTTAACAATTTACAAAGAAAAAAACAGTTACTTTAGAGAATCTATTAATTTTTGATTTTTGGATTTTAATCTAAATTATTACCATATATTTTTAGATCTGTAGTTTGAAATTATGTTTTTCAATTTTATTTCAGGTATTAGTGTGATTATTTATAAGACGAAATAACTACTAGAAACACAACATTACGATGATGGCAAAATGTAAAGATGTCTTCCGTGAAAGTCAAGCTGCATCTATTTTATATATCTACAAGTTTTGTCTAGGTTTCACTTAATGATGATGACATGTGTAGATAAAAAATATTGGGATGATATTTTTTTCTTGTGATTTATCTTTTTGGGTTGAAAAAAAAAACGGTAAAATGATGTGCAAAGTAAACATTATTTTTATTTTTTTACTTATTATACTTTAACTAGATATTTTGTCGTAAAAATGTTAACTAACTAAATAAATCAATTCGGACATATCTAATTATCTATACTAGGCACTAAAATGTATTATTACTATTATTATTCTATTTTTAATTAACACTTATAAATTTATCTAAACTAATCAATGGATACTTTAAAATTTATAAAACACATCTGCTTATTACTATATAAATATCTTGGATAAGTATGTTTTTTTCCCCTTTCTATTATCCAATTCTCAAATCTAAGGTATTTCAATAGTAAAAATGTTAAACTATTTTAATTTTAAACATTTTATCTTTTATCAATTTTATATAAAAACTATTACTTTAATACTATCAAACTGTTTTGATTTTAAACCTATTATCTTTTATATAAATTTTATTAATTAAATATCAATCTCCTGCATAGCAAGGGGCAAAATACTAGTATATAATAAAACGCTGAAAAAGAAATTAATTATGCAAAAGTCAAAGTCGCATGAGAACTTATCGTGCATGCATTTTGCTAACCTCTATTACAGTCCAATTTTAAATTTTAGTTATTAGACAAATTATATTTTTTTAGAAAAATTTCTATATGTCCTAAGAGCAGTGAGGTGGTTGATATGCATGAATGTGTAGGCTAGCCATCTACCCACTTTTAAGATAAGTAAAGATGGTAAAACCCATTTTGGTTTAATTAGCAATAGTTCAAAGAAAAAATTATACTTAAAATATATATATATATATATATATATATATATATATATATATATTGGCAAGACTATATTGTGTAAGAAGAAAGAAAGCATAGTATAGATAATATTCAAAATATATTATAAGAATTTAATTCTTATTTAATATAACTATTACATTTGCAATTATATAGCGTTAGAAAAATAAATATTTTTAAACTAAATCAGTTTCAAAAGACACAAAATGATATGAAACGTTTGTGTGATTGTTGTTAAACATTAAAACTGTATATGTATAAAAACATAATGTATAAGAAAATTAATTAATGCTTAAATATTACAACTAATTATATCTACAAAAAATATTATATATTGCGTGCAGACCAACCAAAAAAGTTAAATAATTATTTTCACTTTATTTAGTTATCATATTTACACTTTTTTTTTCAACAGCCTCATATTTCTAGAACGGATTGGAAATCCAACCCGGTGGAACCGAGTTTACATAATGTAGCGGATGAAGGTAGTCTAGAGCATTGCGTGCTAACTTATCTGCCTTTGTGTTCTGCGCGCGAGGAATGTGTTATATCGAAAAAAAGTAAACTCCATTTTACTTCGCTCGTATTCCTCCAAATATAATGAGAAAGCCGGCCACTCCGTTGGATTGGACAACATCTTCACCAAATCGGAATAGTTTGTGGCAAAAGCCATTGACAATCTTTTTATCGTCAAACATACAATGCATTGCCCATATAAGTGCTTATAGTTCTGAATGTAGGACTGATAAACTTCGCCTGACATTTTTTGCACCCATTAGGGTACCCGTAGATCCATATCCTTGACAAAACCAGCCAAGCCTTGCATTTTGAACCGTTTCTTTCTGTAGTGTACCCATTAGGGTACCCGTAGATCCACCTGAGCTGTTTCCCAAGGCACACCACTTCCCTAGGATCCCTAGTAGTGTTGGAAAAAACTTTATCATTGCGCATCTTCCAAATGTACCATAATAACCATGGATAAATTACCATATTTTCATCGTCTAGTAAATGCCAAAATAAGTGTGCCATATTTGAGAATAGTGCATCCGTCGAAAACCGTTGTGGAGGGGTTGGGATAGGGGATAATGCCTAGACTTGTAGTGCTGGCGGGCATTCGAAAAGTGTATGATTAATAGTTTTCTCTCCTGCACCACAGCTGATATATTGTGGATCACAATTAATACCTCGACTACTAAGGCGATGCATTACCGCTATACACCCTGATAAAATTTGCCACAAGAAATGTTTCATCTTCGGTGGACACTTCACTTTCCATGCTTGTTCCTGTAATTTACGCTCATTCGGTCCAAAATATTGGGAACCCTCATTTTCCTGTTTAAACAACTGTTCAACAATATATCCTGATTTCACTGTATATCTCCCTTGGTTTGTAAAACCCCAACTTAGCACATCCGGTCTATGTTCCTTGGTTGTAGGAATCTCTGCAATTAGAGATATGTCTTCCGAGATAATTAATTGTCTAATTAGTGGCATATTCCAGGTTGATGTTAAGGGATCAATCAGTTGATTGACCTTCAGCTCGGGATAATAATTATACCCGCGGCATGTTGCTGATCTCGGTCGAGAGGATGGAATCCATGGATCATTCCAAACAGGTATAGAATGTCCTGAACCAACTCTTTTGATGAGCCCTTTTTTTACCAGAGATCTAGCGGATGTAATGCTCTTCCACCCATATGACGAGGAACAGGATCGTATGGGGTCTAGGGGCAAACTTTTCCGAAAATAACGACCCTTTGCAAATAGAGAATCCGGGTAGTCGATAAGCCGCCATAGTTGTTTAGCTAGTAAAGGCGTATTAAAGTCTTCTACACCCAAAAAACAAGACCACCTTCTGTATTAGTTTTACAAATTTATGCCATGCGAGCCAATGCATTCCTTTTCTATTTCCATTAGTGCTCCACAAGAATTTTGCAACCATGCTTATTAGTTGAGTCATTATCGTCTTGGGTAACCGAAAGCAAGACATAACATATGTTAGAACTTCTGTTGCTACATATTTAATAAGGACCTCCTTACCCCCTTTCGATCGCAGTCGCGGTGTCCATCAATTTATCTGTTTTTGTTGCCTATCTAGAAGGAAATTAAAAACCTTTGTCTTAGCCCCTTCTAGACTCTCCGGTATGCCCAAATAATTCCCCATTCCCCCAATATTGGTGATCCCAAGTGTGTTGTGAACAGTTTCTCTTGTTACTATATCCACCGTATGACCAAACTGTATGATATCTCCATTATTTATACCATTTTAGCTTGCATTTATCACTAGTTTTAGTCTCTAAACATGCATATTTTGCTTCTTCTTGTCCCATTTGCATACATTTAGGAGTTAGTGTAGTTTTAGAAGCTGCATTACATTTTGCATACATTTGGAGTTTTATTTAGGTACTTGAAAGAGTGTGGAATTCATGTGGAGCAATGGGTGTAAGCTGGGAATGGAGCTAAGGCAAGAGACAAAGATGGACGGACCAATATCGATGATGGTATCAACATCATGTGATCGATACAGAGCATATCGATGGGAGTATCGACCACTACAACATCAATACAGAATAGGCAAAGTGTGAAGGAAGCATATCAACTTAGAAACCTCGATGCAGCAGAATGGAGTCCATATCGAGCAGTGTATCGACAAACCAAGACCGATACACATGACAGGATAATACAGAGGTCCCATATCGACTTGCTTGATCGATGAGCTTTAACTAAAGGGCGATGGTATCGACTTCACACCTTGGAGAGACAAACCGATACAACTCAGAAGCCTTCTGTATCGACGTGCATATCAACCAAGAGGCATCGATACAACCCAGAGGAAGAGAAGATATCGACATGTGTATCGATGTTCAGTGTCGATATGGTCCATCCGAGTCAGCTTATTTTCGGTTTAATCTTGATTTATTAGGGGTTTTATTGTTTCCTTATAAATACTAAAGTCCTAAAATGGTTAGGCAAGTTGGATCTTGTTATTTTTCTTTTTGTTCTTGCACTTAAAACCTTTCCTTTTTCAGCTTTGCTTTGTAAGAACTAGCTTGATTTAGTGAATTTATGCATTTGCCTTTGATCTATTCTTGTTAAATCTGCATCCTAATCATGCTTAACCATCTTTTCTCCTTAGAATTTGTGGTTTTGACTATGGCTAGTGAGTAGTCTTGTCTAGGGTTTGAGATGGGATATATTAGAGGGGTTTTAGGACTAGATTAGTGATGTGTTATGCTTAATATGATTGTCTTCTCTCTATCAGATGTATTTAATACTAGATTAGTCTTCGCCATGCTTGTTTAGTATATTGGCTTTCTCTAGCGCCTGGTAAGTGTTTGATGAAATGCTGCTTAGAGTCTCTTAGAGGATTTGTATGCTTAGCCTAAGGAATTAGATGTCTAAGGTGCATTTTGGCTTTATAGGATTGGAGTTCTGTTCTGAATGCTTGCTGGTCATGTGTTTGAGTGATATCTCTTGTATTTACACCATTTAGGCTTGCATTTAGTACATGTTTGTTCTCTTTTGCATGTTTTCCCTTAGTTTTTGTTCCATTTTCTTCTCTTTTTAGACTTAGGTTGCATTTAGGATATAGTTTGCATTTTTCTTGCATATTGGATGTTATTAGATACTTATGGAGCTAAAAGGAGCTTGGAGGAGCTTTGAGGATGATCCAGGAAGCTAGCTGGACCAAAGGGAGCAAAAGGGATCAAAGCAGACAATCCCTGCAGAGCTTTTCGGTCAGAGCACGGAGAACATCGATCAAGGGGGTGATCGATGCAAGATTTTCGGTCAGGAGCATCGATCAAGAAGTGACCGATACGAGCACATCGATCATCAGCATCGATCAGTAGTGATCGGTACAAACGCCCTGAGTTAATTTCGGTCACTATAATGATCACTGCCCAGACCGATGTAACTCTACATCGATCAACCCTGACTGTTGTAACTGATCGATGTAAACCCAGTCCGAACCTGTTTTATTTACACTTTTGCCATTACTATAGGGCTTCCTTCCTTAGGCTATAAATAGCCTCTTTTTCCAGATTTTCGACATGTCCTGTCAATTTACTGTTCTTAAGCATTTTCTTTGAGTTTGTAAGACAAAATCCTTGCTTTGTTTAATATAATTGAGTATTTGCCTTTAATATTTCTTTATTCTCTCTTTTAATTATGATTAGCATCCTTTCTATTTGTGATTTGGTGTTAAACATGAGTATTAGTGAGTAGTTTGCTTAGAGTTTCTAGATGTGGTAGATTAGGGGAATTTAGGACTTGATTAAGGCTTGTTTAGTGCTTCAGTTTATGGGTTTCTCTCTATTAATCTGTTCTTAAAGCTAGATTTGTCTTGATCACACTTATCTAGGTTGTTAGCTTTCTCTTATGCCCACCAAGTGTTTGATGAAATGCTGATCTTGTTTAATAGAGGATTTGCTGGCCTTAGCTCACGAGATTGACTGTTTGAGGAGCATTTTGACTTGAATGGAGTTGTTATCTAATGCTTGCTTAATGTTTTAGCACTAATGAGAGTTAGTTCTTGTTAAGATGTTTAGCAAAGGGCTATTTTACAAGAGATTGGATCTAGCTTGCTTGATTGTGAACTCTATGTCTAGGAATCACCATTGCTTGCTTGTTTGCTTGATCAATGTAGTTTGAAACAGCCTTAGTTAGTCTCTAAATTCCCCAAAGTCAATAACCACATCTAGGAACTTGCTTTTATCTTATTTAAATCTCGGATTTACTCTGTTTTGCTCTGTTTTGCTTGCTTAGTTTTGCCTAGTTTGCTTTTATCTTTACTTTCTTTGCTGCTTGGTCATATTAGGATATTAGATTGGTTGCTTAGGCAACAAAAACCCCTTTTCTGCTTGCTTGACTTAGAGATTCCTACTCTTAACTCTTCTGCTTTCAACTAAAACCCATTTGGATTGATAAAAACCCAATGCTACAGTGACTAGTCCAATGGGTGATTGACCAAGAGAGTCAAAACTCTTGTATCAATTTGGCGGCGTTGCCATTTGGATTTTCTGTCTGAATCATTAGACTTTGTAGAATTTTTAAGATCAAGTTTTTAGTTTTCTTTGGTTACCAATTTCCTTTGACTCTCATTTCTGTCTTTCAGGTATATGAACTTGAGATCTAGAGGTTCAAGCAATCTTGTGGACTTCATAGACAACATCAATCTGCTGGATAGAGGACAGAGAGCAAGGAGACAGCAAGAAAGGCAGCAACACCTGCAAAGACTTGGGATGAACAATCAGGAACAAGTCATGGATGACATCAGATTCCAGGGTCCTCCAGGAGCTGTTGGCGCTCAGGGTGTACAAGGACATCAAGGTGTTCAAGGCTTACAGGGTGAGCAAGGACCAAGAGGCGTTGCACAAGCTCCAAGAGTAGCTAGACCTATTGGTGCTGGTGATGCACCAAATGCCTACAACAACAAGGCAAGCATCATTCCAGCAGCAGTCCAAAACAACAACATTGAAATCAAGTCTGGATTGATTTCAATGGTTCAGAGCAGTAAGTTTCATGGGCTGCCACTTGAAGATTCTCTAGATCATTTGGGTAATTTTGATAGACTCTGCTCACTAACAAAGATCAATTGAGTAAGTGAAGATGGCTTCAAGTTCAGGTTGTTTCCTTTCTCCCTTGGAGACAAAGCCCACCAATGGGAGAAGAACCTTCCCCAAGGGAGTATCACCAGCTGGGATGAGTGCAAGAAAGCTTTTCTTGCAAAGTTCTTCTCCACTTAAAGAACTGCAAGAATAAGAAATGAGATTTCAGGGTTTGCACAGAGGAACAATGAAAGCTTTGGTGAAGCTTGGGAGAGATTTAAGGGCTACACACTGCAATGCCTTCATCATGGCTTCTCACAAGCCTCTTTGCTCTCCACTCTCTACAGAGGAGCCTTGCCCAAGATAAGAATGCTTTTAGACACTGCCTCCAATGGGAACTTCCTCTCAAAAGATGTGGATAAAGGCTTAAAGCTGGTAGAAAATTTAGCTCAGTCTGATGGAAACTACAATGAGGAATTTGATAGAGCTCCAAGAAGTGCAAAGGATGAATTAGAGTCTAGCAGGAAAGAAATCAAGTCTCTACATGAGAAGCTGGACTTGTTGCTAAGGGAAAAGAAAGAGGTTCACTTTGTGGGAGACATAGTTCAGCTTGATGATCAGGAACAATGCCAAGTTGAGGAGATGAACTACTTGGGAAATCAAGGTGGTTACAACAACTATGGGAACTACAGACCAAATCCTAACTTGTCTTACAGGAGCAACAATGTTGCCAACCCACAAGATCAGGTTTACCCTCAACAGCAACAACAAGCTGCCCCAAGACCTTTTGTTCCCTACAACAATCAGGTTTTCAGCAGAGGAACAACAACTATCAGCCTAGAGCGCCCTACAACCCTCCAGGATTCAATGCCCAAGCTCAAGGGCAAGCTTCCTCCAGCTCTCAAGACACTGAACTCAAGACTCTCATGCAACAAATGATCAACACTCAAGTCACAACAACCTTGAAAATGAACAAGAAGTTTGCAGAGGTCCACAACAAAATAGATTCAGTACATGTAGAGCTCACCAACAAGTTTGATGGATTGGCTGCAAGAGTCAAAACACTGGAGAACAACAAAGACATAGCTGGTCCCAAGCCTCAAGGACATTTTCCTGGAAAACCAGAAGCTAACCCAAAGGAGTTCTGCAATGCCATAGTCATAGAAGAAGAGAGCTTCTCAGCTGAAGAGGAGGCTATCATTGAAGACAAGTTAGGAACTACAGACCAAATCCTAACTTGTCTTACAGGAGCAACAATGTTGCCAACCCACAAGATCAGGTTTACCCTCAACAGCAACAACAAGCTGCCCCAAGACCTTTTGTTCCCTACAACAATCAAGGTTTTCAGCAGAGGAACAACAACTATCAGCCTAGAGCGCCCTACAACCCTCCAGGATTCAATGCCCAAGCTCAAGGACAAGCTTCCTCCAGCTCTCAAGACACTGAACTCAAGACTCTCATGCAACAAATGATCAACACTCAAGTCACAACAACCTTGAAAATGAACAAGAAGTTTGCAGAGGTCCACAACAAAATAGATTCAGTACATGTAGAGCTCACCAACAAGTTTGATGGATTGGCTGCAAGAGTCAAAACACTGGAGAACAACAAAGACATAGCTGGTCCCAAGCCTCAAGGACACTTTCCTGGAAAACCAGAAGCTAACCCAAAGGAGTTCTGCAATGCCATAGTCATAGAAGAAGAGAGCTTCTCAGCTGAAGAGGAGGCTATCATTGAAGAGTTCCTCTACTTGTTCACTGAGGACACTGAACCTCAAAGTGGGGGGGGGGGGGGGGGGGGGGGGGGGGGGGGGGGGGGGGGGGGGGGGGGAAGAGTTCTTAGAAGTTGAAACTGACCAAGGTGCTGTAGAAGAGGAACCCTTTGGAGATGGGGAAAACTCAGAAGAAGAAGAGTGTTGGGCGCCACATGAAGTAGTTGATAACACAAAGGACTACTTGATTGAAGTTGCTGATGATAAGTAGAAAGCTAATGCTGCTATCCTTCCTGTCTACCAACCAACCATCCCTTTTCCAGGAAGATTCAAGGTGCAGCTAATGCAGAAATATGAGACCCTCTATGCTGCTCAAATGGAATTGAGAGGTTTGAATGGCCAACAGGAGCTTGAAAAGCTAAGGGTAAAGGCTGGAACACCTGAGGTTAAGGAGCTCACTATCAAGAAACTTGGAGATCCAGGATGTTTTACTCTCCTATGTGAGCTTAAGGGGCATACCTTCAAAAGCTGTCTTTGTGATCTTGGAGCAAGTATCAACCTTCTCCCATCCTCTACTGCTAAAGCTCTTGGCTACACTCAATTTCAAGAGAGTAATGTGTCCCTTACTATAGCTGATGGGACAGTGAAGACACCACTTGGGAGTCTCAAGGACGTACTAATAATGATTGAAGGGGTAACCATCCCCACTGATTTCTTGGTGCTTGATGTGAAAGGCTATATAAAGAATGCTATCATTCTAGGAAGACCTTTCTTAGCCTCAGCTGGAGCAATGTTTGATGCCAAGGAATGCACAATTGAGCTGAGACTGACCAGGAAGAAGGTTCTAAGGTTTCACTCCAAGGGGAATAAGCTGGAGAATGAGCAAGCCTTCTCAATGGACATCAAGAAGCTGAAGCAGCTTGGTAAACATTGGCCAGAGTTTGAAAGAATACCAAGGAGAGAGTTTTGATGGCTGCCGTTTGCCAAAGTTGTTTGAAGACACCACTGAAAAGGAGGTCCTGAAGTGGTTGGTTACAAGAATCTGAATGATATCAAGTTGGGTACTAACAAAGGGGAGGTGGTTTTGCAACCAAGTGTCTCTAAGAGGGGAGAGTTTAGCTTCAAGCTTCAGCAAGAGGGGAAGACTATGCCTTTTGCCAAGATCAGGATGAATGGAGCCTCTGCCAGAGTCAAAAGGAGCAAGCCACCACCAAGGAGTTCCAAGAATCCTTCTCCTCGCCTCAACTAAAGAGGTAATCAAAGTCAAGCTTATTGACTTTAATCAAGCACACTTGGGAGGTAGTCCCATGGTATCTTTTTGTACATATTATGCTTTTTAGTTTCTCTTTTATGCTTTGGTATTGTGAATAGAAACATGAGTTCGAATTGGGGGTTGAGAAAGTCTGAAAGGGACAAAGAACATGTGCTTTCTGGCTGACATCGATCAACTGTATCGGTCATGACAAGACCGATACAGACATTTCGGTCATGAATATCAATCATATTTAATCGATGTCAGTGGAGCCAGTTTGCACCAGTCAACATATCGATCACTTGTGATCGATATGGAAGGAAGCTTGAAAGGGAGATCCATTTCGGCCATTCATATCGATCAAGCTTGATCGTTGTAAACCCACCAGACTAATTTCGGCCAAGTGTAACGATCAGTTGGTGATCGATGTGATTCTCTGGAACATATCGATCATCCACAATGATCACACACTGATCGATATAAATCCAGCGGATTAATCTCGGTCAAGTACAACGATCAGGTGGTGACCGATATGATCTCAAGGAAGAACATCGATCATTAGCATCGATCACTTATGATCGATACTGGCCTTTCGGTCAGTTACAACAGTCATTTGTGATCGATGTCCACCCGAGGTAAGTACTTCAATTTATTTATTTTTTTAATTTTTTTTTTCCTCCTTTGGTTTGGAGCCAAGGAGGTTTAAATTTATACATTAGATTCTTCCTGACCTCTTTCAAAGCTTCTGAGCACTTTTGTTCTTGTCACCCACTCTTTTGATTCCTTTAGTTCCCTCACCAACCATTGATTCCTTTGGTTCCCCGTTCTTCTCTCTATTTGAGCCAACAGTCTCCTTCACTCCTCTTCACACTTCAGTTCATTACTTCTCTTACCTAAAGCACGAAATTCTTATATCTCTGTCTCTTTTATTTGCTTTCTCTAAGTGCTCAGAATCTTCACTAAGGTTTGTTTCCTTAAATATTCATTCTTTGCTCTTAATCTATGCATGTGTTCAAAATCGCTTAGTATATGTTTTTAAGAGCAAGTTTTGATTAGTTTTAAGTGTTGTGCTTTGGTTTTGCATTATGGATTTGTTTAAAATAAGCAAGTTAAATGTTTAAGTTTTGTTTACTGTTCATATATCACATTACTTGCTTATTTACCATCCCTTTGCATGATCATCATCTCTTTTGCCTAAGAACCATTTTGCTAGATTCTTATGCATAACTGTTTTATTTTTATGAATTCTAGCTTATCTGAACTGTTAGCTTTTGAACTTCTCTTGATTTTTGGAAGTTTAATCTTGTTGTTAAGACTTGTTAAGCTTTTCTTAGCTTAGAGAATTCCATTTTTAAAAGCTTTCAGTTATTTGGTTCTTCAGCTTTTATTCTTTCAGTTATCCTGTTTTCAAGCTTTGCTTTTGAAGGTACCATGAAAAGAACAAATATAGCTGCTGGGAAAAAGGGAAAGGTACCACAGGAAGAAGCAACCACTTCACCAAGTGATACGCACCTCAAGTCATCATCAGCCAAGGAGCACGGATCCATGAGTCATGAAGTAGAAAACATGAAGCTGAAGAGGGCTAAGGAGACATGCGAGTGGAGTTCAGCTCAAATGGAGGTTGATATCAAACATTCAAACCCAAACAATACTTGAAGAGCATACTCAACTTATCCAGAGTTCACCACGAAGAAGAATCAGCTAAAAAGGAGTTCACATGAAGAAGATATTGAAGATACAAATTGGCAGATCTTCAATGGACCCGATGGAGACATGCGACCACTAATAAAATCATTCCGGCCAAACGACGACGAATCAAGCCACAAGACCGATTTTTTTTGGAAACTTAACTCATCAAGGAACCGATGCGAATTGGATTCATACTAAAATGAATTACGGTTTAAAAGTTATTCAACTTCTAAACCGGAGGACGCTCTGCTTGTCTTATTTGGGAGCTGGCGAGTTTAGTCACTTGCAAACCAAACTTTGGCGACCAGGAGAGACATCTAAGCATTCAGGAGACACATCTTACAATCCAGGAGAGCCAGGAAAAATCTTCCAATGCACCAGCACCCACATGATCAGGCGGATCATGTCACACTTCTACTTACCATATATGGAAGCATTTACACTTGGTTCCATAACTCACCAACGGCTACTTCTCTTCATGAACCGAGATAAGCAAGACTTGGGGACATTATTCATCATCAAGATATCAAGATACAAGTCAAGAAATCCCCTTCATTCAGCCTTTTTGCTCATCACTCATTAAATGGGTCAAAATCCCTTTAATCTTTCTTTTTGATCTTTCTTTGATTTTTGCATAATTCTCTCTTAAGAGTTAACGTCTAGGACGTGTACTAAGCCTATATAAGCTCATTGCTGTTTCATTTGTAGAGACCCACTTTTATCTAAGAAAATATAAAACTTTTGTTCTTTTTATTTAAAGAGTGTTCTTTGTTTAAACAACTTGTCTTTAGATTCAATTGAGAGATTCCTTTGTTTCTACTGATTCTTGGAATAGATTTGTTTGTGTAATTCAGACAAGGCTAGTTCCAACGGCTGAGTGAGTCAGCCATCCCACCGACTGAGCAAGTCAGTCAATTCACCATCTTTCCGCTTCAACCATATTCCATCCTACTGGCTGAAAGAGAGTGACTTTAGTCCAGCTTTCAGCCTCCATCATTCCACAAACGAGCCTCAGCCTTTGAGGATCGTATCATCTGGTATCAAAGCTTCAAAAGCTCCTATCCCCCAGGTTGTATCCATCCAACCTTTATCCTTATTTTCAGTTTATTATTTTTGTTTCCTTTCATTAATTAAAAAAAAAATCTCATAAAAATTGTTTTGCTTTGATTTGTTATTTATTGTTATGTTTATTAAATTTTGTAAAATCTAAAATCCATAAAAATTTGTTTGCTTAATTTTCTGAATATTTTATTTCATCTAAAAAAAAAAAATTGTTCTTGTTTTATTTGCAACAATTAAAATTCCGAAAATTAAAAAAGAAAATTATTATTTGCAATTTGTTCTTAATTTATTTTGCATTTATAAAATCTAAAAATCAAAAAAAAATTATTGATATTTGTTATTTGATTTCTGCATTAAAAAAATATTATATATTGTTCATTTGAAATCATTCTTAGTTTCAGTTTATTGATCATATTGCATTTGTTGGAAGAAAAAAAAATCCATAAGAAGTTATTTAGATTGTGTTTAATCTATTGCTGCATTCATTTTGTTTTGAATACTTTAAATCATCAAAAAAACCCATAAAAAAAAGTTTTGATTGTTTTCTTGAATCAGGAATAACAAAGATGGGAGGAGAAGGTGTTAACCTAGCAGAAATTCTTGTCAAAACTCAAACACAAATCCAAACCTTAGTAGAAAGAGTGGCACAGATCCAACCACAGAGAAAAGAAAATGGATTTGGAGATGCACCAGGAGCTGAATATGTTGAACCTAAACCACCAGATTGTTCAAAGAAGCAAGTCAACAAAAAGAGTGGTTACAGATTTAATACTCTAATATTTTCAGGTACAAGTAAGAACCCTGATGTGTATCTCAGTTGGGAAAATATTATGGAGAAGTGGCTACAATCCAACAACATTCCCAAGGAAAAGAAGTTACAACAAGCTGTCCAAGGACTTACAAAACAAGCTTATGAATGGTGGTTAAAGGAAAACATTCCAACTGTCCACAAGAAGCCAGTTCTAGATTGGAGTGACCTCAAGGAAAGGATGCATAAAGAATTTGTAGAGAAGTATCAAGCCATGGAGAAGAAGACTGTTCTCAGCCAAAGAGCATTGTGCAAGTCAACAGAAAAACCAGAACAAACCATTGTTCAAGCAAAAGCTCAGCTAAGTCCTTCTTTAAGTGAATTAATATTTTACCACTGGTATGATGTGCTTGTCTTTTTCAAAGAAAGCTGGAATAGGTTTAAAGGATCCCACGTCCAAGGGAAAAGAGACACCAGCAATAAGCCTTGCAATGGACCAGAAACCAAGCTCCAAAGATGAGCCCTTAAAAGGAGAAGTTGCATCCAAGGCAACAACATCTAGGTCTAAGGCTATAGGAA
This sequence comes from Thlaspi arvense, assembly GCA_911865555.2. Lineage (NCBI taxonomy): Eukaryota > Viridiplantae > Streptophyta > Magnoliopsida > Brassicales > Brassicaceae > Thlaspi > Thlaspi arvense. The sequence goes on along the minus strand of OU466859.2, from coordinate 26,797,417 downwards.
AGTCACCAAACCCACCAAGCCAAGGTAAGTCTTCTAACCTTGTTAATTCTAAAGAACCAACATGTTATAAGTGCCATAAGAGAGGACACATTGCTGCAAATTGTTCTATTAAGAAAATGTTGGCAGAAACTTCACTAGTAGAGAAAACAGAAAAATCTATTAATAGTGATAGTTTATCTCATTCTGAATTTTTAGTTCCTAATGCTAGACTTATGCACTTGTCTTTGCCAAAGAGTTTTGATCCATGAATAAGACAAGAAGAAAAGGAAACTAGCAAAAAAGAAAGGCTACAAGGAGATCAGATTCTACAATTGACTTGTCCAATGGAGGATGAGAAAGTAGAACAAGAGCAATCAGATGCAATGCCAACACCAGCACGCCTAGATGAGCTAACCATGATTGATTCATATCAGTTAAAAGCTCAAGACTCTACACAAAATTCAGAGAGTCCTGAAAATCCTTAGTCATCTCTAGACTTGAGGAAAACAGCAACCATGGAGTTCAAGTGAACAAAGAGCAATTGATGCTACAACTAGCTAATAACATCACTGTGAGTTTAAATATTTCAAAGCCTATTTCTATGATTTTAAACTCAGATATGATGCACTTGCTTTTGTCCTTGAGAAAATTATCAGGTATAGACCATACAAAGATTGCTGAGAGAGGAGACAGCCTCAAAGAGAAGCCTCCAGATCAAATATTACACCACTTTACAGAATTGGGAAGCAAGAGCACTAAGAGTGTTCCTCAGGTAAGTTATACATTTACTAAAATTATTTTTGAGGATTCAAAAGTAATGAATTTACTAGAAATAAGAGAAAGTGAGAACTCAATACCTTGTCTAAAACAGCAACAAAAGAAATTAGGCTTAACAAGTTTAAAGCTTTGTAAGAAACCCATAATGCACTTGTTTCTTGTCCAAAAGTTTGAGATTGTTTCAGGTACTAAAGACATAAAACATAAAGATCAGCCACAAGAGGAGAACATGTTGTTAAACCAAAGCAAACATACATCACCACCCAAGGTGGACAAGACCAAGGTTATCAAGGCAACAAAACAGAGGAACCACGATCCAGGCCAGAACATAGGAGATATCCTATCCTTCTTGCTCAAAGGAGAACCACCAGACGTTCCACACTTCAGCAAACCAAAGATGCATCAAGGTATGACTCTAAACTCCCAAGATATAATGAAAACTAACTTGCTCTTTCTTGGTGCAGGAGATATAGTTTCGAGGTCGAAACCTTTTCAAGAGGGTGAGAATGATACGCACCTCAAGTCATCATCAGCCAAGGAGCACGGATCCATGAGTCATGAAGTGGAAAACATGAAGCTGAGGAGGGCTAAGGAGACATGCGAGTGGAGTTCAGCTCAAATAGAGGTTGATATCAAACATTCAAACCCAAAAAAAACTTGAAGAGCATACTCAACTCATCCAGAGTTCACCACGAAGAAGAATCAGCTAAAAAGGAGTTCACATGAAGAAGATATTGAAGATACAAATTGGCAGATCTTCAATGGACCCGATGGAGACATGCAACCACTAATAAAATCATTCCGGCCAAACGACGATGAATCAAGCCACAAGACCGAATTTTTTTGGAAACTTAACTCATCAAGGAACCGAGGCGAATTGGATTCATACCAAAATGAATTACGGTTTTAAAGTTATTCAACTTCTAAACCGGAGGACGCTCTGCTTGCCTTATTTGGGAGCTGGCGAGTTTAGTCACTTGCAAACCAAACTTTGGCGACCAGGAGAGACATCTAAGCATTCAGGAGACACATCTTACAATCCAGGAGAGTCAGGAAAATTCTTCCAATGCACCAGCACCCACATGATCAGGCGGATCATGTCACACTTCTACTTACCATATATGGAAGCATTTACACTTGGTTCCATAACTCACCAACGGCTACTTCCCTTCATGAACCGAGATAAGCAAGACTTGGGGACATTATTCATCATCAAGATATCAAGATACAAGTCAAGAAATCCCCATCATTCAGCCTTTTTGCTCATCACCCATTAAATGGGTCAAAATCCCTTTAATCTTTCTTTTTGATCTTTCTTTGATTTTTGCATAATTCTCTCGTAAGAGTTAATGTCTAGGACGTGTACTGAGCCTATATAAGCTCATTGCTGTTTCATTTGTAGAGACCCACTTTTATCTAAGAAAATATAAAACTTTTGTTCTTTTTATTCAAAGAGTGTTCTTTGTTTAAACAACTTATCTTTAGATTCAATTGAGAGATTCATTTGTTTCTACTGATTCTTGGAATAGATTTGTTTGTGTGATTCAGACAATGCTAGTTCCAACGGCTGAGTGAGTCAGCCATCCCACTGACTGAGCGAGTCAGTTAATTCACCATCTTTCCGCTTCAACCATATTCCATCCGACTGGCTGAAAGAGAGTGACTTTAGTCCAGCTTTCAGACTCCATCATTTCACAAACGAGCCTCAGCCTTTGAGGATCGTATCACCAAGAGATAGGAAAGATATGGGAAAGGGCGCTGCTGCTGAGACTTCATCCAAAGCCACTGGAAAGAGACCAGTTGGAGACAAGGGCGCCAAGTAGAGAGGCAAGGGAAAAGCTGCTGAGGAGGAAGTTCCATCCAGAAAATACAGTGCTAAGGAGCTCATAGAAGCACTTAGTCGATGCACCTTCAAGCCGACAAGATACCCATGCACCACCACAATGAAGGAGCTGGGGGATCTATGAGGACTGCATTTGCTTCTTTGAGCACATGGGGCTTACACAGCTGTTACAGCCTCTTCCCTCCTATGAGCGCTTCACTCATCAGTTCCTTTCCACTCTCAAGGTGGTCAACTATGAAATGAGTGAGCTCTCTGACCGTGATGGATGGATCTCCTTCAAGATTGGGAAGCAGCGGTTTACAATCACCTTCCAAGAACTGTCTAAGGCACTAGGGCTAAGGACATATTTTCAAAGAGGAAAAAAGTTCTCAATCCACGAATCACAGTACACAAGGCTATGGGGAATGATTGGAGTTGGGGAATTTAGAGCTAGAATTACAAGGAACCAACACTTGAAGCACCCTGCAGTTAGATATGCACACAAGGCGCTTGCAAACACTTTCTTTGCAAGGAAAGAAACCTCACACCTAACTGGCAAGGAGAGAGACTTCCCCTACAACGGATTGTATACCAGTGTGGACACCGACGAAAATGCAGCACCTATTGGTCCACTAAGGAAATTCCCATGCTTTGTAAGACTGTTGATGGAGCAGCTGCTAACATATCATAGTTGGATTATAAACAAAGGAAAAAGGGAGAAGAATCCACAGCTTCACATTGGAGGAGTTGTGACAGCTATACTCATGGCCTGTGATGTGAAGCTTGAGGAGCATGCTGAAGATGCTCTAGGTCCTTCATGGATAGATATGGATTATCTGAAGAGAAGCCATATCATTGAGAAGAGTGTTCAAGACAAGCATGTCTACAAATTCCTCATTGATCACCAAGAGCCAGTAAGAGTCCTTCTCCCTAACCCAAGGCTCACCTCCTTCACCACAAGGACCAACATCAACTTCAATATGAGTGAGGAGGAGCTCTACCAAGGCGGCCCTATCCCTGAAGAGAGAGAAGAAGGCAGTGAGGAAGGAAACACTGAAGAGATTGAAGAAGGAGCTGAAGAAGATCACCAATGGAATGCTGCTGCTGGCGCTGAAAGCCAAGGAGGAACCTATGAAGAAGATGATCTTGAACAAGAAGAAGTGTTGAGCTAAAGTTCAAGGCAGTTCCACTTCACACCTTATGAAGCATCCAGCCAAGGAAGCTCTTTGAAGGTGGCTCATGAGCACATCAATGCCCTCCAGAAATGGTGTAAATGGCAAGACAAAGCCATTAAGGGATTGGTGAAAATGGTTAAGGGGAAGTTCAAGAAAGACAAAGCTACATCAACAAGAACTTCCCACCAAAGCCATACTCATGAGCACACCCCTCATCAAGAAGAGCCTTTGCAACAAGCTGAGCCAACTGAAGAGGAAAAAGCTGTATAGAACCCCCATGGAAGACACTCTTTCCATGCACAGCCTAGTGATCAATGGGGGACATGGGCACAACCAAGAGCCTCATCATATGAGCCAAGTACCCATGTACCATCAGCTTGGGAACCAACTCCCATTCCCTCTGAAGTTCAGGAGACATGGCGCTTCTTCACAAGCAGAGCAGTTATGGTCAAGTTGGGTTCAACCACCTCAAGAAGCAGAGCATTCCACAAAGGTTTATGAGAGGAGGAACAAGAGGAGGGCTAGCAAGTCTCCTCATACCTCTGGATCATCCCACCACTCCTACCACTAAACAAGGTACCACATCCTCTCCATTGTTTATACCATTGCATCTTTCTCAGTTTTGTATTATATTTTGCGCTTCTCTCTCTCATTGCTTTCATTACACAAGGGACTGTGTAATTTAAGTGTGGGGGAGGGATTTGGGGTTTGACTTTGTATTTTGTTTTCTTAGTTTTTCATTCTCTTTTCACTTTGAGTCTCATGCATTCATATAAGGCATAGAAAAACACAAAAAATCGAAAAAATTTGAAATTTTTTGCACTTTTGCAAACCAAAAAGAAAGCATGTAGTTACATTTCACTCTTCTAGGGTTGAGTCTAGTGTTGACATATAGGTTGCATTGGATTTGCATAGGGCATTATGATGAATTTTTCTTGTAAAGTGCTTAGTGTTTAGAGAAGATTTCAGTGTTTAAGTGGCTAGTTGTTTGATGCATCATATGATTGCTAGAAGTTAAGACTGAACCATGCTTAGATTGCTAGATTTGGTCTTCTCATCTCATTCTGAAAGCACTTGTTCTCTGAGAATCAACTCTATCAACTTGAACTTTAACTTGGACTTTTAATTATCATGTCTTATGCATTGAAAAGTGAATTCATGGCTACCATATACATATTTGGATCATCTTTTTCCTTTCTACTACTCTTGTTGATCCAAGTAGGTGATCCTCATACTTATGGGACAGTTAATCCACACCCTTAACCAAAACCTTCTTTTGAGCCTAAAAATTTTTGTGAGAGCTGTGAGGCCTTTGCATTGCATTTTCAATTTTGTCTTGGCAAAAAGTGTTAGGAATAAGTCTGGCAATGATTAGCTCTCTTGTAGATATCAGCTTGCATCTTGAGCTTGATTCTAAGATAGGAGTTTTGGGTTAAAAAGGTAGTGTAAGTGGTTTGAACTTCATGTACATATGTTTTGAAAGAAAAGGAAAAGATCTGAAATGGTAGAAAAGGGGAAGCAGTCTAGGATTGTGGTTAAATAAAGGGAAGAAAAAGCTCTAAGCACAAAGAACAAAAGCCAGCAACAAAGCTCAGAAAGGTCAGAAGAAGAAAAATCAGACCAAGAGCAATCCACCAAAGGTGATGAAGGTGCCAGTGCAACAAAGAAGAGCAAGCCCCAACCAAAAAGAAGCAGCCACACAAGCAAAAAGAAGAAGCTTCCCCAGCCATGAAGAAGGGTAAAGGGTAGAGTTTAGGAAAGGGTAGACTTAGGAGTTCACTTTTGGGTTTAGAAGTACTTAGGATTCATCTTTGGGTAGAAGGGAGCTTTGATTTGCATGCATAAGTGTGCTTTTACGCATTTTGCCTAAGATGAAATCCTTTTCATTGAGTGATCCCTTATGTTTAAAAACCCTTTGCTAAAATGAGATCATTCTTATCTCATAACCTTACTCTTTTCAACCAAATGTCTTCACTTGATTTGCATAAGCATGATTTATAGTTCTGATCTTAATTGAATGTTAAAGAGTTGGTTGATTTGAGCATTTGCCTAAGTTGAGATTTGAGATCATTTTGAAATATGATGAGCATGGTTAGGTTCTTTAAAGTATAGCTGATTATGTTTGCATCCTACAACTAGGCACTTAAGCATTGATACCATCTTTTTACCTTTGCACTTTTGGAATCTAAATGCCCACCTTCAAACCTCACTCTCTCATTTGTTCTTATTTGCTTGAGGACAAGCAAAAGGCAAGTATGGGGGTGTTGATATCTCTTGTATTTACACCATTTATGCTTGCATTTAGTACATGTTTTGGTTCTCTTTTGCATGTTTTCCTTTAGTTTTTATCCCATTTTCTTCTCCTTTTAGACTTAGGTTGCATTAAGGATATAATTTACATTTTTCTTGCATATTGGATATTTTTAGGTACTTATGGAGCTAAAAGGAGCTTGGAGGAGCTTTGAGGATGATCCAGGAAGCTAGCTGGACCAAAGGGAGCAAAAGGGATCAAAGCAGACAATCTCTGCAGAGCTTTTCGGTCAGAGCACGGAGAACATCGATCAAGGGGGTGATCGATGCAAGATTTTCGGTCATGAGCATCGATCAAGAAGTGACCGAGCACATCGATCATCAGCATCAATCAGTAGTGATCGGTACAAACGCCCCGAGTTAATTTCGGTCACTACAACGATCACTGCCCAAACCGATGTAACTCTACATCGATCAACCCTGACTGTCGTAACTGATCGATGTAAACCCAGTCCGAACCTGTTTTATTTACACTTTTGCCATTACTCTAGAGCTTCCTTCCTTAGGCTATAAATAACCTCTTTTCCAGATTTTCGACAAGTCTTGTCAATTTACTGTTCTTAAGCATTTTCTTTGAGTTTGTAAGATAAAATCCTTGCTTTGTTTAATATAATTGAGTATTTGCCTTTAATCTTTCTTTATTCTCTATTTTAATCATGATTAGCATCATTTCCCTTTGTGATTTGGTGTTAAACATGAGTATTAGTGAGTAGTTTGCTTAGAGTTTCTAGATGTGGTAGATTAAGGGAATTTAGGACTTGATTAAGGCTTGTTTAGTGCTTCAGTTTATGGGTTTCTCTCTATTAATCTGTTCTTAAAGCTAGATTTGTCTTGATCACACTTATCTAGGTTGTTAGCTTTCTCTTATGCCCACCAAGTGTTTGATGAAATGCTGATCTTGTTTAATAGAGGATTTGCTGGCCTTGGCTCAAGAGATTGACTGTTTGAGGAGCATTTTGACTTGAATAGAGTTGTTATCTAATGCTTTCTTAATATTTATGCACTAATGAGAGTTGGTTCTTGTTAAGATTTTTAGCAAAGGGCTATTTTACAAGAGATTGAATCTAGCTTGCTTGATTGTGAACTCTATGTATAGGAATCACCATTGCTTGCTTGTTTGCTTGATCAAAGTAGTTTGAAACAGCCTTAGTTAGTCTCTGAATTCCCCAAAGTCAATAACCACATCTAGGAACTTGCTTTTATCTTATTTAAATCTCGGATTTACTCTGTTTTGCTCTGTTTTGCTTGCTTAGTTTTGCCTAGTTTGCTTTTATCTTTACTTTCTTTGCTGCTTGATCATATTAGGATATTAGATTGGTTGCTTAGACAACAAAAACCCCTTTTCTGCTTGCTTGACTTAGAGATTCCTACTCTCAACTCTTCTGCTTTCAACTAAAACCCATTTAGATTGATAAAAACCCAATGCTACAATGACTAGTACAATGGATGATTGACCAAGAGAGTCAAAACTCTTGTATCATTGAGTAAAGGGATTTATCTTGAATGTGTGCTTAGCAAAGTGATTAGTGTCAAGGAATTGAGCTAGTTATAGTTGTTAATCCTATGCCTTGAAGATAGCATTGTTTAAATGGTTTTGAAGCATCACTAGTTAGGTTCTAATCCCCTCTTAATCAATAACACCCATCTTAGATCCTTGATTTATCTATTTGAATTTCCTGGTTTGCTTAGTTCAGTCTTTAGACTTGTTAGTTTTGTTCACAACTGCCATTTTGAATCTTGTTTGACTTAGATGATTTGCTGTATTCTTGGTGCCTTAAGAACCCAGATGGATTGATACCTTACATGTTGCAATGACATGAGTATGTTGGGATTTGCTTAGTAGTGAAACAATTGCTTATCAAATTGGTGCTGTTGCCATATGTGTTTAGCTTAAGTATTAGGATTTGTAGATTGCTTAAGATCAAGTTTCTTTTGTTTTTGGTTACTAATACTCCTTGACACTCCTTGCTGTTTTTCAGGTTTATGAACTTAAGATCCAGAGGTTCAAGCAATCTTGTAGACTTTATAGACAACATAAATATGTTGGAGAGAGGACTGAGAGCAAGAAGACAGCAAAAAAGATAGTAGCACCTAGAGAGACTTGGGATGAACAATCAGGAACCACCTGTTATGGATGATATGAGATTTCAGGGTCCTCAAGGAGCTGTTGGCGCTCAAGGTCTACAAGATCAGCAAGGTGTTCAGGGCTTGCAAGGTGAGCAGGGACCAAGAGGCGCAGCTCAGGTTCCAAGAGCAGCAAGACCAATAGGGGCAAGTGATGCACCAAATGCCTATAATAACATAACTGAGATCATTCCACCTGCAGTGCAAAACAACAACTTTGAAATCAAGTCTGGATTGATTTTAATGGTTCAGGGCAGTAAGTTTCATGGGTTACCACTTGAAGACCCATTGGATCACCTGGAAAAGTTTGACAAACTTTGCTCCCTTACAAATATAAATGGCGTCGGCGAAGATGGCTTCAAGCTCAGGTTGTTCCCTTTCTCTCTTGGCGACAAAGCACACCAGTGGGAGAAAAACTTACCTCAAAGAAGCATCACCAGTTGGGATGAGTGCAAGAGAGCCTTTTTAGCAAAGTTTTTCTCTACTTCAAGGACTGCTAGGATCAGGAATGAGATCTCAGGATTTGCACAGAGGAACAATGAAAGCTTTGGTGAAGCTTGGGAAAGATTCAAGGGCTACACACTGCAGTGCCCACACCATGGTTTCTCACAAGCATCTCTGCTGTCCACTCTCTACAGAGGCGCCCTTCCAAAGATCAGAATGCTTCTGGACACTGCATCTAATGGTAACTTCTTATCTAAAGATGTTGATGAGGGATTGGAGCTTGTTGAGAATTTAGCACAGTCTGATGGGAATTATAATGAGGAGTTTAAATGAACTCCAAGGAGTGCTAAAAATGAACTGGAGTCTAGCAAGAAAGAGATCAAAGCTCTGCATGAAAAGATTGATCTACTGCTAAGGGAAAGGAAGGAAGTCCACTTTGTTGGAGATATGGTTCAGATTGATGATCAAGAGACTTGCCAAGTTGAGGGGATGGACTATCTTGGTAACCAAGGAGGCTACAATGGGTATGGCAACTACAGACCAAACCCCAACTTATCATACAAAAGCAAAAATGTTGCAAATCCTCAAGACTAGTACCCACCTCAACAACAACATCAAGCTGCTCCAAGACCTTTTGTTCCCTACAATAACAATCAAGGTTTTCAACAGAGGAACAACAACTTCCATCCAAGAGCGCCCTATAACCCTCAAGGATTCAATGCTGTAGCACCAGTTCAAGCTTCCTCAAACTCTCAAGATCCTGAACTCAAGAGTATGATGCAGCAGTTGCTTCAGAATCAGGTTACCAACAACTTGGATATGAAAAAGAGGTTTGCTGAAGTTCATAACAAAATTGATTCAGTTCATGTCGAGTTGACCAACAAATTCGAAGGTTTGGCTTGAAGAGTAAAGACACTAGAGGAGTTCCTTCTCAGATGAAGAGGAAGCTGTTATTGAGGAGTTCCTTTCTCTGTTCAATAAGGATACTGAACTTCAGAGTGTTGGGGGGGGGGGGGGGGGGGGGGGGGGGGGGGGGGGGGGGGGGGGGGGGGGGGGGGGGGGGGGGGGGGGGGGGGGGGGAAGAGTTTTTGGAAGTTGACGCCAACCATGGAGTTGTAAAGAAAGAGTCTCTTGAAGCAACAACAACCAAAGAAGAGGAGAAGAATGAGCTACTTGAGGAGAATCGAGATGAGAAGCAAACTGGGATCTATGATCATTCTCCTTACAAGCCAGCTCTCCCCTTTCCTGGAAGGTTTAAGAAGCATCTTATGGAAAAGTACACCACTCTCTATGCCAACCAGATGAAGATTAGAGGTCTTGATATTGGGACAGAGCTGAAGGAAGCCATTGCCAAGACTGAGGTATTGAACATCAAAAAGCTTGGAGATCCTGGATGCTTCACTTTGCCTTGTGAACTCAAAGGGCAAACCTTCAAGAGCTGTCTTTGTGATCTTGGAGCAAGTATCAACCTTCTCCCATCCTCTACTGCTAAGGCGCTTGGCTACACTCAACTTCAAGAGAGTAATGTGTCTCTTACCATAGCTGATGGGACAGCAAAGACACCACTTGGAGCTCTCAAAGATGTGCCAATGATAATTGAAGGAGTGATCATACCAACAGATTTCCTGGTCCTAGATGTTGAAGAAAAGATCATAAACGCCATCATTCTAGGGAGGCCATTTTTAGCTTCAGCTAGCGCAGTGTTTGATGCCAAGGAGTACACAATAGAGCTAAGGATGACCAAAGAGAAGGTTCTGAGGTTTGACTCCAAAGGGAACAAGCTAGAAAATGAACAGGCCTTCTCAATGGAGGTCAAGAAGTTGAAGAAAGTTGGAGGGCATTGGCCAGAGTTTGAAGGCTATGTTGGTGCAAGTTTTGATGGCTGCTGTCTGCCAAAGATGTTTGCTGATACGACTGAAGAGGAGGTCCTCGAAGTGGCTGTTTCTGGTTGTGTGAATGAAATTCTGCTGGGTAACAAAGAAGACGGGGTTGTCTTGAAGCCCTTTTGTTTCTAAGTATGGTAAGGTTTACAAGCTAAAGGAGGGAAGCAAACCAAAGCCTTTTGCGGTGTTGAAGATTAATGGGGCCACTAGAAGGGTCAAAGGAGGCACTGCAACACCAAGAAGTTCCAAGACTCCTGCTCCACACCTCAACTAAGGAGCTGAGGAAAGTCAAGCTAAGTGACTCTAAACAAGCGCACTTGGGAGGCAATCCCATGGTATCCTTGTATATAGATTTGCATTTTTATGTTTTTTTTTTTATGTTTGTGTGGGAGTTTTTGAGTGTCTCTAGTAACCAGGTACGAGCTAAGGTAGGAGGAACCAAGCTTGGAAGAAGAAGGAGTTCGAAGAAGGGTCAATATCGACCAACATATCGGCCATGCACGTCGATACATGTCATATAGAGCATGTGTATCGATCATGACTTGCTCGATGCAAGTGTGTTGGACATGTATCGACGTGCGTATCGGAGTGGTCCTGATCGATACTCCTGAGAGGATTGCTGTATCGATCAGAGTACCGATATAAGGCAACCCGATATGCTTTGATAAGCAATATATGGGGGTATACACACTTCGATATGCTTCAACTGGTATTCGTATCGATGACATGCATCGACGTACCAGGTCGATATGATGTCAAGAAGTGCGTATCGAGCAATATATCGACGTAACACATCGATGTGCCTTAACTGCGAGGACGAAAGGCGATTAATCGCCCTTTATTAAGGCATATCGAAGTGAATATCGACATCCCACATCGATACACCTTAAGTGACTGATGAAAACATGTAGCTAAGCTTATGTCAAGGTGTATCGATGTGCATATCGACATGTTAGCCCGATATGGAATTTTTCCAAATCATATTGAGCTACATATCGAGCTACTAGCTCGATATTGGACAGCTATGTATGATTATCGGACTAGATGACATGAGGGATATCAATACAAGAGATATCAATTAGTATCGACATGCATGCAGGTCGATATCAAGACCCAGACCACCGATATCGACACGCATATCGACCGAACCAAGTCGATATGATCAATATCAATCACAATATCGACTTGGCTAGTCTTTATTGCGCACGAGGTAAGCATCTTCAATTCAATTTTTTCCCTCATTGGTCAAACTAGATCAAGGAATTCAAATTTGAATCATTTCCCTTCCCAAGCACACGTGGGACCTCTCTCTAGCACTCTTTGTCCCCTTCCTCCCCACAAAAAGATTCCCCAACCCTCTATATGAACACACCCACCCTTCTCTCTTTCTCACTTTCATTTTTCTAGTCTTTCAATCACTAAATTTCGAATTTTTTGTGTTTTCTAAGTGCTTGAGAGAGTCAAACTACTTCAGATATTGTCTCTTATCTTTTAGATGTTTAATTTTTTTTTTATTTCATGCACTTAAACACTTGTTCTTGTTTAGTGTTTGATATCTAGTAATGATTAATTGCCTTTTGCTAATTTTTATTTTTTTTGCATGGTGAATCTGTCTTTGATCCTTGAAGCATTTTAATTTATGAATATTTGCTTATCAAATTCATCTATTTATCTTTGCATTAGCATCTAAGTGCATTTGTTTAGTTTCACCATGCTAGGATTCATCATTTTTGATTATTTGATAAAATATGTTTCATGAATCGTTTGCATGCATTGCCTTTTTATTTGCTTCACAAATGTTAGAGGTTTACTTTCAGTATATAAACTCCTCCTTTTATGATTTTTAGCATCATTAGGCATTGTGTTTTGTTGCTTCCATGGTTCTCATTTTTCTTTTGAGAAAATATTTTAGGTACCATGGGAAGAACAACAAGAAGTGGCGCTAACAAAGAGGCTGAGAAGCAAGAGAAAGGCAAGGGAAAAGCCAAAAAAGTTGGGAGTCCAAGCGCCAAATCCAAATGCAAGAAGAGAGTTGATGTTGGCGCTCGTGAGCAGGTCCCTCAAAAGAAGAAAGGTACCACACCAGCTCAAAGGCAGCTGTATGACAAGCTGAATGTGAGGCCAATTAGATACCCCCATGTGCCATCTCTAAAGGCCTTGGGACTCTTTGAAGACTGCTCTTCTTTGCTGGAGACAATGGAGCTCTCAAAGCTGGTGGGAACTCCATATTCAGCCAACAAAGACCAAGTCCTTCAATTATTTGCAAGCTTTGAAGTGACATTTTATGAGCCAGGAGAAGAGACTCCTGAAGAAGATGGTGATGGCTTCATCACTTTCAGAGTTTCAAAGAGGGATTATAGGATGTCTTTCTTAGCCATTGAAGATGCCTTTGAATTCTCTTATGAGAGCGCTAGAGGACAGAATCTTGGAGTTAGCAAAGAAGAGATGAGCAGCCTTTGGGAGCATGTAGCCAAGGGCGCTTTCAAGCCAGGAAGAAGCAAGGCTTCTCTGATCAGAAATCCAACAATTAGATATGCGCACAAGGCGCTGGCGCATACACTCTTTGCTAGGAAGGAAAGTGGAGCTCTTGAAGGAGGAGAATGGGAGCTGATTGACAATGGTCTTGTGAGTGTTTTGGTCAGCACCAACCAAGGTGTGGCGCTTAGAGGAGCAGATGGTACAACTGGAATGGTCACCATCTTCATGCAGCAGCTTTTAGTCATCAAACATTGGTTATCAACCACTGATGACAAAGCCCCCAAGCTGTATTGTGCTGGACTTATTACTCAACTAATGGAAGCTGCTGGAGTTGAGAGTGGACCAGCAACAGTCAGAATCACTTACTTGGACCTGCCATACCTGAAGAAAGCAAGGTTCCTTGGTGAACAAGTGGGTGAGAAGTACATCTACAACTTCATCCAAGAAGATGGATATGCTGCAAAGATTCTACTCCCTGATGTGCATCTCACATCCTTCTCCAACTCCAACAGCTTTGCCTTTCAGATTCCACAGCACCTTCTCCACCAAGCTGGTGCTTCATCATCTCACATCTACCAAGGCGCTAACATCACCCTTCCTCAAGGAAACTGTCCCCTTGTGCTCTTTGAAGGAAGGCAAATGGAAGATCATGAAGAAGAAGCTTCAGATGCTCCAAGCTACAACAGAGAGGAGTAACACTTCCAGCCCCATGATGTCTCACACAAAGGAGGACCTCTGAAGAAAGTCCATGAGCACATCAAACTCTTGCAAAGATGGAACAAATGGCAAGACAAAACCATCAAGAAGTTGGTGAAAGGCATGAAGAGCATGAAAGCTCAAATCAAGGACTTAAAGAGGAAGTCTAGTAGCACCTCTACTTCTTCTTCTCAAGAAGAGCAACAAGCTGAAAGCCAAGGAGTGCCTAGAGCTCCTAGTAGGAGGCGATCCTTTGCTGGTTATGAGGAAGTGAGAGCTTGGGTGCCACCAAGGGCATCTTGTCAAGAAGCGCCAACGAGGAGAGGACACCCAAGGAGAGAGGGGCCAATGAGGAGCCACAACATTGACTTGGAGGACCTTTCAGGAGCCTCTTACACCTCCCACACAACCTTCTAAGGTACCACAAACTCCTCCATTGTATATACCATTGCATATTTTTAGTTCTTGTAATATATTTTTGTTGCTTTTCTCTTCTACTCGTTTATTACACAAGGGATTGTGTAATTTAAGTGTGGGGGAGGGATTTGAGGTTTATTCTTTTCTTAGTTTTTCATTTTCTTTCATCTTAAGTCACATGCATATCATGCATTCATCTAAGACATAGAAAAACACAAAAAATCGAAAAATCTGAAAATTTTGCATCTTTTGCAAACCAAAAAGAAAAGCATGTAGTTGCATTCATTTTTTTAGGATTGAGTCTAGTTTTTTTTCATATAGGTTGCATTGCATTTGCATAGGGCATGATGATGATGATTCCTTGTAAAATGCTTAGAGTTTAGAGATGATTTCAGTTTTTAAGTGGTTAGTTGTTTGATGCATCATGAGAAAGCTAGAAGTTAAGACTAAACCATGCTTGGAATGTTAAATCTGGTCTTCTCATCTCATACTGAAAGCATTTGCTCTTTGAAAATCAACTCTATCAACTTAAACCTTAATTTGAATCTTTAATTATCATGTTTGTGCATTGAAAAGTGAATTCATGGATATCATATACATATTTCGATCATCTTTTCCCTTCTTACCCCTCTTGTTGATCCAAATAGCTTATCCACTCCCTTAACCAAACCTCCTTTTCAGCTTAAACACTATCTTGAGAGTTGTAAGGCCTTTGCATATTATTTTCGAATTTTGTCTAGGCAAAAAGTGTTAGGAATAAGGCTGGCAATGATAAGCTTTCGTGTAGCTATCAGCTTGCATCTTGAGATTGATTCTAGGTTAGGAGTTTGGGATAAAAGGGTAGATTTAAATGGTTTTGAACTTCATGTTTTTATGCTTTAAAAGAAGAGGGAAATGTATGGTATGGTAGTGTGGGGAAATAAAGTTAAGATGTGGTTAAGTAAAGGGAAGAAAAGGCTCTAAGTATTGATGTTAAGGTTTTTAAGCTTAACACAATCCTCAAACACACATGTCATTGTAGTACTTGAGGTGTCAATCCAATCCAAAGGCTAAGGAACATATGAGATGCATAATACTTGCTAAGATAGGCCTAATCAAAAGAAGGAGAGTCTGATCTAACAACCTAAAACAAGAAATGCAAACTAGAAAACAGAGATTCAAGACTAATGAATAACAAGGTGAATCTAAAAACATGATCAAGGTGAAAGAAACAATCAATGCATTAATCTCTAGGCAAGGAATACTGATATAGACTAGCCCAATCTCTCAGCACTAATCCCTTATCTAATCACATATTCAAGATAAATCCCTTTACTCAAACACATGATCATCAAGCATGAAGGTCAAAGTCCATAGAGCCAAAAAGCATTCTAGACATCTAGGTTCCTATGCTAGGTTTACTAATCTCTTGTGCAATAGAACTAACATTAACTCACACTCTCATGCATAATCAATGCCTAAAGAACAATTTCCCACGAATGTGGTGTTAAGTACTTAAGCACAAGCTATGCAAGACATGACATCAACCATAACTTCGTTCAAGCATTTCAGCAAACACCTTAAGTGCAATACTAGAAAGCCTAAGATCTACTTATCCTACAAAGAGGTACTAAGCATGAAGAACAGTCACACAAGAAGAGATAATCAAAGATCCAACATTCTAACACCTTAAACAATCATTAGAAACATTTTTTCCTTCAAAAACCAAGAACTTTAAAAACCAAGAACTTCAAAAACTCAAAAAGGGAAATTCGAAATTACTAAAGCAGAATAAGAAAGCAAGACTAAGAGATTAAAGACTAAAGAAGAAACCTTAAAATAAAAGTATATACAATGATCCAATCTCATCCCACAAAGGGATTCGTTCTTGTTCTTTGAAAACCAAAGCAAAGCTTTTAGGAAGAGAAATGATAAAAGAAAATAGATCTATGTTTAGCTATTTATAGGAGACATCCCCAAAATAGCCTTAGGAAGCAAAAATAAAAAGTCAAAGATGGTCAAAGATGGTTCTCGGACCAAAACCTATCGATCAGAAGGAAGGAGGTGATGCTCAATATAGGTGATCGATATGATGATCGATAGGAACTTCTGGTTGCTGATAGTGATGATTGAACCACCGTATCGTTTGAACTACCGATCAGATTGACCTGATTCAACCTCCGTTGGAAAGCTTATTCGATCCTCTACAACTTCTATGCAGGACTTAGAGGCTGAATCGCACCGGAAGACCTTCGTTTTGACCCATACATTTCATATTGATCTGCATATCAGACAGATTTCTCTCAGCTTTGGTCGATACAAGACTTTGGTGCAGCCTAAAACTCGTCATCTTGGCTATTATACTTGGTTCTTCATTTCCTCATCATTCACCAGTCTCCAAATGTCATCCTTGCTCCATTTAGACCTGAAAAAGACTCCAAACAATACAAAACATGCAAATGTCTAACCTAAAACCTATTATGTCTAATATGAATGCAAATGTGACAAAATATGATGAATGAATGCATTAAAGAGACCAAAAACTAAACTAAATGCAATCTAAAACATGGTATATTATGAGGATATCAACACCCCCACACTAAAACATGGTATATTATGAAGAATCAAAGAAGAACATGGTGGAAGAGAAGTTTGAAAGTATGAGCTATTTGGTAAGATGCCAATAATAAAGATCAAGTCATTGTCCAAGTTAATGGTTCTAAGATGCATATGATGTTTGTTCTCACTGAAAATCTAGCCACACTCATCACAAGCATATACATGAAAACTCAAGCCTATCTTACACTAGCAATCACATCATCCAATCTCTTTAACATTCAATTAACTCATCAACTAAGTGGATCATGCTCATGCAAATCTTGTGTTTTCATTTGGCTAAGGATAAGGCTTATGAGGAAATGATGACCTCAAACAATTTCGAACTGGTTATATTTAAGTGCAAGGGTTCTCTCAAGAAAATGCAATGAGCTTTAGTAAAATGCTAAGGGTAAAAAACAACTTATGCATACAAAGGTAAACTCTCATCTACCCCAAAAACCCATAAGTGATCTAAACTCTTTTGCTTCTTCCCCAAAACATAATCCTATTCTACTCTTTTTCTTGAAGCTTTTTGCTTCTTTTGATCCCATTCTTCATTCTCCCTTGGAGCTTCTTTGATATTGCATCTTCTTCTTTGATTCTTCTTGGGGATTTGACCATTTCTTCTTTGCTTTTGCTCTTCTTTACTTTTCTGGTGTTCTCTTTGCTAGCTTTGGACACCTTCTTCATTTGCATAGAGCTTTTAATGATTAGCCAAACTTCCCAAGGTTACTTATGTGCACTCCTTATCCTTTGTTTTCACTTTTCCTTCTTCACTTGATAACCCAAAATTTAAATCCCAAAACCATCCCTTATTAACCAAAACATCCTAGCCTATCTAGCTCAATAGGGTGAGATAGTTCTACAATGGAAGGGTCCCTTTGTAGTTCTAACCCAACACTTTTTACTAAGCTCATTGCTTAAAGAAAAGGCCTCACAATCACTCACAAACAATTTTTGGCTTGAAAGAAGGTTTGGTTAATGGCAGGGAAATCTACTTGGACTAGCAAGAGGGGACAAAGAAGGAAAAAAGAAAGCCCAAGTATATGTATGGTATCCATGAAAACACTTTCAATGCATAAGACATGATAATTAAATATTTAAATTATGGTTCTAGTAAATAGAGACTGAATTCAGATCATGCAAGCTTCACCAAGACAAGAGTATCAAGCAAAGAATTCCAAGTGTGGTTCAAACTTCAATTCAATCTAGACCATAACATCAAAGAACTAACAACTTAGTCAATGAAGTAATTATACAAATTAACATCTCTCAAAGGCAAACATCATGCTCAAAATTTCGAATTATGAAACCTCAATGCAAATGCAACAACTAGATGCAATCCTAAAATGCAAGATGTAACTAGATGATCACTCAAAACTTTTTAAAAATTTAGAAAAGTTTTCAATATTTTCTCATTTTTGGAAGTATGAGAGATATGCAAGAGATGAATGCCAAAATTTGAAAGACAACTGTTAGTATCACACCCTCTCCCACACTTAAATTACACAGTCCCTGCATAATCCACTGTGTAATTAAAGTGCAAGAGGATCCAATATCCAACAAACAATTCAAAAAAAATAAGAGAAGAAGAGAAGAAGAAAAATGCAAAAGTTTTATAGTATACCTCAAGGTCTTGTAAGGGAGGAGTGGTGGAAATGTTTTAAAGAATGGCTTGGAATGGTGAATGGTGAAGAAGAAAGCTATTAATCCAATTAAACCAGAAGTGTGCACCATATTGAGCAAGATCAATGAGTCATATCAACCAAAACATCTGATATCCAGCTTGATGTAACTTTTGGGGTTCTTGAAGCGCCTTTGCCAAACTCGAAGTATTTCTTGATCCACTGAACTAAATGATACGAAACCAGATTCATACGAAACCTAACTCAATTATCTATCACTCTCATGAAGACATTCGAGGCTGAATCGAGACGCAAACCCTTCGTCCAGGCTGATCTTCAAGTCGGTCAAGATGATCGGTCGAAACACCAGATGGATATGTGCTCACTTTATTCGCCATAACTCTTTAGCCACCGATGCGAATGGCTCCACACAAACACAAAACGAAATCTAACTCACGGTTCTACAATGTTGATGAAGAACACCGAGGCCAAATCGGAATGGAAACACTTCATCTGAGCTGATCTTAGTCGTTATGGTCCTTCAGGTGATTCCTATCGGTCACTCCTTGACCGATAGACTGATCGATAGGGTCTCTATCAGTCTGGAAGTGACTGATAGGGTGACCGAAATGCATCCATTGCATTCCTATCGGTCACCTCTTGACCGATAGGGTGACCGATATACATCTGCTGCATTCCCATCAGTCACTCCTTGACCGATGGTCTGATCGATAGGGGTTGAGCGGTTTCACCAAAACTTCGGTCACATTCTAACCGCTAATGAGAATGACCTGAAACAACCTACAGACGCAAGCTAACTCATCGGGCTACAACATTGATGAATAATGTTGAAGCTGAATCGGACTGTAGATGCTTTGTCTGAGCCGGTTTTGTTAGGTGAAGTTTCTGGCCGCTTCAACAAGGTGCACCTTCTTCTTGGTTCTTGGTGTAATCGCCATTGAGAGAGTAGCTTGGTGCATAGACAGGCAATAAGACTGAGCATAAATGTTTGGTTTGTACTCAGTATGTTTCCTACCAATTTTTCTTGATCATAATCAGTGCACTAGCTCAATGAATAAGCTGTTGTAGCTCCTTGGCATTGTCCACCTTGTGTTGAACCATTTGATCCATCTCTGAACCCTGAGACACAAAACAAAAGAAATCAAAATCAAAAGGAGCACATATAGATAAGGTATAAACATGGAACTTGATATATCATGGTTTTTGCTGGTTTTTGACAATGATATAAGTCTTGTTTATAGAGTCTTTTTGGTATTTTTCGAGTCCTATAGAGTCTTTGCAGTCTAGGTACAAATGGAGCATAATTGTGGATTCTGGAACCTTTTGGAGCTATGCTGAAGTTGATGCTGAAAGGACCAAGTCGGAGGGCATTAAAGAGCAGGGTGTCGATCGACACCCACTACTTGGTGTCGAGCGACACCGGTCGTGGTCGCGAAGAAGCATAAAAACTCATTGGAAGAAATTGCAACTCGACCCAGAAGTTTGCCACTATTTGCACTTTTGCCCCAGTTCGTGTTTAGACTTGTATTTAGGTTTTCTAAACCATTGTTAGGCAATCACTCTGATTATCATTGAGACTAAGAGAGAGATTAGATTGAGAGCTTTTGGGGAGACAAATCCATACTCTGTAGAGAAGAATTTCGAACCCCTTCATCTTTTACTCTATTTTCTTAATGCAATATTATTCAGTCATGATTTGTGTTTCACTTGCTATGTCTGAGTAATCTGCTAGTTAGGTTTTGGGTTATTCAAGGGTTGATAATGAATTGTTAAAACTACAAAACTGGAAGGATAAATCATTTGGTTCTTCATCTAGATTGCTTTAATACTGGTTTTAAGATTGATCACCTAGAACTCTAAGGGTTAATTTGAGCATATCAAATTTTGGCGCCGTTGCCGAGGACTTAGATATCACTTTCAGATTTTTAGTTTTAGAATTTTGACTAAGCTTTTATTTTCTGTTTACTAATTTCTTTCACTTTTTTGTTGTCCGTTTCAGGTGCATGCAAAATCGCAGTACCAGGAGCAACAAAGACAAAGAACTTGTGACTTTAGGCATCGACAAACTCGCCAAGTTAGAGAGAACCATCAGGAAAGCCAAAAAGCAGACTAAAATGGTTGGACCACTTGTTCTGAGGACAGATGCTGAGGGTCATTTAGTTGACAGAGAAGGGAACAAAAGGAATGAGGATGAGCAGAGGATAAATGACAATGGCGTTGTAATTGAGGAGCAGAATGTACAACAGCAAGCTGCTGGAGATGCTGATGGGCGTCATCCACAGAGGACTCTGGGAGATTACAACAGGCCAGATCAGTTCTATGCAAATATAGCTGCAATCCGCACCTGCCTTTCAGAGAAATGACTTTGAGCTGAAACCCATTTACTATCAGTTTGTAGGTCAGCATCCTTTCCATGGGCTTCCACATGAACACTCAATGGACCACATTGAGAAGTTTGAAGACCTGGCTTCAAGTGTTAAAGCCAATGGAGTCACCAATGACTTCCTATTCTGCAAGCTTTTCCCTCACTCTTTGGAAGGAGATGCAGCACATTGACTCAAACAGCTGGAACCTGCTTCTTTGACTACATGGGAGGACACTAAATCTGCTTTCCTCAACAACTTCTATGATGATACAAGGTCAGAAGAGTTGAGGAGAAATATTGCCACATTCTCCCAAGGTCCAACAGAAACTTTTAAAGCAGCATGGGTGAGATTTAAGCTGTACCAAAGGGACTGCCCACATCATGGGTTTAATGAAGTACAGCTGCTGGGAATCTTCTTCAGAGGTGTTGATTGGAAATACCAGATGGCTTTGGATGCAGCAAGCAATGGGAACTTCAACACAAGAGTCCCAGCTGATGCCATTAAGCTGATAGAGAACCTAGCTTCCAGCAACAGCACAAAGAATGCTGATTTTGAGAAACAGAAAAACGCTGGGGGGGCAGGAAGTAATCAGTTTGTTGCTGAGATGAAATCCAAGCTGGACTCTGTGCATAATCTCCTGGTGGGGAAGAAGTCTGTTCAGTTTGCTGCTGAGGTTGAGACATTTGAGCCAGCTGAGGAGTTTGAAGAAGAAGATGTCAACTACATCAATGGAGCTGGTTTCCAAGGACAAAGGTACAACAATCAGCAAGGAAACAGAGGGTTCAATGGGAATATGCAGAGAAACAACTTCACAAGAAACCAGAGTTCTACTGGCTACACTCCCAAGCCTCAGTTTCAGAAGTCTGAGTACCAGAAGCCTTATCAGAACAGCAACTTCAACAGGAGCTATGGTTCCTCATCTTATCAGCCTGCACCAGCACCATCAGCTTCAAGCAAAATGGAAGCCATGCCTGAGCAGTTGCCAGAAGGTCAGCAGAAGATTACAGTTGACTTCAATGGCAAGATTGACGCCCTGTATCAAGATTTGAATGGGAAAATCACAGCTCTGAACACTCATGTGAAGACTTTGGATACTCAAGTGGCTCAAACTGCTGGGACTGTGAAAAGACAGGATGGATTCCTTCCAGGAAGGACAGACACTCTGTTAACGCCATTACGCTGAGGAGTGGAAAGAATCTGCAACCAGTGCAGAAAAAGGGCTTTAGTGCAGAAAGTTTCGAGCAGCTGCAGGAGTTTGAAGATGAAGATTTCGAAAATTTTGAAGAGTGTCGATCGACACCAACCCCTCAGTGTCGATCGACACCAGAGGAAATTCGCGACTTCTCGACTCAGAGCGAACGGATATCGACCGAGAACGACAAGCTGCCCGACACCAGATCGACACCACTCTCAGGAACCAGTGTCGATCGAAACCCACCCCCTGGTGTCGATCGATGCCCACCACAGAAGCAAACTCCGAGTTCTCAGACTCCATAAAATGCAGAAGAAAGGGTCTATAAGCCAAAGGTGCCTTATCCAAGGAACCAGAGGAAGTCTAAACAGGAACTGGAGGATGCTAGGATTAAAGCTATCATGGATAAGCTTGTGGTGGAGATTCCTTTGATAGATGCCATAAGGACTACTCCTGTGATAAAGAGATATGTGAAAAGGATGATGACCAAGAATCTAGGACTGGAGCAAGGAACAATGCTGATTTCAGAACAAGTAAGTGCAGTGATTCAGAATAAGATACCAGAGAAGCTGACTGATCCTGGGATCTTTGTTCTGGATTGCACAATCTTTTCTGAAAGGTTTGAGAGGTCATTATGTGATCTAGGGTCAAGTGTCAACCTGATGCCTCATTCAGTTGCTGTCAGCTTAGGTATGACTGATTTCCAGCCAACCAGAATATCTCTTATCTTAGCAGACAAGTCTGTAAGGATTCCTGAAGGCATTTTAGAAGATGTACCAGTCAAAGTGGGAGACTGTGTGATTTCCACAGACTTTGTGGTTCTGGCTTATGGTGAAGAACCAAAGGATCCCTTATATTGGGAAGACCATTTCTGGCTACTGCAGGCGCCATCATTGATGTCAGGAAAAGGAGAATTGCTCTGAATGTGGGCGATTTGGTGATGCATTTTGACATGGACAAGTTGATGCAGAGACCAACAATAGATGGCCACACATTCTATGTAGATTCCCTCACCAGTCTTGCAGAAGAAATCTTCCAAGAGATGCATCCTGCAGACCCTTTGGAGAGGGCATTGACAGTTTCTGCAGAATCAACAGAGCATCTAGACATCATTGCTGCTGGGTATGTCAAGATGATGGATGCAAATGAGCAGGTCATGCAGCTGGTTCCACAACAAGAGCTGGTTGGGACATCTGTAAAAGCTGCAAAGTTAGGTGATTGGAGTGAAGAAAAAGCTCCCAAAATCGAACTCAAACAGCTTCCTGCAGGTCTAAGGTATGCTTTTCTAGGACCTAACTCTACATATCCTGTCATAGTTAGTGCTACCTTAAACAATGCAGAGCTCACTTTACTGCTAAGCAAGCTCCACACTTTTCACAAAGCTCTTGGCTATTCTCTTGATGACATTTCAGGTATCTCTCCAGAGTTGTGCATGCACAGGATACATCTTGAAGATGAGTCGAAGTCGTCAATCGAGAACCAGAGGAGGCTGAATCTGAACTTGCAGGATGTAGTGAAGAAGGAGATCATGAAGCTTCTGGCTGCTGGGATCATTTACCCGATTTCAGACAGCACTTGGGTCAGTCCAGTACATGTGGTTCCCAAGAAGGGAGGAGTGACAGTGGTGAAAAATGAGAAGAATGAGCTGATTCCCACAAGGACCATCACTGGGCACATGATGTGTATTGACTACAGGAAGCTCAACGCTGCTACGAGAAAGGATCACTTCCCACTGCCATTCATTGATCAGATGCTGGAGAGGTTGGCGAATCACTCCTACTACTGCTTCTTGGATGGCTACTCTGGCTTCTTTCAGATCCCCATTCACCCAGATGACCAGGAGAAGACTACATTTACTTGTCCTTATGGTACATTTGCATATCGCAGAATGCCATTTGGACTTTGTAATGCTCCTGCGACATTCCAGAGGTGCATGCTATCCATCTTCACTAACATGATTGAGAAGTATATGGAGGTCTTCATGGATGACTTCTCAGTGTATGGATCATCTTTTAAAGACTGCCTTGACAACCTCTGTCAAGTGCTTGCAAGGTGTGAAGAGAAGCATCCCAATGCCATTTTATGGTCAGAGATGGGATTGTGCTTGGGCATCGAGTTTCTGGAGAGGGTATTGAGGTAGACAGAGCCAAGATTGAAGTGATGACCAGTTTACAGCCTCCAGATTGTGTGAAGTCAGTCAGGAGTTTTCTAGGACATGCTGGATTTTACAGAAGGTTCATTAAGGATTTCAGTAAGATTGCAAGACAACTCACAACTCTGCTTTGCAAGGATGTGAAGTGTGAATTTACTAAAGAATGCCATTCAGCCTTCCAGCAAATCAAGCAGGCTTTAGTGAGTGCCCCTATTGTGCAGCCTCCTGATTGGGATCTACCATTTGAGGTGATGTGTGATGCCTCAGACTTTGCAGTGGGTGCTGTATTGGGTCAGAGAAACGATAAAAAGCTTCATGCAATCTACTATGCAAGCAGAACACTGGATGATGCTCAAAAGAACTATGCAACTACAGAGAAGGAATTGTTGGCTGTAGTATTTGCATTTGAGAAGTTCAGACAGTACTTGGTTGGGTCTAAGGTAATTGTGCACACTGATCACTCTGTTCTCAAGTTCTTGATGCAGAAGAAAGATGCAAAACCAAGACTGCTGAGATGGATTTTGCTGCTGCAAGAATTTGACATTGAGATAAGGGACAAGAAAGGGGTTGAGAATGGAGTAGCAGACCATCTCTCCAGAATTAGAATTGAAGACAACGTCCCCATTGATGATTTCCTGCCAGAGGAGAACATATGTCTCATTGAGGCAAGATTGCAGACTTCAGATACGGATGCACTGCAGTTTTCTTGAACTGCAAACAGGGTATCGATCGACACCCACCACTTGGTGTCGATCGACACCAATCTCGACGCGAGCCATAATCGAGCAGGACCGACATCTCCCTCGCCACCCTGGTCGACGCTGACCAGTGTCGATCGACACACCCCATCTGGTGTCGATCGACACCAGCCCTGAACTGCAACTGTGCTTCAACAGATCCTGCGTGATGTTTTCTCTCAGCCTATCTTCACAGTTACAACCTCTTCTAGGCCTTGGTATGCTGATATTGCCAACTACCTAGCTGCAGACGAGATCCCTGACACTCTCAAAGGGTATGAGAAGAAGAAATTCATGAGGGAACTAAGGAGATATTACTGGGATGAACCATACTTGTACAAGTACTGTTCAGATGGAATCTACAGAAGATGCCTTGCAGAAACTGAGGTTCATAATGTGCTTTTCCACTGTCATGACTCTGAGTATGCAGGACACTTTGCTACCTTTAAGACTGTCTCCAAGGTTCTACAAGCAGGGTTCTGGTGGCCTACAATGTTCAAGGATGCTCAGACATTCATCTCACACTGTGATGTCTCCCAAAGGAGAGGGAAGATCAGTAGAAGACATGAGATGCCACAGAACTTCATACTTGAAGTTGAAGTTTTTGACTCCTGTTGCATAGATTTCATGGGACCTTTTCCTTCATCCTATGGGAACAAGTACATCCTGGTTGCAGTGGATTATGTCTCCAAATGGGTGGAAGCAATTGCCAGTCCACACAATGATGCTGCAGTGGTCCTGAAACTGTTCAAAACCATCATTTTTCCTAGGTTTGGAGTACCACGGATTGTGATCAGTGATGGTGGGAAACACTTTATCATTAGAGTGTTTGAGAAGCTGCTGCAGAAGTATGGAGTTCATCACAAGGTTGCTACACCTTACCACCCTCAAACAAGTGGTCAGTTTGAAGTTTCCAACAGGCAAATCAAGGAAATCCTGGAGAAGACAGTAGGGAAGACAAGAAAAGACTGGTCTGCCAAGTTAGATGATACACTTTGGGCTTACAGGACAGCATTCAAGACACCACTTGGCGCCACACCGTTCCATCTGCTTTATAGGAAAGCATGTCACCTTCCAGTGGAGCTTGAACACAAGGCAAGTTGGGCTGTCAAGAAGATGAACTTTAACTGGAAATCTGCAGCAGAGAGGCGCCAGATACAGCTCAATGAGTTAGATGAGATCAGGCATCACGCTTTTGAGAACTCAAAGTTGTACAAGGAGATGACCAAAGCCTACCATGACAAGAAAATCCTTGCTAGACACTTTGAACCAAATGACCAGGTACTTTTGTATAACTCACGTTTACAATTATTTCCTGAAAAGTTGCGTTCTCGTTGGTCAGGTCCTTTCACAGTTAAGGAAGCCAGACCATATGGCGCAGTTGTTCTGTCAACTCTAGAAGGCAGGGAGTTTGTTGTCAATGGGCAAAGGGTGAAACATTACTAGGCGCAAGCCGCGATTCCCGAAGGACAGATTGTACCTTTGGCAGATGCACCCACAACCTGATACTGAGGACAGTCAAGCTTGGTGGGAGGCAACCCACTGGTAAGTGTACATACTTAGTCTAATTTTTGATTTTTACTAACTCATTTTCGTGTATTTAGTCAAAAAAAAAAATGTTCAGGGTGTCGAGGCGAGCACCTGTCGACCAAGGTCGACATCCTGGTCGACACAGACCAGTGTCGATCGACACCCACCCTCTGGTGTCGATCGACACCGTCATTAATCAGGTAAGTCCTTTTAAACTCGTCGGGTTTCTTCTTCTTCCTCACTTTCTTCTCAAAACCGAAACCTCTCAAAATTTCCACAAATTCGCAACTTCCTTGTTTGTTGACGGATTTGAGTGATTCAAAAGCCTATCCTAGGCGGAATTTCGTGCTGTTTCTGAATATCTAACTCACTCATCCGATCTGCAAGGTATGACACTCGAAACTCAATTTGTCAGTTCGACCCCAAGGTTTGAAACTTCCGATTTAACCTGTTTTTTCTTGATTTAGAACTTGAATCATGCTTCTCTAGGTTGTTTAGGACGAATTCGACCTTGCCCCTCAGTTATTAATGCTTGTTTTGCAAAATTTGAAATTTTCGGATTGATTATCAATTTTGCATAATTAGGTCTGAATTTGGGATTCTAGACTGGAATTGTTTGTGATTAGTGATCACTAAGTTGCTGGTTAGGTTCGCCAATGATGATATAGGCCAGATTTTGAATTTTCAAAATTTCGATTTTTGGCCTGATTTTGGGAATTTTTGTGTTCTTGGTTTTCTGAGTGCAGATGGCTCGACGAAACAGCAAGCGATCACGCACCGAGACCGGAGAATCCTCCAACCCAGCACCTGATATACCAGCTCTTCCTCCATGGCCCCGGAGAGAGGGGTTGAGGATTCCGATGGAGAGGGTTTGGGAGGATACTCCGGCGAAGGAAGTGGCGAAACGCGATTGCATCTTCCGGGAAATCAGTGAGAAGTGGGACGATTACGATACCTTGTTCTACAATGCCTGGCTCAAGATGGACTTTGCGCCTACCCGGTTTGCAGATGAGGCTACATTGCGCCGCCTCGAGCTCAAGGAGGAGGCTCTGCGCGTGCTGCAGAAGATTGGTTTGGGTACCATGGCGACCAAGCAGTACGATTTATACCCAGAGCTAGTCCGACAGTTCATTGCCACGGCGAGGGTGTATTACACCAATGACATCGTGAGGTACAGGATCACGTTTCCTGAGCTCTATACCATCTTCGGGTTCGACCCAGAGCGCAGTGGCGTCTCCCTTCCGACGCCGTTTCCTGACCTGCAGAGTTTCTGGTCCCATTTCGAGAATGGGATGTATGATTCCAAGAGGTCTACTCAGACTGATGTGCGCCATCCGTTGCTGTGCTACCTGGTCCGCCTTTTCTCCACTACTCTCCTGTGCAAGTCTGAGCCCGGGAAGATGAGAGTTTCTGAGTTGACTCTCCTGTATTACGGCATTGAGGATGTGTTGACAGAGGAGTATCCGGTTGACAGCGATGTCAACATGGGTGCCATTTTTGCCCATCACTTGGCCTCACTAAAGACCAAGGCTTTCACTGGAGCTCGGGGCAAACCCGAGAGTATTGGAAGCCTCCTCACCCCCATCTTCCACCACTTCTGCATTGACACTTCGACTTGCAGTGTTGTGTCTGAGCGCCACCTCATTAACCTGGACTACTTGAGGAGGACACACTGGATCGCAGGAGATGAGCCGCTATGGAGCTTCGTTAGTCACACTGGTCAGCGATGCCTTATTCCGCTGCCTCAGACTGCTCTCACTACACTGCAGACAGACTCCCTCAGCTTCCAGCCTGATGCTACACTGCTACGATCCGCGCCAGCTACTAGGCGCAGAAGAGGATCTTCCCGCGCTGCTGCTTCTTCTGCTGAGGATGCGCCTGTTGAGGGCCTTGCTGGAGGTTCTTCTCGTCACCCATCTCTACCACGGACGCTGCCTCCGCCGATTGGTCGACATACACTTCCACCGACTCCCGACATTACGATGGAGCAGGCTACTTTTCAGCATTATGTGGTGCAGAGTATTCAGGCGTTATGGAACGCTGTCTCGGTGATCTCCAACTGCGGTTGTGTTCGCCCACATTCACTTGATCCTGAGGATGAGGATTAGTTCCTCTAGCTATCCTGGTTACTTTTTCTCTTCCCTTTGTTATTTTTCATTTTCTCTTGAGTCAGTTTTTTATGTCTTTGTCTTGAGTCAGTTTGTCAGCTTTGATTGTGTCTTGAAATTTGTTTGAACTGATGAGATTATGGGTTATGTTGTTGCTTTTAATTGTTTGCTTGAGTGTTCTTAACAGTTCTGACTTTGGAGAACATCAGCTAACAATCTAACTTGCAACACACACACATGTTTGGGTCATCCCATTCTGTTTTCGGACAGGGTGTCGATCGACACCAACCATGTGGTGTCGATCGACACCACGCGCAGTCACAGGTACCACTTTCTCATCTCTGTATAAACCGTTTCATTGCCTCTTTCTACCAAATTTATAACACTGGGGACAGTGTTGTTTAAGTCTGGGGGAGGTCGTTGCTGACATTGTTTATATTGTTTTGTATTTATTGAGTCTCAAAGTTGAGTCAAAACCTGTTTTATTGAGTCAAAATTTTTGAAATTGTCAGTTTTTCTTGGAACAAACCACAGAACATTGATGCTTATAAGAACCATTGCCACAGTTGTTGATTGCAAGTCTTACTAAGTTGAAAGTCATAGGTAGATCAGTCTAGCAATGAAGGTTTAGGTTCTTAGAGAATCTGAAAATTTTGCTGTTAGCTCCACTTAAATGAACTTAAAACTTCTTGTCTTGGTGCTTGACTCTCTCTGATCTTGATTCTCTCTTCTAGCACTTACAAGTACGTTAAAACACAGTTTCTCTTTGATCTTCTCTGAATGAGCTTAACAGATTTTGAGTCAAAAAGTTTGGTGCATTCATGACCCTGTCTCCTCACAAGGAACAACAGTAGTGAACACACTCAAGAACCTGTCTCCTCACAAGGAACACAAGTATTGAGTAGCACCATATCTTAGACTATTAAAATATGAGAAAGAGCTTAAAATAAAAAAAAATCAGAAAGAAAAGATCAAGGAAAGAGAAAATAGGAGAACTGTGTTGAGACTGCTTGTTCAGTTGTGTAGGAAGGGAAAAAAATCTATAAGTGATAGAGATGATAAAACCTTGATGAGACATCACTTAGATAGAAATAAGGAGTTTAACAGTGGAGATTTCGAATTTCTTGAAAGAGCTTGAACTGGATTTGAAAGATTTGCTAAGCCTGTGATGATTAGACTGAAATTTGATCTTGTGTTGACCCTATGGTATGTGGATTCGAAAAGTGTTAATCAATGTGGTGTTCCTGATGTCTGACTGATTTTTTCTGTGTTTTCAAACCTCTACTCTAGGCTGTGTCTGATGTTTGCTTGAGGGCAAGCAAAATATAAGTCTGAGGGAGTTGATATATCATGGTTTTTGCTTGTTTCTGACCATGATATAAGTCTTGTTTATAGAGTTTTTTTGGTATTTTTCGAGTCCTATAGAGTCTTTGTAGGTCTAGGTACAAATGGAGCATAATTGTGGATTCTGGAACCTTTTGGAGCTATGCTGAAGTTGATGCTGAAAGGACCAAGTCGGAGGGCATTAAGGAGCAGGGTGTCGATCAACACCCACTACTTGGTGTCGATCGACACCGGTCGTGGTCGCGAAGAAGCATAAAAACTCATTGGAAGAAATTGCAACTCGGCCCAGAAGTTTCTCACTATTTGCACTTTTGCCCCAGTTCGTGTTTAGACTTGTATTTAGGTTTTCTAAGCCATTGTTAGGCAATCATTCTGATTATCATTGAGACTAAGAGAGAGATTAGATTGAGAGCTTTTGGGGAGACAAATCCATACTTTGTAGAGAAGAATTTCGAACCCCTTCATCTTTTACTCTATTTTCTTAATGCAATATTATTCAGTCATGATTTGTGTTTCACTTGCTATGTCTGAGTAATCTGCTAGTTAGGTTTTGGGTTATTCAAGGGTTGATAATGAATTGTTAGAACTACAAAACTGGAAGGATAAATCATTTGGTTCTTCATCTAGATTGCTTTAATACTGGTTTTAAGATTGATAACCTAGAAATCAGATCTTAGGTTGTTTAATGGAATGTGGAAACATTGTTAATCACCAGAACTATCTTAGATGAGCAAAATAACTAGTTGCAAAGGAATTTGGATTAGTGATTCTGTGAACATATCGAACCTGATCTATAATGCATGTTTAGGTTGTTAGAATTTGCAAAGGAATTTGGAATTCTGGAATCTGATCATAGTTAATCTTTGCGACGGAAGTCGATTGGTTTTACATTAGCGTTTCGAGTTCTAGAACGGTTTTAATAAATATTCCTTTCAGTTCGTAGTCTGCGATTTAAGTCAACCTGCGAATTTCCCATTGCCTAGCGTCTTGTCTTCTGATTTTAAGAACCTACAATCCGCCCCTGACATCATTGCTTTCGTTGTTATTTTATTTTCATTTCATTATTTATTGCTTAGTTTTATTTGAATCTAAAATCTGTTGAGTGATAGCCTTAAGTCCTTGTGGATTCAATCCCTAAGTACTATAGTGATCTCTTAATTTAAGAGAGTAGCTCTAAGGGTTAATTTGAGCATATCAGAACTACCTTCCAAGTGTGCTTGTTTATAGTCACTAAGCTTGGCTCTTAACAAGTGAAACTCAAAGATGAGAGTGCAATGGAACTAATGTTCCTTCTCCAATCATCAAAAACACAAAAAAACATAAAGAAAATAGCCTAGTCTAAGCAAGTAATCAAACTCAAATGCCTTAGACACAATGAACTGGCAATGGCGCCAATTGATGTTAAGGTTTTTAAGCATTAACTCAATCCTCAAACACACATGTCATTGTAGTACTTGAGGTGTCAATCCAATCCAAAGGCTAAGGAACATATGAGATGCAGAAGACTTGCTAAGCTAGGCCTAATCAAAAGAAGGAGAGTCTGATCTAACAACCTAAAACAAGAAATGCAAACTAGAAAACAGAGATTCAAGACTAATGAATAACAAGGTGAATCTAAAAACATGATCAAGGTGAAAGAAACAATCAATGCATTAATCTCTAGGCAAGGACTACTGATATAGACTAGCCCAATCTCTCAGCACTAATCCCTTATCTAATCACATATTCAAGATAAATCTCTTTACTCAAACACATGATCATCAAGCATGAAGGTCAAAGTCCATAGAGCCACAAAGCATTCTAGACATCTAGGTTCCTATGCTAGGTTTACTAATCTCTTGCGAAATATAACTAACATTAACTCACACTCTCATGCATAATCAATGCCTAAAGAACAATTTCCCACCAATGTGGTGTTAAGTACTTAAGCACAAGCTATGCAAGACATGACATCAACCATAACTTCTTTCAAGCATTTCAGCAAACACCTTAAGTGCAATACTAGAAAGCCTAAGATCTACTTATCCTACAAAGAGGTACTAAGCATGAAGAACAGTCACACAAGAAGAGATAATCAAAGATCCAATATTCTAACACCTTAAACAATCATTAGAAACACTTTTGTTCTTCAAAAACCAAGAACTTCAAAAACCAAGAACTTCAAAAACTCAAAGAGGGAAATTCGAAATTACTAAAGCAGAATAAGAAAGCAAGACTAAGCGATTAAAGACTAAAGAAGAAAGGATAAAAGAAAATAGATATAGGTTTAGCTATTTATAGAGGAAATCCCCAATATATCCTTAGGAAGCAAAAATAAAAAAGTCAAAGATGGTCAAAGATGGTTCTCGGACTAAAACCTATCGATCAGAAGGAAGGAGGTGATGCTCAATATAGGTGATCGATAGGGTGATCGATAGGAACTTCTGGTTGCGGACAATGATGCTTGAACCAATGTATCTTTTGAACTACCGATCGGATTGACCTGATTCAACCTCCGTTGGAAAGCTTATTCGATCCTCTACAACTTCTATGCAGGACTTGGAGGCTGAATCGCCCCGAAAGACGTTCGTTTTGACCCATAAATTTCATATAAATCTGCATATCAGACAGATTTCTCTCAGCTTTGGTCGATACAAGACTTTGGTGCAGCCTAAAACTCGTCATATTGGCTATTATACTTGGTTCTTCGTGTCCTCATCATTCACCAGTCTCCAAATGTCTTCCTTGCTCCATTTAGACCTTAAAAAGACTCCAAACAATACAAAACATGCAAATGTCTAACCTAAAACATATTATGTCTAATATGAATGCAAATGTGACAAAATTTGATGAATGAATGCATGAAAGAGACCAAAAACTAAACTAAATGCAATATAAAACATGGTAATTTATGAGGATATCAAGTGCTCAATGAAGAGGGGCGCGAACAACAAAAGCCTTGAAAGGGTTAATCGAAAGAAGAAAATCATAGCCAAGGCAATCCACCAAATGTGAAGAATGGCGCCAATTCAACAAAAAAGAGCAAGTCTCAACCAAAAGAAGCAGCCACACAAGCAAAGAGAAGAAGTTTCCCCAGCCATGAAGAAGGAGAAAGGGTAGAGTTTAGGAGAAGGGTAGACTTAACACACTCATGTCATTGCAGCATGTAAGGTATCAATCCATCTGAGTTCTTAAGGTACCAAGAATACAGCAAATCACTTAAGTCAAGCTAGATTCAAGAAAGCAGTTGTGATCAAACTAAACAAGTCTAAAGACTGAACTAAACAAAGCTGGAAATTCAGATATAAGAGATAAGGATCTAAGATGGGGGTTATTGATTAAGAGGGGATTAGAACCTAACTAGTGATGCTTCAAAACCATTCAAACAATGCTATCTTCTAGGCATGGGATTAACAACTATAACTAGCTTAATTCCTTGACACTAATCACTTTATTAAGCACATATTCAATATAAATCCCTTTACTTAAACACATGACCAGCAAGCATTCAGAACCGAACTCTAATCCTATAAAGCCAAAATGCACCTTAGACATCTAATTCCTTAGGCTAAGCATACAAATCCTCTAAGAGATTCTAAGCAGCATTTCATCAAACACTTACCAGGCGCAAGAGAAATCCAAGATACTAAACAAGCCTGGCCAAGACTAATCTAGTGTTAAACACATCAAATAGAGAGAAGACAATTATATTAAGCTCAAGACATCACTAATCTAGTCCTAAAACCCCTCTAATTTATCCCATCTCAAACCCTAAATAAGACTATCACTAGCCATAGTCAAAACCACAAATTCTAAAGAGAAAACATGGTTAAGCAAGATTAGGAAGTAGAATAAACAAGAATAAATCAAAGGCAAATACAGAAATTCACTAAATCAAACTAGTTTTTCTAAAGCAAAGCTGAAATAGGAAAGGTTTTAAGTGCAAGAACAGAAAAAAAATAACAAGATCCAAGTTGCCTAATCATTTTAAGACTTTAGTATTTATAGGGAAACAAGAAAACCCCTAGTAAACCAAGATTAAACCGAAAATAAGTTGACTCGGACAGACCATATCGACAGTGAACATCGATATACATGTCGATATCATCTCTTCTTCTGGGTTGTATCGATGTCTTCTGGTCGATATGCACGTCGATACAGAAGCTTTCCAAGTTGTATCGGTTTGGTCTCCAGGGTGTGAAGTCGATACAATCGCCCTTTAGTTAAGGCTCAACGATCAAGCAAGTCGATATGTCACCTCGGTATTGTCATGTCATGTGTATCGATTTGAGACGTCGATACACTGCTCGATATGGACTCCATTCTGCTGCATCGAGGTGTCTAAATCGATATGCTTCCTTCACACTATGCCTCTTTCTGTATCGATGTTTAGCTGGTCGATACTCCCATCGATATGCTCCGTATCGATTACATGATGTCGATATTACCATCGATATTGGTCCATCTGTCTTTGTCTCTTGCCTTGCTCCATTCCCAGCTCACACCCATTGCACCACATGACCTCCACACTCCTTCAAGTACCTGAATAAAACTTCAAATGCATGCAAAATGCAATGCATCTCCTAAAACTACACTAACTCCTAAATGTATGCAAATGGGATAAGAAGAAGCAAAATATGCATGTTCAGACTAAAACTAGTGATAAATGCAAGCTAAAATGGTATAAATAATGGAGATATCAACATCTCCACACTTACCTTTTGCTTGTCCTCAAGTAAACAAACTAATACAAGGAGGAAGTGAGGTTTGAAGGTGGGCACTGAAATCCAAAAATGCAAAGGTAAAGAGTGCTAAAGTGCCTAGTTGAGGGATGCAAATATAATCAGCTGTACTTTAAAGAACTTATCTATGCTCATCATGTTTCAAAATGATCTCAAATCTCAACTAGATAAATGCTCAAATCAATCAACTCTTTAACATTCAATTAATCTCAAAACCATGAATCATGTTTATGCAAATCAAGTGAAGACATTTGGTTCAAAGGGTAAGGTTATGAGATAAAAATGATCCCATTTCAGCATAGGGTTCACAAATATAAGGAATCACTCAAAGAAAATGATTCTATCTTAGGCAAAATGCTAAAGATAAAAGCACACATATGCATGCAAATCAAAGCTCCCTTCTACCCTTTTACCCAAAGATGAATCCTATAAACTTCTAAACCCTAAACTGAGTCCCTAAGTCTACCCTTCTCCGAAACTCTACCCTTTCTCCTTCTTCATGGCTGGGAAAACTTCTTCTTTTTGCTTCTGTGGCTGATTCTTTTGGTTGGGACTTGCTCTTTTTTGTTGAATTGGCGCCATTCTTCACCTTTGGTGGATTGCCTTGGGTCTGATTTTCTTCTTTTGATTGACCCTTTCAATGCTTTGTTGTTGGCACCTTTCTTTATTGAACACTTAGAGCCTTTTCTTCCCTTTACTTAACCACATCTTACCCTTATTTCCCCACACTACCATACCATACTTTTCCCTCTTCTTTCAAAGCATATAAACATGAAGTTCAAACCACTTAGCTCTACCTTTTTATCCTAAAACTTCTAACCTATAATCAAGCTCAAGATGCAAGCTGATATCTACAAGAGAGCTTATCATTTCCAGCCTAATTCCTAACACTTTTTGCCTAGACAAAATTCAAAAATGATATGCAAAGGCCTCACAACTCTCAAGATAGTGTTTAAGCTCAAAAGAAGGTATGGTTAAGGGAGTGGATTAAGCTATTTGGATCAACAAGAGTGGTGAGAAGGGAAAAGATGATCCAAATATATATATGGTAGCCATGAATTCACTTTTCAATGCACAAACATGATAATTAAAGATTCAAATTAAGGTTCAAGTTGATAGAGTTGATTTTCAAAGAGCAAATGCTTTCAGTATGAGATGAGAAGATCAAATTAGCAATTCAAGCATGGTTTAGTCTTAACTTCTAGCTTTCTCATGATGCATCAAACAACTAACCACTTAAAAACTGAAATCATCTCTAAACACTAAGCATTTTACAAGGAATTATCATCATCATGCCCTATGCAAATGCAATGCAACCTATATGAAAAATACTAGACTCAACCCTAAACAAATGAATGCAACTACATGCTTTTCTTTTTGGTTTGCAAAAGATGCAAATTTTTCAGATTTTTTATTTTTTGGTTTTTATATGCACTTAGATGAATGCATGAGACTCAAAGATGGATGAAAATGAAAAACTAAGAAAAGAATAAACAAAGTCAAATCACAAATCCCTCCCCCACACTTAAATTACACAATCCCTTGTGTAATAAAAGAGTAGAAGAGAGAAGCAACAATAATATATTACAAGAACTAAAAAAAATGCAATGGTATATACAATGGAGGAGTTTGTGGTACCTTAGAAGGTTGTGTGGGAGGTGTATGAGGCGCATGAAAGGTCCTCCAGATCAATGTTGTGGCTCCTCATTGGCCTCTCTCTCCTTGTGTTTCTCCTCCTCCTTGGCGCTTCTTGACAAGATGCTCTTGGTGGCACCCAAGCTCTCACTTCCTCATAACCAGCAAAGGAGCACCTTCTACTAGGAGCTCTAGGCACTCCTTGGCTTTCATCTTGTTGCTCTTCTTGAGGAGCAGAAGTAGATGCTCTGTTGGACTTCCTCTTTAAGTCCTTGATTTGAGCTTTCATGCTCTTCATGCCCTTCACCAACTTCTTGATGGTTTTGTCTTGCCATTTGTTCCATCTTTGCAAGAGGTTGACGTGCTCATGGAATTTCTTCAGAGGTCCTCCTTGGTGTGAGACATCATGGGGTTGGAAGTGGTACTCCTCACTGTTGTAGCTTGGAGCATCTGTGTATCTTCTTCTTCCTGAAGTCCTTCTTCCATTCGCCCTCCTTCAAAGATCACAAGGGGATAGTTTCCTTGAGGAAGAGTGGTGTTAGAGCCTTGGTAAGTGTGAGATGATGAAACGCCAGCTTGGTGGAGAAGATGCTGTGGAATTTGAAAGGCAAAGCTGTTGGGATTGGAGAAGGATGTGAGATGCACATCAGGGAGTATAATCTTTGCAGCAGATCCATCTTCTTGAATGAAGTTGTAGATATACTTGTCACCCACTTGTTCACCAAGGAACCTTGTTTTCTTCAAGTATGGCAGGTCCAAGTAGGTGATGTTGACTGTTGCTGAGCCACTCTCAACTCCAGCAGCTTCCATTAGTTGAGTGATAAATCCAGCACAATACAGCTTGGGCGCTTTGTCATCATTGGTTGTTAACCAATGTTTGATGACCAAAAGCTGCTGCATGAAGATGGTGACCATTGCAGTTGTGCCATCTACTCATCTAAGCACCACACCTTGGTTGGTGCTGTCCAAAACACTCATAAGACCATGATCAATCAGCTCCCATTCTCCTCCTTCAACAGCTCCACTTTCTTTCCTAGCAAAGAGTGTATGCGCCAGCGCCTTGTGCACATATCTAATTGTTGGATTTCTGATCGAAGAAGCCTTGCTTCGTCCTGGCTTGAAAGCGCCCTTGGATACATGCTCCCAAAGGCTGCTCATCTCCTCTTTTCTATCCCCAAGATTCTGTCCTCTAGCGCTCCCATAAGAGAATCCAAAGGCATCTTCAATGGCTGAGAAAGACATCCTATAATCTCTCTTCGAAACTCTGAAAGTGATGAAGCCATCACCATCTTCTTCAGGAGTCTCTTCTCCTGGATCATAGAATGTCACTTCAAAGCTTGCAAAAAATTGAAGGACTTGGTCTTTGTTGACTGAATATGGAGTTTCCACCAGCTTTGTGAGCTCTATTGTCTCCAGCAAAGAAGAGCAGTCTTCAAAGAGTCCCAAGGCCTTTAGATATGGCACATGAGGGTATCTAGTTGGCCTCACATCCACCTTTTGCAGCTTGTCATACAGCTGCCTTTGAGCTGGTGTGGTTCCTTTCTTCTTTTGAGGGACCTGCTTACTAGCGCCAGCATCAACTCTCTTCTTGCCTTTGGATTTGGCGCTTGGACTCCCAACTTCTTTGGCTTTATTCTCAAAAGAAAAATGATAACCATGGAAGCAACAAAACACAAT
This sequence comes from Thlaspi arvense, assembly GCA_911865555.2. Lineage (NCBI taxonomy): Eukaryota > Viridiplantae > Streptophyta > Magnoliopsida > Brassicales > Brassicaceae > Thlaspi > Thlaspi arvense. The sequence continues at coordinate 26,759,627 of OU466859.2, read as the reverse complement.
ACCTAATGATGCTAGGAATCACGAAAGGAGGAGTTTATTTACTAAAAAGTAAACCTCTAACATTTGTGAAGCAATTAAAAAGGCAATGCATACAAAGGATTCATTAAACAGATTTTAAGAAATAATTGAAAATGATGAATCTTAGCATGGTGAAACTAAACTAATGCACTAAGATGCTAATGCAAAGATAAATAGATGAATTTAATAAGCAAATATTCAAGATTCGAAATGCTCCAATAATCAAAGACAGCTTATTCACCATGCAAAAGAAATAAAAATAAGCAAGAGGCAATGAATCATTACTAGAAATCAATCACTAAACAAGAACAAGTGTTTAAGTGCATGGAACAAAAATTATAAACATTTAGAAGCTAAGAGACAATCCCTGAAGTGGTTTGACTCTCTCAAGCACTTTGAAAAACACTAAAATTCGAAATTTAGTGGTTGAAAAACTAGGAAAATGAAAGTGAGAAAGAGAGAAGGGTGGGGTTAGTTTATATAGAGGGTTGAGGAATCTTTTTATGGGGAGCAAGGGGACAAAGAGCGCTAGAGAGAGGTCCCACTTGTGCTTGGGAAGGGGAAGGATTCAAATTTGAATTTCTTGATCTAATTTGACCAAGGAGGGAAAAATTTGAACTGAAGAATGCTTACCTCGTGCGCAATATCGACCATCCAAGTCGATATTGTGATCAATATTGATCATATCGACTTGGTCTGGTCGATATGCGTGCCAATATCAGTGGTATGGGTCTTGATCTCGACCTGCATGCATGCCGATACTGATTGATATCCTTTGTATCGACATCCCTTATGTCGATATGTAGTCCGATAATCATACGTAGCTGTCCAATATCGAGCTAGTAGTTTGATATGTAGCTTGGTATGATTTGGAAAAATTCCATATTGGACTAACATGTCGATATGCACATCGATACACCTTGACATATGCTGAACTGCATGTATTCATTCGTCACTTAAGGTGTATCGACGTGGGATGTCGATATTCACTTCGATATGCCTTAATAAAGGGCGATTAATCGCCTTTTGTTCTTGCAGTTAAGGCACATCCGTGTGTTACATCGATATTGTGCTCGATACGCCCTTCTTGATGTCATATCGACCTGGTACATCGATACATGTCATCGATACGAATACCAGTTGAGGCATATCAAACTGATTGTTCCCCGATACATTGCTTGTCAAAGCGTATCGGGTTGCCTTATATCGGTATTTTGATCGATGAAATAATCCTCACAGATGTATCGATCAGAATCATCACCGATATCCATGTCGATACAAGTTCAACACACTTGTATCGAGCAAGACATGCTCGATATACATGATTGATATGAGCTGTATCGACGTGCATGGCCGATGTGCTGGTCGATATTGACCCTTCTTCGACCTCTTCCCTCTTCCAAGCTTGGTTCCTTCTACCTCAGCTTGTACCTGGTTACTAGGGACACTAAAAAACTCCCACACAAACATAAAAAAACATAAAAATGCAAAGCTATATACAAGGATATCATGGGATTTCCTCCCAAGTGCGCTTGTTTAAAGTCACTTAGCTTGACTTTCCTTAGCTCCTTAGTTGAGGTGTGGAGCAGGAGTCTTGGAACTCCTTGGTGTGATCTTGCTTCCCTTGACTCTCCTGGTGACTCCATCAATCTTCAGCACTGCAAAAGGCTTAGACCTTCCTTCTTGCTTCATCTTGTAGCAAACTTCACCACTCTTAGAGCCAAATGGTCTCAAGACCACTCCTTATTCTATCGGACCCAATAAGATTCATTCACAGCATCAGAAATACCCACTTCGAGGACCTCCTCTTCAGTGGTATCAGCAAACATCTTGGACAGACAGCAACCATCAAAACTTGCACCAACATAGCCTTCAAACTCTGGCCAATGCTCTCCAACTTTCTTCAACTTCTTGACCTCCATTGAGAAGGCTTGCTCATCTTCCAGCTTGTTACCTTTGGAGTCAAACTTCAAAACCTTCTCTTTGGTCAACCTTAGCTCTATTGTGCACTCCTTGGCATCAAACACTGCGCCAGCTGAAGCTAAAAATGGCCTCCCTAGAATGATGGTGTTCTTGATCTTTCCTTCAACATCTATGACCAGGAAATATGTTGGTATGATCACTCCTTCAATCATCATTGGCACATCTTTGAGAGCTCTAAGTGGTGCCTTTACTGACCCATAAGCTATGGTAAGAGACACATTACTCTCTTGAAGTTGAGTGTAGCCAAACGCCTTAGCAGTAGAGGATGGGAGAAGGTTGTACTTGCTCCAAGATCACAAAGACAGCTTTTGAAAGTTTGCCCTATGAGTTCACAAGGCAAAGTGAAGCATCCAGGATCTCCAAGCTTCTTGATGTTCAGGACCTCGGTCTTGGCAATGGCTTCCTTCAGCTCTATCCCAATATCAAGACCTCTAAGCTTCATCTGGTTGGCATAGAGAGTGGTGTACTTATCCATAAGATGCTTCTTAAACCTTCCAGGAAAGGGGAGAGCTGGCTTGTAAGGAGAATGATCATAGATCCCAGTTTGTTTCTCAGCTTGATTCTCCTCAAGTATCCCTTTATTCTCCTCTTCATTAGTTGATGTTGCTTCAAGAGACTCTTCCTTTGCAACTCCATGGTTGGCGTCAGCTTCCAAAAACTCTTCCCCCCACTCTGAAGTTCAGTGTCCTCATTGAACAGAGAAAAGAAGTCTTCAATGACAGCTTCCTCTTCATCTGAGAAGGGCTCTTCTTCAGTGACTATGGCGTTGCAGAACTCCTTAGGGTTAGCTTCTGGTTTTCCAGGAAGGTTTCCTTGAGGTTTTGGACCAGCTATGCCCTTGTTGTTTTCTAGTGTCTTTACTCTTGAAGCCAACCCATCAACTTTCTTTGACAGCTCCATATGAAGAGTATCCATTATGTTGTATACTTTAACAAACTTCTTTATGATCTCCACATTAATAGCTTGTTGGCCCTGAAGGAGTTGTTGCAGCATTCCTTTCACTTCAGCATCATTTGTGTTAGATGAGCTGCTTGACCTTGAGAGAATCCAGGAGGAGCAAACTGCTTTTGCTGGAAGTTTCTTTGAAAGTTGTTTCTTGGTGCATAACCTTCGTTGAATGGCACAAAAGGTCTTGGCTGATTCCTTTGAGGTTGTTGTTGAGGGTAAACTTGATCTTGGGGATTAGCAACATTGTTGCTTCTGTATGACAGGTTTGGGTTAGGTCTGAAGTTCTCATACCCATTGTATCCATCTTGATTACCCAAGTAGTTCATCTCCTCTACTTGTAGCTCCTCATCATTAGCCATCTCCACCATTTCACCAACATAGTTGATTTCTTTGTGTTGCACTTGGAGAAGTTTGTCAAGCCTAGTGTTCAGCTCCTTCAACTCTCTTCTTGTAGACTCCAGCTCCTTCTTAGTGTTGCCATCTTCATCTCTTGGAGTTCTATCATAGTCTTCATTATAATTGCCATCACTTTGGGCTAAGTTCTCCACAAGCTCTAGGCCTTCATCTACATCCTTTGATAGGAAGTTTCCATTGGAGGCAGTATCAAGCAACATCCCAATCTTAGGGAGAGCGCCTCTGTATAAGGTTGAGAGTAGTGAAGCTCGTGAGAACCCATGGCGAGGGCACTGAAGTGTGTATCCCTTTAATCTCTCTCATGCTTCACCAAAACTCTCACTACCAGAGATCTCATTCCTGATTCTAGCAGTTCTTGAAGTAGAGAAGAACTTTGCTAGAAAAGCTCTTGCACTCATCCCAGCTGGTGATACTTCCTTGGGGCAAGTTTTTCTCCCATTGGTGTGCTTTGTCGCCAAGAAAGAAAGGGAATAACCTGAGCTTGAAGCCATCTTTGCTTACTCCATTGATCTTGGTTAGTGACCAAAGTCTATCAAAGTTATCCAAGTGATCCAAAGGGTCTTCAAGTGGCAACCCATGGAACTTACTGCTCTGAACCATTGAGATCAATCCAGATTTGATCTCAAAGTTATTGTTTTGCACTGCTGGAGGAATGATTCCTGTGCAGTTGTTGTAAGCGTTTGGGGGCGTCACCAGCTCCAATTGGTCTGATTGGGCATGCGCCATGTGCTGGTGGTCCTCTCTGACCTTGTTCACCTTGGACTCCCTACTGTGCCTGAACTCCAGCAACTCCTTGAGCACCTTGCGCTCCTGGTGGTCCATAAAATCGCTGATCATCTATACCATGCTCCATGTTGAGCTGATGAAATTGCAGTCTCTGTCTTTCCCTTGTAGCTCTTAGTGCTCTTTCCACTTGCAGAATGTTGTGTTGATAGTCCAGAAGGTTTTGATTGCCTTTAGACCTCAAGTTCATACACCTATAAGCAGAAGAGCAGCTTGAGAATCAGTAACAAACAGAAAAAAATAAAAGCTTGATCTTAAACAATCCAAAAATCCTAATGCTTAAGCCCCCCCCCCCCCCCCCCCCCCCCCCCCCCCCGGAACGGCGCCAATTTGATAGCAAGATAAACTACTAAGCAAATTCTAACACACTCATGTCATTGCAGCATGTAAGGTATCAATCCATCTGAATTCTTAAGGCACCAAGAATACAACAAATCACTTAAGTCAAGTTAGAAAACAGTTGTGATCAAACTAAACAAGTCTAAAGACTGAACTAAACAAAGCATGAAATTCAGATATAAGAGGTAAGGATCTAAGATGTAGGTTATTGATTAAGAGGGGATTAGAACCTAACTAGTGATGCTTCAAAACCATTCAAACAATGCTATCTTCTAGGCATAGGATTACCAACTATAACTAGCTCAATTCCTTGACACTAATCACTTTGCTAAGCACATATTCAAGATAAATCTCTTTACTTAAACACATGACCAGCAAGCATTCTGAACACAACTCTAATCCTATAAAGCCAAAATGCACCTTAGACAACTAATTTCTTAGTCTAAGCATACAAATCCTCTAAGAGATTCTAAGCAGCATTTCATCAAACAATTAGCAGGTGCAAGAGAAAGCCAAGATACTAAACAAGTCTGGCCAAGACTAATCTAGTGTTAAGCACATCAAATAGAGAGAAGACAATCATATTAAGCTCAAGACATCACTAATCTAGTCATAAAACCCCTCTAATCTAATCCCATCTCAAACCCTAAATAAGACTACTCACTAGCCATAGTCAAAACCACAAATGCTAAAGAGAAAAGATGGTTAAGCATGATTAGGAAGCAGAATAAACAAGAATAGATCAAAGGCAAATACAGAAATTCACTAAATCAAACTAGTTCTTCCAAAGCAAAGCTGAAAAAGGAAAGGTTTTAAGTGCAAGAACAGAAAGAAAATAACAAGATCCAAGTTGCCTAACCATTTTAGGACTTTAGTATTTATATGGAAACAAGAAAACCCCTAGTAAACCAAGATTAAACCGAAAATAAGCTGACTCGGACAGACCATATCGACAGTGAACATTGATATACATGTCGATATCATCTCTTCTTCTGGGTTGTATCGATGTCTTCTGGTCAATATGCACGTCGATACAGAAGCTTTCCAAGTTGTATCGGTTTGGTCTCCAGGGTGTGAAGTCGATATAATCTCCCTTTAGTTAAGGCTCATCGATCAAGCAAGTCGATATGGCACCTCGGTATTATCCTGTCATGTGTATCGATTTGAGACGTCGATACACTGCTCGATATGGACTCCATTCTGCTGCATCGAGGTGTCTAAGTCGATATGCTTCCTTCACATTATGCCTCTTTCTGTATCGATGTTGAAGTGGTCGATACTCCCATTGATATGCTCCGTATCGATTACATGATGTCGATATCACCATCGATATTGGTCCATCCGCCTTTGTCTCTTCCCTTCCTCCATTCCCAGTTCACATCCATTGCACCACATGACCTCCACACTCCTTCAAGTACCTGAATAAAACTTCAAATGCATGCAAAATACAATGCAACTCCTAAAACTACACTAACTCCTAAATGTATGCAAATGGGACAAGAAAAAGCAGAATATGCATGTTTAGAGACTAAAACTAGTGATGAATGCAAGCTAAAATGGTATAAATAATGGAGATATCAAATGCCTAAACGAAGAGGGGATTCGGGGAGTGCACCTGGAGGCGATGGAAGAGGCGCAGGCAGCATGGACGCCGGTTTTTTCGGTGGATGATGTGGTCGGGTCCCTCGCTCAGTTCCTCCGTCTGATTCCTCCACCTGAGGCCGCCCCGGTCGTCACCACGAATGTGGTCAGCCCTTCGAAGACGGATGCTTCGCCGGCTCCTGTCGGGGCTGTTTTTCGCCAGGCCCCCGGGGCGAGCCCTCCTTCCGGGGATGCTGTATTAGGGTCCCTCTCGAGGTGATTTTCCATTTTTTTTATTGTCTGTTTTGTACCGGTCACTGTTCATTGACTTTTGTGTGTCTGGATTGTTACCCATTTCGTTTTTAAAGAAATAAGATTATACATTAACGGGTTTCGTAGAATGCATACATGTTTTTTAGAAATGGTACATAATAAGATTTGTAGCGTTCCAGGAATGCTTGAGGCACTTGCCGTTCTTTTCCCTGAGGCGGTATGCTTCCGAACCCAACGTTTTGACGATCTCATACGGTTCTTCCCAGTTGGGGCTAAGCTTGACGATCGGACCTTTTTGTTTTTCGCTTCGGGCCACTTCGGCCTGGTAGCATGCGTTCCTTATTGCCGCGGAATACCTCGTGTCGTCTAAGAGGTCCAGGTTTGCGCACAGCATTTCGAGATTTTCTTCCCTGGTTGGCATGAATTCGGTGCGGTATGACGAACTCGTGGTGTCTACCAGGATGACTGCCTCTGAGCCGTATGCGAGAGAGAAGGGATTTTCCCTTGTGGCTACCTTCTCGGTCGTGCGGTAGGCCCACAAAACTCCAGGAAATTCCTCGGTCCACGCTCCTTGGGCCCGAGCAATCCACTTTTTGAGGTATTTCAGAATGGTTTTGTTGGAAGATTCAGCCTGTCTGTTGGATTGTGGGTGCCTGGGTGTAGCATAACTTAGTTTAATCCCATACCTCGTGCAAAATTCTTGGAAGTGTGCCCCCGAGAACTGGGTTCCGTTGTCTGTCACGATCTCGTGCAGGACCCCAAACCGGGTGATGATGTTGACCCAAACAAACTTCATCGTGTCATCCTCGGTGATTCCCACGTAAGGCTCCGCTTCGATCCACTTGGAGAAGTAGTTGGTCCATACTAATACGTACTTGTGTGCGCTTGACGAGGTGTGGAATTTCCCGACGATATCTAAGCCCCATTTCATTAATGGCCAGGGGGATCTGATACTTTTGAGGTTCTCAGGCAGCAAGTGCAGCACGTTGGCGAAGTATTGGCATTGGTCGCACTGCTGCACAAATCTCATCGCATCAGCTCTCATATACGTCCAGTAGAATCCTGCCCCGAGGACCCTTTACGCGAGCATTCTTCCTCCTAAATGCGCTTCGTACTCGCCTTGATGGACCTCCTTCAGAACGTGCTGTCCTTCGTATGGGCTTATGCACCTGAGGGTGGTGCCGCTGTACGATTTCTTACAGAGTTGTCCTCGCTAGATGGTGTAGCGCGATGCCTGTCTTCGTACCTTTTCCGCCTCGCTAACGTTCACTGGGAGTTTTTCTTCGCGGAGGTAGTCTCAGATGGACTGCATCCAGCCTTTGTAACCTTCTATGTGATTGAGTTGTACCAGGCTTTTGTCTTCTATGGCCAGGCGAGCTGGCCATTGTAGGTGAATGACCGGGATGTTGTCCTTCGGTATCTCAGTTAGGGAGGATCTAAGCTTCGCTAGAGCGTCAGCCGTACTATTCTGCCCCGTGGGATTCTCTCTAATCGGATTGTCGGGAATCGTCTCATGGCTTTCTTGACCGCGTCTAGGTAGGCGGTCATGCGCGCGTCTTTTGTTTGGTACTCGCCGCAGACATGGTTCACGATTAACTGGGAGTCGTTGTATAGGACGATGTCCTTGACTCCGAGGTCATAGGCGATGTCTAGCCCGACTAGAGCGGCTTTGTACTCTGCTTTGTTGTTCATGGTACTGAACCAGCATCAGATTGCTTTGTGTGCTACGTCTCCTTCCGGGGAGATGAGTACCACGTCCAGTCCCGCGCCTCAGTAATTGCTGGCCCCGTCAATTAATAGCTTCCAATTTTCTGATGGGAGGACCGTCTCCACCTGTGCGCGGGCATCGTCATCCAAAGCCGGCTGTGTGAAGTCTGTTATGAAGTCTGTGAGGGCTTGTGATTTGATGGCGGTGCGCGCGACATATGAATGTCGAATTGTCCTAGTTCGACGGCCCACTTCATCAGCCTGCCCGAGGATTCGGGTTTACTCAGCATGTTTTTGAGCGGTGCCACGGTGACCAAGTGGATGTGGTAGGACTGGAAGTACGGGCGGAGTTTCCTGCAGCTGAGCACCAGCCCGAGTGCAAACTTTTCTAACTTCAAGTAGCGTTTTTAGGCGTCGAGCAGGGTTTGACTCGTGTAGTATACCGGGAGTTGTTTTTAGGCGTCGAGCAGGAACTGACTTCACGGACTAGTACAGAGGACGCGGTGCCATCCGAGACTGCTAGGTATAGTAGCAGAGGCTCTCCGTTCACCGGTTTTGACAGGATCGGGGCGGTGGTGAGGTAGTTTTTCAGGTTCTGCAGCGCTTCCCCGCATTCCCTTGTCCATTCGAACGGTCCAAATTTTCGCATCTGCAGGAAGAAGAGATGCGTTTTATCGGATAGCTGGGAGATGAATTGGCTGAGGGTGATGATTCGTTCAGCTAAACGCTGCGGTTCTTTGACATTCCTCGGTGGCTCGAGCTCTTGGATGGAGCGGATTTGGTCTGGGTTTGCCTTGATGCCTCGTCTAGTTACGATGTACCCCAAGAATTTTTCGGAGGCCACGCCGAACATGCATTTGGCCGGGTTGAGTTTCATGTCATACTCATAGAGTGTTTTGAAGCAGTTGTTCAGATGCTCCAGATACAGATCTTGGCTGAGAGACTTAACAATCATAACGTATGCCTCCATTGTGTTCCCAATCTCCTAGACAAACATTGCCCATGAGGACCTGGTATGTCGCCCCCGCTTTCTTGAGTCTAATGGCATCATGGTATAGCAATATGTACCTTGAGAAATTATGAATGCTGTTTTTTCTCATCTGGCGGATGCATTCGGATTTGATTGTACCCGGAGAATGATCCATGAATTTTAACAGCTCATGCCCGGTGGTGGCGTCCACGAGTTTGTCGATGTGCGGGAGTGGGAAGGAGTCCTTGGGACAGGCCTTGTTGAGGTCCGAGTAGTCGATGCAGATTTGCCATTTCCCGTTTTTCTTTTTGACGACGACAACGGTTGCTAGCCACTTCGGGTACTGGACTTCTTGTACGAACCCCGCTTGAGGTAGCTTCTGGACCTCTTCGCTGATGACCGCGTTGCGCTCTGCTGCAAACTTCCGACATTTCTGCTTAGCCAGGATATAATCCCCGTGGACGCCGAGGTGATGGGAAATGGTCTTGGCGTTTATTCCCGACATGTCAGCGTGCGTCCAGGCGAAGCAATCCAGGTTCGCCCAGAGTAGTGAGATGATGGCTGCACGCATTGACGAATCTAGTCCCTTCCCGATTCTCAGCTTTTTATTCGGGTTGTCGGCTGAGGCGAGGATTTCTTCGACCTGTTCCTCCACTGCCAGGGTGGTCGGAGGCTCGTCGCCATTCTGTAATCGCTACAGGATGGTGTGGGAGGGTGGGTCATTTGTAGGGGCGTTGCTGACTTCGTTTCACTTGATTTCCATCATGCCGCTTGCCGTGAGAAATTGCAGGTATTGGTGGTATGTTGAAGGGATAACAGCCACCGCGTTAATCCAGAGAATTCCCATGATAGTGTTATGCGTTGAAGGGGTTCTGGTGACTAGGAAGGTCTTGTCCTTGGTTACCGCCTCGGCAGTTACCGGGAGGGTTATTTCTCCTAGTGACCTCGTGGCTTCGCTATTGAACCCTACCATAGTGACGTACCGGGGAGCGAGGTCCGAGACCCATGCCCCCATTCGGTGCAGGGTCTCCGCGAAGAGCACGTTTCTAGTGCTTCCGGTGTCGACTAGCAGTCGCTTGACTTGGAATCTTGAGATTCCGAGCGAGATCATAAGCGGTTTGTCATGGATCAAGGTCGCTAGGGTTGCGGTAGGAGTTGGGAAACGTATTTCCCGTCTGGCTGCCTCCTCTGCGGGGGCTCTTTCTTCAGGTTGAGTTTGCCCCCAAGCGCTTGGGTCGAGATCTGAGAGGTCTGCAGTTGGCTGAAGGGGTACATCCGCAATGACGTTGATCTATTCGCGAGTCTTTAGGGCCTTTTCTGTGGCTCCGCCTTTCTTTTGTTCGAGCAGACGGGTCCATGCTTTTTCTGAGAGAAGGTGTGCGAGTAGCCCTTTGTCTATGAGCTCCAAGATTTCTTTCTTTAGAGCGTAGCACTCTTCAATAGCATGCCCCTTATCCTTATGGAACTCGCAGTAGTCGAGGTGTTCCCGCGAGGGATCTTCTGGGAACCTCTTTCTGGGTGGGAGGCCACTTAACGACGGGCCCGATGGTTTTCAGGTCCTCGATCATTACTATTGGAGTGAAGTCGATCTCGAGTTCGTCGAATGCCATCTCGATCTGGGCCTCGTCACCCAATGCTGGGTTGGAGGACTTCCACCTGCCCCTAGAGACTTGTAGGCTCGGGGACCCGGATTACCCGCCCGATGTCCTAGCGACGTAGCTGCCTCTTTTGTTCGAGTGTCCCCCGGAGGGTTCCTCCCGATCCCTTCGCTGTCTTTGGGGGCGTGGTGCCGCGGCAAGGATGTAGCCCAGGTCCGGAACGTCGGCGCTTGAGGGGCAATCAGGGGATGCTGACTGGAAGTACCACGTGTGTAGTCCCCTCGGGTGCCTTGTTCCGGTGGGTTCGGTGAATTACTTCCTTTGTTCGACACTAGGCTTGTTCTTCCCCCCTTTTTATAGCTCCAACTGTTCGGGAGCAAATATCAGGATGCCACGTGGAGGGATCTGATTGGTTGTCGTGTTTGCGGGGGAGATCTGAACTCTGGGGGGTGGGCTAGCCTGTTATAAAGAGGGAGAAGAAAGAGATCTTCAGTAAACAGGAATGGGGTTGCCCTTCCGATTACACTCTGCCGCTCTAGTCAGAAAGGACACGGACTGGACAAAGCGTACTAAGTTTACTGGAAGGACTGATTATGGGGGTGCTCTATCGACTCAGAAGGATCCCGGTAGAGCTTTTAAGGTAGATGTTTACTGCTAAAAACGAAGCTAGAAGATGAAGTTATCGTTCTAGATGTCTTCCGGGCCGGGTACTAACTTCTATCCTTTTTTCATCATTATCACCATTCCCGGACTCCTCCATGCGTGTAGTCATAGGGAATGGGTTGCCGACCTGCCCCACCTTCTCTTAGCCGCCATCATTGCAGCATTCCTTGGTAGGTGCGGCGCATTTAATGCACATCGGGTTCCCGCCGCATCCGTTGCCCATGCGTTGGGCCCCCGTGGGCCGTGCATGTATTTTACGGCCCAACAATTATATATTGAAATTGCTTTATTTGTATATGATTAATTTTGTATTAATAATAACATTATATGAATATTTAATAATAAAAAATAACAATAAATCAAATGAAAAATATTATAGTTACAATAGATATTGAAAATTAAAAAAAACATTAACCCAGGTTTTTAAAATACTCCATTAGATAAAATGTGTATATATGATAACTAAATAGACTAAAAATTAAAGTATATAATAATTTATTAATTTTTATGGTTGGTCCGCACGCACGTGTAAATATAATTTTTTTATAGACAAAATTAGTTGTAATATTTAAGTATTGATTAATTTTTTATACATTATGTAAGCATTATGTTTTTATACATATAAAATTTTAGTGTTTAACAACAATCACACAAAAATTTTATATCATTTTGTATCTTTGGAAAATTTATTATATAAGAATCACATTTTTATACATATATAATTTTAGTGTTTAAAATTAATTAATAAGTCTGCACAACGCGCAAGTCAAAATATCAAAATTTATCAACAATATTATCGATAAAAAAACAAAATGCATATACTATGATGAAAAAAAAACACATGAATGACTTTAAATTATATAGAAGAAAGATAATAAATTGAATCCCCCCATAATATTAGTTTAAAAGTAAAAAAAAACTTATTCTACAAATCACCAAACTACAAATTTTCTACAATAAAAAATCTATTTCAAATAAAAAAATAAAAAGAGATTGTGTAATCAATTGTAAAAATTATTTTACTGATCTTGCTGGAAATAAACCACATAAATAGTTAATTAAAGAAAAATATATAATATAAAGATATAAATACTTACGATAGCGTATAATTATAAGAGAAAGTTTTTTAAAACAATTAACATAACACAATTTATATGAGAGAACATTTTTTCAATAGGTAATAAAATAAAAACAATAAAATAAAATAAAAACATAATAATTATATAAGTTAACAAATAAATTCATGTAACACGCGGATTAATTTCTAGTATGTATATAAAAATATACTGCGCGTAGCGCCAAAAATCTATACTATTATTTGAGAAATAGATTTCCTACGTGTCACTCCCACGTTCGCTCTCACCATAATTTAGCCATCGATTTTTCCAGTTATACCCTTAATGAAAACCGTGATCTAATTCTGGTTTAATGTTATTGACTTTTATTTTGATTTTGGGCTGTAGTCCACAAAATTATTCATTGTAAACCCTAGATTATTCTGTGTAAACCCTAAATATATTTTCCTATAAATAGTGTAATCCTCTCTAGCCACTTTTTATTTTTCTTCCAGCAGTAGGTTTAGTTTTGTTCATATAGATTTTTCTGTAGGATTAGTTTAGTTCATGCATGTTATAGTTTGTTTTTTTTGTTATATTTGGTGTATGAGGCTGATTTTATGGGTTTTTGTTTTATAATATATGCAGAAAGGATAAGCAAAAACGCTAGCCCTAAAAATCTCACGAAGATGGGATGATGAGAACCGCGAAGCTGCTCAAGAAGCTCTCTGAAGGAAAGTTTGATAAAGCCATTGAGCATCTAATATGGAAACAGAGGTGAGAGTTTCTTTCAATAAATATATTTGTTTGGCTGTTTTTCTCTAGGGATATGAGTGCCCTTAATCTACAAGGATATATCTTTGCAAAAAGAGGAGTTATGAGCCCTCGGTTAATAGCCTTGGCGTAGCAGACGAATAATGATTTGTGTTTCTGGGATCGTGAAGCCTTCGAGGATGATGCTCTTTTTGGGTCCTCCCTCTTCAGGGAAGACAACACTTTTGCTGGCTCCGTAAAACTCGACATGTCTCTTACCAGTAACGGAAGCTGGAATAACAAAGAAGTTTGTCCCAAGAAGGTTTAATCACCAACACTATCACAAATACAAGAAAAGAGAGAAAGATCAGATAATACGATTTGTATACAAACAAAATTAGTGACAACTCAACAACTTATCTACCAAGGAAGGATCCAAACACTAACGTTGCCTTCGTTGTATTTCTCCATGGCAAAGAGTGTCACATCGCGGATCATCTCGGTGTGGCTTCGTGTATCGTGTTAAGTTATATGGACTTCCAACTCAAAACCAATTGCCAATGAGTGGATTGGCCCAAGTCTTATATATATTAGTGTTGGTCCCTTTAAACTTCTGATGTGGGATTCCAACACGCCCCCTCGAGATGATGGCTCTTATCAGCCCATCTCGAACTGAATCCCACTTTAGGACCAATAATAAACTCTTTTTGGGCCACCCTACTAGGGTTAACAAATGAGGCTCTGATACCATGTTAAGTTATATGGGCTTCCAACTCAAAACCAATTGGCAATGAGTAGATTGGCCCAAGTCTTATATATACTAGTCTTATATATTAGAAGTTTGGTGCCGCGGAAAACTCTATGACATTCCCATTTTCAGGCTCAAGCCGACGGAAGAAGGTTGGTTTCGTTTACATCTCGATTGGTTCCTGCTTTCTGTTTGCTATCTATTCTGAAATTTATGCGTTGCAGAGATTGCGTCTGTTGATGTGGAACCTCCCGATCCCTTAGAATGTGAATGTGACGACTACTACTCTGGTACTGCTTCTTTCTCTTCATTCTTTGACCCAAGTTATAGTAAATATTACGGTCCTTTTAATGAATGTGTTGTGTTGTGTTCCCTGTGTAGTAGAACCAGCTGTAGTGTTTGCTTACAATGGTTACCGTCTCAACGAGTTTGTTCCCATCAAGACCTCTGCTTACATTAGCCAAAACGATCTTCATGTTGGTATCATGACCAAAAAGGAGACTCTTGATTTCTCTGCTAGATGTCAAGGCATTGGTACCCGTTATGGTATTAATCTCTCACAACTAAACATTCTTTTTTAATCCGATATATATTTTATATTTGGCGAATGAATAAATCTCATTTTGTAACCGATGGTAGATCTTCTAAATGAGCTGGCAAGGAGAGAAAAGACGCTAGGATTTTTCCGGAAGTAGATGTTGATTTGTTCATGAAGGCCTCCGCTGCTCAAGGCGTCAAGAGTAATCTCATCACTGATTACACTCTCAAAGTCAGCCTCTTTCAACCTTAAATCCCTTTTTTAATCCTTTATGATTGTTCAGCTTAGCAGATAATTCTTGTAGTAGTCAGATTATGCTATATTGAATACTTATGAAGTTTCTTGTGGACAACGTTTGATGAAACAGATTCTAGGGCTTGTCATTTGCAAGGACACTATAGTTGGAGATGACATGATGAGAGGAATTTCAGGAGGTCAGAAGAAACGTGTGACAACCGGTGAGATGATCGTCGGGCCAACTAAGACTCTGTTCATGGATGAGATTATCCACCGTGCTTGACAGCTCCACGACTTTCCAAATCGTGAAATGCCTGCAACAGATCGTTCACCTCACAGAAGCCACCGTTCTCATATCTCTTCTTCAGCCTGCTCCTGAGACGTTTGATCTATTCGACGATATAATCCTATTGTCGGAGGGACAGCTTGTGTACCAGGAACCTAGAGACCACATTCTAGAGGAGGCAGAGCCAGCAACCAATGAAGAATATGATTTTGATGGTTGGGAAACTTTGTCAAATGACTTTCGACTGTATGAAGAAGAGTGGGCGAAGAGCGGGGTTAGGAAACTTTGTCACACATTTGGTTCCGGATTTGTGGATCCTGACGACGAAGATGGCTGGTATGGCGAGCCTGGAACCGGCAGAGATTTTCTCAACCGTTTGTGCAATATGGCTATCTCCTTCTACAAAGAACACGGGGTTATTTTCTCAGGAATTGAAAAACAAAAAACAATATATATATATATATAGAGAGAGAGAGAGAGAATTTTTGATGCTGATGAATCTGTTTATGTTTTGTATTTATTTGTTAACGGGGTGGTAGAAAACAGGCCTGGAACTTGTGAGGGTTCTGAGGGCAAATTATCATCCATCTTTTGCGATTACGCTCTACATCACCTTTGAAGCCAATGATCCTTCACATGGTAACCACACGAAAGAGTATCAATGCGTGGTTCGCTACTGTCCTCGAGACACTGAAGTATACTCTTGTAGGCCTAAACCCTAGAGGTATTCACACTTGTCTTAGCATATTTGAGTTTAGTTTTTGATCATTCTGCATACAACTTGTAGCATCCGTATCCGAGAAAATGTGGAAAGATCGTACCGGACAGGGTGTTGTCCGAGGAATGACCGAGCCAAGGGTCGGATACTGGCTGGGAAATGGAGGTTCGGACTATGGTCGGGTGTTGACCGGTGAAATAGTCGGATATGGGCTGGATAGTCGAGCCGGATGGACCATATCCGAGGGAAACAGGGTCCAGTCCGAGGCAAATAGGATTTATCCGAGTGCAGTGGGATATATCCGAGAGTCTGGGAGGTTAGTCCGAGTGTCAGTGGACTGTCTCCGAGGGGGAATAGGAAACCTCCGAGAGAAATAGAGGATTAGCCGAGGTGAGACAAGTTGTCCGAGAGAAATAGGAATATCTGGGTGAAAAATGGAAAACACCTCGGATAAGGGCGGTTTATCCGAGTGGGATAGGATTTGGGCCGTGGGCCAAGTGTTTGGTCGGCTATTTTGGGGTTTATCGAAGGAATGGTCGAGCCGGTACAGGGAATAGCCGAGAGAATCGAATCGGACCGGGATAAAACTTATTGGAACCGGGAAAACATCGGATAAGTCCGGGTTACCTAGGGTTTTGCGAGTATTTAAGGGATTTTGAGACTTTTCTCGGGAGAGTTGTGTTTATTCGAGAGCAATAAAGCAAAGAAAGATAATAGTCGAGAGAAAACCCTAAGAAAAACAGTTTATCCCGAGGACATCCGAGAGAGATCAGGTTATCGCCGAGCAGATCCGACCATCACCGAGATAAACTGGTAAGCGATCGAATATTTCCCTAAGTGTTGAGTTTTCATCGGATAACCTCGAGCTAATAGCCTTGTTTTGTGGGGTTTCTGAGGGAAAACAGAGTTTGGCTCGAAGAAAGGTGAACGGATCAAGAGATAGCCGAGGGGATAAGGATCGGATCGTACCGTGAGCCGAGAGATTCTTAGGGAGATCAGATATCTTCGTTTTGGTGCGGTTTTCATCGGGATTTCTTCTGACCAATCTGTTTCTAGCCTTGTCTAAGGTGAGTGTGTGACTGTGGTTGGGTCTAGGACCGTAGGATTGCTAGGGTTGAATGTTTGCATGTTGATTGTGTGATTTTCATGTTATGTGTTTAGAACTGATAAGCAATCCTTGTGTTGTGATATATTGTGGTGGTTACCGTGGCATAAATGATGTTTAGCTAACCTCAGGGTAATCCGGGTCATGTACTAGCTTAGGGGATGTGGGATTCTCGCTGAAGTAGACATGGGTCTTAAAAAGGGATTGATCTTGGTTGGTTAGGCTAGATGATCATGGTCGTTTGATATTGTGATGTCTATTGCGAATTGACTGTGTTGAATGTTGAATCTGAAAGTATGACTGCGTGTTTGGTACTGACCAGGTGTTATGGGATGACCGTACTCACTAAGTATTTATGAAATACTTATGTCTCTCATCTTGAGTGTGCAGGTACTAAGCAGTAAAAGGGCGAGACCAGGCGGCAGTGATGGATATGGATGGATCGGGACTTGGTTTTATTTGTGTTAAGACTTATGTTTAGAGTCTTATGGCTTTGGTGTTTGATCGTTAGGTTGCTAGATGATCAGTTGTAATCTTTAGCGAACCTTGTGTTTTGATTTATATGGAGCCCCGAATCTGTTTAAGTGTTTTTATAAAAGTTAAATGAATGAAATGAGTTGCTTTATATTCCGCTGTGTAATGATAAGAAAGACTTAGAAAAATAAAGAAAAAAAAGTTTAAAAATATGGCTAAGTATAGAAACAGACTTATAGGATGTAGTGGGACACAGCCGCGGTACGGTTACCGGGTTGGGTTACCACAAGTTGGTATCAGAGCGTTTTGACGCTTCTAGGACTGAAATTAGTGACTGCTGTTTGTTTGTTTGTTTGGGGTTTATGGGGGTCCGATCCATTCTTCACTGTCAAGGTCTCGCGGTAAGTTGTTGTGTGGTGTTGTGAAACACGTTTTGAGTTAGCTTCGGCTAACTGGCATTGTGTACTTGCAGATGGTTGATACCAGAAGAACCGTGAGAAACAATGGGGACAACCAGGCTGCTGGGTCTGTGAACTCAGTCAACGGTGATGTTGCTGAGAGGGCTAGGGAAGCCGAGAGACAGGCAGCTGCGGTTGCAAATGAGGCGGCTAGAGTGGCAGCCGTGGAAGCAGCAAGGAATGCTGGGGATGCTGAGAACGTGGCTAGGAATGCTGCGGATGCAGCTGGGGTTGCTGCGAATGTAGCACCAGTGGGGTTAGAGGCTGTGCTTGGGATGTTAGCACAGGTACTAGCTAGGCTACCTTCGGTGGCTCTTGCTCCGGGGTTGCAGCAGCACCACAAGTAGTACCACCGGTGGGGGTTCACGCGGATGTGATTGGGGAGGAAGCGGACCAAGTGGAGAGGGTTCCGAGTTACCTCAAGGTTTTGGATCACATGGTGCGGTTGGGAACCAAGTTCTTTGCTGGAGGTTCTACACCGATTGAGGCAGATGAGTGGAGGATGAGACTGGAACGGAATTTTGAGTCTATCTGATGTCCAGAGGGTTACAAGAGAGACATTGGAGGGTGATGCACACACGTGGTGAAAAGGAATTGTTGGAAGGCTGGTGAATGCGAATTGTTCTTATGAGACATTTTCAGCGATGTTCAAGAGTAAGTACTTCCCACAGGAAGCTTACAACGAGTTGGAGAAGGCGTTTCTATACCTTAGTCAGGGGACGCTTACAGTGAGGCAGTATGAGACTCAGTTTAATCAGCTGAGGAAGTATGTGTCTCATGAGTTTGACACGGAGGAGAAGCTGATTCGCAGGTTTATGAGTGGACTGCGAGTTGAGCTTAGGAATGGGTGTGTGCTTCGTGACTTCAGGACAGTTGCTGAGCTTGTTGAGAAGGCGGCATTGTTGGAGTCAGGACAGGCGGAAGCTGCGTTGATGTCAGATGGGGCTAGTACAGCTGTGACCAAGGCGGGTCAGTCTAGTGGACAGAACCGGAAGTTTGGGAAAGGAGTACCGAACAAAGGATCTGGGGGACGCAGCGTGTGCAGCAAGTGTGGCAAGGCTCACGTTGGCGAGTGTAGGCGCGGTGGTAGTGGATGCCACAGGTGCGGGAGTTTAGAGCATCGGATACGAGACTGTCCGGAGGAGGATCAGCGAGTGGTCCGTGTGTCTGGCAGTGATGGTGCGGTTTGGGTTTGCTACGGTTGTGGAGAACCAGGGCATTTCAAGTGTGAGTGTCCTAAGGCGGGAGTGGTGGAGCAGGCCGTGGCTCAAGGGAAGAGAGCAGGGGAGGCGCTTGCATCACAGGCCAAGAGAGAGGCCATTATGCCAAGGGTGTACACGACGAGTGCAGCAGCAGCCGAGGAACCGAGCACTTCTCATCTGATTACTGGTACGTGGGGTACTTAGTATTTTCTAAACTTGCCTTCGTGTGTTGCTGTGTGTTAGTATAGAGTCTTAGCATTCTAGGAAACGAATGTGTAGGGACCTTGCTAATGGGTGAGGTTGAAACCCATGTTCTGTTTGACTCGGGAGCGAGTCATTGTTTTGTTAATCCGGACATGATCGGAAAGGGTCAGTTCCAGAAGGAACCCGGAGAGGACTTTGGGTTAGTTCAGGCGGCTGGAGGCCAAGTGATGTTTTCACTAGGAACGGTCAAGAATGTTCCAGTGATGTTTGGCGAAGTGAACATGCCAGCGGATCTAGTGATCTGTAGGGTTAAGTCCTACGATGTCATTTTGGGAATGGACTGGTTAGGCAAGCACAGAGCTCACTTGGATTGTCACCGTGGAAGGGTGCGGTTTGAGAGAGACGGAGAGGTCTTGGTTTATCAGGGAGTTATGCCAACCTCAGGAAGTTTGGTGGTTTCAGCTATTCAAGCAGAACGGCTGATAGAGAAAGGTTGTGAGGCGTATCTAACAACGATCACTACTACAGAAGTAGGACCGGATGTGGCAGTATACCGGTGGTGCAGGAATTTGAGGATGTTTTTCAGGCGTTGGTAGGACTGCCACCAGCTCGTTCAGATCCATTCACGATTGAACATGAGCCGGGGACAGCTCCATTGTCCAAAGCACCATACCGGATGGCGATGGCGGAACTGAAGAAGCAGCTAACAGAGTTGTTGGACAAAGGTTTCATTAGACCTAGTAGTTCACCGTGGGGAGCACCAGCGTTGTTCGTGAAGAAGAAGGATGGGAGCTTCAGGCTTTGCATTGATTATCGTGGATTGAACCGTGTGACCGTGAAGAACAAGTATCCACTTCCCAGGATAGACGAGTTGTTGGACCAACTCAGGGGAGCTACTTGGTTCTCTAAGATCGATTTGGCATCAGGGTACCATCAAATACCCATAGAGGAGACAGACGTGCGTAAGACTGCCTTTAGGACAAGGTATGGTCATTACGAGTTTGTGGTCATGCCATTTGGTTTGACGAATGCGCCAGCTGCATTCATGAAGTTGATGAATGGCGTATTCAGAGAGTACCTAGATGATTTTGTGATCATTTTCATAGATGATATTCTAGTATACTCTAAGGATGAGGAAGAGCATAAGAGTTATTTGCGGACTGTTCTGGAGAAGTTGAGAGAACAGAAGTTATATGCCAAGCTCAGTAAGTGTAGCTTTTGGCAACGGCATATAGGGTTCTTGGGTCACATTGTTTCAGATAAGGGAGTGTCCGTGGACCCAGAGAAGATTCAAGCTATTGCGGATTGGCCCAGACCAGAGAATGCTACAGAGATAAGGAGATTTCTCGGATTAGCTGGTTACTACAGGCGGTTTGTCAAAGGTTTTGCAAGCATGGCTCAGCCAATGACAAAGCTGACTGGTAAAGACGTGGAGTATGTCTGGACGGATGAGTGTGAAGAGTGCTTCTCAAAGTTAAAGGAGTTACTCACTAGTGCACCAGTATTGGCATTACCAGAACCGGGTGAGCCATACGTGGTATACACCGATGCATCAAGGAAAGGACTAGGTTGTGTTCTGATGCAGAATGGTAAGGTGATAGCTTATGCTTCGCGGCAGCTACGAAAGCATGAAGGAAACTACCCTACGCATGATTTAGAGATGGCGGCTGTGGTATTTGCACTTAAGATATGGAGATCTTGCTTGTATGGCGAGAAGGTGCAGATATACACGGACCATAAAAGTTTAAAGTACATCTTTACTCAACCGGATTTGAACTTGAGACAGCGTAGATGGATGGAGTTGGTAGCGGACTATGACTTGGAAATAGCATACCATCCAGCAAAGGCCAACTTGGTGGCGGATGCATTGAGTAGGAGAAGAGCTAGCGTATCATCTGAACAGAATGTTGGAAGCATTGTGAACATGCTAAGGACATTGCAGTTGAATGCAATAACGGATGGGGTTGAACCGTTGGGTTTGGAAGCCGCGGATATAGCTGACTTGTTGACTAGAATTCGGATTGCTCAGGAGCAGGATGAGAATCTGAAAAAGGTGTCACAGAATATCAGACTTCAAACAATGAGACCATTGTTGTGAACGGACGGGTCTATGTTCCAGATGTGAAGGAGCTAAGGGACGAGATCCTTAAGGAGGCACATCAGTCAAGGTTTTCTGTTCATCCGGGAATGACCAAGATGTATCAGGATTTGAAACGGTACTATCATTGGGTTGGGATGAAACGTGATGTGGCTAAGTGGGTAGCCGGATGTGAGACGTGCCAATTGGTTAAGGCAGAGCATCAGTTTCCGAGTGGTTTGTTGCAAACGTTGCGAATGCCAGAATGGAAATGAGACATGATCACCATGGACTTTGTATTGGGGTTACCTAAGACTAGGAAGTTGCATGACGGGATATGGGTCATTGTAGATCGTTTGACCAAGTCTGCTCACTTCTTAGCAATGAAAAAGACGGATGGAGTACCAAAGTTGGTGGACATGTATATTGATCAGATCGTGAAGTTGCATGGAGTGCCAGTGAGTATCATTTCAGATCGTGATCCGAGGTTCTGGAAAGAGTTCCAGGAAGCGTGTGGGACGCGGTTGCATATGAGTACAGCGTATCATCCTCAGACTGATGGGCAATCAGAACGGATGATCAGGACATTGGAAGATATGTTGAGAGCGTGTGTACTGGACTGGGGTGGTAGTTGGGAAGACTACTTACCGTTGGCTGAATTTGCATACAACAATAGTTACCAAAGGAGCATTGAGATGTCTCCGTATAAGGCGTTGTATGGGAGGCCGTGCAGGACACCATTGTGTTGGACACAAGTGGGGGAGCGTAGTGTAATGGGGCCAGCAGTGGTCGAGGCTACTACAGAAAAGATCAGATTGTTAAAGGTTAAGCTGAAAGAGGCTATGGACAGGCAGAAAAGTTATGCGGACAAGCGTCACAGGGATTTGGAGTTCAGTGTGGGTGATATGGTTTATCTTAAGGCACTGACTTATAAGGGAACAGATAGGGCAGCTAAGAGTGCCAAGTTGAATCCGAGGTACATGGGGCCGTACCGGATACTGGAAAGGATTGGCGCAGTGGCTTACAAGTTGGACTTGCCATCAGAAATGGGAGCGTTCCACAATGTATTCCATGTGTCACAGCTGAGAAAGCACATTACCGAACGGGAAACGGTTATAGAGGAGCCGCCAGCAGACTTGCAAGAGGACCTTGCAGTAGTGGCTAGACCGGTTCGAGTAATAGGACAGAAAGAAAAGACTAAGCGTGGGAAGCTGGTCAGAATGGTTCAGGTCGTATGGGACTGCGATGGACAGGAACAGGTTACTTGGGAAAAGGAGGCTAGGATGAGTATCCCAAATGGTTTGACAAGTTACAAACGAATGAGTCGGATTCGAGGACGAATCCAGAACGGGTGGGGGAGAGTTGTAGCATCCGTATCCGAAAAAATGTGGAATGATCGTACCGGACAGGGTGTTGTCCAAGGAATGACCGAGCCAAGGGTCGGATACTGGCTGGGAAATGGAGGTTCGGACTATGGTCGGGTGTTGACCGGTGAAATAGTCGGATATGGGCTGGATAGCCGAGCCGGATGGACCATATCCGAGGGAAACAGGGTCCAGTCCGAGGGAAATGGGATTTATCCGAGTGCAGTGGGATATATCCGAGAGTCTGGGAGGTTAGTCCGAGTGTCAGTCGACTGTCTCCGAGGGGGAATAGGAAACCTCCGAGAGAAATAGAGGATTAGCCGAGGTGGGACAAGTTGTCCGAGAGAAATAGGAATATCCGGGTGAAAAATGGAAAACACCTCGGATAAGGGCGGTTTATCCGAGTGGGAAGGGATTTGGGCCGTGGGCCAAGTGTTTGGTCGGCTATTTTGGGGTTTATCGAAGGAATGGTCGAGCCGGTACAGGGAATAGCCGAGAGAATCGAATCGGACCGGGATAAAACTTATTGGAACCGGGAAAACGTCGGATAAGTCCAGGTTACCTAGGGTTTTGCGAGTATTTAAGGGATTTTGAGACTTTTCTCGGGAGAGTTGTGTTTATTCGAGAGCAATAAAGCAAAGAAAGAGAATAATCGAGAGAAAACCCTAAGAAAAACAGTTTATCCCGAGGACATCCGAGAGAGATCAGGTTATCGCCGAGCAGATCCTACCATCGCCGAGATAAACTGGTAAGCGATCGGATATTTCCCTAAGTGTTGAGTTTTCATCGGATAACCTCGAGCTAATAGCCTTGTTTTATGGGGTTTCTGAGGGAAAACAGAGTTTGGCTCGAAGAAAGGTGAACGGATCAAGAGATAGCCGAGGGGATAAGGATCGGATTGTACCGTGAGCCGAGAGATTCTTAGGGAGATCGGATATCTTCGTTTTGGTGCGGTTTTCATCGGAATTTCTTCTGACCAATCTGTTAGCTTAGGGGATGTGGGATTCTCGCTGAAGTAGACATGGGTCTTAAAAAGGGATTGATCTTGGTTGGTTAGGCTAGATGATCATGGCCGTTTGATATTGTGATGTCTATTGCGAATTGACTGTGTTGAATGTTGAATCCGAAAGTATGACTGCGTGTTTGGTACTGACCAGGTGTTACGGGATGACCGTACTCACTAAGTATTTGTGAAATACTTATGCCTCTCATCTTGAGTGTGCAGGTACTAAGCAGTAAAGAAGCGAGACCAGGCGGCAATAATGGATATGGATGGATCGGGACTTGGTTTTATTTGTGTTAAGACTTGTGTTTAGAGTCTTATGGCTTTGGTGTTTGATCGTTAGGTTGCTAGATGATCAGTTGTAATCTTTAGCGAACCTTATGTTTTGATTTATATGAAACCCCGAATCTGTTTAAGTGTTTTTATGAAAGTTAAATGAATGAAATGAGTTGTTTTATATTCCGCTGTGTAATGATAAGAAAGACTTAGAAAAATAAAGAAGAAAAAGTTTAAAAATATGGCTAAGTATAGAAACAGACTTAGAGAATGTAGTGGGACACAGCTGCGGTACGGTTTACCGGGTTGGGTTACCACACAACTTCTCTCTCAAGTTATAAATAAGCTTTATCTGTGTGGAGTCTATGGTATTAGCTCACCTTCCGCTGGATACTACTTATTTATGAATTGGTTTCACTCTTTATTCTTGCTTAAAAATTCTAGCACATCCCTTTTTAAAAATAATGATTATAGTTATTTATATCGATATAATCCACTGCAAAATCAGTTTAAAATTATATCAGTCCAACGAATTCTAGATCGGAGGAATTCTTGTTTGAGTTAGATCGGTATGTGTTTGGCACTATGACAGCATTTTAATGTTTATGAGTTTGTAATTCATAAGGGAGCAAAAAATCGATTCATGGTTTTATTGAGGGGATTCTAGGTCCCATTTTTTTATGTTTTTTCCTCACAAAAAAGTTTTACCGCATTCGGATATACTTTATCAACCACCAGAATCCAAAATTTAACGGTAAGACTTCTTTTGTTTAATTTGCATATATATACGTTTTAATGTCGAGAACAATAAATATAAAGATAATAAATAGAGACAATAAATTAATGATATCCGAATGACAAATAGTGGAGTGAGGATAGAGTAGGAGACAGTGCAGTGTCTGCAAATGTAAGTGTGTGTTCACAAACTCTCACGCAAATAGTAGTCACATTGTCTTTGACATTCACAAAGAGTCTTGGACCTCTTTTGACCTGTCAGACTTTTCCTTCCCATGTCGATACGAGAATCTATACATACATGTGCTTCACGTACTTTAGTGCACACTGGTTACACATGTAATAATTTGCGGATCTATGTCATTACGAGACACGGGTGTTGTAGTTTGATTGATTGGTTCTTTTGATCCAGACAAAGATGAACACGATATATTTTTATTGATGAGACTTATTTTTGTTTTATTTGGTATGAGTCTGATCTTTTTTTGTTTTGTTTAAAGGTATATGAAGAAAGAAAATCAAGTGCATACACGTATGTTTCTAGAGGATGGAGTCTAAAAAGCAGGAAAAAGATAAAAATAAGATGAAAGACGTGCATGAGAAGAAAAGTGCAGAAGGGTCAGTGACAGAAGTGACTTCGCCTGAAGATGCAAAGATATTCAGCCAAAAATCACATCTGATTCTTTCTTTCCAAAGTAAAATCCAGATCTATATTTTCTTCTTGCATAAGTTACATGTTTTAATTTTTATAATGCATGTCATAATCTGAAATTGTATTTTCATGTTCTTGCTCTGTTATAATAGTCATTGTTATATGAAGCATGTATGTAATGCATATTTGTAGAAATACTCACAGAGTAGCCATGGATTCTTGAGAATAACGTGATACAACAATTTAGTACTTTTTCATACTATCCTATTTAAAGAGTACAGCCCTATTCAAAGAGTTAATTGGGGTATTAGTCATTTTAAAATTCCTCTTTGTTTTGTTTGCTGCGTTTTGGCTATTATTATTTTTTTGTTCTCAGCATTCTGTATGGTTTAACTATATTTCAGATAAATAAAATTCTAAATACAAGTTTTGACCATTTATGCTTTATGTCCAGCTTCATAGCTTTACGAGTCCCCTCGAGAGTTTTAGAGAGTTTGAGAGAAAATGTCTTCCTCTCTATATCCTCAACAAAGAAGCTTCACTTCCTCTCATCCTGTACAAAGACAAGCGACTATTCGACTCTGTTATAAACTACAAGAACTCAAGCCAAACTATTTAGAACAATTGTTCCTCCCAGCAACAACCAGTGATACTATATATATATCTTCTATTGCAACCACGCTGGAGATAGACGAACCAGAACCAGTTGCTATAATAGTGCCTAAAATTTCCTTAACCAAGATGATCAACGATATGCAGAAGGAGAAGCAACTCGTGGCTGTGGAGAGAGACATATGAGCTTTACATGACGAAGGCAAAAGTGTCGATTAAAGTTTTGTTCAATAGCAGATTAGTACATTGCGAGTGGAAAACGAGATTCTGAACAAGAAGAAGAACAACATCAATGATGGGATGAGGAGAACGTAATACTCCTACAGAACCAATGTATATCATTAGATGGCTTTTGCATCTAAAACATTATTGATTTACGAAGCCTTTTGGTAACTTAAATGTGTTCCATGACCAAGAAGAAAACTTGATTAAAAACGGTATCTGTCATCGTTTTTTTCAAATTTTGGTCTCAACATTTCTTAAACAAATGCAGGTCGAATGCTGATTTCTGTGTGAAAAAAAGAAAGAGAACAACAACTATAATAACAAAAACTTTTTGGTTTAGGATTGGGGTCTGATGATCGTGGTCGTTTGTGCTATTATGGAGGCGAGTGGATGGGCATCGAATGAGGCATTGCGAGTGTAGATTTGGATCTTTCCCTATTCTGGTGATGTTGTAGAACCTCTTGGACTTTAGAATGCTGTTTATGATTTTGTATCAAATCATGTTGACTGATTTTTGTTATTCTTTTTTAGTTTTAAAGTGTCGCTTTTTGTACGATTGTTAGAATATGACATCTATATATTTGTTTTGATTTTTTCATTTATTAAAGTTATACATTTCGTAAATTTTACATAGATTTACTTGATGCAATTAAAATACCCATTTAATGTGTTGGTTGTCTAAGAAGAGGCCACAATCAAAAAAACAAGAGATTAAAATATATATTATATGTTTCACTCGATGAACTCATTTATTTTGTAAATGTTAGAGTTGATATATGGATTTAAAATATGTAGTGTGTGTGTTAGATTTCAATATCGTGGTTGGTAAATATAACACAGTCACATTGTTATAAACTAGGTTTGGAAAAAGTCACTAGAATTTCATCTGTTTTAAATAATAAATTATATTAGAGAAATGAATGAGTAATATTCACTTAATTTCTTAAAAATTGGGATTTTAAATATGTCTGTAAATTCTAAAACAAGTTTAATAAAACAATTAATTAGTCTAAATAAGGTTTGCTAACAAAAGAGATACTCAAAATATTTGTATTTTCTAAAATATCGTTCCATTTGTTTAAAAAATTATTAGCTTTTCTGTGACAGAAAGTCGAGGTACAGTTAATCACATATGCTCTATAATCAGTTTTTGTGTTTTCTACATTGCCAAATGTTTCATTCTTGATTTGTTTTTTTTTTTTTGCTGTATAGAAATATTCTTGATTTACTGAGGCGGAACAAAGTCCAATTGTAAAAGAAAGACATCCCTGTGGAATATCATTTGGACGAGGTTTGATTCTTTTTATCTTTTGGGTTTCTGGAAAATTTGTTCATTTAGCCATCTAAGATAACGTCAAGATGTCTCCGGATATGTGCAATGTTCACATACCATGTTCTTTAGTCATAAGGGATTCGAAGAAGCGATCTTATCTCTCTTTTACTGGAGTTGTATATTCAATACTTTAAGCCTGTCAGTGATTTGTTGTTCTGGATCAGGTGTTTTGGGCAATCGCGGAGATGGAGCCAACTGAAGTGAAGCTAGGGATGGATTTGCAAATATTATCTTAAGACTTTGGATATAACAATTAGAGATATCATGAAATGTGTTAGAGTTTCGGTCACATATATTTGTAGATCAAGAATATGAATCGTGAGAGTGAGTGATCAAGAATACTAATGAGAGAGAGAGAGAGAGAGAGAGAGAGAGAGAGAGAGAGAGAGAGAGGGAGAGAGAGGTAGGGGAGAAATAAAAGGAGAGAAAGAGGGAGAGAGAAAATAATAAAGCTGGATGCTCAAAGCATGCAGTCGATTGATCTTGAATAATATGTTAGATTTTTTATCTTTGAGTTCTAAAATATATTATGTTTTCTAGCCTTATCTTTATAAGTTGTATGTGTTGTATATTAAGAACAAGCAAGAGAGATAAAGAGTCAAGATCTACTTCGGAAACAAGAACAAGAAGGAGAAGGAGAGAGAGAGAGAGAGAGAGAGAGAGAGAGAGAGAGAGGATCTACTTTGAAAACAAGAACAAAGGGGAGAGAAAGAGAGAGGGAGAAGGAGAGAGAGATAGATGGAGGTCATAGAGAACGAGAGGGATAATAGAGAGAGAGAGAGAGAGAGAAAGAGAGAGAGAGAGAGAGAGAGAGAGAGAGGTAGAGAGAAAGGAGAGAGAGGAGGGAGAGAGAAATAGGTAGGGAAGAACTAAAGATTTTTAGTGAGTGGGTTGAAACTAAGATTTTTATTTAAGAATATCAGAGAGAGAGAGAGAGAGAATAGAGAGAGAGGAGAGAGAGAGAAATAGGTAGGGGGAATTAAAAGGAGAGAAAGAGGAAGAGTGAAAATAATAAAGCTCGATGCTCAAAGCATTGTTTCAGTCGATTCCGTATTAAGAACAAGCTAGAGAGATAAAGATTGAAGAGAGATTAGTTTTTTTCATATCTATTATGTTTATTTTCTTAGAGAATAAGCAATAAAATACTTTTAAAACTATGTTTGAGTAGATGAATATCATATTGCAGATTATGTTTATGTATTTTCAAGTTTTATGCTTGATCCTGATTTGTTAGAGACAGATAATATAAAAATAATACAAAATCGGCTTGTGATGAACATGAAAGAGACTGAAAGCAAATATTTTTTTTAATACCAATATCAACTAATATTATTTTAATACCAATACCTTTAGAAAGAATATAATAGACATACGTATTAATTTTGGATATAGATATATATGACGGAAAGATCAAATAGTCTAATATTATGGATGTTGAGATAGATATACTGCAAAATATGTTAATAATTGAGAGTGGAAATCTATTGGCGGAAAGTTTTTCGAATTCGCTTATGTTCATGATAATCTATACGAAACCAGCATTAAATCTATTGAGGTTATAATTTTTTTGAACTTTAGGTTATATCATATTCTCGAAAATTCTTTTAGTTTTCTTAAACAATATATATATTTTTATTTTATTTTTAAAATTTGTTTTGGTTCGTAATTAATATTATATTTATTATAGAGTTAATTAAAAAATTGTTTGGTCCGTGCAGGGCGCGGACGACACACCTAGTCATCTAGTAATAGTTAAGATAACTCAATTGTAATTACAATTGACACTCGAAAGATTAATCTAAAACTCGACTAAAGAACATCACTCTCTCCTTTATTCCTAATTTTTTTATCATTTCTGATCGAGCTTCGTTACTATAGTTTACTAGGCTAGGGTATGTTCAAGCGGGGCCCATAGCGAGATTAACGCAGAATACAATATTCACTCTGCTCTTTATATGGCACCCAGCCCTAGGCTTCGTTTCGTCTCCACACGCCTTCTCTCTCTCCTTCAATCGTCAGATTTCGTTCGCCTCCATGATCGATTCCATCTGATTCATCATCATCCTCAATCAATCCCTAATCATTATCCTTATCTTCTTCCTCATCTCTCTCTGTCTTTATCTGCATCTGGAAGCGTGACTCTTCGTCATGTATAAAACCGCATCATCCTCCGCTACTTCCTCCATCCTTCGAGCTGCTTCTTCTCGCTCTCCCCTCTTCTCCTTCCGATCTTCTTCGTCGCCGTCCTCATTCGCCGCGTCTCCGTCGTCCCTTCTCGGCCGAAGATCTTTTGCGACTTCTTCACCCGCTTTCCGATCACTCCCTCGCTGGAGCCGTAGCCTTCACTCACGACCTTCTCCGTTTCCCTTCAGCTCTAAGATCAGAACCGTTTCTCCCGTTTTAGACCGACTCCAGAGGAACTTCTCTTCCATGGGTAATTTTTTTTTTTTCATTTCTCTGTGTCTATGAAATGATTGGATCTAGCTTCGATATTGCGATCTTAAGCTGATTAAATTCTATTTGCTTTTGAGATTTTGATCTGTTTCTCGTATTGGTTTCAGCGTCAGAGCATCCTTTTAAGAGGATCTTCACGACTCTTCCCAAGCCTGGTGGTGGCGAGTTCGGAAAGTACTACAGTTTGACTGCTCTAAATGATCCAAGGATTGGTAATTTCTCTATGAACCATTTGATTAAACCAGTCGAGGAATAGCCAAAATTATAAGAGAAATGCTCTAATTTTTTTTTTTTTAATGGTGTAGATAAACTGCCTTACTCTATCAGGATCCTTCTTGAATCTGCCATTCGTAACTGTGACAACTTCCAAGTTACCAAGGAAGATGTTGAGAAGATTATTGACTGGGAAAAGACAGCTCCTAAGCAAGTCGAGATTCCGTTCAAGCCGGCTCGTGTTCTTCTGCAGGTAACACTTCGGTTCCAAATTGAATCGCGTCTTCTTCGTTTTTATGCTCTTAACCTATTTTTATTTTTTTTCTTTTTCGTCTTTTGTTTTCTGGCAGGATTTCACTGGAGTACCAGCTGTTGTTGACCTTGCTTGTATGCGTGATGCTATGAACAAGCTGGGCAGTGATTCCAACAAAATCAACCCATTGGTACGTTTTAATTATCTTTTTAAAGATCGATGCAATCTGTTTAGCTTAGGCTTCTAGGTTTCTTACATGGACTATTTCTCGCAGGTTCCCGTGGATCTTGTAATTGACCACTCAGTTCAAGTTGACGTTGCTAGATCTGAGAATGCGGTGCAAGCAAACATGGAGCTTGAATTCCAGAGAAACAAGGAGAGGTTTGCTTTCCTTAAATGGGGTTCCACTGCGTTCCAGAACATGCTTGTTGTGCCTCCTGGCTCTGGGATTGTGCATCAGGTAATTCCTTTGCAGTGTGCAGTTCCATATTTGTGTTTTTAAACCTATTCTTGATATATATCCTGTTTCCAGTGTTGAAATGTTGCTTTCATTTTCTTATCTTCTATTGTTCATTTCGAAGTCGATTTGCTCTCAATTTAACCCCGTTTTGAAAATTCAGGTGAATTTAGAATATCTTGGACGAGTTGTCTTCAACACCCAAGGTGTTCTCTACCCAGACAGTGTGGTTGGAACTGATTCACATACAACTATGATCGATGGGTTGGGTGTTGCTGGATGGGGAGTTGGAGGCATTGAAGCTGAGGCAACAATGCTGGGCCAGGTAAATTACTGATTACCCACATCTTGTGCTGATGGATCTGGAAACTACTTTATTGAATATATATTAGATCACAATATATTTATGACTCTTCTGCTCCAATGTAGTGAGGTTAATGTTTAACGTAACCTTTCTTCTACTGATAACTCTGTTTTCTTTGACAGCCCATGAGTATGGTATTGCCCGGTGTTGTTGGATTCAAACTGTCCGGGAAAATGCGAAATGGTGTTACAGCTACTGATTTGGTTCTAACAGTGACTCAAATGCTGAGAAAGCACGGCGTTGTTGGAAAGTTTGTTGAGTTTTATGGTAATCTTGTGAACTCTTAATTGTTTTGCTCCGTTTTGGTAGACATGAGTTATTTAAAAGTCTTTTTTTTTTTCTTAGGTGATGGTATGAGTGGGCTGTCCCTAGCTGACAGGGCCACAATTGCCAATATGTCTCCTGAATATGGTGCAACCATGGGCTTCTTCCCTGTGGATCATGTTACTCTGCAGTATCTCAAATTGACTGGAAGAAGCGATGAGACGGTGAGTGTTTTGGATTTAATTTTCCTTCAGTGTTCATTCATTTATATGGGCTATATAAAACTTTCATTTCAGGTGGCCATGATTGAAGCATATCTTCGGGCAAACAATATGTTCGTTGACTACAATGAGGTAAATCAGCCTTATCCCTTACATGTTTGGGGTTTTAGTTTTTCATCTGATTTCTGGTTTTTATTTGATTTCTTTTGCTTTGTAAATAAATTCAGCCTCAGCAAGATCGGGCTTATTCGTCATATCTAGAACTGAACCTGGACAATGTTGAACCTTGCATTTCTGGACCAAAGCGGTATGTGTTCTGTTGGTTTTTGTAATCACTGAGCTAGTAAGCTATTTCTGTTTACTTGATCGCCTCATCTTATTGATATCTACTTTGTAGGCCACATGACCGTGTTACTTTGAAGGATATGAAAGCTGACTGGAATTCATGTCTCGACAGTAAAGTTGGGTTCAAGGTATGTAATTAGAAGCTTCGTTATGTGGAGGTCTTATTTCTTAAGCACCTACACGGTCTATATACTGGCTGTTGTTTATTTATGCATTGTGCTTTACATTCTATGCAGGGTTTTGCAATCCCTAAAGAGGCACAAGAAAAAGTGGCAAACTTTTCGTTCGATGGAAAACCAGCGGAGATTAAACACGGAAGTGTGGTGATTGCTGCGATCACAAGCTGTACTAATACATCAAACCCCAGTGTCATGCTTGGTGCTGGTCTTGTTGCGAAAAAGGCTTGTGACCTTGGCCTACAGGTTGGTTTCAGTCACTAGATCAAAACGAGAAATCTATCTGATGCCTTATTTTTTTCTGATCCCTTGTAAAAACAAAATTTGCCTCTCTAGGTTAAGCCTTGGATAAAGACAAGTCTTGCGCCAGGCTCAGGAGTTGTTACAAAATACTTATTAAAGAGGCATGTCAATAGTGTTTTCACGTTCTCTGTTGTTAAAGGTTGATTCTTCCTCCATTGGAGAAATATTCAAGTTTACATTACACTCATTGCAGTGGACTGCAAGAATATCTGAACCAGCAGGGATTCAATATTGTCGGATACGGCTGCACTACATGCATTGGTAACTCTGGAGAAATTAATGAATCAGTGGGAGCTGCAATCACAGAAAATGGTATTACTGAGATTTACAACCAAGACTTATTTTGAAATCTTTGCCTTTATTATATTTATAATTTATATATGTGGCTATTTTGTCATTGCTTATTGTTAGACATTGTGGCGGCTGCTGTGCTTTCTGGAAACAGGAACTTTGAGGGTCGTGTTCATCCACTAACTAGAGCCAACTACCTTGCATCTCCTCCTTTGGTGGTTGCCTACGCTCTTACTGGAACGGTATTAAATCTAAGGAATTTGTTAAATTTCTACATTTTTGTATGTGAAAATGACACATTGACGTAGGCCTAGATGAACTCGGTTCGGGGTTTTCGGTTTTTTCGTATAGGAACCGTTCGGGTATTTATGAAATTCAGTTCGGTACTTTAGGTTTTCGGTTCGGTTCGAATAGTGAAGCTGGGAACCGGCTAGAACCGGTTTTTTTTTGGTATGGTTTGGTTCTGTTTTTATTGTTAATTTCGGGTAATTCGTTTTTTCGGGGGTATCTTACTTTTGGTTATTTTGGTTATTTGAAATGTAATATATAATAGGCATACAATCGTATTTTTGGTATCTATTCGGTTTGGATTGGGTACCAAAATGTTTTTTAAAAAGGAACCGTTCGGTTATTTATATTTATTTGGTTTGTTTAGTACCTCCTGATTCGGTTCTGTTTTTTTGTGCTTCCGGATCATATGCCCAGGCATGATCGACTCAGCATCATATTCATGTTGGTTACTCTAACATTATTTTATTTTTTATTTTCCAGGTTAACATTGACTTTGAAACAGAGCCTATTGGCACTGGAAAGAATGGCAAGGACGTCTTCCTAAGGGATATCTGGCCAACCACGGAAGAAATTGCAGAGGTATATATACAATTTACGAACCAGATAACAAAGCTTCCTTCTGTTACACGAATATTAAGCTAAGTCTTTTGACATGTGGATCAGGTTGTTCAATCCAGTGTTTTGCCTGACATGTTCCGAGCAACGTACGAGTCGATCACAAAGGGTAACCCGATGTGGAACGAGCTCTCTGTTCCTGAAAACACCCTCTACTCATGGGATCCCAAGTCAACTTACATTCACGAGCCACCATACTTCAAGGACATGACAATGGATCCTCCAGGTCCACACAGTGTGAAAGACGCTTACTGTTTACTCAACTTTGGGGACAGTATCACTACTGATCACATCTCTCCAGCTGGGAACATCCAAAAGGACAGCCCCGCTGCAAAGTATCTCCTCGAGCGTGGCGTTGAACGCAAGGACTTTAACTCATATGGAAGCCGACGAGGGAACGACGAAATAATGGCGAGAGGCACTTTTGCTAATATCCGAATCGTTAACAAGCTCTTAAATGGTGAAGTTGGCCCTAAGACTGTTCACATTCCTTCTGGAGAGAAGCTCTCAGTCTTCGACGCAGCCATGGTTTGTTTTCTTGGTTTTAACTAATCTAAATTTGTATGTTGATCATGTCTAATGTCTCCTTACTGTATCAGAGGTACAAGACATCTGGTGAAGACACAATTATTCTTGCTGGAGCTGAGTATGGAAGTGGTAGCTCACGTGATTGGGCTGCTAAGGGGCCTATGCTACAGGTTTATTTAAGAGCCCATCTTCTCTCTTTTTGTCATCTCTTTAGATTTTGCA
Source organism: Thlaspi arvense (assembly GCA_911865555.2). Taxonomy (NCBI): domain Eukaryota; kingdom Viridiplantae; phylum Streptophyta; class Magnoliopsida; order Brassicales; family Brassicaceae; genus Thlaspi; species Thlaspi arvense. The sequence continues at coordinate 26,725,298 of OU466859.2, read as the reverse complement.
GCCACTGAGACAAAACTAAGTTTTGATTTTTTGTTTTGTTTTCAGGGCGTTAAAGCAGTGATTGCAAAGAGTTTTGAGAGGATTCACAGAAGCAACTTGGTGGGAATGGGAATCATCCCATTGTGCTTTAAGTCCGGGGAAGACGCAGATACGCTTGGACTTACGGGCCACGAGCGCTACACGATCCATCTCCCGACCGATATCTCGGAGATAAGACCAGGCCAAGATGTTACCGTCACAACCGACAACGGAAAGTCTTTCACTTGCACAGTTCGGTTTGACACTGAGGTAAGTAAATACTCGAATGTTTTGGTGGAGAAGAAGGCATTTTCTTCAATGTGAACTAATTAAATGGTAACTGTGTAGGTGGAATTGGCATACTTCAACCATGGAGGTATACTTCCATATGTTATCAGAAACTTGAGCAAGCAATAGTGTGAGGATGAAAGGAAGTGTGACAAAATCTTTTAATAAAAGATACGAGGAGGTTTTACGAATTTCTGTTTAAAAAATGTCAATTTTATTAAAGGCAGATAAGTCTGTCGAGGATAGGTGAACAGATGAGTGGTGATGATCTCCTGCAATATGAAATCTTTTCTTTTCTACTGTTTCAGTGGCTAATTATTATTACTCGTTTGGCTCCCAAATTTGTGAACTAGATATTTTAAATTTTGGTAAGAAAAATAAAATAAAAAATGAATCACGTTAAAACAGATTCCCAATAATGTCATTAGTTTACCTTTCAATTGAAAATACAATTTTGAGAAATTTTGTGATATAAACAATTTGGAATAGCTGATTGGAAATTTACGTTTTGTCAAAGCCGAGTTTTCCGCAATTTGTGTCAATGAGGTGGCTTCCAGCCATCCTTGATCATAATCTACCACAGAAAATTATGAAATTTAAAGATTTTTCTTGAAAGCGTTTTGAAACCGAATGCGTTCAACACGTTACACAACAAAGTGACACCAGTTGTTTGGTAAAACTTCATTATGGTTAATGATCTCTCTAAGTAGTAGTAGTAGATAATAGATACATATGTAAAAAGTCACATGTTGACTTGTGACTTGTGTACATGTTTAGTTCCTCAAACATGCTTATACAGTAATTTTTTTATAGTAATTATTATTTTTGAAATTTCTAAGTAAATATATAATTTAAATAATAAAATAAATTAATAAAGAAAACTATATTTGAGACAAATATTGATGATTGATTTAAAAAAAAAAAATTAGTTATTGATTCGATCCTCAAGAAACTCGCTCAGGAGGCCCAAATGACGTCAAATAGTCTTAAGAAAAGTAAACCAAATGTCATACGCACTAACGATATTAATTTTATCACATAGTCTTAAGAAAACATCGATCACATAGTCTTAAGAAAAGTAAACCAAATGAAAAAAAGGCGGGAAGATTATACATCGATCACCTACACTCCAAGTGTGATATAGTGGCATAGTTTATTGTGCTGGATTGTCCGACGACTGATGAAGATGAAGCGGTTTCACCGCGGAGGATTCTTGCATAGAAGTAGTTAGGTTTTTGGTGTTTGGGAATTTCCGATTGTGTGCTTTCCAGCATTAAGAGCACCTGTATCGGTAGTCTCTCACCAAATCTCTCAAAATAAAAAATTAATAAATTTAAAAAAAAAAGGAAAGAGAGAAGGGAGAGAGTCTCTCAAATGAGAAACTATGAGAGACTCACCTCATGTGTTCTCAACATATAATTGGTTTAAACTTTATTTTAAATTTAAAATTAATTAATACAATTAAATTATATTAAAATTATTATTATTAAATTGATAAAAAACTTATGCGAGTCTCTCACCAATGCAGATGGTCTAAGACAACAGACTTTGTACTTAGTATGTCGTCTACGTGTTCTTGAACACACAACAGACCAATCTGTATGTTGGGGTCGGTTTTCACCCTAGCGAGATCAACGAGAAAATGGCTAAGTATAGAAGTGATTCTTGACAATTCCCAGACTTTGCACGGGCGAAACCAATCACCTCGTCCAAACCGTGCACGGGCGAGGTGAATCGTGCAAAACCCGGGCGAAGACAATCACCTCGTCCAAACCGTGCACGGGCGAGGTGAACCATGCAAAACCCGGACGAAGCCAATCACCTCGCCCAAACCGTGCACGGACGAGGTGAACCGTGCAAAACCCGGGCGAAGCCAATCACCTCGCCCAAATCGTGCACGAGCGAGGAAACTTCTAATCAAGCCCGAAGGCGAAGGCCCACAAAGCAATAAGGCGAAGCCCCAAGTCAGACCCAAGGCGAAGCAATGTGCAAGTGGGCCGAGCCCAAACCCACGAAGAAGTCCGCAGCGGTGTTTACCCTAGAAGACGAAGCTTTGAGGAAGGGGGCGCTGCGAAGGGGATAGGAAAGAATTGTCTACGCAAATATACTCCGAGATCTTCGTTTAGATTACGACTAGGAGTTGTATAAATAGAGAGTTTAACTCATAAGCGAGTGGGATCTCTTTTCGACCTAGCAAAAGACTTAGCAGTACATTTGTACTAAAAGCTTATCAAAGCAGCACTAATAAAATCACCATCTTTGGATATTTGCTCTCTCGTGTTTTAACTTAGAATCTTTACGTCCTCTTTTGTTTTTACTTAGACAAATTCTATTGTGTAAAATCCAGCCCACACACTGTATCGATCTCAAGACCTTGTCCCCCAAAAATGATGCATCCATAAATTTGGAATCAACCACGTCCAATGCATTACATTCATTCCATTGCGTCCAAACCTATAAAACAAATGTTAAAACAGTTATAATTTTTATAAAAATAGAATATATCAAAATTTAAAAAATTTACGTAGTCCAGAAGACTATCTCCGCGGTGTATATTGCAATAGTCTAGGTTCCTAATCCCAGTAATAATCTCCAGCAGCATGACTCCATAGCTGAAGATATCGGATTTTTCCGACATCAAATGATGTATGGCATATTCTTCAGACATATAGCCACTACAAAATTAAAAAAGGAAAATTAGGAATAAATGATATTTTTTGTACCCTCTTGTCCATTTACACATTCTTAACTAACTCTTGTAATTTTATACCTTACATTAATCTAAATCCAATTATACCCTCTAATTTCTTAATTTTATTTCTAATATAATTACTAAAAAAATTAACACATAATTTAACCAAAAAATCTTAAATTCAACACTATTTTTTAAATTCTAAAATAAATAATCGATGTATGTTTTTCTTGATCAATAATAAATTTTTATTCAGTTTTCATTGTATTAATTTATGATAAACAATTTTTTTGATAAATTCTCCTAGATTAATTTGTTGTAAAGCAAACAACAAATTCAATAAACTCACCAAATTTAGGTTAAATGTATCTAATATTTTTTAGGAACAATAGCTGAAATGCCACTTTTGTTGAAAAACTAATCTCGGATGCCATCGTCTTCTCTACAATTTATTTTTGATTTTTTTTTTAAAATCAAAACGCTAGAAATACCCTTTAAACCCTTACTGAATTAAAAAAAAATTACACAACCTAGCCATCTAAACCTGTTAACTCAACTAGAATCTATCTAATTTTTCCTTTCTTTCGATTATCACCTTATTTTCTTCATTGGGTTCTTCATCTAATATTTTTTTTTTAATTTCATTGATTCAATTGAAGGAGAAGGAGACGATGAATTTCAATCTTACTACCACGGATCTCAAGTCTCTCTTCGACACAGACGTCAGGCTCTCCTCGCTGGCTTCATCGTTTCTCCGCTGTTTCTCCGCCGCCATGGATGCGCGCTTCTGCTCCGATGACTCTTCTCTTTCCTTAATCTTCAGTTTCTCAGCATAACAGCCTCGACTTCTACTTGCTCTCTCACACTAAGTTTTTCCATTTTCCTCTTCGTTCTCTGTTGAATTGCATTTTCTGATATTTTTTTTCTGTACTCTTTTGAAGTTTAGTCCTGTCATTTATGTAGATTTGTGTGAGTTTCTTGGCACGTCTCTTATACTGGAAGCTATGCTGCTGTGTCGAGTTTCTTTATTGCATTCTCCGCTTATTTTTTAGGTTTAGTTCAGCAATGACTATTGTAGCAATTTCAGGGCTCAAAATTCTGCAACTTAATTGATTTTTATGATTCTCCCTAGTTTAAATTTCAATGAATGATGATGTGTGGATTTGTTTTTTGTCCTGACGAGATTGATATTCTTTATGCAGTACTGCGATGATATATTTGAGCCGAAGCTGGAAGCTCATTAATCAGTTGAGGGAAGGTGATGAAGGCATGGATGCATGGCTAACTGACCATTTAACTAATCGATTTTCCTCTCTGTCTTTACCAGATGATCTATTAAATTTCTTTATTGACATACGAGGTTAGCTTCCTTGTTTTCATCATGTTTGGAACCTTGATTCTGGAGTTGTGCAAGATGATCAGATTATTTTGGATCCGAACAGCAACTTGGGAATGTTTGTTCGCCGTTGCATTTTGGCATCTAACTTTTTATTGTTCAAGGTATTGTGCTTTGTTTTTCTTGTTTTATCCAGCTTAAGATCTTATAGTAAGTGTTTGGTTTTTATTTAGAGTTTGCATGATTTTTTGGAGGGTACAGTTTTCTTTCTGTTTGCAGCATGATCATGCTTGTCGTGTGATTGCTAACCAACATATTCAAAAGTAAAAAAAAAAATCAGTGAGTTTCATTGGGTGGAACAAGCAAAATCCAAGTTACATGGCCACCATTATCATGGACAGTGCTAAAGTCGTGGTGTTCAACATTCATATTGCTAGTCCTTCAATGGTGGAGCTTCAGCAACATCAAGCTATGGAATTTTTTATCTGGATTTTTGTGAGAATTATGAAAAATATAATGTTTGTGAGGTACAACTGAAATAAATAGTTCGACTGAGTTCGATTGAGTGAGTTTTACGGTTCAACCGAGTTTTATTAAGTTCAACTGGATTTTATTATGTACAATGGATAACACAACTAACAAGATACAACTGAAATACATGGTTCCATTGAGTGAGGTTTACGGTCCAACTGGGTTTTATTAAGTTCAACTGGACTTTATTAAGTACAACAAATGATACAAGTAAAGAGGTACAACTAAAATACATGGTTCGAATGAGTGAGTTTTACGGTCTAACTGGGTTTTATTAAGTTAAACCAGATTTTAGTAAGTGCAATGAATGACATAAGTAACGAGGTACATCTGAAATACATGGTTCGACTGAGTTTGACTAGATGAGTTTTAGGGTTCAACTGGGTTTTATAAAGTTCAACTAGATTTTATTAAATACAACGAATGACACAAGTAACGAGGTACAACTGTAATGCATGGTTCGACTGAGTGAGTTTTACGGCTCAACTAGGTTTTATTAAGTTCAACTGGATTTATTAAATACAACAAATAACACAAGTATCGAGGTACAACTGAAATATATGGTTCGACTGAGTAAGTTTTACAGTTCAACTAGGTTTTATTAAGTTCAACTGGATCTTGATTTTTTAAAAAAATTATGCCGCGAAAAAGTGAAAAATTAGAAATTTTTGAAATAAAATATTAACATAGTTGTATCTAAGTTAATAGTTGAAATTTTTTTTTAATAGTTGTACTTTTACGATTTTAAAGTATTTCTAGTTGAACCTTTGTATAAATTATTATAGTGTAGTTGTACAAATGATTTTAGTCTTTTAATTATCATTTACAAAGTTTTCATAAAAAAATATATGTATAATCTAATAATTTGTTTTTTTTTGCATCATAATAAGGTAACATTACATAAGTCTTCCTTATAATAGAAGATGTGCTTGATGTGAAAACAAAAATATATATTTGAAAACCGATAAATCAGTGTCATCCATATTATTAATTCTTTCTTCATAGTCGAATATGTGTTTAGACTTCTTAGTTGGTTTATTTTTTTATGATTTTTCATAATTGTTTAATTTTTTTATATAAAATTGAAGCATAGTTGAACCACATGAACATAGTTGTACCAACAAAACCGATAAATGCAAAACTATAATTATCAGCTAATTTAGATATTATGTATTTATTACATATTAATAGTATGTATGAAACATATATTAAGTTAATAACTGTTTGTGTTTTTTGGTATAAAATAGATATTAAGTACAACTACTACGAACAACTGAGTTTTGAAATGAATTAAAATAAATTACGAGAATAAAACAAAAAAACACTTGTTCAACAAAAAATAAAGTGACGTCATCACAAAAAAAACCTCATTCAATACATAGAGCCAGTAATTTAAAATATTTAAAAAACTTATGTCGCGAAAAAGTTAAAAATTAAAAAAATTTGCAGTAAATATTAACATAGTTGTACCCAAGTTAATAGTTGAACAAAAATTTTAATAGTTGTACTTTTGCTATTTTAATATATTTCTAGTTGAACTTTTGTATAAACTATTATAGTGTAGTTGTACAAATGATTTTAATCTTTTAATTATCATTTAAAACGTTTTCATAGAAATCTTTATGTATAATCTAATAATTTTCTTATTTTGCATCATAAGAGGGTAACATTACATAAGTATTTCTTATATTGTAAGATATGCTTGATGTGAAAACAAAAATATATATTTTGAAACTGATAAATCAGTGTTATCCATACTATTAATTATTATTTTTTATAGTTGAATATGTGTTTAGACTTCTTAGTTAGTTTATTTGTTTATGGTTTTTCATAATTGTTTAATTTAATTACTTTTATAAAATTGAAGCATAGTTGAACCATATGAACACAGTTGTACCAACTTTATGTGATAAAGAAATTCATACACAACCATTACGGATGTGATTAAATGTGATGTGAATAACTCCTTCCATAGACAAAATGTATGCTTGTGTGGTTGATGCTCATTCTCTCGTGAAAATAGAATAAAAATAATCAGTCTCAGTTGTATCACAGTTGTACCAGTTGAACACAATTTCTTAGTTGTACCATTTCGTACTACTTGTATTCTAACTCTCAGTTGTTCCAGTTGTTCTATAATTGCAGATTGGGTGAAGACAAGCTCGGATTTTACATAAGAATCTGATCACATTCTTCTTACAAATTACCGAAGATAACGTTAATCTATCCAGAATACATAGTTACCAATTCAGATCTTTAATTTTTCAAATTCAAATCTCTAATTTTATAAAATATCTCTAATTAAACAAGAATAATTCACTTAAAAAATTGGATTTTTAATAATGGTAAAAAAGAAGAGGAGAAAGCAATTGCAAAAGAGGAGAAAGAATCATAATCTGGATCTGTGGGAAAGAATGTTGACAGAAAGAGTTTTGTAGAAATAAATTGGGTGGAGAGGATGAAGAGCTCCTGGGGGAGGGATGAAGATCTGGGAAGAAGACAAAATATGTTTTTAGTTTTTTTTTTTATTTTATTTATATAATTTATTATCAATTTATTTTCAGTAAGGATAATTTAGGAATTTTATATTAACTTGACTTAATGAATGACATTAGATTAATCAGTGGCACATCAGATCAACTTTCTGCAAATTGTAGCATTTGAGCTCTTCGCTCTATCTTTTAGTCTACACCATTAATTTTCACATAAATCTAAGAGAATCACAAATAGAGAGTATATTATAAAGATAACATAAAAAATTGAAAATAATCATGTTCTTAGTTCCAAAACCCGCAGAAAACATGTTCTAAACTTTGCAGAATACGTACATTATGCAGAATATATATTCTACAGAATCGCATAATGTATATTCTACGGAATAGAAACCGCAGAAGACATGTTTTAAAACTTGCAGATCATAAGAAATTCGCAGAAGAAACCTTCTGAATTTTGCAGAACATATCAAAAAAAGATTTTGTAAATATTTTTTGTTACGTTTTTAGAATAATAGATATTTTCTGTTTTCTTAGATAAGATTTTTTTCTTTAAAAAAGAATTTTTATTATATATTAAAATATATGATTGTGGGGATAATTTAGAGTACAATTTGACATTCAAAAATAAAAGTGTAAATGGACAAAAGAGTAAAAAAAACATCTTTTATTTCTAATTTAATAATTTAGAAACGTGACTATTGAACCAGAAAATCACCACTAGGATTTTGATTAACGGTTGTGGGTTTAAAAGAATATCAAGTTGAAGCTCGGAGATTAGGTCATCGAAAAGATGAACTACTTGAAGTTTTTATCAAGTTATAGCTGGACCTTTAAGAAAGGCTGCCTACGTACCCTTACAAAGGGATCAAGCCATTCATAGTTCATTTGCGAAGTATTTAGATAGAAGAAATCTAGAGAGAATTAAGTCATCTCTCTAGATTGCGAATTTTTAGATGGCTGCTTTAAGTGGGGTTTTGCATCCCGTTTTCTGATGATCTTCAACTTATGAAGAGCTCAATATTTATAAGAAGGTGAGGTTGATTTCTTTGACCTCGTTTCCCTTTTTCATTTAGGAATTCTTCTTTTCCGTTTTGGAAAACTTCTTCTTTTCCTTATTCTTCGGAGATTTACCATTATCCTCATGTATATTTTTTTTACTTGAGGAGGTTAATCTGAAGGAGTTCGGCTTGATGGGCTATCATTAATGGAGAGGAGTCTTTTAAGGAATGTGCTAATTCTACCTCTAACAATAAGTCCCCCCTCCCCCCCCCAGTTCGTCGATATTGATTGCAAATCAAGTCGGCAAACTTCATGTAAAGAGGTTGGTTCGTCATGCATTAAGGATAGTTCTTCAAGAAGGTCATTGCTGATCTTGATTTACATCGCACTTCGGCGACCTTGATTTCACGTCTCACCTCGGCGACCTTGATTTCACGTCGCACTTCGGCGACTGTAGAGTGTTGCGTTTCACTGGATATTTGAGATGCCAAAGCTTCTGTCTTAATAAAGATTTCTTCCTTACTAAGACGTAACTTCTTTTTTTTTTGTTATGCATCGCTACTTTGGCGAGAATGTTTTTGCATTAGAATTTATGCGACTGATTTAGATGGCTAAATCAGATAAGCTGCTTAAACAGATCAGACGAAGTGATAAATTTATCTAGTCGACTTAGATAAATTACTCAATCGAAGTGATGGCGTGACAATCTTTTAAAGATATGCAAAGCGATGCTTTTCAAAGCGTGTAATGGTCTTTTGAAGACATAATGCTGATATTGCTGCATATTTAGTGTATTTTTCATACTTATAAGTTAGTTTTCACGTATTTACCTTGCATGTTAGGCTAGTTTGCATCGCTTTAGGTCCTAGAGTACTTTTGCACCAGCATTTGCATGTTTCGTGCATTTTGCATCACAATCAGGTTGCTTTTGGTTACTTTGGAGCTATGGATGACTTGTGGACGCACGAAGGCTCGTGAGGATGTTCGTGGACACTTGGAGAAATCAGGATTGCACGCTAAGGACCTGAGATCGAGTAGCAGATCGAGCAAGGCATGTCGATCTAGATGAGATCGAGTATGGAGATCGATTCGGAGTACGGACGTAGACGACGCCATGCAGATCGAGGACCGGATCGAGCTTCCAACCCGATCAGCACAAGATCGACTCAGAGATCGACCAAGAGCCATCCGATCCAAGACGAGATCGAGTGCCAGATCGAGCTTCATGTTCGATCCCAGACCAACCTTATCCGTCCAGCCTGTTTTTGGACTGTAGCGAAGGGGGGGACCAGTTGCGGTTTGGCCATTTTTGGCAAAAATCAACGATCCCTTTCATTATTCCACCCTGTCGACTACTTTTCTATCATCTCTCTCGTTTTAGGCGATTGGCCATTGTTAGACTTCGAGCTTTTTTTTTCTGTCTTTGCTTTTGAATATTGGATCGTTTAAGTTAAATCAATCGTTTTTCATGTTTAGTTCTTCTTTATTGCATTTCGTACGGTTTATTTCATGAGTCGCGAGTAGTTTCATCGGGTTTTGGGGTTGAGAGGATTCAAAGGGGTCGAAAAAGGTTTTCAAGTTTGGTGTTTTTTTGTTCTTCATGGCTTTCTCTTCTAGGATGTCGAGTTCTTAAGGCTTAAAGAGTCTCACGCCAAGATCTTTGTGATCAGAGAGAGCTTTTACCTTGACAGGATCCAGAGATCTCTGAAAATCGCATCCTAGAGACTAGTTACCCTTTCTGAAACGCCATGGTAATTTAGGGGACTAGTTAAGCCGCATATTTGAAATCTGGTTTCCTTGCCCTTCAATCTCTTTTTCCGCCAAACGCCATGGGTCTGGAGGAGAGAATGAAGGAGTGATCCATACCACACGCCATGGATGGATCTTGTTTTGTTTTCAAGGCTTAGGGAATCTCACAAAGTGAGTAGATCTAGAGTTTTCAACCCAAGCTTGGACCTTTGAGACCCTTGAACATGAATCTCAACCCTAGACCCTCTTTCTTAGTATTCTTACATCTCTGTTAATCATTCGCTTGTTACCTGTTGCACCCTGGTCATTAGTTTCGTTGCATTTGAACTTTTAGACGAGATCGATCGTTGTTGCTCGATCTAGTGGTCGATCCTGTGGTCGATCTACTAGTCGATTTTTATAAATTCATAGCTTTGCATTTTAATCATTCTGTTTGTTCGTCGTGGTAGTTCACTCGTTTCTGGTAATTTTAAAATAGTTTTGCTTTGCATTTAGTCGTTGCATCTAATTTTTAGGATTTTTCACAAAATCGTTCATCATTTGCCTAACTTTACTCGATCTTTGCATTCTCATTGCACTTTCTAGCTCATAGGTTGGATTGATTCCTCTTGCATGCTATACTACGACTGTGTGCTGCTTGAGTTTTGATAACCTCCTGTTGCATTGTATCACTCCCTTTTTACATTGCTAAAAAAATGTTATCAAATGGCGCCGTTGCCATCTTAGGAGTGTTTAGAAAGCATTGAGATTTGGGGTTTAGTAAAGACTAGGCCTTTCTTTTTCTTTTGTTACTAATTTCTCTACTCTCACACTTGTGTTTCTCAGGTACATGAATCTTCATTCAAGGGGAGACAACAATCTACTTCAACCCTTGGACAACATTCAGCAACTTGGTCATTCACGACAAAGAAGAGTACGAGAGCAAGCTAGAGCTTTTGAGGAGATTGTTCAGCAAGGTTCAGTGGATTTTGAAGCGATGGCTGAGCACGAGCATCCAGAAGGACCTCCTCCAGCTCACGGAGCAGTGGGAAGGGGTAATGGAAACCTCCAACACGCGGCTAGACCCCCAAGGATCATAGGAGCGGGAGATGCTCCCAATACCCATCACAATAGGTTTGGGATCACTCCTCCTCCTGTACAGAACAACAACTTCGAGATTAAGCCAGGTTTCATCTCAATGGTGCAAAACAATAAGTTTCACGGGCTAGCAATGGAAGATCCCTTGGAGCACCTTGATAACTTTGAGCAAGTATGTGGGATGATCAAGATAAATGGCATATCCGAAGATGCTTTCAAGCTGCGTCTCTTTCCATTTTCTCTTGGAGACAAGGCTAGACATTGGGAGAAGACACTTCCACAAGGCACCATTACATCTTGGGCTGAGTGTAAAAAGGCTTTCCTCTCAAAGTTTTTCTCTAGCACCAGAACAGCAAGGCTGAGAAGCGAGATCAGCGGCTTCACTCAACGGAACAATGAGACTTTCAATGAAGCCATGGAGCGGTTCAAGGACTACACTATCCAGTGTCCTCACCACGGCTTCAGCGAAGAGACTCTTCTAAGCACTATCTACCGCGGAGCTTCACCCAAGATTCGCTTGTTGCTTGACACAGCTAGTAAGGGAAACTTCCTTGGTCAAGAGGTAGAAGAAGGCATGGAACTGATTGAGAACTTGGCATTGAGTGACGGCAACTACGCCGAAGATTATGACCGTGCACCGAGAGGTTCTGAGCTAGAGTCTCACAAGAAAGAGCTTAAGTCATTACATGAGAAGATTGATAAGCTGGTGTTGGCTAATCAGAAGCATGTTCACTTTGTTGGTGAAGCGGATGATACCTTAGAGGAGCTTGAATTGAGTCAAGAAGAAGCCAACTGGGTGGCGGGTCAAAACAACTACAAACCTCAAGGGTATTCACAAGCCTACAACCAGAACAACAATCTCTCATACCGTAGCACCAACGTCGCGAGCCCTAAGGATCAAGTGTACCCTGCTCAGCAAGCAAAGCCTTTCGTACCATACAACAAAGGTTTTCAGCCGACTGGTGGCTTCCAAGGGCAAGGGCAGAACAACTTCCAAGGAGAACAGCAAGGAAACAAGGGTTATACGCCAATGTACCCTCCCGGCTTTGTACCTCAACAACAACCGATGCAACAACAACAAGTTGATCCTGTCCAAGATATGTTTCAACAATTGATCCAAGGGCAAGCATCTACAAATCAGAAATTTACCGAGATGAACACTCGTTTAGACTCGTCTCTCACGGATTTCTCTACTCAGATTACAAACTTGAATAACAAGATCAAGCAGCTAGAGAAGGGAAAGGCGAGTACAAGCGGTCAGAATAGCTTACCAGGCAAGTGTGAGCAGAATCCCAAGGAATACGCCAATGCTATTACGCTAAGGAGTGGGAAAGAGCTTGCACCTACGGTTACTCCAAAGATCAACGAGGACGTTGTAATTCAAGAGGGGGAGGGGTAAGCTTTCAGCCGATGATGAGATAAACTTTAACAATGTTTGGATTCAAGGACCAAGGAGAGGTGAGAAAGCGGTTGTTGAGAAGAAAGCAGAGCAAACTACTAAGGAGAACGATGCTTATATACCTCCACCGTATGTACCTAAGCTACCTTTTCCTGGCCGCTTCAAGAAGCAACTCATAGAGAAGCATAGAGTCTTGTTTGAGAAGCACCTTATGGACGTAGAGATCAAGCTACCTCTCGTGGACTGCCTTGCAATGATGCCTAAATGGGCTAAATTCTTCAAAGATATGCTCGTGAAGAAGAATAAGGAAAGCAAGGAAGTGCTTGTTCTTAGTGAGGAGTGTAGTGCTGTGATACACAAGGAGATAGTCCCTAAGAAGTTGGGAGACTCTGGAAGCTTCACTAAACCTTGCGCTTTAGGTCCTTTGGAGTTCAAGATTTGCCTTTGTGATCTCGGAGCTAGTATAAATTTGATGCCTCATTCCGTGGCAAAGAAGCTTGGCTTTACCCGTTTCAAAGATTGTAGAATCTCGTTGGTACTAGCTGACAGAAGTGTGAGGTTACCCATGGGTTTGCTTGAGGACTTGCCAGTGAGAATCAGTGGAGTAAACGTGCCCACAGACTTCGTTGTGGTGGAAATGGACGAAGAGCCTAAGGATCTACTCATTCTCGGTAGACCTTTCTTAGCCACCGCCAGAGCCATCATAGACGTCAAGAATGGGAAGATTGCTTTGCACTTGGGTTAAGATATAAGGCTGGACTTCGATATCAATGAGGTTCTGAAGAAGCCTACGATAGAAGGGCAAGCTTTCTACATTGAAACGTTGGATGCCTTAGCAGATGAGTTGCTAGAGGAGTTGGCTCAGGAAGATCATTTGAAGCTGGCATTGACTAAGGAGCCAGGAGAGTTCGGTTACGTGGATCAGAGGACTCAGGAATATGTCAACTTGCTTGATTCAAGGAAGGTTGTGCTAGAAGATGAAGGCGTTTGCCTAGAGATCGACTCTGAGATCGATGACATTACTCGATCCAGGGGTCAAATCGACAAGACAATCGAGAGCACAACTCGATCCGGTGCAGCAATCGACAATCAGATCGAGGAGGGTGATCGATCCAAGAAAACAATTGAGTCTAAGATCGAGAGAGGCCTTCCGATCAGTTTGGGGTCTACTCCGGAGATCGACTCAGCGTCTCGATCTCTCACTCAATCCACATTAAATCGAGTGAGTGAATCGAACGAAACTGCTCGATCTAGACGACATCGAGAGCGAGATCGACTGGACGACTCGATTTCAGAAGGGACAGCGGTTGGAGAAAGCAGCCTCAAGGGTCATGTCTCAGGTTCTAAGGAAGGTTCCAAGGAGGAAAACAGCAGCAACAGCCACGAGGATGATTGGAGCGAGGTGCTAGCCCCAAAGGTGGACCTTAAGGAGCTCCCAAAAGGGCTAAGGTATGCTTTCTTAGGGCTTAACGAAACCTATCCTGTGATTGTGAATGAAAACTTAAGTGATGATGAGTTGCACTCGCTCTTAACTGAGTTGAGAAAGTATAGGAAGGCCATTGGGTACTCTCTAAGTGACATCAAAGGCCTTTCACCGATGCTTTGCACTCATAGGATTCACTTGGATAATGAGAACGCCTCTTCTATAGAACATCAAAGGCGTTTGAATCCTAATTTGAAAGAGGTTGTTAAGAAAGAGATTCTTAAACTGCTAGAAGCTGACGTGATCTATCCCATAAGTGACAGCACGTGGGTTTCTCCCGTACACGTGGTGCCTAAGAAGGGAGGGATCACGGTCATTAAGAATGACAAAGATGAGCTTATACCTACTAGGACTATTACTGGACACCGTATGTGTATTGATTATAGGAAGCTTAATCTTGCTACTAAAAAGGATCATTTTCCCTTGCCTTTTATTGATCAAATGCTTGAAAGACTTGCTAATCACCCCTACTATTGCTTTCTTGATGGATATAGTGGATTTTTCCAAATACCAATCCATCCAAATGATCAGGAGAAGACGACATTTACATGCCCTTATGGCACCTTCGCGTATCGAAGGATGCCATTCGGGTTGTGTAACGCACCGGCTACGTTTCAGCGGTGTATGATGTCGATCTTCTCCGATCTAATAGAATAGATGGTAGAGGTGTTTATGGATGACTTCTCGGTCTATGGTGCATCCTTTTCTGTGTGTTTGTTGAATCTTTGCAAGGTACTAAAGCGTTGTGAGGAAACAAACTTGGTGCTTAATTGGGAAAAATGCCACTTCATGGTGAAGGACGGGATCGTGCTTGGCTATATGATATCAGAGAAGGGTATTGAGGTTGACAAGGCCAAGGTTGAAGTGATGATGAGTCTTGAGCCGCTGGTTAACGTCAAAGGAGTGAGAAGTTTCTTGGGACACGCCGGCTTCTACAGGCGCTTCATCAAGGATTTTTCTAAGATTGCACGCCCTCTTACACGGCTGTTGTGAAAGGAAGCTGATTTCGTCTTTGATAAGGAGTGTTTGCAAGCTTTCGTGACCATCAAGGAGGCTCTAGTATCCGCGCCTATAGTGCAAGCACCGGACTGGACTCTACCTTTCGAGATTATGTGTGATGCCAGTGACTACGCTGTGGGAGCCGTTCTAGGTCAAAGGAAAGATAAGAAGCTGCACATGATTTACTATGCTTCAAGAACCTTGGATGACACGCAAACAAGGTACACCACCACGGAGAAGTAGCTATTGGCAGTAATGTTTGCCTTTGAGAAGTTCTGGTTATACCTCGTGGGTTCCAAGGCCATTATCTACATAGATCACGCAGCTTTGCGCTACATCTATTCCAAGAAGGACACTAAGCCGAGGCTTTTGAGATGGATTCTTCTTCTTCAGGAGTTTGACATGGAGATCAAAGAAAAGAAAGGGATAGAGAATGGCGTTGCTGACCATCTCTCTCGGTTAAGAATCAACGAGTCTCTTCCTTTAGATGATTCTCTCCCCGAGGAACAACTCATGGCAATCACTACGGCTGTTTGTGGGAACCTAGAAGGGCGGTTTGAGGAAGTTCTGAGCTTCAAAGAGGAGGATCTCCCGTGGTACGTGGATATTGTGAACTACTTGGCATGTGGGGAAGAGCCTTCGCATCTTAACAACTACCATAGGAAGAAGTTCATGAGGGACATGAGCCACTACTATTGGGATGAGCCCTATTTATACAAGAGAGGTGTTGATAGCCTGTACAGAAGATGCGTGACAAAGGAGGAAGCAAGAGATATCATCTTTCATTGCCATGGTTCTTTGTATGGCGGACACTTTGCTTCATTCAAAACCACCACTAAGGTCTTACAAGCCGGCTTCTGGTGGCCTTCAATCTTCAAAGACACCCATGAGTTCATGATGAGTTGCGAGGCTTGCCAAAGAGCGGGGAATATCACTAAGAGGAATGAGATGCCTCAAGTTCCCATATTTGAGGTGGACGTCTTTGACGCGTGGGGCATAGACTTCATGGGGCCGTTTTCTTCATCATACGGCAACAAGTTCATACTAGTAGCTGTTGATTACATCTCAAAATGGGTTGAGGCCATTGCTTCCCCAACAAACGACTCTAAGGTGATGATCAAGCTATTTAAAAGCATTATTTTCCCGAGGTTTGGAGTGCCTAAGGTGGTAATAAGCGACAGAGGAAGCCATTTCATCAACAAGCTGTTTGAAAATCTTCTAAGGAAGTATGGCGTAAAGCATAAGGTAGCGACTCCTTACCATCCTCAAACGAGTGGCCAAGTGGAGGTTTTTAACTGGCAGATAAAGGCGATACTCGAGAGAACAGTTGGGACAACTCGGAAGGATTGGGCGGTGAAGTTAGATGACGCTTTGTGGGCTTACCGGACTGCTTTCAAAATGCCCATTGGTACTACTCCTTTCACTCTTCTCTGCGGCAAAGGATGTCACCTCCCAGTTGAGTTGGAACATAGGGCGTTGTGGGCTGTGAAGCGGCTGAATTTTGATCTGAAGACGGCTCAGGAGAAGCGGTTGATCCAGTTGCACGAGCTTGATGAGCTAAGGCTGGATGCTTACGAAAGCGCTAGGATCTACAAGGAGCGTACCAAGGCTGCTCACGACAAGAATCTGGTACCTAAGGAGCTTAAGGAAGGGAGTTTGGTGCTGCTTTACAATTCAAGGCTCAAGCTCTTTCCAGGGAAGCTGAAGTCACGGTGGAGCGGTCCGTATGAAATCAATGAAGTATTACCTTACGGAGCTGTCACATTGGTCGGCAATAATGCATTCACAGTGAACGGACATAGAGTTAAGCCATACATGGCGAGTGCATTTGACAAGGAGAGCACCTCAATGTTTCTCCAAGACCCACCATCTGCCTAAACCAAGTAAAGTCTAGCTAAAGACATTAAAGAAAGCGCCTTGGGAAGCATTCCCATGTTTATCTTGTATATATTCTTGCTTTATTTCTCTTTTAGTTTTATGTTTTTATCTTCTAAGTGTGTAGGAACAGGGATAAGGAATCGCAGGTCATGTTCTTAGATCTGAGGAGAGTCAGAAGGGGCGAATATATGCTAGAGATCGAGTGCTAGATCGACTCATCCTGGCTCGATCTTTGCTAGATCGAGCTAGCGAATCGAGAGGAGTCAGTGGATCTAGACGAGATCGAGTAGACGAATCGAGTGGAACGGTCGATCATGAGAGGACAATTCACCAATACGTTCAGCCTAAAAAGCGAACGAGGTGAAGATCGACCGAGTCACTCGATCCTTGAAAAGATCGAGCGGTCTACTCGATCTGCCATTCGATCTCTGTCAAATCGACCCCCCGAATCGATCAAGGAAATCGATCCAAGGAGCACAGCCAAGTTGACCAAAAATCAAGGAACGAGAGAACCAAATCGATCTAAGACCCGATTTTATATCAATCGAGTCACTGATCGATCAAATCTCTCGATCCAGCCAACATGGCATGAGATCGAGTCCTAGATCGACCGAACAGACTCGATCTCATGCCGAGGTAACAAAAAATTTTCCCTCGCTTTCTCCTTTCCCTCGCTTTTTAAATTTGAATGGTGGTCAAGGCACGATCATTGACCACGAAAGATGTGCCTTGACCACACCTTTTGTCAGAAAACCGCTTTCATCATCCATTATTTTAGATTTTTGTTGCCTTTATGTTTTCAACAAGTTCACACTCTCTCATTTCTGTTCTTACGAATTTTAAATCGAGAGAGAGTGTTTTTCTTCCTTTCCTAAAGGTATTTAGCTGTTGTCTTCGATCTTGCAAAGGTATTTTCAGATTTTTAATTAAATCTTTTCAAAATTTCCTTTTTATCATCACTTAATCGATTTAAGTAGCTAAGGGTTGTAACGATATTTTTTTAGTAGATAGAAATCAGGAAATATTCTAGATTTAATCTCATCTATAGATTTTCTTTTCCTTTATCTAGTTACAATTTTTATAAATTCACCAAAAATCAAGGGTATTAGTTGTCGATTTTTCCTTCTCGCTAGTCTCTTTCCCGATCTTTCGCCGCCTTTGCTCATTCTTTTGTTTGAGAATCGTGTTTCAGGCACCAATGGCACCTAAGAGAACCAGAGAAGAGGCTGCACAGAGAGAGGATGAACAACGAGTGGTTCAAGAAGAGGGAACTCAACAAGTTCAAGAGGAGGAACCTCAGCAAGTTCATGAGAGGATCCGTTGGACTAAGGAGGAAAAAGCGGCGAAGAAGAGGTTAGAGAGGCTGTGCTTCGAGCCTACCAAGTTCGCGAGCAGAGACTTGCTGGAAAGAATGGATCTCCTCGAAGATTTTGACTTCCTTCTCCAAAATATGGGGCTTGCTTGCCTTTCAAGAATGGATTGCCCCACTTATCCGCAAGTAACCATTGATTTCCTCTCTACCTTGGCATTTTCCTATGAGAACCCGAGCCTCCCTACTCCCTCACAAGGACATCTCACTTTCAAGGTTAAGAAGCAGCCATATCACCTCTCCATTGAGGAGCTTTGCCAAGCGTATGGACTCAACGCCGCGGCTAAACAAGTGGAGTTTCCTCCTATGAAGAACGCTAGCATCATATGGGACGTGCTATGCGATGAAGACTACAAGGCCAACATGGCTAAAATCAAGAAAGTGAGGAATCCCATTCTGAGGTACACTCTCAAGTTGTTGGCAAACACCTTCAGCGGGCGGGCCGTGTCTCCTACTGTGACAAAGACCGAGCTGTGTTTCCTCTTCCAAGAGATCAAGAGGATATTATGCAGCAGCGAAGAAGAGAACCACGACCCGCTGATGGATGACCTTGGAAACGATGTTAACTACGGGTGTATACTAGCATCTTCCTTGGTAAAGTACAAGGCATATGCCCTGAGGTGCAAGGCAAGTTCAGCTTACATCGGAGGGTTTATCACGCCACTCTTCATCCAAGCCGGTGTACCCCTTCAACGGTTCGAGCCTTGCGCGGATAGAGCCTTCATGGACGAGACCTACATGCGCAACATCGATAGCTTGGGACCTACGCCAGCTCCAGGATTCTTCGCCTATCAGTTCTACAATGACGCGGGGAAGAAGAGTGTTTGCATCTTACCCAATTTTGCGGAGACAAACTTGGACAGCATCGGTACGATACAGTTTTGCCCGACCCACGAGGAGTGTTACGCCCCACTTGGTACAACAATGATGCCTATTCAGTCCGCGTGTGAGCAGTCAGAGTCACCACCATCAGATGGCGCAATGCCAGCCCACTTTGAGCTTCCGAGGATGGACTTTGAGCCGCGGACCAAGGCTGAAAAGTTTCTTGCTTCGGTGGTGGAGGTGCAGCGAAAGATAACCAAGTGGCAAGGAAAAATGATCAAGAAGCTTGCCAAGAAAGTCAAGGCGCTTCAAGGGAGCTCATCCGCGAAGTCTAAGGGGTCCAAGAGTGAAGAGGTTAACCAGCCCGAGAAGAGGAGGAGATCAACTGGCGGTATTGTCATCCGTGAGCAACAAGGCACGGCGCAACAAGCTCGCCATTCCGTTCATGGTTTCCCCACCGAGGATAAAAGCAAGGACATAGCTCGACGCTCCTCTAGCATGAGCAGCTCCGCTGGAACATCCTCAAGTTCCAGCCGAGTTTAGCTCCAAGGTACCAACAACCCTCCCTTGTATATACCACTCATTTTTCTTTTGTTTTTGCTTGTGTTTTTGAACTCTCTCAAGTTTGTTTGCCACCGGGACGGTGTCATGCAAGTTTGGGGGAGTATGTGTGTGGTTTGACGTGTTTATTTTGATCTTATTTTATCTTTGCATCTCTTGAGTCATGCATGCATCTAAGGCATAGAAAAGAAAAGAAAAAAATGGTAAAAGTTTTTAAAATTTTTCAAAAACAAAAATTCATGTAGTTGCATTCATCTTGCTAAGCATTTTAGGATCGAGTCTAGAATTTTTAAGCATCTAGGTTGTTTGCATTTGCATAAGGGGTTAAAGTTTTCTTAAAAAGGTGTTTTAAGCTCATGAATAGTTTCAATATCCTAGTTATTAGTTCTCTAATGCTTTGCTCACACTTTGAAAGTAAGTTCTAACCATTATTGGATCACTTGTTTTGATTTTCGTGACTTGAATTGAACTCTCATGATTTGAAACTTGTCCTAATAAGTGAAAACCTTAATCTGAATTTTTAAATATCATTCTTATGTACTTGAAAATAAACGCATGGATCTTAAAAATATTTAGGCTCTCTTCTTCCTTTTACCACTCTTTGTGAGCCTAAGTAGAACTCCCACCTTGACCCTTACCTTTCTTTGAAGCCAAGTTTTCGTGTGTGACATCATTGTGAGGCCTCTTTCGGTTTGAACTTAGCATAACGTGTTACGTTTAGGAGACATGATTAGGTTCTCATATGATTGCTAGCTTTGCATTTTGAAGCTAGATGTAGGCTTATGATAAGTTTGGGGGATCATTGGGGTTGCTTTCTTGTTTATATGCTTTCGGTTTCAAAAGAGTTTGGCATTTGAAATGAATAAAGGTTTTTAGTGAAAGGTTTTGTGTTTTAAATGTATAATGCTCCAATAATTTCAGAAGATAGCTCTCTCAAAATGAAAAAAAAAAAAATATATAGAAGAGCCTAAGTGCCAAAATAAAAAGAAAAAAAAAAGAAAAAGAAAGAAAAGAAATAATGACAAGAGAGCTATCAATAAGAAAGAAATAAGGAGCCTAATATTTTTAAACCTTTTCACTAGCCTAAAAGAGTTAAGATGTTTTCTATTTTGATTTGGGGATTGCTAAGCTTTTGCTTTGAAGATAAGGGTAGATTTTAGGAGGGTGAGTGAGCTAAAAAGAAAGAAAAAAAATGAGAGGGGTTTTAGGATCATTGTTAGCTTGCATGGGTAGATGAGAATCTGATCATGTATGCATCAATTGCCTTTACCTTTAGCATTATGCATAAAGTTCTTACCATCTTTGAGAGAAACTCGTACTTGAAATAAACCCTTCTTTAAAATGATATCATTCTATGCTTATAGCCTTAATCTTTAACCAGATGTGTTTTGCTTTAAAGTGCATAAGTTTGATTTATGGTTCGGTCTTTAATAAATGTTAAAGGATGAGTTTCTTTGATTGTTTGGAATAAGAGAGTCACGATTTGAAATTCATTGTGTGATGAGTATGGCTAAGTTCTTTGGAGTAAGAGTGTGCACATTGCATTTTAGAACTAGTAACTAGGGCGTTGAGATTGATTCATTTGAAAAACACATTTGCAAGAAGCTTAAACCCCTGTTTGTTTTAAAACCTCTCTCCCTTCTCTAATTTTGTTTGCTTGAGGACAAGCAAAAGGCAAGTTTGGGAGAGTTGATATTGCTGCATATTTAGTGTATTTTGCATACTTATAAGTTAGTTTTCACGCATTTACCTTGCATGTTAGGCTAGTTTGCATCACTTTAGGTCCTAGAGTACTTTTGCACCAGCATTTGCATGTTTCGTGCATTTTGCATCACAATCAGGTTGCTTTCGGTTACTTTGGAGCTATGGATGACTTGTGGATGCACAAAGGCTCGTGAGGAAGTCTGTGGACACTTAGAGAAATCAGGACTGCATGCTAAGGACCTAAGATCAAGTAGCAGATCGAGCAAGGCAGGTCGATCTAGACGAGATCGACCAGAAGATCGAGTATGGAGATCGATTCGGAGTACGGACGTAGACGACGCCATGCAGATCGAGGACCAGATCGAGCTTCCAACCCGATCAGCACAAGATTGACTCAGAGATCGACCAAGAGCCATCCGATCCAAGACGAGATCGAGTGCCAGATCGAGCTTCATGTTCGATCCCAGACCAACCTTATCCGCCCAGCCTGTTTTTGGACTGTAGCGGGGGGGGGGGGGGGGGGGGGGGACCAGTTGCGGTTTGGCCATTTTTGGCAAAAAGCAACGATCCCTTTCATTATTCCACCCTGTCGACTATTTTTCTATCATCTCTCTCGTTTTAGGCGATTGGCCATTGTTAGACTTTGAGCTTTTTTTCTGTCTTTGATTTTGAATATTGGATCGTTTAAGTTAAATCAATCGTTTTTCATGTTTAGTTCTTCATTTATTGCATTTTGTACGGTTTATTTCATGAGTCGCGAGTAGTTTCATCGGGTTTTGGGGTTGAGAGGATTCAAAGAGGTCGAAAAAGGTTTTCAAGTTTGGTGTTTTCTTGTTCTTCATGGCTTTCTCTTCTAGGATGTCGAGTTCTTAAGGCTTAAAGAGTCTCACGCCAAGATCTTTATGATCAGAGAGAGCTCTTACCTTGACAGGATCCAGAGATCTCTGAAAATCGCATCCTAGATACTAGTTACCCTTTCTCAAACGCCATGGTAGTTTAGGGGACTAGTTAAGCCGCGTGTTTGAAATATGGTTTCCTTGCCCTTCAATCTCTTTTTCCGCCAAACGCCATGGGTCTGGAGGAGAGAATGAAGGAGTGATCCATACCACACGCCATAGATGGATCTTGTTTTGTTTTCAAGGCTTAGGGAATCTCACAAAGTGAGTAGATCTAGAGTTTTCAACCCAAGCTTGGACCCTTTGAGACCCTTGAACATGAATCTCAACCCTAGACCCTCTTTCTTAGTATTCTTACATCTCTGTTAATCATTCGCTTGTTACCTGTTGCACCCTGGTCATTAGTTTTGTTGCATTTGAACATTTAGACGAGATCGATCGTTGTTGCTCGATCTAGTGGTCGATCCTGTGGTCGATCCACTAGTCGATTTTTATAAATTCATAGCTTTGCATTGTAATCATTCTGTTCGTTCGTCGTGGTAGTTCACTCGTTCCTGGTAATTTTAAAATAGTTTTGCCTTGCATTTAGTCGTTGCATCTAATTTTTAAGATTTTCACAAAATCGTTCATCATTTGCCTAGCTTTACTCGATCTTTGCATTCTCATTGCACTTTCTAGCTCCTAGGTTGGATTGATTCATCTTGCATGCTATACTACGACTGTGTACTGCTTGAGTTTTGATAACCTCCTGTTGCATTGCATACTCCCTTTTTACATTGCTAAAAAAATGTTATCAAATGTTTAAACACTCGACGAGGTGATCCTTAACTTTGAAAGATTTGCAAAGTCGACTTTTCGACTTGCGATGCGGGGGCATTCTTTAGGCCAGTGATGGAGGCGAGATTCATTTGCTCGTCTTATATCAAACGACAATACCAAACTTTCAAGATTCACTTCGGCCCAAAAGGTATGATCAAGAGTCGTGCGAGTATTGTCCTCGGCTTTCATCTTATCAACTTCAGAAGTAATTAAGTTGAACCAAAGCTTCAAAAGATGGTGATCAGCCACATAATTTATTTGCATTTTAAGTCAAACGTTTGGCCAGAACGTTGACTCTATTAGATGCATTCGCATAAAAGAGCTTTGCTGCAGAAGAACTCTTTCCAATGTCGAGTAGTAAAGTTTTCGATCTGAAAAAAATCTAGAGCAATCGTGAATTTTTTAAAAGAACGTATAAAACTTATCTTGATTTTATGTCGTCATTGCCGGGTTGATGTTGCTAAAGATTAGCTTTCTAGCTGGAGAGACATATTTTGTGGGACTTTTATCGCTATTTATGCAGCACACAAGACCACGTCGTTTCTTATCATGACGAAGTCGAAACTGAATTCTCAGTGAATAAAGAAGATTTGCTACGTCCTCGAGGAGAATAAGACTCCAAAGTCGCGGCTGGTTCTTTCAAGAACATGCGCTTGTAGAGTTTTTATGGAAATTGATTTGCGGGTCTTGGTGCCGAGACACTGTTGAGAGCAATTCTGCCTCGGCCGTTATTAAGTAGATGTTTGCGACGAGTTTCGAGGCTGAACGTAGAGACCGTGTTGGATTCTTCAAATTTCGATGTGAATTTTCACGTCGGGATTATGCGAAACTTAGATCTCTGCTTTAAAAGAGTTCAGGAGCTGGCTTTTCCTTGCTATACGGGAGACTTATGATGCTCACGCGATGGAGACTTTTTCTGCTTGATTTATTTTCTTGATTCATAGCGCTTGGTGAGTACGCAAAGTACAAGCCAATCTGAAAACAGCTAATGTGGAGAAGACGAAGTGATGGGCGGCCATCAGATATTACTCCAGCTTTGAAAATTCAAGACGATATATTTCTTGGATCTTGAGAACTCATAAGAATCTATTTCTCGAAGCTTAGGAGGTCGTTTCACAGCTTGTTTCTTCTCCAATCTCTTCTTTTGGAGCAGAGCGTGTAGCTTGTTTTGTTTTCGAAGTGGGAATGGAGGCTTTCTTAAACTTTCCTCTTAGAGTTGCGTTGTTGATGATTTGTCCCATCTTCTTGTGAATGCGAGCTATTCTTTCTTTTTCTTTCGAGATTCGGAACTGAATTTGAAGCTTTAAAGCTTGTTTTTCTTGGAGCGCACGAGCCTTCCACGTTTGCTTGAGGAAGATGCACTGGAACTGATTTTCTGAAAAACTCATATTGCAGTGATTTCGTGCCAACTTGCGAGCTGATTTTTAGGATTGAATATACCTCGGAAAAGGTAACGGGAGGAAGATCTGAATAGCTGACATCAATATCTTTCCAACCATATGTATATCATCTTCTGGATCCCTCTTAGTCGTTGGGAAATTACCCCGCAAATCTCTCAAAATCTCTTCCTTCAGGTTAAAATTGCAGGTTTTTTGTGATTTTTCACGAACTTGTGAATCGATTTGTCAATGGAGTTTAATCTTGATTGATTGCCCGCAAGCTCTTACCGATTCTATGAAAAGAGATCTCTCAATAGATACCTTGGCCGCGATCTGAATCTTCTTGGTTATTCAGGAATTCTCTTCGAAAAGTCCTTACTTGCAGTGTTTTTCTGGGTTTCAAATTGCAGGTTTTCAGAGTTTCTTGTCTGAGAAGCAAAGTCTCTAAACGGTTTTTATGCCATAGCTAGGGCTCCGTCTTGCTCTTTTTGGACTCCTGGGCTGACGATGATTCCATCGGTATATTTTGTACTTATCCAGTGTTTACTCTGTTGTTGGTGAGCATCTAAAGTGACCTCCTTTGCACTGTTCTTCCCTATTTTTTTTTCTTTCTTCTTGAAGTGAGATTGGAATAAGCTTGTAGCTAGGGCGTTACTCCATCCTCACCCCCACCGCGATCATTGTGCCCATATGTTCGACTGAGCCATTCTCCCTTTTTTTTTGGCGGAGTTTGAGCTCGGCATAAATTTTTTGGGGTCTTGTTTGTATCACCGTTTGCATCATGGTTTCATGACGTTTGCTATTGAGTCGATCTCGGCATGCCTTGGGTAGGAGGGGTTTGATTTGCAATTCATGACTTGCATTATTGCTTCGAGGTCTTTGGCCCGTACTTCAGAATTTCTTGGAGTGTTCATCGTAGGTTTCTCCGATCATGAAACGAGTGACGATGCAAAGCGTTATTAGAGAAAACGTGATTCTTTGATGTCGTCCTCATGATATGCCGGAGATAGTTTTGTCAATTTTGACTGTACAAGGCTTGGAGCTCGGCTTGGACTGTGCGAGATATGGTAGCTCGGTTTTGACGGTGTGAAGTTCCTTTTCTTTTTAGGCTAAAAGTTGTGCCAGAGATTTGAATCTCTGATACGGTTGGAAGCTATTTACCAAGCTCGGTAAAGAAGAAGGAGTCGTAAAGATGTCACTTGCGTTATTGCGTGTAAGCAATCTTGGTTTTTTTATTGTTTTATTTGCATGGCAGAGAAGAGAGGCAGCGTTTAACCTATGTGGTGGATCAATGAAATCAGTATCACCCCATCCCCCTCCCCCCTGCACCTAGGAAGCCATCGAGCTCTAGTTCGACCGGGTTTCATAAGGTCGTGGGAGGACACGTGTTAAAACTACTCAGAAGCTCATCAAAAACAGAGCATCACTTAAGTTCCGCCACCTCGATATAAAGCAAGCTCTAGCTCACGCATCGCTCACTCCTTCGAGGAGGAGGGGGAGCTACCCACAATGAAGCGAATCGACTTCATATGCGGAGGCTCGAAGATGTGCCTAGACTTAATCAACTCAATCAAGACATATCAACGCAAGGTAGAGTCCGCCACGGTAAACCTACCCCTAGAAAGCGAAACATTGACTCTAGATAAATCACATGACGATGCACTCGTCATACAGATCGCTGTAGGCGGATTCGACCTCACAAGGGTCGGTTGACGTGTTGTTCTTCGACACTTTTAAATGCATAGGATACCAAACATCCATGCTGTCGAACGATCGAACTCCACTCACCGGCTTCGTAGGAGAAACCACCTACTCACTGGGAACCATCCAGCTCCCAGTTAAAGCCGGCGGAGTTATAAAAACAATAGACTTCATGGTCGTGGATCGCCCAGATCCGTTGAATGCCATTCTCGGCAGACCTTGGCTCTACGCGATGAAAGCTGTGGCTTTCACATACCACCAATGTGTCAAATTCCCAATCCCTTGGGGAACCAAATCGATACGCGGCTCCCAAAGAGCCTCAAAAGATTGTCACATGGGCAGCTTCTTGCGAGCTGAGAAAGCTCCCATATAGCAATTACTGAAAGAGGAGGAGCTCGCAGTCCGACAACTCAAACACTACAAAGATCCCTCTGTATGCGAACCTTGAACAGAACTAATCGAGCATGTATGCATAAACGACTCTAACCCCGAAAGGTGCGTTGGAATCGGGGTCGACCTTGCGAAAACAATTCACACCGAACTAATAGATTTTCTAAAAGAAAACCTAAGCACCTTCGCATGGTCCACTGCGGACATGCCGGGTATAAGTCACGGCACACGAACTCAACATCGACCCAACTATCAAACCCGTCAGACAGAAACGCCGCAAGCTCAGCCCAGATCGAGCTAAGGCCATCAACGACGAGGTAGACCGACTGCTCAAAGTGGGATCGATCAGAGAGGTAAAATACCCCGACTAGTTGGCAAACCCCGTGGTCGTCAAAAAGAAAAATGGAAAGTGGAGAGTGTGTGTCGATTTCACCGACCTAAACAAAGCATGTCCAAAAGACAACTTCCCACTTCCACACATTGACCGCCTGGTCGAGGCCACAGCTGGCCATCAACTCTTGTCCTTCATGGACGCCTTCTCCGGTTAAAATCAGATAAAAATGAATCCGGAAGACCAAGAAAAAACAGCCTTCATTACCGATAGAGGTACCTACTGCTACAAAGTAATGCCCTTCGGCCTGAAAAGCGCAGGAGCGACCTATCAAAGGCTAGTGAACAAAATGTTTGCTAACCAGCGCGGTAAAACCATGGAAGTTTACATAGACGACATGATGGTCAAATCCGAGAGAGACACTGACCACGTCGCACAGCTCAGGGAATGCTTCAAAATCTTAAACCAATACGAGATGAAGCTCAACCCAGCTAAATATACCTTCGGAGTCACCTCAGGCAAAATTCCTCGGCTACCTAGTCACCGAACGAGAAATCAAAGCGAACCCGAAACAAATTTCGGCTTTCCTCGAAATGCTATCTCCCAGGACAACTCGGGAAGTACAACGTTTGACCGGTCGGGTTGCAGCCCTCAACCGGTTCATCTCGCGGTCAACCGATAAATGTCTTCCATTCTACCAGTCCTCAAAGGAAACAAAAAATTCCAGTGGGACGAGAAATGCGAGGAGGCACTAACCCAACTCAAAACCTACCTCACCGAGCCCCCCATCCTAGCTAAACCCATTGAAGGAGAACCCTTATACCTTTATACAGCGGTCTCTCCAGCTGCAGTAAGCGGTGTGCTAGTTCGGGAGGAACTCAACGAGCAAAAACCAATTTTTTACAAAATCAAAACGCTTATCGACGCCGAGACTAGGTATCCAGCTATGGAAAAACTAGCATTAGCTGTAGTAATGTCAGCTCGCAAGCTCCGACCTTACTTTCAGTCACACTCAATCGTGGTAATGACCTCGCAACCATTGCGAACTGTACTCCATAGTCCCAGCCAGTCAGGACGACTCGCGAAATGGGCCATCGAGTTCAGCGAGTACGACATCGAATATCGAACCAGGACATGTGCTAGGGCCCAGGTCCTGGCAGACTTTATGGTCGAGCTAGCTCGAGAACCCAGCTCTGAAAACCCATCCTCCAAAACTTGGACCCTATACGTCGACGGAGCATCCTCTCGACAAGGCTCCGGAGTCGGGGTCCAGCTCACCTCCCCAACTGGAGAAGTCATGGAACAATCTTTTCGTCTCGGATTCACCTCGTCTATCAACGAGTCCGAGTACGAAGCACTAATAACCAGGCTCCGGCTCGCAATCGGCGTCGGCGCGAGCGAGATCAAAGCTCACAGCAACTCGAGACTCGTAACCGGCCATTACAGCGGCGAATACGAAACAAGAGAAGAACGCATGGAAGCCTACTTGGCTATTGTTTGCAGCCTTCCAGAACAGTTGACTCGTTTCAAGCTCGTCCATATACCCCGTGGAGAAAACACGGCAGCAGACGCTTTGGCAGCTCTAGCTTCCACATCAGACCCATCAATAAAGCAATAATCCCAGTCAAAGGCATTGAGAAACCCCGCATAGACCTAGCACTCAAAACTCCGACTGTGAACGCAATCACCACGCGACCATCAACCCGGTCGCAAAAGCAACAATCCTAAGACCCGGGACCTTCTAACACAGCCAGTCATCCCGACAAGGATGAGCCAGCTAACTCTACACCAGAGGATGTGGAATCGAACCCGACCTCCTCACAAAGTACTCAGGAATCGACAATCCACACAGTACCGACTGCACTCGCAGATGAATCGACCTTCAAGGACGAGTTCGTCACCAGAGCAGACTGGAGGAATCCTCGAGTACATCATAAATGGAATAGCTCCCCCCCGACAAGTGGGAAGCTCGAAAGCTCAAGGTCAAAAGTGCCCGCCACAGCGTGTTATTCAATGTCAAGCTATACAAACGAGGTCTATCTGAACATTACCTTAAATGCGTACATGGTGAGGAAGCCTACACCGTAATGTCTGACACTCATCAAGGCCCCTGCGGAAGTCACGCTGGAGGTCGAATGCTCGTCATTCGAATTATAAAACTTGGCTATTTCTGGCCGAACATGATAGCGGATTGCCAAAGAAAGCTGCGACAAATGTCAAAGGCATGCCCCGATCATACATTGCCCAGCCGAAAGACTGTCGTCGATCTCCGCACCCTACCCGTTCATGAGATGGTCAATGGACATAGTAGGACCCATGGTTTCCTCGGGACCAAAGCAATTCAGGTACCTACTGGTGCTCACCGACTATTTCACTAAGTGGATAGAAGCTAAAGCTTATCTGCAAACGACTGAGATCGAAGTGCGCGGCTTCATCTGGAAAAACGTGATTTGCCGTCACGGACTTCCTTACGAAATCGTGACGGACAACGGTTCGCAGTTTATCTCGCAAAATTTAAAAGACTTCTGCGCGAAGTGGAAGATAAAAATCTCTACTCCACACCTCGTTATCCTCAAGGAAACGGACAAGCCGAAGCAACAAACAAAACCATATTGAGTAACCTCAAGAGACGGCTCGACGCCAAGAAAGAGAGGTGGTCCGAACACATCTCGGCCATCCTCTGGGCTTGTCGAACTACACCTCACAAAGCCACCAGCGAAACACCGTTCTCATTATCTTCCGGGCTGGAAGCTGTGATCCCAACCGAAACTGCAGTTCCTAGCCTTCGCTGGACTCTGTGCCCGACGAACACCGAACTAAACGAGCAGCTCTTAAGGGACCAGCTCGATCTGATCGACGAACGTCGAGATCAAGCACTGATCAGGATCCAAAACTACCAGCAGGCCGCAGCTTGCTACTACAACTCTAAGGTCAAACACCGAAGATTCAACGTAGGAGACTTGGTCCTGCGCAAGGTACAAGACTACACCAGAGAGCCCGGTGCTGGGAAACTAGGAACCAACTGGGAAGGTCCCTATCGCATCACTGAGGTAGTTCGCGATGGCGTCTAAGAGCTCACAAAAGTACGAAACGGGGTGCCCGAGATAAGACCTTGGAACGTAATGAACTTCAAGAGGTATTATCGATAAAGCACTTTAAACAATCAAACTATGTCATGGCTTGATCCCCTTACATTATTTTACCTCAGCAACAATGATATTTGTCAAAACCAAGATCACGAACCAAAAAGGTTTGGACCACCCTCGTCATACATCTATAAGCTGGAAAACATTAAAACAAAATCGAGCTCCACAAGCTCGCCTACGAGGTCAAAACATAGCCCGCCCACCCACACCTCGTTCAAGCGAGCCCCAGCTCACGCATCGCTTACTCATTCGGAAGGAGGGGAGGGGGGGGGGGGGGGGGTAAAGTCCTATTCCACCGACCTCGAAGCCCAAGCACTTCCAACCTCCCACACCTCGACATAAGCGAGCTACAGTACACACGTACCTCACTCCTTCGGGAGGGGGGGGAGGGGGACGGGGAGGGGGAGCCACCTATCCTAGATGCCTTTCCAAGCAGCACAAGGTACACACTTCTCATTTCGCAAAACAACTAAGTTCGGAATCCTACTCCACTTCACAGGCGCGGCCAGATTTACAATTCGACTTCAACTATAGCCGGAGCTCCGGACCTCAAATCGATGAGCCCAACGCAGCTCGCAGTTCGACAGGGACGACCGAGCCCTATGTTTGGAATTCAGAACGAAATCGAACCCCCTTCTCCGTCTCAAAGCCGAAACTGAGAAACGCCTAGTTCAAACGAAAGCGAACTCTACCTCGAACACTGAGACTTCACCACGAAGCAGTTCGATCCATATTCTAAAAACTAAAGAAAAGTCGAGCTAAAAACAAAAAAAAACTTAGCCACTTTTCTCAGAACAAACAGATCGCCTTTCGCAACCTAATCGTTTTGTCTAGGCCCGATAAATCGAGCAACAAACTCGAAGCTATCAGCTCGAGCAGCGAACTCATGACTAGCGACCTAAGCCTCGAGCTTGGCAATCCTAATCCGCTTCTCTAAGTTACTAAATGACTTAGCAAATATCCTACTTGAACATAAATGCAAGAAGACAAAAAATAAACAAAGTCTTAGGCACGAGGCCCGATTGCATTAAAATTAAAGCCCTTTCTGGTACGGACGAGTTCGAGACTTAAGGATAAAATCCCTCCCGGGCACCAAAACAAGCGTAAAAGCCCTGCCGGGCAACCAAGTTCAAAAATAAAATTTAAAAGGGAAAGAGAAAGGAGCCACGGTCAGCCGTCAAGCTAACCACCCGCCTTCTCGTCGTCATCTTCCCTCCTCGCTCTGCTGCTTCCACCTTCCTCCACGTTTGTACCAAACTGATTAAGGCCAACAGGCGCGCCTGAAACCGGGTCGACGTCCATAGCCATCGAGTCCTCGGAGATCACGGGGAGATTGAGCTTGCTGATCGAGAAGTCTGAAACCTGGGCAGCCTTAAAAGTTGCTCCCAAGTCCTCCTCTTCTTTGGTCACCCTCTCCAGCTCCTCTTCGACAGTCGTTGCCTTCGCCTTGAGCTGTTCGAGCATCTCCTTGTTAGCAATGCACTCCTGGAGATCGCACTCGGCCACGCCCTCGGCCTTCTTCCTCTCCCACTTCAGTTTGAAGCCCTCGATCACCTCCATGAACTTCCGAAACATATCCTTCCAGATCTCACGGCCCGTCTTGCGGACAACACTCTCGCGCTCGCGGACCAGACGGAGATTCTCCTCCTGATAGACCGTGACTTCGCGTTGAGCCTGCACCGCTTCAGCCTGAGCCTCGAAGATCTGGAGGGGGAGCCAGCTTTCCTAGATGCCTTTCCAAGCAGCACAAGGTACACACTTCTCATTTCGCAAAACAACTAAGTTTGGAATCCTACTCCACTTCACATGTGCGACCAGATTTACAATTCGACTTCAACCATAGCCGGAGCTCCGGACCTCAAATTGATGAGCCCAACGCAGTTCGCAGTTCGACAGGGATGGCCGAGCCCTATGTTTGGAATTCAGAACGAAATTGAACCCCCTTCTCCGTCTCAAAGCCGAAACTGAGAAACGCCTAGTTCAAACGAAATCGAACTCTACCTCGAACACTGAGACTTCACCACGAAGCAGTTCGATCCATATTCTAAAAACTAAAGAAAAGTCGAGCTAAAAACATAAAAAAACTTAGCCACTTTTCTCAGAACAAACAGATCGCCCTTCGCGACCTAATCGTTTTGTCTAGGCCCGATAAATCGAGCAACAAACTCGAAGCTATCAGCTCGAGCAGCGAACTCATGACTAGCGACCTAAGCCTCGAGCTTGGCAATCCTAATCCGCTTCTCTAAGTTACTAAATGACTTAGCAAATATCCTACTTGAACATAAATGCAAGAAGACAAAAATTAAACAAAGTCTTAGGCACGAGGCCCGATTGCATTAAAATTAAAGCCCTTTCTGGTACGGACGAGTTCGAGACTTAAGGATAAAAGCCCTTCCGGGCACCAAAACAAGCGTAAAAGCCCCGCTGGACAACCAAGTTCGAAAATAAAATTTAAAAAGAGGAAGGGAAAGAGAAAGGAGCCACGGTCAGCCGTCAAGCTAACCACCCGCCTTCTCGTCGTCATCTTCCCTCCTCGCTCCGCTGCTTCCACCTTCCTCCATGTTTGTACCAAACTGATTAAGGCCAACAGGCACGCCTGAAACCGGGTCGACGTCCATAGCCACCGAGTCCTCGGAGATCACGGGGAGATTGAGCTTGCTGATCGAGAAGTCTGAAACCTGGGCAGCCTTAAAAGTTGCTTCCAAGTCCTCCTCTTCTTTGGTCACCCTCTCCAGCTCCTCTTCGACAGTCGTTGCCTTCGCCTTGAGCTGTTCGAGCATCTCCTTGTTAGCAATGCACTCCTGGAGATCGCACTCGGCCACGCCCTCGGCCTTCTTCCTCTCCCACTTCAGATTGAAGCCCTCGATCACCTCCATGAACTTCCGAGACATATCCTTCCAAATCTCACGGCCTGTCTTGCGGACATCACTCTCGTGCTCACGGACCAGACGAAGATTCTCCTCCTGATAGACCGCGACTTCGCGTTGAGCCTGCACCGCTTCAGCCTGAGCCTCGAAGATCTGGTTGGTGGCAACCTTGAACTTCTCACCCCTGTCAGCCAGCTCAATCTCGAGGTCGGTAATGTGAGCTTGTTGGCCCTTGTACTGCTTGAGGAGTCTAGTCTGGCGAGCGACCTGCGCGTTCACGGCCTCTAGGTCGGACTTCAGCTTGCCGACAACCTCCTTCATTTCTTTGATCTCTTCCGGATGTGGAACGTCTCGCAGCCATTGCTCAAGACGAGCATATAGCCGGTTCCCAGCCTCTGCAGCCTGCGAGCATCGAGAACCAAAGCATTAAGATAAACAACACTTAACCAATTTTACACAAGTCAAAAGGTATTCCCGTACCTTCCCCTGGGCCGCCGCCATCTCCACGTAGAGCTCCCTCTCAGTCATTTTCTTGAGAGTCGGAAGTTGGCACCCAGCTGGCTTGAAATGACGCCACATGGCCGACATGCCCTCGGAGTCATCCGTGATCGGATGATCCTTGGTGTGCTCGAACTTCCAGTGGAAAGGCCGACTACCCGTCGAGCCACCACTCCCGTTAGACGCCGACGGGCGCAGCTCAGCAGCACGACCTCCCCCATCGTCTCTTGGCCTCTTCGAGGCAGGCTGGGAAGCGTGCTCAGGCTCCTGGTCGTCGGCGAGCTGCATAGTCTTGCCTAAGCTCACGGAGATCGCTCCCACCGAATTGTGAGGGGGGGGACGGACTGAGGATCCATCACCTGCTCAACCTCCTCGTCACGGAGCTGAGGTGCGGAAGCAGAAGCTGTGTCAAGCGCTGCCTCGAGGGCCTCCTTAACGCTCTCGGAGCGTACCCTGGAGCTGCTGGGACCGGCCGGGGCCTTCCCAGCTCTCTGACGAAACGTTGGCTTGCGAGACATAGCTGAACTTGAACTTGCTGAACTAGAAGAAGGTAAAATAGAACGGAGAGGAAGAACTCCAGCTGCCAACGAAACAAGTCAGAACATGTCATTCAGCAAGCAACAATCATTACGATAGCTCACCAAAAAATAAGGAACCAAGAGACCTACCGGGTGCGACAATCGGAGCCGGAGCCGGAGCCGGCGATGAGAGAACTCGTCGAACTCGTTCTCGTGTGAACGTGCTCCAGACAACCTCTCCTCGCCTGAACAGCTCTAGCCGGTGCTTGATATCAGGATCCTTGGGTGCTCTGGATAGCTGACCTGATACACAAAAACCAGCAAAGGATCAGAAAACTCAACGAGCATGTCAAAGCAAACATGGCTAGCGAACACTCGAGCCTAGCTAAGCAACCGTTGCCCGCAAACTCGATTGGCAGCCGGGAAAAGTCGAAGTCTCCAATGGACGCTTCATTAATCTGGAATTTAAACCCAGTCTTCTCCCAACCGGAGTCCTTCTCCGGACTCTCCTCAATGAACCGCCGGTTTGACCTCGGGGACGCATAGAAAGTCCTGGGGCAGCGGGAGTTGTACGTGACGGAGAAGAACGCCCTCAAATCCGAATAATGGAAGATGACATTCTCCTCTTTGGCCCGCATGGCACATCCGATTAAGGCCCGAACCAAGTTCGGGCACATCTGCGGGAAAGCCAGCCGCAAGTACGCCAACACCTCGAGGACAAACCGAGGGATTGGGAAAAACAACCCGTAGTCCTGGAAATACGTCGCATATGCACATCAAAAACCCTGCTCCACGCTCGCCGGAGTCTCCGTTGGCGTCAGGACTGCCAACTCCACTCCGTCGGGGATTTCATATTCTTGACGGAAGTCGTCGAGAGCGTTCTGGTCAATCTTAGAAGGACCTATGGCGTTCCTCCCGGATTTTTCCCCTTTAATTTTCACTTCTACCGACATCAGAAAAGAAAAGAGGGAGAAACTAACAAACGCTAAACCCTAAAAACTCAAAGATGAAGATCGGAGCTTTTCTAAAGAAAAATCGGGGAACAGTTTCTGAAAACTACGGGAAACGGAAGTTGCAGAAAATAAAAGGAAAAAGAAAGAGGAGGTTAACTTTAATCGACGAACTGATGCGGTTAAAGAAGGAGTGGAGAATGTTGACTTTATATCAAGGTAATTATTATCAACCTCGAAGATCGCAGAGAATCTGGCCACGCGCCAATCTCGACCATCCGATCTCTCTATCTCAACCGTCGAATATTCGACCTCGACGATTTGACGCGCTGTACAGCTTGATCGATCGAGACCGTAAGATCGACTTCCTCTCTCCCCATCCGGACCATCCACATCATCAAGCTTCAGTGCGAATCTTCTCGAGGGATGCACCTTGCCCCGGGAAACTCGACCGCCGAAACAGAAAAGTAAATGATAATATTTACTTCGAATCTTGATCGTCCACCTGGACGAGATAAAAACAGATTTATTTCGACACGCCAAGTTACGGTCTCGAGGTCGATTCTCGTCCGCATGATCGATAAACTGTTTAAATTTCCTAGATCTGAACCGTCGATCTCGAATGATTATCTGACTTTGTGACGTCAGCATAATCAAACACCAAATCTTACAAAACTCCCATCTTGCCGCCCATTAAAGCTCGAGCTCGCTCTCGTTAATGGGCTGGGGGCCAATTGTTGGAGCTGGATTTGACACCCCAAATCCGGCCCACTCAAGCCCAACGGGCATGTCCATACTAAGCCAAGGTGGCTGGGCTTCAACCCTGCGGCCCAGAACCATTCACCTTTCAAAAACCCAATCCTAAGCAACAAGACGTTTCGATCGGCGAGGTCGAGCCCCAGCTCGACTAAATCCCGGGAAACAAAGAAGAGTCCGAGCCAAGTCATAGAATATTCCCGCCAGTTCAAATGAGTTCAAAGATCGCGGAGGAAGTTGCTGCACGTGGCGAGATATCCGGCTGAGGCTGCTGTACGTGGCCGAGATACGCGCTGGAGCTCGAAGCTCGACGAGGCAAGCTATATAAAGGAGGGGAAGGACTTAGTTCTGGGGAACTTCGGCTTGATCTTGACACACACTTTTTACACCTGAAAACTCTGTAACTGCTCCTTGAGCTCTTTTCAGTTCATCTCTTCCATCGAAATCCTTGTAACCATTTCATTCGACCGATTAATACAAAGTCCTTATTTCAGTTAATGCTTGCTTATATTGTCAATCTGTTCGAGAGAATCTAGCCCTCAATTCCCCTAAAGTTTCTTTCCTTACAAAAACATATAAATTTCTTAGTAAGGATTTCTGAATCCACAGCAACGATGTTTGAAAATTAAATTTAAAAAGAGGAAGGGAAAGATAAAGGAGCCATGGTCAGCCTCGAGCTAACCACCCGCCTTCTCGTCGTTGTCCTCCCTCCTCGCCTCATCGCTTCCTCCTTCCTCCACATTCGTACCAAATTGATAAAGGCCAACAGGCGCACCTGAAACCGGGTCGACGTCCATAGCCACCGAGTCCTCCGAGATCACAGGGAGGTTGAGCCTGCTGATCGAGAAATATGACACCTGGGCAGCCTTAAAAGCCACTCCCAAGTCCTCCTCTTCTTTGGTCACCTTCTCCAGCTCCTCCTCGACAGTAGTGGCCTTCACGGCGAGCTTCTCGAGCATCTCCTTGTTGGCAATGCATTCCTGGAGATCGCACTCGACCACGCCCTCGGCCTTCTTCCTCTCTCACTTCAGCTTGAAGCCCTCGATCACCTCCATGAACCTCTGAGACATATCCTTCCGGACATCATGATTCGCCTTGCGGACATCGCTCTCGCACTCGTGGACCAAACGGAGGTTCTCATCCTTATAGATTGCGGCCTCCTGTTGAGCTCGCTCCGCTGCGGCTTGAGCCTCGAATATCTGGTTGGTGGCAACCTTGAACTTCTTGCCCTTGTCAACCAACTCGTTCTCGAGGTCGGTGATGTGAGCTTGCTGGCCCTTGAACTGCCTAAGGAGTTTAGTCTGGCGATCAACCTTCGCATTTGCGGCCTCTAGGTCGGACTTCAGCTTGCCGACTACCTCCTTCATCTCCTTGATCTCGTCCGAATGTGGAACGTCTCGCAGCCTTTGCTCAAGACGAGCATATAGCCGGTTCCCAGCCTCTGCAGCCTGCGAGTATCGAGAACCAAAGCGTTAAGATAAACAACACTTAACCAATTTTACACAAGTCAAAAGGTATTCCCGTACCTTCCCCTGGGCCGCCGCCATCTCCACGTAGAGCTCCCTCTCAGTCATTTTCTTGAGAGCTGGAAGTTGGCACCCATCGGGCTTGAAATGACGCCACATGGCCGCCATGCCCTCGGAGTCATCCGTGATCGGATGATCCTTGGTATGCTCAAATTTCCAGTGGAAAGGCCGACTACCCGTCAAGCCACCACTCCCGTTAGACGCCGACATGCGCACTCAGCGGCACGACTTCCCCCGTCGTCCCTTGGCCTCTTGGAGGCAGGCTGGGAAGCGTGCTCGGGCTCCTGGTCATCAGCTAGCTGCACAGTCTTGCCCGTGCCCACTAATCTGGGAGGAGGATCAGGCTGAGGGTTCATCGTCTGCTCGACCTCTTCCTCGTGGGGGTGAGGTGTAGAGGCAGAAGCTGGGGCCAGCGCGGCCTCAAGGGCCTCCTTGACGCTCCCGGAACGTACCCTAGAGCTGTTGGGACCAACCGGGGCTTTCCCGACTCTTTGACAGAAGGTTGGCTTGCGAGACAGCGTGGAACTCGAGCTTTCTGAACTAGATGAAGGCAGAACAGAACGGAGGGGAAGAACTCCAGCTGCCGGCAAAACAAGTTAAAGCACGTCATTCAGCTAGCAAAAATCGTTACACTAAAAACATTAAAAAACCTACCAGGCGCGACAATCGGAATTGGGGCCGGTGATGAGGGAACTCGTCGAACTCGTTCTCGCGTGAACGTGCTCCAGACAACCTCTCCTCGCCTGAACAACTGTAGCCAATGCTCGATATCGGGATCCTTGGGTGCTCTAGATAGCTGACCTGATAGACAAAAACGAGCAGAGGGTCAGAAAAATCACTCGAGCAAACCAAAACAAACAATAGCTAACAGGCATCCAAGCCTAGTTTAACAACTGTTGCCCGCGAACTCGATTGGCAGCCGGGAGAAGTCGAAACCTCCTACGGATGCTTCGTTAACCCGGAATTTAAACCTGGTTTTCTCCCAACCAGAGTCCTTCTCCGGACTCTCCTCAATGAACTGCCGGTTCGACCTCGGGGACGCGTAGAAAGTCCTGGGACGGCGAGCGTTGTACTTGACGGAGAAGAACGCTCTCAAATCCGAGTAACGGAAGATGATGTTCTCCTCTTTGGCCCGCACGGCACATCCGATGATGGCCCGAACCAAGTTCGGACACATCTGTGGGAAAGCCAGCCGCAAGTCCGCCAACACCTCGAGGACGAACCGAAGGATTGGGAAAAACAACTCGCAATCCCGGAAATACGTTGCGTATACGCAACAAAAACCCGGCTCCACGTTCGCTGGAGTCTTCGCCGGCGTCAGAACGGCCAATTTTACCCCATCGGGGATTTCGCATTCTCGACGGAAGTCGTCGAGAGCTTTCTGGTCGATCTTGGAAGGACCTACGGCGGTCCTCCCTGATTTCTCTCCCTCAACTTTCACTATAGCCGAAATCAAAAAAGAAAAGAGGAAGAAGGTGGCAAACGCTAAACCCAGAAACTAAAAAGATGAAAGTTGAAGTTTTTCTAGAAGAAAACTCGGCAAACGGTTTCTGAAAACTACGGAAAACGGAAGTTGCAGAAAATAGAAGGAAAGAGAGATGGGAGGTTACCTTTAATCGACGAACTGATGCGGTTAAAGAAGGAGTGGAGAAGGTAGACTTTATATCGAGGTAATTATTATCAACCTCGAAGATCGCAGAGAATCCTCTTATCCTAACCGTTCGATCCTCCTATCCTAACCGTCGAATATTCGACTTCAACGATTTAACGCGCTGTACAGCTCGATCGATCGAGGCCGTTAGATCGATTCCTCTCTCCCCATCCGGACCGTCCACGTCATCAAGCTTCAGTGCGAATCTTCTCGAGGGATGTACCTTGCCCCGGGAAACTCGACCGCTGAAACAGAAAAGTAAATGATAATATTTACTTCGAATCTCGATCGTCCACCTGGACAAGATAATAACAGATTTATCTCGACACGCCAAGTTACGGTCTCGAGGTCGATTCTCGACCGCATGATCGATAAACTTTTCACCTTTCCAAGATCTGAGCCGTCGATCTCGAATGATTGTCTGACTCCATGACGTCAGCATAATCAAACACCAAATCTTTCAAAAGTCCCATCTTGCCGCCCATTAAAGCTCGAGCTCGCTCTCGTTAATGGGCTGGGGGGCAATTGTTGGAGCTGGATTTGACACCCCAAATCCGGCCCACTCAAGCCCAACGGGCAGGTCCAAACGAAGCCAAAGTGGTCGGGCTTCAACCCTGCGGCCCAGGCCCAATCACCTTTTGACGGTCCAATACAGAGCAACAAGACGC
Organism: Thlaspi arvense; assembly: GCA_911865555.2. Lineage (NCBI taxonomy): Eukaryota > Viridiplantae > Streptophyta > Magnoliopsida > Brassicales > Brassicaceae > Thlaspi > Thlaspi arvense. Next base: position 26,685,802 of record OU466859.2, on the reverse strand, counting down.
TCTGATCGGCGAGGTTGAGCTCAAGCTCGACCAAATTCCGAGAAATAAGGAAGATTTCGAGCCAAGTCAGAGAATATTCCCACTAGTTCAAACGAGTCCGAAGATCGCGGAGGAAGTTGCTGCACGTGGCGAGATATCCGGCTGAGGCTGCTGCACGTGGCCGAAATACGCGCTGGAGCTCGAAGCTCGACGAGGCAAGCTATATAAAGGAGGAGAATGGCTTAGTTCTGGGGATCTTCAGCTTGATCTTTTTACACACTTTTTACACCCGAAAACACTGTAACTACTCCTTGAGCTCCTTTCAGTTCATCTTCTTCATCGAAATCCTTGTAACCGTTTCATTCGACCGATTAATACAAAGTCCTTATTTCAGTTAATACTAGCTTATATTTTCAATCTGTTCGAGAGAATATAGCCCCTAATTCTCCTAAGTTTCTTTCCTTACAAAAATACATAAATTTTTTAGTGTGGATTTCGGTATCCACACTTACGTAAAAGATTGGTTTTTGCTCGGTGAGCTCCTCTCGAACCAGTACGCCGCTTACTGCAGCTGGAGAGACCGCTGTATGAAGGTATAAGGGTTATCCTTCGATTGGTTTAGCTAAGATGGGGGGCTCGGTGAGATAGGTTTTGAGTTGGGTTAGTGCCTCCTCGCATTTCTCGTCCCACTGGAATTTTTTGTTCCCTTTAAGGAGCTGGTAGAATGGGAGAAATTTGTCGGTTGACCGCGAGATTAACCGGTTGAGGGCTGCGACTCGACCGGTCAAGCGTTGTACTTTTTGAGTTGTTTAGGGAGATGGCATTTTACGGAAAGTCGTGATCTACTAGGTAACCGAGGAATTTGCCTGAGGCGACTCCGAAGGTACATTTAGCTGGGTTGAGCTTCATCTCGTCTTGGTTTAAGATTTTGAAGCATTCCCTGAGTTGCACGACGTGGTCTGTGTCTCTCAAGGACTTGACCAGCATGTCGCCTATGTAGACTTCCATGGTTTTGCTGAGCTGGTTAGCAAACATTTTGTTCACTAGCCTTTGATAGGTTGCTTCTGCGTTTTTCAGGCCGAATGGCATTACTTTGTAGTAGTAGGTACCTCGATCGGTAATGAAAGCTTTTTTTTCTTGGTCTTCCAGACTCATCATGATCTGATTGTATCCGGAGAAGGCATCCATGAAGGACAAGAGTTGATGGCTAGTTGTGGCCTCGAACAGGCGGTCGATGTGTGGAAGTGGGAAGCTGTCTTTCAGACATACTTTGTTTAGGTCGGTGAAGTCGACGCAGACTCTCCACTTTCCATTTTTCTTTTTGACGACCACGGGGTTTGCTAACCAGTCGGGGTATTTCACCTCCCTAATCGATCCCACTTTGAGTAGTCTGTCTACCTCGTAGTTGACTGCTTTAGCTCGGTCTGGGCCGAGCTTGCGGTGTTTCTTTCTGACGGGTTTGATGGCTGGGTCGATGTTGAGTTCGTGTGCGGCGACCTCTGTATCGATGCCTGGCATGTCCGCGGTAGACCATGCGAAGGTGCTTATGTTTTCTTTTAGAAAACTTATTAGCTCGACGCAAATTGTTTTCGCGAAATCGACCCTGATTCCAATGCACCTTTCGGCGTTGGCATTGTCTATGCATACTTGCTCGATCAGTTCTGTTCGAGGTTTGCATACGGTGGGGTTTTTATTGTGTTTGAGTTGTGGGACTGCGAGCTCCTCCTCTTTTTGTAATTGCTATACGGGAGATTTCTCGGCTCGTAAGAAGCTGCCCATGTTGCAATCCTTTGAGGCTCGTTGGGACCCGCATATCACTTTGGTTCTCCAAGGGGTTGGGAACTTGACACATTGGTGGTATATGGAAGCTACAGCTTTCATCGCGTAGAGCCACGGTCTGCCGAGTATGGTGTTAAACGAAGCTGGGCGATCTACGACCACGAAGTCGATTGTTTTTATGACCCCGCCGGCCTTAACTAGAAGCTGGATGGTTCCTAGCTAGTAGGTGGTTTCTCTGGCGAAGCCCGTGAGTGGAGTTCGATCGTTCGACAGCATGGACATTTGGTATCCCATGCGTCTAAAAGCATCGAAGAACAGCACGTCTATTAAGCTACCGGTATCGATCATGACCCTTGTGAGGTCGAAACCGCCTACAGCTATCTGGATGACGAGTGCGTCATCGTGTGGCTTGTCTAGAGACAGCGTTTCGCTTTCTAGAAAGCTTATTTGATGGTCGGGTCCGTCCAGAGGTAGGTTTACGGCGGCGGACTCGACCTTGCGTTGATATGCCTTGATCGAGTTGATTGAATCTCAGCACATCTTCGAGCCTCCGCAAATGAAGTCGATTCGCTTCATTTTGGGTAGATCCCCCTCCCCCTCCCCCGAACGAGTGAACGATGCGTGAGCTAGAGCTCGCTTGAGTTCGAGGTGTCGAGAGTTGGGTGATACTCGGTTTTCACGAGCTTCCGAGTAGTTTTAATATGTGTCCCCCCACGACCTTATGGAGCCTGGTTGAGCAAGAGCTCGATGGTTTCCTAAGTGCGGGGGGGGGGGGGGGGGGGGGGGGGGGGGTGGGGTGGGGTGGTGTGGGGTGATTACTGATTTTATTGATCCACCACAAAGTTTTAGCTCTCTGAAAATCAGGTCGATCCTTTTTCTCTCTGATGGAGGAGAGTCAGGGGTTTGGACTTCGACTTCGACTTTGCGATCTCGTTTTTGAGGTGCTTTGTCGGGGTCTACTTCCCTGTTTCGGGTCGAGGTCTTTTTGAGCTTTTCGCTTTTTCCCTCGGCCTTCTCGGCTTTTTCCTTGGCGAGCTTTTTCGCCAGGATTCTAGCTCGAGTTCGACATTCCTCTGTGGAGTATCCGTTCTTTTTGTGGTGCTTGCAGTATTTTCTTTGGTCGAAGCTCGACTCATTTTCAAGGGACGAGCTTTCTATAGCATATGAATGCTGACCTTTGCCCTGCGACTCCCTTTTGGGAGATGGAATGTTAGCTTTCTTCGACCCGGAGGGTGCGAGGTGGAGCTGTGAGTTACGGTATTTTGCTTCGCAGGCAGCCATTTCATCCTCGAAGTTAGCATATATGGAAGCGCGATGGAGCGCGTCATCGAGTGAGTCCGTAGGTCGAAGAGTGAGCTCCGCGTTGAACCTCGACTGGTACCAAAGGTTGGTTCGGAAGGCGAGCAGGGCTACTGCTTTGTTGGGGTTAGCAATTTTTGCTTTGATTGCCTTGAATTTAGCAATGTATGATCGAAGTGGTTCGTCTGGAGCTTGGACTAGCTTCCAGATGTCAGCTTTGGTTTCTCGTTTTTTGATGAAGATCGAATATTGCTTGAGGAAGGCTACTGCGAGCTTGTTGAAATTCGAGTTTGAATTTTTTTCCAGCGTCGCGAACCATTCTTGGGCTGGTCCGACTAAGTTTTCGGCAAAGAGCCTGCAGTATCCTACTTCGTTTTCTTCTGGGGAGAAGTTAGCTCGGATAGCTGTGAGGTTAAAGAGTCGGATGTGAGCTTTTGGGTCGCTGTTTCCGGCGTACTCCAAGACCCGTACTTTGGTAGTGTCTCGGAGGTATGTATTCATGATCGAGTAGGTGAACGGAGTCCGTTGGGTCTCGCAAATTACTCGATCGATGTCGGGAGCTGAGCTTGTGGCTTGATGGAACATGGAGTTCATCTGCCAAATGGCATAGTCGGTCTGATTCTGGAACCTTTCGAAGGATTCGCAGTCGACTAGGTTACTTGAGCCGACGCCAAGGTGGTTAGCCCGAGTCGGATCATTTGGAATCAGAGTTCCGAGCAGTTGGTGAACGATCCCTATAGGTTGTCGCGGATCCCGCTAAGAAGTCTCGAGCTCGAGGTTGTGTTCGGTTGTTGGCCGAACTGGGGTGGTGTCTGCGAGCTCGAGGCGAAGGCTGAGGACCCATGCCATCTCTGTCGAGGTGGCTCAGTTTCAGGTGGTCTTAAATGTGGAGATGGATATCTCGTGTTGGGACGGGGTCCCATTCTGGGTATTCCTGGTGTTGGCACAGGCGGAGATGGATATCTCGTCGCGGGGCGAGGTCCCATCTCTGGTATTCCTGGAGCTGGAATATCCATGCTGATTGGTGTCTGGTTTGGTGGACCTGGAGCACGCAGAGGTGTCACGAATGGTCCGAGAGGGTTACTCGGAGCAGGGATCGACGAAAAGTCGAGCTGAGTCCGTGGAAGTGGACTCGCAGCGGATCGAGCTACGGCTTGACGCCTTTTCTGTCTTTCTAATCTGATCTTCTGATCTCGTTGTCGATCGATCAGATGTGTAGGCATTCGGAGTATCTCCGCCGACTCCAATGTGCTCCTAGAAGCTACGGGTATCGGCGGGGAAACCGGAGCTGCTCGGCTCTGAGACGCCGAAGTTGTAGGTGGATTCTCAGATCGCACCCAGGTTCGAGAGGAAGACCTCTCGGCTTTTTATGACTGGTTACTCGTCGTACCCGGTGGGGTGACGAGGTTGATCATGATCGGTTCCACACGGCTGGAGATGTTGGAGTTCGTGCCGGTGGTGTCGACGAGGGTCGTAACCCTGGGTTCATTTCCGTCGTCTGTCTCGTTGACGTTGCCGGTCGGAGTAACTTGATCTGGAAAGATCGGAATCGGTGAGATGCTTCGTGAGGTTTGTTGAGTTGAATACATTTCGGTTTCAGCTGGCTTAGGATCTGCTCTTGAGTAAGAGAAATCTATAGATCCTCCCCACAGACGGCGCCAAAATGTGGATACAGAAATCCACACTCAGAAATTTATGTGTTTTTGTAAGGAAAGAACTTTAGAGGATTAAGGGTTAGATTCTCTCGAACAGATTGACAATATAAGCTAGCACTAACTGAAATAAGGACTTAGTATTAATCGGTTGAATGAAACGGTTACAAAGATTTTGATGAAGAAGATGAACAGAAAAGAGCTCTAGGAGCGGTTACAGAGTTTTTGTGTATGAGAAGTAAAAAATCAAGCCCGGAAGTAGTCTCGGCGAAGTGAGAGCCCTCCTAAAACTTTGCAGTTTGTGTCTTTTATATAGCTCGTCTCGTCGAGCTTCAACCTGCAGCGCGTATCTCGGCCACGTGCAGCAGCTTCAGCCGGAAATCTCGGCCACGTGCAGCAGCTTCTCCCAGAAATTTCGGGCTCGTTTGAACTGGTGAGAATATGCTCAAGCTTGGTCTGGATTCTTCCTTATTCTTCGGGACGAACGAAACACTGATTGTCAGGTTTGGACCATTGTGAGTGATTGGACCTGGGCCGTATGAACGAGACCCAGTCAACTAAACTTAGTTTTAGGTTATTGTTGTTGGGCTTAAGTGGGCCGGATTTAGGGTGACAAATCCTCTTCCAACACTATCGGATCCGGATATTTCGTTTATTACAATCTTTATCTCCGTCGTCTCTGTTGACCCTAATGCATTAGAAATGAAAAGAAGTAACCTTTTCTTTGTTGATTTCGTCATAGTGGAGACCGACCCCAATAATTCTTTCTTCTCTTTCTGTTTCTCCTGCTTCTTCTTCTTAATCACTTCTTGTTCATCTTTTCTTCTTCTCTCCCTTCATTTGTTTTTGTTCTTCTCCTTCTCCTTTTTATCCCTATTATTTTTCTTTTTTTTTATTTCTTTTTCTCCGTTTTTCTCCTTCTTCCTTTTTTAGATTACCATGAAGTTCTGGGCCGAAGCCTGCAATCTCTGCAGGCCCTCATGTAATATTAGTTTAATCCCAAGAGTCACTCGATCATGTGATCTCTAAGCTTTGCCTAGATCATTTACCAGTTGAGCTAACGACTCTTGGTTACTCCTTCGTCTTCTCCTCCATCCCTTCTTCTTCTTCTTTTTCATCTTTTCTTCTCATTCTTCTCCTTCTCCTTCTCCTTCTCCTTCGTTGTTCTTCCTCTCTCTCCTTCTTTTTCTTCTTCTATGTATCCATATTCTTCTTCATCCATTCTTCTCCTTATTATCCTTCGTCTTCTTCTTCTCTTCCTCCTTCACGTCTTCTTCTTCTTCATCCATTCTCTTTCTTCTCCGTTCTCCTTTTCCGTTTTTTCATCTTCTCTATTGGTCATATTCGTCATCGCTTCTCCTTCTTCTTATTCGTTTTTCTTCTTTTTCATCCCTTCTTATTATCCTTTCCTTTCCTTCTTCTTCTTTATCACTTATTCTCCTTCTTCTCATGTTCTTCTCTTTTTTTTTTTCTCTTTTCTTTTTCTTTTTCATCTACTCTTCTTCTCATCCATCACTTCTCTTTATTCTCCTCCTTGTTCTTCTTCTTCTTTGTCAAACAACAAATAATAAATTAAAAACTAAAAAAATTAAAAATAACAATCATATACATAGTAAACAAACTGAAACAAAAATATTTAACATATAAAAAATTAATTTCGACTAAAAATATTGATGTTTGTAAAAATATTTTTTTTTTGAAAATCTAAATAGAGAAAACAATTAGCCAAAAAAATTAAAGAAAATGAGATAATGTGAATTACTGTTTTTATTTCCCTTATAGTTTATTAAAATAATATTATAATAAATAGTTTAATTTTGTTAATTGTAAATTATAAAAATCTTTTATTAATTTACTAACTTATTATTAATATGTTTTTACATCTACAATAAAAATTTATCAATATTTTTTGTAATATTTTTAAAAATATGCTAGAATACATATTTTTTAGAATATGCTTTAAATTTACGCAGTTACTGTTTCTTAATTCAAAAATATTTTGATTTTCTTTGAAAAGCTTGCTCTATAATTTTAGTAACAGAATATTAATAAAATATTACAAAATCGATTCATTAGATATTTTATAAAACTAAATATAATTTAAATAAAATTATATGGTTATTATCTTTCACTGTTAATTAACCATGGTTTTTTTAAATGTGATCATGTTGCTTTTAAATTTGAAATTAATTTAATCAAAATTTAATTTAATATTAGATTGCACTAAACATATAACAAATAATATATAATTATTCATAAAAATTAGGTTTTAGTTTATTTTCCTACAAAAATATGTGTTTGGTTATATTATTGCATAATAATAAGAATATGAATTTTTTGTAATAATTCTTTTGCAATATGTTTTATATTATGTAAATTTATAATTTAATTATATATATTTATATTAATTATAATTTTTATTTTCTTATATTATTACATAATAATAAATATTTGAAAAATATTATTTGTTAATTTTCGCAAAATATTTTAAATTTATAAATATTTACAATTTAATCTCATATATATATTAATTATAATTGTCGTTTTTATATAAAATTGGTTGTAATTAATTCTATGATTAATTAAAATTTTCGAAATAACTATTTATGGAAAATTCAAAATTAATTAAATGTGTTTGGTAATTAGAGTTAAACTAATCTAAAGAATATTTGAAAATTAATGTGTTTGATAATAGGAATATAAGAATTAAATAAAGAAAAAAGAAAATGAATATTAATTGATTATATTAACAAATGACTAAACTACCATTAATGAAATTTTAAAAAAAATGTTAAAATGCAATGACATTTCATGTAATATAACACATGAAATGTGTTAAAACATTGAAGTGATCCTTAATTAATAGTATGGATATGATAGAAGTTTTATAACTTTTAACTGTCAAGAGATTGGCATCTAAGGGACTTTAAAAAAAATATATACAATTAATTTCAAATATATAACATTAAAAAATAATTTTCATAGATTTAGTTACGATCAACAACTTTTTTTTAACGTCCTGGACACATGTATTGTTTTAAAGCAATATCAATATCAGATTTGTATATATATTTCCATTATAAATCTACATCCTTGATAAAAATAATGTAAGAATCTACAAATCTGATATTAAATCATACAGTTGGTTGAAAAAAGCAAAATACATATATATATGCACATTATTTCCTGTGAAATTAATCTAGTATTTATACTTTAAAACATTTAGAAAAACAAAAACAAAAACAAAATAATGACGATGATGAGTGAATAGATTTTTTTTACATAATGCATTATTTTATGGCTAAAAGGAGCAAAAGAAAACCAAGTTTTTAGAAAAAAATTCTACTAGTAACTAATGATAAGATTTTTCAAAAGATTAGTTTTTTTAAATTTTATTAAAAATATTACAAAATCAAGTAGTAGATAAATTCAGTTACTCAGCAGATCCTCAGCAGCCAATCTTACGTACAGGTCTTTGCCGCCAAGGTTGTAATATCGCATATACATTAGTTTTCCAGCGCGCCCGCCTTTTCTGATTTCCACCTGCACAAAGGCGGTACAGTCACAGTCCCTAAGGCATTTGTCTTCACAATCCTCAAAACCCATTCCCATCTCCACTGTTACATCCTTAGTGTCCGGCAACTTCATATTCTTGAGCCGCAAGAAACCATCTCCACCGCAGCTCAGCGGTGTCCTCCTCCGACACGGAATAAAACAATCCTCCTTGTTAAGGTTTGTAAGCCCACGTCGGGTTCAAACAACAAAGAAGTGGGCTGTGCAGAAAGAAATGCAACATTGGGCCTGTGCAAAAATGATAAGCCCAACAATGCAAAACAACACACAACGGTTACTTTTGGATCCAAACACAAGGTGTCAACATCAAGCATCAAGAACAGAGCATGTTCGTACAATCCAGCTGGAGTTGTGGGAATCAGTAATAGATTTGAGAGTTTGAGATCGTATGAAGCATAGTGCACCTAAAGTCTGTAGACATCTCTTTAGGGTTTTCACATAAGTCTATTTAAGAAGATATTCTGTAATCCATTGTTTTTCTATGAATGAGAATATGATGTTTTAGTCAAATACAGTTCATCTCTTTAAGCTACAGCTCTTGTTTTCTTTCTGCTTTCATGGTAGCAGAGCTATGGAAGTTACTCCATCTGTTCTATCTCCTGCTATTCTCACAATCAACCAAGTTGTTACTCTAAAGCTCAATGACAAGAACTATCTTCAATGGAAACTGTAGTTCGAACAGTTTCTGCAGAGTCAGCTCCTTCTCGGTTACGTCAGTGGAGCTATCCCTCGTCCTCAACCAACTATCATGGTTCAAACCGGCGAGCAAGCTACTCAAACTATCAACCCAGAGTTTCAGAAGTGGGTTCATACAGATCAGCTCATAATGGCCTGGATCTATGGATCTCTGTCCGAAGATGCTCTTAAAAGCATATTGATAGGGTCAGGTTTTACCCAAATAAAACTACTGCAAGTGCACAGCAAAGCAGTTGTAGTACAAGGGGTTATCGAATTCCAAGGGAGTAAGTAAACTACACTAAAGAGTTCAGGTTCGGATTAAGCTAAGCAATAAGTAATGAATGTAATGCGAAATAACTAAAGTAATAAAAGCAAGTGGGCGTTTTTGAGACTGTTCTTAAAGTTCAGAAAGCTAAAGGCGTTAAGTCAGGACAGTTCGCAGGTTGTATCCGAGAGTGTAGAATGCATGCAATCAGGAATGAATTAAAACCGTCTTGAACATGAATCGAAAATATATAACTAATCAATTCTCATTGCAGAAGTTATCTATGTCTAAATCACAGAGTTTCAAATCTCTTTGCAAACCCTAACAACCTAAACATGCAGTAATGATCAGGTTCAATTGTTCACAAAACTCCTAAGCCAAATCTCTTTGTACTAGGGCGTTTTTCTCATCTAATACTAGTTCAGGTGATGAATAATGCTCTCACATCTATCAAACAACCTAGGGTTTCGAAATCCAGATGATGTGTCTAAGAAATCGATATGAATGCAAGCACGCATGAAGAACCACTGAATTTTCCTAATAGTTTAGCAATTCTACAAACTCTTCTTCAACCTTTGAAAAGCCCTAACTTAACTAACAAACTACTCAGACATGGTGATTTGAGAAAACATCATGAAAAAAATAGATTGCATAAAAGAAATAAGAAATAGAAATAAAGGAGTTCGAAATCTGCTCTGAAGGAGTCTGATTTGTCTCTCTAAAAGCTCTGCTACAAATCTCTCTCTAAAGCTCTCAAAAATAATAAGATACAAGATATTTTCCAAAAGAATGGCTGAAAAACCTAATATACAAGCTAAAACACGATCTGGGGCCTTTTTGCAAATATTAGAACTTCTGGGCCAAAACTGCAAATAATCTTCTATCTTTTAGAAAACAGCCACGACCCTTTCCTTTCTGGGTGACGAGCGTCACCAAAAGTGGTGACGAGCATCACCCATATGCATACTTTTCTTCCCGAGTTGGATACTTCGTGGCTTCAACTTGCAATGCTCCAAAAAGCTCTAATATCTCCAGTTATGCTCTAGACATGCTATAACCTGCAAAGACTCTTCTAGGACTCTAAAAAGACCAAAAAGACTCAATAAAAAGGAATTATATCATGGTTAAAAACCATGATATATCAACTCCCCCAGACTTAGCTTTTGCTTGCCCTCAAGCAAACATCAGACAAAGAATAAGGTCGAGGTTTGAAAACAAGAAACAATCAGTCAGTCATCAGGAACACCATACTAGTAAGAGCTTTCGAATCCACATACCACATAGTCAACACAAGATCAAATTTCAGTCTAATCATCACAAGCTTAGCAAATCTCTCAAGTCCAGTCCAAATCCCTTCAAGAAATCCGAAATTTCTACTGCTAACTCCTTATTTTTTATCTAAGTGTGATATCTCATCAAAGTTCTATCATCTTAATCACTTTACAGATTCTTTTCCCTTCCTAACAACTGAACAAATAGATCTCAACACAACTCTCCAATTTTCTCTTCCCTTGATCTTTTCCTTTGGATATTTTCGATTTTTCACTTCTTTTTCTCAACTTTTACAGTCTAAGATATTGTGCTACTCAATACTTGTGTTCTTTGTGAGGAGACAGGTTCTTGAATGTGTTCACTACTGTTGTTCCTTGTGAGGAGACAGAGTCATGAATGCACTATTCTTTGGACTTAAACTTTTTTTAAAAACTACATCAGGGAAGATCAAAGAGAGACTGTATCTTAACCTTATTGTCAGTGTTGAAAGAGAGAATCAAGATCAATAAGAATCAATCATCAAGACAAGAAGTTTAAAGTTCATTAAGGTGGAGCTAACAGCAAATTTTCCAGATTCTCTAAGAACCTAAACTTTCATTGCTAGACTGATCTACCTATGATTTTCAACTTAGTAAGACTTGTAATCAACTACTGTGGCAATGGTTCTTATCAGCAAAAACGTCCTACGGTTAGTTCCAAGAAAAACTGACAGTTTCTGAAATTTTGACTCTATAAAACAGGTTTTTAACTCAACTTTAAGACTCTATAAACATGACACAAAACACACAACGTCAGTAACCACCTCCCTCAGACTTAAACAACACTGTCCCCAGTGTTATTAAGCCAAGAGTTGGTCAAAATGAAGCATGAGAACGTGTAGAACCGAGTCAGAAAAGTGGTACCTCACGAAGGGACGGGTGACGAGCGTCACCAGCTTGGTGACGAGCGTCACCATCTCTGATACTCCAGAATCGACATGTTGGATGTTTAAATGCTATGCCATCATGTGTACTCCGAAGTCAAACTGTAAGAGCACTCAAAACACACATCAAAGCATCCAAACAAAGCATAATCCATGGTCCAACAAGTTCACAAGACATCATCCAAGCAAACTGAACAAAGTGACTCTTTTTTTTTTCGATTTTTTTCTCATGTTTTTGGGTTTTTTTAGCTATATAATAGAAAACTAGACTAAGTATATGAAAAATAAAACTTACCAGTGGGTTGCCTCCCACTAAGTGCTTGTTTAAAGTCATTAGCTCGATTTTGATTGGCTGTTTAGACAGCTGGTGGAGCAGAGGGTGGCATTGAATGCCTTGGAGAAGAATGTCTCCTCATCCATGGTGGTTTATAAGCAGTAGATGCATGGATTCTTCCAAGGAAGTGAGGAACATCAGCAGGGTGGGTCGTGACTGTGGGTGGGAGACTTCTTTTTCCTGCAAAATCATCAAAAGAAACACCAAGCTTTCCACGAGAATCACGTTGCTTGCATAAGTGTGAAGCATCTTTTGCACATTTTAAGTTCTTATTGATGAGATTAGGAGGTTTGGATTTGGTTCCAGGAAGTGCATACCTTTGCCTAGTTGCAGGTTTCTGAGTTGTGGAATGGTGAATTTTCGGATTGGCAACATATGACGGACTTGTAGCTGTAAGTTCACGTCCCTCCTTTGTGTCCAGGTTGGTGACGAGTGTCACCAGGTCAGTGACGGTCGTCACTGACCCTGCAGTTCGAGTTTCTGCAGTTTTCCTGCAATTCAGCTCTGCAAGTCTTGCCTCCATCACAAACACGTCTTCCTCCAGCAACTTGGCATTCATTGGAACCTCTTTTTCAAGCCTAGTCATGAAGATATGATCCTCACTGCAATCCTCAAACCCAACAGCTTCTGCAGAAGTTTCAGATATTGGCTCTTCAACAGCCATCTTGCTCACTTGCCCACTTATATCTGATTCATCGACACACTCAGCAATAGTGTCTTCTGAATGCTCCATGACAGTCTCTTCATCTCTAGAAGTTCTTACAGAAAAGGTCTGACCATCAATGGTAGAACTCTTTTTTAACTTATTCATGTCAAAGTTCATGACAGCATCACCAAGATCAAGCTCAATGTTCCCCCTTCTAACATCAATGATGGCTCCAGCAGTAGCCAAGAATGGTCTTCCCAGAATAAGAGGATCTTTAGGTTCTTCAGCATATTTCAGAACCACAAAATCTGTAGGAATTATGCAGCCTTCAATGTTAACATGAACATTCTCTAACATGCCTTCTGGGGTCCTTATGGAACGATCTGCTAGGATGAGAGAGATCCCAGCTGGCTTGAAATCAGTCATTCCAAGTCTAGCAGCAACAGAGAAAGGCATCAAGTTAATACTTGACCCTAGATCACATAGAGAGTGGGGAAAACGTCCTGTAGAGACTGAGCAATCAAGCACAAAGGTCCCTGGATCAGATAGCTTCTCTGGAACTCTGCTTTGAGTGATGGTGTTGACTTGTTTAGAAACAGTCACTTTCTTCTTATTCTTTGGAACTGTGCCTAAGAGGATTGCACTGATGTCTCTGGTAAGCAATGCTCCTTCCTCAGGACTTACATCATTCACAACCATTCTCTTCACATACCTTCTTAGAGCTGGTGAAAGCTTGACTGCATCAACAAGTGGGATCTCAAGCATCAGCTTGTCTATCATAGCTTTACATCTGGCTTCTTCTATCTCTTGTTTAGACTTCCTAGGATGCTTAGGGAATGGTTTTTTGGGTTTATAGACACATTCCTGGTCATAATTTGCAGTTACAGGCGAAGCAGCTTCGTTCTGGGGTGGGTGACGACCGTCACCAGGTGGGTGGCGCTCGTCACTCACTTGTGACAACCCCCGATATCCTTGTAGGTTGGTGACGAGCGTCACTCCTCCTTGGTGACACTCGTCACTCACCTCTGAGACAGAAAAAAATTCATCTTTAGACTCCATCAGTTGCACGATCTGCTCTGCACTCAGCCTCTTTTTCTGCACTGTTTTAAGCTCCTTTTCATTCCTGATTGTGATGGCATTAACCTGATGCTTGGGATTGATATCAGTCCTTCCAGGAAGGAATCCCTCTTGCCTTTGAACAGCTCCTGCAGTTTGAGCAACCTGCACATCAAGCTTCTTCATGTGAGAGTTCAGACTCTCAATTTTTCCATTCAGGTCTTGATACAGCGAATCTAGCTTGCCATTGAAGTTCACTGTCATCTTCTGCTGTCCTTCAAGTACCTGCTCCAGCATAGCTTCCATTTTATTGTCTTGTGGAGGTGCAGTTTGGTAGGAAGAAGAACCAAAATTCCTGCTGTTTTGGTAAGGTTTCTCAACTTCAGTCTTCTGGAATGGGGGCTTAGGAGTGTAACCAGGCGTGCTCTGTCCTCCTGTAAAGGTACTCTGCTGATTATTGCTGTTGTAGCCTCTGATCCATTGCTGATTTCCAAACCTTTGGCTCTGAAAACCCCCTCCACTAATGAAATTAACATCTTTCTGCTCAAATTCTTCAGGATTTTCGAAATTCTCCACTTCTGCAGTAAACTGAACTGACTTCTTTTCCACCACCAGAAGGCTGTGCATACTGTCTAACTTAGCCTTAACCTCAGCTATTTGGTTTCCTTCATTCAAACCACCCTGTTCATTCTCTGAAAATCTGCATTCTTGGTGCTGTTGCTGCAGACCAAGTTCTCAATCAACCTGATTGCTTCTTCTGATCTGTTGGTGTTGAAGTTTCCTGCACTTTCTGCATCCAGCACCATCTGGTACTTCCAGTCAATGCCTCTGAAGAAGATCCCAAGTAATTGCACCTGACTGAAGCCATGATGAGGACAGTCCCTTTGATAAGACTTAAACCTGATCCAAGAAGCCTTAAAAGCTTCAGTAGGGCCTTGTGTAAATGATGCAATTTTCGTCCTCATGTCCTCTGATCTTGCATCATCATAGAAGTTATTCAAAAAGGCATTCTTGGTGTCTTCCCAAGTGGTCAATCAAGCAGGTTCCAGTTGCTTCAGCCAATATGCAGCTTCTCCTTCAAGAGAGTAAGGAAAAAGCTTGCAGAACAGAAAGTCATTGCTAACCCCATTAGCTTTGACACTGGAAGCCAAGTCCTCAAACCTCTCTATGTGATCCATAGGATGCTCATGAGGTAAACCATGGAATGGATGCTGGCCAACCAGCTGATAGTAGACTGGTTTAACCTCAAAATCGTTCCTCTGGAAGGCAGGAGGTCGGATTGCAGCTCTGTTGGCATAGAACTGATCAGGTCTGTTGTAGTCACCTAGAGTCCTCTGAACAAAACGCCCAGCAGCGTTATTGACAGCAGCAGGGACCCCCACGTTCTCAGCCACTTGCTGAACCTGCTGTTCAACAATTACGTTCCCCTCTTGATCAATTCTCTGCCCCTCTTCGTTCCTCCTGTTTCCTTCTCTGTCAACCAAGTGACCTTCTGCATCTTCAACCAAGAAAAGTGGAGCGACCATTGCAGATTGCTTCTTAGCTTTCCTGTTAGTTCTCTCCAACCTAGCAAGCTCGTCGGTGCTCAAATTCGCAAGCTCCTTCTCTTTGTTGCTTCTGGTTCTGCGATTAGGCATACACCTGAAACAGGAACAAAGAAAAGTAGCTGAAAGTCAGTAAACAAATAAAAACTTAGACAAAATTCTAATACTAGAAATCGATAGGCAGCTATTACTACCCGGCAACGGCGCCAAAAACTTGATAGGGTCAGGTTTTACCCAAATAAAACTACTGCAAGTGCACAACAAAGCAGTTGTAGTACAAAGGGTTATCGAATCCCAAGGGAGTAAGTAAACTACACTAAAGAGTTCAGGTTCGGATTAAGCTAAGCAATAAGTAATGAATGTAATGCGAAATAACTAAAGTAATAAAAGCAAGTGGGCGTTTTTGAGACTGTTCTTAAAGTTCAGAAAGCTAAAGGTGCTAAGTCAGGATAGTTCGCAGGTTGTATCCGAGAGTGTAGAATGCATGCAATCAGGAATGAATTAAAACCGTCTTGAACATGAATCGCAAAGATATAACTAATCAATTCTCATTGCAGAAGTTATCTATGTCTAAATCACAGAGTTTCAAATCTCTTTGCAAACCCTAACAACCTAAACATGTAGTAATTATCAGGTTCAATTGTTCACAAAACTCCTAAGCCAAATCTCTTTGTACTAGGGCGTTTTTCTCATCTAATACTAGTTCAGGTGATGAATAATGCTCTCACATCTATCAAACAACCTAGGGTTTCGAAATCCAGATGATGTGTCTAAGAAATCGATATGAATGCAAGCACAGATGAAGAGCCACTGAATTTTCCTAATAGTTTAGCAATTCTACAAACTCTTCTTTAACCTTTGAAAAGCCCTAACTTAACTAACAAACTACTCAGACATGGTGATTTGAGAAAACATCATGAAAAGTTTAGATTGCATAAAAGAAATAAAAAGTAGAAATAAAGGAGTTCGAAATCTGCTCTGAAGGAGTCTGATTTGTCTCTCCAAAAGCTCTGCTACAAATCTCTCTCTAAAGCTCTCAAAAATAATAAGATACAAGATATTTTCCAAAAGAATGGCTGAAAAACCTAATATACAAGCTAAAACATGATCTGGGGCCTTTTTGCAAATATTAGAACTTCTGGGCCAAAACTGCAAATAATCCTCTATCTTTTAGAAAACAGCCACGACCCCTTCCTTTTTGGGTGACGAGCGTCACCCATATGCATACTTTTCTCCCGAGTTGGATACTTCGTGGCTTCAACTTGCAATGCTTCAAAAAGCTCCAATATCTCCAGTTATGCTCCAGACATGCTATAACCTGCAAAGACTCTTCTAGGACTCTAAAAAGACCAAAAAGACTCAATAAAAAGGAATTATATCATGGTTAAAAACCATAAAAACTATGATATATCACATATATGGCTTGAGATCTTCTCAGGAGGTCTGGTATCATCTTGCCAAGAAGTACAATAGAGCTTCCTCCACTCGTCGACTGGACATCCAACGACGCATTCAGACCACAACAAAAGGTTCTCGACCTCTTACACAATACTTGTCTGAAATAACCTCGCTTTGTGATCAACTCGATTCTATTGGAGCTTCTCTACCTGAACAAGACAAGATCTACGGCATTCTGAATGGACTAGGTCGTGAATATGAGTCCATCTCCACACTTATTGAAGACTCCATGGACTCAGACAACGGTCCTTCCTTTGAAGATGTGATGTACAAGCTCATCGGCTTTGATGAAAAGTTGCAAACTTACACTGAATCACCTGCTGTGGATCCTCATCAAGCCTTCTACTCTGAGCGTGGTGGATACTCTGGTCGTGGCAGAGGACAGAACAGAGGTGGATATCGTGGCAGAGGCTCTTACAACACCCAAGGAAGAGGTTTTTACAATACCCAAGGTAGAGGTTTTCCTCAACAGTTTGCTCAAAACAGTGGTCGTGGCTCTTCCTCACACAACGGTCAGAAGCCTACTTGTCAGATCTGTAGAAAGTATGGTCATTCAGCTGTCACCTGTTATAGCCGTTATGATCCATACGACCCTAGCTTTGAAAATACTCAGAATCAGCTTCCTCAGGCACTCGCTGCAATGAAAATCTCAGAACCAGAACAGTCTTCAGGACACGAGTGGTATCCTGATACAGGAGCGTCTGCGCATATCACCAACTCAAGTCAGAATCTTCAGACCTCTCAGGAGTATCGTGGTAGCAACAACGTCATGATCGCTGATGGAAATTTCCTCCCTATCACTATATCGGCTCGGTTCCTCTGCAGACTATGTCAGGTACTTTAATACTTAAAGAAGTTCTGGTTTGCCCTGATGTTGCTAAATCCTTGCTATCTGTGTCCAAATTAACTAGTGATTACCCTTGCACTGTTAAATTTGATGATACTGGTGTTCGTATAAAGGACAAGTTCACAAAACGAATCCTGACACAAGGAAGCAAACATAAAGACCTTTACGTCTTGGAGAATCCACCAAAGTTGCAGGCTCTCTACTCCAACCGACAACTCATCACAAGTGCTGAGATTTGGCATAGAAGACTCGGACATCCAAGCTCAGAGATTCTCCAACACATTGTTAAGATCAACGCTATTTCAGTCAATAAGACCGCCAACAAGTTGTGTGATTCCTGCCAACTTGCTAAAAGTGCGAAGCTGCCCTTTTCTTCTTCTGTTTTTGTTGCTACAAGACTGCTTGAGAGGCTGCATTGTGACCTTTGGGGACCGGCTCCAGTATGTTCTGTTCAAGGGTTCAAATATTATGTAGTCTTCATAGACAACTTCTCCAGATATTGTTGGTTTTATCCTCTGAAGAATAAATCAGACTTCTATTCTACTTTTATACTGTTTCAGTCGCTTGTTGAGAATCAATTCAACACCAAAATTCAAATGTTTCAATGCGATGGAGGGGGAGAGTTTACAAGTACAAAGTTTGTCACTCATCTAACTCAATGTGGGATCAAACAGTTACTCTCTTGCCCTCATACGCCCCAACAGAATGGGATTGCAGAGCACAAGCATAGGCATATCACTGAACTCGGTTTGTCTATGATATTCGAAGGCAAAGTTCCTTAATAATACTGGGTTGAGGCTTTCTTTACTGCCAATTTCTTAAGCAATCTCTTGCCCACTTCTACCTTGTCCAATCATCAAAGTGCTTATGAAGTTCTCTTTGCCAGAAAACCAGACTATTCTGCTCTGAGGTCGTTTGGTTGTGTGTGCTATCCCTCGCTTCGCCCGTATGCTTCTGATAAGCTGGATCCAAGGTCTCTCTAATGCGTTTTTGATATATCATGGTTTTTATGGTTTTTAACCATGATATAAGTCCTTTTTATTGAGTCTTTTTGGTCTTTTTAGAGTCCTAGAAGAGTCTTTGCAGGTTATAGCATGTCTGGAGCATAATTGGAGATTCTGGAACCTTTTGGAGCATTCTGGGTTGAAGCCACGAAGTACCAAGCTCGAAGCAGAAAGTATCACATATGGTGACGCTCGTCACCACCTTTGGTGACGCTCGTCACCCATCAAAGAAGGAGCGTGGCTGTTTTATTAAAAGTGTGAAGAAGATTTGCAGAATTGGCCCAGAAGTTTCTTTATTTACATGAAGACCCCAGATCGTGTTTGGCCCCTATTTATTAGGTTTTTCAGCCATTGTTGGCCATTATCTTAGTTTTTGAGAATTAAGAGAGCTTAGAGAGAGATTTATTCAGAGCTTTTTAGGGAGACAAATCCTGTACTCTTTTGAGAAAATTTCAAACCCCCTTTATTTCTTTACTCTTTCTCTTAATGCAATATTATTCAGTTATGTTTTGTGATTCCATAATCATGTCTGAGTAATCTGCTAGTTAAGTTAAGGTTTTTCAAAGGTTGATGAAAAGATTGTAGAATCGCTATCTGTTAGGAATATCTTATGGTTTTTCATCTCTGCTTGCTTTAAAATCGAATTTTTGAAACACATCATCTAGGAATCCAAAACTCTTAGGTTGTTAAATATATGTGAGAGCATTATTCATAACCTGAACTAGTATTTGATGAGCAAAAAAACTTAGTGCAAAGAGATTTGGCTTAGGAGTTTTCTAAACAATTGAATCTGATCATTCCTGCATGCTTAGGTTGTTAGGGTTTGCAAAGAGATTTGAAACTCTGTGATTTAGGCATAGATAACTTTTGCAATGATAATTGATTAGTTATGCATCAGTGATTCATGTTTAAAACGGTTCTTAATCATTCCTGATTTCCTGCGTCATACATTCTTGGATTCAACCTGCGAACTGCCCTGACTCAGCGCTTTTAGTCTTCTAGAACTTATATCATCTTACAAAATCGTTTGCTTACTTTCATTCATTCATTCGCATTACATACATCATATCTTGCTTAGCTTAATCCGAATCTACATTCGATAGTGTAGTCTGCATTACTCTCTTGGGATTTCGATACCCCTTGTACTACAACTGCTTTTGATGTGTACTTGCAGTAGTTTTATTTGGGTAAAACCTTAGCCCTATCAAGTTTTTGGCGCCGTTTCTGGGGAGTAATAGCTGCCTATCGATTTCTAGTATTAGGATTTTGTCTAAGTTTTTATTTGTTTACTGACTTTCATCTACTTTTCTTTGTTCCTGTTTCAGGTGTATGCCTAATCGCAGAACCAGAAGCAACAAAGAGAAGGAGCTTGTGACTTTGAGCATCGACGAGCTTGCTGGGTTGGGGAGAACTAACAGGAAAGCTAAGAAGCAATCTACAATGGTCGCTCCACTTATCTTGGTTGAAGATGCAGAAGGTCACTTGGTTGACAGGGAAGGAAACAGGAGGAACGAAGAGGGGCAGAGAATTGATCAAGAGGGGAATGTCATTGTTGAACAGCAGGTTCAACAAGTGGCTGAGAACGTGGGGTCCCTGCTGCTGTCAATAACGCTGCTGGGCGTTTTGTTCAGAGGACTCTAGGTGACTACAACAGACCTGATCAGTTATATGCCAACATAGCTGCAATCTGACCTCCTGCCTTCCAGAGGAACGATTTTGAGGTTAAACCAGTCTACTATCAGCTGGTTGGCCAGCATCCATTCCATGGTTTGCCTCATGAGCATCTTATGGATCACATAGAGAGGTTTGAGGATTTAGCTTCCAGTGTCAAATCTAATGGGGTTAGCAATGACTTTCTGTTCTGCAAGCTTTTTTCTTACTCTCTTGAAGGAGAAGTTGCATATTGGCTGAAGCAACTGGAACCTGCTTCATTGACCACTTGGGAAGACACCAAGAATGCCTTTTGAATAACTTCTATGATGATGCAAAATCAGAGGACATGAGGACGAAAATTGCATCATTTACACAAGGCCCTACTGAAGCTTTTAAGGCTTCTTGGATCAGGTTCAAGTCTTATCAAAGGGACTGTCCTCATCATGGTTTCAGCCAGGTGCAATTACTTGGGATTTTCTTCAGAGATATTGACTGGAAATATCAGATGGCGCTGGATGCAGCAAGTGCAGGAAACTTCAACACCAACAGACCAGAAGAGACGATCAGACTGATTGAGAACTTGGTCTACAGCAACAGCACTAAAAACGCAGACTTTCAGAAGATGAAACAAGCTGGTGTAGCTGATGGAAATCAGATTGCTGAAGTTAAGGCTAAGTTGGATGATATGCACAGCCTTTTGGTGGGGAAGAAGTCAGTTCACTTTGCTGCAGAAGTGGAAACTTTTGAAGCTCCAGAGGAAGTTGAGCAGGAGGATGTAAATTTCATCAATTCTGGTGGTTTTCAGGGACAAAGGTATGGGAATCAGCAGTGGAACAGAGGATACAGCAACAACAATCAGAAGAACGCCCTTACAGGAGGACAGAGCACGCCTGGTTTCACTCCTAGACCCCCATTCCAGAAAATAGAGTACCAGAAGCCATTCCAGAACAGTGGAAATTACAGAAACTATGGTTCTTCTTCCTATCAACCAGCACCTCCACAAGGGAACAAAATGGAAGAAATGTTAGAACAGATCTTGGAAGGACAACAGAAGCTTACAGTGGACTTCAATGGCAAGATAGATTCGCTTTATCAGGATTTGAATGGAAAAATTGAGAGTCTGAACTCTCATATGAAGAAGCTTGATGTTCAAATTGCCCAAACTGCAGGAGTTGTTCAGAGGCAAGAAGGATTTCTTCCAGGAAGAACTGATGATAATCCCAAACACCATGTGAATGCCATCACATTGAGGAGTGGAAAAAACCTGCAACCAGTGCAGCAGAAGGATTTAACCTCAAGGAATTTCGTGGGTATTGAAGAATATGAAGATGAAGAAATATTTGTTTAAGACCCACGGGTGACGCTCGTCACCAATAATGGGTGTCGCTCGTCATCCATCGAGCACAACCCCGACCCCGACTCTTCACAAATTGGTGACGACCGTCACAAGGTGGGTGATGCTCGTCACCCATATCCAATGATCGATCCCGACTCGTCCAAAGTGAGTGACGCTCGCCACCATCCCAGTGACGCTCGTCACCAGACACCATATGCTGCAGTTTCGCCTAAGACTTTAGATAATGCTAAGGAGACCGTGTATAAACCCAAGATACCCTATCATAAGCATCCTAAGAAGTCTAAGTAAGAGCTTGAAGATGCAAGATGCAAGGTTATCATGGACAAGTTGGTTATAGAGATCCCATTGATAGATGCTGTAAGGATCACTCCTGTTATAAGGAGGTATGTGAAAAGGATGGTGACCAATAACTTGAGTCTTGAGGTTGAAGCTATGATGATCAACGAGCAGGTCAGTGCAGTGATTCAGAACAGAGTTCCAGAGAAGCTTTCAGACCCAAGAAGCTTTGTTTTAGACTGCACCATCTTCAATGACAAGTTTGAGAGGTCATTGTGTGATCTTGGTTCTAGTGTGAAACTCATGCCTCATTCTGTTGCCAAGAGTTTGGGGATGACCGATTTTAAGGCTACAAGGATATCTCTTGTCCTAGCTGATAGATCAGTCAGAGTTCCTGAAGGAGTGATAGAGGATGTTCCTATCAAAATAGGAGATTGTATGATTCCTACTGATTTTGTGGTTCTAGAGTATGGAGAAGAACCCAAAGACCCCTTGATTCTTGACAGACCCTTCTTGGCTACTGCAGGAGCTATTATTGACGTCAGGAAGGGTAGAATAGAGCTGAATGTTGGCGATTTAGTGATGAAATTCGAAATGGACAAGCTGATGAAGAGGCCAACCATAGATGGACAGACTTTTTATGTGGATGTTCTCACAAACATTGCTGATCAGATCTTCCATGATGAGTTCAGAGGATCCCTTGGAAAGGGCGTTGACCACTTCTACAGCTGAGTATGAGCATTTAGATGCTGCTGCAACAGGCTACACAAAGATGATGGATGCTACTGCACAAATGATGCAACTGGTTGCACGGGATGAGCTTGTCTCCACATCTGCGAAAGCTGCCACAATGGGTGATTGGTCTGCAGCAAAAACACCAAAAGTTGAGCTTAAACAGCTCCCTGCAGGGCTAAGGTACGCATTTCTGGGAGAAAACTCCACCTATCCTGTTATTGTTAATGCTTCATTGAACAATGCAGAGCTCACCCTTTTGCTAAGTAAGCTGCGAAAATTTCGCAAAGCTCTTGGCTATTCTCTTGATGACATTTCAGGTATCTCCCCAGACTTGTGCATGCATAGGATACACTTGGAGGATGAGTCGAAATCATCAGTTGAGCACCAGAGGAGGCTGAATCCGAATTTGCAGGATGTGGTCAAGAAAGAGATCATGAAGTTGTTGCAGGCTGGTATCATCTATCCTATATCAGACAGTGCTTGGGTGAGTCCAGTGCACGTGGTGCCTAAGAAAGGAGGTGTCACAGTGGTAAAGAATGACAAGGATGAGCTGATTCCAACCAGGACTGTGACAGGACACAGGATGTGCATAGACTACAGGAAACTGAATGCAGCAGCAAGGAAGGATCATTTTCCTCTCCCTTTCATCGATCAGATGCTAGAGAGGCTGGCAAATCACAAGTATTACTGCTTCCTTGATGGGTATTCAAGCTTCTTTCAGATCCCCATCCATCCAGATGATCAGGAGAAGACCACTTTTACCTGTCCCTATAGCACTTTTGCATATCGCATAATGCCTTTTGGGCTGTGTAATGCTCCTGCAACCTTCCAGAGATGCATGATGTCGATTTTCACAGACATGATAGAGAAGTTTATGGAGGTGTTCATGGATGACTTCTCGGTTTATGGGTCCTCTTTCAAGAACTGCTTGGATAATCTGTGTGCAGTTCTGCAGAGATGTGAAGAGAAGCACTTGGTTTTAAACTGGGAGAAGTGCCATTTTATGGTTCAGGATGGTATTGTACTTGGCCACAGAGTCTCAGGAGACGGTATAGAGGTGGATAGGGCGAAAATTGAGGTGATGACAAGTCTGCAAGCACCTGATTCAGTCAAAGCAGTGAGGAGTTTTCTGGGTCATGCAGGCTTCTACAGAAGATTCATCAAGGACTTTAGCAAGATAACACGCCCCCTTACTGCTCTCCTCTGCAAGGATGTGAAGTTTGAGTTCACAGAAGAGGGCAAATCTGCCTTTGAACAGATCAAACAGGCTTTGGTTACAGCCCCTGTTGTGTAACCTCCAGATTGGGACTTACCTTTTGAGGTAATGTGTGATGCCAGCGATTTTGCAGTTGGAGCAGTGCTGGGACAGAGGAAATACAAGAAACTTCATGCCATCTACTATGCAAGTAGGACTTTGGATGATGCTCAGAAGAATTATGCAACAACTGAGAAAGAATTGTTAGCTGTTGTGTTTGCTTTTGAGAAGTTCAGGCAGTATCTTGTTGGCTTCAAGGTCGTGGTTCATACTGACCATTCAGCACTGAAGTACCTAATGCAGAAAAAAGATGCAAAACCAATGCTGTTAAGATGGATCCTGCTTCTTCAGGAATTTGATATTGAAGGGAAGGACAAGAAAGGGGTTGAGAATGGAGTTGCTGATCATTTATCCCGGATTCAGGTCGAAGACAGTGTCCCAATCAATGATTTCTTGCCTGAAGAGAATGTTTACTTGGTGGAAACCAGAGAACAGGAGGAAAGTACTGAAAACCTGCAGTTTTCACGAAACTGTAGGGGAGTGACGAGCGACACCAGGAGGGTGACGCTCGTCACCAACCCAGAACAGTCACGACCAAAGTATACGAGAGAGGTGACGCTCGTCACCAATATTGGTGATGCTCGTCACCAATCTCAACACTTATCTGCGATTTGTGCAAGCTTGGGGATGGCTTTTGAAGAACATGTTTATGCTTTGCATGATCCATAGAGGCCCTGGTATGCCGATATTGCAAATTATCTTGCTGCAGAGGATGAACCACATGACTTTAAAGGCTATGCTAAGAAGAAGTTCTTGAGAGAACTTAGGAGATTCTATTGAGATGAGTCATATCTCTACAAGCATTGTGCTGATGGTATCTACAGAAGATGCTTAGCAGAAGAAGAAGTCCAAGACGTCCTTTTTCACTGTCATGGATCAGAATATGCTGGACACTTTGCTACATTCAAGACTGTCTCTAAGGTATTACAAGCTGGATTTTGGTGGCCTACTATGTTCAGAGACGCCCAAGCCTTCATCATAAGCTGTGATACTTGTCAGAGAAGAGGAAAAATCAGCAGGAGACATGAGATGCCACAGAACTTCATTATGGAAGTTGAAGTTTTTGATTGTTGGGGTATTGACTTCATGAGACCTTTTCCCTCATCTTATGGGAATAGATACATTCTGGTTGCTGTTGATTATGTATCTAAGTGGGTAGAGGCGTTGGCTACTCCTATTAATGATGCTGCAGTGGTTTTGAAGCTGTTTAAGACCATTATCTTTCCCAGATTTGGTGTCCCGCGGATTGTCATAAGTGATGGTGGTTCTCACTTTGTCAACAAGGTTTTTGACAAGCTGTTGAAGAAGTATGGTGTGCAGCACAGAGTGGCCACGCCCTATCATCCCCAAACAAGTGGACAAGTTGAGGTTTCCAACAGGCAGATCAAGCAGATTCTGGAAAAGACAGTTGGGAAGACAAGGAAAGATTGGTCTGCAAAGCTGGATGATGCATTATGGGCCTACAGGACTGCATACAAAACGCCACTTGGGACTACACCATTCCATCTTCTCTATGGCAAGGCGTGCCATCTACCAGTAGAGTTGGAGTTCAAAGCAGAATGGGCCATCAAGAAGCTGAACTTCGATCTGAAGCCTGCTGCGGAAAGGCGTTTGATTCAGCTTAATGAACTGGATGAGATCAGATATCTGGCCTATGAAAACTGTAAGTTATACAAGGAGAGGACAAAGGCATATCATGATAAAAAGATCATCTCCAGGCATTTCGAGCCCAATGATCAGGTATTACTCTACAACTCTCGTTTACAGCTTTTTTCTGATAATTTGCATTCTCGATGGTCAGGTCCTTTCACTGTCAAAGAAGCTCGCCCACATGGTGCAATTGTCCTGATTAACTCCAAATGAGAGGAGTTCACTGTCAATGGACAAAGGGTGAAGCATTACTGGGCACAAGCAGAGATTCCAGCAGGACACATTGTGTCCCTGGATGAGGCACCAGCTGTCTAAACAGCCAACCAATGTCAAGCTAATGACTTTAAACAAGCGCTTAGTGGGAGGCAACCCACTGATTAGTTGTAGATATAACACTTAGTTATTATTTTCGTGCTTAGGATTAGTAATTAGATTAATATCAGTCAACAAAAAAAAAAAAGTGCTGACGATCGTCATCCTTAAGGTGACGCTCGTCACCCGTCGAAGTCGAGCACGGGTATTAGTTTTCTCTCTTCTTCTTCCTCGGACATAACTGTTTAAACCAATAACACTTAGAAATTTTCAGAGATTCATAACTTTTGATTTTCTAAACCAAATTGAGTGATTCAAGAGTCTAATCCGTGCGGATTTTGCTCTTCTTTCTGAATATCAACTCGCTTTTTAAGATCTGCAAGGTATGTGTTCGGAATCCCCAATTTTCAGTCCGCCAAAGGTTTGGTAAAATCCGATTTTTGACTTGATTGGCTTGATTTAACTGTTGAATCATGGTTAGTTAGGTTGTATTAGAGGAATGGAACCATCTATGTGAGCTTTTATCAGTTGATTTGCAAGTTTTGAATTTTCGAGTTCATGATGAAAATTGCAAAAATTTGGAAATTTTGGGTGATTTGGGTTGAACTGATGATTGAATTGTGTTCCTGGTAGTGCTGTAGTTGATCGCCATCAGTTATTTCTCCCTGATTGGTTGATTTATCGAACTTTGAAAAATTTGCTAATTTTAGTGATGTTTTTGGTCGATTTTGATCTTCAATTTTCAGATGCCTCGTCAGGAGAAACGACCAAGGCAAAGCTCGTCTTCAAGCACTGCAACATGGTCTACGGATTCCTTCAGTTAACACCTGCTTTGCAGGCCCCCATGGCCCAAACGAGAAGATCGGAAAATAGCCTCAAAAGTGGCTTGGGCAGGGACTCCGAAGCAGGAAGTGTCCCGAGACACTTGTGTATTCCGCGATATTCAGGAAGAGTGGGATGAATATGACATGCTGTTCTACAATGCGTGGCTGGGAGTGAAGATTATCCCCACTCGGTTCGCGGATTCTGCTGTTCTGCAGAAGATGGGGATCTTCGAGGAGGTTGTTCAGATTCTGGAGCGCATTGGGATGGGGACTATGCCGTTCCAGCAGTATGATCTCTACCCAGATTTGGTTCGCCAGTTTCTCTCTACAGTTCGCGTCTACTACGGGAATGAGCTGGCAAAGCGTGCGCAGGAAGGCACGATGACGTTTCTGATCCGAGGAGTTCGATACCGGATCAGTCTGATGGAGCTTTGTGGGATCTATGGCTTCTCTGACCATCCCACAGGCATTCTCCTTCCCTCTCAGTGGACCCATATGCGGACATTCTGGTCCAAGTTCAGGAATAGAGTCTATGACAGCAAGACCAGCACGCAGACGGAGGTTCGACATCCGGTCTTGAGGTACATTCTGCGCCTCTTTGGCCATACAATTCTGTGCAAGTCTGCACCTAGCAAGACTCGAGTTAGTGAGCTGATTCTCCTCTACTACGGACTTTATGAGATGCTGGATGATTCGATACCTGTTGATAGCATGGTTTGCGCCAACTTAGGCGCTGTTTTTGCTGAGCATCTGGTCTCCTTGAAGACCAAGCCATTCACCAGTCCAGGGGAGAAGACTGAGAGTGTTGGCAGCCTGCTGACACCGATCTTCCATCATTTCCAGATCGATGTCACACCTTGCAGTCTGCGCAGTGACAGATCACTTATGGATGACCAGTATCTGCGCCATGTCACTTGGATGAAGATTGGAGTTGTCTGGACTTTCACTACCACTTCTGGAGAGTATGTTGGCATTAAGTTGCCACAGAGAGCCCTCACTACGATTCAACGCCAGCTATTCTTCATGCCAGCACAGACTCTTCTGCGCCCCTTGACTCTGCGTCCTGCTAGAGCTGCTACAGCTGGCGCCTCTGCTTCTACTGCCGCTGCTGCTGATGTTGGACTTTCTACACGCCAGAGTGGTTCTTCTACTGCTTTCAGGCGTCCTCCACGACCACAGACACCCATGGATATGGCTGCTTTTCAGGAGTATGTCATTGACAGCTTTGAGGGACTCTGGGATGCTGTTGCTACACTTAGCAACTGTGGTTGTGTCCGCCCCCATTACACCACTGAGCCTTGCGAGGATGAGGATTGAGGCTTCACTATCTGGTTACTTGTTCCTTTTTTTTCCCTTTTTTTTTTCTTTCTCTTGAGTCATTTTTTATGTTTTCTTTGAGTCAGTTGTCAGTTTCTTTGATGGTGTTTTGTGAGATTGTTGAACCAGGTTATTATTGCTATGTTTGGATGTTGTTAATTATGTGTTTGAATGCTCAAAAAGTCTAACTTTAGAGTACACATGCAAACAATTCGTTAATTAACATCTGACATAAGAATTGGGCAATACAGGTCGTGGTGACGCTCGTCACCCGACCCCACGCGAGGTAACACTTTTCTGAGTTGGTTTTTCGACTTCTCATTCATTTTTCAGACCAACTCTTGGTTTAATAACACTGGGGACAGTGTTGTTTAAGTCTGGGGGAGGTGGTTACTGACCTTGTGTGCTTTGTGTCATGTCTATAGAGTCTTAAAGTTGAGTTAAAAAACCTGTTTTATAGAGTCAAAATTTTTGAAACTGTCAGTTTTTCTTGGAACTAACCATATGACGTTTTTGCTGATAAGAACCATTGCCACAGTAGTTCATTACAAGTCTCACTAAGTTGAAAGTCATAGGTAGATCAGTCTAGCAATGAAGGTTTAGGTTCTTAGAGAGTCTAGAAAATTTGTTGTTAGCTCTACCTTAATGAACTTTAAACTTCTTGTCTTGGTGATTGATTCTTATTGATCTTGATTCTCTCTTTCAACTCTGACAATAAGGTTAAAATACAGTCTCTCTTTGATCTTCCCTGATGTAGTTTTTAAAAAGATTAAGTCCAAAGAATGGTGCATTCATGACCCTGTCTCCTCACAAGGAACAACAGTAGTGAACACACTCAAGAACCTGTCTCCTCACAAGGAACACAAGTATTGAGTAGCACCATATCTTAGACTGTAAAAGTTGAGAAAAAGAAGTGAAAAATCAAAAATATCCAAAGGAAGAGATCTAGGGAAGAGAAAATAGGAGAGCTGTGTTGAGATCTATTTGTTCAGTTGTTAGGAAGGGAAAAGAATCTATAAAGTGATAAAGATGATAGAGCTTTGATGAGATATCACACTTAGATAAAAAAATAAGGAGTTAGCAGTAGAAATTTCGGATTTCTTGAAGGGATTTGGACTGGATTTGAGAGATGTGCTAAGCTTGTGATGATTAGACTGAAATTTGATCTTGTGTTGACTCTGTGGTATGTGGATTCGAAAGTTCAAACTAGTGTGGTGTTCCTGATGACTGACTGACTGTTTCTTGTTTTCAAACCTCGACCTTATTCTTTGTCTGATGTTTGCTTGAGGGCAAGCAAAAGCTAAGTCTGGGGGAGTTGATATATCATGGTTTTTATGGTTTTTAACCATGATATAAGTCCTTTTTATTGAGTCTTTTTGGTCTTTTTAGAGTCCTAGAAGAGTCTTTACAGGTTATAGCATGTCTGGAGCATAATTGGAGATTCTGGAACCTTTTGGAGCATTCTGGGTTGAAGCCACGAAGTACCAAGCTCGAAGCAGAAAGTATCACATATGGTGACGCTCGTCACCACCTTTGGTGACGCTCGTCACCCATCAAGGAAGGAGCGTGGCTGTTTTATTAAAAGTGTGAAGACGATTTGCAGAATTGGCCCAGAAGTTCCTTTATTTACATGAAGACCCCATATCGTGTTTAGCCCCTATTTATTAGGTTTTTCAGCCATTGTTGGCCATGATCTTAGTTTTTGAGAATTCAGAGAGCTTAGAGAGAGATTTATTCAGAGCTTTTTGGGGAGACAAATCCTGTACTCTTTTGAGAAGATTTCGAACCCCCTTTATTTCTTTACTCTTTCTTTTAATGCAATATTATTCAGTTATGTTTTGTGATTCCATAATCATGTCTGAGTAATCTGCTAGTTAAGTTATGGTTTTTCAAAAGTTGATGAAAAGATTGTAGAATCGCTATATGTTAGGAATACCTTATGGTTTTTCATCTCTGCTTGCTTTAAAATCGAATTTCTGAGACACATCATCTAGGAATCCGAAAATCTTAGGTTGTTAAATATATGTGAGAGAATTATTCATAACCTGAACTAGTATTTGATGAGCAAAACAATTTAGTGCAAAGAGATTTGGCTTAGGAGTTTTGTAAACAATTGAATCTGATCATTCCTGCATGCTTAGGTTGTTAGGGTTTGCAAAGAGATTTGAAACTCTGTGATTGAGGCAT
The DNA here is from genome assembly GCA_911865555.2 of Thlaspi arvense. NCBI lineage: Eukaryota > Viridiplantae > Streptophyta > Magnoliopsida > Brassicales > Brassicaceae > Thlaspi > Thlaspi arvense. The sequence continues at coordinate 26,655,868 of OU466859.2, read as the reverse complement.
AGATAACTTTTGCAATGAGAATTGATTAGTTATGCATCAGTGATTCATGTTTAAAACGGTTCTTAATCATTCCTGATTTCCTGCGTCGTACATTCTTGGATTCAACCTGCGAACTGTCCTGACTTAGCGCTTTTAGTCTTCTGGAACTTAGATCATCTTACAAAATCGTTTGCTTACTTTCATTCATTCATTCACATTACATACATCATATCTTGCTTAGCTTAATCCGAATCTACATTCGATAGTGTAGTCTGCATTACTCTCTTGGGATTTTGATACCCCTTGTACTACAACTGCTTTTGCTGTGCACTTGCAGTAGTTTTATTTGGGTAAAACCTGAGCCCTATCAGTTTTTCTTGGTTACAATGAGAAATATAAGGGCTACAGGTGTTTGTATCCCCCAACTGGTCGAGTTTATATCTGCTCTTAAACCAAGAGAAGTACACTGAGGATTTGCTTCACATCGCTGGAATGTCAGATTGCTCCCCCATTCCCACCCCCACTGCCCCTGCAACTCGACAGAGTTCCCAATCAAGATGAGCTCTTCTCTGAACCAACTTACTTTCGTAGTCTCGCTGGCAAACTGCAGTATCTGACTTTGACAAGACCAGATATTCAGTTTGCTGTGAATTTCATTTGTCAAAAGATGCATTGTCCATCTGTCGCTGATTTCAGTCTCTTAAAACGAATCCTTCGTTATCTTCGGGGAACGACTGATCATGGTCTCAACATCACTGCTGATACTGACTTCACTGTTCGAGCTTACAGTGACAGTGATTGGGCAAGGTGTAAAGAAACAAGACGATCCACCGGAGGCTTCTGTATCTTTCTTGGATCGAATCTCATCTCTTGGTCAGCTAAGAAACATGCTACCGTTTCCAGGAGCTCGACGGAAGCCGAATATCGGACTCTTTCAGACACTTCTGCTGAGCTCACTTGGATTGGTAATCTTCTCCGTGATATCGGCTTTCCTCAATTGTCTCCGCCTGAATTGTACTGCGATAACTTGTCTGCTGTTTATCTCTCTGCAACGCCTGCAATGCACAAACGATCTAAGCACTTTGAAGTCGACTTCCATTATGTTCGTGAACGTGTCGCTCGGGGTACTCTGGTTGTGCAACATATCTTCGCTGCGTATCAGCTTGCCGATATCTTTACTAAGTCGTTGCCGTTGCAGTCATTTGCTGATCTACGTTTCAAACTTGGTGTGGACTCTCTCACACTAAGTTTGAGGGGGAGTGTTAGGGTTTGTAAGCCCACGTAAGGTTCAAACAACAAAGAAGTGAGCTGTGCAGAAAGAAATGCAACATTGGGCTTGTGCAAACATGATAAGCCCAACAATGCAAAACAACACACAACGGTTACTTTTGGATCCAAACACAAGGTGTCAACATCAAGCATCAAGAACAGAGCATGTTCGTACAATCCAGCTGGAGTTGTGAGAATCAGTAATAGATTTGAGAGTTTGAGATCGTGTGAAGCGTAGTGCACCTAAAGTCTGTGGACATCTCTTTAGGTTTTTCACATAAGTATATTTAAGAAGACATTCTGTAATCCGTTGTTTTTCTATGAATGAGAATATGATGTTTTAGTCAAATACAGTTCATCTCTTTAAGCTACGGCTCTTGTTTTCTTTCTGCTTTCACTCCTCGGTATCAGTTTTATCGAACCCTTGGATACAATTACAAGACTGTAATGGGTCTGTGTTGTTTCTTGAACAGTAATTATAAGGTCCACATAGTCCATACATATCGCAAAAATCTGAGGAAGAAGACAATGAAATATTCCATTCCTTTGCTTCCTGTACCTACGTGAACAACGCAAGCTCCCCTTCCGAGTTCAGTGTCAATTTCGAGTTGTTTAACCCTGTCATTAGGAATGTTGAATTCGAGTCTTGGGATAATGGTAAAATCTCACCGAATCGTATTCCATCCCATGGATCACTTCGGTAGCGGCACTACATTGAAGTATTTACCATGCAAACAAATAGCTCCAAGAGTCCAGCTTGGTTTTTAAGTTGGAATGAGTAAAGCCCGCTTGACGGTTCATATGGAGTTCTCCAGGATCTCAGGATTTCTTTAACTCTGTTTTTGGGATCAATACAAAATTTTATTTGGGGTAGTAAAGTATCCGTGGGAAAGTCGAAGCTCTGCCACATAAATCCATTCGGGTCGTTGTTGCTGTTGTTAGAGTTCTTCACCAGGAAGTTGCCATTATCGAGAAGTTCTGCCACCGTATTAGAAGAGCTCACAACTCCTCCGCTCACATTAGTCGACCAGTGAAGATTATTATCTCGCCCGAGGAGGAAAAGTTTGTTGTCGGATAACCTGAGGGTACCGTTTGATCCCATGAGAGGTTTATCTCTGTTGGCTACCCATAAACAGGTTCTTTTACGATCTTGCTTGTACCATATCCCGAGATACCACAGATTCGGAATTGTGCCATGTTGGAAGAAACCAAGCTCCAAGACTTTTCGAAGAGACACAAGGGTCTGGTGTTTTGCAAGCATTAGAATTAACGACGACGACGAGGAGTTAGAAGAAAAAAACAGAATTACAAAGAACAAGAAGGAGTGAAAAAATGGAGCTCTCATCTCCACCAAATAAAATCCCTAAGTTTCTAGATCTCTCCCTGGGTAAATTCTTAAGATCATGATAAAGAAATCGAGAGATTCCAAAGTTGGATCTTTTAGATCATTACAGAGTTAGATCGTTTATATCTTGTAGCAATTACACAAGATTTTATCTTCTTCTTGTTTCGAGGGTATCTATCTATTATATAAAGACTCACTTGTATCTCACAATCATTTGACACCTCAGCATCCCCTTTAATAACACATCAGCACAAAAAAATGAAAAAGAAAAAGAAAAAAAAGTTTTTTATGAAATAACTTCAGTCAAATAAAAATAGTTTCTCCCCGAGCGTTTCCTCCTACAAGTTTTCATAAAGCCTTCTCCCGAGATAGTTTAGGCAGACTGATTTGGGTTATTCTCTCTCTCTATGTTCCTACTCTGATTACTGAAATAATCCCATCTTAGTCGCGGCCATGATCCGGAGATTGTTCGAAACTGAAGCGATTTAGTCTCTGTTCTTACTTTTTCCTTGATATACTTAACGAATTTTTCGTTGTGTTTTCGTTAATCTCTGACTCGAGATGGAGAAAGAGAGGGAACGTCGTTCCTGAAAAATTAAGGAACAAAATCTGAGGATAGTGCGAGCAAGCGAGAATTGGGATGGAAGAAGGAGCAGGTGTTGATAGGAAGATAGCGATTGGAGTCTGCGTCATGGAAAAGAAGGTTAAATGCGGCCATGAGGTTTTGTTTCCTTTCGTGCTCGTATTTCGGGCTTTTTAGCTCTAAATAACAGATTGCAATGATTTTGTTTGGATCCTCTCCCTCTCCCCTCAACAAATTTGATACTCCCGTGATTTTTTTTTCTCTTATTTCAATCCGTGGTCGTGTGAATTTGCAGGTTTTCTTGGTTCCCATGGGATAAAATATGGATAGATTGCAGACGTTTGGCGAATTTGAGGTACTTCACTTTCTCCATTTTTGTTATGATTGATGAATCGATGTTTCTCAAGTTTTGATTTGATGATTCCGAACCTGTAGTTTGTTCTTCCACTTGGACAAATTATGATGCCTTTGATTTTTAGACTTGCCCCTAATTTGTGATTCCCATTTGTTAGATGAATATTTTCTGGGTAATTTTTTTCCCAAGTTGCTGGCGTTTAATTTGCCATTGCGGATTCTATGGTGTATTCTTTTTATTTTGACCATGGACCTTTTCTTACCACGTTACTACTAGATCATACATTTTGGGGATAAGGAGATACTTGAAGATCCAGTAGAAAGGTATATGTGTATTGGTAGCATTTTTCACTTTTGGTTTTGTGACTTTGTCATATCTTATGTCATCTTTAATTCACGTGATGCATGGATTTGTAACTTCATTATTTAATTAGTTTATTCAGAGAAGGTGTGGTTAAAGATTTTTAAGTACAATTATATTTTGGGACCAAAACTTCACCAGGGATATTTTTCTGTTTCAGTTGGCCGATTTGTGATTGTTTGATTGCTTTTCATTCCTCTGGATATCCTCTTGAGAAAGTTCAAGAATACTCTTCTTTAAGAAAGCGGGTTCTACCTTTTTTTTTAACTTTTGTTGATAGTTCAGTAAACTGCCCACTTACATAGTGAAATTATATCGAGCTTGGTAGCCTTTTCTAACTTTTATGATTCAGTCTTTAGTGAATGAACTGGATCCGCAATATCTTCTTCATGACCGCCGGAAAGTGTATGAGGTATGCATTCATGAGAGTTGGCCTGTGCATTTCTAATCGCCATATCATTTTTCTTTCAATGTCTCCCTGTCAAATATTTTTTGAGATTCCGGTCGTTCATGAATAAGAGAACTAAAAACACTCTCCTCAACTAATAAAAATTTCTTGTTATGTGCATCTATAGCATTTTGAGATGCATGGTATCCCAGTTCCTATATGTGCTTCTGTCAATAGAGAAGTACCACACCAAGACCTTGATTATTTCGTCGAGGAAGAAGATTTTGTTGAGGTTAAAGGTGAATGATTCTGGAAGCCATTTGTTGAAGAGCCCGTCAATGGTGCGCTTCTCTTTTCAAATCTTTGACATTGTGTTAAAGGTGAATGATTCTGGAAGCCATTTGTTGAAGAGCCCGTCAATGGTGCGCTTCTCTTTTCAAATCTTTGACTTTGTTTGCTGTTTTAGTATGAAACATTCTTAACTACCCATAAACTTAAGTCTTTAAGTTTGATTCTGTGCCACTAGAATGATATTAGTTTCTGTTTATGTGAGATTGATGGTTACTCATTTGTTCTTGGTAAATACTATAAGCCAAGATTAGGATGAAATCTCTTTAAAATATGTTCTTGGTTAATGGTTACTCACTTGTTTGTTTTATGTGAGAACAGGATGTGGTGTCTTGCGATGTTATAAACGCATAAAACATAGATGTAAAGTTTGCAGGATGTTTCTCTGGTCACATGTGGAATTGGACAGGTTACTGCAGGCTAATACTTTGGTTTAATGTTGCAATCTCCGGTTTGGACAAGCCTAAGGGATACTGACGAGGTCCAAGCAGCTATAAATGGCATCTCAAAGCTAAAAAAAATTCTTTATCAGCCATTAAAAGTTTGACATGTTATGTAAATCTTATTGAGTATTGATCTGTTTTCACATAATAAGCAAAGTTGAATAGCAAGATATTCAACGTAGTCTCATACATCTGGTGTCCTCAGATGGAAGATACATAATTTCTGAATAGAATGCCTCTCCAGCTTCGCTCCACTTGCAAGTAATGACTGTGAGTTTTGAATCCCGTCTCATTTAATTATATAACCCGCGAGATATATCGTAGACACATCCAATCATGAAGATGGGTTTGTTGTGTGTGTGTTGAAATGTAAATACTACAGTGGTTACCCTAAAGATCTCGGGCCATCACGTGTTCTCCGTTTTACATCAGAGAGAGAGTTCGTCCAACTCCTTCAGCAGGGCTATCATGTGGTTGTCGCATTCACCATACGGTAACTTTAACTTTTCTCTCAAGTTACGCTCCTTTGCTACTATATTCCAACTCACATGCGTCTCAATTCTGTAAAAACTGAAGTAACTACACACAACATCTTGATCAGATGCTCGAAGAAGCTGCTGCTGAGTTCTATTCCAATATCAAATTTATGCATTGAAGATGGTGATGATACTTATCGAGTTGAAGCTCTGTGATTATTCACATAACCATCCCATACTTAGAAGATGAAATTGTTGTTTCTAGTTTGTAGAACAGTGGATCTGATTTAATGTTAAAACACTTACCAAAAACAAACAGTTTCTTTCACAAAAAAGAATCTCACGTCAAATTATTTACACAGATTTACGATAAGAGATTATAGAATGTGCTTTCATATGTAACTATTATTTCTGGTATTTTCACATTTGAGAAAACATATTGACAATTCATGTATTTCAACAATGAAATCACAATTTTCAGACTTCAACTTTGGAATGTATGTAATCGACAATGGTTTGACGATATAATTTCACAATTTTAGTGGGTTAAGTTCGTCAATGAATGATTTTTCTGTTGTAAAATCTTCAAAGATTAAAGATCATGCGTTTTCATGGATATGATGTTCATTTCTTTATAAAAAAAAAAGATAGAAAATCTTGGCTCTAACTTTTACATAACCCAATTCACTTTCTCAACTCAGCTTTTGCTATGGTTAAGCTAAATTTAAATTAGGACTGAGTATATACGAGAATTTATAATAAGTTATTTTAAAATCTATAAAAATAAAAGAAAAAAAAAACAAAAAAATTGAATTATTTTTTACTTATTTAAAATTTGCTACATATTTAAAAGTAAAAGTGATTTTTTTTCATGTTTTCACAATTCTAATTATTTTTCATCAACTCATCAGTTTTTGATCTTATTCATTTAGTTTGAGTTTATGAATTCAATGAGTCTAAGAAAATTATAAGAAAATTTATATGTTTATAAAATAAGATAAAAAATACTACTTTGGATTTAACTAAAATATTAGTTTTTAATAATTATAGATAAATATACTAAATTTTTAATTTTTAATATTATTTTATATAAATTTAATAACACAAAATAAAAATACAATTTATATGAAAACAACCTGCGCATCTGCGCGGATAATCACCTAGTACTAAATAAAAGGAGCAATTTGGGGCTCTAGAAGCTAGCGACCTCAGATTCTTTAAGTAATCTCTCCTACAGCCACATCAGCAACCTAAAATTTTTCTTCATTGCTATGAAATTAACTATGCCTACGTTTGCAAAAGATATCGGCCAATCAGAAACTCTATACCTTACGTGCCATACTCGATTCATCTTCCCCACTACCCTTCGTAACGATGGCCGATTTATCTTCATAAGCGGTCATTGCATATTTCACCAAACTATAAATTAGGTCATCATGTTTCATCAAAATAAGAGTTTCTACTTTTCCTTCCTACTTCCTCTCTTGCAGTCTCATATTGGAATGACGACTGAGATACGACGGCCCTTCGTCCAGATGCTGATCTGAAGAAGCAAGGTAAACCAATTCATTTACAATTTAATATCTCACTTTCTTATTATGAATAAGTTATTCGTTCTGTTTGTAACATCTAATAGGTAAATAAAGCAACTATTGGAAGGATACCACGTGTTGAACCAGAAAATCACCATTAGGGTTAATCCGATGTGAGTTTCGGAGAATAAAGTCTTTTATTATTAGTAATAAGGCGAAGCGATTATAAAGAATGGGATAACCGAGAGGTTATGCCGAAGTGAAAAGAAGGTTTGTGAAATAAACTAAAATGCGTTGGACTCTCTGGTTTTAACGCTGCTGCCCTCTAGATTGTATGAGTTGTTCTCTTTGGCTTCCAGGTCCTCTTTATTTATAGGGATGGAAGGTCGGTTGCCCCGAACTCCTTTTCCTTTTTGCCTTTGTGTATATTTCCGTATCTACGATATGGAAATATCCCTTATTCTCCAAAAAATATAAAAATTCTCCTTTATCCTTTGGGCTAATCCGATGTTTCCGGTCTTCCATAATTATCTTTCGCCTTGATTTATTTTTCATACTGTTCTAAGATTTGTCTCCTGACACCGATATGGGTTTAAAGCGAAGAAGCAAAATTCCCTTGTTAGATGTGGATATCCCTGATTTCGCTCCGCGTAAGAAGCCCAGATTGGAAGATCCACAGTAAGATCCTGTGACGGAGGGGTCACCTTCGGGAATCCCGGCAGAGAACTTGGGTACAGAGCTGCCGATTGAAGAGGAAGGGTTTTTAGCCGAAGAGCATGCTTTTAGCCCGTCGGATTCGAAAGGTGTTTCGCCGGAAGGGCCCATGGCGACTGATGATGAGCCTGGTTTCAATCCTCATGAATTTCAACTTCGTTGGGACGGGAATTCTCCGGCAATGTTCGATGAATACTTCGCAGCAAATTTGGCTTGGTTGTGTAGGGCGAAGCCTAACCAAGGAATGTCTGTGGAGAAATTGAAATGATTTGCCTGTTTATCCGGGATGGCGCAACGTTTTATGCAGGGTTTAGGTTTATGCGCATCTTTGGTTGAGTCGTACGATAAAGAATCCGTTCGGGAGGAAAATAGGTACGAGGAATTATCGGAAAAAGATCGAGAGCTTCGTGATGCTTTGGAAAAAATCAAGGATCTTGAGCGCGAGAAACTCAAGTTAGAGCTTGACTATAAGGCGCTTGATGTTGAATCTACCAAAAAGATAAGACTTCTCGAGGAGAATCTTAAGAAGAAGGTGGCTGAGGAAGTTAAGAGCGCGGCTGCTAAGGAAAAAGAGTTCCGAGATCACCAGCATGTCTCGGTTGATCTCGTGGTGGATTTAATGTACTGGCGCTTTCGCGAATGGTATGATCCCCGTATCAAGCATATCAAGAAATTTATGGCACAAGAGCCTGATATTCTGGCACGTCACAACATAAAGGATGCTCCAATTTCCCCAGACGATTTTGCCGCGCTTTCTCGTGTTCAAATGCGACCCTCAGATGCGAAATTAGTGGCAGCAGAGATTCGGCTGCCGAAGCGACGTAGGGCTTTGTAATTGTTGTCATTTTTTTTTGTAAGACAAAGATGTTTCTTTTTATTAATAGAAAAAAAATTCACCTATTTTGTTTTGTACTTTTTCTTTGACGATTCAGACCTTAATTCTAAGGTTTTTGCGAAGTCAAAAATTTCTTTTGCCTTGCGGCGCGTGGGCATTCTTTAGGCCGGTGCTGGATGCGAGATTCATTAGCTCGTCTTACACCAAACGACATTCAAGATCGAATACCTAGTTTTCGAAGTATATTTTGGTCCGAAAGGTATGATCGAGAGTCGTGCGAGTATTGTCCTCGGTTTTCATCTTATCTACTTCGAAAGTAATTAAAGCGAACCGAAGCATCAAAGGAGTGGTGATCAGCCACTAATTTAGTTTTGCTTGCTTTCGTTGAATCGATTGTTTGGCCAGAACATCGTTTCGGCAAGATGCATTCGCATATAGCTCTTTTTCCGAGCTGAGAAAGTTTTATGAAAGTAATTCTATTAAGATAGTGACTGAACTCGAAGGCTGCCTACGTACCCGAAGTGGGATCAAGTCATCTGTAGTTCTTAGTAGTACATTGTTTGCCGAGTTTATGGCTTTCAAGTATTATATTTTCTTAGATTCACGGAGTTGCGAGCTCGTTCGACTGGCTTGCCCTTCATATCTTCCAGCCTATAGACGCCGGGTTTGACGATTTCTGTAATACGATATGGTCCCTCCCAATTCGGCTCAAGTTTTAATGGGTTTATGGTCCTTTGTAAGACAAGGTCGTGAAGTGAGAATAGTCGGCTTCGGACTTTCTTGTTGTAATACCTAGAAACTTGTTGCTGGTAATTCTGAATTCGTAATAAGGCTTTGTCGCGAAGTTCTTCCATGCTGTCCGCTGCGTCGATTAATTTTTCTTCATTCAATTGAGGATCTCGAATCATCAAGGCTCGCCGGGCACTAGGTACATACAATTCAGCTGGTGCCAAAGCTTCGCAGCCGTGAGATAGTGAGAATGGAGTTTCTCTCGTGGCAGTTCGTGGAGTCGTTCGATAGGACCAGAGAACTCCATCCAACTCGTCCGCCCATCGTCCTTCTAGCTCATTTAGCCATTTTTTGAGACTGTCGAGGATTGTTTTATTAGAAGCTTCTGCTTGCCCGTTGCCATGCAGGTAACATGGTGTCGAATAACTTATGTGTATCCCCCATTTTTCGCAGAAACTTTGGAAAACAGACGAGGTAATGAAGTGCCATTATCCGTGATGATCTCGTACGGGAGACCGTGTCGGCATATGACATACTCCCAGATAAAAAGCTGTACGTCGATTCCTTTGAGGGTGGGGTAGGCTTTAGCCTCGACCCATTTTGTAAAGTAGTTTGTTACCATCAGGATATACTGATTGCGAACTGACTTGGGCATCAGGCCGATTGCGTCCATTGCCCACCTCATGAAAGGATATGGCGGAACGGCAGTCTGAAGTAATTCGGTAGGCGCATTAATGGCTGGAGCGTATTTCTGGCATGGTTTACACCGGAGTGCGAACTGTTCGCAATCTTGGATCATCCTGAGCCAGAATAAGCTGTGTTTCTTGATTTTTAGTGCTAAAGCTCTTCCTCCTGAGTGATTCCCACCTGCTCTGTCATGAGTTTCTACCATGACTCTTTTGGCTTGTGCTTCGTCGCAGCATCACAATATTACTTTATTCGCTGTCCATCGGAAAAGGTTTCCTTCTTCTATAAAATATCGCGCTATTTTCTTCCGGAGACGTCTAGATGCCCACCTGTCTTCCGGAACGATCCCTTCTAACAGGTAGGCCTTGATTTCGTCTTGCCAAGGCTTCTCCTGCTGTTCGGCATCTTCCTCCATTGGATCGTTTGCCTCGTCATCCTGATGTAATACTGCGTTGCAGGATCCCTTTGATAGTTGAATACTAGGTTGTTCGATTATCTCTACTGGGATTGTTCATCTTAGGGCAGGATCCGTTGTGGATGCCAATGCTGCCAGTGCGTCGGCGGCGGTGTTTTCTGCTCGCGGGATTTTGGTTAGTTCGAAAGAATCAAACTGTTTTGCTATTTCATGGACTTGTTTAAGATATGCGTCCATCCGTTCGTTTTTTGCATCATAATCTCCCCTAAATTGGCTGGCGACGAGCTGAGAGTCGCAGAAGGCGTGAACATGTTTTGCTTTTACCTCTTGGGCGAGCCGAAGTCCAGCCAGTAGGGCTTCGTACTCAGCTTCGTTGTTTGAAGCGGGAAAACTGAGTTTGAAGGATTGCTCAAGAATTTCTCTGGTTGGTGATTTCAGACAGATACTGATTCCTGATCCTTGTTTCGAAGATGCTCCATCTACATAAAGATTCCAACGGTTTTCTGTAGGTGACTCCCCATCTAGTAGATCTGGTGGTATCTCGATTACAAAATCTGCCAGAACTTGAGATTTGGCGCTGGTTCGAGCGCGGTATTCGATGTCGTACTCTGAAAGTTCTATCGCCCATTTAGCCATCCGTCCGGATTGGCTTGGACTGTGCAGGATGCTTCGAAGTGGTTGTCTGGTGTAGACGACGATGGAGTGAGATTGGAAGTAGGGTTGTAGTTTCCGCGCCGAGATGATGACTGCATAAGCGAGTTTTTCTAAAGCTGGATAGCGTGTTTCGGCTCTATCCAAAGTCTTACTGATGTAAAAAAACGGTTTCTGTTTGCCGCGATCTTCCTTGACAAGGACGCCACTTACTGCCGCTCTTGAAACCGCGATGTAGAGATATAAAGTTTCGCCGTTCTCTGGTTTTGCTAATATTGGAGGGGTGGTTAGATATTGCTTTTGTTGCGTGAATGCTTCTTCGCATTTTTCGTCCGAATCGAAGTGTTTGTTGCTTCGAAGTAATTGGTAAATGTCTGTTGATCGCGAGATAAATCTGTTTAGAGTGGTGATTATGCCCGTTAACCTTTGTACTTCACGTGTATTTTTTGGCGATGGGAGGTCCAGAATTGCTGATATTTGCGTTGGGTTTGCTTCTATTCCTCATTGAGTGACAACGTATCCTAGGAATTTTCCTGCGGTTACGCCGAACGTGCATTTGGCTGGATTTAGCTTCATGCCGTATTTCTCAAGGGTTTTAAAGCAATCCCTAAGGTAGCCGACGTGATCTTTTGCGATTGCGGACTTGACTAACATATCGTCAATGTAAACTTCCATAGTTCGGCCGAGCTGGCTTGCGAACATTTTGTTCACCAGTCGTTGGTAGGTTGCTCCTGCGTTTTTTAGCCTGAAAGGCATGACCTTATAACAGTATGTTCCGCGATCCGTGATGAAAGCTATTTTTTTTCTCTATCGTCGGGGTGCATGAAGATCTGGTTGTATCCTGAGAAGGCGTCCATGAAAGATAGGAGCTGGTTTCCGGCTGTTAATTCGACCAATCGGTCGATATGTGGAAGCGGGAAACAGTCCTTTGGACATGCTTTATTAAGGTCGGTGAAGTCGATGCAGACCCTCCATTTGCCGTTCTTCTTTTTTACCACGACGGGATTGGCTAACCAATCAGGGTATTGAACCTCGGTAATTGATCCGGTGCTGAGCAATTTTTCCACTTCGTCAGTCACGGCTTGCGCTTTCTCGGGGCCGAGCTTTCTGCATTTTTGTTTGATAGGTTTAAATGCCGGGTCTACGTTTAGTTTGTGCGAAGTGATCCTGGTGTCAATTCCCTTCATATCCTCAATGGACCAAGCGAACAGATGTACATGGTCACGCAAAAGATTTATGAGGTCTGTTTTTATATCTTTCTGAAAGGTCTCCTCATGCTCGCAAGTCTCTCTGGATGCTTCTCGTCGATACTTACCTGTATAACTCGCTCGGGCTTTGGTATTTTGTGGAAGGGGAGACGTGGGTCTAAATCTTCATATACCATGCAGGTGGTCGCTGATCTGATCTTTCTTGCGTTGAGAAGGCACATTCGTGCTGATGACTGGTCGCCTAGAAGTGTGAATGCACCGGTCGGGGTTGGGAACTTGATGCATTGATGGTACGTCGAGACGATGACTTTCATTGCGTGAATCCACGGTGTTCCAAGGATGGAATTGTAGATGGTCGTGCGGTTGATGACTGCGAATTCTACCTTTCTAGTCATGTCGCCGACGTAAGTGACTAGGTATATCTAGCTGATGCTGTAAGAGGTATCGCCTGCGAATCCGGTCAATGGTTTTCTGATCGCTAATATCTTGTTTTTATTAATATGCATTCTTGACAGTGTATCTTCAAATATGACGTTGACTGTGCTCCCACCGTCGATCAGGACTTTGGCGATCGTGCTGTCATGGATTTGCAAAGTTATTACTAGCGGGTCGAAGTGTGGTTCGTGCAAGCTACGTTGATCCTCCGTTGTAACTTCTATCGGTGTCTCGTATCTTGGGATGGGTGGATTTCGCTTTGCCGCCGCCGCCTAATCTTCGTGTTGTCTTATTTCTTGCAGTGAGCTGGGATCGTGAAATATTCATCCTAGAATCATGTGGGTACCGTCGTTGGTTGCTCGTACGTGCTTTTCCGTGGGTGGTGGGATCGCGGTAGTAGGGCTGTTGGTGCGAATAAGATCGCTGTTGTTGACGGGGAGCCTCATCGCTTCGGCTTTCTTACTTAGTTTTGAAGAAGTTATTCTCCTAGTCCACACAGACAGCGCCAATTGTTGAACCAGAAAATCACCACTAGGGTTTGATTAGCAGTTGTGGATTTCGGAGAATAAAGTCTTTTATTATTAGTAATAAGGCGAAGCGATTACAAAGAATGGGATAACTGAGAGGTTATGCCGAAGTGAAAAGAAGGTTTGCGAAGTAAACTAGAAAGCGTTGGAGTCTCTGGTTTTAGCTCTGCTGCTCTCTAGATTGTATGAGTTGTTCTCCTTGGCTTCCAGGTCCTCTTTATTTATAAGGATGGAAGGTCGGTTGCTCCGAACTCCTTTTCTTTTTTGCCTTTGTGTATATTTCCATATCTACGATATGGAAATATCCCTTATTCTCCGAAAAATATGGAAATTCTCCTTTATCCTTTGGGCTAATCCGATGTTTCTGATCTTCCATAATTATCTTCTAAGAGTTTTCCTTTAATCCGAGCTAAGTCGGCATGGTCTTCCTGATTGTGATGGATTTAGGTTTTTGTGAGAGAAGACCTTTTAGGAAATGTGCTCATTTCCCCTCTAACACCACGTAATAGGAACCACAAAAGCGGACATCCTCCTGATTTGGTAACTGGTATGGAGAAGAGTTACATGTCACCAAAGCCTTCCAAAGTATTTGGCATCTACTCATAGTATGACTTAAAACGATGGAATCTCGAAAGTTTTTTTCTGCTTTAATCTTTCCACATGCGAAGTTAGGGTTTTGTTTGATTACTTATGTTCTACATGTGCTAAGTTCCTTAGGTCTTAATCATTGACATTTATCATTTAATTCAATAAAATGGCCCTTTATATCAGATGATGTTTCCTATTTACGAGCCGGTGGTCATCATTCATCAATCTCCATTACTTCACACATTGAAGCTCTTTTTCTTCTGGTTTAATGTTAAAGCAAAGCTTATGCAATTTCTATAAGACCAGTGATAACACTTATAAGTATCACTTCTTGGGCATGAGTTGAGATTTTCATGTGATATATATTTTTAGTGAAGATATGGGTATTTTGGGTCACATCTGTATGAAAGTTACTTGGATTTGTTCAAAGCATACGGTCACTTCTAATATTATTTTTGGTCTTTGTTCTCTGTTTTTGGTATTTGTTCTCTGTTTGGATTGTTTCAGTGATTCACTTGTGAACAAATGATTTCATCATCCAAGGAATGACAAGAAGCATAAGTGAGAGAACAGGAAGAAAAGATCTGTCACAGATTTTATTAGAGGGAAATGAGCACATTTCCTAAAAAGCCTTCTCCGCAATAACCTAAGCCCATCAAGACGAGGAAAACCGCACCGACTTAACTCGGATTAAAGGAAATCTCTTAAAAGATAATTATGGAAGACCGTAAACATCGGATTTGCCAAAGGATAAAGGAGAATTTCCATATTCTTTGGAGAATAAGAGATATTTTCATATCGTAGATGCGAAAATATTCACGAAGGGCAAAAGGAAAAGGAGTTCGGAGCAACCGAACTCCTATCCCTATAAATACAGAGACCTCGAAGCCTATAAGGATAACTCATACAATCTAGAGAGCAGCAGAGCTAAAACCCGAGACTCCAACGCTTTCTAGCTTACATCGCAAACCTTCTTTTCACTTCGGCATAACTTCTCGGTTATACCCTTCTTTGTAATTGCTACACTTTCTTACTATTAATAAAAGATTTTATTCTCCAAAACCCACAACTGTTAATCAAACCCTAATGGTGATTTTCTGGTTCAACAATTGGCGCTGTCTGTGGGGACTAGGAGAATAAATTCTTAAAAAACCAAGTAAGAAAGCCGAAGCGATGAGCCTCCCCGTCGACAACAGCGACCTCATCCGCAACGACGACAACACCACTCACACCGAGACACCTGCACTCGGCGAACGTACGAATATCACTACCGTGAATCTACCCGCGGGAGCACCCCCAGCTCCCATTCAGGCCGCTGACCTCGCAGCAGCTATCCAAGCCACCATGCAGCCACTCACGCAGGATTTGGTGTCCAAACTAGACACCCTCCAGGCTCAGCAAGCCAAATACGACAAGCAACTCAGCGCCTTCGCAGCCGCAATAACCGCGAGATCAGAGCCGATCGGACGACGTTTGATCTTCGAAACACCGAAGCAAAACAACACCCGAAGTACAGCAGCTGACGATGAGGAGCCATCTGGCGAATTGAATTCCAAGATCGCAAGACTTCATCAACGAATCAACGCGATCGGGTCCCAAGTCCACCGAGCCACCAGCTTGGCGCTCGAGATCTTAGCCATTCTCTCAGATGCAGAAGGCAACCCATTCGCCCCGCAGATCACCGACGTTCGAATCGGCGAGGCAATAAAACTGAAGCTCCCATACTACAACGGGATGGAGGATCCTAACCTATGGCTGACCGGATTCAACATCGCCATGAAGAGGCAACGATTTGAGACCGACCTCAAACGAGAAGCCAACCACTGCCAAACCTTTGTCGAACACCTCAACAAAGACGCTTTGAAGTGGTTCTCGAACTTACCCCCGACCTCGATCAAATCCTTCAAGGATCTGACTCACGCCTTCATCAAACATTATTCCATGTTCATCACGAAAAGGACGGTCAACCTATTCACTCTAGTGCAAGAGCGCGACCAACCACTTCGCGAGTTCATCAAAAAATTTAAGAACGCCCCTGCGGCGTACAGACAAAACCCTCAAGCTTTAGCCATCGAGGCACTCATGAACAGTCTGTGGTACGAATCTTCTTTTAAAGAAGACCTACAGAAACACCCGAAAGAAACCATAGATGACGCACTTCATCGGGCCCAGACCTTCATACAGATGGAGGAGGAGAAAACATTCTACGCCAAAAAACACGGCTTGGACACGGCAAGCACTTCAAAAGATAAAGAGCCCGCGAGCAAAAGCAAGCCCTCCTCTCACGCTGTCGTGGCAACCACATAGAAGCCCTGGTATCAGTGGACCTTAGGAGACCCTCCAAGGAGCACAAACGATAGGGACGATAATCACGACCTCTACTGCTCTTTTCACGGACGAACAGGACACGCTACTTCGGCCTGTCGACACCTCCACAACACGCTGTACGAACAATACAAAGAAGGCAAAATCAACATCGGAAGAGACCGATCCCGGAGTAAAAGCTCCTACTCACGCGGTTCAAACCCCAGGGACTCGCGTCAATCCACTTCCACCCGGGATCGCAGGGATCCGGGAAAAAGCAGCAGTCGAGGCAGTTCTGGAGGAAGGCGCCGAAGTCGCATGCCCGAAAGAAGACACGAAGAAAAGGAGAAGGAGAAGGGAGCAGAGCGTCAGAACGACGAAGGAGAACACGAAAACCCGCCTCCTCCACCGAAGTGACGGGTCAATATGATCATGGGAGGACTCCCCGACTGCGATGACTCGGTCAGTGCCATCAAAGAATACGGACGAAAAGCAGCCGCATCTCGAAAATTCCCTCGTCACGTGCTCTATCACCCTATAATCACCTCCACATCGAAGGACATGCACGGGTTACACACCCCGCATAACGACCCGCTGGTGGTCGAACTACACATCCACGACAGCGAGGTAACCAAAATCTTGGTAGACACCGGCAGCACGGTCAACATCATCTTCAAAGATACGTTGACTAAGATGGGATTCCAGGATAAAGACATCAAGGCAGCACCGAAGCCTTTAATTGGCTTTGCCAGTGAATCTTTCTTTAGCCTCAGCACCATACGACTTGCGGTCTATGCCGGCGACGTGACAAAAATCATTAAATTTATGGTGATGGACAAACCAGCAATCTACAATGTCATACTTGGCACACCGTGGATCCATGAGATGAAAGCGATCGTGTCGACTTATCACCAATGCATGAAATTCGTCACTTCGGCCAGAGTTTTTACGCTTCACGGGGATCAGCAGATGGCAAGGTCTTGCTTCAACAGCGAACGCAAAGTACGACTCTCAACGGCAAAAGCACTCGAAGACGCTAAATAAGCTACAAAGACTCGACGATGAGTCTTAATCTTTTTTCTTTTTCTTTCAATAAAACCGGGCTTCGCCCATGAGTGATAACACTCATTCAATACTTGTAATGAACTACGAACGACTTGCTCCCGATTCGGATACGTAGGCAACCTCCGGGTGCAGCTGTAAATCTAATAAAATTATATTTCAGAAAATCAGCTCGGCGTATATAATCAAGTTTCCTTATGCAAATGCACCTTGCTGAGTCGATGTTCTGGCCAAACATTCGACTTAAAAAAGCAAGCACAATGATCAAAATAAGTGGCTGATCACCACTTCTTTGATGCTTCGGTTCGATTTAAATACTTCCAAAGCGGATAAGAAGGAAGCCGAGGATAATACTCGCACGATCCTCGATCATACTTTTCAGGCCAAAGTGAATCCTGAAAAATTGGTATTCTATCTTGACCGTCGTTTGGTGTAAGACGGGCAAAGGAATCCTGCTTCCAGTTTTGAACTAAAAAGTTTCATCACAAGTAAAAAGAAAAAACAAAGAACGATAAAAAGTAATTATAAAAAAACCTTTTCATTAAGGGAATAACGAGCTATTTTAGACAAAAATTCTTACAAAAGAATAAATACAACAAAAAAACCATGCTGAATTTATAGCCCGTCAATATCTGATATACTCAGAAGATTGAGGTCGGCGCTCGTAACGACTATCTCGTCAATGGCATCGCTGGCTGCCTTCCACTTGGCGAACTCCCTCTCAAAAGACGGAAGGGTCCCGGCAGGAAGCTCCCACCCTTTCTCTTGCATCTTTTTTAAGAAAGCCACCATATGGCTGCTTTTTTCCACACCGAGGAGGGCTGCTTCCACTTCTTTGCGCTTAACCAGCGAGGCTTGAATCCGATCTAAACGCGGCTTAAACCAAGCAGACATGCCATCAAAAACTTTGTTGGCAGCATCTCGAGCAGCTTTCTCGCAAGCCTTTTGAAGCTTCTCCTTATTGGCGAGAAATCCTTGCAAACTCTCTTCATTCCGCTTTTCGAGAAGCTCATTTTGAGCCTGGAGAGCGGCAACTTGTTTGCGAAGTCGATTAGCTTCAGACACCTCGCCCTTGAAAGTATCAACGGCGCCTTCCAGCTGAGCGCACCGCTCCTTGAGAAGCCGATTTTCTTCCTCCGCCTTTTTAAGCTACTCGATCTTGGAAGACGCAGCGTTCACCATCGCTTCCTCCTCGCACCAGCTTTCATCATACGCAGCAAACGCGGACATATACTTTCCCAAACCCTGTATCATAACCGGCTATCAGAAACGCACCAAAGACAGGAAAAAGGTGAAACAACACAATCATCAGATAAATAAAATTACCCGAGCTATTAATCAGCTCGCCGAGGAGATCGAACTCGCTAGCTTCAACTCTTGTAGTGGCTTACCCCATCACGGCTTCTCCCTGCACTTCCGGACCAAGTCTGCAGTGAATTTCCGATCAAGCATGCGGAGTATTCCCATCCCAGCTCACACAAAAATGATGAGAATTATAGTCAAAAGACTCTTCCTCCTGCTTAGGTTCGACCAGTACACTTGGTTCGGCACCGCCTGCAGCCTCTTGAGCAGCCTCCTCTGGAACGCCATGATCAGCCTTTTCCGTATCCGGGGCAACCTCGGGAGAAGTCGGCCCCTCGGAATAAACCACGCGGGGCTCCTCGGTCCTCTCTCGACCTACATCTTCTGTGACGTGTGTCTCAGGGCTTTGAGACACACCTCTCCGAGGCGGTGAACGAACGTCCACATGAGGAGATGATGGAACATCAACTGAGGGGGAAACGGCTCCCGGCAGCATCCAAAGCACCCTATCCATCCGCGACTTAAGAGGTAGGAGTATGGGATGCCTCACCCTTCGAACCCTTTGCAGCTTTCTCAGCCTGCATCCGCCTCAGTCTCTCCAGCGCCGCCGCCCTAGAGAAACTTTGAAAATAAGAGAAAGGGGGAGAACATAAGCAATATAGTGTCAGAAATCTCTTCGGTAAAATATAACAACACGCGAAGCTAAGAAAGTTTACCTCGCCAGAGTCTCGGACTCAGCAGCCACGTCGGCGTCATCCGAATCCACCAAGCTAGATGGATCCTGGGAAGTTGTCTTCTTCTTCTTTGCAGAAGCACTCACAGGTGCATCTGCGACATCGGTCGAAGTCGCCTTCCTGTTTCTCCGACCAGCCTCTGCAGGCTTCGGTCGCGAGGCCCCTCGCGAAGCTAAAATAATAAACGCGTCAATAAAATCGAGCACCAGTCAACATTGTTCTAATCCAGGGACCTACCTGTTTTCTCGGCAGGCTTAACAGTTTTCTGACTAGCAGCCCCTTTCTTCTCCTTATCGGCCCATAGCTGCCGGCTCAGGTCGCGCAGCCTCCTGATGTCATCGTTAAATCCGATCGGATCCTCTCCCAGACGTATCTCCACTGCAACGACAAAAATACATTAGTACTCAGCGAATCATCGAACGAGGTAAAAAAAATCATTCAAAAATCAATATCCCATTCTCCTTACATCGCGCCGATCTCCAAGATCTAAAAAGGGTAAGATCGGAACCGCCGATGGATGCTTCATTAATCTTTACAAAAAAGAAATACTGGTCCCATTCATGGACCTTGCTCGTCGGATCACCACCTATGATCCTCTCCTTCATCATTATGTAAAAATGGCGCCACCCGCCGCGGTTCACCCTTCCTCTCTCTCAGGATGGACATCCTCTCAAAAATATCCTAGTTAAAGGGAACCATGGCCGCACGAGCCACCGCCGCCAAGCTGTTAAAGTGACGGATTACAGCGTGGGTAAGTTGCACCACCGGCATCTTCCTCTGTTCGCAATAACAGAGAAGTAGTGAGATCGAGAACTGAAGGCCGAACTCTGCAAAATGACACTCGTACGAACAGAAATAACCCTCTGGGGGTGTGGTCACTCTCTCGTGAACCTGAAGGAGTAACAGTTCGACCTCATCAGGAAAGCCACACTTCGAACGAAGTTCTTGAAGCCTCTCCGCGGTCATCCAAGTCCTCCCGTCTTTAATACCGGTCTTATGTGGCGACATTGCGATCTTCTTAGGAAAACCCTCGATCGTACTCTCTGATTCGGAACCCACTGGTCCGGGACCATCCAAATCCATCTCGGAGTCCGCATCAGGATGATCCGACGGAATCTCATCTCGATATTCTGAAGAACCTTCCGAAGCAGAAGAAGTGGAAGCAACTGGGCTAATCCAGGCTTACCGGGCACGATCTGCAAGAAAAATTTCATCTTCATTAAAAGAGGAATGCGAAGAAGAAGCAGACATTTTTTGAAATTTTTTAAAATCAAAATAGAAAAGCAGAAGGAGCATAAGCAAACAAAATAGCTATAAAAGATTGTTGCAGAAATCGGCAAAGGAGACAGAGATTTTCTAAAAGAAGATGAAGAGGTAAAAGGTAAAGTAAATAAAAATCGGAAAGAAATATCAACAGTTTCCTAAGAAGACGCGTGTCAAGTTACAATCTCGCCGCTTGGCGAACCCTTCACATTTCCCGCTAAAAAGCAGAAACCATAATGGGTCGGAGTATTTAATAAATAAATAGAAAAAGGGTGCCACGTGACAAATCTGCTAAAAATCAAGCCGAACTGGCTATCGCAAAAGCAACGCTCTTGACGAATTAACAGTTATTGCGAGGTCAAACCCATCTATAATTTCATGAAGTCCGCCGACCTGATTTACAATCAGTTTCGGGGGGGGGGGGGGGGGGGGGGGGACTTACTGTTAGAGGGAAAATGAGCACATTTCCTAAAAGGCCTTCTCCGCAATAACCTAAGCCCATCAAGACGAGGAAGATCGCGCCGACCTAGCTCGGATTAAAAAAAAACTCTTAAAAGATAATTATGGAAGACCGGGAACATCGGATTTGCCAAAGGATAAATGAGAATTTCCATATTCTTCGGAGAATAAGAGATATTTCCATATCGTAGATACATAAATATTCACGAAGGACAAAAGGAAAAGGAGTTTGGAGCAACCGACCTCCTATCCCTATAAATACAGAGACTCCGAAGCCTAGAAGGATAACTCATACAATCTAGAGAGCAGCAGAGCTAAAACCCGAGACTCCAACGCTTTCTAGCTTACTTCGCAAACCTTCTTTTCACTTCGGCATAACCTTTCGGTTATACCCTTCTTTGTAGTTGCTACGCTTTTTTACTATTAATAAAAGATCTTATTTTCCAAAACCCACAACTGTTAATCAAACCCTAGTGATGATTTTCTGGTTCAACAGATTCACTACGCAAATATGGATTATTTAGGACACACACTTCTTCATGTGTGTTCTTGGACATACGATGACCGGTAGAGAAATGATATTCTTGAAGATTGAAATTATACTACTTTAACCAGTAAAGAACATTTTCTTCACAAGTACGAATGCAAATGCGGACGTGGTTTGAAGAAAATTCTATGTCTCCAATTTTTTGGTTGATATGCATAGATGAATTGCTTTGCCTTTGTGCTCAATTATCATAAATGAAAATGATGTTGCTCCGTTTGATTTTACCATATCTTTCTATTTAGTATAGATTTCGGTCTTTATTAGCCTTCGAATTTATATCATGCAAGTCATGATAATTTGCAAGTTACTAAGTAACTGAAAAAATACCAGCAACACTCTTTGTGTAAGGGACATTAATCCAAAAAATCCCAAAAATTTAAATGTTAGCCAGTACGAAGAATTATTATACCAGTAGGTTTGCAGAAAACTATGTTCCCACTGTGATGGGTTGATGGACTATTTATTACCGAAATTTGACTCCAGATCCACGCAAAAGGTTAATGGTTGTATTGACAAACAGTGATAAATAAAATAAACTAACCACAAATTATTAAACTTTTAGATAATAGGAAACACATAAACAAAGAATATAAACCTTCACTATTTGTATCATCTTGAATTTTGTTTAAAGTTTTGGAAGAACAACGTCTTGCGTTAATTAAAAGCTGATGAACAATTTCGCAGCATGACTGTACATTAACATTATGTCATAATAGCAAAGGATGGCAACCTACTAAAAAATAACAATGTTAAAGACAACAAACAAAATAAGGTGTTGTGATTTGTGAAAGGTTACTGTACCAAATGGGGCTGTGAAAGATTACTACTATACCAACGACCATACTAACACAAGTAAAAAGTACAGTTAGAGCCATAAGTGAAATCATAAGTAAAAAGTGTAGTTTTAAAGGTAGTGGTTGAGATCCTATCAATGGTTGGCACACATGTAAAAAGTGTAAAACGAAGTTGCGTGAATGAGGAATAATAGACTAAAAACAATAGAGCATGAATTAAGGGAAATTTGATTATGTAGCCAAAGCTCCAAATTGTTAACTGAGAAATGATTTATGTCTTATATATATCGTATAAAACATGAGTTTTCATGCGAAAATGTAATACTAAAAATATGAGTTTTACAAGAAGTTAATAATTATGTAAAACAAGTACTACAAATAATTGAAACATTGATGTTGTATGCAAATATATTTTAATAAACTTATGACATGTATAACTCTAAGTTAAGATTACAATACTACTGTTTTTTTAAAAACATTAAATAAATTAACATTGGTTCTAAAAATTCTCTTTATTTTTTGGTTTAATATTATATTAAGAAAAAAAAATCCATATGCTATATAAAATTAAAAGAAATATATGTATATTACTTTGTCTCCCTACAATAATAGATTTCAATCTACTCTTTAACTCAATATATATATATATATATATTTATATTTATTAAACATATCATCATTCTTTTTTCAATAAAATTATATTGAATATAGATACTATAGAATACAAATATATTCAAAAATTAATACTTAAATTTGTATCTTAATTATAAAATATATATATATATGTCAAAGTAATAAAATTAAAATTTTGTAAGCGCGGTAAATCCCTAGTTAATTACAAAAACATTCAACTATGTCTAGTGTTTTGGTTTTAGATTCGGGGACTGTTTTCAACTTTATCATAATCGTACTACTATTATTACTTATTAGTTAACTTACGCCTTAAAGTCCAACCTTCTGAGTTATGGCATCGGGAGACTTCTCGTCTGACTCGACACATGCAATGTTTGTCTGTAGATTAAACCCTCAAATTAACTGGACCAAGCATTACTTGACAAAAAGAAAAGTTCAACTGAATCGAAACAACAACAACAAAATAACTCAATTAAATTAAATCAGGTTTGACATTAAATCGAGTTAAAGAGTTTAAGAAACCCACTATCAGACCTAATCTGAGTCATAACTCGGTTTGTTCTGGGTTAATCCCGTTTCAACACCGTTCACTATAATTACTTATTTACCTAGTTGGCTATTATTCAATTGTTGATTTAAAGTCAATTCTAAAAGTTTTAAAATTTTCAAGATTTGAAGTTTTAAAATTATTTTTCAAAATTCATGTGCGTCGATTCTAAAATCTCTGCCGTTTGTTTTTGTTTTTGTTTTTGTTTCTAATGATTTACTCATGAAACTATATTCCAATTTATTTCAAATAAAATTATTTAGTTTTCAATAACACTGGATTTTAGTGTGGTATTTAAAATCTTAATTAAATAACATCAAATTTTAAAATCTTTTAAGTATAATTTACAAATAAAATATCCAATAACACTGGATTATAAGATATAATTTAAAATCATTAGCTGAATAACATCAAATAGTGAATCAAAATGAATTCAGTTAAAATCCATGATTGAATAGCACCTTTTTTTGTTCTAAATATATTTTGTAAAATATTTCAAGCGTTTATGCAATTTTAGTATTTTCTTTTGTTAATCTTTCATCTTTCTCTTTTCTAATCATTCTTATCTACACTTCTATCATCATATTTATGGTTTTATGGATAATTAGTGAGTAATGTCTTTAAAGTTCATAGCTTTATATATTTAAAACAATTTTGTATCAACTTTAAAAAAAGTTTCAGCAATAGATCATTGATAAACAAGTAATAGCACAAAAACTTACAATTAAATAAAGGTTAAAAATTTCTCTTTTTAATTTCCTATCTTACAACTTTTGTTTGGCAATTAGTTATAATTTAAATTTCTAATTTTTCTGAAAAACTAATTCAAAAAGGACATTGATATAAGTTACCATAAACTTGATTGAATATGAGTCTATTTTGACATAAATTACGGGATAAATATAAGAGTATGTGTTAGTCTGGATATGAGGAACTGTGTTTCCAGGTTTCGTCTTCTGGGGAGGAGGGGGGATAAGCGACATGTGGTTCCGAGGCAAAAGTCGGATGGATTCTGCAAACACAGGCGAACGAGTGAGCCGGATCTCTGGGTGGACCAAAATGGAGTTTCTCTTCCGAAGGTTTTTTGACGCTCAAATCAGTGCACGTCCTACTGGGAACGAGTACTCGGGGAGGTGGGTTTTGAGGTGGTTTATGGGTTGAATATCTCGTCTAATAATCGTGATATTCGTCTATTGTTTTGTGAATGGTGGTGTGCAAGGGATGAACCATGAGAAGAATATGGTAGGAACTCTCTCCGCACGGGTAGAAAGTATAAGACATAAGTGAGAAGAACGCTTAACTTGGTAGACGTCTTTTTTGGGGAACGGTGAGCGTTCCCCTTCGGTCTTGCTGTATCACGAGGCTTGAAGTGAGCTCCGACAAGGTAGAGGTCGGAAGTTTTTCCCTCCTCCTAATATTGATGTGTAGTGGTCATCTTTCCTCAGATCCAGAATTCGGTCTCGAGTCAGGAAATCAGCCTCTCTCCATCGTTGGCCCTCAACCTCTTTTTATACACCTTCTAATTCGTTTTGTCCCATCCATGCGCCCCGCCGCAGGACAAACGGTTTAGTACAGCACGCCTAAGTCCTTAAGCACACTATTTTCCCGGGAACAGCCCGCTAGAGAATAGGTTGCAGGTCTAGTGAGAGAAAGTCAGCACTTTAGTGGGATCCAATGTGCACGTGTCGTCTTGATATTGGTCGTGCTAAAATTAGACCCAACAGAGTCGTACAAAAATATAAGAAATCATAAACACATTAATAAGTCTTATGACTCAATACAAATTGTTGAAAAGTTATCGTTTTTAGTTGATGAGCTCCACTGTCTGTATAATAGTTTCTAACCAAAATGTTTTTCTTTTCAAAACTTTGTAATAAATATTAAAATTAATACACTAAAAATATCAATGTCTTTCCATAGCTTGACATATCAGATTTTTCATTTTTTCAAAAACTGACATCTAATAAAAATTAAAAACCAATCAGAATGTTTTAATTAATACATATCATATGCTAATTTTTTTTAAAACTCAAACCCATTAAAAACCCAAATACAAATTTTGGTAATTTTTTTTATTATCAAATCCATAAAAAATCCAAATAAATTAACACTTTTTTTAACACATCATATTAAAATTTGGTTTGATAACCTTTGTTTTTTATTTGCCAAACGCATTAAAAAGCTCAAACAAATCGACACTTTTTTAATTCACCTATCTTTTCCATTTCCGCAGTTCCGCATCTCCTCCCAGTCATCCGCAAAAACCTAAATCGCACTGCCACCGACATTAGAAACACTAGAATCACCTCTGTTTTTGACTCGGTCTTTGCTTGTCTCGTCATAGGCACAAACTGCGACCTCTTCGGCCTATAGTTAGCCTCCACCGCATTAACCACATAGTCCTTCTACATCATAACCATGATTCTATGTAATAGATCTTCAATAATATAAGATGAGATCATAATAAGATTTTCATTAACAATAATCATAATGTTTATCAAATGAAGTATACAAAAAGAAAAGAAAAATGTATTTAAAAAAACAGTTAAATTAAAACTGTAAAAAGAGGATGTTAAAGAAAGAGTTTCCACCTTTTATTCTTTTTGTAAAGCATGGATCTATTTATAGAATCCAAATTCTCAAGCATGTCATGATACAACATCCAGCCATCAGAATGAAATTATGAATCTGTACTATTAAATTATTGTCAAGAAGTTTAAGATTTAGCCTAAAGTTTGAGAGATCAAAAGAGTATGTAAATCGAGATATTTAGCTTCTTAGAAATAGAGATAACAAAATGGTTGAAACAGGGTAAAAACAATATATTTAAAAAATAAAAGGAGAACGAGAAGGAAAACATAAACATTTTTGTAAATTTAATATACATCGTAATTTTCATTCAATGTAGATGAATAATTTCACTTGCATTATTTGAAGTTTTTAGATCGTATGACAAACATGGTTTTCAAAGTATTTAGTGACATTGAAACAAACTAGAGTTTTCTGCTCTTAAAAACTAATCCACCTTAAATAATGCTATCTTGAAAACCATCTTCTGATTTTTTGGTGAAAATTTTTGGATCTTTAATTTACAACAAATTATAGAATCAAATATAAATGATTTTTGGTTCAGGACTGTGAGATAAATACTGATAAAATGAAAATGAAGATATGTGCAAATAAATTGGGAAATAATAATTGAAAGTTTCCCAACCTCAACCTCAGCAACAACTGTAGAAAAGATTAGGCTTTAGTTAATGTATACACTATTGATTATTATAGAGATTAAAGTACATATCGTTTTATATTTTCCTTGTATATCAATATAAAATATGATCTGGTTATTGCAGTAGTAGTATTAATTTAATGATCCCTACATTTTTTGTATGATGTTTTAAAAGTTTTTTTTGTTTTAAATTATATGATGTTTTCAGAGATTTATGCAAAAAATAAATGTCTTGAAAAAATATATTTTCTCTATTTTTTATAGAATATTATAAGATTTTTCAATCTTGGCTTTTAAGTATTTTTTTCATCAAACATATTTTACAATCTTGTATCATTATGTTACTATGTTGGACGACAAGAAATTGAAGGAGAAAATGTAGAAAAAAAACTCAATTTGCTTCAAACTGATGCAATAATTTAACGGTGTATTGTTGTGGCTCATCAAAGCTAGAGATTGGGTTCAAATGAGATTTGATAGATAACAATTTAGGGGTGAGCGTTCCGATAACCCGAACCCGATCAGGTCGGTTTTTTTGGATATCGGGTTTTCGGATATAGAGCTGAAGACTCCAATCGGGTATTTCTAATTTTTGGATCGGGTTCGGGTAGTTATAATTCGGGTTCGGGTTGGTTTTTACATTATATGTAAAAACCGATATTGATCCAAAACGTTTCGGTTACAAACGGGTCCGGTTCGGTTCTCGAGTGTTTCGGTTATATGTATCCGAATTGTAACCAAACTTGCTCAAAAATATTCGAAGTACACAAATAATATCTGAAATCCAAGAAAATGAATGGTCAAAATAAACACTAAAATCAGTATCAAAGTATGATTCAACCATTCATACAAATACATAAAAAACCATGAAAGAAAAAAAGTTCCAAATAAGAGTTTTAAAAATCGAAATAAAACTCAAAGTTCAAATAGAATGTGAAAAACTTATTAAAGTTTGCAAATGAAGAATTCCAAAGCATCTTCTTCATTTTCCTGTAACATCAAAATTATATTACATCAGAAGTAATAATAAGCAAACTATGAATGTAATATGACAAAAACTGATAAAATAATAGAAAAAAAAATAATTTGTTACCTTACACTCTATGCTCAATATCAGATGTTAATCATGAAATAAAAGCTTCAAAAACTATCTCAGATGTTAATCGTGAATGAATGTTAGTCCTTAATTCGGATAAGTTTAAAAAGAATGAATCTCTTCTCCAAACGAGATATAATGTAAAAACGGAGCATCATACATCAAATGCCACTTTGTTCTTTTCAGTCAATGGAGTAAGTATCATACATCAAACTTGAGTGTCACATATTCTCTTAACATTATCAAACTCAATGATCTGTATTTTACAAAAACCAACCCAGTTTTCAAACTCAATGATGAACACAATCTCTGCTGCGAATTTGGGACTCAATGACCAACACAATCTATTGACAGAAACGAAGAACGAAGAAGACAACACAACTCAATGACCAACACAATCTGTGCTGCTAATCAAACAACACAACTCAATGACCAACACAACTCAATGACCAACACAATCTCTTCTGCTAATCAAACTCGAACACAATCTTAGAGGCTACTAATCAAACTCATTGACGAAGCTAAACAAACTTAATGACAGAAACGATTTTTGGGCTACACATACATCACAACCAGTTATGAAAATCAGTAAATCACAATCGAAAGCATAGGAAGACGAAGAACGAAGAAGATGAAAGATTATTAAAAACAGGAAATCACAAAACAAAAAAAAAACAAAGAAGAAGATGGTGTACCTCAGATTGATTTCGCGATGTCTCAGAAGGAGGGAAAACAGAAGATTGGTGATTTAGGGATTTCAGCTTGAATTTGGAAATTAAGCAATTAGGATATTGGTTTGATCCGAGAATATCTCTAAGAGATTCAATGGGAAAGTCGGGTGTTCAATCGGATTTCCGTAGTCGAAGTGGAAATCGTGATTTCCATAGTCGAAGGCTTCGGGTGTTCAATCGGATTTTTGGGTATAACCGAACCGAACCCGGATCCGAACCACAACCAGCATAAGATCCAATCGATTATTAAAGCAATACCGGGTCAGTTCGGTTTGGATTTTTTTGGGTCAGTTCGGTTCGGATTTTTCGGGTTTGGTTATATATGCTCACCCCTAGATAACATCCTGAAATAAAAGGTGCATGATCAGTCGTAATTTAAAGTCATCTTAGTTTGTTTGAGCCAAGAGAGCATGTTAATATGTTAACGATGTTCTTGAATTTGATCTGATTAGCTAAAAAAAACTTATTATTTTGTACTTCTAGTTTAATGCCTTGCATATAATAAAACAGTAAAAAAAATTTGAGTTTTAGTATAATATTCATTGAATTGAACCAAAAATAACAGAATCATAATTGAGATAAATAATTATACGAGAACCATATCATATTCTCTCTCGGTCTATGCCTAATTATAATAGATATAAAAATTTTTTTTAAAAAACAAACAAAAATACAACATTTTTAAATAACACAATATTGAAAACAAATAAAAAATTTTAATAACAAAAATAAATAATACTAAATTACTTCGTATTTTCGTAATTATATCTCAACTTTTTAGTATTTGATGGTAAATTACAGTTTTTCTAATTACAAAATAAGGACATGTAATGTTTATTACACTACCAAAAAGTTAATATTGTTACAAAAAAGTTATAACTAATTATTTTGTCACAATATTATAATGATTTATATAAAAATTTGTGACAAAATTAATTTGTCATAAAAGATGTTATTAATTCGTCATAATATTATGACTAAATCAAAGATAACAAATTGTTGTTACTATTCGTATCGTAATCATTATAAAATATATAGTAATAAATATTGTTACAGATTTATAACTAAATTTAGT
The DNA here is from genome assembly GCA_911865555.2 of Thlaspi arvense. Classification (NCBI taxonomy): domain Eukaryota; kingdom Viridiplantae; phylum Streptophyta; class Magnoliopsida; order Brassicales; family Brassicaceae; genus Thlaspi; species Thlaspi arvense. The sequence continues at coordinate 26,626,228 of OU466859.2, read as the reverse complement.
AACTAAATTGTACAATTTTTGTGACTATCACTCACAATTATAAAAGTTTTATAACAGTGTCATTATAAGTAGACACTTTACTAGTCTATGCATTTGGTCATAAATTATGACGCAGTTGTTACTGTTGGGATCTATTTTACTGAGTCGAAAGAGAATTTGACACGTAGACCTAGACTGCACCGGACGCTGACACACGCCACGCTAGCTTGGCCAACCCACTTCCGCGTACTTTTCCAGGGCAGTTGGCCGACTTCCCCAAACACACCAGAATCATTATCATCACCTGTTCTCCGGACACGCCACATGGAAGGGACAGGACGAAGAGCCCGTGAGTATAAGTAAGAAGAGACCACCACAAGGAAGGGGAGAGAAATCGAGGGATGACGAGAAAAATCCCTCTGAAAGAAGAGGTATCTACTCATGCCTAAGATAGTCGATCAAACCAAGCAGCACGATCACGGGTGAACTTCATGTTCTTCCCGGGTGAATGTCGACAAGGTTAAGTCATTTCATACCTGGAACCCAACCTTCATACTCGCTTCGCTTTTCCTTCACTGTGTAGAAACCCTTTTGAAACACCCGAAAGCAAATAGAATTCTTGATCCTCGGACGAGACTTCTCACATAGACCCGTAGCAAACTCTCTTCCTGAGTACTTGTTCCCGATAGGATGTTCATTGACTTGGGTGTTAGAGAATCTTCGGGAGGGAAACCTCCTTTCGGTCCTCTCGGAGGCTTGTGTGACCTTTGTTTAGTGTTAACAGGATTGAGCGCTGCGTTCACCCCATCACCCCAGGACAAGAAGCTTCCATCCCGGGACGACGACTCGCCGCCTTTCCCCCCAGAGGACGAAACTCGGAGGCACAGCTCCAACCCCCCGACGAATCACGCACCCTCACGTGGCATCCCAAAATTTGCTCCCGAACAGTTGGCGCTAGAAGGAGGGGGGATCACCGGCAAACGTTCCACGAGGGAAGCAAAGCGCTCGAAGTTGGTTGCTCAAAAGTATGCGGGACGAGCAGGCTACGGTTCTGCTTAACCGTCTCGAGGCTTTGGGAAAATTACGCGTATTAGCCCCGAAACCAAGACTTCAGATCCGCAAGGCAGAGTAAAACGCGAAAGGAACGAGCAAAAGACGAAGACGTGCGAAATAAAGTAAAGTACATTTTTCAAAGAGAGGCAAACAGGCCAAAAGCGGCCACCGGTTCAGGTCTGAAGATGAAACTTACAAAGGGGACGAGCCCCCGAAGCAAAAAGATAATCTAAAAACCCGGTGGATGCGAAGGTCCCACCGGTAAAGAAGGACATGTGCCTACAGCGTCTCCAGCTGCCCTAGAAGCATCTGGCCCCCACGGCCTGCCGCATCGTCTTTCTTCCTTGTGCTCCCGTCTGAGCATGCATATCGTGGTTTGGCTCATCGAGAAAGTCTCAGCCGCCATCAGCGCCAAATCCACCTCGGCCCCCGGAGCGAACCCTCAGTACATCGTGAGAGTTTGGCAAAGCGTTTCTACTTCCGAGTTGCGGGCTTCCAGATCCCACAGGCTTTCTGTGAGTGCCAAAGACAGACGTTCCATCTCCGCGCTAAGATCCTCCCTCCAGGCAGAAGTCAGGGCTTCGACGAGTTGGTCCGCGTGACCAGGAATTCGGCCTGAAGCTCGCTGGCCCTGTCGGCGAGGCCTCATGGAGCTCGTATTCCAACTTCTCAAACAAACGCTGGCTCTGTCAGAAGGCGAAGAAACCGGTAAGACAAGGGTAAAGACAGGAAAAGCAAGGGAAGACATCCCGAGAAAGTAGCTTACCGCGTCCAGCTACTGGGTAAGCTTCGAGGCGGTCAGCCACTAACCGGTGAGATCGCGGGTTGAGCGAGCGGTCGGACAAGGAGGCAAGAACATCAGCTTCGACTCTAAAGAAACGCTCATCGCCTTTGGTGCCTTCGGCGAGCCCGGAGCAGCGGGGACCAGAGTAGTGGCTCGTACGGTTCTGGACCTCTCGACGGTCTCCAGGTACTCCGGAGCGTCAGAATCTCCAGAAGCCATGTCGCTGGTAGTTGAGGCCAACTCCGAGGAGTAGCGAGCGGGGAGGGAAGAAGTGGGACTCAGGGACCATGTCACGCTCACCACGAGAGACCCGGTGAGGCACAGTCGGCATGAAAGCCGAGATGAAACTTCCCCCTTGGGAGAGTCGACTCGAGGCCTCCGACGCGGTCTTTGGATAGGTGTCCTCCGAGCGGCCCGTAAAAACCTCGCTGGAGGTAGGCGACCATTTGGTGCGTAGAGGTCCCAGATCTCCTCGACCCGATTTTGAGAACCTGCCAAGACGAGATCCACATGTGAGAATCATGAAACCAGTGCAGGACCAGGAGCAGAAGAGTCAGAATCACTACCTGAGGTGTCTGGGGCCACACCGGACGGAAGGACAAGCAAGCTCACCCCGATACTCGCCGGAGAGAGCAGGAAGTCGAACGACCAGAACGTTCGGTTATCCCGAGCAGGCGGTGCAGATCAACCCGTTTAGAGGCCGCCAATGATGAGAGAATGGTCGGCAGACTAAACTCGAAAGAAAAAGACAGCAGTAGTAGTAGAATCGTACCCCTCGACATCTAGGTGAGCTGGACATTGACCTCCGGTGAAACTGTCCAGAAGATGTACCGCTCCTGCCAGTCGCGACTACTGGAGCGGTCACCGAGTATGGGGCCAGCCCTGGAATGAAGGGTGTAGCAGAGAGCGTCGGTGGTCAGGTTCCAGAGCTGGTAGGACAGCAGCACCGTGGAGCCGCAGACACGGACTCCAAACAGGTCCGAGAGCACCTGGTAGGCGCAAAGGAGTCCCCACGCGGAAGGGCAGACCTGGCTGGGGCAAATGCCGACGAACCGGCAGAAGTCGACCATCATTCGAGAAGACTGTCTCGAAAGCCATATAAGATGTAGTCGTCATGAATCGCTATGCAGTGTCGCAGAGGACAGTCGGCCCGATCCCATTCGCCTGGAAAGATGGGCCCGAGCCCAAAGGAATAGGGCAGGTTTATCAACATAACCCTCTCCAGCGAGTCCGGCGTGCAGGTAGAAGGAGAGCGGTCCACAGGAATGGACGCCGAAGGCAATCCGACGATATCCTGGACCTCGCCCCATCCCACAAGAAGTCAGTGGGGACAGGCTCTGAGGAGATCTCGGCAGTATCTTGGACCTCGCCATTCGCCAGATGACAAAATTGAAGCCGGCATCTCAATTAAACGAGAAGAGGGATATGTGGCAGAAAAGAAAGAAGTAGTTCGAGAAGAGAATGTTTTAGGGTTTGCTCCAAAAATGGAATAAATATGCAGAACTGCGGGTTCCCGATTTTATAGAAGAAAAAGAAATCGAAGAGGCACGCGAGAGGAATTGCGTCGGTCGAAGAAAGCCAAAAGTCAGTGGGGAACTAATAATTATCAGTCTCTCGAGCTGTGCGTGGGAAGTGACGCACATTTAATGCGGCGAGAGAAAAAGAGCCTTCTACAGCAGAAAAGGTGACCGATGGCTCTCTAGAAAGCGGCACACTCTACGAAAAGTGACGCTCTGCGACTCGAACCGCCAAGGACTCAACACGTGGACCGCACTCGTTGAACTCCAACAGATTTGTGTGGGAACAACCAAAAGGAGGCCGCCGACCTCACCAAAGGTCTTCTGAAGATCAATTGACGAAGAGTCGCGACGGTATGAATTTCGCGCCCCTACAGGATAACCGCAACCCCCCTCCGGGAGAAGTCGACTCTGGGGATGGGGTGAAAAACAGCCGTGCCTGTGGGTCGAACTTAAACATATGGGCAGCACGGGCCCCGCGATGGGTTTTACGGTACGCATGACTGTGGTCGAAACGCGAGCACCCCTAACCGGTCCCGGCCGCTAAAGTCTTTCTTGCTTGCTTGATTGCTTGATTTCTTGCCTACTTGATTGCTTGATTTCTTGCTTGCTTGATTGCTTGATTTTTTGCCTGTTTGATTGCTTGATTTCTTGCTTGCTTGATTGTTTGATTTCTTGCCTGTTTGATTGCTTGGTTTCTTGCTTGCTTGATTGCTTGATTTATTGCTTGCTTGATTGCTTGGTTTCTTGCTTGGTTAACTGGGCTCATAGTTTGTGCGATTGCACGGTGCTTCCCGGTGTAGTCGAACAATCTTGCTCGTCCGATCGCACGTCCCGCCCGTGCACCAACCGAGTAATTCTTCTCATTTACCGCATCTATAATCTCCTTTGAATCCCCTCTTATTGGCATGCTCCTCTGCGGACTTGATCGTCCTTAGGGACACCATTCCTACGGAAATTTAGGACAGGCCCCATTGGCTTGCCCCGTGCCAGCTCCCTCTGTAGACCGCGCATACCCCGAGCAGGATTCCCATGGGATCCTAGGGCTCATGCCTCTCAGATCTCCGGATCTTCCCTGCCTGTCCCCACCAAATGGCTGAGCGATAAATCAGTGTGCTCCTCACTAGGACATGCTTGCCGCTTAAGCATAATAGGAATTGAGGTCGGCGACTCGCAGGCTTTCTCTTCACTAGGATATGTTACTCATCTGATATTTACATCAGTGTGCTCCTCACTAGGATATGTTGCTCATCTGATATTTCCATCCAAATGATCCATTTAAATGTTTCATCCAAATGTTCCATCTACATGTTGTTTGTAATATTTTTGGTTGTTCATCGTAATAATGAACCTAAATGTAACTTTGTTTGTTTACCTAGGTTGTTCTACATTTACATCTTTATCTAAATGATTTAACAATGAAATACTAAATACACATATTTAATTAAATTATATTTTTAGTTATTTTTCAAAGTATTTTTTGGTTTGGATGAAAATCATATTGTATCCTGGTTAAAATATAAAAGTTAGTTGATAAAAACAAAATGCAATTTTGCAATTTTTGCGAGAAAATCTGACAGTTTTTAGGAAAAATCAAGATTTTATGACTTTGACGGAAAAATAAAATTTCTCGGTTTTGACAAAAAATGTGATTTTCCGGTTTTGGCGAGAAAATACAATTTCTAAGTTTTGATGAGAAAATGATTTTTTTTTGTATTGATGGGAAAATGAAATTTCTTGGGAAAATGAAATTTCTGGGGTTTGACGAAAAATGCTATTTCTCAGTTTTGACGGAAAAAACAAAATTTTTCAGTTTTGACGGGAAAATACGATTTCCTGATTTTGGTGGAAAATTGAATTTTTTGGGTTTGATGGAAAAATGAAGTTTCTCGGTTATATGATGGAAAAACTTAATTTATCGGTTTTGACGAAAAATTTTGATTTTTTTTTTGTTTTGGCAGGAAAATACGATTTCTGGATTTTCATGCAATTTTTTGGTTTCTGACGGATAATACGATTTTTTGTTTTTCGCGGGAAAATGCAATTTCATGGTTTTAGCGAAAAATGTAATTTGATGGTTTTGTGTAAGAAAACACGATCTTTTTTTGTTGATTTGGCAAGAAAACCAAATTTTTTGGTTTGATAAGAACATAAAATTTCTTGGTTCTGGCGGAAAAATGCGATTTTTCTATTTTTGATGGGAAAATGTAATTTCTCGGTTTTGGCAGAAAATTACAATTTTTGGTTTTGAAGAGGCGGAAGGGGGGGACACAATTTCACCGTTTTTGCCGAAAAATGTATCCTGATGGTTTTGCTAGAAAAAGCGTGATTTTTTTTGGTTTTGGTAGGAAAATACGATTTCTTAGTTTTGGCTAAAAACGCGATTTCTCCATTTTACCGGGAAAACGTGATTTTACCAGTATGGAAAAATACAATTAATATGAATGCACACATTCTAAAAAGGCTCTTCTACATTTATTTGAGTCCATCAGAAGTAGGAATGTCATTATCTGAAACCGACTTGCGAGAAGAGAAGGAAAAGATTTGGGGTAAAGAAAACTTTATAAATCTAAGTAAAAGGGGAAATTTCCAATTGAGAAAAAGAAAGAAACTTGATAGAACCAACCTCCTATCAATATAAATAGAGAAGGAATCATAGCTGGAAATCCAATCAGAAAGTCCTAAGAGAGAGCAGCAACAGAAGGTCTAATTCACTAAAAGACTTCTGCTCGAATCTTAGGAGCTTTACTTTCATCTCGACTGAACGTTCTTGTTCAGATCTCTTGTTGTAATTTCTAAACTCAAGCTAATAAAGATCTTATTTTCTAAATCTCTAAACCGTTAATTACTTATTTGATTGAGTGGATTTCTACTTCTTCACCATCCATCTCGCATATTCATTCTTTAGTATAGCGCATATGCATTTTAGTTACGGTTCCATCACTCTGTAAAAAATAGAGTTTTAGGATGTTTTGTATAACATTTGCATTGTCCTTGGTGTTTTTAGGTGATCTTCAGGAGTTTTTAAAGTTTGAATATGGGAGAAGATGTAGAGGGAGGGGTGAACGAGGCTAAGGAGCAAGGACTTCGACTGAAGACAATCGAGGCTGCAAAAGGAGCATTAAGAAAGAGAGAGAAAAAAGAAGCCACAAGATGTGTTGATAGTGGGCTGCTAGATAGCTCAAGATGGTCACCACCAAACATTATCATTTCCAAGAGATGCAGGTAACCGTTACCAGTCATATCTACTCATGCCAAGGATAAAATATTCAATGGATACCTCATTGGCCCGCAGAGAACTCGAAGATCATGCCTAGGGCCGGCCCTGAAATTATGGGGGCTTGACACAAAATAAAAAATGGGGTTAAATTTTTTTTATCGTAAAATTTTAATAAAATAGTTTTAAATATAAAAAATGGTAATCTTTTAGTAAAATATAATTTTTTTTAAACAAACAACAATTTTTTTTTGATGTAAAAATTAACCTTTAATATGATTTTAACTACAAATTAAAAATTAATCTTAATGATCACTAAAAATATTGATTAATTATGTTAAAAACCAAAAAAAAACAGTATCCTTCAAAATAAAATGGAAATTTATTTTCAAAGAGATAAGCTAACAAAAAAATCAATATCATAAAAACTCAAACTTATAATATAGATTAGAAAACTTCTAACTTCTAAATTAATTGACAAAAAACAAAAAACACATTTATTTCGTTTTATAGATGAAAAAAGCTTAAGTAACATATAGAAAAGAAAATTATATTAAAAAACCAATATACAATATCTCTTGAAATTTAATGGAAAAATATTAAACTAACAAAAAAACTAATATCGTAAAAGTTAAAACTTATTGTATATATTAGAAAATTTATAACTTATAATGCATTGCACATATACAAATATATAATAATAACGTCATATACTGTGTAGATGCTATTAGGAAACTGATCATCATCAACGACCGAGAACTTTCTTTGTCCAGTTAAACTAATAATATCACCAATGGTGGAAGTCATAATAAAATAAATGTTCACTTGCAATTAAAAAGATAAGCATGTTTTCTCAACAACTCATTTATATATTATAATCTGGAATACAATCTATGTTTACTTAGCACCGTTTTACATTTTCTAAACAATGTGTCAATTGTTCGTATTGCTCTTTCGCCAATTTTTAAAGAAAAATAATAAAAAGTGTTGTCACACCTGTCGTGTTCCTGGCCACAGTTATGAACCCAAAAACATTTCAAAGTTTGTAATCTCAAACATATAATTACTATTGTTTTACTATTCTTTATGAAAATATGATGAATCCTGAAATAAATTATATAATAAGATTTATTTAACTTTTAATTGCATCTTGTAGAAGTATTATTTTTGTACTCCACTTCTTCCACCCGTTTTTTTCTGACAAAGATATTGAAGCAACTACTGACTATACGGACTATTTGACATGGTAAGTACACTCACATGCATTACTTCACCATACTTTTATTTCCTATTGTGTTTTTAGATATAAAACCAAACTGTTTTAAAGCTATTATGATATGATGAAAAATTAAACATATTTTTATTAAAAACATTTTTTAGCTTTCAACATGTTATAAATTTATGTTTCAAAATAAAATAGGAATCATTATCAAAAGAGGTCAATTAACAAAAAAAAAAGTCGTATAAAAGAAAACTAACTTGGACTAAATTTTTTAAAAAACTTTACTAAAATAAACAAATGATGTTATAAGCTTTTGAGAAAAATCCATCTGAGATTTAAATTCAACAGTTAGAGCATATCTAATCAGCATTATAAATAAAATTAAAATTAATATAAAAAACAAATTTAACGAAAAAAAATATTTGTATAAAAAAAATTAATGTGATGTATATGATACCTATATAGAAAATCAACAACAAAAGAGCTTAATAAAAAGAATATAAGTCCTAAGTATATAAAATATACACAAAAGTATATAAATTACAATAAATAAAAAATACTATCAAAAGACAAAACAAAATTAAAACAAAATTAATTTGAAATTAGTTTCAAAAAATTCTTTCCTGATTTTTAAAGTATTAGTATCAACAATGAATAACTATTTACAGTTGCAATAGGTTTACATGAGTTTCTAAACCAAACATATTTTTAAATATACAATGATTAATACACTTGATGTTTCTGACTTAAAAACTAACAAAGAAAAACATTATACAAATAATTTTACACTCGATATTTAACAAATAGTAAAATCTAATTTCTATACATAGCTACTACTTATATTTGAACCAACATCAAAAACACATTTTAAAATTCTATTTAAATAATAAATTATGACATAGTTATGAATCAAACTTAAATTAGTATATGTAGATAAAATATTCAAATCAAAGCATGCATATTGCACACAAAAGATAAAAACAGTGAAAAATAATATAAATACTCCACACCACCGATCCTACAAGTTAGAAAACCAAAGTTATCAAATATTAGACTGTAAAAAAATAGATATCAATAAAAACTGAATAAAAATATAAGCTATAACTCTTGGAAGGCATGGTGGAGAAGGAAGAAATAGTTTTGCATGATCATTGCAGCTTCCTAACAAAATTAAATGTGAATCAACATGAATCATGGAATATATATGCAATGGTACGCAACATCAATAAGACTTTCAATAAAAAAACTAAATATTTGAACACATAAACCTTCAAGAAAAAATAACTACAGAAATTCTAAGGAAAACAGAAAAAAATACCAAAATCTTAGCAAACAAATCTTTTTGTAAATCAAATATATTTGTATGTGAAACTTAGATAATTCGATAAGTGTCATTATTATTATTTTACCTAATAATTTTTAAATTTTTAAAAATAAAAATAGGAGAAAATTTCACATTATTTATTAAATTCTCTAATATAAATGAAATTTTCTATAAATATATAATAGTTTTAATAATTTAAAAAACAATAGCTAAAAACAAAATTAAACCAAACTATTAATATAGACTCTCGCGTAGCGCGAGTTATATACATTGTCTATTCTATAATATAAAAAGATGACCAATTCTCTCCAGTTGAGTGCCACATCAGCACTAGAGAAAGTGACATTTGTCATTTTAAATTTTGCAATTAATAAATTATTATTATGATGTAATTAAAGTTAGACCAATTAATTGTTTACTTTTTAATTGTGTGCTAATTAAAAATATATTTGTTTTGGTTTTTATATGTTTGATAAATGTATATTTCAATTTATTGTTAATGTAATGAAAACCTCACAAAAACAATCAGAATTAAAATAAAATAAATTGTGATTTGCAGCATGATATGTGACCGAAAAAGTAGTGACTAGAAATGTTTAATTAGTCTGCGCCAAGAACAAATACGACCTGCTAAAAAGGGTCGTCTCTACTTATATTGTGCTTTTAAGAGTTTCTCTAACTACTTTTTTTGTTATATAGTACTTTTCTAATTTACAGTATATATGTTTAATTTATTCTATATATACAAAACATAACATATTTCACATTTCATGATCAATAAACTGTTTATCACATATATAGTCAATATCTACATAATACGTACATATATATTGCAGGTTTATTCAAATACACAACATCTTTAAGTAAAATTTAAATATACGATAAAATAGATTATAATTAAACTTTTTAACAAACTATATTATAAAATAAAATCTGCGCATCGCGCGTGTACTCATCTAGTACTAATAAAAGTTGATGCTAAATGCCTCTAAGAGTGTCCACATAGGATTAATAGATTCAATTATGTTGGTACACATCATCATTATCTATAGTTTTATATATTAAAATTAATTAATTTCTTTTTTATTATAATAAGGAAATTTTTTAAATTTTAATTAATTTCATTTTTGTTATTATTAGGAAAGTTTCAAAATTTTTAAGTTAGTTACTAATAAGAAATAGTTTATTAAGTAGATCTTATTTTTCTATTAACAGAAAAAGTAAAGTAACACACATATATATATATATATATATATCTTTAACAAAAAAATTAACTTATAAATAGATTATTAAAAAAAATCATATATATTGAAAAAATAATTAAAAACTGTATTTAAGACCATAATTAAATTATTTCAAAATTTTAATCATGACAAACAATTAAAATCTGAACTGCAAATCTAAAATATATTAGTTGTGGTCCATGTTAATGTCTTAGGGCTATGAGAACGTTCACATATGACGTAGAAACTCAAGCTGATTGGTCCACATCAGCATTTTTATTAAACATAAAAATGTTAAATATGATTAATAATTTAAATAAATTAAAACATGCAAAATATAAAATTATCATTTTAGAATAAAAAATTAAAACTAAAAAGTTTAACTAAAAAAAACAGATAAAATAAAATTATGTCAAAAATCCAAATCTTTGTCAAAATAAATTGAAACTTATTGTCACAAAAGTTAAACTAACAAAAACAAATATGTAAATCAATAACTAACAAGTTTAATTAAAAAAATAAAAAATTAACATATATATTTTATATGAGTAATTAATTTAGAAAAATATGAAGACTAAACTTTTTATAAAAACATATAAAGTTTTCATTTAAAACTATCAATACTATCAAAATATTATCTAAAACTTGATATTTAGCCTAATTATTTAGAAAATCAACACAAAAATCTGAACTAACCAAAAAAGTTTAACTAACAGAAAACCAAAAGTAAATTATTTTTTGCAACATGTCAATACAATTAACATAAAAATGCTTATCGAAATATTTAAATTAACTAAAAAAAAGAATATTAACTTGATATCTATGCTATTTTTTATTTAACAAGATCAACAAAAACAAAATAAGTAAAAAAAAAAACTTAAGTAATACAAAAAAACTTTACTAACAGAAAGAAGATAAATATTTAAGCTAATTATTTAAAAAATCAATATTAAGAAATTAATTATCAAAGAAAAATAAAACAAAAATTAAGTTTTGAAAAATGTTAAATTTTTTAAAATCACCTAAAAAGAAATTGACTTGATATCTGACTAACTACTTAAGAAATCAATATTAAAATATTCAACTAACAAAAAAAACAAAAAAATATTTTCAAAATATCAATATATTCAAAACAATTATATGTTAAAATAAAATAAAAATCAATATCAAGAGAGATCAATTAACAAAGGAAAAAAGTTGTACAAAGAAAACATACCTTGATATTTAGGCTAATATTTTTGAAAATCAACATAAAAAATTAACTAAACAAGCAAATGATGGTATAAGCTTTTGAAAGAAGTCCACGTAAAATTTAGAATACACAGTTATAACATATCAAAATAGCATTATAATTAAAATAAAAATTAATGTAAAAACCAAAATTGAACAAAGAAAAAATATTTATGTAAAAGTGATTAAATTGATATTTGCTACTTATTTGGAAAATCAATAACAAAAGAGATTAATTAAAATAAAATATAAAATTACCATCGAAAGATATGTAAAATAACAAAAAACAAAATCTAAGAAGAAAATTAGTTTGAAATTTAGTTCTAGAAAATTCATGGTTTCAAAAATATTGGTATTGACTATGAATGACCATATAAAGTTACAGTATGTTATACAAGTTTCCAAAATCAAATATATTATTTAAATTTATAATGACTAATACATTGGCTGCATCTGGTTTAAAAACTAACAAAAAAAAACACAAGTAATTTTACATTTGAAATATAACAACTAATTTAAACATAGTTATTACTTATAACTTAGCCAACATGAACAACACATGAGTAACATCTTCTTAAATTTCCTTTAGATAATAAAGCATGACGAAGTTATGAATCAACTTCAAATTAGAATATATCTTGATAGACTATTCAAATCAAAACATGAATAAACCATACAAAAGATAAAACAGTAATAATGTGAAGACTCCACACCATCTTACATGTTTTAAAAGAAAAACTATCAAATAGTTGACTGCAAAAAAACAGATCTTATAAACTAAATAGAAATATAACCTAAAATTCATAGAAGATCTGGTTGAGAAGCAAGAAACAGCTTTACATGATTATTGTAGCATCTTAACAAAAGGTAAATTTGAATCAAAATGAATCATATATTGTATATTCATAGGTACACAACATCAGCGAGATATTTAATCAAAAAACTAAATATTTAAACATATAAACCTTAAAAAAGAAGAACTATAAAAATTTTAAGGATACAAAACAAAACACCAAAAAATTAGTAAGGAAATTATTCTCTAAATCAAATGTATGCATGTCGAAGTTGGATAATTCGTAAGATATTATTACTATGATTTAACCTAATAAGATTTATAATTTTATAATAAAAAATAGTTAAAACTACATATTATGTTTTAATTTTTTTATATAATTTTATAAATATGTTATAGTTTTGATAATTTAAAAGATATTAACCAAAAAGAACTAAACCAAATTATTAATACAAACTTGCGTGTAGCGCAAATCAAAAGCATAATACCACTACAACCAGGGCTTTTCTACTTTTGTTCTAGTCAAAACTGGATTTTCCCGGGTTGATACACATCACTCTATCTCTAGGTATAAATACTTTTTAAAGTCGAATTGTGATCAGTCATATCGTAGCAAATATTTTGTTTAGCTCATTTAGACAAGCGACATCATTTGGACATTGGGAGGCGTTGACTAAATTATAATTTCTAATCCTTGTTTATCTTATGTTTATGCATTAAACATATGTGGATAATTTGTCAGGTTAGTAGGTTAGAGTGTTTTGAAGATTGAAAGATGATGTTTAACGCTAGATCTTTTGTTTTCCTTTAATTAAGTTGATATTTATGTTAGAATATAATTAGCTAGACAAAGTCTAGATGCTAAGGACGTTCTGGACGAAAGCACAGTCACCAAAGCTTTGGTTGATAGCGGTAACACCGTCAACGTTATCTTCAAAGATACGTTGGCAGGAATGAGCATCGATGAAAGCGAAATAACAAAAACGGCGAAACCGCTATATTCATGGGCGATACTTCCTATAGTATCGGCTCGATACATCTACTCACCTACATCGGCGGCATAACAAAAAGTAAAATTTGCAGTCATCGATTGTTCAACTATTTACAATGTCAAACTTGGGACCCATGAATCCACAGCATGAAGGCCGTCATCTCAACTTACCATCAATGCATCAAGTTTCCGACAGCTACCGGCATGTTCACCTTGCAAGGCGACCAATCGACAACAAGAATGTGCCTCCTTAGTAAGAGGAAGATCAGGATAGCAACCGCATATATGGTAAACGAGGACTTAGACCCACACCTTCCTTATCACAAAAGACCAAAACCTGAGTGGGTTATACAAGTAAGCATCGACGAGCAGCATCTCGAAAGAACCGTCAGCATCGGCGGCAACCTCGCGGACAATATTAAAACATAGCTCGTCAAACTTTTGCAAAGAAACATACATTTATTCGATTGGTCTATGGAGGATATGAAGGGAATCGACACCAGAATCACGTCGCACAAGCTAAACGTAGACCCTACATTCAAACTAATTAAGCAAAAACGAAGGAAGCTCGGCCCTGAGAAAGCCCAAGTAGTAACAGACGAAGTGGAAAAACTGCTCGGCGCTGGGTCAAGCACTGAAGTTCAGTACCCCGATTGGTTAGCTAACCCCGCCATCGTCAAGAAGAAAAGCGGCAAGTAGAGGGTCTGCGTCGACTTTACCGATCTCAATAAAGCTTGCCTGAAGGATTGCTTTCCACTCCCCCATATCGACCGATTGATCGAATCAACAGTTGGGAATTAGCTACTATCCTTCATGGATGCCTTCTCCGGATACAATCAAATCTTTATGCATCCCGATGACAAAGAGAAGACGGTGTTCATCACCGTTCGCAGAACGTATTGCTACAAAGTCATGCCTTCCGGACTAAAAAACGTAGGAGCCACCTACCAGTGGTTAGTCAACAAAATGTTTGCAAGTCAGCTCGGCTGCACCATGCAGGTCTACATCGACGATATGCTTGTGAAATCCGCAGTCGCTAAAGACCACGTTGGCCACCTCAAGGATTGCTTTAAAACCCTTGAGAAATACGGAATGAAATTAAATCCAGCTAAGTGCACATTCAGAGTAACTTCAGGAGAATTCCTAGGTTACGTCGTCACCCAAAGAGGAATAGAAGCAAACCTAAAACAAATCTCGGTAATACTAGATCTTCCATCACCCAAAATACATGCGAAGTGTAATGGTTAACCGGGAGAATCGCCGCTCTGAACAGATTCATCTCGCGTTCCACAGATAAATGTCTCTCCTTTTATCAACTACTTCGGAGTAATAAGCGCTTTGACTGAGATGATAAATGTGAAGAGGCTTTCACACAACTGAAGAAGTATCTGACCACCCCGCCGATATTAGCAAAACCAGAGGACGGCGAAACACTATATCTCTACATCGCAGTCTCAACAGAGGCAGTAAGCGGCATCCTTGTCAGAGAGGATCGCGGCGAGCAAGAACCTATCTTCTATAAAAGCAAAACTCTTGATGGAGCCGAAACTCGTTTCCTGGCCCTAGAAAAACTTGCTTATGCAGTGATTATCTCAGCAAAGAAATTACGACCCTACTTTCAGTCTCACACTATTGTCGTCTTCACTAGTCAACCGCTTCGAAGCATTCTGCACTGCCCTAGTCAGTCCGGCCGAATGGCTAAATGGGCGGTAGAATTGTCCGAGTATGACATTGAGTATCGAGCTCGCACTAGCGCTAAATCCCAAGTCTTAGCAGACTTTATGATCGAAATACCGCCGGATCTACTAAATGACGCAGTACCCACAGAAAATCGTTGGAACCTGTATATCGACGGCGTGTCCTCAAAGCAAGGATCAAGAGTCGACATCTGTTTAAAATCGCCAACGAGAGAAGTCCTTGAACAATCATTCAAGCTCGGCTTCCCTGCCTCTAACAACGAAGCCGAGTACAAAGATTTGCTCGCAGGAATTTGCCTCGCTAGAGAAGTAGGAGCAAAAAACATTCACGCTTTTTGCGACTCTCAACTCGTCGCCAGCCAATTTAAAAGAGATTACGATGCTAAAAACAAACGGATGGATGCTTACCTAAGACAAGTCCAAGAAATAACAACTCAATTTGACTCTTTTGAACTGACAAAGATACCGCAAACTGAAAATAAAGCCGCCGACGCGCTAGCAGCACTAGTATCAAGCACGGATCCAACACTTCGTCGAACAATTACAGTAGAAATCATCGAGCAACCCAGTATCCAGCTATCCAAAGGATCTTGCAACATGGTTCTGCACCAGGAAGACGAAGCCGACCACCCGATGGAGGTGGATGCCGAACAACCAAAGCAGCCTTGGCAGGATGAGATTAAAGCCTACTTATCCGAGGGTATGGTCCCGCAAGATAGATGGGCAGCCAGGTGTCTCAGAAGAAAAGCAGCACAATATTTAATCCAGGACGGCGACCCTTGGACAGCAAACAAAGTAATACTGCGGTGTTGTGACGAAGCACAACCAAAAAGGGTAATGGTCGAAACTCACGAAGGAGCAAGCGGCAACCATTACGGAGGAAGAGCATTAGCTTTAAAAATAAAAAGACACAGGCTGTTCTGGCCTAGAATGGTTTAAGATTGCGAACAATACGTGCTATGATGCAAACCGTGTCAAAAACATGCACCCATTATCAACGCACCCACCAAGCTCCTTCAAACCGCCGTCCCACCATACCCCTTCATGAGGTGGTCAATGGATGCAATTGGCCCGATGCCTAAGTCAAATTGCAATCAACACATCTTGGTCAAGACTGACTACTTTACAAAGTGGGTCGAAGCTAAGGCATACCCCAATATAAAGACAACTGACGTCTATCTTTTCATATGGGAAAACATCATATGCCGGCACGGCCTGCCATACGAGATAGTCACAGATAACAGCCCCCCGTTTATCGCGTCAACTTTCCAAAATTTTTGTGAAGGCTGGGGAATACAAATAAGCTACTCGACACCTTGCTATCCACAAGAGAACAGTCAAGCTGAAGCCTCTAATAAAACTATTCTCGACGGTCTTAAGGAACGTCTAGATGGCCTAGAGGGAAGATGGGCAGATGAAGTAAAAGGGATCCTTTCGTCTCACCGAACGATTCCACGAAATGCAATAGGAGAAACCCCGTTCTCGCTGTCTCACGGCTGTGATGCCTTAGCACCTGTCGAACTACATGTACCAAGTCCTCGAGGAACCTTAATGGTTCAAAATCCGCAGCTAAACAACAAGAAGCTAATCAATACTCTGGACGGCTTAGAAGAGCTTCGCGATAAATCTTTATTACGCATTCAGAATTATCAGCAGCAAATCTCTAGATATTACAACAAGAAAGTCCAAAGCCGACTGTTCTCACTTCATGACCTCGTCTTACAAAAAGCTATAAACCCAACAAAGCTCGAAGAGAATTGGGAGGGACCATATCACATCATGAAGATCGTCAAACCCGGCATTTATAGACTCAAAACAATGGACGGGGAACCAGTGGAGCGAGCTCGAAATTCGATGAATCTAAGGAAGTATTACCCTTAGAAAATAAAGTTTGGCATGTGAGCGTACATTTATAAAGAACAACGAACGGCTTGATCCCGACTTGGGTACGTAGGCAACCTCCGGGTGCAGCTATAAATCTAATAAATTCTTATTTTTCTGAAAAATCAGCTCGGCTTATAGAGCAATCATCCTTATACGAATGCATTTAACTAAGTCGATGTTCTGGCCAAACATCCGACTTAAAAGCGAAAAGCAAAAATTAACTGTGGCTGATCACCACTCCTTTTGAAATTTTGGGTTCAATTTAATTACTTCCCAGTTGGATAAGACAAAAGCCGAGGACAATACTCACACGACCCTTGATCATACCTTTCGGGCCGAAGTGAATCCCGAAAGCTTGGTATTCGATCTTGATTGTCGTTTGGTATAAGATGAGCGAATGAATCTCGCCTCCAGCACCAGCCTAAAGAATGCCCCCGCACCGCAAAACAAAAGAATTTTTTGGCTTCGCAAGTCCCTCAAAGATAAGGCGTACCTCGTCAACGAGTGTTAGAAAGTACTAAAATGTTACTTTGAAATATTTCATCTGACTCGCTTAAAAGCAGAACGCGTTTTTTTTATCTAGCATACATTTTTTGTAATACAAATCAAGAGGAAATCATTACAAAAAGAAGATTTTTTTAAAAAAAATTCAGCGTCGCTTCGGCATCTGAATCCCAGCCGCTTCCAGCTCCGAAATCGAAGGTCGCATATGGGCCTCCGTCGGAGCAGCAAAGTTATCCTTGGTAATAGGAGCATCCTTGAATCTATTACACTCCACTTTCAGACGATCAGCGCTGGAAGAATAATGTAGGAGCTCCTTGACACGGACTTCATGCCCTAAAGATCGCAACCGTTTGTAGCAATCCATTCTTGTTTCAGCATGAACAATCTTGAGATCGAGTTCGTGAATGTCGTGCTCTTGTGACATGAACGCCTTTATCCCCTCGATACAAGGGTCATACTATTTGCGAGAGCGTCGGTACATCAAGTCGACAACATGATCAATAAACTTGCGTTGCTGATTCTTTTCTCTTCTCGCACCGATTCTTGGTCATACGACTCAGCTCTTTTCTCTTCTCGCACCGATTCTTGGTCATACGACTCGATCAAGGATGTGCATAGACCTAAGCCTTGCACAAAACGCTGAGCCATACCCGAAAAACTTTCGAACCGCTTTAATTTCTTGACTGACATCCCCTGGTTCGGCTTCGCCCTGCACTGCCAGATCAAATTCAATGAAAAGTATTGATCGAGCATCGCCGGGAAATCTCCATTTCAGCGGAGAGATAATTGATGGGGATTAAAACCTGGGTGAGCCCTCTGATCCTATGAATCATTCGACGATTTACTTGTAGGGTTTGGTGAGTTAGCCTCTCGTTCCTCCGCCGTCGCAAAATCGGAGTCTTGCTCCTCAATTGGCGAAGCAGCCTTCGGTTCCTCCGTCGAAACCTCTGAAGGAGAAGGCCGCGTAGCAAGAATGGGGTTATCTGTTGAAGCATCCTCAGCAACGGTTGGATCTCGAGGTGGAGTCGCAATCCGAGGCTTCTTGTTCGGAAAAAAAATCAGGAATGTCAATTTCAAGCGAAGGAATCGTGCTTCTCTTCCTTAAACCCATCCTTGCAAAAAAAAAGATGATCCAACGAGATCTGGAATAAGAAACTAAAAGGTTTCCAATGGAAGAAATAGCGATCTGAAGCAGAAAATACCCCTGAAGCAAGAAGATGAAAAAATAAATTCTCAATAAAAAGAATCAGAAGAAATATCAACAGTTTCCTTAAGTGATGCATGTCGAGATTCGCATATACTCGCCGTCTAATGAACCTTTCGCCTTTCCCGCTTGAAATAAAACCCTAATGGGCCGCGTGTTTAATTTCTTTAAAAAAGAAGGAGCGCCACATGTCAAATTCACTTAAAAAACAGGCCGAGCTGACCATCGCGAAGAAACGCTCTTGAAAAGCTAATGCTTATTGCAAGATCAAACACATTTACTTCATGATGTCCGCCGATCTGATTTACAAACAGTCTTGCCGAACTGGGGAGGGGACTTATTGTTAGAGAGGAAATGAGCACATTTCCTAAAAAGGCTTTCTCTAGCAATAACCTAAGCCCATCAAGAACAAGAAGAGAACGCTGACGTAGCTTTAAAAAGGAAACTCTCGAAGATAATCTTAAAACTCCGGAAAGCATCGGATCAGCTCGAAGGATAAAGGAAAATTTCCATATTCTCCGAAGAATATGGGATATTTCTATATCGTGAATATTGAAATATTCACCTAAGGAGAAAAGGGAAAGGAGCTCGCAACGACCGACCTCCTATTTCTATAAATAAGAAGACCCCAGAGCACAAGAAAAACAGCTCATACAACCTAGAGAGCAGCATAGCTAAAAACCAAAAACTCTAATGCTTTATAGTTTACCTCAAAAACGCTTTCTTTTCACTTCGACATGACCTCTCGTTTATACCAATCTTTGTAATCGCTTCGTCTTTAAGGTTATTAATAAAGATCTTGTTCTGCGAAACCCACAACTGTTAATCAAATTCCTAGTGGTGATTTTCTGGTTCAACATAATCCACTTCACAATTTTATTATAAAACATGACCCTTTCTAAAATGACCCATTATAAAGATCAACTAGTTTGCTTTTAATTTGTTGTTAGTCTGCCAGTAATTTACAATTAGTCTACCATTAATCCGTCAGTAGTTTATATTTAATTATTTGATCAATCAGTCTGCCAGTAGTCTGTATTTAGTCTGCCGTTAGTCTACCATTATTCTGCCATTAGTTTACAATTAGTCTATAAATAACAGTAGTTAGAAGGATAGCACTGATATTTATAAAAATCATAAAATAAATTATTTTCTCAATTTTCCCTTAATGAAATACATATTTCACATTATTTTATCATTTTAGATCATTTTAAAACATTTCTCGCTCTAACTAATTGGTTTGTTCTTCACACACTAGTTCTTATATTATTAATCTCTGAAATCATTCTCGTCAGTTCTTATATTATTAATCTCTGAAATCATTCTCGTCATTTATAGCTAAATTCAGTTTATTATTATTGCTTTATTTTATCTCGCTTTTTTATAGTCCGTTTAGGAATTAATCAGAACCAATCCTTTATAATTTGTTGTCTTAGTTTAAACTAGAATTCTTGAATCCTAGTATGCTATTCTAGGTTCTTAAGATTCGATCCCATTTATATGCTAAAGTGACGTATAATTGTGCACTTGCAGTTATACTGTTAGATTAAAACTAGGATAGAAAATCTAGCTATAACATCTTCGGAGATATCACTCCTGTCCAACGTCATATTATACATCTGTCTACATCGTTTTTTTTTTTTTACGTATTTTGAAAAACATTCAAAAACAGATAACTTTAAATAACTGATGAAGTATGTGCTCTTAAAAGATACTCTTTCCATTTCAAAATAAATATTATTTTGACACTTTCGCACAAATTAAAAAATTTAATGAAAAGTTTTTTTTATTCCTTAATAACATTAAACAACTTTTTCTTTCTAATTAATATATTAATATAACAAAGTTAAAACTGAAAATTTAGTTATAAATTTGCATTAAAAATTTAAAACGATACTTTTTATGAAACAAAAACAAAACTTTAAAATGACACTTTTTATAAAACGGAGGGAATATAAAATTATGCGTTTCTTCTCGACTCACCCAAATTTGTTTCATTATGAAAATTTCATTTATGTCACAATTCATACACCAACTCTCCTTTAGTACATCCATATATAAGATAACTGTGTTTCACACTACAGATCGTCTCTTTGCTACCAATTCTCCAAAAACCCAAGCCATCTAATACCGAGAATCCCCACAATCGACATAAATGCCAATTAGATTCTTCTCCACGTACTTAAGATCAACTGAAACACTTTATTTCTATAACATTGAAAAACTACCAGTCAAACTGTTCCGTCCTACAATATACAATCTATCTTAACTCAATAACTTTTGTAAATTTACTAATACAAAACTAAAATATTTTTTTGTTTCTATTAAGAATAAAATCTTAAGAAAACAGTTCTGTTGTATCTTCTTGAGACACCAAATTGTCAAGCCTTATCTCATACCAAGCCTTGGAAAATCCAATTCAAGATTTTCATTGCTAATTCACGAATTCCCCTCTTAATCTCGATCAAAACAAAATGTCAACGAGTCACATTTCAAACCTATTCCATCTTCTCTCCACCTTGGGCTTCGGTTAAATTCCTTTAGGCACACCATACTAGGTAAAACTCTGAATACATTGATATGGATTAATTGGATTCTGAGATAATGATTTAAACAGTGACAACACAAGGTGCTACTGTGGTAATTTTTGTAGCACCCCAATAATATGGACATGTTTTAAAAGTTATGATTAACGAAAATTTAAATTAAGTCTTATTAATCACTTACAAGAATAATTAAGAAAAAACCCTAAAGTTGTTCTGTAAATTTTGTGAAAAGATTGAAAAGAAAAAGAATAAGGAAGAATAAAAGGAAGAAAAGCTATGGTGGCTGAGAGGGGAAGAGAAAGAGAGAAAAAGGGAGAAGAAGAAGATGGAAGAGGTTTTGTCGAGAAAGGTTTTGTAGGTCGTTTTTCTGACTAACCGTGGGGAACCACAAGTGGATGTACATATATATGGTAAGCCCCGAGTCTCATCTTCTGATAAAGGCTAAGTTCGTCTAGGTCGGTGATACGTGCAGATAGTTATAGCTCTTTTCGTAAACCGTGTCTGTACAGTACAAATCTGTAATAGTGTGTGACTAATGGTTTTGCAAGGCGATTTTCAATCAACCATAAAGCTTCAGGTCATGATCAAGGAGTCCGTGGAAAGATCTTGCTTCAGATAATTCAAGGGATTCAACGGTATGTCA
Organism: Thlaspi arvense; assembly: GCA_911865555.2. Lineage (NCBI taxonomy): Eukaryota > Viridiplantae > Streptophyta > Magnoliopsida > Brassicales > Brassicaceae > Thlaspi > Thlaspi arvense. The sequence goes on along the minus strand of OU466859.2, from coordinate 26,604,417 downwards.
ATCAAGTTATATCGCATTCGTAAATTTATCTGAAACTTGGCTCAAAATCATCAATTTATCTGAAACTTAGTTTCCGACAGCTCTGCATGAGTATGAGATTTTTCGAAAAACAGTTTCGCGGCAGCCTTTTCATGGGACCGTTTGGATGGTAAAAAGACGTCTGATCAGGCTTAATTTTATGATAGTAATGGTGGCATATCAGAGTTCATAATCGGCGTTGGGATTGAAAAGTTAACGGTTAGTTGGATAGTTATACCTGCTTTTCTAAAACAGTTTGATATGTCTGACAAGTTTCAATGTTTGAATGGGCAAACGAGCTTGGTTTGAGCTAAAATTTGGTAGGAGTATTCTATACTCATGCAGCTAGCTCTCTGTTAAAGGAAACCTAATTTGAGTATCATCAGAATGGGTAAATGTGCTATGAAATTTCAGACAAAATCTGTCCAAAAAGTAAAGCAAGAGAAAGTCTTCATCAACAAGTGGCAAAAGTGAGAGTGTGATCTGTGGAAGCTTAGTTTATATTTATATTGTTATGTTGTACATTCATCAGATTTATGTATAAATCTGATTGCTAGACTTAAATTTCATGATATCATGCATCAAAATACGATATGATATGATATGAAACGTTGGATGATATATGATGATATCATGTAGGATGATTGATGATACCATGTACGATGATTGATGATGCCATATAGAATGATTGATGTAAATGTTACAAGTTAACGTTATGATATTATGCGATATATTATAATATTTTATGTATGGCTCAAAAGTCTAAGATGGGAATGTCTGAACCGAGGCGCCTCCACATTATGGGATTTTAAGGCTATCACAAGGATAATGCCATATATGCAATGTATAAACCTTAAGTGTATGTGATATCTTTCTTTATGGAGAAGAAGAATGGTGTGTGTTTTGATGAGTGTGATATTATCGTATAAATGTTAAGTATGTTTCAGTGGGCAAAGATGATCTCTCTCATTGAATAATTCATTACTCACTCCCTTTTTCATTTTCATTACTCACCCCATTTCCCTTTTCAGTGGTGCAGTTTGTTAGGTTGTTAAGGCTAGGACGCGAGACTAATGGCTCAATAGGAAAATGCTTTTAAAAGAAGTTCTTAAGAGGTACTAGATGTCTCGGCTAAATTAGCTGAGTTGAAGCATCAAAAGTGGCATCAAAGCCTAAGTTAAAGCCACTCCGGTTCTGACCGGATGATTAGTTTTCAAAAAAAATTTCAAAATAGTTTGTCAAATATTTTAAAAGCCTAAAGAAAATTGTTTATGAGAAAATGTTTTAATTGTTGTCTAAGGTCTCGCGCTAGAATAATGTTTTATTATGAAATGTTCTTTTTAGAATCAGTAAGTTTATATTTCCCAAGATGATTTAGAAAGTTGATTAGAGTTATGTTTTTGTTTGCAAGTATGAAGTTGAGTTAGTAGTTGGTAGATTATTTTTGCTTGGCTAATTCTTTTAAGAAAATTGGTGGTGCTCGAGTTTTTGTGGAAAAGTAGTTAAAGCAAAATGAGGTGGTCACAGAAAAAAAATTGAGATGCTATGTCAAGATCAATGGAAGTGCAAAAGCTCATGACAACTGCAAGAAGGGTGATCATCATAAGTATGTCAGACGAGGCTGAATGAGTTCTGTAAAGTTTAAGACAAGAAGAAAGCCAAGAATATGTCAAGGTTCAGAAATAATGTTGATTATATGCATAATAAGGATAATGAGCAAAGTGGGACACAAAAAAACTACTGATGAATTCAAGGACGTGTTGTTCGAGCCAAAGAACCCATAGCTTAAGAACCGACATAAGGGCCCCATTAATAATATTTAAGGTCATTTTCTACACTACAACATAACTTTGGACGAGGATGAGGGGAGTTCTAGTAAAGCGATGGAAGACTGGAAGTTGCTTATAGTGGAGGAAGAATCTTTGCATTAGAGTGTTTGTAGGTTATCAAATTAGACTTCATAAGGGTTCTTAAGATAATATCCCCGATAACATGTTATGAAGGATTGAACCCAAAAAGAACGGAAGGCTATAACATGAATATTAAACAAAAAAGAGTTAAAATATGATGAAAGGGTACATTGGCAAGTTCATGTCAATGTAATGCAATGAACGGAACTGAGAGAAAAAAGAAATCTACAAGTTAAAGGTATCACATTTTGATGACATTTTTTTATGAAAATGAAGTTTGCATATGTAATAGTAGAAAAGTTTGCATATCACCTCTTATAAGATCTCGGCAAGGATTACACATAAATAGTCTCGATGTTTCTTTAGATTTGTCTACGCACCAAAAATTTGTTTAATTTGAATAAGTAAAACAACAAGAGGCGTGAGGCGTGAACAGGAATGTTCAGCCGAGGTAAAAGTAAAAGCTCTTAGGATTCGAACAGAAAATCTCTTAATGTTCAAGGTATTCTCTTGCTGATCTCTCTTAGGATTTTCAGATTGTTTTCCAAGCTATGATTCCTCCTCTATTTATATTGATAGGAGACTCTGTCGTTGCCACTCCTTTCCTTTTCCTTATTGGATAATCTTCCTTTTCTTACGTTTAGGAAGTTTCCTTTATCCCAAACCTTTTTCCTTTTCTTTTGGCGAGATGATAACTTGCTATTTTAGACCATTTCAGGCTGCATTTCATGCATCTTTTCCTCTGTTTTGCATTATAGTTTAGTATTTTAGTGTCATTTGCACTTAGAATCAACATGGAATGCATTTAACTTAGGATTGCATACATTTGCATACATGTGCATGTTTGTGGCGGTTTTCAGGTGAATTTGGAGAGTTTTAGAGTTGGGAAGGAGATGGAAGCAGCTCATGATCGAAGAAGATGTCAGAAATGGAGCTCTTGCAAAGACTGGTCCATATCCGAGCAAGCATATCGAGCAGAACACCTGTGGAGTATGCTCAATGTGAGCAGCAAGACGAGAGGATGGGGATCAGCACGAGGAGTCTAAGCCGTTGGTCTGCATCGAGGTCCAGCATCGAGCAAGGAAGCTGATGCGCGCTGCACAAACCATATTGACGTCGCATATCGAGTAGAACACCATCCGTACCACATCGATGTGATTCGTCTGTGCATTGACCATTTGACTTTTGTTGACTTTATCTTATTTTTAGGTTTTTTATGCTTCTTTTGGCTCCCTACTATAAAAGGGAAGCCACAAAACATTATCTTTATCCAAGTTTAGTCTTTCATCAAAAACTTCTCTCTTCTCTAAACAAAAACGGCGATTTGCCTTAGGTTCCTTATCTTTAATAAAGTTTGCAATTTTATGGTTTAATATTGTCTCTTAGTCTTTGTTCTTGCACCTTGGTAGTTTAGATTTATCATCTTTGCATTTTAATCTCATCTAGTTATGTTTAACTCCAAACAAATGGGATTAAACATGATTAGTAAGTAGTTTACTTTAGATTTAGGGTTCTAAGTAAGGAAAATAGCGATTAAGATGTGATTAAGGGGTGATTAGACTTATTTAACTGTCCTCTGTTGTCTCCTTCTCTTGCAAAGTGGTTATTGTTCATAAAGCTTGCTCCTTTTGATGAATATGGTATTGATTGATGCATATAGTTCACTAAATGGCCTGTTATCTTATTTCTAAGCATGGTTCGCTTATTTTGCTTGATAGTTTGGCTTGGTCTATGTTTTCTTTGTTCAGTGACACCAAAGTGATAGTTCATCATTGATAGATGGTTCGCTTAGGGCTATATAGTGCATGTTTTGAGATTCTTGCTTGATGGTTAGATAGTATGCATTAAAAGATCTTGTCTTTGTTTCATTCCTGTTCATTGCTTTGCATTGTTAAGATGTTGCAGTTGTGTGCTTAAATCCATATTCTTGATTGGTGTTTAGCTAACTAGGTCCTTATTGGTCCTTACTGTGTAAATGATAGATAATTTCGTTACATAAAAAACTTATAAATTAAGCTTAAAATGTTACATTTTCCTTTTTTACTTATCTCAAAACTCTTGTTTTACAATTAGTAATAGCCATATTATCTAAATTTTCGAAAATAACCAATTAAACTAAAAAAGATGTTGATAAGGTACTTTGAACTTGATTGAATATGAGTGATACAAAAATATAAGAAACTGTTAACAAATTAACAAGCCTCTTGACTCAATACAAGTTGTTGAAAATTTCATTTTTATTGAAAGAACTCTCTTGTTTGTCCAATGTTGGCTGACTAATATGTTTTTCTTTTTAAAATTTCGTAATAAATCTTTGAAATACATTCTAAATATAACAATTTTACTAAATAAGGAAAAAGTGCTATAGCTAATTCAATGGAATTAATTAGGTTTGCCATATTTTTAGAAAGTTGCATATGTTCCTATATTTCAATTTCATAGTTGACAAAGTTAAGATTAACACGAAAAAATTTATATTTAAATTCCTAAGAGATTAGAAAAAGAGGGAATCATATGTCCTGTAGTGTCTATGAAAGTAAAAAATTGTTGATTTTGTCTAGAGATTTTAGGTTGGGTGAGGAAACTGACACAAGCTCAGGAATAATTCAAACATATATGATCGCTTGGGAAAAATACCAGTCAAATAGTTCAGGATGGAGCTTGACAGCTGGTTTAACGTTTGCCACCGCAATGGTCGAGCAGTTAACCACGGAACTGAGCACATGACCATTATACCAGAGTTGTTCTGTGAGGCCGAGCATGTTGGAGATACTGCATTCGAGTGTTGGTGATATAAGACTCGGTATGAGAGGCTTATATGATGCAGAAGCGATGGAATGGTGGAGTCAGTACGCTGGCTATGTTGCTCTCTCGTACGGACTGATGGGTGAATGGTGGTAGAACAAGAATTGATGAACAAGTTTTGAGCCGATATGGGATCTATCAAGTTGGCTTTAGCACTTTCTCTCGAGGGAACAATGAATGGTGAAAGCAGTGGATCGTTGGCACCAAAAAGAGTATGAAAGACTCTATGATACAGCAAATACTTAGAACTTGGTGAATCACACACAAGAACAAGCAAGAACAAAGGCTAGTTGCGGCTAAGCTTTTGTGAAGAAAGTTCGGTCTCTTTATTTACAATGTAGGGTAACCAAAAATACAACGCTGCAGGGAAGCTTTATAAACAGCTCGCCAGCTAGCCCTATGGCCAAGAATAAAAGCAAAACGACATAACAAAGAAATAGAAAAGAGCAAAACGCACAAAGGCAAAAATACATGAATAAGGAAAGTTCACTTATGCTAAAAAGAAAATAAAACTAAACGGACTTTCTTGTTGTCTTAGGGTTCGAACTGGTGGTTCCTTGGCGTTTTTTTATGCTTAAAAACCATTTAGGCAAACCTCATTACCTGGAAAAATTGTATAAACTGAAAATACCTGATTTTGGTGCACATTTAGCTTGGTTGGCAAGTAGTGGTATATGTCCGGTGTTGGGCTAGTTTGGCCGAGTTGCTTAAAGCTCTCATCTTCTTGATGTTCACTGGTGTTGAGTTGGTAAGTATCTTCAAGGATTCCTCCACGTCCTTGGCTTTAAACGTCTTCTAGCTCCATTGATGTCTTCTCGGCTCCTTGAATTGAATCGGTTGTATCTTGGTGCTCCGGTACGGCATTTGTGAGATTCTTATTGCATTGAGCTCCATTTCATGTCAAGTAAAGGGTAATACCTTGGGTTGTATCCGGCTGATCTTCTTTGAGGCTCGTTTTGGCAAAGTCCTCTGAGATGTCTTTCTCGGGTGCAATGGAATACAGTTGGGGGTTTAGCAATGTTGCTACGTCCATATTGATCAGGAGTGTTTCAACGGCTGTGTTGAACCTTTCTCTCATTCTTCTGGTCTTGGAACGTGTCATTGGTGAACCGTTAACTGGTGGTACCCGCTCCAGCTTCTCTCGACCCGGTATGAACGGATGGTCGATGCTCTCGTCATTCTCTCGACCCGGTACGTACGACTGGTCGATGTTATCATAATTCCCTCCCCCTTCGAGAGGTTTTGTCCTCAAAGCTGGCTTGTCTGCATCATAAGGAGATAAATCAGTAACAGTAAAACTATGTGAAATGGTAGCTCCAAACAGTGAGCATTGTCATTGATCTTCTCTAATATGCGAAACGGGCCATCTCCTCTTGGTGCAAGATTCGAGCTTTGTTTCTGTGGAAATCTTTCAGGTCACATCTGAAGCCAGACCCACTCTCCTGGCCCAAATGTCAAAGCCTGGCGTTTCTTGTCCGCTTGCTTCTTGTAAGCTTCGATTTTCTTTAAGATGCTATCTTTAACTTTCTCATAAAGCTTCTTGACAAATTCTCTTTTCCTGAGGCCATCTAAATTAATTTGCTAAACTTGGGGAATTGGTGAGAGATCAAGAGGGGTTAGTGGATTGAAACCATAAACAACTTCAAAGGGAGACATCTTAGTAGCTGAATGTATATCAAAGTTGTAAGCAAACTCTATAAAGGGTAAGCAATCAAGCCATGTTTTTAAATTGTTACCAAGTGTAACCCTAAGCAACGTAGAGAGAGTAGGGTTTACCACTTCTATTTGCCCATCAGTTTGGGGGTGGCAAGTGGTGGAGAATAGCAACTTGGTACCAAGCTTTCTCCATAAGGCCCTCCAAAAGTGGCTTAAGAACTTTGTATCTCGGTCAGAGACAATCGTTCTTGGTAAACCATGCAAGCATACCACTTCTTTGAAAAATATATCGGCGGTTTGAGTGGCATCATTGGTTTTGTCACGAGGAATGAAATGGGCCATGTTTGAAAATCAATCAAAAACATAAGATAGAGTCTTTGTGTCGGATCTTAGTGATAAACAAGATTTTTGTTTGCAGCAAGAATATCAAACCTCAAGCAACCTATGGATGTAGTATAGTGTGCAAGAGAGTATCAACCCAGCCTGGGTGAAGAAAGAACACTAGGAATGAAAAAACTAAGCAAATCTAAGCAGAATCAATAAATAGATGGTAAAATCGATGAAAACGAAATGCAACGACCAAATGATTATGCAAACTATTTTAAAATCCCTGGAAGAGGGTTAACGACTACTAGGAGAAAACAGAGGAATAAAAACGCAAATATACTAATAACTAAAAATCGAGAGCTAAAACAGGTAAAACAGGTCGATTCTAACAACTTAAGACAAATGACTTCTAATGATCAAGAATGCAACTTTATGAAAAGAGAATGATAAAAATGAGGTTTTAAAATGCTAAAAAGAGGGTTCAAGGTCGAGGGTCATCTTCAAGAGTGTTCAAAGGTTCAAGCTTTGGTTTGAAAACACATAGATCTTCTCATTTATGAGCTTTCCCTAAGCCTTGAGAAACTTAAACTAGGTTCATCCATGGCGTGTGGTAAGAACCCCTTCTTTGACCTCTCCTCCAAACCCACGGCTTGTGGTGGAAAGAGAGATCAAAGAGCATGGACTACAGATCTCAACAAGTGGCCTAACTAACCTCCTCTACATCCATGGCGTTTGGGAGAGGGTAGATTAGTCTCTAGGATTTGGTTTTCAAGGATCTCTGATTCCGGTCAAGGTAAGAGTAGCCCTGGAATCATAGAGATATTTTCCAAGACTCCCTAAGCCTTAAGACCCCAAATCCTAGAAAGGAATAAGTTAAGAACAGAAAGAAATCCAAAAGCTTAAACCCTTTAAACCCTTGAATTGCCCCAACCTCTTACCCAAAGAAAACTACTCACTACTCATGATTGAAATCGATTCAAATGAAAAGAAGATAAACTAAGCATGGTTAAGCAAGCGATTATGGAAAAAGACTTAATGATTAACGAGATTCAAAGTTTTAAAAACAAGAAAAACTTTTAAGGTTTGCAATGGCGGAATCGCCTAAGAGGCAGCTCGTTCCAGTCCTCGTTGTGGCTTGAGTTGACGTTGCCATTCTCATCAGCCTCCTTTGAACCCGAGTCATGAGCTTTCAGGCTACCATCTTGAATTGTTGTCCCCTCTGAGATCGAGTCATCCCGTCGATCTTCCACTCGTTCTGGTCCGGATCGATTGCACTCACATCGATCTCTTGCTTGATTTGAAGTGGATCGGGCAGTAGATCGAGTCGCTGAGTCGTTCTCTGAACTGATCGAGTCGCCACTCTCGATCTTATCTTCGATTTCTTTTCTGGATCGACCAACCTCCTCGATCTTCTTGTCGATCGTTGACCTGGATCGAGTGAGCTCGTTGATTTCCTGATCGATCTCTAGGCATCCACCTTCATCTTCTTTCACAACCTTGCGAGAGTCAAGGATATGAACGTACTGTTGGGTCTGCTCGCTCATGAATCCATGCTCCCCTGGCTCCCTAGTCAAGGCTAGCTGCAAGTGATCCTCCTGTGCCAGCTCTTCAAGCAACTCATCGGCTAACTCGTCCAACGTTTCAATGTAGAAAGCTTGACCACCGATTGTTGGCTTCTTCAGGACTTCATTGATATCGAAGTATAGCTTTGTGTCCTTACCCAAGTGCAAGGAGATCTTCCCTTTCTTCACGTCGATTATGGCTCCGGCGGTTGCTAAGAATGGTCTACCAAGGATTAGGGGATCCTTTGGTTCTTCATCCATCTCAAGCACAACGAAATCTGTTGGCACGTTTACTCCACTGATCCTCACGGGCAAATCTTCAAGTAAACCCACAGGAAGCCTTATACTTCTGTCCGCTAGCACGAGAGAGATCCTACACTCCTTAAACTTTGTGAAACCGAGCTTCTTTGCAATGGAATGGGGCATGAGATTTATGCTTGCACCAAGATCACACAAACAGCTCTCAAACTTCCATAGGCCAAGAGCACAAGGTATGGTGAATGATCCTAGATCCCCTAGCTTCTTAGGAACTATTTCCTTGTGAATAATAGCACTGCACACTCTTCACTAAGCACCAAAACCTCTTCACTCTCCTTGTTCTTCTTAGTAAGGGTATCCTTGAAGAACTTAGCACATTTAGGCATCATGGCTAGACAATCCACCAAAAGTAGCTTGATCTCAACATCTTTCAAATGCTTCTCAAAGACTGCTCTATGCTTCTCCGGCAGCTGTTTCTTGAACCGGCCAGGAAAAGGAAGCTTCGACTTGTATGGTGGAGGAACAATTGCATCTTTCTCCTTGCTTACCTCCTCTACCTTCTTCTCTACAACCGCTTCTTTTCCCTTTTTAGGTCTTGCAATCCACACATCGTCAAAGGTGATCCCATGATCATTCAAAAGCTTACCCTCCCCCTCTTGAACCACAATGTCCTCATTGTCTTTAGGTGCAACTCTCCGTGGTAGCTCTTTCCCACTTCTCAAAGTAATAGCGTTTGCATACTCCTTGGGGTTTTGCTCACACTTCCCGGGTAGACTGCCTTGACCACTTGTACTAGCTTTGCCTTTCTCTAACTGCTTGATCATGTTGTTTAGATTGGTGATCTGTGTAGAGACGTCAGTAAGAGAAGAATCTAGCCGGTTGTTCATCTCAACAAACTTCTGATTTGTAGAATCTTGACCTTGAAGCAACTGTTGGAACATTGCTTGTACCGGATCCTGAGGTGGGGGTTGCATTTATTGCTGCTGAGGAACGAAACCAGGAGGAAACATAGGAGTGTAACCTATGTTGCCTTGCTGTTGCTGCTGGAAATTTCCTTGCCTCTGACCTTGGTACCCACTGTTTTGTTGAAAACCCTTGTTGTACGGTACAAAAGGCTTTGTTTGTTGAGGGAGGTACACCTGATCCTTTGGATTCTCAACGTTTGTACTCCTGTAAGAGAGATTGTTGTTAGCTTGGTATCCTTGTAAATAGCCCTGAGGCTTGTTGTAGTTCTGACCAGCAACCCAATTAGCTTCTTCTTGGCTCAACTCTTACTCCTCTAAGACATCTTCAACTTCTCCCACGAAGTGTACATGCTTCTGATTTGCAAGCACTAGCTTGTCTATCTTCTCATGGAGCGATTTGAGCTCTTTCTTGTGTGACTCAAGCTCTGAACCTCTAGGTGCTCGGTCATAATCCTCTGTGTAGTTCCCATCACTCAAAGCCAAGTTCTCTATAAGCTCCATACCCTCTTCCACTTCTTGACCAAGAAAGTTACCCTTACTTGCCGTATCAAGCAACATTCGGATCTTGGGTAATGCCCCTCGGTATATTATGCTTAAGAGAGTCTCTTCACTGAAGCCGTGGTGAGGACACTGAATTGTATAGTCTTTGAATCTCTCCATAGCTTCACTGAACGTCTCGTTCTGTCTTTGAGTGAATCCACTAATCTCACTTCGCAGCCTAGCTGTTCTTGTGCTCGAGAAAAACTTTGAGAGGAACGCCTTTTTACAGTCAGCCCAAGAAGTAATGGTGCCTTGTGGAAGGGTTTTCTCCCAGTGCCTAGCCTTGTCTCCAAGAGAAAATAGTAAGAGCCGTAGCTTGAAAGCATCTTCGGAGATGCCATTTATCTTTATCATCCCACAAACTTGCTCAAAGTTATCAAGATGCTCCAGGGGATCTTCCATTGCAAGGCCATGGAACTTGTTGTTCTGAACCATATAGACAAATCCAGGCTTGATCTCGAAGTTGTTGTTTTGCACTGGTGGAGGAGTGATCCCAAAGCGGTTATGATGTGTATTTAAAGCATCTCCAGCACCAATGATCCGAGGTGGTCTAGCTGCGTGGTTGGGGTTTCCATTGCCCTACCGTGAGCTGGTGGAGGTCCCTCAGGATGTTCTTGCTCAGCCATTCTTGCAAAGTCTACTGTACCAGCTTGCACAATCTCTTCAAAGGCTTGAGCTTGCTCTCTTGCTCTTCTTGATCTTCCGTGTCCGAGTTGGTGAATATTGTCCAGGGGTTTAAGTAGATTTTTGTCACCCCTAGACCTCAAATTCATGTACCTGAAAACACAAGTATGAAGGCAGAGAAATCAGTAACCAAAGTAAATGCAAAGGCTTAGTCTTTACTAAGCTCCAAATCCTAATGCTTTCTAACAAACCCAAGTTGGCAACGGCGCCATTTGATAAACAAGATTTTAAATGCAACGACCAAATGATTATGCAAACTATTTTTAAATCCCTGGAAGAGTGTTAACGACTACTAGGATAAAACAGAGGATTAAAAAAGCAAATCTACTAATAACTAAAAATCGAGAGCTAAAACGGGTAAAACAGGTCGATTCTAACAACTTAAGACAATGACTTCTAATGATCAAGAACACAACTTTATGACAAGAGAATGATAAACAGAGGTTTTAAAATGCTAAAAAGAGGGTTCAAGGTCGAGGGTCATCTTCAAGAGTGTTCAAAGGTTCAAGCTTTGGTTTGAAAACACATAGATCTACTCATTTGATGAGCTTTTCCTAAGCCTTGAGGAACTTAAACTAGGTTCATCCATGGCGTGTGGTAAGAACCCCTTCTTCGACCTCTCCTCCATACCCATGGCTTGTGGTGGAAGGAGAGATCAAAGAGCATGGACTACAGATCTCAACAAGTGGCCTAACTAACCTCCTCTACATCCATGGCGTTTGGGAGAGGGTAGATTAGTCTCTAGGATTTGGTTTTCAAGGATCTCTGAATCCGGTCAAGGTAAGAGAAGCCCTGGAATCATAGAGATCTTTTCCAAGACTCCCTAGGCCTTAAGACCCCAAATCCTAGAAAGGAATACGTTAAGAACAGAAAGAAATCCAAAAGCTTAAACCCTTTAAACCCTTGAATTGCCCTAACCTTTTACCCAAAGAAAACTACTCACTACTCATGATTGAAATCGACTCAAATGCAAATAAAGATAAACTAAGCATGGTTAAGCATGCGATTATGGAAAAAGACTTAATGATTAACGAGATTCAAAGTTTTAAAAACAGGAAAAACTTTTAAGGTTTGCAATGGCGGAATCGCCTAAGAGGAAGAACATAAAAAGATAAGACAAAGTGTAAGTTGTGAAAGTGATAGCCGCCCTTTGCCAAAATAGCCAAACATCCCTAATGGTCCCCTCATTAAGCTCCAAAATGAGCTGGCCGGAGAAGGTCCCAGAGATTGACTTGGATCACTCGATCTCTGGCTCGATCTTCTTAATGGATCGTCCGCTTGTGCTCGATCTTGGAGTCGATCCTTGGATGATCTGGTCGTGGTCTCGATCTGGCTCTCGATCTGCATGGCGTAATACACGTCCGTTCTCACGATCGATCTCCTCTCTCGATCTTGGTCTCGGTCCTCGTCCATGAAATGACTTGAGTCACTCGATCTTCTGGTCGATCTCATCTAGATCGACCTGCCTAGCTCGATCTGCGTCTCGATCTCGGGTCCCTTACTGAACGGCTGAGTTCTCCAAGTGTCCACAAGCTTCCTCTCGATCCAATGCATGTTCACGCAACCTCCACAACTCCAGTGTGTCTCAAACAACCTGATAATGATGCAAAGATGCATAAAATATGCAAAATGCGAATGCAAAGGTATCTAGGACCTAAAATGCAACAAATGGTAGAAACTAGCCTAAAATGCAAGATGAATGCATGAAAGCTAACTCTAAATGCATGGTTAATATGCAAAATATATAGTAATATCACTTAGGCAAACCTAGTACGAAATCTATAGAAATATCCACCCATGGTGCATTAGGAATAGGTAAAGGTAAGTAAAGGCCATGTGGATGTAACCTGGGCTTGGCTTTGTGACAAACAACACATTGTGAGCAATGCTTCTCCACATCTTTCTTGAGGTGTGGCCAATAGAAATGATCAGTCACCATTGCTAGTGTTTTATCCACACCGAAGTGACCCATAAGACCTCCACCGTGTGCCTCCTTAAGAATTAAATCTCTCATTGAACTTTGGGGAATACACAAGCGCTTGTCTTTGAATAAGAACCCATAATGTAAGTATAATGAGCTGAAAGCTTCTTTGCCATGTAGCTGATAGGCTTCTCCAAGCTCCGGATCATCTTTTTATAGCTCCTTAAGATGCTCAATATCTAGCACCTTAGCCTCTATAGTAGATATCCATGCATGTCTTCTTGAGAGTGCATCGGCTACTACATTCTCTTTGCCCTTATTATATTTGATCACATAAGGGAATGTTTCCATGAACTCCAGCCATTTAGCATGTCTTCTCTTGAGCGATATCTGGCCTCTCAAATGGTTGAGTGTTTCGTGATCAGTGTGAATAATGAACTCCTTAGACAATAAGCAGTGCTGCCATGTCTCTAGAGCCGGACCAATGCATAGAGTTCCTTGTCATAGATCGGGTAGTTTAGCGTGTCTCCGCTTAGCTTCTCACTAAAGAAAGCTACTGGCCTCTTACTTTGATGTAGTACTGCTCCAATTCCTAAGCCAGAAGCGTCACATACCACCTCAAACATCTCATCAAAGTCTGGTAAAGCAAGAACCGGTGCTTTGGTCAGTTTCTCCTTAAGTGTTTTGAACACTGCTTCTTGAGCTGCTCCCCATGAGAATGGCACGTTCTTCTTGATCACGGCAGTAAGTGGGGCAGCTACGGTGCTGAAGTCTTTCACAAACCTCCGGTAGAAACTAGCTGGACCGTGAAAGCTCCTCACATGACCGATTGTAGACGGTGTCGGCCACTCCTGTATTGCTTTGATCTTCTCTTCAACCACTTGTAATCCCTGTTCACTGACTACAAAGCCTAAGAAATAGTACAAAATACACACTTCTTAAGGTTGGCATAAATACCTTCCTGCCGAAGTGATTTAAGCACTAGTTCGAAATGCTTGAAATGATCAGCTAAGTTCTTACTATATATAAGTATATCATCAAAATAAACTACTACGAATTTACTTATATAAGATCTAAGAACTTGGTTCATAAGCCTCATGAAGGTACTTGGCGCATTAGTCAAGCTAAAGGGCATGACTAACCACTCGTACAGCCCTTGTTTGGTTTTGAAGACGGTTTTCCACTCATCCCCTTCTCGCATTCGTATTTTATGGTAAACACTCTTGAAGTCCACCTTTGATAAGACAGTAGAACCGCTCAGTTCGTCTAACATGTCATCTAGACGCGGGATAGGGTAGCGGTACTTGATGGTGATGTTGTTGATGGCTCTACAGTCCATGCACATCCTCCACGTTCCATCTTTCTTTGGAAACAATAGTACAAGGGCAGCACAGGGGCTAAGGCTCTCTCGGATGTAGTCTTTATCCATCAAATCTCTCACTTGCTTCTCTATCTCTTTAGTTTCAGCCGAGTTCATCCTATAAGCGGGCTTGTTAGGCAACGCTGAACCGGGAACTTGGTCTATTTGATGTTCTATGCCTCAGAGAGGGGGAGAGTGCTGGTGGCATTTCCTCGGGGAACACATCTTGAAAACAGTTTAAGACTGATTGTACCTCGGCTGGTATCGCCACATCACCTAATCCTGTACTTAGACAATCTTTGAAATACATCAGTAGCACAATGCCCTTGGCACTCATGGTTTTAGAACCATTAACCAAAAGATATAAACTGGTCTTACTTACCTCGACCTCTTTAGTCATGTGCACTTGCAGCTCGTGCACTACAGCAGGACTAAGAGGAGCAAGATTGTACTTGCGATCCTTTTGCGTGAAGGCATAATGATTGGTACGGCCATTGTGGCTCGTGGCTTGGTCAAACTGCCAAGGCCTTCCCAGCAGAAAGTGTCCCACTTGAATTGGCACCACGTCACATAACACCCGGTCGAGGTACTTCCCAACACGGTACGATTACTTGCTCGGGTATCTTCAGCTCGGTTTGATCGTTCAACCATCTTAGCTTATATGGCCTCGGGTGATTAGTCTTCTCAAGACCTAACCTGTCTACAATGTACTTGCTAGGCATGTTAGTACAAGAACTTCCATCTATAATGAGATTACATACCTTTTCCTTTATAGTACATCTTGTATGAAAGATGTTTTTCCTTTGCTCTTTCTCCTCGGGGTGTATAAGTACACTAAGTACTCGTCTTGTCACTAAGAACTCTCCTTTGTCAGGGTACTGAACGTCATCGTCAGCTTCATCCGAGTCCTCTTCTAGCTCATGATGCGACTCATACTCTCCACTAGGGGTGAGAATCATGGCGCGATTGTTGGGTCACTCTCTAGACATATGTCCCCTGCCTTGACACTTAAAGCAAATTATGTCACGAGTCCTTTGATTAGAACTAGAATACTTACCTTGCTCGGGTTTATTAATCCTTGGAGCCTTGGTAATCTTGCTCGAAGCGAGAATCAATCTCTATCCCCTTCCCTTTGTTTAAGGGTTTTGAACTACCTGCAGCCCACAGTTCATTTGTTTTGTTGTGGTTGTAGTTGGGAGCTTTACGCTTGATTTGTTGCTCCACTTGAACAGCTAAGTGTAGCAGCTCGTGCATCCCTCCATACTGCAGCCGCTCAACTTTCCTTACAATTCTTTCTTGCAAGCCGTCAAGGAACTCAGCCATTAAAGCTTCCTTGGACTCTTCTAACTCCAAAGAGTTCATTAGCTTCTCAAACTCTTCAAAGTACCCATCCACGCTCCTTGTTCCCTGAGATAACCTACTAAAACGGTTTTGTGAGTCCCTATGATAATGTTCACGCACGTACCTCTGGCGCAAAAAGAAATTCATGTCGCTCCATGTAGAGACTTGGCCAAAATACTGCCTTCTCCTCTCGGCTACATGATGGGCTCATGTTTTATCCAAATAAAACTACTGCAAGTGCACAGCAAAGCAGTCGTAGTATAAGGGGTACCGAATCCCAAAGGAGTATGTAAACTACACTATCGATTGTAGGTTCAGATTAAGCTAAGCAGTATGTGGTGTATGCAATGCGAATAACAAAATAAAAGTAAAAGCGCTAAGTCAGGACGGTTTGCAGGTTGAATCCGAGAATGTAGAATGCATGAAATCAGGAATGATTAAGAACCGTCTTGAACATGAATCGCAAATATATAACTAATCAATTCTCAGTGGAGAAGTTATCTATGTCTAAATCAGAGAGTTTCAAATCTCTTGGCAAACCCTAACAATCTAAACATGCAATAATGATCAAGTTCAATTGTTCACAAAACTCTTAAGCCAAATCTCTTTGCACTAAGTTGTATTGGTCATCAAATACTAGTTCAGTTTATCAATAATGCTCTCACATATATTTAAAAACCTATGATTTTTGGATTTCTAGATGATGTGTCTAAGAAATTCGATTTTAAAGCAAGCAGAGATGAAGAACCAAAAGATATTCCTAACAGATAGCAATTCTAGAAACTCTTCATCAACCTTTGAAAACCCTAACTTAACGAACAAATTACTCAGACATGATCATGGAATCACAAAACTTAACTGAATAAAATTGCAGTAAGACAATAGAATTAAAACAATGGGAGTTCGAAATCTTCTCCAAAAAGAGTACATGATCTGTCTCCCCAAAAGCTCTCAATAAAATCCTCTCTAAAGCTCTCTGAATTCTCAAAAACTAAGATAAAAGCCAACAATGGCTGAAAACCTAATATATACAAGCTAAAACACGATATGGAGTGTTTTTGCAAATACTGGAACTTCTGGGCTAATTCTGCAAATAATCTTCAAACTTTTAATAAAACAGCCATGCTCCTTCCTTTGTGGGTGACGAGCGTCACCATAGGTGGTGACGAGCATCACCCAAATGCATACTTTTCTTCTCGAGTTGCACACTTCGTGGCTTCATCTTGCAATGCTCCAAAAATCTTCAATATCTCCAATTATGCTCCAGACATGCTATAACCTGCAAAGACTCTACTAGGACTCTAAAAAGACAAAAAAACTCAATAAAAAGGACTTATACCATGGTTAAAAACCATAAAAACCATGATATATCAACTTCCCCAGACATCAGACAGAGAACAGGGTCGAGGTTTGAAAACAGAAACAGTAAGCTAAACATCAGGAACACCACATTAGTTAACACTTTCGAATCCACATACCACAGAGTCAACACAAGATCAAATTTCAGTCTAATCATCACAAGCTTAGCAAATCTCTCATGTCCAGTCCAAATCCCTTTAAGAAATCCGAAATCTCTGCTGCTAACTCCTTATTTTTATCAAAGTGTGATGTCTCATCAAGGTTTTATCATCTCAATCACTTACAGATTCTTTTCCCTTCCTAGACAACTGAACAAAGCAATCTCAACACAGCTCTCCTATTTTCTCTTCCCTTGATCTTTTTCTTTCTGATTTTTTTCGATTTTTCAACTCTTTTCTCATTTTTTTATAGTCTAAGATATGGTGCTACTCAATACTTGTGTTCCTTGTGAGGAGATATGTTCTTGAGTTGTTCATTACTGTT
This sequence comes from Thlaspi arvense, assembly GCA_911865555.2. Lineage (NCBI taxonomy): Eukaryota > Viridiplantae > Streptophyta > Magnoliopsida > Brassicales > Brassicaceae > Thlaspi > Thlaspi arvense. Next base: position 26,587,228 of record OU466859.2, on the reverse strand, counting down.
GTTCCTTGTGAGGAGACAGGGTCATGAATGCTCCATTCTTTTGACTCAAACGTTTTTAAAACTGCATCATGGAAGATCAAAGAGAGACTGTATCTTAACCTTATTGTCAGTGCTGAAAGAGAATCAAGATCAATAAGAATCAAGCCCCAAGATAAGAAACTTAAAGTTCATTAAGGTGGAGCTAACAACAAATTTTCCAGATTCTCTAAGAACCTAAACCTTCATTGCTAGAATGATCTACCTATGACTTTTAACTTAGTGAGACTTGTAATCAACTACTGTGGCAATGGTTCTTATAAGCATAAACGATCTATGGTTAGTTCCCAGAAAATCTGACAGTTTCAAAATTTTGACTTTATAAAAACAGGTTTTTGACTCAACTTTAAGACTCTATAAATCAAACACAAAGCACACAACGTCAGTAACCACCTCCCCCAGACTTAAACAACACTGTCCCTAATGTTATTAAGCCAAGAGTTTATCAAAATGAAGCATGCAAACTTGTAGAACCGACTCAGAAAAGTGGTACCTCGCGAAGTAATGGGTGACGAGCGTCACCACGACTGATACTTCAGAATCGACAAGTTAGATGTTTATAAATGCAATGTTATCATGTGTACTCTAAAGTCAGACTATTAGAGCACTCAAACACACATTTTAATAATATCCAAACATAGCAATAGAAACCTGGTTCAACAATTTCACAAAACTTCATCAAAGTAACTGACAACTGACTCAAAGAAAACATAAAAATAACTCAAGAGAAATAAAAGAAAAGAGAAACAGAGACAATTAACCGGATAGTAGAGGCTCTAATCCTCATCCTCGTAGGCGGTCACAACCACAATTGCTAAGTGTAGCAACAACATCCCAGAGTCCCTCAAAGCTGTCAATGACATACTCCTGAAAAGCAGCCATGTCCATGGGTGTCTGTGGTCACAGAGGGCGCCTGAAAGCAGTATATGTAGTGGTCTGACGTCTGGATGGTCCAGCTGCAGCAGTAGAAGCGCCAACAGTAGCAGATCTAGCTGGACGCAGAGGTGAGGGACACATCAGACTCGCATTTGGCAGAAAACGCAGCTGGCGTATAATGCCCTGGATCGTATTGAGCTCGCTGTTTGGCAACTTAATGCCAACATACTCTCCAGCGGTGGTAGTAAATGTCCAGACAAATCCCGGCTTGAGCCAAGTAGCATTGCGCAGATGCTGCTCATCCATGAGGGATCTACCACTGCGAATGGTGCAAGGCATGACAACGATCTGAAAGTGCTGGAAGATCGGTGTCAGGAGACTGCCTACACTCTCAGCTTTCTCCCCCGGACTGGTGAAAGGCTTGGTCTTCAAGGAGACCAAATGCTCAGCGAAAATAGCGCCAAAGTTGGCGTGGATCATGCTATCCATGGGTATCACCTCAGCGAGTATATCAGCGAAGCCATAGTAGAGAAGAACCAGCTCACTAACACGTGTTTTGCTCGGCGCAGACTTGCACAAGATAGTGTTGCCAAGAAGGCGCATAATGTACCTCAAAACTGGATGTCGAACCTCTGTCTGCGTGCTCGTCTTGCTGTCATAGACAACATTCCCGAACTTGAACCAGAATGTCTGCATGTGGGTCCACTGTGAGGGAAGGAGAACGCCTGTAGGGTAGTCAGAGAAACCATAGATCCCGCAAAGCTCCATCAGGCTGATCCTGTAACGAATCCCGCGGATCAGGAAAGTCAGCGTGCCTTCCTGCGCACGCTTAGCCATCTCATTCGCGTAGTACACGCGAGCAGTGGAGAGAAACTAGCGAACCAATTCTGGGTACAGATCGTACTGCTGGAATGGAATAATGCCCATCCCTATCCTCTCAAGAGTCTCCAGAACCTCATCCTGAATACCCATATTGTGCAGCACAGTGATGTCTGCGAACCTGGTGGGTATGATCTTCACATCCTGCCACGCATTGTAGAATAGCGTGTCGTACTCATCCCACTCCTCCTGAATGTCACAGAATATACATGTATCACGTGCTATCTCCTGCTTCGGAGTTCCTGCCCAAGCCACTCCTGAAGCTATGTTCAGATCCTCTCGCTTTGGCCATGGAGGCCTGCAAACTGGGTAATTGCTGAATGATTGTGCTGAGCCTGATGTAGTGCACGAAGGTGAGCCCTGTCGCTGTCTCTTCTCCTGTCGAAGCATCTGAAAATTCAAGCCAAAAATCAACCAAAAACATCACCAAAATCAGTAAATTTTTGAAAATTCGAAAAATCAATGAATCAAGATGAAACAACTGATGGCGATCAAACAACAGCACTACCAGGAACACAATTCAAGCATCAGTTCAACCCAAATCACCCAAAATTTTTAGATTTTTGCAAATTTCATCATGAACTCGAAATTTCAAAGCCTTGCAATTCAACCGATTAAATCACATATGTATGGTATCATTCATCTAATACAACCTAACTAACTATGATTCAACAGTTAAATCAAGCTAATCAAGTCGAAAATTGGATTTTACAAAACCTATGACGGACTGAAAATTGGATTTCGAACACATACCTTGCAGATCTTGAAAACTGAGTGGATATTATGAAAGAGGGCCAAAATCCGCACAGATTATGCTTTTGAATCACTCAATTTGGTTAACAACATCAAAAGTTGTGATTTGAAGAAGATGTTTCAATAAGTTCGTTATTTTCAGTGTTTGGTCGAGGAAGAAGAAGAAGAGAATAAGAAGCGCGTACTTGGTCCTGACGGGTGACGAGCGTCACCCGTTTTTTGTTTGGTCGTTAACTTTTTTTTTTTTGGAACTGAATAAATAACTAATAACTATAAGAACACAAAAATAAATTACTAAGTACAGAAAATAAAACTTACCAGTGGGTTGCCTCCCACTAAGTACTTGTTTAAAGTCATTAGCACGAGTTTGATTGACTGTTTAGACAGCTGATGCATCATCCAGAGACACAATTTGTCCTGCTGAAATATCGGCTTGCGCCCAATAATGCTTTACCCTCTGTCCATTGACAGTGAACTCCTCTCTTTTGGAGTTAATCAGGACAATGACACCATGTGGTCGAGCTTCTTTAACAGTGAAGGGACCTGATCATCGAAAACGCAGTTTACCAGGAAAAAGCTGTAAACGAGAGCTGTAAAGGAGTACCTGGTCATTGGGCTCGAAATGTCTACAGATGATCTTCTTATCATGATATGCCTTTGTCCTCTCTTTGTATAACTTGGAGTTTTCATAGGCCAGATATCTGATTTTATCCAGTTCACTGAGCTGAATCAAGCGCCTTTCTACAGCAGGCTTCAGATCGAAGTTCAGCTTCTTGATAGCCCATTCTGCTTTGAACTCTAGCTCTACTGGTAGATGGCACGCCTTGCCATAGAGAAAATGGAATGGTGTAGTCCCAAGTGGCGTTTTGTATGCTGTCCTATAAGCCCATAATGTATCATCCAGTTTTGCTGACCAATCTTTTCTTGTCTTCCCAACTGTTTTCTCTAGAATCTGCTTGATCTCTCTGTTGGAAACCTCAACTTGTCCACTGGTCTGGGGATGATAAGGCGTGGCCACTCTGTGCTGTACACCATACTTCTTCAGCATCTTGTCAATAAAGTGAGAACCACCATCACTTATAACAATTCGCGGGACACCGAATCTGGGGAAAATAATGGTCTTAAACAGCTTCAAAACCACTGCAGCATCATTAGCAGGCTTCAGATCGAAGTTCAGCTTCTTGATAGCCCATTCTGCTTTAAACTCTAGCTCTATTGGTAGATGGCATGCCTTGCCATAGAGCAGATGGAATGGTGTAGTCCCAAGTGGCGTTTTGTATGCTGTCCTGTAAGCCCATAATGCATCATCTAGTTTTGCTGACCAATCTTTCCCTGTCTTTCCAACTGTTTTCTCCAGAATCTGCTTGATCTGTCTGTTGGAAACCTCAACTTGTCCACTGGTCTGGGGATGATAAGGCGTGGCCACTCTGTGCTGTACACCATACTTCTTCAGCATCTTGTGAAAGACCTTGTTAATAAAGTGAGAACCACCCTCACTTTTAAAAATTCGCGGGACACCAAATCTGGAGAAAATAATGGTCTTAAACAGCTTCAAAAGCACTGCAGCATTATTAGTAGGAGTAGCCAACGCCTCTAACCACTTTGATACATAGTCAACAGCAACCATAATGTATCTATTCCCATAAGATAACGAAAAAGGGCCCATGAAGTCAATACCCCAACAATCAAAGACTTCAACTTCAAGGATGAAGTTCTGTGGCATCTCCTGTCTTCTGCTGATCTTTCCTCTTCTATGACAAGTATCACAGCTTGTAATGAATGCCTGGACGTCCCTGAACATAGTAGGCCACCAAAAACCAGCTTGAAGAACTTTGGAGACTGTTTTGAATGGGGCAAAATGTCCAGTATATTCTGAGCCATGACAGTGAAACAGGACATCCTGGACTTCCTCTTCTGCTATGTATCTCCTGTAAATCCCATCAGCACAGTGTTTGTAGAGACATGGCTCATCCCAATTGAATCTCCTAAGTTCTCTCAAGAACTTCTTCTTGGCATAACCCTTGAAATCATGTGGTTCATCCTCTGTAGCAAGATAATTAGCAATATCATCATACCAGGGCCTCTTTGGATCATCCAAAGCATAAACTTGCTCTTTAAAAGCTGTCCCTAAGCTTGCACAGATCGTATCCAAGGTCAGAGGTTGGGCAGGAGCGTCACCAATATATGTATGAGCGTCACCGTCTTCGAACAAAAACTGGGTCGCGACTCTCCTCTGTTGGTGACGAGCGTCACCTCCATGGTGTCGCTCGTCACTGCCCTGCAGTTTCGTGAAAACTGCAGGTTTTCCACACTTTCTTCCTGCAATCTTGATTGAACCAAGTACACGTTCTCTTCAGGCAAGAAATCATTTATTGGGACACTGCCTTCAACCTGAATCCTGGATAGATGATCAGAAACTCCATTCTCAACTCCTTTCTTGTCCTTCACTTCAATGTCAAATTCTTGAAGAAGCAGAATCCATCTCAACAATCTTGGCTTTGCATCCTTCTTTTGCATCAGATACTTCAGTGCTGAATGGTCAGTATGGACCATGACCTTGGAGCCAACAAGATACTGCCTGAACTTTTCAAATGCAAAGACAACAGCCAACAGTTCTTTCTCAGTTGTTGCATAGTTCTTCTGAGCATCTTCCAAAGTCTTACTGGCATAGTAGATGGCGTGGAGCTTCTTGTCTTTCCTCTGTCCCAGCACTGCTCCAACTGCAAAATCGCTGGCATCACACATCACTTCAAAGGGCAAGTCCCAATCTGGAGGCTGCACAACAGGAGCTGTAACCAAAGCCTGTTTGATCTGTGCAAAAGCAGACTTGCCTTCTTCTGTGAACTCAAAATTCACATCTTTGCAGAGGAGGGCAGTAAGAGGTCTTGCAATCTTGCTGAAATCCCTGATGAATCTTCTGTAGAACACAGAGTGACCCAGAAAACTCCTCACTGCTTTGACTGAATCAGGTGCTTGAAGACTTGTCATCACTTCAATTTTTGCCATATCCACTTCTATATCATCTCCTGAGAATCTATGACCAAGAACAATGCCATCTTATACCATAAAATGGCACTTCTCCTAGTTCAGAACCAAGTGCTTCTCTTCACACCTCTGTAGAACTGCACACAAGTTGTCTAAGCAGCTCTTGAAAGAAGGCCCATAAACTGAGAAGTCATCCATGAAAACCTCTATAAACCTCTCAAAAATGTCAGTAAAAATCGACATCATGCATCTCTGGAAGGTTGCAGGAGCATTACACAGTCCAAAAGGCATTCTGCGATATTTAAAGGTGTCATAAGGACAGGTAAAAGTGGTCTTCTCCTGATCATCTGGATGGATGGGGATCTGAAAGAAGCCTGAATAACCATCAAGGAAGCAGTAAAACTTGTGATTCGCCAGCCTCTCAAGCATCTGATCAATGAAAGGTAGAGGGAAGTGATATTTCCTGGTGGCTGCATTCAGCTTCCTGTAATCGATGCACATCCTTATCATTCTTCACCACTGTAACTCCTCCCTTCTTAGGGACCACGTGCATTGGACTGACCCAAGCACTGTCTGATATGGGATAGATGATCCCAGCTTGCAGCAGATTCATGATCTCCTTCTTGATTACATCCTGCAGATTCGGATTAAGTATTCTCTGGTGTTCCACTGATAATTTCGATTCATCCTCCAAGTGTATCCTATGCATGGATAAGTCTGGAGAAATCTCTGAAATATCATCAAGAGAATAGCCAAGAGATTTGCGAAATCTGCGTAGCTTACTTAGCAAAAGGTTGAGCTCTGCATTGTTCAATGAAGCATTAACAATAACAGGATAAGTGGAGTTTTCTCCAAGGAAGGCGTACCTTAGCCCTGCAGGGAGCTGTTTAAGCTCAACTTTTGGTGCTTTTGCTGCACTCCAATCACCCATCATTGCAGCTTTCGCAGATGTGGTGACAAGCTAATCCTGTGCAACCAGTTGCATCATATGTGTAGTAGCATCCATCATCTTTGTGTAGCCTGTTGCAGGAGCATCCAGATGCTCATACTATGCTGTAGAAGTGGTCAACGCCCTCTCCAAAGGGTCTTCTGATCTCATCTCATGGAAGATCTGATCAGCAATGTTGTAAGAACATCCATATAAAAAGTCTGTCCATCTATGGTTAGCCTCTTCATCAGCTTGTCCATTTCGAATTGCATCACCAAGTCACCAACATTCAGCTCTATTCTACCCTTCCTGACGTCAATGATAGCTCCTGCAGTAGCCAGGAAGGGTCTGCCAAGAACCAAAGGGTCTTTGGGTTCTTCTCCATATTCCAGAACCACAAAATCAGTAGGAATCATGCAATCTCCTACTTTGATAGGTACATCCTCTATCACACCTTCAGGAACTCTAACTGATCTATCAGCTAGGACAAGAGATATCCTTGTAGCCTTAAAATCGGTCATCCCTAAGCTCTTGGCAACATAATGAGGCATAAGGTTCACACTAGAACCAAGATCACAAAATGATCACTCAAACCTGTCAGAAAAGATTGTGCAGTCTAAAACAAAGCTCCCGGGGTCTGAAAGCTTCTCTGGCACTCTGTTCTGAAACACTGCACTGACCTGCTTGTTGATCATCATAGCTCCAGCCTCTAAACTCAAGTTATTGGTCACCATTCTCTTCACATACCTCCTTATAAAAGGTGTAATCCTCACATCATCAATCAATGGGATCTCAATAACCAACTTGTCCATGATGGCTTTGCATTTAGCATCTTCAAGCTCTTGTTTAGACTTCTTAGGATGCTTAGGATAGGGTATCTTGGGCTTATTCACTGTCTCCTTAGCATTATTTGAAGTCTCAGTCGAAACTGCAGTTGGTTGCAATGGGTGACGAGCGTCACCAGATGGGTGACGAGCGTCACTCGTTTTGGACAAGTCGTGAAGGTTTGCTCGATTTGGGTGACGAGCGTCACCCTCCTGGTAACGGTCGTCACCAATATGTGAAGAACAATCATCGGGGTCGTGCTCAGTGGGTGACGAGCGACACCCATACTGGGTGACGAGCGTCACCTGTGGATTTTTAGAAAAAAATTTCTCATCTTTATACTCTTCAAGTCCCACGAAATTTCTTGAGCTCAAATCCTTCTGCAACACTGGTTGCAGGTTCTTTCCACTCCTCAATGTGATGGCATTCACATGGTGTTTGGGGTTAGCATCAGTTCTTCCTGGAAGAAATCTCTCTTGCCTCTGAACTGCTCCTGCAGTTTAAGCAACTTGAACATCAAGCTTCTTCATATGAGAGTTCAGACTCTCAATTTTCCCATTTAAGTCCTGATAGAGCGAATCTATCTTGCCATTGAAGTCTACTGTCATCTTCTGTTGTACTAATAGGATCTGTTCCAGCATAGCTTCTGTTGTCCTTCTAGGATCTGTTCCAAAATCTCTTGTGGAAGTGCAGATTGGTAGGAAGAAGAACCATAGTTCCTGTTGAAATTGTTGCTGTTCTGGTAAGGTTTCTGGTACTCTGTCTTCTGGAATAGAGGCTTAGGTGTGTAACCAGTCGAGCTCTGATTTCCTGTGAAGGTACTCTTCTGATTATTGTTGTTGTATCCTCTGTTCCACTGCTGATTCCCATACCTTTGACCCTGAAAACCTCCAGCATTGATGAAATCTACATCATCCTGCTCAATCTCTTCTGGATTTTTGAAAGTCTCCACCTCTGCAGCAAAATGAACTGACTTCTTTCCCACCAAGAGGCTGTACATACTGTCCAGCTTAGCCTTGAATTCAACAATTTGATTCCCATCATTCAAACCAGCTTGCTTCATTCTCTGAAAATCTGCATTCTTGGTGCTGTTGCTGCAGGCCAAGTTTTCAATCAATCTGATTGCTTCATATAGTCTGTTGGTGTTGAAGTTTCCAGCACTAGCTGCATCCAGCGCCATCTGATACTTCTAGTCAATACCTCTGAAGAAAATCCCAAGTAGTTTCACCTGACTGAAACCATGATGAGGACAGTCCCTTTGATAAGACTTGAATCTCAACCAAGAAGCCTTAAAAGCTTCAGTAGGACCTTGAGAGAATGATGCAATTTTTTTCCTCATGTCATCCGATCTAGCATCATCATAGAAATTATTGAGAAAGGCATTCTTGGTGTCCTCCCAAGTAGTCAGCGAAGCAGGCTCTAGTTGCTTCAACCAAAATGCAGTATCTCCTCCAAGTGAGTAAGAGAAAAGCTTGCAGAACAGAAAGTCATTGCTAACACCATTAGCTTTAACACTTGAAGCTAAATCCTCAAACCTCTCAATATGATCCATGGGATGCTCATGAGGTAAGCCATGGAAAGGATGCTGTCCCACCAGCTGATAGTATGCATGCTTAAGCTCAAAATCGTTCCTCTGGAAAGCAGGAGGGCGGATTGCAGCTCTGTTGGCATAAAACTGATCAGGTCTGTTGTAGTCTCCTAAAGTCCTCTGAACAAAACGCCCAGCAACGTTATTAGCAGCAGCAGGGACTCCAGCGTCTTGTCCCACTTGTTGAACCTGCTGTTCAACAATGACATTCCCATCTTGATCAATTCTCTGTCCTTCTTCGTTCCTCCTGTTTCCCTCTCTGTCAACCAAATGACCTTCTGCATCTTCAACCAAGATCACTGAAGCAACCATTGTAGACTGTTTCTTAGTTTTCCTGATGGTCCTCTCCAACTTTGCAAGTTCGTCGATGCTCAAAGTCACAAACTCCTTCTCCTTGTTGCTTCTGGTACTGCGATTAGGCATACACCTGAAACCAGCACAAAGAAAAGTAGCAGAAAGTTAGTAAACAAATTATAACCTAGACAAAATCCTAATACTAAAAATCGATAGGCAGCTATTACTCCCCAGCAACGGCGCCAAAAACTTGATAGGGCTCAGGTTTTACCCAAATAAAACTACTGCAAGTGCACAGCAAAGCAGTCGTAGTATAAGGGGTATCGAATCCCAAAGGAGTATGTAAACTACACTATCGATTGTAGGTTCAGATTAAACTAAGCAGTATGTGGTGTATGTAATGCGAATAACAAAATAAAAGTAAGCAAACGAATTCTAGTTGTTGACTTAAGTTTCAGAAGACTAAAAGCGCTAAGTCAGGACAGTTCGCAGGTTGAATCCGAGAATGTAGAATGCATGAAATCAGGAATGATTAAGAACCGTCTTGAACACGAATCGCAAATATATAACTAATCAATTCTCATTGCAGAAGTTATCTATATCTAAACCACAAAGTTTCAAATCTCTTTGCAAACCCTAACAATCTAAAATGCAGTAATGATCAAGTTCAATTGTTCACAAAACTCCTAAGCCAAATTTCTTTGCACTAAGTTGTTTCGCTCATCAAATACTAGTTCAGGTTATCAATAATGCTCTCACATATATTTAACAACCTATGATTTTCGGATTTCTAGATGATGTGTCTAAGAAATTCGATTTTAAAGTAAGCAGAGATGAAGAACCAAAAGATATTCCTAACATATAGCAGTTTTAAAAACTCTTCATCAACCTTTGAAAAGCCCTAACTTAACTAGCAAATTACTCAGACATGATCATGAAATCACAAAACATAACTGGATAAAATTGCATTAAGAGAATAGAATAAAAACAAAGGGGGTTCGAAATCTTCTCCAAAAAGAGTACAGGATCTGTCTCCCCAAAAGCTCTCAATAAAATCCTCTCTAAAGCTCTTGAATTCTCAAAAACTAAGATAAAAGCCAACAATGGCTGAAAACCTAATATATACAAGCTAAAACACGATCTGGAGTGTTCTTACAAATACTGGAACTTCTGGGCCAATTCTGCAAATAATCTTCAAACTTTTAATAAAAAAGCCACGCTCCTTCCTTTGTGGGTGACGAGCGTCACCCAAATGCATACTTTTCTTCTCGAGTTGCACACTTCGTGGCTTCATCTTGCAATGCTCCAAAAAGCTTCAATATCTCCAATTATGCTCCAGACATGCTATAACCTCCAGACATTCTTCTGGTCTTGGAACGTATCATTGGTGAACTGTTAACTGGTGGTACGATATCCCGCTCCAGCTCGTCTCGACCCGGTACGAACGGATGGTCGATGATCTCGTCATTCTCTCGACCCGGTACGCACAACTGGTCGATGTTCTCATCAGTTGGGACCATCATAAGAGTTACATGTACTGAGGGGCTGAGCTTGTTTACATGGTAAGATAGGCGTATACAAAGATCCAGCTTTTCTGAATTGGAGAACAAAAAACCGAGAAATATACCTAAAAAGAAGCTTTGATTACGGGTCTAAGACATTGCGATTGTGGTGTTGGAGACATTGATATAACCCATTTCAGAACTTTTGAACCTTGATTTCAAATTCTTTGAAATGAGTTTTATCCCGGGTTTCAAATGTTTTATAATGATTTTTGAATTTCAAACTTTGAATAGTTTTAAGGTCTTTCTGGCAAAAAGAACACAAAATGAGGAGAAACCATCTTTTGGACATATTCTCACTTTTAAAAGTCTTACATTTGATGTTAGCCTTTCCAACAAGTTAATCTGGCTTATTGTTGGGCATAACATAGAGGTGTGAGATTCGTTTCATATGGAAGTGTTTTGAGGGCAATCCAACAGTTCAATCTTAAGTTGCACCCGTTTCTGTGAAGACATTCCATGCTGTCTCAAAGATGAAGCTAGCGCAGAAATGCAAGCCAGATATGAGCAATCCGCCACGCATCCAACCTCTCCATCTATTCCTAGATATTTTCAAATCGCAGAAGATGATGCTTGTCTCAACTAGGCACAAGTCAACTCAAGTTTAAGTCTGTGTTTTTTACAACTTCCTAATTCTACTGGCAAAAAAAAGAAAGAAAACAACCAAAGATATTTCAAAACATGCATAGAACTCGCAGCATCTCGTTGCCCCTTTGGTGCTTTTAAGTTCTTTAGTTTTTCATCTCTTATGAAACTTTTGGAGAGACAATCTCTATCATCTTGTTCTAATTAGAGAAGATTTCAAACCTCTATTTCTTTACAGTATTGTTATAACATAATACATATATTTATTGATGTTTTCCTATGTTATTTTAGGTCATTTTTGTTGAATTTAAGAGACAATTAGATGATTTGTTCATTTAGAATTTTTAGACATAGTATCATTATTAGGGTTCTTTGCTCTTATAAGGATCAGCTACTTGGATTAACAAGAGTGGTAAGAAGGGAAGAAGATAATCCAAATATGTATAAGGTAGCCATGAAATCACTTTTCCATGCAAAAACATGATATTTCAAATTCAGATTAAGGTTTTAATAAGATAGAGTTGATTTTCTGCAGCATGAGATGAAAAAATCAGATTTAGCATTTAAAACATGGTTCAGCCTTAACTTCTAACTTTTTCATGATGCATCAAACACTTAACCACTTAGACATTAAAATCATTTCTAAACATTAAGCATTTTACAAGGAAATATCATCATTGTGCCCTATGCAAATGCAATGCAACATATATGAAAACAGTAGACTCAATCCTAATCAAATGAATGCAACTATATGGTTTGCAAAAGATGCAAAAAATTTCAAAATTTTCAATTTTTGTGTGTTTTTATATGCACTTATATGTACTCATGAGACTTTAAGATGAATGGAAAGAAAAACTAAGAACATAAAACACAAAGTCGAACCCCAAATCCCTCCCCCACACTTAAATTACACAGTCCCTAGTGTAATAAAAGAGTGAAAGAGAGAAGCACACATAATCATATAAACATAAACTTAAAGAAAAATGCAATGGTATCTACAAGAAAAGGGATGTGGTACCTTAATTCTGGTGTGAGGAGTTGCGGGAGGTGTAAGATAGTTCGTCAGTCTCTCCTTTCTCATAGGATTATCCTGCTTGGGGAAACTTGATTGCTCTCCTCTTTTTTCTGTCCTTCTCTTGTGAGGAAGATGCTGTTGGTGGAGGGACCCAACAAAGGTAAGCTGCTGTCACTTGTGTTGGATTCTCTTGAGAGTCATACTCTTGCCAAGTAGTAACAGATTCAGAAGAAGAGTAGAGAGGCGCCTCTCATGCAGATGGTGGTTGGGACCAAGGCTCATAAGATGAAGCCCTTGATGGTTCCCAAGCTGGCCATTGATCATGCTGCTGCACTTGAAAGGAGTGTTTCCTTGGGGGCATCCAGTTTGCCTCCTCTTCTTTTTGGTGCTCTTCCTGTTGTGGCTCCACTAGTGTGACTCAACCTCATGGCCATGACTTTGGTGAGAAGCTCCTTGGATTATTGATTTGTCCTTCTTGAACTTCCCCTTCACCAAATTCACAAGCTTCTTAATGGTTTTGTCTTGCCACTTACACCATTTTTGAAGCTTGTTGATATGCTCAAGAGCATACTTGAGTGAACTCCCTTGGTTTGGCACCTCATAAGATTCAAAGTGGAACATTCTAGCATTGTATTCCATCAGCTTATCTTCTGATTCCTCCTCTTAGGATCCCTCTTCAATGTTAGCGCCAGCATCATCTCCCTCTTCTTCTTCTTCAGTGCTCTCTTCACTTTCTTCTGCACTCTCTCCCTTTTCTATTTCAGCAACAGCTCCACCATGATAGAGCATTATCTTTGTTGGGCGAAAATATATGTTACTCCTCATAGATATGGAAGTGTGCTGCACATTTGGGAGGAGGAATTTTTCTGGCTCCTTTGATGGCTTGAGGAATAGATAGACATGCTTGCCTTGGATGGTCTTCTCTATGATTTGTGTCCTCTTTAAGTAACCAAGGTCTATACATTGTGCTGGCATGGCATCTTCAGCATGATCTTCAAGATTCATCCCACTAGCCATCATGATAGCTGTCAAAATCTCTCCAATGTTCAGCTAAGGGTTTTTTTCTCTCTTGTCCTTGTTGACAATCCAGCTTCTATAAGTGAAAAGCTGCTCAAAGAGAAGGGTGACATAGCAAGGAAGCTCATCTGCCTTCTGGATCTGACGCTCATCTCTGCTGTATTGCAACAGCTGCTGCATGCCATGTAAGATGATGTCCATCTACCTAGTTGAGATCTTAGTTGTTTCCTTCCTTGCAAACATAGTCTTTGCAAGGGCCTTGTGAACATACCTCAGAGCTGGGTGCCTTAGATCTTTGTTCTTTGTTACCCAAGAAGTGAACTCATCAATGCCATTCACTTCCCAAAGATGTGAAAGCTACTTCATCCTGATCTTGAACTGAGGCCTATTGTCAGCATAGAAATCCATCCCAAGGGCTGCAGAAAGTTCTCTGAAAGTGGCTGTATATTTCTACTTGCCAAGCCTGAAAGCTATCCAGCCATCACAATTATCAAGCTCACTTTCTTCATAGCTCACCACTTGAAAAGTTGAGAGGAACTGAATGATGAGGTGCTGATAGGAAGAAAGAGCTAACTCCATGAATTTTCCAGGCCCCATACCTTCAAAGATAGTCTTGCAGTCTTCACAGATGCCAAGTGCCTTCATAGTGGGGACACAAGGTTACCTTGTGGTCTTGAAAATGCACTGGTTGAAGAGTTCTGCATGCTCTCTTGGACCTAATTTCTTGTTGGGGGCTTCTTTAACAACTTCCCCCTTCCCCTTGGCCTTTGATTTAACAGCTTTTCTCTCTACTATCTTCTTGCCAGCAGCCTTTGAAGACTGGCCTTCAGCAACCTTCTTGCCTTTGTCCTTTCATGGTATGGGTGTAGGCGCCTTCTTCTTTGTTCCTTGGCTTTTGTTTCCAGCTGAATCATTGCTTCTCTCCATAGTACATATAAGAACAAATCTTGAAAATCTAATAAGTATAAGAACAAATGGGATGAATAACAATGATTTAATGCTCTAAAACAAATTTTCTCAAATCTACAAGAGGTCTAACTAGTGTTTAAACATGTAAACCTCTAAAGAAACAAAATAATTCAAGAGCAAGAGATTATAAACATGCTAGAATCTAAGCAAATTTTTAACAATTTATGAACATGAGCCTAGCATAGTGGCTCTAAACAAAATGAGAAATGATAATGCATAAGGGATATAAAGCAAATCATGATACTAGATTATAAACAACAATCAGCTCTAACACCTTAACTTGCTTAAACAATAAACTCCACCATGTAAAATAAACACAAGGATACAAGCTAAACAAAACTAGTTCATATGGTATAAGATTAAAAATATCTAACAAGTTCAAGCCATAAGAACAAGAGATGAATAGTTTAAGAAAGCAAACCTTTATGGACTCCTAGAACACTTTTCTAAGACAAATAAAGAGAAAAATTTTGTGGCTTATGTGAGAAATGAGAGAAATGAGAAGTGTGAAGAGAGAAGAGAAACAAGAGTGGTATTTATAGAACTAAGTAGGGGACAAGGAATATAATGGAGTGAGGGACAAAAGACAAAGTGCTAAGGAGTGAGTCTGAATGGCAGGAGAGGAGCCAAAAATTTCAAATTCAAACTTCCTTGGCTCCAAACCAAGAGACGGATTTTTTTTGAAAATTAGAAGGCTTACCTCGCAGGCAACATCGAGCATGACTCGCAGGCAAAATTAGAAGGCTTACCTCGCAGGCAACATCAATGCTTGCACTAATACTATATGCACATTAACATCGCATGATGTAGGCACTCGATGTTGAGCATATCGAGCTTGGTTGCTTGATGTTGCTGCTCGATGCATTTGGCTCAACTCTCGGGCCGTTTACATCGCACGATGTGCTTGCGATGTTGAGTAAGTTTTCTCCTACCCAGCACATCGCATGATGTTCATGCTCGATGTTAATTCACCTGACTCTCATGCTGTTTACATTGTACGATGTAAGTGCTCGATGTTCAGCCCGAGATACTTTTCCTTCCCACATCGAGCATGTTAGCTCGATGTGTTTGCCCGACATGTTCTGGTTATACTAACATCAAGCTCTTCAGCTTGATGTGGATACCCGATGTTGAGCACATCGAGCTTGGCATGCTCGATGTTGCAGCTCGATGTTAAGCAGAACATGTCTTACTTGGTTCTCCAGTGATATCTCAAAGCTTGCACCAGTGTAACCATCAAATGCAGGCCAATGTTCAGCATTCTTCTTGTTCACCTCCATAGAGAAAGCATGTTCATTCTCTAACTTGTTAGCCTTGTGATATCTTATATGTTTACATCATTTAGGCTTGCATTTAGTTCATGTTTTGCTTTCCTTTTGCAAGTTTTCCTTCTCTTTAGTCTCAGTTTCCTTTCATGTTAGACTTAAGATGCATTTAGGCTCTAGTTTGCATTCTCTATGCATTAAAGATGTTTTTAGGTACTTAAGAGGCTATTGGGATCAAAGAGGAAGTGCGGGAATGGTTCAAGGAGTTAGCCAATCTGAGAAGTAACAAAAGGAGCCAAGGTAGATGGTTTTTGGTGCAGCATCGATCAAGACACAAAGAGCATCGATCAGCAGGGATCGATGTAAAGCAACAGAAAAGGTGGAGATCCACATCGATTAGACACATCGATCAAAAGCTTTTGATCGATGTTAAGATGCAGGACAACCACATCGATCAAGCACATCGACCAAGACTGATCGATGCATTTGACCAGAGAGCTTTGAAGACAGCGTCGATCATCCACATCGGTCACCAACTGATCGATGTCAGACACCAGAAACCAGCATCGATCTTGTAATCGATGTGAGCATAATCCAAACTTCTTTTAATTACAACTTTGCCATTGCTTTAGAGTTTTTGTCTTTTACTATAAATAGGCTTGGACTAATGGTTTTTAGCCAAGTCTTGTTCTTGCTTAGTTTTCTTAAGAGTTTTCAATCTTTGTAAAAACAATTTCATCATTTTATTTAAAGTTATGTATCTGCCTTTTAATTTCTTCTCTAATCTCCCTTTTAATCATGTTTAACATTTTTCCTCTTGTGATTTGGTGTTTTTCATGAAGATGAGTGAGTAGTCCTTTTAGGGTTCTTCGATGTGGTAGATTAGGGGAATTTAGAGGCTTGATTAGGGTTTGTTAGTGCTTAATTAGGTTGATTCCTCTCTATTAATCTGTTCTTAGGCTAGATTTATCTTGATCACATGAATCTAGATTTAGGCTTCATCTTATGCCCACCAAGTGTTTGATGAAATGCTGATCTTGTTTAATAGAGGATTTACTGGTCTTAGCTCAAGAGATTGACTGTCTGAGAAGTATTTTGGCTTGAATAGAGTTGGATTTGCTTGCTTGTTGATTGTTCTAGCACTAATGAGAGTTAGTTCTTGTTAGGATGATTAGTAAAAGGTTATTTGCCAAGAGATTGGACTTAGCTTGCTTGATTATGAACTCCATGCCTAGGAATTAGCATTGATTGCTTGTTTGCATTGTCAATAATGTTTGAAACAGCCTAAGTCTTGCCTTTGAATTCCCCAAAGTCAATAACCACATCTAGGGACCTGTCTTTATCTTTTTGAAATTTGAATTTGCTATCTACTCTGTTTTTACTGCTCTGTTTTGCTTTGGATCATTGCTTGGTATTGCTTTAACTAGTTCTGCTTGGTTCTTGATCCACTTAGGTGTTTTGTTTAGTTGCTAAGAAACACTCTCTTCTTTGATTCATTTGACTTAAGGTTTTTCTACTCATAATTCTATTGGCATCTAGCTTAACTCCTTTGGATTGATAAAAGCCCTATGCTATACTACAACTGATTAGTAAAGAGGGTGATTAAAATAGGGCAAAACCTTTGTATCAATTTGGCAGCGTTGCCATTGGGGTTATTGTTTGGATCATTAGAATTTGTGGAAACTTTAAGATTCAGGTTTTATTTTTATTTGGTTACTAATCATCTTTGACTCTCATTGCTGTTTTCAGGTGTATGAACCTTAGATCAAGAGGCTCTAGCAACTTTGTAGACTTCATTGACAACATCGACTTGTTGGATAGAGGTCAAAGGGTAAGAAGGCAACATGAAAGTAAGCAACACTTGGAGAGGTTAGGGATGAATGTTCAGTCCACCATGATGTGGATGATATAAGTTTTCAAGGACCTCCAGGAGCAGCTGGTATTCAGGGCCAACAGGCCCAACAAGGGGTTTAAGGACAGCAAGGAGAGCAAGGCCCTAGAGGAGCAGCTCAAGCTCCAAGACCAATCAGACCCATTGGAGCTTGTGACGCCCACAATGCTTACAACAACAGAACAGGAATCATTATTCCAGCTGTTCAGAATAACAACTTTGAGATCAAGTCTGGTCTGATCTCCATGGTCCAAGGCAGCAAGTTTCATGGCTTACCTTTAGAAGACCCATTGGACCATTTTGAAAACTTTTATAGGCTCTGTTCACTCACCAAGATTAATGGGGTCAGTGAAGATGGTTTCAAGTTGAGGCTGTTCCCATTCTCTCTAGGAGACAAGGCTCATCAATGGGAGAAAAACGTACCTCAGGGAAGCATCACAAGTTAGGATGATTGCAAGAGAGAATTCTTAGCAAAGTTCTTCTCTACTTCAAGAACTGAAAGAATCAAGAATGAAATCTCTGGTTTTGCTCAAAGGAACAACGAGAGTTTTAGTGAAGAAAAGGGTAGACACTTCAGTGCCCACACCATGGGTTTTCACAAGCTTCACTTCTGTCTACTCTCTACAATGGTGCTCTCCCTAAGATAAGAATGCTATTAGATACATCATCAAATGGGAACTTTTTGTCTAAAGATGTGGCTGAAGGCATGTAATTGGTTGAGAATTGTTGCACCGTGGCTTTCATAATACGTTTCTATTTTGGTTTTGAGCTTTTAGTCAAATGTCCTTTTCTTATCAATCTTTACATTATTGATAAACATAGTTTTTACCTTTTCTTAAGAGAATAGGGTTCTAGTTTCTTATATAAAGAGTCGAAACCTTGATTTGTAAGGCACACCTTATTGAATTAATAAACAAAGAAGCTTTTGCTTTCTTCTCTCTTGATTTTGGCTAGAACTTTGGTTCTCAACGACCTCAAGACGTGTGTTTCGTTTGGGCATTCGTAGACTAAACAATCGAATCCACAAACTCCTATCGGTTACTACCGGTTATTACATCAGTTGGTATTAGACTCCATCAGTTTTAATTTCTTAATTGAATGTCGGTCCTCGTTCATCATGGCACCTCGCAAAGCAGCGGCGGAAGAACTTCATGAAGATTTTCGTCTCACCTTGGAGAACTTAACGATTGGGCTTCAAGATGCGTTATAAGCAGCTGTGGAGAGCGCTTTAACAACGGTTTTGGAGGATCAACACAATCGTCACCATGGTCGCAGAGAGCATCAACAACAGGAACAGAGAGAAGAAAGTATTGAAAACTCTGATGACAAAGGTATGCGCGAGAACCTGTTTGCCGCTCCTATTCACGAACACCAACAACGACTGGCACACCACAATCGTCGTGCTGCTCAACATGATGACAACCAAGAGGAACGTGTTGTGGTTCGTCAAGATGCTGCATGCACCCCTCCTCCTTCACGTTGGGAATCTGGTTTTAAATTAGATATCCCAAAATTTTCAGGACTTTTAATACCTGAAGAATTTCTTGATGATTTTGGATTTCAAACAGGTTCCCAATGAGATGTGAGTTCCTCTGGTCGCAATTTGTTTTAAAAGCCGAGCTATGGCGTGGTGGCAGCAGGTTGAAGAGTCTTGCAGGAGAGCAAATAAACCACAAATTGATACATGGGAATGAATGAAGAAACATATGCGACGCGGCTTTCTTCCTTATAATTACGAAAGGACCTTGTATAACAAGCTTCAAAACCTCCGCCAAGGCTCACGCACCGTCGACGAATATGCTTCTAGTTTTTTTGGATGAGCCTCAATATGATGAATATCATTCCGACAATAACCAGGAACATGATATTAATCAAATTGCAGGAGATACTGGACATGTCTCCTAAACTTTAGTCCTCCGTCGCAATTGTCTTGTTCCTCGTGCACAACAAGAGTCTTGGCTCCGAACTACTCTGTTTCGTTCCACCTGCACCATCAAAGGCAAATTATGCAAGCTCATAATTGATTCAGGAAACTGCAAAAACGCTATTGCTGAAGATGCTGTCTGAAAACTTGGTATTCAGTCAACTACACACCCATCTTCTTATCAACTTGCATGGCTTAACAATACATCCTAAATTTGGGTCTCCAAACAAGCACTAGTCTCTTTCTCGATTGGTGTGTATTCGGACTCTGTTACTTGTGATGTAGTCTCCATGGATGCCTGTCATTTACTATTAGGACGTCTGTGGCAATTTGACCGTGATGCCTTACATCGTTGCAAGAGCAACACCTACATTTTTTTATTTAACAAGAGGACTATCACATTGCTTCCGTAAAGAGAACAAACATAGTCACTCAGTTCTACTTCATCACGTACATGCAAACCTGAGACATCGGAAAACTCTAAGTCATTGTTGATCTTGCCCAAGGGTGATTTCCTCGCTCAAATGCATGATTCTGATGTTATACTAGCGGTCGTTGCATCATCGTGTTCACATGCTCTACCTCTCCCAATACCTCAACCTTTTGCTGATTGCTAATTACTTACGCTGATATCTTCCCCGAGGCATTACCTACAGGCATGCCTCCATTACACGACATTCAACACCACATTGACCTTGTCCCTAATGACGTATTACCCAATCGACCGCATTATTGCATGAGCCCTCGGGAACATGACGAGTTATGTAATCAAGTCAAAGAACTTCTTATCAAAGGACATGTACAGGAGAGCTTAAGTCCCACCGCGGTTCCAGCTTTACTTAACCCCAAGAAAAATGGTACCTGGCGTATGTGTGTCGATAGTCGGGCAATTAACAAAATCACCGTGCGATATCGTTTTCCCATTCCTCGTTTGGATGATCTTTTAGATCAGATTGGCTGTGCATCTATTTTCACCAAACTGGATTTAAAAAGCGACTACCATCAGATTCGTATCTGACCTGGTGATGAGTGGAAGACAGCATTCAAGACGCATGAAGGCCTTTTTGAGTGGTTAGTTATGCCATTTGGTTTGTCTAATGCACCTAGCACATTCATGCGTGTGATGAACCAGACACTTCAGCCCTTTATTGGCAAGTTTGTGGTGGTTTATTTCGATGACATCTTGATCTTTAGTCATGACTTGTCCACTCATTTACAACATTTAGAGGCTGTACTTCTGGTTCTACAACAAGAGAAACTCTTCGCTGCTCATCAAAAGTGTGTCTTTGGCGTCAATCAAGTCCTGTTTCTTGGTTACATTGTCTCTGATCGAGGGTTAGATGTTGATCCCAGTAAGGTGGAAGCAATTAAATCATGGCCTACACCAAAGACGATTAGCGTTGTTTGCAGCTTTCATGGTTTAGCTTCTTTTTATCGATGCTTTATGCATCACTTCAGAAACATTACTGCACCTCTCACTGATTGTTTCAAAGACTCATCGTTTGTATGGACGGCTACAGCAAATGAGGCGTTTGAAACTATTGAAGCTAAGCTTACTTCTGCTCAGATTTTGGCCTTACACGATATTTCTTTGGTTTTTGAGCTACACTGCGATGCCTGTAAGATGGGAATTAGAGCAGTGATAAGTCAACAAGGTCGTCCAGTAGCATTCTTTAGTGAGAAGATTGCAGGCTCCCGATCTCGCTATAGCACCTATGATGTTGAATACTATGCAATCGTCCAAGATATCAAGCATTGGCGTCATTACTTATTCCACCAGGAGTTCATACTTTATACGGACCATGACGGTTTGAAACATTTAGGGAGTCAAGATAAGATCTCTTCACGACATGCTTCTTGGATTGCTTTTCTGCAGCAGATTATATTTGTCATTAAACATCAATCGGGTCGATAAAACAAAGTAGCTGATGCTTTGAGTAGACGACATTCTCTTCTTGCAACATTACAAGTATCTGTTGTGGGCTTTGCTGCGTTTGCCGATTTGTATCCTCATGATCCGTTCCTTGGCACCATTTGGTCGGACTTAACAGCAGGATTGCGTTCCGAGTATACACTTCATGATGGATTTTCGCAGAAGTCGTTTGTGTCTTCCAGATTTTAGTCTTCGATTAAAAATCATTAAAGAACTCTACGAGGAAGGCCATATAGGGAGGGATCGTACTTTGCAGCTGGTCACTGATTCTTATTTTTAGCCATCATTGCGACGTGATGTTGCTAGGCTTGTAGAACGTTGTGTGGTTTGTCAGCGGTCAAAGGTTCATGCATCTAACAGTTGTCTTTTTCATGCCTCTTCCAGTTCCTACTCAACCGTGGACTGATATTAGCATGGATTTTGTTATTGGTTTACCTCGTACTCAGCGTGGTAACGATTCTATCTTCGTGGTAGTTGATCACTTCTCCAAGATGGCACATTTTGTTCCTTGTAAGAAGACTACTGATGTTGTCGAAGTAGCTCTTCTCTTCTTTCGAGAGATAAATCGTCTCCATGGATTGCCACTTTCCATTGTTTCCGATCGAGACTCTCATTTCTTGAGTCACTTTTGGTGCTCCCTTTGGCGTTTGTTTCGTACGAGTTTGGAGATGAGTTCAGCTTATCATCCACAGTCAGATGGTCAAACTGAAGTTACTAACTGATGTAAGCATCAATGCTTATATCAAGAAGAAACACAAAGGAGAGGAGCTAGAACCTGTTTTGCTTGAAGATAAGGAGCAAGGGAGACATGTAGCTGTTTTCAAAGGAGCTAAGGACTTAACAACAAAACATTGTCTTTCTATGCATCAAGGAGGACGTTCTGATCAAGCTAAACCATGGCTGGGCTATTTTAATTCACAAGAAGACCAAGCCAAACCACCAGAACCACCAAATCACATAATTGGACCAACATCTAGGTTTTCAAGACCATTTAAGGAAACTTCCACCATATCTTATATCACCACGCCTCATTGACATTCCTTGGCATGTTATGAAGATACCAAGAGCTCCAAACCATCAGACCAAGCCAATAATCAAGTCAAAACATTCTTAACCGAAGAAGATATCACCATGAAGACAGTTTCCTTTTCTAAGCATGTTAACTTTGCTCCAAAGGGAAACTATGACCAACGACCACTCTCTCTCAGCAATCTCGACCCTCCATCCTCTAAGGAAGATCCTGGACGTTCATACAAAGATCAAGACCACATGATTCGTCCCCCCTCTCTCATTGCCCCCAAATCAAGCATTTTTCCCCCTTTATGCCCAAATACTAGCTACAAGTCAAGCCAAACTTTATACTTTCTTTTTATTACCTTGTTACCATTTTTTACACTGAATTTTGAGCACTATATAAGCTCATAAGCTTGTACTTTCATACCCACCAAATTATTAATCAAGAAAATTCTGTTTTGTTTCGAAGAAAAGTATCTCTTTGTTTACAATATTGTTCCTGATTTTTATTAAGTTATTTTTGAGGGATTCAAAGAACTTGTGAGAAGTGTAGAATTTATTAACTCTTGTGAGGATTAGCCCTTGAGTTAGTAGAGTCTAACCTTTGGAGTTTGTGGTCATCAAGCTTCAACCAGACTTTCAATCATTCAAGTCTTCATTCCATCCCCTTCTGCTGCACTGGTTGCAGGTTCTTTCCACTCCTCAATGTGATGGCATTCACATGGTGTTTGGGATTAGCATCAGTTCTTCCTGGAAGAAATCCTTCTTGCCTCTGAACAGCTCCTGCAGTTTGGGCAACTTGAACATCAAGCTTCTTCATATGAGAGTTCAGACTCTCAATTTTTCTATTCAAATCCTGATAGAGCGAATATATCTTGCCATTGAAGTCCACATTGCTTCCATTTTGTTCCCTTGTGGAGGTGCTGGTTGATAGGAAGAAGAACCATAGTTTCTGTAATTTCCACTGTTCTGGAATGGCTTCTGGTACTCTGTCTTCTGGAATGGGGGTCTAGGAGTGAAACCAGGCGTGCTCTGTCCTCCTGTAAGGGCGTTCTTATGATTGTTGTTGCTGTATCATCTGTTCCACTGCTGATTCCCATACCTTTGTCCCTGAAAACCACCAGAATTGATGAAATTTACATCCTCCTGCTCAACTTCCTCTGGAGCTTCAAAAGTTTCCACTTCTGCAGCAAAGTGAACTGACTTCTTCCCCACCAAAAGGCTGTGCATATCATCCAACTTAGCCTTAACTTCAGCAATCTGATTTCCATCAGCTACACCAGCTTGTTTCATCCTCTGAAAGTCTGCGTTTTTAGTGCTGTTGCTGCAGACCAAGTTCTCCATCAGTCTGATCGCCTCTTCTGGTCTGTTGGTGTTGAAGTTTCCTGCACTTGCTGCATCCAGCGCCATCTGATATTTCCAGTCAATGTCTCTGAAGAAAATCCCAAGTAATTGCACCTGACTGAAGCCATGATGAGGACAGTCCCTTTGATAAGACTTGAACCTGATCCAAGAAGCCTTAAAAGCTTCAGTAGGGCCTTGTGTAAATGATGCAATTTTCGTCCTCATGTCCTCTGATCTTGCATCATCATAGAAGTTATTCAAAAAGGCATTCTTGGTGTCCTCCCAAGTGGTCAATGAAGCAGGTTCCAGTTGCTTCAGCCAATA
Organism: Thlaspi arvense; assembly: GCA_911865555.2. NCBI lineage: Eukaryota > Viridiplantae > Streptophyta > Magnoliopsida > Brassicales > Brassicaceae > Thlaspi > Thlaspi arvense. The sequence goes on along the minus strand of OU466859.2, from coordinate 26,563,221 downwards.
TGCAGCTTCTCCTTCAAGAGAGTAAGGAAAAAGCTTGCAGAACAGAAAGTCATTGCTAACCCTATTAGCTTTGACACTGGAAGCCAAGTCCTCAAATCTCTCTATATGATCCATAGGATGCTCATGAGATAAACCATGGAATGGATGCTGGCCAACCAGCTGATAGTAGACTGGTTTAACCTCAAAATCGTTCCTCTGGAAGGCAGGAGGTCGGATTGCAGCTCTGTTGGGATAGAACTGATCAGGTCTGTTGTAGTCACCTAGAGTCCTCTGAACAAAACGCCCAGCAGCGTTATTGGCAGCAGCAGGGACTCCCACGTTCTCAGCCACTTGCTGAACCTGCTGTTCAACAATGACATTCCCCTCTTGATCAATTCTCTGTCCCTCTTCGTTCCTCCTGTTTCCTTCCCTGTCAACCAAGTGACCTTCTGCATCTTCAACCAAGATAAGTGGAGCGACCATTGTAGATTGCTTCGTAGCTTTCCTGTTAGTTCTCTCCAACCTAGCAAGCTCGTCGATGCTCAAAGTCACAAGCTCCTTCTCTTTGTTGCTTCTGGTTCTGCGATTAGGCATACACCTGAAACAAAAACAAAGAAAAGCAGCTGAAAGTCAGTAAACAAATAAAAACTTAGACAAAATCCTAATACTAGAAATCGATAGGCAGCTATTACTCCCCGGCAACGGCGCCAAAAACTTGATAGGGCTCAGGTTTTACCCAAATAAAACTACTGCAAGTGCACATCAAAAGCAGTTGTAGTACAAGGGGTATCGAAATCCCAAGAGAGTAATGCAGACTACACTATCGAATGTAGATTCAGATTAAGCTAAGCAAGATATGATGTATGTAATGCAAATGAATGAATGAAAGTAAGCAAACGATTCTGTAAGATGATCTAAGTTCCAGAAGACTAAAAGCACTAAGTCAGGGCAGTTTGCAGGTTGAATCCAAGAATGTATGACGCAAGAAATCAGGAATGATTAAGAACCGTTTTAAACATGAATCACTGATGCATAACTAACAACCTAAATCACAGACTAAAAGCGCTAAGTCAGGGCAGCTCGCAGGTTGAATCAATTCTCATTGCAAAAGTTATCTATGCCTAAATCACAGAGTTTCAAATCTCTTTGCAAACCCTAACAACCTAAGCATGCAGGAATGATCAGATTCAATTGTTTACAAAACTCCTAAGCCAAATCTCTTTGCACTAAGTTGTTTTGCTCATCAAATACTAGTTCAGGTTATGAATAATGCTCTCACATATATTTAACAACCTAAGATTTTCGGATTCCTAGATGATGTGTCTCAGTAATTCGATTTTAAAGCAAGCAGAGATGAAAAACCATAAGGTATTCCTAACAGATAGCGATTCTACAATCTTTTCATCAACCTTTGAAAAACCCTAACTTAACTAGCAGATTACTCAGACATGATTATGGAATCACAAAACATAACTGAATAATATTGCATTAAGAGAAAGAGTAAAGAAATAAAGGGGGTTCGAAATCTTCTCAAAAGAGTACAGGATTTGTCTCCCCAAAAAGCTCTGAATAAATCTCTCTCTAAGCTCTGTGAATTCTCAAAAACTAAGATAATGGCCAACAATGGCTGAAAAACCTAATAAATAGGGGCTAAACATGATCTGGGGTCTTCATGTAAATAAAGGAACTTCTGGGCCAATTCTGCAAATCTTCTTCACACTTTTAATAAAACAGCCACGCTCCTTCCTTAATGGGTGACGAGCATCACCAAAGGTGGTGACGAGCGTCACCATATGTGATACTTTCTGCTTCGAGTTTGGTACTTCGTGGCTTCAACCCAGAATGCTCCAAAAGGTTCCAAAATCTCCAATTATGCTCCAAACATGCTATAACCTGCAAAGACTCTTCTAGGACTCTAAAAAGACCAAAAATACTCAATAAAAAGAACTTATATCATGGTTAAAAACCATAAAAACCATGATATATCAACTCCCCCAGACTTAGCTTTTGCTTGCCCTCAAGCAAACATCAGACAAAGAATAAGGTCGAGATTTGAAAACAAGAAACAGTCAGTCAGTCATCAGGAACACCACACTAGTTTGAACTTTCGAATCCACATACCACAAAGTCAACACAAGATCAAATTTCAGTCTAATCATCACAAGCTTAGCAAATCTCTCAAATCCGGTCCAAATCCTTTCAAGAAATTTGAAATTTCTACTGTTAACTCCTTATTTTTATCTAAGTGTGATATCTCATCAAAGTTCTATCATCTTAATCACTTTACAGATTCTTTTCCCTTCTTAACAAGTGGACAAATAGATCTCAACACAGCTCTCCTATTTTCTCTTCCCTTGATCTTTTCCTTTGGATATTTTCGATTTTTCACTTCTTTTTCTCAACTTTTACAGTCTAAGATATGGTGCTACTCAATACTTGTGTTCCTTGTGAGGAGACATGTTCTTGAATGTGTTCACTACTGTTGTTCCTTGTTAGGAGATAGGGTCATGAATGCACCATTCTTTGGACTTAAATTTTTTTAAAAACTACATCAGGGAAGATCAAAGAGAGACTGTATTTTAACCTTATTGTCAGTGTTAAAAGAGAGAATCAAGATCAATAATAATCAATCACCAAGACAAGAAGTTTAAAGTTCATTAAGGTGGAGCTAACAGCAAATTTTCCAGACTCTCTAAGAACCTAAACCTTCATTGCTAGACTGATCTACCTATGACTTTCAACTTAGTGAGACTTGTAATAAGCTACTGTGGCAATGGTTCTTATCAGCAAAAACGTCCTATGGTTAGTTCCAAGAAAAACTGACAGTTTCGAAAATTTTGACTCTATAAAACAGGTTTTTGACTCAACTTTAAGACTCTATAGACATGACACAAAGCACACAACGTTAGTAACCACCTCCCCCAGACTTAAACAACACTATCCCCAGTGGTATTAAGCCAAGAGTTGGTCAAAATGAAGCATGAGAATGTGTAAAACCAAGGTGGAAAAGTGGTACCTCACGAAGGAGCTAGTACATGATTATGGAATCACAAAACATAACTGAATAATATTGCATTAAGAGAAAGAGTAAAGAAATAAAGGAGGTTCGAAATCTTCTCAAAAGAGTACAGGATTTGTCTCTCCAAAAAGCTCAGAATAAATCTCTCTCTAAGCTCTCTGAATTCTCAAAAACTAAGATAATGGCCAACAATGGCTGAAAAACCTAATAAATAGGGGCTAAACACGATCTGGGGTCTTCATGTAAATAAAGGAATTTCTGGGCCAATTCTGCAAATCTTCTTCACACTTTTAATAAAACAGCCACGCTCCTTCCTTAATGGGTGACGAGCGTCACCAAAGGTGGTGACGAGAGTCACCATATGTGATACTTTCTGCTTCGAGTTTGGTACTTCGTGGCTTCAACCCAGAATGCTCCAAAAAGTTCCAAAATCTCCAATTATGCTCCATACATGCTATAACATGCAAAGACTCTTCTAGGACTCTAAAAAGACCAAAAAGACTCAATAAAAAGGACTTATATCATGGTTAAAAATCATAAAAACCATGATATATCACCCACGCGTGTGGTGGAAAAAAAGGGTGAAGAACATTAAGCATATATCTCAAAAAGTGGTCTACCTAGCTCCCTAAGCATCCATGGCGTTTGGGAAAGGATGAGCTAGTCTCTTGGATTTGGTTTTAAGGGATCTCCTAAGTCTGCTAAGATAAGAAAATCCCTGAGATCAAAGAGATTATTCTCAAGAGTCTCTAGGCATTAAAACCCCCCAAATCCAAGAAGAGATTAAATTAAGTGCAAGAAAAACCCAATCTTAAACCCTTACCTCTTAATCACCCCAACCTTAAACCCTTGGTGGATTACTCACTACTCATGATTAAAACAGATGAAAATGCAAATGAAGAAAGGATAAACATGATTAAACTACGAAGCAAGAAAGATTAAGAGAAATACTTAAGATTAAAATCAAGATTAAGGTTTTACAAAATATGAAAAGCTTAAAAACTTACAATGGCGGCTTTTGCTTAAAAGATAGATAAAAAAGAGGGAGACAGATTGTATGGTTCTTATTCTCGCCCAAAATAGGTTAAACAAAAGAAAAATGGTCCCCTCACTAAAATCCAAAACGTGAGCTGTCCGGATAAGGTTTAGAGATCGACCTGAGTGTATCCATAAGCTCCCTTTCGATCCTTAGCATATCCACGCACCCTCCATAGCTCCAGTGTATCCAAAACAACCTGAATATGATGCAAGAATGCAAAAAATATGCAAAATGCTAATGCAAAGTGTTCTAGGACCTAAAATGAGATAAATGGTGCAAACTAGCCTATTATGAAAGATGTATGCATGAAAACTACTCTAAATGTATGCTAATATGCGAAATATATTAGTATATCAGCTACCAAGGAGAGAGTTTTGATGGTTGTTGTTTGTCCAGGTTGTTTGATGAACCCACTGAAGAGGAGGTCCTCCAAGTTATTGGTATGAAGATGATGAATGAAATCATGTTGGGTACTAAAGAAGGTGGGGTGATCTTGAAGCCCTTTTGCCCTAATGGTGATGAGATCTGTTACAAGCTGAAGCAAGGAGGCAAGTTTAATCCCTTTGCTGTGATGAAGATTGATGGGGTCACCACAAAGGTCAAGGGAGGCAAGATGACACCAAGGAGTTCCAAGACTCCTTCACTTCACCTCCACTAAGGAGGTAATCAAAGTGAAGCTAAGTGACTTTAAACAAGCACACTTGGGAGGTAGTCCCATGGTATCCTTTGTACATATTTATGCTTTTTAGTTTATGTTTTATGCATTTCTAGTGTTCTTAGAAGCAAGTGTTAGGTTAAGAGGATGAGAAGATGTTTGGGGAACCAAAGAAGGTGCATTCTGGTTAACATCGAGCATCTGCATCGATCATGCCAGATCGATGTTGGGTACATCGGTCATGTACATCGATCAACAATGCTCGACGTTGTAGAACCAAGAATGTATCGGGCAACCGCATCGGTCACTTGTGATTGATGTGGGAAAAGAAGTGTCTCGGGTAGATCACATCGATCACTTGCATCGATCAGAAGTGATCGATGTAATCAACCCGAGAGTCTGACAAACTCACATTGGTCAGTAACATCGATCAAGGTGATTGATGTGGATCACATTGATCACTTACATCGTTCATAAGTGATCGATGTAAACTGACCGAGAGTTTAAAGGATTACATCGAGCAAGGGCATCGATCAAAGCTTGCTCAATGTGCCTACATCCATCACTCACATCGGTCAAGGAGTGATCGATGTAAATGGGCCGGAGGGTCAGGAGTCAGCATTAACCAGCAGCATCGATCAACCATGATCGATGCCGACCACATCGATGACTCACATCGATCAGATGTGATCGATATGGTCAGCGAGGTAACCACCTAAATTTTCAAAACAATTATCTCTCTTGGTTTTGAGCCAAGGGAGTTTGAATTAAATTTTTTGGCTCCTCCCTGCCATTCTGACCTACTTCTGAATACTTTTGGTCTTGTCCCCCACTCCTTAGATTTTCTATGTTATCTTTTTGGTTCTATATAAACCACCTAACTACTCTTCACTCTTCACACTTCACATTTTCCTCTTCTCTTACCCAAGCCACGATATTTCTTAGCTCTCTCTCTCTCTTTTATTTGTTTTTTCATAAGTGCTCAGAAGTCCAAAGAGGTTTGCTTTGTTTAACTCTTCATTACTTGTTATTTAACTTTGAGCTTTTTGAGAATTTATGAATCTTTTGCTTTAAGAACTAATATTGTTCAGTTTAAAGTGCTTGTTTTGATTTTTGCATGGTTGAATTTGTTAGTTTAAGCGAGTAGATGTTAGAGATGGTTACTGTTCATAAATATAATGGCTTGCTTTGCTTTAAGTTCATTATGCATAATCATATGTCATTTTGTTTAAAGGCCACCATGCTAGGTTCATGTGCATAAATAGTTATAATTTGCTTAGAACTCTATCATGTTTATGACTTTTGCTCTTGAATTCTCTTAGCTCTTTAGAGGTTTGCCTTATTTAAATGCTAGTTAAACCTCTCTTAGATTAGAGAAATTTTTTTAAGAGCCTTAAATCATTGATTTTCAGCTTTTGTGCTTATACTCATTAGATCTTCAAGCATCGCTCTTGTAGGTACTATTGGGAGAACGGGAGAAGTTGCCAAAACCAAAAGCCAAGCAACAAAGAAGAAGATGCCAACAGCATCACTTGCAATCAAAGACAAGGGCAAAGGTGTTGCTGAAGGGCAATTCTCAGAGGCAGCTGGAAAAAAGGTAGTGGGAGGCAAGTCTACCAAGTCTAAGGACAAAGGGAAATAAAAAGTTGTAGAAGATTCCCCAAGCAAGAGACCAAGTGCAAGAGAACTTGTGGAACTCTGCAGCCAATGCGAATTCAAGGCTACAAGGTTCCCTTGTTCCTCTACTATGAAGGTGCTTGGCCTATATGAAGACAGCGAAAGAATCTTTGAAGCAATAGGGCTTAACAGTTTCATGGAGTTGGCGCTTCCCTCCTACCAACATCTCACCATTCATTTTCTCTCCACGTGTCAAGTGGTGGGCTACAAAGAAACTGAAAGAGATGATGAAGATGGCTGGATATCCTTCAGACTTGGCAAGCAGAAGTTCACAGCAACCTTTAGAGAGCTTGCAGCCAGCCTTGGTATGGATTTTTATGCTGATAAGAAGCCTTAGTTCATGATCAGAGAGAGGCAGCATGCAATGCTATAGGAAGTGATTAGGATTGGCAAATTTACTCCAGGAATCACCAAGAACCAGAGTCTAAGGCATCCAGTTGTGAGATATGCCCACAAAGCCCTTGCAAACACCCTTTTTCAAGAAAGGAGACAACCAATATCACATCAAGGGAGATGGACATCATCTACAATGGAATGCAGAAGCTATCGGTTTCCAGCAAGAGTGGATAGATTCTCCACAGACCAGAAGAGTTGCCTTGTTATGTGACTCTCCTCTTGGAGCAGCTCTACACTTATAGGAGCTGGATCTTAAACAAAGGCAAAAGAGAGAAGAACCCTCAGCTTCACATAGGAGGAATTGTCACAGCAATCTTGATGGCTGGTGGAGTAAACCTTTATGAGCATGAAGCAGATGCTTTGCCAAACCCAATAGGTAGATATTATCTACTTGAGGAGGAGTCATTTCCTAGGAAAGAGTATCCAAGGGAAGCACATCTACCAGTTTCTCAAGCCATCAAAGGTGTAAGCCAAGTTTCTCCTTCCTAACCCACAGCACACTTCTATGACCATGAGGAGTAACATACACATTTGTCCAGAAGAGAGAGTGATATATAATGGCGCCATTACTGAAGAAGGAGAGGAGAGTAGTGAAGAAGAAGCTGAAGAGAGTACTGAAGAGGAGGCAGATGAAGAAGGTGAAGTTGGCGCTGAAAATGAAGAGGATTCCCAAGAGAATCAAGATAAGGATGAGTTGCTGGAGTACAACACCAAGAGTTTTCACTTCAAACCTCATGAGTTTCCAAGCTAAGGAAGCTCTCTTAAGTATGCCCATGACCACATCAACAAACTCCAAAGATGGTGTAAATGGCAAGATAAGACCATAAAGAAGCTTATGAATCTGGTCAAAGGGAAGTTCAAGAAAGACAAGTCTACATCAAAAGGAGCTTCCCAACAGAGCCATGGTCATGACTACACTTCACACTATGAGGAGCCAATCCAACAAGAAGAGCCTAATGAAGAAGAGGAAGCAATTTGGATGCCCCAAGGGAGACATTCCTTCCAAGTGCAACAAACTCATCAATGGGCAGCTTAGGAACCTTCAAGAGCTTCATCATATGATCCTATGTCCCAATCACCACCAGCATGGGAGGTGCCAGCTTACTCTCCTTCTGAGGTTTATACAACTTGGCAAGAGTGGGATTCTCAAGGCAACCCAACTCAAGTACAAGCACACTTGCCAAGTTGGGTTCCTCCACCACAAACAACAACTTCTTCACAGGGCAAGAAGAAGAGAAACAGGAGGAAGGCGAGTCAGTCTCCACAACCAACAACATTAAGATCATTCCAAGATCCAAGAGAGACTGAGGAACTCTCTTACACATCCCACCATAACTAAGGTACCACATCCTTTCCATTGTATTTACCATTGCATTTTTCTTTAAGCATCTGTTTATATTTTGCTGTTGCTTCTCTTTCTCACTCCTTTTATTACACAAGAGACTGGAAGGACTGATATCAATCCCAAACATCAGGTTAATGCCATAACAGTCAGGAGTGAAAAATAGTTTGAAACAGTGCAGAAAAAGAGGCAGAGTGCGGAGTAAATCGTGCAACTGATGGAGTTTGAAGATGAAAATTTTGCAGTTCCAAAGTCAAGTGACGAACGTCACCAAGGGGGGTGTCGCTCGTTACCCACTTTACACAAGCCCAATACTCAAAGATCATCACAGGTCAGTGACGATCGTCACCCACCCCAGAACGAAGCTGTTTTGCTTGTAACTGCAGATAATGGCAAGGAACAAGTTTATAAACCCAAGACACCCTTCCCTAAGCATCCTAGGAAGTCTAAACAGGAGATAGAAGAAGCCAGATGCAAGGCTATGATAGACAAGCTGATGGTTGAAATGCCTCTTGTGGATGCAGTCAAGCTTTCACCAGCATTAAGGAGATATGTAAAGAGAATGGTTGTGAATGGTGTAAGTCCTGAGGAAGGAGCATTGCTCACCAGAGACATTAGTGCAATTCTCTTGGGTACAGTTCCAAAGAAGAAGAAGAAGGTGATTATTTCTGAAAAAGTCAGCGCCATCATTCAAAGCAGATTCCAGAGAAGCTACCTGATCCAGAAAACTTTGTGCTCGATTGCTCAATCTCAACAGGACGTTTTCCCCATTCTCTATGTGATCTAGGGTCAAGTATTAACTTGATGCCTTCCTCTGTTGCTGCTAGACTTGGAATGACTGATTTCAAGCCAGCTAGGATCTCTCTTATCTTAGCTGATCGATCTATAAGAACCCCAGAAGGCATCTTAGAGGATGTTCCTGTTAACATTGAAGGCTGCATGATTAACACAGACTTTGTGGTTTTGAAATATGCTGAAGAACCTAAAGATCCTCTTATTCTGGGAAGATCATTCTTGGCTACTGCTGGCGCCATCATTGATGTGAAAAGGGGAAGATAGAGCTTGATTTAGGTGATATTGTGATGAACTTTGACATGGATAAGTTAGGAGGGAGTTCTACCATTGATGGTCGGACCTTTTATGTAAGGACTTCTAGAGATGAAGAGCCAGTCATGGAGCATTCATAAGACATTACTGCTGGGTATGTCAATGAATCAGATAATAGTAGGCAAGAGAAGAAGCTGGCTGTTCAAGGGGCACTATCTGAAATTTCTGTGAAAGCTGTTGGGTTTGAGGATTGGAGTGAAGATGATATCTTCAAGTCTAAGCTCAAAAAAGAGGTTCCAATGAATGAAAAATTGCTAGAGGAAGACGATTTTGTGATGGAGGCAAGGATTGCAGAGCTGAATTGCAGGAAAACTGTAGAAACTCGAACTGCAGGGTCAATGACGATCGTCACTAACCTGGTGACGCTCGTCAACAATCCGGACACAAAGTTGGGACATGATCATTACGCTACAAGTCCATCTGATGTTGACAAAAAGAAATTCAACATTCTACAACCCAAAAACCTGCAACAAAGCAAAGGTGTGCACTTCCTAGAACCAATTCCAAACCTCCTAATCTCATCAATAAGAACTTAAAAGGTGCAAAAGATACTTCATACTTATGCAAGCAACGAGATTCTCGAAGAAAGCTTGTTGTTTCTTTTGATGATTCTGCAGGAAAAAGAAGTGTCCCACCCACAGTCAAAACCCGCCCTGCTGTTGTTCCTCACTTCCTTGCAAGAGTTCATGCACACACTGCTTATACACCACCATCGATGAGGATACATTCTTCTCCAAGGCATTCTCTGCCACCTTTTGATCCACCAGCTGTCTGAGCAGCAATCAAAGTCGAGCTAATGACTTTAAACAAGCACGTGGTGGGAGACAACCCACTGGTAAGTTTTCTTTTACATATACTTAGTCCAGTTTTCATTTACATATAAAAAAAAGAAGCCAAAAACATGTGCAAAACCGAAAAAAATGTCAGTTTGTTCAGTTGGCTTTGATGCTGTTTTGAGAACTTGTTGAACCATGAGTTATGCTTTTTTGGATGTTTTTGTTGTGTGTTTTGAGTGCTCTAACAGTCTGACTTTAGAGTACACATGATGGCATTGCATTAACACATCCAACATGACGATTCTAGAGTATCAGCTGTGGTGACGATCGTCACCCTCTCCTTCGCGAGGTAAACTTTTCAAAACCCAGTTTTACACTTCATTTGCTTCTTTCTGACAAACTCTAGGCTTAATAACACTAGGGAAAATGTTGTCTAAGTCTGGGGGAAGTGGCTACTGACGTTGTGTATATTGTGTTTGATTTTTAGAGTCTTAAAGTTGAGTCAAAAACCTGTTTTATAGAGTCAAAATTTTGAAACTGTCAGTTTTTCTTGGAACTAACCACAGAAAGTTGATACTTATAAGAAACATTGCCACAGTAGTTGATTACAAGTCTTACTAAGTTGAAAGTCATACGTAGATCAGTCTAGCAATGAAGGTTAGGTTCTTAGAGAATCTGGAAAATTTTCTGTTAGATCCACCTTAATAAACTTTAAACTTCTCATATTTGGGCTTAATTCTCATTGATCTTGATTCTCTCTTTCAGAAATGACGACAAGGTTTAGATACAGTCTCTCTTTGATATTCCCTGATACAGCTTTTAAGAGTTTAAGTCTGTAGAATGGTGCATCATGACCCTGTCTCCTCACAAGGAACAAGAATACTGAACACTCATGAACCTGTCTCCTCACAAGGAACACAAGTACTAAGTAGCACCATATCTTAGACTGTAAAAAATATGAAAAGAAAAGATGTGAAAAATCAAAAAATCTGAAGAGGGAAGAGAAAATAGGAGAGTTGTGTTGAGATTGCTTTGTTCAGTTGTTTAGGAAAGGAAATCAATCTGTAAGTGCTTGAGTTGATCAAAACTTGATAAGATATCCCGCTTAGATAAATATAAGGAGTTAACAGTAGAGATTTCAGATTTCTTGAAGGGGCTTGGACTGGATTTGAGTGATTTGCTAAGCTTGTAATGATTACACTGACTCTGTGGTATGTGGATTCGAACGTGTTAATCAGTGTGGTGTTCCTGATGTTCAGCTGACTATTTCTGTTTTCAAACCTCGACCCTGTTCTTTGTCTGATGTTTACTTGAGGGCAAATAAAAGCTAAGTCTGGGAGAGTTGATATATCATAGTTTTATGGTTTTTAACCATGATATGAATCCTTTTTATTGGGTCTTTTTGGTCTTTTTAGAGTTCTAATAGAGTCTTTGCAGGTTATAGCGTGTTTGGGGAGAATAATTAGAAGTTCTGGAGCTTTTTGGAGCATTGCAAGACACAACCACGAAGTGTGCAACTCAAAAGGCCAATACTGAAATGGGTGATGCTCGTCACCACTCAAGGGTGATGCTCGTCACCCGTAGCTGGGAAGGAGTCGCGACTTGTTGTTAATAGATGGAGGATTATATGCACTTTGGCCCCTGAAGTTCCACTAATTACAAAAGTGTTCCAGCTCGTGTTTTAGCTTGTATATATTAGGTTTTCAGCCATTGTTGACTTTTATCTTAGATTTTAGAATTCAGAGAGCTTGAGAGAGTTGTTATTCAGAGCTTTTGGGGAGACAGATCCTGTACTCTTTTTGGAGAAGATTTCGAGCCCCCTTATCTTTTACTTTATTTTTTCAGTGCAATTTTATTCAGATATGCTTTGTGTTTACATGATCATGTCTGAGTAATCGGCTAGTTAAGCTAGGGCTTTTCAAAGGTTGATGAAAAGTTTGTAGAATATTATCTTTTGGTTCTTCATCTCTTCTTGCTTTAAAACCGATTTCTTAGACACATCATCTAGAAATCCGAAAATCATAGGTTGTTTAATTGATGTGAGAACATTATTGTTAACCTGAACTAGTATTTGATGAGCAACACGCCTTAGTGCAAATAAATTTGACTTAGGAGTTTTGTGAACAATTGAACCTGATCATTACTGCATGTTTGGTTTGTTAGGGTTTGCAAAGATATTTGAAACTATGTGATTTAGATATAATTAGCTTCTGCAATGAGAATTGATTAGTTATATCTTTGCGATTCATGTTCAAGACGGTTCTAATTCATTCTTGATTTCATGCATTCAACATTCTTGGATTCAACCTGCGAATAGACCGGACTTAGCGCTTTTAGTTTTCTGAATCTTAGTCAATCCAAAATTGCCTGCTTTCTCTGTTTTAGTTATTTCACTAACATTTATTATCTAAAGCTTAGCCTAGTCTGAATCTATAATTGCTAGTGTAGTTTCCTTACTTCCTTGGGATTCGATAACTCCTTATACTACGATTGCTTTGTTGTGCACTTGTAGTAGTTTTATTTGGGTAAAACCTGAGCCCTATCAAGTTTTTGGCACCGTTGCCGGGGAGTAATAGCTTCCTATCGATTTTAGTATTAGGATTTTGACTAATTTCTTATTTAATTACTAACTTTGCTACTTTTCTTTGTTGTGCTTTCAGGTGTATGCATAATCGCAGTACCAGAAGCAACAAGAAAAAGGAGCTTGTGACTTTGGGCATTGACGAACTAGCCAAGTTGGAAAGGACTATCAGAAAAGCTAAGAAGTAATCTACAATGGTCGCTATACTTGTCTTGGTCGAAAAGGCAGAAGGTCACTTGGTTGATATAGATGGAAACAGGAGGAATGAAGAAGGGCAGAGACTGGATCAGGATTCAAATGTAATAGTTGAACAAGTGGTTCAACACGCTGGGAATGGAGCTGGAGGCGCTGCTGGGCGTTTTGTACAGCGAACATTGGGAGATTACAACAGACCTGATCAGTTCTATGCCAACAGAGCTGTAATCCGCCCTCATGCATTCCAGAGGAACAATTTCGAGCTGAAGCCTGCTTACTATCAGCTTGTGGGTCAGCATCCTTTTCATGGCTTACCTCATGAGCATCCTATGGATCACATTGAGAGGTTTGAAGATTTGAGGTCATTTTGAAACATGATGAGCATGACTAAGTTCTTTAAAGTATAACTGGCTGTGTTTTGCATCCTACACTTAGGCACTTAGACATTAACTTAAATTTTTTACCTTAGAATTTTTGGATTTGAGTGCCCACCTTTAAAACTCATCCTCCATTTGTCTTAGTTTGATTGCTTGAGGGCAAACAAAAGACAAGTGTAGGGGTGTTGATATCTCATATATTTTCATAATTTAGGCTTGCATTTAGTTCATGTTTTGGTTTCCTTTTGCATGTTTTCCTTCTCTTTAGTTCCATTTTCCTTTTCTTTTAGACTTAGGATGCATTTAGGTTCTAGTTTGTATCTCTATGCATTAAGGATGTTTTTAGGTGCTTCAGAGGCTATTGGGATCAAATAGGAAGTGTGGGAATGGTTCAAGGAGTTAGCCAAGCTGGGAAGGAACAAAAGGATCCAAAGAAGATGGTTTTTGGTGCATCATCGATCAAGACACAAAGAACATCGATCAGCAGTGATAGATTTAAAGCAACAGAAAAGGTCGAGATCCACATCGATCAGCCACATCCATCATATGTGATCGATGTCAAGATGCAGGACAACCACATCGATCAAGCACATCGACCAAGACTGATCGATGAATTTAACCAGGGAGCTTTGAAGACAGCATCGATCATCCACATCCGTCACCAACTGATCGATGTCAGACACCAGAAACCAGCATCGATCATCCACATCAATCACTTGTGATCGATGTGAGCCTAATCCGAACTTCTTTTATTTACAACTTTGCCAATGCTTTAGGGTTTTTGTCTTTTACTATAAATAGGGTTGGACTTATGATTTTTAGCCAAGTCTTGTTCTTGCTTAGTTTTCTTAAGAGTTTTTCAATCTTTATAAGAAAAAGTTCATCATTTTAACTAAAGTTTTGTATTTGCCTTTAATTTGCTTCTCTAATCTCCCTCTTAATCATGTTTAACATATTTTCCTTTTGTGATTTGGTGTTTTTCATGAAGATGAGTGAGTAGTCCTTTTAGGGTTCTTAGATGTGTAGATTAGGAGAATTTAGAAGCATGATTAGGATTTATTAGTGTTTAATTAGGTTGATTTCTCTCTATTAATCTGTTCTTAAGCTAGATTTGTATTGATCACATGAATATAGATTTAGGCTTCATCTTATGCCCACCAAGTGTTTGATGAAATGCTGATCTTGTTTAATAGAGGATTTACTGGTCTTAGCTCAAGAGATTGACTATCTGTGAAGTATTTTGGCTTGAATAGAGTTGGATTTGCTTGCTTGTTGATTGTTCTAGCACTAATGAGAGTTAGTTCTTGTTAGAATGATTAGTAAAGGGTTATTTGCCAAGAGATTGGACTTAGCTTGCTTGATTTTGAACTCCATGCCTAGGAATTAGCATTGATTGCTTGTTTGCATTGTCAATGATGTTTGAAACAGGCAAAGTCTTGCCTTTGAATTCCCCAAAGTCAATAACCACATCTAGAGACTTGTCTTTATCTATTTGAATTTCGAATTTGCTATTTACTCTGTTTTTACTGCTCTGTTTTGCTTTGGATCATTGCTTGGTGTTGCCTTAACTAGTTCTCCTTGGTTCTTGATCCACTTAGGTTGTTAGTTAAGTTGCTAAGCAACACTGTCTTCTTTGATTCACTTGACTTAAGGTTTTTCTGCTCATAATTATATTGGCATCTAGCTTAACCCCTTTGGATTGATAAAAATCCTATGATATGCTACAACTGATTAATAGAGGGTGATTGAAATAGAGCAAAACCTCTGTATCACCTTGGAGTCAAACTTCAGTACCTTCTTCTTGGTTAGTCGTAGTTCAATAATACACTCCCTTGCATCAAACACAGCACCAGCTGAGGCCAAGAAGGGTAATCCCAAGATGATATGATTCTTGATCTTCCATTCTACATCCAAGACTAAGAAGTCTGTTGGAATTGTTACTCCTTCAATCATCATGGGTACATCCTTAAGAGCTCCTAAAGGCGTCTTCACTGTGCCATCAGCAATTGTTAGAGACACATTGCTATTCTCAAACTTTGTGTAGCCCAATGCCTTAGCAGTAGAGGATGTCAACAGATTGATGCTTGCACCCAAGTTATATTGACAGCTCTTAAAGATCTTCCCCTTGATTTCATAGGAAAGGGTGAAGCAGCCAGGATCTCCAAGATTTTTGATGTCCAGGTTCTTGACATCTGATAACCTTAGCCAGAGCTTCTTTCAGCTCATCCTCAACATCAATGCCTCTAAGTTTCATCTGAGCTGCATAAAGAGTGGTGTACTTCTTCACTAGCTCTTTCTTGAATCTTCCTAGAAATGGGATATCAGGTTGATAAACTGGAAGAACATCAGCTTGAACCTCCTTCTTAGCTTCAGTAACTTTGACAAGGTCTTCCCCATCACTTTGAGCTTCAATGTCCTCATTGAATTAAGACAAGAACTCTTCAATAACAGCCTCATCCTCAGCAGTACCCAGATCTTCCTTAGAGTCAACAGCTTGGCAATACTCTTTGGGATTCATATCACACTTGCCTGGAAGGTTACCTTGGGAGTCTGGTCCTGCAGCTACTCCTTTGTTGTTCTCCAAAGTTTTCACTCTTGCAGATAGACCATCAAACTTGCCAGTTAGCTCCACATGAACTGAGTCTATCTTGTTGTGCACATCAGAAAATTACCATCAAACTTGCCAGTTAGCTCCACATGAACTGAGTCTATCTTGTTGTGCACATCAGAAAATTTCTTGTTCATCTCTCAAGGTTCCATTGATCTGAGATTGGAGCACTTGTTGGATTAGACTATTGATTTCACAGTCTTGAGAGCTGTAAGAGGAATGAGCAGGTGCTTGAGCATTGAATCCTGGAGGGTTGAAAGGATTTCTAGGCTGGAAGTTGTTGTTCCTTGGGATGATGCATTGATTGTTGTTGTTGTAAGGCACATAGGGTCTTGCTTGGCTAGATTGTTGTGGTTGTTGAGGTGGGTAGACCTGATCTTAAGGATTGGCTATATTGTTACTCATGTAGGATAGATTTGGATTGTTCTTGTAGGAGTAGTTATTGTAGCCTCCCTGGTTTCCAAGATAGTTCATCTCCTCAACTTGGCATGCTTT
The DNA here is from genome assembly GCA_911865555.2 of Thlaspi arvense. NCBI lineage: Eukaryota > Viridiplantae > Streptophyta > Magnoliopsida > Brassicales > Brassicaceae > Thlaspi > Thlaspi arvense. The sequence continues at coordinate 26,546,975 of OU466859.2, read as the reverse complement.
CTGATCTTCAATCTGAACTAAGTCTCCAATAAAGCTAACCTCCTTCCATTCCTATAACAACTGATTAATTTTCTCGTGAAGGGACTTGATCTCCTTCTTGTTGAACTCAAGCTCGTCCATAGCACTTCTAGGAGTTCTATCATACTCCTCATTGTAGTTTCCATCTGATTGTGCAAGATTCTCAACCAATTCCATTCCCTCATCAACATCTTTAGATTGAAAGTTACCATTAGAAGCTGTATCCAACAGCATTCTGATCTTTGGGAGGGCGCCCCTGTAGAGAGTGGAGAGGAGTCAGGCTTGTGAAAATCCATAGTGAGGGAACTGAAGTGTGTACCCTTTGAACCTTTTCCATGCTTCACCAAAACTCTCATTGGACCTTTGAGCAAAACCAGATATCTCATTCCTTAGTCTAGTTGTCCTATAAGTTGAGAAAAACTTAGCTAGAAAGGCTGTCTTGCACTACTCCCAACTGGTTATGCTTCCTTGTTGAAAATTCTTCTCCTAAAGATGGGCCTTATCTCCCAAGCTGAAAGAAAAGAAGCTTGGCTTCAAGCACTCCTCATTGACTCCATTTATCTTTGCCATATTGCAGGGTCTGTCAAAGTTGTCCAGATGGTCCAACGGATCTTCAAGTAGAAGGCCATGGAACTTGTTGTTCTGCACCATAGATATCAATCAAGACTTTTTTAAAAAATTGTGGTTTGGCACAGGTGGAAGGATGATTCCATTCCTATTGTTATAGGCATTACGTGCATCTCCAGCTCCAATGGGTCTCATGGGGCGTGCTCCATAAGCTGGTCCTCTCTGACCTTGCTCACCTTGAACTCCTTGCTGTCCCAGAACACCAGCAACACCTTGAACTCCTAGTGAACATTAAGGACCCTGAAACCTGACATCATCAGCACCATTTTGCTCCATGTTGAGCTGATGAAACCTTTGCAGTCTTTCTGTTTCCCTGCTTGCTCTCAATGCCCTCTCCACTTGCAAGATGTTGTTCTGGTTAGGAAGCAGATTCTGATTGCCTCTAGACCTAAAATGCATGCGCCTTTAAGAGTGAAACAGAGTTAGTAACAAAACACAAATAAAAGCTTGATCTTAGAGATTCTACAAATCCTAATGATTACCCAAATGGAAACGGTGCCAAATTGATACAAGAGTTATGAGTCTCTTTCTCAATCATCCAAACCAGTACTAATCATTATTTAGCACTAACAAACCCTAATCGAGCTTTAAATTCCCCTAATCTACCACATCTAAGAACTATAAAAGTAACTACTCACTCATCATCATGAAAGCCATTAAATCACAAGGAGAAAGGATGTTAAAAATGGTTAAGAGAGATTAAAGAACATTAAGATTGCAAATACAAAAATCAGTCTGCCAATATTCTATACTCAATCTATCGTTAGTCTGCCATTAGTCTGACATCAGTCTATCTTCAGTATGCCGTTAGTCTGTCATTAGTCTGCCATTAACTTTCTAAAATTATGGCAAACCTAGTTAATTCCATTGAATTAGCTATAGATTTTTTTTCCTCACTTAGTAAAATTATAATATTTAGAATGTATATATTGGTTAGAAAACATTAGACAGACAATAGTGTTGGTCAAGTACAACTTTTCAACAATTTGTATTGAGTCATAAGGTTTGCTAAGTTGTTTCCCGTTTCTTTTTGTATCGCATATATTCAGTCAAGTTTATGGTAACTTATTAATGTCCTATATGAATTTTTTTTTTCTGAAAAAATAGAAAATTTGCTTATTGTAAGATTGAAAAGAAGAGGAAAAAATTAGTTTTAAACTTTATGTAATAATAAGTTTTTGTGTAATACTAGTTGTTTATTAATGATCACTCCTGACCAAATTTTCATGTTGATACAAGGTAGATGGCGCCCCTGTAGAGAGTGGAGAGTAGTGAGGCTTGTGAAAATCCATAGTGAGGGCACTGAAGTGTGTACCCTGTGAATCTCTCCCATGCTTGATAGGGTCAGGTTTTACCCAAATAAAACTACTGCAAGTGCACAGCAAAAGCAGTTGTAGTACAAAGGGTTATCGAATCCCAAGGGAGTATGTAAACCACACTAGCGATTATAGATTCAGATTAAGCTAAGCGATAAATAATGAATGTAATGCAAAACAGTAAAATAAATGCAAGAGGGCGTTTTTATGCTTGTTCTTAAAGTTCAGAAAGCTAAAGGCGCTAAGTCAGGACAGTTCGCAGGTTGAATCCGAGAGTGTAGAATGCATGCAATCAGGAATGAATTAAAACCGTCTTGAACATGAATCGCAAAGATATAATTAATCAATTCTAATTGCAGAAGTTATCTATGTCTAAGTCACAGAGCTTCAAATCTCTTTGCAAACCCTAACAACCTAAACATGCAGTAATGATCAGGTTCAATTGTTCACAAAACTCCTAAGCCAAATCTCTTTGTACTAGGGCGTTTTGCTCATCTAATACTAGTTCAGGTGATTAATAATGCTCTCACATCTATCAAACAACTTAGGGTTTCGAAATCCAGATGATGTGTCTAAGAAATCGATATGAATGCAAGCACATATGAAGAACCAATGAATTTCCTATAAGTTTTTAGCAATTCTACAAACTCTTCTTCAACCTTTGAAAAGCCCTAACTTAACTAACAAACTACTCAGACATGGTGATTTGAGAAAACATCATGAAAAGAATATATTGCATAATAGAAATAAGAAGTAGAAATAAAGGAATTCAAAATCTGCTCTGAAGGAGTCTGATTTGTCTCTCCAAAAGCTCTTCTACAAATCTCTCTCTAAAGCTCTCCAAAATAATAAGATACAAGATATCTGCCAAAAGAATGGCTGAAAAACCTAATATACAAGCTAAAACACGATCTGAGACCTTTTTGCAAATATTAGAACTTTTGGGCCAAAACTGCAATTTCTTCCCAATCTTTTAAAAACAGGCCACGACCCCTTCCTTTCTGGGTGACGAGCGTCACCAGATTGGTGACGAGCGTCACCCATATGCATACTTTTCTTCCCGAGTTGGATACTTCGTGGCTTCAACTCAGAATGCTCCAAAAGGTTCCAAAATCTCCAATTATGCTCCAGACATGCTATAACCTGCAAAGACTCTTCTAGGACTCTAAAAATACCAAAAGACTCAATAAAAAGGACTTATATCATGGTTAAAAACCATAAAAACCATGATATATCAATGCTTCACCAAAACTCTCATTGGACCTTTGAGCAAAACCAGATATCTCATTCCTTAGTCTAGCTGTCCTATAAGTTGAGGAAAACTTAGCTAGAAAGGTTGTCTTGCACTGCTCCCAACTGGTTATGCTTCATTGTTGAAGATTCTTCTCCCAAAGATGGGCTTTATCTCCCAAGCTGAAAAGAAACAACCTTAGCTTCAAGCTGCCCTCACTGACTCCATTTATCTTTTTCATATTGTAGAGCCTGTCAAAGTTGTCTAGATGGTCCAATGGATCTTCAAGTAGAAGGCCATTGAACTTGTTGTTCTGCACCATAGAGATCAATCCTTACTTGTTTTCAAAATTATGGTTTGGCACAGGTGGAGGGATGATTCCATTCCTATTGTTATAGGCATTAGGTGCATCTCCAGCTCCAATGGGTCTCATGGGGCGTGCTCCATAAGCTGGTCCTCTCTGACCTTGCTCACCATGAACTCCTTTCTGTCCCAGAACACCAGCAACACCCTGAACTCCTGGTGAACCTTGAGGACCCTGAAACCTGAAATCATCAGCACCATGTTGCTCCATGTTGAGCTGATGAAATATTTGCAGTCTTTCCCTTTCCCTGCTTGCTCTCAATGCTCTCTCCACTTGCAAGATGTTGTTCTGGTTAGGAAGCAGATTCTGATTGCCTCTAGACCTCAAATGCATGCAGCTTCAAGAGTGAAAAAGAGTTAGTAACTAAATACAAATAAAAACTTGATCTTAGAGATTCTACAAATCCTAATGATCCAAAGTATAACCCAAATAGCAATGGCGCCAAATTGATACAAGAGTTTTGAGTCTCTTGCTCAATCACCCAAACCAGTACTAATCATTGTAGTATAATATAGGGTTTTTATCAATCCAAAGAGGTTAAGAGAGATGCCAATATGAGTATAGTAGAATGATTTAAGTCTAGCTAAATCAGAGAAGGAGTTGTTTAAACTTCTAAACTAATAAACCTAAGTGAACCATAAACCAAGCAAAACTTGTGAAAGCAGTACTTGTAGCAATGATCAAACACATAACAGAGCGAACAAAATAGATTTCTAAGTAAATTCGAAATCTAATATATAAAAGCAAGGATCCTAGATGTGGTTATTGACTTTGGAGAATTCAAAGGCAAGACTAGACTGTTATCAATCTCATTGACAATGCAAACAAGCAAGCAATGCTAATTCCTTGGCATAGAATTCACAATTAAGCAAGTTAAACCCAATCACTTGTTGATTAACACTTTGCTAAACATTCTAACAAGAACTAACACCCATTAGTGTTAAGATCAACAACAATCAAGTTAAACCAATCCTATTTAGGCCAAAATACTACTTAGACAATCAATCCCTAGAGCTAAGACATGTAAATCATCAATAAGGCTTGATCAGCATTTCATCAAACACTTTGTGAGCATAAGAGAAAGCCTAAATCTAAATTCATGTGATCAAGACAAATTTAGCCTAATAACAACCTAATAGAAAGGAATCAATCACTATTTAGCACTAATAAATCCTAATCAAGCCTTAAATTCTTCTAATCTACCACATCCAAGAACCATAAAAGTAACTACTCACTCATCATCATGAAAACCATTAAATCACAAAGAGAAAGGATGTTAAAAATGATTAAAAGAGAGATTAGAGAAGATTAAGATTGCAAATACAAAAATCAGCATGTCAGTAGTCTACATTCAATATGTCGTTAATCTGCCATTAGTCTGACATCAGACTACATTCAGTATGCTGTTAGTCTGTCATTATTAACTTTCTAAAATTATGGCAAACCTAGTTAATTCCATTGAATTAGCTATTGCTTTTTTTCCTCACTTAAGTAAAATTATAATATTTAGAATGTACATATTGGTTAGACAACATTAAACAGACAATAGAGTTGGTCAAGTACAACTTTTCAACAATTTGTATTGAGTCATAAGGTTTGCTAAGTTGTTTACCATTTCTTTTTATATCGCATATATTCAGTCAAGTTCATGGTAATTTATCAATGTCCTATATAAATTCTTTTTCTCGGAAATTAGAAAATTTACGTATTGTAATATTGAAAAGAAAAAGAAAAAAATTAGTTTTAAACTTATATGTTATAATAAGTTTTTGTGCTACTAGTTGTTTATAAATGATCACTGCCCCCCCCCCCCCCCCCCCCCCCCCCCCCCCCCCCCCCCTCCCTTTCCATTTTAGAGCATAAACAAATGAAATGAAACACTGAAACCATTTAAATGTTATACATGCCGAAATGTTATGGGAGAAACACTTAAGTGAGAGTTGTGAGGCCTTGCATGCATAATTACGAATTTTATCTTGGCAAAAAGTGTTAGGATTAAGACTGGCAAGGAGAAACTCCATTGTAGACATCAGCTTGCATTTTGAGCTTGATTCTAGGATAGGAGTTTGGTAAAGGGTATTATTAAGTGGTTTGAGTTTCATTGCTTATATCTCTTAAGGAGAAGAAGAAGAAGTATGTGAATGGTAGTATGGGGAAACCAAGTTAAGTTTGTGGTTAAGTAATTAAGAAAAATAGCTCTAAGTGTTAAAGAAAAGAAGAGGTGCCAACAACAGCAATGCTTTCAAAGGTCTTCCAAAAGGAGAAATCAGACCAAAGCAATCTACCAAAGGTGATGAGAATGGAGCCTAATCAACAAAAGAAGAGCAAGGTCAAACAAAAGAATCAACCACACAAGCAAAGAAGAAGAAGTTTCCTCGCACATGAAGAAGAAAGAGATCAAGTGCTTTGGGAAAGGGTAGACTTAGGAGGTTCACTTTGGGTCTAGAATTTCTTAGGATTCATCTTTGGGTAAAAGAGTAGAAGAGAGCTTTAACTTGCATGTATAAGAGTGTTTTTACCTTTATCATTTTGCCAAATATAGAATCATTTTATTGAGTGATCCCTTGAGTTTATAAGCCCTTACTTGAATGAGATCATTTTGATCTCATGACCATACCCTTAGACCAAATGTTTTCACTTGATTTGCACAAACTTGATTCATGGTTACATGTTTAATGAATGTTAAAGAGTTGATTAATTTGAACACTTGTCTAGGCTGATATTTGAGATCATTTTGAAACAGGATAAGCATGGCTAAGTTCTTTAAAATATAACTAATCATGATTTGCATCCTACAATTAGGCACTTTAACATTGATTTCACTTCTTTACCTCAGTATTTTTGGATTTGAGTGTCCACTTTTAAACCTCATTCCCCATAAGGCAAGTGTGAGGGTATTGATATCCCTCATATTTGCATCACTTAGGCTTGCATTTAGTTCATGTTTTAATCTTTTTTGCATGTTTTCCTTCTCTTTTGTCCCATTTTCTTTTGCTTTTAGACTTAGGTTGCATTTAGGTTGTTGTTTTCGTTTTCTTTACATAAGGGATGTTTTTAGGTACCTAAAGAGTCATTAGAGGCAAGGAGGAAGCATGGGAATGATTCAGGGAGTTGCCCCAGCCAAAGAGGAGCAAGAGAAGCTAAGGAAGTGGAAATCTGGCCCAACATCGAGCTTGGTGAAATCAACATCGCACGATGTAAACGACCAGAGAGGATGGGAGATCACATCGAGCATCCACGTCGAGCTATGCTGCTCGATGTCAAGGCACATGATATCTACATCGAGCATCAACATCGCTCGATGTAATGTACCTGAGAAGAGTGGATTCTACATCGAGCATCCACATCGAGCAAAGCCTGCTCGATGTGAAGCATCATAAGACTAACAACAAGCATTCACATCGAGCTCCTTAGCTCGATGTTGGCCTTCTCCAAACTGATTTTATTTACAACACTGCTATAGCTTTAGGGTTTTTGTCATTTAGTATAAATACCCTTTAACCAAGGGTTTTTAGAAAGTCTTGTTCTTGGTTAGTTTCCTAATTGCTTTTCTGTTTTTGTAAGAACAAGATCCTTATTTTAATCTAAGTTTTTATATTTGCAATCTTAATCTTCTCTAATCTCTCTTTTAATCATGTTTAACATCCTTTCTCCTTGTGATTTGATGGTTTTCATGATGATGAGTGAGTAGTTACTTTTAGGGTTCTTGGATGTGGTAGATTAGTGAAATTTAAGGCTTCTTTAGGGTTTGTTAGTGCTTAATAATGGTTGATTCCTCTTTATTAGATTGTTATTAGGCTAGATTTGTCTTGATCACATGAATATAGATTTAGGCTTTTTCTTATGCCCACCAAGTGTTTGATGTTATTTTCACAATTTTCTAAAAATCGTAAAAATATGTCATTTTCACAATTTTCTTTCAATGAGATACCCATTTAAGACTATTTTATCATTTTGGGTCATTTTTGAGCATTTCCTCTTAAATATATATGTGTTAAGACCAATTTTACCAAGTCCAAAGAGGACCCGACACGTGGACATTGAACTACCCTAGACACTGACACACCATGCTAGCTCGGCCGAACCACTCCCGCATATTGTTTCCAGGCAGTTGGCGAGCTTCCCCAAATACGCAAGAATCTTCATCCTACCTGCTTCTCTGGCGTGCCGAACGGAGAAGACAGGACAAAGAGACCACTAGTATAAAAGGAGAAAGATCACCACACCAGGAGGAGATCGGGTCGGCGGATCTGAAACCTTCACAAGAAGGAGGTAATTGACCAAACCCGAGTCAACCGGCCCCGGTGAGCAGCATGATCAAAGGAGAACCCTTTGTTCCCCGAGTGAATGCCTACCAGGATAAGTCCCTCCCGACCCGGAACCTTGCCTTTATACTGGTTGCATCTCCTTCTTTCCGTAAAGATTACCCCTCGAAATACTCGCAAACAGACAGATGTCTCGATCCCCGGACGAGACTTCTCATCCCAAACCCGTGTAAACACCCTCCTGAGCTCTTGTTTTCGGTATGCCATTCAGTGACTTGGGCGTCGGAGAACCATTTCGAGGGAAACCCCCTTTTTGTCTTCCCGAAGGCCCGATTGACCTCTTATGATGACTTTCCCGTTACCAGGACCCAAACAAGCTTTTGCGCCGGAACGACTCATCGCCTTTCCCCCTAGAGGACGAAACTCTGAGGTATGGCTCCACTCTCTGGACAAATCACCCATCCCACGTGGTATCCTGAAATTTGCTCCCAAACAATATGATCAATTGGGAAAATGAGTATCAAACAGTTCATGACGGAGCTTCACAACTTGTTTAACACTCGCCACCGTGGTAGTTGTGTAGTTAACCACATGGCTGAACACAAGACCACGATGCATGAGTGGTTAGGTGCTGTCAAGCATGTTAGAGATGCAGCATAGTCGGGCCTTGGGACTGCAATAAGAATTAAATGTACCGCAAGGCTGAAGTTGTTGCTACAGTAAGATTGACATGTACAAAGATTAAATCAATACTATAATAACACAAGTGTCTCTCCACAAGATAACACATCAGTTTTCTTAAGCTTTTAGAAGCTGACACATAATCAAAATCAAACAACCAATCTGAAGAAAATAATAATACACATCATATTCATAATATGCTAATCTTTGTTTTTTTTTTCAGACCCATTAAAAAATCCAAATAATTAGCATAATATCTAATATGGTTTGTGTGTGCCAACAATGCAATATTTTATTTATTTATCACTCATGAATTTTTAATTAAATTTAATAAAATCTAAAAAGTAGTACTTTAAATTATTAGTATAATAAAAGTCAAAAACTAAACTCATACAATATTTTTAGATTTTATTAAAAAAAATTAAAGTGATGTTTGTATGTGCCAACGGTGATTTGCTGTCCGACCACAATGGTTTGAACCCAATTCTTCAATATGACTTTAAACAAAAAAAAAATTAATATGAGTTTAATGTGTAAAATTGTTAGGTTCACGTAAAGATTGCTTTTCTTTACATCTCAAAATGTATAATTAGTCTAACGAACTCAGAAAGAGAAGATAAAAGTGTATGTGATTGAAAAATTATTGATGGTTCTATCAGCTGAAAAACAACAACTATTTAACTTATAATTTTTGTTTTGTGTATTCGTTATTCTGAATTTAGATTTTACAGACGATTTTAAAAACTCTAGACAAATTTACTCTTGATTATTTTTTAAATTGTGTTGTATTGTAATATTAGAAGTTCAAACGTAAATAGCTTTTGTGAAAAGGCAATGCTTAGAGAAACTTGGTAGTAAAAAAATTGCAATTTTAAAATATTTCATAAATATTATGAAAATTATATTTACTAGATCATAAATATTATAAAAAATCAAATATAAAAGTTTTTGGATTAATATATAAAAATAAATATAAATTATTTGACAAACTTATGTTTTAAAATTATTATTATCTAAATATTAAATATAAAAAATAAAAATTTATTTTGCTTTGGACCATCATTTTAGTTTGGACCGACAACAAAGCAAAACAAAAGAAAAAAAAATCACCCAATGAAACACAAAGGCTAAAGAAAATGTCAAAAGACATGGCATTTGAAGAAGGAAAAGGAGAAGAAACTTCACAAATTGTGAAATGTGATGAAGAAGACTTGACTTTTGAAGAAGAAGAAAGGTTACGCAGGAGACGTGAGGAAACCCGGTTGCGGAAATAACTTCAAAGAAGCCATGAAGTTAGAGTTTGAAATGATGCAGTTGGTGTTGGCTTCATAAGGTCTGAAGAACTTTTTTTTGTTTAATTGATTATATTAATCTTAAGCTTAGTGCGGAACTACAATAACTGATAGAAGTAGATGACTCAGTGTCAATGAGTAATCACTTGTTACAGAAAAATAAATCAAAGCAGTAAAATGATAGATTATGCAGTTTAAGCCAAAGACAAAACCTGAAAGCTTCTTCAAAAGGGCTTCTGAGATCGATCTCAAGACGATTTGAAGTTCTTCTGCCGTTAGAGACAAGCGAACAACAATAATAGCTCGAAGTGCCTGAAAGACTAGGCATTTGAGAAAAATCTCCATAAAGGAGAAGAGCAGATTTTGAAATACACCGGTAAATTGGCAAGACTCAAGAACTGCAACTTCGGATGAAGCACCTTCAGAGGAGGATTGTTTTAATCTTTGGCTACCTCTAACTCTCGGATATGGTCGAGAATGAATGGAGGAGGATTGTTGCCGTCGTCAGCTACTTCTGACTCCTTGACAGGAAGATGACTTGCCAACAGCAAGAGATGAGTGGTCACAAGCCTCACAGCCCACCAAAATTTTTGAGCATAACACACTTGTTGGATTAAGCTTGTAGAGCAAACCCAAAACTTGAACCAATTGATCTAGGCCCAGGTGAGAAAACAGAAAGCACAGCTGGATACTTTGGATGTGAGACGGATCAGGAGGCATGAGCATTTGCCGGCAAGTGACTGAATTGGACCGGCGGTGCTTTCCCCAAAGTCGGGCTTTGATAACATCGTCGATATGGATGGTGGTGGAGCAGCAGCCCTGAAGCTTCGGGAGAAGATGGAGGAGGGAGGTAACGACAGATGTGCAGAGGGGGGAGGCGGAGAACACGCCTTGAAGCCCACCAAGAGTATTCGTTGATGAGGGCTTAAGAGGTGATGTGCTTGCGGTGGTGACGGACAGAGACGCAGGAGACAGCAGATCTGCGGTAGAGGTTGAAACGGCGACGGAGGAAAAAGCCTCTCGTCGAAGCAGAGGAATTCAGCCAGCCTTGCCGCAGAAGAGGTAAAGAACAGCAGATCTAGGCGAGGGAAAGCAGTGACACAAGCTTTTGGAGCCTGCATATCCGGCGGATCCGATGGATCCGGAGGGACATAAAGCTTTGGCTGCGGTGGAAATAAGATCAGCCGGAAGTGAGAGAGAGATAGCACTCGTTCTGGTGGCTTCGGCGGGGTGAAAAGGTTGGTCAGGGGCTCAGTCCTCAAAAGCATCACCGATCCCATCAATTCAAAAACCGCCGAAGGTAGAGAAGAGGCCGTACAACAATGCACCGGAGACCATGTTGGAAAGCAGCTTCAAGAGGCGGAGAACCAGATGCAGGAGCAGAAGCGGAGGCACTTCATTTGGGAAGCCGGAGCAGCGGTGGCAGCAGAGCTTCCTCCTCAGGTGTCGGGACTGAGTAAGAAAATAAAACTAAGGGGAACTAGTGTGGTACTCCATGTTCTGATTCAGGTCTGAAGAACTAATTAAGCAAACTTGGAGTTAGACTAAATCCTCCGTAAGAAAGGCGGATAAAGATTGTTAGTAACCACAGCTAATACATTCATAAAAAAATATATGTTTGTCCATTGAATTCTCTTTATTTTGTTATTGTTCTGAAATTATCAAAATTGATTAATTTATTTAATTGTATACCATTATGTCTATGAACCATGGAAAAATATCAGCGTATATGAATTTGGAAAAGTGTTCTATTAAACTGAGAAAGAAAGCTTGATTTAACAAACACTAGTAATTTACAATAAAAATTATAATAAGTATTCGATCAAAGTGAGAAAGAGAGTTTGATTTAGCAAATACTAATAATTTACAAGAAAAAATATAAATGGAGTTTGAAAGAGTTGCATAGATACGTCCATTTGTATCCATTTACTATAAGATTTTAACTAATTTTGACAATAATTTTTACTAATATTCTTTTTCAGAATAAATAAGATTTTGTTTAGGAACACAGATTCTGAATATTATAAAGAGCATATATCAGTACCAAAAACCAATGATTTTATTATAGAGTGCCAAAGTTAACATATGTTCACAGTAACCAAAATTTAATTAACTAAGATGAACTAAGTTGATATTTCAACAATTTAAACAAAATTTTCTACTTAGTTCCAATAGCAATAGGAATAGTCTTGATGTGAATATTATAGATTATAGTTCGATTGTTTTATAAATATATGTTTATAATAAATTTTTGGTAAATAAATAAACACTATAATTCAAAATAAACATATTAATTAATATAATTTTTAATAAAAGTGGTATTTTGTTTTGTGTAGTTACAAGGGATGTTCAAGTGACAACTTTGTAGAGAAATTTGATTATATTTGTCATTAGTATGAAGGTCCTTATTATTTTACTCTCACAAGTAAATGGATAGAAAATTCCTAAAAGTCATCTCATTTTCAAGATGATATATCAAGAAATGATTTGTTAGCCAAATTTAAAAATATCTCTTTTTATATCTTATAATCGTTTTTGCTGTATATGCCCATTGATAGAAGAAAATTACCATCGTTTCAATTAAGGCAATTTAAATTCATGATAAAAAAACTGCCATAAGCTTTGTTCAAATTTTATGAGATATCTATTGGAATCATACTAGCAGTGCATGAAACTTATCGATATTGGCACAATATCTTTCTTATTTTACTTTTATTTAATGGTGATGATTCCTATATTATTTTATAAATATGATTGAAGAGATCATTTTTTGTTTAACTCTGGTGATCGCTAATATACATTTATAGTTAGTTAGTTAAGCAAATTAATTTTAAAAAATAAAAAAAATTAAAGATATACAATGTTTATTCAAATTTAAAAAATCTATATACATTACTTAAAGTAATCAAAAGTATATAATACTCATGTACACTATAAAAATAACTTTATCATATTAAAAATACATACAATATTTTAAAAATATTATGCAACATAGCACGGGTAAATACCTAACATACCTAAGAAGAAGACTTGACCATGAGTCTAGACGTTGCAACTGTGGTGATAGGGGGCATTGATATAAGAGATTCTTGCAAAAATAGCCCAAAATTTGAGTTAAAATGCAAATTTAACCCACAAAATTCACCCTCTTAACATTACCCATTTTGTGTCCAAACAATCCTTTCCAGTTCTAATTATTTACGATATTGCCATTACTTCAAATTAATTTCTTTTATTTTTGGATATCCAATTGACCAAATAATCCTCATCTTCCTCATTTATTTACGAAAATGCCATCATTATCAATTCACCAACCACCATTTTTAACCAATTTTGAGCTTAATGGCACCAAAAACCCATTTTTGAGCTTGGATAGCTTATTATCTTTCTTTTAAGCTTCTATACTTCCATTTTCTCTCTATTTTCTTCCCAAAAACTCTATAATTTCAGTATTAAAAAGTTGAAATTTATATATATTTCTATATTCCGGCGAGTTAGTCGTTTTTTTGCGGTTGCGTCTCTTTCATGGTGGCTAGAATCGAAGATCATGACCAGAAAAGAAGCTAAAGACGAGTGATAAGTAAAATTTTCAGTCAATTTTAGTATTTTTCAGTTTTGGGCTGAGAAAGTAGACTTCTCTTCACCACTATGAAGTATACTAGTCAACTTCCAAGTTAGTTTTGCAATTTACCGCAAGAAAAAAAGTAGACTTCTTTTGCTCTGAATGAAGTCTACTCTATTTCCTTTGATAACAAACAAATCGAGAAGACTTCTCGAATAGACTTCTTTAAAGGCAGGTCATTTTTGCAATTGACCAAGCTTTGAATTTGTAGAGTAGACTTCTCCAAGAAAATTAGACTTCTCGGAAAAGTCTTCTTTTGGAAGTAGTCCTCTCACACGTCATTTTTGCAATTGAAAAATCTTAGAGTTTTTGGTCAGTTGCAAAAATGACCTATGAGAAGTCTACTTCTGGAAGTAGACTTCTCACAGGTCATTTTTGCAATTGAAAAATCTTTGACTTTTTGGATAATTGCAAAAATTACCTACGAGAAGTCTGTTTCCAAAAATAAACTTCTCCGAGAAGTCTACTCAGAAAAGTAGACTTCTTGGAGAAGTCTACTTCCGAATGTAGACTTCTCACACGTTATTTTTGCAATTGACCAAAAAGTCAAAAAAATTTCAATTGCAAAAATTACATGTGAGAAGCATACTTCCGAAAGTATACTTCTCCAAGAAGACTACTTTTCTTGGAGAAGTCTACTAATATTTTGGCAATTGTAAACCTAACCTGCCAGAAGTCTATTTTTCTCTGAGAAGTCTACTTTTCTTGTTTTTTTTTTTAAATTCATTTTTATACAACATATAACGAATTTTTAAGATTTTTGTGATCATAAGCTTATGTTAGTAAGTGTTCTTGCATATTCATAAGTTTTACATGTTTATACTTTATAGGTCTAGTCGAATCAGTTTTTGTGTTTTATATGACACTTAGCTTATTAATTGCAGACTTTTCCAAGAAGTCTACTCGAGAAGTCTACTCGAGAAGTCTTCTTAGTAGACTTCATCCGACTTCCAGAGAAGTCTACTTATTTCATTTTGATTTCTAATGTTGTTTGGATTTTATTTTCTTACAAAGACTGGTTCACATACCCTCTGTTTATGGAGAATGGGTGAGGAGTGAATCAGTGTGGCAGTTCGAGGTGGATAATAGCAAAGGAGGGTGAATGTTGTTCTTAAGAGATGGTTGCACACATGGTGAGCTTTTTGAAATGGTGCAAGACGATTATATGCTGGGAAAGGAAACAAAGGTGGAGTAAGTGCAAGAAACATGGTCATACTCGCCCCTATTGTGTCAGTTAATCTTTACATTGTACTTGTTGTGTACTGTTGACAAGAGAAGTCTACTGGAGACAAGAGAAGTCCACTCAGTTGACAAGAGAGCTCTACTCGGTTGACAAGAGAAGTCTACTCAAGACAAGAGAAGTCTACTTGGTTGACAAGAGAAGTCTACTCGAGACAAGAGAAGTCTACTAGAGAAGTCTAATTGAGAAGTCTGAATATGAAGTCTGACAGTGAAGTTTATTTTGTAGAATACATAAACACATATACTTTAGGAATATGATACAAAACATTCAATGCAATTCAACATTACATAGAAAATAACCCTTTAAACAAACAAACATTTAAGGATCACTGATTATAAATCTTAAAATTGGCATAAGAAATCACTACTAAACTAAAATGTCTGAAAAAATATGTCTGCAACTGAAGTCTGCTTGAGAAGTGTGCTTGAGAAGTCTGCTCAAGAAGTCTGCTTGAGAAGTGTGCTCGAGAAGTCTGCGGCTGAAGTCTGATTCTGACCAATGGCACCGTATAATTAACGTTTTGAACCTTCAAATCACTTAAATCTGGCGGAGACAAGCAAGAGCTTTGTTGAGATCTGTAGAACAAAACCATAAATATAAATAAGGTCAAATCTGCAATAATAAGAAAAGAGAAATGTTAAAATTTAGATTTGCAATATAATCTACTATATTTATAACATTCAGATCTGCAAACAAATCAACAAAATTCAGCTCTGTAACAATAACAAAAAAATTAGATCTGCAACAAAATTCAGATCTACAATAAAATCTACAAAATTTATGCAATAATAAACTCAGATCTGCAAAAAAAAACTTACATCTACAACAATAAGCTCAAATTTATATTAATTAGCTCATATTTGCAATATGAACACAAAGAAAACAAAAAGAGGAACACAAAAGCTCAGATTTGCTTACAACTACCATAACCTGCAAGTGACAGATGGTTGATTGCAAGATAGAGAGGATGGAGAGGAGATTGACGGCAAGAGAGGAAGGAGAAAAATTTCATGGCCAAAGAGAAGGGAGAAGAGAGAGATGCATTTTTAGATAGAGAGACTTTATTATTAATACAATTAGGTTAAACTCCTTATATATGTAGAAAAAGATTCGTTTAAGTAGACTTCTTTTTGAAGCCTGCTCGAGAAGTCTACTGGAGAAGTCTTCTTTTTGAAGTCCACTGGAGAAGTCTACTCCAGAAGTCTACTGGAGGAGACTAATTCGGCTCGAGAAGTCTACAAAAGAAGTCAACTTCGGTCCGAGAAGTCTACTCAGGAAGTGTGCTTAATATTAAACCCCAAATCAATTTTTTTTATTAAAACTTATATGAAAACATACTTACCATATTGACAACCACAGTAAAAATAACAAATATATGAACTCTAATTTATTAACCAAACCATGAACTATGATTCATATAGAATTTGTGCAAACCCTAAAAATTACACTCTTATACCCCAAACCCTTTTGAATGTATACTATTGAAACTTATAAATTGATTCATTTTCATGAAATTTTATTTTATATAGATGCTAATTGTATATGTTTTAGTTGTGTCTATAATTGTTTTACCAAATTATTTTTATGATTTTTTTTAATTAATGGTAAAGAAATTATTAGAGAGTAAACTTCTCCAAAAAGTCTACTTGAGAAATCTACTTAGTATTAATTTCTAACCTAATTTATCTATGATGATTTAAATTTATTATTTTGTATCAAATTTTATTTTTAATAGGTGTAAAAAGTATATGTATTTGTTATGTATATAATTGTTTTACCAAATTATTTTTCATGATTTTTTAACTAATGGTAAAAAAATTATTAGAGGTAGACTTTCAAGAAGTCTACTTGAGAAGTCTACTTAGTATTGATTTATATCCTAATTTATCTATGATGATTTTAATTGATGATTTTATGTCAGATTTTATTTTTAATATGTGTAAAAAGTATATATTTGTGTTATGTATCTAATTTTTTTTATCAAATTATTTTTCATAATTTTTAAAATTAATTGTAAACAGATTAGAGAGTAGACTTCTCCAAAAAGTAGACTTCTCAAGTAGTCTTTTCTGAGTTAAAACAGTAATTGAAACTGGCATTTTTTTGTTTGGTTATAAAGGTTAAAGTTGTAATTTTACTACTCATGTGAGTTATTTTTGTCAAACATGCAATATGAAGTCTAATTTTACATTTCAACTCAAGTTTTGAGTCATATTCAACAATTTCCCCTTGATATAATCTATTTTAAAATCATTTCACCTTGAATTCAGATTTATTTAAATGGGGTTTTACTCGGATATCAAAAGTTTTCAAATGATTTTTGTATTTCAGACTTTTAATAGTTTTAAGGTCTTTTTGACGAAAATAACAAAAAAATGAGAAAAAACCAACTTATGGACATACTATGACGACCAAAAGTCATACATCCGATGGATGCCTTCCCATCATTTAATTTGGCTTATTTTGGACATTAGATAGAGGCGTGATGTGTCGCTTTCAAAATCCTAATTCTACCAGCAGAAAAAAACAAAACAACCTAAGATATTTCAAAACCTATATACCCACGAGTATTCTAGGATCGAGGAGGGGGGGAGACTGTTTCGGTGTAACACATACACTTGTAACTGCAGCTTACACATTTAGCACAATTTTGTATTAACATGAAAATTTGGTCAGCATTAATCATTGATAAACAACTACTAGCACAAAAACTTATTATGAAATAAAGTTTAAAACTAGATTTCTCTTTTTTTCCCATCTTACAACTCTTTTTTTGCAATTGATTATAGAGAAATTGCATTGAATGGCCCGCAATAACCTGATAATTAGCTGACTGAAAATACTTCTCTCTCTTCAATACTATTCATTGCAAAAAGACATAAAACTCATCATCTCTTATCTCTAAAATCAATCCAACGAAATCCAAAAAATTTGTGTCTTCGTCTCTCTCCACAATTACCAGTTTTTTCATTCCTTCACATAAATTTTTTTTCTTAAATATCTTCTATTTCTTTACAAATTTGTTTGTGTCTCCCCCTATATAAATTTCAAAATTGACGATAGTGATTGTGGTGAGTAGGAATAATTACAAAAAATAGCGATGGTGATGGTGGTGTTATCGATGGTGGCAACATTGATAGTTATTGGTGATAGTTATGTTTTTCTCGATGGGGGGTGGTGGTCGGTGGTGATGATGGAGTTGCCGGCGGTGGTGGTGGTCGGTGATGGGATGGTGTTGGTGGTGGTGGTGGTGGTGGTGATGGTCGGTGGTGGTGATGGAGTTGACGGTGATAGAAGTGATGGAGATCCCGGTGGTGGTGGTGGTGGTGTAGGTGATGGCAATGGTGGTGGTGGTGGTGTCGGTGATGGTGGTGATAGTGTCGGTGGTGGTGGTGGTGGGTATAGTTATCATGCTCACAATGCTAGTATGATAATTTGTTGGTATGATAACATTGTTAACATGATAATTTTGCATACTTTATACAGTTAACAAAGTTAACACCTATTTTTCATGAAATAATAGCATCGTTAACACAATAGTTATCATGTTAACTTGATATTTGTATAATGTGCTAATCGAGCATCATATTAGTTAGCATTATAACACAATTAACATGATAACTATTGTGTTAACGTGCTATTATTTCAATTTACTAATCAAACATCATATTGGTTAGCATAGTTAACACAGTTATCACGATATCATAATAGTTAGCATGATAATCAAATTGTTATCTATTCAAACCATATCAAATAATTATAAAGATAAAATAGTCATAATTTTTATGTATAATATGTATCAGCCTAGTTTTTGATTATTAGCTCCACTTTTCCAATTTCAATATTAATTTAGTCCATCTACTATATTTTCCCTTAAATTATAATCTAATTTTCTATTAAAAAAACCAATTCGAAAATGACATTGATAAGCTTTTTATAAACTTGATTGAATATGAATGATACATAAATATAAAAAACTATAAAAAAATTAACAAGCCTTATGACTCAATAGATACTGTTGAATAGGTATGTTTTTAATTACTTGACAAATTCTATTGTCTGTCTAATATTGTCAAACCAATATGTTTTTCTTTTCAAAACACTGTTATAAATATTTGAATTATATTATTAATATTATAGTTCTACTAAATGTGGAACAAAAAACTATAGATAATTCAATTATATTATTAATATTATAGTTCTTCTAAACGAGGAATAAAAGGCTATAGATAATTCAACGAAATTGTATTGGTTCGTCATAATCTTTTTAAAAGTCGCATGTATCTATTATATAAAGAGTGAGTTATGTCTTACAAGAGAATGACACATCAGCATAAAAAATATATATTTTAAATTAAAACAAAATTGTTTTTGGTGAAATCACTTCAGTCAAACCAAAGTTGTTCTTCCGAAGCGTTTCTCCTACCATTCAATCATTTCCAATGAAAACATTTGTTTAAATGTATGGAAGGTCGAGACTCGGGAGCACACCCTCCTCCTTCTTCGTTAGTTTTCACTTCAATCTCAAGCACTCTACTTTCGCTTCTTCAGCTACCTTCGACTTTGCTCCATGTTTGCATCGGATTCATCTTTTATCTCTCCTTCCCTTGTGATATTCGATATGACTTTTTGTTATATATAAATTTTTCCGATTAATTATTGGGTCTTTGCGTTGTATTGGGTTCTGATTCGGGATTTTTTTTCTTCTATAGTTATAGCTTGAAAGTTTCGAGGGTTGGATGCCGTCAGCCCTCCAAACTATACATTGTCTACTTAAAACCCCCCAAACTATAGACCTCTGCCTATTTCCACCCAAACAATTATTTTCTGCCTATTCCACCATATTCATTTATAAATTAAAATCATGATCAATTTACGAAATCGCGTTTTTCGTTAGATTGCGTTTTGGGGGTACTTCGTGGCTTCAACCCAGAATGCTCCAAAAGGTTCCAAAATCTCCAATTATGCTCCAGACATGCTATAACCTACAAAGACTCTTCTAGGACTCTAAAAAGACAAAAAAAACTCAATAAAAAGGACTTATATCATGGTTAAAAACCATAAAAACCATGATATATCAACTCCCCCAGACTTAGCTTTTGCTTGCCCTCAAGCAAACATTAGACAAAGAATAAGGTCGAGATTTAAAAACAAGAAACAGCCAGTCAGTCATCAGGAACACCACACTAGTTTGAACTTTCGAATCCACATACCACAAAGTCAACACAAGATCAAATTTCAGTCTAATCATCACAAGCTTAGCAAATCTCTCAAATCCGGTCAAAATCCCTTCAAGAAATCTGAAATTTCTACTGCTAACTCTTTATTTTTATCTAAGTGTGATATCTCATCAAAGTTCTATCATCTTAATCACTTTACAGATTCTTTTCCCTTCCTCACAACTGAACAAATAGATCTCAACACAGCTCTCCTATTTTCTCTTCCCTTGATCTTTTCCTTTGGATATTTTCGATTTTTCACTTCTTTTTCTCAACTTTTACAGTCTAAGATATGGTGCTACTCAATACTTGTGTTCCTTGTGAGGAGACAGGTTCTTGAATGTGTTCACTACTGTTGTTCCTTGTTAGGAGACAGGGTCATGAATGCACCATTCGTTGGACTTAATCTTTTTAAAAACTACATCAGGGAAGATCAAAGAGAGACTGTATTTTAACCTTATTGTCAGTGTTGAAAGAGAGAATCAAGATCAGTAAGAATCAATCACCAAGACAGGAAGTTTAAAGTTCATTAAGGTGGAGCTAACAGCAAATTTTCCAGACTCTCTAAGAATCTAAACCTTTATTGCTAGACTGATCTACCTTTGACTTTCAACTTAGTGAGACTTGTAATAAACTACTGTGGCAATGGTTCTTATCAGCAAAAACGTCCTATGGTTAGTTCCAAGAAAAACTGACAGTTTCAAAAATTTTGACTCTATAAAACAGGTTTTTAATTCAACTTTAAGACTCTATAGACATGACACAAAGCACACAACGTCAGTAACCACCTCCCCCAGACTTGAACAACACTATCCCCAATGTTATTAAGCCAAGAGTTGGTCAAAATGAAGCATGAGAACGTGTAAAACCAAGGTGGAAAAGTGGTACCTCGCGAAGGAGCTAGTGACGAGCGTCACCAGATTGGTGACGAGCGTCACCATCTCTGATACTCCAGAAATCGACATGTTGGATGTTTAAATGCTACGCCATCATGTGTACTCCGAAGTCAAACTGTAAGAGCACTAAAAACACACATCAAAACATCCAAACAAAGCATAATCCATGGTCCAACAAGTTCACAAGATATCATCCAAGCAAACTGAACAAACTGACTCTTTTTTTTCTTTTCGATTTTTTCTCATGTTTTTGGGGTTTTTGTTTTAGCTATGTAATAGAAAACTAGACTAAGTATATGAAATATAAAACTTACCAGTGGGTTGCCTCCCACTAAGCGCTTGTTTAAAGTCATTAGCTTGACTTTGGTTGGCTGTTTAGACAGTTGGTGCCTCATCCAGAGACACAATGTGTCCTGCTGGAATCTCTGCTTGTGCCCAGTAATGCTTCACCCTTTGTCCATTGACAGTGAACTCCTCTCCTTTGGAGTTAATCAGGACAATTGCACCATGTGGGCGAGCTTCTTTGACAGTGAAAGGATCTGACCATCGAGAACGCAATTTACCAGGAAAAAGCTGTAAACGAGAGTTGTAGAGTAATACCTGGTCATTGGGCTCGAAATGCCTGGAGATGATCTTTTTATCATGATATGCCTTTGTCCTCTCCTTGTATAACTTGGAGTTTTCATAGGCCAGATATCTGATCTCATCCAGTTCATTGAGCTGAATCAAACACCTTTCCGCAACAGGCTTCAGATCGAAGTTCAGCTTCTTGATGGCCCATTCTGCTTTGAACTCCAACTCTACTGGTAGATGGCACGCCTTGCCATAGAGAAGATGGAATGGTGTAGTCCCAAGTGGTGTTTTGTATGCAGTCCTGTAGGCCCATAATGCATCATCCAGCTTTGCAGACCAATCTTTCCTTGTCTTCCCAACTGTCTTTTCCAGAATCTGATTGATCTGCCTGTTAGAAACCTCAACTTGTCCACTTGCTTGGGGATGATATGGCGTGGCCACTCTGTGCTGTACACCATACTTCTTCAACAGCTTGTAAAAAACCTTGTTGACAAAGTGAGAACCACCATCACCTATGACAATCCGCGGGACACCAAATCTGGGAAAGATAATGGTCTTAAACAGCTTCAAAACCACTGCAGCATCATTAGTAGGAGTAGCCAACGCCTCTACCCACTTAGATACATAATCAACAGCAACCAGAATGTATTTATTCCCATAAGATGAGGGAAAAGGTCCCATGAAGTCAATACCCCAACAATCAAAAATTTCAACTTCCAGAATGAAGTTCTGTGGCATCTCATGTCTCCTGCTGATTTTTCCTCTTCTCTGACAAATATCACAGCTTGTGATGAAGGCTTGGGCGTCTCTGAACATAGTAGGCCACCAAAATCCAGCTTGCAATACCTTAGAGACAGTCTTGAATGTAGCAAAGTGTCCAGCATATTCTGATCCATGACAGTGAAAAAGGACGTCATGGACTTCTTCTTCTGCTAAGCATCTTCTGTAGATACCATCAGCACAATGCTTGTAGAGATATGGCTCATCCCAATAAAATCTCCTAAGTTCTCTCAAGAACTTCTTCTTAGCATAGCCTTTAAAGTCATGTGGTTCATCCTCTGCAGCAAGATAATTTGCAATATCGGCATACCAGGGCCTCTTTGGATGATGCACAAATCACAGATAAGTGTTGAGATTGGTGACGAGCGTCACCAATATTGGTGACGAGCGTCACCTTTCTCGTATACTTTGGTCGCGATTGTTCTGGGTTGGTGACGAGCGTCACCCTCCTGGTGTCGCTCGTCACTCCCCTGCAATTTCGTGAAAACTGCAGGTTTTCAGTACTTTCCTCCTGTTCTCTGGTTTCCACCAAGTAAACATTCTCTTCACGCAAGAAATCATTGATTGGGACACTGTCTTCGACCTGAATCCGGGATAAATGATCAGCAACTCCATTCTCAACCCCTTTCTTGTCCTTCACTTCAATGTCAAATTCCTGAAGAAGCAGGATCCATCTTAACAGCCTTGGTTTTGCATCTTTCTTCTGCATTAGGTTCTTCAGTGCTGAATGGTCAGTATGAACCACGACCTTGGAGCCAACAAGATACTGCCTGAACTTCTTAAAAGCAAACACAACAGCTAACAATTCTTTCTCAGTTTTTGCATAATTCTTCTGAGCATCATCCAAAGTCCTACTTGCATAGTAGACGGCGTGGAGTTTCTTGTATTTCCTCTGTTCCAGCACTGCTCCAACTGCA
The DNA here is from genome assembly GCA_911865555.2 of Thlaspi arvense. Lineage (NCBI taxonomy): Eukaryota > Viridiplantae > Streptophyta > Magnoliopsida > Brassicales > Brassicaceae > Thlaspi > Thlaspi arvense. The sequence goes on along the minus strand of OU466859.2, from coordinate 26,523,931 downwards.
AAATCGCTGGCATCACACATTACCTCAAAAGGTAATTCCCAATCTGGAGGCTGCACAACAGGGGCTGTAACCAAAGCCTGTTTGATCTGTTCAAAGGCGGATTTGCACTCTTCTGTGAACTCAAACTTCACATCCTTGCAGAGGAGAGCAGTAAGGGGTGTGCTATCTTGCTAAAGTCCTTGATGAATCTTCTGTAGAAGCCTGCATGACCCAGAAAATTCCTCACTGCTTTGACTGAATCAGGTGCTTGCAGACTTGTCATCACCTCAATTTTCGCCCTATCCACCTCTATACCGTCTCCTGAGACTCTGTGGCCAAGTACAATACCATCCTGAACCATAAAATGGCACTTCTCCCAGTTTAAAACCAAGTGCTTCTCTTCACATCTCTGCAGAACTGCACACAGGTTATCCAAGCAGTTCTTGAAAGATGACCCATAAACAGAGAAGTCATCCATGAACACCTCCATAAACTTCTCTATCATGTCTGTGAAAATTGACAGCATGCATCTCTGGAAGGTTGCAGGAGCATTACACAGCCCAAAAGGCATTCTGCGATATGCAAAAGTGCCATAGGGATAGGTAAAAGTGGTCTTCTCATGATCATCTGGATGGATGGGGATCTAAAAGAAGCCTGAATACCCATCAAGGAAGCAGTAATACTTGTGATTCGCCAGCCTCTCTAGCATCTGATCGATGAAAAGGAGAGGAAAATGATCCTTCCTTGTTGCTGCATTCAGTTACCTGTAGTCTATGCACATCCTGTGTCCTGTCACAGTCCTGGTTGGAATCAGCTTATCCTTGTCATTCTTTACCACTGTGACACCTCATTTCTTAGGCACCACGTGCACTGGACTCACCCAAGCACTGTCTGATATAGGATAGATGATACTAGCCTGCAACAACTTCATGATCTCTTTCTTGACCACATCCTGCAAATTCGGATTCAGCCTCCTCTGGTGCTCAACTGATGATTTTGACTCATCCTCCAAGTGTATCCTATGCATGTACAAGTCTGGGGAGATACCTGAAATGTCATCAAGAGAATAGCCAAGAGCTTTGCATCGCAGCTTACTTAGCAAAAGGGTGAGCTCTGCATTGTTCAATGAAGCATTAACAATAACAGGATATGTGGAGTTTTCTCCCAGAAATGCGTACTTTAGCCCTGTAGGGAGCTGTTTAAGCTCAACTTTTGGTGCTTTTGCTGCAGACCAATCACCCATTGTGGCAGCTTTCGCAGATGTGGAGACAAACTCATCCTGTGCAACCAGTTGCATCACTTGTGCAGTAGCATCCATCATCTTTGCGTAGCCTGTTGCAGCAGCATCTAAATGCTCATACTCAGCTGTAGAAGTGGTCAACGCCCTTTCCAAGGGATCCTCTGAACTCATCTCATGGAAGATCTGATCAGCAATGTTTGTGAGAACATCCACATAAAAAGTATGTCCATCTATGGTTGGCCTCTTCATCAGCTTGTCCATTTCGAATTTCATCACTAAATCGCCAACATTCAGCTCTATTGTACCCTTCCTGACGTCAATAATAGCTCCTGCAGTAGCCAAGAAGGGTCTGCCAAGAATCAAGGGGTCTTTGGGTTCTTCTCCATACTCTAAAACCACAAAATCAGTAGGAATCATACAATCTCCTATTTTGATAGGAACATCCTCTATCACTCCTTCAGGAACTCTGACTGATCTATCAGCTAGGACAAGAGATATCCTTGTAGCCTTAAAATCGGTCATCCCCAAACTCTTGGCAACAGAATGAGGCCTGAGGTTCACACTAGAACCAAGATCACACAATGACCTCTCAAACTTGTCATTGAAGATGGTGCAGTCTAAAACAAAGCTTCCTGGGTCTGAAAGCTTCTCTGGAACTCTGTTCTGAATCACTGCACTGACCTGCTCGTTGATCATCATAGCTCCAACCTCAAGACTCAAGTTATTGATCACCATCCTCTGTACATACCTCCTTATAACAGGAGTGATCCTTACAGCATCTATCAATGGGATCTCTATAACCAACTTGTCCATGATAGCCTTGCATCTTGGATCTTCAAGCTCTTGCTTAGACTTCTTAGGATGCTTAGGATAGGGTATCTTGGGTTTATACACGGTCTCCTTTGCAGTATCTGAAGTCTTAGGCGAAACTGCATCATATGGTGTCTGGTGACGAGCGTCACTGGGATGGTGGTGAGCGTCACTCACTTTGGACGAGTCGGGATCGATCATTGGATATGGGTGACGAGCATCACCCACCTGGTGACGGTCGTCACCAATTTGTGAAGAGTCGGGGTCGGGGTTGTGCTCGATGGGTGACGATCGACAACCATTATTGATGACGGTCGTCACCCGTGGGTCTTCAGCAAATATTTCTTCATCTTCATATTCTTCAATACCCACAAAATTCCTTGAGGTTAAATCCTTCTGCTGCACTGGTTGCAGGTTCTTTCCACTCCTCAATGTGATGGCATTCACATGGTGTTTGGGATTAGCATCAGTTCTTCCTGGAAGAAATCCTTCTTGCCTCTGAACAGCTCCTGCAGTTTAGGCAACTTGAACATCAAACTTCTTCATATGAGAGTTCAGACTCTCAATTTTTCTATTCAAATCCTGATAGAGCGAATATATCTTGCCATTGAAGTCCACTGTAAGCTTCTGTTATCCTTCCAAGATCTGTTCTAACATTGCTACCATTTTGTTCCCTTGTGGAGGTGCTGGTTGATAGGAAGAAGAACCATAGTTTCTGTAATTTCCACTGTTCTGGTACTCTGTCTTCTGGAATGGGGGTCTAGGAGTGAAACCAGGCGTGCTCTGTCCTCCTGTAAGGGCGTTCTTCTGATTATTGTTTATGTATCCTCTGTTCCACTGCTGATTCCCATACCTTTGTCCCTGAAAACCACCAGAATTGATGAAATTTACATCCTCCTGCTCAACTTCCTCTGGAGCTTCAAAAGTTTCCACTTCTGCAGCAAAGTGAACTGACTTCTTCCCCACCAAAAGGCTGTGCATATCATCCAACTTAGCCTTAACTTCAGCAATCTGATTTCCATCAGATACACCAGCTTGTTTCATCTTTGAAAGTCTGCGTTTTTAGTGCTGTTGCTGCAGACCAAATTTTCAATCAGTCTGATCGCCTCTTCTGGTCTGTTGGTGTTGAAGTTTCCTGCACTTGCTGCATCCAGCGCCATCTGATATTTCCAGTCAATGTCTCTGAAGAAAATCCCAAGTAATTGCACCTGACTGAAGCCATGATGAGGACAGTCCCTTTGATAAGACTTGAACCTGATCCAAGAACCCTTAAAAGCTTCAGTAGGGCCTTGTGTAAATGATGCAATTTTCGTCCTCATGTCCTCTGATCTTGCATCATCATAGAAGTTATTCAAAAAGGCATTCTTGGTGTCCTTCCAAGTGGTCAATGAAGCAGGTTCCAGTTGCTTCAGCCAATATGCAGCTTCTCCTTCAAGAGAGTAAGGAAAAAGCTTGCAGAACAGAAAGTCATTGCTAACCCCATTAGCTTTGACACTGGAAGCCAAGTCCTCAAATCTCTCTATGTGATCCATAGGATGCTCATGAGGTAAACCATGGAATGGATGCTGGCCAACCAGCTGATAGTAGACTGGTTTAACCTCAAAATCGTTCCTCTGGAAGGCAGGAGGTCGGATTGCAGCTCTGTTGGCATAGAACTGATCAGGTCTGTTGTAGTCACATAGAGTCCTCTGAACAAAATGCCCAGCAGCGTTATTGACAGCAGCAGGGACTCCCACGTTCTCAGCCACTTGCTGAACCTGCTGTTCAACAATGACATTCCCCTCTTGATCAATTCTCTGTCCCTCTTCGTTCCTCCTGTTTCCTTCCCTGTCAACCAAGTGACCTTCTGCATCTTCAACCAAGATAAGTGGAGCGACCAATGTAGATTGCTTCTTAGCTTTCCTGTTAGTTCTCTCCAACCTAGCAAGCTCGCCGATGCTCAAAGTCACAAGCTCCTTCTCTTTGTTGCTTCTGGTTCTGCGATTAGGCATACACCTGAAACAGAAACAAAGAAAAGTAGCTGAAAGTCAGTAAACAAATAAAAACTTAGATAAAATCCTAATACTAGAAATCGATAGGCAGCTATTACTCCCCGGCAACGGCGCCAAAAACTTGATAGGGCTCAGGTTTTACCCAAATAAAACTACTGCAAGTGCACAGCAAAAGCAGTTGTAGTACAAGGGGTATTGAAATCCCAAGAGAGTAATGCAGACTACACTATCGAATGTAGATTCAGATTAAGCTAAGCAAGATATGATGTATGTAATGCGAATGAATGAATGAAAGTAAGCAAACGATTCTGTAAGATGATCTAAGTTCCAGAAGACTAAAAGCGCTAAGTCAGGACAGTTCCCAGGTTGAATCCAAGAATGTATGACGCAAGAAATCAGGAATGATTAAGAACCGTTTTAAACATGAATCACTGATGCATAACTAATCAATTTTCATTGCAAAAGTTATCTATGCCTAAATCACAGAGTTTCAAATTTCTTTGCAAACCCTAACAACCTAAGCATGCAGGAATGATCAGATTCAATTGTTTACAAAACTCTTAAGCCAAATCTCTTTGCACTAAGTTGTTTTGCTCATCAAATACTAGTTCAGGTTATGAATAATGCTCTCACATATATTTAACAACCTAAGATTTTCGGATTCCTAGATGATGTGTCTCAGAAATTCAATTTTAAAGCAAGCAGAGATGAAAAACCATATGGTATTCCTAACAGATAGCGATTCTACAATCTTTTTATCAACCTTTGAAAAACCCTAACTTAACTAGCAGATTACTCAGACATGATTATGGAATCACAAAACATAACTGAATAATATTGCATTAAGAGAAAGAGTAAAGAAATAAAGGGGGTTCGAAATCTTCTCAAAAGAGTACAGGATTTGTCTCCCCAAAAAGCTCTGAATAAATCTCTCTCTAAGCTCTCTGAATTCTCAAAAACTAAGATAATGGCCAACAATGGCTGAAAAACCTAATAAATAGGGGCTAAACACAATCTGGGGTCTTTATGTAAATAAAGGAACTTCTGGGCCAATTCTGCAAATCTTCTTCACACTTTTAATAAAACAGCCACGCTCCTTCCTTAATGGGTGACGAGCGTCACCATATGTGATATTTTCTGCTTCGAGTTTGGTACTTCGTGGCTTCAACCTAGAATGCTCCAAAAGGTTCCAAAATCTCCAATTATGCTCCAGACATGCTATAACCTGCAAAGAATCTTCTATGACTCTAAAAAGACCAAAAAGACTCAATAAAAAGGACTTATATCATGGTTAAAAACCATAAAAACCATGATATATCAACTCCCCCAGACTTAGCTTTTGCTTGCCCTCAAGCAAACATCAGACAAAGAATAAGGTCGAGATTTGAAAACAAGAAACAGTCAGTCAGTCATCAGGAACACCACACTAGTTTGAACTTTCGAATCCACATACCACAAAGTCAACACAAGATCAAATTTCAGTCTAATCATCACAAGCTTAGCAAATCTCTCAAATCCGGTCCAAATCCCTTCAAGAAATCTGAAATTTCTACTGCTAACTCCTTATTTTTATCTAAGTGTGATATCTCATCAAAGTTCTATCATCTTAATCACTTTACAGATTTTTTCCCTTCTTAACAACTGAACAAATAGATCTCAACACAGCTCTCCTATTTTCTCTTCCCTTGATCTTTTCCTTTGGATATTTTTGATTTTTCACTTCTTTTTCTCAATTTTTACAGTCTAAGATATGGTGCTACTCAATACTTGTGTTCCTTGTGAGGAGACATGTTCTTGAATGTGCTCACTACTGTTGTTCCTAGTTAGGAGACAGGGTCATGAATGCACCATTCTTTGGACTTAATCTTTTTAAAAACTACATCAGGGAAGATCAAAGAGAGACTGTATTTTAACCTTATTGTCAGTGTTGAAAGAGAGAATCAAGATCAATAAGAATCAATCACCAAGACAAGAAGTTTAAAGTTCATTAAGTGGAGCAAATTTTCCAGACTCTCTAAGAACCTAAACCTTCATTGCTAGACTGATCTATCTATGACTTTCAACTTAGTGAGACTTGGAATAAACTACTGTGGCAATGGTTCTTATCAGCAAAAACGTCCTATGGTTAGTTCCAAGAAAAACTGACAGTTTCGAAAATTTTGACTCTATAAAACAGGTTTTTGACTCAACTTTAAGACTCTATAGACATGACACAAAACACACAACGTCAGTAACCACCTCCCCCAGACTTAAACAACACTATCCCCAGTGGTATTAATCCAAGAGTTGGTCAAAATGAAGCATGAGAACGTGTAAAACCAAGGTGGAAAAGTGGTACCTCACGAAGGAGCTAGTACATGATTATGGAATCACAAAACATAACTGAATAATATTGCATTAAGAGAAAGAGTAAAGAAATAAAGAAGGTTCGAAATCTTCTCAAAAGAGTACAGGATTTGTCTCCCCAAAAAGCTCTGAATAAATCTCTCTATAAGCTCTCTAAATTCTCAAAAACTAAGATAATGGCCAACAATGGCTGAAAAACCTAATAAATAGGGGCTAAACACGATCTGGGGTCTTCATGTAAATAAATGAATTTCTGGGCCAATTCTGCAAATCTTCTTCACACTTTTAATAAAACAGCCACGCTCCTTCCTTAATGGGTGACGAGCGTCACCAAAGGTGGTGACGAGCGTCACCATATGTGATACTTTCTGCTTCGAGTTTGGTACTTCGTGGCTTCAACCCAGAATGCTCCAAAAGGTTCCAAAATCTCCAATTATGCTCCAGACATGCTATAACCTGCAAAGACTCTTCTAGGACTCTAAAAAGACCAAACAGACTCAATAAAAAGGACTTATATCATGGTTAAAAACCATAAAAACCATGATATATCACCCATGGCGTGTGGTGGAAAGAAAGGGTGAAGAACATTAAGCATATATCTCAAAAAGTGGCCTACCTAGCTCCCCAAGCATCCATGGCGTTTGGGAAAGGATGAGCTAGTCTCTTGGATTTGGTTTTAAGGGATCTCCTAAGTCTGCTAAGATAAGAAAATCCCTGAGATCAAAGAGATTATTCTCAAGAGTCTCTAGGCATTAAAACCCCCCAAATCCAAGAAGAGATTAAATTAAGTGCAAGAAAAACCCAAGCTTAAACCTTTACCTCTTAATCACCCCAACCTTAAACCCTTGGTGGATTACTCACTACTCATGATTAAAACAGATGAAAATGCAAATGAAGAAAGGATAAACATGGTTAAACTACGAAGCAAGAAAGATTAAGAGAAATACTTAAGATTAAAATCAAGATTAAGGTTTTACAAAATATGAAAAGCTTAAAAACTTACAATGGCGGCTTTTGCTTAAAAGATAGATAAAAAAGAGGGAGACAGATTGTATGGTTCTTATTCTCGCCCAAAATAGGTTAACAAAAGAAAAATGGTCCCCTCACTAAAATCCAAAACGTGAGCTGTCCGGATAAGGTTTAGAGATCGACCTGAGTCGTCGATCTCTAACTCAATCTTCTGGATAGAACGTCTTCTTTTGCCCGATCGTCGGGTCGATTCAGTCGGGAAGATAGAGCGCTTCTATCGATCTTCCGGTCGATCCTCAGATGATCGAGTCGTGACCTCGATCTGGCCCTTGTTCTTCCTGGGCTTAGTTTCCGTGTATGTACTCACGTTCGATCACCTTGGTCGATCTTGACCTCGATCTCCTTCCTTGAAATGACATGAATGTCTCAATCTTCTGGTCGATCTCATCTAGATCGACCTGCCTAGCTCGATCTCACTTTGATCTCGGTTCCTTTGCTGCATGGCCGAGTTCCTCCAAGTATCCATAAGCTGCCTTTCGATCCTTAGCATATCCACGCACCCTCCATAGCTCCAGTGTATCCAAAACAACTTGAATATGATGCAAGAATGTAAGAAATATGCAAAATGCTAATGCATAGTGTTCTAGGACCTAAAATGAGATTACTGGTGCAAACTAGCCTATTATGAAAGATGTATGCATGAAAACTACTCTAAATGTATGCTAAATATGCAAAATATATGAGTATATCAACTCTCCCAAACTTGCCTTTTGCTTGTCCTCAAGCAAACAAAATTCAAGAAAGGAAGATAGATTTAAAAATGGGAGCTCAAATTTCTAAAAGTGTTTAAGCAAATGAATCAATTCAATGGTCCTAGTTCTCAATTCTAAGATGCAGTACACAAACTTTTACTCCAAAGAACTTAGCCATATTCATCACATATTGAATCTCAAATCATGACTCGCCTATTCCAAACAATCCAAGAATCCTAACCTTTAACATTCATTTAAGTTCAAACTGTGAATCACAATTATGTATTTAAAACCGAATACATTTGGCTAGGGACAAGGTCATGAGATAAAAATGATCTCATTCATGTGGGTATTTCAAGCAATTGTTTATCTCAAAAAGGGTTGAACTTATGCATAATGCTAAAGGTAAAAGGCAATGTATGCATACATGACTAGACTCTCATCTACCCAAATATACTAACAATGATCCTAATCCCTCTCTCATTTATTTTCGTTTTCAAGCTCACTCACCCTCTAGAGACTACCCAAATCAGACAAGGCGAGACGCCAAGCAAAACCCACATAAACACCATCTTCAACCTTTCTTATAGCTAGTGGTATGGTCATATATATTTTCAGCTCTTTTCTTTTCTTTTGATAACCCTCTTCTCATAATTTTTTTTCTTTTTAAGCACTTGGCCTTTTGGCTCTTTTCTTATATAGTTTTTTTTTTCATTTTTCTTTTGGAGAGCTATCTTCTTTTCTTTTGAAATTGAGCTTTTGTTTAAAACAATTCAAGACCACCCACTTAAAACTATGAATCCCCTTTTTATTCAAACTCCAAACACCAATTCTTTTCAAAACCGAAACAAGTAAGCATTTTCAATCAACACCCGTGAATCCCCACCCAAAATCAAGCCTAAAACTAGCTTCAATATGCAAAGCTAGCATCAGTATGAGAGCCTAATCATGTCGCCCTAAACCTAACACTTTATGCCAAGTTCAAGCGAAAATTAAGGCCTCACAATATCACACACGGAAATTGGCTTGAAAGGAGGGTAAGGGTTAAGGTGAGGAGTTCTATTTAGGCTTACAAAAGAGTGGTGAAAGGAATAAGAAATCCTAAACATGTATATGTAATCCATGTATTCTTTTTCAAATGCACAAGTATGATAATTCAAAATTCATGTTAAGGTTTCACTTGATAGGAAAGGATTCAATTCAATTTTGTTCAACTTAAGCCACGAAAATCAAGACAAATGATCCAAATATGGTTAGAACTTACTTTCAAAGTTGAATAAAGCATCAGAGAACTACTAACTAGGGCCTTGAACCAATTCATGAGCTTAAAATACTTTATAAGGAAAATTTTTATATCATCGCCCCCTATGCAAATGCAAGAAACCTAAATGATAAAAATTCTAGACTCAATCCTAAAATATTTGACAATGCAAATGCAAGCTATATGATTTTTTGGAATTTTTGAAAATATTTCTGATTTTTTTGTATTTTTCTATTCACTTAGATGGATGCAATGCATGAAGACTCAAGGATGTGAACACAAAATAAGATCTAAATAAAAACATGTCAAAGCACACACCCCCCCCCCCCCCCCCCCCCCCCCCCCCCCCCCCCCCCCCCCCCCCCCCCCCCCCCCCCCCCCCCCCCCCCCCCCAAACCTAAATGATAAAAATTCCAGACTCAATCCTAAAATATTTGACAATGCAAATGCAAGCTATATGCACAAATTGTCCACCCCCCCTCCCCCACAAACTTGAATGACAACGTCTCGGTGTCAAACAAACTCAAGAGGAGACCAAAATCACAAAGCAAAAATAAAAAAATGCATGAATGCATGATATATACAAAGGTTTGAGTTTTGGTACTTCGGAGCTAGGCATGGCTGGAGCTTGAGGTTGCTCCGGTCCTCCTGCTCTTTCTTGGAGTGTCGTGAAGTATCCCCTTGCCCTTGCTCCTGCTCGTGCCCTCGTGTAAAGAGAGACGCCCAGCTTGATTACCATCTTGAGGCTCACGGATCTCCACACCTCCGGTTGAGTTTCTCCTCATCGTTTCGCCCAATTGCTCAACCTCGTCACTCAAAGTCATCTCAGATGAGCTCCCTTGTAGGACTTTGATCTTCTTTGCTAGCTTCTTGATCATCTTGTCTTGCTACTTCTTAACCTTGCGTTCAATCTCAACAACCGAGGCAAGGAATTTCTCAGCCATTTTCCGTGGCTCATAGTCTAGCTTGGGGAGATCAAAGAGTGGGGGCATCTCAGCATCTGTAGGAGGTGATTCTGATGGTGAACGAGAGAGCTGAGGTGGGGCTGTTGTGTGTCCAAGAGGCACAAAGCACTCTTCATCGCTTGGTAAGAACTCTATTGTGCCGATGCTTTGTAGGTGTGTTTCCTCTTGATTGGGCAGAATGCAAACCTTCTTCTCATGGTTATGGTTGTAGAACAAGTAAGCATAGAAGCCTGGAGCTGGAGTAGGTCCCAAGGAATCGGTGTGGCGCATGTAAGCTTCATCAATGTACGCACGCCTCACACAAGGCTCAAAATCTGCAAAGGGCACTCCCGCTTGTATGAACAATGGTGTGAGGAAACCTCCTATGAGAGCAGAGCTCGCGTTACATCTTATTGCCCAAGCCTTGTATTTGACCAAGGAAGAAGCTAAGATGCAGCCGTAGTTGACGTCTTCCCCAAGCTATTCCTCCATTGGCTCATCATTCTCCTCACTGTCGCATACAATCTTCTTAACCCCTTGGAAAAAGAAGCACAAGTCATTCTTGGTCACTGTTGGGGCTGTGGATCTTCCACTGAATGTGTTTTCCAGAAGCTTGAGGGTGTACCTTAGCACAGGATTTCGCACCTTCTTGATCTTGGCGGTATTGGCCTTGTAATCTCCAACGCTAACTAAGTCCCATAGAGTATTCGCGAATTTGAGCTGTGGGAACTCCACAAGCGTGGCTGCAGCATTGAGACCATAAGCTTGGCATAGCTCAGGGATGGAGAGGTGGTAGGCTTGTCTTCTGATCTTGAACGTGACATGACCCTTGGATGGAGTTTGGATGCTTGGATCTTCATATGAGAAGTCCAAGGTGGAGAGGAAATCAAGCGTGGCTTCGGGGTAAGTTGGGCAATCCATCCATGATAAGCAAGCAAGACCCATGCCCCTGAGAAACTCATCAAACTACTCCAACAAACCTAGCCTTTCCAAGAGATCCCTACTTGCAAACTTTGTAGGCTCAAACAGCAACCTCTCAAGCCTCTTCTTCGTTTTCCTCTCTTCCTTACTCCACTTGACCCTTTCTTCAACCACTTGCTGTGTTTCCTCTTGAGTTACCAAATCTCTGCTTCTCTTCTTGGGTGCCATGGTACCTGAAACACAAGTTCTCAAAGAGAAGGTGAGGATATGTGACGGTTAAGAGAGAAAGATATGGTAAAGAGAGAGAATCTCTAAATATTAGTCCTATATTTTTGGGGATATTCTAAAATATATCAATAAATAGAAGAGAAAAATCTCTTGAGATAAGGCTAAATCAAGAAAATTTCCCTAATACTTAGATATTTCTAAAAATTCATCCTACTCCCTAGCAAATTTCATTCAACCACTTCAATAAAAAGGAAATTTTGAAAACTCAAATATGCAATTCAAGAAATTCGAAAATACCTTTAAAATGGGATGATTATGAGATGCTCTACGTCTTTCAAAACCGAAACTCACACTCTCTCTTTCTAAAAATCAGTTTGAAATGCAATGTGAAGATAGAGTGTGTATGTGTGGTTTTATAAAGAAAAATCTTTGGATGCATGCAAGTGTGTTTTCGAAAAAATGTGGTCAAGGCACACATTCTCATGGTCAAAGATGCTTGCCTTGACCAAGATTCAAATTTAAAATGGGAGGGAAAGATAAATAAGTGGGAAAATTTAAATCAACCTTGGCATGAGATAGAGTCAAACCGGTCGATCTTGACCTCGATCTCATGCCCATTTTGTCCGTGATCGGGAGGCTTGCTCGATTGGAGGCTCAATCTGATTTGAATCGAGCCTTAGATCGAGTCTCCTCCTCGTTTCAAGATTCTACGTGGTTATGGCCATGCTCCATAGATCGAGCTCCCTGATCGATTGCGAGGTCGTTTTGGCAGAGATCGAGTGAGCTGATCGATCCTGTCATCGATCTTAGTTCGAGGATCGAGTGAGACTAGTCGATCCACACCCCGTTTTCATTTCAAGCTAAACGCATGGGTGGATCATCCTCTCGCAATCGACTGACTCACTCGATTGTCTACTCGATCTCGTCTAGATCGAGTGACTTCATTCGATTTACTAGCTCGATCTAGTAAAGATCGAGCCATGACAGGTCGATCTTTCACTCGATCTTTTGGCTCTGCATCTCCTTTCCTTGCCTTGTTAATTCCAAGATCATGATATCTGGTTCCCATCTCCTTGTACCTACACACTTAAACTAAAAAGCATAAAATTGAAACAGAAATAAAGCAAAAATATGTACAATGATAGTCATGGGATTGCCTCCCAAGTGCGCTTGTTTTATGTCTCTTAGCTTGAATTTACTTGGTTAGGCTAGAGGTGGATCTTGGAGAAGCAACGTGGTGCTCTCCTTGCTGCAATCACTTGCCATGTAGGGCTTGACTTTATGCCCATTCACTGTGAAACTCTGTCCACCCTTGCCAATCAAAGTCACTGTCCCATACGGTAGCACTTCTTTTATCTCAAACGGACCGCTCCATCTAGACTTGAGCTTTCCGGTAAACAACTTCAAACGTGAGTTGTAGAGCAGAACCAGGCTTCCCTCTTTGAGCTCCTTAAGCACCAGCTTCTTGTCATGAAAGGCTTTGGTCCTCTCTTTGTAGATCTTGGCGCTTTCATAAGCATCCAACCTCAATTCATCATGCTCATGAAGTTGCACTAGTCTTCTCTCTTGTGATGTATTGAGACTGTAATTTACTTGCTTCACAGACCAAAGAGCTTTGTGCTCTAACTCCACAGGGAGGTGACAAGATTTACCATAGAGGAGGTTGAAAGGCGTGGTACTAATGGGAGTCTTGAAAGCCGTTCTATAAGCCTAAAGAGCGTCATCAAGCTTGCTTGCCCAATCCTTCCTAGTCACTCCCGCGGTTCTCTCTATGATGGCCTTGATTTGCCTATTTGAAACCTCCACTTGGCCACTGGTTTGAGGGTGATAAGGCGTGGCCACCTTGTGTTTAACTCCATACTTTCTCAAAAGACCCTCAATAGTCTTGTTGATGATGTGGCTGCCTCCATCACTAATCACCACCTTAGGAACTCTAAACCTTGGAAAGATGATTGTCTTGAAAAGCTTGACTACCACCTTTGAATCATTAGTTGGTGAGGCTATGGCTTCCACCCACTTAGACACATAGTCTACTGCCACTAGGATATACTTATTGCCATATGATGATGGAAATGGACCCATAAAATCAATTCCCCAAACTTCAAAGACTTCTACCTCAAAGATAGGCACTTGCAGCATCTCATTCCTCTTGATTATGTTCCCGGCCCTTTGGCAAGCTTCACATGATTTTATAAACTCATGTGTATCCTTGAAGAGTGTAAGCCACCAAAACGCATCTTGGAGAACCTTTGTAGCTGTCTTGAATGACGTGAAGTGGCCACCATAAGTCATACCGTGGCAATGGAGAAGAATGTCTCTTGTTTCTTCTCTTGTGACACATCTTCGGTATAGGCTGTCCACACCCCTCTTGTACAGATAAGGATCATCCCAAAAGTAGTGAGAGATGTCCTTCATGAATTTCTTCCTATGGTAATGGTCCAAGTGAGTAGGATCTTCTCCACAAGCCAAATAGTTAACAATATCCGCGTACCGTGGTAGATCTTATTCTTTTAGGCTCAGGACTTCTTCAAATTTCTCCTCTAGATTTGCACAGACCACGGTGTTAACCATCATAAGCTTCTCCTGAGGGAGTGATTCATCCAAAGGCAAGACATCATTCACCCTCATCCTTAAAAGATGATCCGCTACACTGTTCTCTATACCCTTCTTGTCCTTGATCTCCATGTCAAATTGTTGCAAGAGAAGGATCCATCTTAAGAGTCTCGGTTTGGTGTCGTTCTTGGAATATATGTACCTCAAGGCAGCATGGTCAGTATACACTATGACCTTAGAACCCACCAAGTAAGACCTAAACTTCTCAAAAGCAAAGACCACGGCTGGAAGCTCTTTCTCGGTGGTTGCATACTTCACTTGCATGTCATCCAAGGTACAACTTGCATAGTAAATCACATGCAGCTTCTTGTCCTTCCTCTGACCCAAAACAGCACCCACAGCGTAGTCACTTGCATCACACATAATCTCAAAGGGCAGATCCCAATCCGGAGCTTGAACTTTAGGCGCGGTGACCAAGGCTTCTTTGATGGTCTTAAAGGCTTGTAGGCATTCTTCATCAAAGATGAACTCGGATTCCTTGCACAGTAGCCTTGTAAGAGGACGTGCTATCTTGGAGAAATCCTTGATAAAAATCTTGTAGAAGCCAGCATGCCCCAAGAAGCTCCTAATCCCTTTCACGTTAACCGGAGGCTTAAAGCTCATCATAACCTCTATCTTGGCTTTGTCAACCTCAATCCCACGCTCAGAAATTTTGTGCCCAAGCACAATGCCTTCTCTCACCATAAAGTGACACTTTTCCCAATTTAGCACCAAGTTTGTCTCCTCACATCTCTTGAGAACCCTGCAAAGATTTCACAAACAACCACTAAACGAAGCACCATACACAAAAAATCATCCATAAAAACTTCTACCATTTCCTCTATGAGGTCATAGAAAATAGACATCATACACCTTTGAGAGGTTGCTGGTGCATTACATAACCCAAATGGCATCCTTCGATATGCAAAGATACCATAAGGGCATGTGAAAGTGGTTTTCTCTTGGTCATTAGGGTGAATGGGGATTTGAAAGAAACCGTTATAGCCATCTAGAAAACAGTAGTATGGATGATTGGCTAATCTCTCTAGCATTTGATCAATGAAGGGAAGAGGGAAATGATCTTTCCTAGAGGTTGAGTTGAGTTTCCTATAGTCAATACACATTCTATGTCCGGTTATTGTTCTACTAGGAATTAACTCATCTTTTTCATTTTTTATAACCGTGATACCCCCTTTCTTTGGCACCGCATGGACTAGAGAGACCCACGTGCTGTCACTGATAGGGTATATCACGTCAGCCTCTAAGAGTTTTAAGATTTCTTTCTTGACTACTTCTTTTAAATTCGTGTTCAAACGTCTTTGATGCTCAATGGAAGATGTGTTTTCATTGTCTAAATGAATCCTATGAGTATAAAGCATTGGTGAAAGGCCCTTGATGTCACTGAGAGAGTACCCAATGGCCTTTCTATACTTTCTCAGCTCCCTAAGGAGTGAGTTTAACTCATCATCATTTAGATTTTCATTCATAATTACAGGATATGTTTCATTTGGTCCCAAGAAAGCGTACCTTAGCCTATTTGGAAGCTGCTTTAGGTCCACCTTTGGGGCTAGCAGCTCACTCCAGTCCTCCTCTTGGCTCTTGTTGAGGTTGCTGTCCTCATTCGCCCCTTTTGAACCCGAGTCATGAGCTCTTAAGCTTCCTTCTTGGACTGTTCCTATCGCAGAGATCGAGCCAGTCAGTCGATCGCTCCCTCGTTCTAGGCTGGATCGAGTGCACTCCCTCGTTCACTTGCTCGATTGGATATGGATCGAGCAGGAGATCGATTCACATGGTCGTTCTCTGAACAGATCGAGTTGCCTCTATCGATCATCTCATTGATCTCTTTGCTGGATCGAGCAATCTGATCGATCTCCAGGTCGATCTCTAGGCACTGGCCTTCATCTTCTTTCACAACCTTGCGAGAATCAAGGATGCGTACATATTACTGGGTTTGTTCACTCAAGAAACCATACTTCCCACACTCCTTTGTCAAAGCCAGCTGTTGATGATCCTCTTGTCCCAGTTCCTCAAGCAACTCATCGGCCAATGCATCCAAAGTTTCTATGTAGAACGCTTATCCACCAATCGTTGGCTTCTTCAAGACTTCGTTGATGTCAAAGTTCAGCTTGATGTCTTTACCCAGGTGCAGAGAAATCTTGCCATTATTCACGTCTATGATGGCCCCATTAGTTGCTAGAAAGGGTCTACCAAGGATTAGAGGGTCTCTTGGTTCCTCATCCATTTCTAGCACTACAAAATCTGTTGGCACATTCACGTTGTTAATCCTCACTGGTAGGTCTTCAAGCATGCCTACAGGAAGCCTTATACTTCGATCAGCCATAATGAGTGAGATTCTGCACTCCTTAAACTTGGTAAAGCCTAGCTTTTTGGCAATGGAGTGGGGCATAAGGTTAATGCTTGCCCCAAGATCACATAAACAACTTTCAAACTTCAAAGGGCCTAGTGCACAAGGGATAGTGAATGACCCCGGATCTCCTAGCTTCTTTAGAGCTATCTCCTTGTGGATGATTGCAGTGCATTCTTGACTCAATACCAGTACCTCTTCACTCTCTTTCGCCTTCTTAGCAAGAGTGTCTTTCAAAAGCTTGGCGTATTTTGGCACCATAGCCATACAATCAAGCAACAACAGTTTTATCTCAACGTCTCTAAAGTGCTTCTCAAACAAGGCTCTATGCTTCTCAACCAACTGCTTCTTGAAAATTCCAGGGAAGGGGAGCTTTGGTTTGTAAGGTGGAGGCACGAAAACTTCTTTCTCTTTGCTAACTTCCTCAACTTTTTTCTCTAAAACCGATTCCGTGCCTTTCTTTGGCCTTGCAATGTAGACATTGTCAAACGTGATCTCTTGAGCATTTGAGAGATTACTCTCCCTCTCTTCAATCACAATTTCCTCATTGTCCTCAGGTATAGACCGTGGTGGTAGCTCTTTCCCACTCCTCAAAGTGATCGTGTTTGCATACTCCTTAGGGTTTGTCTCACACTTTCCGGGTAAGCTACCTTGACCGCTTGAACTGGCCTTTCCTTTTTCTAGCTGGCGAATCTTGTTATTCAAGTTGGTGATTTGTGTAGATACCTCAGTAAGAGAAGAGTCCAGCCTATTGTTCATATCAACAATTTTTTGATTTGTAGTTGCTTGTCCTTAAAGTAACTGTTGGAACATAGCTTGTACCGGATCTTGAGGTGGAGGTTGAACTTGTTGCTGTTGTGGCACGAAACCAGGAGGGTAGCTTTTGTTCACTTGCTGTTGCTGGCCTTGGAATTTTCCTTGTCTTTGCCCTTGGTACCCACTGTTTTGTGTAAACCCACCTTTGTTGTAAGGAACAAAAGGTTTTCCTTGTTGTGGAGGGTACACTTGATCTTTAGGGTTTTCCACATTGGTACTTCGGTAAGATAGGTTGTTGTTGCCTTGATACCTTTGAACATAGCCCTGTGGCTTAGTATAGTCTTGGCCTCCAACCCAATTCGCTTCCTCTTGGCTCTGCTCCAGCCCATCTAGATCATCTGTAGCCTCTCCCACAAAGTGTACATGCTTTTGATTTGCAAGTACCAACTTGTCAATCTTTTCATGAAGTGATTTCAGCTCCTTGTGTGCCTCAAGGTCAGACCCTCTAGGGGCTCTATCATAGTCTTCACTGTAGTTGCCATCACTCAAAGCTAGGTTCTCAATAAGCTCCATTCCCTCTTCTACATCTTGGCCAAGAAAATTGCCTTCACTAGCCGTGTCTAGAATCATTAGAATTTTGGGAAGAGCTCCTCTATAGATGGTGCTCAATAGTGTCTCCTTATTGAAACCATGATGAGTACATGCTATGGTGTAGTCCTTGAACCGCTCCATTGCTTCACTAAAGGTCTCATTTTGCCTTTGTGTAAAACCGCTAATCTCACTCCTTAGGCGAGCTGTTCTTGTACTTGAGAAGAACTTAGACAGAAATGCCTTCTTGCAATCAGCACATGAGGTTATAGTCCGTTGAGGTAATGTCTTCTCCCAATGTCTTGCTTTATCCCCAAGTGAAAAAGGGAAAAGCCTAAGCTTGAAACAGTCCTCCGAGATCCCATTGATCTTGATCATGCCGCACACTTACTCAAAGTTGTCCAAGTGCTCTAAAGGATCCTCCATTGTAAGTCCATGGAACTTGTTGTTCTGCACCATTGAGACAAAGCCTGGCTTGATCTCGAAGTATTGTTTTGCACCGGTGGTGGAGTGATGCCAAAACGATTGTGATGAGTGTTTGGTGCATCAACCGCACCGATGATCCTTGGTGGCCTTGGGGCGTGGTTGGGGTTTCCATTACCCCTACCAGCAGCAGCATGGTGATGTAGAGCCTCAGCTTGGTCTTGCTCAGCCATACCTTCAAAATCAACAATACCCGGTTGCACTATCTCCTCAAAGGGTTGTGTTTGTTCTCTTGCCCTTCTTGATCTTGCACTTTCAAGTTGATGAATGTTGTCTAGAGGTTGTAATTGGTTGTTGTCACCTCTAGACCTCATATTCATGTACCTGAGAATACAAGTAGGAAGGTAGATACATTAGTAACCAAAGTAAAAATAAACACTTAGTCTCTACTAAGCTCCAAATCCTAATACTTTCAAGCTAATCCCAAGTTGGCAACGGCGCCATTTGATAACTAGAATTTTTAGCAAGCAAGCTGGTTATCAATTCTAAAGCAAGCCTTGTTGTAGTATAGTGCTTTAGGTGTCAATCCAAATCAGGTTGATGAAAGATACTATGAATGCAAGAGCTTTGTAAATCTAAGAGAAATCCGGATAATTTGAGGAAAAAATCGGTAATAACTAATTGTAGCTACTAAATGACCACGAAAACTATTTTAAAATCCCCATTGATAGGTTAAATAACTAGCAGAAGACCTATAAGAATTTAAAATGCAAGACTACTAGTTTTTAAAATTTTGAAAACTAAAAGCAGATAAAAGAGGGAAAGTTCTAACAACCTAGGACAAACTTCATTAGAAAAGATTCAAGCTTTAAAACTAGGAAATGATGACTTTAAGATTTCAAAAGATAAAAGTGGATTCAAGGTTGAGGATCATGCTTAAGGAGGTTCAAGATTCAAGCTTTGGGTATTGAAAACATAGATCTACACAATTTAGTGCTATCTCTAGGCCTTGAGAAACTAAAGCTAAATTTATTCATGGCGTGTGGTATAAATCCTTTCCTCAACCTTTCCTCTTAACCCATTGATAGGGCTCAGGTTTTACCCAAATAAAACTTTAAACCCTTACCTCTTAATCACCCCAACCTTAAACCCTTGGTGGATTACTCACTACTCATGATTAAAACAGATGAAAATGCAAATGAAGAAAGGATAAACATGAGTAAACTACTAAGCAAGAAAGATTAAGAGAAATACTTAAGATTAAAAGCAAGATTAATGTTTTACAAAATATGAAAAGCTTAAAAACTTACAATGGCGGCTTTTGCTTAAAAGATAGATAAAAAAGAGGGAGACAGAATGTATGGTTCTTATTCTCGCCCAAAATAGGTTAAACAAAAGAAAAATGGTCCCCTCACTAAAATCCAAAACGTGAGCTGTCCGGATAAGGTTTAGAGATCGACCTGAGTCATCGATCTCTAACTCAATCTTCTGGATAGAACGTCTTCTTTTGCCCGATCGTCGGATCGATTCAGTCGGGAGGATCGAGCGCTTCTATCGATTTTCCGTTCGATCCTCAGATGATCGAGTCGTGACCTCGATCTGGCCCTCGTTCTTCCTGGACTTAGTTTCCGTGTCCGTACTCACGTTCGATCACCTTGGTCGATCTTGCCCTCGATGTCCTTCCTTGAAACGACCCGAGTGTCTCGATCTTCTGGTCGATCTCGTCTAGATCGACCTGCCTAGCTCGATCTTCACTTCGATCTCGGTTCCTTTGCTGCATGGCCGAGTTCCTCCAAGTATCCATAAGCTCCCTTTCGATCCTTAGCATGTCCACGCACCCTCCATAGCTCCAGTGTATCCAAAACAACCTGAATATGATGCAAGAATGCAAAAAAAATATGCAAAATGCTAATGCAAAGTGTTCTAGGACCTAAAATGAGATAAATGGTGCAAACTAGCCTATTATAAAAGATGTATGCATGAAAACTACTCTAAATGTATGCTAATATACGAAATATATTAGTATATCAGCTACCAAGGAGAGAGTTTTGATGGTTGTTGTTTGTCCAGGTTGTTTGATGAACCCACTGAAGAGGAGGTCCTCCAAGTTATTGGTATGAAGATGATGAATGAAATCATGTTGGGTACTAAAGAAGGTGGGGTGATCTTGAAGCCCTTTTGCCCTAATGGTGATGAGATCTGTTACAAGCTGAAGCAAGGAGGCAAGTCTAATCCTTTTGCTGTGATGAAGATTGATGGGGTCACCACAAAGGTCAAGGGAGGCAAGATGACACCAAGGAGTTCCAAGACTCCTTCACTTCACCTCCACTAAGGAGGTAATCAAAGTGAAGCTAAGTGACTTTAAACAAGCACACTTGGGAGGTAGTCCCATGGTATCCTTTGTACATATTTATGCTTTTTAGTTTATGTTTTATGCATTTCTAGTGTTCTTAGAAGCAAGTGTTAGGTTAAGAGGATGAGAAGATGTTTGGGGAACCAAAGAAGGTGCATTCTGGTTAACATCGAGCATCTGCATCGATCATGCCAGATCGATGTTGGGTACATCGGTCATGTACATCGATCAACAATGCTCGACGTTGTAGAACCAAGAATGTATCGGGCAACCGCATCGGTCACTTGTGATTGATGTGGGAAAAGAAGTGTCTCGGGTAGATCACATCGATCATTTGCATCGATCAGAAGTGATCGATGTAATCAACCCGAGAGTCTGACAAACTCACATCGGTCAGTAACATCGATCAAGGTGATTGATGTGGATCACATTGATCACTTACATCGTTCATAAGTGATCGATGTAAACTGACCGAGAGTTTAAAGGATTACATCGAGCAAGGGCATCGATCAAAGCTTGCTTAATGTGCCTACATCGATCACTCACATCGGTCAAGGAGTGATCGATGTAAATGGGCCGGAGGGTCAGGAGTCAGCATTGACCAGCAGCATCGATCAACCATGATCGATGCCGACCACATCGATGACTCACATCGATCAGATGTGATCGATATGGTCAGCGAGGTAACCACCTAAATTTTCAAAAACATTATCTCTCTTGGTTTGGAGCCAAGGGAGTTTGAATTAATTTTTTTGGCTCCTCCCTGCCATTCTGACCTACTTCTGAATACTTTTGGTCTTGTCCCCCACTCCTTAGATTTCCTATGTTACCTCTTTGGTTCTATATAAACCACCTAACTACTCTTCACTCTTCACACTTCACATTTTCCTCTTCTATTATCCAAGCCACGATATTTCTTAGCTCTCTCTCTCTCTTTTATTTGTTTTTTCATAAGTGCTCAGAAGTCCAAAGAGGTTTGCTTTGTTCAACTCTTCATTACTTGTTATTTAACTTTGAGCTTTTTGAGAATTTATGAATCTTTTGCTTTAAGAACTAATATTGTTCATTTTAAAGTGCTTGTTTTGATTTTTGCATGGTTGAATTTGTTAGTTTAAGCGAGTAGATGTTAGAGATGGTTACTGTTCATAAATATAATGGCTTGCTTTGCTTTAAGTTCATTATGCATAATCATATGTCATTTTGTTTAAAGGCCACCATGCTAGGTTCATGTGCATAAATAGTTATAATTTGCTTAGAACTCTATCATGTTTATGACTTTTGCTCTTGAATTCTCTTAGCTCTTTAGAGGTTTGCCTTATTTAAATGCTAGTTAAACCTCTCTTAGATTAGAGAAATTATTTTAAGAGCCTTAAATCATTGATTTTCAGCTTTTGTGCTTATACTCATTAGATCTTCAAGCATTGCTCTTGTAGGTACTATTGGGAGAACAGGAGAAGTTGCCAAAACCAAAAGCCAAACAACAAAGAAGAAGATGCCAACAACATCACTTGCAATCAAAGACAAGGGCAAAGGTGTTGCTGAAGGGCAATTCTTAGAGGCAGCTGGAAAAAAGGTAGTGGGAGGCAAGGCTACCAAGTCTAAGGACAAAGGGAAATGAAAAGTTGTAGAAGATTCCCCAAGCAAGAGACCAAGTGCAAGAGAACTTGTGGAACTCTGCAGCCAATGCGAATTCAAGGCTACAAGGTTCCCTTGTTCCTCTACTATGAAGGTGCTTGGCATATATGAAGACAGCAAAAGAATCTTTGAAGCAATGGGGCTTAACAGTTTCATAGAGTTGGCGCTTCCCTCCTACCAACATCTCACCATTCATTTTCTCTCCACGTGTCAAGTGGTGGGCTACAAAGAAACTGAAAGAGATGATGAAGATGGCTTGATATCCTTCAGACTTGGCAAGCAGAAGTTCACAGCAACCTCTAGAGAGCTTGCAGCCAGCCTTGGTATGGATTTTTATGCTGATAAGAAGCCTTAGTTCATGATCACAGAGAGGCAGCATGCAATGCTATGGGAAGTGATTGGGATTGGCAAATTTACTCCAGGAATCACCAAGAACCAGAGTCTAAGGCATCCAGTTGTGAGATATGCCCACAAAGCCCTTGCAAACACCCTTTTTTCAAGAAAGGAGACAACCAATATCACATCAAGGGAGATGGACATCATCTACAATGGAATGCAGAAGCTATCGGTTTCCAGCAAGAGTGGAGAGATTCTCCACAGACCAGAAGAGTTGCCTTGTTATGTGACTCTCCTCTTGGAGCAGCTCTACACTTATAGGAGCTGGATCTTAAACAAAGGCAAAAGAGAGAAGAACCCTCAGCTTCACATAGGAGGAATTGTCACAGCAATCTTGATGGCTGGTGGAGTAAACCTTGATGAGCATGAAGCAGATGCTTTGCCAAACCCAATAGGTAGATCTTATCTACTTGAGAAGGAGTCATTTCCTAGGAAAGAGTATCCAAGGGAAGCACATCTACCAGTTTCTCAAGCCATCAAAGGAGTAAGCCAAGTTTCTCCTTCCCAACCCACAGCACACTTCTATGACCATGAGGAGTAACATACACTTTTGTCCAGAAGAGAGAGTGCTATATAATGGCGCCATTACTGAAGAAGGAGAGGAGAGTAGTGAAGAAGAAGCTGAAGAGAGTACTGAAGAGGAGGCAGATGAAGAAGGTTAAGTTGGCGCTGAAAGTGAAGAGGATTCCCAAGAGAAGTGAAGAGGATTCCCAAGAGAATCAAGATAAGGATGAGTTGCTGGAGTACAACACCACGAGTTTTCACTTCAAACCTCATGAGGTTCCAAGCTAAGGAAGCTCTCTGAAGTATGCCCATGACCACATCAACAAACTCCAAAGATGGTGTAAATGGCAAGATAAGACCATAAAGAAGCTTATGAATCTGGTCAATGGGAAGTTCAAGAAAGACAAGTCTACATCAAAAGGAGCTTCCCAACAGAGCCATGGTCATGACTACACTTCAAACTATGAGGAGCCAATGCAACAAGAAGAGCCTAATGAAGAAGAGGAAGCAATTTGGATGCCCCAAGGGAGACATTCCTTCCAAGTGCAACAAACTCATCAATGGGCAGCTTGAGAACCTTCAAGAGCTTCATCATATGATCCTAGGTCCCAATCACCACCAGCATGGGAGGCGCCAGCTTACTCTCCTTCTGAGATTTATACAACTTGGCAAGAGTGGGATTCTCAAGGCAACCCAACTCAAGTACAAGCACACTTGCCAAGTTGGGTTCCTCTTAAGATCATTAAGATCATTCCAAGATCCAAGAGAGACTCTCTTACACATCCCACCATAACTAAGGTACCACATCCTTTCCATTGTATTTACCATTGCATTTTTCTTTAAGCATCTGTTTATATTTTGCTGTTGCTTCTCTTTCTCACTCCTTTTATTACACAAGAGACTGGAAGGACTGATATCAATCCCAAACATTAGGTTAATGCCATCACAGTCAGGAGTGAAAAATAGTTTGAAATAGTGCAGAAAAAGAGGCAGAGTGCGGAGTAAATCGTGCAACTGATGGAGTTTGAAGATGAAAATTTTGCAGTTCCAAAGTCAAGTGACGAACGTCACCAAGGGGGGTGTCGCTCGTTACCCACTTTACACAAGCCCAATACTCAAAGATCATCACAGGTCAGTGACGATCGTCACCCACCCCAGAACAAAGCTGTTTCGCTTGTAACTGCAGATAATGGCAAGGAACAAGTTTATAAACCCAAGACACCCTTCCCTAAGCATCCTAGGAAGTCTAAACAGGAGATAGAAGAAGCCAGATGCAAGGCTATGATAGACAAGCTGATGGTTGAAATGCCTCTTGTGGATGCAGTCAAGCTTTCACCAGCATTAAGGAGATATGTAAAGAGAATGGTTGTGAATGGTGTAAGTCCTAAGGAAAGAGCATTGCTCACCAGAGACATTAGTGCAATTCTCTTGGGTACAGTTCCAAAGAAGATGAAGAAGGTGATTATTTCTGAAAAAGTCAGCGCCATCATTCAAAGCAGGTTCCAGAGAAGCTACCTGATCCAAAAAACTTTGTGCTCGATTGCTCAATCTCAACAGGACGTTTTCCCCATTCTCTATGTGATCTAGGGTCAAGTATTAACTTGATGCCTTCCTCTGTTGCTGCTAGACTTGGAATGACTGAATTCAAGCCAGCTAGGATCTCTCTTATCTTAGCTGATCGATCCATAAGAACCCCATAAGGCATCTTAGAGGATGTTCCTGTTAACATTGAAGGCTGCATGATTAACACAAACTTTGTGGTTTTAAAATATACTGAAGAACCTAAAGATCTCTTATTCTGGAAAGATCATTCTTGGCTACTGCTGGCGCCATCATTGATGTGAAAAGGGGAAGATAGAGCTTGATTTGGGTGATATTGTGATGAACTTTGACATGGATAAGTTAAGAGGGAGTTCTACCATTGATGGTCGGACCTTTTATGTAAGGACTTCTAGAGATGAAGAGCCAGTCATGGAGCATTCATAAGACATTACTGCTGGGTATGTCAATGCATCAGATAATAGTAGGCAAGAGAAGAAGCTGGCTGTTCAAGGGGCACTATCTGAAATTTCTGTGAAAGCTGTTGGGTTTGAGGATTGGAGTGAAGATGATATCTTCAAGTCTAAGCTCAAAAAAGAGGTTCCAATGAATGAAAAATTGCTAGAGGAAGAATTTTGTGATGGAGGCAAAGATTGCAGAGCTGAATTGCAGGAAAACTGTAGAAACTCGAACTGCAGGGTCAGTGACGATCGTCACTGACCTGGTGATGCTCGTCAACATTCCGGACACAAAGCTGGGACATGATCATTATGCTACAAGTCCATCTGATGTTGACAAACAGAAATTCAACATTCTACAACCCAAAAACCTGCAACAAAGCAAAGGTGTGCAGTTCCTAGAACCAATTCCAAACCTCCTAATCTCATCAATAAGAACTTAAAAGGTGCAAAAGATACTTCATACTTATGCAAGCAACGAGATTCTCGTAGAAAGCTTGTTGTTTCTTTTGATGATTCTGCAGGAAAAAGAAGTGTCCCACCCACAGTCAAAACCCGCCCTGCTGTTGTTCCTCACTTCCTTGGAAGAGTTCATGCACACACTGCTTATACACCACCATCGATGAGGATACATTCTTCTCCAAGGCATTCTCTGCCACCTTTTGATCCACCAGCTGTCTGAGCAGCAATCAAAGTCGAGCTAATGACTTTAAACAAGCACGTGGTGGGAGACAACCCACTGGTAAGTTTTCTTTTACATATACTTAGTCCAGTTTTCATTTACATATAAAAAAAAGAAGCCAAAAACATGTGCAAAACCGGAAAAAAAGTCAGTTTGTTCAGTTGGCTTTGATGATGTTTTGAGAACTTGTTGAA
Source organism: Thlaspi arvense (assembly GCA_911865555.2). NCBI lineage: Eukaryota > Viridiplantae > Streptophyta > Magnoliopsida > Brassicales > Brassicaceae > Thlaspi > Thlaspi arvense. Next base: position 26,498,005 of record OU466859.2, on the reverse strand, counting down.
CCATGGGTCATGCTTTTTTTGATGTTTTTGTTGTGTGTTTTGAGTGCTCTAACAGTCTGACTTCAGAGTACACATGATGGCATTGCATTAACACATCCAACATGACGATTCTAGAGTATCAGCCGTGGTGACGATCGTCACCCTCTCCTTCGCGGAGTACACTTTTCAAACCCAGTTTTACACTTCATTTGCTTCTTTCTGACAAACTCTAGGCTTAATAACACTGGGGAAAATGTTGTTTAAGTCTGGGGGAAGTGGCTACTGACGTTGTGTATATTGTGTTTGATTTTTAGAGTCTTAAAGTTGAGTCAAAAACCTGTTTTATAGAGTCAAAATTTTGAAACTGTCAGTTTTTCTTGGAACTAACCACAGAAAGTTGATACTTATAAGAAACATTGCCACAATAGTTGATTAGAAGTCTTACTAAGTTGAAAGTCATACGTAGATCAGTCTAGCAATGAAGGTTTAGGTTCTTAGAGAATCTGGAAAATTTTCTGTTAGATCCACCTTAATGAACTTTAAACTTCTCATATTTGGGCTTAATTCTCATTGATCTTGATTCTCTCTTTCAGAAATGACGATAAGGTTTAGATACAGTCTCTCTTTGATATTCCCTGATACAGCTTTTAAGAGTTTAAGTCTGTAGAATGGTGCATCATGACCCTGTCTCCTCACAAGGAACAAGAATAGTGAACACTCATGAACCTGTCTCCTCACAAGGAACACAAGTACTAAGTAGCACCATATCTTAGACTGTAAAAAATATGAAAAGAAAAGATGTGAAAAATCAAAAAATCTGAAGAGGGAAGAGAAAATAGGAGAGTTGTGTTGAGATTGCTTTGTTCAGTTGTTTAGGAAAGGAAATCAATCTGTAAGTGCTTGAGTTGATCAAAACTTGATAAGATATCCCGCTTAGATAAATATAAGGAGTTAACAGTAGAGATTTCAGATTTCTTGAAGGGGGTTGGACTGGATTTGAGTGATTTGCTAAGCTTGTGATGATTACACTGACTCTGTGGTATGTGGATTCGAACGTGTTAATCAGTGTGGTGTTCCTGATGTTCAGCTGACTATTTCTGTTTTCAAACCTCGACCCTGTTCTTTGTCTGATGTTTGCTTGAGGGCAAACAAAAGCTAAGTCTGGGGGAGTTGATATATCATAGTTTTTATGATTTTTAACCATGATATGAATCCTTTTTATTGAGTCTTTTTGGTCTTTTTAGAGTCCTAATAGAGTCTTTGCAGGTTATAGCGTGTTTGGGGAGAATAATTGGAAGTTCTGGAGCTTTTTGGAGCATTGCAAGACACAACCACGAAGTGTGCAACTGAGAAGGCCAATACTGAAATGGGTGATGCTCGTCACCACTCAAGGGTGATGCTCGTCACCCATAGCTGGGAAGGAGTCGCGACTTGTTGTTAATAGATGGAGGATTATATGCACTTTGGCCCCTGAAGTTCCACTAATTATAAAAGTGTTCCAGCTCGTGTTTTAGCTTGTATATATTAGGTTTTCAGCCATTGTTGACTTTTATCTTAGATTTTAGAATTCAGAGAGCTTGAGAGAGTTGTCATTCAGAGCTTTTGGGGAGACAGATCCTGTACTCTTTTTGGAGAAGATTTCGAACCCCCTTATCTTTTACTTTATTTTTTCAGTGCAATTTTATTCAGATATGCTTTGTGTTTACATGATCATGTCTGCGTAATCGGCTAGTTAAGCTAGGGCTTTTCAAAGGTTGATGAAAATTTTGTAGAATCTCTAACCTCTTAGGATTATCTTTTGGTTCTTCATCTCTTCTTGCTTTAAAACCGATTTCTTAGACACATCATCTAGAAATCCGAATATCATTGGTTGTTTAATTGATGTGAGAACATTATTGTTAACCTGAACTAGTATTTGATGAGCAACACGCCTTAGTGCAAAGAAATTTGACTTAGGAGTTTTGTGAACAATTGAACCTGATCATTACTGATGTTTGGTTTGTTAGGGTTTGCAAAGAGATTTGAAACTATGTGATTTAGATATAATTAGCTTCTGCAATGAGAATTGATTAGTTATATCTTTGCGATTCATGTTCAAGACGGTTCTAATTCATTCTTGATTTCATGCATTCTACATTCTTGGATTCAACCTGCGAATAGACCGGACTTAGCGCTTTTAGTTTTCTGAGTCTTAGTCAATCCAAAATTGCCTGCTTTCTCTGTTTTAGTTATTTCACATTACATTTATTATCTAAAGCTTAGCCTAGTCTGAATCTATAATTGCTAGTGTAGTTTCCTTACTTCCTTGGAATTCGATAACCCCTTATACTACGATTGCTTTGCTGTGCACTTGCAGTAGTTTTATTTGGGTAAAACCTGAGCCCTATCAAGTTTTTGGCGCCGTTGCCGGGGAGTAATAGCTTCCTATCGATTTTAGTATTAGGATTTTGACTAATTTTTTTATTTAATTACTAACTTTGCTACTTTTCTTTGTTGTGCTTTCAGGTGTATGCATAATCGCAGTACCAGAAGCAACAAAGAAAAGGAGCTTGTGACTTTGGGCATTGACGAACTAGCCAAGTTGGAAAGGACTATCAGAAAAGCTAAGAAGCAATCTACAATGGTCGCTATACTTGTCTTGGTCGAAAAGGCAGAAGGTCACTTGGTTGATATAGATGGAAACAGGAGGAATGAAGAAGGGCAGAGACTGGATCAGGATTCAAATGTAATAGTTGAACAAGTGGTTCAACACGCTGGGAATGGAGCTGGAGGCGCTGCTGGGCATTTTGTACAGCGAACATTGGGAGATTACAACAGACCTGATCAGTTCTATGCCAACAGAGCTGTAATCCGCCCTCATACATTCCAGAGGAACAATTTCGAGCTGAAGCCTGCTTACTATCAGCTTGTGGGTCAGCATCATTTTCATGGCTTACCTCATGAGCATCCTATGGATCACATTGAGAGGTTTGAAGATTTGAGGTCATTTTGAAACATGATGAGCATGACTAAGTTTTTTAAAGTATAACTGGCTGTGTTTTGCATCCTACACTTAAGCACTTAGACATTAACTTAAATTTTTTACCTTAGAATTTTTGGATTTGAGTGCCCACTTTTAAAACTCATCCTCCATTTGTCTTAGTTTGATTGCTTGAGGGCAAACAAAAGGCAAGTGTAGGGGTGTTGATATCTCATATATTTTCATAATTTAGGCTTGCATTTAGTTCATGTTTTGGTTTCCTTTTGCATGTTTTCCTTCTCTTTAGTTCCATTTTCCTTTTCTTTTAGACTTAGGATGCATTTAGGTTCTAGTTTGTATTCTCTATGCATTAAGGATGTTTTTAGGTGCTTCAGAGGCTATTGGGATCAAATAGGAAGTGTGGGAATGGTTCAAGGAGTTAGCCAAGCTGGGAAGGAACAAAAGGATCCAAGGAAGATGGTTTTTGGTGCATCATCGATCAAGACACAAAGAGCATCGATCAGCAGTGATAGATTTAAAGCAACAGAAAAGGTCGAGATCTACATCGATCAGCCACATCGATCACATATGATCGATGTCAAGATGCAGGACAACCACATCGATCAAGCACATCGACCAAGACTGATCGATGAATTTGACCAGGGAGCTTTGAAGACAGCATCGATCATCCACATCCGTCACCAACTGATCGATGTCAGACACCAGAAACCAGCATCGATCATCCACATCAATCACTTGTGATCGATGTGAGCCTAATCCGAACTTCTTTTATTTACAACTTTGCCAATGCTTTAGGGTTTTTGTCTTTTACTATAAATAGGGTTGGACTTATGATTTTTAGCCAAGTCTTGTTCTTGCTTAGTTTTCTTAAGAGTTTTTCAATCTTTATAAGAAAAAGTTCATCATTTTAACTAAAGTTTTGTATTTGTCTTTAATTTGCTTCTCTAATCTCTCTCTTAATCATGTTTAACATATTTTCCTTTTGTGATTTGGTGTTTTTCATGAAGATGAGTGAGTAGTCCTTTTAGGGTTCTTAGATGTGTAGATTAGGAGAATTTAGAAGCATGATTAGGATTTATTAGTGTTTAATTAGGTTGATTCCTCTCTATTAATTTGTTCTTAAGCTAGATTTGTATTGATCACATGAATATAGATTTAGGCTTCATCTTATGCCCACCAAGTGTTTGATGAAATGTTGATCTTGTTTAATAGATGATTTACTGGTCTTAGCTCAAGAGATTGACTATCTGTGAAGTATTTTGGCTTGAATAGAGTTGGATTTGCTTGCTTGTTGATTGTTCTAGCACTAATGAGAGTTAGTTCTTGTTAGGATGATTAGTAAAGGGTTATTTGCCAAGAGATTGGACTTAGCTTGCTTGATTTTGAACTCCATGCCTAGGAATTAGCATTGATTGCTTGTTTGCATTGTCAATGATGTTTGAAACAGGCAAAGTCTTGCCTTTGAATTCCCCAAAGTCAATAACCACATCTAGAGACTTGTCTTTATCTATTTGAATTTCGAATTTGCTATTTACTCTGTTTTTACTGCTCTGTTTTGCTTTGGATCATTGCTTGGTGTTGCCTTAACTAGTTCTGCTTGGTTCTTGATCCACTTAGGTTGTTAGTTAAGTTGCTAAGCAACACTGTCTTCTTTGATTCACTTGACTTAAGGTTTTTCTGCTCATAATTATATTGGCATCTAGCTTAACCCCTTTGGATTGATGAAAATCCTATGATATGCTACAACTGATTAATAGAGGGTGATTGAAATAGAGCAAAACCTCTGTATCACCTTGGAGTCAAACTTCAGTACCTTCTTCTTGGTTAGTCGTAGTTCAATAATACACTCCCTTGCATCAAACACAGCACCAGCTGAGGCCAAGAAGGGTAATCCCAAGATGATATGATTCTTGATCTTCCATTCTACATCCAAGACTAAGAAGTCTGTTGGAATTGTTACTCCTTTAATCATCATGGGTACATCCTTAAGAGCTCCTAAAGGCGTCTTCACTGTGCCATCAGCAATTGTTAGAGACACATTGCTATTCTCAAACTTTGTGTAGCCTAATGCCTTAGCAGTAGAGGATGTCAACAGATTGATGCTTGCACCCAAGTTATATTGACAGCTCTTATAGATCTTCCCCTTGATTTTATAGGAAAGGGTGAAGCAGCCAGGATCTCCAAGATTTTTGATGTCCAGGTTCTTGACATCTGATAACCTTAGCCAGAGCTTCTTTCAGCTCATCCTCAACATCAATGCCTCTAAGTTTCATCTGAGCTGCATAAAGAGTGGTGTACTTCTTCACTAGCTCTTTCTTGAATCTTCCTAGAAATGGGATATCAGGTTGATAAACTGGAAGAACATCAGCTTGAACCTCCTTCTTAGCTTCAGTAACTTTGACAAGGTCTTCCCCATCACTTTGAGCTTCAATGTCCTCATTGAACTAAGACAAGAACTCTTCAATAACAGCCTCATCCTCAGCAGTACCCAGATCTTCCTTAGAGTCAACAGCTTGGCAATACTCTTTGGGATTCATATCACACTTGCCTGGAAGGTTACCTTGGGAGTCTGGTCCTCCAGCTACTCCTTTGTTGTTCTCCAAAGTCTTCACTCTTGCAGATAGACCATCAAACTTGCCAGTTAGCTCCACATGAACTGAGTCTATCTTGTTGTGCACATCAGAAAATTTCTTGTTCATCTCTCAAGGTTCCATTGATCTGAGATTGGAGCACTTGTTGGATTAGACTATTGATTTCACAGTCTTGAGAGCTGTAAGAGGAATGAGCAGGTGCTTGAGCATTGAATCATGGAGGGTTGAAAGGATTTCTAGGCTGGAAGTTGTTGTTCCTTGGGATGATGCATTGATTGTTGTTGTTGTAAGGCACATAGGGTCTTGCTTGGCTAGATTGTTGTGGTTGTTGAGTTGGGTAGACCTGATCTTAAGGATTGGCTATATTGTTACTCATGTAGGATAGATTTGGATTGTTCTTGTAGGAGTAGTTATTGTAGCCTCCCTGGTTTCCAAGATAGTTCATCTCCTCAACTTGGCATGCTTTCTGATCTTCAATCTGAACTAAGTCTCCAATAAAGCTAACCTCCTTCCATTCCTATAACAACTGATTAATTTTCTCGTGAAGGGACTTGATCTCCTTCTTGTTGAACTCAAGCTCGTCCATAGCACTTCTAGGAGTTCTATCATACTCCTCATTGTAGTTTCCATCTGATTGTGCAAGATTCTCAACCAATTCCATTCTCTCATCAACATCTTTAGATTGAAAGTTACCATTAGAGGCTGTATCCAACAGCATTCTGATCTTTGGGAGGGCGCCCCTGTAGAGAGTGGAGAGGAGTCAGGCTTGTGAAAATCCATAGTGAGGGAACTGAAGTGTGTACCCTTTGAACCTTTTCCATGCTTCACCAAAACTCTCATTGGACCTTTGAGATTAAAGAACATTAAGATTGCAAATACAAAAATCAGTCTGCCAATATTCTACACTCAATCTATCGTTAGTCTGCCATTAGTCTGACATTAGTCTATCTTCAGTATGCCATTAGTCTGTCATTAGTCTGCCATTAACTTTCTAAAATTATGGCAAACCTAGTTAATTCCATTGAATTAGCTATAGATTTTTTTCCTCACTTAGTAAAATTATAATATTTAGAATGTATATATTGGTTAGAAAACATTAGACAGACAATAGTGTTGGTCAAGTACAACTTTTCAACAATTTGTATTGAGTCATAAGGTTTGCTAAGTTGTTTCCCGTTTCTTTTTGTATCGCATATATTCAGTCAAGTTCATGGTAACTTATTAATGTCCTATATGAATTTTTTTTTCTGAAAAAATAGAAAATTTGCTTATTGTAAGATTGAAAAGAAGAGGAAAAAATTAGTTTTAAACTTTATGTAATAATAAGTTTTTGTGTAATACTAGTTGTTTATTAATGATCACTCCTGACCAAATTTTCATGTTGATACAAGGTAGATGGCGCCCCTGTAGAGAGTGGAGAGTAGTGAGGCTTGTGAAAATCCATAGTGAGGGCACTGAAGTGTGTACCCTGTGAACCTCTCCCATGCTTCACCAAAACTCTCATTGGACCTTTGAGCAAAACCAGATATCTTATTCCTTAGTCTAGCTGTCCTATAAGTTGAGAAAAACTTAGCTAGAAAGGTTGTCTTGCACTGCTCCCAACTGGTTATGCTTCATTGTTGAAGATTCTTCTCCCAAAGATGGGCCTTATCTCCCAAGCTGAAAGGAAACAACTTTAGCTTCAAGCTGCCCTCACTGACTCCATTTATCTTTTTCATATTGTAGAGCCTGTCAAAGTTGTTTAGATGGTCCAATGGATCTTCAAGTAGAAGGCCATTGAACTTGTTGTTCTGCACCATAGAGATCAATCCTTACTTGTTTTCAAAATTATGGTTTGGCACAGGTGGAGGGATGATTCCATTCCTATTGTTATAGGCATTAGGTGCATCTCCAGCTCCAATGGGTCTCATGGGGCGTGCTCCATAAGCTGGTCCTCTCTGACCTTGCTCACCATGAACTCTTTTCTGTCCCAGAACACCAGCAACACCCTGAACTCCTGGTGAACCTTGAGGACCCTGAAACCTGAAATCATCAGCACCATGTTGCTCCATGTTGAGCTGATGAAATATTTGCAGTCTTTCTCTTTCCCTGCTTGCTCTCAATGCTCTCTCCACTTGCAAGATGTTGTTCTGGTTAGGAAGCAGATTCTGATTGCCTCTAGACCTCAAATGCATGCAGCTTCAAGAGTGAAAAAGAGTTAGTAACTAAATACAAATAAAAACTTGATCTTAGAGATTCTACAAATCCTAATGATCCAAATTATAACCCAAATAGCAATGGCGCCAAATTGATACAAGAGTTTTGAGTCTCTTGCTCAATCACCCAAACCAGTACTAATCATTGTAGTATAATATAGGGTTTTTATCAATCCAAAGAGGTTAAGAGAGATGCCAATATGAGTATAGTAGAATGATTTAAGTCTAGCTAAATCAGAGAAGGAGTTGTTTAAACTTCTAAACTAATAAACCTAAGTGAACCATAAACCAAGCAAAACTTGTGAAAGCAGTACTTGTAGCAATGATCAAACACATAACAGAGCGAACAAAATAGATTTCTAAGTAAATTCAAAATCTAATATATAAAAGCAAGGATCCTAGATGTGGTTATTGACTTTGGGGAATTCAAAGGCAAGACTAGACTGTTATCAATCTCATTGACAATGTAAACAAGCAAGCAATGCTAATTCCTTGGCATAGAATTCACAATTAAGCAAGTTAAACCCAATCACTTGTTGATTAACACTTTGCTAAACATTCTAACAAGAACTAACACCCATTAGTGTTAAGATCAACAACAATCAAGTTAAACCAATCCTATTTAGGCCAAAATACTACTTAGACAATCAATCCCTAGAGCTAAGACATGTAAATCATCAATAAGGCTTGATCAGCATTTCATCAAACACTTTGTGAGCATAAGAGAAAGCCTAAATCTAAATTCATGTGATCAAGACAAATTTAGCCTAATAACAACCTAACAGAGAGGAATCAATCACTATTTAGCACTAATAAATCCTAATCAAGCCTTAAATCCTAATCAAGCCTTAAGTACAACTTTTCAACAATTTGTATTGAGTCATAAGGTTTGCTAAGTTGTTTACCATTTCTTTTTATATCACATATATTGTTTACCATTTCTTTTTATATCACATATATTCAGTCAAGTTCATGGTAATTTATCAATGTCCTATATAAATTTTTTTCTCGGAAATTAGAAAATTTGCGTATTGTAATATTGAAAAGCAAAAGAAAAAAATTAGTTTTAAACTTTATGTTATAATAAGTTTTTGTGCTACTAGTTGTTTATAAATGATCACTGCTGACCAAATTTTCATGTTGATCCCCCCCCCCCTTTTCCATTTTAGAGCATAAACAAATGAAATGAAACACTGAAACCATTTAAATGTTATCCATGCCGAAATGTTATGGGAGAAACACTTAAGTGAGAGTTGTGAGGCCTTGCATGCATAATTACGAATTATATCTTGGCAAAAAGTGTTAGGATTAAGGCTGGCAAGGAGAAACTCCATTGTAGACATCAGCTTGCATTTTGAGCTTGATTCTAGGATAGGAGTTTGGTAAAGGGTATTATTAAGTGGTTTGATTTTCATTGCTTATATCTCTTAAGGAGAAGAAGAAGAAGTATGTGAATGGTAGTATGGGGAAACCAAGTTAAGTTTGTGGTTAAGAAATTAAGAAAAATAGCTCTAAGTGTTAAAGAAAAGAAGAGGTGCCAACAACAGCAATGCTTTCAAAGGTCTTCCAAAAGGAGAAATCAGACCAAAGCAATCTACCAATGGTGATGAGAATGGAGCCTAATCAACAAAAGAAGAGCAAGGTCAAACAAAAGAATCAACCACACAAGCAAAGAAGAAGAAGTTTCCTCGCACATGAAGAAGAAAGAGATCAAGTGCTTTGGGAAAGGGTAGACTTAGGAGGTTCACTTTGGGTCTAGAATTTCTTAGGATTCATCTTTGGGTAAAAAAGTAGAAGAGAGCTTTAACTTGCATGTATAAGGGTGCTTTTACCTTTAGCATTTTGCCAAATATAGAATCATTTTATTGAGTGATCCCTTGAGTTTATAAGCCCTTACTTGAATGAGATCATTTTGATCTCATGACCATACCCTTAGACCAAATGTTTTCACTTGATTTGCACAAACTTGATTCATGGTTACATGTTTAATGAATGTTAAAGAGTTGATTAATTTGAACACTTGTCTAGGCTGATATTTGAGATCATTTTGAAACAGGATAAGCATGGCTAAGTTCTTTAAAATATAACTAATCATGATTTGCATCCTACAATTAGGCACTTTAACATTGATTTCACTTCTTTACCTCAGTATTTTTGGATTTGAGTGCCCACTTTTAAACCTCATTCCCCATAAGGCAAGTGTGGGGGTGTTGATATCCCTCATATTTGCATCACTTAGCCTTGCATTTAGTTCATGTTTTAATCTTTTTTGCATGTTTTCCTTCTCTTTTGTCCCATTTTCTTTTGCTTTTAGACTTAGGTTGCATTTAGGTTGTTGTTTTCATTTTCTTTACATAAGGGATGTTTTTAGGTACCTAAAGAGTCATTAGAGGCAAGGAGGAAGCATGGGAATGATTCAGGGAGTTGCCCCAGCCAAAGAGGAGCAAGAGAAGCTAAGGAAGTGGAAATCTGGCCCAACATCGAGCTTGGTGAAATCAACATCGCACGATGTAAACGACCAGAGAGGATGGGAGATCACATCGAGCATCCATGTCGAGCTATGCTGCTCGATGTCAAGGCACATGATATCTACATCGAGCATCAACATCGCTCGATGTAATGTACCTGAGAAGAGTGGATTCTACATCGAGCATCCACATCGAGCAAAGCCTGCTCGATGTCAAGCATCATAAGACTAACAACAAGCATTCACATCGAGCTCCTTAGCTCGATGTTGGCCTTCTCCAAACTGATTTTATTTACAACACTGCTATAGCTTTAGGGTTTTTATCATTTAGTATAAATACCCTTTAACCAAGGGTTTTTAGAAAGTCTTGTTCTTGGTTAGTTTCCTAATTGCTTTTCTGTTTTTGTAAGAACAAGATCCTTATTTTAATCTAAGTTTTTGTATTTGCAATCTTAATCTTCTCTAATCTCTCTCTTAATCATGTTTAACATCCTTTCTCCTTGTGATTTGATGGTTTTCATGATGATGAGTGAGTAGTTACTTTTAGGGCTCTTGGATGTGGTAGATTAGTGGAATTTAAGGCTTGATTAGGGTTTGTTAGTGCTTAATAATGGTTGATTCCTCTTTATTAGATTGTTATTAGGCTAGATTTGTCTTGATCACATGAATATAGATTTAGGCTTTCTCTTATGCCCACCAAGTGTTTGATGAAATGTTGATCATGCCTTTTAGAGGATTTACTTGACTTAGCTCAAAGGATTGAATGTCTAAGAAGTATTTTGGCTTAAATAGGATTTATTTAGCATGCTTGCTATTGATCTTAACACTAACGGCAGTTAGTTCTTGTTAAGATGTTTAACAAAGTGTTAATCACCAAGGAATTGGGTTTAACTTGCTTAATTGTGAATTTTATGCCTAGAAATTAGCATTGCTTGCTTGTTTGCATTGTAAATGAGATTGATAACAGTCTAGTCCTGCCTTTGAATTCCCCAAAGTCAATAACCACATCTAGGATCCTTGTTTTTATATATTGAATTTCGAATTTGCTTAGTACTCTGTTTTGTTTGCTCTGTTTTGTGTTTGATCATTGCTAAGTACTGTTTTCACAAGTCTTGCTTGGTTTATGGTTCACTTAGGTTGATAAGTTTAGAAGTTTAAACAACTCCTTCTCTGATTTAGCTTGACTTAAAGCATTCTACTATAATCATATTGGCATATATCTTAACCTCTTTGGATTGATAAAAACCTTATACTATACTACAATGATTAGTTTAGTTTTGGTGATTGAGAAAGAGACTCAAAACACTTGTATCAGTTGACAAAGTCAAAATTAATACAAAAATTTGATATTTATAATTTTGAGAGATTAGAAAAAGACGGAAACATATATTGTATGGTGTCTACGAAAGCAAAAAATAAATGTTGATTTTCTTTACAAATTTGAGGTTGGGTAAGGAAAACTTACCCAAGCTCATGAATAAGTTAAATATAGGGATAATTTTTAAATATCGGGTTGGCGGATCTGAAACTTACTTGACAATTTTATTACGAAACATGACCCTTCCATAAGAGGTCCACTAGTTTGCTTTTAATCTGTAATTAGTTTGCTAGTAATTTGCAATTAGTCTACCACTAGTCTGCCAATAGTCTACATTCAATTATTTGACCAATCCGTCTGCCATTAGTATACATTCAGTCTGGCGTTAGTCTGCCATTAGTCTACAAATAACAATAGTTAGAAGGGTAACACTGGTATTTATAAAAATCGTAAAAATATGTCATTTTCATAATTTTCCCTCAATGAGATACCCATTTAAGATTATTTTATCATTTTGGGTCATTTTTGAGCATTTTCTCTTAAATATATATGTGTTAAGACCAATTTTACCAAGTCCAAAGAGGACCCGACACGTGGACATTGAACTACCCTAGACATTGACACACCATGCTAGCTCGGCCGAACCACTCCCGCATATTGTGCCCGGGCAGTTGGCGAGCTTCCCCAAACACGCAAGAATCATCATCCTACCTGCTTCTCTGGCGTGCCGAACGGAGAAGACAGGACAAAGAGACCACTAGTATAAAAGGAGAAAGATCACCACACCAGGAGGAGATCGGGTCGGCGGATCTGAAACCTTCACAAGAAGGAGGTAATTGACCAAACCCGAGCCAACCGGCCTCGGTGAGCAGCATGATCAAGGGAGAACCCTTTGTTCCCCGAGTGAATGCCTACCAGGATAAGTCCCTCCCGACCCGGAACCTTGCCTTTATACTGGTTGCATCTCCTTCTTTCCGTAAAGATTACCCCTCGAAATACTCGCAAACAGACAGATGTCTCGATCCCCAGACGAGACTTCTCATCCCAAACCCGTGTAAACACCCTCCTGAGCTCTTGTTTTCGGTATAGCATTCAATGACTTGGGCGTCGGAGAACCATTTCGAGGGAAACCCCCTTTTCGTCTTCCCGAAGGCCCGATTGACCTCTTATGTAGTATTTGCAGGATCGCATACGATGACCTTCCCGTTACCAGGATCCAAACAGGCTTTTGCCCCGGAACGACTCGTCGCCTTTCCCCCTAGAGGACGAAACTCTGAGGTATGGCTCCACTCTTTGGACAAATCACCCATCCCACGTGGTATCCTGAAATTTGCTCCCAAACAATATGATCAATTGGGAAAATGAGTATCAAACAGTTCATGACGGAGCTTCACAACTTGTTTAACACTCGCCACCGTGGTAGTTGTGTAGTTAACCACATGGCTGAACACAAGACCACGATGCATGAGTGGTTAGGTGCTGTCAAGCATGTTAGAGATGCAGCATGGTCGGGCCTTGGGACTGCAATAAGAATTAAATGTACCGCAAGGCTGAAGTTGTTGCTACAGTAAGATTGACATGTACAAAGATTAAATCAATACTATAATAACACAAGTGTCTCTCCACAAGATGACACATCAGTTTTCTTAAGCTTTTAGAAGCTGACACATAATCAAAATCAAACAACCAATCTGAAGAAAATAATAATACACATCATATTCATAATATGCTAATATTTGTTTTTTTTCCAGACCCATTAAAAAGTCCAAATAATTAGCATAATATTTAATATGGTTTGTGTGTGCCAACAATGCAATATTTTATTTATTTATCACCCATGAATTTTTAATTAAATTTAATAAAATCTAAAAAGTAGTACCTTAAATTATTAGTATAATAAAAGTCAAAAACTAAACTCATACAATATTTTTAGATTTTATTAAAAAAAATTAAAGTGATGTTTGTATGTGCCAATGGTGATTTGCTGTCCGACCACAATGGTTTGAACCCAATTCTTCAATATGACTTTAAATAAAAATAATTTAATATGAGTTTAATGTGTAAAATTGTTAGGTTCACGTAAAGATTGTTTTTCTTTACATCTCAAAATGTATAATTAGTCTAACGAACTCAGAAAGAGAAGATGAAAATGTATGTGATTGAAAAATTATTGATGGTTCTATCAGCTGAAAAACAACAACTATTTAACTTATAATTTTTGTTTTGTGTATTCGTTATTCTGAATTTAGATTTTACAGACGATTTTAAAAACTCTAGACAAATTTACTCTTGATTATTTTTTAAATTGTGTTGTATTGTAATATTAGAAGTTCAAACGTAAATAGCTTTTGTGAAAAGGCAATGCTTAGAGAAACTTGGTTGTAAAAAAATTGCAATATTAGCTATTTCAGAGCTTTATGTTGGGGAGAAAAAAAACATCGAAGGCACTTAAAAAAAAAACAAAATTTTCTTCAAGATTTTGCTTCTTTTTGTCTAAATCATGGCTATCTTTGAAATACCTTAATTGCATTTGCCCCAATCATGGCTATCACCACTCACTATTTACCAACAAACACTTGACCAAAGAGATAGCAGCGAATATGAACATACCATTAGATGAGTTTCAATCAATGTTGGGGAAACTGACGGAGAAATAGAGCAGGGCTACTGATGAAAGAAAAAGGAAAAAAGCTTCAAGGAATCAAATTTACTACAGCTAGAGAATGCTATGGTGTTGACTAAAGAATAAACCAAACATACCACGGTGAGAGACAGCCAAGGTGATAGTTTGACTCGAACAGACCAAAGATAATGTCAAGGTGATGGTTCTAAGGAAAAAAAAGTGAAATCGGCAGGAGATCAAAGGTAAACACCAGGCAACGCAAAATACGGGAACCGGTTACCCAGATAACCTAAGAAGATATGGAGAGGAAGATCCACGCATGACACAAGAAGGGAAGTGGTTACACAACTAACCAGAAAGACGTAAAGAAGATTGACGCACAACATGAGACGGAAACTGGTCATAGAGATAATCAAAGGAGACGTGGAGAAGATCCATGCATGAGACTTCAAGGAAATGTGAGAAAAAACTCACAGGAAGCTTGAAGGAGATATGGAAAACGCTCGCAGATAAGAGAAAACTGAAGAGTGCCAATGTCGAAACAGTTGGCAAAAGTGTATCCTTGTAATAGGTTCGGTCCAGAGGATATACGGGCTAATGGTTTAGGATCACTAACTTTTGAGTCATAAATATTATGAAAATTATATTTACTAGATCATAAATATTATAAAAAATCAAATATAAAAGTTTTTGGATTAATATATATAAATAAATATAAATTATTTGACAAACTTATGTTTTAAAATTATTATTATCTAAATATTAAATATAAAAAATAAAAATTTGTTTTGCTTTGGACCATTATTTTAGTTTGGACCGACAACAAAGCAAAACAAAGGAAAAAAAAATCACCCAATGAAACACAAAGGCTAAAGAAAATGTCAAAAGACATGGCATTTGAAGAAGGAAAAGGAGAAGAAACTTCACAAATTGTGAAATGTAATGAAGAAGACTTGACTTTTGAAGAAGAAGAAAGGTTACGCAGGAGACGTGAGGAAACCCGGTTGCGGAAATAACTTCAAAGAAGCCATGAAGTTAGAGTTTGAAATGATGCAGTTGGTGTTGGCTTCACAAGGTCTGAAGAACTTTTTTTTGTTTAATTGATTATATTAATCTTAAGCTTAGTGCGGAACTACAATAACTGATAGAAGTAGATGACTCAGTGTCAATGAGTAATCACTTGTTACAGAAAAATAAATCAAAGCAGTAAAATGATAGATTATGCAGTTTAAGCCAAAGACAAAACCTGAAAGCTTCTTCAAAAGGGCTTCTGAGATCGATCTGAAGACGATTTGAAGTTCTTCTGCCGTTAGAGACAAGCGAACAACAATAATAGCTCGAAGTGCCTGAAAGACTAGGCATTTGAGAAAAATCTCCATAAAGGAGAAGAGCAGATTTTGAAATACACCGGTAAATTGGCAATACTCAAGAACTGCAGCTTCGGATGAAGCACCTTCAGAGGAGGATTGTTTTAATCTTTGGCTACCTCTAACTCTCGGATATGGTCGAGAATGAACGGAGGAGGATTGTTGCCGTCGTCAGCTACTTCTGACTCCTGGACAGAAAGATGACTTACCAACAGCAAGAGATGAGTGGTCACAAGCCTCACAGCCCACCAAAATTTTTGAGCATAACACACTTGTTGGATTAAGCTTGTAGAGCAAACCCAAAACTTGAACCAATTGATCTAGGCCCAGGTGAGAAAACAGAAAGCACAGCTGGATACTTTGGATGTGAGACGGATCAGGAGGCATGAGCATTTGCCGGCAAGTGACTGAATTGGACCGGCGGTGCTTTTCCCAAAGTCGGGCTTTGATAACATCGTCGATATGGATGGTGGTGGAGCAGCAGCCCTGAAGCTTCGGGAGAAGATGGAGGAGGGAGGTAACGGCAGATGTGCAGAGGGGGGAGGCGGAGAACACGCCTTGAAGCCCACCAAGAGTATTCGTTGATGAGGACTTAAGAGGTGATGTGCTTGCGGTGGTGATGGACCGAGACGCAGGAGACAGCAGATCTGCGGTAGAGGTTGAAACGGCGATGGAGGAAAGAGCCTCTCGTCGGAGCAGAGGAATTCAGCCAGCCTTGCTGCAGAAGAGGTAAAGAACAGCAGATCTAGGCGAGGGAAAGCAGTGACACAAGCTTTTGGAGCCTGCATATCCGGCGGATCCGATGGATCTGGAGGGACATAAAGCTTTGGCTGCGGTGGAAATAAGATCAGCCAGAAGTGAGAGAGAGATAGCACTCGTTCTGGTGGCTTCGGCGGGGTGAAAAGGTTGGTCAGGGGCTCAGTCCTCAAAAGCATCACCGATCCCATCAATTCAAAAACCGCCGGAGGTAGAGAAGAGGCCGTACAACAATGCACCGGAGACCATGTTGGAAAGCAGCTTCAAGAGGCGGAGAACCAGATGCAGGAGCAGAAGCGGAGGCGCTTCATTTGGGAAGCCGGAGCAGCGACGGCAGCAGAGCTTCCTCCTCAGGTGTCAGGATTGAGTAAGAAAATAAAACTGAGGGGAACTAGTATGGTACTCCATGTTCTGATTCAGGTCTGAAGAATTAATTAAGCAAACTTGGAGTTAGACTAAATCCTCCGTAAGAAAGACGGATAAAGATTGTTAGTAACCACAGCTAATACATTCATAAAAAAAATATATGTTTGTCCATTGAATTCTCTTTATTTTGTTATTGTTCTGAAATTATCAAAATTGATTAATTTATTTAATTGTATACCATTAGTTCTATGAACCATGGAAAAATATCAGCGTGTATGAATTTGGAAAAGTATTCCATTAAACTGAGAAAGAAAGCTTGATTTAACAAACACTAGTAATTTACAATAAAAATTATAATAAATATTCGATTAAAGTGAGAAAGAGAGTTTGATTTAGCAAACACTAATAATTTACAAGAAAAAATATAAATGGAGTTTGAAAGAGTTGCATAGATACGTCCACCCTTGCCAATCAAAGTCACTGTCCCATACGGTAGCACTTCTTTTATCTCAAACGGACCGCTCCATCTAGACTTGAGCTTTCCGGTAAACAACTTCAAACGTGAGTTGTAGAGCAGAACCAGGCTTCCCTCTTTGAGCTCCTTAAGCACCAGCTTCTTGTCATGAAAGGCTTTGGTCCTCTCTTTGTAGATCTTGGCGCTTTCATAAGCATCCAACCTCAATTCATCATGCTCATGAAGTTGCACTAGTCTTCTCTCTTGTGATGTATTGAGACTGTAATTTACTTGCTTCACAGACCAAAGAGCTTTGTGCTCTAACTCCACAGGGAGGTGACAAGATTTACCATAGAGGAGGTTGAAAGGCGTGGTACTAATGGGAGTCTTGAAAGCCGTTCTATAAGCCTAAAGAGCGTCATCAAGCTTGCTTGCCCAATCCTTCCTAGTCACTCCCGCGGTTCTCTCTATGATGGCCTTGATTTGCCTATCTGAAACCTCCACTTGGCCACTGGTTTGAGGATGATAAGGCGTGGCCACCTTGTGTTTAACTCCATACTTTCTCAAAAGACCCTCAATAGTCTTGTTGATGATGTGGCTGCCTCCATCACTAATCACCACCTTAGGAACTCTAAACCTTGGAAAGATGATTGTCTTGAAAAGCTTGACTACCACCTTTGAATCATTAGTTGGTGAGGCTATGGCTTCCACCCACTTAGACACATAGTCTACTGCCACTAGGATATACTTATTGCCATATGATGATGGAAATGGACCCATAAAATCAATTCCCCAAACTTCAAAGACTTCTACCTCAAAGATAGGCACTTGCAGCATCTCATTCCTCTTGATTATGTTCCCGGCCCTTTGGCAAGCTTCACATGATTTTATAAACTCATGTGTATCCTTGAAGAGTGTAGGCCACCAAAACCCATCTTGGAGAACCTTTGTAGCTGTCTTGAATGACGTGAAGTGGCCACCATAAGTCATACCGTGGCAATGGAGAAGAATGTCTCTTGTTTCTTCTCTTGTGACACATCTTCGGTATAGGCTGTCCACACCCCTCTTGTACAGATAAGGATCATCCCAAAAGTAGTGAGAGATGTCCTTCATGAATTTCTTCCTATGGTAATGGTCCAAGTGAGTAGGATCTTCTCCACAAGCCAAATAGTTAACAATATCCGCGTACCGTGGTAGATCTTATTCTTTTAGGCTCAGGACTTCTTCAAATTTCTCCTCTAGATTTGCACAGACCACGGTGTTAACCATCATAAGCTTCTCCTGAGGGAGTGATTCATCCAAAGGCAAGACATCATTCACCCTCATCCTTAAAAGATGATCCGCTACACTGTTCTCTATACCCTTCTTGTCCTTGATCTCCATGTCAAATTGTTGCAAGAGAAGGATCCATCTTAAGAGTCTCGGTTTGGTGTCGTTCTTGGAATATATGTACCTCAATGCAGCATGGTCAGTATACACTATGACCTTAGAACCCACCAAGTAAGACCTAAACTTCTCAAAAGCAAAGACCACGGCTGGAAGCTCTTTCTCGGTGGTTGCATACTTCACTTGCGTGTCATCCAAGGTACGACTTGCATAGTAAATCACATGCAGCTTCTTGTCCTTCCTCTGACCCAAAACAGCACCCACAGCGTAGTCACTTGCATCACACATAATCTCAAAGGGCAGATCCCAATCCGGAGCTTGAACTATAGGCGCGGTGACCAAGGCTTCTTTGATGGTCTTAAAGGCTTGTAGGCATTCTTCATCAAAGATGAACTCGGATTCCTTGCACAATAGCCTTGTAAGAGGACGTGCTATCTTGGAGAAATCCTTGATAAAAATCTTGTAGAAGCCAGCATGCCCCAAGAAGCTCCTAATCCCTTTCACGTTAACCGGAGGCTTAAAGCTCATCATAACCTCTATCTTGGCTTTGTCAACCTCAATCCCACGCTCAGAAATTTTGTGCCCAAGCACAATGCCTTCTCTCACCATAAAGTGACACTTTTCCCAATTTAGCACCAAGTTTGTCTCCTCACATCTCTTGAGAACCCTGCAAAGATTTCACAAACAACCACTAAACGAAGCACCATACACAAAAAAATCATCCATAAAAACTTCCACCATTTCCTCTATGAGGTCATAGAAAATAGACATCATACACCTTTGAGAGGTTGCTGGTGCATTACATAACCCAAATGGCATCCTTCGATATGCAAAGGTACCATAAGGGCATGTGAAAGTGGTTTTCTCTTGGTCATTAGGGTGAATGGGGATTTGAAAGAAACCGTTATAGCCATCTAGAAAACAGTAGTATGGATGATTGGCTAATCTCTCTAGCATTTGATCAATGAAGGGAAGAGGGAAATGATCTTTCCTAGAGGCTGAGTTGAGTTTCCTATAGTCAATACACATTCTATGTCCGGTTATTGTTCTACTAGGAATTAACTCATCTTTTTCATTTTTTATAACCGTGATACCCCCTTTCTTTGGCACCACATGGACTAGAGAGACCCACTTGCTGTCACTGATAGGGTATATCACGTCAGCCTCTAAGAGTTTTAAGATTTCTTTCTTGACTACTTCTTTTAAATTCGTGTTCAAACGTCTTTGATGCTCAATGGAAGATGTGTTTTCATTGTCTAAATGAATCCTATGAGTATAAAGCATTGGTGAAAGGCCCTTGATGTCACTGAGAGAGTACCCAATGGCCTTTCTATACTTCCTCAGCTCCCTAAGGAGTGAGTTTAACTCATCATCATTTAGATTTTCATTCATAATGACAGGATATGTTTCATTTGGTCCCAAGAAAGCGTACCTTAGCCTATTTGGAAGCTGCTTTAGGTCCACCTTTGGGGCTAGCAGCTCACTCCAGTCCTCCTCTTGGCTCTTGTTGAGGTTGCTGTCCTCATTCGCCCCTTTTGAACCCGAGTCATGAGCTCTTAAGCTTCCTTCTTGGACTGTTCCTATCGCAGAGATCGAGCCAGTCAGTCGATCGCTCCCTCGTTCTAGGCTGGATCGAGTGCACTCCCTCGTTCACTTGCTCGATTGGATATGGATCGAGCAGGAGATCGATTCACATGGTCGTTCTCTGAACAGATCGAGTTGCCTCTATCGATCATCTCATTGATCTCTTTGCTGGATCGAGCAATCTGATCGATCTCCAGGTCGATCTCTAGGCACTGGCCTTCATCTTCTTTCACAACCTTGCGAGAATCAAGGATGCGTACATATTACTGGGTTTGTTCACTCAAGAAACCATACTTTCCACACTCCTTTGTCAAAGCCAGCTGTTGATGATCCTCTTGTCCCAGTTCCTCAAGCAACTCATCGGCCAATGCATCCAAAGTTTCTATGTAGAATGCTTATCCACCAATCGTTGGCTTCTTCAAGACTTCGTTGATGTCAAAGTTCAGCTTGATGTCTTTACCCAGGTGCAGAGAAATCTTGCCATTATTCACGTCTATGATGGCCCCATTCGTTGCTAGAAAGGGTCTACCAAGGATTAGAGGGTCTCTTGGTTCCTCATCCATTTCTAGCACTACAAAATCTGTTGGCACATTCACGTTGTTAATCCTCACTGGTAGGTCTTCAAGCATGCCTACAGGAAGCCTTATACTTCGATCAGCCATAATGAGTGAGATTCTGCACTCCTTAAACTTGGTAAAGCCTAGCTTTTTGGCAATGGAGTGGGTCATAAGGTTAATGCTTGCCCCAAGATCACATAAGCAACTTTCAAACTTCAAAGGGCCTAGTGCACAAGGGATAGTGAATGACCCCGGATCTCCTAGCTTCTTTGGAGCTATCTCCTTGTGGATGATTGCAGTGCATTCTTGACTCAATACCAGTACCTCTTCACTCTCTTTCGCCTTCTTAGCAAGAGTGTCTTTCAAAAGCTTGGCGTATTTTGGCACCATAGCCATACAATCAAGCAACAACAGTTTTATCTCAACGTCTCTAAAGTGCTTCTCAAACAAGGCTCTATGCTTCTCAACCAACTGCTTCTTGAAAATTCCAGGGAAGGGGAGCTTTGGTTTGTAAGGTGGAGGCACGAAAACTTCTTTCTCTTTGCTAACTTCCTCAACTTTTTTCTCTAAAACCGATTCCTTGCCTTTCTTTGGCCTTGCAATGTAGACATTGTCAAACGTGATCTCTTGAGCATTTGAGAGATTACTCTCCCTCTCTTGAATCACAATTTCCTCATTGTCCTCAGGTATAGACCGTGGTGGTAGCTCTTTCCCACTCCTCAAAGTGATCGTATTTGCATACTCCTTAGGGTTTGTCTCACACTTTCCGGGTAAGCTACCTTGACCGCTTGAACTGGCCTTTCCTTTTTCTAGCTGGCGAATCTTGTTATTCAAGTTGGTGATTTGTGTAGATACCTCAGTAAGAGAAGAGTCCAGCCTATTGTTCATATCAACAATTTTTTGATTTGTAGTTGCTTGTCC
This sequence comes from Thlaspi arvense, assembly GCA_911865555.2. Taxonomy (NCBI): domain Eukaryota; kingdom Viridiplantae; phylum Streptophyta; class Magnoliopsida; order Brassicales; family Brassicaceae; genus Thlaspi; species Thlaspi arvense. The sequence continues at coordinate 26,476,461 of OU466859.2, read as the reverse complement.
TTAAAGTAACTGTTGGAACATAGCTTGTACCGGATCTTGAGGTGGAGGTTGAACTTGTTGCTGTTGTGGCACGAAACCAGGAGGGTAGCTTTTGTTCACTTGCTGTTGCTGGCCTTGGAATTTTCCTTGTCTTTGCCCTTGGTACCCACTGTTTTGTGTAAACCCACCTTTGTTGTAAGGAACAAAAGGTTTTCCTTGTTGTGGAGGGTACACTTGATCTTTAGGGTTTTCCACATTGGTACTTCGGTAAGATAGGTTGTTGTTGCCTTGATACCTTTGAACATAGCCCTGTGGCTTAGTATAGTCTTGGCCTCCAACCCAATTCGCTTCCTCTTGGCTCTGCTCCAGCCCATCTAGATCATCTGTAGCCTCTCCCACAAAGTGTACATGCTTTTGATTTGCAAGTACCAACTTGTCAATCTTTTCATGAAGTGATTTCAGCTCCTTGTGTGCCTCAAGGTCAGACCCTCTAGGGGTTCTATCATAGTCTTCACTGTAGTTGCCATCACTCAAAGCTAGGTTCTCAATAAGCTCCATTCCCTCTTCTACATCTTGGCCAAGAAATTGCCTTCACTAGCCGTGTCTAGAATCATTAGAATTTTGGGAAGAGCTCCTCTATAGATGGTGCTCAATAGTGTCTCCTTATTGAAACCATGATGAGTACATGCTATGGTGTAGTCCTTGAACCGCTCCATTGCTTCACTAAAGGTCTCATTTTGCCTTTGTGTAAAACCGCTAATCTCACTCCTTAGGCGAGCTGTTCTTGTACTTGAGAAGAACTTAGACAGAAATGCCTTCTTGCAATCAGCACATGAGGTTATAGTCCGTTGAGGTAATGTCTTCTCCCAATGCCTTGCTTTATCCCCAAGTGAAAAAGGGAAAAGCCTAAGCTTGAAACAGTCCTCCGAGATCCCATTGATCTTGATCATGCCGCACACTTACTCAAAGTTGTCCAAGTGCTCTAAAGGATCCTCCATTGTAAGTCCATGGAACTTGTTGTTCTGCACCATTGAGACAAAGCCTGGCTTGATCTCGAAGTTGTTGTTTTGCACCGGTGGTGGAGTGATGCCAAAACGATTGTGATGAGTGTTTGGTGCATCAACCGCACCGATGATCCTTGGTGGCCTTGGGGCGTGGTTGGGGTTTCCATTACCCCTACCAGCAGCAGCATGGTGATGTAGAGCCTCAGCTTGGTCTTGCTCAGCCATACCTTCAAAATCAACAATACCCGGTTGCACTATCTCCTCAAAGGGTTGTGTTTGTTCTCTTGCCCTTCTTGATCTTGCACTTTCAAGTTGATGAATGTTGTCTAGAGGTTGTAATTGGTTGTTGTCACCTCTAGACCTCATATTCATGTACCTGAGAATACAAGTAGGAAGGTAGATACATTAGTAACCAAAGTAAAAATAAACACTTAGTCTCTACTAAGCTCCAAATCCTAATACTTTCAAGCTAATCCCAAGTTGGCAACGGCGCCATTTGATAACTAGAATTTTTAGCAAGCAAGCTGGTTATCAATTCTAAAGCAAGCCTTGTTGTAGTATAGTGCTTTAGGTGTCAATCCAAATCAGGTTGATGAAAGATACTAGGAATGCAAGAGCTTTGTAAATCTAAGAGAAATCCGGATAATTTGAGGAGAAAATCGGTAATAACTAATTGTAGCTACTAAATGACCACGGAAACTATTTTAAAATCCCCATTGATAGGTTAAATAACTAGCAGAAGACCTCTAAGAATTTAAAATGCAAGACTACTAGTTTTTAAAATTTTGAAAACTAAAAGCAGATAAAAGAGGGAAAGTTCTAACAACCTAGGACAAACTTCATGAGAAAAGATTCAAGCTTTAAAACTAGGAAATGATGACTTTAAGATTTCAAAAGATAAAAGTGGATTCAAGGTTCAGGATCATGCTTAAGGAGGTTCAAGATTCAAGCTTTGGGTATTGAAAACGTAGATCTACACAATCTAGTGCTATCTCTAGGCCTTGAGAAACTAAAGCTAAATTTATTCATGGCGTGTGGTATAAATCATTTCCTCAACCTTTCCTCTTAACCCATTGATAGGGCTCAGGTTTTACCCAAATAAAACTTTAAACCCTTACCTCTTAATCACCCCAACCTTAAACCCTTGGTGGATTACTCACTACTCATGATTAAAACAGATGAAAATGCAAATGAAGAAAGGATAAACATGAGTAAACTACTAAGCAAGAAAGATTAAGAGAAATACTTAAGATTAAAAGCAAGATTAATGTTTTACAAAATATGAAAAGCTTAAAAACTTACAATGGCGGCTTTTGCTTAAAAGATAGATAAAAAAGAGGGAGACAGAATGTATGGTTCTTATTCTCGCCCAAAATAGGTTAAACAAAAGAAAAATGGTCCCCTCACTAAAATCCAAAACGTGAGCTGTCCGGATAAGGTTTAGAGATCGACCTGAGTCATCGATCTCTAACTCAATCTTCTGGATAGAACGTCTTCTTTTGCCCGATCGTCGGATCGATTCAGTCGGGAGGATCGAGCGCTTCTATCGATTTTCCGTTCGATCCTCAGATGATCGAGTCGTGACCTCGATCTGGCCCTCGTTCTTCCTGGGCTTAGTTTCCGTGTCCGTACTCACGTTCGATCACCTTGGTCGATCTTGCCCTCGATGTCCTTCCTTGAAACGACCCGAGTGTCTCGATCTTCTGGTCGATCTCGTCTAGATCGACCTGCCTAGCTCGATCTTCACTTCGATCTCGGTTCCTTTGCTGCATGGCCGAGTTCCTCCAAGTATCCATAAGCTCCCTTTCGATCCTTAGCATGTCCACGCACCCTCCATAGCTCCAGTGTATCCAAAACAACCTGAATATGATGCAAGAATGCAAAAAATATGCAAAATGCTAATGCAAAGTGTTCTAGGACCTAAAATGAGATAAATGGTGCAAACTAGCCTATTATGAAAGATGTATGCATGAAAACTACTCTAAATGTATGCTAATATACGAAATATATTAGTATATCAGCTACCAAGGAGAGAGTTTTGATGGTTGTTGTTTGTCCAGGTTGTTTGATGAACCCACTGAAGAGGAGGTCCTCCAAGTTATTGGTATGAAGATGATGAATGAAATCATGTTGGGTACTAAAGAAGGTGGGGTGATCTTGAAGCCCTTTTGCCCTAATGGTGATGAGATCTGTTACAAGCTGAAGCAAGGAGGCAAGTCTAATCCTTTTGCTGTGATGAAGATTGATGGGGTCACCACAAAGGTCAAGGGAGGCAAGATGACACCAAGGAGTTCCAAGACTCCTTCACTTCACCTCCACTAAGGAGGTAATCAAAGTGAAGCTAAGTGACTTTAAACAAGCACACTTGGGAGGTAGTCCCATGGTATCCTTTGTACATATTTATGCTTTTTAGTTTATGTTTTATGCATTTCTAGTGTTCTTAGAAGCAAGTGTTAGGTTAAGAGGATGAGAAGATGTTTGGGGAACCAAAGAAGGTGCATTCTGGTTAACATCGAGCATCTGCATCGATCATGCCAGATCGATGTTGGGTACATCGGTCATGTACATCGATCAACAATGCTCGACGTTGTAGAACCAAGAATGTATCGGGCAACCGCATCGGTCACTTGTGATTGATGTGGGAAAAGAAGTGTCTCGGGTAGATCACATCGATCACTTGCATCGATCAGAAGTGATCGATGTAATCAACCCGAGAGTCTGACAAACTCACATCGGTCAGTAACATCGATCAAGGTGATTGATGTGGATCACATTGATCACTTACATCGTTCATAAGTGATCGATGTAAACTGACCGAGAGTTTAAAGGATTACATCGAGCAAGGGCATCGATCAAAGCTTGCTCAATGTGCCTACATCGATCACTCACATCGGTCAAGGAGTGATCGATGTAAATGGGCCGGAGGGTCAGGAGTCAGCATTGACCAGCAGCATCGATCAACCATGATCGATGCTGACCACATCGATGACTCACATCGATCAGATGTGATCGATATGGTCAGCGAGGTAACCACCTAAATTTTCAAAAACATTATCTCTCTTGGTTTGGAGCCAAGGGAGTTTGAATTAATTTTTTTGGCTCCTCCCTGCCATTCTGACCTACTTCTGAATACTTTTGGTCTTGTCCCCCACTCCTTAGATTTCCTATGTTACCTCTTTGGTTCTATATAAACCACCTAACTACTCTTCACTCTTCACACTTCACATTTTCCTCTTCTATTACCCAAGCCACGATATTTCTTAGCTCTCTCTCTCTCTTTTATTTGTTTTTTCATAAGTGCTCAGAAGTCCAAAGAGGTTTGCTTTGTTCAACTCTTCATTACTTGTTATTTAACTTTGAGCTTTTTGAGAATTTATGAATCTTTTGCTTTAAGAACTAATATTGTTCATTTTAAAGTGCTTGTTTTGATTTTTGCATGGTTGAATTTGTTAGTTTAAGCGAGTAGATGTTAGAGATGGTTACTGTTCATAAATATAATGGCTTGCTATGCTTTAAGTTCATTATGCATAATCATATGTCATTTTGTTTAAAGGCCACCATGCTAGGTTCATGTGCATAAATAGTTATAATTTGCTTAGAACTCTATCATGTTTATGACTTTTGCTCTTGAATTCTCTTAGCTCTTTAGAGGTTTGCCTTATTTAAATGCTAGTTAAACCTCTCTTAGATTAGAGAAATTATTTTAAGAGCCTTAAATCATTGATTTTCAGCTTTTGTGCTTATACTCATTAGATCTTCAAGCATTGCTCTTGTAGGTACTATTGGGAGAACAGGAGAAGTTGCCAAAACCAAAAGCCAAGCAACAAAGAAGAAGATGCCAACAACATCACTTGCAATCAAAGACAAGGGCAAAGGTGTTGCTGAAGGGCAATTCTTAGAGGCAGTTGGAAAAAAGGTAGTGGGAGGCAAGGCTACCAAGTCTAAGGACAAAGGGAAATGAAAAGTTGTAGAAGATTCCCCAAGCAAGAGACCAAGTGCAAGAGAACTTGTGGAACTCTGCAGCCAATGCGAATTCAAGGCTACAAGGTTCCCTTGTTCCTCTACTATGAAGGTGCTTGGCCTATATGAAGACAGCAAAAGAATCTTTGAAGCAATGGGGCTTAACAGTTTCATAGAGTTGGCGCTTCCCTCCTACCAACATCTCACCATTCATTTTCTCTCCACGTGTCAAGTGGTGGGCTACAAAGAAACTGAAAGAGATGATGAAGATGGCTTGATATCCTTCAGACTTGGCAAGCAGAAGTTCACAGCAACCTCTAGAGAGCTTGCAGCCAGCCTTGGTATGGATTTTTATGCTGATAAGAAGCCTTAGTTCATGATCACAGAGAGGCAGCATGCAATGCTATGGGAAGTGATTGGGATTGGCAAATTTACTCCAGGAATCACCAAGAACCAGAGTCTAAGGCATCCAGTTGTGAGATATGCCCACAAAGCCCTTGCAAACACCCTTTTTTCAAGAAAGGAGACAACCAATATCACATCAAGGGAGATGGACATCATCTACAATGGAATGCAGAAGCTATCGGTTTCCAGCAAGAGTGGAGAGATTCTCCACAGACCAGAAGAGTTGCCTTGTTATGTGACTCTCCTCTTGGAGCAGCTCTACACTTATAGGAGCTGGATCTTAAACAAAGGCAAAAGAGAGAAGAACCCTCAGCTTCACATAGGAGGAATTGTCACAGCAATCTTGATGGCTGGTGGAGTAAACCTTGATGAGCATGAAGCAGATGCTTTGCCAAACCCAATAGGTAGATCTTATCTACTTGAGAAGGAGTCATTTCCTAGGAAAGAGTATCCAAGGGAAGCACATCTACCAGTTTCTCAAGCCATCAAAGGAGTAAGCCAAGTTTCTCCTTCCCAACCCACAGCACACTTCTATGACCATGAGGAGTAACATACACTTTTGTCCAGAAGAGAGAGTGCTATATAATGGCGCCATTACTGAAGAAGGAGAGGAGAGTAGTGAAGAAGAAGCTGAAGAGAGTACTGAAGAGGAGGCAGATGAAGAAGGTTAAGTTGGCGCTGAAAGTGAAGAGGATTCCCAAGAGAAGTGAAGAGGATTCCCAAGAGAATCAAGATAAGGATGAGTTGCTGGAGTACAACACCAAGAGTTTTCACTTCAAACCTCATGAGGTTCCAAGCTAAGGAAGCTCTCTGAAGTATGCCCATGACCACATCAACAAACTCCAAAGATGGTGTAAATGGCAAGATAAGACCATAAAGAAGCTTATGAATCTGGTCAAAGGGAAGTTCAAGAAAGACAAGTCTACATCAAAAGGAGCTTCCCAACAGAGCCATGGTCATGACTACACTTCAAACTATGAGGAGCCAATGCAACAAGAAGAGCCTAATGAAGAAGAGGAAGCAATTTGGATGCCCCAAGGGAGACATTCCTTCCAAGTGCAACAAACTCATCAATGGGCAGCTTGGGAACCTTCAAGAGCTTCATCATATGATCCTAGGTCCCAATCACCACCAGCATGGGAGGCGCCAGCTTACTCTCCTTCTGAGATTTATACAACTTGGCAAGAGTGGGATTCTCAAGGCAACCCAACTCAAGTACAAGCACACTTGCCAAGTTGGGTTCCTCCACCACAAACAACAACTTCTTCACAAGGCAAGAAGAAGAGAAACAGGAGGAAGGCGAGTCAGTCTCCACAACCAACAACATCAAGATCATTCCAAGATCCAAGAGAGACTGAGGAACTCTCTTACACATCCCACCATAACTAAGGTACCACATCCTTTCCATTGTATTTACCATTGCATTTTTCTTTAAGCATCTGTTTATATTTTGCTGTTGCTTCTCTTTCTCACTCCTTTTATTACACAAGAGACTGGAAGGACTGATATCAATCCCAAACATTAGGTTAATGCCATCACAGTCAGGAGTGAAAAATAGTTTGAAATAGTGCAGAAAAAGAGGCAGAGTGCGGAGTAAATCGTGCAACTGATGGAGTTTGAAGATGAAAATTTTGCAGTTCCAAAGTCAAGTGACGAACGTCACCAAGGGGGGTGTCGCTCGTTACCCACTTTACACAAGCCCAATACTCAAAGATCATCACAGGTCAGTGACGATCGTCACCCACCCCAGAACAAAGCTGTTTCGCTTGTAACTGCAGATAATGGCAAGGAACAAGTTTATAAACCCAAGACACCCTTCCCTAAGCATCCTAGGAAGTCTAAACAGGAGATAGAAGAAGCCAGATGCAAGGCTATGATAGACAAGCTGATGGTTGAAATGCCTCTTGTGGATGCAGTCAAGCTTTCACCAGCATTAAGGAGATATGTAAAGAGAATGGTTGTGAATGGTGTAAGTCCTGAGGAAAGAGCATTGCTCACCAGAGACATTAGTGCAATTCTCTTGGGTACAGTTCCAAAGAAGATGAAGAAGGTGATTATTTCTGAAAAAGTCAGCGCCATCATTCAAAGCAGGTTCCAGAGAAGCTACCTGATCCAGAAAACTTTGTGCTCGATTGCTCAATCTCAACAGGACGTTTTCCCCATTCTCTATGTGATCTAGGGTCAAGTATTAACTTGATGCCTTCCTCTGTTGCTGCTAGACTTGGAATGACTGAATTCAAGCCAGCTAGGATCTCTCTTATCTTAGCTGATCGATCCATAAGAACCCCATAAGGCATCTTAGAGGATGTTCCTGTTAACATTGAAGGCTGCATGATTAACACAGACTTTGTGGTTTTAAAATATACTGAAGAACCTAAAGATCTCTTATTCTGGGAAGATCATTCTTGGCTACTGCTGGCGCCATCATTGATGTGAAAAGGGGAAGATAGAGCTTGATTTGGGTGATATTGTGATGAACTTTGACATGGATAAGTTAAGAGAGAGTTCTACCATTGATGGTCGGACCTTTTATGTAAGGACTTCTAGAGATGAAGAGCCAGTCATGGAGCATTCATAAGACATTACTGCTAGGTATGTCAATGCATCAGATAATAGTAGGCAAGAGAAGAAGCTGGCTGTTCAAGGGGCACTATCTGAAATTTCTGTGAAAGCTGTTGGGTTTGAGGATTGGAGTGAAGATGATATCTTCAAGTCTAAGCTCAAAAAAGAGGTTCCAATGAATGAAAAATTGCTAGAGGAAGAAGATTTTGTGATGGAGGCAAAGATTGCAGAGCTGAATTGCAGGAAAACTGTAGAAACTCGAACTGCAGGGTCAGTGACGATCGTCACTGACCTGGTGACGCTCGTCAACATTCCGGACACAAAGCTGGGACATGATCATTATGCTACAAGTCCATCTGATGTTGACAAACAGAAATTCAACATTCTACAACCCAAAAACCTGCAACAAAGCAAAGGTGTGCAGTTCCTAGAACCAATTCCAAACCTCCTAATCTCATCAATAAGAACTTAAAAGGTGCAAAAGATACTTCATACTTATGCAAGCAACGAGATTCTCGTAGAAAGCTTGTTGTTTTTTTTGATGATTCTGCAGGAAAAAGAAGTGTCCCACCCACAGTCAAAACCCGCCCTGCTGTTGTTCCTCACTTCCTTGGAAGAGTTCATGCACACACTGCTTATACACCACCATCGATGAGGATACATTCTTCTCCAAGGCATTCTCTGCCACCTTTTGATCCACCAGCTGTCTGAGCAGCAATCAAAGTCGAGCTAATGACTTTAAACAAGCACGTGGTGGGAGACAACCCACTGGTAAGTTTTCTTTTACATATACTTAGTCCAGTTTTCATTTACATATAAAAAAAAGAAGCCAAAAACATGTGCAAAACCGGAAAAAAGTCAGTTTGTTCAGTTGGCTTTGATGATGTTTTGAGAACTTGTTGAACCATGGGTCATGCTTTTTTTGATGTTTTTGTTGTGTGTTTTGAGTGCTCTAACAGTCTGACTTCAGAGTACACATGATGGCATTGCATTAACACATCCAACATGACGATTCTAGAGTATCAGCCGTGGTGACGATCGTCACCCTCTCCTTCGCGGAGTACACTTTTCAAACCCAGTTTTACACTTCATTTGCTTCTTTCTGACAAACTCTAGGCTTAATAACACTGGGGAAAATGTTGTTTAAGTCTGGGGGAAGTGGCTACTGACGTTGTGTATATTGTGTTTGATTTTTAGAGTCTTAAAGTTGAGTCAAAAACCTGTTTTATAGAGTCAAAATTTTGAAACTGTCAGTTTTTCTTGGAACTAACCACAGAAAGTTGATACTTATAAGAAACATTGCCACAATAGTTGATTAGAAGTCTTACTAAGTTGAAAGTCATACGTAGATCAGTCTAGCAATGAAGGTTTAGGTTCTTAGAGAATCTGGAAAATTTTCTGTTAGATCCACCTTAATGAACTTTAAACTTCTCATATTTGGGCTTAATTCTCATTGATCTTGATTCTCTCTTTCAGAAATGACGATAAGGTTTAGATACAGTCTCTCTTTGATATTCCCTGATACAGCTTTTAAGAGTTTAAGTCTGTAGAATGGTGCATCATGACCCTGTCTCCTCACAAGGAACAAGAATAGTGAACACTCATGAACCTGTCTCCTCACAAGGAACACAAGTACTAAGTAGCACCATATCTTAGACTGTAAAAAATATGAAAAGAAAAGATGTGAAAAATCAAAAAATCTGAAGAGGGAAGAGAAAATAGGAGAGTTGTGTTGAGATTGCTTTGTTCAGTTGTTTAGGAAAGGAAATCAATCTGTAAGTGCTTGAGTTGATCAAAACTTGATAAGATATCCCGCTTAGATAAATATAAGGAGTTAACAGTAGAGATTTCAGATTTCTTGAAGGGGGTTGGACTGGATTTGAGTGATTTGCTAAGCTTGTGATGATTACACTGACTCTGTGGTATGTGGATTCGAACGTGTTAATCAGTGTGGTGTTCCTGATGTTCAGCTGACTATTTCTGTTTTCAAACCTCGACCCTGTTCTTTGTCTGATGTTTGCTTGAGGGCAAACAAAAGCTAAGTCTGGGGGAGTTGATATATCATAGTTTTTATGATTTTTAACCATGATATGAATCCTTTTTATTGAGTCTTTTTGGTCTTTTTAGAGTCCTAATAGAGTCTTTGCAGGTTATAGCGTGTTTGGGGAGAATAATTGGAAGTTCTGGAGCTTTTTGGAGCATTGCAAGACACAACCACGAAGTGTGCAACTGAGAAGGCCAATACTGAAATGGGTGATGCTCGTCACCACTCAAGGGTGATGCTCGTCACCCATAGCTGGGAAGGAGTCGCGACTTGTTGTTAATAGATGGAGGATTATATGCACTTTGGCCCCTGAAGTTCCACTAATTATAAAAGTGTTCCAGCTCGTGTTTTAGCTTGTATATATTAGGTTTTCAGCCATTGTTGACTTTTATCTTAGATTTTAGAATTCAGAGAGCTTGAGAGAGTTGTTATTCAGAGCTTTTGGGGAGACAGATCCTGTACTCTTTTTAGAGAAGATTTCGAACCCCCTTATCTTTTACTTTATTTTTTCAGTGCAATTTTATTCAGATATGCTTTGTGTTTACATGATCATGTCTGCGTAATCGGCTAGTTAAGCTAGGGCTTTTCAAAGGTTGATGAAAAGTTTGTAGAATCTCTAACCTCTTAGGATTATCTTTTGGTTCTTCATCTCTTCTTGCTTTAAAACCGATTTCTTAGACACATCATCTAGAAATCCGAAAATCATTGGTTGTTTAATTGATGTGAGAACATTATTGTTAACCTGAACTAGTATTTGATGAGCAACACGCCTTAGTGCAAAGAAATTTGACTTAGGAGTTTTGTGAACAATTGAACCTGATCATTACTGATGTTTGGTTTGTTAGGATTTGCAAAGAGATTTGAAACTATGTGATTTAGATATAATTAGCTTCTGCAATGAGAATTGATTAGTTATATCTTTGCGATTCATGTTCAAGACGGTTCTAATTCATTCTTGATTTCATGCATTCTACATTCTTGGATTCAACCTGCGAATAGACCGGACTTAGCGCTTTTAGTTTTCTGAGTCTTAGTCAATCCAAAATTGCCTGCTTTCTCTGTTTTAGTTATTTCACATTACATTTATTATCTAAAGCTTAGCCTAGTCTGAATCTATAATTGCTAGTGTAGTTTCCTTACTTCCTTGGAATTCGATAACCCCTTATACTACGATTGCTTTGCTGTGCACTTGCAGTAGTTTTATTTGGGTAAAACCTGAGCCCTATCAAGTTTTTGGCGCCGTTGCCGGGGAGTAATAGCTTCCTATCGATTTTAGTATTAGGATTTTGACTAATTTTTTTTTATTTAATTACTAACTTTGCTACTTTTCTTTGTTGTGCTTTCAGGTGTATGCATAATCGCAGTACCAGAAGCAACAAAGAAAAGGAGCTTGTGACTTTGGGCATTGACGAACTAGCCAAGTTGGAAAGGACTATCAGAAAAGCTAAGAAGCAATCTACAATGGTCGCTATACTTGTCTTGATCGAAAAGGCAGAAGGTCACTTGGTTGATATAGATGGAAACAGGAGGAATGAAGAAGGGCAGAGACTGGATCAGGATTCAAATGTAATAGTTGAACAAGTGGTTCAACACGCTGGGAATGGAGCTGGAGGCGCTGCTGGGCGTTTTGTACAGCGAACATTGGGAGATTACAACAGACCTGATCAGTTCTATGCCAACAGAGCTGTAATCCGCCCTCATACATTCCAGAGGAACAATTTCGAGCTGAAGCCTGCTTACTATCAGCTTGTGGGTCAGCATCATTTTCATGGCTTACCTCATGAGCATCCTATGGATCACATTGAGAGGTTTGAAGATTTGAGGTCATTTTGAAACATGATGAGCATGACTAAGTTCTTTAAAGTATAACTGGCTGTGTTTTGCATCCTACACTTAAGCACTTAGACATTAACTTAAATTTTTTACCTTAGAATTTTTGGATTTGAGTGCCCCATTTAAAAAAACTCATCCTCCATTTGTCTTAGTTTGATTGCTTGAGGGCAAACAAAAGGCAAGTGCAGGGGTGTTGATATCTCATATATTTTCATAATTTAGGCTTGCATTTAGTTCATGTTTTGGTTTCCTTTTGCATGTTTTCCTTCTCTTTAGTTCCATTTTCCTTTTCTTTTAGACTTAGGATGCATTTAGGTTCTAGTTTGTATTCTCTATGCATTAAGGATGTTTTTAGGTGCTTCAGAGGCTATTGGGATCAAATAGGAAGTGTGGGAATGGTTCAAGGAGTTAGCCAAGCTGGGAAGGAACAAAAGGATCCAAGGAAGATTGTTTTTGGTGCATCATCGATCAAGACACAAAGAGCATCGATCAGCAGTGATAGATTTAAAGCAACAGAAAAGGTCGAGATCCACATCGATCAGCAACATCGATCACATGTGATCGATGTCAAGATGCAGGACAACCACATCGATCAAGCACATCGACCAAGACTGATCGATGAATTTGACCAGGGAGCTTTGAAGACAGCATCGATCATCCACATCCATCACCAACTGATCGATGTCAGACACCAGAAACCAGCATCGATCATCCACATCAATCACTTGTGATCGATGTGAGCCTAATCCGAACTTCTTTTATTTACAACTTTGCCAATGCTTTAGGGTTTTTGTCTTTTACTATAAATAGGGTTGGACTTATGATTTTTAGCCAAGTCTTGTTCTTGCTTAGTTTTCTTAAGAGTTTTTAATCTTTATAAGAAAAAGTTCATCATTTTAACTAAAGTTTTGTATTTGCCTTTAATTTGCTTCTCTAATCTCCCTCTTAATCATGTTTAACATATTTTCCTTTTGTGATTTGGTGTCTTTCATGAAGATGAGTGAGTAGTCCTTTTAGGGTTCTTAGATGTGTAGATTAGGAGAATTTAGAAGCATGATTAGGATTTATTAGTGTTTAATTAGGTTGATTCCTCTCTATTAATTTGTTCTTAAGCTAGATTTGTATTGATCACATGAATATAGATTTAGGCTTCATCTTATGCCCACCAAGTGTTTGATGAAATGTTGATCTTGTTTAATAGATGATTTACTGGTCTTAGCTCAAGAGATTGACTATCTGTGAAGTATTTTGGCTTGAATAGAGTTGGATTTGCTTGCTTGTTGATTGTTCTAGCACTAATGAGAGTTAGTTCTTGTTAGGATGATTAGTAAAGGGTTATTTGCCAAGAGATTGGACTTAGCTTGCTTGATTTTGAACTCCATGCCTAGGAATTAGCATTGATTGCTTGTTTGCATTGTCAATGATGTTTGAAACAGGCAAAGTCTTGCCTTTGAATTCCCCAAAGTCAATAACCACATCTAGAGACTTGTCTTTATCTATTTGAATTTCGAATTTGCTATTTACTCTGTTTTTACTGCTCTGTTTTGCTTTGGATCATTGCTTGGTGTTGCCTTAACTAGTTCTGCTTGGTTCTTGATCCACTTAGGTTGTTAGTTAAGTTGCTAAGCAACACTGTCTTCTTTGATTCACTTGACTTAAGGTTTTTTTTCTGCTCATAATTATATTGGCATCTCGCTTAACCCCTTTGGATTGATGAAAATCCTATGATATGCTACAACTGATTAATAGAGGGTGATTGAAATAGAGCAAAACCTCTGTATCACCTTGGAGTCAAACTTCAGTACCTTCTTCTTGGTTAGTCGTAGTTCAATAATACACTCCCTTGCATCAAACACAGCACCAGCTGAGGCCAAGAAGGGTAATCCCAAGATGATATGATTCTTGATCTTCCATTCTACATCCAAGACTAAGAAGTCTGTTGGAATTGTTACTCCTTTAATCATCATGGGTACATCCTTAAGAGCTCCTAAAGGCGTCTTCACTGTGCCATCAGCAATTGTTAGAGACACATTGCTATTCTCAAACTTTGTGTAGCCTAATGCCTTAGCAGTAGAGGATGTCAACAGATTGATGCTTGCACCCAAGTCATATTGACAGCTCTTATAGATCTTCCCCTTGATTTTATAGGAAAGGGTGAAGCAGCCAGGATCTCCAAGATTTTTGATGTCCAGGTTCTTGACATCTGATAACCTTAGCCAGAGCTTCTTTCAGCTCATCCTCAACATCAATGCCTCTAAGTTTCATCTGAGCTGCATAAAGAGTGGTGTACTTCTTCACTAGCTCTTTCTTGAATCTTCCTAGAAATGGGATATCAGGTTGATAAACTGGAAGAACATCAGCTTGAACCTCCTTCTTAGCTTCAGTAACTTTGACAAGGTCTTCCCCATCACTTTGAGCTTCAATGTCCTCATTGAACTAAGACAAGAACTCTTCAATAACAGCCTCATCCTCAGCAGTACCCAGATCTTCCTTAGAGTCAACAGCTTAGCAATACTCTTTGGGATTCATATCACACTTGCCTGGAAGGTTACCTTGGGAGTCTGGTCCTCCAGCTACTCCTTTGTTGTTCTCCAAAGTCTTCACTCTTGCAGATAGACCATCAAACTTGCCAGTTAGCTCCACATGAACTGAGTCTATCTTGTTGTGCACATCAGAAAATTTCTTGTTCATCTCTCAAGGTTCCATTGATCTGAGATTGGAGCACTTGTTGGATTAGACTATTGATTTCACAGTCTTGAGAGCTGTAAGAGGAATGAGCAGGTGCTTGAGCATTGAATCATGGAGGGTTGAAAGGATTTCTAGGCTGGAAGTTGTTGTTCCTTGGGATGATGCATTGATTGTTGTTGTTGTAAGGCACATAGGGTCTTGCTTGGCTAGATTGTTGTGGTTGTTGAGTTGGGTAGACCTGATCTTAAGGATTGGCTATATTGTTACTCATGTAGGATAGATTTGGATTGTTCTTGTAGGAGTAGTTATTGTAGCCTCCCTGGTTTCCAAGATAGTTCATCTCCTCAACTTGGCATGCTTTCTGATCTTCAATCTGAACTAAGTCTCCAATAAAGCTAACCTCCTTCCATTCCTATAACAACTGATTAATTTTCTCGTGAAGGGACTTGATCTCCTTCTTGTTGAACTCAAGCTCGTCCATAGCACTTCTAGGAGTTCTATCATACTCCTCATTGTAGTTTCCATCTGATTGTGCAAGATTCTCAACCAATTCCATTCTCTCATCAACATCTTTAGATTGAAAGTTACCATTAGAGGCTGTATCCAAAAGCATTCTGATCTTTGGGAGGGCGCCCCTGTAGAGAGTGGAGAGGAGTCAGGCTTGTGAAAATCCATAGTGAGGGAACTGAAGTGTGTACCCTTTGAACCTTTTCCATGCTTCACCAAAACTCTCATTGGACCTTTGAGATTAAAGAACATTAAGATTGCAAATACAAAAATCAGTCTGCCAATATTCTACACTCAATCTATCGTTAGTCTGCCATTAGTCTGACATCAGTCTATCTTCAGTATGCCGTTAGTCTGTCATTAGTCTGCCATTAACTTTCTAAAATTATGGCAAACCTAGTTAATTCCATTGAATTAGCTATAGATTTTTTTCCTCACTTAGTAAAATTATAATATTTAGAATGTATATATTGGTTAGAAAACATTAGACAGACAATAGTGTTGGTCAAGTACAACTTTTCAACAATTTGTATTGAGTCATAAGGTTTGCTAAGTTGTTTCCCGTTTCTTTTTGTATCGCATATATTCAGTCAAGTTCATGGTAACTTATTAATGTCCTATATGAATTTTTTTTTCTGAAAAAATAGAAAATTTGCTTATTGTAAGATTGAAAAGAAGAGGAAAAAATTAGTTTTAAACTTTATGTAATAATAAGTTTTTGTGTAATACTAGTTGTTTATTAATGATCACTCCTGACCAAATTTTCATGTTGATACAAGGTAGATGGCGCCCCTGTAGAGAGTGGAGAGTAGTGAGGCTTGTGAAAATCCATAGTGAGGGCACTGAAGTGTGTACCCTGTGAACCTCTCCCATGCTTCACCAAAACTCTCATTGGACCTTTGAGCAAAACCAGATATCTTATTCCTTAGTCTAGCTGTCCTATAAGTTGAGAAAATCTTAGCTATAAAGGTTGTCTTGCACTGCTCCCAACTGGTTATGCTTCATTGTTGAAGATTCTTCTCCCAAAGATGGGCCTTATCTCCCAAGCTGAAAGGAAACAACTTTAGCTTCAAGCTGCCCTCACTGACTCCATTTATCTTTTTCATATTGTAGAGCCTGTCAAAGTTGTTTAGATGGTCCAATGGATCTTCAAGTAGAAGGCCATTGAACTTGTTGTTCTGCACCATAGAGATCAATCCTTACTTGTTTTCAAAATTATGGTTTGGCACAGGTGGAGGGATGATTCCATTCCTATTGTTATAGGCAATAGGTGCATCTCCAGCTCCAATGGGTCTCATGGGGCGTGCTCCATAAGCTGGTCCTCTCTGACCTTGCTCACCATGAACTCTTTTCTGTCCCAGAACACCAGCAACACCCTGAACTCCTGGTGAACCTTGAGGACCCTGAAACCTGAAATCATCAGCACCATGTTGCTCCATGTTGAGCTGATGAAATATTTGCAGTCTTTCTCTTTCCCTGCTTGCTCTCAATGCTCTCTCCACTTGCAAGATGTTGTTCTGGTTAGGAAGCAGATTCTGATTGCCTCTAGACCTCAAATGCATGCAGCTTCAAGAGTGAAAAAGAGTTAGTAACTAAATACAAATAAAAACTTGATCTTAGAGATTCTACAAATCCTAATGATCCAAATTATAACCCAAATAGCAATGGCGCCAAATTGATACAAGAGTTTTGAGTCTCTTGCTCAATCACCCAAACCAGTACTAATCATTGTAGTATAATATAGGGTTTTTATCAATCCAAAGAGGTTAAGAGAGATGCCAATATGAGTATAGTAGAATGATTTAAGTCTAGCTAAATCAGAGAAGGAGTTGTTTAAACTTCTAAACTAATAAACCTAAGTGAACCATAAACCAAGCAAAACTTGTGAAAGCAATACTTGTAGCAATGATCAAACACATAACAGAGCGAACAAAATAGATTTCTAAGTAAATTCAAAATCTAATATATAAAAGCAAGGATCCTAGATGTGGTTATTGACTTTGGGGAATTCAAAGGTAAGACTAGACTGTTATCAATCTCATTGACAATGTAAACAAGCAAGCAATGCTAATTCCTTGGCATAGAATTCACAATTAAGCAAGTTAAACCCAATCACTTGTTGATTAACACTTTGCTAAACATTCTAACAAGAACTAACACCCATTAGTGTTAAGATCAACAACAATCAAGTTAAACCAATCCTATTTAGGCCAAAATACTACTTAGACAATCAATCCCTAGAGCTAAGACATGTAAATCATCAATAAGGCTTGATCAGCATTTCATCAAACACTTTGTGAGCATAAGAGAAAGCCTAAATCTAAATTCATGTGATCAAGACAAATTTAGCCTAATAACAACCTAACAGAGAGGAATCAATCACTATTTAGCACTAATAAATCCTAATCAAGCCTTAAATTCTTCTAATCTACCACATCCAAGAACCATAAAAGTAACTACTCACTCATCATCATGAAAACCATTAAATCATAAAGAGAAAGGATGTTAAAAATGATTAAAAGAGAGATTAGAGAAGATTAAGATTGCAAATACAAAAATCAGCATGTTAGTAGTCTACATTCAATATGTTGTTAATCTGCCATTAGTCTGACATCAGACTACATTCAGTATGCTGTTAGTCTGTCATTATTAACTTTCTAAAATTATGGCAAACCTAGTTAATTCCATTGAATTAGTTATTGCTTTTTTTCCTCACTTAAGTAAAATTATAATATTTAGAATGTACATATTAGTTAGACAACATTAAACAGACAATAGAGTTGGTCAAGTACAACTTTTCAACAATTTGTATTGAGTCATAAGGTTTGCTAAGTTGTTTACCATTTCTTTTTATATCGCATATATTCAGTCAAGTTCATGGTAATTTATCAATGTCCTATATAAATTTTTTTCTCGGAAATTAGAAAATTTGCGTATTGTAATATTGAAAAGCAAAAGAAAAAAATTAGTTTTAAACTTTATGTTATAATAAGTTTTTGTGCTACTAGTTGTTTATAAATGATCACTGCTGACCAAATTTTCATGTTGATCCCCCCCCCCCCCCTTTTCCATTTTAGAGCATAAACAAATGAAATGAAACACTGAAACCATTTAAATGTTATCCATGCCGAAATGTTATGGGAGAAACACTTAAGTGAGAGTTGTGAGGCCTTGCATGCATAATTACGAATTTTATCTTGGCAAAAAGTGTTAGGATTAAGGCTGGCAAGGAGAAACTCCATTGTAGACATCAGCTTGCATTTTGAGCTTGATTCTAGGATACGAGTTTGGTAAAGGGTATTATTAAGTGGTTTGATTTTCATTGCTTATATCTCTTAAGGAGAAGAAGAAGAAGTATGTGAATGGTAGTATGGGGAAACCAAGTTAAGTTTGTGGTTAAGAAATTAAGAAAAATAGCTCTAAGTGTTAAAGAAAAGAAGAGGTGCCAACAACAGCAATGCTTTCAAAGGTCTTCCAAAAGGAGAAATCAGACCAAAGCAATCTACCAAAGGTGATGAGAATGGAGCCTAATCAACAAAAGAAGAGCAAGGTCAAACAAAAGAATCAACCACACAAGCAAAGAAGAAGAAGTTTCCTCGCACATGAAGAAGAAAGAGATCAAGTGCTTTGGGAAAGGGTAGACTTAGGAGGTTCACTTTGGGTCTAGAATTTCTTAGGATTCATCTTTGGGTAAAAAAGTAGAAGAGAGCTTTAACTTGCATGTATAAGGGTGCTTTTACCTTTAGCATTTTGCCAAATATAGAATCATTTTATTGAGTGATCCCTTGAGTTTATAAGCCCTTACTTGAATGAGATCATTTTGATCTCATGACCATACCCTTAGACCAAATGTTTTCACTTGATTTGCACAAACTTGATTCATGGTTACATGTTTAATGAATGTTAAAGAGTTGATTAATTTGAACACTTGTCTAGGCTGATATTTGAGATCATTTTGAAACAGGATAAGCATGGCTAAGTTCTTTAAAATATAACTAATCATGATTTGCATCCTACAATTAGGCACTTTAACATTGATTTCACTTCTTTACCTCAGTATTTTTGGATTTGAGTGCCCACTTTTAAACCTCATTCCCCATAAGGCAAGTGTGGGGGTGTTGATATCCCTCATATTTGCATCACTTAGCCTTGCATTTAGTTCATGTTTTAATCTTTTTTGCATGTTTTCCTTCTCTTTTGTCCCATTTTCTTTTGCTTTTAGACTTAGGTTGCATTTAGGTTGTTGTTTTCGTTTTCTTTACATAAGGGATGTTTTTAGGTACCTAAAGAGTCATTAGAGGCAAGGAGGAAGCATGGGAATGATTCAGGGAGTTGCCCCAGCCAAAGAGGAGCAAGAGAAGCTAAGGAAGTGGAAATCTGGCCCAACATCGAGCTTGGTGAAATCAACATCGCACGATGTAAACGACCAGAGAGGATGGGAGATCACATCGAGCATCCACGTCGAGCTATGCTGCTCGATGTCAAGGCACATGATATCTAAATCGAGCATCAACATCGCTCGATGTAATGTACCTGAGAAGAGTGGATTCTACATCGAGCATCCACATCGAGCAAAGCCTGCTCGATGTCAAGCATCATAAGACTAACAACAAGCATTCACATCGAGCTCCTTAGCTCGATGTTGGCCTTCTCCAAACTGATTTTATTTACAACACTGCTATAGCTTTAGGGTTTTTATCATTTAGTATAAATACCCTTTAACCAAGGGTTTTTAGAAAGTCTTGTTCTTGGTTAGTTTTCTAATTTTCTTTCTGTTTTTGTAAGAACAAGATCCTTATTTTAATCTAAGTTTTTGTATTTGCAATCTTAATCTTCTCTAATCTCTCTCTTAATCATGTTTAACATCCTTTCTCCTTGTGATTTGATGGTTTTCATGATGATGAGTGAGTAGTTACTTTTAGGGCTCTTGGATGTGGTAGATTAGTGGAATTTAAGGCTTGATTAGGGTTTGTTAGTGCTTAATAATGGTTGATTCCTCTTTATTAGATTGTTATTAGGCTAGATTTGTCTTGATCACATGAATATAGATTTAGGCTTTCTCTTATGCCCACCAAGTGTTTGATGAAATGTTGATCATGCCTTTTAGAGGATTTACTTGACTTAGCTCAAGGGATTGAATGTCTAAGAAGTATTTTGGCTTAAATAGGATTTATTTAGCATGCTTGCTATTGATCTTAACACTAACGGCAGTTAGTTCTTGTTAAGATGTTTAACAAAGTGTTAATCACCAAGGAATTGGGTTTAACTTGCTTAATTGTGAATTTTATGCCTAGAAATTAGCATTGCTTTCTTGTTTGCATTGTAAATGAGATTGATAACAGTCTAGTCCTGCCTTTGAATTCCCCAAAGTCAATAACCACATCTAGGATCCTTGTTTTTATATATTGAATTTCGAATTTGCTTAGTACTCTGTTTTGTTTGCTCTGTTTTGTGTTTGATCATTGCTAAGTACTGTTTTCACAAGTCTTGCTTGGTTTATGGTTCACTTAGGTTGATAAGTTTAGAAGTTTAAACAACTCCTTCTCTGATTTAGCTTGACTTAAAGCATTCTACTATAATCATATTGGCATATATCTTAACCCCTTTGGATTGATAAAAACCTTATACTATACTACAATGATTAGTTTAGTTTTGGTGATTGAGAAAGAGACTCAAAACACTTGTATCAGTTGACAAAGTCAAAATTAATACAAAAATTTGATATTTATAATTTTGAGAGATTAGAAAAAGACGGAAACATATATTGTATGGTGTCTACGAAAGCAAAAAATAAATGTTGATTTTCTTTACAAATTTGAGGTTGGGTAAGGAAAACTTACCCAAGCTCATGAATAAGTTAAATATAGGGATAATTTTTAAATATCGGGTTGGCGGATCTGAAACTTACTTGACAATTTTATTATGAAACATGACCCTTCCATAAGAGGTCCACTAGTTTGCTTTTAATCTGTAATTAGTTTGCTAGTAATTTGCAATTAGTCTACCACTAGTCTGCCAATAGTCTACATTCAATTATTTGACCAATCCGTCTGCCATTAGTATACATTCAGTCTGGCGCTAGTCTGCCATTAGTCTACAAATAACAATAGTTAGAAGGGTAACACTGGTATTTATAAAAATCGTAAAAATATGTCATTTTCATAATTTTCCCTCAATGAGATACCCATTTAAGATTAGTTTATCATTTTGGGTCATTTTTGAGCATTTCCTCTTAAATATATATGTGTTAAGACCAATTTTACCAAGTCCAAAGAGGACCCGACACGTGGACATTGAACTACCCTAGACATTGACACACCATGCTAGCTCGGCCGAACCACTCCCGCATATTGTGCCCGGGCAGTTGGCGAGCTTCCCCAAACACGCAAGAATCATCATCCTACCTGCTTCTCTGGCGTGCCGAACGGAGAAGACAGGACAAAGAGACCACTAGTATAAAAGGAGAAAGATCACCACACCAGGAGGAGATCGGGTCGGCGGATCTGAAACCTTCACAAGAAGGAGGTAATTGACCAAACCCGAGCCAACCGGCCTCGGTGAGCAGCATGATCAAGGGAGAACCCTTTGTTCCCCGAGTGAATGCCTACCAGGATAAGTCCCTCCCGACCCGGAATCTTGCCTTTATACTGGTTGCATCTCCTTCTTTCCGTAAAGATTACCCCTCGAAATACTCGCAAACAGACAGATGTCTCGATCCCCAGACGAGACTTCTCATCCCAAACCCGTGTAAACACTCTCCTGAGCTCTTGTTTTCGGTATAGCATTCAATGACTTGGGCGTCGGAGAACCATTTCGAGGGAAACCCCCTTTTCGTCTTCCCGAAGGCCCGATTGACCTCTTATGTAGTATTTGCAGGATCGCATACGATGACCTTTCCGTTACCAGGATCCAAACAGGCTTTTGCCCCGGAACGACTCGTCGCCTTTCCCCCTAGAGGACGAAACTCTGAGGTATGGCTCCACTCTTTGGACAAATCACCCATCCCACGTGGTATCCTGAAATTTGCTCCCAAACAATATGATCAATTGGGAAAATGAGTATCAAACAGTTCATGACGGAGCTTCACAACTTGTTTAACACTCGCCACCGTGGTAGTTGTGTAGTTAACCACATGGCTGAACACAAGACCACGATGCATGAGTGGTTAGGTGCTGTCAAGCATGTTAGAGATGCAGCATGGTCGGGCCTTGGGACTGCAATAAGAATTAAATGTACCGCAAGGCTGAAGTTGTTGCTACAGTAAGATTGACATGTACAAAGATTAAATCAATACTATAATAACACAAGTGTCTCTCCACAAGATGACACATCAGTTTTCTTAAGCTTTTAGAAGCTGACACATAATCAAAATCAAACAACCAATCTGAAGAAAATAATAATACACATCATATTCATAATATGCTAATATTTTTTTTTTTTTTCCAGACCCATTAAAAAGTCCAAATAATTAGCATAATATTTAATATGGTTTGTGTGTGCCAACAATGCAATATTTTATTTATTTATCACCCATGAATTTTTAATTAAATTTAATAAAATCTAAAAAGTAGTACCTTAAATTATTAGTATAATAAAAGTCAAAAACTAAACTCATACAATATTTTTAGATTTTATTAAAAAAAATTAAAATGATGTTTGTATGTGCCAATGATGATTTGCTGTCCGACCACAATGGTTTGAACCCAATTCTTCAATATGACTTTAAATAAAAATAATTTAATATGAGTTTAATGTGTAAAATTGTTAGGTTCACGTAAAGATTGTTTTTCTTTACATCTCAAAATGTATAATTAGTCTAACGAACTCAGAAAGAGAAGATGAAAGTGTATGTGATTGAAAAATTATTGATGGTTCTATCAGCTGAAAAACAACAACTATTTAACTTATAATTTTTGTTTTGTGTATTCGTTATTCTGAATTTAGATTTTACAGACGATTTTAAAAACTCTAGACAAATTTACTCTTGATTATTTTTTAAATTGTGTTGTATTGTAATATTAGAAGTTCAAACGTAAATAGCTTTTGTGAAAAGGCAATGCTTAGAGAAACTTGGTTGTAAAAAAATTGCAATATTAGCTATTTCAGAGCTTTATGTTAGGGAGAAAAAAAACATCGAAGGCACTTAAAAAAAAAACAAAATTTTCTTCAAGATTTTGCTTCTTTTTGTCTAAATCATGGCTATCTTTGAAATACCTTAATTGCATTTGCCCCAATCATGGCTATCACCACTCACTATTTACCAATAAACACTTGACCAAAGAGATAGCAGCGAATATGAACATACCATTAGATGAGTTTCAATCAATGTTGGGGAAACTGACGGAGAAATAGAGCAGGGCTACTGATGAAAGAAAAAGGAAAAAAGCTTCAAGGAATCAATTTTACTACAGCTAGAGAATGCTATGGTGTTGACTAAAGAATAAACCAAACATACCACGGTGAGAGACAGCCAAGGTGATAATTTGACTCGAACAGACCAAAGATAATGTCAAGGTGATGGTTCTAAGGAAAAAAAAGTGAAATCGGCAGGAGATCAAAGGTAAACACCAGGCAACGCAAAATACGGGAACCGGTTACCCAGATAACCTAAGAAGATATGGAGAGGAAGATCCACGCATGACACAAGAAGGGAAGTGGTTACACAACTAACCAGAAAGACGTGAAGAAGATTGACGCACAACATGAGACGGAAACTGGTCATAGAGATAATCAAAGGAGACGTGGAGAAGATCCATGCATGAGACTTCAAGGAAATGTGAGAAAAAACTCACAGGAAGCTTGAAGGAGATATGGAAAACGCTCGCAGATAAGAGAAAACTGAAGAGTGCCAATGTCGAAACAGTTGGCAAAAGTGTATCCTTGTAATAGGTTCGGTCCAGAGGACATACGGGCTAATGGTTTAGGATCACTAACTTTTGAGTCATAAATATTATGAAAATTATATTTACTAGATCATAAATATTATAAAAAATCAAATATAAAAGTTTTTGGATTAATATATATAAATAAATATAAATTATTTGACAAACTTATGTTTTAAAATTATTATTATCTAAATATTAAATATAAAAAATAAAAATTTGTTTTGCTTTGGACCATTATTTTAGTTTGGACCGACAACAAAGCAAAACAAAGGAAAAAAAAATCACCCAATGAAACACAAAGGCTAAAGAAAATGTCAAAAGACATGGCATTTGAAGAAGGAAAAGGAGAAGAAACTTCACAAATTGTGAAATGTGATGAAGAAGACTTGACTTTTGAAGAAGAAGAAAGGTTACGCAGGAGACGTGAGGAAATCCGGTTGCGGAAATAACTTCAAAGAAGCCATGAAGTTAGAGTTTGAAATGATGCAGTTGGTGTTGGCTTCACAAGGTCTGAAGAACTTTTTTTTGTTTAATTGATTATATTAATCTTAAGCTTAGTGCGGAACTACAATAACTGATAGAAGTAGATGACTCAGTGTCAATGAGTAATCACTTGTTACAGAAAAATAAATCAAAGCAGTAAAATGATAGATTATGCAGTTTAAGCCAAAGACAAAACCTGAAAGCTTCTTCAAAAGGGCTTCTGAGATCGATCTGAAGACGATTTGAAGTTCTTCTGCCGTTAGAGACAAGCGAACAACAATAATAGCTCGAAGTGCCTGAAAGACTAGGCATTTGAGAAAAATCTCCATAAAGGAGAAGAGCAGATTTTGAAATACACCGGTAAATTGGCAATACTCAAGAACTGCAGCTTCGGATGAAGCACCTTCAGAGGAGGATTGTTTTAATCTTTGGCTACCTCTAACTCTCGGATATGGTCGAGAATGAACGGAGGAGGATTGTTGCCGTCGTCAGCTACTTCTGACTCCTGGACAGGAAGATGACTTGCCAACAGCAAGAGATGAGTGGTCACAAGCCTCACAGCCCACCAAAATTTTTGAGCATAACACACTTGTTGGATTAAGCTTGTAGAGCAAACCCAAAACTTGAACCAATTGATCTAGGCCCAGGTGAGAAAACAGAAAGCACAGCTGGATACTTTGGATGTGAGACGGATCAGGAGGCATGAGCATTTGCCGGCAAGTGACTGAATTGGACCGGCGGTGCTTTCCCCAAAGTCGGGCTTTGATAACATCGTCGATATGGATGGTGGTGGAGCAGCAGCCCTGAAGCTTCGGGAGAAGATGGAGGAGGGAGGTAACGGCAGATGTGCAGAGGGGGGAGGCGGAGAACACGCCTTGAAGCCCACCAAGAGTATTCGTTGATGAGGACTTAAGAGGTGATGTGCTTGCGGTGGTGATGGACAGAGACGCAGGAGACAGCAGATCTGCGGTAGAGGTTGAAACGGCGATGGAGGAAAGAACCTCTCGTCGGAGCAGAGGAATTCAGCCAGCCTTGCCGCAGAAGAGGTAAAGAACAGCAGATCTAGGCGAGGGAAAGCAGTGACACAAGCTTTTGGAGCCTGCATATCCGGCGGATCCGATGGATCTGGAGGGACATAAAGCTTTGGTTGCGGTGGAAATAAGATCAGCCAGAAGTGAGAGAGAGATAGCACTCGTTCTGGTGGCTTCGGCGGGGTGAAAAGGTTGGTCAGGGGCTCAGTCCTCAAAAGCATCACCGATCCCATCAATTCAAAAACCGCCGGAGGTAGAGAAGAGGCCGTACAACAATGCACCGGAGACCATGTTGGAAAGCAGCTTCAAGAGGCGGAGAACCAGATGCAGGAGCAGAAGCAGAGGCGCTTCATTTGGGAAGCCGGAGCAGCGGCGGCAGCAGAGCTTCCTCCTCAGGTGTCAGGATTGAGTAAGAAAATAAAACTGAGGGGAACTAGTGTGGTACTCCATGTTCTGATTCAGGTCTGAAGAATTAATTAAGCAAACTTGGAGTTAGACTAAATCCTCCGTAAGAAAGACGGATAAAGATTGTTAGTAACCACAGCTAATACATTCATAAAAAAAAAATATGTTTGTCCATTGAATTCTCTTTATTTTGTTATTGTTCTGAAATTATCAAAATTGATTAATTTATTTAATTGTATACCATTAGTTCTATGAACCATGAAAAAATATCAGCGTATATGAATTTGGAAAAGTATTCCATTAAACTGAGAAAGAAAGCTTGATTTAACAAACACTAGTAATTTACAATAAAAATTATAATAAGTATTCGATTAAAGTGAGAAAGAGAGTTTGATTTAGCAAACACTAATAATTTACAAGAAAAAATATAAATGGAGTTTGAAAGAGTTGCATAGATACGTCCATTTGTATCCATTTACTATAAGATTTTAACTAATTTTGACAATAATTTTTACTAATTTTCTTTTTCAGAATAAATAAGATTTTGTTTAGGAACACAGATTCTGAATATTATAAAGAGCATATATCAGTACCAAAAACCAATGATTTTATTATAGAGTGTCAAAGTTAACATATGTTCACAGTAACCAAAATTTAATTAACTAAGATGAACTAAGTTGATATTTCAACAATTTAAACAAAATTTTCTACTTAGTTCCAATAGCAATAGGAATAGTCTTGATGTGAATATTATAGATTATAGTTCGATTATTTTATAAATATTTGTTTATAATAAATTTTTGGTAAATAAATAAACACTATCATTCAAAATAAACATATTAATTAATATAATTTTTAATAAAAGTGGTATTTTGTTTTGTGTAGTTACAAGGGATGTTCAAGTGACAATTTTGTAGAGAAATTTGATTATATTTGTCATTAGTATGAAGGTCCTTATTGTTTTACTCTCACAAGTAAATGGATAGAAAATTCCTAAAAGTCATCTCATTTTCAAGATGATATATCAAGAAATGATTTGTTAGCCAAATTTAAAAATATCTCTTTTTATATCTTATAATCGTTTTTGCTGTATATGCCCATTGATAGAAGAAAATTACCATCGTTTCAATTAAGGCAATTTAAATTCATGATAAAAAAAAACTGCCATAAGCTTAGTTCAAATTTTATGAGATATATATTGGAATCATACTAGCAGTGCATGAAACTTATCGATATTGGCACAATATTTTTCTTATTTTACTTTTATTTAATGGTGATTATTCCTATATTATTTTATAAATATGATTGAAGAGATCATTTTTTGTTTAACTCTGGTGATTGCTATACATTTATAATTAGTTAGTTAAGCAAATTAATTTTAAAAAATAAAAAAAAATTAAAAATATACAATGTTTATTCAGATTTAAAAAATTTATATACATTACTTAAAGTAATCAAAAGTATATAATACTCATGTACACTATAAAAATAACTTTATCATATTAAAAATACATACAATATTTTAAAAATATTATGCAACATAGCACGGGTAAATACCTAACATACCTAAGAAGAAGACTTGACCGTGAGTCTAGACGTTGCAACTGTGGTGATAGGGGGCATTGATATAAGAGATTCTTGCAAAAATGGCCCAAAATTTGAGTTAAAATGCAAATCTAACCCACAAAATTCACCCTCTTAACATTACCCATTTTGTGTCCAAACAATCCTTTCCAGTTCTAATTATTTACGATATTGCCATTACTTCAAATTAATTTCTTTTATTTTTGGATATCCAATTGACCAAATAATCCTCATCTTCCTCACTTATTTACGAAAATGCCATCATTATCAATTCACCAACCACCATTTTTAACCAATTTTGAGCTTAATGGCACCAAAAACCCATTTTTGAGCTTGGATAGCTCATTATCTTTCTTTTAAGCTTCTATACTTTCATTTTCTCTCTATTTTCTTCCCAAAAACTCTATAATTTCAGTATTAAAAAGTTGAAATTTATATATATTTCTATATTCCGGCGAGTTAGTCATTTTTCTGCGGTTGCGTCTCTTTCATGGTGGCTAGAATCGAAGATCATGACCAGAAAAGAAGCTAAAGACAAGTGATAAGTAAAATTTTCAGTCAATTTTAGTAGTTTTCAGCTTTGGGCTGAGAAAGTAGACTTCTCTTCACCACTATGAAGTATACTAGTCAACGTCCAAGTTAGTTTTGCAATTTACCGCAAGAAAAAAGTAGACTTCTTTTGCTCTAAATGAAGTCTACTCCATTTCCTTTGATAACAAACAAATCGAGTAGACTTCTCGAATAGACTTCTTTAAAGGCAGGTCATTTTTGCAATTGACCAAGCTTTGAATTTGTAGAGTAGATTTCTCCAAGAAAATTAGACTTCTCGGAAAAGTCTACTTTTGGAAGTAGTCCTCTCACACGTCATTTTTGCAATTGAAAAATCTTTGAGTTTTTGGTCAGTTGCATAAATGACCTGTGAGAAGTCTACTTCTGGAAGTAGACTTCTCACAGGTCATTTTTGCAATTGAAAAATCTTTGACTTTTTGGACAATTGCAAAAATGACCTGCGAGAAGTCTGTTTCCAAAACTAGACTTCTCCGAGAAGTCTACTTCCGAATGTAGACTACTCACACGTTATTTTTGCAATTGACCAAAAAGTCAAAAAAATTTCAATTGCAAAAATGACATGTGAGAAGCCTACTTCCGAAAGTATACTTCTCCAAGAAGACTACTTTTCTTGGAGAAGTCTACTAATCTTTTGGCAATTGTAAAACTAACCTGCCAGAAGTCTACTTTTCTCTGAGAAGTCTACTTTTCTTGTTTTTTTTTTAAATTCATTTTTATACAATATATAACGAATTTTTAAGATTTTTGTGATCCTAAGCTTATGTTAGTAAGTGTTCTTGCTTATGTTAGTAAGTGTTCTTGCATATTCATAAGTTTTACATGTTTATACTTTATAGGTCTAGTCGAATCAGTTTTTGTGTTTTATATGACCTTAGCTTATTAATTGCAGACTTCTCCAAGAAGTCTACTCGAGAAGTCTACTCGAGAAGTCTTCTTAGTAGACTTCATCCGACTTCCAGAGAAGTCTACTTATTTCATTTTGATTTCTAATGTTGTTTGGATTTTATTTTCTTACAAAGACTAGTTCACATACCCTCTGTTTATGGAGAATGGGTGAGGAGTGAATCGGTGTGGCAGTTCGAGGTGGATAATAGCAAAGGAGGGTGAATGTTGTTCTTAAGAGATGGTTGCACACATGGTGAGCTTTTTGAAATGGTGCAAGACGATTATATGTTGGGAAAGGAAACAAAGGTGGAGTAAGTGCAAGCAACATGGTCATACTCGCCCCTATTGTGTCAGTTAATCTTTACATTGTACTTGTTGTGTACTGTTGACAAGAGAAGTCTACTGGAGACAAGAGAAGTCCACTCAGTTGACAAGAGAGCTCTACTTGGTTGACAAGAGAAGTCTACTCAAGACAAGAGAAGTCTACTCGGTTGACAATAGAAGTCTACTCGAGACAAGAGAAGTCTACTAGAGAAGTCTAATTGAGAAGTCTGAATATGAAGTCTGACAGTGAAGTTTATTTTGTAGAATACATAAACACATATACTTTAGGAATATGATACAAAACATTCAATGCAATTCAACATTACATAGAAAATAACCCTCTAAACAAACAAACATTTAAGGATCACTGATTATAAATCTTAAAATTGGCATAAGAAATCACTACTAAACTAAAATGTCTGAAAAAATATGTCTGCAACTGAAGTCTGCTTGAGAAGTGTGCTCGAGAAGTCTGCTCAAGAAGTCTGCTTGAGAAGTGTGCTTGAGAAGTCTGCGCTGAAGTCTGATTCTGACCAATGGCACCGTATAATTAACGTTTTGAACCTTCAAATCACTTAAATCTGGCGGAGACAAGCAAGAGCTTTGTTGAGATCTGTAGAGCAAAACCATAAATATAAATAAGGTCAAATCTGCAATAATAAGAAAAGAGAAATGTTAAAATTTAGATTTGCAATATAATCTACTATATTTATAACATTCATATCTGCAAAAAAATCAACAAAATTCAGCTTTGCAACAATAACAAAAAAATTAGATCTGCAACAAAATTCAGATCTACAACAAAATCTACAAAATTTATGCAATAATAAACTCAGATCTGCAAAAATAAACTTACATCTACAACAATAAGCTCAGATTTATATTAATTAGCTCATATTTGCAATATGAACACAAAGAAAACAAAAAAAGGAACACAAAAGCTCATATTTGCTTACAACTACCATAACCTGCAAGTGACAGATGGTTGAATGCAAGATAGAGAGGATGGAGAGGAGATTGACGGCAAGAGAGGAAGGAGTAAAATTTCATGGCCAAAGAGAAGGGAGAAGAGAGAGATGCATTTTTAGATAGAGAGACTTTATTATTAATACAATTAGGTTAAATTCCTTATATATGTAGAAAAAGATTCGTTTAAGTAGACTTCTTTTTGAAGCCTGCTCGAGAAGTCTACTGGAGAAGTCTTCTTTTTGAAGTCCACTGGAGAAGTCTACTCCAGAAGTCTACTGGAGGAGACTAATTCGGCTCGAGAAGTCTACAAAAGAAGTCAACTTCGGTCCGAGAAGTCTATTCAGGAAGTGTGCTTAATATTAAACCCCAAATCAATTTTTTTTATTAAAACTTATATGAAAACATACTTACCATATTGACAACCACAGTAAAAATAACAAATATATGAACTATAATTTATTAACCAAACCATGAACTATGATTCATATAGAATTTGTGCAAACCCTAAAAATTACACTCTTATACCCTAAACCCTAAACTTCAACCCTAACCCTT
Organism: Thlaspi arvense; assembly: GCA_911865555.2. Lineage (NCBI taxonomy): Eukaryota > Viridiplantae > Streptophyta > Magnoliopsida > Brassicales > Brassicaceae > Thlaspi > Thlaspi arvense. The sequence continues at coordinate 26,445,788 of OU466859.2, read as the reverse complement.
TTGAATGTATACTATTGAAACTTATAAATTGATTCATTTTCATGAAATTTTATTTTATGTAGATGCTAATTGTATATGTTTTAGTTGTGTCTATAATTGTTTTACCAAATTATTTTTATGATTTTTTTAATTAATGGTAAAGAAATTATTAGAGAGTAAACTTCTCCAAAAAATCTACTCGAGAAATCTACTTAGTATTAATTTCTAACCTAATTTATCTATGATGATTTAAATTGATTATTTTGTATCAAATTTTATTTTCAATAGGTGTAAAAAGTATATGTATTTGTTATGTATATAATTGTTTTACCAAATTATTTTTCATGATTTTTTAACTAATGGTAAAACAATTATTAGAGGTAGACTTTCAAGAAGTCTACTTAAGAAGTCTACTTAGTATTGATTTATATCCTAATTTATCTATGATGATTTTAATTGATGATTTTATGTCAGATTTTATTTTTAATATGTGTAAAAAGTATATATTTGTGTTATGTATCTAATTTTTTTATCAAATTATTTTTCATGATTTTTAAAATTAATTGTAAACAGATTAGAGAGTAGACTTCTCCAAAAAGTAGACTTCTCAAGTAGTCTTTTCTGAGTTAAAACAGTAATTGAAGTTGGCATTTTTTTGTTTGGTTATAAGGGTTAAAGTTGTAATTTCACTACTCATGTGAGTTATTTTTGTCAAACATGCAATATGAAGTCTAATTTTATATTTCAACTCAAGTTTTGAGTCATATTCAATAATTCTCCCCTTGATATAATCTATTTTAAAATCATTTCACCTTGAATTCAGATTTATTTAAATGGGGTTTTACTCGGATATCAAAAGTTTTCAAATGATTTTTGTATTTCAGACTTTTAATAGTTTTAAGGTCTTTTGGACGAAAATAACAAAAAAATGAGAAAAAACCAACTTATGGACATACTATGACGACCAAAAGTCATACATCAGATGGATGCCTTCCCATCATTTAATTTGGGTTATTTTAGACATTAGATAGAGGCGTGATGTGTCCCTTTCAAAATCCTAATTCTACCAGCAGAAAAAAACAAAACAACCTAAGATATTTCAAAACCTATATACCCACGAGTATTCTAGGATCGAGGAGGGGGGGGGAGACTGTTTCGGTGTAACACATACACTTGTAATTGCAGCTTACACATTTAGCACAATTTTGTATCAACATGAAAATTTGGTCAGCATTAATCATTGATAAACAACTACTAGCACAAAAACTTATTATGAAATAAAGTTTAAAACTAGATTTTTCTTTTTTTCCCATCTTACAACTCTTTTTTTTGCAAAAGATTATAGAAAAATTGCATTGAATGGCCCGCAATAACCTGATAATTAGCTGACTGAAAATACTTCTCTCTCTTCAATACTATTTATTGCAAAAAGACATAAAACTCATTATCTCTTATCTCTAAAATCAATCCAACGAAATCCAAAAAATTTGTGTCTTCGTCTCTCTCCACAATTACCAGTTTTGTCATTCCTTCACATAATTTTTTTTTCTTAAATATCTTCTATTTCTTTACAAATTTGTTTGTGTCTCCCCCTATATAAATTTCGAAATTGACGATAGTGATTGTGGTGAGTAGGAATAATTACAAAAAATAGCGATGGTGATGGTGGTGTTATCGATGGTGGCAACATTGATAGTTATTGGTGATAGTTGTGTTTTTCTCGATGGGGGGGTGGTGGTCGGTGGTGATGATGGAGTTGCCGGCGGTGGTGGTGGTCGGTGATGGGGTGGTGTTGGTGGTGGTGGTGGTGGTGGTGATGGTCGGTGGTGGTGATGGAGTTGACGGTGATAGAAGTGATGGAGATGCCGGTGGTGGTGGTGGTGGTGTAGGTGATGGCAATGGTGGTGGTGGTGGTGTCGGCGATGGTGGTGATAGTGTCGGTGGTGGTGGTGGTGGGTATAGTTATCATGCTCACAATGCTAGTATGATAATTTGTTGGTATGATAACATTGTTAACATGATAATTTTGCATACCTTATACAGTTAACAAAGTTAACACCTATTTTTCATGAAATAATAGCATCGTTAACACAATAGTTATCATGTTAACTTGATATTTGTATAATGTGCTAATCGAGCATCATATTAGTTAGTATTATAACACAATTACATGATAACTATTGTGTTAACGTGCTATTATTTCAATTTACTAATCAAACATCATATTGGTTAGCATAGTTAACACAGTTATCACGATATTATAATAGTTAGCATGATAATCAAATTGTTATCTATTCAAACCATATCAAATAATTATAAGGGCAAAATAATCATAATTTTTATATATAATATGTATCAGCCTAATTTTTGATTATTAGCTCTACTTTTCCAATTTCAATATTAATTTAGTCCATCTACTATATTTTTCCTTAAATTATAATCTAATTTTCTCTTAAAAAAACCAATTCGAAAATGACATTGATAAGCTTTTTATAAACTTGATTGAATATGAATGATACATAAATATAAAAAACTATAAACAAATTAACCAGCCTTATGACTCAATACATACTGTTGAATAGGTATGTTTTTAATTACTTGACGAATTCTATTGTCTGTCTAATATTGTCAAACCAATATGTTTTTCTTTTCAAAACACTGTTATAAATATTTGAATTATATTATTAATATTATAGTTCTACTAAATGAGGAACAAAAAGCTATAGATAATTCAATTATATTATTAATATTATAGTTCTTCTAAACGAGGAACAAAAGGCTATAGATAATTCAACGAAATTGTATTGGTTTGTCATAATCTTTTTAAAAGTCGCATGTATCTATTATATAAAGAGTGAGTTATGTCTTACAAGAGAATGACACATCAGTATAAAAAATATATATTTTAAATTAAAACAAAATTGTTTTTGGTGAAATCACTTCAGTCAAACCAAAATTGTTCTTCCGAAGCGTTTCTCCTACCATTCAATCATTTCCAATGAAAACATTTGTTTAAATGTATGGAAGGTCGAGACTCGGGAGCACACCCTCCTCCTTCTTCGTTAGTTTTCACTTCAATCTCAAGCACTCTACTTTCGCTTCTTCAGCTACGTTCGACTTTGCTCCATGTTTGCATCGGATTCATCTTTCATCTCTCCTTCCCTTGTGATATTCGATATGACTTTTTGTTATATATAAATTTTTCCGATTAATTATTGGGTCTTTGCTTTGTATTGGGTTCTGATTCGGGATTTTTTTTCTTCTATAGTTATAGCTTGAAAGTTTCGAGGGTTGGATGCCGTCAGCCCTCCAAACTATATATTGTCTACTTAAAACCCCCCAAACTATAGACCTCTGCCTATTCCCACCCAAACAATTATTTTCTGCATATTCCCCCATATTCATTTATAAATTAAAATCATGATCAATTTACGAAATCGCATTTTTTGTTAGATTGCATTTTTTTTTGGGGGGGGGGGGGGGGGGGGGGGGGGGTGAATATGCAGAAAATAAATTGTTTGGGTGGGAATATACGGAAGCGTAGTCTAGGGCGAAATATGCAGAATTTATTAAGTTCAGGGGGCTGAGTGTAATCAATTTAATTTTTAGGTTTTCAAAATATTTAAAACATGATTAACTTAATTATATCCACAATATATATTTATATAATAACATGGTATCAATATAAAATCACAATTTATTAAAAAAAAAACAAAATTAACATTGGTTATTATGCGTACATAAACATATTATCCTATTGTTTTAAGTATTTTGATTTGAAATACTTATAGAAAGAACTATTTTTCGAGATATACTTGATATTATAGAAATTTTTACTTGACATTAAACATTTTAACCAATGCAAGTTTATCATTCTATTGGTTCGAATATTTTGGTTTCAAGTGTTAGTAGATAAAAATTTGTTTTTGCAATTTATAAGCTTATATTAATATACTCGGACCAATAGGATGATAAACTTATATTAATTAAGTTGTATAATAACACTTCTTCCTACTAACACTTAAAATATAAATACTCGAACTAATATCATGATAAACTTGTATTAATTAAATTGTGTAAACTAACAAACTGTGTATAGCAAAGTAAATCCCAAAAATAGATTTTCCTATTAGCACTTCAAATATACTTGGAACAATAGGATAATAAACTTATATGAATTAAATCATATTTTATCAACTAAAAAGGTGTGTAATATCAAGTAAATTCTGAAATATATTTCTTGCAATCCTCTTATTAGCATTTTAAATAAAAATAGGGGGAATTGCTGAATATGACTCAAAACTTGACTTGAAATGCAAAATTAGATCCCCTATTGCCTGTTTGACAAAAATAACTCACAGGAGTAGTAAAATTATAACTTTAACCCTTATGAACAAACAAAAAAACGTCAACCTCAATTATTATTTTATCCCAGAGAAGTCTACTCTTTAATAATATGTTTACAATTAATTTTAAAAATCATAAAAGATAGTTTGATAAAAAAATTTAGATACATAACAACAAATATATACTTTTTTACACATATTAAAAATAAAATTTGACAGAAAATAATCAATTTAAATCATCATAGATAAATTATGATAAAAATCAATACTAAGAGACTTCTCGAGTAGACTTCTCGGTTTCTCGAGTAGACTTCTTCTCGAGAAGTCTACTTAAACGATTTTTTTTCTACATACATAAGGAGAGTTTATTAACAATAAAATCTCTCTCTATCTAAAAAATGCCTCTCTCTCTTCTCCCTTCTCTCTGGCCATGAATTTCTTTTCCTTCCTCTCCTGCTATCAATATCCTCTCCATCCTCTCTATCTTGCATTCAACCTCCTCTCACTTGCAGGTTATGGTAGAGGTAAACAAATATGAGCTTTTGTGTTCCTCTTTTTGTTTGCTTTGTGTTCATATTGCAAATCTGAGCTTATTATTATAGATTTGAGCTTATTGTTGTAGATCTAAGTTTATTTATATAGATCTGAGTTTATTGTTGTATAAATTTTGTAGATTTTGTTAATTTTTTTGTTATTATTAGAGAGCTGAATTTTGTTGATTTTTGTACAGATCTGAATGTTATAAATATAGTAGATTATTATTATAAATCCGAGCTTATTATTATAGATTTGAGCTTATTGTTGTAGATCTAAGTTTATATTTGTAGATCTGAGTTTATTGTTGTATAAATTTTGTAGATTTTGTTGTAGATTTGAATTTTGTTGCAGATCTAAATTTTTTTGTTATTATTGCAGAGCTGAATTTTGTTGATTTTTTTTGCAGATCTGAATGTAGACTTCTCGAGTAGACTTCTCGATCTCGAGCAGACTTCTCGAGTAGACTTCTTGATCTCGAGCATACTTCTCAAGCAGACTTCACTTGCATACATAATTTTCAGAGATTTTAGTTTAGTAGTAATTTCTTATGCCAGTTTTAAGATTTATAATTAGTGATCCTTAAATGTTTATTTGTTTATAGGGTTATTTTCTATGTAATGTTGAATTGCATTGAATGTTTTGTATAGCCTTGCGATACATCTACGCGAAGAAGGACACTAAACCGCGGCTGCTAAGGTGGATTTTCTTGCTCCAAGAATTAGATATGGAGATTTTGGACAAGAAAGGAATCGAGTACGGCGTTGCTGACCACTTGTCAAGGATGAGAATAGAGGGCTTGGTTCCCATTAACGACACTTTACCATGGGAGCAGCTCATGCATATAGAGACACTCCGAGAAGCATACACCGCAGAAAGAAAGATCGAAGCCGTTGAAAGCATTGAAAAGAAAGTTTCTCCTTGGTACGCGGATTACATCAACTACTTTGTCAGTGGAGACATCCCCAACGATCTAGACGCTTACCGAAAGAAGAAATTCTTCAAGGACATTACCAAGTACTACTATGATGAGCCATTCCTGGCAAGACGGTATATATAGAAGGTGTGTAGCTGAAGAAGAGGTGAAAGGTATCCTGTTCCATTGTCATGGTTCGGTATATGAAGGCCACTTTGCTAGCTTTAAAACCACGACCAAAGTGCTACAATCCGAATTCTGGTGGCCGAGCCTTTTTAAAGATATTAACAGCTTTATAGCCTCTTCTGAGGCCTGCTAGCGCAAGGGAACATAGGCAAACAAGGTGAGATGCTGCAAAACGCGATATTGGAAGTCGATGTATTTGACGTTTGGGGAATAGACTTCATAGGCCTGTTTCCAACATCCTACAGCAACAAGTACATACTTGTAGCTGTGGACTACGTCTCCAAATGGGTAGAAGCAATCGCGAGGCCAACCAATGACGCTAGTGTAGTCCTTAAGCTATTTAAGTCTATTATCTTCCCAAGATTCAACATTCCAAGAGCAGTAATGAGCCACAGTGGCAGTCACTTCATCAATAAGGTTTTTGAGAACCTCCTTAAGAAACATGATGTCAAGCATAAGGTAGCTACGCCATACCTCCCTCAAACCAACAGGCAGGTAAAGGTCTCCAACTGTTAGATAAAAGCTATTCTAGAGAAGACCGTGAGAATAACAAGAAAAGATTGGCCAGCCAAGCTTGATGATGCGCTATGGGCTTACCGGACTGCTTTTAAAACACCCATAGGAAGATCACCGTTTGCGCTACTCTATGGGAAGGCTTGTCACTTGCCCGTAGCGTTGGAGTCCAAAGCCTTGTGGGCAATCAAGCTGTTAAACTTCGACATCAAAACAGCATAAGAGAAGCGACTCATTAACCTACACGAGCTCGAGGAGACCCGATTAGAAGCCTTTGAACGTTTCCGCATCTACAAAGAAAAGACAAATCCCTTTCAGGACAAGAGGATCAGACCAAAGCACTTTGCACCAGGAGACCAGGTGCTCCTCTACAACTTGCTCTTTGAGATTATTCCCTGAGAAGCTCAAGTCTAGATGGACTGGGCCTTTTACCATTGAGGAAGTTCTGCCGTATGGAGCTGTAACATTGATCACCAAGGAAGGGGTAGACTACACAATGAACGGCCATCAGCTCAAGCCTTACCTGGCCAGTGAACGATACCAACTAGGAGCGAAAGGTTCAGTCCTCCTCCATGATCCCACCCGAGCCTAAGGAGCTAAGAGACGTCAAGTAACGTGACGTTAAACAAGCATTCTTGGGAGGCTCCCCAGGCTTATCCTTTTTTCATGCTTTTATTTTCACTAATGTTTCATGGTTATGTGTTTTGATTGAGGAAAGAATAAAAAAGGAATGACATATACAATAAAAGATGGAGAAAGACCAATAAATCGCCATGTCGCAATAGGTGAAGGATCGATGGAGATAAAGACCATGAGGTTAAAATACGAGTACTGATTGATATGAGAATTGTTGAGATGCGATATCGCCTAAATTCCACGGGATCATCCCATCTTGAAAACATATCGAACAGTATTATCAGATTCAACCCGTTGGAGGGAAATTTCAGCGTGATAACTAATCACACCGAGCAAACATCACGATCACAGGCCGATGTAATTGTAGGTACTCCTCTTTTTCCCTCCTTCTCCAAATTTTTTCAAAATTCTATTATTATTGGTTGCTCCCTTCAGGCTTTTGTCACACACAGATTGTGTTATTCAATTTGGGGGAGAATTGCGTACTTAATAAGTGATTTGTTTTCTTATCTTCTGTTTAAACCTCTGTGTCTCTTGCATAAGAAAAACCTATAAAAATCTATAAACTTTTAAAATTTTCAAGCATTTAGTTGCAGTTGCATAATATGATTGAGTCTAGTTGCATAGCATGTAAGATTCAGTAGCATTTGCATATGGTGTAAATGATATTTCCTTTTTGCCATTTTAAATCATGAGATCAATGCCCTTGTTGGCAGTTTTTCGATGCATTTTCAATAAATTTGAATTAAGGTAGAACCATGGTTGAACCTTATGCTTCGTTATTGAATTCTTAGATGAAGCACACTTGATTTGAATCCTTTCCCTAAATATACTTGAACCGCAAATATTGATTCATACTTATCATGCTTGTGTTTGAATTTAAACTCATGGATACATATACATACTTTGTTTATTTTTTCTTTTTTACCACTCTTTGTTAATCCAAGTAGCTAGTCCTACACTAAACTAAACCTCCTTGAAACTTAAACACTATTGCGAGAGAATGAAAAGCCTTTTTTCAAATATTTTGAGTCATCTAGGTAAAAGGTCTTGGGTTTAGGCCGACAAGGGAGCTTTCAAATATAGACACTAGCTTCTCATTAAGCTAGTAATAGGCTAAGATAAGTATAAGTAGTTTGGGACGGTTACTTGTAATCAAATGCTTTATCTTTGGGAAGAGAAAGAGAGAAAATAGCAAAGTGTAAGGGATTCGAATGGGGAGTGTATTTGATTAGTGGTGGCAAGAAAAAAGGGCTCTAAAGGACAATGAAGAATGGCGATCTCAAATACAATAGGAAGGCCAACAAAAAGGAGAACATCTGGCCAGCAAGCATCCAGAAAATGAAGCATATGAGGCACCAAAAATCAACAAAGAAGAGCCAAAGAACAAAGCCAAGTGCCACTCTACATAAGGAAGAAGACAAACTCACCAAGTTTAACAAAGATGATGAAAGTAAGGTGGAGAATATTAAGGCAGCAACTACCTTGGGAAAGGGTAGCTTAGGAGAGAAACTGTGGGGTTAGTTTAGGATAAAAGTCTATTAGGCAGTGGGTAGATGAAAATGGCCCTTGTATGCATACATTGTTACTCTTAGCGTTTTGTCATAGGTTGACTTTTTTCTTGAGTGATCCCTTGAAGTGCATCAAACCCTTCATATTGAGTTCATCTTTAGCTCAAAACCTTGCCCTTAACCAAATGGGTTTTTATGAAAAGCATAAGCATGATGCGGTTTTAATCATTAATAAATGTTAAAGAGATATGATGATTTAATTGTGTGTGTAGGTTGAGATTAAATGCATCGTATTTTGAGATAAGTGTGGCTAATATGATGATTTAATTGTGTGTGTAGGGTGAGATTAAATGCATCGTATTTTGAGATAAGTGTGACTAAGACTTTAGAGTAGAATGAATTTGATTTGCATCGTAGAACCTTGAGCATGGACATTGATTTGATCTCTTTGAATGACATTTCGAATTGAAGCACTGAAGCATGACTTTGTGGAAGTCCTGTTTATACTTCAAAGTTATCATAATCCCCAAATCAAATGTAGTATAGGGTATTAGGTGCCAAACACACTTGTGGATGTTGAGATACAAACCATGCTGTAATCTAAAAGAGATTGGGGATTTTGTTTGTAAAAGAATGATTCTAACAACCTAACAATGCAATAAAAAGAAAGCAGAAACCAAATGCAAGTAAACAAGGACTAAGCAATGAACTTAAAGCAATGACTAAAAAAGAATTAAGTGAAAATGATAACTAAAGCAATACTAAGCAAGATGACCATAAGACAATTGATTAAAAGCAAAAGACTCAAGGTTCTCAAGAGTGACAAGGGGATTTCTAGCAAAGGCAAACATAAAACATTGAAAAGCAAGCATTTCTCAATGTTGAACTCCTAGACAAAGTATCTAAAGGAAACTAGCTTGGCGTCAATAAGCAATTAATATTCAATAAGATTGAAGTGTTAAACCCACTTGTGATGGCGAATTCTTCAACCATGAGTAGAAAGATCAAAACCATTCTAGCCTAAGAGAAGTACTAAGCAAGCAAACATTCTCTCATTCCAGCAAGAATTCAGATAAGCCTATCAATCTTGTGAACGAATAGGGACCTAGTTAGCTAAGCACCAATAAGGAATATGGACTTGAGCACACATTTACAACATCCTAACATTCCTAAGCAATGAAGAGGAATCAAACGAAAGGCAAGATCTTTCAAGGCATACTATCTAACCATCAAGCAAGAATCTTAAAACCAACACTATCTAGCCCTAAGCGAATCATCTAGCAATCGTGAAATATCACTTTCGTGTCACTGAACAAAAGATTTATAGACCAAGCTAAACTATCAAGCAAAATAAGCAAACCATGCATAGAGATGAGATAACAAGCCATCTAGTGAACCACATGCATCAATCAATACCATAATCAATCAAAAGGAGCAAGCTTTATTAACAATAATCACTTTGCAAGGAAGGAGACAACAGAGAATAAATAATCAAGCCTAATCACCCCTTAATCAAATCCTGATCACAACTTTCCCTACTTAGAACCCTAAATCTAAGATAAACTACTCACTAATCATTTTTAATCCTATTTGTTTAGAGTTAAACATGATCAGATGGGATTAAAATCCAAATATGATAAATCTAAACTACTATGATACTAGAAATAAGATCAAAAGACAAGACTAAACCATAAAAATGCAAAATTGATTAAAAGAAAGGATTACTAGAGCAAATTACCCTTTAAGGTTTTGAACAAGATGAAAAGAGAGAGTTTTCGATAGAAAGACTAAGCTTGGATAAAGATAATGTTTTGTGGCTTCTCTTTTATAGTAGGAAACCAAAAGAAGCATAAAAAAACCTAAAAACAAGATAAGGTCAACAAAATTCAATTGATCAACGCGTGGATTAGTTGCATCGAGGTTGTACGAATGGTGTTCTGCTCGATGTATGACCTTGATATGGCTTGTGCAGCGCGTATCGGCTTCTCATGCTGATCCTCTTCTTGACGTCCTGCGGCTTACATCGAGCACACTCCATAGAGGTTTTGCTCCATATCCTTGCTCGATATAGACCAGACTTTGCAAAAGCTCCTTTTCTGACATTCTCTTCGAATATAAGCTGCTTCCATCTCCTTCCCAACTCCAAGAATCTCCAAAAACACCGGAAAAATCATCACAAACATGCATACGTATGCAAATGTATGCAATCCTAAGCTAAATGCATGCATGTTGATTCTAAATGCAAATGAGACTAAAATTCTAAACTATAATGCAAAAAAAAAGGAAAAGATGCATGAAATGCAGCCTAAAATTCTCTAAAATAGCAAGCTATCAACATTCCCACACTTAGCTTTTGCTTGCCCTCAAGCAAACAAACACTTAACATGGTGATGAGGTTTTAAATGGGAACTCATATCTCTAAAAATGATAACAATAAATCTAAATGATGTCCATGTTCTTAATTCTAGAGTGCACTTGATGGAAGAATACTTTAAACACTTAGTCAGTTTTATAACAAAGCAAGAATGATCACAATGCTATCAACCTACACATGCTCATCCAATCAAACAATCTTTTTAACATTCAGTTAAGCTCAAACCGTGAATCATGCTTATGCAAATGCAAATGTGTCATTTGGCTAAGGGACAAGGCTTAGTGGAATAAAAATGATCTCACTTCTCAAACTGGTTTAGGTGTTTAAAGGGTTCTCTTAAGGAAAAGCATGGTTGTGCTTTGGCAAAATGCTAAGGCTCAAAGAACAACTTACACATACAAAGGAAGACTCCCATCGACGCAAGATTTATAAGATAAGTTCCTAACTCTAGCTAATCAATATAAACCCGCAAATGCTAACCTTTTCAATAATTTAAACCCCTTTTAAAAACCTAAAAACTCTTCTCTTTCAAGCGCTTTGGAGGACACTTCTTCTTTTGAACTTCAAGTGGTGGCGATTTGCTTCTTTTGAGTTTGGCTCCTTTATTTGGTGATATTGGTGCTTTATTCGCCTTTGGCTTTCTAATTTTCCTTCTTTTGCACCTCTTGCATCTTCATTTCTCCCCTGAACATGAGCTTTCTTTCTTTGGAACTTAGAATCGCCATTTTCTCCTTTTGCTTGTGTCACACTCCTTTTCTTTGTGCCTTGATTTCTTCTCTTATTTGCGCCTCTTAAAAACTAACCCAAGATAAATCGCAAACCATTCCCCAAACATCCTAGCCTATCTAACTCAAGAGTGCGCTAGTTCTACAATGGGAATACTTTCCTTGTAGTTCCGACCCAACACTTTTTGCTAAGCAACAACCATGATGGAAAGAGGCCTCACAAATCACACACTATTAATGTCTTTCCTTGAAAGGAGGTTTAGTTAAGGGTGGGATAATCTAAATGGATCCTTTAGAGAGTGGCAAAAGAGAATAAGAAGATCCAAATATTTTAAACTATCCATGACATCAATCATAGATACATAAGACATGATAATTGCAAATTCAAATTAGGTTCCACTTAAAGAAAGGTTGAAATCATTTCAAAGCATGCTTCAGTCTCAAACAAAGCTCACACAAATGCAAATTCCAAAAGTGGTTCAGCTTTATTTATAGTTCAACATCAAATGCACCAAAGGATCAAAGAGAAGGGCTTCATTTTCATAAACTACTAGCATTAACAAAGATGTACTATCATAGTTCCCAATTTAAACAAGAAATCTAGTGCTATATGAATGCATGAAGTTTATATCCTATAAGAATATATGAAAATAAAAATCTTTTTGTGAAGCAATTTTCAAATTTTTTTCAGTTTTTTTTTGGTTTTTGCTATGCCTTATATGCTATGTAAACATGATGCATGGTTCCTATTCTAGTATGCAAATACAAGTGCAAGCATCAGTCTATCATACACCCTCCCCCACACTTAAATTACACAGTGCATGTGTAATAAAATGCCAAGGAGAGTGCACACAAACATCAAGCAAACAATCGCATGAAACCTTTAAAAAAATTGTGGTATTTACAATGGTTAGTGTGGTGTACCTTACTTCAGCTGGAGGAGTGGTGGGAGTCTGAACTTTCAATGGCATGGGAGTGAGAAGCTTCTTCCTCATATGGAGTTTGATGTCTAGCCCTTATCTTCTTTCCTTTGCCCCTTGGAACAGCTACATGAGAAATGAGTGTCTAGCCGGTTCAGAAACATGTGTTCTTGGCCTCTCAATGATATGGAAAGAGTGTCTCTCCTGGACTGTGGCTTCTGGTGTGTCCTCAGCATCAGATCCTCCTCCTTGTGGTTCTGCTTGAGCCGCTTGATCAGTTCTCTTGGCTGATGAAGTTCCTCCCAACTTCTTTGTGAGCTTTCTCACTTTCTTCTTCAAAGAATCAACCGACTTCTTGCTGGTTTTAACTGTCTTCAGCAAGCCTCTAATCGCCTTATCCAGGAAATGGTTCCACCTCTGAAGAAGCGTAATATTCTCATGAGCAGCTTTTGAAGCTTCAGATGTGCAAATCACATCAAAAGGGTCAAATGCATAAGGGCGGCTATCATAGTCTTCATGTTCATCCGCCTATCTCCCTTGATGTTGAACCTCTTGTTCTTGATGCTGCTCTTCCATGTCTTCTTCTACATCTGAATCTCTGATGGTGCTCATGTTCTTAACATTTCTTGGCCTTGTCAATGGAGGGTCAGTCTGATTGGGATCTGGTTTTACTCAAATAAAACTACTACAAGTGCACAGAAATACAGTTATACTATAAGGAGTTATCGAATCCCAAGAGAGTATGTAAACTACACTAGCGATTATAGATTCAGATTAAGCTAAGCGATAATAAATGAATGTAATGCGAAAATAGTTAAATAGATACAAGTGGGCGTTTTTGAGATTGTTATTAAGGTTCAGAAAGCTAAAGGCGCTAAGTCAGGACAATTCGCAGGTTGAATCCGAGAGTGTAGAATGCATGCAATTAGGAATGAATTAAAACCGTCTAGAACATGAAACACAAAGATATAACTAATCAATTATCATTGCAAAAGTTATTTATGTCTAAAGCACAAAGTTTCAATTGTCTTTGCAAACTCTAACAACCTAAACATACAGTAATGATCAGGTTCAATTGTTCATAAAACTCCTAAGTCAAATCTCTTTGCACTAAGGCATTTTGCTCATCTAATACTAGTTCAAGTGATTAATAATGTTCTCACATCTATTAAACAACCTAGGATTTTCGGATTTCCAGATGATGTGTCTAAGAAACTGATATAAATGCAAGTATAGATGAAGAACCAATAGATTTTCCTAACAGCTAAAGCGATTCTACAAACTCTTCATCAAACTTTGAAAAGCACTAACTTAACTAACAGATTATTCAGACATGATCATGAAGACACAAAACATAACTGAGTAAAACTGCATTAAAAGAAATAGAGTAGGAGATAAATGGGTTCGAAATATTCTCAAAAAGAGCACATGATCTGTCTCCCCAAAAGCTCTTAATAACTCTTTCTCTAAAGCTCTCTGAATTCTAAAATCTAAGATAAAAGCCAACAATGGCTGAAAACCTAATATATACAAGCTAAAACACGAACTGGAAGACTTTTGTAGTTAGTGAAACTTGTGGGGCCAAAGTGCAAATAATCCTCCATCTTTTAAAAACCAGTCGTGACTCCTCTTCAGATACGGGTGACGAGCATCACCCTTGAGTGGTGACAACTGTCACCAAAGCTTATTGATGCCTCCGAGTTGTTAACTTCGTGGTTGATTCTTGCAATGCTCCAAAAAGTTCCAAAACCTCCAATTATGCTCCAGACATGCTATAACCTGCGGAGACTCTACTAGGACTCTAAAAAGACCAAAACGACTAAATAAAATGGACTTATATCATGGTTAAAAACCATGTTATATCAACTCCCCCTGACTTAGCTTTTGCTTGCCCTCAAGCAAACATCAGACAAAGAACAGGGTTGAGGTTTGAAAATAGGAACAGTCAGCTAAACATTAGGAACTCCACATTGATCAACACTTTCGAATCCACACACCATAGAGCCAACACAAGATCAAATTTCAGTCTAATTAACACAAGCTTAGCAATCTCTCAAGTCCGGTTAAAATCTCTTCAAGAAATCCAAAATCTCTACTTCTAACTCCTTATATTTATCGAAGTGTGATATTCCATCAAGGTTTTATCAAATCAATCACTTACAGATTCTTTCCCCTTCCTAAACACTGAACAAAGCAATCTCAATACAGCTCTCCTATTTTCTCTTCCCTTTTCTGATATTTTGATTTTTCACTTCTTTTCTTTTCATTCATTTTTTTTGCAGTCTAAGAACTGATGCTACTCAATACTTGTGTTCCTTGTGATGAGACAAGTTTTTGAGCATTCACTACTGTTCCTTGTGGGAGACAGGGTCGTGATGCACATTTTTGAAGACTTAAACTCTTAAAAGATATAACAGGGAAGATCAAAGAGAGACTGTATCTAGTCCCTATTGTCAGTGCTGAAAGAGAGAATCAAGATCAATGAGAATCAAGTCCCAAAACAAGAAGTTTAAGGTGGAGCTAAGAGAAATTTTTCCAGATTCTCTAAGAACCTAAATCTTCAATGCTAGACTGATCTACCTATGACTTTCAACTTAGCAAGACTTGTAATCAACTCTGTGGTAATGGTTCTCATAAGCATCAACGTTTTGGGGTTAGTTCCAAAAAAAACTGACAGTTTCAAAATATTGACTCTATAAAACAGGTTTTTGACTCAACTTTAAGACTCTAAAAACCAAACATAATGTACACAACGTCAGTAGCCACCTCCCTCAGACTTAAACAACATTATCCCCAGTGTTATTAAGCCTAGAGTTGGTCAAAAAGAAGCAAGTGAACTTGTAAAACCGAGTCTGAAAATGGTACCTCACGAAGGGACGGGTGACGAGCGTCACCCCTTTGTGGTGATGATCCTCACCGTGTCTGAAACTTCAGAAATCGACAGCTAGATGTGTTAAACGTTATGTTATCATTTGTACTCTAAAGTGAGACTGTTAGAGTACTCAAACACACATTTAATAACATCCAAATATAGCATAACACCTGGTTAAACTAGTTCACAAAACAACATTGATATATCATGGTTTTTATGGTTTTTAACCATGATATAAGTCCTTTTTATTGAGTCTTTTTGGTCTTATTAGAGTCCTAGAAGAGTCTTTGCAGGTTATAGCATGTCTGGAGCATAATTGGAGATATTGGAGCCTTTTGGAGCATTCTGAGTTGAAGCCACGAAGTACCTAGCTCGGAGAAGAAAGTATGCTATATGTGACAATCATCACTACCTTTGGTGACGCTCGTCACCCATCAAGGAAGGAGTGTGGCCTGATTTATTAAAAGTATGAAGACTATTTGCAAAATTGGCCCAGAAGTTCCCATATTTGCAAGAAGACCCCAGATCGTGTTTAGCTTCTATTTATTAGGTTTTTGAGCCATTGTTGGTTTTTATCTTAGTATTTGAGAATTCAGAGAGCTTAGAGAGAGATTTATTCAGAGCTTTTTGGGGAGACAAATCCTGTACTCTTTTGAGAAGATTTCGAACCCCCTTATTCTTTTACTCTTTCTCTTAATGCAATTTTATTCAGTTATGTTTTGTGATTCCATAATCATATCTGAGTAATGACCAGGTATTACTTTACAACTCTCGTTTACAGCTTTTTCTTGGTAAACTGCGTTCTCGATGGTCAGGTCCCTTCACTGTCAAAAAGCTCACCCACATGGTGCAATTGTCTGGATTAACCCCAAAGGAGAGGAGTTCACTGTCAATGAACAAAGGGTGAAGCATTACTGGGCACAAGCAGAGATTCCAGCAGGACAAATTGTGTCTTTGGATGATGCACCAGCTGTCTAAACAGCCAACCAAAGTCAATCTAATGACTTTAAACAAGCGCTTAGTGGGAGGCAACCCACTGATAAGTTGCAAAAATTGTACTTAGTTCTTATTTTCGTGCTTAGGATTAAAATTTTATTCAGTTAAAAAAAAAAAAAATGCGACCAACAAGAAAACGGGTAACGCTCGTCACCCTTAAGGTGACGCTCGTCACCTGTCCAAGGCCAAGGTACGCGATTGATTTTATTCTTCTTTTTCTCGGCTTCATAACTATAAACTCACGAACACTTAGAACAAAATTTAGAGATTCTTAACTTTTGATTATCTAAACCAAATTGAGTGATTCAAAAGCCTAATCCGTGTGGATTTTGGCCCTCTTTCACAATCTCAACTCGGTTTTTAAGATCTGCAAGGTATGTGTTCGGAATCTCCAATTTTCAGTCCACCATAGGTTTGGTAAAATCCGATTTTTGACTGATTAGCTTGCTTTAACTGTTGAATCATGGTTAGTTAGGTTGTGTTAGAGGAATATAACTATTTATGTGAGCTTTTATCGGTTGATTTGCAAGTTTTGAATTTTCGAGTTCATGATGAACTTTGCAAAAATCTTGAAATTTTGGGTGATTTGGGTTGAACTGATGCTTGAATTGTGTTCCTGGTAGTGTTGTAGTTGATCGCCATCAGTTATTTCACCTTGATTGATTGATTTTTCAAATTTTGAAAAATTTGCTAATTTTGGTAATGTTTTTGGTCGATTTTGGACTTGAATTTTCAGATGCCTAGACAAGAGAAACGACCAAGACAAAGCTCATCTTCAAGCACTGCAACAGGCTCTACAGATTCATTCAGTCAATACCCAGTTTGCAGGCCTCCATGGCCCAAGCGAGAAGATCGGAAAATAGCATCAGGAGTGGCTTGGGCAGGGACTTCGATGCAAGAAATATCACGGGACACATATATATTCCGTGATATCCAGGAAGAGTGGGATGAGTATGACACGCTGTTCTACAATGCGTAGTTGGGAGTGAAGATTGTCCCCACATGATTCGCAGATCCTACTGTTCTGCAGACGATGGGCATCTTCGACGAGGTTGTTGAGATTCTGGAGAGGATCGAGATGGGCACTATGCCATTCCAGCAGTATGATCTCTACCCAGACTTGGTGCACCAGTTTCTCTCTACTGTTCGCGTCTACTACGCGAATGAGCTGGCCAAGCGTGCGCAGGAAGGCACGATGACATTTCTGATCTGAGGGGTTCGATACAGGATCAGTCTGATGGAGCTTTGTGGGATCTATGGCTTCTCTGACCATCCCACAGGTGTTCTCCTTCCCTCTCAGTGAACTCACATGCGAACATTCTGGTCCAAGTTTGGGAATGGAGTCTATGACAGCAAGACTAGCACGCAGACAGAGGTTCCACATCCTGTCTTGAGGTACATTATCTGCCTTTTTGGCCATACTATACTGTGCAAGTCTGCGCCTAGCAAGACACGGGTTTGTGAGCTGATTTTGCTCTACTATGGCACCTATGAGATGCTTGATGATGTGATACCTGTTGATAGCATGATTCGCGCCAACTTGGGCGCTGTTTTCGTTGAGTGTCTGGTCTCCTTGAAGACCAAGCCGTTCACCAGTCCAGGAGAGAAGACTGAGAGTGTTGGCAGCCTTCTGACACCCATCTTCCATCATTTCCAGATTGATGTCACTCCCTGCAGTCTGCTCAGTGCCAGATCACTCATGGACGACCAGTATCTGCGCCACGTCACTTGGCTCAAGATTGGAGTTGTTTGGACTTTTACTACTACTTCTGGAGAGTATGTTGGTATTCGGTTGCCACAGAGAGCCCTCACTACGTTCCAGGGAGACTCACGCTAGCTGTTCTTCATGCCAGAGCAGACTCTGCTGCGCCATTTACCTCTGCGCCATGCTAAAGCTGCTACAGCTGGTGCCCATGCTTCTCCTGCAGCTGCTGATGATGCTGGACCATCTAGACGCCAGACTACATCCTCCACTGTTTTCAGGCGTCCTCCACGACCACAGACACCCATGGATATGGCTGCTTTTCAGGAGTATGTCATTGACAGCTTTGAGGGACTTTGGGATGCTGTTGCGACACTTAGAAATTGTGGTTGTGTCCGCCCCCATTACACCACTGAGCTTTGCGAGGATGAGGACTGAGGCTCTGCTATCTGGCTACTTGTTTCTTTTTCTCTTTTATTTTTATTTCTCTTGAGTCATTTTTATATTTTCTTTGAGTCAGTTGTCAGTTTCTTTGATGATGTTTTATGAGGTTGTTGAACCAGGTTCTTATTGCTATGTTTGGATGTTATTAATTGTGTGTTTGAGTGCTCAAAAAGTCTAATTTTAGAGTACACATGATAACACTTCGATAATAAACATCTAACTTGTTGATTCTGCAATACAGGTCGTGGTGACCCTCGTCACCACACTGGTGAAGCTCGTCACCCGACCCCACGCGAGGTAACACTTTTCTGACTTGGTTTTTCGACCTCTCATTCATCTTTTTGACGAACTCTTGGCTTAATAACACTAGGGACAATGTTGTTTAAGTCTGGGGGAGGTGGTTACTGATGTTGTGTGCTTTGTATCATGTTTATAGAGTCTTAAAATTGAGTCAAAAACCTGTTTTTATAGAGTTAACATTTTGAAACTGTCAGTTTTTCTTGGAACTAACCATAGGACGTTTTTGCTGATAAGAACCATTGCCACAATAGTTGATTACAAGTCTTACTAAGTTGAAAGTCATAGGTAGATCAGTCTAGCAATGAAGGTTTAGGTTCTTAGAGAATCTGGAAAATTTGCTGTTAGCTCCACCTTAATGAACTTTAAACTTCTTATCTTGGTGATTGATTCTTATTGATCTTGATTCTCTCTTTCAGCGCTGACAATAAAGTTAAGATACAGTCTCTCTTTGATCTTCCCTGATGCAGATTTTAAAAGTTTAAGTCCAAAGAATGGTGCATTCATGACCCTGTCTCCTCACAAGGAACAACAGTAATGAACACACTCAAGAACCTGTCTTCTCACAAGGAACACAAGTAGTGAGTAGCACCATATCTTAAGACTGTAAAAGTTGAGAGAAAGAAGTGAAAAAACGAAAAATATCCAAAGGAAAAGATCAAGGGAAGAGAAAATAGGAGAGCTGTGTTGAGATTTATTTGTTCAGTTGTTAGGAAGGGAAAAGAATTTGTAAAGTGATTGAGATGATGGAACCTTGATGAGATTTCACACTAAGATAAAAAATAAGGAGTTAGCAGTAGAAATTTCGGATTTCGTGAAGGGATTTGGACTGGACTTGAAAGATTTGCTAAGCTTGTGATGGTTAGACTGAAATTTGATCTTGTGTTGACTATGTGGTATGTGGATTCGAAAGTTCAAACTAGTGTGGTGTTCCTGATGACTGATTGACTGTTTCTTGTTTTCAAACCTCGACCTTATTCTTTGTCTGATGTTTGCTTGAGGGCAAGCAAAAGCTAAGTCTGGGGGAGTTGATATATCATGGTTTTAATGGTTTTTAACCATGGTATAAGTCTTTTTTATTGAGTCTTTTTGGTCTTTTTAGAGTTCTAGAAGAGTCTTTGCAGGTTATAGCATGTCTGGATCATAATTGGAGATATTGGAGCCTTTTGGAGCATTCTAAGTTGAAGCGACGAAGTACCTAGCTCGGAAAAGAAAGTATGCTATATGGTGACGATCGTCACCACCTTTGGTGACGCTCGTCACCCATCAAGAAAGGAGCGTGGCCTGATTTATTAAAAATATGAAGACTATTTACAGAATTGGCCCAGAAGTTCCCATATTTGCAAGAAGACCCTAGATCGTGTTTAGCCTCTATTTATTAGGTTTTTCAGCCATTGTTGGTTTTTATCTTAGTTTTTGAGAATTCAGAGAGCTTAGAGAGAGATTTATTCAGAGCTTTTTGGAGAGACAAATCCTGTACTCTTTTGAGAAGATTTCGAACCCCTTTATTCTTTTACTCTTTCTGTTAATGCAATTTTATTCAGTTATGTTTTGTGATTCCATAAACATGTCTGAGTAATCTGCTAGTTAAGTTAGGGCTTTTCAAGGGTTGATGAAGAGATTGTAGAATCGCTACCTGTTAGGAACTTCTTATGGTTTTTCATCTCTGCTTGCTTTAAAATCGAATTTCTAAGACACATCATCTAGAAATCCGAGAATCCTAGGTTGTTAAATATATGTGAGAGCATTATTGATAACCTGAACTAGTATTTGATGAGCAAAACAACTTAGTACAAAGAGATTTGGCTTAGGAGTTTTGTAAACAATTGAATCTGATCATTCATGCATGCTTAGGTTGTTAGGATTTGCAAATAGACTTGAAACTCTGTGATTTGGGCATAGATAACTTCTGCAATGAGAATTGATTACTTATACATAAGTGATTCATGTTTAAAACGGTTCTTAATCATTCCTGATTTCATGCACTCTACATTCTTGGATTCAACCTGCGAACTGTCCTGACTTAGCGTTTTTAGTCTTCTGAAACTTAGATCAACAATTTGAATTTCGTTTGCTTACTTTTTTTTAATCATTCACATTACATACATTATATTCTGCTTAGCTTAATCCGAACCTACATTTGGTAGTGTAGTTTGCATTACTCTCTTGGGATTTGATATCTATTATACTACAACTGCTTTTGCTGTGCACTTGCAGTAGTTTTATTTGGGTAAAACCTGAGCCCTATCAAACATCAAAGCAACTGACAACTAACTCAAAAGAAAAACATAAAAATGACTCAAGAGAAAATAAAAGAAAAGGAAAACAGAAACAAGTAACCAGGATAAAAGAGGCACTAATCCTCATCCTCACAAGCCTCAGCACTAGAGTGAGGAAGGAGACAACCACAATTGCTGAGTGTAGACACAGTATCCCACAAACCCTTGAAGCTGTCAATGACATAACCCTGAAAGGCTGTCATATCCATGGGCGTGGGTGTGGTCTGGCATCTGGATTGTCCAGCCTGTGCCGCAGCAGCGGAAGAGGAAGTGCCAGAAGTAGCTCCTCTAGGATGTTACAGAAGAAGACACAACAAAGCCGGGTCAGGCTGAAAACGCAGCTGACATCGATCGCCCTGGATCGTAGCGAGTGCCCTGTTTGGCATATGTATACCAACATACTCCCCAGCAGGAGTAGTGAAAGACCAGATAAATCGCTGCTTGAGCCAAGTAGCATTGCGCAAATGCATATCATCCATAAGATCTCTCTCAGTAATAATGCTGCAAGGCGATGTGTCCATCTGAAAGTGCTGAAAGATAGGCGTCAGAAGACTGCCAATGCTCTCACTCTTCTCCCCATGACTATTGAAAGGCTTGGTCTTCAGAGAGACCAAGTGCTCAGCAAAAATGGCGCCAAAGTTAGCGCAGACCATGTTATCCATTGGTATCTCATCAGCCAGCATATCAGCAAAGTCGTAGTAGAGCAGAATGAGCTCGCTGACACGCATCTTACTCGTCCCAGACTTGCAGAGGATGGTGTTGCCTAGAAGGCGAGATGTCGAACGTCAGTCTGTGTACTCGTCTTGGTCTCATAGACGCCATTCCCGAACTTGGACCAGAAAGTCTATATGTGGGTCCACTGTGACAAATGAGGACTCCAGAAGGATGGTCATTGAAGCCATAGATCCCACAGAGCTCAAAGAGATTGAGCCTGTAGCGAATCCCTCTGATCAGAAAGGTAAACGTGCCCTGCTGTGCTCGCTTGGCCATCTCGTTCTCGTAGTACATGCGAACGGTTGAAAGGAACTGTCGAACAAGATCGGGGTACAGATCGTACTGCTGTAGGGAAATTGTGCCAATCCTGATCCTCTCGAGAATCTGCAGAACCTAATCCTTAATGCCCATCTTATGCAGCGCTGTGATGTCCGCAATTTGATGGGAAGGATCTTCACATTTTGTCATGCATTGTAGAACAGCGTGTCATACTCATCCCAGTCCTTATGTATGTCACGGAACACACATGTATCTCTCGCCACCTCCGGTTTCAGGATCCCTGCCCAAGCAACTCCATAAGCGATTTTCTGATCCTCTCGCTTAGGCCATAGAGGCCTGCACACTGGTCGACTCTTGTCGGATTGCGCTGAACCTGATGTAGTGCTCGAAGACGATGCTAGTCGCTGTCTCTTCTCATGTCGAGGCGTATGAAAATTCAAACCAAGAAGAACCAAAAATTCACCAAAATAAGCCAATTTTCGAAAATTCAAAAAATCAATGAATCAAGATGAAATAACTGCTGGTGATCAACAACAACACTACCAAGAACACTATTCAATCACAACTTCAACCCAAATCATCCAAAATTTCCAGATTTTTTCAAATTTCATCATGAACTCAAAAATTTCAAAAACTTGCAAATCAACCATTAAAAGCACATATGGATGGTAGCATTCATCTAATACAACCTAAAGAAGCATGATTCAATAGCTAAATCAAGCTAATCAAGTCGAAAATCAAAATTAGCCAAACTTATGGCGGACTGAAAAATGTGGATTCCGAACACATACCTTGTAGATCTTGAAAAATGATTAGAGATTATGAAAGAGCACTAAAATCCGCAGGGATTAGGCTTTTGAATCACTCAATTTGGTTTAAGAAATCAAAAGTTATGATTTTGGGTGATTTTATTCCGAGTGTTCTATTTTTTTTTTCAGTTGTGTCGCGAGGAAGAAGAAGAAGGAAATAAGTCGCGTACCTTCGCCTCGGACGGGTTACGAGCGTCACCCCTAATGGGTGACGAGCGTCGCCCGTAGAACGACAAGCCACCTCTTTTTTTTTTAACTATATAAATAACTAAGTAATTATATGTATGAAAATAAGTACTAAGTATAGGAAAAATAAAACTTACCAGTGGGTTGCCTCCCACTAAGCGCTTGTTTAAAGTCATTAGCTCGACTTTGATTGATGTTTAGACAGCTGTGCATCATCCAGAGATACAATGTGTCCTGCTGGAATCTCGGCTTGCGCCCAATAGTATTTCACCCACTGTCCATTGACAGTGAACTACTCTCCTTTGGAGTTGATCAAGATAATGGCGCCATGTGGTCTAGCCTCTTTGACAGTGAAGGGACCTGACCAACGAGAACGCAGTTTACCAGAAAACAGCTGTGTCGGAGATGATCTTTTTTATCATGATATGCCTTTGTCATCTCCCTGTATAACATGGAGTTTTCATAGGCCAGATATCTGATTTCATTCAGTTTATTGAGCGGAATCAAGCACCTCTCTGCAGCATGCTTTAAATCGAAGTGCAGCTTCTTGATAGCCCATTCTGTTTTGAACTCTAGCTCCACTGGAAGATGGCACGCCTTGCCATAGAGCAGATGGAATGGTGTAGTCCCAAGGGGAGTTTTGTATGCAGTCTTGTAAGCACACAGTGCATCATCCAGTTTCACTGACCAATCCTTTCTTGTCTTCCCCACTGTTTAGGAAACTTCAACTTGTCCACTGGTCTGGGGATAATAACGCGTGACCACTTTATGCTGAATACCATACTTCTTCAGGAGCTTGTCAAAAACCTTGTTAACAAAGTAAGATCAACCATCACTGATAACAATTCGCGGGACACCAAGTCTGGGGAAAATAATGGTCTTGAACAGCTTCAAAACCACTGCAGAATCATTAGTAGGTGTAGCCAACGCCTCAACCCACTTGGATACATAATCAACAGCAACTAGAATGTATATGTTCCCATAGGATGAAGGAAATGGACCCATGAAGTCAATGCCCCAACAGTCAAAAACTTCAACCTCAAGAATAAAGTTATGTGGCAACTCATGTCTTCTGCTAATCTTTCCTCTCCTCTAACATGTATCACAGCGTGTAATGAATGCTTGTGCATCCTGAAACATAGTAGGCCACCAAAAACCAGCTTGAAGAACTTTGGAGACTGTTTTGAAAGTGGCAAATTGGCCAGTGAAACATGACGCCTGGAACCGCAGTCTCTGATATGCATCTTCTGTTAATCCCATCTGCATAATGTCTGTAAAGAGATGGCTCATCCCAGTAGAATCTCCTAAATTCTCTCAAGAACTTCTTCTTAGCATATCCCTTGAAATAATGTGGTTCATCCTCTGCAGCAAGATAGTTGGCAATATCAGCATACCAGGGCCTCTTTGGATCATTCAAGGCATATATTTGCTCTTGAAAAGCTGTTCCAATGCTAGCACAGATCATTGCGAATGTCTGAGTTGGGTGACGAGCGTCACCGGATTGGGTGACGATCATCACTGGCTTCATGCCTAAACTGGATCGCGAGTCTGCTGAAGTGTTGACGAGCGTCACCCCCTGGTGTCACTCGTTACTGCCCTGTAGTTGCGAGAAGATTACAGGTTCTCAATACTTTCTTCCTGCATTCGAGTCTCTATCATCTTCAATCCTGATCCTAGAGAGATGATCAACAACTCTATTCTCAATGCCTTTCTTGTCCTTGACTTCAATATCAAACTCTTGAAGAAGCAGAATTCATCTCAACAATCTTGGCTTTATTTCCTTCATCTTCTTCCCCGGAAACGGCGCCAAAAACTTGATAGGGCACAGGTGTTAGCGAAATAAAACTACTCAAAGTGCAAATCAATGCAGTTATAGTATAAGGGCTTATTGAATCCCAAGAGAGTATATAAACTACACTAGCGATTATAGATTCGGATTAAGCTAAGCGATAATAGATGAAAGTAATGCGTAAATAGTTAAATAGATGCAAGTGGGCGTTTTTGAGATTGTTCTTAAGGTTCAGAAAGCTAAAGGCGCTAAGTCAGGACAATTCGCTGGTTGAATCCGAGAGTGTAGAATGCATCCAATCAGGAATGAATGAAAACCGTCCAGAACATGAAACACAAAAATATAACTAATCAATTCTCATTGGAGAAGTTATCTATGTCTAAATCAGAGAGTGTCAAATCTCTTTGCAAACTCGATAAACCTAAACATGCAGTAATGATCAGGTTCCATTGTTCACAAAACTCCTAAGTCAAATCTCTTTGCACTAAGGCGTTTTGCTCATCTAATACTTGTTCAGGTGATTAATAATGTTCTCACATCTATTAAATAACCTAGGATTTTCGGATTTCCAGATGATGTGTCTAAGAAACTCATATAAATGCAAGAATTGATGAAGAACCAATAGATTTTCCTAACAGCTAAAGCGATTCTAAAAACTCTTTATCAACCTTTGAAAAGCCCTAACTTAACTAACAGATTACTCAGACATGATCATGAAGACACAAAACATAACTGAGTAAAAATGCATGAAAAGAAATAGAGTAGGAGATAAAGGGGTTCGAAATCTTCTCAAAAAGAGTACGGATTTGTCTCCCCAAAAGCTCTGAATAATTCTCTCTCTAAAGCTCTTTGAATTCTAAAATCTAAGATAAAAGCCAACAATGGCTGACAACCTAATATATACAAGCTAAAACACAAACTGGAACACTTTTGTAGTTAGTGAAACTTCTGGCGACAAAGTGCAAATAATCCTTCATATTTTAGAAACCAGTCGCGAATCCTCTTCAGATACGGGTGACGAGCGTCACCCTTGAGTAGTGACAATCGTCACCAAAGCCAATTGATGCCTTCGAGTTGCTAACTTCGTGGTTGATTCTTGCAATGCTCCAAAAAGCTCCAAAACCTTCAATTATGCTCCAAACATGCTATAATTTGCAAAGACTCTACTGAGACTCTTAAAAGACCAAAAGACTCAATAAAAAGGAATTATATCATGTTTAAAAACCATAAAAACCATGAGATATCACAATCCTAGGATCATAATGCTCATCTTCTGTTGGCATGAATAAGTGGTGAAGTTGGTGAGGCGCTGCCTTGGCAAAATGATCTTCCTCTTCCTGTTTTCCTGCTCAAACTGATAGCCAAATCCGGTTTCCACATCTCCTGAGAGGTATCCAATATTTCTGAGATAAGGAACATCAAGGAAGATGATGCTAACATCTTGTGTGCTAAGCTCAACTCCAGCACTAAGCAAGATGAGAGTGATCACACCTCCAATGGTTATCTTAGGCTTCTTCTCTCTTGTGTTGAAAGCCCATTGTTGGCATGATAGAAACTGGTTCATTAAGATTATCACAAGACCAACTCCTAAGCGCTCTCCATGAATCTTCACATGACTTCTCTCCATCATAATGTTCTTCAAGCCATTCACAAGCAACCCCATCTCTTCTTCTTTGACCATACTATACTCTTTTCTGTAGAAGAATGTGCTGTTGAGGATCCTATGAACTTATCTGATAGCTGGATGTCGGTTACTAGCACTCTTCAGGTGGCCAGCTCTATAGGCGTCATTCGCTAGCTCCTCCCACACATGCCTTAGCTCATTGTGCTTAAAGCTCATGTTTTATGCTCTTGAGCCTTAATCAATTCCAAATATTTCTTCAAGCTGAATGAACCCCATGGTGTACCATGCTTTGTTGGCCCTGAACTTGATGAATGCATTGTCAAAGTCTTCTTCTCCTTCATCATATTCTTCATCAAATTTGTAGAAGTTGACTTTGAAGCTTGAAAGGAACACATAAGAAAGTTGCTTGTATGTTGGATACTCAAGACTAGCAAACTTCTCAAGTCCAATGTTCGTTAACAGCTCATCCACCCCAGTCTTGATTCCCAGCTCCTCCATCAGACCATGACTAGCATATCTTGTAGGAGTAAAGTCCATTCTCCTCATTGCTCTCATGTAGTCTTTGAGCTTTGATGCTGCATCTTGGACTTGTTCTTCTTCAACTACCGGCCTTTTTCCCTCTGCTATATTTCTTTCAGCAGCATTTAAAACATAATTCTCCTCATCTCCTCTAGTGCGACATTGTACCTGCAAATGCAATGCTTGAAGCAAAAAATAGCATATTATCCTTTCAACGCACTGTGCAAAAAATTATTTTTCAAAAATGAAGCTTGCACAGGAAAATTCCATAACATTTCACACTGCTTGGCAACAAAGATAGTCAAATTTAGCAAAACTCCAGCTCAAAAGGATAAACACATTGAAAATTAAAATTCCCACAGTAATAAGAAGCGATTTAGTCAATTTCAAGCATATGCAGCAAAAACATCATTCTCTCTCCACCAAACTTTAGAAATGCATCAGAATCATCATTACTATTCTAATATGAAGCATTTAAATGGTGAATAAGCTTGAAGAATAATAGCATGACTAGATTTGGTCAAAATCTAAACATTATGTCAAATTAAGCACAAAGTGAGCATTTCTCAAACATTTCAACCATAGATTTTCAAAGAAGAGCAAAAATGGTGACATGCAGATCAAAACCATAAACAAAATCATGCAAAACAATCTTAACAATCATTCTAATACATCTTATTTCAACTTGCAAAGATTAAACTCAAGAAAATAAGGTTTTTAGCAAAATGACCTTAATCTTTGAACCAAGAACTGAATTTCTAAAACAGAGAATGCAAGAAAGAGAGAAGAAATGTATGGCAATGGTGTTCAGCTCGATATGGATGTGTGGAGAGAGATGAAAATGCTAGTTTTAAGGAAAGAGCTAAGATAGGAAAAATCTTATTTAAAATAAATCAAATATGTAAGATAATCTAATTTAAAATTCAAAAATGCATGTGAGGAGGAAAGAAAAGATTCTTTTACCAGTTAGTTCACAAAAAGGTTTTACTCAATTTACCCATGTAAAAATTTGAAATTTTTTTTTACACGGATCATATTGAGCAAAACACTCGATGTGGTACCTCGATGTGTAACATGTCGGGGACGTCAGATCTTGTGGCTCGGCGATCATGCTCCTCTGCCTCGTGGGTTCTGTGTTCTGGCCATCTTCTCCCTCAGGGCACCGAGCATCAAGCAGTCTCAGCAGATGTTCTGCTCGATGTTGTTGCTCAGTGTAGGGAGACAATTCGGCTTGCATGATCCTTCCCGTGGACAGTGCATGACATCATCCATATGCTTGTTCTTGGCTTGGCCGTTCTGCATCGAGCAAACATACTTATGTTTTGCTCGATGCTACACCTCGATGTGGAACTTCTCGTACCCGGTTTCTATGCTCGTCGGTGGTTTTTGTACCGGACATCGTCTTGTGCTTGAATCAGCTGATAACATCCATATCGAGCAAAACCTTAGATGTTTTTCTCGATGCTACTCCTTGATGTGACTCGACCGAGCATCTTCATCGATGTACGGGCTGGGGCTCTATGATGTACGGACTGGGGATTGCATCGAGCAAGAGTTCGCGAGGTTCTGCTCGATGCTACACCTCAATGTGATCACAACCATGAATTTTGGATGATGTACGGTCCGTTCTCCTCGGTGTATGGACTGGGGCTTCAGGAGCGATCACACCGAGCAAGGCTTTGGAGGTTTTGCTCAATGTGACACCTCGATGTAGTCTCTGTCGTGCAATATGTTCGGTGTATGGACTGATCCTTCCCCGAGATAAGCTGTATCGAGCAGTAATGACAGATGTTCTGTTCGGTATGGTACCTCGATATGAAAACATAGTTTTCTTTCCTTGGCCTTTAAACCATCCTACACAGCCATGTACCTGTTCTTTGACCTCTGGAACACTAAATAAAGACATTAGTAATAAAAGAAAGCATATATTTACAAGGATAGTCATGGGATTACCTCCCAAATGTGCTAGTTTTATATCACTAAGCTTGACTTTGTCGGTTGGAGAACTAGTGAGAAGAAGTTGATGGAGCTGGTGCTCCTTCCTCCTTCTTCTTGTAAATCCAAGTACCCACTGACATAACTTTCTTCTTGTCACGAGCTGTCTTCATGTTTCTCCTCTTTTTGACACTTGGTGTGGTCAAATGCTTCACTTCTTTGGTGATCAAGCCTTCATCCTCTTTGAAACCATCTTCAAGCTTCAACTCAGTGTCAAGCTTCTGTTCTGTCTTATTAGGGAGAGTGTCTCTCATCAACATGTTTATTGTGAAACTCATAGATTGCTCCCCACTCCCTGGAAGTTGCTGTTGCTCACTCTCTTCTTCCACAATGGTTCTACAAAAAGCTATGGAGGGTGAGACAATCTTTTAGACTTTGTACTCATCAACATTCTTTAGAATCACAGAGCCTATCTTGAAGTCTACTTGAGCCCCTGCTATTGCCAAGAGTGGTACCTCTCTTGAATATGTCTTCTCCATAACGACAAAATCTGTTGGCACCAAGCAATTGCCAATCTTTAAGGGAATATCCTTCACCATGCCCAAAGGTCTTGTTGAGGTTGATATTGCTGCATATTTCATGTATTTTGCATTAATATAAGTTAGTTTCTCATACATTCACATTGCATTTTAGGCTAGTTTGCATCACTTTAGGTCATAGAGTGTTCTTGCACCAGCATATGCATATTTCTTGCATTTTGCATTGTATTCAGGTTGTTTTCGGCTACTTTGGAGTCTTGGAAGATTCGTGGACGTGCTGAGGCTCGTGAGGAGGTTCGTGGGAACTTGGAGAGTTCAGGAATGCTTGCTAAGGACCAGAGATCGAGAAGCGGATCGAGCATGGCCGGTCGATCTAGATCAGATCGACCAGAAGATCGAGTAGTCCATCCGATCCAAGGGAACTGATCGAGACGGAGATCGAGTGATGCGATCAATCAAGGAGTACGAACGTAAATGACGTCATGCAGAGCGAGAGTCGGATCGAGTCCACAACTCGATCCTCCAAAGATCGACTCCAAGATTGGACGAAGCACTCGATCCACCGAAGAAGATCGAGACATAGATTGAGCTGATGGCACGATTTCCGAAGATGATCGATCGAGATGCTCGATCTCGAGGTCGATCCCAGTGCACTTTCACCGTTTTTGGCCGCTAGCGAGGGGGAGGGGGGGACCATCGAGCTGTTCGGTCTATTTCGGGAAGGCGGCGATCTTGCTTTCCCACACACGTTTTTCACTTTATCTTTTTACAGTTTTTTTCTCTCTGTTCGAAGGCGATTTCGCCATTGTTAGACTTTGAAGCTTTGTTCTTGAATATTGAATCGTTTAAACATTAAGAAATCATTTTTTATTGCTATGAGTTCATCCTTTATGCTTTGCTCGTTTTACTTTATGTGTAGTGAGTAATTTCATTGGGTTTTAGGGTTGAGAGGATTCAAAGGGGTCGAAAAGGTTTTCAAAGCTTGGTGTTTTCTTGTTTTTCTTAGCTTTCTCTTCTAGGATATCGAGTTCTTAAGGCTTAGAGACTCTCACGCCAAGATCTTTATGATCAAAGGGACCTCTTACCTTGACAGGATCTAGAGGTCCTTGAAAGTCGAATCCTAGAGGCTAGTCTACCTTTCCCAAACGCCATGGTAGTTTAGGGGACTAGTTAGGCCGTGTGTTTGAAATCTGAGTTCTATGCCCTTCAATCTCTTTTCCCATCAAACGCCATGAGTCTGGAGGAGAGAATGAAGGAGTGATCCATACCACACGCCATGGATGGATCTTGTTTTGTTTTCAAGGCTTAGAGAATCTCACAAAGTGAGTAGATTTAAAGTTTTCAAACAAAGCTTGAACCTTTGAAACCCTTGAACATGAATCTCAACCCTGGACCCTCGTTCTTAGTATTCTTACATCTCTGTTAGTCATTCGCTTGCTATCTGTTTGCACCTTGGTCGTTAGATTCATTTTGTGTTGAACTGTTAGACGAGATAGATCGTTGTTGCTCGATCTAGTGGTCGATCCTGTGGTCGATCCACTAGTCGATTTTTATAAATTCATAGCTTTGCATTTTGATCATTCTGTCTGTTCCTCTTGGTAGTTAACTCATTTCTAGTATTTTTAAAATAGTTTTGCCTTGCATTTGATCTTTGCATCTAGTTTTTAGGAATTTTACAAAACCGTTCATCATTTCCTTAGCTTTACTTGATCCTTGCATTCTCATTGAACTTTCTAGCTCCTAGGTGTGACTTGACACTCACTTGCATGCTATACTACATCTCAGTGTTGCATTTGGGCTTTGATACATCATTCCATTGCGAAAACCTGTTATCAAATGGCGCCGTTGCCATCTTAGGAGTGTTTAGAAAGCATTGAGATATGGGGTTTAGTTAAGACTAAACCTTTCTTTTTCTTTTGGTTACTGTCTTCTCTACTCTCAAACTTGTGTCTTTCAGGTACATGAATCTACGTTCAAGGGGAGACAACAATCTACTTCAACCCTTGGACAACATTCATCAACTCGGAAATTCAAGACAAAGAAGAGTTAGAGAGCAAGCTAGAGCTTTTGAGGAGATTGTTCAGCAAGGTTCAGTGGATTTTGAAGCGATGGCTGAGAACGAACATCCAGAGGGACCTCCTCCAGCTCACGGGGCAGTGGGAAGGGGTAATGGAAACCCCCAACACGCGGCTAGACCCCCACGGATCATAGGAGCGGGAGATGCTCTCAATACTCATCACAATAGGTTTGGGATCACTCCTCCTCCTGTACAGAACAACAACTTCGAGATTAAGCCAGGATTCATCTCACTGGTGCAAAACAATAAGTTTCACGGGCTAGCAATGGAAGATCCCTTGGAGCACCTTGATAACTTCGAGCAAGTATGTGGGATGATCAAGATAATTAGCATATCCGAAGATGCTTTCAAGCTGCGGCTCTTTCCATTTTCTCTTGGAGACAAGGCTAGACATTGGAAGAAGACCCTTCCACAAGGCACCATTACCTCTTGGGCTGAGTGTAAGAAGGCGTTCCTTTCAAAGTTCTTCTCTAGCACCAGAACAGCAAGGTTGAGAAGTAAAATCAGCGGCTTCACTCAAAGGAATAATGAGACGTTCAATGAAGCCATGGAGCCGTTCAAGGACTACACCATTCAGTGTCCTCACCACGGCTTCAGTGAAGAGATTCTTCTAAGCACTATCTACCGCGGAGGTTCACCTAAGATTTGCTTGCTACTTGACACGGCTAGTAAGGGAAACTTCCTTGGTCAAGAGGTAGAACAAGGCATGGAGCTGATTGAAAACTTGGCATTGAGTGACGACAACTATGCTGAAGACTACGACTGTGCACCGAGAGGTTCTGAGCTAGACTCTCACAACAAAGAGCTTAAATCATTGCATGAGAAGATTGACAAGCTGGTGTTGGCTAATCAGAAGCATGTTCACTTTGTTGGTGAAGCGGATGAAACCTTAGAGGAGCTTGAGTTGAGTCAAGAAGAAGCCAATTGGGTGGCGGGTCAAAACAACTACAAACCTCAAGGATATTCACAAGGCTACAACCAGAACAACAATCTGTCATATAGAAGCACCAATGTCGCGAACCCTAAAGATCAAGTGTACCCTGCTCAGCAAGCAGAGCCTTTCGTACCATAAAACAAAGGTTTTCAGCCGAGTGGTGGCTTCCAAGGGCAAGGGCTGAACAACATCCAAGGACAACATCAAGAAAACAAGGGTTATACGCCAACGTACCCTCCGTGCTTTGTTCCTTAACAACAACCGATGCAACAACAACAAGTTGATCATGTCCAAGCGATGTTCCAACAATTAATTCAAGGGCAAGCCTCTACAAACCAGAAGTTTGCCGAGATGAACACTCGCTTAGACTCCTCTCTCACTGATTTCTCTACTCAAATCACCAACTTGAATAACAAGATCAAGCAGCTAGAGAAGGGAAAGGCGAGTACAAGCAGTCAAAATAGCTTACCGGGCAAGTGTGAGCAGAATCCCAAGGAATACGCCAACGCCATTACGCTAAGGAGTGGAAAACAGCTTACACCTACGGTTACTCCTACGAACAACGAGGACGTTGTAATTAAAGAGAAGGAGGGTAAGCTTTCAGCTGATGATGAGATCAACTTTGATAATGTTTGGATTCAAGGACCAAGGAGAGGCGAGAAAGCAGCTGTAGAGAAGAAACCAGAGCAAACTGCTAAGGAGAAGGATGCTTATGTGCCTCCACCGTATGTACCCAAGCTACCTTTTCCTGGCTGTTTCAAGAAGAAACTCAGAGAGAAACATAGAATCTTGTTTGAGAAGCATTTTAAGGACGTAGAGATCAAGCTACCTCTCGTGGACTGCCTTGCAATGATGCCTAAGTGCGCCAAATTCTTCAAAGACATGCTTGTAAAGAATAATAAGGAAAGCAAGGAAGTGCTTGTTCTTAGTGAGGAATGTTGTGCTGTGATATACAAGGAGATAATCCCTAAGAAGTTGGGAGACCCTGGAAGCTTCACTATACCTTGCGCTTTAGGTCCCTTGGAATTCAAGAGCTGTCTTTGCGATCTCGGTGCCAGTATAAATCTGATGCCTCATTCCGTAGCAAAGAAACTTGGCTTTACCCGGTTCAAAGATTGTAGAATCTCGTTGGTACTAGCTGACAGGAGCGTGAGGTTACCCGTGGGTTTGCTTGAGGACTTACCAGTGAGAATTAGTGGTGTAAACGTGCCTACAGACTTTGTTGTGTTGTAAATGGATGAAGAACCTAAGGATCCACTCATTCTTGGTAGACCGTTCTTAGCCACCGCCAGAGCCATCATAGACGTCAAGAATGGGAAGATGGCTCTGCACTTGGGTAAAGATATAAGGCTGGACTTTGACATCAATGAGGTTTTGAAGAAGCCTACGATAGAAGGGCAAGCTTTCTACATTGAGACGTTGGATGACTTGGCGGATGAGTTGCTAGAAGAGTTAGCTCAAGAGGATCATTTGAAGCTGGCATTGACTAAGGAGCCAAGGGAGTTTGGTTACTTGGATCAGAGGACTCAGGAATACGTCAACTTGCTCGTTCCAAGGAAGGTTGTGCTAGAAGATGAAAGCGCTTGCCTAGAGATCGACTCCGAGATCGATGACATTACTCGATCCAGGGGTCAAATCGACAAGACAATCGAGAACACAACTCGACCCAGTGCAACAATCGATAGTCAGATCGAGGAGGGTGATCGATCCCAGAAATTGATCGAGTCCAAGATCGAGAGATGCCTTCCGATCAGTTCAGGGTCTAATCTGGAGATCGACCCAGCGTCTCGATCTCTCGCTCGATCCACATTAAATCGAGTGAGTGAATCGAGTGAAACTGCTCGATCTAGATGACATCGAGAGCAAGATCGACTGGATGACTCGATTTCAGAGGGGACAACGGTTCAAGAAAGCAGCCTCAAGGGTCATGTCTCAGGTTCTAAGGAGGGTTCCAAGGAGGAAAATAACAGCAACAACCACGAGGATGATTGGAGCGAGCTGCTAGCCCCAAAGGTGGACCTTAAGGAGCTCCCAAAAGGGCTAAGGTATGCTTTCTTAGGGCTTAACGAAACATATCCCGTGATTGTGAATGAGAACTTAAGTGATGATGAGTTGCACTCGCTCTTAACTGAGTTGAGAAAGTATAGGAAGGCCATTGGGTACTCTTTAAGTGACTTCAAGGGCCTTTCACCAATGCTTTGCACTCATAGGATTCACTTGGATAATGAGAACGCCTCTTCTATAGAACATCAAAGGCGTTTGAATCCTAATTTGGAAGAGGCTGTTAAGAAAGAGATTCTTAAGCTGCTAGAAGCCGACGTGATCTATCCCATAAGTGACAGCACGTGGGTTTCTCTCGTACATGTGGTGCCTAAGAAGGGAGGGATCACGGTCATTAAGAATGACAAAGATGAGCTTATACCTACTAGAACTATTACAGGACACCGTATGTGTATTGATTATAGGAAGCTTAATCTTGCTACTAGAAAGGATCATTTTCCCTTACCTTTTATTGATCAAATGCGTGAAAGACTTGCCAATCATCCCTACTATTGCTTTCTTGATGGATATAGTAGATTTTTCCAAATACCAATCTATCCAAATGATCAGGAGAGGACGACCTTTACATGCCCTTATGGCACCTTCGCGTATCGAAGGATGCCATTCGGGTTATGTAACGCACCGGCTACGTTTCAGCGGTGTATGAATCGATCTTCTCCGATCTAATAGAAGAAATGGTAGAGGTGTTTATGGATGACTTCTCGGTCTATGGTGCGTCTTTTTCTGTGTGTTTGTTGAATCTTTGCAAGGTACTACGTTGTGAGGAGACAAACTTAGTGCTTAACTGGGAGAAATGCCACTTCATGGTGAAGGAAGGGATCGTGCTTGGCCATAAGATATCAGTGAAGGGCATTGAGGTTGATAAGGCTAAGGTTGAGGTCATGATGAGTCATGAGCCGCCAGTTAATGTTAAAGGAGTGAGGAGTTTCTTGGGACACGCTGGCTTCTACAGGCAATTCATCAAGGATTTTTTTAAGATGGCACGCCCTCTTACACGGCTGTTATGCAAGGAAGCTGATTTTGTCTTTGATGCAGAGTGTTTGCAAGCTTTCGTGACCATCAAGGAAGCTCTAGTATCCGCGCCTATAGTGCAAGCACCGGACTGGACTCTACCATTCGAGATTATGTGTGATGCTAGTGACTATGCCGTGGGAGCCGTTCTAGGTCGAAGGAAAAATAAGAAGCTACACGTGATTTACTATGCTTCAAGAACCTTGGATGACACGCAAACAAGGTACACTACTACGGAGAAGGAGCTATTGGCAGTAGTGTTTGCCTTTGAGAAGTTCCGGTCATACCTCGTGGGTTCCAAGGCTATTGTCTACACATATCACGTGGCTTTGAGGTACATCTATTCCAAAAAGGACACTAAGCCGAGGCTTTTGAAATGGATTCTTCTTCTTTAGGAGTTTGACATGGAAATCAAAGACAAGAAAGGGATAGAGAACGGCGTTGCTGACTATCTCTCTCGGTTAAGAATCAACGAGTCTCTACCCTTAGATGATTCGCTTCCTGAGGAACAACTCATGGCGATCACTACAGCTGTTTGTGGAAAGCTAGAGGGGCAGTTTGAGGAGGTTCTGAGCTTCAAAGAGGAGGATCTTCCTTGGTACGCAGACATTGTGAACTACTTGGCATGTGGGGAAGAACCTTCGCATCTTGACAACTATCACAGGAAGAAGTTCATGAGGGACGTGAGCCAATACTTTTGGGATAAGCCCTATTTATACAAGGGAGGTGTTGACAGCCTATACAGAAGATGCGTGACAAAAGAGGAAGCAAGAGATATCATCTTTCACTGCCATGACTCTTCGTACGGCGGGCACTTTGCTTCATTCAAAACCGCCACTAAGGTCTTGCAAGCCAGTTTCTGGTGGCCGTCCATCTTCAAAGATACCCATGAGTTCGTGATGAGTTGCGAAGCTTGTCAATGAGCAGGGAACATCACTAAGAGGAACGAGATGCCTCAAGTTCCCATCTTTGAGGTAGACGTCTTTGACGCGTGGGGCATAGACTTCATAGGGCCGTTTCCCTCATCCTACGGCAACAAGTTCATCCTAGTAGCTGTTGATTACGTCTCTAAATGGGTTGAGGCCATTGCTTCCCCTACAAAAGATTCTAAGGTGGTGATCAAGCTCCTTAAGAGCATCATTTTCCCGAGGTTTGGAGTACCCAAGGTGGTGTTAAGCGACGGAGGAAGCCATTTCATCAACAAGTTGTTTGAAAACCTTCTAAGGAAGTATGGCGTGAAGCACAAGGTAGCTACACCTTACCATCCTCAAACGAGTGGCCAAGTGGAGGTCTCAAACCGACAGATCAAGGCGATACTTGAGAGAACAGTTGGGACAACTCGGAAGGATTGGGCAGTGCAGTTAGATGACGCTTTGTGGACTTACCAGACTGCTTTCAAAACGCCCATTGGTACTACTCCTTTTACTCTTCTCTACGGCAAAGCCCGTTGAGCTGGAACATAGGGCGTTATGGGCTGTGAAGCGGCTGAATTCTGATCTAAAGACAGCTCAGGAGAAGCGCTTAGTCCAGCTACACGAGCTTGATGAGCTAAGGCTGGATGCTTACGAAAGCGCTAGGATCTACAAGGAGCGTACTAAGGCTGCTCACGACAAGAAGTTGGTAACCAAGGTGCTTAAGGAAGGGAGTTTGGTGCTGCTTTAAAATTCAAGGCTCAAGCTCTTTCCAGGAAAGCTAAAGTCACGATGGAGCGGTCCGTATGAAATCAAGGAGGTATTGCCCTACGGAGCTGTCACGTTGGTAGGCAAGAGTGGGAATGCATTCACAGTGAACGGACACAAAGTTAAGCCATACATGGCGAGTGCATTTGACAAGGAGAGCACCTCAATGCTTCTCCAAGACCCACCATCTGCCTAAACCAAGTAAAGTCTAGCTAAAAACGTTAAAGAAAGCGCACTTGGGAGGCATTCCCATGTCTATCCTGTATATATTTTTGCTTTATTTCTCTTCCAGTTTTATGTTTTTATCTTCTAAGTGTGTAGGAACAAGTATGAGGGATTGCAAGCCATGATCTTAGATCCAAAAGCTGCAAGAAGGGGCGAGTATAAGCTAGAGATCGAGTGCTAGATCGACTCATCCTGGCTCGATCTTTGCTAGATCGAGCTAGTGAATCGAGAGGAGTTAGTCGATCTAGACGAGATCGAGTAGACAGATCGTGTGACACAGTCGATCACGAGAGGACGAACACCCTACACGTTTAGCCTGAAAAGCAAATGAGAGGTGGATCGACTGAGTCACTCGATTCTCAAGGCTAGATCGAGTAGTCTACTCGATCTTCCACTCGATCTAAGCTAAATCGACCCCTGAATTGAGAACCTGGCTCGATCACGAGGACTTAGCTGTTGTGCCAAAACCTTAAGGAACGAGAGGTGCAATCGATCCAAGACTCGATTCAATCTGAATCGAGTCCCAAATCGAGAAAGCCTCTCGATCCAAGCCATTATGGGCATGAGATCGAGTCCTAGATCGACCAATTGGACTCGATTTCGTGTCGAGGTAACATTTTCTTTTCCCTCTTCTCCTCTTTCTCTCCAATTTTTAAATTCAAAACTTGGTCAAGGCATGAATCTTTGACCATGAAAGATGTACTTTGACCAAGACTTTTGTCAGAAACCACTTCTTTTACCCATGATTTTGTTTTTGTTAGCCTTTAAATGTTTTCTACCACTTTCACACTCTCTCATTCTTGTTTTCTCGAGTTGTTAAGTAAAAGAGAGTGTGAGTTCTTTGTTTTCTAAAGGCTAACAAGCATCTTTTTCAATCTTTGCAAAGGTATTTTCGAATCATTAAGAAAATCTTCAAGAAAATATCCCTTTTTATTCGCTTTGATTGTTTTAGATGCTAGGGCGGTTTGAATTTTTAAAAATAGCTTGATAATAGGAAAAATTCTAGATTTCTCTCTATCTCTTGATAAGATTCTCTATTATTTTGTTATAATTTCTATAAATCCTCCAAAATTCTAGGGTATTAGCTATAGGTTTTCTTCTTTGCTTCTCTCTTTCTCTCATCATATCGCCGTTTTGCTCATCGCTTTACTTGAGAAACTTGTTTCAGGCACAATGGCTCCGAAAAGAACGAGAGAAGAGACAGCACAAGAAGGAGGAAACCAAGAAGTGGCTGTTCAGGAGAGGGTTCGTTGGAGTAAAGAGGAGAAAAGAGACAAGGAACGGCTTCAAAGGTTGAGGTTCGAGGCGACTAAGTTTGCGGACAGAGGATTACTAGCCAAGATGGGGATTCTAGGAGATTTTGATCAGCTCCTCCAGAAGATAGGGCTGAGGTGTTTGTCACGGATAGATTGCCTAACCTTTCCCGAAGTGACAATCGACTTTCTTGCCACTTTGAAGTTTGCGTACGAGAATCCTAGCGTCCCAATTCCTTCTCAAGGCCGCCTCTCCTTCAAGATAAAACGCTAAGCCTTCAGTCTCTCAATCCCCGAGCTTTGCCAAGCTTATGGCCTCGATGCAGCTGCCACAAAGGTTGACTTCCCCTCCTTCACTCAAGCAAACGAGCTGTGGGACATCATCGCCTGCGATGACTACAAGGCGAATACTGCAAAGATCAAGAGAGTGAGGAGTCCGGTGCTGCGTTACACGTTGAAGCTGATTGCCAACACCTTCAGTGGACGGTCAGTAGCCCCCACGGTGACTAGAACAGAGCTTTGTTTCTTGTTCCAAGGCATCAAGCATCTCGTGTGTGACCCGGGTGAGAATGATGATCTGTTGGAAGACCAGTTGGGAGACGACGTGAACTACGAATGCATCTTGGCGGCTTCATTGGTGAAATACAAGGCGTATGCCTTGAGGTGCAAGGCAAGCTCTTCATTCATTGGCGGTTTCTTCACTCCCTTGTTCGTGCGAGCTGGTGTACCGCTCCTAGACTACACCCCTGTTCCGGAAAGATCCTTCATGGATGAGACATACCTAAGAAACACAGACAGCTTGGGACGCACGCCAGCTGAGGGTTTCTTTGAATACCTGTTCATTGACACGGAGAATGAGAAGAGGGTGTGTATCTTGCCAAACGCCGAGACCAAGCTGTTGGGAGTTGGAAACATCGAGTTTCTCCCAAGCGTAGAGGAGTGTTTTGCCCCTCTAGGAGCCACAGCCGCCACCTGACAAGCTATTCGCCCAAGATCAGAGTCTCCTGCCATGGATGATCAGTTGCCCGAAGCCTTTGTCCTCCCCAAGATTGATTTTGAGCCGCGAACTAAGACGGAGAAGTTCCTTGCTTCTGTTGTGGAGATGCAAAGGAAAATCAACAAGAGGCAGAGCAAGGTACTAAAGAAGCTCGCCAAGAAGGTCAAATCACTTCAAGGAGGCTCACCTAAGAAGGCTGCAAGTGAGGAGGTTCAACAGCTCGAGTAGAGAAGGCTTTCAACCGATGGAGTTGTCATCCGTGAGACTCAAGGCAGCAACATTCAGCCGGCGCGTCTCTCTCTCCAAAAGCCGTAGTCTCTAGCTCGTTTGGAACATCCTCAAGTTCAAGCCGAGACTAGACCCGAGGTAACAACAACCTTCCATTGTACATACCGTTCATGTTTTCTTGATTTTTGCTTTGTGTTTTGAGCTCTCTCGAACCTGTTTGGCACCGGGACGGTGTCATTCAAGTTTGGGGGAGTATGTGTGTGGTTTGACATGTTTATTTTGATCTTATTTTCCCTTTACATCCCTTTAGTCTTGCATGCATCTAAGGCATAGAAAAGAAAAGGAAAAAATTGGTAAAATTTTTAAAAATTTTCAAAAAAATTCATGTAGTTGCATTCACATTGTTAAGCATTTTAGGATTGAGTCTAGAATTTTTAAGCATCTAGGTTGTTTACATTTGCATAAAGGATTAAAGTTTTCTTAAAAAGGTGTTTTAAACTCATAAAATTGTTTCAATGCCCTAGTTAGTAGTTCTCTAATGCTTTGCTCACGCTTTGAAAGTAAGTCCTTACCATGCGTGGATCACTTGTTTTGATTTACGTGACTTAAATTGAACATTCATGATTTGAAACTTGTCCTAATAAGTGAGAACCCTAATCTGATTTGTAAATATCATTCTTATACATTTGAAAATAAACACATGGATCTTAAAAATATTTAGGCTCTCTTCCTCCTTTTACCACTCTTTGTGAGCCTAAGTAGAACTCCCAGCTTGACCCTTACCTTTCTTTGAAGCCAAGTTTTCGTGTGTGACATCATTGTGAGGCCTCTTTCGGTTTGAACTTAGCATAACATGTTACGTTTAGGCGACATGATTAGGTTCTCATATGATTGCTAGCTTTGCATTTTGAAGCTAGTTTAGGGCTTAAGATAAGTTTGGGGGATCAATGGGATTGCTTACTTGTTTATATGCTTGCGGTTTCAAAGAGTTTTGGTAATTGAAGTGATTAAAAGATTTTAAGTGAAAGGTTTTGTTTTCAAAGATAAAAAGCTCTAAGTATTTCAGAAGATAGCTCTTAGGTAAAATAAAAAGAAAAAAAAAAAGGAAAGAGCCTAAGTGCCAAATAAAAAGAAAATAAAAAGAAAAAAATAATAGAGCTATTAATAAAAAAGAAATAAGGAGCTTAATATTTTCAAACCTTTTCACTAGCCTAAAAGAGTTAAGATGTTTTCTGTTTTGATTTGAGGTTTGCTAAACTTTTGCATTTGAGATAAAGGTAGATTCTAGAGGGTGAGTGAGCTAAAAAGAAAAAGAAAATGAGAGAGGTTTTAGGATCATTGTTAGCTTGCACGGGTAGATGAGAATCTGATCATGTATGCATCAATTGCCTTTACCTTTAGCATTATGCATAAAGTTCTTACCATTTTTGAGAGAAACTCTTGCTTAAAATAAACTCTTTTTCAAATGAGATCATTTTATGCTCATAGCCTTTATCCTTATCCAAATGTGTTTTGCTTTGAAGTGCATAAATTTGATTCATGGTTCGGTGGTTAATGAATGTTAAAGGATAAGTTTCTTTGATTGTTTGGAATAGGAGAGTCATTATTTGAAATTATTTGTGTGATGAGTATGGCTAAGTTCTTTGGAGTATGAGTGTGTGCATTGCATTTAGAACTAGTAACTAGGACGTTGAGATTGATTCATTTGAAAGACACCTTTGCAAGAAGCTTAAATCCCCGTTTGTTTTAAAACCTCTCTCCCTTCTTGAATTTTGTTTGCTTAAGGGCAAGCAAAAGGCAAGTTTGGGGGAGTTGATATTGCTGCATTTTTCATGTATTTTGCATACATATAAGTTAGTTTCTCATACATTCACATTGCATTTTAGGCTAGTTTGTACTACTTTAGGTCCTAGATTGTTCTTGCACCAGCATATGCATATTTCTTGCATTTTGCATGCATTCAGGTTGTTTTCGGCTACTTTGGAGTCTTGGAAGATTCGTGGACGTGCTGAGGCTCGTGATGAGGTTCGTGGGAACTTGGAGAATTCAGGAATGCTTGCTAAGGACCAGAGATCGAGAAGCAGATCGAGCATGGCTGGTCGATCTAGATGAGATCGACCAGAAGATCGAGTAGTCCATCCGATCCAAGGGAACTGATCGAGACGGAGATCGAGTGAAGCAATCGATCAAGGAGTACAGACGTAAATGACGCCATGCAGAGCGAGAGTCGGATCGAGTCCACCACTCGATCCTCCGAAGATCGACTCCAAGATTGGACGAAGCACTCGATCCACCGAAGAAGATCGAGACACAGATCGAGCTGAAGGCACGATTTCTGAAGATGATCGAGCGAGATGCTCGATCTCAAGGTCGATCCCAGTGCACTTTAACCGTTTTTGGCCGCTAGCGAATGGGGGACCATCGAGCTGTTCGGCCTATTTCGGGAAGGCGGCGATCTTGCTTTCCCACACACGTTTTTCACTTTATCCCTTACAGTTTTTTTCTCTCTGTTCGAAGGCGATTTCGCAATTGTTAGACTTTGAAGCTTTGTTCATGAATATTGAATCGTTTAAGCTTTAAGAAATCGTTTTTTATTGCTATGAGTTCATCCTTTATGCTTTGCTCGTTTTACTTTATGTAGAGTGAGTAGTTTCATCGGTTTTGGTGTTGAGAGGATTCAAAAGGGTCAAAAAGGTTTTCAAAGCTTGGTGTTTTCTTGTTTTTCATGGCTTTCTCTTCTAGGATATCGAGTTCTTAAGGCTTAGAGACTCTCAAACCAAGATCTTTATGATCAAAGGGACCTCTTACCTTGACAGGATCCTGAGGTCCTTGAAAGTCGAATCCTAGAGGCTAGTCTACCTTTCCCAAACTCCATGGTAGTTTAGGGGACTAGTTAGGCCGTGTGTTTGAAATCTGAGTTCTATGCCCTTCAATCTCTTTTTCTGCCAAACGCCATGGGTCTGGAGGAGAGAATGAAGGAGTGATCCATACCACACGCCATAGATGGATCTTGTTTTGTTTTCAAGGCCTAGAGAATCTCACAAAGTGAGTAGATCTGAAGTTTTCAAACCAAGCTTGAACCTTTGAAACCCTTGAACATGAATCTCAACCCTGGACCCTCTTTCTTAGTATTCTTACATCTCTGTTAGTCATTCGCTTGCTATCTGTTTGCACCTTGGTCGTTAGATTCATTTTGTGTTGAACTGTTAGACAAGATCGATCGTTGTTGCTCGATCTAGTGGTCGATCCTGTGGTCGATCCACTAGTCTTTTTTTATAAATTCATAGCCTTGCATTTTGATCATTCTGTCAGTTCCTCGTGGTAGTTAACTCATTTCTAGTATTTTTAAAATAGTTTTGCTTTGCATTTGATCGTTGCATCTAGTTTTTAGGAATTTTACAAAACCGTTCATCATTTGCTTAGCTTTACTTGATCCTTGCATTCTCATTGAACTTTCTAGCTCCAAGGTGTGGATTGACACTCACTTGCATGCTATACTACATCTCAATGTTGCATTTGGGCTTTGATACATCATTCCATTGCGAAAACCTGTTATCAGAGGTATTATCCACAAAAGTAATAGAGGCTTTTTAGGGCTTAAACTCCTTAATTCCTAATGTTTGGCTTAACTGGAGAGACATGACATTCACAGGTGATCCAGAATCACACAAAGCTCCCACATTGTCTAGCATCTCAAGCTGACAAGTGATAAGAAACTTTCCATGATTGGGAAGCTTTGTCAATGTTTTCAGCTCCTTGTTTCTCTTTAGATTAGCCCCCGTATTCTCTAGAATTGGTTCCACTACTTCCAGCTTGTTAAAGACTTCTTTCAGGAATCTGATTTGATCCTTCACCTTGAGCAAAATGATGCCATGAGGAAGCTTAATTCAAACATCTTGTATGTCCTTCCTGAACTTTGAATAGACTGCCATCTGAGCCTTTATAAAGTGCATTGTGGGGTAAGGGATTGTTGGTTTATAATATTGAACTTCAGGAGCTTTACCGTTCTCATTGTTGCTTGTAGAGCTACCCACTTGGCGATCATCAGGTCTATGAAGTCTTCAGGACTTTCCTTATCCAAGACCATCAAGGCATGGTATGTCTCTACAAGCTCCTTATCAGCTTGACTGAGCTCTGGTTTGGCTTCTTCTTCTAGAGTA
The DNA here is from genome assembly GCA_911865555.2 of Thlaspi arvense. NCBI lineage: Eukaryota > Viridiplantae > Streptophyta > Magnoliopsida > Brassicales > Brassicaceae > Thlaspi > Thlaspi arvense. The sequence goes on along the minus strand of OU466859.2, from coordinate 26,401,539 downwards.
ACTAAGGCTTTCTTAGCCTCTTCCTTTCAGCAGCTTCTTTTGCAGCTCTCTCTTGCTCCGATGCACGTTCTTCTTCTCTGTTAAAGCTTTCATCTAAACCTTGGAGGAACTGTTCTACAATATCAACAAGCCTCTTGATCATCAATGGTGACATTGATGACATTCCCCCCCCCCCCCCCCCCATACTCAGCCTCTAATATTTCCACATGTAACAACATCTCTTGAAGCATTATCACAGGGTCTTCCAATGAAGCATCTTCATCATCAAACTCTTCATCCTCTTCAGCAAGCAAATGGCAGAATTCTTTGGGATTAGCTTCGCTCTTCCCTGGTAATTGATTCTGAGGTTTTTAAGATGAAACTCCTTTGCTTTCTATAGATTTGACTCTTTGGTTTAGAGCATCTAACTTGCAATTCAGGTCACAAGTAGTGACGTCTATCTTGTTATGTACTTCAGAAAACTTCATGTGCAGCTCTATAGTGGTGCTGGCTTTACCAGTCAACAGCTGTTGCATCTTATGATTGAGATTAACATCTTGAGTGCTAGAAGAAGTCTGTGTGTTGCCAAAACCTGGAGGGATAAAAGCTGGTCTTGGCTGAAAGTTTGCTTGTTGAAAACCTCCTTAAAATGGTGGTCTTGGAGCAAAATTGTTCTGCTGGTTGAAAGGAAGAAATTGTATGGTTCCTTGGTTTTTTTGAGGAGCTTGTGAGGGATAGACTTGATCCTGCGGGTTAGCCTCACTGGTGCTTTTATAAGAGAAGTACGGATGATTCCTGTAGTTGTTGAAACCGCCTCCTTGTTGATTCATATAGAAGGATTCTTCTTCTATAACTGTCCCATCCTCTTCTTGCGTAGTAACACTATCACCAACAAAGCTGACATTCTTTAAAGACACACTCAGCAGCTTGTCTAACTTGTCACTCAAATCTTTAATCTCCTTCTTTGTTGTGGTCTCACCTTCAGCGCTTACAACAGCTCTATATGTTCTGTTATACTCCTCACCATAGTTTCCATCAGAAAGTGTCAAATTCTCCACAACAACTAGTCCATCAACAACAGTATTCCCCATGAAATTTCCATTGGATGTTGTATCCAAGAGCATCTGTACTTTGGCGTCACTCCTCTGTACAAAGTAGACAGCAAGCTTTCATTTGTGAAGTCGTGATGAGGGCACTGCAAAGTGTATGACTTGAAACGCTCCCATGCTTCAGCAAATGTCTCATTCCCATGTTTAGTGAAGCTGCTTATGGTGTTCCTGAGCTTTGCTGTTCTTGTTGAGCTGAAAAATTTGTTGAGGAATGCTGTCTTGCATTCATCCCAAGTAGATATAATGCCTTGTGGAAGTTTTTTTCTCCTACTGATGTGCTTTGTCACCTAAACTGAACGGAAACAAGCGCAGCTTCAAAGCATCTTCAGAGACTCCTTAAATCTTGGTCATACCATACACCTTGTCAAACTGGTCCAAATGATCCAAATGGTCTTCATTTGGCAGGCCTTGAAATCTGTTTCGTTGCACCATGTTGATCAACCCAAGCTTGATCTCAAAGTGGTTTTGGAGCAAAGTTGGAACATGAATGCCATTCCTGTTATGGTGGGTATCAGGCGCATCACCAGCTCCTATAGGTCTTGCAACTCTAGGTGCATGAACTAGATTCTCAAACCTTGAAATCCAGCCGCTTGGTTCATAGCATCTTGTGCTTCATCTATGTGTGCTGCAGCTTGTTGTAATGGTGCCTGTCCAACAACACCAACATGTGGTAACTGAGCCTCTTGCTATGCCATCCTCTGTTCTTCTAACTCTTGAACTCTCTGTCTTACAGATCTTCTTCTATGAATGTTGTCAATAGATGGAGTTAGATTTGATGAGACCTCAAATTCATACAAGTACCTGAAAAACAGAGAAAAGAAAAACAGAACAAATCAGTAACCTTAATGCAAAGAACTTAGTCTAACAGCAATGTTAAACTCAAACAATCCACAAATGGCAACAGCGTCAATTTGAAGCACAATTTTTGAAGGTCCTGTTTATACTTCAATGTTATCATAATCCCCAAATCAGATGTAGTATAGGGTCTTAGGTGTCAAACACACTTGTGAATATTGAGATACAAACAATGCTATAAGCTAAGTGAGATTGGCTGTTTTCTTTGTAAAGGAATGATTTTAACAACCTAGCAATGCAATAAAAAGAAAGCAGAAATCAAATGCAAGTAAACAAGGACTAAGCAATGTACTTAAAGCAATGACTAAACAATAACTAAGTGAGAATGATAACTAAAGCAATACAAAGCAAGATGATCTTAAGACAATTGATTAATGGAAAGATTAAAGGTTCTAAGCAATTGTGGGATTAGTGGTTCTCAAGAGTGACGGGGGATTTCTAGCAAATGCAAACATCAAGCATTCAAATGCAAGCATATCTCAATGTTGAACTCCTAGACAAGGTATTTAAAGGGAACTAGCTATGCGTCAAAATGCAATTCATATTCAATAATATTGAAGTGTCAAACCCACTTGTGATGGCGTAATCTTCTACCATGAGCATAAATATCAGAATCATTTTAGCCTAAGAGAAAGACTAAATAAGCAAACATTCTCTCACTAAAGCAAGAATTCAGATCAACCTATCAATCTTGTGAACCAATAGGGACCTAATTAGCTAAGCACCAATCAAGAATATAGACTTAATCACACAGTTCCAACATCCTAACAATGCTAAGCAATGAATAGGAATCAAACAAAGACAAGATCTTTCAATGCATACTATCTAACCATCAAACAAGAATCTTAAAACCAATACTATCTAGCCCTAAGCAAATCATCTAGCAATGGTGAACTATCACTTTGGTGTCACTGAACAAAGGAAACATAGACCAAGCTAAACTATCAAGCTAAATAAGCGAACCATGCATATAGCTGAGATAACAAGCCATTTAGTGAACCACATGCATCAATCAATACCATATTCAATGAAAATGAGCAAGCTTTATTAACAATAATCACTTTGCAAGAGAAGGAGACAAAAGATAACAGCTAATCAAGCCTAAGAACCCATTAATCACATCCTAATCACCATTTCCCGACTTAGAACCCTAAATCTAAGGTAAACTACTCACTAATCATGTTAAATCCCATTTGTTTAGAGTTAAACATGATCAGATAAGATTAAAATGCAAAGATGATAAATCTAAAGTACTAGGATGCTAGAAATAAGATCAAGACACAAGATTAAACCATAAAAATGCAAGTTTTATTAAAAGAAAGGATTACTAGAGCAAATCACCCTTTAAGGTTTTGAACAAGATGAAAAGAGAGAGTTTTTGATAAAAAGACTAATGTTAGATAAAGATAATGTTTTGTGGCTTCCCTTTTATAGTAGGAAACCAAAAGAAACATAAAAAAACCTAAAAACAAGATAAGGTCAACAAAAATCAAGTGGTCAACGCGCGGATGATTTGCATCGAGGTTGTACAGATGGTGTTGTGCTCGATGTGCGACCTCGATATGGCTCGTGCAGTGCGTATCGGCTTCCTTGCTCGATGTTGGACCTCGATGTAGACCAAAGTCTTAGACTTCTCGTGCTGATCCTCATCCTCACGTCCTGCGGCTTACACCGAACACACTCCATAGAAGTTATGCCCAATAACCTTGCTCCATATGGACAAAACTTGGCAAAAGATCCTTTTCTGACATCCTCTTCGAACATGAGCTGCTACCATCTCCTTCCCAATTCCAGGAATCTCCAAAAACACCTGAAAATCACCACAAACATGCACATGTATGCAAATGTATGCAATCCTAAGCTAAATGCATGTTATGTTGATTCTAAGTGCAAATGAGACTAAAATGCTAAACTATAATGCAAAAACAAAGGAAAAGATGCATGAAAGGCAGCCTAAAATGCTCTAAAATAGCAAACTATCAAGCACCCATTTTCAAAACTCACCCTCCGGTTGGCTTTACCTTGAGGAAAAGCTAAAAGGCAAGTTTCGGGGTGTTGATATCTCTTATATTTCCATCGTTTTCCTTGCCTTCTCATGATAGTTAAGCTAGGGTTATTGCATTTAGGTCCCAGTTTATGCTTTGTTTCCATTCATGTAGGTCTAGGATGCATTAGTTAGGATTTTTGCATTGGTCCTGTATGTTTGAGCTCTTTTCAGATACCTGAACGATCACGGAGATAATGGCATCTCACACGCACACTTCCCTCCTCCAAAGATGGAATGAGTGGCAGGAAAAGACTATCAAAAAGCTTGTCAAGACCATTAAGGGAATAAAGAAAGGAATGAGAGGAATGGAGAAGGAGATCAAAAACTTAAAGGAAAAGTTTGGTGAGACTTCTAGTGCACAAAAGGAAGAGTATGAAGAGGACCTAGGTCAAAGCAACATGGGTGCAAAAAGGAGCAAATCCTTTAGAGAGACACCAAAGGAACAAGAGGAAGATGAACCTCCTAGAGCTTCATCCTATGAGCCACACCAAATGAGGAAGAGAAGACCTACAAATTCCCCTCCCTCCCTCTCCTGCAAGTACTCCATCTGCAGCCATTACTCCTATTCCTTGGAGACCTCCTCTTCCCATGGGAACTAAGGTACACTCCTCTTTTCATTGTACATACCATTCTTCCTTTTTCTTTCATTTATTTTACATTGGCTTGTATGATAATAACTCTTCTTGCACTTTTATTACACAAAAGGCTGTGTAATCTAAGTGTGGGGGAGAATGTGTGTGACTTGACAATGATTTTAGCATGTTTTTGCATCATTCTTAGCTCGTGCATTGCATCTAAGGCATAGAAAAACACAAAAAAAAAAATTGAAACCTTTCAAAACTTTGCTTTTCAAAAACAGAGCATTCAGTTGCATTTGCATTTAGGATTGAGTCTATATTGCATTTCATATAGGTTTGCACAGCATTTGCATAGGGAGTAGATGAGAAACACTTGTTAAGAGATCTATGTTTGAAGTGATTTCAATGACTTGGTTTCTTTTTTGTTTGATTGCATTGTAGTTAGTTTGAAGTTAAGGCTGCACCATACTTTGAGTTCTTGCAATGACATTCATGTCTTAAGATGAAGCTTGCTGTGAATTGAATCCAACTCTAGTAAGTAGAACCATAATATTGACTTTTAATGATCATGTTTATGCATTGAAAAGTGATTCCATGGATACAAATATACATATTTGGACTATCTTCTTCCCTTTTTACCACTCCTGTTAGTCTAAATACATGATCCTCATCTATAGGACTGTTAAATCCCACCTTGAGCCTTTTCCTTCATGCCTAAGCACTATTGTGTATGATTGTGAGGCATTTGCATAATTTTCTAATCTTCCTAGGCAAAAAGTATTAGGATTTAAACCGACAAGGAGAAGCTCTCATGTAAATACTTTCTTGAATCTTGAGCTAAGTACTAGGCTAAGTGGTTGGGAATGGGTTAAGCTATAGTGGATTGAGTTTTAATGTTTATATCTTTGTGAGAAAAAGAAGAATGGGACTTGAGGTACAAAAGGTGAATGTGGGGAGTTTTTTTATAGAAAATGATGGTTAGGCATTCAAAAGAAGAAAAAGCTCTAAGTTACAAAGAAGAAAAGGTGTCCTAAAAAAATGGGAAGCAAACCAAGCAAAGCACCAAAAATGGGTGAAGCAATGGAGGTGCCAACACATCAAGGCAGAGCAGAAACGAAAGGAGCCAACCACTCAAATAAAAAAAGAAGAAGAAGAGTTCCCCACACACAACAAGAAGGTGATCGCAATGCAAGGAAGGAAATGCAACAAAAGCCTTGGGAAAGTGATATGTCATACATTTACATCATTTAGGCTTGCATTCAGTTCATGTTTTGGTTCTCTTTTTCATGTCTTCCTTATCTTTTGTTCCATTTTTTTCTCCTTTTAGACTTAGGATGAATTTAGGATGTAGTTTGCATTTTCTTTACACAAAAGATGTTTTTGGTGCTTATGGAGCTACGAGGAGCAAGGAGGATCTTTGGGAATGAACCAGGAAGCTAGCTGAGCTGAAATGGAGCAAGAGGAACCAAGGCAAATGATCTCTGTAGAGCCTATCGGTCAAGACACGAAGGCTATCGGTCAAGGAGTTATCGATATAAGAGCTATCGATCAAGCCTATCGGTCAAAGAAGTGACCGATAAAGGTTTACCATGAGAATTTTGGTCACACTATCGGTCACCTTCTAGACCGATAGGAATCCTATCAGTCACATTCAGACAGATAGGATTCCAGACTGAAGACCACTTATTTACAATTTTGCCATTTTTGCTTGGACTCCTTTAAATACGAAAAATCCATAATTTCTGGGTACACACTTTTATCCAGCAGTTCTTTCTTCTCTGTTTTAGCTTTTTGATTTTGTATCTTGAATCTTTGCTTGATTTTAATTAAATTTTGTATTTATCTTCTTGTTTAATCTCTCTAATCATGATTAGTGATCTTTCTCTTTCTGAATTGATGGCTTTAATGGTGCTTAGTGAGTAGCCTTTTTAGGGATTTGAGATGGGTTAGGTTTAAGGAATTTGAGACTTAATCCATGATGTCTTAGTGTTAATTCTTCCATTTCCTTTTTTGATTGCTGTGTTTAATGCTTCATTAGCCCTAGCTAAGTTAATTAAGATCTTATGCTCATTTTATGCCCACCAAGTGTTTGATGAAATGAGTGAACTGCTTTGCAAGAGAATTGCTTATCCTAGCTCAAGAGATTGAGTGTCTAGAGAGTGATTTAGAAATATAGGGTTGACATAATTGTCTTAATTCTTGCTGTTTATCATTTCACTAATGAGAATTAGTTCTTGACTTGGTAATTAGCAAAGAGATTAGTAACAAGAGATTAGATTAGTCATATAAATGAATCCTATGCATAAGGAATAGCATTGTGTGAGTTTGTAAGCATCATAGGTTGAGGCAAGAGTTCCCTAACACCAATTATCTCATCTCAAGTCCCATCTTTTCTCTGTTTTTAGCTTGAATTCGAATTTGCTCTGTTTTGCCTTTGTTTTAGTTGCCTTGCTTGCTTTTCACTCTTTGTTTGATGTTCTCTCCATTTCTGTTTGATCCTTTAGGTTGTTAGACTTCAAAACCATCTTTGTTTGCTTGAATTAAGAGCTATATTGCATTCTTACTGCTTTTGAATTGACAAAACCTTATGCTATATTACAACTGATTAGTACAAGCTTGGGTGATTGAGTCAAGTCCTAAAAAGTCTTGTATCAGAAAGGGCAGTTTTAAATGGTTCATCTATGGTATTATAATAGTTGTTATAGTTATCTTTGGGCATCATGGGTAGATGAGAGTCATCCTTGTATGCATTCATTGGCTTTTACCTTTAGCATTTTACCATAGGTTGATTGCTTTCATCGAGAGATCCCTTTGATTTTTAAAACCTTAATGCATTGAGTTCATTTTTATCTCAAAGCCTTGTCCCTTAGCCAAATGGTTTCACTTTATTTTCATGTTCATGATTCATTTAGTTACTCTTAATGAATGTTAAAGAGTTGGAGGATATGAATGGTTGTGTAGGCTAAGCTTGTGTTCATTGTTTGTTAATGATAAGTATGGCTAAACCTTTTGAAGTATAATAAACTCTTTGCATCTTAGAACTTGTAACTTGGGCATTAACTTCAATTTTTTCATTGACACCTTTAGTTTTGAGCTCCCACTATCAAACTGCATTCCCTTATTTGTCCTTGTTTGCTTGAGGGCAAGCAAAAGGCAAGTGTGAGGGTGTTGATAGCTTGCATAATTGCATCATTTTAGATATCATTTAGCATAGTTTTCGTCAACATATCATTCATATATTAGTTCAAAGTGACCTATTTGCATTCATAAAAGAGTTAGTTTGCATTAGGATTAGGACTGCATGGTTTGTTGCATTGGGAGTGTATTTCCGGTACTTTGGAGCTATCGAGGCATGTGTATCAAATGGAGTTCAAGAAGATGTGAGCAAGGGAGAAAAGGAAGGAAAATCTAAGAGTATCATCTACACCGGGATGCACTCCTTGCACAAAGTCGATGCAAGGATTTGGAGCATTGACACTGGGATCTCACACCAGGGTGACATCCTCGGTGGAAGTCTACTCGAAGATTCTGAGCAGCAGCACCAGGATCCTGCACTAGGGTAACCTCCTCTATGGGAGCGACTTGAAAAGATCAGCAGCTGCACTGGGTAGTCACACCGACTTCTACTCCCCGGTGCAGACGTGAAAATCTCCTTCCTTCTGATTTTTCTCTGGTTTGGTCTTTAGTCAACATCCGAGATTTGACCATTGACCAGCATTAATCTTTTGACTATTTAAGCAAATTTTATCAACAATTAATCTTATCTTTTGTTATCTGGCTTTTTATGCTTTTAATAGATCTAAACATTCTCTCTCTCTTGTTTTTAAGTTTTTTTTAGAATTCTTAGTGTTTGTAAACAATATTTTGAGTTTTAATAAGAGTTTACATTTTTCTGCTTATAATCATCTTGTCATTACCTTTAAGTATTTTTCTCTATTTGAATAGATAATTTTTGCTTGGTTATCTATGTGTTCTTAATAGTTCTCTTAGGGCTTTTAAGATGGATTAGATCCATGGTGATTTAGTGGTTGATCCTTGATGCTAAGTGCTTAATATTGATTGATCCTTTTCTTCTTGATGTTTCTAATGCTTGATCTTTGCAAATCACTTAGATTTTAAATCTAGGCTTTCATTGCACTAAAAGTGTTTGATAAAATGCCTGAACCAATCATTTAGGAGATTTACTTACCTTACACATAAGAATAGTTGACTAGGGAAGTACTTTGGCTTGATTGAACTGATGATTCATACTTGTTAATTGCTTGATCACTAATGGGAATTAGCTTTGGTTAAGTTGTTAGTAAAGGAATCTTTGTCAAGAGATTGAACTGATCTGGTTGTTTAGAGTTCTATGCTGAAGGATTAGCCTTCTTGACTCCTGCTTGGTTAATCTGAATTTCCCCTGTTTTACTTTGTTTTTGCTTGATTTCTTGAATTGAATTATTTAGTTATTTGCACTCTAATTTAATGCTTTCTTTCACTTATTGATTAATCACATAGGGTGTTAGACTTCTGAACAACTTCTTTTACATGATTTAGCTTGCATTCATTCATGTATTTTCATTGTTCCACATCCCTGATTGAATAGGCACCTTAAGTGTTACAATGACATCATCATAGAATTTGTGAAATTGAGTCACAAGAGTGTAAAAACTCGTGTATGAATCATTCTCATCATTTATTGCTAAATCTGATTAAATATTATTGCTATTATTTATCTCGCTTTTTATTGTCTTTTTACAAACTAATCAGAACCAAACCTATCTTAGTTTAAACTAGATTTCTTGAATATTAGTATCCTATTATATTCTCTAAAGATTCTATCCCATTTATGTGCTACTTTGACTTAAATTGTGCACTTGTAATTAAACTGAGTTGGGTTGAAACTTGGATAGAAAATCGAGCTATAACAACTTTAGAGATATCACTGCTGCCCAATATCATTTTATACGTCTGCCTATATTGCTTCATTCTTCTCGACTCACCCAAATTTGTTTCATTATGAAAATGTCTTTGAAGTCACCAATCACACACCAACACTCCTCTTAGTACATCCATATATGAGATAAATCGTCTCATTGCTACCAAATCTACAAAAACCTAAGCCATATATTACCAAGAACCCCCCTAGTCGACATAGATGTTAATTAGATTGTTCTCCACATACGTGAGATCAACTGAAACATTCATTTTCCATAATTGAGAAAAATTACCAGTCAAATTGTTCCGTTCTACAATATACAGTATATCTTAACTCAATAACTCGTAAATTTACTAATATAAAACTAAATTTTTTTTATCTCCATTAAGAATAAAATTTTAAGAAAACATTTTTTTGTTTCTTCTTGAAACACAAATTTGTCAAGTCTTGTCTCACCCCAAGCCTTTAAAAATCAATTCAAGATTTTCATTGCTAATTCAAGAATTCTTCTCTTAATCTTAATTAAAAACAAAATATCAATAAATCACATTTTATCACATTGCAAACCTATTCCATCTTATCCCTTACCTTGGCTTCAGTAATATTCCTTTAGTCTCATCAAACAATGTGCTGTTGTGGTAATTTTATGATCATTGGCATAGTTTTCGAAAATCTCGTTATTTAATAAATTCAATTATGTTTTGCCAATTCAGTAAAAAGTTTTTTTTATATCACTAGGTATCTTATTATATAAAGTTGGATGCGTCAAAGTTAGTAACTTATATGATTGCACATGTGGCAAGTCAATCGATAAGATTGTGACACGTGTTGCAATTAAATTAAAATAAAACAAAACAGAAAAATATATTTCAATTTAAAAAAGGAAAATAACTTAAAACACTAATCCTAAAGAAAAAATCATACTATTTGGAAAAACAAATTAAGATAAGAAGATATTTCAATTTGGAAAAGGAAAATAAGCTCTTTAAGATTATGATTCATTCGGTAGTCCAAATTTTTATTCTTTAAGATTTGTTTTCTGAATTATGAAGTTAGATGAGTCAAAGTTTGTAATTCATATGTTGGGACACATGGCGAGTTAGTCGATCAGATTTTGACATGTGTTGCGATTAAATTAAAATTAAAACAGAAATAAAAAAATGATATATTTTAGTTTAGAAAAGAAAAATAACTTAAAACACTAACCCTAAAAAAAAGTAAATACAATTTGTAATAAAGAAAAGATAATAAAAGGATATATTTCAATTTAGAGAAGGAAAAAAAGCTAAAACATTAATCTTAAAAGAAAAGGAAAAATATAATCCACGTCTGTATAAGCACATAAAGTCTCTCAAAAATTTTTACCAAACAAAATAATACTTTCTGAGCTTCATGAAATCCTAAATGCTAATGATGAGTTCAGTGATGAGGAGGATCAATAAATATCATGTAAAAAAATATTTTGACATGTGTCTTGAGAAGCATAACTTCTCTAGAAAGCAAATAAATCATATAATAGAGATGCATGTGAAGAGAAAGAGAAACTTTGTTTACTTCAAAAAAGTTAATTGGGGAGAGTTAACATAATCGAAAGACTCCAATTGCATACGTAAGTTTTTAATGCAGCAAACAGAAAAAAAATAGTTGATAAAGTGTTGAACTACAAGTAAAGTATGATTAATATTGTTAAAGACCTGCAATAGACTATGTGTTTTGAATGCCTTAATTGAAAAAATAAACGAGCATTAAAAAAAACAACTCTTAGATTTAGATTTTATGTTTTTAATATATATATTTTTTTTATCAATGATGTGATTTTATTTTCTACTAGTTGTTGGCCTGCCCAATGGTGCAGGCATGCATGTGATGTATCTTTCTATTTACTGAATTATTTGACATAAATTTAAAAAACAAAAAAAAAAATTTAAAAATATATTGTAAAATAGCATTCAGTTAAAAACATACATAAAAGTTTTGACATCAGAAAACAAAATATACATTCGAGCAAGTTATATTAATATACAACACGCAAGACTAATAATATTTTCAAAATGTAAACGGAATAATCGTAATCTCTTTCATAAGACTTGTATTAGATAATAAAGTTTACTGATCTCTCGAACCACACTTCACAGTCGAAACTTCTCTGTCATATCGTTACTTACAATTAGATCCACAATATAATTACAGTTTTAAGGATTTATCTTGTATATATTAATATTACTTATCACGAAATCGATGAACATCAGAGATATCTGCATTTAGAAGAAACTCACAATATCACTTCTTTGAAATGATATTTATAATGCTTATACGAAAGAATAAAAAAAAAGGTAAGTCACAATACAACACATATCACTTTCCTAAAATGATCAGAAATAGCTTAATGTACTTTATTAATATCCCACCACCTTAGGACACTAACGACTTATGCACCGTGATTCTGGTTCCATCGCAAAACAAAATCTTATGTCAATTTCCCTTATTGCATAACATTCGATCACACGTTTCCTAGACAATAAAATTTTATAACAATGAAATACACTTATAATAACAATGAGCCCAAAACATTCAAGAAAGCCATATATTTTACATAAAGTTTTAATAATTTCGCATCCACATTATATAAGAAATCATCAAATCTCACATGATTTTCAAATAAACCAAACCCTAACTCAAAGTAAACTGAATAACAATGATGTCAATCCACCTACCTAAGCCAAATATAACTAAAACAAAACTCGAAGGTTGGATGGACTTTAATCGTAAGTATAATGAAGCAAAGTTTTATCTCTACATTGAGTTTCCAACCAAATAGGTTTGGCACCAAAAGATTAAAAAGTGGCATCCTCGTCTATGCGACTGAAAAGTAATGTTTCCTATGATATAAATCTTCCAGACGTCTTAGAAAAATGCAGTGAGCTTTTCTACCTTAAAACATTGCTAAATATTCTGAGAGGACCAATATGCTTCGAAAAGCACAGAAAAACGTACCTTTCTTGTATGTAGTATTGCATTCTTTTAGAGGATGCTCTAGTTCTTCTCTCTCTCTCTCTCTCTCTCTCTCTGTAGTCACATAATATTTCCTCCTCAAACTATGCCAATATACATGATCGAAGCATATTGTTAACAAATCATAATCAAAACTCAAAAGCTCCAAATCTTACTCCTCATTGGTATAGTATTATTTCAAAAGTTTTTGCTTCGGATCCCTTATCTCCATCTACTTTAAAAACTTTGTCTTCTTTTTAACCCAAACAAAATACATAATCACAAAATAATTTTAATATAAAATTTTATTTTTATTATTTTTTAGTTTTGATTTATTTTAGCTAGATAAATATTAAAATTGCTTGCCGTCAAAGAATCACATATTTACCAATGATAATTAGGATTTGTCCAAACATATTGGCAAATTTAAACCTATAACTAAATCACATGAGATCATTGCAACTTAATATTGGGCTTTAAATCATACGGTATAAAATATAATATATGTTTTTTTAACTTCAAACTAAAATCAATATTGTTAGATAAATATCATTAAAAATAAATTAAGTTAATTTATTTAAGAAGTAAAAAGTAATAAACCACAATAACTTTTAATAATAGCTCAACTTACTTTTCAATTTCTGACGATTTTACAGACATTAGGTACAATACATGAGTTATTTATATATGTGTATATCGAGACCTAAAATATTAGGGCTTCATCGTCCATGTATTGTTATATTCTTATCAATATTCTTATTTTTTTTAAATATATTAATACTCTAAAACTATTGAAATGTAACAATATTTGAAGTTAATACCAGATAGAATTTGAATACAATATTTTAGTTATTAAATGGTTTTCTAAAAACCACCTAAAAATTACAGATATTTTTACTACATACAAAAATTACTTTTCTTACTATAAGATTTAATTTAACTCATGAAACACTGTCATCGAAAATTCTTATTGTTTACTATACTAAAAACAATCAATATACTTTCGATATCAAACTGCAAATTTAAAATTTTCATCAAAGATACTAATCAATAATAATAACCATCAAGATATTCTAACTTAATAGTGACTCATAAACATTACATGTAAGGGCTTGCTTGATTTTGGTAACGAATGTCGAATACATAAGAACAAATTTATCATAGAATAAAAGCTTTACTCTCTAATATTAATGCTAGCAAATTTTAGTGTAACCAAATCGTTTAAGAAATGACATGTTCTTGTCATATTATTCTCTTTATCTACTAATTTATCCGCTAAAACAGTTAGAAAAACTCTCTCATAATCTCGTGTTTCCTTTTTCTCCCTAATCACACACCACCATGAAACCATAGATAAGTTATTTTTCTAAAGTCATCTTCTTCTAACTTTTTTTTCTACGTACAAAAACAAACCCTTATCAAGCCTAATATTTTTGACTTGTCACTGTTTTTAACCATGTAAAGAAGTTGCACATATAAATTTAATGAAAAAAACGAAGTAATGAATATTTTAAAAAGATAAGTTCACTTAAGAAAAGCTCTTTAAATCATTTTATGTAAACTACATACACTTTTAAGATAGATTGTTGTTGCATGATTATTACTTTGCTTTCTCCTAAACCCCCTCATTACCACATCATCATTGTCAGTTGCTGCTACAGAAGCAACCTTAATCGTCACTTGTGCCTTTGTAAAGCTCATACGTCTCTCTCCACAGTCACGTCCTGCTCCTCATTCTGCATATCGTTGATCAACTCGGTTGATGAGATTTTAGGCACCATTGTTGCAATCGGCTCTGGTTCGTAGAAGTAGATCGATAAATTATTGATCTTGTGCCGAGACTACAAAAGGTTAAAAACCATAAACCAATACAAAGAAACAAACGAAGACTAAAAATCTTTCTAAAATACCGCAGACTCTAAAAAATAAGAAAAAAAAACAAATCATAGAAATCTAATATGTAAGAAAACTCAAAAATACAATGTACGTATATACCAGCCAACTTGATGTGATGATTTTTTGGAAACCCTACAATAGAAATAAAAAGAATTAAAGCAAAGAAATATTATAATAGGGTTTGTTAAAGACGACGACACAATTAAAAAAAACAAATAATCTGATTACGTAAACTACATTTTATTAAACACAACACGATATGGATTGTTGCACCTGTAATACACAAAACATCAGACACTTAACGTAACATTATTAACAAAGAAATTTTAGTGGTGGTGATGAGCGGCTTATGGATCCATAAACAGGATTCATGGGAGGGCTGTTACCTGGTGTGACGTATATCTCTGAGGCTGCAAAACAAAGACCAAAATCAGAATGGGGTTTAAATAACAAAGGGTTTTAAAAAGAGTACCAACCCTTGTGTGTGGCGGGCTTCGGCATGAATGAAATAGGCTCGAAGGAGCGCTCCTCCGCGATGTTACATGCCCCTCTGCCTCATACCTTTTTCAGCTGTACTCTCTCCCTCGATCATTCTGTAAATACAAACCGATTTTTAGGTTATGAATAAAAAGAATGTAAAACATAAAGAAACTAGAATCAGTAGTACCGTACTGTTGTAGGGCTCACATTGGCCTTTGCCTCATACATTCTCTCGTACATAGACCTCTTACGGAGGTCAGGCTGCAATCACAGTCCATACTTAATTTGTTCCTGATAAATCCGAATCAGCAGAATGCACTATACCTAGATTCTACCTGCCCACCCAACTAAAATCAGATCTAACGTCTAACCCGAAAACTAAAACCCCTAATTCCTAACCACAAACTAAAAAATCCCTTCCCTCAAACTGCTCCGAAAGTAACTCCTCGTCGAACTTTCTTAAACTGCTTCAAACGTAACTCCTCGTCGAACTCTCTCCTTCATAAAACTCGAACCTCTCCCTCTCAGGTTTAAAAGAAAACCTCTTTCATTCTCTCTCTTGAACTCGATCCGCCGATTCAATGGCTAGGACAAGATGGACAACAAAGAGGAGGAAGAAGAAGAAGACTGGTGAGGATGCGAATCCGCCGATTGCTGAAGTGGAGAAGGGTCAAAGCAGTTCGGCGATTGATGCCATTGAAGAAGAGGTTGAAAGAACTATGGTTCCCATTGGCGAGAGACATGAAGAAGATAGTGAAGAGAATGATGACCAACAGACTAAAGAAGAAGGAGATCATGTCTCAAATGAGAACGAGAATGAAGAAGAAGGAGAGAAAGGAGAGAGTGACAATGAAGAAGAAGAAGGCAATGAAGAAGAAAACTCCAATGAAAAAGAAGACTATGAAGAAGAAGGAGAAATGAAGAAGAAGACGAAGAGGGCTCCGAACAAAACTCGGCGGACGGGGAAGATGAAAGTCTTGTAAGTATTTCGATTCCATTGGATTGGATTCGTAGTTAAGTAGAACTAGGGGAAACTAAATTTTTTTTGTTATGTAAAACTAGTATAACTAGGTAAAACAAGTCCTTGTTACATGCAGTACTAGTATAACTAGGTAATACTAGGATTTGTAGTTCTTAATTAATACTAGTATAACTATATAAAACTACTCGGTTGTTACATGTAATACTAGTATAACTAGATAAGACTAGGATTTGTGGTTGTTTAAATAATACTAGTATAACTACATGATACTAGTATAACTAGGTAATACTAGTATAACTGAATAAAACTACTCGATTGTTACATGTAATACTAGTGTAACTAGTACTAGGATTTGTGGTTGTTTAAGTAATACTAGTATAACTAGATAATATTAATCATATTTTATTTGTAATACTAGTATAACTAGATATAACTAGTCGGATTTTATTTGTAATACTAGGAATTACTTGGTACAACTAATCGGATTTTATTTGTAATACTAGAATTATTTGGTACAACTAATCAGATTTTATTTGTAATACTGGAATAACTTGGTACAACTCAATGTTTTTGTAGGATTCTGAGGAGCAATTGACAGCACTACAACCTATAAAAATGTACTTCCCACCGACAGAGTATAAGAAGAAGATTAAGATATCGACAAGGTGTTACATCTACGAAGCTTTGACAACGCTGGACAATTTAAAGCCTCCGCTATCACGTCTAGAGAGGTCATGATTTGAGATTCATCCACAATTCAAGCACATTTTCCACTTGCCAAGGGACAAATATCACAAGTTTATGGGCATGTGGATGCTACATCTTCGAACAGCATGCATCGAGAAAGAGAAGGAAGCTTGGTTTGTCGTCAATGGCGTTCCTATCCGTTATGGGCTGAGGGAACACGCCTTGATGTTAGGATTAGACTGCCACAACTATCCACTCAATTATATGCGAGAGGGCAGTATGAACTTTGTCAAAAGGCATTTTGAGCGATCAACAATCAGACATCAAGACATGAAGGAAAAGCTAGAGGAAATGGATTCTGGTCGAGATAGGTTGAAGATGGCTGTCCTCTACTTCTTATCCAGCATTGTTATAGGGCAGACAAAGACTGGAGCCGATGCTACGCCCGTGTTGGAATTCTTTCAGAGAGCAGTGTCTGATCTCGAGTTGTGTAAGACATTTCCTTGGGGCAGATTGTCCTTTAATCACATGCTAGGCGATATCTCGCACACGATGACTCATTTTGGAGGAAGCGTCAAAAAGGGTGTACTATGGCCGATTCCAGGTTTCTGTATTCCTGTGGAGGTAAGTTACTTCTTCTTATGATTGGGGTATTAGTTATTAACTACTTGTTATAATTGAAGCATTCTCTAACTCCTTTAACCATATGTGTGTTGTGTAGCTTTTAGCATTTGAGGCAATTCAAGATTTGGGGAATAGATTTCGAGAAGCTATTCCAAGCGCACTCATGAGTTGCCCTAAGATGGTGCAAGACAAGGTTCAAGAAAAGCGAAATGAAAGAGTTTCCTCTTGAGAGTATAAATCAACACCTTGGTGGAACTAAGGTTAGTTATTCTTCTCATAATTTGCATTATAATGATTTTGGATTGTTATGTTTTTAATCATTAATTTCATTTATGCTGGATTGTTATGTTTTTACAGGATATTGATAGTATTCTGATCGCTACAGATGAAGAAAACTCTCTTTTGACTGAAATCCTCGAACAAGACGACGATGATGATAAGCATGATGTTGTTGCTGAGAGCTGGATGAGTCGTCTTAACAAAGGATATGCCATACGGTTTGAGGTGATGTCCAAGGAAGATGTGGCTTCCAGATTTCAAGAGGAACCTGAGAATACGGTGACCGGGGTCATTGCCGCCAATGACGGACCGGTAAACACGCCTTTAAATGATCTGGATGAGATGGTAAACGCCATGAAAAATGACTTTGGAGAACAGATGACTCAACTTGAAAACAAGGTTGATGGGTTGGTGGGAAGACTTGCACCTCTGGAAGCTTTTGTGCAGGAGCATGGAGGAGAGACGTCTAAGACTAGAAAAAGTGCTGGGAAACGAAGGTCGAGTGTGGGGGTGAGGACAAGGTCGAAAAAGCAGAAACTATAAGACTTCTTTTTATGGTTTTTTACTCGTAGTACTGGTATTACTACGCAGAACTTTGTTGTTGGTCTTGAATTTAAACTATGTTACTAGGTATTACTATGTATTACTATGTTGAACTGTGTTGTTTGTTTTCGAATTTGTACTACTGGTATTACTACGTACACCTGTATTGTTTGTTTTCGAATTTGTACTACTGGTATTACTACGTACAACTGCATTATTTGTTTTCGAAGTTGTACTACTGGTATTACTATGCACAATTGGTTGTTTGTTTCAAATTCATACTACTGGTACTACTACGTACAACTGTGTTTTTTGTTTTAGAATTTGTACTACTCTTATTACTAGGCACAACTGTGTTGTTTGTTTCAAATTCATACTACTGGTACTACTATGTATAACTGTGTTATTTGTTTTCGTACTACTGGTATTACTACTGAGACATAAGTCTTAGAAAACTAAAACAAGTCTTAGAAAACAAAGCATAGACCATTCATGAGTTCAAACATAGATAAGTCTTAGAAACAAACAAGAGAAACAACAAAGTACAAAGATAAGTTAAACATCACGACCTACAACACTCGCCACTAACTCCTTCAGCTTTGCAATCTCTTCAACATATTTTTTAGCTCATAACACATTTGTCTGCTTTGAAATTCATGGTCAGCAACCTTGTCTTTTAAGTTAGAAATTTCATCTTTGATAGTCTGAACCCATCCTTGCCTAATGTGGTAACCATCATTCTACAGATCAAGACAAATATAGGATCAAGAAACCAATTAATTGAAACAAAAAGGAACTTTGAAATCATAAATTATAGAGTCAATACCTCAAACTCAGTGCAGGTCAAGTATCTCGTTCCTAGGTCGGCTGCATTTTGAGAGGTCTCCTCTATAATTTTTCTACCACATGGACATTTTTTCGGAATGCCATAGTGACAATCGGCAACGTAGAAGACCCTGTCGCATAGCAACTTGTTCCTCTTGGCGTCACTATAGCTCGGGTCCATAGTTAAGAGCTCGAGAAGAGAGATAAGAAATCAGAACTGAGAGAGAGGTAAGGGGAGGATAAGAAATCGTGATTGAGAGGAGAGAGAAAGAGGGTGAGGAAAATATGAGATTGTGGAGTGGAAGAGAGAGAGTAATTTTGTGTATTGGCACCAAAAATTGGGGGAATTTTGGGTATTGACGCCAAAAAAATTGGGAATTTTTGGGTATTGGCGCCAAAAAAAAAATTTATTCATAGTTGTACAGAATAGTAGTTGCATGAAAGTTCCAAATAGTAATACTTTGGGTGTTTTCCAATTTATTTAGTAGTACCCACTCTTAAATTATTTTTCTTTAGTTTTACAGTCTATATACATTGATTATCAAATAATTTTGATTGATTTATGTATTGATATGATTAAAATCATTATGTCTCTAACTTTGTCATTTTAAGTTAGTTATTATTTACAAATTGATCTTACAAGTATAAGGAGTATTGTGTATGAGTAAAGCATTAATACACATTGTGTACAAGTATAATTTCACAATGCCATAATTAATACACATTATCAAGTTAATACACAATAAGTGGAGTGTAGAGTAAATTTGGTTTTGGTTTTGTAAAGATAAAAATTATTTTTTCCATTATCAGTTATAATTAGTAATACCAGTAATACCAGTAAGACAAATAATCTCAGTTTTACATAGTTTTACACAGTTGTACACAGTTTCTCGTAGTTATCAAATATTCAAAACGCTGTGAAAGGCAGTTTTACATAGTTATACACGGTTGTACACAGTTGTACACAGTTTTACAAGCGAGGAAATACAAAAATCAAACACTACTACGATTTCCAAATAATAACCATTCCAATCCTTGTCTTGGTCGCCTTTTATTTGGAGTCCTAGGACGTCTTTCTCCAGCGGATGGAAACCTTTTTATTCTCATCCTTCCCTTCTTGTTGAGGCGATTTGGAGGCATGATCTGCACTTCTTTGTTATAATCAGGGATATTCCACTCAGGCTGATGAGGCACTAAATAAATTGTCCTATGATACGTCAATGCCCACTGCTCCACCCAATAATATATTGAACAGAATTCATGTAGCTGGATATCGCGAACTCTATCTTCATTAGACTGGAATGTAATGAAAGTCGCTAGTTCGTGCATACAAATACTGTATCTAAGTACTGTTCAAAGATTCCACAGTGTTGCTTGTATCTAAGTTATATATATCTCCAGGAAAATAACACCTTGCCCATTTATCTTTCTCAGTTGTGTGCTATAGATACTTTGCCACAGAAGGATATCTCATCTGGTAATGACTATAAGCACGCTCAAACTCAGCCACCGTGTAAAACCTACTACACTCTATAAATCTCCAAGAGGCCACATCTTTATTGACGTTAGAAGCATGACCTTTCACATTTTGAGACAAATGCCATACACAATAACCATGATGAGAGCTCGAATACACATTTGTTATGGTGCTGATGAGGCTTATATTTCTATCACTCATGAATATCAATTCGGAAGTGTCCGCCACAACAGATTTTAGCATCTCGAAAAACCAGGTCCAACTAGCATTATTCTCACCATCGAGTACAAGAAAGGCTACAGGGTAATTCTGACAATTAGGATCCTGAGCTGAAGCAAAAACTAGTACATCACGAAACCTATTCTTCAGAAAAGTTGTATCCACAACTATCACTTTCCTGATGCCTTTAAACCCTTCTATGCTAGCTCCCAAAGCAATGAATAGATACTTGAATTTTTCCTTTTCATCCAACTTCACCCTGGTTATTGTACCTGGATTGCTGTTTTCCAGCATGTACAAATAACAATACAACATCTTGTAGTTTTCTTTTGGATTACCATGCAAATCAGAAACAGCTTGGTTTTTCCCTTGCAACGCAATGTTGTTTTTTCTTTTTTTTTCCTATCTCAAAAATATTGTTTTACAATTAATAATGAAATTTTCTATTGAATATCAAAAACCAATTAAACTAAAAAGTTGTTGATAAGGAACCTTGAACATGATTGAATATATAAGAAATCGTAAACAATTTAACAAGCCTCATGACTCAACACAAATTGTTGAAAAGATGTCGTTTTTACTAGAAGAACTCTCTTGTTTGTCTATTGTTGTCTAATTATCATATTTTTCTTTTCAAAAAATCGTAATAAATATTTGAATTACATTCTAAATATAACAATTCTACTAAATAAGGAAAAATGCTATACCTAATTTTTTGGGAATTAACTAGGTTTGCCATATTTTAAGAATACTATGTTCTTAATCCGTGCATATAAAAATAAAATATAATATGTACTTTTCTCCTATTTTTTGTCTATAAATTATATTAATTCTAATGGTGGATTGGGACAGGGTGATTCATTGTGATCATATCTCTTCATACTTTGGCCAACGTGCTAAGCCATTTCCAGGTTGGAAATTGGAAATGAAGTACCCAAAAATCACTCATCTCTTCTTGGCTGATGATTCTCTCCTCTCTTGTCAAGCTAATAAAAAGAATTGTTCTACCATTGGAGATATCTTTCAACTATATGAGTAATGTTCAGATCAAAAAATAAACCAAAACAAATATATAATAACTTTTGACTCACGTATTCCTAGACAAAAACATAATCGGTTAAAAGCAAGATTTGGAATCACAAAATATGGAGAAAGTGGAAAATATCTTGGACTCCCGGAACAATTTGGGAAAAAGAAAAAAGAAATATTTGTAAATAGTTCAAACCGTGTCAAACAACAAAGAAGTTCTTGGAGTTCCAAGTTGCTTTCACATGCTGTCAAAGAAGTGTTAATGAAATCAGTAGCCATGTCAATGCCGATTTATTTTTTTGTCCTGTTTTAAACTTCCAAAGCATGTTACTACCGACCTTACTAGCATCCTTGCACAATTCTGATGGGGTAAAGGAACTCAATCTAAGGTATTCATTAGGTAGCTTGGAAACGTCTACAGTTTTTAAAACATGAAGGTGGTCTATGCTTTAAAGACTTGGAAAATTCAATGATGCTCTCATGGCGAAACAAGTATGGCGTCTATTGAAGAATCCCAATTGTCTTTTTTCATGGATTTATAAGGCTTGGTATTTTAAAGATAAACATATTTTACCAGCTAAATCTAGACCTTACTTATCATATGGTTGGGCCGCCATTCGGTGTTGTATTAATCTTTTCAAACAAGGCTCTAGATATTGTTGGTGATTGTAGATAAATAAGAGATTTTAAAGACAATTGGTTCCCTACTCATCCGCTCAGACCAGCACAAGGCAATGATGATAATGTCAATGTACTAGTATTTTATTTTATCACGAAAAAGATGCACGCAAGCAATGGAATAATTTCTTTCTAGAGACAACTTTTTTCTGATCAAGACATTAGCTTAGTAATGTCTCTTTACTTAAGCAAAACAACATTACTGATTGGTTAAAATGGAGCTATACAAAGTCTGGCCAATACACTGTCAAATCCGACTATTGGTTTTTCCGCCACTATCAGGAGTTTCAAATGACAATCCTTGAAATTTCTTATGGTGACCTTAAAGATGTAGAAGACATCCTGCATAAGTAAGGAAGCTGCTAAAGAAGAATATCAGGAACCATGTAGCTGAGGAAGCGTGTTCTGACGTGAGACTACTAACATGGCAAAGCAGGAGATAGACCGGAATGAAGCTTGGCATATATTTGCAGATATTCGGCAAACTAAACTTGCAACAAGCGAGATTCGACTAGATTCTAGGTCTAGGGTTTTTGGTACTTCGTTTAAATAGAAAATCGGGCAAAGTGTGTTCTGTACAATTTGAGCCGCAAGCATAGGAACATCCTTGAGCTTCACCAAGAACCAAAGCAAGAAGGTTAGTGTCCTCTTCATTGATACACATGCTGTGTGATCTGTTGAAGAGAGTTCAGAACTAGGAATTCTTTGGGGATAATCTAAGGTTAGAGTTGCATAACACCAATACAATTGTAATTAGTGGAATTTAAATTTTATCGATTCTAGTTAATAAAAGGAGCCTTGGACTTGGCGCTTTCCAAGTCACTTTGTGTGTTTCTCTGTTTTCTGCACTTACAAATGGTAAGAGCAGGCATCTGCTAAGGATTGTCTGTTCATATTAATTAGGTGTGATTGTGGGATAAATTATGAAAACATGCAACATCCCGGATCCATGAAGATTCTGGTACTTGATGCTGAGAACTATGGTTGGTGGAATGTCCAAATCCAGGCGATGATCAAGGCTATGATAAGGATGCTTGGACACTGGCTGAAGAAGGATAGACTGAACCAACTATCGCTGGTGCAGATAGTGTTGTAACGAGAAAACCACATCTGACCTGGACGACAGAAGAAAAGGCTATGTCTAAGTTCAACTCGAAGGCATTATCGATGATCTGGACTTCTCTTAATGCTGTGAACCAAGAGTTACCACATATTGAATATCAAATGTGTGCGAAACACATTTATGGAAATATAAGAAAGGCGCATTCAAAAAAGCCTCAGATTAAAGGGTTATTTTGGCAAGTTGTGGAAAGTTTCAACATGGATGATTATGAAGCAAGTTTGAACAAGATGAAGGAGCATGATATTGATGTCTTTGACGCCTTTATGAGTAGGAACCTCCAGAATTATCGCCAAGCATACTTCAAGACAACGTCTTGCTGTGAAGATGGTCTGAATAATTTTTCAGAGTCATACAACACAGCGATTGACAAGGCGCGTTCAATGCCATTATTTCAGTGTTTAAAGACAATGAAAAGACAAGAGATAGTGATGATTAACCTAAGGAGGAAAAAAACTAGTAAGGACAATAGCAAACACAGTCTAAAAGTTGGCTTAGTGATCGCTGAAGAAGATAAAGAAGTGAAAAATCTCAGGACAATCCCTGGACGCTCATGCATATTTGAAGTTGGAGAGAGGGGTGAAAGTTACACAGTTAATATGAAAGAGAGGACATGTAAGTGTAGGAGATAGGATTTGACAGGGATACTGTGTGACCATGTGTTGCGTGTTGTCTTTGACAATAAGAGGCCATACAAGATAGACGACTTAGTTTCAGATTGGTATTTGACCACTAAGTGGCACGTGCAATATATTGATTCCATTGAACCTGTCAATGGGATCAAGTTCTGGAAAAAATGTGGAGAAACAAGACAAGAAGCGCCAGAAATAGAGGTACATAATGGCCAGAAAAGAAATCCAGAGAAGAGGATCAAAGGCATTAATGAGTCACCAAAGAAAGGGAAAAATATGACTCAACATTGGGATTTTGGACTGCTTGTTTTCTCAAACATTTGTGATTTCATTGGGATTCATTGCTTCAATCAAATTTCATCAATTTGTTTGTAAAATCCATTCCAAATCCATCAATATGATTTTAGTTGCTTCATTTCAAACCCATCATCATCTTATCATCTTACATCATCAAGAAGCAAATAGAATCAAATGCAAACAAAATATTCAACAATTAACAACTAAAATCCATCATCTTACGTCAACCAGAAGCAACTAAAATCCATCAACAAAAAGCAACAAATTACCATTGACATTCAACCTAAAACCCATCATCTTACATCAAACACTCATCAACAAATATCTATGACCAGAACCAGTACGCTAAAGCAATCACAACAACTCCGGACATGACCACATTCTATAAGAAACAGATCTCTCCTACAGTTTCCTTAACGTCTTTCTCACACTCTTCAACCTTGGATCATTGCTCCAATCTTCTTTTCAATCCCATGAACAATGCTTCTTATGTCTTCTATCTCTTTTTCAAAAGCATTTACTATTTCTTCGCCAGTTCTTCTCTCAACTTCCAACGTCACAATCGTTTTCTTCAACTCTTTAATCTCTTCCACAATTGATTCATCAACCAGCTTAAACAAATGATATTTTTCCTTACATAAGATAAAATGTCAATCAGTTAATGTTCTTAGCACTGCCTATTAGTTAATATACTACTAAGCATATCTATGATGCTTACATTTTCGGATGCATGTGGGCAGCATAAAAATAATCTTCCTGGATTTTTTACAGTTCCTGATATTCTTATCATAGATGATTGTCCATGCCTACAAGCATTGGACAGGCCTCTAGACCCTAAAGGAAAACTACGACTCCTACTACCTCCAATCCATGCAAATCATCCCATAGATTTTCAATTCACGATTTTTGACTAAAAGTATGCATATTTTTAATAATCCGCGTTTACAAGTAATTTCTACAATATAAACATATCCGAAGAGCCTGATGATGCATTTTCAGTGGATAAAGTCCCCATTATCTTCTCTTGTCTTTCAACCTTAATTCAGTTCTTACCCAAATCGATTGTGTTTCTCCAGAGCTCGTCGAAGAAGAAGAGTTATGTTTTTCTGGACACGACGCCTGATATACACTATAATTACTCCATTATATGCATGCATTTAGCATTAGTTTCAGCAGTTAAACATCCTTTCTTGCATGATCATGTATCAATTGCATGCATATAGCATCTAGAGTGTAGTTAGGAGTTGTATTGCATATTTGGTGGATTTTGAGCATTTCGCAGGTGCAATGAAGGAGTTTAAGCACTGATAAAAGATATGGGAGTGACCTGGTGGAGAGACAAGGGCGAGAAGGCCCCATACCAAGCAGGATATCGACTTACCAAGTCGACACAGAGCAACATATCAACATCATACGTCGAAACAAGCTGACGAGTCATACCGATCAACATATTGAGGCCCCAAGTCGATACGAGGTAACAGGACAATTCAAAGAGTATCGAGCCACTCTAGCCGATACACCACCTTTAGAGCGTCTGTACCGGTCTACATATCGACGTGGAACACATCAATATATAAGCCAAGACATGTATTGATTAGAGTACCGATGGTTTTGCCCTATATGCCTTAACAAAAGGGCGATTATATCGACCATCATACCAAGGAGATAATCCGATAAGGCTTAACTAGAGGCGACTGTATCAATCAAGTGTATCGACCAGACCTGGTCGATACAGCCGTCAACCATCCCATATCGATCAGCATATCGATGAAGCAGATCGATGAAGCAGGCCGATACAAGGTTCCCGAACCAGCCATTTTTCGTTTTATTTCCGGTTTAGTATAGGTTTTTCCTGGAAAATATATATATGTTGTTACCCAAAAATATGGGGGATTATCTTTTATCATCTTTGTCATTTAGATATTAGCTTTGTCCTTTGTGTTCTCTCCTTAATATCTTGTAATTTCTGCTTTGAATATTGTTCTTTAAATCAGATGTGGTGTTTATCTTCATTCTGATCATTATTAGTCATTATCCTTTACCTAGGGTTATGCCTCTAGCTGTGATTAGTGAGTAGTTGCTTAGGTTTGAGATGGGATAGAGATAGGAAGATTTGAGACTTGATAAGTGAGTGCTTAGTGCTTAATGTTTTTATTCCTTCTTATTGATTGTGTTTAATGCTAGATTAGCCTTTGCTAAGTTGATTTAGATCCTAGGGTTCTCTTATGCCTGATAAGTGTTTGATGAAATGATTGATTGAGTCAAGTTGAGATTTGCTTATCTTAGCCTAAGGAATTAGCTGCCTAAGGAGTAGATTGGTAATATAAAATTGCATTAGTTGCTTATAATGCTTGTTGATCATCTATTTCAGTAATAGAAATTAGCTGATTATATGCTTAGCAAAGTGATTAGTATCAAAGAATTCAGCTAGTTATAGCTGTTAATTCTATGCCTAGGAATAGCTTGATGTGGGTTTGTAAGCATCTCTAGTTAAGCCAAGAATCTCCCTTGATCAATAAGCTCATCTCAAGTCTCACTTATCTCTTGATTGTTAGAATTTGAAACTGCTCTTTCGTTCAGTCTTGTTTAGTTAATTGCTTTAGTTTGATCACCTCTTATCTTTGAATTTGCTTGAATTGAATGATCAATTGCATTCCTAGTGTCTTACTTTGCCCATTATGGATTGACACTCATATACTACAATGATATGAATATATGTGGGAATTGAAGTAGAGTAAACTCCTATATCAACGCCGTTTTGCTTTGATTGAGAAACAGAAAAATGGTCCTAAGTTATCACTGTTCACGTCGAATCAGCTTGGTTTGTTTGGTCCTAGTCAACACTATTCACGGACGTCGTAACGTTGACTAACGGGATGTGGTCAAGGTACGTCTCGGCCGAGTGCAGGTACGTATTTTCAAATTTTATCGAGTGCGAGAACTAAAACGCACACAAAAATAGTGGGGGTACTAAATCACTACACTTTAAGTACTGCGGGTACTAATTGGCTGTTTTCCCATCAACTTTGCGATGAGGGATGATCATTTATATTCTCCAAGGACTCTTGTCGAGCTGCGAATAATCACGGTCAGCTGATAATACAGGGAACTCGAACATGAAACAACTGCTACCAGTGGATGTCACCCCAACTACAATGTCAAATGGTCACCAAGATTAACGATATGCAGCTGTGGCATCAGAAGCTCGGACATATGAAGTGCGAACAATGGCCACAGACTTGCTGAAATGGAACTGATTAGAGGGATGCCAAAAATCAAAGTGGAAGCTGATTTTGTATGTGGCCCATGCACTCAGGAAAAACAGGTACAAGTCCAGCACAAAAATATCCCTGATATACAAACGCACAACGGTCTTGATCTGGTGCACATGGATATGATGGGACCAATGCAGACTGAGACCATATCATGCAGGAAATATGCATTCGTCCTGGTATATGCTCCTTTAGTCTTCAGAATATTGACCCAGCTCATTCTGTTGTAGTCATCTGTCAGCATCAGAAAGTATTTGCTTTCTCCAAGAGATGCAGTCTGCATAGGACCACATAAATCAGCATGAAGAATCTCAAGAAGTTTAGTTGCTCTCCTTGTTTTAGCCACTGGAAAAGACCTGAGGGTTTGTTTCCCATATATGCAACCTTCACACAACTTAAAATCTTCAATCTTTGGTAGACAAGAAACCATATCTTTCTGATTAAGCACCTTTAACCCATTCTTATTTAGATGCCCATATCTTAAGTGCCACAACTTAGAATCCTCTGAAACCTTAGCAACCAAAGCACTTGCTTCAACAGAAGACATCTCTAATGGGTATAGGTTGTTTGGTGTCTTCTTCACCACTGCTACTATGAGATCAGATCTTTTCTCCTTAATGATGCATACATCCCCATCAAAGAAAACAGAGCAATTGTTTTCTACCATTTGTCCAACACTCAATAGATTGTGTGCTAGATCAGGAATGTAATACACATCATAAATGAGTTTGAGATTACCATGACTATTCTGGACAGCCACAATACCTCTTCCTCCCACTTGAACTTCTTTGTCATCTCCAAATTTCACCCTCAGCCAGTGTAACTCATCCAACTCCTTAAATGATGACTTGATTCTTGTCATGTGATTTGAACAGCCACTGTCCAAATACCACACAGATTTTGACACTCCTTCACTTGTGAATGCCATGAACAGTCTAGGCTCATCCTCCTGTTAAGCAAAGCTAGCATGCTTTTCTTCTCTTTGTTTCTTCCAACAATCAGCCTGCATATGACCATTCTTCTTGAAATAGTAACACTGAATATTGCTCTTGTTGGTACCTCTGTTGTAGGATTGATTAGAACTGCTTGAGTTATCAAAATAACCTCTTCCTCTGCATCTACCATGGTCTCCACGACCCCCAAATCTGCCTCTTTCTCTACCAGATCCAAACCCATTGCTGCTCTTCTGACGAGAGTACTCTCCCTTCATTTGGAAAGCTTTCTCTTCAGATTTTTCAGACTTCTTACCAAGGCAATCCTCATGACCAATCAATGAGCTCATTTTGGTGTCAAAGGTATATCAACTCATATCATTTACCTCCATGATTGTAGGAACCACATACTCAAACTTTGGAGTTAAGCTTCTGAGATCTTTACTCACAACAACTTCATTTGACAAGAATTCACCATAGGACTTCATCTGGTTGACAATGGCTGAAACTCTTGCCAAATGTTCTTGCATCGTTTCTCTCTCCTTCATCAAAAGTGTTTCAAACTGATGACGAAGAGTCTGTAGTTTGACAGCAATCGCTTTCTTATCTCTCATGTACTCCTTCTTCAAGATTTTCTAGGCTTCATGTGATGTATCCACTGCTGAGATCCTAGATAGGATGTCTTCATGCAAAGTTGTCTGGATCAAAAACAGCGCCTTTGCATCCTTTTTGCGATTCTCTCTTAACAACTGATCAGGTTCCGTAGGTTTTGCATCTGCAAAACCATTCTCCACCATATCCCAAAGTTCTTTAGATCTGAACATTCTCTTTATCTTAAGACTCCAAAGGTGATACTTTTCACCTTTAAACACTGGAACAAGAGCTTGCTGATTTGCTCTATTGCATGCCATGGCTTTTAATTTTGAGAGGATGAAAAGGATAAAAAAAAAACCTTTGCTCTCATACCACAATGTTGGAACAAAATTAACAATATAGAAACAGAGAATGCAGGACCAGAGAATAAAAATAAAATATTTTTCTGAATATTACTTTATTTTTTGATAATTAAAATGAAAGAAAATACAAAGCTTATAAAGAGAAAAAATGTAACTGCACCCATTACCCTATGGACTCATTAAATCCTATAATTAAGAAAAATAAAACTCCCAAATTGATTAAGAAATAAACCTAACAAATAGAAACTGAAACTATTTGTAGCTTATTCCAATAACTCCCTCTTTGAATCACATTTCAATATCAAAATTCGCTATTTGAAATTGAACTAAAATTTTGAGATTTTTCTGAAACAATTACGGTGACTTTGCGTTAATTTGTGATTAGATTTGTGGATCGAATATACCTCAGAATTTGTAACGGAAAGATCATCTTAATAGTAACTAGTGAGACCTTGCCAACGGTATGTAGGTCGACTCTTGGGTCTCTCTGGTTTGTCAAGAAATCACCCCGCTAACTCCTGTCCGGCCAAGACTTTTCCTCTTCTTCCTTCTTCTCTCCTCCTTCTCTCTTGTCCGATGGTTCTGGTTATTCCTTCGATGATGATCTGATTATGGTGACTCCAGAACTTGATCCCCACTCCAGAAATTACTTTCTCTTTTTGTCACTACAAATAAACAACAACACCACAAGCAACAACGAAAGCTCTCCACATGGACCCACGATAACTTACTCCACGGACAATAAGAACGAGATTATATGACAATAAGAACTCTATCTTTTTGTTGGCTTTGAATTCAACTACTTTAGCGGTGCTAAAGAAGAAAGAAAATAATCCCTAGTTATAAACATCCCCCAACATACGTTCGATAACTTAGGTTAGAAGAAATGAACTCCATTTTGTTTCTCGGGTTTCATAAAAATACTCTCAAACTAAAATTCTATTGAATTAGATATAGCTGATTTTTCTGCATTTAGTAGAATTCTAATATTCATTACGAAGTTTTGAGGGAAAAATATATCGGTAAGACAATATTAGACAGAAAATAGAGTTTGTCAAATAAAACAATAATTTTAAAACAATTTATATTGAGTCTTTTTTTTTCAACAGCCTCAAAATCCTAGGCAAACTCAGTAAATTAACCAAGCTGGTGGAGTTGAGTTTACATAAGATAGATGGAAAAGGCTTTTTCGAGCACTTCATGCCAATTGGTCCTCCTTCGTGTTCTGTGCGCCCGATATTTGAGCTATCGAGAAAGTGATGAATTCTCTTCTTCTTGTCAATATTCCTACAAATGTATTGAGAATACTGGCCACTCCGTTGGGTTAGACACCATCTTCACCAAGTCAGAACAGTCTGTGAGAAAGGCCATCTCCAGTCTCTGTGCGTCTAGCATGCTGTGCATTGCCAGATCATAGCTTTTAATTCAAAATGTAAAGCTGACGTACTTCGACAAACATTCCTTGCTCCCATTAAGGGGCTCAATATCTCATCTCCTTGACAGTACCATTCTAATCCGAGTTTGGACTGGATTGCTTTCATGAACCAAACGTTTGACATGTCATAATACCCCTGTAATCAACCATATCTTGTAGTACTATTGGGGCCATAGCCTGTATGTCAAGTTGTGCTTCCTCCCAAGCTGTTGCTTCTGCTGTTGCCAGTCGTACTACCTCTCGTGGATCCCGGTCAATATCCGAGAAGATCTTATCATTCCGCATTTTCCGAATGTACCATAACAACCATGGATAAACTTTCATATCTTCATGGTTTGGCAAATGCCAGAACAACGTAGCCATATTTGAGAAAACTGCACTCGTCGGAAAACTATTATCAGGTGTGGGTATTACTGAAAGTGCCCATACTTTCTGAGCTGGTGGAAATTCAAACAATGTATGGTTAATCATTTCATGTTCCGCCCCACAACGTTGACAATTGAGAATCACAATTAATTCCTCTATTGCTGAGACGATCTGTCACCGCAAGACATCCTAAAATAGTTCACCATAAGAAGTGTTTCATATTTGGTGAGCATTGGACCGACCATACTTGTGCCTGTAACTTACTCACGTCTGGTCCATATATTGGTGTGTTCAACAGAGGTGTATTTTGCTCCGTAAGGTATCTAGACTTTACTGTGTATCGTCCATTCTTGGTAAAATACCAACCCATAAGATCTTGTCTCTGAAGCCTGGTGGTAGAAAGACCAATAATGTGGGAGATATCCTCGCAAACAATTAATTGATGAAGTAGTGGTATATTCTACGTCGAAGTTTCAAAATCAATCAACTGATTGACCGTTAGCTCAGGGTATAAGTTATACCTTTTACACGTTGTTGATCTTGGTCGTAAGTCAGAACCCAAGAATCATTTCATAAAAAGCTTGTTAAAATTTTTACAGTATTTTATTCTTGTATTATTTATATTAGTTAAGTACAAGGTAAGTTATCAATATCCTTTTAGTTTTGAATTGGTTTTTTTAGAAAAATTAGAAATATTAATTATAACTATTTGCAAAATAATAATTGTGAGAAGGACAAAATAGAAAAAAACCTAATTTAAAACTTTATTTAATATTAAGTTTTTCTATCATATACTTCTTAACAAATTTTACTTTTGAAACACATTTACATAGTTTCACATGTGACCGTGTTTACAGTCCTATTATGTTTTATTGTCAAAATGTGTATGAAGAAAATGCAACAAAGTTGTTTTCTAATGATTTTATTCTTTTGTTGTTACTAGTGAAGATCATATTCATTTATATAGAATTGTAAAAGTCATAATAAAAAGTAGATGACAGCCAAATGGCGTGTCATTACATCCGGAGGAAAATAGATAATGAGACAGGTCATTACAAGCAAGATAGTGTGCTGCAAAATTACAATTCTTCTTTACATATATAATGTTAACATTAATAAATTTGGCCAAGCAAAATTATATATTAACTAATAAATTAGAAATGGTAAATTCTTGTTCCGCAATATGTAATAATTTAACAAGTAACTGGAAATCTCCTTCGAAACATCCTCACATTAATTTCATACCCAAGGTATTTTGCAGAGTTACGACCAAAGTCTTTCCTTCTACTTCAAGACTTGACGATGATTGTCCCGTATTTGCTGCACCCTAATAGTTGCAGCATCTTCGAGAGTTACGTACAAGCCAACCAGCAGTACTTCGGTGTGAGTCCCAATTGACTGATGTATCGTAGGTACATTTAAAGAACCCAAAGCCTTTACGCTTCTAATCATGCTTTAAAGGCAGACAGTGGGGAGTTATAATATTTTATCTAGTAACCTGTAACCACTCCGCAACATCATTGACGGCTTTGTTTACATCTCTAATGGGTTTTGATACTCCGTTTTTAGGAGATTAAAGAGATTCTAGATTTTCAAATACTCCATAATACCCAAATAG
Source organism: Thlaspi arvense (assembly GCA_911865555.2). Taxonomy (NCBI): domain Eukaryota; kingdom Viridiplantae; phylum Streptophyta; class Magnoliopsida; order Brassicales; family Brassicaceae; genus Thlaspi; species Thlaspi arvense. The sequence goes on along the minus strand of OU466859.2, from coordinate 26,368,712 downwards.
GCATTAGTTTATATTTTCCAAGAGCTCATTTGTATCTTGTGCATAAAGGATCAATTGTAGAGTAGCTTAGGTGTCTTGAGATGGAATGGTTAGGAAATTAATAGGTGCTTCAGATAGTTGCCAGGTAGAAATAGATTTTGGACATGTGAAAAAAGATGATGAATTGTCTCCGGTTCTAATTCACAATGTGTTGATGACAGGGTTTTTAATCGCTAATCAAATCCTACACATACTCATCTTATTGCAGTATGTCAGGTATCAATCCAATGTAGTAAAACATTAAGAATACAACAGTTCCCTTAAGTTAAGCCAATTCAAGATAACAAGTGTGATCAAACTTTAGTTATTAAACTAATCAAGACTAAGCAATACAATTTTGAAATATGAGATTCAAACAAATAAGAGTAAGGATCTAAGATAGAGGTTATTGACCAATAGGGGATTAGAATCAAACTAGTGATGCTTCATAAACCATTCAAATAATGTTATCTTATAAGCATAGGATTAACAGCTACAACTAGCCCAATTTCTTGGGTACTAATCACTTTTCTAAGCACAAATTCAAGACAACTTTCATTACTGAACAGATGATTAACAAGCATTCAACCAGATATCCAATCCTAAAAAGCCAAAATGTTCTTTAGACATCTAATCTCTTAAGCTAGGATAAACAAATCCTCTAGAAGACTAAGCAGCATTTCATCAAACACTTACTAGGCATAAGAGAAAGCAAAGATACTAAACAAGCTTGGCCAAAGCAAATCTAGTGTTAAGCACATCTAATAGAGAGAAAATAATCATATTAAGCACAAGACATCACTAATATAATCCTATTACCACTCTAATCTATCCCATTTTAAACCTTAAAAAGGACTACTCACTAGTCATGATCAAAACCACAGATTCGAAAGAGAAATAATGGCTAAGCATGATTAGAAAGCAGAATAGACAAGAATAGATAAAGAGAAACACACAAGTTCACTAAATCAAATAAGAGTTGTACAAAGATAAACTCAAAAGGGAAAGGTTTTCAGCTAAGAAAAGTACAGAAAATAATAAGATAAGAGTTGCCCAAACATTTTAAGACTTAAAGTATTTATAGGGAGGCTAAGAATCCCCTAGTAAACAAAAAGAAAACGATTTTAAGCTGACTCGGCTGGACCATATCGGCTCCTTCAGTCGATACACACATCAATGTTGGCTCTCCTTCAGGGTGTATCGATGTAGTCTTGGTCGATATGGTGATCGATACATCGGGCTTCAGGCGTGTATTGGCTTCACTCTTCTCGGTCTAGACACCAGTACAATCACCCTTTTGTTAAAGCATATGGAGCACTCTCAAGTCGATATGCTCTTCGATTTTGTCCTAAGCATTTGAGATGTTTAAGAAATTCAATGCCTTAGTGGAGGAACAGAGCGAGCAGAAATTCAAGGTGTTGAGAACTGACAGAGGAGGATAGTTCATTTCCATAGAATTCAAAAAATTCTGTCACAATGAAGGGATTCATCATGAGCTTACTACATCTTACACTCCTGAGCAAAATGGTGTAACAGAAAGGAAAAACAGAACTATGGTGGAGATGGTCGGATGCATGTTGAAGAAGAATAGTCCGCCAAATCATTTTTGGGCAGAGAATGTAAGGACAGCAGTGTATTTTCTGAACATTTCACATACAAGAGCAGTTCTAAATAAAACCCCATACGAAGCTTGGTGTGGAAGATAACATGGGGTAAGTCACTTAAGAGTTTTTGGAAGTGTTGCATATTCTCTTATTGACATCCATAACAGGAAGAAGTTTGATGAAAAATCTGAGAAATGCATATTTCTTGGATAATGCACACAATCTGAAGGATATAGATTGTATAATCCTATGAGTGGGAAGATTGTTGAATGCAGAAATTTTGCATTTAATGAAAAAGCTATTTGGAATTGACATGAATGTGATAATGGTGAGCTTGTGTAAATTTCCATGGACAACAATGATGAGCAGGTGGTGAATCAAAGTCCAGCTGGCTCTGAAGCTAGTACACCAACAAGTTCACTCCCTAATTCACCTAATCCTAACAGTGGCATTGTGTCAAACAGCAGTGAAGATGAAAGTGCACCTCAAAAGTTCAGATCACTGCAAGCATTTATGAGGTTCAACATGCATTTTTCACTTCTGATCCTGGAACTTTCTACGAGGATGCTGAAAAATAAGACTGGTGCAAAGCAATGAATGAAGAGATAACATCCATAGAGAAGAATAACACTTGGCAACTAGTTGAGCTTCCTGAAGGTAAACACTCAATTTGTGTGAAGTGGGTGTTTAGAACTAAGTATCATGCATATGGAAGCACTCAAATGTACAAGGCATGGCTGGTGGATAAGGGATATGCCCAACAATTTCTCTCCAGTGGCAAGGTTTAACACTGTAAGAACTCTACTTGCATTAGGAGCTCATATGCATTGGCCAATATATCAGTTTTATGTTGAGTCAGCTTTTTTGAATGGTGAGCTACTTGAAGAGGTTTATGTTGATCAGCTTGAAGGTTTTGTGGTTCAAGGCAAAGAAGAATTGGTTTACCGGTTGTATAAGCCACTGTATGGGCTCAAGCAAGCTCCTAGAGCCTAGTACAACAAGATTGATTCATTATTTGCAGAAACTAGGTTTGAAAGAAGCAAAAGTGAGCCTACTCTCTATATAAAGAAGCAAAATCGAGGTGATATCCTTATTGTGTGCTTATATTAGATGATATGATTTACATGGGTTCTAGCGATTCACTTGTTGCTGATTTCAAAGAATGCATGATGAAGAAGTTCGAAATGTCAGATCTGGGTTTACTGTATTTCTTTCTTAGTCTTGAGGTCAAGCAAGTGGAGGATGGCATTTCCGTTTCTCAGCATAGGTATTCATCAGATTTGTTGAAAATGTTCAGTATGATATATTGCAATGTGGTAAAGACTCATATGAATGTGAATGAGTAGTTGCAGCTGTAAGATGGAACAGAAAAAGCAGATGCAACAAGATTCAGGAGTTTAGTTAGAGGTCTTATCTAACTAACTCATACAAGACCAGATATTTCTTTTGCTGTGAGTGAAATTTCCAGGTTTATGCAAAGTCCTACAAAGCAGCAATTTGGAGCAGCAAAGAGGTTGCTGAGGTATATTGCTGAAACAACAGAGTTTGGCCTATGGTACAACACAAGTTCAGAGTTTGAATTGGTTGGGTTCACAGATAGTGATTGGGCAGGATGTGTTCAATACAAAAAGAGCACTTCAAGACATGTTTTCAATCTGTGTTCTAGAGCAGTTTGTTGGAGTTCAAAGAAGCAGAATGTGACAGCTTTATCGTATCAGAAGCTGAGTACACAGCAGCTACTTTAGCAGCATGTCAAGCAGTTTGGCTGAAAAGATTTCTAGCAGAAATCAAGCATGAGCAAATGAAGGCAACAACAATTTTCTGTGACAACAAGTCAACTATAGCAATGACCAAGAATCCAGAATATCATGAAAGAACAAAGCACATATTAATCAAGGTACACTTCAATAGAGACTTGGTTAATGAAGGTTCAGTTGCGTTGGAGTATTGCAGCACAAATGAGCAGAGTGCAGATGTGCTAACAAAGGCATTGTCTAGGAACAAATTTAATTATTTCAGAAGCAAGCTTGGAGTGTGCAAGTTTGAATCAAGGGAGACTGTTGAAATGTATTTCAAAGAGGGAGTTGTTGAAGTTACTGGAATAAGTTACAAATAGTTTCAGTTTCTATTTGTTGGGTTTATTGCTTAATCAATTTGAGAGTTTTATTTTTCTTAATTATAAGACTTAATGAGTCTATTGGGTAATTGGTGCAGTTACATTTTTTCTCTTTATAAGCTTTGTATTTTCTTTCATTTTAATTATCAAAGGATAAAGTATTATTTAACAAAATCTTTTCTTTTTATCCTCTGTTCTTGCTTTCTGTGTTTCTACATTGTTCATTTTGTTCCAACATTTGATGTTATTTCATTTCAAAGCCGAACTACTGAGACATGATCATTAGTGTGTTTTGAGAGAAGGCGCTTCATGGAAGTCATATAAGCGAACGCCACGACCTGGAAAGATAAAACCTAGCCTTCAGACCTTTGTCTTGTTTGTCAAGAAATCATGTTTCTGTCAAAAACCTGGGCAAGTTTCATTTTTAGATTGTTTAAGATCAGCTTCAAACATTACCTTTCCAGAAGTCAGATATAAGCTTGAGTCAAGTTAGGGTTGTGTTTTGAATATAGTTCACATTCCTTCCATTATTTTATATGAGTCATTGTGCATAAGGTTAGACCTCATTACTAGAATAGGTTCTATGATGATGTGTGATAAGGCTCAGGTTTTACCCAAATAAAAACTACTGCAAGTGCACAACAAAGCAGTTGTAGTATAATGGGTTATCGAATCCCAAGGGAGTAAGTAAACTACAATAACAATTACAGATTCGGACTAGGCTAAGCAGTAGATAATAAATGTAATGCGAAATAGCTAAACAATAAAAGCAAGCGAAATTTGATTGATCTAAGGCTCAGAAAACTAAAAGCGCTAAGTCAGGACAATTCGCATGTTGAATCCGAGAATGTAGAATGCATGAAATCATGAATGATTAAGAACAATCTTGAACATGAACCGCAAATATATAAATAATCAATTCTCATTGTAGAAGTTACCTATGTCTAAATCACAGAGTTTCAAATCTCTTTGCAAACCCTAACAACCTAAACATGCAGTAATGATCAGGTTCAATTGTTCACAAAACTCCTAAGCCAAATCTCTTTGCACTAAGTTGTTTTGCTCATCTAATGCTAGATCAGGTTATCAATAATGCTCTCACATGTATTAAACAACATAGGTTTTTAGTTTCAAGGTGATGTGTCTAAGAAAATCGGTTTTAAAGGAAGCACATATGAAGAACCAACATATATTCGTAACAGTTAGCGATTTCTACAAACTCATCATCAACCTTTAAAAAGCCCTAACTTAACTAGCAGATTACTCAGACATGATCATGAAATCACAAAGCAGAGCTGAATAAAATTGCATTGCAAGAATAGAATAAAAGATAAGGGGGTTCGAAATCTTCTCCAAAAAGGGTACATAATCAGTCTCCCCAAAGCTCTGAATAACAACTCTCTCAAGCTCTCTGAATTCTAAAATCTAAGATAAAAGCGAACAATGGCTGAAAACCTAATTTATAGAAGCTAAAACACGAGCTTGGGCACTTGAAAATACTAGAACTTCAGGGACCAAAGTGCAAATAACCTTCAATCTTTAAACAACAAGTCGCGACTACTTCCCATCTACGGGTGACGAGCATCACCCTTGAGTTGTGACGAGCATAACCAAACTCTGTATTCGCCTTCCGAGTTGCCCATTTCGTGGCTGTATCTTGTAATGATCCAAAAAGCTCCTTATTCTCCAATTGTGCTCCAGTTGTGTTATAACCTGCAAAGACTCTACTAGGACTCTAAAAAGACCTAAAAGAATTAATAAAAAGGACTTATATCATGGTTAAAAACCATAAAAACTATGATATATCAACTCCCCCAGACTTAGCTTTTGCTTGCCCTCAAGCAAACATCAGACAAAGAACAAGGTCGAGGTTTGAAAATAGAAACAGTCAGCCTAACATCAGGAACACCACATTGGTTAACACTTTCGAATCCACATACCACAGAGCCAAAATAAGATCAATTTTCAGTCTAATCATCACAAGCTTAGCAAATCTCTCAAATCCAATACAAGTCCCTTCAAGAAATCCGAAATTTCTACTGCTAACTCCTGTTATTTATCTAAGTGTGACACTCATCAAGGATTTATCATCTCAATCACTTATAGATTCATTTCCCTTCCTAAACAACTGAACAAAGCAATCTTAACACAGCTCTCCTATTTTCTCTTCCCTTGATCTTTTCTTTATGATGCTACTCAATACTAGTATTCCTTGTGAGGAGACAGGTTCTTGAGTGTGTTCATAACTGTTGTTCCTTGTGAGGAGACAAGGTCGTGAATGCACCATTCTTTTGACTTAAACTCTTAAAATCAGTATCAGGCAAGATCAAAGAGAGACTGCAACTAAACTTTATTGTGAGTGCTGAAAGAGAGAATCAAGATCAATGAGAATCAAGCCCCAAGACAAGAAGTTTAAAGTTCATTAAGGTGGAAGTAACAGCAAATTTTCCAGATTCTCTAAGAACCTAAACCTTCATTGCTAGACTGATCTACCTATGACTTTCAACTTAGTAAGACTTGTAATCAACTACTGTGGCAATCGTTCTTATAAGCATAGACATTTTGTGGTTAGTTCCAAGAAAAACTGAGTGTTTAAAAATTTTGACTCTATAAAACAGGTTTTTGAGACAACTTTGAGACTTTAAAAATCAAACACAATATACACAACGTCAGTAACCACCTCCCCCAGACTTAAACAACACTCTCCCCAGTGTTATTAAGCCAAGAATTTGTCAAAAAGAAGCATGTGAACGTGTAGAACCAATTTAGAAAAGTGGTGCCTCTCAAAGGGACGGGTGACGAGCGTCACCATGTCTGGAAATCCAATTTCGACAAGTTAGATGAGTTAAACATTATGTTATCATGTGTACTCTAAAGTCAGACTATTAGAGCAGTCAAACACACATTTAATAGCATCCAAACATAGCAATAAAATCGGGTTCAAACAAGTTCACAAAACAACATCACAGCAACTGACAACAGACTCAAAGAAAACCAGAAAAATGACTCAAGTGAAAATAAAAGAAAAGTGAAACAGAAACAAGTAACCTGATAGTGGAGGTCCTCATTTCGCAAGGCTCAATAGTGTAGTGTGGAGGACACAGCCACAGTTGCTGAGTGTAGCTACATCATCCCATAATCCCTCAAATCTGTCAATGACATATCCCTGAAAAGCAGTCATGTCCATGGGTGTCTGGGGTCGCGGAGGGCGCCTGAAACCAGAGGGTGTGGTCGTGGAGGGAGCATGACGTCTGGATGGTCCAGCCTGAGCAGCAGCAACAGAAGAGGAAGCGCCAGCAGTGGCTCCTCTAGGGCGCTGTGGAAGAAGGCGCAGCAAACTCGGATCTGGCAGAAACCGCAGCTGGTGTCTATCTCCCTGGATCGTGGTGTACTGTGGGCTGGGCAACTGTATGCCAACATACTCTCCAGAAGTAGTAGTGAATGTCCAGACCAATCGCTGCTTGAACCAAGTAGCATTGCGCAGATGCGTGTCATCCATAAGGGATCTGTCGGTCAGAATGCTGCAAGGTGATGTATCGACCTGGAAATGCTGGAAAATGGGTGTAAGAAGACTGCCCACGCTCTCACTCTTCTCCTCCGGACTGGTGAATGGCTTGGTCTTCAGAGAGACCAAGTGCTCATGCTGTCTATCGAGATCTCATAATCCAACATCTCAACAAAGCCATAGTAAAGCAGGATCTGCTCACTGACACGCATCTTGCTCGGTGCAGACTTGCAGAAGATGGTGTTGCCTAGAAGGGGCAGAATGTATCTGATAACAGGATATCGAACATCTGTCTGCATACTCGCCTTGCTCTCGTAGACTCCATTTCCGAACTTGGACCAAAATGTTTGCATGTGGGTCCACAGCGACGGAAGGAGTTAGAAATAAAGTTTGCATCTTTAGTCTTAAAAATCATTGTTCTAAGTTGTAAGAAATTTCTCTATTTATCTGCTTTTAGATTTGGATTTTTAATAATTAGTAGTCTTGCATTTTAAATTCCTGAAAGTCATATAGTAGTTGTTTAACCCTTTAGAGGGGATTTTAAAATAGTTTTCTTAGCCATTTAGCACTTGCATTTAGTTTTTACATATTTTCTCATCCATTTACCTGATTTCACTGAGATTTGCTTTGCTCTTGCATTCCTAGTAACTTTCATCAACCTAGGCTGGATTGACACCTGGTGCACTATACTACATCATAACTTGTGCATTTGGCTTTGATAAAACCTGCCCAAAACATTCTGTTTATCAAATGGCGCTGTTGCCAACTTGGGTTTGAGTTGAAAGTATTAGGATTTGAAGCTTAGTAGAGACTAAGTCTTTATTTTTATTTTGGTTACTGAGCTATCTACCTTCCTTCTTGTCTTCTCAGGTACATGAATCTGAGGTCTAGGGGTGACAACAATCTACTACAACCTCTAGTCAATATTCATCAACTTGGAAGTGCAAGATCAAGAAGAGCAAGAGAACAAGCACAAGTCTTGAGGAGATAGTGCAAGCGGGTGCTGTTGATTTTGCAAGTATGGTTGAGCAAGACCAAGCTGAGGGTCACCATCATCACACTGCTGGATGTAGGGGCAATGGAAACCCCAACCACGCCCCAAGAGCACCAAGGATCATTGGTGCGGGTGATGCTCCGAACACTCATCACAACCGTTTTGGCATCACTCCACTACCAGTGCAAAACAACAACTTCGAGATCAAGCCAGGCTTCGTCTCAATGGTGCAGAACAACAAGTTCCATGGGCTTGAAATGGAGGATCCTTCTAAGCATCTTGACAACTTTGAGCAAATCTGCGGTATGATCAAGATCAATGGGATCACGGAGGACAGTCTCAAGCTTAGGCTTTTCCCTTTCTCCCTTAGGGACAAAGCAAGGCATTGGGAGAAGACCTTACCTCAAGGGACTATCACTTCATGGGCTGATTGCAAGAAGGCATTTCTGTCTAAGTTCTTCTCAAGTACAAGAACAGCTCGACTAAGGAGTGAGATCAGCAGTTTTACACAAAGACAGAATGAGACCTTTAGTGAAGCAATGGAGCGGTTTAAAGACTACACCATTGCATTTCCTCATAAAAGATTCACTGAGGAGACACTCTTGAGCACAATCTATAGAGGAGCTCTTCCAAAGATTAACATGATTCTTGACCCGGCGAGTAAAGGCAACTTTCTTGGCCAAAATGTAGAAGAAGGAATGGAGCTCATTGAGAATCTTGCTTTGAGTGATGGGAACTACGCTGAAGATTATGATAGAGCACCAAGAGGGTCTGCCCTTGAGTCAAACAAGAATGAGCTGAAATCTCTTCATGAAAAGATTGACAAGTTAGTACTTGCAAATCAAAAGCATGTACACTTTGTGGGAGAAGCTGCAGATGTTCTAGATGAGCTGGAGCAGAGCCAAGAGGAAGCAAATTGGGTTGGAGGTCAAGCCTATACTAAGTCACAGGGCTATGGTCAACGGTATCAAGGCAACAACAACCTCTCTTACTGCAGTACCAATGTGGAGAACCCTAAGGATCAAGTGTACCCTCCACAACAAGGCAAACATTTTGTTCCTTATAACAAAGGAGGGTTTACACAAAACAGTGGGTACCAAGGGCAGAGACAAGGCGACTTTCAAGGCCAACAACAGCAAGCGAACTATAGCTACCCTCCTGGTTTCGTGCCTCAGCAGGAACAAGTTCAACCACCACCTCAGGATCCGGTACAAGCTATATTCGAACAGTTACTTCAAGGTCAAGCTTCTACAAATCAAAAGTTTGTTGATATGAACAAGAGACTGGACTCTTCTCTTACTGAGGTATCTACTCAAATCACCAACCTGAATAACAAGATTTGCCAGCTAGAGAATGGAAAGGCTAGTTCAAGCGGTGAAGGTAGCTTACCCGACAAGTGTGAGCAAAACCCTAAGGAGTATGCCAATATTATTACCTTGAGAAGTGGGAAAGAGCTACCACCACGGTCAGTACCTGAAGACAATGAAGACATTGTGGTTCAAGAGGGGGAGAGTAATCTCTCAAATGATTAAGAGATCACCTTTGACAATGTCTACATTGCTAGGCTAAAGAAGGGCAAGGAAGCGGTTTTAGAGAAAAAAGTGGAGGAGGTTAGCAAGGAGAAAGAAGCTTTTGTACCTCCACCCTACGTACCAAAGCTTCCCCTCCCTAGACGTTTCAAGAAGCAGCTGATTTAGAAGCATAAGGCCCTGTTTGAGAAGCACATAATGGACGTTGAGATCAAACTGCCTTTGGTTGATTGTTTGGCAATGATACCAAAATATGCTAAGTTCTTACAGGATACACTTGCTAAGAAGGAGAAAGAGAGTGACGAAGTCCTGGTATTGAGACAAGAATGCAGTGCAATCATCCACAAGGAGATAGCACCAAAGAAGCTAGGAGATCCAAGGTCATTCATTATCCCTTGTGCATTAGGTCCTTTGTAGTTTTGAAAGCTGCTTATGTGATCTATGAGCAAGCATTAATCTTATGCCCCATTCCATTGCCGAAATCTAGGCTTCACCAAATTTAAGGAGTGTAGGATCTCACTCATCCTGACTGATCGAAGTATAAGGCTTTCTGTGGGCATGCTTCAAGACATACGTGTAAGGATCATCAATGTGAACGTGCCAACAGATTTTGTAGTACTAGAAATGGATGAGGAACCAAGAGATCCTCTAATCCTTGGTAGACCCTTTCTAGCAACTGCTGGAGCCATCATTGACGTAAAGAATGGCAAGATTTCTCTGCACTTTGGTAAAGACATCAAGCTGAACTTTGACATCAATGAAGTCTTGAGGGAGCCAACAATTGGTGGACACGCATTCTACATTGAAACCTTGGATGAAGTGGCTGATGAGTTGCTTGAGGAGTTGGCACAAGAAGATCATCTGCAGCTGGCTTTGACAAAGAAGTGTGGGAAGTATGGTTTCTTGAGTGAGCAGACCCAGGAGTATGTACACATCCTTGATTCTCGCAAGGTTGTGAAAGAAGATGAAGGCCAGTGCCTAGAGATCGACCCAGAGATCGATTAGATTACTTGATCCAGAAAGAAGATCGATGAGGCAATCGATGGAGACAACTCGAACAATTCAGAGAACGACCTGGTGAACTGATCTCCTGCTCGATCCATATCAAATCGAGCAAGTGAATCGAGAGAGTGCAATCGATCCAGCTTAGAACGAGGAAGCGATCGATTGGTTTCCTCGATCTCTGCCGTGGGAACGGTCCAAGATGGAGGCCTGAAAGCTCATGACTCGGGTTCAAAAAAGGCTAATGAGGATGACTACGTCAACACAAGCCACGAGGAGGACTGGAGCGAGCTGCTAGCCCCAAAGGTGGACCTAAAGGAGCTCCCAAATGGGCTAAGGTACGATTTCTTGGGACCAAATATTACCTATCCGGTCATTGTGAATGAAAATCTAAGTGATGATGAGTTAGACTCACTCCTTAAAGAGTTGAGGAAGTATAGGATGGCCATTGGGTACTCTCTAAGTGACATCAAGGGCCTTTCACCAATGCTTTGTACTCATAGGATTCACTTACATGATGAAAACACTTCTTCTATAGATCATCAAAGATGTTTGAACCTGAATTTGAAAGAAATAGTTAAGAAAGAGGTCTTAAAACTTTTAGAAGCTGACGTGATATACCCTATCAGTGATAGCACATGGGTCTCTCCGGTCTATGTGGTACCAAAGAAAAAGGGTATCACGGTTATAAGAAATGAAAAAGATGAGTTGATTCCTACAAGAACAATAACTGGACATAGAATGTGTATTGATTATAGGACACTTAACTCAGCCACTAGAAAAGATCATTTTCCTCTTCCTTTCATTGATCAAATGCTAGAGAGATTAGCTAATCATCCATACTATTGTTTCCTAGATGGATATAGCGGTTTCTTTCAAATCCCCATTCATCCTAATGACCAAGATAAGACAACGTTCACATGCCCTTATGGTACCTTTGCTTATCGAAGGATGCTATTTGGGTTATGTAATGCACGAGCAACCTTTTATGGATGATTTTTCTGTGTATGGTGCTTCCATTGGTGGTTGTTTGTCAAATCTTTGCAGGGTTCTCAAGAGGTGTGAGGAGACAAACTTGGTGCTCAATTGGGAAAAGTGTCACTTTATGGTAAAGGAAGGCATTGTACTTGGGCACAAGGTTTCTGAGCATGGGATTAAGGTTGACAAAGCAAAGATAAAGGTTATGATGAGCTTGGAGCCGCCGGTTAATGTGAAAGGGATAAGGAGCTTCTTCGGGCACGCCGGCTTCTACATGAGGTTTATCAAGGATTTCTCCAAGATAGCACGTCCTCTTACAAGGCTACTGTGCAAAGAAGCTGAGTTCATCTTTGATGAAGAATGCCTTCAAGCCTTTAAGACGATCAAGGAAGCTCTAGTCACCGCGACTATAGTTCAAGGTCCCGATTGGGATCTGCCGTTTGAGATTATGTGCGACGCGAGTGACTACGCCGTGGGTGCTGTTTTGGGTCAGAGGAAGGATAAGAAGCTGCATGTGATTTACTATGCAAGCCGTACCTTGGATGACACGCAAGTGAAGTATGCAACCACCGAGAAAGAGCTACTAGCCGTTGTCTTTGCTTTTGAGAAGTTTAGATCTTACTTGGTGGGTTCTAAGGTCATTGTTTACACTGATCGAGCTGCCTTAAGGTACATCTACTCCAAGAAAGACACCAGCCGAGGCTCTTAAGGTGGATCCTTCTCTTACAAGAATTTGACATGGAGACCAAAGACAAGAAGGGGATTGAGAATGGTATAGCGGATCATCTCTCACAGATGAGAGTGAATGATGTCTTGCCCTTGGATGACTCACTCCCTGAAGAGCAGCTTATGGTGGTCAACACTGTGGTATGTACAAAGCTAAAGGATAAGCTTGAAGAAGTCTTGAGTTTCAAAGAAGAAGAACTACCATGGTATGCTGATATGGTCAACTACTTGGCTTGCGGAGAAGAGCCTACTCACCTTGACTATTATCATAAGAAGAAGTTCATGAGGGACATCTCTCATTACTTTTGGGATGATCCCTATCTGTACAAGAGGGGACTAGACAGCTTATACCGGAGGTGTGTCTCAAGAGAAGAAGCAAAAGACATTCTTCTTCATTGCCTCGGTTTGACTTATGGTGGACACTTCGCTTCATTCAAGACGGATACAAAGGTTTTACAAGCCGTGTTTTTGTGGCCAACACTCTTCAAAGACGCTCATGAGTTTGCAAAGACGTGTGAAGCTTGCCAAAGAGCTGGGGCTAGCGTGCCTGTCAAGGATGGACTGCCCTACTTACCCCGAGGCAACGCTGGACTTCCTCTCAACCTTGGACCTCTCTTATGAAGATCCAAGCCTTCAAGCTCCCTCCAATGGTCACCTTACGTTCAAGATCAGGAGGCAAGCTTACCACCTCTCCATCACCGAGCTATGCCAAGCCTACGGTCTCAATGCTGCGGCCAAGTAAGTGGAGTTCCCTCAGCTCAAATCTGCCAACGATCTTTGGGACTTGATCTGCGATGATGACTACAAAGCCAACACCGCAAAGATCAAGAAGGTTCGAAACCCTGTGCTGAGATACTCATTCAAGCTACTAGCCAACACCTTCAGTGGAAGATCCGTGGCTCCAACGGTTACAAAGAAGGAGTTGTGCTACCTCTTCCTAGGGCTTAAGAAGATCGTATGCAACCGAGAAGAGAATGATGAGCCGATGGAGGATGAACTTGGTGACGACGTCAACTATGGTGGTATCTTGGCCTCTTCTTTGGTCAAGTACAAGGCGTGGGCGTTGAGGTGTAAGGCGAGCTCAGCACTCATAGGAGGCTTTCTCACACCGTTGTTCATACAAGCCGGAGTACCTCTTAAGGAGTTTGAACCTTGCGCGGAGAGAGCCTACATGGACGAGACCTACATGCACCACACTGGCTCCTAGGGTCCTACTCCAGCTCCAGGTTTCTACGCCTACTTGTTCTACAACCCCACCCTTGGGAAGCAAGTATGCATCCTACCCAACACGGAAGAGACGAACCTCAAGAGCGTTGGGACCATAGAGTTTTTGCCAAGCAATGAAGAATGCTTCGCACCTCTAGGAGGCACGGCTGCACCACCTTAGATTGCTCGTGCACCGTCAGAGTCACCCCCTTCAGATGATGAAATGCCGCCAAGCTTTGATCTCCCAAGGCTAGACTATAAGCCGAGAACTAAAGCTGAGAAGTTCCTTGCTTCAGTTGTGGAGATCCAGCGCAAGGTCAACAAGTGGCAAGGGAAGATGATCAAGAAGCTGGCCAAGAAGATCAAAGACCTACAAGGGAGCTCATCTGAGGCGTCTTCAAGTGAAGAGGTTGAGCAACCAGAGAGGAGAAGAAGATCAATCGGAGGTGTGAAGATCTGTGAGCCTCAAGGAAGCAATCAAGCTGCACGCCTCTATCTACGTGAAGGCAGAAGCAAGGGGAAGGACAAGGAGATCACCCACGACACTCCTAGAAAGAGCAGGAGGACTGGAGCGTCCTCAAGCTCCAGTCATGCCTAGCTCCAAGGTACCAACACTCAACCTTTGTCAATAACATGCATTTTTCTCTTATTTTTCCTTTGTGTTTTGATCTCCTCTTGAATTTGTTTGACACCGAGACGGTGTCATTCAAGTTTGGGGGGAGAATGTGTGCTTTTGACATGTTTTATTTGGATCTTATTTTCTGTTAGCATCTTTGAGTCTTCATGCATTGCATCCATCTAAATCGCATAGAAAAATACAAAAATTTCAAAAAAAATTCAAAAATTTCAAAAAAAAATCATATAGTTTGCATCTGCATTGTCATATATTTTAGGATTGAGTCTAGAATTTTAATCATTTAGGTGTTTTGCATTTGCATAGGGAGAAATGATATTAAAATTTTCCTTGTAAAGTGTTTTAAGCTCATGAATTAGTTCAAGGCCCTAGTTAGTAGTTTTCTGATGCTTTTCACAAATTTTGAAAGTAAGCTCTAACTAAATTTGGATCATTTGTTTTGATTTTCGTGGCTTAAGTTGAACAGACATGAATTGAATCCTTTCCTATAAAGTGAAACCTTAATCTGAATTTGAATTATCATACTTGTGCATTTGAAAAAGAATTCATGGATCAGTTATAGATATTTAGGCTTTCTATCCCTTTCACCACTCTTTTGTAAGCCTGAATAGAACTCCTCACCTTACCTTTACCTTCCTTTCAAGCCAAATATTTCTTGTGTGATTTTGTGAGGCCGTATTTTCGGTTGAACTTGGCATAAAGTGTCAGGTTTAGGCGACATGATTAGGCTCTCATATTGATGCGAGCTTTGCATTTTGAAGCTAGTTTTAGGCTTGTTTTGGGGCGGGGATTCACTGGTGTTGAAAAGATTTTGCTTACTTGTTTTCTTGAAAAGATTTTGGTGTTTGAGGTTTGAAATGAAAGGGATTCATGGTTTTAAGTGGTGGTCTTGTTCTGTTTTTAAATAAAATCTCAGTTTTAAAAGAAGAGAAGGTAGCTCTCAAAAAAAAAAAAAAAAAAATTCAGAAAAAGAAAAGAGCTAAAAGGCCAAACTTAAAAAGAAAAAAAAAAATATTTGAGAAGAGAGCTACCAAAAGTAAAAGAAAAGAGCTTAATGTTTATGTATGACCACCACTAGCTATAAGAAGAGTAAAGATGTTTTCTGTTTTTATGGATTATGTTTGGGGTAGTCACTAGAGGGTGAGTGAGCTTGAAAAGAAAAGAAAAAATAAGAGAGGGATTAGGATCATTGTTAGTGTATATGGGTAGATGAGAGTCTAGTCATGTATGCATCAATTGCCTTTACCTTTAGCATTATGCATAAGTTCAACCCTTTTTGAGAGAAACCATTGCTTGAATTACCCGCTTAAATGAGATCATCTTTGTCTCATAACCTTGTCCCTAGCCAAATGTATTCTGTTTTAAGTGCATGAGTAAGATTCACGGTTTGATCTTAATGAAAGTTAAATGTTAGGATTCTTGGATTGTTTGGAATATGAGAGTCATGATTTGAAATTCAATATGTGATGAAATATGACTAAGTTCTTTGGAATAGAAGTTTGTGTGCTACATCTTAGAATTGAGAACTAGGACAATTGAATTGATTCATTTGCTGAAACACTTTTCGAAATTTGAGCTCCCACTTTTAAACCTCTCTTCCTTTCCTGAATTTTGTTTGCTTAAAGGCAAACAAAAGGCAAGTTTTGGGGAGTTTATATACTCATATATTTCGCATATTTAGCATGCATTTAGTGTAATTTTCATGCATACATCTTGTATAAGAGGCTAGTTTGCACCACTTATCACATTTTAGGTCCTAGAACACTTTGCATTAGCATTTTGCATATTTCTTGCATTCTTGCATCATATTCAGGTTGTTTTGGATGCACTGGAGCAATGGAGGGTGCGTGGATATGCTGAGGTTCGAAAGGAAGCTTATGGACACTTGGAGGAACTCGGCCATGTAGTAGAGGAACTGAGATCGAGGTGCAGATCGAGCTAGGCAGGTCGATCTCGACCAGAAGATCGAGTGAGTTGGGTCGTTTCAAGGAAGAGGATCGAAGGCAAGATCGACCAAGGTGATCAATCGTGAGTACGGACGTGGACTAAGCCATGCAGAACGAGAGCCAGATCGAGTTCACGACTCGATCATCAGAGGATCGACTAGAAGATCGATAGAAGCACTCGATCCATCCGACCGAATCGACCCAATGATTGAGCAAAAGAAGACGTTCTAGCCGAGAGATCGAGTGATCAGATTGACGACTCAGCTCGATCTCAGAACCTTATCCGACAGCTCACTTTTGGATTCTAGTGAGGGGACCATTTCTCTTGTTGGCCTATTTTGGGCGAAAGGATGTGAACCATAAATTATGTCTTTTCTTCTTTTAGCTTTGCTTTTTCCTTAGGCAAAAAAATGCCATTATTGATGTTTTAAGCTTTTCTTGTTTTTGTAAACTCTTAATTTTGCTTAATCTTAAGTATTTTTCTATTAATCTTCTTCCTTACTAGTTTAATCATGTTTAGCTTTTTATCCTTTGCATTTTCGTGTGTTTTAACAATGTGTAGTGAGTAGTTTCGCATGGGTTTAAGGTTGGGGTGATTAAGAAGGGTTTAAAGGGTTTAAAGCTTGAGACTTTTCTTATTCTTAATTTATTCTCTTCTTGGATTTGGGGTCTTAATGCTTAGAGAGTCTTGGGAAAGATCTCTTTGATCTCAGGGCTTTCCTTACCTTGACAGGATTCGGGAATCCCTTAAAACCAAATCCAAGAGACTAGCTCATCCTTTTCCAAACGCCATGGATGCTTAAGGAGCTAGTTAGGCCATTATTTGAGATCTATGCTTAATGTTCTTCGACCCATCTTTCCACCACACACCATGAGTTAGGAGGAAGGGTTGAGGAAAGGGTTTATACCACGCACCATGGATAAACCTCTTTTTGCTTCTCAAGGCTTCGAGATAACACTAAAAGTGTAGATCCTTGTTTTCAAAACCCAAGCTTGAATCTTTAACCTTCTTAAACATGATCCTCAACCTTGAATCCTCTCTTTTATCCTTTAAAAACTCAAAGTTATCATTTCTTAGTCATAAAGTTTGCATCTTTAGTCTTAAAAATCATTGTTCTAAGTTGTTAGAAAATTCTTTGCATTTTAAATCAAGGCTTAGAGATTTGGATTTTTAATAATTAGTAGTCTTGCATTTAAAATTCCTAGAAGTCATCTAGTAGTTGTTTAACCCTTCAGAGGGGATTTTAAAATAGTTTTCTTAGCCATTTAGCACTTGCATTTAGTTTTTACAAATTTTCTCATCCATTTACACGATTTCAGTGAGTTTGCTTTGCTCTTGCATTTCTAGTAACTTTCATCAACCTAGGCTGGATTGACACCTGGCGCACTATACTACATCATAACTTGTGCATTTAGCTTTCATAAAACCTGCCCAAAACATTCTGTTTATCAAATGGCGCCGTTGCCAACTTGGGTTTGAGTTGAAAGTATTAAGATTTGGAGCTTAGTAGAGACTATGTCTTTATTTTTATTTTGGTTACTGAGCTATCTACCTTCCTTCTTGTCTTCTCAGGTACATGAATCTGAGGTCTAGGGGTGACATCAATCTACTACAACCTCTAGTCAACATTCATCAACTTGGAAGTGCAAGATCAAGAAGAGCAAGAGAACAAGCACAAGTCTTTGAGGAGATAGTGCAAGCGGGTGCTGTCGATTTTGGAAGTATGGCTGAGCAAGACCAAGCTGAGGGTCACCATCATCATGCTGCTGGATGTAGGGGCAATGGAAACCCCAACCACGACACAAGAGCACCAAGGATCATTGGTGCAGGTGATGCTCCTAACACTCATCACAACCGTTTTGGCATCACTCCACCACCGGTGCAAAACAACAACTTCGAGATCAAGCCAGGCTTCGTCTCAATGGTGCAGAACAACAAGTTCCATGTGGTTGCAATGGAGGATCCTTTGGAGCATCTTGACAACTTTGAGCAAGTCTGCGGTATGATCAAGATCAATGGGTTCTCGGAGGGCAGTTTTAAGCTTAGGCTTTTCCCTTTTTCACTTGGGGACAAAGCAAGGCATTGGGAGAAGAGATTACCTCAAGGGAATATCACTTCATGGGCTGATTGCAAGAAGGCATTTCTGTCTAAGTTCTTCTCAAGTACAAGAACAGCTCGGCTAAGGAGTGAGATCAGCAATTTTACACAAAGGCAGAATGAGACCTTTAGTGAAGCAATGGAGCGGTTCAAAGACTACACCATTGCATGTCCTCATCACGGCTTCACTGAGGAGACACTCTTGAGCACCATCTATAGAGGAGCTCTTCCAAAGATTCACATGCTTCTTGACCCGACGAGTAAAGGCAACATTCTTGGCCAAAATGTAGAAGCAGGAATGGAGCTCATTGAGAATCTTGCTTTGAGTGATGGGTCTGACCTTGAGGCAAACAAGAAGGAGCTTAAATCTCTTCATGAAAAGATTGACAAGTTAGTACTTGCAAATCAAAAGCATGTACACTTTGTGGGAGAAGCTGCAGATGTCCTAGATGAGCTGGTGCAGAGCCAAGAGGAAGCAAATTGGGTTGGAGGTCAAGCCTATACTAAGTCACAAGGCTATGGTCAAGGGTATCAAGGCAACAACAACCTCTCTTACCACAGTACCAATGTGGAGAACCCTAAGGATCAAGTGTACCCTCCACAACAAGGCAAACCTTTTGTTCCTAATAACAAAGAAGGGTTTACACAAAACAGTGGGTACCAAGGGCAGAGACAAGGCAACTTTTAAGGCCAACAACAGCAAGCGAACTATAGCTACCCTCCTGGTTTCGTGCCTCAGCAGCATCAAGTTTAATTTACCACCTCATGATAAGGTACAAGCTATGTTCCAACAATTACTTCAAGGCCAAGCTTCTACAAATCAAAAGTTTGTTGATATGAACAAGAGACTGGACTCTTCTCTTACTGAGGTATCTACTCAAATCACCAACCTGAACAACAACATTCGCCAGCTAGAGAAAGGAAAGGCTAGTTCAAGCGATGAAGGTAGCTTACCCGACAAGTGTGAGCAAAACCCTAAGGAGTATGCCAATGCTATTACCTTGAGAAGTGGGAAAGAGCTACCACCACGGTCAGTACCTGAAGACAATGAAGACATTGTGGTTCAAGAGGGGGAGAATAATCTCTCAAATGATCAAGAGATCACCTTTGACAATGTCTACATTACTAGGCCAAAGAAGGACAAGGAAGCTGTTTTGGAGAAAAAAGTGGAGGAGGTTAGCAAGGAGAAAGAATCTTTTGTACCTCCACCTTACGTACCAAAGCTTCCCTTCCCTGGAAGTTTCAAGAAGCAGCTGATTGAGAAGCATAAGGCCCTGTTTGAGAAGCACATATGAGATGTTGAGATCAAACTGCCTTTGGTTGATTGTTTGGCAATGATGCCAAAATATGCTAAGTTCTTAAAGGATACACTTGCTAAGAAGGAGAAAGAGAGTGACGAAGTCCTGGTATTGAGTCAAGAATGCAGTGCAATCATCCACAAGGAGATAGCACCAAAGAAGCTAGGATATCCAGGGTCATTCACTATCCCTTGTGCACTAGGTCCTTTGAAGTTTGAAAGCTTCTTATGTGATCTAGGAGACGCATTAATCTTATGCCCCATTCCGTTGCCAAAACGCTAGGCTTCACCAAGTTTAAGGAGTCTAGGATCTCACTCATCCTGGCTGATCAAAGTATAAGGCATCATGTGGGCATGCTTCAAGACATACGTGTAAGGATAAGCAATGTGAACGTGCCAACAGATTTTGTAGTGCTAGAAATGGATGAGGAACCAAGAGATCCTCTAATCCTTGGTAGACCCTTTCTAGCAACTGCTGGAGCCATCACTGACGTAAAGAATGGCAAGATTTCACTGCACTTAGGTAAAGGCATCAAGCTGAACTTTGACATCAATGAAGTCTTGAGGAAGCCAACAATTGGTGGACAAGCGTTCTACATTGAAACCTTGGATGAATTGGCTGACGAGTTTCTTGAGGAGTTGGCACAAGAAGATCATCTGCAGCTGGCTTTGACAAAGGAGTGTGGGGAGTATGATTTCTTGAGTTAGCAGAACCAGGTGTATGTACACATCCTTGATTCTAACAAGGTTGTGAAAGAAGATGAAGGCCAGTGCCTAGTGATCGACCCAGAGATAAGATCGATGAGGCAATCGATGCAGACAACTCAATCAATTCAGAGAACGACCTAGTGAATCAATCTCTTGCTCGATCCATACCAAATCGAGCAAGTGAATCGAGAGAGTGCAATCGATCCAGCTTAGAACGAGGAAGCGATCGACTGGTTGACTCGATCTCTGCGGTGGGAACGGTCCAAGATGGAAGCCTGAAAGCTCATTACTCGGGTTCAAAAAGGGCTAATGAGGATGCCAACGTCAACACAAGCCACGAGGAGGACTAGAGCGAGCTGCTAGCCCCAAAGGTGGACTTAAAGAAGCTCCCAAATGTGCTAAGGTACGCTTTCTTGGGACCAAATGATACCTATCTGGTCATTGTGAATGAACATCTAAGTGATGATGAATTAGACTCACTCCTTAAGGAGTTAAGGAAGTATAGGAAGGCCATTGGGTACTCTCTAAGTGACACCAAGGGCCTTTCACCAATGCTTTGTACTCATAGGATTCACTTAGATGATGAAAAAATTTCTTCTATAGAACATCAAAGACGTTTGAACCCGAATTTGAAAGAAGTAGTTAAGAAAGAGATCTTAAAACTTTTAGAAGCTGACGTGATATACCCTATCAGTGATAGCACATGGGTCTCTCCGGTCCATGTGGTACCAAAGAAAGGGGGTATCACGTTTAAAAGAAATGAAAAAGATCAGTTGATTCCTACAAGAACAATAACTGGACATATAATGTGTATTGATTATAGGAAACTTAACTTAGCCATTAGAAAAGATCATTTTCCTCTTCTTTTCATTGATCAAATGCTAGAGAGATTAGCCAATCATCCATACTATTGTTTCCTAGATTGATATAGCGGTTTCTTTCAAATCCCCATTCATCTTAATGACCAAGAGAAGACAACATTGACATACCCTTATGGTACCTTTGCTTACCGAAGGATGCCATTTGGGTTATGTAATGCACCAGCAACCTTTCAAAGGTGCATGATGTCTATCCTCTCTGATCTTATAGAGAAAATGGTTGAAGTTTTTATGGATGATTTTTCTGTGTATGGTGTTTCCTTTGGTGGTTGTTTGTCAAATCTTTGCAGGGTTCTCAAGAGGTGTGAGGAGACAAACTTGGTGCTCAATTGGGAAAAGTGTCACTTTATGGTGAAGGAAGGCATTGTACTTGGGCACAAGGTTTCTGAATATGGGATTGAGGTTGACAAAGCAAAGATAGAGGTTATGATGAGCTTGGAGCCGCCGGTTAATGTGAAAGGGATAAAGAGCTTCTTGGGGCACGCCGGCTTCTATAGGAGGTTTATCAAGGATTTCTCCAAGATATCACGTCCTCTTACAAGGATACTGTGCAAAGAAGCTGAGTTCATCTTTGATGAAGAATGCCTTCAAGTAAGACGATCAAGGAAGCTCTAGTCATCGCGCCTATAGTTCAAGCTCCGGATTGGGATCTGCCATTTGAGATGATGTGCGACGTGAGTGACTACGCCGTGGGTGCTGTTTTGGGTCAGAGGAAGGATAAGAAGCTGCATGTGATTTACTAAGCAAGCCGTACCTTGGATGACACGCAAGTGAAGTATGCAACCACCGAGAAAGAGCTACTAGCCGTTGTCTCTGCTTTTGAGAAATTTAGATCTTACTTGGTCGGTTCTAAGGTCATTGTTTACACTAATCACGCTGCCTTGAGGTGCAGCTACTCCAAGAAAGACACCAAGCCGAGGCTCTTAAGGTGGATCCTTCTCTTACAAGAATTTGACATGGAGATCAAAGACAAGAAGGGGATTGAGAATGGTGTAGCGGATCATCTCTCACGGATGAGAGTGAATGATGTCTTGCCCTTGGATGACTCACTCCCTGAAGAGCAGCTTATGGTGGTCAACACTGTGGTATGTACAAAGCTAAAGGATAAGCTTGAAGAAGTCTTGAGTTTCAAAGAAGAAGAACTACCATGGTATGCTGATATTGTCAACTACTTGGCTTGCGGAGAAGAGCCTACTCACCTTGACTATTACCATAAGAAGAAGTTCATGAGGGACATCTCTCATTACTTTTGGGATGATCCCTATCTGTACAAGAGGGGAGTAGACAGCTTATACCGGAGGTGTGTCTCAAGAGAAGAAGCAAAAGACATTATTCTTCATTGCCACGGTTTGACTTATGGTGGACACTTTGCTTCATTCAAGACGGCTACAAAGGTTTTATAAGCCGGGTTTTGGTGGCCAACACTCTTCAAGGATGCTCATGAGTTTGCAAAGAGCTGGGAACATCACAAAGAGGAATGAGATGCCGCAGGTACCTATCTTTGAGGTAGATGTCTTTGACGCTTGGGGAATAGATTTTATGGGTCCGTTCCCATCATCATACGGCAGCAAATATATCTTGGTAGAAGTAGACTACGTGTCTAAGTGGGTGGAAGCTATAGCCTCACGAACTAATGATTCAAAGGTGGTAGTCAAGCTATTCAAGACGATCATCTTTCCATGATTTGGGGTTCCCAAGGTAGTGATCAGTGATGGAGGCAGCCACTTCATCAATAAAGTGTTTGAGGGTCTTTTGAAGAAGTATGGAGTTTGACACAAGGTAGCTACGCCCTCTAACCCTCAAACCAGCGGCCAAGTAGAGGTGTCAAGTAGGCAAATCAAGGCTATTCTAGAGAGAACCACGGGGGTAACTAGAAAGGATTGGGCAAGCAAGCTTGTTGACGCTCTTTGGGCGTATAGAACTGCTTTCAAGACTCCTATTGGTACCACTCCTTTCAACCTCCTTTACGGCAAGTCTTGTCACCTCCCTGTGGAGTAATAACAAGTTTTTGCAATGCATTGATGTATCAAAGCTCAAATGCAACACTGAGATGTAGTATAGCATGCAAGTGAGTGTCAATCCTCACCTAGGGGTAGCAAGTTCACTAAGAATGCAAGGGAATGAGTAAAGCTAAGCGAAAATGATAAATGATTGGTAAATACCCTAAAAACTAAATGCAAAGAACAAATGCAAAGAAAAACAATTTTAAAATCCCTGGAAGAGGGTTAACTACCACGAGGAACAAGCAAAAGATTAAAAACGCAAGGCTATTAGAAATTAAAAATCGACTAGTGAATCGATCACTGGATCGACCACTAGATCGAGCAGAATGGATCAATCTACAAGCAACTTAAACAGAAATGGCTTTTGATGAACATGATGCAACTGAATGACAAGCGAATGATTAACAGAGACTTAAAACACTAAGAAAGAGGGTCTAGGGTTGCGGGTCATATTCATGGGTCTCAAAGATTAAAGCTTGGTTTGAAAACGTATAGATCTACTCCTTTAGGAGGTTTCTCTAATCCTTGAAAACAAAACAAGAACCATCCATGGCGTGTGGTATGATTCACTCCCTCAATCTCTTCTCCAAACCCATGGCTTGTGGTGAAAAAAGAGATCGAAGGGCAAGGAACAGAGATTTCAAACAATGGCCTAACTAGTCTCCTTTACAACCATGACGTGTGGGAAAGGAAAGACTAGCCTCTAGGATCTGATTTTCCAGGACATCTGAATCCTGTCAAGGTAAGACATCCCTTGGATCATAGAGATCTTGGCGTGACACTCTCTAAGCCTTAAATACTCAAGATCCTAGATGAGAAGGTAATGAAGAACAAGAAAACTCAAAACTTTAACCTTTTCAACCCCTTTAGAATCACCTCAACCCATCAACCCAGATTAAACTACTCGCTACTCATAAAGAAAACCGAACAAAACGCAAAAGATGATCTACTAAACATGATTAACGATTGATTAAGGCAGAAGATTCGATATTCAAAGATTTGAATGCAAGAAAAAGCTTAAAAGTTCTAAAATGGCGGAATCGCCTCCCAACGAGGGAGAAATAAAACTGAAAAAGATAAAGTGAAAACGTGTGTGTCAAAAGCAGGATCGCCGCCTTCCCAGAATGGGCAAACAGTTCGATGGTCCCCCCTTCGCTAGAAGCCAAAAATGGTTAGCACGTCCACGAATCCTCCAAGGCTCCAAAGTATCCGAAAACAACTTGAATGTGATTGATAATGCAAGAAATATGCAAATGCTAATGCAAAAGTGCTCTAGGACCTAAAATGAAGCAAACTAGCCTAATGTGCAAGGTAAATGCATGAGAAACTATCTTATATGCATGCAAAACACACGAAATATGCAGCAATATCAACTCCCCCAAACTAGCTTTTTGCTTGTCCTCAAGCAAACAAAATTCAAGAAGGAAGAGAGGTTTTAAAAACGGGGGTTTAAACTTCTTGCAAAGGTGTCTTTCAAATGAATCATTTCAATGGTCCTAGTTCTTAACTCTAAAATGCAATGCACACACTCATACTCTAAAGAACTGAGCCATACTCATCACACAATTAATTTCAAATCATGACTCTCCTATTCCAAACAATCAAAAAATCTTATACTTTATCATTCATTAATGATCAAACCGTGAATCACACTTATGCATTTTAAAGCCGAACACATTTGGTTAAGGACAAAGGCTATGAGACTAGAATGATCTCATTTAAAAGGGTTTTATAATGCAAAGGGATTCTCTCAAGAAAGGTATGAACTTATGCATAATGCTAAAGGTAAAGACAATTGATGCATATATAACTAGACTCTCATCTACCCATGTGCACTAACAAATGATCCTAAAACCCCTCTCATTTCTTTTCTTTTTAGCTCACTCACCCTCCCATATACTACCCTTATCACCCAAGCAATTTGCTTAGCAAAAACCCAAGTTAAAACAGAAAACATCCTTACTGTTGAGGCTAGTGCAAAGGCTGGAAACATTTTTAGCTCTTTACTTTTCTTATTGATAGCTCTCTACTTATTCCTTTTTCTTTTCTTTTTATTTGGCACTTAGGGTCTTTTCTTTTTTTTCTTTTTCTTTTATTTGAGAGCTACCTTCTGAAATACACTTAGAGCTTTTTATTTTGAAAACATTGCCTTCCACTTAAAACCTTTTCAAACACTTGAAACACCAAACTCTTTTGAAACCGCAAACAAATAAGCAAAACAAACAACCCCAATGAACCCCGAACCTAATCTTAAGCCTAAAACTAGCTTCAAAATGCAAAGCTAGCAATCAAATGAGAGCCTAATCATGTCGCCTAGACCTAACACTTTATGCTAAGTTCAAACCGAAAAGAGGCCTCACAAAGATATCACACAAGAACATTTGGCTTGAAAGAAAGGTAAGGGTTATGATGGGAGTTCTACTTAGGCTCACAAAAGAGTGGTGAAAGGAGGAAGAGAGCCTAAATATGTATATGAGCCATGTGTTCATTTTCAAATGCATAAGTATGATAATTATAGATCAGATTAAGGTTTTCACTTATTAGGACAAGATCCAGTTCATGAATGTTCAAGTCAAGCCACGAAAATCAAAGCACATGATCCAAGTATGGTTAGAACTTACTTTCAAAGACTGTAAAATGCATCAAAGAACTACTAACTAGGGCCTTGAAACAATTCATGAGCTTAAAACACCTTTTACAGAAAACTTTAACCCCTTATGCAAATGTAAACAACCTAGATGCTTAAAAATTCTAGACTCAATCCTAAAATGTTTAACAAAGTGAATGGAACTACATGAATTTTTTTGAAAATTTTTAAAAATTTTACCAATTTTTTTGTTCTTTTCTATGCCTTAGATGCAATGAAATGTAATGCAAGACTCAAAGGATGCAAATAGAAAATAAGAGGAAAGAGAACAATGTCAAATAACACACACACTCCCCCAAACTTGAATGACACCGTCTCGGTGGCAAACAAATTCAAGGGAGTGCAAGAACACAAAGCAAAAACAAAGAAAAGATGTGCGGTATGTCCAAGGGAAGGTTGTTGGTACCTCAGATCTAGCCTCGGCTGGAACTTGAGGATGTTCCAGACGAGCTAGATGCTATGGCTTTGCCTTTGGACGCTGGCTCTTGGAGGGAAAGACGCGCCGGCTGGATGTTGCTTCCTTGAGTCTCACGGATGACAACTCCACCGGTTGAAAGCCTCCTCTTCTCGGGTTGTTGAACCTCCTCACTTGCAGCCTGCTTTGGCGAAGCCCCTTAAAGCGCTTGACTTTCTTGGCAAGCTTCTTGATGACCTTACTTTGCCATTTGTTTATCTTCCTTTGCATCTCCACAACAGAAGCAAAGAACTTTTCTGTTTTAGTCCGCGGCTCAAAGTCTATCTTAGGGAGCACAAAGGCTTCGGGGATCTCATCATCCGTGGCAGGAGACTCTGATCTTGGGCGAGTAGCTTGTTGAATGGCTGCTGTGGCTCCTAGAGGAGCAAAACACTCCTCTACGCTTGGGAGAAACTCGATGTTCCCAATTCCCAATCGCTCGGTTTCGTCCTTGTTTGGCAAGATACACACCCTCTTCTCATTCTCCTCCTCAATGAACAGATACGCAAAGAAGCAATCAGCTGGGGTGCGTCCCAAGCTGTCCGTGTTCCTTAGGTACATCTCATCCATGAAAGCTCTCTCCGGAACAGGAGTGAAGTCTTGAAGCGGCACACCAGCTTGCACAAACAAGGGCGTGAGGAAGCCTCCAATAAGCGACGAGCTTGCCTTGCATCTCAAGGCATACGCCTTGTATTTCACCAATGAAGCAGCCAGGATACATCCATAGTTCACGTCGTCTCCTAGTTGGTCTTCCAACGGCTCATCATTCTCATCGAGGTCACACACGAGATGCTTAACGCCTTGGAACAAGAAGCAAAGCTCCGTCTTGGTGACTGTAGGGGCTACTGACCGTTCACTGAAGGTGTTGGCAATCAGCTTGAGCGTGTACCTCAGCACCGGATTCCTCACTCTCTTGATCTTCGCAGTATTCGCCTTGTAGTCATCGTTGCTGATGAGGTCCCACAGATCGTTTGCTTGAGTGAAAGAGGGGAACTCAACCTTCGTGGCAGCAGCATCGAGGCCATAGGCTTGACAAAGCTCCGGGATCGAGAGACTAAAAGCTTGACGCTTGATCTTGAAAGAGATGCGGCCTTGAGAAGGAGTAGGGATGCTCGGGTTTTTGTATGCAAACTCCAAGGTGGCAAGGAAATCGATTGTCACTTCGGGAAAAGTTGGGCAATCCATCCGTGACAAACACCTGAGCCCTATGTTCTTGAGGAGTTGATCAAAATCTCCCAAAATCCCCATCTTAGCCAGCAAACCTCTATCCGCGAACTTTGTTGGTTCGAACCGGAGCCTCTCTAGCCTCTTCTTGGCTTGCTTTTCCTCTTTAGACCATCTGACCCTCTCATGAACCACCACTTCTTGACCTTCTCCTTCTTGTGCTGTCTCCTCTCGTGTTCTCTTGGGGGCCATAGTACCTGAAACATGATTCTCGAGCAAGAGAATGAGCAAAGGCGGCGAATATTGAGAAAAGGAGCAAGCAAGAAAGAAAAAGGTCTAACTAATGCCCTATATTTTTGGGGAATTTATAAAAATTCTAGCAAGATAATAGAGGAAGGAATCTAGAGATAAAATAAAATCAAGGATTTTTCCTAATATCTAGCTAGTTTTAAAAATGCGCTAAACCCCTAACATCTATTAATCGAACCATGCAAAGAAAAAGAAATTTTCCAAATGATTTAAAACTAAAACCCGAAAATACCTTTGCAAGGTTTTGAAAGAAGATGTTGTTGACCTTTAGGAAGAAAAATCACACTCTCTCTTTGCTTTAAAACTCTCGAAACACAAGTAATGAGAGAGTGTGCGGTTGAAAATATAAAGGCCAACAAAGTTTTAGTGGTTTCCGACAAAAGGCTTGGTCAAGGCACATCTTTCATGGTCAAAGATTCCTGCCTTGACCAAGATTTGAATTTAAAAACAGGAGGGAAAGAAGAAAAGATGGAAAAGAAATTGTTACCTCGGCACGAGATAAAGTCCATTTGGTTGATCTAGGACTCGATCTCATGCCCATAATGGCTAGGATCGAGAGGATTGCTCGATTTATGACTCGATTCGAATTGAATCGAGCTTTGGATCGAGTGCACCTCTCGTTCCTTAATTTTTGGCATGTTGGCTAAGTCCTCTTGATCGAGCCACGTCATTGATTCGTGGGTCGATTTAAGCTTAGATCGAGTGACAGATCGAGTAGACTACTCGGTCTATTTTTGAGGATCGAGTGACTCGGTCGATCTACAACTCGTTCGCTTTTCAAGCTGAACGCATTGGCGGATTTTCCTCTCATGATCGACCGTTCCACTCGATTTGTCTACTCGATCTAGTCTAGATCGACTGATTCCTCTCGATTCACTAGCTCGATCTAGCAAAGATCGAGCCAGGAAGAGTCGATCTACCACTCGATCTGTAGCCTATATTCGCCTCTCCTTACTCCTTTTGGATCCAAGATCATGGCCTGCAATCCCTTATACCTTTTCCTACACACTTAGAAGATAAAAACATAAAACTGAAAGAGAAAGAAAGCAGAAATATATACAAGATAACCATGGGAATGCCTTCCAAGTGCGCTTTCTTTAACGTCTTTAGCTAGACTTTACTTGGTTTAGGTGGATGGTGGGTCTTGGAGAAGCATTGAAGTGCTCTCCTTGTTGAATGCACTAGCCATGTATGGCTTTACTATGTGTCTGTTGACTGTGAATGCATTCCCGCTCTTGCCAACCAACGTAACAGCTCCATAGGGCAATACCTCTTTGATCTCAAACGGTCCGCACCACCTTGATTTGAGCTTTCCTGGAAAGAGCTTCAACCTCGAGTTGTAGAGCAATACTAAACTGCCTTCCTTAATCTCTTTGTAAACCAGCTTCTTGTCATGAGCTGCCTTAGTACGCTCCTTATAGATCCTAGCACTTTCGTAGGCGTCCAGCCTTAGCTCATCAATCTCATGTAGCTGAATCAAGCGCTTCTCCTGAGCTGTCTTGAGATCATAGTTCAGCAGCTTTACAGCCCACAATGCTCTATGTTCCAGCTCAACAGGGAGGTGACATCCCTTGCCGTAGAGAAGAGTGAAAGGGGTTGTTCATATGGGTGTTTTGAAAGCGGTCCGGTAAGCCCACAAAGCGTCGTCTAGCTTAGCCGCCCAATCCTTCCTAGTAGTACCAACTGTCCGCCCGAGTATAGCTTTGATATGCCGGTTAGAGACCTCTATTTGCCCACTCGTTCGAGGATGGTAAGGTGTAGCTACCTTGTGCTTCACGTCATACTTCCTTAGAAGGCTTTCAAACACTTTGTTGATGAAATGGCTTCCACCGTCGCTGATTACTACCTTGGGGACTCCAAACCGTGGGAATATGATGGTCTTGAAGAGCTTTATCACCACCTTAGAGTCGTTTGTAGGGGAAACAATGGCCTCAACCCACTTAGACACATAGTCTACAACCACCAAAATGAACTTGTTGCCGTAAGAAGAAGGAAACGGCCCCATGAAGTCTATCCCCCATGCGTCAAAGACTTCAACCTCAAAGATGGGAAACTGAGGAATTTCGTTTCTCTTGGTGATGTTCCCTGCCCGTTGACAAGCCTCACAACTCATCACAAACTCGTGAGCGTCCTTGAAGATAGATGGCCACCAAAAACCCGCTTGTAGCACCTTTGTAGCTGTTTTGAAGGAAGCGAAATGACCACCGTATGAAGAGCCATGGCAGTGAAGGAGAATATCCTTAGCTTCTTCCCTTGTTACACACCTCCTATACAAGCTGTCCATGCCCCTCTCGTCCCAAAAGTAATGTGAAACATCTCTCATAAACTTCTTCTTATGGTAATGATCAAGGTGAGTTGGCTCCTCTCCACATTCCAAGAAGTTTACAATGTCAGCGTACCACGAAAGATCCTCTTCTTTGAAGCTCAAAATTTCCTCAAACTTGTCTTCAAGCTTCTCACAAACAGTCAAAGTGATCATCATGAGTTGTTCTTCCAGAAGCGAATCATCTAGAGGTAAAGCTTCATTGATCCTCATCCTGGAAAGGTGATCAGCAACCCCATTCTCAATGCCCTTCTTGTCCTTTATCTCCATATCAAACTCTTGTAAAAAGAGAATCCATCTTAACAGCCTTGGCTTAGTGTCCTTCTTCGAGTAGATGTATCTCAAAGCTGCATGATCTGTGTAGACAACGGCCTTGGCTCCTACCAAATACGATCTGAACTTCTCGAATGCAAACACAACTGCCAACAGCTCTTTCTCGGTTGTAGTGTATCTGGCTTGCGTGTCATCCAAGGTACGTGAAGCATAGTAAATCACATGCAGCCGCTTGTCTTTCCTCTGACCAAGAACAGCTCCCACTGCATAGTCACTCGTGTCACACATGACCTCGAATGGTAGAGTCCAGTCCGGTGCTTGTACTATACGCGCGGATACTAGAGCTTCCTTGATGGTCAGGAAAGCATGAAGGCAATCCTCATCAAACACAAAGCCAGCTTCCTTGCACAACAGCCTTGCGAGAGGGCGTGCAATCTTGGAAAAATCTTTGATGAAGCGCCTGTAGAAGCCAGCATGGCCTAGGAAACTCCTCACTCCTTTCACATTAACCGGCGGCTTAAGACTCATCATGACCTCAACTTTGACTTTATCAACCTCTATGCCTTTCTCTGATATCTTGTGGCCAAGCACGATCCCATCCTTCACCATGAAGTGACACTTCTCCCAGTTAAGCACAAGATTTGTCTCTTCACAGCGCTTTAGTACCTTGCAAAGATTCAACAAACACACAGAAAAAGACGCACCATATACAGAGAAGTCATCCATAAACACTTCTACCAACTCTTCTATTAGATCAGAGAAGATCGACATCATACACCGCTGAAACGTAGCCGGTGCGTTACACAACCCGAATGGCATCCTTCGATATGCGAAGGTGCCATAAGGGCATGTAAAGGTCATCTTCTCTTGATCATTTGGATGGATTGGTATTTGAAAGAAACCACTATATCCATCAAGAAAGCAATAATAAGGATGATTAGCAAGCCTCTCAAGCATTTGATCAATAAAAGGTAAAGGAAAATGATCCTTTCTAGTAGCAAGATTAAGCTTCCTATAATCTACACACACACAGTGACCAGTTATAGTCCTAGTAGGTATAAGCTCATCATTATCATTCTTAATGACCGCGATCCCTCCCTTCTTAGGCACCACGTGTACAGGGGAAACCCACGTGCTGTCACTTATGGGATAGATCACGTCAGCCTCTAACAGCTTATGAATCTCTTTCTTAACAACCTCCTTTAAATTAGGATTCAAGCGCCTTTGGTGTTCTATAGAAGAGGCATTCTCATTATCCAAGTGAATCCTATGAGTGCAAAGCATTGGTGAAAGGCCCTTGATGTCACTTAAGTTCTCATTCACAATCACGTGATAGGTTTCATTAAGCCCTAAGAAAGCATACCTTAGCCCTTTTGGGAGCTCCTTAAGGTCCACCTTTGGGGCTAGCAGCTCGCTCCAGTCCTCCTCATGGCTCTTGTTGACGTTCCCATCATCAGAAGGCTCCTTAGAACCCGAGACATGAGCCTTTATACTGCTTCCTTGAACCTTTGTCCCCTTTGAGATCGAGTGCTCCAGTCGATCTTCAACTCGTTCTGCTCCGGATTGATCACTTTCACTCGATTCACTCACTCGATTTAAAGTGGATCGAGTGAGAGATCGAGGTGCTGAATCATTCTCCAAACTGATCGATTGGCTTCTCTCGATCTTCCCATCGATTATCTTGCTGGATCGACTGCGTTCAGGTCGATCACTTACTCGATTTGATTGGGATCGAGTAATAGATCGAGTATCTGAGTCGATCTCTTCTCTGGATTGGCGAGTCATTTCGATCTCTTTGTCGATTGCCGTACTGGATCGAGTGATCTCCTCAATTTCCTGATCGATCTCAAGGCAGCCGCCTTCATCTTCCATCACAACCTTCCTAGAATCGAGGAGGTTGGCATATTCTTGAGTCCTCTTACTTAGAAAGCCAAACTCCCCTGGCTCCTTAGTCAATGCCAGCTTCAAGTGATCCTCTTGTGCCAACTCCTCCAGCAGTTCATCGGCTAAAGCATCCAACGTTTCAATGTAGAACGCTTGTCCTTCGATGGTCGGCTTCTTCAGGACCTCGTTGATATCAAAATCCAGCCTTATATCCTTGCCAAGATGAAGGGCTATCTTCCCATTCTTGACATCAATGATTGCTCCGGCGGTTGCAAGGAATGGCCTCCCAAGTATAAGCGGATCCTTAGGTTCTTCATCCATTTCAAGCACAACGAAGTCTGTAGGCACGTTTACACCACTGACCCTCACTGGTAAGTCCTCAAGCAAACCCACGGGTAACCTCACGCTCCTGTCAGCTAGCACCAAGGAGATTCTACAGTCTTTGAACCGTGTGAAACCTAGCTTCTTTGCTATAGAACGGGGCATCAGATTTATACTAGCACCAAGATCGCATAAACAGCTCTGAAATGTTAAAGGACCGAGAGCACATGGTATAGTGAAGCTTCCTGGATCTCCCAACTTCTTGGGGACTATCTACTTGTGTATAATGGCGCTACACTCTTCACTAAGCACCAGCACTTCCTTGGTTTCCTTATTCTTCTTTACAAATGTGTCCTTGAAAAATTTTGCACACTTAGGCATCATGGCAAGGCAATCCCCGAGAGTTAGCTGCTTCTTTCCCCTTTGTTGGCCGCTCTATCCACATGTTGTGGAAGTTGATCTCATCATCAGTCGACAGCTTATCCTCCCCCTCTTGAACCACAATGTGTGGAAGCTCTTTACCACTTCTTAGTGTGATAGCATTGGCGTATTCCTTGGGATTTTGCTCACACTTTCCCGGTAAACTGCTTTGACCACTTGTACTTGCTTTACCCTTCTCTAACTGCTTGATCTTGTTGTTTAGAGTTGTTATCTGAGTAGAGACATCAGGGAGAGAGGAGTCTAAGCCGTTGTTCATCTCGGTGAACTTCTGGTTTGTTGAAGCTTGCCCTTGAAGCAACTGCTGAAACATGGCTTGTACATGATCAACTTGTTGCGGTTGCATCTGTTGTTGAGGAACAAAGCCTGGAGGGTACATAGTAGTATACGCTTTGTTTCCTTGCTGCTGCTGCTGTCCCTGAAAGTTACCTTGCCGCTGACCTTGAAAACCGCAACTCGGCTGAAAACCTTTGTTATAGGGCACAAAAGGTTTAGCTTGTTGAGGAGGGTACACCTGATCCTTTGGATTTTTAACGTTGGTGCTTCTGTAAGACAAGTTGTTGTTGCCTTGGTAGCCTTGAGAGTAACCTTGAGGTTTGTAGTTGTTCTGACCGGCTACCCAATTAGCTTCTTCCTCTTGGCATTGCTCTAGCTCATCCAAGACATCCGCAGCTTCCCCAACAAAATGTACATGCTTTTTGTTAGCAAGCATGAGCTTATCGATCTTCTCATGTAGAGACTTCATTTCTTTCTTGTTGGCTTCAAGATCAGCTCCTCTTGGAGCACGGTCGTAGTCCTCTGAATAGTTCCCATCACTTAACGCCAGATTCTCAATGAGATCCATACCTTCATCTACTTCTTAGTCAAGGAAGTTTTCTTTACTTGCCGCGTCAAGTAGTAATCTGATCTTTGGGAGAGCTCCGTGGTATATAGTGATCAAGAGGGTCTCTTCGATGAAACCATGGTGAGGGCAAGCTATAGTATAATCCTTGAAAGGCTCCATAGCCTCATTGAAAGACTCATTCTGTCTTTGAGTAAAGCCACTGATCTCACTTCTTAATCTTGCTGTCCGAGAGCTTGAGAAAAACTTTAAGAGGCAAGCTTTCTTACAGTCAGCCCAAGAAGTGATAGTTCCTTGTGGAAGAGTCTTCTCCCAATGCTGTGTCTTGTCTCCTAAGGAAAAGGGAAACAAACGCAGCCTGAAGCTATCTTCCGAGATGCCATTTATCTTGAGCATTCCACAAAGCTGCTCAAAGTTATCAAGATGCGCCAATGGGTCCTCCAATGCTAACCCATGAAATTTGTTGTTTTGCACCATCTGAACAAACACTGGCTTGATCTCGAAGTTGCTGTTTTGCACTGGAGGAGGAGTGATCCCAAACCTATTATGGTGAGTATTATGAGCATCTCCCGCTCCAATGATCCGTGGGGGTCTAGCCGCGTGGTGGGGGTTTCCATTACCCCTTCCCACTGCCCCATGAGCTAGAGGAGGTCCCTCTGGATGTTCTTGCTCAGCCATTGCTTCAAAATCCACTGAACCCTGCTGAACAATCTCCTCAAAGGCTCTAGCTTGCTCTCTAACCCTTCTTGATCTTGCGTGTCCAAGCTGATGAATATTGTCCAAGGGTGTAAGTAAGTTGTTCTCACCCCTGGAACGCAGATTCATGTACCTGAAAGACACAAGTTTGAGAGTAGAGAAATCAGTAACCAACTTAAAGTAAAGGCTTAGTCTTTACTAAACCCCAAATCTTAATGCTTTCTATCCCCTAAGATGGCAACGGCGCCATTTGATAACAAGTTTTTGCAATGCAATGATGTATCAAAGCTCAAATGCAACACTGAGATGTAGTATAGCATGCAAGTGAGTGTCAATCCACACCTAGGGGTAGCAAGTTCACTAAGAATGCAAGGGAATGAGTAAAGTTAAGCGAAAAATGATAAATGATTGGTAAAATCCCTAAAAACTAAATGCAAAGATCAAATGCAAAGAAAAACAATTTTAAAATCCCTGGAAGAGGGTTAAATACCATGAGGAAAAGATTAAAAACGCAAGGCTATTAGAAACGAAAAATTGACTAGTGAATCGATCACTGGATCGACCACTAGATCGAGCAGAATGGATCGAGCTATAAGCAACTTAAACAGAAATGGATTTTGATGAACATGATGCAACTGAATGACAAGTGAATGATTAACAGAGACTTAAAACACTAAGAACGAGTGTCTAGGGTTGAGGGTCATATTCATGGGTCTCAAAGATTAAAGCTTGGTTTGAAAACATATAGATCTACTCCTTTAGGAGGTTTCTCTAATCCTTGAAAACAAAACAAGAACCATCCATGGCGTGTGGTATGATTCACTCCCTCAATCTCTTCTCCAAACCCATGGCTTGTGGTGGAAAAAGAGATCGAAGGGCAAGGAACACAGATTTCAAACAATGACCTAACTAGTCCCCTTTACAACCATGGCGTGTGGAAAAGGAAAGACTAGCCTCTAGGATCTGATTTTCCAGGACATCTGAATCCTGTCAAGGTAAGACATCCCTTGGATCATAGAGATCTTGGCGTGAGAATCTCTAAGCCTTAAATACTCAAGATCCTAGAAGAGAAGGTAATGAAGAACAACAAAACTCAAAACTTTAACCTTTTCAACCCCTTTTGAATCACCTCAACCCATCAACCCAGATTAAACTACTCGCTACACATAAAGAAAACCGAACAAAACGCAAAAGATGATCTACTAAACATGATTAACGATTGATTAAGGCAGAAGATTCGATATTCAAAGATTCGAATGCAAGAAAAAGCTTAAAAGTTCTACAATGGCGGAATCGCCTCCCAACGAGAAAGAAAAAAACTGAAAAAGATAAAATGAAAACATAGGTGTCAAAAGCAGGATCGCCGCCTTCCCAAAATGGGCAAACAGCTCGATGGTCCCCCCTTCGCTAGAAGCCAAAAATGGGTAAAGTAGTCTGGGATCGAGCAGGAGGCTCGATCTGGCTCTCGATCTTCGTCTTGGATCGGATGGCTTTGGTTGATCTTTGAGTCGATCTTGTGCTGATCGGGTTAAAAGCTCGATCTAGTACTCGATCTGCATGGTGTCATTTACGTCCGTACATCAGATCGATCTTCTCGCTCGATCTTGGTCTCGATCGTTTTCTTGCATCGACTTGGTCACTCGATCTTCTGATCGATCTCGTCTAGATCGACCTGCCTTACTCGATCCGCTACTCGATCTCAGATCCTCAGCATGCACTTCTGAGTTTTCCAAGTGTCCACGAGCTTCCTCACGAGCCTTAGCACGTCCATGACTCTTCCAAGGCTCCAAAGTATCCGAAAACAACCTGAATGTGATGCATAATGCAAGAAATATGAAAATTCTAATGCAAAAGTGCCCTAGTACCTAAAATGATGCAAACTAGCCTAATGTGCAAGGTAAATGCATGAGAAACTATCTTATATGCATGCAAAACACACGAAATATGCAGCAATATCATGGAACAAGAGCATAGAGCTCTTTGGGCTCTGAAGCATGTAAACTTCAGTCTCAAGACAGCACAAGAGAGAAGGTTGGTGCAACTCCATGAGCTTGATGAGTTAAGGCTGGACGCTTATGAGAGCGCCAAGATCTACAAAGAAAGGACCAAGGCGGTTCATGACAAGAAGCTGGTGCTGAAGGAGCTCAAAGAGGGAAGCCTAGTTCTGCTCTACAACTCGCGGTTGAAGTTGTTTCCAGGAAAGCTCAAGTCTAGATGGAGTGGTCCTTTTGAGATAAGAGAAGTGCTATCGTATGGAGCGGTTACTTTGGTTGGCAAGAGTGGACAGAGTTTCACGGTTAATGGGCACAGAGTCAAGCCCTACTTTGCGAGTGATTGCAGCAAGGAGAGCACCACGTTGCTTCTCCAAGACCCCCCTCTGGCCTGACCAAGTAAAGTCAAGCTAGCAACGTAAAACAAGCGCACTTGGGAGGCATTCCCATGACTATCCTTGTACATATTTTTGCTTTCTTTCTGTTTCAATTTTATGTTTTTTAAGTTAATTGTGTAGGTGCAAGGAGATGGGAACCAGAGAGCATGATCTTGGGGTCAAAAAGGCAAGGAAAGGAGCAAACAGGGACAAGAAATCGAGTGATAGATCGACCTATCCTGGCTCGATCTTTTCTAGATCGAGCTAGTGAATCGAGTAAAGTCACTCGATCTAGATGAGATTGAGTAGATAATTGAGTGAATCAGTCGATCATGAGAGGATGACCCACCAATGCGTTTAAAATGAGGTGCGGATCGACTGGTCTCATTCGATCCTCGAATTGGATCGATCAGTTCACTCGATCAGCTCACTCGATCCTTGCCAGAACGACCTCGAAATCGACCAAAGAGCTCGATCCAAGGGGCATAGCCATAACCACGTGGAATATTGGAATGAGGAGCACACTCGATCTAAGGCTTGATTCAATTCAGATCGAGCCTCCAATCGAGCAAGCCACTCGATCACGGGCAGAATGGGCATGAGATCGAGGTCAAGATCGACCAAATAGACTCGATCTCATGCCGAGGTTGGTTAAATTTTTCCCTCTTCTTTTCTCTTTCCCTCTCATTTTAAATTTGAATTATGGTCAAGGCAAGCATCTTTAACCATGAGAATGTGTGCCTTGACCACAACCTTTGCAGAACCCACTTGCATGCATCAAAGATAGTTGTCTTTATAAAGC
Organism: Thlaspi arvense; assembly: GCA_911865555.2. Taxonomy (NCBI): domain Eukaryota; kingdom Viridiplantae; phylum Streptophyta; class Magnoliopsida; order Brassicales; family Brassicaceae; genus Thlaspi; species Thlaspi arvense. The sequence continues at coordinate 26,330,950 of OU466859.2, read as the reverse complement.
CATTGCATTCACACTTTCTCTTCAAGCTTTTCCAAACTGATTTTCATAAAACAAAGAGAGAGTGTGCGAGTTTTTTTGTTTTTAAAGACAAGAGCATCAATTATTCATCCATTTCAAAGGTATTTTCGATTTATTTGAATTGAGTGTTTGAGTTCTTTTTGAAATTTCCTTTTATTGAATTGGTTGAATGTTGCTTGCTAGGGATTAGATTGAATTTCTAAAACTATCTAAGTATTAGGAAAATTTCTGGATTTAATCTTATCTCTTGAGATTTTCCTTTACTATTTAGTAATATGTTCTAGAAAATCTCCAAAAATTTAGGGTGTATGTTTAGAGTTTTTCTCTCTTGCCTTGCTTTTATCTCTTAAATCGTCGCCTATACTCATCTTCTCTTCGAGGACTTGTGTTTCAGGTACTATGGCACCAAAGAGATGCAGAGATTTGGCAACACAAGAAGAAGAAACTCAGCAAGTAGTTCAAGAGAGAGTTAGATGGACTAAGGAAGAGAAGAAGGCAAAGAAAAGGCTTGAGAGGCTCCGGTTTGAACCTACAAAATTTGCAAGCAGGGACCTCTTGAAGAGGTTGGGATTGCTGGACGATTTTGACGAGCTGCTCAAAGACATGGGGCTAGCGTGCCTGTCAAGGACGGACTGCCCTACTTACCCTGAGGCAACGCTGGACTTCCTCTCAACCTTGGACCTCTCTTATGAAGATCCAAGCCTTCAAGCTCCCTCCAAAGGTCACCTCACGTTCAAGATCAGGAGGCAAGCTTACCACCTCTCCATCCCCGAGCTATGCCAAGCCTACGGTCTCAATGCTGCAGCCATGTAAGTGGAGTTCCCTCAGCTCAAACCCGCCAACGATCTTTGGGACTTGATCTGCGATGATGACTACAAAGCCAACACCGCCAAGATCAAGAAGGTTCGAAACCCTGTGTTGAGATACTCCCTCAAGCTACTAGCCAACACCTTCAGTGGAAGATCCGTGGCTCCAACGGTTACAAAGAACGAGCTGTGCTTCCTCTTCCAAGAGCTTAAGAAGATCGTATGCAACCGAGAGGAGAATGATGAGCCGATGGAGGATGAACTTGGCGACAACGTCAACTATGGTTGTATCTTGGCCTCTACTTTGGTCAAGTACAAGGCGTGGGCGTTGAGGTGTAAGGCGAGCTCAGCACTCATAGGAGGCTTTCTCACACCGTTGATCATACAAGCCGGAGTACCTCTTCAAGAGTTTGAACCTTGCGCGGAGAGAGCCTACATGGACGAGACCTACATGCGCCACACTGACTCCTTGGGTCCTACTCCAGCTCCAGGTTTCCACGCCTACTTGTTCTACAACCCCACCCTCTGGAAGCAAGTATGCATCCTACCCACCACGGAAGAGACGAACCTCAAGATCGTTGGGACCATAGAGTTTTTGCCAAGCAATGAAGAATGATTCGCGCCTCTAGGAGGCACGGCTGCACCACCTTAGATTGCTCGTGCACCGTCAGAGTCACCCCCTTCAGATGCTGAAATGCCGCCAAGCTTTGATCTCCCAAGTCTAGACTATGAGCTGAGAACTAAAACTGAAAAGTTCCTTGCTTCAGTTGTGGAGATCCAGCGCAAGGTCAACAAGTGGCAAGGGAAGATGATCAAGAAGCTGGCCAAGAAGATCTAAGACCTACAAGGGAGCTCATCTGAGGCGTCTTCAAGTGAAGAGGTTGAGTAACCAGAGAGGAGAAGAAGATTAACCGGAGGTGTGGAGATTCCTGAGCCTCAAGGAAGCAATCAAGCTGCACGCCTCTCTCTATATGAAGGCACAAGCAAGGGGAAGGACAAGAAGATCACCCATGACACTCCTAGAAAGAGCAGGAGGACTGGAGCGTCCTCAAGCTCCAGTCATGCCTAGCTCCAAGGTACCAACACTCAACCTTTGTAAATAACATGCATTTTTCTCTTATTTTTGCTTTATGTTTTGATCTCCTCTTGAATTTGTTTGACACCGAGACGGTGTCAATCAAGTTTTGGGGGAGAATGTGTGCTTTTGACATGTTTTATTTGGATCTTATTTTTAGTTAGCATCTTTGAGTCTTCATGCATTGCATCCATCTAAATTGCATAGAAAAATATTAAAAAAAAAAATTCAAAAATTTCAAAAAAATTCATATAGTTTGCATCTGCGTTGTCATATATTTTAGGATTGAGTCTAGAATTTTAATCATGTAGGTTGTTTGCATTTGCTTATGGAGCAATGATATTAAAATTTTCCTTGTAAAGTGTTTTAAGCTCATGAATTAGTTCAAGGCCCTAGTTAGTAGTTTTCTGATGCTTTTCACAAATTTTGAAAGTAAGCTCTAACCATATTTGGATCATTTGTTTTGATTTTCGTGGCTTAAGTTGAACAGACATGAATTGAAACCTTTCTTATCAAGTGAAACCTTAATCCGAATTCGAATTATCATACTTGTGCATTTGAAAAAGAATTCATGGATCACTTATACATATTTAGGCTTTTTTATCCCTTTCACCACTCTTTTGTAAGCCTGAATAGAACTCCTCACCTTACCCTTACTTTTCTTTCAAGCCAAATATTTCTTGTGTGATTTTGCGAAGCCTTATTTTCGGTTGAACTTGGCATAAAGTGTTAGGTTTAGGCGACATGATTAGGCTCTCATATTGATGCTAGCTTTGCATTTTGAAGCTAGTTTTAGGCTTGTTTTGGGGCGGGGATTCACTGGTGTTGAAAAGATTTTGCTTACTTGTTTTCAGCTTGAATAGATTTTGGTGTTTGAGGTTTGAAATGAAAGGGATTCATGGTTTTAAGTGGTGGTCTTGTTCTGTTTTCAAATAAAATCTCAGTTTTAAAAGAAGAGAAGGTAGCTCTCAAAAAAAATAATATCAGAAAAAAAAGAGCCAAAAGGCCAAGCTTAAAAAGAAAGAAAAAAAATATTTGAGAAGAGAGCTACCAAAAGTAAAAGAAAAGAGCTTAATGTTTGTGTATGACCACCACTAGCTATAAGAAGAGTAAAGATGTTTTCTGTTTTTGTGGGTTATGTTTGGGGTAGTCTCTAGAGGATAATTGAGCTTGAAAAGAAAAGAAAAAATAAGAGAGGGATTAGGATCATTGTTAGTGTATATGGTTAGATGATAGTCTAGTCATATATGCATCAATTGCCTTTACCTTTAGCAATATGCATAAGTTCAACCCTTTTTGAGAGAAACCATTGCTTGAATTACCCGCTAAAATGAGATCATCTTTGTCTCATAATCTTGTCCCTAGCCAAATGTATTATGTTTTAAGTGCATGAGTGTGATTCACGGTTTGATCTTAATGAATGTTAAAGGTTAGGATTCTTAGATTGTTTGGAATATGAGAGTCATGATTTGAAATTCAATATATGATGAATATGGCTAAGTTCTTTGGAATAGAAGTTTGTGTGCTGCATCTTAGAATTAAGAACTAGGACCATTGAATTGATTCATTTGCTGAAACACTTTTGGAAATTTGAGCTCCCACTTTTAAACCTCTCTTCCTTTCTTAAATTTTGTTTGCTTGAGGGCAAGCAAATGGCAAGTTTGGGGGAGTTGATATACTCATATATTTCACATATTTAGCATGCATTTAGTGTAATTTTCATGCATACATCTTGCATAATAGGCTAGTTTGCACCACTTATCACATTTTAGGTCCTAGAACACTTTGCATTAGCATTTTGCATATTTCTTGCATTCTTGCATCATATTCAGGTTGTTTTTGATGCACTGCAGCTATGGAGGGTGCGTGGATGTGCTGAGGTTCGAAAGGAAGATTATGGACACTTGGAGGAACTCGGCCATGTAACAGAGGAACTGAGATCGAGGTGCAGATCGAGCTAGGCAGGTCGATCTCGACCAGAAGATCGAGTGAGTTGGGTCGTTCAAAAGAAGAGGATCGGAGTCAAGATCGACCAAGGTGATCGATCATGAGTACGGACGTGGACTAAGCCATGCAGAACGAGAGCCAGATCGAGTTCACGACTCGATCATCCAAGGATCGACTAGAAGATCGATAGAAGCACTCGATCCATCCAACTGAATCGACCCAATGATCGAGCAAAAGAAAACGTTCTAGCCGGGAGATCGAGTGATCAGATCGACGACTCAGCTCGATCTCAGAACCATATCCGACAGCCCACTTTTGGATTCTAGTGAGGGGACCATTTCTCTTGTTGGCCTATTTTGGGCGAAAGGATGTGAACCATTCATTATGTCTTTTCTTCTTTTAGCTTTGCTTTTTCCTTAGGCAAAAAACGCCATTGTTGAAGTTTTAAGCTTTTATTGTTTTTGTAAACTCTTAATCTTGCTTAATCTTAAACATTTTTCCATTAATCTTCTTTCATACTAGTTTAATCATGTTTAGCTTTTCATCCTTTGCATTTTTGTGTGTTTTAACAATGTGTAGTGAGTAGTTTCGCATGGGTTTAAGGTTGGAGTGATTAAGAAGGGTTTAAGCTTGGGACTTTTCTTGTTCTTAATCTATTCTCTTCTTGGATTTAGGGTCTTAATGCTTAGAGAGTCTTGGGAAAGATCTCTTTGATCTCAGGGCTTTCCTTACCTTGACAGGTTTCAGGAATCCCTTAAAACCAAATCCAAGAGACTAGCTCATCCTTTCCCAAACGCCATGGTTGCTTAAGGAGCTAGTTAGGCCATTATTTGAGATCTATGCTTAATGTTCTTCGACCCATCTTTCCACCACACGCCATGGGTTAGGAGGAAGGGTTGAGGAAAGGGTTTATACCACACGCCATGGATAAACCTCTTTTAGCTTCTCAAGGCTTAGAGATAGCCCTAAAAGTGTAGATCCTTGTTTTCAAAACCCAAGCTTGAATCTTTAACCTTCTTAAACATGATTCTCAACCTTGAATCCTCTCTTTTAGCATTTAAAAACTCAAAAGTTATCATTTCTTAGTCATAAAGTTTGCATCTTTAGTCTTAAAAATCATTGTTCTAAGTTGTTAGAAATTTCTCTATTTATCTGCTTTTAAATTTGGATTTTTAATAATTAGTAGTCTTGCATTTTAAATTCCTAGAAGTCATCTAGTAGTTGTTTAACCCTTCAGAGGGGGTTCTAAAATATTTTTCTTGGTCATTTAGCACTTGCATTTAGTTTTTACATATTTTCTCATCCATTTACCCGATTTCACTTAGATTTACTTTGCTCTTGCATTCCTAGTAACTTTCATCAACCTAGGCTGGATTGACACCTACATCATAACTTGTGCATTTGGCTTTGATAAAACCTGCCCAAAACATTCTGTTTATCATGTCCGCGAATCTGGTGGGAATGATCTTCACTTCCAGCCACACATTGCAGAATAGTGTGTCATACTCATCCCACTCCTCCTGAATATCGCGGAATACACAGGTATCCCGAGCCACTTCCTGCTTCGGAGTCCCTGCCCAGGCAACTCCATAAGCGATTTTCCGATCTTCTCGCTTTGGCCATAGAGGCCTGCAAACTGGTCGACTACTATCAGACTGCGCTGATCCTGATGCAGTGCTCGAAGACGAGGCTGGTCGCTGTCTCTTCTCATGTCGAGGCATCTGAAAATTCAAAAAACAAATCAACCAAAAATTCACCAAAATTAGCCAATTTTCAAAGATTTCAAAAAAATCAATGAATCATGGTGAAATAACTGATGGCGATCAACAACAGCACTACCAGGAACACAATTCAAACATAAGTTCAACCCAAATCATCCAAAATTTCCATATTTTTGCAAATTTCATCATCAACTCGAAATTTCAAAAACTTGCAAATCAACCAATAAAATCACATATGGATGGTAGCATTCATCTAATACAACCCAACTAATCATGATTCAACAGTTAAATCAAGCAAATCAAGTCGAAAATCGAATTTTACCATACCTATGGGGGACTGAAAAATGGGGATTCCGAACACATACCTTACAGGTCTTGAAACCTGAGTTGACATTATGAAAGAGCATTAAATTCCGCACGGATTAGGCGTTTGAATCACTCAGTTTGGTTCAAAAAATCCAAAGTTATGAATTTGAGAGTTTTTGTCGAAGTGTTTGTTGATTTCACAGTTTTTTGCGAGGAAGAAGAAGGAGAAGTAAGCATGTACCTTAGCCTCGGACGGGTGAAGATTTTTTTTTTTTTGGTCGTCTCTTTTTTTTTTTAGCTAACTAATAATGAATTAAAATATGAACACGGAAATTAAACTTAAGTACAGAAAAATAAAACTTACCAGTGGGTTGCGTCCCACTAAGCGCTTGTTTAACGTCATTAGCTAGATAGCTGGTGCATCATCCAGAGACACAATGTGTCCTGCTGGAATCCCGGCTTGTGTCCACTAGTGTTTCACCCTCTGTCCATTGACAGTGAACACCTCTCCTTTGAAGTTAATCAGGACAATGGCGCCATGTGGTCTTGCCTCTTTGACAATGAAATGACCTGACCAATGAGAACGAATTTTACCAGAAAAAGCTGTAAGCGAGAGTTGTAAAGGAGTACCTGGTCATTGGGCTCGAAATGTCTGGAGATGATCTTCTTATCATGATAGGCCTTTGTCCTCTCCTTGTATAACTTGGAGTTTTCATAGGCTAGATATCTGATTTCATCCAGTTCATTGAGCTGAATCAAGTGCCTCTCTGCAGCAGGCTTCAGATCGAAGTTCAGCTTCTTCATAGTCCATTATGCATTGTTCTCTAGCTCAACTGGAAGATGGCACGCCTTATCATAGATCAGATGGAATGGTGTAGTTCCAAGAGGTGTTTTCTAGGCTGTCCTATAAGCCCACAATACATCATCCAATTTCGCTGACCAATCCTTTCTTGTCTTCCCAACTGTCTTCTCCAGAATCTGCTTGATCTGTCTGTTGGAAACTTCAACTTGTCCACTGGTATGGGGATGATAAGGCGTTGCCACTCTGTGCTGTACACCATAGTTCTTCAGCAGCTTATCAAAAACCTTGTGGTCTGGGACACCAAATCTGGGAAAAATAATGGTCTTGGACAGCTTCAAAACCAATGCAGCATCATTAGTAGGTGTAGCCAAGCCAACGCCTCTACCCACTTAGACACATAGTCAATATCAACCAGAATGTATCTGTTTCCATAAGATTAAGGAAAAGAATCCACGAAGTCAATGCCCCAACAGTCCAAAACTTCAACCGCAAGGATGAAATTCTGTGCCATCTCATGTCTTCTGCTGATCTTTCCTCTTCTCTGACAAGTATCACAGCTTGTAATGAATGCTTGTGCATCCCTGAACATAGTAGGCCACCAAAAAACCAGCTTGAAGAACCTTGGAAACTGTTTTGAATGTGGCAAAGTGTCCAGCATACTCTGAGCCAAGACAGTGAAACAGGACGTCTGGGATCTCTTCTTCTGCTATGCATCTCCTGTAAATCCCATCTGCACAATACATGTAAAGATATGGCTCATCCCAATAGAATCTCCTAAGTTCTCTCAAGAACTTCTTCTTAGCATGTCCTTTGAAATCATGAGGTTCATCCTCTGCAGCAAGATAATTGGCAATATCAGCATACCAGAGCCTCTTTGGATCATTCAAAGCATATACTTGCTCTTGAAAAGTTGTTCCCAAGCTTGCACAAATTATTGCCAATGTCTGAGATGGGTGACGAGAGTCACCGGCTCCGTGATAAACATGGGCTGAGATTCTGCTGGGTTTGTGACGAGCGTCATCCCCCCCACCCTAGTGTCGCTCGTCACTGCCCTGCAGTTTCGAGAAACTTTCTTCCTGCAGTCTAATCTCTACTAAGCAGACGTTAAAACGAGACAAAAAAATCATTTATTGGGACATTATCTTCAACCTGAATCCTGGATAGATGATCAGCAACTCCATTCTCCACTTCTTTCTTGTCCTTGACTTCAATGCCAAATCCTTGAAGAAGCAGAATCCATCTCAACAACCTTGGCTTTGCATCCTTCTTCTGCATCAGATACTGCAGTGCTGATGGACCACGACCTTGGAGCCAACTAGGTACTAGCGAAACTTCTCAAAAGCAACGACCACAACCAATAATTTCTTCTCTGTAGTTGCATAAATCTTCTGAGCTTCATCCAATGTCCTACTGGCATAGTAGATGGCGTGTAGCTTCTTATCTTTCCTATGTCCCATCACTGCTCCAACTGCAAAATCGCTGGCATCACACATCACTTCAAAAGGCATGTCCCAGTCTCGAGGCTGCACAATGGGAGCTGTCACCAAAGCATGTTTAATCTGTTCAAAAGCAGACATGCATTCTTTTTTGAATTCAAACTTCACATGTTTGCAGAGAAGTGCAGTAAGAGGTCTTGCAATCTTTCTGAAGTCCTTGATGAATCTTCTGTATAACCCAACGTGACCCAGAAAACTCCTCACTGCTTTGACTGAATCAGGCGCTTGCAGACTTGTCATCACCTCAATTTTCGCCCTATCCACTTCTATGCCATCTCCACAGACTCTGTGACCAAGAACAATACCATCTTGTACCATAAAATGACACTTCTCCCAATTCCGAACCAAGTGCTTCTCTTCACATCTCTGCAGAAGTGCACACAAGTTGTCTGGACAGTTCTTGAAGGAAGATCCATAAACTGCGAAGTCTTCCATGAAAACCTCCATAAACCTCTAAATCATGTCAGTGAAGATCGACATCATACATCTTTCGAAAGTTGCAGGAGCATTACACAGTCCAAAACGCATTCTGCGGTATGCAAAGGTGCCATAAGGACAGGTAAAGATGGTCTTCTCCTGATCATCTGTATGGATGGGGATCTGAAAGAAGCCTGAGTAGCCATCAAGAAAGCAGTAATACTTGTGATTCGCCAGCCTCTCAAGGATCTGATCGATGAAAGATAGAGGGAAGTGATCTTTCCTTGTGGCTGCATTCAACTTCATGTAATCGATGCACATCATGTGTCATGTTACTGTTCTTGTTAGAATCAGCTCATCCTTGTCATTCTTCACAACTATAACCCCTCCTTTCTTAGGGAATACGTGTACTGGACTGACCCACGCATTGTCTGATATAGGATAGATGATCCCAGCTTGCAGCAGCTTCATGATCTCCTTCTTGATAACATCCTGCAAGTTCGGATTCAGTCTCCTCTGGTGCTCCACTGATGATTTCGATTCATCCTCCAAATGTATCCTATTCATGCACAAATCTGGAGAAATCCCTGAAAAATCATCAAGAGAATAGCCAAGAGCTTTGCGAAATTTGCGCAGCTTAATTAGCACAAGAATGAGCTCTGCATTGTTCAATAAAGCATTAACAATAACAGGATAAGTTAGGTTTTCTCCAAGGAAGGCGTACCTTAGCCCTTTAGGGAGCTGTTTAAGCTAAACTTTTGGTACTTTTGGTGCACTCCAATCACTCATTGCAGCAGCTTTCGCAGATGAAGTGACAAGATCATCCTGTGGATCCAGTTGCCTCACATGTGCAGTAGCATCCACCATCTTTGTGTAGCCAGTAGCAGCTGCATCCAGATGCTCATACTCTGCCGTAGAAGTGTTAAACACCCTCTCCAAGGGGTCTTCTGATCTCATCTCTTGAAAGATCTGATCAGCAAGGTTGGTAAGAACATCCACATAGAAAGTCTGTCCATCTGTGGTTAGCCTCTTTATCAGCTTGTCCATTTCGAATTGCATCAACAAATCACCAGAATTCAGCTCACTTCTTCCCTTCCTGACATCAATAATAGCTTCTGCAGTAGCCAGGAAGGGTTTGCCAAGAATCAAAGGGTCTTTGGGTTCTTCTCCATACTCCAGAATCACAAAATCAGTAGGAATCATGCAATCTCCTACTTTGATAGGAACATCCTCTATCACACCCCCCTTCAAGAACTCTGACTGATCTATCAGCTAGAACTAGAGACATCCTGGTAGCCTTCAAATCGGTCATCCCTAAGCTCTTGGCAACAGAATGAGGCATCAGGTTCACACTAAATCCAAGATCACACAATGATCTCTTAAATCTGTCAGAAAATATTGTGCAGTCTAAAACAAAGCTTCCTCGGTCTGAAAGCTTCTCTGGTACTCTGTTCTGAATCACTGCAATGACCTGCTCATTGATCTTCATTGCTCCTGCCTCTAAGCTCAAGTTGTTTGTCACCATCCTCTTCATATATCTCCTTATAACAGGAGTAATCCTCACAACATCAATCAATGGAATCTCAATAACCAGTTTATCCAGGATAGCCTTGCATTTGGCATCTTCAAGCTCCTGTTTAGGCCTCTTAGGATGCTTAGGAGAGGGTACCTTAAGCTTATACACCGTTTCCTTAGCATAGTTTGAAGTCTCAGGCGAAGCAGTTATTGATCGCTGTGGGTGACGAGCGTCACTGGCTTGGTTACGAGCGTCACTCGTTTGTGAAGAAATAATGTCTGGGGCTTGCAAAGTTTGTGACGAGCGACACCCCTCCTGGGTGACGATCGTCACTCGTTGTTTTTCAGCAGGAATTTCATCATCATCATACTCTTCAAGTCCAATGAATTTGTCTGAGGTCAAATCCTTCTACAACATTGGTTGTAGGTTCTTTCCAGTTTTCAATGTGATGGCATTCACATGATGTTTGGGATTAGCATCAGTCCTTCCAGGAAAGAATCCATCTTGCCTCGGAACAGCTCCTGCAGTTTGAGCAACTTAAACATCCAAACATCCAGCTTCTTCATACGAGAGTTCAGACTCTCAATTTTTCCATTCAGGTCCTGATACGGTGAATCCATCTTGCGATTGAAGTCCACTGTCAGCTTTTGCTGTCTCTATAGGAGTTGTTATAACATAGATTCCACCTTGTTGTGGAGGTGCAGCTTGATAGGAAGAAGAACCATAGTTCCTGTTGAAGTTGCTGCTGTTCTGGTAAGGTTTCTGGAACTCTGTCTTCAGGAACTGAGGTTTAGGTGTGTAACCAGGCGAGCTCTGATTCCCTGTGATGTTACTCTTCTGATTATTGTTGTTGTAGCCTCTGTTCCATTGTTAATTTCCATACCTTTGACCCTGAAATCCTCCAGCATTGATGAAATTCACATCTTCCTGCTCAATCTCCTCTAGATTTTCGAACGTCTCTACCTCTGCAGCAAAGTGGACTGACTTATATCCCACCAAAAGGCTGTGCACACTGTCCAGCCTAGCCTGGACTTCAGCAATCTGATTCCCATCATTCAAACCAGCTTGCTTCATCCTCCGAAAATATGCATTCTTGTTGCTGTTGCTGCAGGCCAAGTTTTCAATCAGAGTTATTGCAGCTTCTGGAAGGTTGGTGTTGAAGTTCCCATTGCTAGCAGCATCCAGCGCCATCTGATATTTCCAGTCAATGCCTCTGAAGAAAATCCCAAGCAGCTGCACCTGACTGAAACCATGATGAGGCAGTCCCTTTTATAAGACTTAAATCTCAGACAAGAAGCTTAAGAAGGACCTTAGGAGAATGATGCAATTTTAGTCCTCAGGTCCTCTGACCTAGCCTTATCATAGAAATTGTTCAGAAAAGCATTCTTGGTGCTCTTCCAAGTGGTCAGCGAACGAGGCTCCAGTTGCTTCAGCCGATAACCAACATCTCCTCCAAGTGAGTATGGGAAAAGCTTGCAGAACAGAAAGTCATAGCTAACTCCATTAGCTTTGACACTTGAAGCCAAATCCTCAAACATCTCAATATGATCCAATGATGCTCATGAGGTAAGCCATGGAAAGGATGTTGTCCCACCAGCTGATAATAAGTAGGCTTGAGCTCAAAATCATTCCTCTGGAAAGCCGGAGGGCGGATTGTAGCTATGTTGGCATAGAACTGATCAGGTCTGTTGTAATCTCCTAGAGTCCTCTGAACAAAACGACAAGTAGCGTTGTTAGCAGCAGCAGGAGCTCCAGCGTCTTGTGCCACTGGTTAAACTGCCTGTTCAACTATGACATTCCCATCTTGATCCAGTCTCTGCCCTTCTTCATTCCTCCTGTTTCCCTCTCTGTCAACAAAGTGACCTTCTGCATCTTCAACTATGATCAGTGGAGCAACCATTGTAGACTGTTTCTTAGTTTTCCTGATGCTCCTCTCCAACTTAGCGAGTTTGTCGATGCTCAAAGTCACAAACTCCTTTCCTTTGTTGCTTCTGGTACTGCGATTAGGCATACACCTGAAATCAACACAAAGGAAAGTAGCAGAAAGTTAGTAAACAAATTAAAAATTAGACAAAATTCTCATGCTAAAAATCGATAGGCAGCTATTACTCCTAGCAACGGCGCCAAAAACTTGATAGGACTCAGGTTTTACCCAAATAAAAACTACTGCAAGTGCACAGCAAAGCAGTTGTGATATAAGGGGTTATCGAATCCCATGGGAGTAAGTAAACTACACTAACAATTACAGATTTAGACTAGGCTAAGCAGTAGATAATAAATGTAATGCGAAATAGCTAAACTATAAAAGCAAGCGAAATTTGATTGATCTAAGACTCAGAGAACTAAAAGCGCTAAGTCGGGACAATTCGCATGTTGAATACGAGAACGTAGATTGCATGATATCAGGAATGATTAAGAACCATTTTGAACATGAATCGCAAATATTTACCTAATCAATTCTCATTGCAGAAGTAAACTATATCTAAATGACAGAGTTTCAAATCTCTATGCAAATCCTAACAACCTAAACATGCAGTAATGATCAGGTTCAATTGTTCACAAAACTCCTAAGCCAAATCTCTTTGCACTAAGTTGTTTTGCTCATCTAATGCTATATCAGGTTATCAATAATGCTCTCACATCTATTAAACAACCTAGGTTCCGAATTTCCAGGTGATGTGTCTAAGAAAATCGGTTTTAAAGGAAGCACAGATGAAGAACCAACATATATTCCTAACAGTAAGCGATTTCTACAAACTCATCATCAACCTTTGAAAAGCCATAACTTAACTAGCAGATTACTCAGACATGATCATGAAATCACAAATCATAGCTGAATACAATTGCATTGAAAGAATAGAATAAAAGATAAGGGGGTTAAAAATCTTCTCCAAAAAGAATACAAGATCTGTCTCCCCAAAGCTCTGAATAACAACTCTCTCAAACTCTCTGTATTCTAAAATCTAAGATAAAAGCCAACAATGGCTAAAAACCTAATATATAGAAGCTAAAACACGAGCTTGGGCATTCTTGCAAATACTAGAACTTCAGGGACCAAAGTGCAAATGACCTTTAATCTTTAAACAACAAGTCGCGACTCCTTCCCATCTACGGGTGACGAGCGTCACCCAACTCTGTATTCGCCTTCCGAGTTGCACACTTCGTGGCTGCATCTTGTAATGCTCCAAAAAACTCCATAATCTCCAATTGTGCTCCAGTTGTGCTATTACCTGCAAAGACTCTATTAGGACTTTAAAAAGACCAAAAAGATTCAATAAAAAGAACATATACCATGGTTAAAAACCATAAAACCATGATATATCAATGTGCTTAGGAGAATGATATGATATGATGATTTGAGATATGTTATGAGATATAATGTGTTATAGTATGTATGGCTGGCGAGCCCAAGAATAGGAGTGTCTGAGCCGAGACCAGCCTCCAAAGTACAGGGTTCTCAGGCTATCACAAGGATAGTGCACCATCATTTAGAGATGAAGAACCTAAGGTTATGTGTTCTATGACTATCAGAAGGATAGTGCAAATATATTTAGAAATGCGAACCTAATGTTTATATGTAAGTTTTGCTTTATGAGATTTTAGTATAATTTTTTTTATGATTTGGTGGAGATTTTATAAGCGTTTATTTTAATAAGAATAGTTTCCAAAAATGATGGTTTAAAAGGAAGAGGGGAGGGGGAGAGAAAACTAACAGGAGGTCGAACGGAGACAGGACATCGCCTGGCTTACCACGAGCTGCACCACTAGCACCAGCACCAACTTTCCTTCAAAATCTAAATTCCCAAGCCGAGTACCGGCTCTAGGTAGAACCCGTGCATGCAAACGAAATGAACAAGTTGTTGGAGCAGCAAATCCGCCATGTGTATGCTACGCCCAACGCCCAGCCAGCAACAACGCCTTTAAACGGGGATGGACCTTCCATCTCCTTGTGTCGATGGGAGCCAAAGAGCATGATCTTGGCGTCAAAAAGGCAAGGAAAGGAGCAAACAGGGACAAGGGATCGAGTGATAGATCGACCTATCCTGGCTCGATCTTTTCTAGATCGAGCTAGTGAATCGAGTAAAGTCACTCGATCTAGATGAGATTGAGTAGATAATTGAGTGAATCAGTCGATCATGAGAGGATGACCCACCAATGCGTTTAAAATGAGGTGCAGATCGACTGGTCTCATTCGATCCACGAATTGGATCGATCAGTTCACTCGATCAGCTCACTCGATCCTTGCCAGAACGACCTCGAAATTGATCAAAGAGCTCGATCCAAGGGGCATAGCCATAACCACGTGGAATATTGGAATGAGGAGCACACTCGATCTAAGGCTTGATTCAATTCAGATCGAGCCTCCAATCGAGCAAGCCACTCGATCACGGGCAGAATGGGCATGAGATCGAGGTCAAGATCGACCAAATAGACTCGATCTCATGCCGAGGTTGGTTAAATTTTTCCCTCTTCTTTTCTCTTTCCCTCTCATTTTAAATTTGAATTATGGTCAAGGCAAGCATCTTTAACCATGAGAATGTGTGCCTTGACCACAACCTTTGCAGAACCCACTTGCATGCATCAAAGATAGTTGTCTTTATAAAGCCTTTGCATTCACACTTTCTCTTCAAGCTTTTGCAAACTGATTTTCATAAAACAAAGAGAGAGTGTGTGAGTTTTTTTGTTTTTAAAGACAAGAGCATCAATTATTCATCCATTTCAAAGGTATTTTCGATTTATTTGAATTGAGTGTTTGAGTTCTTTTTGAAATTTCCTTTTATTGAATTGGTTGAATGTTACTTGCTAGGGATTAGATGAATTTCTAAAACTATCTAAGTATTAGGAAATTTTCTGGATTTAATCTTATCTTTTGAGATTTTCCTTTACTATTTAGTAATATATTCTAGAAAATCCCCAAAAATCTAGGGTGTATGTTTAGAGTTTTTCTCTCTTGCCTTGCTTTTATCTCTTAAATCGTCGCCTATACTCATCTTCTCTTCGAGGACTTGTGTTTCAGGTACTATGGCACCAAAGAGATGCAGAGATTTGGCAACACAAGAAGAAGAAACTCAGCAAGTAGTTCAAGAGAGAGTTAGATGGACTAAGGAAGAGAAGAAGGCAAAGAAAAGGCTTGAGAGGCTCCGGTTTGAACCTACAAAATTTGCAAGCAGGGACCTCTTGAAGAGGTTGGGATTGCTGGACGATTTTGACGAGCTGCTCAAAGACATGGGGCTAGCGTGCCTGTCAAGGATGGACTGCCCTACTTACCCTGAGGCAACGCTGGACTTCCTCTCAACCTTGGACCTCTCTTATGAAGACCCAAGCCTTCAAGCTCCCTCCAAAGGTCACCTCACGTTCAAGATCAGGAGGCAAGCTTACCACCTCTCCATCCCCGAGCTATGCCAAGCCTACGGTCTCAATGCTGCAGCCATGTAAGTGGAGTTCCCTCAGCTCAAACCCGCCAACGATCTTTGGGACTTGATCTGCGATGATGACTACAAAACCAACGCCACCAAGATCAAGAAGGTTCGAAACCCTGTGTTGAGATACTCCCTCAAGCTACTAGCCAACACCTTCAGTGGAAGATCCGTGGCTCCAACGGTTACAAAGAACGAGCTGTGCTTCCTCTTCCAAGAGCTTAAGAAGATCGTATGCAACCGAGAGGAGAATGATGAGCCGATGGAGGATGAACTTGGCGACAACGTCAACTATGGTTGTATCTTGGCCTCTACTTTGGTCAAGTACAAGGCGTGGGCGTTGAGGTGTAAGGCGAGCTCAGCACTCATAGGAGGCTTTCTCACACCGTTGATCATACAAGCCGGAGTACCTCTTCAAGAGTTTGAACCTTGCGCGGAGAGAGCCTACATGAACGAGACCTACATGCGCCACACTGACTCCTTGGGTCCTACTCCAGCTCCAGGTTTCCACGCCTACTTGTTCTACAACCCCACCCTCTGGAAGCAAGTATGCATCCTACCCACCACGGAAGAGACGAACCTCAAGATCGTTGGGACCATAGAGTTTTTGCCAAGCAATGAAGAATGATTCGCGCCTCTAGGAGGCACGGCTGCACCACCTTAGATTGCTCGTGCACCGTCAGAGTCACCCCCTTCAGATGCTGAAATGCCGCCAAGCTTTGATCTCCCAAGTCTAGACTATGAGCTGAGAACTAAAACTGAAAAGTTCCTTGCTTCAGTTGTGGAGATCCAGCGCAAGGTCAACAAGTGGCAAGGGAAGATGATCAAGAAGCTGGCCAAGAAGATCTAAGACCTACAAGGGAGCTCATCTGAGGCGTCTTCAAGTGAAGAGGTTGAGTAACCAGAGAGGAGAAGAAGATTAACCGGAGGTGTGGAGATTCGTGAGCCTCAAGGAAGCAATCAATCTGCACGCCTCTCTCTACATGAAGGCACAAGCAAGGGGAAGGACAAGAAGATCACCCATGACACTCCTAGAAAGAGCAGGAGGACTGGAGCGTCCTCAAGCTCCAGTCATGCCTAGCTCCAAGGTACCAACACTCAACCTTTGTAAATAACATGCATTTTTCTCTTATTTTTGCTTTGTGTTTTGATCTCCTCTTGAATTTTTTTGACACCGAGATGGTGTCAATCAAGTTTTGGGGGAGAATGTGTGCTTTTGACATGTTTTATTTGGATCTTATTTTTAGTTAGCATCTTTGAGTCTTCATGCATTGCATCCATCTAAATTGCATAGAAAAATATTAAAAAAAAAAATTCAAAAATTTCAAAACAATTCATATAGTTTGCATCTGCATTGTCATATATTTTGGGATTGAGTCTAGAATTTTAATCATGTAGGTTGTTTGCATTTGCTTATGGAGCAATGATATTAAAATTTTCCTTGTAAAGTGTTTTAAGCTCATGAATTAGTTCAAGGCCCTAGTTAGTAGTTTTCTGATGCTTTTCACAAATTTTGAAAGTAAGCTCTAACCATATTTGGATCATTTGTTTTGATTTTCGTGGCTTAAGTTGAACAGACATGAATTGAAACCTTTCCTATCAAGTGAAACCTTAATCCGAATTTGAATTATCATACTTGTGCATTGGAAAAAGAATTCATGGATCACTTATACATATTTAGGCTTTCTTATCCCTTTCACCACTCTTTTGTAAGCCTGAATAGAACTCCTCACCTTACCCTTACTTTCCTTTCAAGCCAAATATTTCTTGTGTGATTTTGTGAAGCCTTATTTTCGGTTGAACTTGGCATAAAGTGTTAGGTTTAGGCGACATGATTAGGCTCTCATATTGATGCTAGCTTTGCATTTTGAAGCTAGTTTTAGGCTTGTTTTGGGGCGGGGATTCACTGGTGTTGAAAAGATTTTGCTTACTTGTTTTCAGCTTGAATAGATTTTGGTGTTTGAGGTTTGAAATGAAAGGGATTCATGGTTTTAAGTGGTGGTCTTGTTCTGTTTTCAAATAAAATCTCAGTTTTAAAAGAAGAGAAGGTAGCTCTAAAAAAAAATAATATCAGAAAAAAAAGAGCCAAAAGGCCAAGCTTAAAAAGAAAGAAAAAAAATATTTGAGAAGAGAGCTACCAAAAGTAAAAGAAAAGAGCTTAATGTTTGTGTATGACCACCACTAGCTATAAGAAGAGTAAAGATGTTTTCTGTTTTTGTGGGTTATGTTTGGGGTAGTCTCTAGAGGATAAGTGAGCTTGAAAAGAAAAGAAAAACTGAGAGAGGGATTAGGATCATTGTTAGTGTATATGGTTAGATGATAGTCTAGTCATGTATGCATCAATTGCATTTACCTTTAGCAATATGCATAAGTTCAACCCTTTTTGAGAGAAACCATTGCTTGAATTACCCGCTAAAATGAGATCATCTTTGTCTCATAACCTTGTCCCTAGCCAAATGTATTATGTTTTAAGTGCATGAGTGTGATTCACGGTTTGATCTTAATGAATGTTAAAGGTTAGGATTCTTGGATTGTTTGGAATATGAGAGTCATGATTTGAAATTCAATATATGATGAATGTGGCTAAGTTCTTTGGAATAGAAGTTTGTGTGCTGCATCTTAGAATTAAGAACTAGGACCATTGAATTGATTCATTTGCTGAAACACTTTTGGAAATTTGAGCTCCCACTTTTAAACCTCTCTTCCTTTCTTAAATTTTGTTTGCTTGAGGGCAAGCAAATGGCAAGTTTGGGGGAGTTGATATACTCATATATTTCACATATTTAGCATGTATTTAGTGTAATTTTCATGCATACATCTTGCATAATAGGCTAGTTTGCACCACTTATCACATTTTAGGTCCTAGAACACTTTGCATTAGCATTTTGCATATTTCTTGCATTCTTGCATCATATTCAGGTTGTTTTTGATGCACTGCAGCTATGGAGGGTGCGTGGATGTGCTGAGGTTCGAAAGGAAGATTATGGACACTTGGAGGAACTCGGCCATGTAACAGAGGAACTGAGATCGAGGTGCAGATCGAGCTAGGCAGGTCGATCTCGACCAGAAGATCGAGTGAGTTGGGTCGTTCAAAAGAAGAGGATCGGAGTCAAGATCGACCAAGGTGATCGATCATGAGTACGGACGTGGACTAAGCCATGCAGAACGAGAGCCAGATCGAGTTCACGACTCGATCATCCGAGGATCGACTAGAAGATCGATAGAAGCACTCGATCCATCCAACCGAATCGACCCAATGATCGAGCAAAAGAAAACGTTCTAGCCGGGAGATCGAGTGATCAGATCGACGACTCAGCTCGATCTCAGAACCTTATCCGACAGCTCACTATTGGATTCTAGTGAGGGGACCATTTCTCTTGTTGGCCTATTTTGGGCGAAAGGATGTGAACCATTCATTATGTCTTTTCTTCTTTTAGCTTTGCTTTTTCCTTAGGCAAAAAACGCCATTGTTGAAGTTTTAAGCTTTTATTGTTTTTGTAAACTCTTAATCTTGCTTAATCTTAAATATTTTTCCATTAATCTTCTTTCTTACTAGTTTAATCATGTTTAGCTTTTCATCCTTTGCATTTTTGTTTGTTTTAACAATGTGTAGTGAGTAGTTTCGCATGGGTTTAAGGTTGGGGTGATTAAGAAGGGTTTAAGCTTGAGACTTTTCTTGTTCTTAATCTATTCTTTTCTTGGATTTAGGGTCTTAATGCTTAGAGAGTCTTGGGAAAGATCTCTTTGATCTCAGGGCTTTCCTTACCTTGACAGGTTTCAGGAATTCCTTAAAACCAAATCCAAGAGACTAGCTCATCCTTTCCCAAACGCCATGGATGCTTAGGGAGCTAGTTAGGCCATTATTTGAGAGCTATGCTTAATGTTCTTCGACCCATCTTTCCACCACACGCCATGGGTTAGGAGGAAGGGTTGAGGAAAAGGTTTATACCACACGCCATGGATAAACCTCTTTTAGCTTCTCAAGGCTTAGAGATAGCACTAAAAGTGTAGATCCTTGTTTTCAAAACCCAAGCTTGAATCTTTAACCTTCTTAAACATGATTCTCAACCTTGAATCCTCTCTTTTAGCATTTAAAACTCAAAAGTTATCATTTCTTAGTCATAAAGTTTGCATCTTTAGTCTTAAAAATCATTGTTCTAAGTTGTTAGAAATTTCTCTATTTATCTGCTTTTAAATTTGGATTTTTAATAATTAGTAGTCTTGCATTTTAAATTCCTAGAAGTCATCTAGTTGTTGTTTAACCCTTCAGAGGGGGTTCTAAAATATTTTTCTTGGTCATTTAGCACTTGCATTTGGTTTTTACATATTTTCTCATCCATTTACCCGATTTCACTTAGATTTACTTTGCTCTTGAATTCCTAGTAACTTTCATCAACCTAGGCTGGATTGACACTTACATCATAACTTGTGCATTTGGCTTTGATAAAACCTGCCCAAAACATTCTGTTTATCATGTCCGCAAATCTGGTGGGAATGATCTTCACTTCCAGCCACACATTGCAGAATAGTGTGTCATACTCATCCCACTCCTCCTGAATATCGCGGAATACACAGGTATCCCGAGCCACTTCCTGCTTCGGAGTCCCTGCCCAGGCAACTCCATAAGCGATTTTCCGATCTTCTCGCTTTGGCCATAGAGGCCTGCAAACTGGTCGACTACTATCAGACTGCGCTGATCCTGATGCAGTGCTCGAAGACGAGGCTGGTCGCTGTCTCTTCTCATGTCGAGGCATCTGAAAATTCAAAAAACAAATCAACCAAAAATTCACCAAAATTAGCCAATTTTCAAAGATTTCAAAAAAATCAATGAATCATGGTGAAATAACTGATGGCGATCAACAACAGCACTACCAGGAACACAATTCAAACATAAGTTCAACCCAAATCATCCAAAATTTCCATATTTTTGCAAATTTCATCATCAACTCGAAATTTCAAAAAGTTGCAAATCAACCAATAAAATCACATATGGATGGTAGCATTCATCTAATACAACCCAACTAATCATGATTCAACAGTTAAATCAAGCAAATCAAGTCGAAAATGGAATTTTACCATACCTATGGGGGACTGAAAAATGGGGATTCCGAACACATACCTTACAGGTCTTGAAACCTGAGTTGAAATTATGAAAGAGCACTAAATTCCGCACGGATTAGGCGTTTGAATTACTCAGTTTGGTTCAAAAAATCCAAAGTTATGAATTTGAGAGTTTTTGTCGAAGTGTTTGTTGATTTCACAGTTTTTTGCGAGGAAGAAGAAGGAGAAGTAAGCATGTACCTTAGCCTCGGACGGGTGAAGATTTTTTTTTTTTTGGTCGTCTCTTTTTTTTTTTTTTTAGCTAACTAATAATGAATTAAAATATGAACACGGAAATTAAACTTAAGTACAGAAAAATAAAACTTACCAGTGGGTTGCGTCCCACTAAGCGCTTGTTTAACGTCATTAGCTCGACTGTGATTGCTGTTTAGACAGCTGGTGCATCATCCAGAGACACAATGTGTCCTGCTGGAATCCCGGCTTGTGCCCACTAGTGTTTCACCCTCTGTCCATTGACAGTGAACTCCTCTCCTTTGAAGTTAATCAGGACAATGGCGCCATGTGGTCTTGCCTCTTTGACAATGAAATGACCTGACCAACGAGAACGAATTTTACCAGAAAAAGCTGTAAGCGAGAGTTGTAAAGGAGTACCTGGTCATTGGGCTCGAAATGTCTGGAGATGATCTTCTTATCATGATAGGCCTTTGTCCTCTCCTTGTATAACTTGGAGTTTTCATAGGATAGATATCTGATTTCATCCAGTTCATTGAGCTGAATCAAGTGCCTCTCTGCAGCAGGCTTCAGATCGAAGTTCAGCTTCTTCATAGTCCATTCTGCATTGTTCTCTAGCTCAACTGGAAGATGGCACGCCTTATCATAGATCAGATGGAATGGTGTAGTTCCAAGAGGTGTTTTCTAGGCTGTCCTATAAGCCCACAATACATCATCCAATTTCGCTGACCAATCCTTTCTTGTCTTCCCAACTGTCTTCTCCAGAATCTGCTTGATCTGTCTGTTGGAAACTTCAACTTGTCCACTGGTATGGGGATGATAAGGCGTTGCCACTCTGTGCTGTACACCATAGTTCTTCAGCAGCTTATCAAAAACCTTGTGGTCTGGGATACCAAATCTGGGAAAAATAATGGTCTTGGACAGCTTCAAAACCAATGCAGCATCATTAGTAGGTGTAGCCAAGCCAACGCCTCTACCCACTTAGACACATAGTCAACATCAACCAGAATGTATCTGTTTCCATAAGATTAAGGAAAAGAATCCACGAAGTCAATGCCCCAACAGTCAAAAACTTCAACCGCAAGGATGAAATTCTGTGCCATCTCATGTCTTCTGCTGATCTTTCCTCTTCTCTGACAAGTATCACAGCTTGTAATGAATGCTTGTGCATCCCTGAACATAGTAGGCCACCAAAAAACCAGCTTGAAGAACCTTGGAAACTGTTTTGAATGTGGTAAAGTGTCCAGCATACTCTGAGCCATGACAGTGAAACAGGACGTCTGGGATCTCTTCTTCTGTTATGCATCTCCTGTAAATCCCATCTGCACAATACATGTAAAGATATGGCTCATCCCAATATAATCTCCTAAGTTCTCTCAAGAACTTTTTCTTAGCATATCCTTTGAAATCATGAGGTTCATCCTCTGCAGCAAGATAATTGGCAATATCAGCATACCAGAGCCTCTTTGGATCATTCAAAGCATATACTTGCTCTTGAAAAGTTGTTCCCAAGCTTGCACAAATTATTGCCAATGTCTGAGATGGGTGACGAGAGTCACCGGCTCCGTGATAAACATGGGCTGAGATTCTGCTGGGTTTGTGACGAGCGTCATCCCCCCCACCCTAGTGTCGCTCGTCACTGCCCTGCAGTTTCGAGAAACTTTCTTCCTGCAGTCTAATCTCTACTAAGCAGACTTTAAAACGAGACAAAAAAATCATTTATTGGGACATTATCTTCAACCTGAATCCTGGATAGATGATCAGCAACTCCATTCTCCACTTCTTTCTTGTCCTTGACTTCAATGCCAAATCCTTGAAGAAGCAGAATCCATCTCAACAACCTTGGCTTTGCATCCTTCTTCTGCATCAGATACTGCAGTGCTGATGGACCACGACCTTGGAGCCAACTAGGTACTAGCGAAACTTCTCAAAAGCAACGACCACAACCAATAATTTCTTCTCTGTAGTTGCATAAATCTTCTGAGCATCATCCAATGTCCTACTGGCATAGTAGATGGCGTGTAGCTTCTTATCTTTCCTATGTCCCATCACTGCTCCAACTGCAAAATCGCTGGCATCACACATCACTTCAAAAGGCATGTCCCAATCTCGAGGCTGCACAATGGGAGCTGTCACCAAAGCATGTTTAATCTGTTCAAAAGCAGACATGCATTCTTTTTTTAATTCAAACTTCACATGTTTGCAGAGAAGTGCAGTAAGAGGTCTTGCAATCTTGCTGAAGTCCTTGATGAATCTTCTGTATAACCCAACGTGACCCAGAAAACTCCTCACTGCTTTGACTGAATCAGGCGCTTGCAGACTTGTCATCACCTCAATTTTCGCCCTATCCACTTCTATGCCATCTCCACAGAATCTGTGACCAAGAACAATACCATCTTGTACCATAAAATGACACTTCTCCCAATTCCGAACCAAGTGCTTCTCTTCACATCTCTGCAGAAGTGCACACAAGTTGTCTGGACAGTTCTTGAAGGAAGATCCATAAACTGAGAAGTCTTCCATGAAAACCTCCATAAACCTCTAAATCATGTCAGTGAAGATCGACATCATACATCTTTCGAAAGTTGCAGGAGCATTACACAGTCCAAAACGCATTCTGCGGTATGCAAAGGTGCCATAAGGACAGGTAAAGATGGTCTTCTCCTGATCATCTGTATGGATGGGGATCTGAAAGAAGCCTGAGTAGCCATCAAGAAAGCAGTAATACTTGTGATTCGCCAGCCTCTCAAGGATCTGATCGATGAAAGATAGAGGGAAGTGATCTTTCCTTGTGGCTGCATTCAACTTCATGTAATCGATGCACATCTTGTGTCATGTTACTGTTCTTGTTGGAATCAGCTCATCCTTGTCATTCTTCACAACTATAACCCCTCTTTTCTTAGGGAATACGTGTACTGGACTGACCCACGCATTGTCTGATATGGGATAGATGATCCCAGCTTGCAGCAGCTTCATGATCTCCTTCTTGACAACATCCTGCAAGTTCGGATTCAGTCTCCTCTGGTGCTCCACTGATGATTTCGATTCATCCTCCAAATGTATCCTATTCATGCACAAATCTGGAGAAATCCCTGAAAAATCATCAAGAGAATAGCCAAGAGCTTTGCGAAATTTGCGCAGCTTAATAAGCACAAGAATGAGCTCTGCATTGTTCAATAAAGCATTAACAATAACAGGATAAGTTAGGTTTTCTCCAAGGAAGGCGTACCTTAGCCCTTTAGGGAGCTGTTTAAGCTAAACTTTTGGTACTTTTGGTGCACTCCAATCACTCATTGCAGAAGCTTTCGCAGATGAAGTGACAAGATCATCCTGTGGATCCAGTTGCCTCACATGTGCAGTAGCATCCACCATCTTTGTGTAGCCAGTAGCAGCTGCATCCAGATGCTCATACTCTGCCGTAGAAGTGTTAAACACACTCTCCAAGGGGTCTTCTGATCTCATCTCTTGAAAGATCTGATCAGCAAGGTTGGTAAGAACATCCACATAGAAAGTCTGTCCATCTGTGGTTAGCCTCTTTATCAGCTTGTCCATTTCGAATTGCATCAACAAATCACCAGCATTCAGCTCAATTCTTCCCTTCCTGACATCAATAATAGCTCCTGCAGTAGCCAGGAAGGGTCTGCCAAGAATCAAAGGGTCTTTGGGTTCTTCTCCATACTCCAGAATCATAAAATCAGTAGGAATCATGCAATCTTCTACTTTGATAGGAACATCCTCTATCACACCCCCCTTCAAGAACTCTGACTGATCTATCAGCTAGAACTAGAGACATCCTGGTAGCCTTCAAATCGGTCATCCCTAAGCTCTTGGCAACAGAATGAGGCATCAGGTTCACACTAAATCCAAGATCACACAATGATCTCTTAAATCTGTCAGAAAATATTGTGCAGTCTAAAACAAAGCTTCCTCGGTCTGAAAGCTTCACTGGTACTCTGTTCTGAATCAGTACAATGACCTGCTCATTGATCTTCATTGCTCTTGCCTCTAAGCTCAAGTTGTTTGTCACCATCATCTTCATATATCTCCTTATAACAGGAGTAATCCTCAAAACATCAATCAATGGAATCTCAATAACCAGTTTATCCAGGATAGCCTTGCATTTGGCATCTTCAAGCTCCTGTTTAGGCCTCTTAGGATGCTTAGGAGAGGGTACCTTAAGCTTATACACCGTTTCCTTAGCATAGTTTGAAGTCTCAGGCGAAGCAGTTATTGATCGCTGTGGGTGACGAGCGTCACTGGCTTGGTTACGAGCGTCACTCGTTTGTGAAGAAATAATGTCGGGGGCTTGCAAAGTTTGTGACGAGCGACACCCCTCCTGGGTGACGATCGTCACTCGTTGTTTTTCAGCAGGAATTTCATCATCATCATACTCTTCAAGTCCAATGAATTTGTCTGAGGTCAAATCCTTCTACAACATTGGTTGTAGGTTCTTTCCAGTTTTCAATGTGATGGCATTCACATGATGTTTGGGATTAGCATCAGTCCTTCCAGGAAAGAATCCATCTTGCCTCGGAACAGCTCCTGCAGTTTGAGCAACTTAAACATCCAAACATCCAGCTTCTTCATACGAGAGTTCAGACTCTCAATTTTTCCATTCAGGTCCTGATACGGTGAATCCATCTTGCGATTGAAGTCCACTGTCAGCTTTTGCTGTCTCTATAGGAGTTGTTATAACATAGATTCCACCTTGTTGTGGAGGTGCAGCTTGATAGGAAGAAGAACCATAGTTCCTGTTGAAGTTGCTGCTGTTCTGGTAAGGTTTCTGGAACTCTGTCTTCAGGAACTGAGGTTTAGGTGTGTAACCAGGCGAGCTCTGATTCCCTGTGATGTTACTCTTCTGATTATTGTTGTTGTAGCCTCTGTTCCATTGTTAATTTCCATACCTTTGACCCTGAAATCCTCCAGCATTGATGAAATTCACATCTTCCTGCTCAATCTCCTCTAGATTTTCGAACGTCTCTACCTCTGCAGCAAAGTGGACTGACTTATATCCCACCAAAAGGCTGTGCACACTGTCCAGCCTAGCCTGGACTTCAGCAATCTGATTCCCATCATTCAAACCAGCTTGCTTCATCCTCCGAAAATATGCATTCTTGTTGCTGTTGCTGCAGGCCAAGTTTTCAATCAGAGTTATTGCAGCTTCTGGAAGGTTGGTGTTGAAGTTCCCATTGCTAGCAGCATCCAGCGCCATCTGATATTTCCAGTCAATGCCTCTGAAAAAAATCCCAAGCAGCTGCACCTGACTGAAACCATGATGAGGCAGTCCCTTTTATAAGACTTAAATCTCAGACAAGAAGCTTAAGAAGGACCTTAGGAGAATGATGCAATTTTAGTCCTCAGGTCCTCTGACCTAGCCTATCATAGAAATTGTTCAGAAAAGTATTCTTGGTGCTCTTCCAAGTGGTCAGCGAACGAGGCTCCAGTTGCTTCAGCCGATAACCAACATCTCCTCCAAGTGAGTATGGGAAAAACTTGCAGAACAGAAAGTCATAGCTAACTCCATTAGCTTTGACACTTGAAGCCAAATCCTCAAACATCTCAATATGATCCATATGATGCTCATGAGGTAAGCCATGGAAAGGATGTTGTCCCACCAGCTGATAATAAGTAGGCTTGAGCTCAAAATCATTCCTCTGGAAAGCCGGAGGGCGGATTGTAGCTATGTTGGCATAGAACTGATCAGGTCTGTTGTAATCTCCTAGAGTCCTCTGAACAAAACGACAAGTAGCGTTGTTAGCAGCAGCAGGAGCTCCAGCGTCTTGTGCCACTGGTTAAACTGCCTGTTCAACTATGACATTCCCATCTTGATCCAGTCTCTGCCCTTCTTCATTCCTCCTGTTTCCCTCTCTGTCAACAAAGTGACCTTCTGCATCTTCAACTATGATCAGTGGAGCAACCATTGTAGACTGTTTCTTAGTTTTCCTGATGCTCCTCTCCAACTTAGCGAGTTTGTCGATGCTCAAAGTCACAAACTCCTTTCCTTTGTTGCTTCTGGTACTGCGATTAGGCATACACCTGAAATCAACACAAAGAAAAATAGCAGAAAGTTAATAAACAAATTAAAAATTAGACAAAATCCTCATGCTAAAAATCGATAGACAGCTATTACTCCTAGCAACGGCGCCAAAAACTTGATAGGACTCAGGTTTTACCCAAATAAAAACTACTGCAAGTGCACAGCAAAGCAGTTGTGATATAGGGGGTTATCGAATCCCATGGGAATAAGTAAACTACACTAACAATTACAGATTTAGACTAGGCTAAGCAGTAGATAATAAATGTAATGTGAAATAGCTAAACTATAAAAGCAAGCGAAATTTGATTGATCTAAGACTCAGAGAACTAAAAGCGCTAAGTCAGGACAATTCGCATGTTGAATCCGAGAATGTAGATTGCATGATATCAAGAATGATTAAGAACCATTTTGAACATAAATCGCAAATATTTAACTAATCAATTCTCATTGCAGAAGTAAACTATATCTAAATGACAGATTTTCAAATGTCTATGCAAATCCTAACAACCTAAACATGCAGTAATGATCAGGTTCAATTGTTCACAAAACTCCTAAGCCAAATCTCTTTGCACTAAGTTGTTTTGCTCATCTAATGCTATATCAGGTTATCAATAATGCTCTCACATCTATTAAACAACCTAGGTTCCGAATTTCCAGGTGATGTGTCTAAGAAAATCGGTTTTAAAGGAAGCACAGATGAAGAACCAACATATATTCCTAACAGTAAGCGATTTCTACAAACTCATCATCAACCTTTGAAAAGCCATAACTTACCTAGCAGATTACTCAGACATGATCATGAAATCACAAATCATAGCTGAATACAATTGCATTGAAAGAATAGAATAAAAGATAAGGGGGTTAAAAATCTTCTCCAGAAAGAGTACAAGATCTGTCTCCCCAAAGCTCTGAATAACAACTCTCTCAAGCTCTCTGTATTCTAAAATCTAAGATAAAAGCCAACAATGGCTAAAAACCTAATATATAGAAGCTAAAACACGAGCTTGGGCATTCTTGCAAATACTAGAACTTCAGGGACCAAAGTGCAAATGACCTTCAATCTTTAAACAACAAGTCGCGACTCCTTCCCATCTACGGGTGACGAGCGTCACCCAACTCTGTATTCGCCTTCCGAGTTGCACACTTCGTGGCTGCATCTTGTAATGCTCCAAAAAACTCCATAATCTCCAATTGTGCTCCAGTTGTGCTATTACCTGCAAAGACTCTATTAGGACTTTAAAAAGACCAAAAAGATTCAATAAAAAGAACATATACCATGGTTAAAAACCATAAAACCATGATATATCAATGTGCTTAGGAGAATGATATGATATGATGATTTGAGATATGTTATGAGATATAATGTGTTATAGTATGTATGGCTGGCGAGCCCAAGAATAGGAGTGTCTGAGCCGAGACCAGCCTCCAAAGTACGGGGTTCTCAGGCTATCACAAGGATAGTGCACCATCATTTAGAGATGAAGAACCTAAGGTTATGTGTTCTATGACTATCAGAAGGATAGTGCAAATATATTTAGAAATGCGAACCTAATGTTTATATGTAAGTTTTGCTTTATGAGATTTTAGTATAATTTTTTTTAAGATTTGGTGGAGATTTTATAAGGGTTTATTTTAATAAGAATAGTTTCCAAAAATGATGGTTTAAAAGGAAGAGGGGAGGGGGAGATAAAACTAACAGGAGGTCGAACGGAGACAGGACATCGCCTGGCTTAGCACGAGCTGCACCACTAGCACCAGCACCAACTTTCCTTCAAAATCTAAATTCCCAAGCCGAGCACCGGCTCTAGGTAGAACCCATGCATGCAAACGAAATGAACAAGTTGTTGGAGCAGCAAATCCGCCATGTGTATGCTACGCCCAACGCCCAGCCAGCAACAACGCCTTTAAACGGGGATGGACCTTCAATCTCCTTGTGTCGAAACCATCTGGTGTGTCCATGACCAGAGCAAATGACTCCTTTTGTCACCTGCTTCCCTTCCCTTGAAAAAACCAATGGGTACGAAGCCAACATGCACGAGAACGAGTAACTGATAACAATATTTTTTTGCAAGGCGAGGATGCAATGAGGCTCAAAACTCAAATGCAAAACCAGGTTGTAGTACAGTATGCAAGTGAGTGTTAATCCATTCCTAGGAGCTAGAAAGGTCAGAGAGAATGCAAGGGCAGTGTAAAGCTAAGCAAATGATATGTGATTTTGTAAAAATCCTAAAAACTATATGCAGCAACCAAATGGAATGCAAAACTATTTTAAAATTACTAGGAAAGAGTGAACTACCACGACAAAAAGACAGAATGATTAAAATGCAAAGCTATGAATTTATAAAAATCGACTAGTGGATCGACCACAGGATCGACCACTAGATCGAGCAGTTTGGATCGATCTCGTCTAAAAATGCAAGTGCGATGAAACTAATGACCAGGATGCGACGAGTATCAAGCGAATGATTAACGAAGATGTAAGAATGCTAAGAAAGAAGGGTCTAGGGTTGAGATTCATGTTAGGGGTTTCAAAGGTCCAAGCTTGGTTTGAAAACTCTAGATCTACTCACTTTGTGAGATTCTCTAAGCCTTGAAAACAAAAAAAGACCCATCCATGGCGTGTGGTATGGATCACTCTCTCATTCTCTCCTCCAGACCCATGGCGTTTGGCGGAAAAAGAGATTGAGAGGCAAGGAAAACAGATTTCAACCACGCGGCTTAACTAGTCCTCTAAACTACCATGGCGTTTGGGAAAGAGTAACTAGCCTCTAAGATGTGATTTTCAGAGATCTCTGGATCCTGCCAAGGTAAGAGCTCTCTCTGATCATAAAGATCTTGGCGTGAGACTCTTTAAGCCTTAGGAACTCAACATCTTAGAAGAGAAAGCTATTAAGAACGAGAAAACAACAAACTTGAAAACCCTTTAGACCCCGTGAATCCTCTCAACCCCGAAACCCAAATGAAACTACTCACTACACATTAAGTAAACTAAGAAAAGCTGAAGAATGAAACGATAAACATGAAAAAACGATGGATTAAGCTTAAACGATTCGAAATACTCAAGAACAAAGCTCAAAGTCTAACAACGGCAGATCGTCTCCAACCCAGAGAGAAAAAAGCATAAAAAGATAAGAATGAAAAAGTGTGTGGGAAAAGATCATCGCCGCCTTCCCAAAATGGGCCAAACAGCTCGATGGTCCCCCCCTTGCTAGCGGCCAAAAACGGTTGAAAGGACTGAGATCGACCTCGAGATCGAGCATGCTTCTCAATCATCTTCGGACATCGTGTCTTCAACTCGATCTGTGTCTCGATCTTCTTCGGTGGATTGAGTGTTGCATCCGATCCTGGTATCGATCTTTTGGCGGATCGGGTGGTGGCCTCGATCTGGCTCTCGCTTTGCATGGCGTCATTTACGTCTGTACCACTTGATCGATTGCTTCACTCGATCTCCATCTCGATCAGGTTCCTGGATCGGAAGGACTACTCGATCTTCTGGTCGATTTCACCTAAATCGACCGGCCGTGCTCGATCTGCTCCCCGATCTCTGGTCCTTAGCAAACATCTGTTGTTCCCACGAACCTCCACACTAGCCTCAGCACGTTCACGAACTCCACGACTCCAAAGTAGCCAGAAACAACTTAAATATGATGCAAAATGCAAGGAACATGCGTATGCTGGTGCAAGAATGCTCTAGGACCTAAAGTGATGCAATCTAGCCTAAAGTGTGATGTAAATGCATGAAAAGCTAACTTATATGTATGCAAAATACATGCAATATGCAGTAACATCAACTCTCCATAACTTACTTCTTGCTTGCCCTCAAGCAACACAAAATAAGAAAGGAAGAGAGGTTTTAGAAAAGACGGGGGTTTAAGCTTCTGTCAAAGGTGCCTTTCAAATGAATCAATCTCAATGTCCTAGTTACTAGTTCTAAAATGCAATGCGCACACTCATACTCCAAAGAACTTAGCCATACTCATCACACAAAGAAATTCAGATCATGCCTCTCATATTCCAAACAATCAAAGAAACTCATCCTTTAACATTCATTACTAACTGAACCATGAATCAAACTTATGCATTTTAAAGCAGAACACATTTGCCTAAGAGTGCAGGTTATGAGCATATAATGATCTCATTAGAAAAGGGTTTTTATTTAAAACAAGGGTTTTCTCAAAAAAAGGTAAGAACTTTATGCATAATGCTAAAGGTGAAGGCAGTTGATGCATACATGATCAGATTCTCATCTACCCATGTAAACTAACAATGATCTTGAACCCCTCTCATTTATTATCTTTTAAGCTCACTCACCAGTTAGAATCTACCCTTTTTTCAAAGCAAAAGCTTAGCATTCCCCAATTTAAAACAGAAATTATTTTTTATCCTTTTAGGTTAATGAAAAAGTTGAAAATAATTTGCTCTTTACATATTTCTTATTGGTAGCTCTCTGTTTATTTATATTAATTTTTTTTCTTTTTCTTTTCTTTTATTTTGGCACTTAGGCTCTTTTCTTTTTCTTTTTATTTTCATTTTGAGAGAGCTACCTTCTGAAATTATTAGTGCGTAAAAATTAAAACACAAACCTTTCACTTAAAACCTTTTTCTTTCTTCAAATACCAAACTCTTTTGAAACCGAAAGCACATAAACATGAAAACAACCCCTTAAACCCCCAAACTTATTCTAAGCATAAATCTAGCTTCAAAATGTAAAGCTAGCAATCATATGAGAACCTGATCATGTCGCCTAAACTTAACACTTTATGCTAAGTTCAAACCGGAAAAAAGCCTCACAATGATGTCACACAAGAAAACTTGGCTTCAAAGAAAGGTAAGGGCCAAGGTGGGAGTTCTACTTAGGCTCACAAAGAGTGGTGAAAGGAAGAAGAGAGCCTAAATATTTTCGGATCCATGTGTTCATTTTCAAATGCATAAGGATGATAATTAAAATTTCAGATTAAGGTTTTCACTTATTAGGACAAGTTTCAAATCATGAGAGTTCAATTCAAGTCACGAAAATCATAGCAAGTGATCCAAGCATGGTAAGAACTTACTTTCAAAGTATGAGCAAGGCATTAGAGAACTACTAACTAGGGCATTGAAACAATTGATGAGTTTAAAATACTTGTTTAAGAAAAACTTTAACCCCCTTATGCAAATGTAAACAACCTAGATGCTTAAAAATTCTAGACTCAATCCTAAAATGCTTAACAAGATGAATGCAACTACATGAATCTTTGAACAAAAATTTTAAAAATTTTACCAATTTTTCATGCAATGAAGACTCAAGGATGCTAAAGGGAAAATAAGATCAGAATAAACATGTCAAACCACACACTTACTCCCCCAAACTTGCTTGACACCGTCCCGGTGGCAAACAAATTCAAAGGAGCACCAAAACACAAAGCAAAAAGAAGCAAACATGAGCGGTATGTACAATGGAAGAAGGTTGTTACCTCGGGTCTAGTCTCGGCTGGAACTTGAGGATGTTCCAGAGGAGCTAGATGCTACGGCTTTGCCTTTGGAGCCTGGCTCTTGAAGAGAGAGACGTGCCGGTTGAATGTTGCGGCCTTGAGTCTCACGGATGACAACTTCTCCGGTTGAAAGCCTCCTCCTCTCGGGTTGCTGAACTTCCTCACTTGCAGCTTTCTTAGGCGAGCCTCCTTGAAGCGATTTGACCTTCTTGGCAAGTTTCTTGAGCATTTTGCTTTGCCATTTGGTTATTTTCCTTTGCATCTCCACAACAGATGCTAGGAACTTCTCCGTCTTGGTTCTCGGCTCGAAATCGATCTTGGGAAGGGTGTAAGCCTCGGGCATCTCATCTTCCGTGGCTGGGGACTCAGACCTTTGACGTGGAGCAATCGCTGGGGCAGGCGTTCCTCCTAGAGGAGCAAAGCATTCATCTATGGTCGGCAAGAACTCGATGTTCCCAACACCAAGCAGCTCGGTCTCGTCCTTGTTTGGTAGGATGCATACTCTCTTCTCATTTTCATCGTCGATGAAAAGATAAGCGTAGAACCCTTCTGCTGGCGTGTGTCCCAAGCTGTCGGTATTCCCTATGTAGACCTCATCCATGAAAGCTCTAGTCGGGACGGGTGTGAAATCGTGTATAGGTACGCCGGCATGTATGAATAGAGGAGTGAGGAAACCGCCAATGAATGAAGAGCTTGCCTTGCACCGCAAGGTATAAGCCTTGTACTTCACCAAAGAGGCAGCAAGTACACATCCATAGTTCACGTCATCGCCGAGCTCATTCTCCATAGGCTCTTCATTCTCCGCCGGATAACACAACAAATGCTTCACGCCTTGGAACAAGAAGCAAAGCTCGGTCTTCGTGACCGTGGGAGCAACTGACCGTCCGCTGAATGTGTTGGCGATCAGCTTCAAGGTGTACCTCAGCACCGGGCTTCTCACTCTCTTGATTTTTCTAGGTACAACTCACTTCAAACTTGATGCCTAATGACCATTCTCAAAGCTATTAGAAGCAGACCTTACTAAGTTGAACACATCGAGTGATTATTCTACGAGAGAAAGTTCGGAATATCTGGTGTACTCCAAGGATCTTGCATTGACTCTGCATCTAATGAATCAAATTTTATCATCAAGGGGCTTATAGTACATTGAATGTACCTACTATTTTAGACTAGGTGCTGTCTCTCTTTGACCTTCCATTATACAAAAAAAAGAGGGAAAAGAAAACTTTTGGTTTAAGAATGGCAGGTTGAGTTCTGGAAAGAACAATGACTTCTTCATACATCACAAAAGCTTCTCCTCACAAGGAACTGAATAGTGAGCATTCTTTGACAAGAAAAACAAAATTCGAAAGAAAAAAAATAGTCTAGAAAATAGGAAATAAAATAAACTAAGAGAAGAGAATATTGTAGTGTTATATTGAAATTTTCTTCGTTCAGGTGTTAGGAAGAGAAGAGTCTATAGTTTCTTTCACCAGTACGCCGTCAATGAGACTGCAAGCTAAATGAATAAAGGGGTCAACAAAAGAGAGCTTGAAATACTCTAAGGGACCATAAACCGTATTACGGAAAGAGAAAAGTTCAAGGAAATTATACGGGAACGTTTTGGACATTGATTTATGAGTTATGTAGGTCAAATGATAAAGTATTGTTAATTTTCCATATATCAAACCACTCTTCCTTGTTTAGATTTTTGTTTTGTTTGAGAACAAACAAATGTTTAAGTTTGAGGGAGTTGATAATACTCATATTTTATCCATTTTTATTATCATAAGTGAATGCTTTATCAAGAATTTTACTAAAGTTTTTATGTATAAAAAATAGCATTTGAGTATTTGTTTGGTCAACCTTTTCAAGTAAACCTAGCAAAAAAAAGGTGCAAAACGGAACAGAAGGAACACTTCCAGAACAAGTGGCAGAATGTTGGCATCAAACAGATACTTTCCCTCCATGAGATCAAGCTGAATTTTGGAAACAAGATAGGCTGATCTGCTATCCTTCACGGAAAAGTGGTTTGAGGACAATCCCAAGGTTTGATATCACGTTACAAAACAAGTAAGAAGGCTCGTCATGACAACATGCCTTGCTTTGGCCGCATCATTATCCCTCACTTACGTGGCCACATGAAATGACATACCTATTTGCAAGCCTAACTTAATCCCGCAGCCATCAGACACAAGTCTAAACCTAAGAGGCAGCTAAAGAAGAGTCAAGACGTACAAATACTTAGTTCCATGGCTCTCATTTGTATGCAACTTTATACTTTCACGTGTTATAGCAGCCACCAAAGTTTCATTGCTTTTTTTCTTTGTTTTATAAGGGAAATAGATTCTTCTTGAACCTTCTTTAGTGTTTATTGATTAATCGAAGTTTCAGCAATAAGTTTTTGGTTTCGTTTGATCATGTGTGAGTAGCTCTTTGTCATTGGGTGATTTCGAAAGGGTTCTTATTAGAATTTCATTAACTGTTTTTGATCATCTATTCGCTTAGTCGCATTAAAGGCATTTCTTTTAAAAGTTTGAAGTGACTTTTCTAAGTTTGTTCTTAGTGCATGAACTAGATGCTGATCCAAAGATCCTTTAACCCCGCTAATGTGTTAAATTTTTTACCGGATCTAGCTAAGCCAAGCGATTGCATCATAGGATTCGAATGCATACCAACATAACATCATCAGAGCTTAAACTAACTTATACTTTATCTAGTGTTTGATTGTGTCGTATGATTTAAATGAATACCTTCTGATTTCTTATAATATATACGATCTATTTATGAAAATAAAACCAATGATTCCATTTTAGAGGATTTTCGCCTAATGTCATTTGCTTGCGATACTTTCTTTGATTTCTAATTATAACACTTAATGAAGAAACTCAACGCTTTTCTCTTATTTATTTTCAACGCTTTTCTTTATGATAGGATTGGAATAAATAATTGATCACCTCTTGAGAGCTCTTCTTGTTTTAAATTTGTAGACTACTCGAAGTTGTAAGTGCACTATGTGTGTAGAGTACTTATGGTGTCGAAATACAAGGAGGTCAACTGCAAAACAAAGGAATGTTAGCAACCAAATATGTAAATAAGGGGTTTGTTTTATGTGTCATGATTTCAAGGTTTGCAAGTAATGAAAGTATTGAAAGTAAATCAATGTTTGTTCAGGACTTAGCTGTCAACAAAGCCTATAACTAACAAGAAAACCAAATTGAAGTTCAAGTAAAAAGGTAAAGACAGTGCAAAAAAGTATGTAATTGAAAGTACGAATTAAAGGTGTATACTTGAAGTGTTATATGAAGTGCATAAAGGGAGGTAAATTGATAGGAACAAACGTTGGGGGTCCTTCCATGAATTCTTAGGGGCTCCAACTCGAAATCAAGCAACTAACACTAGTAAACAAGACCAGAAGCGAGTTTCTGTAAATTTAAATCATAGTTTTATTACCTATATACTTTCATGAATAGATCGTCTATGCATCCATTACTCCTCAGGTAAGTATTCACATCCAACAACTGAATCAAGCACACAATCACAAATATGGCTCTTTGATAGGGCTCAGATTTTATCCAATTAAATTATTACTGCAAATGCACAGCAAACCAGTTGTAGCATAAAAGGTTATCGAATCCCAAGGGAGTAGGCTTACTACACTAGCGATTTTAGATTCGGATTAAGCTAAGCAGTAGTGATTAAATGTAATGCAAAATAACGAAAATAATGAAAGCAGGCGATTTGTTGTTTGATCTAAGTTCAGAAAGCTAAAGGCGTTAAGTCAGGACAATTCGCAAGTTGAATCCGAAAAGATAGAATGCATGCAAGCAGAATTGAATTAAAACCATCTTGAACTCAAAACTCAATGATATAAATAATCAATTCTCATTGCAGAAGTTATCTATTCCTAACTACAGAATTCTAAATCTCTTTGCAAATTCTAACAAGTTAAGCAAGGATTAAAGATCAGCTTTCAATTGTTCACAAAATTCCTAAGTCAAATCTCTTTACAAGTAGGCGTTTTGCTCATCTAATACTAGTTCAGATGATTAACAATGTTCTCACATCTATTAAACAACCTAGGATTTTCGAATTTCAGATGACTAGGCAAATAAATCGATTTTGAATGCAAGCATATATGAAGAACCAATGGATTTCATATCTGTTAAAAAATTCTACAAACTCTTCATTAACCTTTGAATGATCCTAACTTAACTAACAGATTACTCAGACATCATTATGAAAACACAAAACCAAACTGAATAAAACTGTATTAAAAGAATAGAGTATGAGATAAAGGGGTTCAAAATCTTCTCTAAAAGAGTACAGGATATGTCTCCCCAAAAGCTCTGAATAAATCTCTCTCTAAAGCTCTCTGAATTCTAAGATACAAAATAAAAGCCAACAATGGCTGAAAGCCTAATATATACAAGCTAAAACACGAGCTGCGGTCTTCTTGTAAATAGTAGAACTTCTGGGTCAAAACTGCAAATTCATCCCCATCTTTTAATAAGTGTCACGATTCCTCCTTAGATACGGTACCAAAGCAGTGTAATGGCTTCTGACTTGCATACTTCGGGGCTGATTCTTGCAATGATCCAAAAAGCTTCAAAACCTCCAATTGTGCTCCAGTTGTGCTATAACCTACAAAGACTCTACTAGGACTCTAAAAAGCCTAAAAAGACAGTAATAAGGGCTTATACCATGGTTAAAAACCATAAAAACCATGATATATCAACTCCCCCAGACTTAGCTTTTGCTTTCCCTCAAGCAAACATCAGACAAAGAACAGGGGCCGAGGTTTGAAAACAGAAACAGTCAGCCAAATATTAGGAACGCCACATTGATCAACACTTTCGAATCCACATACCATAGAGCCAACACAAGATCAAATTTCAGTGTAATCATCACAAGCTTAGCAATCTCTAAAATCCAGTTCAAGCCCCATCAACAAATCTGAAATCTCTACTGTTAACTCCTTTTATTTATCTAAGTGTGATATCTCATTAAAGATTTATCAACTCAATCAGTTATAGATTATTTTCCCTTCCTTAACACTGATCAGATCAATCTCAACGCAGCTCTCTTATTTTCTCTTCCTTTGATCTATCTTTTTTTATTTTTTTTGTTTTTTCAACTTCATTTTTGATTTTTATTAATAGCCTAAGATATGGTGCTACATAATACTTGTGTTGCTTGTGAGGAGACAAGTTCTTGAGTGTTCACTACTGTTGTTCCTTGTAAGAGACATGGTTATGATGCACCATTTCATAGACTTAAACTCTTAAAAGCTATAACAGGGAAGATCAAAGAGAGACTGTATCTAAATCTTATTGTCTGTGCTGAAAGAGAGAATCAAGATCAATGAGAATCAAGCCCCAAAAAAATAAGTTTGAAGTTCTTTAAGGTGGAGCTAATAGAAAATTTCCAGATTCTCTAAGAACCTAAATCTTCATTGCTAGAGTGATCTATATATGACGTTCAACTTAGTAAGACTTGTAATCAAATACTGTGGCAGTGATTCTCATAAGCATCAACGTTTTGTGGTTAGTTCCAAGAAAAACTGACAGTTTCCAAATATTAACTCTATAAAACAGGTTTTTGGCTCAACTTTAAGACTCTAAAAACCAAACATAATATACAAAATATTAGTAGCCACCTCCCCCAGACTTAAATACACTGTCCCCAGCGTTATTAAGCCTACAATTGGTCAAAAAGAAGCAAGTGAACATGTAAAACCGAGTCTGAAAATGGTACCTCGCGAAGGGACGGGTGACGAGCGTCACCCCTCAGTGGTGACGATCGTTACCGTGTTTGAGACTTCAGAAATCGACAGTTAGATGAGTTAAATGTTATGTTATCATTTGTACTCTAAAGTCAGACTGTTAGAGCACTCAAACACATATTTAATAACATCCAAATATGGCATAACTCCTGGTTAAACAAGTTCACAAAACAACACCAATGCAACTGACAACTGACTCAAAAGAAAAACATAAAAATGACTCAAGAGAAAATAAAAGAAAAGGGAAACAGAAACAAGTAACCTGGATAACAGAGGCACTAATCCTCATCCTCGCAAGCCTCAGCAGTAGAGTGAGGACGGAGACAACCACAATTGCTGAGTGTAGACACAGCAACCCACTAGCCCTCAAAGCTGTCAATGATATAATCCTGAAAGGCTGTCTTAACCATGGGTGTATGAGGTATATGAGGGCGTTTCAAAGTAGTGGGTGTGGTCTGGCGTCTGAATGGTCAAGCCTGTGCAGCAGCAATGGACGAGGAAGTGCCAGCAATAGCTCCTCTAGGACGTTGCGGAAGAAGACACAACAAAGCTGGGTTAGGCTGAAAACGCAGCTGCCATCGATCGCCCTAAATTATAGTGAGCGCCCGGTATGGCATATGTATGCCAACATACTCTCCAGCAGGAGTGAAAGTCCAGATAAATCGCTGCTTGAGCCAAGTAGCATTGCACAAATGCGTCTCATCTATGAAAGTGCTGGAAGATAGGCGTAAGAAGACTGCCAACGCTCTCACTATTCTCCCCAGGACTGGTGAAAGGCTTGGTCTTCAGAGAGACCAAGTGCTCAGCAAAAATGGTGCCAAAGTTGGTGCGGACCATGCTATCCATGGGTATCTCATCAGCCAGCATATCAGCAAAGTCGTAGTAGATAAGAATGAGCTCGCTGACACGCATCTTACACGGGGCAGACTTGCAGAGGATGGTGTTGCCTAGAAGGCGCATAATGTACCTCATCACGGGATGTCGAACGTCAGTCAGTGTACTCGTCCTGCTCTCATAGATGCAATTCCAAAACTTGGACCATTGCGCAAATTCATGTGGGTCCACTGTGATGAATGAGGACTCCGGAAGGATGGTCATCAAAGCCATAGATCCCACAAAGCTCAAAGAGACTGAGCCTGTAGCGAATCCCTCTGATCAGAAAGGTTAGCGTGCCCTGATGTGCTCGCTTGGCCATCTCGTTCTCGTAGTACATGCGAACGGTTGAAAGGAACTGTTGAACAGGAGCGGGGTACAGATTGGACTGCTGTAGCGCCATTGTGCCCATCCCGATCCTCTCGAAAATCTGCAGATCCTCATCCTTAATGCCCATCTTATGCAGCGCTGGGATGTCCTCAAATCTGATGGGAAGCATCTTTACATCTTGCAACGCATAGTAGAACAGCGTATAATACTCATTCCAGTCCTTCTGTATGTCACGGAACACAGGTATCTCTCGCCACCTTCTTTTTCGGGATCCCTGCTCAAGCAACTCCAGAGGCGATTTTCTGATCCTCTCGCTTAGGCCATGGAGGCCTTCACATTGGCCGACTCTTGTCGGATTGCGCTGAACCTGATGCAGTGCTCGAAGACGATGCTTGTCACTGTCTCTTCTCATGTCGATGCATCTGAAAATATAAACCAAGAAGAACCAAATATTCACCAAAATAAGCCAATGAATCATGGTGAAATAACTGAGGGTGATCAACAACAGCACTACCATGAACACAATTCAATCATAACTTTAACCCAAATCACCAAAAATTTCCAGATTTCTACAAATTTCATCATGAACTCAAAAATTTCAAAAACATGCAAATCAACCATTAAAAGCAGATATGGATGGTAGCATTCATCTAATACAACCAAGAGAAGCATGATTAAACAGTTAAATCAAGCTAATCAAGTCGAAAATCGAAATTAACCAAACCTATAGCAGACTGAAAAATGGGGATTCCGAACACATACCTTGTAGATCTTGAAAACTGATTAGAGAATATGAAAGAGTACTAAAATCCGCACGGATTAGGCTTTTGAATAGCTCAATTTGGTTGAAAAAATCAAAAGTTGTTGTTTTGGGGGATATTGTTGCGAGGAAGAAGAAGAAGGAAATAAGTCACATACATTCGCCTCGGACGCGTGACGAGCGTCACCCGTAGAACGACTAGTCACCCTTTTTTTTTCCTCTTAAATAAATTTAAATAGTGTTTATATTATCTGTATCAAGAGTATTTTTTATATTTTGAGGAATAATGTTATGGTAATGAAACGCTGAATCATTTGGTATTCGATGCTTTGACATTATATATGCGGCACAGTTTGCCTCCCTCGGTATCCATTCAAATTTGGCTTCTTCAAATCGAGATGTCCACCATCGGATATCTCTAATCCAATTATGCATTTTGAAACTCAGTTCTTTCCCTTGTACCACCGATGAGACTCTCTTGCAATCACCCTCAAAAATGACTTTTTGTATCCGATACTTCAACAATGTTGTATGGCCATAAGAAGTGCTTGTAGTTCTCCCTCAAAAGCTGTCGATACGCGATTCCCTTTTGCTTGTCCAGCTCCTTTAAATGATCCATTATCATTTCGTATAACCCATCCAGCTTGCGAACATGTATCTGAATTTATAAAAGATCCATCGTAGTTGCATTTTATCCATGTTGCTGGTGGGTTTTTCCATTTTTCCTTTGAGATTGATACGATTCTGGTTGCTGAATTTCCGCCAACTCTTGTTTGATTGAAAGATAGGCCCTGTTGTCTTGCTACAGTTTGGCTACAGCGTGAATAATCTTCCATATCCGTCCATTCTTTGAAATCCTGTCTTGATAATTGTAAACTCTTTTGCCATGGAATATTTTGCCGTTGGAAGATAAGGAGGTTTCTGCTCTTCCACAGACGCCATAGGATCCAAATTGGAAGCTCTTGGATGTAAGGCCATTGAGATGGAATATTATTTAGGCAGAGTTGCATCTTTGTTGTTAGTGATGTTTCGGCATCCAAGAATTGCATGGGCAGAAAGCTGGCTCCTCTCCATATCGATTGAGCATACGAACAATGAAAGAATAAATGTTGCCTCCCACTAAGCGCTTGTTTAAAGTCATTAGCTCTTCTTTGATCGTTGTTTAGACAGCTAGTGGATTATCCAGAGACACAATGTGTCCTGCTGGAATCTTGGCTTGCGCCCAATAGTGTTTCACCCTCTATCCATTGACAGTGAACTCCTCTCCGTTGGAGTTGATCAAGACAATGGCGCCATGTTGTCTAGCCTCTTTGACAATGAAGGGACCTGACCAACGAGAACACAGTTTACCAGAAAACAGCTGTAAACGAGAGTTGTAAAGAAGTACCTGGTCATTGGGCTCGAAGTGTCTGGAGATGATGTTTTTATTATTTGTCCTCTCCTTGTATAACTTGGAGTTTTTATAGGCCAGATATATGATTTCATCAAGTTTATTGAGCTGAATCAAGAACCTCTCTGCATCATGCTTTAAATCGAAGTTCAGCTTCTTGATAGCCCATTATGCTTTGAACTCTAGCTCCACTGGAAGATGGCACGCCTTGCCATAGAGCAGATTGAATGGTGTAGTCCCAATGGGAGTTCTGTAGGCAGTCCTGTAAGCACACAATGCATCATCCAGTTTCACTGACCAATCATTCCTTATCTTCCCCAGTGTTTTCTCCAGATTTTGTTTGATCTGTCTGTTAGAAACTTCAACTTTTCCACTGGTCTAGGGATGATAAGGCGTGGCCACTCTATGCTGAACACCATACTTCTTCAGCAGCTTGTCAAAAACCTTGTTAACAAAGTGAGATCCACTATCACTGATAAAAATTCGCGGAACACCAAATCTGGGGAAAATAATGGTTTTGAACAGCTTCAAAACCACTGCAGAATCATTAGTAGGTGTAGTCATTGCCTCAACCCACTTGGATACATAGGCAACAGCAACTAGAATGTATCTATTCCCATAGGATGAAGGAA
This sequence comes from Thlaspi arvense, assembly GCA_911865555.2. Classification (NCBI taxonomy): domain Eukaryota; kingdom Viridiplantae; phylum Streptophyta; class Magnoliopsida; order Brassicales; family Brassicaceae; genus Thlaspi; species Thlaspi arvense. The sequence goes on along the minus strand of OU466859.2, from coordinate 26,288,880 downwards.
AAGGACCCATGAAGTCAATGCCCTAACAGTCTAAGACTTCAACCTCAAGAATGAAGTTATGTGGCATCTCATGTCTTATGCTAATCTTCCCTCTCCTCTGACTTGTATCACAGCGTGTAATGAATGCTTGTGCATCCTGAAACATAGTAGGCCACCCAAAACCAGCTTGAAGAACTTTGGAGACTGTGTTGAAAGTTGCAAATTGGCAAGTGAAACAGGACGTCTAGAACCTCAGTTTCTGCTATGCATCTTCTGTTAATCCCATCTACACAATGTCTGTAGAGATATGGCTCATCCCAGTAGAATCTCCTAAGTTCTCTCAAAAACTTCTTCCTAGCATATCCCTTAAAATCATGTGGTTCATCCTGTGCAGCAAGATAGTTGGCAATATCAGCATACCAAGGCCTCTTTAGATCATTCAAGGCATAGATTTGCTCTTGAAAAGCTATTCCCAAGCTAGCACAGATCATTGCCAACGTCTGAGCTGGGTTTTTAGCGCCACTGGATTGGGTGATGAGCGTCATCGGATTGGGTGACGAGCGTCACCGGATTGGGTGACGAGCGTCACTGGCTTCGTGCCTTAACTGGATCGCGAGTCTGCTGTAGTGGTGACGAATGTCACCCCCTGGTGTCGCTCGTCACTCCCCTGTAGTTGCGAGAAGATTGCAGGTTTTCAATATTTTCTTCCTGCATTCGAGTCTCTATCAGATAAACATTCTTCGCAAGCAAGAAATCATTGATTGGGACATCATCTTCAATCCTGATCCTAGAGAGATGATCAGCAACTCCATTCTCAACGCCTTTCTTGTCCTTGACTTCAATATCAAACTCTTGAAAGCAGAATCCATCTCAATAATCTTGGCTTTATTTCCTTCTTATTCTCCACCGGCAACCGTGCCAAAAACTTGATAGGGCTCAGGTTTTATCCAAATAAAACTACTGCAAGTGCACAGCAATGCAGTTATAGTATAAGGGGTTATCGAATCCCAAGGAATACATAAACTACACTAGCGATTACAGATTCAGATTAAGCTAAGCGATAATAAATGAATGTAATGCGAAAATAGATGCAAGTGGGCTTTTTGATATTGTTCTTAAGGTTCAGAAAGCTAAAGGCGCTAAGTCAGGACAATTCGCAGGTTGAATCCGAGAGTGTAGAATGCATCCAATCAGGAATGAATTAAAACCTTCTAGAACATGAAACACAAAGATATAACTAATCAATTCTCATTGCAGAAGTTATCTATGTCTAAATCACAGAGTTTCAAATCTCTTTGCAAACTCTAATAACCTAGACATACAGTAATGATCAGGTTCAATTATTCACAAAACTCCTAAGTCAAATATATTTGCATTAAGGCGTTAAGCTCATCTAATACTAGTTCAGGTGATTAATAATGTTCTCACATCTATTAAACAACCTAGGATTTTCGGATTCCCATATGATGTGTCTAAGAAACTGATATAAATGCAAGTATAGATGAAGAACCAATAGATTTTCCTAACAGCTAAAGCTATTCTACAAACTCTTCATCAACCTTTGACAAGCCCTAACTTAACTAACAGATTACTTAGACATGATCATGAAGACATAAAACATAATTAAGTAAAATTGTATTAAAAGAAAGAGAGTAGGAGATAAAAGGGTTCAAAATCTTCTCAAAAAGAGTACAGGATCTGTCTCCCCAAAAGCTCTGAATAATTCTCTCTCTAAAGCTCTCTGAATTCTAAAATCTAATATAAAAGCCAACAATGGCTGAAAACCTAATATATATAAGCTAAATCACGAGCTGAAACACTTTTGTGATTAGTGAAACTTTTGAGGCCAAAGTGCAAATAATCCTCCATCTTTTAAAAACCAGTCACGACTCCTCTTCAGATACGGGTGACGAGCGTCACCCTTAAGTGGTGACAATCGTCACCAAAGCCAATTGATGCCTCGGAGTTGCTAACTTCGTGGCTGATTCTTGCAATGCTCCAAAAAGCTCCAAAACCTCCAATTATGCTCCAGACATGCTATAACCTGCAAAGACTCTACTAGGACTCTAAAAAGACCAAAAAGACTCAATAAAAAGGACTTATAATATGGTTAAAAACCATAAAAACCATGATATATCAGAGTCCTAGGATCATAAAGCTCATCTTCTGTTGGCATAAAGCGGATGTTCTCATAAGTGGTGAAGTCGGTGAGGCGCTGCCTTGGAAAAATGATCTTCCTCTTCCTGTTTTCCTTCTCAAACTGATAGCCAAATCCGATTTCCACATCTCCTGAGAGGTATCCTATATTGCTGAGATAAGGGACATTAAGGAAGATCATGCTAACATCTGGTGTGCCAAGCTCAAATCCAGCACTAAGCAAGATACCTCTAATGGCTATCTTAGGCTTCTTCTCTCTTGTGCTGAAAGCCCATTATTGACATGATAGAAATTGGTTCATTAGGATTATCACAAGACCAACTCCTAAGCGCTCTCCATGAATCTTCCCATGCCTTCTCTCCATCATAATGTTCTTCAAGCCATTCACAAGCAAACCCATCTCTTCTACTTTGACCATACTCTACTCTTTTCTGTAGAAGAGTGTGCTGGTGAGGATCCTATAAACTTATCTGATAGCTGGATGGCGTATACTAGCACTCTTCAGGTGACCAGCTCTATAGGCGTCATTCGCTATCTCCTCCCGCACATGCCTTAGCTCATTGTGCTTAAAGCTCATGTTTTGTGCCCTTGAGCCTTGATCAATTCTAAATATTTCTTCAAGCTGAGCGAACCCCATGGTGTACCATGCTTTGTTGGCCCTGAACTTGATGAATGCATTGTCAAAGTCTTCTTCTCCTTCATCATATTCTTCATCAAATTTGTAGAAGTAGACTTTGAAACTTGAAAGGAACACATCAGAAAGTTGCTTGTATGTTGGATACCCAAGACTAGCAAACTTCTCAAGTCTAATGTTCATTAACAGCTCAACCACCCCAGTCTTGATTCCCAGCTCCTCCATCAGACCAGGACTAGCATATCTTGTAGGAGTAAAGTCCATTCTCCTCATTGCTCTCATGTAGTTTTTGAGCTTTGACGCTGCATCTTGGACTAGCTCTTCTTCAACTAATGGCCTTTTTCCCTCTGCTATATTTCTTTCAGCAGCATTTAAAACAGAAATCTCCTCATCTCCTCTAGTGCGACATAGTACCTGAAAATGAAATGCTTGAAGCAAAAATTAGCATATTATCCTTTGAGAGCACTATGCAAAACATTCTTTTTTAAAAATCAAGCTTGCACAGGAAAATTCCATAACATTTCACACTGATTCACAACAAAGATAGTCGAATTTAGCAAAACAATTTAGCTCAAAAGTATAAACACATTCAAAATTAAAATTCCCACAGTAACAAAAAGAGATTTAGTCAATTTCAAGCATATGCAGCAAAAACATCATCCTCTCTCCACCAAACTTTAGAAATACATCAGAATCATCATTACTATTCTTATATGAAGCATTTAAATGGCGAATAAGCTTAAAGAACAATAGCATGCCTAGATTTGGCCAAAATCTAAACACTATGTCAAATTAAGCACAAAATGAGCATTTCTGAAACATTTCAACCATAAATTTTCAAAAAAGAGCAATAATGGTGATATGCGGTTCAAAACCATAAAAAAAAACTATGCAAAAGAATTTTAACAATCATTCTACTGCATCTTATTTCAACTTGCAAAGATTAAACTCAAGAAAAGAAGGTTTTTAGCAAAATGACCTTAATCTTTCAACCAAGAAATGAATTTCTAGAACAGAGAATGCAAGAGAAAAAGAAGAATTGTTTGGCAATGGTGTTCAGCTCGATATAGATGCGTGGAGAGAGATGAAAATGCTAGTTTTAAGGAAAGAGATAAGATGGAAAAAATCTTATTTAAAATAAATCAAGTATGTAAGAAAATCTAATTTAAAATTAAAAAATGCATAAAAGGAGGAAAGAAAAGATTCTTTTACCAGTCAGTCTACAAAAAGGTCTTACACGATTTACCCACGTAAAAATTTGAATTTTTTTACACGGATCATATCGAGCAAAACACTCGATGTGGTACCTCGATGTGTACCATACCGGGGACGTCAGGTCCTGTGGTTCGGCGATCATGCTCCTCTGCCTCGGGGGTTCTCTGTTCTGGCCAACTTCTCTCTCAAGGCACCTTGCATCAAGCAGTCTCAGCAGATGTTCTGCTCGATGTTGTTGCTCGTTGTAGGGAGACAATTCAGCTTGCATGATCCTGTGCGCAGTGCATGACATCATCCATGTGCTTGTTCTTGGCTTGGCCGTTCTGCATAAAGCAAACATACTGGTGTTTTGCTCGATGGTACACCTCGATGTGGAACTTCTCGTATCCGGTTGTAATGCTCGGCAGTGGTTTTCGTACCGGACATCGTCTTGTGCTCGAGTCAGCTGATTACATCCATATCGAGCAAACACTTAGATGTTTTTCTCGATGCTATTCCTCGATGTGACTCGACCGAGCATCTTTATCGATGTACGGGCTGGGGTTCCATGATGTACAGACTGGGGATTGCATCGAGCAAGAGTTCACGGGGTTCTGCTCAATGCTACACCTCAATGTGATCACCACCATGCATTTTGGTTGATGTACGGTCTGTTCTCCTCGGTGTACGGACTGGAGCTTCAAGAGCGATCACACCGAGCAAGGTTTTAGGGGTTTTTCTCGATGTGACACCTCGATGTAGTCTCCATCGTGCAATATGTTCGGTGTATGGGCTGCTCCTTTCCCAAGATAAGCTCTATCGAGCAGCAATGACATATGTTCTGCTCGATATGGTACGTCGATATGAAACAATGTTTTCTTGCCTTGGCCTTTAAACCATCCTACATAGCCATGGACCTGTTATTTGACCTATGAAACACTAAATAAAGACATTAGTAACAAAACAAAGCATATATTTACAAGTATAGTCATGGGATTACCTCCCAAATGTGCTTGTTTTATGTCACTAAGGCTCTGATTGGTAAGGACTGTGACTGTATACTGTGACTGTAGACTGTGACAATAGACTTTTGACTGTAAATAATTTGGCTGTAAAAACTGTGATTGTTACATTATATATTTCTAAAAGTATGATTGGTAATAAAAACTGTAGATATTGTGACTGTTATTTTTAAATATTATAAATTAAACAATTTTTTAGTCTAAAATATAAATTATATATTTTTATTTTATGATGAATATAAATATGTAAAATAAATAATTTTTTATTTTTATTTACTGTAACAAAAATAATTTTGAAAAATAAAAATGTATATGGTAAATTAGATCTCAAAAGAAAAAGAAAAATGTCTTAATAATTAATTAGTTAAACTTTATTTGTTATATAATTTATATAATGTGAGAAAATGGTTTTGAACTTTTTGTGGAAGAAAAAAATAGGAATTATGTTAGATAATTAAATTTTAGAGTAAGAAAAACTAAAACATAGCGGAATATAAAAAAGAGGAAAGATGGCTGTAGAAAAAAAAAAGAAACAAAGAAGAAAAATTTGAAAATGATTTTAAAGGCTGTTAAAAATTATAAAGCAGTAAAAGTGTGAGTGGCTATTCTTTTACTTTTAAGGCTGTGAAACATGTTACAGTTTTCAGAGTCTCTCTACCAATCAGACCCTAAGCTTGACTTTGATAGTTTGAGAACTAGTGAGAAGAGGTTGATGGAGCTGGTGCTCCTTCCTCCTTCTTGTAGATCCAAGTACCCACTGACATATGTTTTCTTTTTGTCACGAGCTGTCTTCCTGTTTCTTGTCTTCTTGACACTTGGTGTGGTTAAAGGCTTCACTTCTTTGGTGATCAAGCCTTCATCCTCTTTCAAACCATCTTCAAGCTTCAACTCTGTCAAGCTTCTGTTCTGGCTCATCAGTGAGAGTGTCTTTCATCAGCATGTTAATTGTGAAGCTCATAGCTTGCTCCCCACTCCCTGGAAGTTGCTGTTGCTCACGCTCTTCTTCCACAATGGTTCCACAAAAAGCTATGGAGGGTGAGACAATCTTTTAGACTTGGTACTCATCAACATTCTTCAGAATCACAGAGCCTCTCTTGAAGTCTACTTGAGCTCCTGCTGTTGCCAAGAATGGTGTTCCTAGAAGAAGTGCTACCTCTCTTGAATATGTCTTCTCCATAACCACAAAATCTGTTGGCACCAAGCAATTGCCAATCTTTAAGGGAAAATCCTTCACCATGCCCAAAGGTCTTGTTGAGGTATTTTCCACAAAAGTAATAGAGGCTTTGTAGGGCTTCAACTCCTTAATTCCTAAGGTTTGGTTTAACTGGAGAGACAAGACATTCACAGTTGATCCTGAATCACACAAATCTCCCACATTGTCTAGCATCGCAAGCTCATAAGTGATAAGAAAGTTTCCTGGATTGGGAAGCTTTGTCAATGTTTTCGGCTCCTTGTTTCTCTATAGATTAGCTCCTACATTCTCTAGAATTGGTTCCACTACTTCCATCTTGTTAAAGACTTCTTTGAGGAACCTGATTTGATCCTTCACCTCAAGCAAAGTAGTGCCATGAGGAAGCTTAATTCCAGCATCTTGTATGTCCTTCCTGAACTTTGAATAGACTGCCATCTGAGCCTTTGTAAATTGCATTGTGGGGTAAGGGATTGGTGGTTTATAAGATTAAACTTAAGGATCTTTACCCTTCTCATTGTTGCTAAAGAGCTACCCACTTGGCGATCATACAGCTCTCTGAAGTCTTCAGGACTTTCCTTAGCTAAGACAATCAAGGCGTGGTATGTCTCTACAAGATCCTTATCAGCTTCACTGAGCTCTGGTTTGGCTTCTTCTTCTGGAGCAACTAAGGCTTTCTCAGCCTCTTTCTTCTCGGCAGCTTCGTTTGCAGCTCTCTCTTGCTCCAATGCACGTTCTTCTTCTCTGTTAAAGCTTTCATCTAAACCTTAGAGGAACTGTTCTACAATATCAACAGCCTCTTGATCATCAATGGTGACATTGATAACATTCCCCCCATACTCAGATATTAATATTTCTACATGTAACAACATCTCTTGAAGCATTATGACAAGGTCTTCCAGTGAAGCATCTTCATCATCAAACTCTTCATCCTCTTCAGCAAGCAAATAGCAGAATTCTTTGGGATTAGCTTCGCTCTTCCCTGGTAATTAATTCTGAGGTTTTTAAGATGAAGCTCATTTGCTTTCTAGAGACTTACCTCTTTGGTTTAGAGCATCTAACTTGAAATTCAGATCCAAGTAGTGGCGTCTATCTTGTATTGTACTTCAGCAAACTTCTTGTGCAGCTCTATAATGGTGTTGGCTTTACCAGTCAACAGCGTTTGCATCATCTGCTTGATATCAACATCTTGAGTGCTATAAGAAGTCTGTGTGTTGCCAAAACCTGGTGGGACAAAAGCTGGTCTTGGCTGAAAGTTTGCTTGTTGAAAATCTCCTTGAAATGGTGGTCTTGGAGCAAAATTGTTCTGCTGGTTGAAAGGAACAAATGGTTTGGTTCCTTGGTTTTGTTGAGCAGCTTGTGAGGGATAGACTTGATCCTGAGGGTTAGCCACATTGGTGCTTCTATTTGAGAAGTAGGGATGATTTCTGTAGTTGTTAAAACCGCCTCCTTGTTGATTCATGTAGAAGACTTCTTCTTCTACAACTGTTCCATCCTCTTCTTGTGTAGTAACACTATCACCAACAAAGCTGACATTCTTGAAAGACACACTCAGCAACTTGACTAAATTGTCACTCAAAGCTTTAATCTCCTTCTTTGTTGTGCTCTCACCTTCAGCGCTTACAACAGCTCTAGATGTTCTGTTATACTCCTCACCATAGTTTCCATAAGAATGTGTCAAATTCTCCACAAGAGCTAGTCCATCAACAACATTATTCCCCATGAAATTTCCATTAGATGCTGTATCCAAGAGCATCTGTACTTTGGCGTCACTCCTCTGTAAAAAGTAGACAGCAAGCTTTCATTTGTGAAGCCATGATGAGGGCACTGCAAGGTGTATGACTTGAAACGCTCACATGCTTCAGCAAATGTCTCATTCCCATGTTTAGTGAAGCTGCATATGGTGTTCCTGAGCTTTGCTGTTCTTGTTGAGCTGAAAAATTTGTTAAGGAATGCTGTCTTGGATATAGAGCCTTTTGGAAGTGTTTTCTCATACCGATGTGCTTTGTCACCTTAACTGAAAGGAAACAAGCGCAGCTTCAAAGCATCTTCAGAGACTCCTTGAATCTTGGTCATACCACACACCTTGTCAAACTGGTTCAAATGATCCAAAGGGTCTTCATTAGGCAGGCCTTGGAATCTGTTTCCTTGCACCATGTTGATCAACCCATGCTTGATCTCAAAGTGGGTATGAATGTCATTCCTGTTATGGTGGGTATCTAGCGCATCACCAGCTCCTATAGGTCTTACAGGTCTATGTGCATGAACTGGTACTCTAAAACCTTGAACCCCAGCTGCTTGGTTCATTGCATCTTGTGCTTCATCTAGGTGTGCTGCAGCTTGTTGTAATGGTATCTTTCCTACAACACCAAAACAGTAGAGGGATAGACCTGATCCTGCGGGTTAGCCATATTGGTGCTTTTATAAGCTTAATCTCAAAGTGGTTTTGGTGCACAGTTGGAACATGAATGCCATTCCTGTTATGGTGGGTATCAGGCGCATCACCAGCTCCTATAGGTCTTGCAACTCTAGGTGCATGAACTAGATTCTCAAACTTTGAAATCCAGCCGCTTGGTTCATAGCATCTTGTGCTTCATCTATGTGTGCTGCAGCTTGTTGTAATGGTGCCTGTCCAACAACACCAACATGTGGTAACTGAGCCTCTTGCTATGCCATCCTCTGTTCTTCTAACTCTTCAACTCTCTGTCTTACAGATCTTCTCCTATGAATGTTGTCAATAGATGGAGTTAGATTTGATGAGCCTTTGGACCTCAAATTCATACAAGTACCTGAAAAACAGAAAAAAGAAAAACAGAACAAATCAGTAACCTTAATGCAAAGAACTTAGTCTAACAGCAATGTTAAACTCAAACAATTCACAAATGGCAACAGCGCCAATTTGAAGCACAATTTTTGAAGGTCCTGTTTATACTTCAATGTTATCCTAATCCTCAAATCAAATGTAGTATAGGGTCTTAGGTGTCAAACACACTTGTGAATGTTGAGATACAAACAATGCTGTAAGCTAAGTGAGATTGGCTATTTTCTTTGTAAAGGAATGATTTTAACAACCTAGCAATGCAATAAAATGAAAGTAGAAATCAAATGCAAGTAAACAAGGACTAAGCATTGTACTTAAAGCAATGACTAAACAATAATTAAAACAATAACTAAGTGAGAATGATAACTAAAGCAATACAAAGCAAGATGATCTTAAGACAATTGATTAATGGAAAGATTAAAGGTTCTAAGCAATTGTGGGATTAGTGGTTCTCAAGAGTGACGAGGGGATTTCTAGCAAATGCAAACATCAAGCATTCAAAAGCAAGCATATCTCAATGTTGAACTCCTAGACAAGGTATTTAAAGGGAACTAGCTATGCGTCAAAATGCAATTCATATTCAATAATATTGAAGTGTCAAACCTACTTGTGATGGCGTATTCTTCTACCATGAGCATAAATATCAGAATCATTTTAGCCTAAGAGAAAGACTAAGCAAGCAAACATTCTCTCACTAAAGCAAGAATTCAGATCAATCTATCAATCTTGTGAACAGACCTAGTTAGCTAAGCACCAATCAAGAATATAGACTTAATCACACAGTTCCAACATCCTAACAATGCTAAGCAATGAATAGGAATCAAACAAAGACAAGATCTTTTAATGCATACTATCTAACCATCAAACAAGAATCTTAAAACCAACACTATCTAGCCCTAAGCGAATCATCTAGCAATGGTGAACTATCACTTTGGTGTCACTGAACAAAGGAAAAATAGACGAAGCTAAACTATCAAGCCAAATAAGCGAACCATGCATAGAGCTGAGATAACTAGCCATCTAGTGAACCACATGCATCAATCAATACCATATTCAACCAAAAAGAGCAAGCTTTATTAACAATAATCACTTTGCAAGAGAAGGAGACAACAGATAACAACTAATTAAACCTAACCACCCCTTAATCACATCCTACTCACCACTTTCCCTACTTAAAACCCTAAATCTAATGTAAACTACTCCCTAATCATGTTTAATCCCATTTGTTTAGAGTTAAACATGATCAGATGAGATTAAAATGCAAAGATGATAAATCTAAAGTACTAGGATGCTAGAAATTAGAATCAAGAGACAAGATTAAACCATAAAGAAAGCAATCTTTAGTAAAAGAAAGGATTACTAGAGCAAATCACCCTTTAAGGTTTTGAACACGATGAAAAGAGAGAGTTTTTGATAGAAAGACTAATGTTCGATAAAGATAATGTTTTGTGGCTTCCCTATTATAGTAGGAAACCAAAAGAAGCATAAAAATACCTAAAAACTAGATAAGGTCAACAAAAATCAAGTGGTCAATGCACGGATGAGTTGCATCGAGGTTGTACGGATGGTGTTCTGCTCGATGTGCGACCTTGATATGGCTCGTGCAGCGCGTATCGGCTTCCCTGCTTGATGCTGGACCACGATGTAGACCAAAGTCTTTCTCGTGCTGATCCTCTTCCTCACGTCCTGCGGTTTACACCAAGCACACTCCATAGAAGTTTTGCTCGATATCCTTGCTCCATATGGACCAGACTTTGCAAAAGCTCCTTTTCTGACATCCTCTTCGAACATGAGCTGCTTCCATCTCCATCCCAATTCCAAGAATCTCCAAAAACACCGGAAAATCACCACAAACATGCACATGTATGCAATCCTAAGCTAAATGCAAGTCATGTTGATTTTAAGTGCAAATGAGACTAAAATACTAAAATATAATGCAAAAACAAAGGAAAAGATGCATGAAATGCAGCCTAAAATGCTCTAAAATAGCAAGCTATCAAGCACCCATTTTCAAAACTCACCATCTGGTTGGCTTTAGCTTGAGGACAAGCTAACAGGCAAGTTTGGGGGTGTTGATATCTCTTATATTTCCATCGTTTTCCTTGCCTTCTCATGATAGTTAAGCTAGTATTATTGCATTTAAGTCCCACTTTATGCTTTGTTTCCAATCATGTATGTCTAGGATGCATTAGTTAAGATTTTTGCATTGGTCTTGTATGTTTTGAGCTCTTTTCAGATACCTGAACGATCACGGAGATAATGGAATCTCACAAGCACACTTCCCTCCTCCAAAGATGGAATGAGTGGCAGGAAAAAACTATCAAAAAGCTTGTCAAGACCATTGAGGGAATGAAGAAAGGAATGAGAGGAATGGAGAAGGAGATCAAAAGCTTAAAGGCAAAGCTTGGTGAGACTTCTAGTGCACAAGAGGAAGAGTATGAAGAGGACTATGGTGAAAGCAACATTGGTGCAAAAAGGAGAAAATCCTTTAGAGAGACACCAAAGGAACAAGAGGAAGCTGAACCTCCTAGAGTTTCATCCTATGAGCCACACCAAATGAGAAAGAGAAGAACTACACATTCCCCTCCCTCCTTCTCCAGCAAGTACTCCATCTGCAGCTATTACTCCTATTCCTTGGAGACCTCCTCTTCCCATGGGAACTAAGGTACACTCCTCTTTTCATTGTACATACCATTCTTTCTTTTTCTTTCATTTATTGTACATTGAATTGTATGATAATAACTCTTCTTGCACTTTTATTACACAAAAGGCTGTGTAATCTAAGTGCGGGTGAGAATGTGTGTGAATTGACAATGATTTTAGCATGTTTTTGCATCATACATAGCATCTTAGCTCATGCACTGCATCTAAGGCATAGAAAAACAAACAAAAAATTGAAACATTTCGAAACTTTGCTTTTCAAAAACAGAGAATTTAGTTGCATTTGCATTTAGGATTGAGTCTATATTGCATTTCATATAGGTTTGCACAGCATTTTCAAGGGAGTAGATGATAAACACTTGTTAAGAGGTCTATGTTTGAAGTGATTTCAATGACTTGGTTTCTTTTTGTTTGATTGCATTGTAGTGAGTTTGAAGGTAAGGCTGCACCATACTTTGAGTTCTTACAATGACATTCATGTCTTAAGATGAAGCTTGCTGTGAATTGAATCCAACTCTAGTAACTAGAACCATAATATTGACTTTTAATTGTCATGTTTATGCATTTAAAAGTGACTCCATGGATACAGATATACATATTTGGACTATCTTCTTCCCTTTTTACCACTCCTGTTAGTCCAAATACATGGTCCTCATTTATAGGACAGTTGAATCCCACCTTGAGCCTTTTCCTTCAAGCCTAAACACTATTGTGTGTGATTGTGAGGCCTTTGCATAATTTTCTAATCTTCCTAGGCAAAAACTGTTAGGATTTAGGCCAACAAAGAGAAGCTCTCATGTGGATACTTGCTTGAATCTTGAGCTAAGTACTAGGCTAAGTGGTTGGAAATGGGTTAAGCTATAGTGGATTGAGTTTTAATGTTTATATCTTCATGAGAAAAAGAAGAATGGGACTTGTGGTACAAAAGGTGAATGTGGGGAGTTTTTTTTATAAAATGATGGTTAGGCATTTGAAAGAAGAAAAAGCTCTAAGTTACAAAGAAGAAAAGGTGTCCTAAAAAAATGGGAAGCAAACCAAGCAAAGCACCAAAAAGGGGTGAAGCAATGGAGGCGCCAACACATCAAGGAAGAGCAGAAACAAAAGGAGCCAACCACTCAAATAAAAAAAGAAGATGAAGAGTTCCCCACACACAACAAAAAGGTGATCATAATGCAAGGAAGAAAATGCAACAAAAGCCTTGGGAAAAGGGCAGTTTTAAGTGGTTCATCTATGGTACTAGACTAATTGTTATAGTTATCTTTGAGCATCATGGAAAGATGAGAGTCATTCTTGTATGCATTCATTGGCTTTTACCTTTAGCATTTTGCCATAGGTTTATTGATTTCATTGAGAGTTCCCTTTGACTTTTGAAACCCTTATGCATTGAGATCAATTTTATCTCAAAACCTTGTCCCTTAGCTAAATGGTTTCACTTTATTTGCATGTTAATGATTCACTTAGTTACTCTTAATGAATGTTAAAGAGTTGGAGGATATGAATGCTTGGGTAGGCCAAGCTTGTGTTCATTGTTTGTTAATGATAAGTATGGCTAAACCTTTTGAAGTAGAATAAATTCTTTGCATCTTAGAACTTGTAACTTGGGCATTGACTTCACATTTTTCATTGACACCTTTAGTTTTGAGCTCTCACTTTCAAACCGCATTCCTTTATTTGTCTTTGTTTGCTTGAGGGCATGCAAAAGGCAAGTGTGGGGGTGTTGATAGCTTGCATAATTGTATCACTTTAGATATAATTTAGCATAGTTTTTCTCAGCATATCATTCATATATTAGTTTAAAAGTGTCCTATTTGCATTCATAAAAGAGTTAGTTTGCATTAGGATTAGGACTGCATGGTTTCTTGCATTAAGAGTGTATTTCAGGTACTTTGGAGATTTAGAGGCATGTGGATCAATTGGAGTTCAAGAAGATGTGAGCAAGGGAGCAAAGGAAGGAAAATCTAAGAGTATCATCTACATCGGGCGGCTGCATTGGGATGCACTCCTTGGACAAAGTCGATGCAAGGATTTGGAGCATCGACACCGGGATCTCACACCGGGGTGACATCCTCGGTTGAAGTCGTCTCAAAGATTCGGAGCACCCCCACCGGGATCCTGCATCGGGGTAACCTCCTCAATGAGAGTCGACTTGAAAAGATCAGCAGCTGCACCGGGTAGTCACACCGACTTCTACTTTCTGGTGCAGACGTGAAAACATCCTTCCTTCTGATTATTCTTTGGTTTGGTCTTTGGTCAACATCCGAGATTTGACCATTGACCAGCATTAATGTTTTCACTATTTAAGCAAATATTATCAACAATTAATCTTATCTTTTGTTATCTGGCTTTTTATGCTTTTTTAGATCTAAACATTCTCTCTCTCTTGTTTTGGAGTTTTTTTCAGAATTCTTAGTGTTTTTAAGCAATATTTTGAGCTTTAATTAAGAGTTTACATTTCTGCTTATGATCATCTTGTCATTACCTTTAATTATTTTTATCTATTTGAATAGATGATTTTTGCTTGGTTATCTATTTGTTCTTAGTAGTTCTCTTAGGGCTTTTAGGATGGGTTAGATCCACGGTGATTTAGTGGTTGATGCTTGATGCTAAGTGCTTAATATTGATTGATCCTCTCCTTCTTTATGTTTCCAATGCTTGATCTTTGCAAATCACTTAGATTTTGAATCTAGGCTTTCATTGCACTAAAAGTGTTTGATGAAATGTCTGAACCAATCATTTAAGAGTTTTACTTACCTTACACATGAGAATGATTGACTAGGGAAGTATTTTGGCCTGATTGAACTGATGATTCATACTTGTTGATTGCTTGATCACTAATGGGAATTAGCTTTGGTTAAATTGTTAGTAAAGGAATATTTGTCAACAGATTGAACTGATCTGCTTATTTAGAGTTCTATGCTGAAGGATTAGGCTTTTTGATTGAGTTTGTACAGCAAGGATTGACTGCTGTTTTACCATTGCATCAATAACCCCATTCAAAGACTCATGCTTGCTTAATTTGAATTTCTCCTGTTTTACTCTGTTTTTGCTCGGTTTCTTGAATTTGAATTGTTTAGTTATTTTCCTTGCACTCTAGTTTAATGATTTCTTTCACTTATTGATTGATCACCTAGGGTGTTAGACTTCTAAACAACTCCTCTTACCTGATTTAACTTGCATTCATTCATGTATTCTCATTGTTTCACATCTCTGATTGGATAAGCACCTTAAATGATACAATAACATGATCATAGGATTTGTGGAATTGAGTCACAAGTGTATAAAAACTCTTGTATCAATCATTCTCGTCCTTTATTGCTAAATCTGATTTAACATTATTGCTATTATTTAACTCGCTTTTATTGTCTTTTTACAATTTAATCAGAACCAAACCTCTCTTAGTTTAAACTAGATTTCTTGAATATTAGTATCCTATTATATTCTCTGAGGATTCTATCCCATTTATGTGCTACTTTGACTTAAATTGTGCACTTGTAATTAAACTGAGTTGGGTTGAAACTTGGATAGAAAATCCAGTTATAACAAATTTAGAGAAATCACTGCTGCCCAATATCATTTTATATGTCTGCCTATAGCGCTTAATTCTTCTCGACTCACCCAAATTTGTTTCATTATGAAAATGTCTTTGAAGTCACCATTTACACACCAACACTCCTCTTAGTACATCCAAATGTGTTCCACACTACAAATCGTCTCATTGCTACCAAATCTACAAAAACCTAAGCCATATATTACCAAGAACCCTCACAGTCGACATAAATGTTAATTAGATTGTTCTCCACATACATAAGATCAACTGAAACATTTATTTTCTAGAACAGACAAAAATTACCAGTCAAATTGTTCCGTTCTACAATATACAATATATCTTAACTCAATAACTCTCTTAAATTTACTAATATAAAACTATATTTTTTTTTATCTCCATTAAGAATAAAATTTTAAGAAACTTTTTTTTGTTTCTTCTTGAAACACAAAATTGTCAAGTCTTGTCTCACCCCAAGCCTTTAAAAATCCAATTCAAGATTTTCATTGCTAATTCAAGAATTCTTCTCTTAATCTCGATTAAAAACAAAATATCAATAAATCACATTTTATCACATTTCAAACCTATTCCATCTTATCCCTTACCTTGGCTTCAGTAATATTCCTTTAGTCTCATCATACAATGCGCTGTTGTGGTAATTTTATGATCATTGGCATGGTTTTTCAAAACTCTTTTTATTTAATAAATTCAGTTATGTTTTGCCAATTCAGTTAAATGTTTTTTATATCGCTAGGTATCTTAGTATATAATGTTGGATGCGTCAAAGTTTGTAATTCATATGATTGCACACGTAGCTAGTTAATCGATAAGATTGTGATACGTGTTGCAATTCAATTAAAATAAAACAAAACATAAAATATATATAACTTTAGAAAAGTAAAATAACTTAAAACACTAATCCTAAAGAAAAAATACTATTTGAAAAAAAAAAGATAAGAAGATATTTCAATATGGAAAAGGAAAATAAGCTTTTTAAGATTATGATTCATTCGGTGGTCCAATTTTTTATCATTTAAGATTTGTTTTCTGAATTATAAAGTTAGATGAGTCAAAGTTAGTAATTCATATGTTGGGACACATGGCAGTCAATCGATCAGATTTTGACATGTATCACGATTAAATTAAAATTAAAACAGAAATTAATAAAATGATATATATAGTTTAGAAAAGAAAAATAACTTGAAACACTAATCCTAAAAGAAAAAGAAAAATACAATTTGTAAAAAACAAAAGTTAATAAAAGGAGATATTTCAATTTAGAGAAGGAAAAAAAGCTAAAACATTAACCTTAAAAGAAAAAGAAAAATATAATCCACGTCTATATAAGCACATAAAGTCCTTTATAATTTTTCACCAAACAAAATAATACTTTATGAGCTTCATGAAATCCTAAATGCTAAAAATCTTTTGACATGAGTCTTGAGAAGTATAACTTCTCTAGAAAGCAAATAAATCATATAATAGAGATGCAAGTGAAGAGAAAGAGAAAATTTGTTTACTTCGAAAAAGTTAATTGGGAGAGAGTTAATATAACTGAAAGACTCCAATTGCATAAGTAAGTTTTTAATGCAGCAAACAGAAAAAATTAGTTGATAAAGTGTTGAACTACAAGTAAAGTATGATTAATATTGTTAAGGACCTGCAATAGACTCTGTATTTGAATATTTTAATTAAATAAACGAGCATTAAAAAAATAATTCTAAGATTTTGATTTTATGTTTTTAATATATATTTTTTTATCAATGATGTGATTTTATTTTAATCGCTCATATATGCGAGTCCTAATCTAGTTATAGATTAAGATTGTAAAAAATAATTTTGTTAAATATATTCTAACATTTAACATAACACAACATGATTCAAGTTAAAAAAAAGTCTTTTTTCTCTCTCCCGATAAAGGGCAAAAAAAGCAACACCTCATTTCACAACCCCTGTTGCCGATCTCAACAGCGACAACCCTCCCCTCTCTGATGGGGAAGATTCGGAAACCTCCTCGCTGATACAAGAGTTTTTGACTCTCTTGGTCAATTACCCATTATACTAGTCATTTGTAGCATAACATAGGATTTTATCAATCCAAATGGGCTTGTTGAAAACAGAAGAGTTATGAGCTATAAGTCAAGCAAGAAAAGAAGAGTTTTTTTGTTGCCTAACCAACCAATCTAACACCCTAAGATGATCAAGCAACAAAGAGAATAAAGAAAAAGGCAGTTTAAACAAGATTAAGCAAGCAAAACAGAGTAAATTCGAAATATAACAAAAGAGAAAAGCAAGTTCCTAGATGTAATTATTGACTTTGGAGAATTCAAGAACTAATTAAGGTTATTTGAAACAGCATTGATCAAGTAAACAAGCTAGCAATGGTGATTCCTAGACATAGAGTTAACAAACAAGCAAGCTAGATCCAATGTCTTGGAAAATAGCCCTTTGCTAAACACGTTAACAAGAACTAACTCTCATTAGTGCTAAAACATTCAGCAATCATTAATAAACATCTCTATTTAAGTCAAAATGCTCCTCTAACAGTCAATATCTTGAGCCAAGGCCAGCAAATCCTCTATCAAACAAAATCAGCATTTCATCAAACACTTGGTGGGCATAATAGAAAACCTAAATTCTAGATAAGTGGGATCAAGACAAATCTAGTTTAAGAACAGATCAATAGAGAGGAACCCATATAATGAAGCACTAAACAAACCTTATCAAGCCTTAAATTCTCCTAATCTACCACATCTAGGAACTCTAAGCAAACTACTCACTAAAAGCTATGTTTAACACCAAAACACAAGAGGAGAAAATACTAATTATGATTAAGAGAGAGATTAAAGAAAGATTAAAGGCAAAACACAAACTTATATTAAATAAAAGAAAAAATTGTCTTACAAACTCAAAGAAATTGCTTAAAACAGTAAATTGACAAGACTTCTCGAAAATCCCAGAAAATGACAAGAATATATAGGCAAAAGAAGGAAGCCCTAGAGTAATGGCAAAAGTGTAAATAAAACAGGGTCTGATTGGGTTCCTATCAGTCAGTTGTATCGGTCTAGGCTTGATCGATATGAATCATATCGGTCTAGAAGGTGAACGATATGGTGACCGAAATATACTCGGTGCATTTGTATCGGTCACTTCCTGGCCGATAACTTTGATCGATATGTCTTGTATCGGTCACTCCTTGACCGATATCCTTGATCGATACATCATGTATCGGTCAGTCCTTGACCGATTGCCTCCGTGCACAGACTGATAGGCTCTGCAGAGATCGTCTGCCTTGGTCGCTTTTGCTCCTTTTGGCCCAACTAGCTTCCCGGATCATCCTCAAAGCTCCTCTAAGCTCCTTTTAGCTCCATAAGCACTTAAAAACATCCAAAATGCAAGAAAAATACAAATTATATCCTAAATGCAACCTAAGTCTAAAAGGAGAAGAAAATGGGACAAAAACTAAGGGAAACATGCAAAAGAGAACCAAAACATGTACTAAATGCAAGCCTAAATGGTGTACAAACAAGAGATATCAACACCCCCACACTTGCCTTTTGCTTGTCCTCAAGCAAATAAGAACAAATGAGGGAGTGAGGTTTGAAGGTGGGCATTCAGATCCGAAAATGCAAAGGTAAAGATATGGTATCAATGCTTAAGTGCCTAGTTGTAGGATGCAAACATCATCAGCTTTACTTTAAAGAACCTAGCCATGCTCATCATGTTTCAAAATGATCTCAGATCCCAACTTAGGCAAATGCTCAAATGAACCAACTCTTTAACATTCAATTAAGCTCAGAACATGAATCATGCTTATGCAAATCAAGTAAAGACATTTGGTTTAAAGGTTAAAGTTATGAGATAAAAATGATCTCATTTTAGCAAAGGATTTTTAATCACAGAGGGATCACTCAATGAAACAGATTCCATCTTAGGCAAAATGCTAAAGGTAAAAGCACACTTATGCATGCAGTTCAAAGCTCCCTTTTACCCAAAGATGAATCCTAAGCACTTCTAAACCCAAAGTGAACCCCCTAAGTCTACCCTTTTCCTAAACTCTACCTTTTATCCTTCTTCATGGCTGGGGAAACTTCTTCTTTTTGCTTGTATGGCTGCTTCTTTTTGGTTGGGACTTGCTCTTCTTTGTTGCATTGGGACCTTCATCACCTTTGGTGGATTGCTCTTGGAATGATTTTTCTTCTTTTGACCTTTCTAAGCCTTTTTGCTGGCGCCTTTCTTCTTGTCACTTAGAGCTTTTTCTTCCCTTTACTTAGCCACAACTCTAGACTGTTTCCCCTTTTCTACCATTTCAAACCTTTTCCTTTTCTTTCAAAACATATATACATGAAGTTCAAACCACTTACACTACCCTTTTAACCCAAAACTCCTATTCTAGAATCAAGCTCAAGATGCAAGCTGATATCTACAAGAGAGCTTATTATTGCCAGCCTTATTTCTAACACTTTTTGCCAAGACAAAATCGAAAATGCAATGCAAAGGCCTCACAGCTCTGAAGATAGTGTTTAGGCTCAAAAGGAGGTTTTGTTAAGGGTGTGGATTAACTGTCCCATAAGTATGAGGATCAGCTATTTGGATCAACAAGAGTGGTAGAAAGGAAAAAGATGATCCACATATGTATATGGTAGCCATGAATTCACTTTTCAATGCATAAGACATGATAATTAAAAGTTCAAATTAAAGTTCAATTTGATAGAGTTGTTTTTCAGAGAACAAAGCTTTCAGTATGAGATGAGATGATCAAAATTAGCAATACAAGCATGGTTCAGTCTTAACATCTAGCTTTCTTATGATGCATCAAACAACTAATCACTTAAGCACTAAAATCATTTCTAAACTCTAAGCACTTTACAAAGAAATTTCATCATTATGTCCCATGCAAATGCAATGCAACCTCTATGTCAACACTAGACTCAATCCTAAAGGAATGAAATGCAACTACATACTTTCTTTTTGGTTTGCAAAAATGCAGAATTTGTTTTTCAAATTTTTCGATTTTTTGTGTTATTCTATGCCTTATATGAATGCATGATATGCATGAGACTCAAAGTGAAAGAGAATGAAAAACTAAGAAAACAAAACACAAAGTAAAACCCCAAATCTCTCCCCCACACATAAATTACAGTCTGTTGTGTAATGAAAGCAATGAGAGAGAGAAGCAACAGAATATAATACAAAATTGAAAAAATTACAATGGTATAGACAATGAATAGGATGTGGTACCTTGCTTAATAAAGGGTTTTGGTTTGTTCCTCCCTTTCTTCTTGTAGTGGACTTCACCATTCCTAGAAACAAAGGGCTTCAAGACAACCCCATCTTCTTTGTTACCCAACATAATCTCATTCATGCAATCAGAAACACCCACTTTGAGGACCTCTTCTTCAGTGGTTTCAGCAAACAACTTGGTCAAGCAGCCTCCATCAAAACTCTCTCATTGGTAGCCCTCAAACTCTGGCCAGTTCTTATCAATCTTTTTCACCTTGTTAAGGTCCATAGAGAAAGCATGATCATTCTCTAGCTTGTTACCCTTGCTGTCAAACTTCAAGACATTGTTCCTTGAAAGCCTCAGCTTTGTTGTGCACTCTCTAGCATCAAATACAGCGCTAACTGAAGCTTGAAATGGTCTTCCTAGGATGATAGCATTCCTTATTTGTCCTTCCACATCAAGCACCAAAAAATCAGTAGGGATGGTGACTCCTTCAATCATCATTGGCACATCCTTGAGGATCCCTAGTGGTGTCTTGACAGTCCCATCAGCTATGGTGAGAGACACATTGCTCTCTTGAAGTTGAGTGTATCCAAGAGCATTAGAAGTAGAGGATGGGAGAAGGTTGATACTTGCTCCAAGATCATAAAGACAGTTCTTGAAAGTCTGCCCATTCAGCTCACATGGTAGAGTGAAACAACCTGGATCTCCAAGCATCTTGATGATAAGCTCCTTGACCTCAGACACTCCAGCTTTAGCTCTTAGTTTCTTAAGCTCCTCTTCACCATTTAGACCTC
Source organism: Thlaspi arvense (assembly GCA_911865555.2). Lineage (NCBI taxonomy): Eukaryota > Viridiplantae > Streptophyta > Magnoliopsida > Brassicales > Brassicaceae > Thlaspi > Thlaspi arvense. Next base: position 26,267,658 of record OU466859.2, on the reverse strand, counting down.
TCATTTCCATTTGAGAAGCATAGAGAGTCTCCTACTTCTGCACTAGATGTTCCTTAAATCTTCCTGGAAAAGGGATCGTTGGTTGGTAAACAGGAAGATCAGCAGCTTGAGTTACATTCTTGGCATCAGAGGTTTCAACAAATTCTTTCCCTGTAGCATCAACAACCTCATGTGGCGCCCACCACTCTTCTTCTTCTAGAGATTCTTCTTGTGCAACTCTATGGTTAGCCTCAACATTCAAAAACTCTTCCTCCCCACTCTGAAGTTCAGTGTCCTCAGTGAACAGAGAGAGAAATTCTTCAATGATAGCTTCCTCTTCAGCCGCGAAGCTATCCTTTTCAGTTACCATGGCATTACAGAACTCCTTTGGGTTAGCCTCTGGTTTTCCAGGAAAATGTCCTTGGAGTCTTGGTGTTGGTGCAGCTTCTTGGCTGTTCTACAAAAGTTGTATCCTTAAGTCTAGGTCATCAAACTTGGCATGAAGGTCATCATGAACATAATCAATCCTGTTGTGCAGCTCAGCAAATCTCTTGTTCATCTCAAGAGTTCCAATGGTTTGGAGATTGATGCTTTCCATGATCATGCTCTTGATGTCAGCTGTTCTAGATGCAGAAACATAGAATTGGTCTTGAGGGAGGGAAAGAGTGTTTGCATACCGTGGGTGGGGAGTGTAGCTGTCTTCAAAGTAGTGCATAGGTAGTGGCTCTTGGAAGAAGTTGTTGTAAGTAGTGTCTTCAAAGTACAACATCTTTGCTGTTTGTGGATCCTCTCCTGAAATGAAAACACTTGGAAAGGAGTGAGTAACCAGATAAAACTAAAAGCTTGATCTTAAAGATTCTTCAAACTCTAATGTTTCAAACTGTAAACACAAATTTTTGACTCTCTTGGTCAATTACCCATTGTACTAGTCATTTGTAGCATAGCATAGGGTTTTATCAATCCAAATGGGCTTTTTGAAAACAGAAGAGTTATGAGCAGAGATCTATAAGTCAAGCAAGTAAAGAAGAGTTTTTGTTGCCTAAGAAACCAATCTAACACCCTAAGATGATCAAGCAACAAAGAGAATAAAGAAAAAGGCAGTTTAAACAAGATTAAGCAAGCAAAACAGAGCAAAACAGAGCAAATTTGAAATATAACAAAAGAGAAAAGCAAGTTCCTAAATGTGGTTATTGACTTTGGGGAATTCAAGAACTAATTAAGGTTGTTTCAAACAGCATTGATCAAGCAAACAAGCTAGCAATGGTGATTCCTATACATAGAGTTCACAAACAAGCAAGCTAGATCCAATGTCTTGTAAAATAGCCCTTTGTTAAACACGTTAACAAGAACTAACTCTCATTAGTGCTAAAACATTAAGCAAGCATTAATAAACAACTCTATGCAAGTCAAAATGCTCCTTTAACAGTCAATATCTTGAGCCAAGGCCAGCAAATCCTCTATCAAACAAGATCAGCATTTCATCAAACACTTGGTGGGCATAAGAGAAAACCTAAATTCTAGATAAGTGGGATCAAGAAAAATCTAGTTTAAGAACAGATCAACAGAGAGGAACCCATATAATGAAGAACTAAACAAACCTTAATCAAGCCTTAAATTCCCCTAATCTACCACATCTAGGAACCCTAAGCAAACTACTCACTAAAAGCCATCTTTAACACCAAATCACAAGAGGAAAATATGCTAATCATGATTAAGAAAGAGATTAAAGAAAGATTAAAGGCAAACACAAACTTATATTTAATAAAGCAAAAGATTTGTCTTACAAACTCAAAGAAATTGCTTAAGAACAGTAAATTGACAAGACTTCTCCAAAATCCCAGAAAATGGGCTATTTATAGGCAGAAGAAGGAAGCCTTAGAGTAATGGCAAAAGTGTAAATAAAACAGGGTCTGACTAGGTTCCTATCAGTCAGTTGTATCGGCCTAGGCTTGATCGATATGAATCATATCGGTCTGGAAGGTGAACGATATGGTGACCGAAATATACTCGGTACATTTGTATCGGTCACTTCCTGACCGATAGCTTTGATCAATATGTCTTGTATCGGTCACTCCTTAACCGATATCCTTGATCGATACATCTTGTATCGGTCACTCCTTGACCGATAGCCTCCATGCACAGACCGATAGGCTCTCCAAAGATCGTCTGCCTTGGTCCCTTTTGCTCCTTTTGGCCCAGCTAGCTTCCCAGATTATCCTCAAAGCTCCTCTAAGCTCCTTTTAGCTCCATAAGCACCTAAAAACATCCAAAATGCAAAAAAAAAAATGCAAACTACATCCTAAATGCAACCTAAGTCTAAAAGGAGAAGAAAATGGAACAAAAACTAAGGGAAACATGCAAAAGAGAACCAAAACATGTACTAAATGCAAGCCTAAATGGTCTAAATACAAGAGATATCAGTCGTCCTTCCTTCACCTCTAATGCAAAGCCGCCTTGAAATCCCAGCTCGGAAACCGCATCTGCTTTTGTTCCCATGGAGCGCTCTCCCTCGCCGGAGAGTGCTCCTCCGGTTCCGATTGTTCCAAAGGACCTTATAGTAGGTGACTTCTCTTCATCAAGTCCTTCCAACACTGTTCTCCTTGAACCTGGCCTTGATCTGCCAGCTTCGCATTCTAGATCTCAATCGCAAACTATCGAAACCCCCTCGCCGACTTCTGCTGAAGTGAATTCTAACATCGGAAAGCCAGCATGGTCGGACCTCTTCACAGATCCAAGGCCACAATGTCGAAGAAAGGAACCCCTTTTCTCCTGGAATCAGGGGAAAGCTGTGTGAAAATCTCAAATGAGGTTATTATTCGTAACCAAAATAGGTGGGAAGCTTTCATCCTCGGTCAATTTCATGGGAATATTCCCTCCCGTGGAGCTCTGCACGCCATTCTCAATGGCATTTGGAGAAATAAAAAGAGAGACATTACTGCTTCGAAGATACGACCGAAATCGGTTCTGATCAGAATCTCGTGTCCATCAACGCGACAAAGAGTCCTCATACAAGGTATATGGCACATTGAAGATCAGACGATATTTGTTGCCAAGTGGGAGCCTGGTTTGAGCCCATCCATGCCTGAACTGACTGAAGTCCCGGTTTGGCTCGAATTCAGAGTAGTTCCACCTCATTTCTTCAATGAAGAGGGATTAGAATACGCTGCTGGAGCATTGGGGCGCCCCTTATTTCTGCACCCCTTATTTCTGCACCCCTCGACAACAAATTTGACAAACATTGAGGTTGCAAAGGTCTTCACGATAATAGACCCCTCGGTCCCTATCCCTGAAGTGATGAATGTGCAGTTTGATTCAGGAGAAACTCATAGAGTGGAGGTCTCCTGCCCATGGCTGCCACCAACATGCGACTTCTGCAAAGAGGTGGGCCACAGTATTCGCCGCTGCCCAACTGCGCCAGTTACCTGTTCTTCTTGCAGCTCTACAGCGCACCTCTTGGAGGATTGCCCTCGTGCAAAGAGATAGGAAACAACTCTCCCTCCCCCAGAAGACAACTCTCCACCTCCAAAGAGGAAGAACCATGTGCGTAGAAGGAAGGACAAAGAGAAGTCCTCGGTTACTCTAAGTACTTATAAGGAGCAGCCCCTAGTCAAGGCTGCAAAGGGATTCGCCAGGCAGAAGGTAGAGGTCGCTGAGCCCTACTTCAAGCGAAAGAACCTTCATATAAACTCTTGCCTTACCCTGCCTGAATCCTCTTCTGAATCAGATCATGATCCCCCATACTCAAAATCAGAAGAGGGTCAAGTGAGCTCCTCCTCTTCTACTTCCCAGTCAGAGGATGAAGACAATCCCGAGGTCGATTCTCGATTCACTAATGTTGTTTCCAAGAAGCAGAAACGATGGGAGAAAAAAGCATTGGGGAAACTCCCCTAAAACCCAAACAAATACATATGTTAGTGGACACATTTTGTTGGAATATTCAAGGTTTTAATGATAAGGTTAATCGGAGAATTCTCAAAAAATGGCTAAGGCAGTCCAAGCCGCACTTTGGGAGTATTAAAGAGACTAAAGTGAAAGCTAATAAGTCTCAGCGGTTTAGTAATTCTACTTTTCCGGGGTGGACTTTTTCCACTAACTATAAGTTTGCAGCGCTAGGTAGGATATGGGTTGTGTGGGATCCCTCAGTCTCCTTGATTATTCATTCTAAATCAGCCAGATTATCACTTGCTTAGTTGAGCTTCCTCACTCCACCTCCGAGGTTGTTGTTTATTTTATCTATGGCCACAATTGTAAATATGGCTGTCTTCTGCTTTGGGAGGAACTGAAGTCTCTTGCTAGAGATCCAATGTTGTTTGGAAAACCTTGGGCAGCTTTGAATGACTACAACCAGACCCTGCATCCCGATGAAAACTCAAGTGGTGGATCCATGATCCCTAGAGGAATGTCAGACTTTCGAGACTGTGTTGACTACGCTGGCCTTTTCGATTTATCGATAAGAGGGAATAGGTTCATTTGGTGGAATAAGCAAGAACTGTCTCCTATGGCTAATAAGCTTGAGAGAATTCTTATCAATGATCACTGGTTGCTGAAATTCCCATCCGCTTATGCCTTTTTTGGTAATCTAGAGTTCTCCGATAACACTCCTCGTTGTATTGTGTTGGGGACCGTGCTCGGGAAAAGAAGCACTTTATGGTATCTCACTTTCTCCCCCATCACCCTGAGTTCCTCCCCCGTGTGGCTATTCGATGGTAGGAACTAAGTTTCTGTGGGTCTGCTATGTACCGTCTCTCCAAGAAACTGAAGTTGCTGAAGAATGAGATTCTGGACATAAACAGAGAGCATTTCCCGAGTCTGGAAATGAGAGTAAAAGAGGCTCACTCCAGGCTTAACACCTGCCAAAGCCAGCTCCTTTCTCATCCAAGTCCCTCTCTGGCTCTTCGAGAAAGAGAAGCGCAACAGCGTTGGATCTCTCTAGCTCTTGCAGAAGAATATTTCCTGCAGCAACGCTCTCGAGTCAAATGGCTTGAAAGTGGCGATAAAAACACGACTTTCTTCCATCATATGGTGGTCTCAAGACGTGCCATCAACCACATCCACTATTTGATAGGTTTGCAGGTTATGCGCTTGAGGGATGGGGATCTTGTGACGTATTTCGAGACCTTGTTAGGGGCTGACTCTCCGCCTCACTCGTCACATAACCTAGACCTTATTTCATCTCTAACCACGTTTAGATGGAGTGATCAAATGAAGTCATCGCTCCAAGCTCCTATTAATGCGGAAGATATCTGATTTGAGGTCTTCGTCCTTCCTGCGAACAAAACGCCTGGCCCTGACGGTTTTACGGGCGAATTCTTTCGAAAGACATGGGATATAATCACCCTGGACCTCACCAAGGCTGTCCTGGATTTCTTAAGCTCAGGGAAACTGCTCAAGCAATGGAACTGTACGGCTATTTCCCTCATCCCTAAGCCATCTCGCTCTGTAATGTTGTTTACAAGATTATCTCCAAGATTCTGGCTAGGACACTACAAGCAGTAACCCCAGTTGTGGCCTCCGATGCTAAGTCAGCTTTTGTTAAGGGAAGACTTCTAATTGAGAATGTTCTGCTAGCTACAGAGATGGTCCAAGGTTTCAATAGATCAAACATATCCAAACGAGGATTGCTTAAAGTGGACCCAAGGAAAGCTTTTGACAATGTAAATTGGGAGTTCATTATTCGGATCCTTCAAACAGCTGACTTCCCGCCGGTCTTCACTAACTGCATTTTGCAATGCTTAACGACAACCTCCTTCTTCATTAACATTAATGTAGAACTATGTGGCTTCTTCAAGGGAACCAGGGGATTAAGACAGGAGGACCCTCTCTCTCCTTCGCTTTTTGTGATCACCATGGAAGCTTTCTCTAATCTCTTAAGCAGAAGATTCAACTCGGGCAAGATTGGCTACCACCCATTGGGAAGAAATCCGAAGGTCTCCCACTTAGCATTTGCATATGATATCATAATCCTCTTTGAAGGGAAATCAGACTCCCTTCAAGGTATCACTTCCTCTCTGGAACAATTTAAAGATATCTCCGGTCTGTGCATGAACATGGATAAAACGGATCTCTTTGTCGCAGGTTGGAACCCAGAGGAATCTGAAGCTCTTACTATCTTCTCAAACCATTTCGTTAACAATGGGATTTCCCTCGACAAATCTCTCTCTCACGCGTTATTTCTATCAAATAATGTGGCTGTCTCGAGAAAAAGTCTAAAAATCCCTTATATATGCTCCCAAAACCTAGTTAACCCGGTTATAGCCGGCGTCTCCCGGTTCCAGTCAGGTTTATCCCGGTCAGCTTTGATTTCTCTCGGATCTCGCATAAATCGCGTGACCATCCACACGAGAAATTAGTTTTCATCCGACCAAACTCTCAGCCCACGGGCCCAGCCCATTTTTACTCGGCTAAAACCAAACCTCCTCGGCTATTTTCCTTTTCTCTCAGACATAGTCCACTTTCTCTCAAACAGAACCATTTTTCTCTCGGATATGGTCCGTCATGCTCGGCCAGCCCAGCCATCCTTCGTTTATTTCTCAGTCATCCATCGACTATAGTCTGAACCTCCCATACATACAGATTTTTTTTCCCTTGACTGAACTCACATTCCTTCGGACAACCTCTTGTCCGGCTCGATCATTCCAGACTTTCTCGGATACGGATGCTACAACTCTCCCCCCACTTGGTTTGGATTCACCCTCGAATCCGGTTCTTCTTCCTGAAGTTTTCTCAAACCATTTTGGGAACCTTGTGCTCATCTTAGACTCTACTTTCCAAGTAGTTTGCTCATCCCCATTACAGTTCCAGACAACTTGGATCATCTTGACCTTCTTCCCATGCCTAAGCTTTTCTTTCTGGTCAACCACTTGGATCGTTCTACCTTCCACTGTCAGATCCTCTTGGAATTCCGAAGGTCGTTCAGATATCACAGTCTCACGTTCAGTTATGTGCTTTCTCATCTGCGACACGTGAAACACATTGTGGCAAGCACTCATTTCCGGGGGTAAGTCCAACTTATACACCATTGCTCCAATTCTTTCCAGAATCTGTACGGTCCCATGTACCTCGGACTCAACTTAGTATCAAACGTTGCTCGGCTTTTCCCCTTGTAAGTCATAGCCTTCAGATAAACCAGATCGCCCACACTGAACTCTAAGTCCTTACGGCGCTTATCATTTCTAGAATTGTGAAGTAAACTTTGGATCACGATCAGACACAATGCTCGCAGGCACTCCATGAAGCTTGGTGATCTCATCGACATACAACTCCACCAGCCTAGCCACTCCATCCGTTTTCCTCATAGGCTAGAAGTGAGCAGAATTGGTCAGCCTATCAACAATGACCCAAATTGCATCATGCTTCTTCAGAGACCTCGGTAAACCCAACACAAAATCTATTGTGATCATGTCCCATTTCCATTTCGGCAACAAATCACTCCGAACCTGATTCTCAGCCACTTCGAACCTGATTCTCAGCCTTAACCAACTGGCATGTCGGACAGCTAGCCACCCACTTGGCTAGGCCCCGCTTCATCCCGAACCAATGATAGTACCATTTCAGATCCTGGTACATCTTGGTCATTCCCAGATGCACAGAAAACCTCGACTGATGTGCCTTCCTTAAAATTTACTCCCTTAACTCTTTCACGTCAGGAACACACACTCTGCCATTCACAACAATCGTCCCATTGTTGGAAGTTTGATACTCGGTCTTGTCACTCTTTGACACCTTATTCAGATTATCATCCTCCTCTTGAGCCAAACGAATCCTTGTTAACAAGTCAGCTTGATCCGCAGCTCCCAAACCCAACGGTTCCAGTTCCTCAGACAAAGCGTTTAATTTTATCGTCCTTAGGAGATTCACAACTCCTTCCACATCCTTGACAGAAGATACACTGGCCCTCCTCCGGATTAATGCATCAGCAACGAGATTAGCCTTTCCCGGATGATACGCTATCTCTAAGTCGTAGTCAGCGACTAACTCCATCCATCTCCGTTGCCTCAAATTCAACTCAGGTTGAGTGAAGATGTACTTCAAACTCTTGTGATCGGTAAACACCTGAACTTTCCCACCATACAAGTAAGATCGCCATATCTTTTACGCAAAGACTACAGCTGCCATCTCTAAGTCATGTGTAGTGTAGTTCGCCTCATTCTTCCTTAGCTGCCTTGATGCATATGCAATCACATTCCCATGCTGCATTAGGATACAACCTAGTCCATTTCCAGAAGCGTCAGTGTACACAACATACGGTTCATCCAGCTCAGGTAAAGCCAATACTGGTGCACTTGTAAGCATTCCTTTCAGCTTCAAGAAAACACTCCTCACACTCAGCCGTCCAAACGAACTCAACATCCTTACCAGTCAGACGTGTCATTGACTGAGCCATACTTGCAAAGCCTTTCACAAAACGTCTGTAGTAGCCAGCCAATCCCAGAAAACTTCTTATCTCAGACGCATCCTCAGGTCTTGGCCAATCCGCAATAGCCTTGATCTTTTCAGGATCCACGGACATTCACTTATCCGATACAATGTGACCCAAGAACCCAATGTGCCGTTGCCAGAAGCTACACTTACTCAACTTAGCAAACAACTTATGTTCTCGCAACTTTTCCAGAACAATCCGCAAATGTTTCTCATGCTCTTCCGGACTCTTTGAATACACCAAGTTGTCATCTATGAAAATAATCACAAACTCATCCAAGTACTCCCTGAACACGCCATTCATCAGCTTCATGAATGCAGCTGGTGCATTCGTCAAACCAAACGGCATGAACACAAACTCCTAATCACCATACCTTGTCCTAAAGACAGTCTTCCGAACGTCCGGTTCGTCTATTGGTATTTGGTGGTACCTAGAAGCCAAATCAATCTTCGAGAACCAAGTAGCACCTTTGAGCTGGTCCAACAACTCGTCTATCCTTGGAAGTGGATACTTGTTCTTCATAGTTACACGGTTCAAACCTCGGTAGTCGATGCAAAGCCTGAAACTTCCATCCTTCTTCTTTACAAACAGAACATGTGCGCCCCATGGTGAACTGCTTGGCCTTACAAAACCTTTGTCCAAAATTTCGGCTAGTTGCTTCTTTAGTTAAGCCATCTCGGCTGGTGCCATTCTGTACGGTGCTTTCGATATCGGAGCTGTCCCCGGTTCAAGTTCAATCTTGAACGGATCTGAACGAGCTGGTGGCATTCCAGTCAAGGCTTGGAAAACGTCCTCAAACTCTTGTACCACAGGAATAATTCCTAACTCCACATCCGGTCCAACCATATCTATAGATATTGTCGCCAGGTATGCTTCGCACCCTTTCTCTATCAAACGTTCCGCTTGTATTGCTGACATAACCAAGCTACCAGAAGTCGGTCTTATCCCTTGATACACCAGAACCTCGCCATCTCTTTCGAACATCACCCTTCCACGGTGGCAATCCAGATGCGCCTTGTACTTACTAAGCCAATCCATCACGAGGATGGTATCATAAGACTTAACATTGCAGATTACCAAATCTGTTGGCATACTAACTTTGCCAATCCAGACAGAAATGTTTTTAACCATTCATAGTGAGAAAATTACTTGGCCTCCAGCCGCCCTCCCTAAACCGAAATCCTCTCCGAGTGCCTTCTGGAATTCTCCCTTTCCAATCATCTCTGGATTCAGAAAGCAATGACTCGCTCCGAAGTCAAACAGAACATGGGTCTCTACCTCACTCATTAATAAGGTCCTTACACATTCAACTCCTAGAATGCTAAGACATTTAACAGGACACGCAGACACAGACAACATGCAACAGACAGAACTCAGAAAACTGTAAGTAATAAAACTCACCAGTGATCTGTCGAGAAGCGCTCGGATCTCCACTCCCGTCCGTGGTCGCTGCGTACACTCTTGGCATAATGGCATACCTCTTGGCCACCGGTGCCAGTGCATCTCCTGCACGCTTAGCCTAAGAAACCGCTTGCTCAGCTGCTCCTGACCTCGGACAATCATGCTTGTAGTGTCCCGATTCTCCACAACCGTAACACACAACAGAAACGCTGTCTCCATCCGACACTCTCACCATCCTTGTGTCTCAGGACAATCCCGCACTTGATGCTCCCGGCTTCCACAATGGTGACAAGCCCCAGCTGAACGCGTACAAACGCCCACATGCACCTTCCCGCATGATCCACACACGCTGCAGTTCCCACTAGACTTGGCTGGAATATTCCTCCCAAACCTGCGGTTCTGTCCTCCAGACGATTGACCACTCTTGGCCACGACAACCATAGTACTCGCCTTTGACAAAGCTTCCTCTGCTTGTCCAGATTCCAACAGTGCGCTTTCTCCACAAGCTCAGTGACTGTCGCATAGTCACGCACCAGACAACTGTTCCTCAGCTCAACCCTTAGCCCACTCATGAACCTTCAGATCAGCTTATCCTCAGTGCCGTAGTCACGTCCCACATACTTACGTAACTGGTTGAACTCGGTCTCATACTGCCGAACTGTCTTGGTTCATTGGCACAGATACAAAAACTCACCCTCCAACTGATTGTAAGCTTCTTGCGGGAAGTACTTACTCTGAAACATCACAGAGAACGTCTCATACGAACAATTCGGATTCACCAATCGCCTGGTGATTCCCTTCACCAGATGTGTGCAGTACCCTCCAAGTAAAGCACAGCTATGTCCTTCTTGTAACCCTGAGGACAGCGGATAGAATCGAAGTTCCGCTCCAGTCTCATCCTCCACTCATCAGCCTCAATAGGCGCGGAACCTCCAGCAGAGAACTTGGTTCCTAGCCTCCCCATATGATCTAGAACCTTGAGGTAAGACGGAATCACCACACCCTGATCCGCTTTCCCCAGTTCTATCGGCAACTGCCGGTTCCACCACTTGTGGTGCCACTGCTGGTGCCACTACCGGCGCAGGCGCAACCACTGGTAAACACTCAAACACTTGAGCCAACAGCCCCAGAACAGCCTCCAACCCAACCGGTTGTGCTCCCGCAGCATTCCATGCCACGTTTCCAGCATTGGCCGAAGCCACATTAGCAGCAACAGCCGCCTCATTCGCAGCATTTGCAGCCGCATCCCTCTGTTGGTCCACGACCGTATTTTCACTTCCAGAACTCTCAGTGTTCTCAGCACCATTCACTTATGCTCTTGCAGTTCTCTTTCTCGGAGCCATCTGCCAAACAGAAAAACTGGTTAGCCCGAAGCTAACCCCAGACAAGAGTTTCACACTCTACAGAACAACAGATTGCAAGACCTGGCAGTGAAAAGGTGGATAGACTCTAACCCCAACTATGCAAATGAACTGTCCTAGAATCAACCATGCTCTGATACCAACTTGTGAGGACCCAACCGTCTATCACTAGACTGGCCCAAACCTCACCGAGTCTTCTCTCGGCCAGAATACAAAAACATGCATATTTTAAAATTTTCTTAAACTTAAACAAGTTCGATTCATCAAAAAACATCCATTATCATTGCATAATTATTCCAGAAACACTTAACCGAATTCGGATTCAATAACATAAACTAAACTTATCAGATTCGGTTTAACTCTGAAAGCACTAACACAAGTACTTAAACAAAAGTCAAACTCAGAACATGAATCCCAAAACCCAGTCCTAATCCACCCCTTACCTTCACTGCCTTCCAGTCTGCCTTCAGAGCTACTCGCCCTGGACCTCATCTTTACCTGCACACTCAAAAAGAGAGGCATAAGTATTTGAGAAATACTTAGTGAATACGGTCATCCCGTAACACCTTAGCCAGTATCAGAAAACGCATAATACTATCAGTTATGCAATTCTCATTATCACTTAGCAAGCAAGCACAGAAAACAGTACGGTCCTATGATCATCTCAACTACTTGTGAAGCCTCACAAGGCATTGGTTCTACTCCAAGCGAGAATCACACATCCCCTTGAGCTAGTAACTCGAACCGGACATTCACACAGCTAGTTAGACATCATGTATTGACCACGGTTCACACTTAACCATTTACAATCACAGAAACATTCACCTTGCTAAGCAGAACCCACTAACTTACACAAGCAATCAATGAAAATCAGATAACCTAGCAATCAAACGATTCTAGATACAGACCACAATCACACACTCACCTTAGACACAGAAACAAACGTTTCAGTCGAGTGAATCTCGGTGATTTCTCGATCAGAAACTGAGATAGCCGGACACACTTGCGATTTCTCGGCTATCGCTCAAACTGGTCTGGCAAAATCTCAACACCTCTCAGCTATTTCTCAACCTGGTCACTTTTCCTCGGGCAAGAACCTGTATTCCCTCGGAAACAGTATAAAACAGAACCATTAGTCCGACGGAACCATTTTTCCCTTGACTGAACTCACATTCCTTCGAACAATCTCCTGTCTGGCTCGATCATTCCAGATTTTCTCGATTAAGGATGCTACAGGTTCTCTCCTCATGAGATACCAGGGCCTTCCTCTGATGTACCGAAAACTGAGAAAATCAGACTACTCTCCGCTCATTGACAAAATTAAAGCTAAGTTTAATAGCTGGACAGTTAAACAGCTCTCCTTTGCGGGCCGCTTACAACTGAATCCTCGGTAATCTACGGTCTTGTAAATTTCTGGTGCTCAGTGTTCTCTCTCCCTAATTGTTTTCTGAAAGAAATTGAAAAACTCTGCAATCGGTTCTTGTGGGCTTGGGACATCTCGACTCGTACTTCGGCAAAGGTCTCCTGGAATGGCGTCTGCTTACCTAAAGCAGAGGGAGGATTAGGTCTGCGTAACCTTGTCCTTTGGAACAAAGCTCTCAATCTCAAGCTTGTCTGGCTTCTTCTCACCTCAAGTGGCTCACTTTGGGTCGCGTGGATGTGAGAACACCGATTAAAAGTTCAAAATTTTTGGTCTCTTCAAGCTAAAGCGTTAGATTCCATGATCTGGAAGTGCTTGCTCTCTATCAGGCCTCTAGCCAGGCCTCTTCAGTCATGTTTGGTTGAAAACAGAAGGTCGATCAGTCTTTGGTTTGATAATTGATTTCTGAATGTCCTCATATCGAGTTCCTGGGTGTGAATGGGCCTCGTATTTTGGGCATCCAAGTTCAGGCGATGGTGGCAGATGCTTTCTCCTCGTGTGACTGGCAATGCCTAAATCGCTCCACAAATGTTAATGTGTCTATTCTTGGTGGTACTCTCCAAGCTTTGCAGGCGCCGTCTCCCTCACGAAGGCAGGATGGCTTCTTATGGGGTTCGGAAGGTAGCACAAGCCCTCTGTTTTCAACAAAAATTACCTGGAATCTGATCAGAGCGCGAGCGGAAGTGGAAGACTGGGTTAAAGCTGTTTGGTTTAAAGGTATGGTCCCAAAACATACCTTTAACTTCTGGGTTACTAATCTTTATAGACTCCCGTTAAAGGTGAGGCTTGTTCATTGGGTTCTCAACATTCAACCCGTTATGTCATCTCTGTTCTATGCAAGATGAAGACAGAGAGCACTTGTTCATACACTGCAAATTCTCCTCTGAAGTATGGTCTTTACTTCTGAACCACTTACGCTCGTTATCTCGTCACTTTTAATCATAGCGAAACATGATCCAATGGCTCCTCTCCAGATCTAGAAGCGAATCAGTTACGCTCATCAAAAAGCTTGCTTGTCAATCAACAGTTTATTACATTTGGAGGGAGCGAAATAACAGAGTACACAACGGTATCTCGATGCCCCCAGGAGAGCTGGTCAAGCTCATCGAGATGACCATTCGTGATACTCTTCTCTCCAGAAGACATCGTAAAGGCTTCGAACAGATCCTCTCAATTTGGTTCTCTTTTGTTTAAGAAATAGCTTTGTTAAATCTCTCCTACTATATCGCTTCTCCCTAGTTTTTCTATTTTTTTTTTTTATTTGGCCATAGAAGCTCTTGGCTATCTAGCTCGTATATTTAAACTTTCCTTTTGCTAATCAAATTTACATCTTATCAAAAAAATATGATTCAAGTTCTCATTGATTTACTGGATTACCAAAAAAAACAATTAAATATTAAATTGTATTAGAATGTTACAATAAATTTGATAATACAGTCTTCTATATTGTATGTTTTATTTTATTAGTGCATACAATTTAACAATATAAAATAATAAGATTTAGCAATTACGTGTGCCTATGCAACTATGATAATCTTTCATATCACCTCTTATTACATTTTGGTAAGGATTACACGTAAATGGTCTCGGTGTTTCTTTTGATTTTTCTATGCACAAAGTACCATTAAAATTTTTGAAGGGGCATTTGCCTGGGTATGACTCCATGCTAACACACACTCTTGCCTTCGTACCTTCCACATCTAAAATATTTTTGTAACAACAGTAAAATATGTTCAGTAGTAGATCATAGATAATTTGGTTAAACAAATCTTATTAAGTAATTTTAAAATGTTGTTTATTCCTTTTTTTCCTATCTCAAAAATATTGTTTTACAAGTAATAATGAAATTTTCTATTGGATATCAAAAACCAATTAAACTAAAAAGATGTTGATAAGGTACCTTGAACATGATTGAATATGAGTGATACAAATATATAAGAAATCGTAAACAATTTAACAAGCCTCATGACTCAATACAAATTGTTGAAAATAGGTCGTTTTTACTAGAAGAACTCTCTTGTTTGTCTAATGTTGACTCAATACAAATTGTTGAAAATATTTTTCTTTTCAAAACATCGTAATAAATATTTGAATTACTTTCTCAATATAACAATTCTACTAAATAAGGAAAAAATGCTATAGCTAACTTAACGGAATTAACTAGATTTGCCATATTTTTAGAATACTAGGTTTTTAATCAGTGCATATAAAAATAAAACATAATATGTACATTTCTCCTATATTTTGTCTATAAATTATATTAATCCTAATCGTGGATTGGGACAGAGTGATTTATTGTGACCATATCTCTCCATACTTTGGCCAACGTGCTAAGCCATCTCTTTTATACAAATGTTGCATACAAATTGAAAATGAAGTACCCAAAATCACTCATCTCTTCTTGGCTGATGATTCTCTCTTCTCTTGTCAAGCTAATAAAAAGAATTGTTCTACCATTCGAGATATCTTTCAACTATATGAGCAATGTTCAGATAAAAAAATAAACCAAAACAAATATATAATAACTTTTAGCTCACGTATTCCTGGACAGAAACATAATCGGTTAAAAACAAGACTTGGAATCACAAAATATGGAGGAGGTGAAAAACATTTTGGACTCCCGGAATAATTTGGCAGAAAGAAGAACAGAAATATTTGCAAATAGTTCAAACCGTGTCAAATAACAAAGAAGTTCTTGGAGTTCCAAGTTGCTTTCACATGCTGTCAAAGAAGTATTAATGAAATCAGTAGCCATGTCAACGCCAGTTTATTTTTTTTATCCTGTTTTAAACTTCCAAAGCATGTTACTATCAACCTTACTAGCATTCTTACGCAATTCTGATGGGGTAAAGAAACTCAATCCAATGTATTATTTCGGTGGCTTTGAAATGTCTACATTTTGTTAAACTTGAAGGTGGTCTATGCTTTAAGGACTTGGAAAATTCAATGATGCTCTCATGGCGAAACAAGCATGGCGTCTATTGAAGAATTCCAATTGTCTATTTTCATAGATTTATAAGGCTTGGTATTTCAAAGATAAACATATTTTTGCCAGCTAAATGATAACTTGCTACTTTAGATCATTTTAAGTTGCATTTCATGCATCTTTTCCTCTGTTTTGTATTATAGTTCAGCATTTAGGTATCATTTTCACTTAGAATCAACATAGCATGCATTTAGCTTATGATTGCATATATTTGCATACATGTGCATGTTAATGGTGATTCTCAGGTGTTTTTGGAGCTTCTTGGAGCTGAGGAAAGGATGGAAGCAGCTCATGATCAAAGGAGATGTCAGAAATGGAGTTCTTGCAAAGTCTGGTCCATATCGAGCAAGCACATCGAGCAGAACACCCGTGGAGTATGCTCGATGCGAGCAGCAGGAAGAGAGGAAAAGGATAAGCACGAGGATTCCAAGCCGTTAATCTGCATTGAGGACCAACATCGAGGAAGGACGTCGATACGCGCTGCACAGGGCATATCGAGGTGTTGCATCGAGGAGAACACCGAGAACCCACCTCGATACCGAGCTGGCAGCATCGAGCAGAACAGCTTCCTTTGCACCTCGGTGTGTCAACGCCGAGAGTTGACCAAGATTTTTCTACTTTTTGTCAAACCTTATCTTTTTCGCTTATTTCAGCTAAACCTTATCTTTTTAAGCTTCTTATCTTCTTCTTTACCCTTTTTTCGACCTTGTGGGAAACCAGAAAGAGATTTTTATGGGATTTTGATCAAGATCACTTTTTTTAATAAAGTTTTGCACTTCCTTTATCATTTTTCTTCTAGTTCCTGCTTAATCATGTTTGATCTATCAACTCTGCTTGTTTATATTGATTTTGCTATGTGTTGTGAGTAGTTTCATATGGTTTGAGGTTGGAGCAGATTTGGGGATGATTGTTCTTTGCTTTTCATCACTTTGTGTTCTGTTTTTCCTCTGTTTCTAGTTGCTTACTTTTGTTCCATTCCTTGCCTTGCTTTTCAAGTTATTGCATTTAGCATTTATTTTGGTTCTTGCTTTTCTATTGCTTTGCTTATCTTAGTCCTGTTGCAATTAGTTCATTGCCCCGTTAGTTCCTGTTGCATTTAGGTTCTTTGTATTGCATTGCTTGCTTTAGTCTTGGTAGTGTTGCTTTTCACTTCTGCATTTCATCTTTAATCACTTAGGTTGTTAGAATATCCCAACTTCATCATACATGTTTAAGCTTAGTTAGTGCCTTGCATCTCTTTTATTCTAGCTCCTAGATGGATTGATAAACCTCATCTATACTATATATGATTAGAGAGGTATTGAATCTAGTGACCCAAAAAGTCCTTCTTCAATTTGGCGCCGTTGCCATTCTAGGATTTTTTAAATAATTGAGTTTTGGTTCTTACTTAGACTTAATCACCTTTCAGTTTACTAATCGCTTTACATTTCTTGCTCTGTTTTCTCAGGTACAATGGCTGATCAACAACATCATAGACATGCTCATCAAGCTCAGTTCAGAGAAGATGAAGCACCAGTTCAGAGGTTACATAGGCCAGTGCCTCAGATTACTAGAAGAGCACAACATATAGGATCTCATGATGCTCCTTACCTTCATACTAGACGCAGAGGTATACTCCCTCCACCATCTCAAGAGCATCACTTTGAGATCAAGAGTAGTGTAATTGCAATGGTTCAAGCCAACCGCTTTAATAGCACATCTATGGGGGGGGGGGGGGGGGGGGGGGGTGTCTCTTGAGACTCATGAAGAAGAGACTGAAGCTGAATCAGATATGGAAAGAAAAGCTGAGGCAGAGCATGTAAGGAAAAGAAAGTAAATAGTTGATGACGCACAAATAGAAGCCATACAACCTACAAGGAAGGAACCTGTCTTTGTTCCTCCTCCTTACAAACCACCACTCCCATTTCGAGGAAGGTTCAAGAAACAGCTAGTGGAGAAGTACAGGCAACTCTTTGAGAAGCAGATAGAAAATGTGGAGATAACCATGCCCACGCTTGAAGCCTTCTTGCTTATACCTGAATATCAAAAGTTCTTGAAGGATGCACTTGCTAACAAGCAGAATGAGGTGCAAGGGGTCGTAGTTCTAACTCATGAGGTCAGTGCCATAATACAGCAGCTTCCTCAACCAAAGAAGCTCGGATATCCAGGAAGTTTCACTCTACCCTGTTCCATAGGAACTCTCACATTCAACAACTGTTTGTGTGGCCTTGGAGCTAGGGTTAGCTTGATGCCTCTTACCACTGCCAAGCGCCTAGGATTCACGAGTTTTAAGCCAAGTAGAATAACTCTTGTGCTTGTCGACCGCTCTATCAAACATCCCATTGGACTACTTGAAGACCTTCCTGTCCGAGTTGGGAGCAGTAAAATCCCTACTGATTTCATTGTTTTAGAGCTTGATGCTGATCCTAGGGACCCTTTGATACTTGGGAGACCTTTCCTTGCCACCTCTGGAGTAGTCATAGATGTCAAAAGGGGCAAGATCGAGCTGCATCTGGGAAAAGATACGGTGCTTAAGTATGACATAAACAAAGTCATGAAGAAGCCCAAGATTGAAGGGCATATTTTCAACGTTGATATCATGGAAGATTTGAGCATTGAGCTGATGGAAGAGCTGCATACAAAGGATCATCTGAGCATGGCTCTAACTAAAACATGAGGAAAGTATGGGTATTTGAGTGAGTAAGCAGCAAGATATGAGCAGCTGTTGAAGGAATCCAATCCAGCTATTCACCATTAGCCCTTTGTCAAGCTAAGGAATGAGGCTGTAAATTCAGTAAGCCATGAAGCCAATGGAGCTGCGATTAACAAATTAGGAGCAGAACACCTTCCTTTGCACCTCAGTGTGTCAATGCAGAGAGTTGACCAAGATTTTTCTACTTTTTGTCAAACCTTATCTTCTTAGCTTATTTAAGCTAAACCTTATCTTCTTCTTTACCCTATTTTCGACCTTGTGGGAAACCACAAAGGATTTTTCCTGGAAATTATATATATGTTGTTACCCAAAAATATGGGGAATCATCTTTTATAATCTTTGTCCTTTAGATATTAGCTTTATCCTTTGTGTTCTCTCCGTAATGTTTTGTAATTTCTGCTTTGAATCTTGTTCTTTCAATCAGATGTGGTGTTTATCTTCATTCTGATCATTATTTTTTATTATTCTTTACCTAGGGTTATGCCTAAAGCTATGATTAGTGAGTAGTTGCTTAGGGTTTGAGATGGGATAGAGATAGAGAGATTTGAGGCTTGATAAGTGAGTGCTTAGTGCTTATTGTTTTTATTCCTTCTTATTGATTAATTCTAGATTAGCCCTTGCTAAGTTGATCTAGATCCTAGAGTTCTCTTATGCCTGATAATTGTTTGATGAAATGCCTGATTGAGTCAAGTTAGAGATTTGCTTATCTTAGCCTAAGGAATTAGCTGTTTAAGGAGTAGATTGGTAATATAGAATTGGATAAGTTGTTCATAATGCTTGTTGATCGACTATTTCATTATTGGAAATTATCTGATTATATGCTTAGCAACGTGATTAATATCAAAGAATTCAGCTAGTTATAGCTGTTAATTCTATGCCTAGGATTAACTTGTTGTGGGTTTGTAATCATCTCTAGTTAAGCCAAGAATCTCCCTTGATCAATAACCTCATCTCAAGTCTCACTTATCTCTTGATTGTTAGAATTTGAAACTGCTCTTTAGTTCAGTCATGTTTAGTTAATTGCTTTAGTTTGATCACCTCTTATCTTTGAATTTGTTTGAATTGAATGATCTATTGCATTCCTAGTGTCTTACTTTGCCCATTCTGGATTGACACTCACATACTACAATGATATGAGTATATGTGGGAATTGAAGTAGTGTAAACTCATATATCAACGCCGTTTTGCTTTGATTGAGAAACAGAAAAAAATGTTCCAACTCATCATTGTTCACATCGAATCAACTTGGTTCGTTTGATCCCAATCAGCACTATTCACGGATGTCGTAACGTTGACTAACGGGATGTGGTCAAGGTACGTATCGGTCAAATGCAGGTACATGTTTTCAAATTTTATCGAGTGCAAATACTAAAACACACACCAAAATAGTAGGGATACTAAATCGCTACACTTTAAGTATTGCAGGTACTATTTGGCTGTTTTCCCATCAACTATGCGATGAGGGATTATCATTGCTATTCTCCAAGAGCTCTTGTCGAGCTGTGAATAATCACGCTCAGCTGATAATACAGAGAACTCGAACAGGAAACAACTGCTACCAGTGGACGCCACCCCAACTATAATGTCAGATGGTCACCAAGATTAACGATATGCAGCTGTGGCATCAAAAGCTCGGACACATGAAGTGCGAACAATGGCCAGACTTGCTGAAATGGAACTGATTAGAGGGATGCCAAAAATCAAAGTGGAAGCTGATTTTGCATGTGGCACATGCACTCAGGAAAAACCGGTACGAGTCCAGCACATAAATATCTCTTATATACAAACGCACAACGCTCTTGATCTGGTGCACATGGATATGATGGGACCAATGCAGACTTAGAGCATATCAAGCAAGAAATATGCATTCGTCCTGGTATATGCTCCTTTAGTCTTCAGAAAATAGACCCAGCTCATTCTGCTGTAGTCATCTGCCAGCATCATAAAGTATTTGCTTCCTCCAAGAGATGCAGGCTGCATAGGACCACATAAATCAGCATGAACAATCTCAAGAAGTTGAGTTACTCTCCTTGCTTTACCCACTAGAAAAGACCTGAGGGTTTGTTTCCCATATATGCAACCTTCACACAACTTAAAATCTTCAATCTTTGGTAAACAAGAAACCATATCTTTCTGATTGAGCACCTTTAACCCATTCTCATTTAGATGCCCATATCTTAAGTGCCACAGCCTCAAATCCTCTGAAACCTTAGCATCCAAAGCACTTGCTTCAACAAAAAACATCTCTAATGGGTATAGGTTGTTTGATGTCTTCTTCACCACTGCTATTGTGAGATCAAATCCTTTCTCCTTAATGATGCATACATCCCCATCAAAGAAAACAGAGCAATTTTTTTCCACCATTTGTCCAACACTCAATAGATTGTGTGCTAGATCAGGAATGTAATACACATCATAAATGAGTTTGAGATTACCATGACCATTCTGGACAGCCACAATACCTCTTCCTTCCACTTGAACTTCTTTGTCATCTCCAAATTTCACCCTCAGCCTGTGTAACTCATCCAACTCCTTAAATGATGACTTGATTCTTGTCATGTGATTTGAACAGCCACTGACCAATTACCACACAGAATTTGACACTCCTTCACTTTTGAATGCCATGAACAGTCTAGGCTCATCCTCGTGTTAAGCAAAGCTTGCATGCTTTTATTCTCTTTGTTTCTTCCAACAATCAGGATGCATATGACCATTCTTTTTGAAATAGTAACACTGAAGATTGCTCTTGTTGGTACCTCTATTGTAGGGCTGATTAGAACTGCTTGAGTTGTCAAAATAACCTCTTCCTCTGCCTCTACTATGGTCTCCATGACCCCCAAATCTGCCTTTTTCTCTACCAGATCCGAAACCATTGCTGCTTTTCTGACCAGAGTACTCTCCCTTCATTTGGAAAGCTTTCTCTTCAGATTTTTCAGACATCTTACCATGGCGATCATCATGACAATCAAAGAGCTCATCATGGTGACAAAGGTATATGAACTCATATCATTTGCTTCCATGATTGTAGGAACCACATACTCAAACTTTGGAGTTAAGCTTCTGAGAACTTTACTCACAACAACTTCATTTGACAAGAATTCACCATAGAACTTCATCTGGTTGACAATGGCTGAAACTCTTGCAAAATATTCTTGCATTGTTTCTCTCTCCTTCATCAAAAGTGTTTTAAACTGATGACAAAGAGTCTGTAGTTTGACAGCAATCGCTTTCTTATCTCTCATGTACTCCTTCTTCAGGTTATCCTAGGCTTCATGTGATGTATCCACTGCTGAGATCCTAGATAGGATGTCTTCATCCAAAGTTGTCTGGATCAAAAACAGTGCCTTTGCATCCTTTTTGCGATTCTCTCTTAACCACTGATCAGGTTCCGCAGGTTTTGAATCTTCAAAACCATTCTCCACCATATCCCAAAGTTCTTAAGATCTGAACATTCTCTTCATCTTAAGACTCCAAAGATGATATTTTTCACCTTTAAACACTGAAACCAGAGCTTGCTGATTTGCTCCATTGCCTGCCATGGCTTTTAATTTTGAGAGGATGAAAGGGATAAAAAAAACCTTTAATCTAATATCATAATGTTGGAACAAAATTAACAATATAGAAACTGAGAAAGCAAGAACAGAGAATAAAAAGAAAATATTTTGCTGAAAATTACATTATTTTTTGATAATTAAAATGAAAAAAAAATATAAAGCTTATAAAGAGAAAAAATGTAACTGCACCCATTACCATATGAACTTATTTAAATCCTATAATTAAGAATAATAAAACTCTCAAATTGATTAAGCAATAAACCCAACAAATAGAAACTGAAACTATTTGTAGCTTATTCCAATAATTCTAATAACTCCCTCTTTCAATCACATTTCAACATCAAAAATCGCTATTCGAAATTGAACTGAAAAATTGAGATTTTTCTGAAACAATTGCAGTGACTTTGCGTTAATTTGTGATTAGATTTGTGGATCGAATATACCTCGGAATTTGTAACGGAAAGATCATCTTAATAGTTGATAGTGAGACCTTGCCAACGGTATGTAGGTCGACTCTTGGGTCTCTCTAGTTTGTCAAGAAATCACTCGCAAACTTCCTTTCGGTCAAGACTTTTCCTCTTCACCCTTCTTCTCTCCTCCTTCTCTCTCGTCCAATGGTTCTGGTTATACCGGCGATGATGATCTGATTATGGTGACTCCAGAACTTGATTCCCACTCCAGAAATTACTTTCTCCTTTCGTCATTACAAACCAACAACAACACCACAAGCAACAACGAAAGCTCTCCACATGCACCCATGATAATTTACTCCACGGACAATAACGAAGAGACTGTATGACAATAAGGACTCTATCTTTTTGTTGGCTCTGAATTCAACTACTTTAGCGGTGCTAAAGAAGAAGGGAAATAATCACTAGTTATAAACATCCCCCAACATACGTTCGATAACTTAGGTTAGAAGAAATGAACTCTATTTTGTTTCTCGGGTTTCACAAAAAAACCTCAAACTTACGGTAAACCAAGAAAATTCTATTGAATTGGATATAGCTGTTTTCCGCATTTAGTAGAATTCTTATATTTAGAATGTAATTATAATATCCATTACGATGTTTTGCGGAAATATATGTCGGTAAGACAATATTAGACAGAAAATAGAGTTCGTCAAGTAAAACGATAATCTTTAAACAATTTATATTGAGTTTTTTTTTCAACAGCCTCAAAATCCTAGGCAAACTCAGTTAATTAACCAAGCTGGTGGAGTTGAGTTTATATAAGATATATGGTGAAGGCATCTTCGAGCACTTCATGCCAACTGGTCCACCTTCGTGTTCTGTGCGCGCGGTATTTGAGCTATCGAGAAAGTGATGAATTCTCTTCTGCTTGTCAATATTCCTCCAAATGTATTGAGAATTCTGGCCACTCTGTTGGGTTAGACACCATTTGACCAAATCGGAACTGTCTGTGAGAAAGGTCATCTCTATCCTCTTTGCGTCTAGTTGCCAGATCATAGCTTCTAATTCGAAATGTAATGCTGACGTACTTCGACGAACATTCCTTGCTCCCATTAAGGGGCCCAATATCTCATCTCCTTGACAGTTTCATTCCAAACCCAAGTTTGGACTGGATTGCTTTCACAAGCAATTCGTTTGACATGTCATAATACCCCTGTAATTAACTGTATCTTATAGTACTATTGGGGCCATAGCTGGTATGTCAAGTTGTGCTTCCTCCCAAGTTGTTTCTTCTGCTGTTGCCAATCGTACTACCTCTCGTGGATCCCGATCAATATCCGAGAAGATCTTATCATTCCGCATTTTCTAAACGTACCATAACAACCATGGATAAACTTTTATATCTTCATGGTTTGGCAAATGCTAGAACAACATTGCCATATTTGAGAAAACTGCACCGTCGGAAAACTATTATTAGGTGTGAGTATTACTGAAAGTTCCCATACTTGGTGAGCTGGTGGAAATTCAAACAATGTATGGTTAATCATTTCCCGTTCCAACCCACAACATTGACATTGAGGATCACAATTAATTTCTCTATTGCTGAGACAATCTGTCACCCCCAGACATCCCAAAATAGTTTGCGATAAGAAGTGTTTCATTTTTGGTGGGCATTGGACCGACCATACTTGTGTCTGTAACTTACTCACGTCTGGTCTATATATTAGTGTGTTCAACAGATGTGTATTTTGTTCTGTAAGGTATCTAGACTTTACCATGTATCATTCATTCTTTGTAAAATGCCAACCCATAAGATCTTGTCTCTGAAGCCTGGTGGTAGAAAGACCAATAATGTGGAAGATATCCTCGAGAACGATTAATTGATGAAATAGTGGTATATTCTACGTCGAAGTTGCATGATTAATCAGCTGATTTACCGTTAGCTCAGGGTATAAATTATACCCTTTACACATTGCTGATCTTGGTATTTATACCCTTTACACATTGCTGATCTTGGCTGTAAATCAGAACCCAAGAACCCAATAAAAAGCTTGTTAAAAATTTTACAGTATTTTATTATTGTATTATTTATATTCAATCAAGTTGAAAGTAAGTTATCAATATCTTTTTAGTTGAATTGGTTTTTTTTAGAAAATTAGAAATTTTAGTTATAACTATTTGCAAAATAAGAATTGTAAAAAGGTTAAAAAAGAAAAAAAATCTAATTTAAAATTTTATTTAATATTAAGTTTTTCTATAATCTACTTCTTAACAAATTCCCCCCCCCCCTCTTTTTCCAATATATCAAAAGAAACACAGAAATGTTATCCCTCCAAAAATATGAGGGGAGGTGATACTAAACATTTACGAAGTTTCACAAGTGAGCGTGTTTACAGTCCTATATGTTTTATTGTCAAAATGTGTATGAAGAAATGCAACAAAGTTGTTTTCTAATGATTTTATTCTTTTGTTGCTATTGGTGAATATCATATTCATTTATATAGAATTGTAAAAGTCATAATAAAAAGTAGATGACAGCGAAATGGCGTGTCATTACATCCGGAGGAAAATAGATAATGAGACAGGTCATCACAAGCAAGATAGTGTGCTGCAAAATTACAATTCTTTTTTACATGTATAATGTTAACATTAATAAATTTGGCCAACCAAAATTTTATATTAACTAATAAATTAGAAATGGTAAATTCTTGTTCCGCATTGTGTAATAATTTAACAAGTAATTGGAAATCTCCTTCGAAACATCCTCGCGTTAATTGCATACCCAAGGTATTTTGCAGAGTTACGAGTAAAGCCTTTCCTTCTACTTGAAGACTGGACGATGATTGTCCCGTATTTGCTGCACCCTAATAGTTGCAGCATCTTTGAGAGTTACGCACAAGTCATCCAGCAGTACTTTGGTGTATGTCCCAATTGAATGATGTATCGTAGGTACATTTAAAGAACCCAAAGCAAAATTATATATTAACTAATAAATTAGAAATGGTAAATTCTTGTTCCGCCATATGTAATAATTTAACAAGTAACTGGAAATCTCCTTCGAAATATCCTCGCATTAATTTCATACCCAGGGTATTTTGCATAGTTACGAGTAAAGCCTTTTCTTCTACTTCAAGATTTGACAATGATTGTCCCGTATTTTCTGCACCCTAATAGTTGCAGCATCTTTGAGAGTTACGCACAAGCCAACATACTTCGGTGTGAGTCCCAATTGAATGATGTATCGTAGGTACATTTAAAGAACCCAAAGCCCGGATGCTTCCAATCATGCTTTAAAGGCAGACAGTGGGGAGTTATAATATTTTATCTAGTAACCCGTAACCACTCCGCAACATCATTGACGGCTTTGTTTACATCTCTAATGGGTTTGATACTCCGTTTTTAGGAGATTAGAGAGATTCTAGATTTTCAAATACGCCATAATACCCAAATAGCCATTAGTTTATATTTTCCAAGAGCTCATTTGTATCTTGTGCATAAAGGATCAATTGTAGAGTAGCTTATGTGTCTTGAGATGGAATGGTTAGGAAATTAACAGGTGTTTTAGATAGTCGCCAGGTAGAAAGAGATTGTGGACATGTGAAAAAAGATGATGAATTGTCTCCGGTTCTAATCCACAATGTGTTGATGACAGGGTTTTTAACCTCTTATCAAATCCTACACATACTCATGTTATTGCAGTATGTTAGGTATCAATCCAATGGATAAATAAGACACTAAGAATGTAACAGTTCACTTAAGTTAAGCCGAATCAAGATAACAAGTGTGATCAATCTTTAGTTATTAAACTAATCAAGATTTAGCAATACAATTTCGAAATAAGAGTTTCAAACAGATAAGAGTAAAGATCTAAGATAGAGGTTATTGACTAAGAGGGGATTATAATCAAACTAGTGATGCTTCATAAACATTCAAATAATGTTATCTTCTAAGCATAGGATTAACAGCTATAACTAGCCCAATTTTTTGGGTACTAATCACTTTCCTAAGCACAAATTCAAGACAATTTTCATTACTGAACAAATGATTGACAAGAATACAAACAGAAATCCAATCCTATAAAGCCAAAATATTTTTTAGACATCTAATCACTTAGGCTAAGATAAACAAATCCTCTAGAAGACTAAGCAGCATTTCATCAAACACTTACTAGGCATAAGAGAAAGCAAAGATACTAAACAAGCTTAGCCAAAGCAAATCTAGTGTTAAGCACATCTAATAGAGCGAAGATAATCATATTAAGCACAAGACATCACTAATATAATCCTAAAACCCCTCTAATCTATCCCATTTTAAATCCTAAAAAAGACTACTCACTAGTCATGATCAAAACCACAGATTCCAAAGAGAAATAATGGCTAAGCATGATTAGAAAGCAGAATAGACAAGAATAGATAAAGAGAAACACACAAATTCACTAAATCAAACAAGAGTTGTACAAAGATAAACTCAAAAGGGAAAGGTTTTTAGGTAAGAACAGTAGAGAAAATAATAAGATAAGAGTTGCCCAAACATTTTAGGACTTAAAGTATTTATAGAGAGGCTTAGAATCCCCTAGTAAACAAAAAAAAACCGATTTCAAGCTGACTCGGCTAGACCATATCGGCTCCTTCAGTCGATACACACATCGATATTCGCTCTCCTTCAGGGTGTATCGATGTAGTCTTGGTCGATATGATCGATACATCGGGCTTCAGGCGTGTATTGGCTTGACCCTTCTCGGTGTAGACATTAGTACAATCACCCTTTTCTTAAGGCATATGGAGCACTCTCAAGTCGATATACTCTTCGATTCTGTCCTAAGCATTTGAGATGTTTAAGAAATTCAATGCCTTAGTGGAGAAACAAAGCGAGCACAAATTCAAGGTGTTGAGAACTGACAGAGGAGGATAGTTCATTTCCATAGAGTTCAAAAAATTCTGTGAGAATGAAGGGATTCATCATGAGCTTAATACATCTTACACTCCTGAGCAAAATGGTGTAGCAGAAAGGAAAAACAGAACTATGGTGGAGATGGCCGGAAGCATGTTAAAACAGAATAATCTGCCAAATCATTTTTGGGCAGGGAGTGTGAGGACAGTAATGTTCTTCTGAACATTTCACATACAAGAGCTGTTCTAAATAGAACCCCATATGAAGCTTGGTGTGGAAGAAAACATGGGGTAAGTCACTTAAGAGTTTTTGGAAGTGTTGCATATTCTCTTATTGACACCCATAACAGGAAGAAGTTTGATGAAAAATCTGAGAATTGCATATTTCTTAGATAATGCACACAATCTAATGGATATAAATTGTATAATCCTGTGAGTGGGAGGATTGTTGAAAGCAGAAATGTTACATTTAATGAAAAAGCTATTCGGAGTTGGCATGAATGTGATAATGGTGATCTTGTGGAAATTTCCATAGACAACAATGATGAGCAGGTGGTGAATCAAAGTCCAGCTGGCTCTGAAGCTAGTACACCAACAAGTTCACTCCCTAATTCACCAAATCTTAACAGTGGCAGTGGGTCAAACAGCAATGAAGATGAAAGTGCACCTCAAAAGTTCAGTTCTCTGTAAGACATTTATGAGGTTCAACATGCATTTTTCACTTCTGATCCTGAAACTTTCTATGTGGCAGCAGAAAAAGAAGACTGGTGCAAAGCAATGGATGAAGAGATAACATCCATAGAGAATAATAACACTTGGCAGCTAGTTGAGCTTCCTGAAGGTAAACACTCAATTGGTGTGAAGTGGGTGTTTAGAACTAAGTATCATGCATATGGAATATTCAAAAGTACAAGGCAAGGCTGGTTGGCGCAGCATATCGACAGTAACTCAGCTCAAATCTAGGGATTTTGGTTAAATCTCTAGAGACCTGACTTCTTGGGTTAATGAACTTAATCAAATCAACACAAGGCTCTTGAATTGATGACAAAATCGAATCAATGCAAGGCTTTAGAGAAAACTGAATATTATCTATGTCTTTTTTATTATCTATTCAACACACTCATGGCTGCATCAAATCAACACACTCATGTCTTTTTTATTATCTATTCAAAAACTGAATATTAAAGCCAACTTACAATGCATTTATAAAGGACTTAGGAGGCGGTTTATAATAACCTAACTCTCGTCAAAATAGGAAATCTAATAAAAGGAAATCAAAACTAGTAAAGGAAATCCAATAAAAGCCGACATGGGAGAGTAGTTACTTGGCGGTGAAGGTATCATGATGCTGCATCAGGTCCCCCAGGGTTGGAGGATTCGACCGCGAATCAGGTATCGGGCCTGGTGGAACATAACGACAGAGATAGCGTACATTGAAGACATCGGAAGTGTTGATGTTGGCTGGAAGTTGTAAGCGGTACGCATTGTCATTTATTCTCTCTAAGACGGTAAGAGGAACAATCTTCTTAGCCTTAAGTTTGTTGTACGCATGAGCTGGCATTCGATCTTTAGTGAGAAATGACCAGACAAGATCACCGGGTACGAAGATCACACGACGGCGGTGAGAATCAGAAGCAGCCTTATACTTTGAAGAAGATGACTAAGATTGGTGACAACTTGTGTATGAACTCGATGAATGTTATCGATAAAATCATCAGCTATACCATGAAGACGTGTACGGTCTGGAAGAGTAGTTTAATCCAACGGGCCACGAGGAAGAAGACCATAAACGACCTGAAACGGACTAAAACCCGAACTCCGATTGAGTGAATGATTATGAGCAAACTCTGCTTGAGGAAGGTTCGAGTCCCACGTATTAATAGAATCACCCAGAAGACATTGAAGCAAGTTTCCCAAGGACCTATTAGTCACCTCTCTTTGTTCGTCTGTCTGAGGATGATAGGTGGAACTCATATCAAGGCTGGTACCGAGTTGCTTCCATAGAGACCACCAAAAGTGACCCAAGAACCGAGAATCACGGTCTGAAACGATAGAAGTTGGCAACCCGTGGAGCCTGTAAACCTCACGAAAGAAAAGTGTGTCGACTTGAACTGCATCCGTTGTGTTTTTACACGGAACGAAGTGTACCATTTTTGAGAAACGATCCAGAATGACAAAGATTGAATCGAAACCTTTTTGTGTACGAGGAAGACCCATCACGAAATCCATACTGATGTCAGACCACGGTTGAGTTGGAATAGAGAGAGGAAGGTAGAGACCGACGTTCGTGGCATGGCCTTTTGACGTTTGATAAGTCGTACAGCGTTCGACAAAACGCTCAACGTCATGTCTGAAAGCAGGCCAGAAAGACGACTAGGAGAGCAAATGAAATGTCCGGTCGCGACCGATATGACCTTCATTATGTGTTTCAGCAATAAGTTGAAGACGAAGGCTGCAGTCTGGAATGCAGAGACGGTCGCCACGAAAAAGAAACCCATCATGAAGAGTGAATTCACGAGAAAGACCATTCTGGATGTCAAGAAGCATTCGACCAAAGAAATCATCAAACTCATATAAATCGGCAAAGGCTCCGAATCCCGGGACTGAGACATGAAGAACACTTAGCAAAGAATGACGACGGCTCAGCGCATCTGCATCTCGATTGGAAACACCCGACGTATGCTTGATAACAAATGTAAATTGTTGCAAGTAAAACACCCACGATGCATGATGAGCCGAGACTTTGTCTTGACTACTCAAGTGTTTTAACGCATCGTGATCTGTGTAGAGAACAAATTCTTTATGGAAAAGATAATGTCTCCAGTGCTTAATTGCTTGAACAACTACATAGAACTCCACATCGTAAGTACTATAACGCAGACGAGCTTCTGCCAGCTTTTCACTGAAGAAGGCGATATGCCGGTTACGCTGACATAGGGCAGCACCAATTCCAACCTTAGAAGCATCACAATGTAGTTCAAATACTTGAGTAAAATCTGGAAGAGCTAGTATAGGTGCTGAAATCAACTTCGTTTTAATGATCTCAAAGGCTGTAGCCGCTTCGGCGTCCAAGCAAAGATATCATCACGACGAATACAATCGGTGAGAGGTGCCATCAAACTGCTAAACTGCGGCACAAATCTTCGATAAAAAGATGTTAGACCATGAAAACTCCGAGTTTCTGATAATGTAGTCGGAGTAGGCGAAGATTTGATCGCTTTAACCTTTCCTGGGTCAACGGCTAGCCCTTCTGCTGAGACAATATACCTAAGGAAGTGAACCTTAGGAGAGCCGAACTCACACTTCTTTAGCGTGGCAAAAAGCTGATCGCGACGGAGAACAAGAAGCACTTCTATCAAATGTGTGAGATGCTCCGTTAATGACATACTAAATATCAGAATATCATTAAAATAAACGACCACGAACTTGTCGATGAAAGGACGAAGAGATTGATTGATAATGCTCATGAAGGTGCTCAGTGCATTGGATAAACCGAAAGGCATGACAAGCCACTCAAAAAGTCCTTCTCGAGTTTTAAATGCTGTCTTCCATTTGTCTCCGGGACGGATTTGTATCTGATGATAGCCACTCCGAAGATCGAGCTTAGAGAAAATTGTTGCAGCTCCAATTTGGTCCAAGAGATCGTCAAGACGGGGAATGGGAAACCTATAGCGTAATGTAATTTTATTTATAACACTGCTATCGACACACATTCCCCATGATCCATCTTTTTTTGGGTATAAGCAATGTTGGGACTGCACAAGGACTCAGACTTTCTCGCAAATTTCCCTTGACCACGAGATCTTCAACTTGTCGTCTAAGTTCTACATGCTCACTCGGACTCATACGGTAATGAGCTCGATTAGGAAGAATAGCATCCGGAACTAGATTAATAAGGTGCTGAATGTCCCTGAGTGGAGGAAGGCCGGGTGGTAACTCGTCGGGGAAAACGTCCCGAAACTCCTCCAATAGACCTTTAAAGTGTGCTGGAATCGATGGTCAAGACGCTCCTATAGCCGAGTTGATCAGGATCAGAACACGTTCCTCTTCTCGCAGTGTTTGCTCAAAAGGTTTTCGCTGTAAGATAAGGACTGGTGCTGATGGTGTGCTCTGTTTCTCGGGCAAAGAGGTTTGTAGAGTGAAATTGCGATCGTTGTAACGAAAGCTGTAGGTATTGCGATAACCATCGTGTTGTACTCGATGATCGACTATCCAAGGGCGTCCTAAGAGGAGGTGACAAGTGTCCATTGGTGCTACATCACAGTGAATTTGGTCCTTGAATGAACCTCCAACAGAAAACGATACAAGAACACATTGAGTAATGACCAAGTCTGTTTTTTGATCAAGCCATGCAAGTTTGTAAGGACAAGGGTGGGGTTCCATTGTCAGCTTGAGTTTGTTGACGACGTCTTCAGCCACCACGTTTTCGCTACTTCCTGAATCGATAATGAATTTTCAAACCTTGCCTGCAATAGTACACTTTGAGTGGAGGGTTTTCATCAATGTGACGAGGAGCGAGACAAACACACCGAACCATCAAGCATGGTCCATTGTCTGCGACAAGGTCCTCAGTTTCCTCAATGGCTTCTGCTATTTTATCATCATATATTACCTATACGTCATTACCAGCAGTATCAAGGAGAAGACCCTTGCAATTTCCTTTTGGACAAATGGACTGACGGTGACCGATCTCGCCGCAAGCAAAACAACAAAGTGAAGATGGTCTAGTAGTTGTCTTGTCTGTAAAAGGCACTTGGGCCGCCTCCGTTTGCTGAGGTAGCGACGTATTAGTGGGGATTGTACTTTGTTGTTGCTGAGCAGGACGGGTCGAGCGAGAGGCAGACCAAGAAAAATTGCTTCTGGTTTGCGTTATAATGGTGAGTGCTTGCTGGTGAGCTTCCGATAATGTTAACGGATTAAACAAGTTGATAGTGTGCTGTATTTGTTGACGAAGACCGGCAGTGAATCGAGCAACCAATTGTCGTTCGGAATCCTGGAGATCAACTCGTGTTAGAAGCAAGAAAAATTTGATGGAATATTCAGCAACAGAGCGAGTTCCTTGACGAATATTATGTAGACGTTGGAACATAAGCTGATCGTAGTTGTATGGTAAAAACATCTTCTTGAGCTTCGACTTCAGTTTGTTCTTAGCGAGAACTTTTGGTTTTCCGAGGCGAGCTCGAGTTGTCTTCAATTGTGTTCACCATGCCGCTGCTCTTCCACGAAAATGCATTGTTAGAACTGGAACACAACGCTCCATCGGTGCCTTTTTGAACTCTAGAATCTCTTCTACTGTGACTATCCAATCGAGTAATTCTTCAGCTGATGAATTACCATGAAATTTTGGTATCTCTGTTTTGAAACCCGTTTCCCATTGAAAATCATCATTAATTCGTTGGTCATCATCACGTGCAAGTGCACGGTTATTACGGAGAGGGGCGAAGGGTTTATCATTGACTGCAAACTAGTCCACTTCGTCGTCTTCATCATCTCTGTTCTCGTTATGTTGTTCAACGTTGTCGCGAACTGGTGATGGTGGATGTTTAACATTAAGAGCTCGGAGGCGGTGGTGATCGTTGCCATCAGGGCTTGAAGATCGGCAATGGCGTCGCGAGTGATTTCTGCTTCAGGGCGTAACGGTTCTCGACGAGTTCTTGCCATCGGGTATGACAAACAAGTAACGTAGCTGAGCTCTGATACCAACCTGGCGCAGCGTATCAACGGTAACTCAGCTCAAATCTAGGAATTTTTGTTAATTCTCTAGAGACCTGACTTATTGGGTTGATGAAATTAATCAAATCAACACAAGGCTCTTGAATTGATGACATAACCGAATCAATGCAAGGCTTTAGACAAAACTCTAGTTTAATATCTTTTCAAAAACTGAATATTAAAGCCAACTTACAATGCCTTTATATAGGACTTAAGAGGCGGTTTATAATAACCTAACTCTCGTCAAAATAGGAAATCTAATAAAAGGAAATCAAAACAACCAAAGCAAATCCAATAAAAGCCGACATAAGAGAGTAGTTGCTTGGCGGTGAAGGTATCATGATGCTGCATCACTGGTGGATAAGGGATATGCCCAAAAATTTCTCTCCAGTGGGAAGGTTTGACACTGTAACAACTCTACTTGCATTAGGAGCTCATATGCATTGGCCAATATATCAGTTTTATATTAAGTAAGCTTTCTTGAATGGTGAGCTACTTGAAGAAGTTTATGTTGATCAGCCTGAAGGTTTTGTGGTTCAAGGCAAAGAAGAATTGGTTTACGGGTTGTATAAGCCACTGTATGGGCTCAAGCAAGCTCCTAGAGCCTGGTACAACAAGATTGATTCATTTTTTGCAGAAAATAGGTTTGAAAGAAGCAAAAGTGAGCCTACTCTCTATATAAAAAAGCAAAATGGAGGTAATATCCTTATTGTGTGCTTATATGTAGATGATATGATTTACATGGGTTCTTGTGATTCACTTGTTGCTGATTTCAAAGAATGCATGATGAAGAAGTTCGAAAGTCAGATCTGGGTTTACTGTATTTCTTTCTTGGTCTTGAGGTCAAGCAAGTGGAGGATGGCATTTTCGTTTCTCAGCATAGGTATTCATCAGAATTGTTGAAAACGTTAAACATGACATATTGCAATGTGGTAAAGACTCATATGAATGTGAATGAGAAGTTGCAGCTGGAAGATGGAACAGAAAAAGCAGATGAAACAAGATTCAGGAGTTTAGTTGGAGGTCTTATCTAACTAACTCATACAAGACCAGATATTTCTTTTGCTGTGAGTGAAATTTCCAGTTTTATGCAAAGTCCTACAAAGCAGCATTTTGGAGCAGCAAAGAGGTTGGTGAGGTATATTTCTGGAACAACAGAGTTTGGCCTAGGGTACAACACAAGTTCAGAGTTTGAATTGGTTGGGTTCACAGATAGTGATTGGGCAGGATGTGCTCAATACAGAAAGAGCACTTCAGGACATGTTTTCAATCTGTGTTCTGGAGCAGTTTGTTGGAGTTCAAAGAAGAATAATTTGACAGCTTTATCATCATCAGAAGCTGAGTACACAGCAGCTACTTTAGCAGCATGTCAATCAGTTTGGCTGAGAAGAATTCTAGCAGACATCAAGCAGGAGCAAATGAAGGCAACAACAATTTTCTGTGACAACAATTAAACCATAACAGTGACCAAGAATCCAGAATATCATGAAAGAACAAAGCACATATCAATCAGGGTACACTTCATTTGAGACTTGGTTAATGAAGGTTCGATTGCTTTGGAGTATTGCAGCATGAAAGCAGGATTATGACTACTAAGAAAATGGTAACACACTCATGTCATTGCAGCATGTAAGAATACAGCAAATCATATAAGTCAAGCTAGATTTAAGAAGGCAGTTGTGCACAAAACTAAACAAGTCTAAAGACTGAACTAAGAAAAACAGGAAATTCAAATAGATGAAGTAAGAATCTAAGATGAGGGTTATTGATTAAGATAGGATTAGAACCTAGCTAGCAATGATTCAAAACCATTCAAACAATGCTATCTTCTAGGCATAGGATTAACAACTATAACTAGCTCAATTTCTTGACACTAGTCACTTTGCTAAGCACGCATTCAAGATAAATCCCTTTACTTAAACACATGATCAGCAAGCATTCAGAAAGCCAAAATGCATCTTGGACATCTAATTCCTTAGGCTAAGCATACAAATCCTCTAAGAGACTCTAAGCAGCATTTCATCAAACACTTACCAGGCGCAAGAGAAAGCCAAGATACTAAACAAGCTTGGCCAAGACTTATCTAGCGTTAAACACATCAAATAGAGAGAAGACAATCATATTAAGCACAAGACATCACTAATCTAGTCCTAAAACCTCTCGAATCTATTCCATCTCAAACCCTAAATAAGACTACTCACTAGCCATGGTTAAAACCACAAATTCCAAAGAGGAAAGATGGTATAAATAATTGAGATATCACAGCACAAATGAGCAGAGTGTAGATGGGCTAACAAAGGCATTGTCTAAGAACAAATTTGATTATTTCAGAAGCAAGCTTGGAGTGTGCAAGTTTGAATCAAGGGAGAGTGTTGAAATGTAATTCAAAGAGGGAGTTATTGAAGTTACTGGAATAAGTTACAAATAGTATCAGTTTCTATTTGTTGGGTTTATTACTTAATCAATTTGATAGTTTTATTTTTCTTAGTTATAAGACTTAATGGGTCCACTGGATAATTGGTGCACTTACATATTTTCTCTTTATAAGCTTTGTATTTTCTTTCATTTTAATTATCAAAGGATAAAGTATTATTCAGCAAAATACATTCTTTTTATTCTTTGTTCTTGCTTTCTCTGTTTCTACATTGTTAATTTTATTCCAACATTTGATGTAATTTCATTTCAGAGCCGAACTACTGAGGCATGATCATTAGTGTGTTTTGAGATAGGGCATTTCACGGAAGTCATAGAAGCGAACGCCACCACCTGAAAAGATAAACCTAGCCTCCAGATATTTGTCTTGTTTGTCAAGAAATCATGTTTCTGTCAAAAACCTGGGCAAGTTTCAGTTTTAGATTGTTTTAGATCAGCTTCAACCATTACCTTTACACTAGTCAAATATATAAGCTTAAGTCAAGTACGGGTTGTGATTTGAACATAGTTCATATTCATTTTATTATTTTACATGAGTCATTGTGCATAAGCTTAGACCTTATTGCTAGAATAGGTTCTGTGATAATGTGTGATAGGGCTAAGGTTTTATCCAAATAAAAACTACAGCAAGTGCATAGAAAAGCAGTTGTAGTATAACGGGTTATCAAATCCCAAGGGAGTTAGTAAACTACACTAACAATTACAGATTCGGACTAGGCTAAGCAGTAGATAATAAATGTAATGCAAAATAGCTAAACAATAAAAGCAAGCGAAATTTGATTGATCAAAGACTCAGAAAACTAAAAGCGCTAAGTCAGGACAATTCACAGGTTGAATCCGAGAATGTAGAATGCATGAAATCAGGAATGATTAAGAATCGTCTTGAACATGAATCGAAAATATACAACTAATAAATTCTTATTGCAGAAGTTAACAATGTCTAAATCACAGAGTTTCAAATCTCTTTGCAAACCCTAACAACCTAAACATGCAGTAATGATCAGGTTCAATTGTTCACAACACTCCTAAGCCAAATCTCTTTGCACTAAGTTGTTTTGCTCATCTAATGCTTGATCAGGTTATGAATAATGCTCTCACATCTATTAAACAACCTAGGTTTCGAATTTCCAGGTTATGTGTCTAAGAAAATCGGTTTTAAAGCAAGCACATATGAAGAACCAACAGATATTCCTAACAGTTAGGGATTTCTACAAACTCATCATCAACCTTTGAAAAGCCCTAACTTAACTAGCAGATTACTCAGACATGATAATGAAATCACTAAGTATAGCTGAATAAAATTGCATTGAAAAAATAAAATAAAAGATAAGAGGGTTCGAAATCTTCTTCAAAAAGGGTACAGGATCTGTTCCCCAAAGCTCTGAATAACAACTCTCTCAAGATCTCTGAATTCTAAAATCTAAGATAAAAGCCAACAATGGCTGAGAACCTAATATATAGAAGCTAAAACACGAGCTGGGGCATTCTTGAAAATACTGGAACTTCAGGGACCAAAGTGCAAATAACCTTCAATCTTTAAACAACAAGTCGCGACTCCTTCCCATCTACAGGTGCTGAGTGGTGACGAGCGTCACCCAACTCTATATTCGCCTTCCGAGTTGCACATTTCATGGCTGCATCTTGTAATGCTCCAAAAAGCTCCATAATCTTTAATTATGCTCCAGTTGTGCTATAACCTGCAAAGACTCTACTAGGACTCTAAAAAGACCAAAAAAAGTCAATAAAAGGACTTATACCATGGTTAAAAACCATTAAAACCATGATACATCAACTCCCCCAGACTAAGCTTTTGTTTGCCCTCAAGCAAACAACAGACAAGGAACATGGTCGAGGTTTGAAAACAGAAACAATCAGCCTAACATCAGGAAAACCACATTGGTTAACCCTTTCAAATTCACATACCACAGAGCCAACACAAGATCAAATTTCAGTCTAATCATCACATGCTTAGATAATCTCTCAAATCCAATCCAAATCCCTTCAAGAATTCCGAAATATCTACTGCTAACTCCTGTTATTTATCTAAGTGTGATATCTCATCAAGGGTTTGTCAAATCAATCTCAACACAGCTCAGCTATTTTCTCTTCCCATGATCTTTTCTTTCTGATTTTTTTTTTTCGATTTTTCAATTCTTTTCTTATTTTTTACAGTCTAAGATATGATGTTACTCAATACTTGTGTTCCTAGTGAGGAGACAGGTTCTTGAGTGTGTTCATTACTGTTGTTCCTTGTGAGGAGACAGAGTCATGAATGCACCATTCTTTTGACTTAAACTCTTCAAATCTGTATCAGGGAAGATCAGAGAGAGACTGCATCTAAACGTTATTGTCAGTGCTGAAAGAGAGAATCAAGATCAATGAGAGTCAAGCCCCAAGACAAGAAGTTTAAAGTTCATTAAGGTGGAGGTAACAACAAATTTTCCAGATTCTCTAAGAAACTAAACCTTCATTTCTAGACTGATCTACCTATGACTTTCAACTTAGTAAGACTTGTAATCAACTACTGTGGCAATGGTTCTTATAAGCATACACGTTTTGTGGTTAGTTCCAAGAAAAACTGACAGTTTCAAAATTTTGACTTTATAAAACAGGTTTTTGACTCAACTTTAAGACTCTAAAAATCAAACACAAGGTACACAACGTTAGTAGCCACCTCCCCCAGACTTAAACAACACTGTCCCCTGTGTTATTAAGCCAAGAGTTGGTCAAAAAGAAGCATGTGAACGTGTAGAACCAAGTTAGAAAAGTGGTACCTCTCGAAGGGACGGGTGACGAGCATCACCACGTCTGGAACTCCAATTTTGACAAGTTAGATGAGTTAGTCATTATGTTATCATGTGTACTCTAAAGTCAGACTGTTAGAACACTCAAACACACATTTAAGAGCATCTAAACAAAGCAATAAAACCTTGTTTAAACAAGTTCACAAAACAACATCACAACAACTGACAACTGACTCAAAGAAAAACAGAAAAATGACTCAGGTGAAAATAAAAGAAAAGTGAAACAGATTCAAGTAACCAAATAGTACAGGATCTAGTCCTCATCCTCGCAAGGCTTCGTAGTATAGTATGTACAGACACAGTCACAGTTGCTGAGTGTAGCTACAGCATCCCATAATCCCTCAAAGCTGTCAATGACATACTCCTGAAAAGCAGTCATGTCCATGGGTGTATGAGGTCCTGGAGGGCGCCTGAAAGTAGAGGGAGTGGTCGTGGAGGGAGCCTGACATCTGGATGGTCCAGCCAGAGCAGCAGCAACTGAAGAGGAAGCGCTAGCAGTGGCTCCTCTAGGGTGTTGTGGAAGAAGGCGCAGGAAACTCGGATTTGGCAGAAAGTGCAGCTGGCGTCTATCTCCCTGGATCGTGGTGTACTATGGCTGGGCAACTGTATGCCAACATACTCTCCAGAAGAAGTAGTGATTGTCCTTACCAATCGCTGCTTGAACCAAGTAGCATTGCGCAGATGCGTGTCATCGATAAGGGATCTGTTGGTCAGAATGCTGCAAGGTGATGTATCGATCAGGAAATGCTGGAAAATGGGTGTAAGAAGACTGTCTACACTCTCACTCTTCTCCACCGGACTGGTGAATGGCTTGGTCTTTAGAGAGACCAAGTGCTCAGCGAAAATAGCGCCAAAATTGGCGCGGACCATGCTGTCCATCGGGATCTCATCATCCAGCATCTCAGCAAAGCCGTAATAAAGCAGGTTCAGCTCACTGACATGCATCTTTCTCGGTGCAGACTTGCACAAGATGGTGTTGCCTAGAAGGCGCAGAATGTACCTGATAACAAGATGTTTAACATCTGTCTACGTACTCGTCTTGCTCTCGTATACTCTATTCCCGATCTTGGATCAGAATGTCTGCATGTGGATCCACTGCGACGGAAGGAGAACGCATGTAGGGTGGTCAGAAAAAACAAAAATCCCGGAAAGCTCAAGCAGGCTGATCCTGTAGCGAATCCCGCAGATCAGAAAAGTCAGTGTGTCTTCCTGCGCTTGCTTGGCCATCTCGTTCACGTAGTACACACGAACAGTAGAGAGGAACTGTCGAACCATGTCAGGGTACAGATCGTACTGCTGAAAAGCCATAGTGCCCATCCCAATTCTCTCGAGAATCTGCAAAATATAATCCAGAATACCCATCTTTCGCAGCATTGAGGTGTCTGCGAATCTGGTGGGAATGATCTTCACCTCCAGCCACGCATTATAGAATAGCGTGTCATATTCATCCCACTCCTCCTGAATATCGCGGAAAACACATGTATCCCGCGCCACTTCCTACTTCGGAGTCCCTGCCCAGGCAACTCCAGAAGAGATTTTCCGATCTTCTCGCTTTGGCCATGGAGGCCTGCAAACTGGTCGACTGCTATCAGACTGCGCTGATCCTGATCCAGTGCTCGATGACGAGGCTGGTCGCTGTCTTTTCTCATGTCGAGGCATCTGAAAATTCAAATAAAAAATCAAACAAAAATTCACCAAAATTAGCCAATTTTCAAAAATTTCAAAAAATCAATGAATCATGGTGAAATAACTGATGATGATCAACAATAGCACTACCAGGAACAAAATTCAAGCATCATTTCAACCCAAATCACCCAAAATTTCCAGATCTTTGCAAATTTCATCTTGAGCTCGAAATTTCAAAAACTTGCAAATCAACCGATAAAATCACATATGGATGGTAACATTCATCTAATAAAACCTAACTAACCATGATTCAACAGTTAAATCAAGCTAATCAAGTCAAAAATTGAATTTTACCAAACCTATGACGGACTGAAAATTAGGGATTCCGAACACATACCTTGCAGATCTTGAAAACTGAGTTGAGAATATGAAAGAGCACTAAAATCTGCACGGATTAGGCTTTTGAATCACTCAATTTGGTTCAAAAAATCAAAAGTTATGAATTTGAGAGTTTTTGATGACGTGTTCGTTGATTTCACAGTTTGTTTGCGAGGAAGAAGAAGGAGAAGTAAGCGCGTACCTTAACCTCGGACGGGTGATGAGCGTCACCCGTTTTTTTTGCGTGGTCATCTCTTTTTTTTGTTTTTTTAACTAACTAAAAATGAATTCAAATATGAACACAAAAATTAAACTAAGTACAGAAAAATAAAATT
This sequence comes from Thlaspi arvense, assembly GCA_911865555.2. NCBI lineage: Eukaryota > Viridiplantae > Streptophyta > Magnoliopsida > Brassicales > Brassicaceae > Thlaspi > Thlaspi arvense. Next base: position 26,227,256 of record OU466859.2, on the reverse strand, counting down.
TATCAGTGGGTTGCCTCCCACTAAGCGCTTGTTTAACGTCATTAGCTCGACTGTGATTGCTGTTTAGACAGCTGGTGCATCATCCAGAGACAAAATGTGTCCTGCTGGAACCTCGTCTTGCGCCCAATAGTGTTTCACCCTCTGTCCATTGACAGTGAACTCCTCTCCTATGGAGTTAATCAGGACAATGGCCCTATGTGGTCTAGCCTCTTTGAGAGTGAAAGGACCTGACCAACGAGAACGCAGTTTACCAGGAAAAAGTTGTAAAAGACAGTTGTAAAGGAGTGCCTGGTCATTGGGCTCAAAATGTATGAATATGATCTTCTTATCATGATAGGCCTTTGTCCTCTTCTTGTATAACTTGGAGTTTTCATAGGCCAGATATCTGATTTCATCCAGTTCATTGAGCTGAATCAAGCGCCTCTCTGCAGTAGGCTTGAGATCGAAGTTCAGCTTCTTGATAGCCCATTTTGCTTTTTACTCTAGCTCCACTGGAAGATGGCACGCCTTGCCATAGAGCAGATGAAATGATGTAGTCCCAAGAGGCGTTTTGTACGCTGTCCTCTAAGCCCACAATGCATCATCCAATTTCGCTGACCAATCCTTCCTTTTCTTCCCAACTGTCTTCTCCAGAATCCGCTTGATCAGTCTGTTGGAACCTTCAACTTGTCCACTGGTCTGGGGATGATAAGGCGTTGCCACTCTGTGCTGTACACCATACTTCTTCAGCAGCTTGTCAAAAACCTTGTTGACAAAGTGAGAACCACCATCACTGATCACAATTCGCGGGACACCAAAATCTGGGAAAAATAATGGTCATGAACAGCTTCAAAACCACTGCAGCATCATTATTAGGTGTAGCCAACGCCTCTACCCACTTAGACACATAATTAACATCTACAGACATGTATCTGTTCCTATAAGATGAAGGAAAAGGACCCATGAAGTCAATGCCCCAACAGTCAAAAACTTCAACCTCAAGGATAAAGTTCTGTGCCATCTCATGTCTTCCGCTGATCTTTCCTCTTCTCTAACAAGTATCACAGCTTGTAATGAATGCATGTGTGTCCCTGAACATAGTAGGCGACCAAAAACCAGCTTGAGGAACATTGGAGACTGTTTTGAATATGGCGAAGTGTCCAGCATACTCTAAGCCATGACAGTGAAACATGACGTTTGGGATCTCTTCTTCTGCCATGCATCTTCTGTAAATCCCATCTGAACAATGTCTGTAAAGATATGGCTCATCCCAATAGAATCTCCTAAGTTCTCTCAAGAAATTCTTCTTAGCATATCCTTTGAAATCATGAGGTTCATCCTCTGCAGCAATATAATTGGTAATATCAGCATACCATGGCCTCTTTGAATCATTAAAAGCATATATTTGCTCTTGAAAAGCTGTTCCCAAGCTTGCACAATTCATTGCCAATGTCTAAGATTGGTGTCAAGCGTCACCGGCTTCATGATAAAACTGGGTCGCGGTTCTGCTGGGTTGGTGACGAGCGTCACCCCCCTAGTGTCGCTCGTCACTTCCTGCAGTTTCGAGAAAACTGTAGGTTTTCAATACTTTCTTCATGCAGTCTAATCTTTACCAAGTAGACATTCTCTTCAGGCAAAAAATCATTTCTTGGGACATTATCTTCAACCTGAATCCTGGATAGATGATCAACAACTCCATTTTCAACTCCTTTCTTGTCCTTAACTTCAATGTCAAATTTTTGAAGAAGCAGAATCCATCTCAACAACCTTGCATTTGCATCCTTCTTCTGCATCATATACTTCAGTTCTGAATGGTCAGTATGGACCATGACCTTGGAACCAAATAGGTACTGGGAAACTACTCAAAAGCAAATACCACATCCTACAATTCCTTCTCTGTAGTTGCATAATTCTTACTGGCATAGTACATGGCGTGTAGCTTCATCCAATGTCCTACTGGCATAGTAGATGGCGTGTAGCTTCTTTTCTTTCCTTTGTCCCAGCACTGCTTCAACTGCAAAATCGCTGGCATCACACATCACTTCACAAGGCAAGTCCCAATCTGGAGGCTGCACAATGGGAGCTGTCACCAAAGCTTGTTTAATCTGTTCAAAAGGAGACTTGCATTCTTCTGTGAATTCAAACTTCACATCTTTGCAGAGAAGTGTAGTAAGAGGTCTTGCAATCTTGCTGAAGTCCTTGATGAATCTTCTGTAGAACCCAGTGTGACCCAGAAATCTCCTCAGTGCTTTTATTGAATCAGGCGCTTGTAGACTTGTCATCGCTTCAATTTTTGCCCTATCCACTTATATGCCATCTCCATAGACTCTGTGACCAAGAACAATGCCATCTTGTACCATAAAATGACACTTCTCCCTATTCAGAACGAAGTGCTTCTCTTCACATCTCTGCAGAACTGCACACAAGTTGTCCAGAAAGCTCTTGAAGGAAGATCAATAAACTGAGAAGTCATCCATGAAAACCTCCATAAACCTCTCAATCATGTAAGTGAAGATCGACATCATACAACGTTGGAAAGTTACAGGATTACACAGTCCAAAAGGCATTATGCAGTAGGCAAAGGTGCCATAAGGACAGGTTAATGTGGTCTTCTCCTGATCATCTGGATGGATGGGGATCTGAAAGAAGCCTGAGTAGCCATCAAAAAAGCAGTAATACTTGTGATTCGCCACCCTCTCAAGCATCTGATAGATGAAAGGTAGAGGGAAGTGATCTTTCCTTGTGGCTGCATTCAGCTTCCTGTAATCGATGGACATCCTGTGTTCTGTCACTGTTGTTGTTGGAATCAGCTCATTCTTGTCATTCTTCACCACTGTAACCCCTCCTTTCTTAGGGACCACGTGAACTAGACTAACACAAGCACTGTCTGATATGGGATAGATGATCCCAGCTTGCAACAGCTTCATGATGTCCTTCTTGACAACATCCTGCAGGTTCGGATTCAGTCTCCTTTGGTGCTCCACTGATGGTTTCGATTCATCCTCCAAACGTATCCTAAGCATGCACAAATCTGGAGAAATCCCTGAAATGTCATCAAGAGAATAGCCAAGAGCTTTGCAAAATTTGCGCAGCTTGCTTAGCAAAAGAGTGAGCTCTGCACTGTTCAATGAAGCATTAACAATAACAGGATAAGTACAGTTTTCTCCAAGGAAGGCGTATCGTAGCCCTGCAGGGAGCTGTTTAAGCTCAACTTTTGGTGTTTTTGCTGTACTCCAATCAGTCATTGCAGCAGCTTTCGCAGATGAAGTGACAAGTTCATCCTGTGAAACCAGTTGCATCACATGTGCAGTAGCATCCATCATCATTGTGTAGCCAGTAGCAGCTGCATCCAGATGCTCATACTCTACTGTAGAAGTGGTCAACGCCCTCTCCAAGGGGTCTTCTAATCTCATTTCTTGAAAGATCAGATCAGCAAGGTTGGTAAGAACATCCACATAGAAAGTCTGTCCATCTATGGTTGGCCTCTTCATCAGCTTGTCCATTTCGAATTTCATCACTAAATCGCCAACATTCAGCTCTATTCTACCCTTCCTGACGTCAATAATAGCTCCTGCAGTAGCCAAGAAGGGTCTGCCAAGAATCAAGGGGTCTTTGGGTTCTTCTCCATACTCTAGAACCACAAAATCAGTAGGAATCATACAATCTCCTACTTTGATAGGAACATTCTCTATCACACCCTCAGGAACTCTAACTGATCTATCAGCTAGGACAAGAGATATCCTGGTAGCCATAAAATCGGTCATCCCTAAGCTCTTGGCAATAGAATGTGGCATCAGATTCACACTAGAACCAAGATCACACAATGATCTCTCAACAGAAAATATTGTGCAGTCTAAAACAAAGCTTCTTGGGTCTGAAAGCTTCTCTGGTACTCTGTTCTGAATCACTGCACTGGCCTGCTCATTGATCATCATTTCTCGTGCCTCTAAGCTCAAGTTGGTGGTCACCATCCTCTTCACATATCTCCTTATAACAGGAATAATCCTCACATCATCAATCAATGGAATCTTAATGACCAGTTTATCCATGATAGCTTTGCAACTGGCATCTTCCAGCTCCTATTTAGACTTCTAAGGATACTTAGGAAAGGGTACCTTAGGCTTATACACTGTTTCCTTAGCATAGTTTGAAGTCTCAGGCGAAACAGTTGTTGATCGATGCGGGTGACGAGCATAGCTCGTTTGTGAAAAAATCGCATCGGGGGCTTTTAAAGTTGGTGACGAGCAACACCCCTCCTGGGTGATGATCCTCACTCGTTGTTTTTCAGTAGAAATTTCATCATCTTCATACTCTTCAAGTCCAACGAATTTCTCTGAGCTCAAATCCTTCTGCAACACTGGTTTCAGGTTCTTTCCACTCCTCAATGTGATAGCATTCACATGATGTTTGGGATTAGCATCACTCCTTCCAGGAAGGAATCCCTCTTGCCTCTGAACAGCTCATGCAGTTTGAGCAACTTGAACATCCAGCTTCTTCATATGAGAGTTCAGACTCTCAATTTTTCTATTCAGGTCCTGATACAGTGAATCCATCTGCCATTGAAGTCCACTGTCTGCTTCTGCTGTCATTCTAGGAGTTGTTCTAACATAGCTTCCACCTTGTTGGCTTGTGGAGGTGCAGATCGATAGGAAGAAGAACCATAGTTCCTGTTAAAGTTGCTGCTGTTCTGGTAAGCTTTCTGGAACTCTGTCTTCTGCAACTGAGGTTTGTTGTTGTAGGTACTCTTCTGTAACCTTGTTGGCTTGTGTAACCAAGCGAGCTCTGATTCCCTGTGAAGGTACTCTTCTGATTATTGTTGTTGTAGCCTCTGTTCCACTGTTGATTCCCATACCTCTGATCCTGAAATCCTTCCGCATTGATGAAATTCACATCTTTCTGCTCAATCTCCTCTGGATTTTTGAAAGTCTCAACCTCTGCAACAAAGTGGACTGACTTCTTTCCCACCATGAGGTTGTGCATACTGTCCAGCTTAGCCTTGACTTCAGCATTCTGATTCCCATCATTTAAACCAGCTTGTTTCATCCTCTGAAAATCTGCATTCTTGGTGATGTTGCTGCAGGCCAAGTTTTCAATCAGAGTTATTGTAGCTTCTGGAAAGTTGGTGTTGTAGTTCCCATTGCTAGCAGCATCCAGCGCCATCTGATATTTCCAGTCAATGCCTCTGAAGAAAATCCCAAGCAGTTGCACCTGACTGAAACCATGGTGAGGACAGTCACTTTGATAAAACTTAAATCTCAGCCAAGAAGCTTTAAAAGCTTCAGTAGGACCTTGGGAGAATGAAGCAATTTTCGTCCTCAAGTCCTCTGATCTAGCATCATCATAGAAATTTTTCAGAAAATCATTCTTGGTGCTAATTCCATAACTTTGACACTTGAAGCCAAATCCTCAAACCTCTCAATATGATCTATTGATGCTCATGAGGTAAGCCATGGAAAGGATGCTGTCCCACCAGCTGATAATAAGCAGGCTTGAGATCAAAATCATTCCTATGGAAAGCAGGAGGGCGGATTGCAGCTCTGTTGGCATTGAACTGATCAGGTCTGTTGTAATCCCCTAGAGTCCTCTGAACAAAACGACCAGTAGCGTTGTTAGCAGCAGCAGGAGCTCCAGCGTCTTGTGTCACTGGTTGAACCACCTATTCAACTATGACATTTCCATCTTATCCAGTCTCTGCCCTTCTTCATTCCTCCTCTTTCCCTCTATGTCAACCAAGTGACCAAGATCAGTGGAGCAACCAATGTAGACTGTTTCTTAGTTTTCCTGATGGTCCTCTCCAACTTAGCGAGTTCGTCGAAACTCAAAGTCACAAGCTCCTTCTCTTTGTTGCTTCTGGTACTGCGATTAGGCATATACCTGAAACCAACACAAAGAAAAGTAGCATAAAGTTATTAAACAAATTAAAACTTAGATAAAATCCTAATACTAAAAATCGATAGGAAGCTATTACTCCCAGCAACAGCGCCAAAAACTTGATAGGGCTCAGGTTTTACCCAAATAAAAACTACTGCAAGTGCACAGCAAAGCAGTTGCAGTATAAGGGGTTATTGAATCCCAAGGGAGTAAGTAAACTACACTAACAATTACAGATTCGGACTAGGCTAAGCAGTAGATAATAAATGTAATGCGTAATAGCTAAACAATAAAAGAAAGCGAAATTTGATTGATCAGAGACTCAGAAAACTAAAAGCGTTAAGTCAGGACAATTCGCTGGTTAAATCCGAGAATATAGAATGCATGATAACAGCAATTATTAAGAACCGTCTTGAACATGAATCTCAAATATATAACTAATCAATTCTCATTGCAGAAGTTAACTATGTCTAAATCACAGAGTTTCAAATCTCTTTGCAAACCCTAACAACCTAAACATGCAGTAATGATCAGGTTCAATTGTTCACAAAACTCCTAAGCAATATCTTTGCACTAAGTTGTTTTGCACATCTAAAGCTAGATCAGTTTATCAATAATGCTCTCACATCTATTAAACAACTTAGCTTTCGAATTTCAAGGTGATGTGTCTAAGAAAATCAGTTTTAAAGCAAGCATAGATGAAGAACCAACAAATATTTCTAACAATAAGCGATTTCTGCAAACTCATCATCAACCTTTGAAAAGCCCTAACTTAAGTAGCAGATTACTCAGACATGATCATGAAATCACAAAGCATAGCTTGATAAAATTGCATTGAAACAATAGAATAAATGATAAGGGGGTTCGAATTTTCTCCAAAAAGGGTACATGATCTGTCTCCCCAAATCTCTGAATAACAACTCTCTCAAGCTCTCTGAATTCTAAAATCTAAGATAAAAGCCAATAATGGCTGAAAACCTAATATATAGAAGCTAAAACACGAGCTGGGGCATTCTTGCAAATACTGGAACTTCAGGGACCAAAGTGCAAATAACCTTCAATCTTCAAACAACAAGTCGCGACTCCTTCCCATCTACGGGTGACGAGCGTCACCCAACTCCGTATTCGTCTTCCGAGTTGCACACTTCGTGGCTGCATCTTGTAATGCTACAAAAGTTCCATAGTCTCCAATTGTGCTCCAGTTGTGCTATTACCTGCAAAGACTCTACTAGCACTCTAAAAATACCAAAGAGACTCAATAAAAAGGACTTATACAATTGTTAAAAACCATTAAAACCATGATATATCAATGTGCTTAGGAGAATGATATGATATGATGATTTGAGATATGTTATGAGCTATGATGTGTTATATTATGTATGGCTGACAAGCCCAAGAATAGGAGTGTCTGAGCCGACCAGCCTCCAAAGTACGGGGTTCTATGGCTATCACAAGGATAGTGCACCATCATTTAGAGATGAAGAACCTAAGGTTATATGTTCTATGACTATCAGAATGATAATGCACATTTATTTAGAGATGGAGAACCTAATGTTTATATGTAAGTTTTGCTTTATTGGCAAGAAGATTGTTATGTGTTATAGCTTGGTTAGTTAATCCGACCTCATTATGTTTTAGTGGGTAGAGATGACCTACTTCATAGAGTAATTAATTACCCACTCTTTCTTTTCTTTTTCCTTCAGGTCAGGATGGAAATCTTGGGTAGCTGCTCAAATTTGTTTTGCTTCTTGATGTTATTTCGAAAACCGGATTTTATTTCATTTTATTCAAAATATAGTATCTTCTAAATATTATTTCGAGGCATTTTATGAGATTTTAGTATAATTTTTTTATGATTTGGTAGAGATTTTATAAGGGTTTATTTTAATAAGAATGGTTTCCAAAAATGACGGTTTAAAAAGAAGAGGGGGGGGGGGAGAGAACTAACAAGATGTCGAATGGAGACAGGGCATTGCCTAGCTTACCACGAGCTGCACCACTAGCACCAGCACCAACTTTCCTTCAAAATCTAAATTCCCAAGCCGAGTACCGCCTCCAGGCAGAACCCGTGCATGCAAACGAAATGAACGAGTTGTTGGAGCAGCAAATCCGCCATGCGTATGCTACGCCCAACGCCCAGCCAGCAACAACGCCTTTAAACTGGGATGGACCTTCAATCTCCATGTGTTGAAACAATCTGGTGTGTCCATGACCAGAGCAAATGACTCTTTTTGTCACATGCTTCCCTTTCCTTGAAAAAACCAATGGCGACGCAGCCAACATGCAAGAGAACGAGTAACCCAAGATGGCTGAGCATATGGCTAGTATTAACGCACTTATATCCCAAGTACCTTGTCTCGTACAACGAGTAACCCAAGTTACGAAGGAATCCTACAACGATTCGTCTTTCTCTAAAGAAATATCCAACACTGAGGTGTAAATAAAAAAATTGGACTTCGAGCCATAAATAGTGAGGAACCAAGGACCCGAAGGATCACAAAGCACAATACAAGCAGAGGATGTTCTTGGTGGCGCTTCTGGCGTATATCTGAGAAGCCTATCTTTGAAAGTGATAAGAGCCAACTGGGGCAGCCTTGCAATGACTAATAAACCTCTCCAACAACACAACTAGTTCATTCTCTCAGCTGTATAAGGTGTTTGTCCAACAGTTCGTTACCAGCAAAAAGCTAAGAAGAAGCATGGGTTATCTATAAGATGTATGCCAAGATCCCAATGAACCATATTAATTCTACGTAACCCGATTCAACATAATCCTGGAAGAGATATCTAGATGCCACGAGGTGACAGCTGTGCTAGCCTTTTGGGGAACCATCACAAGAATATAAGGATTCTTGCAAGTTTGATATAGAAAAAAGACAAACGGAGGAGTGCGACAAAATCTCTTGTCAAAGAATGCCCGAACACGCTTACTCTATCAAAAATTAATCAATACAATAATCACAAACATGAGAGAACAAATTATCACAAACATGAATGACTTTCTCTCTGATAAAATTAGGCTACCTAGTAGGCTTAGAGGTAGATGTGAACGTACCAGTCTAGTTGATGGACAAACCAGCAGGGCCAACAAAGGAAAGGACCGATTATCTTCTCTTCCTAGACTATAGCAAAGCCATTGTAAGCCATTACAAGACGCTCATCCTCGAGCTCGACATCTTGATACTCATGATTAAATGATCGTTGATAGATACAGTAGCACCAGGAACTTTATGTTCATAGACACCATGTAGAAAATGGGGATACCAATCTCTGACCTCACACTGTAGTACATGACCATGGTGGGATTTATCAGTAAGACGTCTCGATTGCTGGCATAGACCAGGTTCTCGTGAAAGCGGACCCAATAATAAGGAAACAGCCTTTCTAGTCTTTGGGTCCTTCTTAACGCATAACGCGGTCATGGGAACACCATGGATAAATTTGATGGCAGCAATCCCTCAACCTACCATCAATCCATCAAATTCTTTACGAAAGATGCATGATAGAAATAAAGGGCACAACCGCCAGTAACATACCTAATGGCGCTCAAGCCACCCACATTGTCTTATTGCAACTACAGTGCAAAGACGAACTAGGCAAGGTGTTGGTTGGGGGCAGAAGAGGGAGTTGACGAAGTTTAAATCTCGGAAGAGTTCCTGGACTGCAAAGTCGTAATCTCCAAAGGACTGATCAATATTTAAGAGTGGAAATCCTCGACTTTCTCTAGCACAACCTTGATTGCTATGCATGAACCCATGAAGACATGCTATCATGCATCACCTCAGTGTCAACCCAGACTTTACCCTGTCAAGCAAAAACGCCATAAATTCGATGTGGAAAGAGACTTTGTTATCAAAGATAAGAGCAAAAATCTGACGCATGCGCATTCGTACGCAAGGTCATATACCTATATTGGCTTGCCAATGCTTTGTGGTCCAGAAGTAGGACAGAAAATTATGTATCTGCATCGACTTCTCTATCTTAACAAAGAATTCCCTAAAGGTTATTTCCTGTTACAACATATCGACAAGCTGATCAACACCGCGGCTGGCCACAAGCTCCTCAGGGTCATGGGACACTATTTACGAGCATTTATTTTGGCTAAGTTTGTTCTTATTGCATGAATCTAGCGTCCTCAACTAGATTCTGATCCATGGATTGTTAAGACTAGCAACACTAGCCCTCCAGGATCCCAAAGATACCACTGGATGGGCTAGCATCAACCAGAACATCGCGTTTCTTAGGGGACATAATCTTGAAAACCACAAGTTTATAAGATTTTTCATCTTTCATTCAAGGTGTTACCGAAGGCCAAAGATATGAGACTTGTACTATACAACCAATTACTTGTTAGAACTCAACAAAGATAGGCCCCAATCCCCAATCATCATCATCTTTCACCAACCATAACAATAATCTTCTTTCAAGCTAGGTATTTGATTCTTTTGTTCAAAGAAATCGATTATCAGCAAGGATATACGAAGAATGAACAAATCATATGCTCAAACATCATAACATGTCCACCCACGCCAAACCCAACGCCACTTTCAAGTAAGTCTTCACAAGCTTGTACTTAGATTTAACTATCTTATTCAACTCTACTTGATTATTACACACTATGGACAATGTAATATAAGCCGGGTGGGTGGGGGGGGGAGGTGGGGGTGGGGGAGGTTTTTTATATTACTATTACTATTTTATTTCATAAGTCTTATGTATGCATTTTCCCATTTATCGGGTTGTTTTTATTAACTCAAAAAAATTTTCTTAGTTGGAAACTAGAAATTTTGCTAGGTATAAGTCATTTTAAACTTGAAGCCTAATGACCATTCTCAAAGCTATTAGAAGCAAACCTTACTAAGTTCAACACATCGAGTAATAGTTCTACTAGAGAAAGTTCGGAATTTCTGGTTTACTCCAAGGATCTTGCATTGACTCTGCATCTAATGATTTAATTTTTATCATCAAGGGGGCTTAAGGTACATTGATTGTACCTACTATTTGAGACTAGGTGCTGTCTCTCTTTGATCTTCTATTATACAAAATAGACGGAAAAGAAAAATCTTGGTTTAAGAATGGCAGGTTGAGTTCTGGAAAGAACAATGACTTCTTGATACATCACAAAAGCTTCTCCTCACAAAGAACTGAATAGTGAGCGTTCTTTGACAAGAAAAAAAAAGTCGAAAGAAAAAAAATAAAAACAGTCTAGAAAAATAGGAAATAAAATAGACTAAGAGAAGAGAATATAGTAGTGTTATATTGAAATTTTCTTCGTTCAGGTGTTAGGAAGAGAAGAGTCTATGATTTCTTTCACCAATACTCCGTCAAATGAGACTGCAAGCTAAATGAATAAAGGGGCCAACAAAAGAAAGCTTGAAATATTCTAAGGGACCATGAACCGTATTACGGAAAGCGAAAAGTTCAAGGAAATTATACTGGAACGTTTTGGACATGGAGTTATGAGTTATGTAGCTCAAATGATCAAGTATTGTTAATTTTCCATATTCAACCCACTCTTCATTGTTTAGATTTTTGTTTTGTTTGAGAACAAACAAAAGTTTAAGTTTGACGGAGTTGATAATACTCATATTTTATCCATTTTTATTACCCTAAGTGAATGCTTTATCAAGAATTTCACTAAAGTTTTCTATGCATAAATACTAGCATTTGAGTATTTGTTTGGTCAACCTTTTCAAGTAAACCTAGCAAAAAAAAGGTGCAAAACGGAACAGAAGGACCACTTCCAGAACAAGTGACAGAAGTTTGGCATCAAACAGATACTTTCCCACCATGAGGTCAAGCAAAATTTTGGCAACAAGATAGACTGATCTGCTACCTTTCACGGAAAAGTGGTTTGAGGACAATCCCAAGGTTTGATCTCACGTTACAAAACAAGTAAGAAGGCTCGTCATGACAACATGCTTTGCTTTGGCCGCACCATCATCCCTCACTTACGTGGCCACATGAAATGACATACCTATTTGCAAGCCCAACTTAATCCCGCAGCCATCAGACCCAAGTCTAAACCTAAGAGGCGGCTAAAGAAGAGTCAAGACGTACAAATACTTAGATCCATAGCTCTTATTTGTATGCAAGTTTGTACTTTCACGTTTTATAGCAGCCACCAATGTTTCATTGCTTTTGTTCTTTGTTTTATAAGGGAAATAGATTCTTCTTACACCCTCTTTAGTTTTTATTATTTAATCAAAGTTTCAGCTATATATTTTTGGTTTCGTTTGATCATGTGTGAGTAGTTCTTTGTCATTGGGTGATTTCGAAAGGGTTCTTATTAGAATCTCATTAACTGTTTTTGATCATTTATTCGCTTAGTCGCATTCTAGGCATTTCTTTTACAAGTTTGAAGTGACTTGTCTAAGTTTGTTCTTAGTGCATGAACTAGATGCTGATCCAAAGATCATTTAACCCCGCTAATGTGTTAAATTTTTTCACCGGATCTAGCTAAGCCAAGCGATTGCATCATAGGATTCGAATGCATACCTACATAACATCATGAGAGCTTAAACTAACTTATACTTTATTTAGTGTTTGATTGCGTCGTATGGTTCAAATGAATACCTTCTGATTTCTTAAAATATATATGATCTATTTATGAAAGTATTTAGATTATAAAACCAATGATTCCATTTTAGAGGAATTTCGCCTAATGTCATTTGCTTGCGATACTTTGTTTGATTTCTAATTATAACCCTTAATGAAGAAACTCAACACTTTTCTCTTATTGATTTTCAACGCTCTTGCTTTTTGATAGGATTAGAATAAATATTTGATCACCTCTCGAGAACTCTTCTTGTTTTAAAATCGTAGACTACTCGAAGTTGTATATGCACAATGTGTGTAGAGTACTTATGGAGAGTACTTATGGTGTCGAAATACAGGGAGGTCAACTGCAAAACAAAGGAATGTTAGCAACCAAAGACGTAAATAAGGGGTTTTTTGTATATGTCATGATTTCTAGGTTTGCAAGTAATGAAAGTATTGATAGTAAATCAATGTTTATTCAGAATTTAGCTGTCAACAAAGCCTATAACTAACAAGAAAACCAAATTGAACTTCAAGTAAAAAGGTAAAGACAGTGCAAAAAAGTAAGTAATTGAAAGTACGAAGTGCGTAATTGAAGTGTTATACGAAGTGCATAATTGAAGTGTTATATGAAGTGCGTAAAGGGAGGTAAATTGATATGAACAAACGTTGGGGGTCCTTTCATGAATTCTTAGGGGCTCTAACTAGAAATCAAGCAACTAACACAAGCAAACAAGACCAGAAGCGAGTTTCTGAAAATTTAAATCACAGTTTTATTACCTAAATACTTTCATGAATATATCATCTATATCATCTATGCATTCATTTCATGAATATATCATAACAACGGAATCAAGCACACAATCACAGATATGGCTCTTTGATAGGGATCAGGTTTTACCCAATTAATTTACTACTGCAAGTGCACAGCAAACCAGTTGTAGCATAAAAGGTTATCGAATCCCAAGGGAGTACATTTACTACACTAGCGATTTTAGATTCGGATTAAGCTAAGCAGTAATGAGTAAATGTAATGCAAAATAACGAATGTAATGAAAGCAGGCGATTTGTTGTTTGATCTAAGTTCAGAAACCTAAAGGCGCTAAGTCAGGACAATTTGTAGGTTGAATCCGAGAATGTAGAATGCATGCAAGCAGGAATGAATTGATACTGTCTTGAACTCAAAACTCAATAATATAACTAATCAATTCTCATTGCAGAAGTTATCTATTCTTACTTCACAGAATTCCAAATCTCTTTCCAAATTCTAACAAGTTAAGCAAGCATTAAAGATCAGGTTTCGATTGTTCACAAAACTCCTATCAAATCTCTTTGCAAGTAGGCGTTTTGCTCATCTAATACTAGCTCAGGTGTTTAACAATGTTTTCACATCTATTAAACAACCTAGGATTTTCGAATATTCAGATGACTAGTCAAAGAAATCGATTTTGAATGCAAGCACAAATGAAGAACCAATGGATTTCCTATCAGTTTAACAATTCTACAAACTCTTCATCAACCTTTGAATGATCCTAACTTTACTTACTCAGACATGATTATGAAAACACAAAACATAACTGAATAAAACTGCATTAAAAGAATAGAGTATGAGATAAAAGGGTTCGAAATTTTCTCTAAAAGAGTATAGGATCTGTCTCCCTAAAAGCTCAGAATAAAGCCCAAAAGCTCTCTGAATTCTAAGATACAAGATAAAAACCAACAATGGCTGAAAACCTAATATATACAAGCTAAAACACGAGCTGGTGTCTTCTTGTAAATATTAGAACTTCTGGGTCAAAACTGCAAATTCATCACCATCTTTTAATAAGTGTCGCGATTCCTCCTTAGATACGGGTGACGAGCGTCACCCTTGGGTGGTGATGATCATCACCAAAGCAGTGTAATGGCTTCTGACTTGCATACTTCGGGGCTGATTCTTGCAATGATCAAAAAAGCTCCAAAAGCTCCAATTGTGCTCCAGCTGTGCTATACCTACAATGACTCTACTAGGATTCTTAAAAGACCAAAAAGAATCAATAAAAAGGACTTATACCATGGTTAAAAATCATAAAACCATGATATATCAACTCCCCCAGACTTAGCTTTTGCTTGCCCTCAAGCAAACATCAGACAAAGAACAGGGGCCGAGGTTTGAAAACAGAAACAGTCAGCCAAATATTAGGAACGCCACATTGATCAACACTTTCAAATCCACATACCACAGAGCCAACCCAAGATCAAATTTCAGTCTAATCATCGCAAGCTTAGCAATCTGTAAAATCCAGTTCAAGCCCCTTCAAGAAATCTGAAATATCTACTGTTAACTCCTTTTATTTATCTTTGTGTGATATCTCATCAAAGATTTATCAACTCAGTCACTTATAGATTCTTTTCCCTTCCTTAACAATGATCAGATCAATCTCAACACAGCTCTCCTATTTTCTCTTCCCTTGATCTATCTTTTTTATTTTTTCGATTTTTTAACTTCTTTTATAATTTTTTTATTAATAGCCTAAGATATGGTGCTACTCAATACTTGTGTTGCTTGTGAGGAGACAAGTTCTTGAGTGTTCACTACTGTTGTTCCTTGTAAGGAGACAGGGTCATGCTGCACCATTCCATAGACTTAAACTCTTAAAAGCTGTATAAGGGAAGATCAAAGAGACACTGCATCTAGACATCCTTGTTAGTGTTGAAAGAGAGAATTAAGATCAATGAATATCAACCCCCAAGATGAGAAGTTTAAATTTCATTAAGGTGGAGTCAGCAGAAAATTTTCTAGATTCTCTAAGAACTTAAACCTTATTTACTATACTGATCTACCTATTACTTTCAACTTAGTAAGACTTATAATCAACTACTGTAGCAATGGTTCATATAAGCATCAATGTTTTGAGGTTAGTTCCAAAAAAGACTAACAGTTTCAAAATTTTGACTCTATAAAACAGGTTTTTGACTCAACGTTAGGACTCTCAAAATATGACAAATGTACACAACATCAGTAGCCACCTACCCCAGACTTAAACAACACTGTCCCCAGTGTTATTAAGCCTAGAGTTGGTTAAAAAGATGTAAGAGAATGTGTAGAACCGTGTTGAAAGTGGTACCTCTTGAAGGAGGTGACGATCGTCACCGCGTCTGAAACTCCAGCATTGTCGAGTTGGATGTGTTAAACGTTATATTACCATTTGTTCTCTAAAGTCAGACTGTTAAAGCACCCAAACACACGTGTTAAACATCCAAATATAGCATAACTCCTGGTTAAGCAAGTTTTCAAAACAACATCAAAGCAACTGACAAACTGGCTCAAGATAAAAACAAAAAAAAATGACTCCAGATAGAGAAAAACAAAGGGAAAAAAAGCAAGTAACCAGATAGTAGAGGAGCTAGTCCTCATCCTCACAATCCTCATCAGGGGAGTGAGGTCGGACACAACCACGGTTGCTGAGAGTAGCTACAACGTTCCACAATCCGTCAAACTTGTCAATAACATAGTCCTGAAAGACTGCCATGTCCATGGGTGTCTGAGGTTTAGGAGGACGTCTCACACGCGGAATGTCAACTGGTGGCATGATTCTGGATGTTCCAGTCTGAGCAGCAGCAGTGGAAGAAGATGCACCAGTACTGGCGGTTTTGTGATGATGCGTGGTGGCTACAGAACGCAGCAAAGCCGGGCAGGCTGAAAACGCAGCCGACGTGTGATAGCTTGCTATTTTAGAGCGTTTTAGGCTGTATTTTATGCATCTTTTCCTCTGTTTTTGTATTATAGTTTAGCATTTTAGTATTGATATATCATAGTTTTATGGGGTTTTTAACAATGATATAAGTCTTGTTTGTAGAGTCTTTTTCGTATTTTTCGAGTCTTTTCGAGTCTTTTCGAGTCTTTGCAGATCTATATATGTTTGTGATATATCATGGTTTTTATTGTTTTTAACCATGGTATAAGTCCTTTTTATTGAGTCTTTTTGATCTTTTTAGAGTCCTAGTAGTCTTTGCAGGTTATAGCATGTCTGGAGCATGATTAGAGATATTGAAGCTTTTTGGAGCATTTCAAGATACAGCCACAAAGTATGCAACTCGAAAGGAGGATTTTGGCTTGGGTGACGCTAGTCACCCGTAGAGGAAGGAGTTGTGGCTTTGTTTTTAAAAGATGGAGACTTATTTGCAGAATTGGCCTAGAAGTTCTAGTATTTGCAAGAATACCCCAGATCGTGTTTTAGCTTGTATATATTACGTTTCAGCCATTGTTGGCTTTTATCTTGGATTTTGAGAACTCAGAAAGCTTTAGAGAGGATTTTATTCAGAGCCTTTGGGGAGACAAATCATGTACTCTTTTTGGAGAAGATTTCGAACCCCTTCGTCTTTTATTCCATTCTTTCAATGTAATTTTATTCAACTATGCTTTGTGATTGCATGATCATGTTTGAGTAGTTTGCTAGTTAAGTTAGGGCTTTTCAAAGGTTGATGAAGAGTTTGTAGAATTGCTATCTGTTAGGAATATCTTTTGGTTCTTCATATTTGCTTGTTTTAAAACCGATTTCTTAGACACATCATCTAGAAATCTGAAAATCATAGGTTGTTTAATAGATGTGAGAGCATTATTGATAACCTGACCTAGCATTATATGAGCAAAACGATTTAGTGCAAAGATATTTGGCTTAGGAGTTTTGTGAACAACTGAACTTGATCATTACTGCATGTTTGGATTGTTAAGGTTTGCAAAGAGATTTGAAACTCTGTGATTTAGACATAGTTAACTTCTGCAATGAGAATTGATTGGTTATGTATTTGCGATTCATGTTCACGATGGTTCTTATTAATTCCTGATTTCATGCATTGTATATTCTCGGATTCAACTTGCGAATTATCCTGACTTAGCGCTTTTAGTTTTCTGAGTCTTAGATCTATCAAATTTCGCTTGCTTTCTTTTATTTTGTTATCTCGCATTACATAAACTATTTATTGCTTAGCTTAATGTAAAACTGAAATCGCTAGTGTAGTTTGCAAACTCCTTTGGGATTCGATACCCCTTATACTGCGACTGTTTTGCTGTGCACTTGCAGTAGTTTTATTTGGGTAAAACCTGAGCCCTATCAGTTTGAAGCATAATTATGGATTTTGGAGCCTTTTGGAGCTATGTTGAAGCTAATGCTGAAAAGACCAAGTCGGAGAGCATTCTAGATCATGGTGTCGATCGACACCTGCCACTAGATGTTGATCGACACCGATCGTGGACACGCAAAGGAGCCTTAAAAACTCTTAAAAGAATTGCAATTTGGCCTAGAAGTTTCCCATTATTTGCAAACATGCCCCAGTCGTGTTTAAAGATGTCTTTAGGTTTTGAAAGCCATTGTTAGGCCATTATCTTTTTTTTTTGAGATTTAGAGAGAGATTAGATTCAGAGCTTTTGGGGAGACAAATCCATACTCTGTTAGAGAAGTATTTCGAAGCCCCTTTGTCTTTTACTCTCTCTTTTAATGCAATATTATTCAGTCATGATTTGTGTTTCAATTTCTATGTATGAGTAATTTGCTAGTTAGGTTTTAGGTTATTCAAAGGTTGATAATGAATTGTTAGAACTACAAAAATTAGAAGGATAAATCCTTTGATTCTTCATCTAGATTGCTTTAACACTGATTTTGAGATTGATCACCAAGAAATCAGTTCTTAGGTTGTTTAATAGACGTGGAAACATTATTAATCACCAGAACTATCTTAGATGAGCAAAATAACTGATTGCAAAGGAATTTGGATTAGTGATTTTGTGAACATATCGAACCTGAACCATAATGCTTGTTTAGGTTGTTAGAATTTGCAAAGGAATTTTGAATTGTAGAATCTGATCATAGATAATCTCTACGACGAAAGTCGATTGGTTTTACATTCATGTTTTCTAGTTTTAGAACGGTTTTAACAAATAATCCTTTAGAGAAGGAAACAGAAGGAATGAGGAAAGACAGAGGATAGATGAGAATGGTGTTGTGATTGAGGAACAAGTTGTGCCACAAGTTGCTCAGAATGTGCAACAACAAGCTGCTGGAGATGCGGGTAGGCGTTTTCAACAGAGGACCCTTGGAAATTACAACAGGCCTGATCAGTGCAAATAGAGCTGCAATCCGCCCTCCTGCCATCCAGAGAAATGACTTTGAACTCAAGCCTCCCTACTACCAGCTTGTGGGTCAACACCCTTTCTATGGGCTTCCACATGAGCATCCTATGGACCACATTGAGAGTGTTAAAGCCAATGGATTCAGCAATGATTTCTTATTCTGCAAGCTTTTCTCCTACTCTTTGGGAGGAGATGCAGCTCAGTGGCTGAAACAATTAGAGCCTAGCTCTTTGACCACTTGGGAGGGCACAAAGAGCGCTTTTCTCAACAACGTTTATGATGATGCAAGATCAGAAGACTTAAGGACAAAAATTTCTTCTTTCTCACAAGGTCCTACTGAAGCTTTCAAGGCAGCATGGCTAAGGTTCAAGCTATATCAAAGAGACTGCCCACACCATGGTTACAATGAAGTGCAACTGTTAAACATCTTCTTTAGAGGTATTAGTTGGAGATACCAGATAGCTTTGGATACTGCAAGCAATGGGAATTTCAAAACTAGAGTCACAGCTGACGCCATCACATTGATAGAGAATCTGGCTGCCAGCAACAATACAAAGAATGCGAATTTTGAGAGGCAGAAGATGGCTGGGAATGCTGGGGACAATCTATTTGCTGCTGAGATGAAGGCTAATCTGGACTCTGTTCATAAACTTTTGGTGGTTAAGAAGCCTATTCAGTTTGCTGCTGAAGTTGAGACATTTGAGCCAGCTCGGGAGTTTGAAGAAGTAGATGTCAACTACATCAATGGGGCTGATTTTCAGGGTCAAAGGTACAACAATCAGCAAGGGAACAGAGGATTCAATGGGAATACCCAGAGAAACAGCTTCACAGGGAACCAGAATACTTCTTGTTTCGCCCCCAATCCTCAGTTTCAGAAGGCTGAATACCAGAAGCCTTACTAGGAAAACAGCTTCAGCAGGAACTATGGTTCCTCTTCTTATTAGTCACCACCTGCGCCATCAGCTTCAAGTAAGATAGAAGCTATTCTTGAACAGCTGCTAGAGGGTCAGCAAAAGATAACAGTTGACTTCAATGGGAAGATTGATGCTCTCTACAAGGATTTGAATGGCAATTCGAAGCCCTGAACACCCATGTCAAAACTCTTGATACTCAAGTTGCTCAAACTGCTGGAGCTATGAAAAGACAAGATGGATTTCTTCCAGGAAGAACAGATACCAACCCAAGACACTTTGTCAACGCCATCAGACTGAGGAGTGGAAAGAATCTGCAACCGGTGCAGAAGAAAGGTCTTAGTGCAGGAGATTTTGAGCAACTTCAAGAGTTCAAAGAGGATGATTTCACCAGTTTTAAGGGGTGTCGATCGACACCCACCACTCAGTGTCGATCGACACCAGAGGAGTTTCACGACTCTTCGAATCAAGGTGAAGAGATATCGATCAAGGTCGACAAGCAGCAGAGTGAACCGTTGACACTGGATGCAGAGACGAGTGTCGATCGACACCCACCACTTGGTGTCGATCGACATCCTTCACAGAAGTAACCTGCGATTGTTCAGACTTCAAAAAACGCAGAAGAAAGGGTTTACAAGCCAAAGGTACATTTCCCAAGGAACCAAAAGAAGTATAAACAAGAACTGGAGGATATTAGGATCAAAGCTATCATGGATAATCTTGTGGTGGAGATTCCTTTGATTGATGCTATAAGGACCACTCCTGGAATCAGCAGATTTGTGAAGAGGATGGTGACCAAGAATCTGGAACTTGAGCAAGGGATAATGCTGATTTCAGAACAAGTCAGTGCAGTGATACAAAATAAGATACCAGAGAAGCTGACAGATCCTGGGAGCTTTGTCCTAGACTGCACTATCTTTTCTGAGATGTTTGAGAGTTCTTTCTGTGATTTGGGGTCAAGTGTTAATCTGATACCTCACTCAGTAGCTGTCAGCTTGGGTATAACAGATTTTCATCCAATTAGGATCTCCCCTATCCTAGCAGATCGATCTGTAAGGATCCCTGAAGACATATTGGAAGATGTACCAGTCAAGATGGGAGATTGCATGATCCCTAAAGACATTGTGGTTCTAGCTTATGGGGAAGAAACAAAAGACCCCATGATCTTGGGAAGACCATTCCTAGCCACTGTCGGCGCTATAATAGATGTCAGGAAAGAGTGCATATCTCTGAATGTAGGCGATTTGGTGATGAACATTGACATGGATACGCTGATGAAGAGGCCAACAATAGATGGCCACACATTCTATGTGGATTCCCTCACCAGCCTTGCAGAAGAGATCTTTCAGGAGATGCATCCCACAGACCCCTTGGAGAGAGCATTGACAGATTCTGCAGAAGATACAGAGCATTTATATGACATTACTGCTGGGTATGTCAAGATGTTGGATGCAGGTGAAGAAGTTATGCAGTTAGTAGCACAAAAGGAGCTGGTTGGAACTTCTGTAAAAGCTACAAAAGTGGGCGATTGGAGTGAAGAAAAATCTCCAAAAATCGAACTCAAACAGCTCCTCGCAGGTCTAAGGTATGCTTTTCTGGGACCTAACTCTACATATCCTGTTATTGTTAGTGTTTCCTTAAACAATGCAGAGCTCACTTTACTACTAAGTAATTTGCGCACCTTTCGCAAAGCTCTTGCCTATTCTCTTGATGACATTTCAGGTATCTCTCCAGACTTGTGCATGCACAGGATACACCTTGAGGATCAGTCAAAGTCATCGATTGAGAACCAGAGGAGGCTAAATCCGAATTTGCAGGATGTAGTCAAGAAGGAAATCATGAAGCTTCTAGCTGTTGGGATCATCTATCCCATCTCAGACAGTATTTGGGTCAGTCCAGTACATGTGGTTCCAAAGAAAGGAGGAGTCACAGTGGTGAAAACTGAGAAGAATGAGCTGATTTCTACTAGGACCATCACTGGGCACAGGATGTGCATTGACTACAGGAAGCTCAACGCTGCAACAAGGAAGGACCACTTCCCATTGCTATTGATCGATCAGATGCTAGAGAGGTTGGCAAATTAATCCTACTACTGTTTCCTCGATGGCTACTATGACTTCTTTCAGATCCCTATTCACCCAAATGATTAGGAGAAGAGCACATTTAGTTGTCCCTATAGCACCTTTCCATATCGCAGAATGCCATTTGGACTTTTTAATGCTCCTGCAACATTTTAGAGGTGCATGCTTTCCATCTTTACTGATATGATTGAGAGGTTTATGGAGGTCTTCATGGATGATTTTTCAGTATATGGCTCCTCCTTCAAAGACTGCCTTGACAACCTCTGTCAAGTGCTTGCAAGATGTGAAGAAAAGCACATGGTTCTGAACTGGGAGAAGTGCCACTTTATGGTCAGAGATGGGATTGTGCTTGGGCATAGAGTTTCTGGAGAAGGCATTGAGGTAGACAAGGCGAAAATTGAAGTGATGACAAGTCTGCAGCCACCAAATTGTGTGAAATCAATGAGAAGTTTTCTGGAACATGCTGGGTTCTACAGAAGATTTATCAAAGATTTCAGCAAAATTGCAAGACCACTCACAGCTCTGCTTTGCAAGGATGTGAAGTTTGACTTTACTGCAGAGTGTCATTCAGGCTTCCAGCAAATCAAGCAGTCCTTAGTGAGTGCTCCCATTGTGCAACCTCCTAACTGAGATCTACCATTTGAGGTGATGTGTGTCGCCTAAGACTTTGCAGTGGGCGCTGTCTTGGGTCAGAGAAAAGAGAAGAAGCTTCATGCCATCTATTATGCAAGCAGAACTCTTGATGAAGCACAGAAGAATTATGTAACTACAGAGAATGAACTGCTGGCTGTGGTGTTTGCGTTTGAAAAATTTAAACAGTTCCTAGATAGAGCTAAGGTGATTGTGCATACGGACCATTCTGCTTTCAAGTTCCTGATGCAGAAGAAAGATGCCAAACCGAGAATGTTGAGATGGATTTTGCTGATTCGATAGTTTGATTTTGAGATCAGAAATAAGAAAGGGATTGAGAATGGAATGGCTGATCATCTTTCAAGAATCAGGATTGAAGACGACATCCCTATTGATGATTTCTTGCCATAAGAGAACGTCTACTTCTTAGAAGCAAGACTGTAGGAACCAGATGCTGAAGAACTGCAGCTTTTTCGTGCTACAGAAGCAGTGTCGATCGACACACCACCTTTGGTGTTGATCGACACCACCCTCAAAACGAACAAATATCGGCCGGTTTCATGGGACCCTTTCCTGCATCTTATGGGAACAAATACATCCTGGTTGCTGTGGATGATGTATCCAAGTGGGTGGAAGCAATTGCCAGTCCAAACAATGATTCTGCAGTTGTCCTTAAGCTGTTTAAGACTATTATTTTTCCCAGATTTGGAGTACCACGGCTTGTGATCAGTGATGGTGGAAAACACTTCATCAATAGAGTGTTTGAGATGCTGCTGCAGAAGTATGAACTTCATCAGAAGGTTGCTACACGTTATTACCCTTAGACAAGTGGTCAGGTTGAAGTTTCCAACAGGCAGATCAAAGAAATTCTGGAGAAGACGGTGGGAAAGACAAGGAAAGATTGGTCAGCCAAGCTAGTCGATGCACTTTGGGCTTATAGGACAGCATTCAGAACACCACTTGGCGCCACACCATTCCACTTGCTCTATGGAAAAGCATGTCATCTTCCAGTAGAGCTTGGATACAAGGCGAATTGGACTGTGAAGAAAATAAACTTTGACTGGAAACCTGCAGCAAAGAGGCGCCAGATGCAGCTGAATGAACTGGATGAGATCAGACATCATGACAATGAGAACTCCAAGCTGTACAAGGAGAGGACCAAAGCATATCATGACAAGAAGATCGTTGCCAAACACTTTGAACCAAATGACCAGGTACTTCTGTATAACTCACGTTTACAATTGTTTCCTGGGAAAGTGCGTTCTCGTTGGTCAGGTCCCTTCACCATCAAGGAGGTCAGACCATATGGTGCAGTTGTTTTATCAACTCCAGAAGGCAGGAATTTGAGGTTTTAAACTAGAATTGTTTGTGATTAGTGGTCATTAAGTTGCTAGTGATGCTCGCCACTGATGATACAAGCCAAGTTTTAGATTTTCAAATTTTTTATTTTTGGCCTGATTTTTGAAAATTTTGCTTTCTTGGTTTTCGGAGTGCCGATGCCTCCACGAACAGCAAGAGGACACAAACTGAAGCTGGTGAATCCTCTAATCCCGCGCCAGCTATCCCTTCTCTTCCACCATGGCCCTGAAGAGAAGGATTGACGATTTCAGTGGAGAGATTTTGGGAGGATCCGCCAACGAAGGAAGTGGTCAAACGCGACTGCGTTTTCAGGGAGATCTGAGAGCAGTGGGATGACTACGACACTCTGTTCTACAATGCCTGGCTCAAGATGGATATTGTGCCTACACGGTTCGCAGATGCTGATTGCTGAAGAAGATTGGCTTGGGCACCATTGCTACCAAGTAGTATGATTTGTATCCGGACTTAGTGCGCCAGTTCATCGCTACAGTGAGGGTCTATTATGACAATGAGATCTTCAAGAGGGCACGTGAGGGAGCCACCACATTCGTCATCCGTGGTATCAGATACAGGATTCCACTTGGAGAGTTCTGTTAGATCTACGGGTTCAATCCAGCGCACACCAAAGTCTCTCTTCCAGCACAGTTTTCTAACCTGCAGAGTTTCTGGTCCCACTTCGGGAATGGGAGGTATGATTCTAAGACCTCCACTCAGACTGATGTGCGCCATCCCATGCTGCACATTGTTGCCCGTCTCATCTCCACCACACTTCTGTGTAAGTCTGAGCCGGGAAAGATGCGAGCTACTGAGCTAACTTTGCTTTATTATGGCATTGAGGACATCCTTACAGAGGAGTATGAGGTTGACAGCGATGTGAATATGGGCAAGATCTTTGCTCACCACTTGGCTTCCTTGAAGACCAAACCGTTCACAGGAGCTAGCAGCAAGCCCGAGAGTGTTGGTAGTCTTCTGACTCCCATATTCTGCCACTACGGAATTGACACTTCCACCTGCAGGATTGTCACTGAGCGCCACCTCCTCGATTTGGACTACTTGAGGAGGACCCATTCGATCAAGGGAGATGAGCTGCTATAGAGTTTTGTTAGCCCCAGTAGTGAGCGATGTCTGATTCCGCTACCTCAGTCTGCTCTCACTACAATTTCAGCCAGACCTCCTCAGCTTTCAGCCAGATGCTACGTTGCTTCGACCCGCGCCAGCCATTAGGCGCAGAGGAGGATCTTCTCGAGCTTCTGCTTCTTCTGCAGAGGATGCACTTGTTGAGGACCTTGCTGGAGGTCCATCTCGTCGATCGAGAGCATCCCGAGCTCCTGCACTGCATGAGCCGATTGGGGGACACACTCTCCCTGACGTTCCTGACATTACGTTGGAGCAGGCCACTTTTTAGCAATTCATGGTTCAGAGTGTTCAGAGCCTCTGGAACGCCATCTCGGTCCTGTCGAACTGTGGCTGCGTTCGACCTTCTACACCTCCTCGAGATGAGGATGAGGACTAGTTCCTCTATCTATCCTGGTTACTTTTCCTTTTTCCTTTGTTCTTTTTCATTTTCTATGAGTCAATTTTTCATTTTTTTGCTTTGAGTCAGTTTATCAGCTTTGGTTATGCTTTGAAACTTGTTTGAACTGATGAGATTATGCATTTGTATTGTTGCTTTTAATTGTGTGCTTGAGTGTTCCTAACAGTCTTGACTCGGGAGCACTTCAGCTAACAATCTAACTTGCAACATTATACATGTTTGGGTTGATCACATTCTGTCTTCGGACTTGGTGTCGATCGACACTACGCGCAATCACAGGTACCACCTTCTCCTCTATGTACAAATCGTTTGACTGCTTATCTTTACCAACTCCTTGCTTGATAACACTGCGAACAGTGTTGTTTAAGTCAGGGGGAGGTCGTTGCTGACATTGTGTACATTGCGTTTGGTTTTTAGAGTCTTAAAGTTGAGTCAAAACCTTTTTTATTGAGTCAAAAATAGTTGGGAACTAGGACCTTTCTCTTGATTGTTTATGTTAACTGTTTCATCTGAGTGACCATTGCTGCATGATTACTACCAGTTTCTGACTAATGAAAAATTCTTAGGCTGACCAGTTAACTAGAAACATCCATAGTTCCAGCAAGTCCACTTAACTTGAGCTTCAAAAAGACTAGGTTTGAAAAGTACCTGATAAATTGTCAAGGCAGTCATTGAGCTTGATTCCTCATTCATACCTGATAAATTGCCTGCAATGTTTGAAAAGTAATGGTACTCCTTGTTTAATATAAAAAAAGAAATAAAATGTGATAAATTTCGAAAATTTGATATTATTCTCTATGGGTGAAGGGTAAAAAAATTTCCAATGATCCCAGTATTTCATTATCAAGAGATGACCACAGGTGGAAGTAAGGTTAGGATTACCCTGTGATACCATTATTTACCTACACCTTAATAATATAATGAAATTTTAGAAAAGAATAAGTCTGGGGGAGAGAAAAAGTACCAAAGGTTGATAGATTGCAGTGCACATTTATTTAGGTATAGTATAGAAATGAATCTGGAAGGTTCTTGAATATTTATATTGCTAGTGAGGTTTAGCAATGATATTTATTGGACAATGCTGTGAATTTAAGTGTTGAATCTGGGATGCTGTGAATGTCTAAGGAGAAGTACATGGTGGTTCGATTTGGTTTAAGAAATGCAGTGTGTGGATTACAATATGAACAGTTGAGGCAATTATCTATGAGAAAGAGAGTTCCCGCATTTTCATACCTCGACTCTATATTTAGTTTTCTGTTTGCTTGAGGGCAAGGAAAAGCTAAGTCTGGGGGAGTTGATATATCATGGTATTTTTGCGTTTTTGACCATGATATAAGTCTTGTTTGTAGAGTCTTTTTGGTATTTTTTGAGTCTTTTCGAGTCTTTGCAGGTCTAGGTACGTTTGGAACATAATTGTGGATTTTTGAGCCTTTGGAGCTATGTTGAAGCTGATGCTGAAAAGACCAAGTTAGAGAGCATTCTGGAGCATGGTGTCGATCGACACCTGCCACTTGGTGTCGATAGACACCGATCGTGGACGCGCAAAGGAGCCATTAAAACTCTTTGAAGAATTGCAACTTGGCCCAAAAGTTTTCCATTATTTGCAACCTTGCCCCAGTCGTGTTTAAAGATGCATTTAAGTTTTGAGAGTGATACAAGAGTTTTAACTCTCTGGGTCAATCACCCATTGTATTTAATCAATTGTAGCATATGGGTTTTAATGTCAATCCAAGGTGAGTTGTTGAATACAAAAGAGTTACATGTAGAGAACCTTAAGTCAAGTGAAACAGTGAGGTTTTTGTTGCTTAAGCAACTGAACTAACAACCTAAAGTGAGCATATACCGAATTGAACTCAAGAAGAGACAGTTTAGCAATGATCAAAGAAGCAAACAGAGTAAAAAGCAATATCAAAATTCAGTAAAGAGAAGACAAGTCTCTAGATGTGGTTTTTGATTTTGGGGGAGTTTAAAAGCTAATTAAGGCTGTTACAAACATCAATTATCAAGAAAACAAACTACCAATGCTGATTCCTAGACATAGAGTCCACAAACAAGCAAGCTAAGCTCAATCTCTTGACACAAAGCACTTTGCTAAACATCTTAACAAGAACTAATCCTCATTAGTGCCTAAACATTCAACAAGCATGATAAACCAACTCTATTAATGTCAAAATACTCCTCAAACAGTCAATCTCTTGAGCTGAGGCCAGTAAATCCTCAATTAAACAAGATCAGCATTTCATCAAACACTTGGTGGGCATAAGAGAAAGCCTAATTCTAGATTCATGAGATCATGGCAAGTCTAGCTTAAGAACAGATTAATAGAGAATAATCAATGTTATTAAGCACTAACAAACCATAGATAAGCTTCTAAATCCCCCTAATCTACCACATCTAAGAACCCTAAGTAAACTACTCACTAATAGCCATGTTTAACACCAAATCACAAAGGGAAAAGATGCTAATCATGATTAAAAGAGAGATTAAGAAAAGAATAAGGCAATACAAAATTATTAAGAAAAGAAAGAAATTTTCTTACCAACTTAGAACAATCACTCAAGAACAGTAAACTGATAAGACATCTGTCCAAAACCCTTAAAACATGGTATTTATACTGAAAAAGAAATGCCATAACATAATCGCAAAATGATAATTAAAAGCAGGTTGGGTTGGTTCCCATCGGTCTCCATGTGACTGATAGCTTGATCGATAGGCCGGCTATCGGTCTTGAAGATGACCGATAGTGTGACCGGAATACGTCCGATATGTTTCTACCAGTCACTCCTTGTGACCGATAGCCTTCGTGCCTTGACCGATAGGGCTTCCAGAAAACGTCTGCCTTGGCTCCTCTTGCTCTATCTTAGCTCAGCTAGCCTCTTGGTTCATTCCCACAGCTCCTCCTTACTCCTCATAGCTCCATAAGCACCTAAAAACATCCTTGATTCAAAAAAAATGCAAACTACATCCTAAATGCAACCTAAGACTAAAAGAAGAAGAAAATGGGACAAAAGATAAGGAAAACTTGTAAAAGAGAACAAAAAAATGATCTAAATGCAAGCTTAAATGATGCAAATGTATGAGATATCAACACCCCCACACTTGCCTTTGCTTGTCCTCAAGCAAACAATAACAAATGAGAGAGTGAGGTTTGAAGGTGGGCATTCAAATCCAAAAGAGCAAAGGTAAAGAGATGGAATCAATGCTTTAAGTGCCTAGTTGTGGGATGCAAACATAATTAGCCATACTTTAAAGAACTTAGCCATGCTCATCATGTTTCAAAATGATCTCAAATCTCAAATTAGGCAAATGCTCAAATCAATCAACTCTTTAACATTCATTAAATACTTGTAACCATGAATCATGTTTATGAAAATCAAGTGAAGACATTTGGTTCAAAGGGTAAGGTTATGAGATTAAAATGATCTCATTCAAGTAAAGAGTTCTCAAACATAAGGGATCACTCAATAAAATGATTCTATCTAAGACAAAATGCTAAAGGTAAAAGCACACTTATGCATGCAATTCAAAGCTCTCTTCTACCCTTTTACCAAAGAATGAATCCTATAAACTTCTAAACCCCAAAGTGAAACCCCTTAGTCTAGCCTTTACCTAAACTCTATCCTTTTATCATTCTTCATGGCTGGGGAAACTTCTTCTTTTTGCTTGTGTGGTTGCTTCTATTTGTTGGGACTTGCTCTTCTTTGTTGCATTGGTGCCATCCTTCACCTTTGGTGGGCTGCCTTGGGTCTCATTTCTACTTTGGGTTGACCCTTCAAAGCCTTGATGCTGCTGGCACCATTCTTTCTAAACACTTTGAGCTTTTACTTCCCTTTACTTAGCCACAACTTAATCTTATTTCCCCATATCACCATACCATACTTTTCCTTCTTCTTTTAAAGCAAATAAACATTGAAACTCAAAACCACTTAGCTTCTACCCTTTTATCCCAAACTCCTAACCTATAATCAAACTCAAAATGCAAGCTGATATCTACAAGAGAGCTCATCATTGCCAGCCTTATTCCTAACACTTTTTGCAAAGACAAAATTCGAAAATGATATGCAAAGGCCTCACAGCTCTCAAGATAGTGTTAAAGCTCAAAAGGAGGTTTGGCTAAGGGAGTGGATAAGCTATTCGGATCAACAAGAGTGCTAAGAAGGGAAAAGATGATCCAAATATGTATATGGTAGCCATGAATTAACTTTTCAATGCATAAACATGATAATTAAAAATTCAAATTAAGGTTCAAGTTGATAGAGTTGATTTTCAGAGAACAAATGCTTTTAGTATGAGATGAGAAGATCAAATTTAGCAATCCAGGCATGGTTCAGTCTTAACTTTTAGCTTTCTTATGATGCATCAAACAACTAACCACTTAAACACTGAAATCATCTCTAAACACTAAGCACTTTACAAGGAAGATTCATCATTATGCCCTATGCAAATGCGATGCAAACCTATATGTCAACACTAGACTCAATCTTATGATAATGAAATGCAACTATATGCTTTCTTTTTGGTTTGCAAAAACATGCAAATTTGTTTTCAAATTTTTCGATTTTTTGTGATT
Organism: Thlaspi arvense; assembly: GCA_911865555.2. Lineage (NCBI taxonomy): Eukaryota > Viridiplantae > Streptophyta > Magnoliopsida > Brassicales > Brassicaceae > Thlaspi > Thlaspi arvense. The sequence continues at coordinate 26,197,672 of OU466859.2, read as the reverse complement.
TTCTATGCCTGATATGCATATGACTTAAGATGAAGAAGATGAAAAACTAAGAAAACAAAACACAAAGTCAAACCCCAAATCTCTCCCCCACACTTAAATTACACTATCCCTTATGTAATGAAAGTAACGAGAGAGAGAAGCAACATAATATATTACAAAACTAAAAAAAAAAATGCAGTGGTATAGACAATGATAAGGATGTGGTACCTTTTCTTTTAGGAGGAGTGGTGGGAGGATCCAGATGTCTCTGGCTGTGGAGACTTGCTAGCTCTTCTCTTGTTTCTCCTCTCATAGCTTTGTGAAGATGTTGCTGCTTCTTGAGGTGGAGGAGCCCAGCTTGACCATAGCGCTTGAGCGTGAGATGAGTCACCTTGAGTACCCCATTGCCATGTTGATTGAACCTCAGAAGAAGGGTAAGCTGACGCCTCCAATGCTGATGGTATATGGGACCCTGGCTCATAAGATGAAGCTCTTGGTTGTTCCCATGTTCCCCACTGATCGCTTGGTGGCACTTGAAAGGATTGTCTCCCTTGGGGATTCCAAACAGCTTCCTCTTCTTCAGTAGGTTCTGCTGGTGGTAATGGCTCTTCATGGTGAGAAGTGCACTCATGAGTATGGCTTTGATGGTAAGCTCCTCCTGATGTAGCTTTGTCCTTCTTGAACTTCCCCTTGACCATCTTCACCAGCTTCTTGATGGCTTTGTCTTGCCACTTACACCATTTCTGAAGTTTGTTGATATGCTCATGGGCAAACTTCAGAGAGCTCCCTTGGCTTGGGACTTCATAAGGATTGAAGTGGAACTGCTCAGAGTTGTAGTTCAGCACCTCATCTTCATCAAGCTCTTCTTCTTGGGGTTCTCCTTGGCTTTCAGCGCCAGCAGTAGCATCTCCTTGCACCTCTTCTTCACTCTCTTCTTCACTCTCTTCTTCACCTTCTTCTGGTTCTTCTTCCTAATTATCTTCTTCTCTATCTTCTCTGATAGGGCCTCCATAATAAAACTGATCTTCACTTGGGCAGAAACTGATGTTGCTCCTCATAGTGATGGATGTATGTTGTGGGTTTAGAAGGAGGAATCTCGCTGGTGCCTTGAATTTCTTAAGAAAGCTGTAGACATGCTTCCCTTTGATGCTCTTCTCAAGGAAGTGATTCTTCCTAAGATAATCCAGATCGATCCACAAAGGTTCCAAAGCATCTTCCTCATATTCCTCAAGGTTTACACCGCTTGCCATCAGAACAGCTGTCACAACTCCTCCAATGTGGAGCTGTGGGTTCCTCTCCCTTTTTCCTTTGTTTAATACCCAGCTCTTATAGGATTGTAGCTGCTCCATAAGCATGGTCACAAAGCATGGATATCTGCTTGGTGGCTCTAGAGGTGCTCCATCTTTGCTGGTGACCACAAGTTTATGCATCACATTGTATATGAAGTCTCTTTCCTTTCCTGTGAGATTTGTTGTTTCTTTTCTTGCAAAAATGTGTTTGCAAGAGCTTTGTGAGCATATCTCACTGCAGGATGCTTCAGATGTTAATACCTTGTGGTTCCAGCTATGAAATTGCCAGCCCCAATCACGACCCATAGCATGTTGTGCTGCCTTTGGGTGATTAAGAATTTGTTCCTCTTGTGAGCATAAGACATCAGACCAAGCGCTTGAGAGAGCTCAAAGAAGGTTGTTGTGAATCTTTGCTTGCCAATCTTGAAAGATATCCACCCATCTCCATTGGAAACCTGAATCTCTTCATAGCCAACCACCTTGAAAGTAGAGAGGAACTGATAAGTGAGCTGCTGGTAGGAGGGAAGTGGCGTCTCCATAAACTCACCAAGCCTTATGTGCTCAAAGATGCTCTTGCAATCGCTATAGATCCTAAGTGCTTTCATGGTGTTAGCAAAAAGGTATCTTGTAGCCTTGAAAGTGCATTGATTGAAGGCCTCCATGAGTTTTATAGCACTTGGCTCCTTGTATGGGACCTCTTACTCTACAGCTTTGCCTTTTCCTTTGGGCTTGGCAGCTTTGTCTCCAATAGGCTTCTTCCCAGCAGCCTTTGATGACTGTCCATCAGCAGCCCTTTTGCCCTTATCTCTTCTAGTCTTTGGAGAAGTTGGCGCTTCCACTTGTGGTGCTTTCCCTTTGCTTCCAGCAGCAGTTCTTGCTCTCCCCATGGTACCTACAAGAACAAAGCTTGAAGATACTATGAGTAAAAGAACGAGAGTTGAGAAACCAATGACTAAAAGCTTTAGAAAGAATATCTCTAAGCTAAAAGAAGTTTAACTAGTACTTAAACAAGATTAAACTTTCAAAGAACTAAGAGAATTCACAAGCTAACAGTCCTAAACATGCTAGTGTTCATAACAAAATTCAAACATTAATACATGTGAACCTAGCATGGTGGCTCTAAACAAAGGTAAATATGATTATGCAAAGTGGTATTTAAACAAGCAAGAATTAGATTTATGAACAGTAAACAGCACTTAAACATCATACTTGATTATATTAATCATATCCACCATGCAAAATCAAAGCTAAGCACTTTAAATTAAACAAATCTTGTTCTTAAAACAATAGATTTAACAACTTTAACCAAATTCAAAATTTAAGAACTAGAGATGAACAGTTGAGAAAGCAAACCTTTGTGGAGCTTATGAGCACTTAGAAGAGATAAATGAGAGAAAGAGAGATAAATATTTTGTGCTTTAGGTGAGAGAAGTGAGAAAATGAAGTGTGAAGAGAGGGAGGAGGTTGTTGGCTTAAATAGAGGGGAATGGGGAACCAAGAGAATCAAGTGGGTGGGAGACAAAAACAAAAGTGCTCAGAAGTGCAGCAGAGTGTCAGGAAGGAGCCAAAAATTTAAATTCAAACCCCCTTGGCTCCAAGCCAAGAGAGGGAATTTTTTTAAAAAATTGAACTGCTTGCCTAGCGGGGCTATCGGTCACCTTGTGACTTATATGGTGCTATCGATCACTTGTTGATCGATAGGGTGATCGATGGCCCTCCTGCTGAATCCTACCGGTCACATTTTGACCGATACTGTGACCGAAATACATCCGATATGTTTCTATCGGTCACTATCTAATCGATAGAGTGACGGATATACAACTGATGCATTTCCATCGGTCACTTCCAGATTTTGCTCTTCCTTTTCCCTACCGGTCATAACTGACCGATAGATTGACCAATGCATTTTGGCTCCACAACTATCAATCACTTCATGCTCGATATCATGACTGTTAGGTTTGTATCGGTCTGGTCTTGACCGATACAGTGACCGATAGTAGCCTAAATGCACCTATTTTTGTTTCCTCCAACACTTTCTCAAACACCCAAACCAATCTCCTGCTTCTAAAAACATTAACAAAGCATAAAAATGAACTAAAAAAGCATAATATATTCAAAGGATACCATGGGACTACCTCCCAAGTGTGCTTGTTTAGAATCACTTAGCTTGACTTTGATTACCTCACTAGTGGAGGTGAGGAGAAGGACTTTTGGAACTCCTTGGTGTTGTCTTGCTCCCTTGGACTCTAGTGGTGACTCCATTCAGCTTGATCTTAGCAAATGGCATTATCTTACCCTCTTGCTAAATCTTGTAGCAAACTTCACCATCCCTAGAACCAAAGGGCCTCAAGATCACCCCTCCTTCTTCAGCAACCAACTTGATTTAATTCATCATCTTGTAACCAACCACTTCAAGGACCTCCTTTTCAGTTTCTCAAGCTCTTCTTAACCATTCAGACCTCTCATTTCCATTTGAGCAGTATAGAGAGTCTCATACTTTTTGACTAGCAGCTCTTTGAATCTTCCTGGAAAAGGGATAGTGGGCTGATAAGTTGGGAACACATCAGCTTGAGCTTCTTTCTTGGCATCAGAAACTTGAACAAGTTCCTCCCCCTCACTTTGTTCATCAATGTCCTCATTGATCTGGGACAGAAACTCATCCATTGTGGCAACTTCCTCAGGGGTGAAAGCATCAAGAGACTCAACAGCTTGACGGTGTTCCTTTTGATTGTTCGCACATTTCCCAGGAAGAGTACCTTGAGGGTGTGGTGCTGTTGCAACTCCTTTGTTGTTCTCTAAGGTTTTCACCCTTGCAGATAAACCATCAAACTTGTTGGTCAACTCCATATGCACAGAATCAATCTTGTTATGAACTTCAGCAAAATTCTTGTTTATATCTAAGGTTGTGTTGACCTGATTCTGAAGCACTTGCTGCAGCATACTCTTGAGTTCAGGATCTTGGGAGCTTGAAGAAGGTTGAGCTGATGCTAGAGCATTGAATCCTGGACGGTTATAGGACGCTCTTGGCTGGAAGTTGTTGTTCCTCTGTTGAAAACCTTGATTGTTGTTGTAGGGAACAAAAGCTCTTGGAGCTGCTTGCTGTTGTTGTTGAGGTGGGTACACTTGGTCTTAAGGAATTGCAAGATTGTTGCTTTTGTATGATAGGTTGGGGTTTGGTCTGTAGTTGCTATACCCATTGTAGCCTCCTTGGTTACCAAGATAGTTCATCTCCTCAACTTGGCAAGTCTCTTGATCATCAAGCTGAACCATATCTCCAACAAAGTGAACTTATTTCCTTTCCCTTAGCAGTAGATCAATCTTTTCATGCTGAGCTTTGATCTCTTTCTTGCTAGACTCAAGCTCATCTTTAGTACTCCTTGGAGTTCTATCAAACTCCTCATTGTAATTCCCATCAGACTGTGCTAAATTTTCATCAATCTTCAATCCCTCATCGACATCTTCAGATAAGAAGTTACCATCAGATGCAGTGTCTATAAGCTTTCTGATCTTTGGGAGGGCGCCTCTGTAGAGAGTGGAAAGCAGAGAGGCTTGTGAGAAACCATGGTGTGGGCACTGCAGTGTCTAGCCTTTGAGTCTATCCTAAACTTCACCAAAGATTTCATTGTTCCTCTGTGCAAACCCTGAAATCTCATTCCTAATCCTAGCAGTCCTTGAAGTAGGGAAGAACTTTGCTAAAAAGACTCTATTGCACTCATCCCAACTGGTGATGCTTCCTTGAGGTAAGTTTTTCTCCCATTAGTGAGCTTTATCCCCAAGAGAGAATGGGAACAACCTTAGTTCAAAGCCATCTTCACTTACCCCATGTATCTTTGTAAGGGAGCAAAGTCTGTCAAAATTATCCAGGTGATCCAATGGTTCTTCAAGTGGTAACCCATGAAACTTACTGCCCTGAACCATTGAAATCAATCCAGACTTGATTTCAAAGTTGTTGTTTTGCATTGCAGGTGGAATGATCCCAGTTCTGTTATTACAGGCATTTGGTGCATCACTTGTGCCTCTTGGGCCCTGATCACCTTGCAAGCCCTGAACACCCTGCTGACCTTGTAGACCCTGAGCGCCAACAGCTCCTTGAGGACCCTGGAATCTTATGTCATCCATAACAGGTGGTTCCTGATTGTTCATCCCAGGTTTCTTACAGTGCTGTGATCTTTCTCTCTGTCTTCTTGCTCTCAGCTCTCTTTCAAGCTGCAAGGTGTTGTTCTGATAAGGTTGCAGATTCTCAGTGCCTTTAGACCTTAAATGCATGCACCAAGAAGAGAGAAACCAAGAGTAGAAACAGTGTTAGTAACCAAATTCAAAGAAAACTTTATCTTAAAGATTCTACAAACTCTAATGATTCAAACAGAAAACCCCAATGGCAACGACGCCAAATTGATACAAGAGTTTTGACTCGCTTTGTCAATCACCCATTGTACTTAATCAGTTGTAGCATATGGGTTTTAATGAGAATCCAAGGGGAGTTGTTAAATACTAAAGAGTTGCAAGTACAGAACCTTAAGTCAAGTGAATCAGAGAGGTTTTTGTTGCTTAAGCAACTGAACTAACAACCTAAAGTGATCATATACCAAAGAGAACTCAAGAAGAGACAGTTTAGCAATGATCAAAGAAGAAAACATAGCACATAAACAGAGTAAAAGGCAATTTCGAAATTCAGTAAAGAGTAGACAAGTCTTTAGCTGGGGTTATAGATTTTCGGGGAGCTTAAAAGCTAAATAAGGCTGTTACAAACATCATTGATCAAGCAAACAAGCTACCAATGCTGATTCCTAGACCTAGAGTACACAAACAAGCAAGCTAAGCTCAATCTCTTGACACAAAGCACTTTCTTAAACATCTTAACAAGAACTAATCCTCATTAGTGCCAAAACATTCAACAAGCATGATAAACCAACTCTATTAATGTCAAAATACTCCTCAAACAGTCAATCTCTTGAGCTAAGACCAATAAATCATCTATTAAACAAGATCAGTATTTCATCAAACACTTGGTGGGCATAAGAGAAAGCCTAATTCTAGATTCATGTGATCAAGACAAATCTAGCTTAAAAACAGATTAATAGAGAGGAATCAATGTTATTAAGCAATAACAAACCATAGATAAGCTTCCAAATCCCCATAATCTACTACATCTAAGAACCCTAAGCAAACTACTCACTAATAGCCATGTTTAACACCAAATCACAAAGGGAAAAGATGCTAATCATGATTAAAAGAGAGATTAAGGAAAGATTAAAGACCAATACAAACTTATATTAAGCAAAGAAAGAAATTGTCTTACAAACTTAGAACAATCACTCAAGAACAGTAAACTGATAAGACATCTGTCCAAAACCCTTAAAACATGGTATTTAAACTTAAAAAGAAATGCTATAACATAATGGCAAAATGGTAATTAAAAGCAGGTTTGAGGTTAGTTCTTATCGGTCTCCATGTGACCGATAGCTTGATTGATAGGCCGGCTATCGGTCTTGAAGATGACCGATAGGGTGACCGGAATACATCTGATATATTTCTATCGGTTACTCCTTATGACCGATAGCTTGATCGATAGCTCCCAATCGGTCACTCCTTGACCGATAGCCTTCGTGCCTTGACCGATAGGGCTTCCAAAAAATGCCTGCCTTGGCTCCTCTTGCTCCATCTTAGCTCAGCTAGCCTCTTGGTTTATTCCCACAGCTCCTCCTTACTCCTCATAGCTCAGTAAGCACCTAAAAACATCCTTGATGCAAAGAAAATCCAAACTACATCATAAATGCGGCATAAGTCTAAAATGAGAAGAAAATGGGACAAAAGATAAGGAAAACATGCAAAAGACAACCAAAAAATGCTCTAAATGCAAGCTTAAATGATGCAAATGTATGATATATCAGAGAGCCATTGTTAGGCCATTATCTTGTTTTTTTTAGATTTAGAAAGATATTAGATTCAGAGCTTTTGGAGAGACAAATATGTACTCTTCTACAGAAGAATTTCGAACCCCTTTTGTCTTTTACTCTATCTTTTAATGCAATATTATTCAGTCATGATTTGTGTTTCAATTTCTATGTCTGAGTAATTTGCTAGTTAGGTTTTGGGTTATTCAAAGGTCGATAATGAATTGTTAGAACTAAAAAAACTGGAAGGATAAATCCTTTGGTTCTTCATCTATATTGCTTTAACACTGATTTTGAGATTGATCACCTAGAAATCAGATCTTACGTTGTTTAAAAGATGTGGAAACATTATTAATCACCAGAACTATCTTAGATGAGCAAAAAACCTGATTGCAAAGGAATTTGGATTAGTGATTTTGTGAACATATCGAACCTGAACCATAATGCTTGATTATGCTGTTAGAATTTGCAAAAAAATTTGGAATTCTAGAATCTGATCATAGATAATCTCTGCGATGGAATTCGATTGGTTTTACCTTCGCATATTCGAGTTCTAGAACGGTTTTAACAAATAATCCTCTCACTATGTAGTGTGTGATTTATGTCAACCTGTGAATTTTCCATTGCCTAGGCCTTGCCTTATAGATTTTAAGAACCTATAATCCGCACCCGCTCTTATTACTTTTATTTGCTATTTCATTTTACTAGTTATCGATTTGCTTAGCTACATTTGAATCTAAAGTCTGTTGTGTAATATTCTCAAGTTCTTGTGGATTCGACCCCTAAGTACTACCGTGATCTCTTAATTTGAGAGAGTATCTCTAAGGGATAATTTGAGCATATCAAGTATCATTTGAACTTAGAATCAATATGGCATGCATTTAGCTTAGGATTGCATACATTTGCACACATATGCATGTTTGTGGTGGTTTTTAGGTGTTTTTGGAGATTCTTGGAGTTGGGAAGGAGATGGAAGCAGCTCATGATCGAAGAAGATGTCAGAAATGGAGCTTTTGCAAAGTCTGGTCCATATCAAGCAAGCATATCGAGCAGAACACTCGTGGAGTATGTTCGATATAAGTAGCAGGACGTTAGGAAGAGGATCAGCAGGAAGACTCTAGGCCGTTGGTCTGCAACGAGGTCCAGCATCGAGCAGGGAAGCCGATGCGCGCTGCACGAACCATATCAAGGTCGCATATCGAGCCGAGCACCATCCGTATGACCTCGATGCAACTCATTGATAAACACTTTCTTAGCAAGGGTGAAAATGCAATGAGGTTATCAAACTCAAATGCAAGACATGTTGTAGTACAGCAAGCAAGAGAGAGTCAATCCATGTCTAGGATGATAGAGAATGCAAAGAGAATACAAGGACTAATGCAAATCCAAGCGAAATGAGATGATTTATGAGAAAATCTCTAAAAACTAGATGCAGCAACTTAAATAGAATGCAACCTATTTTAAAAATACTAGAAATGAAGAAACTACCACGAGGAACAAACAGATTAATTAAAGGACCAAGCTTCGAATTACTAAAATTCGACTAGTGGATCGACCATGAGATCGACCACTAGATCGAGCAATAACAATCGATCTCGTCTAAAGATGCAAGAACAGTGAAACTAACGACCAGGATGCTATCAAAGATCAAGCGAATGACGAGATAAGATGTAAAGATGCTAAAAGAAAGGGCCTAGGGTTGAGATTCATGGTTAGGGGTTTTAAAGGTTCGACCTTGGGTTGAAAACTTTAAATCGACTCACTTTGTGAGGATCTCTAAGCCTTGAAAACTAAGCAAGATCTACCCGTGGCTTTCGGTATAGATCACTCCTTCATCCTCTCCTCCAAACCCATGGCTTTTGGTGGAAAGAGAGGTCGAAGGGCATGGAAAGCAGATTTCAAATGAATGGCTTAACTAATCCCCCAAACTTCCATGGCTTTTGGGAAGGGGTAACTAGTCTCTAAGGTGTGATCTTCCGAAGCTCCTGAATCCTGTCAAGGTAAGGAACCTCTCGTATCATGAAGCTCTTGGCGTGAGAGTCTTCAAGCATTGAGATCTCAACACCTTAGAAGATATAGCCGTTGAAAACGCTTAGAAAAACCCCAAGATCGAAACCCTTTAGACCCCTTAATCCTCTCAACCCCGAACCCAAATAAACTACTCACTACACATAAAGTAAATCAAACAAAGCATATAAAAGGAAACGATGAACATGAAAAGAAAACTAGATTAAGACGGAAATGATTCGATTACAAAGCTTAAGAAAAACTCAAGTTCGACAATGGTGTTCTTCACGAAAAACAGAGAGAAAACATACAGAAAAAGATAAGGATTGAAAGTTGTGTGGGAAAAGGACATCGCCGCCTTCCCAAAATGGCCAAAACAAGCTGATGGTCCCCCCCTCGCTAGCGGCCAAAAGTGGTTGAAAGGACAGAGAACGACTCCAGGATCGAGCGGTTCTCTCGATCATATCCGGACATCGTGTCTTCGGCTCGATCTGGGTCTCGATCATCATCGGCGAATCGAGTGTTGCATCCGATCTCGGTATCGATCTTCGGCTGGATCGAGTGGTGTTCTCGATCTGGCTCTCGCTCTGCATGGCGTCATTCACGTCCGTACCGTTTGATCGACTGCTTCACTTGATCCTTGTCTCGATCATTCTCCTTGGATCGCCTGGTTGGCTCGATCTTCTGGTCGATCACCTCCTAGATCGACCGGCCATGCTCGATCTGCTCCTCGATCTCTTATCCTTAGCATATATCAGAGCTCCCACGAACTGCTACATCAGCCTCAACATGTCCACGAACCTCCACGACTCCAAAGCAGCCAGAAACAACCTGAATGTGATGCAAAATGCAAGGAACATGCGTATGCTGGTGCAAGAATCCTCTAGGACTCTAAGTGATGTAATCTAACCTAAAATGTGATACAAATGCATGAAAAGCTAACTAATGAGTATGCAAAATGTATGCAATATGCAGTGACATCAACTCCCCCAAACTTACTTCTTGCTTGCCCTCAAGCAACAGAAAATAAGTAGGAAGAGAGGTTTTCCGAAAAACGAATGGGGGTTTAAACTTCTTGCAAAGGTGCCTTTCAAATGAATTAAATCTCAATGTCCTAGTTAACAGTTCTAAAATGCTATGCTTACACTCATACTCCAAAGAACTTAGCCATACTCATCACACAAAGAAATTCAAATCATGACTCTCCTATTCCTAACAATCAAAGAAACTCATCCTTTAACATTCATTAACATTAGAACCATGAATCAAACTTATGCACTTTAAAGCAAAACACATTTGGCTAAGGGTGAAGGTTATGAGCATTGAATGATCTCATTTGAAAAGGGTTTATAATTAGAACAAGGGCTTCTCTCAAAAATGGTTGAACTTGTGCATAATGCTAAAGGTAAAGACAATTTATGCATACATGATTAGATTCTCATCTACCCATGTAAACTAACAAACGATCCTAAACCCCTCTCATTTATCAACTTCTATCCTCACTCACCACTTAGAGTCTACCCTTTTTCTGCTCAAAACTTAGCAATCCCCAATTCGAAACAAAAACATTTTTAAACTTTTTAGGCTAGTGAAAAAGTTTTGAAAATAATTTTGCTCTGTAGATATTTCTTATTGGTAGCTCTCTTATTATTTTTTTTCTTTTTATTTTTTTTTTATTTTTTTTTATTTGGCACTTAGGCTCTTTTATTTCTTTTTCTGTTCTGTTTTTTTTTTTTATGGGAGAGCTACCTCTTGAAATTTATTAGAGCATACTTAGTTTTTAAACACAACATTTCACCTAAAACCCATTTCTTTCTTTAAAACACCAAGTTCTTTGAAACCGAGAACAAATAGAAAAGTAAACAACCCCAATGATCCCCCAAACTTATCCTAAGCCTATACCTAGCTTCAAAATGTAAAGCTAGCAATCATATGAGAACCAAATCATGTCGCCTAAACCTAACACTTTATGCCAAGTTCAAACCGAAAGGAAGGCCTCACAAAGATGTCACACAAGAACATTTGGCTTCAAAGAAGGAAGGGTAAGGTTCAAGGAGGGAGTTCTACTTACGCTCACAAAGAGTGGTAAAAAGGAAGAAGAGAGCCTAAATATTTTAAAACCATGTGTTCATTTTCAAATGCATAAGGATGATAATTAGAATTTCAAATTAAGGTTCTCACTTATTAGGACAAGTTTCAAATCATGAGAGTTCAATTCAAGCCACGAAAATCCTAACAAGTGATCCAAGCATGGTAAGAACTTACTTTCAAAGCATAGACAAAGCATTAGAGAACTACTAACTAGGGCATTGAAACAATTCATAAGTAAAAACACCTTGTTAAGAAACTCTAACCCCTTATGCAGAATGCAAACAACCTAGATGCTATGAGAAACTCTAGACTTAATCCTAACATGATGAATGCAACTACATGAATCTTTGAAAAAAAATTTTAAAAATTTTACCAATTTTTCATGAACTAAAGACTCAAGGATGCTAAAGGAAAATAAGATCACAGAACACAAGTCAAATCACACATGTAGCAAAACACAAAGCAAAAAGAAGCAAATATGAGCGGTTATGTACAATGGAAGAAGGTTGTTACCTCTGGTCTAGTCTCGGCTGGAACTTGAGGATGTTCCAGAGGAGCTAGAGACTATGGTCTTGCCTTGGTCGGCTGGTTCTTGGAGAGAGTGGCGCGCCGGCTGAATGGTTCTTCCTTGGGTCTCGCGGATGACAACTCCACCGGTTGAGAGCCTTCTCTTCTCGGGTTGTTGCACCTCTTGACTTGCAGCTTTCTTAGGAGAGCCTCCCTAAAGTGCCTTGACTTTCTTTCCAAGCTTCTTGAGCATCTTGCCTTGCCACTTGTTGATCTTCCTTTGCATCTCCACAACAGATGCTAGGAACTTCTCGGTTTTTGTCCTCGGCTCAAAGTCTAACTTTGGAAGTGTGTAGGCCTCGAGCATCTCATCTTCCGTGGCTGGAGACTCGGACCTTTGACGAGGGGCAATCGCTGAAGCAGGTGGTCCTCCTAGAGGGGCAAAGCATTCCTCCTCCGTGGGCAAGAACTCGATGTTCCCAACACCAAGCAGCTCGGTTTCATCTTTGTTGGGCAGGATGCACACTCTCTTCTTGTCTTCGTCGTCTATGAAGAGGTAGGCGTAGAACCCTTCCACTGGCGTGCGTCCCAAGCTGTCAGTATTCCTCATGTATGCCTCGTCCATGAAAGCTCTGGCTGGTACATGGGTGAAATCGTGAATGGGCACACCAGCTTGCAAGAACAGAGGAGTGAGGAAACCGCCAATGTAAGAGGAAGTTGCCTTGCACCGCAAGGCATAAGCCTTGTATTTCACCAAAGAGGCAGCAAGCACACATCCGTAGTTCACCTCATTGCCGAGTTCATCCTCCATAGGTTCGTCATTTGCATCCGGATCACACACCAAGTGCTTCACACCTTGGAACAGGAAGCAAAGCTCTGTCTTTGTGACCGTAGGAGCAACAGATCTTCCACTAAACGTGTTGGCGATCAGCTTCAGAGTGTACCTCAGCACCGGGCTTCTTACTCGCTTGATCTTGGCGGTGTTAGCTTTGTAGTCTTCATTGCTGATCAGGTCCCAAAAGTCGTCGGCTTTCTTGAAGGCGGGGAACTCGACCTTGTAGGCATCCGCGTTGAGACCATAAGCTTGGCATAGCTCAGGTATGGAGAGTGTATAGGCTTGACGGCCAACCTTGAAGTAGAGGCGACCTTGAGAAGGGACGGGTGTGCTAGGATTCTCGTAACGGAACTCCAACGTGGCAAGGAAGTCTATTGTCACTTCTGGAATGGTTGGGCAATCCATCCGTGACAGACATCTTAGGCCAATGTTCTTGAGGAGTTGGTCGAAATCCCCAAGAATCCCTAGCTTGGACAACAGCTCTCGATCAGCAAACTTGGTAGGCTCAAACCGAAGCCTTTCCAGCCGTTTCTTGTCCCTCTTCTCATCCTAAGTCCATCTGACCCTCTCTTGAACTGCCACCTCTTGTCCTTCTCCTTCTTGTGCTGTCTCTTCTCTTGTTCTCTTGGAGGCCATTGTTCCTGAAACAAGTTTCTAAGGAAGTTTGATAAGCAAAATGGCGGTTTGATGAGAATGAGAAAAGAGAAGGAGAGAACTTATAAAAACTACCCTAGAATTTTGGGGAATTAATAAAAATTATAGCTAAATAAAGGAGAATCATATCTTTAGATACTGAAAAATCCAGAATTATTCCTTTAACTTAGCTAGTTTTTAAAAATCAAAACCGACCCTATATTCTAGAACAATATCTTGCGAATTTAAAGGAAATTTTCCTAAAAATAAATCATTAAATTTTGAAAATACCTTTGCAAGAAATGTAAAAGATCTTTGCTAGCTTCTGAAAACCGAAACTCTCACTCTCTTTGTTTAAAAATTTTGAGAAAAACAGGAATGAGAGGGTGAGAGGTTGTTGAAATATTTAAAGACTAGCAAAGAGCAAAACAATGGGTAGTAAAAGTGGTTTTTCTGACAAAGTCTTGGTCAAAGCACATCTTTCATGGTCAAAGATGCTTGCCTTGACCAAGTTTTGAATTTAAAAGTTGGAGGGAAAAGAGTAAAGGAGGGAAAGAAAATGTTACCTCGGCATGAGATCGAGTCCATTTGGTCGATATAGGACTCGATCTCATGCCCATAATGGCTTAGATCGAGAGGGTTACTCGATTTGAGACTCGATTCATGGTGAATCGAGTCTTGGATCGATTGGCTCTCTCGATCATTGAGATGTTGGCTCCACGGCTAAGTCCTCATGATCGAGCTATGCCCTCGATTTAGGGGTCAATTTGGCACAGATGGAGTGATGGATCGAGTCGAGTGATCGATCTGTTTTCAACAGATTTTCCCGAGAGAAATTAGATCGGTCGATCCGTTTTGGATCGATCGATCCTTTTTCGTCAAGGTCGATCCTGTCAAAAGTTCTTGTCTAGATTGACTAGCTCCTCTCGATTCACTGACTCGATCCCCTTATCGCCTCTTTTAGACTTCAAGATCAAGGTTTAGACTCCTCATACCTGTTCCTAGACACTTGCAGAATAAAAACATAAAACTGAAAGGGAAATGAAGCAGAAATATGTACAAGATAAACATGGGAATGCCTCCCAAGTGCGCTTTCTTTAACGTCTTTAGCTAGACTTTACTTGGTTTAGGCGGATGGTGGGTCTTGGAGAAGCACCGAGGTAGTCTCCTTGTCATAGCCGTCTGCCAAGTAAGGCTTGACTCTGTGTCCGTTGACGGTGAATGCACTGCCACTTTTTCCCATCAGAGTAACAGCTCCATAAGGCAACACTTCTTGAATCACGAACGGTCCGCTCCACCTTGACTTCAGCTTTCCCGGGAAGAGTTTGAGCCTTGAGTTGTACAGCAACACTAACCCTCCTTCCTTAAGCTCCTTGGCAACCAACTTCTTGTCATGAGTCTCCTTAGTCCTCTCCTTGTATATCCGAGAGCTCTCATAAGCATTCAGTCTTAACTCATCCAGTTCGTGTAGCTGAATAAGGCGCCTCTCCTGAGCAGTCTTGAGGTTAAAGTTCAGCCTCTTCACAGCCCACAACGCACGGTGTTCCAGCTCAACCGGGAGATGACAGCCCTTGCCATAGAGTAGAGTGAAAGGAGTTGTACCAATCGGCGTTTTGAAGGCGGTACGGTAGGCCTAAAGAGCGTCGTCCAGCTTCACTGCCCAGTCTTTCCTTGTTGCTCCGACAGTCATCTCTAGTATAGCCTTGATTTACCGGTTGGAGACTTCCACTTGACCGCTTGTTTGAGGATGATACGGTGTAGCCACCTTATGCTTAACTCCATACTTTCTCAAGAGGTTCTCAAAGACCTTGTTTATGAAGTTGCTTCCTCCATCGCTTATAACCACCTTAGGTACTCCAAACCTCGGGAAGATGATACTCTTGAACAGCTTGATTACCACCTTAGAGTCATTTGTAGGGGAAGCAACTGCCTCAACCCATTAAGAGACATAATCCACTGTTACTAAGATGTATTTGTTGCCATATGAAGAAGGAAATGGCCCCATAAAGTCTATGCCCCACGCGTCGACCACATCAACCTTGAAGATGGGAACTTGAGGCATTTCGTTCCTCTTAATGATATTCCCTGCTCGTTGACATGTCTCACAGCTCTTCACAAACTCGTGTGCATCTTTAAAAATGGACGGCCACCAGAAACCGGCTTGCAACACTTTCG
Source organism: Thlaspi arvense (assembly GCA_911865555.2). NCBI lineage: Eukaryota > Viridiplantae > Streptophyta > Magnoliopsida > Brassicales > Brassicaceae > Thlaspi > Thlaspi arvense. The sequence continues at coordinate 26,182,262 of OU466859.2, read as the reverse complement.
TGGCAGTCTTGAATGAGGCGAAGTGTCCTCCGTAGGAAGAGCCATGGCAATGATAGAGGATGTCCCTAGCTTCTTCCTTTGTAACACATCTCCGGTACAAACTGTCTACTCCTCTCTTGTATAAGTAGGGCTCGTCCCAAAAGTAATCACTAGCCTCTCTCATAAACCGCTTCTTGTGATAGCTGTTGAGATGTGTTGGCTCCTCACCACACGCTAGATAGTTCACTACATCAGCATACCACGGTAGATCCTCTTCTTTGAAACTCAACACCTCCTCAAACCTCCCTTCTAGCTTTCCACAAACAGCCGTGGTAATCGCCATGAGCTGCTCTTCTGGAAGAGAATCATCTAAGGGGAGAGACTCGTTGATCCTTAGCCGTGAGAGATGGTCAGCGACCCCGTTTTCTATTCCTTTCTTGTCTTTAATCTCCATGTCAAACTCCTGGAGTAAGAGAATCCATCTTAAGAGCTGAGGCTTAGTGTCTTTCTTCGAATAGATGTATCGCAAGGCAGCGTGATCCGTGTACACAATAGCCTTGGAACCAACGAGATACGATCTGAACTTCTCAAAGGCGAACACTACTGCAAGCAACTCCTTCTCCGTAGTGGTGTACCTTGTTTGCGTGTCATCCAAGGTTCTTGAAGCATAGTAGATCACGTGCAGCTTCTTGTCTTTCTTCTGACCAAGAATGGCTCCTACGGCGTAGTCACTAGCATCACACATGATCTCAAAGAGAAGAGACCAGTCTGGTGCTTGGACTATAGGAGTTGATGTAAGGGCTTCCTTGATGGTCACGAAAGCTCTCAAACACTCCTCATTAAACACAAACTCAGCTTCCTTGCACAACAACCGTGTAAGAGGGCGTGCAATCTTGGAGAAATCTTTGATGAAGCGCCTATAGAACCCTGCGTGTCCCAAGAAGCTTCTGACTCCCTTAACATTAACCGGCGGCTCAATACCCATCATGACTTCCACTTTAGCCTGATCAACCTCAATGCCCTTCTCTGATACCTTATGACCAAGCACGATCCCTTCCTTAACCATAAAGTGGCATTTCTCCCAGTTCAGTACCAAGTTTGTCTCTTCACAACGTTTAAGTACCCTGCAAAGATTCAACAAACACGCAGAAAAGGACGCACCATAGACAGAGAAATCATCTATGAACACCTCTACCATCTCCTCTATTAGATCGGTGAAGATCGACATCATACACCGCTGAAACGTAGCCGGTGCATTACAAAATCCAAACGGCATCCTTCGATATGCAAAGGTACCGTGGGGACATGTGAAGGTCGTCTTCTCCTGATCATTTGGTTGAATTGGTATCTAAAAAAAACCGCTATACCCATCGAGAAAACAGTAGTAAGGGTGATTAGCAAGTCTCTCAAGCATTTGATCAATAAAAGGCAAAAGGAAATGGTCTTTCCTAGTCGCAAGGTTGAGTTTCCTATAATCAATACACATCCTATGGCCAGTGATGGTTCTAGTAGGAATAAGCTCATCCTTTTCATTCCTTATGACCGTGATCCCTCCCTTCTTAGGCACCACGTGTACAGGAGAAACCCACGTGCTGTCGCTTATGGGATAGATCACGTCAGCCTCTAAAAGCTTAAGGATTTCTTTCTTAACAACCTTTTTCAAATTAGGATTCAAACGCCTTTGATGTTCTATAGAAGAGGCGTTCTCATTATCCAAGTGAATCCTATGAGTGCAAAGCATTGGTGAAAGGCCCTTGATGTCACTTAAAGAGTACCCAATGGCCTTCCTATACTTTCTCAGCTCAGTCAGGAGCGAGTGCAACTCATCATCACTTAGGTTTTCATTCACAATCACGGGATAGGTGTTATTAGGCCCTAAGAAAGCATACCTTAGCCCTTTTAGGAGCTCCTTAAGGTTCACCTTTGGGGCTAACAGCTCACTCCAGTGATCCTCGTGGCTGTTGTTGTTGCTTTCCTCCTTGGAACTCTCCTTAGACCTCGAGGCATGGCCCTTCAAACTGCTTTCCTCCATCGCTATCCCTTCTGAAATCGAGTCCTCCAGTCGATTCTCCTCTCGATGTTGTCTAGATCGAGCCATTTCGCTCGATTCACTTACTCGATTTGATGTGGATCGAGTAAGGGATCGAGACGTTGAGTCGATCTCTTGATTGGACCCCATAATGATCGAGAGGTCTCTCTCGATCGTCGACTCGATTGTTATTCCTGATCGAGCATTCCTCTCGATCTGTATGTCGATGTTTGCACCGGATCGAGTTGTGTTCTCGATTGCTTTGTCGATCTGACTCCTGGATCGAGTGATAGCATCGATCTCGGGGTCGATCTCTAGGTAGCAACCTTCATCATTCTTAACAATCCTCCTAGAATCCAGCAGGTTGACGTACTCCTGGGTCCTCTGGTCCACATAGCCAAACTCCCCTGGCTCCTTAGTCAGTGCTAGCTTCAGATGGTCTTCTAGAGCCAGCTCTTCCAGCAACTCATCCGCTAAAGCATCCATCGTTTCAATATAGAAAGCTTGCCCTTCAATGGTCGGCTTCTTCAGAACCTCATTGATGTCGAAGTCAAGCCTTATCTCCTTTCCCAAATGCAAGGCAATCTTCCCATTCTTCACATCTATGATAGCCCCGGCGGTTGCTAGGAATGGTCTCCCTAAGATGAGTGGATCCTTAGGGTCTTCGTCCATCTCCAACACGACGAAGTCCGTAGGCACGTTCACACCACTGATTCGCACCAGTAAATCTTCAAGCAGCCCCACTGGTAGCCTCACACTCCTATCAGCCAGTACCAACGAGATCCGACAGTCTTTGAAACGAGTAAAGCCAAGCTTCTTAGCCACGGAGTGAGGCATCAGGTTTAAGCTAGCTCCGAGATCACATAAGCAACTCTTGAACTCTAGAGGACCTAAAGCGCAGGGTATAGTGAAGCTTCCAGGGTCTCCCAACTTCTTAGGTACTATCTCCTTATGTATCACAGCACTACACTCTTCACTTAGAACAAGTACCTCCTTGCTTTCCTTATTCTTCTTCACGAGAGTGTCTTTGAAGAATTTGGTGCATTTAAACATCATTGCAAGGCAGTCAACGAGAGGTAGCTTGATCTCCACGTCCTTAAGATGCTTCTCAAAGAGGATTCTATGCTTCTCTATGAGTTGCTTCTTGAAGCGGCCAGGAAAAGGCAGCTTAGGTACATACGGTGGAGGCACATAAGCTTTCTTCTCCTTAGTGGTTTGCTCAGCTTTCTTCTCAGCAACTGCTTTGTCTCCTCTTCTTGGCCCTTGGATCCAAACGTTGTCAAAGTTAATCTCATCATCATCAGCCGAAGGTTTACCCTCCCCCTCTTGAATTACAACGTCCTCGTTGTTCTTGGTAGAGACCGGAGATTCGAGCTCTTTGCCGCTTCTCAACGTTATGGCGTTAGCATACTCCTTAGGATTCTGCTCACACTTTCCCGGAAGACTATTCTGAGCACTCGTACTCGCTTTCCCTTTCTCTAGCTGCTTGATCTTGTTGTTTAAGTTGGTGATCTGAGTGGAGAAGTCAGTGAGAGATGAGTCTAGACGAGTGTTCATCTCGGCGAACTTCTGGTTTGTAGAGGCTTGCCCCTGTATCAGCTGTTGAAACATTGCTTGAACCGGATCAACTTGTTGTTGCATCGGTTGTTGCTGCTGAGGTGCAAAGCCCGGAGGGTAGCTAGGTGTATAACCCTTGTTATTTGGATGTTGCCCTTGGAAGTTTTTCTGCCCTTGACCTTGGAAACCACCACTCGGTTGAAAACTTTTGTTGTAAGGGATGAAAGGTTTTGCTTGCTGAGTAGGGTACACTTGATCTTTAGGGTTGGCTACGTTGGTGCTTCGGTAAGAGAGGTTGTTGTTCTGGTAGCCTTGGTTGTAGCCTTGAGGTTTGTAGTTGTTCTGTCCCGCCACCCAATTGGCTTCTTCTTGGCTCAACTCTAACTCCTCTTGGTTCTCATCAGCTTCACCAACAAAGTGAACATGCTTCTGATTGGCTAACACCAGCTTATCTATCTTCTCATGCAAAGATTTCAGCTCCTTCTTGTGAGACTCTAGCTCTGATCCTCTCGGTGCACGGTCATAATCCTCAGCGTAGTTGCCATCACTCAATGCCAAGTTTTCTATCAGCTCCATACCCTCTTCTACCTCCTGACCGAGGAAGTTCCCTTTGCTAGCTGTGTCAAGCAACAACCTGATCTTTGGTGAAGCTCCACGGTATATGGTACTGAGTAGTGTCTCCTCGCTGAACCCATGATGAGGACATTGGATCGTGTAGTCTTTGAAACGCTCAATTGCCTCATTGTTCCTTTGAGTGAAACCGCTAATTTTGCTTCTCAACCGTGCTGTTCTGGTGCTTGAGAAGAACTTTGAGAGAAAGGCCTTCTTACACTCGGCCCATGAAGTGATGGTGCCTTGTAGGAGGGTCTTCTCCCAATGCCTAGCTTTGTCTCCGAGTGAAAAGGGGAAGAGACGCAGCTTGAAAGCATCTTCGGATATGCCATTGATCTTTATCATCCCACATACTTGCTCGAAGTTGTCGAGGTGCTCCAAGGGATCTTCCATTGCTAAGCCGTGGAACTTGTTGTTTTGCACCATTGAGATGAAACCTGGCTTGATCTCGAAGTTGTTGTTTTGTACAGGAGGAGGAGTGATCCCAAACCTATTGTGATGAGTATTGGGAGCATCTCCGGCTCCTATGATCCTTGGGGGTCTAGCCACGTGTTGGGGGTTTCCATTGCCCCTTCCAGCTGCCCCGTGAGCTGGAGGAGGTCCTTCTGGATGCTCGTGTTCAGCCATAGCTTCAAAGTCAACCAAACCGTGCTGAACAATCTCCTCAAAGGCTCTGGCTTGTTCTCTGACTCTCCTTTGTCGTGAGTGACCAATCTGATGAATGTTGTCCAAGGGTTGTAGTAGATTGTTGTCTCCCCTTGAACGAAGATTCATGTACCTGAAAACACACATTTGAGAGTAGAATGATTAGTAACTTGAAAAAGGTAAAGACTTAGTCTTTGCTAAGTCCCAAATCTCTATGTTCTCTAAACAGTCCTAGGATGGCAACGGCGCCATTTGATATACACTTTCTTAGCAAGGGTGAAAATGCAATGAGGTTATCAAACTCAAATGCAAGACATGTTGTAGTACAGCAAGAAAGAGAGAGTCAATCCATGCCTAGGATGATAGAGAATGCAAAGAGAATACAAGGACTAATGCAAATCCAAGCGAAATGAGATGATTTATGAGAAAATCTCTAAAAACTAGATGCAGCAATTTAAATAGAATGCAACCTATTTTAAAAATACTAGAAATGAAGAAACTACCACGAGGAACAAACATATTAATTAAAGGACCAAGCTTCGAATTACTAAAATTCGACTAGTGGATCGACCATGAGATCGACCACTAGATCGAGCAATAACAATCGATCTCGTCTAAAGATGCAAGAACAGTGAAACTAATGACCAGGATGCTATCAAAGATCAAGCGAATGACGAGATAAGATGTAAAGATGCTAAAATAAAGGGCCTAGGGTTGAGATTCATGGTTAGGGGTTTCAAAGGTTCGACCTTGGGTTGAAAACTTTAAATCGACTCACTTTGTGAGGATCTCTAAGCCTTGAAAACTAAGCAAGATCTATCCGTAGCTTTCAGTATAGATCACTCCTTCATCCTCTCCTCCAAACCCATGGCTTTTGGTGGAAAGAGAGGTCGAAGGGCATGGAAACCAGATTTCAAATGAATGGCTTAACTAATCCCCCAAACTTCCATGGCTTTTGGGAAGGGGTAACTAGTCTCTAAGGTGTGATCTTCCGAAGCTCCTGAATCCTGTCAAGGTAAGGAACCTCTCGGATCATGAAGCTCTTGGCGTGAGAGTCTTCAAGCATTGAGATCTCAACACCTTAGTAGAGATAGCCGTTGAAAACGCTTAGAAAAACCCCAAGATCGAAACCCTTTAGACCCCTTAATCCTCTCAACCCCGAACCCAAATAAACTACTCACTACACATAAAGTAAATCAAGCAAAGCATGTAAAAGGAAACGATGAAAATGAAAAGAAAACTAGATTAAGACGGAAATGATTCGATTACAAAGCTTAAGAAAAACTCAAGCTCGACAATGGTGTTCTTCACGAAAAACAGAGAGAAAACATACAGAAAAAGATAAGGATTGAAAGTTGTGTGGGAAAAGGACATCGCCGCCTTCCCAAAATGGCCAAAACAAGCTGATGGTCCCCCCCTCGCTAGCGGCCAAAAGTGGTTGAAAGGACAGAGAACGACTCCAGGATCGAGCGGTTCTCTCGATCATATCCGGACATCGTGTCTTCGGCTCGATCTGGGTCTCGATCATCATCGGCGAATCGAGTGTTGCATCCGATCTCGGTATCGATCTTCGGCTGGATCGAGTGGTGTACTCGATCTGGCTCTCGCTCTGCATGGCGTCATTCATGTCCGTACCATTTGATCGACTGCTTCACTCGATCCTTGTCTCGATCATTCTCCTTGGATCGCCTGGTTGGCTCGATCTTCTGGTCGATCACCTCCTAGATCGACCGGCCATGCTCGATCTGCTCCTCGATCTCTGATCCTTAGCATATATTCGAGCTCCCACGAACTGCTACATCAGCTTCAACATGTCCACGAACCTCCACGACTCCAAAACAGCCAGAAACAACCTGAATGTGATGCAAAATGCAAGGAACATGCGTATGCTGGTGCAAGAATGCTCTAGGACTCTAAATGATGCAATCTAACCTAAAATGTGATACAAATGCATGAAAAGCTAACTAATGAGTATGCAAAATGTATGCAATATTCAGTAACATCACTTATCCTTGTGTTGACCACTTTATCTTCTTTGACATTATCTTATTTTTAGGTTTTTTATGCTTCTTTTGGCTCTCTACTATAAAAAAGAAGCCACAAAAACTTATCTTGATCCAAGTTTAGTCTTTCATCAAAAACTATCTCTTCTCTAAACCTTGAAGGGCAATTTTGCCTTAGAGTCTTAATATTAATAAAGTTTGTATTTTTATGGTTTAATCTTGTCTCTTGATCATTGTTCTAGAACCTTGGTAGTTTAGATTTATCATCTTTGCATTTTAATCTCATCTAGCCATGTTTAACTCTAAATAAATGGGATTAAACATGATTAGTGAGTAGACTACTTTAGATTTAGGCTTCTAAGTAGGGAAAGTGGTGATTAAGATGTGATTAAGGGGTGATTAGGCTTATTTAACTGTTCTTTGTTGTCCTTCTCTTGCAAAGTGATTATTGCTGATAAAGCTTGCTTCTTTTGATTGAATATGGTTTGATTGATGCATATGGTTCACTTGATGTCTTGATATCTCATTTCCAAGCATGGTTCACTTATTTGGCTTGATAATGTAGCTTGGTCTATGTTTCCTTTGTTCAGTGACACCAAAGTGATAGTTCACCATTGCTAGATGATATATCATGGTTTTTATGGTTTTTAACCATGATATAAGTCCTTTTTATTGAGTCTTTTTGGTCTTTTTAGAGTCCTAGTAGAGTCTTTGCAGGTTAAAGCATGTCTGGAGCATAATTGGAAGTTCTGGAGCTTTTTGGAGCATTGCAAGATACAACCCCCGAATGAAGAAAGTCAGAGGCGTTGTTCTGGCTTGGGTGACGACCGTCACTGACCTGGTGACGCTCGTCACCCGTAGAGGAAGGATCGTGGCTGGTTTTTAAAAGATTGGGAAGAAATTGCAGTTTTGGCCCAGAAGTTCTAGTATTTGCAAAAAGGCCTCAGATCGTGTTTTAGCTTGTATATATTAGGTTTTCAGCCATTGTTGGCTTTTATCTTGTATCTTATTCTTTTTGAGAGCTTTAGAGAGAGATTTGTAGCAGAGCTTATGGAGAGACAAATCAGACTCCTTCAGAGCAGATTTCGAACTCCTATATTCCTATTTCTTATTTTTTTAATGCAATCTATTCTTTTCATGATGTTTGTTTCATTCACCATGTCTGAATAGTTTGTTAGTTAAGTTAGGGCCTTTCAAAGGTTGAAGAAGAGTTTGTTGAATTGCTAAACTTATAGGAAATCATTTGGTTCTTCATATATGCTTGGATTCATATCGATTTCTTAGACACATCATCTGGATTTCGAAACCCTGGGTTATTTGATAAATGTGAGAGCATTATTAATCACCTGAACTAGTATTAGATGAGCAAAACACCCTAGTGCAAAGAGATTTGGCTTAGGAGTTTTGTGAACAATTGAACCTGATCATTATTGCATGTTTAGGTTGTTAGGGTTTGCAAAGAGAATTGAAACTCTGTGATTTAGGTATAGTTTACTTCTGCAATGAGAATTGATTAGTTATATCTTCGCGATTCATGTTCAAGACAATTTTAATTCATTCCTGATTGCATACATTCTACAATCTCGGATTCAACATGCGAATTGCCCTCACTTAGCGCCTTTAGCTTTCTGAACTTTAAGAACAATCCCCAAAACCCCCACTTACATTTATTGTGCTGTTTCGCATTACATTCGTTACTTATTGCTTAGCTTAATCCGAACCTGAACTCTTTAGTGTAGTTTACTTGCTCCCTTGGGATTCGATAACCCCTTATACTATGATTGCATTGCTGTGCACTTGCATAAGTTTTATTTGGGTAAAACCTGAGCCCTATCAAGTTTTTGACGCCGCTGCCGAGGAGTAATATCTACCTACCGATTTTTAGTATTAGGATTTTGTCTAAATTTTTATTTGTTTACTAATTTTCTGCTACTTTTCTTTGTGCTGGTTTCAGGTGTATGCCTAATCACAGTACCAGAAGCAACAAAGAGAAGGACCTTTTGACCTTAGGCATTGACGAGCTAGGTAAGTAGGAGAGGACCATTAGGAAAGCAAAGAAGCAATCTACAATGGTCAATCCACTGATCTTGGTTGAAGATGCAGAAGGTCCCTTGGTTGACAAAGAGGGAAACAGGAGGAACAATGAAGGGTAGAGATTGGATCAAGAAGGACATGTCATAGTTGAACAGCTGGTTCAACAAGTAGCACAAGACGCTGGAGTTTTTGTCGCTGCTAACAACGCTGCTGGGAGTTTTGTTCAGAGGACTCTAGGAGATTACAATAGACCTGATTAGTTCTAAGACAACAGAGCTACAATTCGCCCTCCTGCTTTCCAGAGGAATGATTTTGACCTCAAGCCTGCTTATTATCAGTTGGTGGGACAGCATCCTTTCCATGGCTTACCTCATGAGCATCCTATGGATCATATTGAGAGGTTTGAAGATTTGGCTTCAAGTGTCAAAGCTAAGGGAGTTAGCTATGACTTTCTGTTCTGCAAGCTTTTCCCTTACTCACTTGGAGGAGATGCTGCTTATTGGCTGAAGCAACTGGATCCTGGTTCACTGGCCACTTGGGAGGACACCAAGAATGCTCAAAGATCTTTTATTAATAGCTCAAAGATGAAGGGATTACAAGTGATGGCTTAACCGAGAGGTTATGCCGAAGTGAAAAGAAAGTGTTTGCAAGGTAAACTAGAAAGCGTTGAAGTTCTTGGTTTTAGCTCTGCTACTCTCTAGATTGTATGAGTTGTTCTCTTCAGCTTCGGGGTCCTCTTATTTATAGGGATAGGAGGTCGGTTGCTCCGAACTCCTTTTCCTTTTTCCCTTTGGTGAATTTTTCCATATTTCCGATATGGAAATATCTCTTATTCTCCGAGGAATATGGAAATTGTCCTTTATCCTTTGAGTTAATCCGATGCTTCCGGACTCCAAAGGTTATCTTTAGGAGTTTTCTTTTTATCCGAGTTAAGTCGGCGCGGTCCTCCTGGTCTTGATGGGCTTAGGTTATTGCTAGAGAAAGCCTTTTAGGAAATGTACTCATTTCCCCTCTAACAGTAAGTCCCCCTCCCCCCCCCCCCCAGTTTGGCGAGACTGATAGCAAATCAGGTTGGCGGACTTCACGAAGTTAAGTGGGTTTGAGATTGCAATAAGCATTAGTTCGTCAAGAGCGTTTCTTCGCGATGGCCAGCTCGGCCCGATTTTAAGTGGATTTGACATGTGGCGCTTTCTTTGAATAAATTCACTAAATATTTGACCCGTTAGGGTTTTGCTTCAAGCGGGAAAGGCGAAAGGTTTACCAGACGACGAGATTGTGCGGATCTCGACACGCGTTCTTTAAGGAAACTGTTGATATTTCTTTCGATTTCATTTACTGAATATTTATCTCTTCGTCTTCTAGCTCCAGAATTTTCATTCTCCTTGGATTTGTTTCCAATAATTATTTCTCTGCTGCAATAATCTCCCTTGTTCGCCGATCTTCTTCATCTTTTTTGATTTCAGAGCTTAATCGATCAATATTTTTGGAACATGGGATTAAGGAAGAGAGAAAAGATTCCTTCATTGAACATTGATATCCTTGATTTCTCTCTGAATAAGAAGCCCAGACCGGTGGCTCCGTCGCAAGATCTGACCGCTGTTGAGGATATTCCGTTAGATAAGCTCGATGTTTCTGTCACGGACGCGCGATCTTCTCCTCCAAGAATCTCAACGAAGGATCCAGAGATTGTATCGCCAATCGAGGAGCAAGACTCTGTCTTTGTGACAGTGGAGGAGCAAGAAACTAATTCGCCAAGTCCGACGTGCAGCTTGCCGAGGGACCCGGAGGGTGTCGATGAGAATTCTGGTTTTAATCCTCACCAGTTCTTGCTTCGCTGGAGCGGGGATTCCCCAGCGATGTTCAATGAATACTTTGCAGCTAATTTAATCTAGCAGTATAGGGCGAAACCGAACCAAGGGATGTCGGTGGAAAAGCTGAAGCGGTTCGCATGCTTTTCTGGAATGGCTTAGCGTTTCGTGCAGGGTTTGGGTTTATGTGCGTCCCTAATTGAATCGTATGATCAAGAATTCTCACGGGAGGAGAATAAAGCCGAGGAGCTAATAGCCAAAGATCGAGAGCTTCGTAGCGCATCGGCGAGGATTAAAGAGGGAGAGCGTGAAAAGATCGATTTAGAGCTTAAGTGTCAGGCTCTTAAGGTCGAATCCGCCAAAGAAAAGCAGCTCTATAGGGAAAGTTTGGAGAAGAGGGCGGCCAAAGAAACCATGAAGGCAGCTGCCGCTGAGAAAGAGTTCCGAGATCAACAGCGCAAGTTTGTTGAGCATGTTGTCGACCTGATGTACCGACGTTCTCGTGAGTGGTACGATCCCCGCATTAAGGGGATTAAGGCTTTTATGGCGCAGGAGACTGATATATCATGGTTTCTATGGTTTTTAACCATGGCATAAGTCCTTTTTATTGAGCCTTTTTGGTCTTTTTAGAGTCCTAGTATAGTCTTTGCAGGTTATAGCATGTCTAGAGCATAATTGGAAATACTTAAGTCTTTTGGAGCATTGCAAGATGAAGCCACAAAGTGTGCAACTCGGAAAAGAAAGTATGGATTTGGGTGATGCTCGTCATCCATAAGGGTGACGCTCGTCACCAATATAAGAAGGAGTCATGGCCTGGTTTTTAAAAGATTGGGAAGAAAATGTAGTTTTGGCCCATAAGTTCTATTATATGCAAAAAGGCCCCATAACGTGTTTTACCTTGTATGTTAGGTTTTTCAACCATTCTTTTGGCAGATATCTTTTATCTTATTCTTTTTGAGAGCTAGAGAGAGAGATTTGTAGCAGAGCTTTTGGAGAGACAAATCAGACTCCTTCAAAGCAGATTTCGAACTCTTTTATTTATATTTCTTATTTATTTCATGCAATCTATTCTTTTCATGATGTTTGTTTCTTTCACCATGTCTGAATAGTTTGTTAGTTAAGTTTGGGCTTTTCAAAGATTGAAGAAGAGTTTGTAGAATTGCTAAACCTTTAGGAAATCCATTGGTTCTTCATCTGTGTTTGCATTCATATCGATTTCTTAGACACAACATCTGGATTTTGAAACCCTAGGTTGATTGATAGTTGGGAGAGCATTATTAATCACCTAAAATAGTGTTAGATGAGCAAAACGCCCTAGTGAAAAGATATTTAGCTTAGGAGTTTTGTGAACAATTGAACCTGATCATTATTGCATGTTTAGGATGTTATTGTTTGCAAAGAGATTTGAAACTCTGTGATTTAGGAAAAGTTAACTTCTGCAATGAGAATTGATTAGTAATACCTTTGCGATTCATGTTCAAGACGGTTTTAATTCATTCCTGATTGCATGCATTCTACACTCTCGGATTCAACCTGCGAATTGTCCTGGCTTAGCGCCTTTAGCTTTCTGAACTTTAAGAACAAGCATAAAACGCCCACTTGCATTTATTTTACGGTTTCACATTACATTCATTACTTATTGCTTAGCTTAATCTAAATCTACAAATCGCTAGTGTAGTTTACATACTCCCTTGGGATTCGATAACCCCTTATACTACAACTGTTTTGCTATGCACTTGCAGTAGTAAATTATTTGGGTAAAACATGAGCCCTATCAAGTTTTTGGCGCTGTTGCCGGAGAGTAATAGCTGCCTATCGATTTTTAGTATTAGGATTTTGTCTAAGTTTTAATTTGTTTACTAACTTTCTACTACTTTTCTTTGTGTTGGTTTCAGATGTATGCTTAATCGCAGTACCATAAGCAACGAAGAGAAGGAGCTTTTGACCTTAGGCATTGACGAGCTAGCTAAGTTGGAAAGGATCATCAGGAAAGCTAAGAAGTAATCTATGTTGGTTAATCCATTGATCTTGGTTGAAGATGCAGAAGGTCACTTGGTTGACAGAGAGGGAAACAGGCGGAATGAAGAGGGGTAGAGACTGGATCAAGATGGGAATGTCATTATTGAGCATCAGGTTCAACAAGTGGCACAAGACGCTGGAGTCCCTGTTGCTGCTAACAACACTGCTGGGCGTTTTGTACAGAGGACTCTAAGGATTACAACAGACCTGATCAGTTCTATGCCAATAGAGCTGCAATCCACCCTCCTGCTTTCCAGAGGAATGATTTTGAGCTCAAGCCTGCTTAGTATCAGCTTGTGGGACAGCATCCATTCCATGGCTTACCTCATGAGCATCCCATGGATAATATTGAGCGCTTTTAGGACTTAGCTTCAAGTGTCAAAGCTAATGGTGTTAGCTATGACTTTCGGTTCTGCAAGCTTTTCCCTTACTCACTTGGAGGAGATGCTGCATATTGACTGAAGCAACTAGAGCCTGCTTCGCTGACCAATTGGGAGGACACCATGAATGCCTTTCTAAAAAATTTCTATGATGATGCTAGATCAGAGGACCTGAGGACGGAAATTGCATCATTCTCCCTAGGTCCTACTGAAGCTTTTAAGGCTTCTTGGCTGAGATTGAAGTCTTATCAAAGGGACTGTCCTCATAATGGTTTCAGTTAGGTGCAGCTTCTTGGGATCTTCTTCAGAGACATTGATTGGAAGTATCGGATGGTGCTGGATGCAGCTAGTGCTGGAAACTTCAACACCAACAGACCAGAAGAGGCGATCAGATTGATTGAAAACTTGGCCTGCAGCAACAACACCAAGAATGCAGATTTTCAGAGGATGAAACAAGCTGGTTTGAATGACGGGAATCAGATTGCAGAAGTCAAGGCTAAGCTGGACAGTATGCACATTCTTCTGGTGGGAAAGAAATCAGTCCAATTCGCTGCAGAGGTGGAGACATTCGAAAATCCTGAAGAGTTTGAGCAAAAGGATGTTAACTTCATCAATGGAGGTTTTCAGAACCAAAAGGTTTGTGAATCAACAGTGGACCAGAGGTTACAATGGCAACAATCAGAAGAGCACATTCCCAGGAAACTAGAATGCATCTGGTTATACTCCAATGCCATAGTTCCAGAAGACTGAAGTTGCGAAACTTTACCAAAGCAGCAGGAATTATAGTTCTTCTTCCTACCAAACTGAACCTCCACAAGACACTAAGATGGAAGCTATGCTGGAGCAGATACTTGAAGGATAGCAGAAGATGACAGTGAACTTCAATGGCAAGCTAGATTCGCTGTACCAAGACCTGAATGGAAAAATTGAGAGTCTGAACTCTCATATAAAGAAGCTCGATGTGCAGGTTGCTCAGACTGCAGGAGCTGTTCAAAGGCAAGAGGGATTCCTTCCTGGAAGGACTGATATCAATCCTAAGGATCAAGTTAATGCCATCACAGTCAGGAGTGAAAAAGAGCTTGAAACAGTGCAGAAAAAGAGGCTAAGTGCAGAGCAAATCGTGCAACTGATGAAGTTTGAAGATGAAAAGTTTGCAGTCTCTGAGTCCAGTGACAAGCGTCACCAAGGAGGCTGTCGCTCGTCACCCACTTTACACAAACCCGGCGCTCTAGGATCATCACGTCAGTGACGAGCGTCACCCCCCTGGTGATGGTCGTCACCCACCCCGGAACGATGCTACTTTACCTGTAACTGCAAATAATGGCCAGGAGCAAGCGTATAAACCCAAGATACAATTCTCTAAGCATCCTAGGAAGTCTAAACAGAAGATAGAAGAAGCCATATGCAAAGCTATGATAGGCAAGCTGATGCTTGAGATCCCTCTTGTTGATGCAGTCAAGCTTTCACCATCTCTAAGAAAGTATGTAAAGAGAATGGTTGTGAACGGTGTAAGTCCTGAGGAAGAGGGATTGCTTATCAGAGACATCAGTGCAATCCTCTTGGGTACAGTTCCAAAGAAGAAGAAGAAGGTGCCTGTTTCTGAACAAGTCAGCGCCATCATTCAAAGCAGAGTTCCAGAGAAGCTTTCTGATCCTGGAAACTTTGTGCTTAATTGCTCAATCTCAGCAGGACGTTTTCCCACTCTCTATGTGATCTAGGGTCAAGCATTAATCTGATGCCTTCCTCTGTTGCTGCTAGACTTGGAATGACTGATTTCAAGCCAGCTGGGATTTCTCTTATCCTAGCCGATCGATCCATTAGAACCCCAGAAGGCATCTTAGAGGATGTTCCTGTTAACATTAAAGACTGCATGATTCCCACAGGCTTTGTGGTTTTGAAATATGCTGAAGAACCTAAGGATCCTCTTATTCTTCGAAGATCATTCTTGGCTACTGCGGGCGCCATCATTGATGTGAAAAAAGGGAACATAGAGCTTGATTCGGGTAATGTTGTCATAAACTTTGACATGGATAAGTTAAGAGGGAGTTCTATCATTGATGGTCAGACCTTTTCTGTAAGTACTTCCAGAGATAAAGAGCTAGTAATGGAACATTCAGAAGATATTACTGCTTGCTATGTCACTGAATATGATACAAGTGGGCAAGTAAACAAGATGACTGTTCAAGAGGCAATATCTGAAACTTCTGCCAAAGCTGTCGGGTTTGAGGATTGCAGTGAGGATCATATCTTCATGACTAGGCTTGAAGAAGAGGTTCCCATTAATGCCAAGTTGCTGGAGGAGGACGAGTTTGTGATGGAGGCAAGACTTGCATAGCTGAACTGCAGGAAAACTGCAGAAACTCGAACTGCAGGGTCAGTGACGGTCGTCACTGACCTGGTGACGCTCGTCACCAACCTGGACACAAAGGATCGACATGATCTTACAGCTACAAGTCCATTTGATGTTGCCAAACCGAAAATTCAACATTCCACAACCCATAAACCTGCAACTAAACAAAGGTATGCAGTTCCTGGAACCAATTCTAAACCTCCTAATCTCATCAATAAGAATTTAAAAGGTGCAAAAGCTGCTTCACACTTATGCAAGCAACGATATTCTCGTAGAATGCTTGGTGTGTCTTTTGATGATTCTGAAGGAAAACGAAGTGTATCACCCACAATCACGACCCACCCTGCTGATGTTCCTCACTTCCTTGGAAGAATTCATGCATCTAATGATTATAAACCACCATGGATGTGGAGACATTCTTCTCCAAGGCATTCATCGCCACCTTCAGTTCCACCAGCTGTCTGAGCAGCATTCAAAGTCAATCTAATGACTTTAAACAAGCGCTTAGTGAGAGGCAACCCACTGGTAAGTTTTCTTTTTCATATACTTAGTTTAGTTTTCTATTACATAGCTAAAAAACCCAAAAACAAGAGAAAAATCGAAAAAAAAAAGAAAAGAGAGTCAGTTTGTCAGTTTGCTTTGATGATGTCTTGTGAACTTGTTGGAAAATGGATTATGCTTTTTTGGATGTTTTTGATGTATGTTTTGAGTGCTCCAACAGTCGAACTTCAGAGTACGCATGATGACACAATGTTTAAGCACCCAACTTGATTATTCTGAAGTATCAGACGTGGTGACGCTCGTCACTCGTCCCTTCGCGAGGTACCACTTTTCTGACACGGTTTTCAAGTTCTCATGCTTCTTTTTGATCAACGTTTGGCTCAATAACACTGGGGACAGTGTTGTTTAAGTCTGGGGGAGGTGGTTACTGACGTTGTGTACTTTGTGTTTGATTTTTAGAGTCTTAAAATTGAGTCAAAAACCTGTTTTTATATAGTTGAAATTTTGAAACTGTCAATTTTTCTTGGAATTAACCATAGGATGTTTATACTTATGAGAACCATTGCCACAGTAGTTGATTACAACTCTTACTAAGTTGAATGTCATAGGTGAATCAGTCTAGCAATGAAGGTTTAGGTTCTTAGAGGATCTGGAAAATTTGCTGTTAGCTCCACCTTAATAAACTTTAAACTTCTTATCTTGGGGCTTGATTCTCATTGATCTTGATTCTCTTTTTCAACACTGACAACTATGTTTAGATGCAGTCTCTCTTTGATCTTCCCTGATGCAGTTTTAAGAGTTTGAGTTAAAAAGAATGGTGCATTCATGACCCTGTCTCCTCACAAGGAACAACAATAATGAACACACTCAAGAACCTGTCTCCTTACAAAGAACACAAGTATTGAGTAGCACCATATCTTAGACTGTAAAAAAAATGAGAAAAGAGTTGAAAAATCGAAAATAATCAGAAAGAAAAAGATCAAGGGAAGAGAAAATAGGAGAGCTGTGTTGAGATTGCTTTGTTCAGTTGTTTATATAAGTGATTGAGATGATAAAACCTTGATGAGATATCACACTTAGATGAAAATAAGGAGTTAGCAACATAGATTTCAGATTTCTGGAAGGGATTTGGATTGGATTTGAGAGATTTGCTAAGCTAGTGATGATTAGACTGAAATTTGATCTTGTGTTGACTCTGTGGTATGTGGATTCGAAAGTGTTGATTAATATGGTGTTCCTGATGTTCAGCTGATTGTTTCTTGTTTTTCAAACCTCGTCCCTGTTCTCCGTCTGATGTTTGCTTGAGGGCAAGCAAAAGCTAAGTCTGGGGGAGTTGATATATCATGGTTTTTAACCATGGTAGAAGTCCTTTTTATTTAGTCTTTTTGGTCTTTTTAGAGTCCTAGTAGAGTCTTTGCAGGTTATAGCATGTATGGAGCATAATTGGAGATATTGAAGCTGTTTGGGCATTGCAAGATGAAGCCACGAAGTGTGCAACTCAGAAAAGAATGTATGGATTTGGGTGACGCTCGTCATCAGTAGAGGAAGGAGTCGTGGCCTGGTTTTTAAAAGATTGGGAAGAAATTACAGTTTTAGCCTAGAAGTTCTAGTATTTGCAAAAAGGCCCCAGATCGTGTTTTAAGTATATTAGGTTTTTCAGCCATTCTTTTGGCAGATATCTTGTATCTTATTCTTTTTGAGAGCTAGAGAAAGAGAATTGTAGCAGAGCTTTTGGATAGACAAATCAGACTCCTTCAGAGCAGATTTCGAACTCCTTTATTTTTATTTCTTATTTCTTTTGTGCAATCTATTCTTTTCATGATGTTTGTTTTATTCACCATGTCTGAGTAGATTGTTAGTTAAGTTAGGGGTTTTCAAAGGTTGAAGAAGAGTTTGTAGAATTGCTAAACTTAAAGGAAATCATTGGTTCTTCATTTGTGCTTGCATTCATATAGATTTCTTAGACACATCATCTGGATTTCAAATCCCTAGGTTGTTTGATAGATGTGAAAGCATTATTAATCACCTGAACTAGTGTTAGATGAGCAAAACGCCCTAGTGCAAACAGATTTAGCTTAGGATTTTTGTGAATAGTTGAACCTGATCATTACTGCATGTTTAGGTTGTTAGGGTTTGCAAAGAGATTTGAAACTCTGTGATTTAGGCATAGTTAACTTCTGCAATGAAAATTGATTAGTTATACCTTTGCGATTCATGTTCAAGACGGTTTTAATTCATTCCTGATTGCATGCATTCTACACTCTCGGATTCAACCTGCGAATTGTCCTGACTTAGCGCCTTTAGCTTTCTGAACTTTAAGAACAAGCATAAAACGCCCACTTGCATTTATTTTACGGTTTCACATTACATTCATTACTTATTGCTTAGCTTAATGTAAATCTACAAATCGCTAGTGTAGTTTACATACTACCTTGGGATTCGATAACCCCTTATACTACAACTGTTTTGCTGTGCACTTGCAGTAGTAAATTATTTGGGTAAAACCTGAGCCCTATCAGAGCCGGACATCCATCGGCTCGAGCTTAAGATCGTTGATGCCGAGGCAAGGGCGGATTTCTACAAACGGCTGAGGTCGGCGGGACACAAAGTTCCGGTTAAGGAACTTCTGTCCCACTCTGCTAGCACCGACCGTTTGAAGATGGAGCGTCACGGAATCAAGGATGCTCTGCTTACTAAGGACAACTTCACCGCTCCAACACAAGCTTATATGCGACCTTCTGACTCAGAGTTGGAGGCGGCCGGGATTCAAGTGCCGAAGCGGCATTGAGCTTTTTTATTTCTGTAATGATGTATTTTTGTTTTGAAAAAATGTACGCGAGATAAACGCTTTCTGCCTCTCTCCCCTTTTTTTTTAATGAATCAAATGAGATAATTCAGATTAAAGTAATAATGCTTTTGATCTTGATCCTTATTTTTGAGGGCTTTGCGAAGACAAAAAGTTTCTTTTGTCTTGCGGTGCTGGGGCATTATTTAGGCCGGTGCTGGAAGCGAGATTTATTCGCTCGTCTTATACCAAACGACAGTCGAGATAAAATACCAAGCTTTTCGGGATTCACTTCGGCCTAAAAGGTATGATCAGGGGTCGTGCGAGTATTGTCCTTGGCTTTTGTCTTATCCACTTCGGAAGTAATTAAATTGAACCAAAGCTTCAAAGGAGTGGTGATCAACCACAAATTTAATTTTTGCTTTTTTCTTTTTTGAATCGAATGTTTGGCCAAAATATTGATTCAGCAAGATGCATTTGCATAAGGAAGATTGCTCTACGTGCTGAGCTGATTTTACGGTCGTTTTGGACCAGTAGTTGTTCTTTACTTTGAACGCCGAGCTGGTTTTCAAAGATAAAGGTAATTTTATTAAAATAGTGACTGGACCCGAAAGCTGCCTACGTACCCAAAGCTGGATCAAGTCATCTGTAGTTCTTGTTAACAAATTCTCATGCCGAGTTATGGTTTTTGATATCCATTGTATTTACACCATTTAGAGTTGCATTTAGTACATATTTTGGTCCTCTTTTGCATGTTTTCCCTTTCCTTTTGTCCCATTTTCTTCTTTTTTTAGACTTAAGTTGCATTTAGAGTATAGTTTGCATTTTCTTTGCATTTTAGATGTTTTAGGTGCTTTTGGAGCTTAAAGGAGCTTGGAGTAGTTTTGGGAATGATACAAGATGCTAGCTGGGCAAAAGGGAGCAAGAAGGATCACAGCAGGAGATCTCTTCAGAAGTTTTTGGTCAGAGCACAGAGAGTATCGGTCAAGGATGACCGATACAGAGCAATATCGATCACCAGTATCGGTCAAACCTGATCGACACAAACACACCGTTTGAATTTCGGTCATATGTGTCGATCACTCCAGACCGATATGGATCCTTTTCGGTCACTCAAGACCGATACGCTGCCAGACTGAAGACCTTTTATTTACAACTTTGCAATTTTCGTTTGGACTCCTATAAATACGAAAAATCCCTAATTTCTGGGAACAAGCTTTTACCCAGCAGTTCTTTCTTCCTTGTTTGGACCTTTGGATCTTGTAATTTGAATCTTTGCTTCATTTTAATCAAAGTTTTCTTCTTTCATCTTGTTTAAGCTTTCTAATAATGATTAGTCATCTTTCTCTCTTTGATTTGGTGGCTTTAATGGTGATTAGTGAGTAGTTTCTTTTAGGGATTTGAGATGGGTTATGTTTAGGGAATTTGAGACTCTATCTATGATTGCTTAGTGTTAATTCTTCCATTTCCTTTCTTGATTGCTGTGTTTAATGCTTGATTAGCCCTAGCTAAGTTGATTAAGATCTTAGGCTCATTTTATGCCCACCAAGTGTTTGATGAAATGGCTTAACTGTTTTGCAAGAGAATTACTTATCCTAGCTCAAGAGATTGACTGTCTAGGGAGTGATTTGGCAATATAGGGTTGATAGATTTGTCTTAATGCTTGCTCATTATCATTACACTAATGAGAATTAGTTCTTGACTTGGTAATTACCAAAGAGATTAGTGCCAAGAGATTGGATTAGCATATAAATGAATCCTATGCATAAGGAATATCATTGTGTGAGTTTGTAAGCATCATAGGCTGAGTCAAGAGTTCCCTATTACCAATTATCTCATCTGAAGTCCCATCTTTTCTCTGTTTTAAGCTCTGTTCTGAATTTGCTCTGTTTTTACCTTTATTTGATTGCTTTACTGTTTTAAGCTCTGTTCTGAATTTGCTCTGTTTTTACCTTTATTTGATTGCTTTACTTGCATTTCACTCTTGCTTTGTGTTTGCTTTACTCTTGCTTGATCACTTAGGTTGCTAGATATTCTAAACCCCTTTCTTATCTGCTTGAATTAGGAAATCTAC
Source organism: Thlaspi arvense (assembly GCA_911865555.2). Taxonomy (NCBI): domain Eukaryota; kingdom Viridiplantae; phylum Streptophyta; class Magnoliopsida; order Brassicales; family Brassicaceae; genus Thlaspi; species Thlaspi arvense. The sequence goes on along the minus strand of OU466859.2, from coordinate 26,161,486 downwards.
TATAATCATGTTGTTTCAATCTTCCCCTTTGGATTGACATTAAACCCCAATGCTACATTGACTAGTACATTGGGTAATTGACATAAGAGAGTCAAAACTCTTGTATCAGTTTTCAAGGATAATACTTCTTTAAATTCATTGAATTGTGAGCTCTCTCGACTGGTTCTCCGTCCATGTCTTCCAGTCTTTTGATGCCTGGTTTAACGATTTGGTGATGCGGAATGGACCTTCCCAGCTCGTCTCGAGTTTCGTCGGGTTTATAGCTCTTTGTAAGAGGAGGTCATGCAGCGAGAATAGTCGGCTTCGGACTTTCTTGTTGTAATATCTAGAGACTTGCTGCTGGTAATTCTGAATGCGCAATAAAGCTTTATCGCAAAGTTCCTCAGCTCTGTCCAGAGTATTGATTAGCTTTTCTTCATTTAGCTGAGGGTTCTGAACCATTATAGTTCGCCGAGCACTCGGTACATGCATTTCGGCAGGTGCTAAAGCCTCACAGCCGTGAGACAGTGAAAAAGGGGTTTCTCCTGTTGCTGTTCGAGGAGTAGTTCGGTGAGACAAGAGGACCCCGTCTAGTTCATCTGACCAACTTCTCTCTAGGTCAGTTAGGCGTTTCTTGAGGCCGTCAAGGATGGTTTTATTAGAAGCATCCGCTTGTCTGTTCCCTTGTGGGTAGCAAGGCGTTGAATAACTTATGTGTATTCCCCAGTCCTCACAAAAATTACGGAAAGTTGACGCAATGAATGGCGGGCCGTTATCTATGACGATCTCGTACGGGAGGCCGTGCCGGCATATGATGTATTCCCATACGTAAAGTTGGACATAAATCGCCTTTATAGTGGGGTATGCCTTAGCTTCGACCCACTCGGTAAAGTAATTAGTCATGACCAGGATGTGTTGATTGCAACCTGATTTAGGCATCGGGCCGATTGCATCCATTGACCACCTCATGGAGGGGTAAGGTGGGACGGCGGTTTGAAGGATCTTGGTGGGTGCGTTGATGATGGGCGCGTGTTTCTGACACGGTTTTCACCATTCTAGGCCAGAATAATCCATGCTTCTTTATTTTTAAGGCTAATGCTCTTCCTCCTGAATGGTTGCTGCCTGCTCCTTCATGAGTTTCTGCCATTACCTTCTTTGCTTGTGCTTCGTCGCAGCATCATAGTGTTAATTTGTTTGCCGTCCATCGGAACAGGTTGCCGTCCTGAATGAAGTATTGCGCTGCTTTTCTCCGGAGACGTCTAGCTGCCCATCTATCCTGCGGGATTGTTCCCTCGGATATGTAGGACTTATTCTCATCCTGCCAGGGTTGTTTTTGTTGTTCGGTGTCTACTTTCATTGGATCGTTCACTTCAACCTCTTGGTGCAGCACCACGTTGCAAGATCCTTTAGATAGCCGAATGCTAGGTTGCTCGATGATTTCTACCGGAATTGTTCGGCGTGCAGGATCTATCATCGATGCAAATGCTGCCAACGCATCGGCGGTAGTGTTCTCAGTTTGCGGGATTTTTGTTAGTTCAAAAGAGTCGAATTGCCTTGTTATTTCTTGGACCTGCTTTTGGTACGCATTCATTCGTTTGTTCTTTGCATCATAATCTCCTTTGAATTGGCTGGCGACGAGCTGGGAATCGCAAAAAGCATGAATATTTTTCTCTCCTCCTCCTTGGCGGACCGAGTTCCCACGAGTAAAGCTTCGTACTCGGCTTCATTATTCGAGGTGGGGAAACCGAGCTTGAATGATTGTTCAAGGACTTCTCCTGTTGGCGATTTTAAACAGATGCCGACTCCTGATCCTTGCTTCGAGGATGGGCCGTCGAGATACAAGTTCCAACGGTTTTCTATGGGTGTTTCGTCATTTAATAGATCCGGCACTATCTCGATCATAAAGTCTGCTAAAACTTGAGATTTAGCGCTAGTGCGGGCTCGATATTCGATTTCGTATTCAGACAGTTCTATTGCCCATTTAGCCATTCGGCCGAACTGACTAGGACTGCGCAAAATGCTCTAAAGTGGTTGACTGGTGAAGACGACAATAGTTGAGATTGGAAGTAGGATCGTAACTTCTGTGCCGAGACGATTACTGCATAGGCGAGTTTTTCTAGAGCTGGGTAACGAGTTTCAGCTCCATTCAAGGTCTTACTTATATAGAAGATTGGTTTCTGCTCGCCACGATTTTGCCTGACAAGGACGCCGCTTACTACCGCCGTTGAAACTGTGATGTAGAGATATAATGTCTCGCCATCCTCTGGTTTGGCTAATATCGGTGGAGTGGTCAAGTACTTCTTTAACTGTGTGAAAGCCTCCTCACACTTTTCATCCCAGTCAAATCATTTATTACTCCGAAAAAGTTGATAAAAAGGGAGACATTTATCTGTGGAGCGCGAGATGAATCTATTCAGCGTGGCCATTCTTCTGGTTAACCGTTGTACTTCGCATGTGTTTTTGGGCGATGGGAGATCCAGTATTGCCGAGATTTGTTTCAGGTTTGCTTCTATTCCTCTTTGGGTGACGACGTAGCCCAGAAATTCTCTTGAAGTGACTCTGAACGTGCATTTGGCTGGGTTTAATTTCATCATGTACTTCTCGAGAGTTTTAAAGCAGTCTCTGAAATGGCCGACGTGATCTTTAGCTATTGTAGATTTCACGAGCATATCGTCGATGTAGACCTGCATGGTACGGCTGAGCTGATTTGTGAACATTTTATTGACTAACCGTTGGTAGGTGGCTCCTGCGTTTTTTAGCCCGAAAGGCATCACTTTGTAGCAATACGTTCCGTGATCGATGATGAACGATGTCTTCTCTCTGTCATCGAGATGCATGAAGATTTGATTGTACCCGTAGAAGGCATCAATAAAGGACAGCAGCTGATTTCCAGCTGTTGATTCGACCAGTCGGTCGATGTGAGGGAGCGGAAAGCAATCCTTTGGGCAAGCTTTATTGAGATCGGTGAAGTCTACGCAGACTCTCCACTTGTCGTTCTTCTTTTTAACAACAACGGGGTTGGCTAGCCAGTCGGGATATTGAACTTTGGTAATCGATCCGACTCCGAGTAGTTTTTTCACCTCGTCGGTTACTGCTTGTGCTTTTTCGGGGACGAGCTTCCTTCGTTTTTGTTTAATTGGTTTGAACGTAGTTTATGCATTCATGTCTTCCATAGACAACGCGAACAAGTGCACGTTGTCCCGTAAAAGTTTGACGAGCTTCGTTTTAATGTCTTCTGCGAGATCACTGCCGACGCTAACTATTCTTTTGGGGTGTTACTCGTCAATGCTTACATGTATAACCCGCTCGGGCTTCGGTCTTTTGTGGAAAGGAAGGTGTGCGTCTAAGTCATCGTTTACCGTTCATGTCGTTGCCGTCCTGATTTTTCTTTCGCTAAGGAGGCACATTCTTGCTGTCGACTGATCGCCTTGCAAAGTGAACATGTCGCTAGATGTCGGGAACTTGATGCATTGATGGTAGGTTGAGATGACGGCCTTCATGCTGTGGATCCATGGGGTTCCGAGTATGACGTTATAGATAGTTGGGCAGTCGATGACTGCAAATTTAACCTTTTTATTATGCCGCCGAGGTAGGTGAGTAGATGTATCGAGCCGATACTATAGGAGGTGTTTCCTGCGAATCCTGTCAAGGTTTTCCCGTTGTTGCTATATCGCTTTCGTTGATGTTTATTCTCGCCAATGTGTTTTTGAAGATAATGTTGACGGTGCTCCCGCTGTCAACCAAAGCTTTAGCAACCGTGCTTTCATGAATTTGTAAAGTTATGACCAGTGGGTCGACGTGTGGTGTGTGCGAGCTGCGTAGATCCCCTGATGTGAAATTCACTGGTGCTTCATTGTTTGGAATGGCTGGATTGCGCTTTGCTTCTACTGCTTTTTCTTTGTAATGCTTAATTTCTTTAAGCGAACTGGGATCGTTGAATACCCCTCCCAAGATCATGTAGGAATCGTTCAACGTCGCGTGTTCTCCCGTGGGTGGTAGGATCGCGATGGTAGGGTTGTTGTGCCCGTCGAGAGCAGGTGCACCAGTGCGCGTGGTGGTGTCCTCGTTGTCGAGGGTGAGATCGCTGCTATCAGATGGAAGGCTCATCGCTTCGGATCTTTAGTAGCTAGTTTTAAGAATTTATTCTCTTAGTCCCCACAGACGGCGCCAACTGTTGAACCAGAAAATCACCACTAAGGACTTGATTAACAGTTGTGGGTTTCGAAGAATAGGATCTTTTATTAATAGCTCAAAGATGAAGCGATTACAAGAGATGGCTTAACCGAGAGGTTATGCCGAAGTAAAAAGAAAGTGTTTACGAGGTAAACTAGAAAGCGTTGGAGTTCTTGGTTTTAGCTCTGCTGCTCTCTAGATTGTATGAGTTGTTCTCATCAGCTTCAGGGTCTTCTTATTTATAGGGATAGGAGGTCGGTTGCTCTGAACTCCTTTTCCTTTTTTTTCTTTGGTGAATATTTCCATATTTGCGATATGAAACTATCTTTATTCTCCGAAGAATATGGAAATTATCCTTTATTCTTTGAGTTAATCCGATGCTTCCGGACTTCAAAGATTATCTTTAGGAGTTCTCCTTTTATCCGAGCTAAGTCGGCGCGGTCCTCCTGATTTTGATGGGCTTAGGTTATTGCTAGAGAAAGCTTTTTAAGAAATATGTTCATTTTCTCTCTAACATATATCAAAATGTTCCATGAAAACTATGTTTGAGGGCTTAGTATTTACGGCACATGTCTTTTTATAGGGGATATTACACTTAGGAATTAGGATATATATGGGGCTTAGTATTTACAGCACATCCCCTATATATTAATTGAGAAGTATTTTTAGAAAATAATCTTATTTTTGTAAGTATTTACAGTGGTGCCATTATGCTCATGTGACAATTCCACATTTATTCTCAGCTAATATTTTTAAAGAGACTTAAATTACTAGACTAATTACATAATATATCATTGTATATTTTAGATCCACACATATGTTATGTTCATTTTTTAAATAAACTTAAATAACTAATATATAAATAATAATTCAATAGAATAAATTTGTCAATGCTAATTATAATATACACAAAATAATTTATTATTTAATACTTTTAAAATATTATCTGCAAATATTTTATTATAAATTTATAGAAAATATATAATACTTTTTAATCTTTTCTACTTTTATCATTCATAACAAAATCTATAAAAAAATTTTAAATGTTTACTATTTTTTTCAAAAAATATGTTTATTAATTATTCATTAAAATTGTTTTTATATATACAACAGAAAAAATAAAAATCATGTTTTATTTTCCTCAAATTCATAATTAAATATATAATACTTTAATAATATTTATTTCTTTTGTTAGAAAATATTTTATTAATAGTCCATTAAAAATATTCTTATAAATACAACATAATAATTTAAAATAAAAATTAATTTTTCTCAAAAATCAATCAGAACATATAAAAGAAAGTTATATTGATTCTATTCATATATTGATGTAATTATAGCATGCACGTAAATAACTATGAAAACATATATAATACTTCAAGATGAATATTTTTAATGTATATTTTTTAATAATTCATAATAATATTTACAAAAATATATTATTTATATATGTTATTTTCGTCAAAAATCAATCAGAAAAAAAATTATAATGATGAATTTCCAATCAATCAGAAAAAATCATAATGGCGAATTTCCAAAATTATTATGATATACGTTATTACTATTCTGATTTACTATATAAGAAAATATGTCATATGGTATTGTTACTTACTTTATATATGATTCTTAAATGACGAAGATGGCATATAACATTATTGATTACTTTGTTTTGATAAAGTACCATAACATGATGATACTGATATGAACTGCTTAATTTTTTTTTGAATCAATGTTTGATTTATCATATACCGAATTCTCTGCAAGATTTGTTTGTGTTTCTTTTGATTTTAGAAAATATTTCAATTTGTTAATCGTTAAAATAAATTATCGAAAAATTTTAAGTTTGCCGGCTTTAAATCAATCAATATAATTACAATAGAAACTCTATAAATTAATATATTGAGACTATAATATTTTATTAATTTATCTGTTTTTGAATTAAATAATTAAATACAAATAATATTTTTTTAAAAAGTTAATGATATCTTTAAACATTTTACTTTTCAATTGTAGATAAACGATAACATTATTCCAACTTTAATAAAAAACAATTATATATTCATATTTTAGTTAATTATCGTAGTTATATATTAATATAAGATTATTTATGTTAATTATTAATTTATGAAATTGATGAAACCATAAATTTAGAAAGGGTTTTTTTAAAAACTTAGGCTTTTTGGTAATTTATATTTACATATTGTATTATATAAGTAGACAAATTTTCAATCAATGCCCATTGATAAACGGTATTAAAGGGTAATCTATGCTTTTATAAGAAAATTTATTTATTAAAATACTTTTATATTTTGGAAAATATTTTTGATTAAATATTTTTGGAGTTAATAAATGTTTTTTGTAACAAGACTAATTATTTACATTAATTTATGGTTATAGTTGTTGTTTTTTTTATTTTGTTGTGTTTCATATATTTTAGTTTCCAATTTTTTTGATCGTATACATATTCAAATACTTCTGATATTAAATTTAGTCATCCACTTTTTATATTAAGATTCTGGATTTTTTACAAATTAACAAATATATTATATTCAAAGTTTTGGATATTGGTAAAAACACTGAATCATGTTGTTTATCACGAGATATATAAGATTTATATAGCGATTCGTATATTTACCCAACTAAATCTTGGACCACGTATATGATAATTAATTTTTAAATTAATTTATATGACAATTGCAGTATGTTATTGCATATTGTTATATGAAACTCATATAAAAATTAATTATATTATATTGTATAATCATAAAATAAATCTAATATATATATAATAATTATTTTACCTCGCACATGGTGCGGGTTATTACCTAGTGTATTTTTAAAATGTTATAAAATCAGTTACAATTTTTTTTCAATTATGGATATATGGCGATCCTCAAATATTCAATCAAGTATATTATTTGTTAATTACTAATTATTGGTATTTTTTTATTTGTACTCCAATTAATCATGTGATAAGGATTAAATAGTTTCTAAATTTAATTTGATAGTTGTTAATTAATTACAAAATTGGTTAATTATGTTATTAATCCATTACAAATTTTCGGTGCAAAAACTATATTTGTGTACTAATTAATCATGTGATAAGATTGTAGATGATATGATTAAAATTAAAAGCTAAGGCAGCTGATTTAGAATTCACTCTTTCCAAAATTAAAATGATATGATTTAAGTTATAATTTAGTGCAATAGATTTATAATTCAGTCAATAATTATGATTTTTAGGATTATTACTGAATAATTAAATGACTATTAAGGAAAAAAACGAAATAATGATATCTTGATTTTTTTCAGGTGCTTTTGGAGGTTTTGGAGATTGGAGAGGAGATTGGAGCAGCATACATTCGGAAAAATGCCATAAGAAGGAGACTTGCATTTCAGCCTTCAATCCCCTCAGTTCTTCCTTTGCATCAGGTGGTTTCTTAGCAGCTCCTTTCTTAACATTAGTGATGCTTCCACAAAAGCTTGAAGGTAGAGGCTTCATTGCATAGCTAACTCCACCATTCACCTTCTTGAGTGTGACTCTCTCTTTGGTGAAGTCAATATTAGCGCCTGCTGTGTTCAGAAATGGAGTCACAAGTAGTAAAGAAGGCTTCTGAGTGTGAGCCATTTCCATCACAACAAAATCAGTTGGTATCTTGCATGCTCTAATCCTCACAGAAAAGTCTTCAATGAGACTAACTTGAAAATGAGTTCACAAAAGTGATTGTGGAATCATATGGTCTCAGCTTGGTGACTCCTAATTCTTTTGCCAATTAAAGAGACATCACATTGATACTAAAACATGTGTCACACATGGCCTCTTCCACAACCAATTCACGAAGCTCACAAGAGACTAGAATCTTTCTTGGATTGCCAAGCTTATGGAGGGTTGCTGGCTCTTCTTCCTTCTTCTCCTTGCCAACTAAAGAGTTCAAAATCGGCTCCACCATCTCTATGTTCCCAAGAAGGTCTTTGATGAACCTTAATTGATCCTTCACTTGCAGCAGAGTTTAAAGTGGAGGCAAGAGAACACCAGCCTCGTCTTTCTCTTTTCTGAACCTTGAGAGCACAGCCTTTTGAGCCTTTGCAAGAAGTCTACCAGGATAAGGTATAGGAGGTTTGTACTCAAGCTCATCATTAATGTATAATGCTTCATCTTTGAGTAAAGGCTCTTGCTTCTTCTTTGAGTAAAGGCTATTGCTTCTTCTTCTTGGGTTCGGCTTGTTTTTTGGGAGGTGACTCTTTTGCAAACTCCTTTAGAGCATAGTATACTCCAACAAGCTTGTCATGCTCAACCAATTCAGCTCCTTGTTTCACCTCCACTTCAGCTTCAACAACCTCAGCTTTAATGGCTTTGTCTTCTTCAGCAGTCGTGTCAATGTCCACATTGATCTTCTTAGTAGAATTTGTGGTGGAAAACTCTTCTTCAGCCCTATAAAGCAGTTTTTCAATCTCTTTAATGGATGCTTCAGCCTCTTTGTTGAAGTTGATGTCCTTGTCAAGTAAGAAATGACAATAGTCTTGGTGTAGGGCTTACTCTTGCCAAGGAGTGATTACTGTTGTTGCTGTGATGCTAATACTTCCTCCAACTCAAGTTGCCCCACTCATAGTGTAAGGTCTGCTAGTTTAGTGTCTAGCTCCAGTGTGATGTGAGCCAACTTGATGTATATATCATCCATGCGATTCCTATAAATCTCTTCTTGAATAGATTGCAGTTGAAGGACTTGCTGCAACATCTTAGTGACACTCAACTCAAGAGGTGGAAATGGACTACCTTGGGCGTGGTATGGAGGTAAGGGATCAGAAAGCTGGTGCTGGTCTCCATAACTGCTGAGATAAGCAGCACCATAAGCTTTATAAGGGGACCCATGGTTGAAGCCACTTATAGAGTCTTGGTAGTAAGCTTGAGGGTGATACATTGTACCTATAAAAAAAACAACAGAAAAGAAAAATCAGTACTGAAATAAATGCTTAGTCTAAGCAATAACTCAATCTCAAATGCATTAAAACAATCTCAAGCGGTAACAGTGCCAATTAATGTGCAGGTTTTCAATCCTTAGATCAATCCTCAAACACACATGTCATTGTAGTACTTGAGGTGTCAATCCTCTTGGGAAGTTAATGACAATTGAGATGCAGAGAACTATGCTAAGCTAAGCTAATATGGAAAGGTTTTGATTATCTAACAACCTAGTGACAAATAAATAAGCAAAAGAAAGCAAGCAAAGAGCAATAATAGCATAGAAAACAGAGCAAAAACAGAATAAAAGCTAAACTTCAAAGATTAAAAGATGGTTCAAGATGAAGGCAATGGTGATAGGGTGATTCATGTTCATATCTAAGGTGATCAAAACAAGCAATTCTAAACACTCAACCTTAGGTAAGGAACACTAATAAAGACTAATCCAATCTCTTGGCACTAATACCTTTGCTAAATCACATTTCAAACCCACTTTTGGTGGTGTATCTATGACAAACAAGCACTGAAACCAAGTTCTATAAAACCAATTAGCATGTTAGACATCTAATCTCTTAGGCTAGGTTTACTAATCTCTTATATAATAGATCAAACATCAACTCACATTCTCATGGATTATCAACATTTAAAGACAATTTTCCACCAATGTGGTACTAAGCAATAAGCACATTCAAGCAAAAAATGATAGATGCAAAGACTCATGATTATCTAAACACCATTTTCATGCATTGAACTTCATTCAGGAATTTCATCAAACACTTAGTGTGCATAAGAAAACCTATCAACTTCTCCAACAAAGAGGTACTAAGCATTAAGAACAATCATATAAGAAAGGTAATGAGAAGATCTAAGCCCTAATCACCTTAAACAACCACTAAAATCACACCATCTGCCCTAATCTCAAACCTAAAACAAACTACTCACTAATCATGGTCAAAACCATCAAATCTATGAAGAAAAGATGATTAATCATGAATAGAAGGAAAAAATATTAAGAGAAATGCAAACTTATACTGAAATAAATAAAGATTCAAATACAAAATTATTCAGAATTAAGAAAAGAAGAGAAAGGACTTCCAGATAAAGAGATGTTCCCAAAAATAAGGGATTTTAAGTATTTATAGAAGTCCTAGAAAAGTGACAAAATTGTAATTAAGTGGTCTTCGGACTGGGTCGACATCGATCATGCTTGGTCAATGTGGATGGTCGATGTTGATCTTGTAAGCTCCTGCCCGTTTACATCGATCGATGTTGTAGCTCGATACATGTTGAGCGGTTTCACAACAATTACTATATCGTTTGACAAAATATCAGAATGACCTGAAACCAAGTCTTCCTGAAAGCTAACTCACGTGGCTACAACTTTTATGAACAGTGAAGAAGCCGAATCAAGATGGAAACCTTTCGTTCAGGCTGATCTTCAAGTCTGTCAAGATGATCGGTCGAAACTCCAGATGGACATGTGCTCACTTAAACGCCATAACGCTTCAACCACCGATAGGAATGGCTCGAAACCAACACCAAACGCAAGGTAACTCAAGTGGCTACATTGTTTATGAATAACTCTGAGGCCAAATCGGAATGTAAGCACCTCATCCGAGCTGATCTTCAGTCAATATGGTCCTTCGGTTGCTTGGCATCGATCAGGTTGTGATCGATGTGCTTGATCGATGCAAACTTTCAAGCTATCGGGTTAAATACATTGATCAGTCTTGGTCGATGTGAGTGATCGATGTGATTGTCCTGTTTCTTGACACGATCACAAGTGATTCGATGAGGATGATAGATGTGGACCTACATCTTCTCTGCTGCTTTACATTGATCGATGTGGGTTGAGCGGTTTCACGGAAACTTCTGTAACTTTCTAACCACTGATGAGAATGACCTGAAACTAACTCTATACGGAATCTAACTCACGGGGCTACAACATTGATTAAGAATATTGAAGCTGAATCGAGTCGAAATTGCTTTTTTCCGAGCTGGTTTTGTCAGATGAAGTTTCAGGCCACTTCAACAAGGTGCACCTTCTTCTTGGCTCTTTTGATGTCTTGTGCTGCATCCACCATCATCTCCCATGCTCCTTGTAGTCTCCACACTCTCCAAACATACCTGCCAAACTACTCAAATGCACAAAACATGTAATGCACACCATAAGTCTACACTAAGCTCTAATTGAATGCAAATGGGACAAAAGCAAGCAAAAATGAATGTTTAAAGACTATTAAACAATGAAAATTGTATGCTAATATGGTGTAAATAATGAGTATATCACATATCAACCTAGAAGACCTTGTTACACCATGTTGCTTGGCACGGCCAGACTTGTTTCGTATCTTGGCTTTCTCTTATGCCTGATAAGTCTTTGATGAAATGCTGCAATGAGTCTTTTAGAGGATTTGTTTATCTTAGCCTATGGAATTAGATGTCTAAGGAACATTTTAGCTTTATAGGATTGGGTTTCTGTTTGAATGGTTGTTAATCATCTGTTCAGTAATGGAAATTGTCTAGGACTTGGGTTTAGTAAACTGATTAGTACCAAGGAATTGGGCTGATTATAGCTGTTAATCATATGCTTAGATATCATTGGTTGAATGGTTTTGAAGCATTACTATTTTGGTCTTAATCCTCTCTTAATCAATAACTCCTATCTTAGATCCTTGCTTTAATCTATTTGATTCGCTTTATTTGAGTTTGCACTGCTAAGTCCTGTTTAGTTAATCATTAGAGTTTTGATCACACTTGTTATCTTGAATTTGGCTTAACTTAAGTGAACTGCTGCATTTTTAAAGTCTTACATGCCTAGATGTATTGATACCTTACATGCTGCAATGACATAAGTGTGTTGGGATTTGAATAGAGTCTGAACAAAAACCTCTTATCAAATTGGCTTTGTTGCCATATGGGCTTGATTTAAGCATTAGGATTTGTATATTGCTTGAGATTAGGCTATTATTTTCTGTTTAGTTACTGATTTGCAAACTTGCTCTTTCCTTATAGGTGCATGAACTTGAGGTCTATAGGGAATCAAAACCTGCTGGCTTATCAAGACAACATTGTGCAAGTGGAAAGAGCATTTAGAGAAAACAGGGAAACAAAAAGACTGCAAAGGTTTTATCAGCTAAACATGCAGCATGGTATTGATGATCAGCGATTCCAGGGACCACCAGGAACACAAAGATTTCAGGGAGTTGCTGGAGTTCGGGGACAGCAAGGAGTCAAGGGTGAGCAAGGTCAGAGAGGACCAGCACATGCTGCACGCCCTATGAGGCCCATTGGTGCTCGTGATGCTCCTAGCACCTATAACAACAGGACAGGTATCATCCCTCTACCAGTGCATAACAACAATTTCGAAATCAAGTCTGGCTTGATCTCTATGGTGTAGAACAGCAAGTTCCATGGCTTGCCCTTGGAGGATCCCTTGGACCATCCAGACAACTTTGACAAATTGTGCTCACTCACCAAGATCAATGGTGTTAGCGAAGATAGCTTCAAACTCAGGCTCTTCCCATTCTCATTGGGAGACAAGGTGCATCAGTGGGAAAAGAACTTATCCCAAGGGAGTATCACAAGCTGGGATCAGTGTAAAAAGGCATTCCTGGCCAAGTTCTTTAGTACATCAAGGACTGCAAGAATAAGGAATGAAATTTCAGGGTTCTCGAAAAGAATCAATGAGTCCTTTGGAGAAGCATGGGAGAGGTTCAAAGGTTATACTCTTCAATTCCCACATCATGGCTTCCCAAGCATTAGTGGGACCACTCCTAGGCACTCGTTGTCCCCTTTCTCCCTATAAAAAGATTCCCTCACCCCTTTATATAAACTAACCCCACCCTTTTCTCTGTCACTCTCATTTCTCTAGTTTGCAACCACGAAATTCGAAATTTTTAGTTCTTAAGTGTATATGGGAGCCAAACCACTACAGGTATTGTCTCTTAGCTTTTTTAAATTGCCTAAACTTGGCTTTTATCACTTAAAAGCTGAATTTTTGTTAAGTAGTGTCAAGTTTAGTTTAGTTTTATTAATTTTGCACGGTGAATACTTTGTCTTTGGCATTGAAGCATTTTAGATTGTCAATATTTACTTGCCACAATCATGTTTTACAATTTTTAGATAATTTTTTTTAAAGAATCTTTTGCATGCTTTGCTTATTTAGTTGCTTCACATCAGATAGAGGTTAACCTTTCAGTAAATAAACTCTTCTTTTTGTGATTTTAGCAACATTATGCATTTTTCTTTTGTTTAAACTATAGTTCTCATTTCTGTTTTGAGAATTTTGTCTTTTTAGGTTCTTTGGTGAGAACAACAAGAAGTGGAGCCAACAAGGAGGTTGAGAAGCAAGAGAATGCCAAGGAAAAGTCTAAGGAGATGGGGAGTCCAACTGCTAATGCTCAAGGAAAGAAGAAAGCTGATGCTGGTCCTGGTGAGAAGGTTCCAACCAAGAAAAAGAGCTCCACCACTCCTGCTCAAAGGCAGCTCTATGATAGGACGAAAAATGTGGATGTGAGACCTTCCAGGTACCCCCATGCGCCAACTATGAAGGCCTTGGGAATGCATGAGGACTGCTCATCTATTCTAGAGACAATGGAGCTTACTAAGCTTGTGGGAACTACTTACACAGCCAACAAGGACCAAGTGCTTCAATTTTTTGCAACCTTTGAAGTCACCTTCAATGAGTTGGGAGAGGCGACTCCAGAATAGGATGGTGATGGTTTCATCACATTCAGAGTTTCAAAAGGGGATTATAGGATGTTCTTCTCAGCTATTGAAAAAGCCTTCCGGTTCTCCTATGGCAGCTCTAGAGTACAAAATATGGGGATTGGCAAAGAAGAGATGATCAGCCTTTGTGATCATGTAGCAAGGTGCTTACAAGCCAGGAAGAAGCAAGGCTTCTTTGATCAAGAACCCAGCCATCAGATATGTGCACAAGGCACTGGCGCATAGTCTCTTTGCAAGAAGAGAAAGTGGTGCTGTTGAAGGTGGTCAATGGAAGCTCATTGATCAAAGTCTGATCAACATCTTGGACTACACATGGCAAGGAGTGGAGCTGAGAGGAACAGATGGGACAACTGGAATGGTAAGCATCTTCATCCAGTAGCTTCTGGTCATCGAACATGGGCTACCAACCAATGATGACAAGGCTCCAAAGATCTATTGTGCAGGACTTGTGTCTGCATTGATGGAAGCTGCAAGAGTTGAGCCAGGACCATCAACAGCCAAGGTGGAGTGGCTACACTTGCAATATCTAAAGAAATCAAGTTTCTTTTGAGAGAGTGTGGGTGACAAGTTCATCTACAATTTTATCAAAGAAGATGGATTAGCTGCAAAGCTACAACTCCCTAACCAGCATCCCACATCCTTCTCCAACCCAAACAGCTTTGCCTTTCTCATTCCCCATCACATGCTTTATCAAGAAGGCGCTCCATCTTCTCATATTCACCAAGGCGCCAACACTCCTCTTCCTCAAGAAGACTATTCTCTTGTTGTTTATGAAGGATGACAAATGGAAGGAGGAGTTCAAGAAGAAGAAGAACCAGATTCTGCAAGCTACAACAGTGACGAGTACCACTTCCAGCCTCATGATTTGACTCACCATGGAGGTCCCTTGAAGAAGGCTCATGAACACATCAACCTCTTGCAAAGATGGAACAAATGGCAAGATAAAACCATCAAGATGTTGGTGAAGGGGATGAAGAGCATGAAGGCTCAGATCAAGGACCTACAGAGGAAGTCATGTGAAGCCTGCAGTTCTGCTCCTCAGCAAGAGCAAGAAGCTGAAAGATAAGGAATTGCTAGAGCTCCTAGTAGAAGGCGCTCATTTGTTGGATATGAGGAAGTGAGAGCTTGGGTGCCACCAAGAGCCTCTTGTCAAGAAGCGCCAAGGATGCGAAGAAGGCCAAGGAGGGAGTGGCCTAACCGGAGCCACAACATTGACATCATGGAGAATATTTCAGGTGCCTCCCATTACTCTCACACCACCTTCTAAGGTACCAAAAACTCCTCCATTGTATATACAATTTTAAGCTTTGCATATTTTTTTTAAAATTTTGCATCTCTCTCTCATCTTTTACTACACAAGGGACTCACTACAAGAAAACAGCCCTTTTGCGTCGGAAATTTGCGACGGCGAATGGTGGTCGCAATTTGCGACGTATTTGCGATGGATTTGCCAGAGAAAAATAGTGTCTCGCTAATCCGTCGCAAATTACGACATCAATAGCCCGTCGCAAACTGACCGCAGCTTTGCAACGACATTGCGATGAACTTACAACCGATAGGGGTAATTGCGACGAACAAACAAGGCCGTCGCAAAGTACGTCGCAATTTGCAACGGAAAAGAAATTCTGTCGCAAGTTTGCGATCAACTTGCGACGAATTTGCGTGGATACTCAAAGTAGGTGAACCACGTTTTACTCTCTTCCCACCGACCTAAGTAGTTAGGTACGGAGTCGCAAATCAGTCGGTTCTGTGTCATAAATCCGTCGCAAATTGCTCGCAATATATTATGATGTCGCAAATCTGTCGCATTCGTCCGTTGCTAGGCCGTCGCAAAATTTCTGAATGTCTATAAATAGCCTTCGGGAGTTAGTGAAACAATCACAACAGAAAGAAAGAAAGAAAGAAAGAAAGAAAGAAAGAAAGAAAGAAAAAGAGAAAGAAATAAAGAAAGAAAAATAAAGAAAAAAATCTTATAGTTTTCAAAAAATAAGAAAAGGATAGATTTTAAAAAAGAGAATAAAGAGAAGTGAGAAAGAAATATTGAGAGAATGTCTTCAGAGCATAGCATATATGCGTTACGATCGTGGATGTACAATCATCGAGATCCGGAGACCGGCGAGGTGACGAAAGAGTTTCGGGATGGGTTTCGAGCATTCTTATATCAGGCGACAAACCAATCATTTGCAAGGGAAAACGGTAAAATATTCTGTCCATGTAGGAAGTGCAAGAATGTGCCATATTTAGAAATTGATACCGTGAAGAAGCATGTATATAATAGAGGATTTATGCCGAACTATTATGTATAGTTTTTGCATGGGGAAGATAGTAGTGTTGCTACGGTTGGAAGTAGTAGTATGGGTCAGAGTTTAGAGCAGCCCAATTATAATGTTGATTATGAACATTATGGGTAAAATATGTTTGGAAATGTAGATGAAGGGTATCAACAAGGGAATATGTTTCATGATATGGTTGTAGATGCAATGCATGAAGCTCCAGCAACCTCATTTGTTGATAATATTAGGGAAGAACCCAACGTAGATGCAAAAAGGTTTTATGATATGTTAGATGCTGCTACTAAGCCTATCTACGATGGATGTAGAGAAAGGCAGTTGAAACTGTCATTGGCATCTAGGATGATGACAATTAAAACTGATAATAATCTCTCTGAGGTTTGCATGGATTCGTGGGATCAACTTTTCAAAGAGTACCTACCGGCTGATAATCTTTATGCTGATAATTATTATGAAATACAGAGGTTGGTTGCGGGTCTTGGCTTACCATCAGAAATGATTGATGTATGCATTGACAATTGCATGATATTCTGGAAAGACGACGACAAGCTGCAGGAATGTCGATTTTGTGGGAAGCCGAGATATCAAGAAACTACTGGAAGAACTCGGGTTCCATACCAACGTATGTGGTACCTGCCAATCACTGAAAGATTGAAGCGGTTATACCACTCAGAAAGGACGGCGTCGGCAATGAGATGACATGCAGAACATTCCACAGAGGATGGAGAGGTTACACATCCTTCAGATGCAAAGGCGTGGAAGCACTTTCAGACGGTATATTCAGACTTTGCTAGTGAGGTTAGAAATGTCTACATTGGTTTATGTACTGATGGATTTACTCCATTTGGTATGTCTGGGAGACAATATTCTCTATGGCCTGTCATCTTGACACCATACAATCTTCCTCCCGATATGTGCATGCAAAGAGAATTTTTGTTCATGAGTATTCTAGTTCCTGGTCCTAAGCATCCAAAGCGCACACTTGATGTATTCTTACAGCCTCTGATTCATGAGTTGAAACAGTTATGGCATTTCGGTGTTCGCACATTTGACAACTCGCAGCAACGGAACTTCAACATGCGTGCAGTGTTATTGTGGACTATCAGTGACTTTCCAGCGTATGGAATGTTGTCAGGGTGGACTACGCATGGAAGATTATCTTGTCCATATTGTCTGGATAGTTCATATGCGTTTCAACTAAAGAATGGAAGAAAGCCATGTTGGTTTGATTGTCATTGTAGATTTCTGCCAGTGAGTCATACATACCGGAACAACAAGAGGTTGTTTAGGAGGAACAAGGTTGTGCGTATCCCTCCCCCCGTTTATCCAGCAGGCAATGAATTGTATGAGCAAATTGAATACTATGGTGCGCAGGAAACGTGTAAAGTAGAGGGAAATTGGCACACACCAGCTAACATGCCTGACGGATATACTGTATCTCATAATTAGCATAAAAAGAGTATCTTCTGGGAGCTTCCGTATTGGCAGAATCTCCTCTTACGACACAATCTTGATGTGATGCATATCGAGAAAAATAATTTCGATAACATTGCCAATACAATCTTGAATGTCAAGGGAAGGAGCAAAGACAATTTGAAGTCAAGGTTGGACTTGCCTGAACTATGTGTAAGACCTGAGTTGCATATTACAAGCGAGTGAAAATTACCTGTTCCAAACTTTCGATTGTCCGGAGAGGCAAAGCAGGCATTATTGGAGTGGGTTGATTCTGATGTTAAGTTCTGATTTTTTTATATATAATTTTATAAAAATTTATTTTGACTCTTACTTATTTTAATTACTGTTTAACATTAATTTTTTTTTATTTTTGGCAGCAAAAATATCATTGGGACTGGGGCATCAATGGAAGAGTGTACGATGAGTTCAAAGCGAAACTCAGGAAACGGATGACAGATCACATTGGCCGGTGGAAGGCGAAGTGGAAGCTCGAAGGAGATGATGCGAGGCCTGATTGGCTAGATCCGCTAGTCTGGGAGGGTCTAGTCCAGTATTGGTTAGATCCGGCAAACGAGAAGAAGAGTGGCAATTGCCGCAAGGCTCGATACAGTGATCCCGACGGATATGGGATTTCTAAGCATCGTTCTGGTCAGACGTCTTTCACTGCCCGTGCTCAAAAGATTGTAAGTTTTTTTGAATTTATTTTTTATCAATCTAATTGCATATTATTTTAGTTTTATAATAATATTTTTTCTTTTTTTAGTCTCTACGGACCGGAATAGATATTCCGGATTTGCTAGCTGTCTTCGAGGAGACAAAACGCAAGCCGGATGGATCTTTTGTCGATGGATATTCGAAAAAGATCTACAAAGACGTCACTTCGAAGATGGCGGATATGAGTCAGGCAGATCCGGATGATCCCGAGGGTACACATGTCGAAGTGTCTGTAGCTGACAAGAACAAGATCTT
Organism: Thlaspi arvense; assembly: GCA_911865555.2. Taxonomy (NCBI): domain Eukaryota; kingdom Viridiplantae; phylum Streptophyta; class Magnoliopsida; order Brassicales; family Brassicaceae; genus Thlaspi; species Thlaspi arvense. The sequence continues at coordinate 26,142,928 of OU466859.2, read as the reverse complement.
TATTGAGGTAATTATTTTTTTTTTAATTTTTGTATTTTATAAATTTACATATAAATTTCTTTTTTTAACATTTTATTTTATTTTGTAGGTTGCTCTCCGTAAAAAGGGAAGAATATTCGGAGTCGGTTCTTCGCAGTCCCAGATCGATTCTTCAGCTGTATTTGCTTCTTCTTCATCTCACCCCGACACGGAGGCTATGAGGACTATTATCGAGGATCAGGCCCGTCAGCTTCAGACTCAGTCTGAGAAGCTTGAGTTTCAATCTGAGAAGCTTGAGTTTCAATCTGAGAAGCTTGAGTTTCAATCCGAGGAGCTTGAGACTTAGTCTGAGAAGATGAAGAGTTATGATATGCTCTTCGACTATGTGGCAGCGAAAGATCTACAGTTTGCTCAGTTGAAAGCTAATATGGCAAGTAGTTCGACTAATCCTTCTGAGTCGGATTTGTAGTTTATTTGCTTTTATGTCTTTTATTTACATTTGTTTTTGTAATGATTTAAATTTTTAATTTCAATTTTAATTATATTTTATGTTTTATTTATAATTTTATTTGTATTTACAATATTTTTAATTTGATTTTTTCATATAATATAAATTTTTTACTAATAATACTATTAATAATGCGACTACATTGCGACAGCACAACTAATAAATTTGCGACGGATTTGCGACTTCCTGCTAATAATTTTGCGACGGCTTTGCGACTTCTCTTGTAATAAATTTGCGACGGCTTTGCGACTTCCTGCTAATAATTTTACGACGGCTTTGCGACTTCTTTTCTAATAAATTTGCGACGGCTTTGCGACGGCTCGTCTCAATAATGTGGTTTGTAAGTTTGCAAATGATGTCGCAAAGCCGTCGCAATGGGTACAAAATTCTGGCAGCAACTTCCACGCAACTCAGTCGCAATCTTTGCGTCCAATTTGCGACAACATGTTTTGCGACGAGTTTGCAAGATTTCTTTCTGTCGCAATACTTGCGACGAATCGTTTCGTCGCAAAGTTTGCGACGGATGTGCGTTGACTTTTCTCCGTCGCAAGATTTGCAACGGACTTGCGACGTTTTTGGATTTGCGGCTAAGGATTTGCGACGTTTTCTGTTTCGTCGCAACATCGCCACAAATGTCCTTTTGCGACGGTCTTGCGACGTATTCCTCCGACGCAAATGACCTGTTTTCTTGTAGTGACTGTGTAATTTAAGTGTGGGGGAAAGCTTTGTGTATTTAACATTATGTTCTCTTTTCTTAGTTTTTATTGCATAAGAGTCTCATGCATTCATCTAAGTGCTTCTAAAAACCAAAAAAAAAATAAGTATTCGGAAAAATTTGAAATTTTTTTGCATCTTTTCCAAACCAAAAAGAAAAGCATATAGTTGCATTCATTTGTTTAGTATTGATTCTAGTATTTTTCATATAGGTTGCATTGCATTTGCATAGGACATGATGATGATAATTTCTTGTAAAATGCTTAGTGTTTAGAAATGACTTTAATGTCTAAGTGGTTAAGTGTTTGATGCATCATAAAAGGTTAAAAACTAAGGCTGAACCATGTTCTTGAATGCTAAATTTGATCCTCTAGTCTCATGATGAAATCATCTACTCTTGAAAATCATCTCTATTTATTAGAACAATAAATTTGACTTGATCATGTTTTTGCAATGAAAAGTGGTTTCATGGATTACCCATATACATATTTGGACTTTCTTTCTTCCTTTTTACGTCTCTGGCTAGTCCAAATAGCTGATCCTCATCATTAAGGGACAGTTACCACACCTTTACCTTACCCTCCTTTCAAACCTAAACACTATATTTTGTCTGTGAGGCCTATTTTTTAATGAACTAAGCATAAAGTGTTAGGTTGGCACTACGAGGATTGGTTACTATGTAGAACTAACTCTTCACTTTGAGTTAGACAAATTTTTAGGATGGTAGTTATAGGTCTGAGCGGATTTGGATGTTAAGTTGATCTAAAAGAAGAGAGTGAGAGAAGAAAGAAAGAAAAAAAAGGGAAAAACAGAATGAGAAAGAGGAAGCAAGCAAAAGCTCAGCATGTGTGGAACCAAATAAGCTCAAAAAGGGTGGCCATTATTAAGATGGAATCTCAGCAACAATAACAAAGAAGGCACAAAAGCCTAATGCATCAACATGATGAAGCAAAGGAGACTCCCCACTACAAAAAGCAGGCGCCCACAACAAAGGAGCAAAAAGAAGGCTAGAACATGGTGAGATCATAGAAGAAGCTTCCCTGAAAAATGGTAAAATGTGGAGAGTGTGAGAGTGTTGAGAAAAGGGTAGCTAGGATTGAGTTTGATTTGGATGAAGAGTTTGGGGTTTAGAAAAATTTAGGCATTGGGTATATAGTAATATATCCTTGTATGCATAAGTTCTCCTTCACCTTTAGCATTATGCCTAAGTTCATTCCCTTTTAAGAGAAACCCTTGCATTTGAACCCACATTTTGATGAGATCATTTTTATCTCATGACCTTAACCATTAGCCAAATGATTCCACTTGATTTGCTTAAACATGACTCATTGGTTACATAGTTTAATTGAATGTTAAAGAGTTGATTGATTTCAGCATTTGACTTAGTTGGGCTAGAGATCATTTTGAAACTGGATAGACATGGCTAGGTTCTTTCAAGTATAACTGATTATGTTTTGTATCCTACAATTAGGCACTTGGACATTGATTTCACTTCTTTACCTTAGCATTTTTAGATTTGAGTGCCCACCTGCAAACCGCACTTCCTCCTTGTCTTAGTTTGTTTGCTTGAGGACAAGCAAACGGCAAGTGTGGGGGTGTTGATATCTCCATCATTTATACCATCTTAGCATGCATTCTTATCTACTTTTGGTCTTTTAACATGCATATTTTGCTTCTTCTTGCCCCATTTGCATACAATTAGGAGTTAGTGTAGTTTTAGAAGTTGCATTGCATTTTGGTTTCATTTGGAGTTTTATTCAGGTACTAGAAGGAGTTTGGAAACCAAGTGGTGCAATGGATGTGAGCTAAGACTGGAGCAAGGAGAAGGACAAGATTTGATGACCAATATCAAGCAGGATATTGAGGTGATCTGATCAATATGGCGCGTATCAGACTGAGTATCGATGACTTCATGTCGATGCAGAAGGAGCAAGGTGTACAGAGCAACATAACGACCAAGAAGACCTTGATACACCGGATGAGCTTGTACCGAGCAGTGTATCGAGCACTGAAGCCGATACACCAGAGGCAGGGCAATATCGAAGAAGCATATCGACGTGATTCTGCTCCATATGCCTTAGGAAAAAGACGATTGTGTCAATTTCTACACCGAGGAGAGTCAAGCCGATACACCGAGGAGAGTCAAGCCGATACAAGCCAATTGTATCGACCACCGTATCGATGAAGACCATGTCGATACACCCACCAGAGGAGCCAATATCGATCAAATGAGCCGATATGGTCCAGCCGAGTCAACTTTAATTCGGTTTAGTCTTGGTTTATTAGGGGTTTCTAAGCCTCCATATAAATACTAAAGTCCTAAAATGTTTAGAAAACTCTTATCTTATTATTTTCTCTATTGTTTTATCATTAAAAACCTTTCTTTTTTGAGCTTTTCTTTGTAAGACCTTGGTTGAATTAGTGAATTTGTGTGTTTACCTTTATCTATTCTTGTGTATTCAGCTTTCTAATCATGCTTAGCCATTATTTCTCTTTAGAATCTGTTTAGGATTTAAGATGTGATATATTAGAGAGGTTTTAGGATTAGATTAGTGATGTCTTATGCTTAATATGATTGTCTTTTCTCTATTAGATGTGTTTAACACTAGATTTTTCTTGGCCAGACTTGTTTAATATCTTGGCTTTCTGTAATGCCTGATAAGTGTTTGATGAAATGCTTGATATCTCTTGCATTTACATCATTTAGGCTTGCATTTAGTTCATGTTTTGGTTACCTTTTGCATGTTTTCCTTCTCTTTAGTCCTATTTTCCTTTCCTTTTAGACTTAGGTTGCATTTAGGTTGTAGTTTACACTCTCTTTGTATTAAGGATGTTTTTAGGTACCAAAGGAGCTATATGGAGCAAGGAGGAAGCATGGGGATGATTCAAGGAGTTGCCCAAGCTGAGGAGGAGGAAAAGGAGATAAGGAAGGTGACTTTTGGTGCAACATCGATCATGGTTAGATCGACATCGTACGATGTGAATCACATCGATCAAGCTTGGAGTCTACATTGTTTAATGTAAAGCAGCAGAGAATTGGGAAGTGGGTATTGGGCTTCGCACAGTCAAGCCAAAGTAGAGTGGAAGCAGCAGAGGAGTAAAGTTTTTGGACCAGAGGAGTTTAGCTCAAGCCCAAAAGCGGAGTTTGACCGTTGACTGAGTAAATGAGCTGGAGGCCGTTATAACAACTCAAACAGCTCGTCTTCCTCATAACGCGTGATCATCTTGATTTCTCCGTTGTTGTATACTTGAATTTTCTCTGTAAACACAAAGCGAGAGATAAGTGGATTCCGGGAAAATATCTCGAAGAGAGACGTACCCAGGTTTTAGGGAACTCTATAAAACTTGTGTCTTCTTTCTTCTTCCTTAGCTAACACACGAGTGAAATAGAGAGAGAGAGAGAGAGAGAGTGAGAGAGAGTGAGAGCAATCCTCACCTGAGTCGGAGATATACGAAGTATCGGTTACAAGTGGTATCAGAGCGTGGTTCTAGACATTCGGAGATACTGAGACAATCAGATCGCAAGACTTGGAGCAACAAGAAGGATCAGATTACACCGGTTCAAGGAGAAGGTGATCGCGGAGCTTCACGGATCCTCGGTGAAGCAGATCAACATAGCTGGAGTCAAAAGAGTCACCACCGATCAGCAAACTCAGGGAGTTTCATTGTTCGTGATATACTCATGTTTTACCTTTGTGAATCTTCTTGGAATAAACTTCATAGATTGATCTTTTGATCAGGGAGACGTGCTAGGATCAGAAATCTATTGATTTGTTCTCCTTTGTTGATTTTGTTATCTGCAGGTGACAGAACAAACAAGAATACGATTCAGAGATGGAGCCTATACAAGGGAAGTTTGAGATGGAGAAGTTTGATGGAAAAGGTGACTTCGAGATGTGGAGGTACAGATTCCTCGGCCAACTAGAGATTCAGGGGTTAGGATCAGTCTTGAAAGAGAAGGCGACTACCTCAACGTCTCCAATCTCAGAGATAGTGTCGCAGTTAGGCGGAGCAACACCAGGGTCAGGAGCGTCAGGAGTTGTTACACCAGGAGATACGAGATCCGGCCTTGCATCAGTTGTGAGGGAGATGAGAATGGATCCTACGGTAGAAGCCATGGATCTGAGAGTCAGAAATCTGTTGGGACTTTGTCTCACTGACTCGATCCTCCAAAAGATAATGCACGAGCCAACTGCAATGGGAATGTGGAAAGCATTAGAAAGCGACTAACAAACCAAGTCTCTTCCTAATCGGATATACCTAAAGCAGAGCTTTGCTGGATTCAAAATGGTTGAGAATCGTACCATTGAAGAGAATTATGATACGTTTCTCAGGCTCATTTCTGATCTTGCTAGTTTGAAGATCACCATAAGCGAGGAGGATTAAGCAATCTAGCTTCTGACCAGCCTTTCACTGCCATATGAACCTCTGGTTCATACTCTGAAATATGGCACAGGAAAATGAGACCTTAACTGTAAGTGAAGTTACTGCATCTGCATATGCAAAGAAAACAGAGCTGAGGCAGAAAGGCTTACTAAATAAGTCAAGACAGACATCAGAAGGACTCTATGATATGCTCAAATTAACCCTTAGAGCTACTCTCTCAAATTAAGAGATCAATTTAGTACTTAGGGATCGAATCCACAAGGACTTAAGACTATTACTCAACAGACTTTATATTAAAATGAAGCTAAGCAGTCAATAACAAATGAAACTAAATACCAAATGAAAGTAACGAGATCAGGAGCGGATTATGAGTTCATAAAATCAATTGAGACAAGGCACTATGCAATGAGAAATTCGCAGGTTGACATAAATCGCAGACTACGGACTGAAAGGATTATTTATTAAAACCGTAGAACTCGAAAATACGAATGTAAAACCAATCGACTTTCATCGCAGAGGTTAACTATGATCAGATTCTAAAATTCCGAATTCCTTTGCAATTAGTTATTTTGCTCATCTAAGATAGTTCTGGTGATTAACAATGTTTCCACATCTATTAAACAACCTAAGATCTGATTTCTAGGTGATCAATCTCAAAACCAGTGTTAAAGTAATCTAGATGAAGAACCAAATGATTTATCCTTCCAGTTTTGCAGTTCTAACAATTCAATATCAACCTTTGAATAACCTAAAACCTAACTAGCAGATTACTCGGACATAGGAAGTGAAACATAAATCATGACTGAATAATATTGTATTAAAAGATAGAGTAAGAGACAAAGGGGGTTCGAAATTCTTCTCTACAGAGTAAGGATTTGTCTCCCCAAAAGCTCTAAATCAAATCTCTCTCTTAGTCTCAATGAATACAAGATGATTGCCTAACAATGGCTTTCATAACCTAAATACAACTCTAAACACAACTGAGGCAAGTTTCCAAATAGTAGGAAACTTCTGGGCCAAGGTGCAATTCTTCAAAAGAGTTTCTAAAACTTCTCTCCGCGACCACGATTGGTGTCGATCGACACCCTATGGTTGGTGTCGATCGACACCATTCTTCAGAATGCTCTCCGACTTGGTCTTTTCAGCATCAGCTTCAACATAGCTTCAAAAGGCTACAAAACTCACAGTTATGCTCCAAACGTACCTAGACCTGCAAAGACTCTATAGGACTCAAAAATTACCAAAAAGACTTTATAAACAAGATTTATATCATGGTCAAAAACCAGTAAAAACCATGATATATCAACTCCCCCAGACTTAGCTTTTGCTTTCTCTCAAGTAAACATCAGTCAGAGAACAGGGTCGAGGCTTGAAAACAAGAAATAGCCAGCCAAACATCACATTAGTTAACACTTTCGAATCCACATATCATAGAGTCAACACAAGATCAAATTTCAGTATAATCATCACAAGCTTAGCAAATCTTTCAAATCCAATCCAAATCCCTGAAATCTCTGCTGTTAACTCTTTATTTTTATCTAAGTGTGATGTCTCATCAAGGTTTTATCATCTCAATCACTTATAGATTATTTTCCCTTCCTAAACAACTGAACCAAGCAATCTCAACACAGCTCTCATATTTTCTCTTCCCTTGATCTTTTCTTTCTGATAATTTTGATTTTTCAACTCTCTTTTTGTTTACAGTCTAAGATATAGTACTACTCAATATTTGTGTTCCTTGTGAGGAGACAGGTTCTTGAGTGTGTTCATTACTGTTGTTCCTTGTTGGAGACATGTTCATGAATGCACCATTCTTTTGACTCAAACTTTTAAAGCTATATCAGGGAAGATCAAAGAGAGATTGTATCTTAACATACTTGTCAGTGTTAGAAGAGAGTATCAAGATCAATGAGAATCAAGCCCCAAGACAAGAAGTTTAAAGTTCATTAAGGTGGACGTAACAGCAATTTTTTCAGATTCTCTAACAACCTAAATTTTCATTGCTAGACTGATATACCTATGATTTTCAACTTAATAAGACTGGTAATCAGCTACTGTGGTAATGGTTCTTAAAAGCATCAACGTTCTGTGATTAGTTCCTTGAAAAACTGACAGTTTAAAAATTTTTGACTCTATAAAACAGGTTTTTGACTCAACTTTAATACTCTAAAAAAACCAAACACAATATACACAATGTCAGCAACGACTTCCCCCAGACTTAAACAACACTGTCCTCAGTGTTATCAAGTCTGGAGTTGGCAAAAATAAGCAATGAAATGGTTTGTACATGGGTGAGAAAGTGGTACATTTGATTGCACATGGTGTCGATCGACACCCTATGGTTGGTGTCGATCGACACCAGTCTGAAGACTGAATATGACTGACCCAAACATGTATAATGTTGCATGTTAGATTGTTAGCTGAAGTACTCCCGAGTCAAGATTGTTAGGAACACTCAAGTACATAATTAAAAGCAACAAAATGATTGCATAATCTCATCAGTTCAAACAAGTTTTAAAGCATAACTCAAAGCTAAAAAACTGACTCAAAGAAAAAACATCAAAAACTAACTCAAATAAAATGAAAATAACAAAGGAAAAGGGAAAAGTAACCAGGGTAGATGGAGGAACTAATCCTCATCCTTATCGCGAGGAGGTGTAGAAGGTCAAACGCAGCCACAGTTTGACAGCACTGAGATGGCGTTCCAGAGTGCCTGAACACTCTGGACCATGGATCGCTGAAAAGCGGCCTGCTCCATCGGAATGGTAGCAAGTGTCGCCCAATGGGCTCAGGTAATGCAGGAGCTCGGGACGCTCTTGATCTACGAGATGGACCTCCAGCAAGGTCCCCAACAGATGCATCCTCAGCAGCAGAAGCAGCAGCTCATGAATATCCTCCTCTGTGCCTAGTAGTTGGTGCGGAACGAAGCAAAGTAGCATCAGGCTGAAAGTTGAGGAGGTCTGTCTGAAGTGTAGTGAGAGCAGGCTGTGGTAGCGGAATCAGACATCACTCACTAGTGTGGCTGACAAAACTCCATAGCATCTCATCTCCCTTGATCCAATGGATCCTCCTCAAGTAGTCCATGTCGAGAAGGTGGCGGTCAGTCGCAACTCTGCAGGTGCAAGTATCAATACTGCAGTAGCAGAAAATGGGAGTGAGAAGATTACCAATACTCTCGGGCTTGCCGGTGGCTCCGGAGGAAGGCTTGGTCTTCAGTGAAGCCAAGTGATGAGCAAAAATGGCGGCCATTTTGACATCACTGTCAACTGCATACTCCTTTATAAGTACATCCTCAATTACCATAGTAGAGGAGAGTCAGCTCAGAAACTCGCATCTTCCCGGACTCAGACTTACACAGAAGTGTAGTGGAGATGAGACGAACAAGGATGCGCAGCAAGGGATGGCGCACATCAGTTGAGTGGAGGTCTTAGAGTCATACCTCTCATTCCCGAAATAGGACCAGAAGCTTTGCAGATTAGGGAATGGTCGATCGTGGTCGATATTGGTTCACCTCGGGTTTTTTTTTTTTACTGAAACACGAAAATCAGTTAACAAAAATCAAAAATAAAACAAAGTATGTACACTTACCAGTGGGTTGCCTCCCGCTAAGCACTCGTTTAACGTCATTAGCTTGACTGTCCTCAGGATCAGGCTGTGGGTGCATCCACCAAAGGCATAATATGTCCTTCGGGAATCGCTGCTTTCGCCCAGTAATGCTTTACCCTTTGCCTATTGACAACAAACTCTCTCCTTTCTGGAGTTGATAAAACAATTGCACCATATGGTCTGACCTCTTTGATGGTGAAGGGACCTGACCAACGAGAACGCAATTTTCCAGGATACAATTGTAAACGTGAGTTATACAGTAGTACCTGGTCATTTGGTTCAAAGTGTCTGGCGAGGATCTTCTTGTCATGATATGTTTTAGTCCTTACATTGTACAGCTTGGAGTCCTCATAAGCATGATGTCTGATCTCATCCAGCTCATTCAGCTGCATCTGACACCTTTCTGCTGCAGGTTTCTAGTCAAAGTTCATCTTCTTGACAGTCCAGTTCGCCTTGTATTCCAGCTCCACGGGAAGATGACATGCTTTCCCATAAAGCAGGTGGAATAATGTGGTGCCAAATGGTGTCTTGAATGCTGTCCTGTAAGCCCAAAGTGCATCATCTAACATGTCTGACCAATCTTTCCTTGTCTTTCCCACTGTATTTTCCAGAATTTCTTTGATCTGCCTGTTGGAAACCTCAACCTGACCACTTGTCTGAGGGTGGTAAGGTGTAGCAACCTTGTGATGAACTCCATACTTCTACAACAGCATCTAAAACACTATTAATGAAGTGTTTTCCACCATCATTGATCACAATCCGTGGTACTCTAAATCTGGGAAAAATGATGGTCTTAAACAGCTTAAGGACCATTGCTGAATCGTTGTTTGGACTGGCAATCGCTTCTACCCACTTGAAGACATAATCCACAGAAACCATGATGTATTTTGTCCCATAAGATGAAGGAAAGGGTCTCATAAAATCGATGCTCCAGCAGTCAAAGACTTCAACCTCAAGTATGAAGTTCTGTGGCATCTCATGTCTCTTACTGATCTTCCCTCTCCTTTGACAAACATCTCAGTGAGAGATGAATGTCTGAGCATCTTTGAACATTGTAGGCCACCAGAAACCTGCTTGTAGAACCTTGGACACTGTTTTCAAGGTAGCAAAAGGGCCAGCATACTCAGAACCATGACACTGGAACAGCACGTCTTGAACTTCAGCTTCTGCAAGGCATCTTCTGTAGATTCCATCTTAACAGTGTTTGTATAAGTAAGGTTCATCCCAGTAATATCTGCTAAGTTCCCTCATGAATTTCTTCTTCTCATACCCTTTGAGGGTGTCAGGGACCTCATCTGCAGCTAAGTAGTTGGTAATATCAGCATACCAAGGCCTAGAAGAGGTTGCAATCGCACAGATAGGTTGAGAAAAAACATCACGCAGGATCTGTTGAAGGAGCAGTTCAGTTCGCGACTAGTGTCGATCGACACTGAGTGTTTGTCGACCAGACGTCGAGTCTGGTGTCGATCATGTTCGATATTGCTTCGCCTCGAGGGTGGTGTCGATCGACACCAAAGGTGGTTTGTCGATCGACACCGCTTCTGTAGCACGAAAAAGCTGCAGTTTTTCATCATCTGGCTCCTACATTCTTGCTTCTAAAAAGTAGATGTTCTCCTCTGGTAAGAAATCATCAATAAGGACGTCATCATCAACCTTTATCCTTGAAAGATTATCAGCTACTCCATGTCAAACTCTTGAAGTAACAAAATCCATCTCAACAGTCTTGGTTTGGCATCTTTCTTCTGCATCAGGAACTTGAGAGCAGAATAGTCAGTGTGCACAATCACCTTAGCTCCAACCAGATACTGTCGAAATTTCTCAAATGCAAACGCCACAGCCAACAGTTCATTCTCTGTAGTTGCATAATTCTTTTGTGCTTCATCAAGAGTTCTGCTTGCATAGTAAATGGCATAAAGCTTCTTCTCCTTTCTCTGGCCCAAGACAGCGCCCACTGCAAAGTCTGAGGTGTCACACATCACCTCAAATGGTAGACCCCACTCAGGAGGTTGCACAATGGGAGCAGTCACTAAGGCTTGCTTGATCTGCTACAAGGCTGAATGACATTCTGCAGTAAATTCAAACTTCACATCCTTCCATAGCAGAGCTGTGAGTGGTCTTGCAAGCTTGCTGAAATCTTTGATGAATCTTCTGTAAAACTCAGCATGTCCTAGAAAACTCCTCACTGATTTCACACAATCTGGTGGCTGCAGACTTGTCATCACCTCAATTTTCGCTCTGTCCACCTCAATGCCTTCTCCAGAGGCTCTGTGCCCAAGTATAATCCTATCTCTGACCATAAAGTGGCACTTCTCCTAGTTCAGAACTAGGTGCTTCTCTTCACATCTTGCAAGCACTTGACAGAGGTTATCAAGGCAGTCTTTGAAAGAGGATCCATGCACTAAAAAATCATCCAGAAGACCTCCATCTTCTCAATCATATCAGTAAAGATGGAAAGCATGCTCCTCTGAAATGTCGCAGGAGTATCACAAAGTCCAAATGGCATCCTGCGATATGCAAAGGTGCCATAGGGACAAGTAAATGTGGTCTTCTCCTGGTCATCTGGGTGAATGAGGATCTGAAAGAAGCCAGAGTGGCCATCCAGAAAACAGTAGTAGGAGTGATTTGCCAACCTTTTCAGCATCTGATCAATGAATGGCAATGGGAAGTGGTCCTTCCTTGTTGCAGCGTTGAGCTTCCTGTAGTCAATGTACATTCTCTGTCCAGTGATGGTCCTTGTAGAAATCAGCTCATTCTTCTCATTTTTTATCACTGTGACTCCTCCTTTCTTTGGAACCACATGTACTGGACTGACCCAAGTGCTGTTTGAAATGGGATAGATGATCCCAGCAGCTAGAAGCTTCATGATTTCCTTCTTAACCACATCCTGCAAATTCAGGTTCAGCCTCCTCTGGTTCTCAATTGATGACTTTGACTCATCCTCAAGGTGTATCATGTGCTTGCACAACTCTGGAGAGATACCTGAAATGTCATCAAGAGAGTAGCCAAGAGCCTTGTGAAATGTGTGCAGCTTGCTTAGCAGTAAAGTGTGCTCTGCATTGTTTAAGGAAGCACTAGCAATAACAGGATATGTAGAGTTAGGTCCCAGAAAAGCATACTTTAGACCTGCAGGGAGTTGTTTTAGTTCGATTTTAGGAGCTTTTTCTTCACTCCAATCGCCCAGTTTTGCAGCCTTTACAGAAGTTCCAACTAGCTCCTTTTGTGGTACCAACTGCATGACTTGCTCACTTGCATCCAACATCTTGACACACCCAGCAGTGATGTCATCTAGATGCTCTATCTCTTCTGCAGAAACTGTCAATGCTCTCTCCAGAGGGTCTGTGGGATGCATTTCATGGAATATCTCTTCTGCAAGGCTGGTGAGGGAGTCCACATAGAAAGTATGACCATCAATTGTTGGTCTCTTCATCAGCTTGTCCATGTCAAAGGTCATCACAAAATCGCCCACATTGAGGGTTATGCTTCCTTTCCTGACATCTATGATGGTGCCTACAGTGGCTAGGAGTGGTCTTCCCAAGATCAAGGGGTCTTTTGGTTCTTCTCCATAAGCTAGAACCACAAAGTTTGTAGGGATCATGCAATCTCCAACCTTGACTAGCACATCCTCTTAAATGCCCTCAGGGATCCTTACTAATCTATCTGCTAGGATAACAGAGATCCTAGTTTGTCGAAAATCTATCAGACCCAAGCTGACAGCAACTGAGTGGGGCATTAGATTGACACTTGACCCCAAATCACAAAGAGACCTCTCAAACCTTTCAGAAAAGATTGTGCAGTCTAGGACAAAGCTCCCAGGGTCTGTCAGTTTTTCTGGTATCTTGTTCTGTATCACTGCACTGGCCTGCTCTAAAATCAGCATTGTCATTTTCTCAAACCCCAGATTCTTGGTCATCATCCTTTTCACATATCTCTTGATCACAGGAGTACTCCTTATAGCATATCAATGGAATCTCCACCACAAGCTTATCAATGATAGCTTTGATCCTAGCATCCTCCAGCTCTTGTTTAGACTTCTTCTGGTTCCTTGGGTAAGGCACCTTTGGCTTGTAAACCCTTTCTTCTACATTTTCTGAAGTCTGAAAAATCGAAGTCTGCTTCTATGGGGGGTGTCGATCGACACCAGGGGTGGTGCGTCGATCGACACTCTCCTCTGTATGTGGTGTTGACGGTCCACTTTGCTGCGTGTCGATCGTGGTCGATATCTCTTCGCCTCGAGTCAAAAATTTATGAGACTCCTCTGGTGTCGATCGACACCGAGGGGTGGGTGTCGATTGACACCCTTCAAAATTGGCGAAATCATCCTCTTCAAACTCTTGAAGTTGCTCGAAATCTCCTGCACTAAGACCCTTCTTCTACACTGGTTGCAGGTTCTTTCCACTCCTCAGCGTGATGGCATTGACAGAGTGTCTTGGGTTGGTATATGTTCTTCCTGGAAGAAATCCATCTTGTCTTTTCATAGTTCCATCAGTTTGAGTTTTGACATGGGTGTTCAGGGCTTCGAATTTCCCATTCAAATCCTGGTAGAGAGCATCAATCTTCCCATTAAAGTCAACTGTGATCTTTTGCTGACCCTCTAGCAGCTGTTTAAGCATGGCTTCCATCTTACTTGAAGCTGATGGTGCAGGTGGTGGCTGAAGTTGTTGTTCTGGTAAGGCTTCTGGTACTCAGTCTTCTGAAACTAAGGTTTGGGAGTGTAACCAGAAGAACTCTGGTTCCCTGTGAAGTTGCTTCTCTGCATGTTCCCACTGAATCCTCTGTTTCCTTGCTGATTGTTGTACCTTTGACCCTGAAAACCAGCCCCATTGATGTAGTTGACATCTTCTTCTTCAAACTCCTCAGCTGGCTTAAATGTCTCAACTTCAGCAGCAAACTGAACAGACTTCTTACCCACCAAAAGGTTATGAACAGAATCCAGCTTAGCCTTCATCTCAGCAGCAAACTGATTGCTCCCAGCATTTCCAGCGATTTTCTGTCTCTCAAAATCAGCATTCTTTGTGCTGTTGCTGGAAGCTAAGTTCTCTATCAGTGTGATGGCATCAGCTGGGACTCTAGTGTTGAAGTTCCCATTGCATGCAGCATCCAAAGCTATCTGGTACCTCCAATCAATCCCTCTGAAGAAGATACCCAACAACTGCACCGCATTGTACCCATGATGTGGGCAGTCTCTCTGATATAACTTGAACCGCAGCCATGATGCCTTGAAATCTTCAGTTGGACCTTGGGAGAAGGAAGCAATTTTCGTCCTCAACTCTTCTGATCTTGCATCATCATAAAATTTGTTGAGAATAGCGCTCTTGGTGCTCTCCCAAGTGCTCAAAGAGCCAGACTCTAACTGTTTCAGCCAATGAGCTGCATCTCCTCCCAAAGAGTAAGGGAAAAGCTTGCAGAATAGGAAATCATTGCTGACTCCATTGGCTTTAACACTTGTAGCCAGATTCTCAAACCTTTCTAGGTGGTCCATAGGGTGCTCATGTGGAAGCCCATGGAATGGGTGCTGACCCACAAGCTAGTAGTAGGCAGGCTTGAGTTCGAAGTCATTTCTCTGGAAGGCAGGAGGGCGGATTGCAGCTCTATTTGCATAGAACTGATTTGGCCTGTTGTAATCTCCCAGAGTCCTCTGTTGAAAACGCCCAGCAGCATCTCCAGCAGCTTGTTGTTGCACATTCTGCACAACTGGTGGCACATTCTGTTCCTCAATTACAACGCCATCTTCATCTACCCTCAGTCCATCCTCATTTCTTATGTTTCCCTCTCTGTCAACTAAATGACCCTCAGCATCTGTCCTCAAAACAAGTGGTCCAACCATCTTAGTCTGCTTTTTGGCCTTTCTGATGGTTCTTTCTAACTTAGCGAGTTTGTCGATGCCTAAGGTCACAAGCTCTTTGTCTTTGTTGCTTCTGGTACTGCGATTATGCATACACCTGAAACAGACAGCAGAGAAGTAGCAGAAAGTTAGCGAAAATAATGTATAGGCTTTGTCAAAATTTTAAAACTAAAAATCTGAAAGTAATAACTAAGTCCCTTGCAACGGCGCCAAAATTTGATATGCTTAAATTAACCCTTAGAGCTACTCTCTCAGATTAAGAGATCACTGTAGTACTTAGGGATCAAATCCACAAGGACTTAAGACTATTACTCAATAGACTTTAGATTCAAATGAAGCTAAGCCGTCAATAACAAATAAAACTAAATAGCAAATGGTCAAATAATATTATTTTAAACACTATTAACCCATCATCTGAATTTGCATTTGGCTGCAAAATCAATAATATCTTAAGTACTTGGATATTTGAGATGCCAAGAAAAATAGAGTTTAAATGAAATATTTGCATCTTAAAAACTAAAAGACCAAAATATTTTTTAATATGATATAAACTATAAAACTAAGTTTTTTTGTAAAAACATAAGATTGAAGTTTCTATCAAAATAATAAAACTGCATTTTCCCGCTGAAAATATAAAATTATATTCTCTTAAGATTTCTCATCAAAATTTTGAAATAGCATTTTCCACCACAATTGGCATATAAATAATATCAGTATTCCTACGTAGCAGACTTTTTTTTTGACATACGTACCCGACTTCTGAATCTAATCATAGTGTATAGGCCATGCAAATACTAATATAAACAGTTTTTGTTAATAATTATATTTTTCAGGAAAATTATGTTCTCACCTAAAACGTACGTATGTAGAGAATATATGACATGCAATCGAACGTTCACGTCCAAGTTGGTGTCAAATGAATAAATAAATAATCACATGTACTTAAGACTCATAAAAGTGGGAAAAGAATTCTTAGATTACATTTTTATTGTCTGAATATGATTGAAAACATAATTAGAATATAGTTTGAAGTTGTAATAATCCAATAACCCTTAATTATATACGTTGGTGGTAACTAAAACATTTTTAAAAAATGAAAAGAGGTTAAGATAAAAATTGAGACTTTATTATAATTATAAGGAAACAGATAACGAAACAAAAAAAGATACAAATGACAGAAAAATCGGAACTAAAAAACAAAATTCAAAAACAAAAAAAAGATTGAAGCCTCTACGTTCTAAACCCCATGCACTCAAAACTTAGCCACTTTTGACATCTTTCTTGATTCTCACGGTAAATGCAGTTCTTTTGACAGAATT
Source organism: Thlaspi arvense (assembly GCA_911865555.2). Taxonomy (NCBI): domain Eukaryota; kingdom Viridiplantae; phylum Streptophyta; class Magnoliopsida; order Brassicales; family Brassicaceae; genus Thlaspi; species Thlaspi arvense. Next base: position 26,126,574 of record OU466859.2, on the reverse strand, counting down.
TTGATCAAATGTCTCACTCAAATTCACAATCGGTGGGAGGCTGCGCTTAGCTGGTGTTACAGAAACTGAAGATTTAGATTGCCGCGATGATCCACCGGTAGTTAATATGAGAAAACCCTGTGATGATAAAAAGATTAATATTATGATCTATACAATTTGCATAAATTGGAGGGGAATATATATTATTTAGGTAATGTCAACCTCAGGGGCATCTGAAAGAGATGAAACATCGCCACAGAATGTGATGATTGATTCCTATAGAACACAAAACTCAGTTATTTATTAGAGAGACTTCCCCAATTTTATTACACAGTCATTGCTAACTATCAGCATATAAATATATCTGAGGGGAGTCTCTCACATTAAATTCACTAATCAACTCCTGATTTGTGATGATCTTCAAGACTTTGTAAGTATCATGCTTGTAAACAAAGTTTTCCCGATCGATAGCAATCTTAAAAGATTTGTCTTGCCCACTAAGTTAGTAAGAGCAAGGGGCAGCACATCTGAAACTTTAATCTATTAACATGTAAAAAGTACAGTATTATGATACAAAGTAATACATTAAATATAGCAATACGTGTATTACTGAATATTACCTCATTTATAATTGGACCAGTAAGTTTTTTTTTTTTTTTTAACTTAGGACCAGTAAGTTACAGGCACAGCTGATGAATTAACTGAACATCGTGATTATCAAAGAGCATCAACTTGGTGTGACTTGTGTTATCAAATACATTTAGATGTATTTTGTACCTGATAGTAGGATATACACCAAAATGTTCCATGAAAACTATGTTTGAGGGCTTAGTATTTACGGCACAGGTCTTTTTATAGGGGATATCACAATTAGGAATTAGGATATATATGTGGCTTAGAATTTACAGCACATCCCCTATATATATATAAGCATTTTTAAATAATAACTTTATTTTTGTAAGTATTTATAGTGGTGCCATTATGCTCATCTGTCAATTCCACATTTATTCTCAGGTAATTTTTTTAAAGAGACTTAAATTACTAGACTAATTACATGATATGTCATTGTATATTTTAGGTCCACACATATGTTATGTTTATTTTTTAAATAAATTCAAAAGAAATAATATATAAATAATAATTTAATATAATAAATTTGTCAATGCTAATTATAATATACACAAAATCATTTATTATATAATAATTTTAAAATATTATCTGCAAATATTTTACTATAAATTCATAGAAAATATATAATACTGTTTAATCTTTTCTACTTTTATCATTCATAACAAAATATATAATATTTTTTAATGTTTATTACTTTTTTCAAAAAATGTTTATTAATTATTCATTAAAAATATTTTTATAGATACAACAGAAATTTAAAAATCATATTTTATATTCCTAAAATTCATAATAAAATATATAATACTTTAATAATTTTTATTTCTTTTGTCAGAAAATATTTTTATTAATAGTTCATTAAAAATACTCATATAAATACAACATAATAATTTAAAATAAAAATTTATTTTTCTCAAAAATCAATCAGAGCATATAAAATAAAGTTATATTGATTCTATTCATATATTGATGTAATTATAGCATGCACGAAAAATAAATATGAAAACATATATAATACTTCAAGATGAATATTTTTAATGTATATTTTTTAACAATTCATAATAATATTTACAAAATATATTATTTATATATGTTATTTTTGTCAAAAATCAATCAGAAAAAAATCATAATGATGAATTTTCAATCGATCAGAAAAAATCATAATGACGAATTTTCAAAATTATTATGATATATATTATTACTATTCGGATTTACTATATAAAGAAATATGACATATGGTATTATTACTTACTTTATATATGATTCTTAGGTGACGAAGATGATATATACCGTTATTGCTTACTTTGTTTTGGTAAAATACCATAACATGATGATACTAATATGAACTGCTTAATTTTTTTGAATCAATGTCTGATTTATCATATACCAAATTCTGTACAAGATTTGTTTGTGTTTCTTTTGATTTTCTTAGTTATTAGAAAATGTTTCAATTTGTTAATCGTTAGAATAAATTACCGAAAAAATTTCAGTTTGTCGGCTTTAAATCAATCAAAATCATTACAATAGAAACTCTATAAATTAATAATATTAGAACTTTACTATTTTATTAATTTATCTGTTTTTGAATTAAATAATTAAATAAAATAATATTTGTTTTAAAAGTTAATGATATCTTTAAACATTTTACTTTTAAATTGTAGATAAACGATAATATTATTCCAACTTTAATAAAAAAAACAATTATATATTCATATTTTAGTAAATTGTCGTAGTTATATAATAATATAAGATTATTTTATGGTAATTACTAATTTATGAAATTAATGAAACCATATATCTACATAGGTTTGTTTTAAAAACTTAGGCTTTTGTGGTAATTTATATTTACATATTGTATTTTATAAATAGACAAACTTTCAATCAATGCCCATTGATAAATGGTATTTTGATCGTATACAAATTCAAATTCTTCTGATTTTAAATTTAGTTATCCACTTTTTATATTAAGATTATGAATTTTTTACAAATTAACAAATATAGTATATGCAAAGCTTTGGACATTGGTGAAAATACTGAATCATGTTGTTTATCACGAGATATATAAGATTTATATAGCGACTTCGTATTTTTACCCAACTAAACCTTGGACCACGTATATGATATTTAATTTTTAAATTAATTTATATAACAATTTTATTACATACTGTTATATGAAACTCATATAATAATCAATTATATTATATTATATAATCTTAAAATAAATATAATTTTTATATATATATATATAATTATTGTACTTCGCACAGGGTGCGGGTTATTACCTAGTATATTTTAAAAATGTTAGAAAATCAATTACAATTTTTTTCAATTTGGATATACAGCGATCCCCAAATATTCAATCAAGTATATTATTTGTTAATTACTAATTATTAGTATTTTTTATATTTTCTCCAATTAATCATGTGATAAGATTTTAAATAGTTTCTAAATTTAATTTGATAGTTGTTAATTAAATACAAAATTGGTTAATTATATTATTAATCCATTACTAATTTTCGGTCCAAAACTATATTCGTGTACTAATTAATCATGTGATAAGATTGTAGATGATATGATTAAAATTAAAAGTTAATGCAGCTGATTTAGAATTCACTCTTTCTAAAATTAAAATGATATTATTTAAGTTATAATTTAATGCAATAGATTTATAATTCAGTTAATAATTATGATTTTTAAGATTATTACTAATAAATAAAGGACTATTTAGGAAAAAAACGAAATAATGATATCTTGATTTTTTCAGGTGCTTTTGGAGGTTTTGGAGTTTAGGGAGGAAATTGGAGCAGCATACATTCGGAAAAATGCCATAAGAAGGAGACTCGCACTTTGATCACACCAAGTGTCAAGAAGAAGAGAAACAGGAAGACAGTTCGTGAGAAGAAGAGACTGATGTCAATGGGCACTTGGATTTACAAGAAGAAAGAAGAAGGAGCACCAGCTCCATCAACCTCTTATCACTAGTCCCCAAAACATCAAAGTCAAGGTTAGTGACTTAAAACAAGCACACTTGGGAGGTAATCTCATGACTATCCTTGTAAATATATGTTTTCTTTTATTACTAATATCTTTTTTTAGTGTTTCAGAAGTCAAAGAACAGATCCATGGATGTGTAGAATGGTTTAAAGGCCAAGGAAAGAAAACTATGTTTTCATATCGAAGTATCATATCGAGCAGAACATCTGTCATCACTGCTCGATACAGTTTATCTCGGGGAAGGAATAGTCCGTACACCGAGCAGATTGCACGATGGAGATCACATCAAGGTGTAACATCGAGCAGAACACCAAAAACTCTGCTCGATGTGATCACCAGTCTGTACATCGTAAAGCTATAGCCCGTACATCGACCAGAATGCTCGATGGAGTCACACCGAGGTGTTGCATCGAGCAGAACATCCAAGGTTCTGCTCAATATGGGTGCTATCAACCAGTTCGACGCAAGACGGTGTCCGGTATGAAAATCACCGAGGAGAACAGCAACCGAGTACTAGGCGTTCCACATCGAGGTGTAGCATCGAGCAAAACACCAACATGTTTGCTCAATGTACAATGGCCGAGCCAGGAACAAGCATCCAGACAATGCCATGCACTGTCTGTGGGAAGAATCATGCAAGCCGAAGTGTCTCCCTACACCGAGCAACAACATCGAGCAGAACATCTACTGAGACTACTCGATGCAAGGTGCCATGAAGGAGAAGCTGACCAGAACACGGAACTCCCGAGACAGAGGAGCATCATCGCCGAGGCACAGGACCCGACATCCCCGATATGGTACACATCAAGGTACTATGTCGAACACTAGGGGAAATGAAGAGATTTCTGACTCAAATGCTGCTGCAAGAAATAGAGCTCATGGAAAAAGGCCAGTTCTTGAAGAAGAACCAGTCCAAGATGCAGCACCAAAGCTAAAGAACTACTTGAGAGCGATGAGGAGAGTGGACTTCACTCTTACAAGATATACTGATCTTGGTTTGTTGGGAGAACTGGGGATCAAGACTGAAGTAGATGAGCTGTTGAGCAACATTGGACTGGAGAAATTTGCTAGTCTTGGCTATCCAACTTACAAACCACTTTCTTGTGAGTTCCTTGCAAGCTTCAAGGTCTACTTCTACAAGTTTGATGAAGATTATGATGAAGGATAAAAAGACTTTGGCAATGGATTCATCAAGTTCAGACCCAACAAAGCATGGTACACCATGGGGTTTGCTCAGCTTGAAGAAATTTTTGGATTTGATCAAGGCTCAAGAGCAAAAAACATGCGCTTCAAGCATGATAAGCTAAGGTATGTATGGGAGGAGATAGCAAATGATGCTTATAGAGCTGATCATCTTAGGAGTGCTAGCATCTGCCATCCAACTATCAGATATGTTCATAGAGTCCTCACCACCACACTCTTTTATAGGAAAGAGCAAATTGGTCAAAGAAGAAGAGATGGGCTGCTTGTGAATGGCTTGAAGAACATAATGGTTGAAACAAGGCATGGGAAGATCCAAGGAGAGTGCTTAGGAGTTGGTCTTGTGACAATCCTAATGAAGCAATTTCTAGCATGCCAACAATGGGCTTTCAACACCAGAGACAAGAAGCCAAAGATAGCCATTGGAGGTGTGATCACTCCTATCTTGCTTAGTACTGGAGTTGAGCTTGGCACACCAGATGTTACAATGATCTTTCTAGATGTTCCTTATCTCAGTAAGATCGAATACCTTTCAGGAGCTGTTGAGACAGGATTTGGCCATCAGTTTGAGCTGGAAAACAGGAAGAGGAAGATCATCTTGCCAAGGCAGCGCTTAACCAACTTCACCTCCTATGAGAACTGATATCCCTTGTATTTACACCATTTAGGACTGCATTTAGTACATGTTTTGGTTTTCTTTTGCATGTTTTCCCTTAGTTTTTGCCCCATTTTTTTCTCCTTTTATACTTAGACATAGTTTGCATTTTCCTTGTATTTTGGATGTTTTTAGGTGCTTTTGGAGATAAGAGGAGCTTGGAGGAGCTTTGAGAATGATTCAGGATGCTAGCTGGATCAAAAGGAGCAAGAAGGATCAAAGCAGACAATCTCTGCAAAGGTTTTCGGTCAGAGCACGGTGAACATCGGTCAAGGGGTGACCGGTACCATATTTTCGATCACCGGCATCGATCACAGGGTTACCGATACGAGCAGCATCGATCACCAGCATCGGTCAAGAGTGACCGACATAAACACACCGAATGAATTTCGGTCACCAGCATCGATCACCAACAGACCGATGGGATTCACATCGGTCACAGATGACCGATGTAACTGATCGATGTAAACCCAGTCCTAACCTGTTTTATTTACACTTTTGCCATTACTCTAGGGCTTCCTTCTCTAGGCTTTAAATAGCCTCTTTTTCCTTATTTTTGACAAGTCTTGTCAATTTACTGTTCTTAACCATTTTCTTTGAGTTTGTAAGACAAATCTTTTGCTTTGTTTAATATAATTAAGTATTTGCCTTTAATCTTTCTCTATTCTCTCATCTAATCATGATTAACATCTTTTTCCTTTGTGATTTGGTGTTAAACATGGCTTTGAGTGAGGAGTTTGCTTAGAGTTTCTAGATGTGGTAGATTAGAGGAATCTAGGACTTGATTAAGGCTTGTTTAGTGCTTCATGATATGGGTTCCTCTCTATTAATCTATTCTTAATGCTAGATTTGTCTTGATCACACTTATCTATGTTGTTAGATTTCTCTTATGCCCACCAAGTGTTTGATGAAATGCTGAGCTTGTTTAATAGAGGATTTGCTGGCCTTGGCTCAAGAGATTGACTGTTTGAGGAGCATTTTGACTTGAATAGAGTTGTTATCTAATGTTTGCTTGATGTTTTAGAACTAATGAGAGTTAGTTCTTGTTAAGATGTTTAGCAAAGGGCTATTTGCCAAGAGATTGGATCTAGCTTGCTTGATTGTGAACTTATGTCTAGGAATCACCATTGCTTGCTTACTTGCTTGATCAATGTAGTTTGAAACAGCCTTAGTTAGTGTCTGAAATTCCCCAAATTCAATAACCACATCTAGGAACTTGCTTTTCTCTTATTTGAATCTCGGATTTGCTCTGTTTTGCTTGCTTAGTTTTGCTTAGTTTGCCTTAGTCTTTGTTTTCTTTGCTGCTTGATTATATTAGGATACTAGGTTGGTTGCTTAGGCAACAAAAACACTTCTCTGCTTGCTTGACTTAGAGATCTTTACTCTCAACTCTTCTGTTTTCAACTAATCCCAATTGGATTGACAAAAACCCAATACTACAATGACTAGTACAATGGGTGATTGACATAAGAGGTGCAAAACCCTTGTATCAAGAACATCCGATTCATGCCAACAGAAGATGAGCTTTATGACCCTAGGACCAACCCACCATTGATGAGGCTAAGAAAAGTGAAGTATATAAGCACCGTCAGAGACCCAGATGTGCAAGAAGACATTGAAGAGCAGCATCAAGAACAAGAGGTTCACAATCAAGGGATGGAGGAGGATAATCATGAAGACTATGATAGCCGCCCTTATGCATTTGACCCTTATGATGTGATCTGCACATCTGAAGCTTCAAAGGCTGCACATGAGCACATTAGGCTTCTTCAGAGATGGAACCACTTCCAAGACAAAGCCATCAGAGGTTTGCTGAAGACAGTCAAAGCAAGCAAGAAATCGGTTGACTCATTGAAGAAGAAAGTGAGGAAGCTCAACAAGAAGTTGGGAGGATCTTCATCAGCCAAGAGAACTGATCAAGCGGTCCAAGAAGAGCCACAAGGAGGAGGATCTGATGCTGAAGACATGTCTGAGGACACACCAGAGGGTACAGTCCAAGAGAGTCACTTATTCCACATCAGTGAGCGGCCGAGGACACAAGCTTCTCAACCGGCCAGGCATTCATCTCACGTAGCTGCTCCAAAGCGAAAAGAAAGGAAGAGAAGGACTAGACAGCAAACTCCTTCAGAGGAGGAAGCTTTACCTTCCCATGCCATTGAGAGTTCAGACTCTCACCACTCCTCCACCTGAAGTAAGGTACACCACACTAACCATTGTAAATACCACTCAATTGTTTTATTTTATGCGATTGTTTGCTTGATGATTTGTGAACACTCTCCTTAGCATTTAATTACACAGGCACTGTGTAATTTAAGTGTGGGGGAGGGTGTATGACGGACTGATGCTTGCATTTGCATTTGCATAATAGAATAGGAACCATGCATCATGATTGCATAGCATCAAAGGCATAGAAAAAACCAAAAAAAAATTTAAAATTCTTGAAATTTGCTTCACAAAAAGAATTTGATTTTCATGCATTATTATAGGATTTAGACTTCATGCATTCATATATGACTAGCTTTCTTGTTTAAATTGGGAACTATGATAGTACATCTTTGTTAATGCTAGTAGTTTATGAAAATGAAGCTCTTGCTTTTAATCTTTTGGTGCATTTGATGTTGAACTAGAAATAAAGCTTAACCACCTTTGAAATTTGCATTTGTGTGAGCTTTGTTTGAGACTGAAGCATGCATTGAAATTATTTCAACATTTGCTTAAGTGGAACTTAATTTGAATTCGCAATTATCATGCCTTATGCTTTTGTGATTGATGCCATGGATAGTTTAAAATATTTGGATCTTCTTATCCTCTTTTGCCACTCTCTAAAAGATCCATTTAGATTTGTCCACCCTTAACTAAACTTTCTTTCAAGCCAATACATTAATAGTGTGTGATTTGTGAGGCATCTTCCATCATGGTTGATTCTTAGCAAAAAGTGTTGGGCTGGAACTACAAGGGAAGTATTTCCATTGTAGAACTAGCTCACTCTTGAGTTAGATAGGCTAGGATGTTTGGGAAATGGTTTGGGGTTTATCTTGGGATTAGTTTTTAAGAGAGGCAAAGAAGAAAAGAAGTTAAGGCACAAAATAAAAAGGAGTGTGACACAAGCAAAAGGGTGGAAATGGCGATTCTAAACTCAAAATTAGAAGGCTCATGTTCAAAGAAGAAAAGAAGATGCAAGAAGTGAAAAACAAGTAAATCAAAAAACCAAAGGCGAATCAAGCACCAGCATCACCAAATAAAGGAGCCAAACTCAAAAGAAGCAAATCGCCACCACTTGAAGTTCAAAAGAAGAAGTGTCCTCCAAAACGCTTGAAGGAGAAAAGTTTTTGGGTTTTTAAAAGGGTTTAAATTCTTAAAAAGGGTAGCATAGGAGGGTTTTACACTGATATGCTAGAGTTAGGAACACAACTTATAGATCTTGGGTAGATGGGAGTCTTCCTTTTGTATGTGTAAGTTGTTCTTTGACCCTTAGCATTTTGCCAAAGCACAACCATGTTAGTCCTTGAGAGAACCCTTTAAACACCAAAACCAGTTTGTGAAGTGGGATCATTTTTATTCCACTAAGCCTAGTCCCTTAGCCAAATGACACTTTCGCATTTTCATAAGCATGATTCACGGTCTGAGCATAATTGAATGTTAAAAAGGTTGTTTGTTTTGATGAGCATGTGCAGGTTGATAGCTTTGTGATCATTCTCGTTTTGTGATGAAAGTGGCTAAGTATTTAAAGTATTCTTCCATCAAGTGCGCTCTAGAATTAAGAACATGGACTTCGTTTTGATTTATTGTTAGCATTTTCAAAGATATGAGTTCTCATTTAAAACCTCATCACCATGTTAGGTGTTTGTTTGCTTGAGGGCAAGCAAAAGCTAAGTGTGGGGGTGTTGATAGCTTGCTATTTTAGATCATTTTACGCTGCATTTCATGCATCTTTTCCTCTGTTTTTGCATTGTAGTTTAGCATTTTAGCATCATTTGCACTTAGAATCAACATGGTATGCATTTACCTTAGGATTGCATACATTTGCATACATGTGCATGTTTGTGGTGATTTTCAGGTGTATTTGGAGTTTCTTGGAGTTGGGAAGGAGATGGAAGCAGCTCATGCTCAAAGAAGATGTCAGAAATGGTATGCATTTAGCTTAGGATTGCATACATTTGCATACATGTGCATGTTTGTGGTGATTTTCAGGTGTATTTGGAGTTTCTTGGAGTTGAGAAGGAGATGGAAGCAGCTCATGCTCAAAGAAGATGTCAGAAATGGAGCTCTTGCAAAGTCTGGTCCATATCGAGCAAGCATATCGAACAGAACACCCGTGGAATGTGCTCGATGCAAGCAGCAGGACAGGAGGAAGAGGATCAGCACGAGGATTCCAAGCTGTTGGTCTGCATCGAGGACCAGCATCGAGGAAGGAAGTCGATATGCGCTGCACCGACCATATCGAGATCGCATATCGAGCAGAACATCGTCCGTACGACCTCGATGCAACTTATCCGCATTGACCACCTGACTTTTGTTAACCTTATCATATTTTTTTAGGTTTTTATGCTTCTTTGGCTTCCTACTATAAAAGGGAAGCCACAGACCATTATCTTTATCCAAATTTAGCTTTCTATCAAAAACTCTCTCTTCTCTAAACCTTAAAGGGTGATTTGCCTTAAGCATCTTAATCTTCAACAAAGTTTGCATTTTTATGGTTTAATCTTGTTTCTTAATCTTTGTTCTTGCACATTGGTAGCTTAGATTTATCATTTTTTTGCTTTTTACCCTCATCTAGTTATGTTTAACTTCAATAACGTTTGCATTTTATGGTTTAATCTTGTCTTTTAATCTTTGTTCTTGCACCTTGGTAGCTTAGATTTATCATTTCTTGCTTTTTACCCTCATCTAGTTATGTTTAACTCCAAACCAATAGGATTAAACATGATTAGTGAGTAGTTTACTTTAGAATTAGGGTTCTAAGTAGGGAAAATGATGATTAAGATGTGATTAAGGGGTGATTAGGTTTATTTAACTATTTTATGTTGTCTCCTTCTCTTGCAAAGTGGTTATTGTTTATAAAGCTTGCTCCTTTTGTTTGAATATGGTATTGATTGATGCATATGGTTCACTAAATGGCTTGTTATCTCATCTCTAAGCATCGTTCGCTTATTTGGCTTGATAGTTTGGCTTGGTCTATGTTTCTTTTGTTCAGTGACACCAAAGTGATAGTTCACCATTGCTAAATGATTCGCTTAGGGCTAGATAATGCTGGTTTTGAGATTCTTGCTTGATAGTTAGATAGTATGCATCAAAATATCTTGCCTTTGTTTCATTCCTGTTCATTGCTTAGCATTGTTAGGATGTTGCATATGTGTTCTTAAAACCCATGTTCTTGATTGGTGCTTAGCTAACTAGGTCCTTATTGGTTCACAAGATTGATAAGTTGATCGGAATTCTTGCTTGGGTTAGGCTAGAATGGTTCTGATCTTTATGCTCATGGTTGAAGGATACACCATCACAAGTGGGTATGACACTTCAATCTTGTTGAATATGAATTGCTTATTGACGCCAAGTTGGTTCCTTTTAGATACCTTGTCTAGGAGTACAACATTGAGAATTGCTTGCTTTTGAATGTTTGATGTTTGCCTTTGTTGGAAATCCCCATTTTCACTCTTGAAAACCATTATCCCACAATTGCTTAGAACGTTGAGTCTTGCTTTTAATTAATTGTCTTTAAGATCATCTTGCTTAGTTCTTGCTTTAGTAATCAACTTGCTTAGTTCTTGTTTAGTAATTGACTTAAGTTTATTGCTTAGTTTTATTCACTTGCATTTAGTTTATGCTTTCTTTCTATTGCATTATTAGGTTGTTAAACTTGTCCTTGTTCAATCAAAACCCCATCATTGCTTAGCTTATGGCATTGTTTGCATCTCATCTTCCACAAATGGATTGATATCTGATCCATATTCTACAACTGATTAAAGGCTAAGGACATTTGAGTTTAGACCTGCAAAAGTCATGTTTCAGGGTTCAAATGAGTTCACACGCAATCAAGCAAACAAGTGTAAACATGTAACCAAGGCATAAACACTAAACAAGAGCAATTCTAATGGTAAGCAAAACATAGCAAAATAGAGTAGACACTAAGAAAGTTCGAATTAATAAAAGGTAAGGTCTAAGACTAAGGCAATATGACTTGAGTGGTTCAAATCATGATGAAGGTGTAAGACAAACAATCAATATACCAATTTCTAAGAAAAGACTACTAATAAAGGCCAATCCAATCCCTTGGCACTTATCCCTCTACGAATCACACTCCAAACCCACTTTCGATGGTGAAAACATAATCAGCAAGCATTAAACAAAAATTTCATAAAGCCAAAAAGCACCTTAGACAACTAATTCCTTAGGCTAAGCACACTAATCTCTTATGCAATAGATCAAACACTAACTCACATTTCCATGCATATTCATGCAAGAAAGCTTAATCATGAAAGAAATTATAGATGCAAAGAGTTATAACAATCAATACACCATTTTCAAGCAATGAACCTCGATCAGGCATTTTATCAAACACCTAAGATGCAAGAAAAAATGCCTAAGATCTATTTCTCATAAAGGGAGATACTTGGCCTGAAGCACAATCACATAAGAAGAGATTAACAAAGATCTAACACCTTAATCAATCATTGAAATCACTCTAATCTATCCTAATCTCAAACCTAAAATAGACTACTCACTAATCATGTTTAAATTTACAAAGCTATGGCTAAACATGGTTATAAGTAGATAAAAGACAAAGATTAAAAGAGAAGTACAATACATTTTGTACTAAAAACTGAAGATCAAACTTGTTCTTAAAGGAAGTTCTTCAAAATAAAGGAAAGGTTTTTGGTTTTGATGTGATAAGAGAGTAAAAGTAACATATATTAGATGTTTTTGGACCAAGTCTATTTATAGAAGAGACCCAAAATAGGTTTGGTCAACATAAAATAATCTAGTCAACTTTTGTTCAATACTCCAGAAATAGCTTATACCAAGCAAGGCAGAAACAAGCCCTTCATGGTGCAGTTGCTCGGTGCATGTTGAAGGTGCTGCTTCTGAAGTTTGGCTTGGCTGAAGTCTCGATCCTGGCTCGCAACGTGAACTGCATCTGATGGCTCTCCTCAGTGTAATCCTTGATATTTCCTGTCTCTACTTGTACCGGGCTCGGTTAGAATGAGCCTCCTCGGTGCGGTTGCACGGTATGAGTCTTGGCTCAGCATCTCGGTCATGGCCCTCGGACTTTGTATGTAACACAGCCGATTCGATCTAAAAATAGATAAACCGAAAGCGCTACAATGTCGAGGTTCACAAATAGGCCGGCCCTTGCTTAGAACGAATCCAAGTGTAAGGCTAGCCCGATATGTTAGCTCGACCCTCTCGACTAGAGCCTAAGGCTTGCCAACCCGTACTCCAGTTAAGAGTTGTGTTAACTCGGACCAAGTTAATATCATTAGAACACAAGGGTTTTATAAACAAAACCTTTCTTTATTACTCATATCGAGTCATTATACAAAATCCGACTTATTCAAACTTTATATAAGCGGATCCTTACTACTCAAACAGATTGAAACTGTATATATAAATTTTACAAAAGCCTACTGAAATCTATTCCAGAATCCTAGTGTCCAGTCTGCTTCCTTAGTCTGACTTACTAGGGTTTCCTGCAAAAATTAAATCAAAGAGGGATGAGTAATCTAGTATTACTCAGTGAATCCAGGACCCTCTATGCAATCGTTAGTTCCCCAACCCAAACCCAAAAATAAACAATGCAATGCATGCTTACACCATGCAACAATATCAGAGAAATAACACAAGCGGAAACTCAAACAAGGGTGATATGTCCATAGTAACCTCACTGTTACTATGCACGCCGAGGCTATATCAACTGCAGTTACTAAGCCTAACCGTTGAACATCATCCTAGCCTCAACGCTAGGTATGCTCAACACCACACAAAACGCCGAACAAGTCCCTTAGCACTCACGCTAAGGGTATTCGACTCTCACCTCAACACCGAAACAAGACACATAGCACGCATGCTACGCAGGTTCGATGCTGATAGGGTTTTTCGAGATCTCTAGGTGTATCGGTTCACGGTTGCCCAAATACTACACTTGAATACCCGCACCTACTTACCACAAAGGACCATAGGTCAGAACATCAACCCGACCTGTCCTTGCCTCGACAGTCGGCCCGAATTGCTCTTGCTCGACAATCGGATGCATCGTCATGCATTACTCGGCCAAGGGCGCGATCCAAGTCACTCCGAGTCTGCGGGACCGCCGATACACCGCCCTAACCATCACACATGGTCTTCGACCCATGTGATCCACTCACAATAATTCACAATATTTCTGCAGCGTAACTCTTCATAAAGTCCGTCTTATGAAAGTTAACGCGGCATACTTATCCACAACATTTCTGCAGCATAACTCTTCACAAAACTCACTTTTTGTGAAAGTTATACGGCATACTTATTCACAATTTTTGCAGCATAACTCTTCACAAAACTCCTCTTTTGTGAAAGTTAATACCGCAATCCTACTAAAATTTCTGCAGCATAACTCTTCACAAAACTCTCCTATTTGCGAAAGTTATAAAGCAGAACCTCTAACAAACAACAATAACTTAAGATGAACACACACATAGTGTTTCATCCTTAAGCTACAACCTGCATAAGAATTCATTAGCATGATTCTATACTACCGGGACTCACCTTGCGTTTTTAGCAGAAATCTTTCTCTCAGATCGGCTTAGCTTTACTCTACTTGAGCCTACTTGCTCTAGAACTCTCTCTCTCTCTCTCTCTCTCTCTCTCTCTAAGTGTTTACCTTTACCTTGATTTGGGTGAGAATGAGTTGGAAGAATGGCATCACAGGAGTATTTATAGGCGTCCTAACCAGCCATCTAGGCTGCTAGCTGAGTGTCGTTCACCGGATAATCAGGCTTTGCATGTCAGCCACGGTGCAAGGCTAGGCTATAGCCTTATCCTTAGGCTTCATAGCTTCAGTCAACGTCCCTTATCCTATCTCATAGCTTCCAGGTTCGTGTGTGGTCATACGATTGGCCAGAAAGGGATAAACATCCACAAAACCCTTCCTTGAAGCAATCCCTTCATCTCTGCACGGTTTTCTTCAAGATAGATGAGCTCTGCATGCTCTCCACGCCTCTAGTCCAGTGCTATAGCCTGTAACGTAGGCTTTATAGCCTTTGACATTCGTCCCTCCTTCTTCCTATCTCTTCATCTTGGATGTTTTCGCGTTACTGGCTGAAATCGAGATAAGTATCAACAAAACCCTTATCTTCAAGCTTTTATCTCGTGTGTTGTCTCTCCATTGGCCATAATCACGGCCCTTATCTTCTGCTCTGACCATAGACACGAGGCTTATCCCATAGCCTGGTTACGGTTTTGTCTCCATTGATCTCCTTTTCAGACTCGGTGTTCTTGCGGTATTGGCTGTGCGGTTTGATCTTATCTTCTGATCCATAGACTATAATCACGAGACTTATCTTTTAGATTAGTAGCCTATACCTTATCATGGTTACAAAAAATGGTTTTTGTCCCATAGATGACTCTTTCCACGACCATCCATGACTGGTCCCCAATGGTGGCTTGTTTCGTCCTTATAGATTCACCTTTGGTTTCGTCCTTATAGATTCACCTTTGGCCATCATGATTGGTCCGTCCTTGGTGGCTAAGACTTGAAACTTCCTTTGTCATTATAGATGTGATCCATAGTCACGAAAAACTAGTCACACCGAGACATCTCCTGCTGCGATTATAAGCTGGTCAAGTAGCTGCTTGGGTGTCGCCGTCTGATTGGTCAAATTTGGACTTCGACTATTTCTTCTTCTAACTTCATTTTCTTGACAAATAAATGTCTCTCCTTCACGTGCTACTGTTGAAATGAAGCTTAGTCCTCTTGTTTATCTTCTATCTGAGCCTTTCGAGCTTCAGATGACCATTTTGCTTTTCCTTTGAACCCTTGTACATTTTCTTGATAATTCTTCAGACTTCTTTTGACCAGTCACTTAGATTTATTATTCTAAGTGTGTCAACTCTTCATATTTTAGTTCCATTAATCAATCCAAATCAACTCCTTCTTGAAGCTGGAACTTCGGCTTTTGGCTTGTCTGCTTTCGGTCATCTCCACGTCCGCAATGGTCTTCTCTTGGCCATCTTAGGTTGCATCAAGCTTTTCTTCTTCTGCTTTGGCCATAAAGTTAATTTTGGCCTACGCTATCGATCCAAGTCATCCTTGAGTTGATTCCGTGATTTTGGTTTTTTGGCCAAAGTTGTCTCTCCTGGCCGTTCCGTCTGGCTGTCCTCTGCTCTCGTCCGGGTTATTACATTGTACGCACCGGACAGGGACAGCAAGCGCCCTCCTTAGTATGGCTCCACGGTATAGTTTCTGAACGGTTTGAAAACTTGTTTCCAGCTTGATTCCTCTTCTCCACTCGATCCACCATTCTCCTAGTGCCCTCCTAAGCTCCTCAAAGACCTGAAAATACACTCAAATTGAAAGGGTGTATGCAATCCTAAATATAATGCAAGCTAAGTCTAAAATGAATGAAAATAGGACATTTAGGACCTGAAATAGATGGAGATGAAGTGAAAAACTATACTAAATGATACATATTATGATGGAATAATGCATGCTATCAAGTCAACACAAGGTTTATGAGGACAAATTGTTTAGAAGAGGTTAACTTTGTCCAATAGCAATACCATTAAGGTGACTTCTCCAAAGGCGTTCCTAACTCTTATGGGAGATACACAAAGCCATTACAATCCTTATCCTCAACATGGCTATGCTTCATCACCTTACTTCCAAAACCCTCACGGTCATGCTCCACCACCTTACTTCCAACACCCTCACGGCTATGCCCCACCATCTTACGGTGCATATGGACATTACTCTTATGGTCATGGTCAGAACCACACGCCTGCCCCTCAAGATATGGACATCAAAGGACTACTTGAGTGATAAACACAACTTTTGCAAGCTAAATATCAAAGCCTAAACCACTGTTAATGATGTAGTATAGTGGTAAAGGTATCAATCCAGCCTAGGTTGTTGAAAGACACTAAGAATGCAAGAGCAATGCAAAGCTAAGCAGATTCGGGTAAATGGATGAGAAATTCTACAAAAACTAAATGCAATGCGAAATGAGCAGGAAAACTATTTTAAAATCCCTGGAAGAGGGTTAACATCTACTAGAAAAAGACTGATAATTTAAAAAGCAAAACTACTAATTACTAAAAATCGAAAGCTAAAGCGGGTAAATAGAGAACTTCTAGAAACTTAAGGTGATATGCAATGAAACTAAAGTAAAGATGCGAACTTTAAGACTCGGAAATGAAAAATTGAGGTTTTAAAATGCTAAAAGGAGGATCTAAGGTTGAGGGTCATATTAAGAAGGTTAAAGATTCAAGAGTGGGGTTTGAAAACATAAATCTACACTTTTTGTGCTATCTCTAAGCCTGGAGAAACTAAAATAGATCTATCCATGGTGTATGGTATAGATCCCTTCCTCAACCTCTCCTCCTAACCCATGGTGTATAGTGGAAAAAGGGGTCGAAGAGCATAAATCATAGATCTCAAAAAGTGGCTTAACTAGCTCCCTAAGCATCCATGGTGTGTGGGAAAGGATGAGCTAGTCTCTTGGATTTGGTTTTCAGAGACTCCTGAATCTTGCTAAGGTAAGGAGATCTCTAAGATCATAAAGATCTTTCCCAAGACTCTTTAGGCATTAAGCCCTCAAATCCAAGAAGAGAATGAGTTAAAAACAAGAAAAAGTCCCAAGCTTAAACCCTTAAACCCTCTTAATCGCCCCAACCTTAAACCCAAAGACGAACTACTCACTACACATTGATAAAACTGAAGAAAATGCAATAGATGAAAAGCTAAACATCAATAAACTGCTAAGAAAGAAGAACGATTAAGAAAAGTACTTAGATTAAGCAAGATTAAGATTCAAACATGAAAAAGCTTGAAAAGGTTCAACAATGGCTAAAATCGCCTTCGACAGTAAGCAAAAGCTAAAAGAAGTAAAGACATAACGAATGGTTCATGATCCTTTGCCCAAAATAGGGTAAACAAGAAATGGTCCCCCCTTCACAAAAGTCCAAAAAATGAGCTGGCCGGATAAGGTGTAGAGATCGAGCTGAACACTCGATCTGATGCTCGATCTTCCTTGGATCGTCTTCTTCTTGCTCAATCTTCGGGTCGATTTGGTAAGATGGATCGATTGCACCACTCGATCTTCTGGTCGATCCTTGGATGATCGAGTCTTGGTCTCAATCTTGCACTCGTTCTGCTTGTCCGATCTAGAGCTCGATCCTCCTTGAAACGGCTTGAGTAACTCGATCTTCTGGTTGGTCTCATCTAGATTGACCTGCCTAGCTTGATCTGCGCCTCGATCTCAGGTCCTTTGCATGCATGGCTGAGTTCCTTCACGTGCACGGGGGATCTGAGGTGGTCAAGCCGTGGGTCCAAGAGGTGCAAAACACTCCTCATCACTTGGCAAGAACTCGATGGTTCCCATGCAGTCTAGGGTCATCTCTTCTAGGTTTGGTAAGATGCACACCTCCTTCTCATGCTCACAGTTGTAGAAAAAGTAAGCATAGAACCCTGGAGCTGGCGTAGGACCCAAGGAGTCAGTGTTGCGCATGTACTGCTCGTCCATGTAGGCTCTCTCAGCGCAAGGCTCAAAGTCTTGAAGAGGAACTCCGGCTTGTGTGAACAGCGGTGTGAGGAAGCCTCCAATGAGTGCTGAGCTCGCCTTACACCTCAATGCCCACGCCTTGTACTTGACCAAAGAAGATGCCAAGATACATCCATAGTTAACATCATCGCCAAGTTCATCCTCCATCGGCTCATCATTCAGCTCTCGGTCGCATATGATCTTCTTAACGCCTTAAAACAGAAAGCACAACTCATTCTTGGTGCCTGTTGGAGCCACGGATCACCCACTGAAGGTGTTGGCTAGGACCTTGAGGGCATATCTCAGCACGGGATTGCGGACCTTCTTGATCTTGGCGGTGTTGGCTTTGTAGTCATCATCGCAGATCAAGTCGCAAAGATCGTTGGCTGATTTGAGCTGAGGGAACTCCACTTGCTTGGCAGCTGCATTAAGGCCGTAGGCTTGGCAGAGCTCGGCAATGGTTAGATGGTAAGCTTGCTTCCTTATCTTGAAAGTGAGGTGACCCTTGGAAGGAGATGGAAGGCTTGGATCGTCATAAGAAAACTCCAAGGTTGAGAGGAAGTCTAGAGTTGCCTCGGGGTAAGTGGGGCAGTCCATTCTTGACAAACAAGCAAGCCCCATGTCCTTGAGAAGCTCATCAAAGTCCTTCAGCAATCCTAGCTTCTCCAAGAGGTCTCAGCTTGCAAACTTAGTGGGTTAAAACCGGAGCCTCTCAAGCGTTTTATTGGCCTTCTTCTCCTCCTTAGTCCATCTAACCCTCTCATGAACCACTTGTTGAGCTTCTTCTCCTTGGGTTAAAGTTCCTAGATCTCTGCTTCTCTTGGGTGCCATTGGTACCTGAAACACAAATTCTCAAAGAGGAGACTGAGTCTAGGCGGCGGTTTTAAACAGATTTATAGGGCAGGAGAGAAAAACTCATAACATTAATCCTATATTTTTAGGAATTTTATAAAAATTATCACTAAATAGCAGAGGAAAGTATCTTTAGATATAACCAAATCAAGCAATTTTTCCTAATATTTAGATATTTCTAAAAATTATCCAAATCCCTTAACAACTAACATTCCCCCTAAGCCAATAAAAGGAATTTTTCTAAAAATTTAAACAAGCAATTTTTAAAAAAAACGAAAATACCTTGGAAAGGGATGAATGCAAGATGCTTTTGGCCTTAAAACAAAACTCACACTCTCTCTTTCTTTAGAAAACAATTTCGAACACAAATGAGAGAGAGTGTGGATGCATATGAATTTAAAGACCAAGAAAACTATGGACTATGCAAGTGGTTTTCTAAAAAAGTGTGGTCAAGGCACATCTTTTATGGTCAAAGATGCTTCCCTTGACCACAATTCAAATTTAAAATAGGAGGGAAAAGAGAAAAGAGGGAAAAATATACTCAGGTTTGGCCAGGATCGGAGGTGTTGAGAGATAGGTTTTGAGCTGCAGGAACGCATCTTCACACTTCTCGTCCCACTCGAACCGCTTGTTGCCTCGTAGAAGTTGATAGAAGGGAAGACACTTGTCCGTGGATGGAGATATCAAGCGATTCAGTGCGGCTATCCTCCCTGTCAGGCGCTGAACTTCACGAGTATTCCTTGGTGAGGGTAGCTCCAAGATCTCGGAGATCTGCTTGGGGTTGGCTTCAATGCCGCGTTGAGTGACCAAGTATCCTAGGAATTCACCGGATGTGACCGCGAATGTGCATTTCGCGGGATTGAGCTTCATGACATACTCGTTCAGTATTAGAAAGCATTCACGCAGATGAACAATATGGTCGGCTGCTTTAGCCGATTTTACGAGCATGTCGTCTATATGCACCTCTATCGTCTTCCCGAGTTGATCGGCGAACATCTTGTTGACGAGGCGCTGATAGGTGGCTCCTGCGTTCTTCAAACCAAACGGCATGACCTTGTAGCAATAGGTTCCTCCATATGTGATGAATGTGGTCTTCTCACTATCGTCCGGATTCATGAAAATCTGGTTATATCCTGAGAATGCATCCATGAAAGAGAGGAGTTTGTTTCCCGCGGTAGCCTCGACGAGCTGATCAATATGAGGAAGAGGAAAACTGTCCTTCGGGCAAGCTTTGTTGAGGTCTGTAAAATCCACACAGACTCGCCACTTCTCGTTCTTCTTCTTGACTAACACCGAGATAGTGTGCCACTCAGGATACTTGACTTCGGCGATCGATCCGGCTTTCAGCAGCTTATCCACTTTGTCTTGAACGGCTTGTGCTCGCTCAGGTCCTAACTTCCGTCGCTTCTGTTTGATCGGCTTGAAAGTGGGGTCGACGTTCAACTCGTGATTTGTGATTCTAGGGCTAATGCCCTTCATATCGGCTATAGACCACGCAAATGTTGCGACGGAGGAAACTGATCAGCTCGTCTTGCATGCTTGGTCACAGTTCTGTGCTGATGCCGACGCAACTTTATGGGTGAGCAGCATCGATGTTGACCTGGACAATAAGGTCGCTCTTCGGCTTCTCGTGGTGGATTATTCGTGGATCAAAGTCGCTACTACTGCCGATCACGAATGTTGATGCCTTGCGAGCTCGCTTATTGTCGATGTAACAATGCCGAGATATTGTCTGATCGCCACGGATGGTGACGATACGGCCCCTGATCGACATTTTGATGTACTGGTGATAAGGAGATGGGACGGCCCACATGGCGTTCAACCAGGGTGATCCCAGGATGGCATTGTAGATCGCAGGTCGGTCGATGACCTCGAACGTGACCGTAATAGATTTCCCTCGTATGGTGACGGGCATCGTTATAGTTCCTACCGTGGAGATTGAATCCCCAGCAAACGCGGTGAGGGGTGATGGTGCGACGTTGATGTCTCGCTCGGGGATGCTCTTCTTCCGCAACGTATCCATGAAAATGAGGTCGACCAAACTTCCTGTGTCGATCAGTACCTTAGAGATGTCGTCTTCTCTGAGCCGTAGTGAGATGACGAGCAGATCGTTATGAGGACAGTCTATATTCTGCGCGTCTTGCTCTGTAAATGTGATTGGTAGGTCATCTTTAAATAGCGGTGGGGCGTCCTTCAGAGGGTTGGCTGCCTTTCGCTCGTGCCGCTTAATTGAATTGATCGAGTCGGTGCACGAGAGGAGCCCTCCCATGATCATGTTGATCCACCGACAGGGCGAAGAAGGGGGTGTGTGATCGTCTTCACGGTCACGCTTTGCTTCCTTGCCTTCGCGTTTAGAAGATGGGCGATCAGCATCGTCTCTTCTATCACGATCAGCATCGGCTCTTCTATCTCGATCGCCATCGGGTCGCCTGTCCTCATCATCGGATCATCGTGAAGAACTCTGGGGCTCTGGTATGGTGCACTTGCCATCTTCCCACGCCTTCCTCAAGAGGGCCGGGAGGGTACGGCAGTCATCGGTATGATGGTCGTTAGCCTTGTGGTATTTGCACCATGGCTTCTTATTATCAGGGTCTCTGTCGCTCGAACGATCCCAAACATTCCACCTCTTTGGTCGTCCAACGGCGCTGACATTCTTACGACTCTTGTCATCCTTGTCGTAGTGCTGACAAGGCTCTTTGTAGTCATCCTGATTCGACGATCTGGGTCTCTTGTCGCGCGAAGACTTCTCTTCGGCCAACTTGGCTTTGGCCTTGCCGCTCGATCTTCTTTGACCCTGATATAGCCGGTTGCCTTGTGCAAAGCATCTTCTAAGGTTTTGGTCTTTCCCGTTTTGCAATCGCTCGCAGTACGACGAATCATCCCTCAAGTTCCTTATGAGGATGTTGAGGGAGAGCTCGTCTAATAAACTGCATCAGGAAACGACCGATCGGAACCGGTCGATGAAGTCACGCAGCGGCTCCGTGTCGCCCTGGACGCATGCCCATAGATCGAGTGCTGTGGACTCCGTGTCGATGTAGATCGAGTAATGCTTAAGGAACCGAGCTGTGAGTTCCTTGTAGCTATCAATGGAATTTTGGGAAGCTGCGAGAACCAGGTGAGGGCGCTTTCGGAGAGTGTCTCCACAAAGTACTGACAAAGGCATGCTTCCCGCTCCTCGTCGGTAATGCGAGCTCGCCCTATGACTGCGTTGAACGCGGTCAGGTGTCGCTTCGGGTCTGTCGTGCCAGTGTAACTTGGAGGTAGCTTTATCCGGCCTATGTCCTTGAGAGGAGCGTTGGTGATGGTCGATGTGAACGGGGTCTGCTGTATTTGCTGGAGGATCTTGTCCAGTTCCGGTGTTGAGGTCATCGCCTTGTGGATCTTGCTGTTGATATCGTCAAGGCGTTGGTGGAGGAAGTCGAGCTCAGAGGTCGTCGTCAGGTCGGTACCTGCGGTATTCCGAGATCGTCTGTTAGAGCCTTCCATCTGTGCTCTTTGCAGGTCGTCTGTCAGTGTGGTGCCGAACAGGTTGTTGACCAGTCTGGTCGTATCGGCGTTGCGGATCGGCAGGCGCGGCGGCGTAATCAGATCGGCCTGCTCTTGGGTATGAACCCTAGAGTTGAGTAGCCGATCTAGGTCTTCTCGGTAAGCAATATGCTCGGCGTGAAGAGACTCAAAGCGGGCATCCATGCCCTGTTGGAGTTGTGCTGTAACCGATCTGATGATAGTGGCCATGTCAATAGGCGGTGGCTGTGGCAGGTCGGCCTGGTTTGTTCCACCAGTCTGGCCGATCTGATCAGTCGCGCATGTATTCCGTGAGCAGTCATGTCGTCAGTCCGTATGTTAGTCTGATCGTCCGTCGGGAGTCCGGTGATCAGATCGATGACCAAGCCTTGGGTGTTTCTGGTGAGATCGGCAGCTCCTCCTGCGCAATCAGTGGATCCTTCGGTGAGATCGGTGGTTCCCGTGGTGAGGTCAGTGGTGTCAGAGTTGATCGGTGCTCCAACCATCGTCAAGCTTTGTTCTTTTTTCAAAGATTGGTCTCTAATTCCCCACAGACGGCGCCAACTGCAAAAACTCTCAAGTTGATCTGTAAAAAGAACTAGGGTTTGTGGGTTTAAAGAGAGATCTTTATTAGAAGAAGCCAGAGCTTGACAGAGTACACGGTGTTTTAGGTCGTCGCAATAAGAACGCCGACCTAAAATTTTAAGGAAAGTAAACCGAGAGCTAGAACAACAAGATATGCTTAGTTTGCCCTAGGTCTTGAGATGATTTTCGGATAATTTGAGAAGTCGAGGACCTCCCATATTTATAGCTGATCAGGTCGGTCTTCGATGTATGTCGAAAAAGGAAAGTCTTTCTGCCGACAAGACCTAACTTCCCTTTTTCCTGGGATCGGTAGATAAATGGAAGATTTCCATTTATTATGCCGACCTGAACCTTGTAAAATGGGTCGACCAGAATTCATATGGGGTTGTAGAGATGGTATGAATCTCATCTCTAACAATGGTGTATGGTATGGATCCCTTCCTCAACCTCTCCTCCTAACCCATGGTGTATAGTAGAAAAAGAGGTCGAAGAGCATAAAACATAGATCTCAAAAAGTGGCTTAACTAGCTCTCTAAGCATCCATGGTGTGTGGGAAAGGATAAGTTAGTCTCTTGGATTTGGTTTTCAGAGACTCCTGAATCCTGCTAAGATAAGGAGATCTCTAAGATCATAAAGATCTTTCCCAAGACTCTTTAGGCATTAAGCCCTCAAATCGAAGAAGAGAATGAGTTAAAAACAAGAAAAAGTCCTAAACTTAAACCCTTAAACCCTCTTAATCGCCCCAACCTTAAATCCAAAGATAAACTACTCACTACACATTGTTAAAACCGAAGAAAATGCAATAGATGAAAAGCTAAACATCAATAAACTACTAAGCAAGAAGAACGATTAAGAAAAGTACTTAGATTAAGCAAGATTAAGATTCAAAACATGAAAAAGCTTGAAAAGGTTCAACAATGGCTAAAATCGCCTTCGACAGTAAGCAAAAGCTAAAAGAAGTAAAGACATAACGAATGGTTCATGATCTTTTGCCCAAAATAGGGTAAACAAGAAATGGTCCCCCCTTCACAAAAGTCCAAAAAATGAGCTGGCCGGATAAGGTGTAGAGATCGAGCTGAACACTCGATCTATGGCTCGATCTTCCTTGGATCGTCTTCTCCTTGCTCGATCCTTGGATGATCGAGTCTTGGTCTCGATCTTGCCCTCGTTCTGCTTGTCCGATCTATAGCTCGATCCTCCTTGAAACGGCTTAAGTAACTCGATCTTCTGGTCGGTCTCATCTAGATCGACCTGCCTAGCTCGATCTTCGCCACGACCTGGCTGAGTTCCTTCACGTGTCCACAAGCTCCATTTTGACCCTTAGCACGTCCACGCACCCTCCACAGCTCCAGTGTGGCCAAAACAGCCTGAATATGATGCAAGAATGCAAGAAACATGCAAAATACAAATGCAAAGTGATCGAGGACCTAAAATGCAATAAATGGTGCAAACTAGCCTATTATGCAAGATGGATACATGAAAACTAACCTAAATGCATGCTAAATATGCAAAATATATGGTAATATCATTGAGCAGCTTGTGAAAAGTCAAACTTCACAAAATCAGATATTGGATAATCTTAACACAAGAATGGTGTCCTTAGAAGCCAACAATGCCAGGAACCATCTCATCTATAACAATGGTGTATGGTATAGATCCCTTCCTCAACCTCTCCTCCTAACCCATGGTGTATAGTAAAAGAGGTCGAAGAGCATAAAACATAGATCTCAAAAAGTAGCTTAACTAGCTCTCTAAGCATCCATGGTGTGTGGGAAAGAATAAGTTAGTCTCTTGGATTTAGTTTTCAAAGACTCCTGAATCCTGCTAAGATAAGGAGATCTCTAAGATTATAAAGATCTTTCCCAAGACTCTTTAGGCATTAAGCCCTCAAATCGAAGAAGAGAATGAGTTAAAAACAAGAAAAAGTCCTAAACTTAAACTCTTAAACCCTCTTAATCGCCCCAACCTTAAATCCAAAGACAAACTACTCACTACACATTGTTAAAACCGAAGAAAATGCAATAGATGAAAAGCTAAACATCAATAAACTACTAAGCAAGAAGAACGATTAAGAAAAGTACTTAGATTAAGCAAGATTAAGATTCAAAACATGAAAAAGCTTGAAAAGGTTCAACAATGGCTAAAATCGCCTTCGACAGTAAGCAAAAGCTAAAAGAATTAAAGACATAACGAATGGTTCATGATCTTTTGCCCAAAATAGGGTAAACAAGAAATGGTCCCCCCTTCACAAAAGTCCAAAAAATGAGCTGGCCGGATAAGGTGTAGAGATCGAGCTGAACACTCGATCTATGGCTTGATCTTCCTTCGATCGTCTTCTCCTTGCTCGATCCTTGGATGATCGAGTCTTGGTCTCGATCTTGCCCTCATTCTGCTTGTCCGATCTATAGCTCGATCCTCCTTGAAACGGCTTAAGTAACTCGATCTTCTGGTCGGTCTCATCTAGATCGACCTGCCTAGCTTGATCTGCGCCACGACCTGGCTGAGTTCCTTCACGTGTCCACAAGCTCCATTTTGACCCTTAGCACGTCCACGCACCCTCCACAGCTCTAGTGTAGCCAAAACAGCCTGAATATGATGCAAGAATGCAAGAAACATGCAAAATACAAATGCAAAGTGATCGAGGACCTAAAATGCAACAAATGGTGCAAACTAGCCTATTATGCAAGATGAATACATGAAAACTAACCTAAATGCATGCTAAATATGCAAAATATATGGTAATATCATTGAGCAGCTTGTGAAAAGTCAAACTTCACAAAATCAGATATTGGATAATCTTAACATAAGAATGGTGTCCTTAGAAGCCAACAATGCCAGGAACCATCTACAGCTACTCAATACCTCCCCCACCCCTTACACCACCCCCCCCCCCCCCCAGTTCATAAAAGCTATCACTTTGAGAAGAGAAAAAGCCCTACCACCTAGAGAGCATCCTCTTTATTACAATGAGGACATTGAGAAAAACGTTGGGGAGGCTCAATTTGAAATTTCCAAGGATGCGGTGAAGAAGCTGAAAGGGCAATCACCGAACTTGAAGTTCTTCTTGGATGCACGGTTGATGGATGCATAGCGATTGGAAGTGAGAGCTCAATTGTTAATAATGAGCTCTTAACCAAGGAGGAAACACATGTGCAACCCGTTTCCAAGAAGAAGAACAAGGAGAGTCACATTGAGCAAGCCTCCACGGAGGGTGGGAAAGAAGAATCTCCAACGGCACAACCCTTTGACGAGCTTCTTGGTATGATCTCCACCATTGAAGAGAGCATTAATGATCCAAAGAAGATACCCTTTGAGGCAGTGAGTATGAAGGAGTTTAGCAGATAGTTCTATGATGAGTATGATCCTGGTGATCCAAGGATTCAGTGAGTAAACCTCACAAGTCTAGCTAAAAACTTCAACCAAGCCCACTTGAGAGGCAGTCTCATGTCTATCCTTGTTTATAAGGTCTTGGAGAGCATGGACCATAACTAAAGGGACCAAAGGAGCCATAGCGAGCTACTGCAACGGTTTGAGATCGATGTGACTGCTAATCAAGGTAAGTTCTCTCTACTTAAGCCCTACTCTACTCCTTGGAACTGCCATTCCACTTTGCATATTCTTGTGCTTTTGTGTCCTTCTCTTGAACTTCCATTACATAGGGACAGTGTAATTTAAGTTTAGGGGAAGGTTTGGATCATTTGACTTTGTGTTTTGTGATTCTTATTTTCTCTTTTGCATTTTAAGTCTGATGAATTCATATATGGCATAAAAAACCACCAAAAATTGAAATTTTTTGAAATTTTGAAACCCAAAAACAAAGCATATAATTGCATTTTCATAATAGGATTGAGTCTAGCTGCATAGAATATAGGATTCATTAGCATTGTGTAGGGTGTAATGATAGAATTTCCTTGTAAATTGCCATTTTAAGTCATGAGATCAATGTCTTTGTTAATAGTTGTTTGATGCATTTTGAATAAATTCTAGATAATGTAGAACCCCACTTCGACCATATGCTTTGTTATTTATTTCTTAGCTGGAGCACACTTGATTTGATTCATTTCCCTAATTATACTTGAGTCGTAAATATTGATTCATAATTATCATGCTTGTGTTTTGAATTTAAACTCATGGATACAAATACATACTTGGGTGATCTTTTCACTTTTACCACTTTTGTTACCCAAGTAGCTAGTCCTACCCTAAGCTAAGCCTTCTTTGAAATATAAACACTATTGCGAGAGAATGAAAGGCCTTTTTCAAATATTTTGAGTCATCTAGGCAAAAGGTGTTGGGTTTATGCCGACAAGGGAGCTTTCATATATTAACACAAGTTTCACATTAGGCTAGTAATAGGCTAAGATGAGGATGGGTAGTTTAGGATGGTTACTTGTGATTAAATATTTTATCCTTGGGAAGAGAAAAAGAGAAAAGAGTAAGGTGTAAGGAGTTCGAATGGAGAGTGCATTTGATGAGTGGCGGCAACAAAAGGGGCTCTGAAGCACAAGGAATACTAGCAATCTCAAAAACAATAAGAAGGCCAACAAAAAAAAGAGAAAATCTGGCCAGTAAGCATCCAAGAGATGAAACATATGAGACGCCAAAAATCAACAAAGAAGAGCCAAGGAGGAAAGACAAATGCCACTCTACACAAGGAAGAAGCAGAACTCCCCAAGTTCAACAAAGATGATGAAAGCAAGGTCAAAGATATTAAGACAGCAAAATCCTTGGAAAAGGGTATCTTAGGAGAGAAACAACGAGATTAGTTTAGGATAGAAGTCTATTAGGCATTGGGTAGATGAAAGTGGCCCTTATATGCATACATTGGTTTTTAACCTTAGCGTTTTGCCATAGGTTGACTCTTTTCTTGAGTGATCCTATGAAACACATCAAACCCTTAATTCTGAGTTCATCCTTAGCTCAAAACCCTGCCCTTGACCAAATGAGTTTTTATGAAAAGCATAAGCATGATTCACGGTTTTGATATTTAATAAATGTTAAAGGGATCTGATGATTTGGTTATGTGTGTAGGGTGAGAATAGATGATTTGCATTTTTAAGTGTGGCTAAGACTTTAGAGTAGAATGAATTCAATTTTCACCCTAGAATTTGGATTTGGAATTTGATTTCTTAAAAATGGCGTTTTGGACTTGAACACCTTAAACCACACTCCCTTGTTTGTTTTTGTTTGCTTGAGGACAAACAAAAAGGCAAGTTTAAGGATGTTGATAGCCTCATATTTTACCATGTTTTAGCATAAGGTTTTTGATCACTTTAGTGCATTCATTCTCTAGTTTTTGTCCCTTTTGCATTTGTATTAGAATTATTAGGTTTTAGGATAGACATCGTATATTTTGCATATTTGGAATGCTTGGCAGGTACTTTTAGAACTGGTGGAGGTTCAATGAAGTTTGGGAAAAGAACCAATGAGCAGCCAAGGCAACAAGGAGAAAAATAGAAGACTGATTAAGCCACACCAGCCATCCACAACGGTCTCATCCCATTGTGAAGCAAAACGTCTGCAACTACATCGATCAACTGCAATGGACTGGACAACCCGTTCTGCAAAGATAAGCTCGGCCGAAGGCTTTTCATCTCGATTCACTATCTGACGTCTTCTTGGTATTTATAGAAGAATGTGTTATATTTTGTCTAGTGAAAGTCTCAAGTCATTACGATCAGCGGTTCAGAAGTTACAGCGGAAATAGTAAGCATCGGTCTGGCCAACCCGATGTGCAAAACTAGTGTATAACGGACAAGTACAGTTTATCCCCGATGTGAAGAAGAAAGAGCTTGTGCAAGATAAAGACAATGTGAAAAGCTAGTGTCAATGGGCAAGCACAAGTATTTGCAAACCGTTTCACAAGAGTCCAAAGTTTGCTTTTAGCATTGGATCCCTTTTGCTATGTTGATAAGGGTTCACTAGAGTTTGGTGGCTCACCTATAAATACCCTTAGACCCCTATTTTCAAGCTCTCTCTCCCACTTAGTCTCCTTTAGCTTGTTCTTATTTTCCTCTTTAGTTTTCAAGAATCTTGTGAATAATTTTGAATTTTAATTTAGTTTTGCACTTCTCTTAATTATTTCTTGTTGTTTATAATTTCTAATCTTGTTTAGCCATATCTTCTTTATGGGATTTCGTGGTTACTGATGATTAGAATTTATATTTAAGCTTTAATTTTGTTCTTAAGTTTCAAGAACCTTTCTTTTATGTTTATGCTTATTTTATATTTGTAAAGTTTGTACTTCTTGAATAAAGCTTGTATTTCTCTTTATTACTTCTTGTCATAGATTTTCTCTCTAATCATGCTTAGCTTTTGCTTCCTTGACGATCTAGAGGTTAACCATATGATTAGGGAGTAGTGATTTCATGGTTCTTAGAATGTGATAGATTTATGGTGGTGGATCTTGATGCTTATGTGATTAAAAGTCTTAATCCTTCTCTACTCCCCCATATTTATTGCTTAGCTTAAACTGATTACTTAGGTTAAAGTTCATAGGCTTCCCTAACAAACATCATGTTAGGTGAATACTTGAACCGTTTGTAGAGGATTCACTCTTCCTAGCCATAAAGATTAGTTGTCTAGGGAGTGTTTCGGCTTTATAGGGTTGAGTCTCCATGCTTGTTATCTTTATTTTACCGCTATGCAAACGCTAGTCTATGGTGATAAGGATTACAAAGGGACTTCTATCATGAGAATGAATTAGTCTTGGTTATATTGATTGATCATGTTTCATCATATATATAATATCATTTATCTCATCCTAAGAATCTCCTTTGTCATTGTTTTCAAGCTTGTGTTTCGTTTTGCCTTGTTTAAGTGTGTCTTCTTTTCTTGCTTTGGTGAGTTTAGTATTGCGTAGCTTTTATCTTATTTTGTTATTTGCCTTAGTTTCATCTTTTGATTTGTTATTTCTTAGCTTTGTTTTGCTTGTTTTATTGCTTTAGTAGGTTGTTAGTAGAGTCTTTAAATCTCTTGATTCCAGCCTAACTTATTCCATGAATCATATACTCTCAATATCTTTATATTAGCACCTTGGATTGATATAAAAACTCATACTATACTACAATTGACTTAGTAGTGGGTTATTGCTTAGTAAACAGCAAAAACCTATTATCAGATACCATTAAGTCTACATGAAAAAAGGGGACGAGTGGAAAACTGCATTCAAGACCAAACAGGGTCTTTATGAGTGGTAAGTCATGTCATTCGGCCTTACTAACGCTCCTAGTATATTCATGAGACTCATGAACCATATCTTAAGGGGATACATCAGTACGTTTGTAGTATCCTAATTTGATGTCATTTTAATTACAATAGATGTTTTGCAGACCACTTGAAGCACCAAGAGCAAGTATTAAAGGCACTTCGACAAGAAGTGCACTTTTACGCTAATGAGCTAGTGTTTTTAGGTTTTGTTGTAAGCTCGCAGGGACATAGTGTGGATCAATAGAAGATCAAGTCATACAAGACTAGCCAACGCTATCCACCATTGCGCATGTTCGGAGTTTCCATGGCCTAGCTAGAATTTATAGGTGGTTTGTCAAGTACTTTAGCACTATACCAGCTCCCCTGACCATCGTGGTTAAAAAGGATCTAGCCTTTGAATGGGAACCAGTGTAAGATGAACCTTCCAACAAGCTCAAGTATAGCCTTACAATTGTGCCGGTACTAGTGCTTCCGAAGTTTGACAAAATGTTTGAAGTTGGATGTGATGCCTCAGGTTTATGCATTCGGGTTTTCCTTACACCAACAGGAAAACTAGTGGCTTACTTCAGTAAGAAGCTAAGCGGAGCCATCCTCAACAATCCCACTTATGACATAGAACTATATGCCTTGGTGACATCATTGGAGGCATGGCAACATTACTTGTTGCCCAAAGTTTTTGCCATACATACGAACCACAAGACACTCAAACACCTAAGAGGACAGACTACACTCAAAACAAGATACGCCAGGTTAGAAATCGTGGAGATTTTCGTTTCTAACATCATGTACAAGAAAGGGAAGGAAGCCATTGTAGTGAACGCACTTTCAAGGTGTTACAGTCTTATTACAACTTTGGTGGCAAAAGTGATGGGATTTTAGCATACCAAGGACCACTATGAGGAGGATCCCGAGTTTGGAAACATTTTTCAAGAACGCAACAAGTCACCATCAGATCCATTCTATATAAACAATAATTTTATGTTTATGGGAGCTACTAACCAAGGAATCCCACATGGGATGACTCATGGGACACTTCGGGGTAGATAAACATTAACTGTGGTTGAAGAGCATTTTTTTGCCACACCTCAACAAAGATGTTGAGCGGTTCTGTTCTAAGTGCATCACTTGCCTCAAAACCAAATCCATGTCACATATATACTTACACGCCTTTGTATTTTTTTAATCTACCTTGGGTAGAACTTTAAATGGATTTTTTACTAGGACTGCCTAATATTAGAAACAAAGACTCCATATTTGTGGTAGTCGACCATTTCTCCAAGATGGCTTACTTCATATCATGTGCTAATACAAATGATGCTACTCAAATGGCTGAACTTTTGTTTCAAGAAGATTTTGCGCTTACATGGTCTACCACGGTCCATAGTGCTGGATAGGGACACAGAATTCTTGGGTCACTTTTGGAATAAAGAATAGGCTTAATCATTCCCTTGTACTGATTGTAGGCCAAGGAAGTTGATGTAGGCGTAAGCAGTGCCTGCTTGGCCGAGTGAATGGGTTAATGTTACATTATCCTTTATTTGAATATGTTGTTAGCCTTGCGAAGATCATTCCTCCATTTTGTAGTTAACGAGCTACTAAGTATGTTTTTCTTACCAAGGAAGGTTATTCCACATGGTCTAGCACGGTCCATAGTGTCATATTGGGACACGGATTTCTTGAGTCACTTTTGGAGAACACTCTAGACAAAGCTAGGAACAAAGCTCCTTTTATCCATGGTGTGACATCCTAAGACTGATTGCTAAACTGAGGTGGTAAATCGAACACTTTCACCTCTTTTAAGAGCCACATTGGGTAAAAATCATAAGAATTGGCTTGATTGCATTCCATTACTTGAGTTTGAGTATAGTTAGTGAGTAGTTTTCTTAGATTTTAAGATTGACTAATTAGGGTGATTAGATTGTTGATTTATGATGATTTGCTCTTAATTCTTCCTTTTCCTTGCTTAATTGATGTTCTTAATGCTTTATTGGCCTTGAGAAATGTATTATTGATTATAGGAGTTTCTCTGCATTGAAAGTGTTTGATGAAATTCCTGAGTGAGTTAATTAAGTGGTTTGCATTCTTAGTCTAAGGAATTAGTTGTCTAAAGTGCTTATTAGGCTTTGTAGAACTGATTCTTAATGCTTGCTAGTTATATTTTCACTATTGAAAGTGGGTTAGGATTTGTGATTAGTGAAAGAGTTATTGCCAAGGGATTGGAATGATCTAGTTTTGATGTTCTTAGTCTAAAGATTAGCATGTTAATATTGTTTGAAGCATCATGGATCATCATTGAAGTCAACCTAGTGTTTATCTCATCTTAAGACCATTTTGTAATTTATTGCCTTAAGCTTTCTAAGTGTTCTGTTTTGCTTGCTTTGTTCTTACTTTTGTTTAGTTCAAATCACTTGTTTAGTACTGCCTTTAGTTTGTTTGTTTAATCAATTGCATCATTCTAGTTAATGAGTGTTAGCACTTTCGAACTCCCATTTTAGGCTTTGCTAAGCAATATTCTGCATCTTCTCTATGCTATCCCCATGAAGGATTGATAACCTCTTGTGCTACAATAACATGATTTCCGAATTGAGGAACTGAGTCGCAAGACCTAAAAAGTCTTGTATCAGTCGCTTTGGTTTTATTCTTCTTCTATAAATTTCACGAAACCCTCGCATTCATAGTTTCACCCAGTTTCTAAAACCATCACAGATTTCTGATCTTCTTTCTGATCGTTCCTTCGCATTTCATCTCTCTTCTCGTTCAAATTGAGATGTCAGCAGCGAGTTCATCTTCTGGTGGGTGGCGAGCCCCCTTTTCGTGGTCCGATGGGGAGCCCGAGAGTGCGGCTCGGTCGCCCGAGGCGGCTTCTCCCTCTGACCAGCCTCTGTCGGTATGTACATCGGATTCCCTGGAGAGGGTCCTGATGGCGACCGAACCTGCCTGCTCCACCCTTTATCTTATCTTCTCTGCTGGAAGGGACTGAGCGGGTCGTCCTCCTCCTCACTACTTGGCGATCAACGACGATTACATCTCCTACAGCTTACAGGGCCATCTTCCCCAAGTGCTGGTAGTCATCTGCCGTTACGTGGGCATCTGCCCCAGCCAACTCCATCCTTCAGCGTGGTGCCTTCTTTACGCTTACCAGGTTCTCTCAGACCTGTCTGATGTCCGTGTGCATGGCTCTGCGGCGCTGCTGTCTTACTAGCTTCGGAACCTTACCGTTGACTCCCTTTGCTACACCCTGCACGCCAAATATAGCTGCTCCGTCCCCATCCTCGGGGACCGCTCTGGGATCCATGACTGGCGGGAGCAATTTTTCTACTGGATGGTTAACGTTGCCACAAGAGGGTTTAATATATTCGACAGATGGGTCATGGAAGGCAACAGCAGCAAATACTGGATTAAGATGGTACTTTTCAGGAATTGACTAAGAGGTTACACTAATGGGGGCAAAAAATGTACAAAGAAGCAATTCTCCATTACGTACAGAGCTGGAAGCTCTGAGTTAGGCAATGCACTGCATACTCAACGCAAAAAGATTGGCGATGGCCTTCGTTACAGACTGTTCTGAATTGTGAAGATGGTGTCCAAACCAGATGAATGGCCGGCTTTTACATTACATTTGGAGGAATATGAGACAAGTAGAAAGGAATTTCAATTTTTTTTCATCTCACACATCCCACGCGCTCAAAATACAAAGGCAGACAAGTTAGCACGAAGTGCTCGAGACTACCTTTCTAGTGTAAATTATGTAAACTCAACTCCACCGGTTTGGTTTTCTGAACCGTTGTAAGTTCGAGGCTGTTGACAAAAAAAGATAATTAATTATATATTACTTTATAAAAATAAATACAAATAAACAATTTTGTACTACAAAATTTATTTAATGATACAATTATATATATTATTTAAGTTTTCTAACATCTTTATATTTGTATATATTTTTAATTTTGAAAAAGAAATTAAAATAATTATAATAAAAAATTAAGTTTTTTAATTATATTAAATTATGTCAATTTTAACATTTAAATTTTAATGATATTAATTAATATAAAAATATATTACATTTGGAGGAATATGAGACCAGATGAATGGCCGGCTTTTACATTACATTTGGAGGAATATGAGATAAGTAGAAAGGAATTTCAATTTTTTTTCATCTCACACATCCCACGCGCTCAGAATACAAAGGCAGACAAGTTAGCACGGAGTGCTTGAGACTACCTTTCTAGTATAAATTATGTAAACTCAACTCCACCGGTTTGGTTTTCTGAATCGTTGTAAGTTCGAGGCTGTTGATAAAAAAGAAAGATAATTAATTATATTTTACTTTATAAAAATAAATACAAATAAACAATTTTGTACTACAAATTTATTTAATGATACAATTATATATACTATTTAAGTTTTCTAACATTTTTATATTTGTATATATTTTTAATTTTGAAAAAGAAATTAAAAATAATTATAATAAAAATTAAGTTTTTTTAATTATATTAAATTATGTCAATTTTAACATTTAAATTTTAATGATATTAATTAATATAAAAATATATTATAATGATAATATATTGTTAAATAACTATATTTTATTATTCTTCATAATTTATTTAATTATATTAAAAATTATTTTGCAATAAATTATTATGTAGTTTTTTTTATGTAATTCTGCTACGTAGTTTTAGTGTGTTACGGTGAGAGAAGAATGATCGCCGTTCAGTCACTTCCAACGATGGATGAGTGACTGGAATGCCCTTATTGATTAAGAGATAGACAAAATACTCCTCTCTTAATTTTATATAACTTTCACTTCTTTAATGAAATATGAAAATATTTTTTTGCCCTTACTAACCAATCTATCTAATTAATAAATCAATAAAATAAAATAATAATTGAACCAATCAAAATATACTAATTCTAACCAATCATAAAACAGCAAAAAATTAACATCATGTTCCCATCGTCTCCTTCCTAGCTCGAGCTATCCACCATTAAAACTGCTGCATCTTTCAATTTCAAGGGCATTTATGTTCGATATTCAACTATTATTGCATTATACATTAAATGCATCAAGTATATTAGTCGATTTTGTTGTAGAAATCGATTTAGAGTTTAAGTTTTCAAATTAAGAATTCGAATTAAATTTAACAAATCATTCTTTTCATATGCATATTGGGTTTCTTACCAAAATTTATGGATCAATTATGACCATGTATTGATAATAAATGGATTATAGTAATTGAATCATAGAAAATTATAAATATATTAGAAACTCAGATCAATAAAAAGATAAAACTAGATAAAACTAATTAAAACTAGTATTATTAGGTACAAATTGGGTAATTGGGTAGATCTGTTATTACTGAGTAAAAATGTATAACTAGATACAACTAATATTACTGACTAAAATTGAAAATTTAAGATTTGAATTGGATTCAGCAAATTAAATTTTTGATATGCATATTGGATTATTAAACATGTTTAATGGATTTGTTTTCAAAATATTCTAGGTATTACCACCGGATTACAACAAAAACGGAAAAAAACCAAAAGAGAAGATTTCCAACAGTTGGAGAATGGCTTCAAAGGATGAGTATATCAAGAAGAAACTTGGGTAGATAGTTTGAACCGGTCGAGAGCAATATTAGTAGTGAACCTTCATTTGTTTTGAATTTTTATTTTTTTGACACTTTTTGTCGTATACAACTTGGTAAAACTGATTTTCGTAATAGTATAACTAAGCTCAATTCCATTTCAAAAGATTAATTTTTTTATTAGATAAACAAATAAATTACATCAAAGAAAGAAATATATGTTATATAAGTAACTATTAAATACAAAAATCATATTTCAATTAGATAAAAAAGAAATTATAGCATTATGGTAGTTATTATAATATTTACATAACAAAAACCTTATACTTTTATGACCATTTTGTTAATATTAACCACAACAGGATGCAAAACACAAAAAGTTATTTAAGATATTTAAATGCATAAAAACTTTGCAATGAACTTAACTTGATTAAAATAATCGGTACAACTAGAAAATTTTAATTTTTTGGCAAGGTAATACTATATATAAGTTAGAAAATATCAAAAATAACACTATTTGTAAGCAAGTAATACTGGATTATTAGGTACAACTATGTGAAAAGTAGTCATTCTTTTATTGACATGTGTTAGTTCAGAAAGTGATATGTGTGGCAAATAACGGCGCACATGTGGAAAAATGACGGTGCACATGTATTTTTAGTGTTATTTTTCGTTATAATAACATATTTCTATGTATTTTCAATTTCATTTCTTTTATTACAATTTTTTCTCAAATTTTTTATTTAAGGTTCTTCCATATTTTCTTCTCTTCTCTTACACTTCCATACAGTGATTTTCTAGGGTATTCCCCCCAAAATTTTCATTTTTAGTGATTTTATATATTTTTCCTATCATCTTCCATCTCTATTACATAGATTTTTAAAGAGTTTCTAAACTTCAGTTTAACTCAAAGTTCATGTTTGTTTCAGATTTAGTATGTGATTTTAGGTTTGTCAATGGATTTTGGGTTCGTTGTTTGTTCCTGATTTCTAATTTCTGGATCTTTGCATTTCTGATTTTCTGGAGTTTTTCTCCCAAAATTTCATTTTAGGGTTTCTATAAATTTTTCTCTTTCCTCTTCCATCTCCATTACATAGATTTCTAAATAGTTTACAAACATCAATTTAACTTAAAATTCATATTTAATTCAGATTTAGTATTTGATTTCAGGGTTGTGTATGGATTTCTGGTTTGTTGATTGTTCCTGATTTTGAATTTGCTTATCTGATTTTCTGTGTTTTTGCGTTTAGTAATACTTGAAAATATTTGGTATAACCGTATTTGGTAATACTTGGAAATAGTTGGTACAACTGGAAGATAGACAATATATGATTCCGACTGAATAATAGTGAAATCGCCTCTTCGATATCTAATATGAGCTATAAAGATTGGCAAAATGGAGAATATGAGATTACTAACGTTGTTTTAGCAGAGGCCAAGCAGTGATTCAAACCACCATTTAAAATCATTAAATAGAGAAGTTATGTGATAAAACTGACGAAATGGAAATCTATATAATTATTTGGTCCATTACAACACAGAAAATAGCAAATCTAGTTTTATGTGATCAATGAACCTTAAACATGTTTTGGTCAAAGATAAGCTTTAAAAACAAAGTCAAGTTCAAAATAGTTTATTTTTTTATTTCCAAGTGTTACCAAATGTTATTAAGTGTTACTTTTTCGTTTTAATTTTTTTTTGAAACTTAAGAAAAAAAGATGTTTAAATATGTTTGATCTTTCATATCTTTTCGATTTAGGTTTTAATTTGATTGAGTCGGTTAATTAAGATGAATAAGTCATTAAATTGGATTGAATCCGGTTTGAATTGAATATGAATGGTTTGTTTGTTGGTTAGATATGTAATTATCTGAATTATAAAGGGTTATTTATGTAATTAACTATTTTTCGATATAAAATAAATATTTAATAAATAACTTGTTATAACGGGTTATTTATGAACTCATTTTCAGCCGAAGGGGCACTTCAGCCATTGATTCCTCCAACGACAAACGTGCGGTCTTCGTAGGATGATGATCTGAACTGCCCTTATTGAGGAGAAACTAAACAAAATACCCTTCTCATAATCTATGTACCCTTTGTTCTTTTAATGAAATGTGATATACCTATTTTAACTTTATTCTCAACTAAATAAAAAATAAAAGATAATAAAAATTGGACCAATAAGAATACACTAATTTTAACCAATTAGAACACAGATCTTTCTTCTCTCCTCCTTCTCCTCACAACATTCGCCATCGGATCCGCCATTGATGCATAGCTCGAGCTCTTAGTCCATAGCACACTGTCTTCAATCCTTACAAAGTCCGGTGAATACAGGTGTGTTTCAAGCATACCTCGTCATCTCCAATCGAGTTGTATAATTGGAAATCAATTTGGTTTTTTGAAAATTGTGAATTGAAAAAACTTTGAATTGGAATCCATTTGTAATCCATTTGTACGCATATTTGTGTAATTCACAATGTTGTATGCGTCGTTAAGGACGATGCATTGGTAATTGTAGAATTTTATTTTCATAATCGTAGGAAACCATGATTGGATTAGAATCATCTTCATATCAGCTCCCCGAACGAAAAAAGTTGCAAGAACGATAGTAAAACTGGGTAGAACTGGTATTACTAAGTACGAAAGTAAAACTGGATATAACTGGTATTACTGAGTTCGGAAGTAAAACTGGGTAGAACTTGTATTACTGAGTATACAAGTATAACTGGGTTGAACTGGTATTACTAAGTAAGAAAGTAAAACTAGAACCCACTCAAAAAGCACAACTGGGTATTACTTGGTATTACTGAATGATGTTGATGATTTATTTTTTATATTTTGTTCTCAGGCGACAATGGGCACGACCGTAAACTTATATTTTGATTACGGAGGAAGTTATTCAAAGACCGGAGCAGATGAAATATGGAATTATGTAGGCCATGTCTATGGTTTAACGTTTAAAACATGTATGGAAAAGATAAGCTATTCAGTGTTAAAGGGTAGGATATGCAGGAAGATTGGGTTAGATGAAAGTACAGTGAAACTGCAATTGAGCTTCATTCCTTTGGTACGTAAACCAAAGAGAACATCACTGATTTTCGATGATGAGGATGCGTATTCTTATCTGACATCAATAGACGAAGAGAAATGTAGAAGTGTTTTGCATGTAGAGGTCATTACAGATTTGGGAATAGATCAGCGGGGTAAGCAAATTTCTAAAGTGGGTGTAGGAAGTTCTGTTGGTGTGAATTATGGTGATTTACATTCAACTGACGATGTAGTAAATGCTGGTGTCATTAATCTCTATGTAAGTAATATACAACCAGTAGAACAGCAAGAGCCGTTGGAGGATAATGTTATGGGAGTGAGTGAGAATGGATTAGATGACGATGTGAATGAATCTGTTGGAAATGATTTCGGAAATGAAGAATATATTGATCCTACAAAAATTACTCGGGATAGTCAGCTTAGAGAGGAATGGGAGGACGGTTTGGGTCTGCAAGTAGGACAAGAATTTGCAAATAAGAATGCAGTGCAAGAGTTGGTTGAGAAAGGTGCATTTCAGAATTGTTTTGTGTTTGGCGTTGTCAAGTCTGATAGGACGCGATTAGTGCTCAAATGTCGTTAAGAAGGTTGTAAATGGCATCTAAGAGTTGCGAAGGTTAGCAATTCAAGTTATTTATCTGTTAGAGTGTACACCAATATGCACACATGCTCTCGGGCTACTGCGAGTACAAGCAGATATAGAAGGAAAGGCACACCAGGACTAGTTGCTTCTGTATTGCATGATGATTATCCTGGACAATTTAACACCCCAACTCCTAAAAGTCTCATCAGTCTAGTTCAGGGAAGACTTGGTGTAAAAGTATCATACTCAACCGCATTGAGAGGAAAATATCAAGCTGTAAGAGATGTTTGTGGTAATGCAGAAGAAAGTTATGAGCTGTTGTACAGTTATATGCACATGTTAGAAAAGGTGAATCCTGGTACAAAAACAAGAGTGGAGGTGGATGAAGCGAAAAAGTTCAAATATCTCTTTGTTGCTTTGGGAGCTAGCATTGAAGGGTTTCAAGCCATGAGAAAAGTGATAGTTGTGGATGCAACTTTTCTGAAGACAGTATATAAGGGTGTCCTAATTTTTGCCACAGCTCAGGATCCTAACCACCACCATTATCCCATAGCCTTTGGTGTCCTTGATGGTGAGAAAGATGCAAGTTGGAAGTGGTTTTTCAGTATGCTGAAAACTGTTATACCAGACTCGCCTGAATTGGTATTTACTACTGACAGAAAGGAAGTATCCCTTATTACCCTTGATTGGTGGTGTCTACGTTGTACCTTGTGAGCACGCAATAGCTGGAAAAATGGGCGAGGTTTTATTTTCCAGGACAGAGGTACAACGTAGACACCACCAATTTAGGACAGAAAGGAAGTATCCCTTATTACCCTTGATAGATACGATACTAGAGAAAATTGGTGAGTGGTTTAACAAGCATAGGAAGGAATCTGTTGCTGGATCGAATGCACAAAAGCTGGTGCCTATTGTGGAGAACATAGTGCATGAAAGATGCAAGACTGCATCACTCTTAACTGTGATTGAGTTAAACACATTTGAGCTTGAATACCTTGTCAATGGAAGCGACGGTAAGTCATATGTGGTGAACTTGATAAGGAAAAGTTGCACTTGCAGGTGTTTTGATATTGACAAGTATCCTTGTGAGCACGCAATAGCTGGGGTCACAGAATATTGGAAGCGCCCAAACAGAGTGAGAGATATCCAATTTCATGATTTGTGTTCGCCTTATTATTTGGCGGAGCAGTGGGCATTGGCATACTACAGAACTATTTATCCAGTACCGGCTAGGTGTGAGTGGACTATTCCGGATTAAATAAAAGAACTGCAGATCTTCCCTCCTGACTACGTCAAAAAGAAGGGAAGAAATAAAGAGAAGAGGTATCCATCAGTTGGAGAAAGGCGCCCAAAACCCAGCAATAAAAGGGTGGCAGGAAGGAACTTAGGGAGTTGGTTTGAGCCAGTTCATAGTATCTAAGCAATTAAATTTTTGTAGAACTTGGTAAAACTGATGCTCAGATTTGTATTTCTTTGAAATTATACTTTTGTAGAACTTTGGAAATATATTGTTAAAACAAAACAAGTGTGAATAAACTGCACAATTATATGTTGTATAAGTACTTATTACATATAACACACATGTTTTAATTATAAAGCAAAAATATTAGTATTACTATCGAAATTAGATAATGTACTCAACAAACTCATTATACTTTCATGATCACTTTGGTAATATGAACCACCATAAAATCTAATAATCACATAATAATGTGATTTTATATATTTATCTACTTAAAAGTGTTGGGATGTACATAACTAAACTACAATGATCGATACAACTACAAAATATTAGTTTTTGACAAGGAAATACTAATTAAAACTCTAAAAACCCCAAAGTAACACTGTTTGAAAGCAAGTAATACTGGATAACTTGGAATAACCGAGTGAAAAATTGCCACGATTTGGTGGCACACACATGAGAAAATGACGGCGCACGTGTGGTTTTTCAGCGGGAAATTGAATATTTTCGCAGGAGAGTTAACTTTTCGGGGGAAAATTGAAACTTTTCGCAGGAGAATACAAAATTTTCTCAAAGAAAACTTTCACTTTCACTTACAAATTATCTCTCTCTTAAAATCGATCTCTCATCTCTCATCCTCTCCTCTCCCTCTCTCTCTTAAAATCGATCTCTCCTCTCTCTCTCTCTCACACGATCCAAATGGATTCGGATTGTAGCTATCACTACACGGACAATTTCCTCATCGACCCATACGAGGAGGAGTTGAAGGAAGAGAAGAGACGCTGCAAGGAAATGGAGAAGATGAAGCAGCATTGCGACAGGGTTGGATTCGTTGCCGACGGCCAATATAGGATTCCGAGAAGATGCCCATGTGGTGGATATATCAAGCACGATGTATCTTCTTCTCCAAAATTTAAACACGATTTCGATACTCAACCAGGTAGTAGGTACTTCACCTGCACCAAATTTAAGGTATATAATTTCAGATCTGGGTTTTTTTCTGGGTAAAACTAGGTCAAACTATTCAGATGTTCTTCGGGTGTAAAACTTGGAATACTAGGTATAACTATAATGGATGTTGCTCGTTTTTTTGCTAGGATGATGGACTCCACTTTCGCCAGCCATGGATTTTCGGAGTCGAACAAGAGATTGAGAAGCTAGTTACGAAAGTTGAAGAGCAGAGCAAGAAGATTGAAGAAATGCGAAAACAGATTCAGATCCAAGCCGAAGAGATAGCCAAGCTCAATGTTGTTCAAGACTAATGTTCCATTTTGCTTGTTTTTTCTTAAGTTATCAATGGCTACTAATATTACTAATGTTTTCTTAAGTTTTCTTAGTAATACACTATGTTTCTTTAAAGTAGTTCAATTTCGATATGAATGCTAGTTTTAAGTTAATAGTAACACAAAAGCAAAGTCATCATATAAACGTAGTACACAAGCAAACTTCTGATCACGTTTCAAAAAGCCAAGTCATCATAAACGTAGTTTTACCCAATCTTACTAGTACTACAAAACAAATATCCTAATAACATGTTTCAGTCCTCTTGCTTCTTACTCTGCCTCGTTAGTCTCTTTTCAAGCTTGATGGCAACCTAGGGACGTTTCTTTCCCCGCTTAATAGGTTCACCCTTTCCCTCTGGTTCCATCTCTCCTTCCTCCCCTCCTTCCTTATCACCATCAGGCCTTGCTAATTTTCTTCTTTTGTAAGTCTTTGGCACTATTTCTTGTTCCTGCAATGACAATAAAGATTCAATTGTTATCATTGCTAACACGGCTTCAAATTCTTATCAGAACGGAAAGATAGCTCACATGCAATGTTCTAGTCCTCTTAATGAACTTCACCTTCTGATCTCCTACCTTCCTCACCGAGCTACATCTCTCCAATGAAATCGCAGATTTTTCTGGCTTTTTTACTGCAACAGGCACATTAGCTGCTGGTTCTGCAGACGGAGTAGCCAACAACGCCTCCTTCTCTGCTATTTGAGAAGTCGACTGCTGATATATCATGGTTTTTATGGTTTTTAACCATAATATAATTCATTTTTATTGAGTCTTTTTGGTCTTTTTAGAGTCCTAGAAGAGTCTTTGCGGGTTATAGCATGTCTGGAGCATAATTGGAGATATTTGAGCCTTTTGAAGCATTCTGAATTGAAGCCACGAAGTACCTAGCTCGAAGAAGAAAAGTATGCATATGGGTGACGCTCATCACCAATCTGGTGACGCTCGTCACCCAGAAAGGAAGGGATCGTGGCCTGTTTTTAAAAGATTGAGAAGAAATTGCAGTTTTGGCCCAGAAGTTCTAGTATTTGCAAAAAGACCCCAGATCGTGTTTTAGCTTGTATATTAGGTTTTTCAGCCATTCTTTTGGCATATATCTTGTATCTTATTATTTTTGAGAACTTTAGAGAGAGATTTGTAGCAAAGCTTTTGGAGAGACAAATCAGACTCCTTCAGAGCAGATTTTGAACTCCTTTATTTCTACTTCTTATTTCTTTTATGCAATATATTCTTTTCATGATGTTTTCTCAAATCACCATGTCTGAGTAGTTTGTTAGTTAAGTTAGGGCTTTTCAAAGGTTGAAGAAGAGTTTGTAGAATTGCTAAAAACTTATAGGAAATTCATTGGTTTTTCATCTGTGCTTGCATTCATATCGATTTCTTAGA
Organism: Thlaspi arvense; assembly: GCA_911865555.2. Taxonomy (NCBI): domain Eukaryota; kingdom Viridiplantae; phylum Streptophyta; class Magnoliopsida; order Brassicales; family Brassicaceae; genus Thlaspi; species Thlaspi arvense. The sequence continues at coordinate 26,082,883 of OU466859.2, read as the reverse complement.
CACATCATCTAGATTTCGAAACCCTAGGTTTTTGATAGATGTGAGAGTATTATTAATCACCTGAACTAGTATTTGATGAGCAAAACGCCCTAGTACAAAGAGATTTGGCTTAGGAGTTTTGTGAACAATTGAACCTGATCATTACTGCATGTTTAGGTTGTTAGGGTTTGCAAAGAGATTTGAAACTCTGTGATTTAGACATAGATAACTTCTTCAATGAGAATTGATTAGTTATATCTTTGCGATTCATGTTCAAGACGGTTTTAATTCATTCCTGATTGCATGCATTCTACACTCTCGGATTCAACCTGCGAACTGTCCTGACTTAGCGCCTTTAGCCTTCTGAACTTTAAGAACAGTCTCAAAAATGCCCACTTGCTTTTATTACTTTAGTTATTTCGCATTACATTCATTACTTATCGTTTAGCTTAATCCGAACCTGAACTCTTTAGTGTAGTTGACTTACTCCCTTGGGATTCGATAACCCTTTGTACTACAACTGCTTTTGCTGTGCACTTGCAGTAGTTTTATTTGGATAAAACCTGACCCTATCAACTGCAAAGAAAAAACACATAGTTATACTAGTGTTACCAAATACTACTTTTTTCTAATCTCAAATCAAAGTATTACCTTCTCCGCTTCATCCGTAACCACAACACCTCTTTCCAGAGTTGCTGCTGGTTCTTCAGACGGAGTAACCATCAACGTCTCCACCTCTGCTATTTGAGAAGTCTCATGCGGTGTCTCTTCAGCAGATTTAGCCTGCAAAGCAAAAACACATAGTTATACTAGTGTTACCAAATACTAAGTTTTGTTTTCTAATCTCAAATTAAAGTGTTACCTTCTCCTCTTCATCCGTAAAAACAACACCTGTTTCCAGAATTGCTGCTGGTTCTTCAGACGGAGTAACCATCGACGTCTCCTCCTCTGATATTTGAGAAGTCTCCTGCGGTGTCTCTTCAGATTTCGACTACAAAGCAAAAACACATAGTTATACTAGTGTTACCAAATACTACTTTTTTTTTCTAATCTCAAATCAAAGTGTTACCTTCTCCTCTTTATCCGTAACCACAACACCTGTTTCCAGAATTGCTGCTGGTTCTGCAGATGGAGTAACCATCGACGTCTCCTCCTCTGCTATTTGAGAAGTCTCCTGCGGTGTCTCTTCAGCAAATTTCGAATGTAAAGCAAAAACACATAGTTATACTAGTGTTACCAAATACTACTTTTTGTTTTCTAATCTCAAATCAAAGTGTTACCTTCTCCTCTTTATCTGTAACCACAACACCTGTTTCCAGAGTTGCTGCTGGTTCTGCAGACGGAGTAATTATCGACGTCTCCTCCTCTGCTATTTGAGAAGTCTCCTGTGTTTTCTCTTCAGCAGATTTCGCCTGCAAAGCAAAAACACATAGTTATACTAGTGTTACCAAATACTACTTTTTGTTTTCTAATCTCAAATCAAAGTGTTACCTTCTCCTTGCCTAAGGCTTCTCTAACTTGAGATTTCTCGACCACTTTTTCAGGTTCATTATACTGGTAATCCATGCCTTCAAACAACCTCCTCCCCTCTAATTGTTCTTTCACATATCCTTCCACTGCTACAAGTCTTGTGCTAAATTCTCCAATCTTCTCCTTGATCTCTTTGAACCCTTTGTCCATCGCAAGCTCCAGCCTAACTACCATACTAATAGTGGCTGCATTCTCCCCATGGATGAACTTGGCCGGATTCTCCTCATACTCGAACACGGCTTTCTTCTTCTCGCACTTTTCCTTGGTTGCATTGTCCTCGTTCTCTACCTCTAGCGGTTCGACATGCTCCTCACCTTCCTCTTCTTTCTTGTCATCATTGTACATTTTCTGAAAACAAATCGCTTTGTCTTTAGAGATAAGCTTCATCCAACAATCAACGACGACATCATATACATCCTCCTCATCTCCATTTTCCAATATTCCATCTACAAGAGATTGCTCTTCAGCAGATGGGACTAACACACTATGAATATCCTGTAAGTACAATAAAGTTTAGATTTCTAGTGTAGATTAAACATAAATCATCAATTTGCAAACGATAACTAAGTTTAAATTTCTAACCTTAGTTGTACCAAGTGCTTCATATATTTCCGAAAGAGGAAATCCTTTCATAGCATATGACTTGAACTTGCTCTTACACATGCGAGGGCAGCTCTTCTCTGCGCCTTTATGGTCTTCTCGAAAAGTCTTCTTCAACACCGGAATTGCCTCAAAGGCTAGCATCTGCACATAATACATATAATTCGATACTTAGACAATATCTCTCAATTAATAACTAGGAATAAGCGAATAAAGGTGCAATGAATAATCTTTACCTCCAAAGAAGTACAGAAACTTGGAAGCTTGTATGTTCTAGCGACGACCCCTTTATAATCAACCATTGCTTTCTGGATATCTTTCAGATTCTCATTAAACGAGAATCTCCCCCAAGGAAAAGTCTTACAGAGCTCAAGATCATCCACAGCTCTTATGAAGAACTTCTCAACCGAGGGTGCTCCCGCTCCAGTTTTTTCCTTCCCTACTATGACGCTACATAGGAAGTACAACACACACATCTTCAACCTATCTGGATGTGGTTTCTTCATCTTCAACAGCTTTTCATGCACTTTTGCACAAGTGATTGTTGTTCCTCTGCCAAACTGTCTTTCAGCAAATTTCATACCCCCCAGTTGGCTATAGTTTTCTGGATAGATATGACAATCTAATCCAGAAATCAGAGCGTGTTCTTTGAGAGAATACCTAACTGGGACGCCATTCACAATGAACCAAGCCTCCCTTCTCTTCTCAACTTCAGCCGTTCGAAGCAGGAACATCCATATGCCCATAACCTTGTGGTTTGAGTCGTCATACATATGGAAGAAATGCTTGAATTGTGGGTGGTTGTGAAACCAATTCCTCTCTTCAATGGTAAGATTGAAAGAATTTATCGTACTAACCGCCTTGTGAATGTAACACCTGGTCGATATCTTCACCTGTTTCTTGTACTCAGTCTGATTAAAGTACATCCGCATAGGCTACATTGGTTCCGTTTCAATCGAATCCTGCAACTGATTCAGGTTTTACCAAGTGTTACTTTGATTTTTAGAAATACTATGAGCAACTAATTCAAGTTTTACCAAGTGTTACTTTTATTTTTAGAAATACTATGACTTTCAAAAAATTTTACAACGTACTACATACTTGTTTAAACAATAATTCATCTAACTACATACCGTATGGTTCTCCTCATCATCAGAGATCGTCAAGGTTCTGACCAATCCGGTTCTGAGGCTGCTTCCTTCGCCAAGATTCTGATGCTGCTTCTTTCTTGTTCTTGATGGATCCACACTAACTCCTACAATAGCACAAGAAGTTCGTAACTATTAAGGCATCAATAGACAAAAGCCGATGGGTAAATAAAATCAGAGTCCATGATAATGAAAATTATTGAATTGCAAAAGAAAATCCAGTTTATATATTTCCTTAATTCATGTCTGTTCTCGATCAATATATTAGAGGGGAAACAATAGAAAAATTCTGGAATTCAACATACCTTTAGACGCCATTGTTATCTCGCTTGGAATTTAGCGAAAGAGGAGAGTGAGAGTTGAAGAATTCAGAGAGTAAAGTGATTAAAGGGGGAAGAGAAGAGGAGGGGAAGGAATTCAGAGGAGAAAGAGGAAGAAGATGATACGAAATTACGAAATTGGCGAATATTAAGACGAATGGAACTGACTTGAATTTAGCAAAGATTGTGTTTGTTCAGTTTGAATCCGTTCAGTTTTGCACTCGATGGTTTAAACTGGAAACTGAAAAGAGTGAAAGATTTTGAAAGTTTTAATCGATCCATGTTATCGAAATTGGATTGATTTTGGATTTGAATCTCTTGTGGGTAGATTTGATCCAATTGAACAATGGTTGGATCTGTAATTAATTAAAATAGAAAAGAAGAGAAGAGTAAATCAATAAAATTTAGTATTAAAATAATTAGATAAATATATATATCAGTTTTATAACCAGGCAATCGGGATCTTCTTTTGAACGAGAAAAGGGTAAGCCAGCCATTGATTCGTCTTCGTAGCCATGGCTTCTTCCTCTACGGAGACCAGAATCGCCGATGACGACCACCACCTAACGCTTGAGCTTACCGTCCGAGATCTTGATTCTCACGATTTGGAAAAATCCGCCTCCGCCTCTGCGTTAGCTTCCGACGAAATCATCCCTCTCCTGAATCATCAGAACCAAAGACCCAGGTTCAACATCTTCTCCGCCTCCTACACTCGACGCAATAAACCCAGGGTAAGAAAATATCACCGACTCTGGCTTTAACGGATAAATCATTAAGCTGAAATTCGATATTTCGCGAGTTATATGATTCAACTGGAAATTATGGAATGTTTTGCTTCTGCTGATAAGAACTGAGATCAGATTTTAGCAATTGCTTTTTTCTCGGATTGCTCTGTGTAGTGTTGATTTGTAAATGTGATGTGTGTAATTTCAGGAGCAAGTGTTTAAAGTAAATGAAACGGAGTTATCACCTGTAACTCGGTGTTCTTCATGGGTTTGGAGTGGGTCTCGTTACTCTGGCTTACTGTGTATGGCCTTGTCTTCGATACTGTACCTCGTTATGGAGTTAGTCTCAGATACTTTTTCTGGTCAGTGACTTCTTCATCTCTGTGCTCGGCTTCATCGTTTTGTGTAAGATGGTTACTTCTTCTCGAGTGTTGAAACTATTTAGTAACTCGGACCTATGGTGGGAATCTATATTGGAGCTTCTGAAACGTTGGACCTATTTAGTAACTTGTCTTCTCTAGATGTCATCGAAATTCTGCTTAGACTGAGTGCAAGCTTAACTTTAAACCACCTCTTCCTTCAGCATTTTACTGTGGGTTGCCTGGAGCTGGCATTTATATTGATAGATTTTCATCTTTGTGCTCAGTTTCATAGTATTTGTGTAAGATGATTAAGAGCTTTTTCGGGAAGGCTAAAAAATGATTACTTCTACAACTGTTGAAATTATTGCTGTATCTTGTTTTATTTCACATGTTTGAGCGAATCTATATTGGGTTTTTAGTTTTCTGGAACAGTGGAACTGTTTAATAACTTGTCTCTTCTAGTTGAAGCGGAATCTGTCTGCTTAGACCGAGTGCAAACTTCGCTTACTCCGAGTCCTTTAGCGTTTTTTAGTTTTGTCAATTTGTTGCTTTGAGCTGGCATGTATATTGATTGATTTTTCTTTCTAATTTCCTTTGTTTATGACAGTTCAGCCGATTCCTTTGTTTGAAACCGCGTTCTTGAGATCCACAATCATCTTGATACTATCGTACCTTTGGTTGGAAAGAATCGGACAACCGATTTTCGGACCTGCTCACGCCAGGAAGCTTTTGCTTTCAAGAGCTCTTTTGGGTTATCTTTCATTGTTTAGTTTCATCTTTAGGTAATTACACTCACACTCTGTTCCGTGTGTACATCATAACCTAATTTCAGTTAACTAGTGAATACTTCTGAGGAAAAAAAAATAGCAATAGTCTCCTTTCCCCACTAATCAATTTGGTATTGACAATGTGAACCACAGCATACAAATGTTGCCCTTGTCCCAAGCTATTGTACTAAGCTTTGTGAATCCAGTTATGGCTTCCATTGCAGCACGTGTGATTCTTCATGAGAAGTTGAAAATAACTGATATTGGAGGTGCGGAGAAAAGAAGTTTTTCCTTAAGCTTTAGCTCCTGCTATGCATTGTGAACTAACAACAAAGCAAGTCTATGTTTAATTGTTTTTTTTTCCGCATTGGTACAGGTCTTGCTTGCAGTTTCTTTGGTGTGGTTTTTATTTTCGGCCCAACGCTTACTGTCCAAGGTACAGAAGTGAGTTTACAAGATAGTGCACCTTGGTATCATGTTGATTCACGTTATATGTTTATATAACTGCACCTTGGTATCATGTTGATTCACGTATATTCTCTTAGCAGTTGGATCAGAAGGAAGGTATGATAATCTTAAAGGAAACCATCATGTTTATGCCGTCTTGTTGGGTTTCTTTTCATCAATCACTGGAGGATCCAGCTATTGTCTTATAAAGGCAGCTGCTAAAGCATCGGAACAGCCAGTGTGAGATTTAAGATCCATATGTGTCATTAACCATACATGTTCTGTTTTTCTTTAGTTAGGAAGAAATCACTAAAACGACAGTGCATTGTCTCAGGATTACTGTCCTCTCGTTTGGTTTAGTAGCTTGCCCCGCTGCAGCAATTTGCATGTATTCTTTGGAGGTATGTTTTGTGTATAAGTACAAATAGTGTTGCTTGATCATTACTCATACTCAAGAACCCTATCCTTGAATACAGAGCTTTGTGCTGCCAACGTTTGAGACGCTCTTTAGCATGATTGTACTAGGCTTGCTTGCGTTTTGCGCAGAGGTGAGGCATTCGATAACATTCTGCTTCTGCATAGAAGGCAACTCGTATAACTAGAATTCTGAGTATGGTTTCTATTGTTTTATCAAGGTACTTTTGGCTCGGGGACTTCAGCTTGAGAAAATCGGCAAAGCTGCAAACGTATTGTACATCGAGGTAGAGTTCCACTTCCTAAGTGTTGAGGGTTTCGGTTTGAATTTTTAGGCTGTGAAAAGTTCGGGAACCGAACCAAAATTCCCGAACCCGAACCCAAGATTCCCGAACCGAATTATGAAATAACCAAAATGTATCCGGAATTTGTAAACCGAATTACTGGATCCTAACCCGAACAAAAACTGAATCGATTTCATTAGAAAAATTAATGTTAGTAGTTAGAAGAATATAATTAAATTATTCAAAATCCACAATTTGAGGCGATCTTCATCTGAGATTTTGTATTCCATTTGAGGCGATCTTCATCTTCGGTTATAATTTTTCTCAAATGGATTTTTTAAACTAATTTGCTCTAATTTTCGCATTCCATTTGAGGCGATCTTCATCTTCGGTTATGCATATAACCATTTTAAACACCGTTTTTTTGGTTGTATAACATTGGCCAATTCACAATTAGTTTTGCTTTTATTTAAAATTTTGGTCTAAACCCGAATCATATTTAATCTTTTTTGTTTTTTCATTATAAATTTTCTACCTATTAATTGAGATTGTAGTTTAATGAAAAATGCTGATTTGTTTTAATTTGATTGGTTAAAATCTTTTCTTTATCCTAATTAAATGTGTCATGTAAATGATAATGTAATTGTGACATGACATTTACTAACACATGTGGTTTATAACATGACAACAAGGTTTTTTATGATATTTTTATTAATAAAAATTTAATTAGATGAGAAAATTTAGTGTACTAATAAGTAAATCTGGAATTATTCGCCGGATGCATTACGAATGGCCTGATATTATTATTCATCTATATGAGTAATAGTATATGAATTTTGGGATGAACGCGATGATTTTAATATATATATATATTATAATATTATGAATAATACTATATTATATACCTATTAAATTTACTATAACTCTTTCGTGGACCATTGTGACTTTTCATATATATATATAATAGTATATTCATATAGAATACATGCACATATATTTTCATATACTTCAGTAGGCAAAATTATAATAACAAAATCACATTGATCAAATCGCTTACCTAATAATTCATACTTTTTTGTAAAAGCAGTGCTCCATTTACGAGCACATATGTTTTAACATACTTTAGTTGGCAAAATTATAATAACAAAATAAGATATTATTGTGATATTTTGTAAAACATTAAAAATTTTAAAATATTAGTTATTTTAAAAATAATAACAAATATAAATTTAAGATTTCGATTTAATAATCGTCTACATTATTTTTCGTAACAAACGTTGAATATCCTAAAAAATCAACATGCATCTAATGAAAAACTAAAATCATTATCTTTTACATTATTTGAAAAGTTTAATGTCTATTTAACAAAAACCAAAAAGATCCATATAAAATTACGTTCATCCCAAATAACTAATGAAAAAGTTACATAGGCGGATCCTTATATAAGAAAACATTACAACACACATGAGTATCAAACAAATCAAACCTTTAACTCAAAGTGCGGGCATGACAATTCTACCAATCCATTTATCTAAATTGAATATAGCTAAAATGAAACTTAAAGGTTGTATAGACTCTAATCGTGAGTGTAATGAAGCAAAGTTTTATCGCTATACTGAATTTCCAAACTAATGGGTTTGACATAAAAAAAAAAATCAGAAGTGGCTCCCTTGCAATAGAAAAAATAATGTTCCCTACGATATCAGCCTTCCAGAAGTCTTGGAAGAATATGGTGAGCTATTCTACCTTGAACTGTTGCTAAATGTTCAGAGAAGACCAATATGTTTCGAAGATATCAGGACAGTAAATAGAGTTTTATATCCAACCTTCACTGAAACATGTTTTGCAATAGAGTTAATTGAAGCACTTGATGCTTAAGTGAATATGGTCTTGCAATTATTTGTAGAGTCTACTTGATAAAATTATAAGTAGAAAAATCGCATATTTGAGTAGATCGAGACCAACAATGACATAATCTTTGAAGAAATAAGACTTTAAATTGAGGAAGATTATAGAAAGACAAAGAAAATGAAAAATGTTTGTTCAAAAAAAAAAAAAAAATTTGCAGCCTGATCCGCAAATCTGAAGAAGATAACCAGCTATCCACGAGTTTGACCCATTTGACCCATTTGACCCTCTAACATAATGGATCAAGTTTTACAAAGTCTGATCATAAAAAAATAATTTTTGTGTTTTTCAAATTTAATTATCATTTTTCAAATCTGTTTCAAAATATAAATGAACCTTTTGTTATAACAAAATGTTTAGTTAAAATTAGATCATACTTTACTACTTAATTTAAAGTCTTATAATTCAAAACATTAATCTTGAGTTTCATATACTACAAAAAATTAAAATATTTAAAATGGATTTAGATATTGTATTTAAATAGTTACATTTTTAAAATTGTTCATGCCTGCACATGCGTGCGGGCCAATATCTTAGTTTGTTTCTAAAGCCGAAACAACCATAATTTGATTTTGAATGGAAATTACTTTAAGAACCCAAGAAACCCGAATTGATTTGAACTATAGTTTGATCCAAATGATTTTATGGAATCCGAAAAATAGCAAAACACGAATACCCGAACTAAACTGAACTGAATAATCGAATGCCGCCCATTAGTTCTCGGTATTGGATAAAGATCGGTTAGGTACATAGCGGTGGGAATCAGAAAGACTTAATATTGAGTTGTGTCCTTCTTGTGTTAGGTGGTGTTATCGCAGTTTTGGATAATTGGTACCCGAAAAGCAGTCTCGACAGGTTTGTTTAGCCGCCTTGTTGGGTGTTTGCTCATTATCATTTCCGTGAGCTACACAATTTACTTGGGACCTGCTAAAGATACTGAGTAACCAAATAGTGTAGCATTGTCCCATTTTTTATATTTATTGGATTTTAGATTATTTTTTAAGCTACGCTTCTTGTTTGGTGCAATGCAAAAATCCACACCTCTCTAACTTCTTTTTTACTTTTGCGGTATCAAATTTCATTTGTTTTTTCTTTACCAGCCTTGGAAATATGACGACACTTCGTATGTTTGATTAGTTTTGGACAAAATGTAATATGGTTTATGTTCCTGATATGATTAGTCAACAACATAACAATTAATTAGGCCAATTATTTTTATGGGTATGAACAAATCTCTTAACTGTCTTTGTGTACGTGCAATGTGGTTTCAAACACCCAAATTATCTAAATTTGTAGAGCCTTGTTACATGTTTCTCTACAACACTTATAATCCAAAAGAATGGATTTTGATAAGAAAAGTTGTCTAAATTCGGTATTGTCGTCACCTCTGAAACAGGACGCTCCCATCTCCAAATCCATCTCTGATATATTAATTGAAAAGCATTTTTAGAAAATAATTTTAAATTTGTAAATAATTACAGTAGTATCATTTTGCTGATATATTATTATCATAGAGCTTCTCATAATTTTTTTGAAAAAAGACTACTGTTACTAGAATAATTATATGTTTTGCTACTCACATTAATCTGATTATACAATACTTTATATCAATTACTTATACATAAATCAACATTTAATTTATTAAAATATATCATATTAATTATTGCTTTAATTACATATTTTCCCAAAATGTAGTTTTCTCTCTTATTTTTATTTAAATTTATTTTGTAAAATAAATAAATTATCACATCACTCATATAGTAAAAAATATATAGATTTATTTGTACATGTGTTATAATTCAGATTTTTAAAAATAAAAATAAATTACTCAAATTATTAATAAATAAAAGTAGGCTTAAAAAGTCTTACATTAGAAATGAAGATATGTAGATCAATATATGGTTTATAAATTATTATAAAAAAACATAAATGCGAAAAGAAGATTATAAAAGTAGGAAGCTTGATTTAATTGACATTAATATTAATTTTGTTTTTCTTTGATATAGTTTTTATAGTTCCATATAGATTAACCATATAATATAAATTTGATAAAAAAAAGTTTAAATATTTAAATCAAAAATTCAAAATATAAGAAATACTTAAATATATTGAAAAATATAATATTATGTATATTTTAATTTTGGTAAGAAAGTGAAATATTATAAAGTTTTAATCTATACAAACAAAATAACTTGGTTAAAAAGTTAAAAAAATTGTTAAGATATTATATAATAATTTAGTCAAACTTTTTGATATTAAAAATATTTTTATTAGATCAAAAGCTTAATAGTTTTTAAATATTGACTCATTTATATATAATTTTAGATAACTTACTAACAATATTAATTCATTAATTTAGCTGAAAACAATTCTATTGTGTTTGATATATGTTAATAATACAAGTAATTTTATTTATGACGAACTTAATAATTTAATTTAGATATAAGTAATATCATTGATTACTAGTCAATTAGTTAAAATTTGTTTTGTTAATTTAGATATACATATTCAAAGATTTGGAGTATAAATAGTAGTGACACTTTTTTCTAATAAGTCATTAATATTTATTTTTTGTATAGAGTGAAAACAATATATAAGATGGACAAACTTATATTTTAACTTATATCTATATCTTTTATAGAAGCTAATTATGATAAATTTTATATGTCACATCATTTTCTATATGATTAATAATAGCAAAAACACATCAAAACTCGAATCATATTTATTATATTTTAAATTTAATTTTTTTTATTATGTATATACTATACTTGTAATTTATAATTTATTCATATATTCAATTATCCACATGCAAAATGAAATTAAGTTTGATGCGTATAGAAACTTTGGCTAGATTAATATCGGTGGTTTACTGCCATTAATATTGTGAGGTGTATTTTAAAATTATGCGAATTGAATGAAAATGATATGATTTTTAAGTTTTACATAACAAATATGATATATATTTTTATCATGTATTTTTTCTATTATCATATAATACGTGTTATTGGTTATTAGGTGGATTTACAAAAAATTCTAATTTCTGAATGTTCTCAAATTCTATTTGATGCTCAAATTTTTGAAGTACAATTATTCAGATAGATTTACAAATCACTGGTTTATAATCATTTACATATACAAAAATTATTACTAATATATACTGTTTTTAATAAATAAATAGATTTCCGATTAATATATGTTTTATATGTAGATTTATTAGTAAAATGCTATTAGATTTTAAATAATATTTTTCGATTAAATATTTTTAGAATCAATTTTTTTTTTCTTTTACAAAAAGAGTTGTTTACATTAATTAATTGTTATCTTCAAATTAAAAACATAAAAATTGTATTTTTCTTTAATTCATTTGATATAGTAAATAAGTAACAAACTATTTACCTATTAATATTTAATTATTATTTAAAAACTAAAAGTAATTGAATATATACACAATTATTGTATACCCAAATCTTAGATATTAGTGGAAATGCTAAATCATATCATCAATCGCGGGATATAAAGATTTTATATGGCGACTTCGTATTTCTACACAACTATATGATATAGTCTATATCATATGCTATGATTGATACTTAAATTTTAAATCAATTTATATAATAATAAAATTACTTTATATTTTATAAAAAAATAAAATAACCTATATTGTCAATATTATAATATAATGTTATATAAAATTTATATAAATTTAATTATTTTATATTATATTATATAATATTAAAACTATATTAAAATTTTAATAAATAATAATTATTTTACTCTGCATAAAAGGCGTGTTATTACCTAGTTAAAAACTAAAGCTGGAACCTCTGAACCTGAACTAAAGATGAAACCTCACAAAGGTTTCTGTTTTTCCTTAGAGAATTTATAGATCTAGCTAGTACTAGGCACTTGCTAATTTGCAAAATATTGCTTGTCAATCAAAAACTATAACATATTCAAACCGTCTTATTAATGGATTTACATGTGGCCCAGCTTAAATTTTATTTGTACAAAAAGACAAATTAAATTAAATTCACAGCCTCGGTGTCTTCCAATAAAAAAAAAGATTAACTTTGGAAGCATATATTCTCTCCAAAAGAACACATTTGTCGGAATCGTTGGAATGCAAAAACAGTCGGTGGCGAAAGTTGTACTATTTTTATTTATTTTCTATTTTTGAGAATTATATACTAGTACGTTTTTATTTATTTTCTATTTTTTGAGAATTATATACTAGTACGTAAGTTTCAGATTACGAATTTAATAAATAAGGCTGATGAGAAAGTTAAAAGTGAAACTGATATTTAGATTGTCTTGCTCAAGTTATTTTTTTTTTTTTTGAACTAGATTTTAACTTGGTCAAGTTATTTAGCTGATGGGAAAGCTAAAAGTGAAACTGATATTTAGATTGTCTTGCTCAAGTCATTTCCCTTCGTCATATGGCCGAAGTTTGCGAGTCTACTTCACGTAGGCATTGTTTTCCATTTTTTTCTTACTATTATTCACGTAAAATTTTTGCGTATGATTATGCTGTTTCCTTGTTTCACATGTTTTTTTCTCTCAATTTTTTTTTTCAAATATATAACACGGCCAAAGACTAAGTTCGCTTATTAAACTATTTACTAATGAATGAACATCCCGATCTTCATGTATTCTCAGGAATACCTCATTCTTTATGTATAAATGTCAGAACTGTTAAAAGAAAAAGAGAACGAGTATACGTATATACAAAATAATATAAGATTGGGAATCACTCTTCGTATCTTAAAAACAAAATCTTATCAAAGTAGGAAGCTTGAGCTGAATTGGTGAATGATGATACAGATGATGGTGAGACTTGTGACCGACTGACTCGAATCCACGATTTTATATATGTTGTTTTTGTTTTGTATTTTGCTTGTGTTTCCATGGTATCTTGCCAATAGTAAAAATATAGGGTAATTTTGTAAGAATGTTTTTTAAAAAAATCTTATATCACATAATATTAGTCTAATTTTTTATTTCATTTGATATAGATGTTTTTTTGTTATTAGTACTATATTTTTGATAATTTATTTTATTAATTAAAATATATAGAAATATGTGCCCTATATTAAATAAATTTCTGCGTCCACTCCTGGTTAAGAGGGCAATGATCTCTTTTGCATTATATTCTTCCCCTCTGGAAGAAGCCTCCCGTGTTGATATTTCTTTTACCTTGAAATTTCGTTACTGTTGTGGAGCAGCAAGGTATCCGGCTGTTCAGCTTGTGTTGATCATTAGCTTTTTCTTTTCAGTTCTGAATTTTGGGATAATGGGCTTACTTGTTGTAGTTCGGTTTATGTTAGTATCTCATCCTGGTTTGTGATTAGGTGTCCCCTATGTGGATTAATGGTTGCCGTATCCTTAACCGGCTTATATATTACGATCTGTATTTCACCTTCGTTTCTAATATTACTTTCTGATGAGAAAAAAAAAAATATATTCTTGACCTAATGTCATACAATTGGTCTTCTTCAATTCTTTATTTATTACCATCTCCATCATATTGTATGACATTAGGTTAAGAATACTGAATACCTCTATATATATGTATACTCGTTCTCCTGAATTGGATATATACAGAAGAGCCACTAAATATGTACACTCATTCTCTTGAATTGGATAAAACATTGTGATCATTCTGTTTGTATAATTAACTATATCGATGCTACTTAGGAGTTCAGAATCCTGAGTAGCTCTGATGAACTCCCTAACTAATTGGTCTCAGGACTTTGGCGACTTTGCTCATTTTGCAACTTTCCAATTTTGGAACGTGGACCACATACTTCAAGCTTAATCAATGTAATGATCCTCTTTTCATACGTGATTCCAATTAAATTTTGTAGAGCATTGTAAAACAGTGTGAATATATAAACATCTATTTATTTATTATTTTCTTAACATCGATATAGGTGGTTACACAAACAGAATAATCACAAAGTTTTACAATATCAAACAATGTTTGTACCGAGAATCGTAAAACAGAGTATATATCTATACACTCTAACTGATATGTTCGATCAATATCAGAACAATTAAAAATGATTAGTAAGATAAACTGAACTAAATAAAAAAATTATTTAAAAATAAGTTAATTTAAGTAGATTATTTACTTTTTAATTATATTTTCAACTCTTAATTACTTAATTATATAACGGAATCGCTTTTCAAAAAAACATGAAAACATAAAAATTTAATGAATCACGTGAATGGTTTAAAATAGCAGAGTAACATTTTTTAAAAGTAAAAAAAAAACATATCATTAAATATTTTCATAGTGTACACTTGTTTATGGTTTTGATGATACATCATAGAACATTTTTTTCAGAAAATTATACATCAGAATTCTTAATTTTACAAATATATCAATGAAACATATATACTTAATAATCATTTGAGAAATATATTTTACAAGATTTTATTTTCTAAAATTTACTTGTAGTTAGATATTTTAAAAAATCTAAATTTTTTAATATAAGTAATTTAAAAACATTTTCAAAATAAGTGTAGCAAACTCTTTTATTATATTGTTTACTTTAGATTCTGATAGATCAAACAAAATTATTATAATATTACATTATGAATAATGCGTATAGAAAACTGTTTCGAAACAAAACTCTTCAAATACCAAAAAATACAAAATCAATTTTAATTTACGAAAATATATTTTATCTAAGTAATTTATTGTTTGATAAAAAAAATTAAGTAAATCGTTAATATGTATTGTGTTCACTTTTATCATAATCAATTTTGAAACGATATGTGGTTATTGGACTTCGTTAAAGCGCATGTTTTCTTTCACTAGGCCTGCCACCAGTTCCTTAGCAGATTATTTCTGTGCAAGTTGCGTGTTTACCGAGTCAGACATGTTGTAGTGGGCCGTCTTTTCCTGCAACATGCCGCATGGATAAGAGATAATGAGGAAGACAGGATATAAAAGAAGGTTTAAAGTCAAAGGAGAGAGGGATCAGATCCTTGGATCTCAGAGGAGCCATATTAGAGCAAATTCAAAGAGTACAAGATGCATCCAACGGGAGGAGTAGGGGAAGACTTCTGACCTCCACCTCACCGGAGCTCGCCTACAGCTCTGCGCACCTGGAGGTCCGACTCACTCGTTTGCCCATGTATGCAGGACTCGCCAGACTTCCATCCCGGAGCCTCATATCGCTCATCCCTCCAGACAACGAAACTCAGAGACACAGCTCCATACACCCAGACGATCAGATACACCGTAAGCATCGTAAAATTTAATTTTGAACAGTTAGCGCAATAAGGAAGGAGAGGGGGGGGGGGGGGGGGGGGGGGGGGGGGGGGGGGGGGGAAGACTGGTATATAGCCCCACGAAGGAAGTAGTCACTGCGCTGCCAAGCTGTCAATCGCTGAAGTAGTCCTGAACCACGGCGACAAAAGATGGCAGAAGTCAAACAGAGGCACCGCGCGATGGAAAGTAAAAAATGTGGCACAGCGGGGAGGAGACCTCCGCTCCTGGAGCTGAGCCGAGTCACCAGCCCCGAGGGCAACAATCCCCAAGGTTGGGTAGCCTCAAAGATGCACGGCCCGCAGATCTTGTTTGCAGCAAAGCCAATCCTCGATGGCACTCAAGATTTCACCTAGCCAAGAGCGCCCGCACCTCGGTTAAAGTAACGACCCCCGACACCACGGGAGTGGGCGGGCACCAAAGCTTGTTCTAGCGGATAATGCAGGAACTGGGGGAAAATGGATTTTTGGGGCCGAGTGGGAAATCTATCCTCCCCCTCGGAACCGCATCATGCTAAGAGTGTGTGCGAATGTTTGGTTAGTTCTGAAAAGCTAACTGGGGCATTTTTGGTGCTCGTCCCGGACTATAAAGCCAAGTTTCTAAAAAGAAAGAAGTATACAAAGGTGAAAGCATAAGTAAGCAGCAGATGCACCATCTTAACAAAGCGTTGAAGGCGACTAGAGTCGTTTGTCAAAGAATTACAAAATAAAAAGAGATCCAAAAAGAGTAGCAAACAACAAGTCAAAAAGGGGCTAAGCCTATAAACATCCGGAAGCGCGGCAGCTACGGTGATGTCGAACGAAGAGGACCGTCCCCTGGGCAGGAGGGACCGGTGTCGTGACCCCAAAATGAGGGTACAGCTTCTCCCCCGCCCTGACCATCGCGGCGCCATTCCACATCCTATTCCCGTCAAAGTTGGGTGCGCTCGACCTGGTTCTCCATCAGCACCCTGACAGCCGTGAGGGTATCGCTAGGCTCTGCATTTGCGGAAAACTCCCAAAAGACCGCAAAGGTGTCTCGAAGGTGCCGGATCTCGTAGTTTAGGTCATCCAAGTTGTGGTGACTGTCATCCAAGTTGCGGTAACTGTCATCCAAGTTGCAGCGACTGTCATCCAGCTCGGTCCTGAGGTGCTTCGTCTCCTCGCCCAGTTCTCCACCGCGGGCCGAAGATTGAGCCTCGGCGAGCCGATCCTGGGTCGCTATCAAGTCAACCTGAAGGCCATTGGCGTGGTAAGATAGCTCATGCTCGCGACGTTCAGCCTTCAACAACTTGTGATCAAACAACATGAGCCCTAGAGACCTTGCAAAAGAAAGCAGGACTCAAAATGTCGTACAACTGAAAACTTTTTGCAAAATAAGAGGAGCATGCGCCAAACTCACCCTCCCCAAAGACCGCTGGAGCTCCGAGGAAAATTGCAGCCATCCCGAGGGTGGTGGACCGGAAGGCTTGCGAGAAACCGCCAGCGGATCGGGAGTTGTAAAGTCGGGCATCACTTCCCTCACCCTCAGAGAACCTGAGTCTGAAGAAGAAGACATGTCAAACAGCAAACCATGTGCGAGTGAAAGGCCCGACCCATGAAGAAGGGCCAGCAAACGAGGATAGACGGAGTCTCTGGAGAGGACACTGAGTGGACCGAGCTTTTAGTGAGCTGAGCATTGGGTCGTCGCCCGCCGAGAGAATATATCTCAAATAAAAAATCCATCTGAGACACGGAACCTGGAAGCACAAGAATCAAAACGATTCAGGCTGGCAAAGAGATAACAGAAATCTAAAGGAAGAATCAGATTATGATACCCTGCTATATTGTAGTGTTTTAAGCTGCATTTTGTACATACTTTCCCTTGTTCTTGCATCATATCTTATAATTTTAACTCCATTTTCATTTAGAAGTAGGATTGCATACATGTGCATGTTAATAGTGTACTTCAGGCACTTTTGGAGGATTTGGAGCTTGGGAAGGAGACTGTAGCAGCTGACGTCCAAAGAAGTGCCACATGATGGAGTCTCGCAAATTTTGCGTATTTATCGGGATGGAGCATCAGGTAAAGCACCGTGGATCATGCCCGATATGAACCGAAGTACGTGGAGAAGGAGACTTGGACGTGGACTTGAAGACGGTGGTCTACATCGGGATGGTGTGTCGAGCAGAGAAGGCCATACAAGCCGATTTGGCGATACAGGACATATCGGGTCCCAGCCTCGAGGAGAACACCCGATGTCTTACCCGATACAGCCCGAAATCCACTTCATGAGGAGCAACCAACCGGAAGAACGATCCACAGCGAGGAAGGTCTGCATCAAGATCGCATCGACCATAACATTGTCCATACTGCCCGATGTGTCTCTTCCGCGCGTTGACCAACCTTATCTTTGACCTTATCTAAATTTTTAGGTTTTTTTACCCACGTTTTGGGTCTTGATTTCTTGCACCGTGGTACTTTAACTTATTTCTTTCTTTCATTTTCGCATCTTCTCTCATCTAACCATGTTTAACTCAAACTTAATGAGTGTAAACATGATTAGTGAGTAATCTACCAAAGATTTGAGGTTCTAAGTAGGGAAAATGGTTATTAAGGGTAAATTAAGGGTGTTTAGGCTTGCTTATTGTTAATTTATGTTGTTTTCTTCTCTTGCAAAGCTGTTAATGACTAAAAGGCTTCTCCTTTTTGATTGAATATGATATGTTGATGTAGATGATTCGCTTGATAGCTCTATGTCTTGTTTCTTCACATGATACGCTTATTTGGCTTGATAGTTGTAATGCTTATGGTTCTTTTAACTTGTGACATCAAAGTTGATAGTTTGTGTTACCAAATGATTCGCTCAGGGCTTGATAGTTTGGGATTCATGAGTTTTGCTTGATGACTGGATAATTTACAGTAAAGAACCCTCCTTTGCTTGAAACTTGATGTATTGCTTTTGTGTGCTTAGGTTTCACATATGGTGAGCTTAAAGTCATGTTCTTGAATGTTGAGTTGCTGCTTAGGTCCCTAAAGAATCTGAACCCAATGTTAGGTTAACTAGAATCATTGCTTGAGAGAGAGAGAGAGAGATTCACTTTGATTAGTGCTTCTTATAGACAACTATGGCTCTTTGCTTTATGCTCAAGGCCAGTGAATAAACCATCAGAAGTGGGTTTGAAACACTAGTTTTATTGAAATGAATTTGTCTTATACACCACTAAGCTGATTCTCTTTAGATACCTTGTCTAGAACTTGCAATATTGAGAAATGCTTGCTTGAATTGCTTGTTTAAATGCATTTGCATTAGAAACCCCTTAATCACTCTTACGACCACTTAACCATTATTACTTAGGATCTCGAGTCTTGCCTTTAAATTGATAGTTTTAATTCGCATGATGTTCAAGATGTTCTTGCTTGCTTGCTTTAAGTTATCATCTTGCTTAGTTTGAATTGCTTTCTTGCTAAGTACTCTTTCTTGTTTTAAATCGCTTGCATCATTAGGTTGTTAGTTTGGTTTCTTCATCTTACAAACCCCCATCATTTCTTAGCTTAGTTCATAGACTGCATCTATATACTCCCACAAATGGATTGACACCTCATCTATACTACAATGATTAGAAGAGGAATTGAATCTTGACTTGAAAAAGCTATCGCTTCAATTTGGCGCTGTTTCCATTGTGGTATATTTTTGAGTTTATCTTTGCACTTAGACTAAGTATTTCACCTCTTTAATTAGCTATACTATTTCTCTGTTTTCTCAGGTAGCACTTGTAAGAACTTGAGATCTCAAAACTCACACAACTTAGTCCTGGCCAACAACAATATACATCACCTTGACCGTGGGGTTAGAAGAAGAGCTGTGAGGCAGTGAGTACAGTTGCTAGAGAAACAGACCATAAGGTGGTCCGTTACCACATGTAGGAGTAGTTGGACAAGCTCAGGTACAGGATGCAGCTGCACATGTTAAAGAGGTTCATGCAGCTGTGAATAATGAAGGTCAAAATACGGCTGGTGTTCAAGGGATCAGGATACCAATGCATACTCCACGAGTTCAGAGACATATAGAAGCTGGAGATGCACCAGATACTTGAAAAAGGACTTTTTGCAAGTCTAAACTCAATTTATCCTCTAATCAGATGTAGTATAGATGAGGTTTGTCAATCCATCTAAAAGCTAGATAAAAGAGATGCAATGTATCTCTTTCTCTTTTGATGCAGCAAACACCTATGATCTATTTCACTTAATCAAGTTACCCAAGCCTTAAGAACGACTAAGCAAGGTATATCAAGCATGAATAACCCCAAAATCTCCTAAGTAATCAACCAATCATCCCTAAATCTGCTCCAAGCTCAAACCATAATAAACTACTGACAACTCATCACGAAATCAACTAAAAAAAATAGAAATGACAAAGCAAACATGATCAAACCAAGCTAGAACAAAGGAAATGCAAAACTTTGTTAAAAAGGGTGATCTTAGATCAAAAATCCATAAATCTCCTTGTGGTTCTCCCACAACTCGAAAATAAGGATAATAAAGAAGATAAGTGCTAATAAAGATAAAGTTAAGCTTAAATAAGCCAAACGATAAGGTTTGACAAAAAGCAGAAAAAGTTTGGTCAACAGTTCGGCGTTGGCGCATCGGGCAGTACAGAAAGTGTTCTGCTCGATGCGCCTACCCGATGCAGAATGGCCCTTATCACGGTTTGATCATCCAGACATCTTTTTCTACGAGACGAGTCTTCGTGTGTACGACAGGCAGTATCGGGGGTCTTGGTCGATGCTGGACCGCGATATGTCATGTTTCTCCACATCGGCCTATACGGCCTTCTCTTCTCGGTGCTCCATCAAGGTGCAGTCTTTGAAGTTCACGATCATGCTTCTCTTCCTTGTCCCACGATCCACATCGGGTACACTTCACAGGTGTTCTTCCCGATGCTCCTCCTCGATATGGACGCATAATCTGCAAGACTCCTCTTTATGGCATCTCTTCGAATGTAAGCTGCTCCTATCTCCTTCCCAAGTTCCAAAGCCTCCAAATACACCTGAAATACACTTCAAACATGCAAATTTATGCATTCCTAATCTTAATGCATGCATGTTTACTTCTAGATGCAAATGAGACTAAAATGAGAAGATAAGTTGCAAGAATAAGATAAAATGTATGCAAAATGCAGCTTAAAACACTATAATATAGTAGGCTATCAACACCCCCACACTTAGTCTTTGCTTGCCCTCAAGCAAACAAAACATTTAGTATGGTAATGAGGTTTTAAAATGGTAACTCATATCAATAAAATGCTAACAATGAATCAAAATGATGTCCATATATCTAATTCTACAATGCAAATGACAGAACTATACTCTAAAACTTAGCCACACTCATCTCAAAATGAAAATGATTCCCAAGTTATTAATCTACACAAACTCTCAAATCACTTAACCATTTTGACATTAATTAAGCAAGTAACCAATGGATCAAGTTTGCGCAAATCAAGTGAAAGCATTTGGTTTAAGGGACATGGTTATGAGATAAAAATGATCTCATTCATATTCGGTTCAAAGAAACAGGGGATCTCTCATATGAAATGAATCTATCTTAGGCAAAATGCTAAAGGTAAAAGCACACTTATGCATGCAAGTCAAAGCTCTCTTCTACTCTTTCCCAAAGATGATCCCAATAAAGTCTAAATCCCAAAATGAAACCTCTAAATCTACCCTTTCCCAAAGCTCTTGTGATCTTTTTCTTCTTGGTATGTGAGGGAAGCTTCTTCTTCTTTTACTTTTGTGGTTGACTTCGTTTCAGAACTTGCTCTTCTTTGTTGTATAGGCGCCACTTTTCATCACCTCTTTGGTGGATTTCTTCGTCTGATTTTCCTTCTTTTGGATGACCTTTGTTAGCTTGTTGTTGCAGGCGCCTTTTCTTTTTTTGTAACTTAGAGCTTTCTTCTTTTTTAGTTAATCCACAAGATACAATCATCTCCCCCACAATTTCATCCTCTTCATACTACCATTCCCACTCTTTTTATCATCTCAAAACATGTAAAACAATCAAAGCTCAAACCTTTTAACTCTGCCCTTTCCCAAAACTCCTAACCTAGAATCAAGCTCAAAATGCAAGCTGATATCTACAAGAGAGCTCATCCTAGCAAGCCTTAATCCTAACACCTTTTGCCAAGATAAATTCAAAAATGTAATGCAAGGCTTCACAAACTCTCACAATAGTGTTTGGGTTTATGAGGAAAGATTGGTTCAAGGTGTGGATAACTGTCCCTTAATGATGAGGATCAGCTACTTGGATCAACAAGAGTGGTAGAGAAGGAAGAAGATGATTAAAATATGTATATTGGTAGCCATGCAATCACTTTCAATGCACAAAGAAGATAATTCAAAGTTCAAATTAAGGTTCCACTTAAATAAAGGTCAAGATCAAATCAATCAAGCTTCAACTTTAAATAAGAGTCTCAAAATCATAAATTCAAAGAGTGGTTCAGCCTTACTTCTAGTGCTTCATCTAATGCATCAAAGAACTAAGAATAAGGGCATCATTTTCATAAACCACTAGCATTTCCAAAGATTTACTATCATTTCACCCATTTTAAACAAGCAAACTACATCCTAAATGAATGCATGAAGTCCAAGTCTTATATGAATTCACATGAACACTCTTTTTAAGAAATCAATTTTTAAAAATTATAAATTTTTTGGTGATTTTCTATGCCTTAAGTGAAATGCAAGTATGATGCATGGTTTTCTAGCTATATGCAATTGCACCTGTGATAAGAATGCAGAATGTTAGTCCAAGCAAACCCTCCCCCACATTTAGAATACACTGTCCTCTGTGTATTGAAAATGCAAAAGGAGGCAATACCACAAGTGAAGCAATGAAATGTAAAAGAGAATGTGTAAAGAGTGAAGGATTAAGAAGGTGTGTACTTGTATTGGTGGTTGGAGGGATGGAGGATGGACATTTATCTTAGTGGAGAAAGCCAGTGGAGACCATAGGGCAGAGATGTCCTTGCATCCTTGGTGTTTAGAATCGTTTCTGAGCTACATCGGTCTGGGCCTCAGGTGTTCTCCTCGACGTGCATGCCCGATATGTTCACCCTCGGGCATCTTGCTCGGTGTACGCTTGGTTGTCTGATGTACGGATGTGGCGCTTTGAGGGGTGACTGCATCGGGCAGGGCCTTTGAGGTTTTGCTCGATATGGCACCCCGATATGATCTCCATCGCGCATCTTGCTCGATGTATATCTTGCTTCTTCCCCGAGATAAACTGCATCAGGTAGATTTTGCAGAGGTTTTCCTCGATTTGGCACCCCGATGCAGAAACAGCGCTTTTCCTTGGGTTTTCCACATTATTTGACCAAGTCAACTACTTTTTCCGACCTGAAATTACTTAACAAACATATCAAAAGCAAAAGGAAAGCATATTTACATAGATAGGCATGGGATTACCTCCCATGTGTGCTTTGTTTAAGGTCTCTTAGCTTGACGTTCCTTTGCTTGGCTATATGGGAATATCAAGGAGACTAGGATCAGTCTCCACTGCCAGAACCTCTTAGGCTAATGTAAGATCAAGATTTGTGGAACAGCTGGAAACTGTGTTACACACACGTTGCGCGATGATCAGAGCAGTTTTTAGTGCAGACCAAGCAACATATTGGATTTCCATATATGGTGTCACAAGATGATACAGTCTTTAAGGAGCCTTGTCAGAGAAGGAAAGAGCTGTAACATATATAAGAAGTTAGAGAGTTGAGGCTAGGGTTAGCCGAAACACTGGTGAGCGAAACTGCATTTGAGAGTTAGGTTATAGCTTGTGAGTATCACAGCTGTTTCTTTGT
Source organism: Thlaspi arvense (assembly GCA_911865555.2). Lineage (NCBI taxonomy): Eukaryota > Viridiplantae > Streptophyta > Magnoliopsida > Brassicales > Brassicaceae > Thlaspi > Thlaspi arvense. The sequence goes on along the minus strand of OU466859.2, from coordinate 26,059,310 downwards.
CTGGGTAGATTAGGAATTGATCAGTATCAAAGTTGCAGTTGCAACGGTTGTATAATTCTGATTAAACAAGTCTGAAAATATTGTTTAAGTGATTTTTAATACGAACAGTTTTGGATTTCTGTTAATCAAAGTGTTCTTGGTGTTTAATTAATATCCTTCTTAGTTTACTGATTTTACATTTGGTATCAGAGCGGGTCACCTCTTAGGTCAGAAGATCTACTCTACAAGTTGAGGTCTTGCGGTAACCATGAAAACTATAAAGGAGCTCATTGCAGTTCAAAAGCCAGTTATGCTTGACGCTGGAAACTTTGGCCATTGGAAGGCAAGAATGCGACATCTCATCCGTGGGATAGACGAAAATGCCAGGACAGCTGTTGTTGAAGGATGGGAACCTCCGACTATTTTGGTAGAAGAAAAGTCTGAGGACAAAATGATACCATCCAAAACGAGTGTGAAACCCAAACCAAAGGAACGATGGACTGAAGCTGACAAGAATGCATCAAAGTTTTATTCTAAAGCCATGACTCTCGTTAACCATTTTGAAGGAGACACGAGTGTCAGAAGAACTCGGATTGAGCACCTTGCATCACAATTTGAAAATCTCAGAATGGCTAAGGATGAGTCTATAGCTAGCTTTACTAGCAAGATTAGCATTATTGCTAATGAAGCTTATGTGTTAGGAAAGAAATATAAAGAAAAGAATCTGGTGAAGAAGCTACTTAGATGTCTCCCACCAAAGTATGCAGCTCACAAAGCAGTCCTTAAGTATTCCATGAATACTGATGATATGAAGTTTGATAAATTGTGTGGAATGCTAAAAGCTGAAGAAATGGAGGTTGCGGCTAAAGAACTAGATCGACAAAAGGGAATAGCATTTGCAGCTGAAAAAGACAATGTCAGGGTTCAACAAATTGAAAAAAATATAATCTTGATGCCTAGAAACTTCAACAAAATGCTGAAACGAGTTGAGAAGGGACAAAACAAGTTGTTCAGAAAGGATCAGAGGTATGAATCAGAAAAGAGACACATGTATGATGGAGAACGCTTAGGAAGGAAGAAGGATCTTCAATGTCATGAGTGTGATGGGTTTGGTCACTTTAAAAGTGAATGTCCTCTTGCCAAAAGGAAGGAGTTAAAGTGCCTTGAATGTAAAGGTTTTGGTCATGCAAAAGCAGAGTGTCCGAGTAGCTCGAGCAGTCTGAGAAGCAGAGAAAAGTCATTAGTGGTTTTCGGTGACAGTGACTCAGAAGACAGTGATGAATCAAGTCAGGAACTCATGCTCACCTTTGTTGCATTCACATCTCAAGAGAATGATGGTACAAGGAATTCTGATCTGGACAGCGAATCTAATACTGATGATGATGAAGGGTTCGATATCACTCAAGAGTATAATGATGTGTACAACAAGAATGTGTCTTTAAGCAATGAGAATTTGCATCTCATCAAACAATTAGCTATGCTGAAAGCTCAATGAATATTCTTGAGTGTGAAAAAGGTGAGTGTCTGGAACAGAAAGACAACGAACCTATGACAGATGACACAAAAGTTCAGTTGCTCAAGATAGAATTGCATGATGAAAAAGAGAGGAACATAATACTAGAAGTGAACATCAAACAGATCATGGCCGCCTGTTCAGAAGAGGAGGAAAAGGCCAAAAGTATGTTACAAGAGCTGAATGATAACCAAAAGAAGATAAGGATGTTGAATACTTGGACAAAAGACCTGGACAAGATACTGTCTATGGGACAACCACCAAAAGTGAACTGGGATCTCAGATTGACTGGTGGTGGAAGAGAAATTTAACCATCACATTCCAATCTGTCTAATTTCGTTCTAGGATCCACTTCACAATTAAAGCCAAGTTCAGGAGCACATGTGAAAGGGAGAAAGATCAAGTATGAACATCAGATCAACATCAGATCTTCACTACCACGTAGGAAAAGTCAGCTCAACAAGAGATGCTATTTCTGTAAGCATCAAGGTCATCTAAGGGATGAGTGTAATTGGCTTAAACAAAGGAACATAATCATCAATGCATGAAAGCGAAATCAATGCTTCCCTGAACCAACTCATTTTGGCAAAGTCTGGGTAGTTAAGGGTAGAGTGGGTGGATAAGAGTATAATCTGTCTGATAAACTAGTGTGTAACTTCCCTCAGTTGTCTCAGTATAACACAGGAAATGTGTGTGAAACAATTCGGTCCAACTTGAGTAATGTTGCTTACATGTCTTCAGATACACAAAACTTAAAATCGTGGTACTTTGATAATGAATGCTCGAGGCAGATGACTAGATGTCAGGATGTACTTGATACTTACACCTCAATCAAATGAGGCAAAGTTACATTTGGTGATGGAGGCCAAGGGAAAATCAAAGGAGTTAGGAATATGAAACAAGATGATAAGCCTGAGTTAGTCAATGTGTACTATATTGAGGGGTTAGAGGTAAACCTGATCAGTATAAGTCAGCTTTGTGATGAAAGACTTAAAGTGGTGTTTACACGTGTGGACTGTCAAGCTATTGATGAGAATAAAATAATTGTTCTCTCCGGTGTGAGATCAGGTAATAATTACTACATGTGGAGTCAACTTGAAAAGTGTCTAATTAATTATCAAAGAATCCCAACTAGACTTGTGGCACAGAAGACCGGGACTTATGAATGTCCATGGTCTGAGTATGGTAGTTAAAGCAGAAATTGTGAGAAGTATTCCCAAACTTGAAGCATCCACTGATACTGTGTGTGAAGCCTGCAGCAATGGGAAACAGATCAAAGTTCAGCATAAACAACTCAGTGAAATTAAAACGAAGAAGATTCTAGAACTCGTCCATACGGACCTGATGGATCCTATACAGACTAAGAGCATTGCTGGTCGCAAGTACATGTTTGTATTGTTAGATGACTTCTCGAGATATACTTGGGTCAGATTTCTACGAGAGAAGTCTGAAATAGTAGAGAGCTTTGAAATCCTATCTTTACAACTCCAGAACGGAAATGGAAGTATCATTCAGATCAGAAGCGACCATGGAGGAGAGTTTCAGAATGCCAGTTTTGATCAGTTTTGTGACGGTAAAAAAATCAAGCATCAGTACTCTGCACCAAGAACTCCATGAAATAGGATTATTGCTATCCTAAGCCAAATATCCTTAGCCTCTAATCAGTTGTAGAATAGTGATCAGGTTTTAATTCATTTGTGGAAGATGAGATGCAAACAATGTCATAAGCTAAGCAATGATGGGGGTTTTGATTAATCAAGGACAAGTCTAACAACCTAACAAAGTAATGGAAATAAAACAGAAACTAAATGCATGTGAATAAGACTAAGCAATTAACTTAAAGCAATGACTATGCAAGAACTAAGCAAGAATGACAACTAAAGCAAGAATTAAGCAAGATAATCTTAAAGACAATTGATTAAAAGCAAGACTCAAGGTTATAAGCAATTGTGGGATAGTGGCTTTCAAGAGTGAAATTGAGGATTTCTTACAAAGGCAAGCATCAAGCATTCATAAGCAAGCAATTCTCAATGTTGTACTCCTAAACAAGGTATCTAAAAAGAACCAACTTGGTGTCAAGAAGCAGTTCATATTCAACAAGATTGAAGTGTCAAACCCACTTGTGATCGCGTATCCTTCAACCATGAGCATAAAGATCAGAACCATTCTAGCCTAAGAGGTGTACTAAACAATCATTCTCTCACCCAAGCAAGAATTCAGATCAACTTATCAATCTTGTAAACCAATAAGGACCTTGTTAGCTAAGCACCAATTAAGAATATGGATTTAAGCACACAGCTGCAACATCCTAACAATGCTAAGCAATAAACAGGAATGAAGCAAAGGCAAGATCTTTTAATGCATACTATCTAACCATCAAGCAAGAATTTCAAAACCAGCACTATCTATCCCTAAACAAACCATCTAGCAATGATGAACTATCACTTTCGTGTCACTGAACAAAGGAAACATAGACCAAGCCAAACTATCAAGCCAAATAAGCGAACCATGCGCGGATGAATCACATCGAGTTGGTACGGATGGTATTCTGCTCGATATGCAACCTCGATATAGTTTGTGCAGCGCGCATCGGCTTCCTTGCTCGAAGCTGGACCTCGATGCAGACAACCGGCTTAGACTTCTCGTGCTGATCCCCTTCCTCTTGTCCTGCTGCTTACATCGAGCATACTCCACGGGTGATCTACTCGATATGCTTGCTCGATATGGACTGGTCTTTGCAAGAGCTCCATTTCTGACATCTTCTTCGATCATGAGCTGCTTCCATCTCCTTCCTAACTCTAAAACTCTCCAAATTCACCTGAAAATCACCACAAACATGCACATGTATGAAAATGTATGTAATCCTAAACTAAATGCATGTCATGTTGATTCTATGTGCAAATGACTCTAAAATGCTCAATTATAATGCAAAAACAGAGGAAAAGATGCATGAAATACAGCATAAAATGGTCTAAAATAGCAAGCTATCAACACCCTGATACAAGGTTTTTTATGACTTGTTGTCAATCACCCATTGTACTAGTCAGTTGTAGTATGGGTTTTAATGTCAATCCAATTGGGATTAGTTGAAAACAGAAGATCTAAGAGTGAAATCTGTAAGTCAAGCAAGCAGTAAAAAGTTTTTGTTGCCTAGAAAACTGTTCTAACAACCTAGTGTTATCAATCAACAAAGAAAGTGAAAACAAAAGCAAACTAAGCAGATTTAAGCAAGAAAAACAGAGCAAAACAGAGCAAATCCGAGATTCAAATAAGAGAAAAGCAAGTTCCTAGATGTGGTTATTGACTTTGGAGAATTTCAGACACTAACTAAGGCTGTTCCAAACTACATTGATCAAGCAAGTAAGCAAGCAATGGTGATTCCTAGACATAGAGTTCACAATTAAGCTAGCTAAAATCCAATCTCTTGGCAAATAGCCATTTGCTAAACATCTTAACAAGAACTAAATCTCATTAGTGCTAAAACATCAAGCAAGCAATACTAAACAACTCTATTCAAGTCAAAATGCTCCTCAAACAGTCAATCTCTTGAGCCAAGGCCAGCAAATCCTCTATTAAGCATGATCAGCATTTCATCAAACACTTGGTGGACATAAGAGAAAGCTAACAACCTAGATGAGTTTGATCAAGACTAATCTAGCATGAATAACGGATTAATAGAGAGGAACCCATAAGCTTAAGCACTTAACAAGCCCTAATCAAGTCTTAAATTCCCCTAATCTACTACATCTAGAAACTCTAAGATAACTACTCACTCATACTCATGTTTAACACCAAATCACAAAGGAAAAAGATGTTAATCATGATTAGAAGAGATAATAAAGAAAGATCAAAGGTAAATACTCAAAATATTAAACAAAGCACATGATTTGTCTTACAAACTTAAAGAAAATTCTTAAGAACAGTAAATTGACAAGACATCCCGAAAATCTGGAAAAGAGGCTATTTATAGCCTAGAGAAGGAAGCCCTAGAGTAATGACAAAAACGTAATTAAAATAGGTTCGGACTAGGTCAGTATCAGTCAGTTACATCGGTCTTCAGTGATCGATATGGATCCCCATCGGTCCGGAGTGATCGACACATATGACCGAAATCAACTGGTTGTGTTTGTGTCGGTCACCCTTGACCGATACTGGTGATCGATACTGCTCCGTATCGGTCATCCTTGACCGATGTTCACCGTGCTCTGACCGAAAACTTCTGCAGAGATTATCTGCTTTGATCCTTCTTGCTCTCTTTTGCCCAGCTAGCATCCTGGATCATCCCCAAAACTCCTCCAAGCTCCTTTTAGCTCTAAAAGCACCTAAAAACATCCAAAATGCAAAGAAAATGCAAACTATACTCTAAATGCAACCTAAGTCTAAAAGGAGAAGAAAATGGGACAAAAGCTAAGGGAAAACATGCAAAAGAGGACCAAAATATGTACTAAATACAGTCTTAAATGGTGTAAATACAAGGGATATCACACCCCCACCCTTAGCTTTTGTTTGCCCTCAAGCAAACAAATTCTTGACATGGTGATGAAGTTTTAAATGGGAACTCATATCTCTAAAAAAGCTAACAATAAATCAAAATGAAGTCCATGTTTATAATTGTAGAGTGCAGTTGATGGAAGAGTACTTTAAACACTTAGCCACTTTCATCACAAAGCTATCCACCTACACATGCTTATCAAATCAAACAACGTTTTTAACGTTCAATTATGCTCAAACTGTGAATCATGCTTATGCAAATGTAAATGTGTCATTTGGCTAAGAGACAAGGCTTAGTAGAATAAAAATGATCCCACTTCACAAACTGGTTTTGGTGTTTAAAGGGTTTTCTCAAGGAAAAGCATGGTTGTGCTTTGGAAAAATGCTAAGGGTCAAAGAACAACCTACACATACAAAGGAAGACTCCCATCTACCCAAGATCTATAAGATGTGTACCCAACTCTAGCGTATCAGTGTAAACCCACCTATGCTACCCTTTTTAAAAATTTAAACCCCTTTAAAAAACCCAAAAACTCTTCTCTTTCAAGCGCTTTGGAGGACACTTCTTCTTTTGAACTTTAAGTGGTGGCGATTTGCTTCTTCTGAGCTTGGCTCCTTTATTTGATGATGCTGGTGCTTGATTAGCCTTTGGCTTTCTGATTTACTTGCTTTGCACTTCTTGCATCTTCTTTTCTTCTTTCAACATGAGCCTTCTTTCTTCGAATTTAGAATCGCCATTTCCATTCTTTTGCTTGTGTCACACTCCTTTTCTTTTGTGTCTTGACTTCTTTTCTTCTTTGCTTCTCTTAAAAACTAATCCCAAGATATACCCCAAACCATTTCCTAAATATCCTAGCCTATCTAACTCAAGAGTGAGCTAGTTCTACAATGGGAATACTTCCCTTGTAGTTCCAACCTAACACTTTTTGCTAAGCAACAACCATGATGGAAGAGGCCTCACAAATCACACACTATTAATGTTTTGGCTTGAAAGAAGGCTTAGTTAAGGGTAGGGAAATCTAAATGGATCTTTTAGAGAGTGGCAAAAAATAATAAGAAGATCCAAATATTTTAAATTATCCATGACATCAATCACAAATGCATAAGGCATGATAATTGCTAATTCAAATTAGGTTTCACTTAAACCAATGTTGAAATCATTTCAAAGCATGCTTCAGTCTCGAACAAAGTTCACACAAATGCAAATTCCAAAAGTGGTTCAGCTTTATCTCTAGTTCAACATCAAATGCACCAAAGGATTAAAAACAAGGGCTTCATTTTCATATAGCATTAACAAAGATGTACTATCATAGTTCCCAATTTAAACAAGCAAGCTAGTTCTATATGAATGCATGAAGTCTAAATCCTATAGGAGTGCATGAAAATGAAAAACTCTCTTTGTGAAGCAATTTTTGAAAAATGTTCAATTTTTGTTTTTGTTTTTCTATGCCTTAGATGCTATGTAAACATGATGCATGGTTCCTGTTCTAATATGCAAATGCAAATGGACGCATCTGTCCATCATGCATCCTCCACCACACTTAAATTACACAGTGCCTGTGTAATAAAAATGCTAAGGAGAGTGCTCACAAACATCAAGCAAACAATCACATGAATTTTTTAAAAAATTGTGGTATATACAGTCGTTAGTGTGGTGTACCTTACTTCAGGTGGAGGAGTGGTGAGAGTCGGAACTCTCAATGGCATGGGAGGGTGAAGCTTCTTCCTTTGATGGAGTTTGCTGTCTAGCCATTCTCTTCCTTCTTTTGCGCCTTGGAGCAGCTACATGAGATGAATGTCTGGCCGGTTGAGAAGCATGTGTTCTTTGCCGCTCACTGATCTGGAATGAGTGTTTCTCTTAGACTGTGGCCTCTGGTGTGTCCTCAGCATCAGATCCTCCTCCTTGCAGCTCTGCTTAGGCTGCTTGATCAGTTCTCTGGGCGGATGAAGATCCTCCCAACTTCTTCTTGAGCTTCCTCACTTTCTTCTTCAATGAGTTAACCAATTTCTTGCTTGCTTTGACTGTCTTCAGAAAACCTCTGATGGTCTTGTCCTGGAAGTGGTTCCACCTCTGATGAAGTCCAATGTGCTCAGGTGCAGCCTTTGAAGCTTCAGATGTGCAGATCACATCATAAGGGTCAAATGCATAAGGGCGGCTATCATAGTCTTCATGTTCATCCTCCTCTATCCCTTGATGCTGAAACTCTTGTTCTTGATGCTGCTCTTCAATCTCTTCTTCCACATCTGAGTCTCTGATGGTGCTCATTTCTTTACTTTGCTTAGCCTCATCAATGGTGGGCCAGTCCTTGGATCATAAAGCTCATCTTTTGTTGGCATGAATCGAATGTTCTCATTGGTGGTGAAGTTGGTTAAGCGCTGCTTGGGCAAGATGATCTTCCTCTTCCTGTTTTTCAGCTCAAACTGATAGCTAAATCATGTCTCAACAGCTCCTGAAAGGTATCCGTTCTTATTGAGATAATGAACATCAAGGAAGATCATGCTAACATCTGGTGTGTCAAGCTCAACTCAAGATCCAAGAAAAATAGGAGTGATCACGCCTCCAATGGCTATCTTTGGCTTCTTGTCTCTAGTTTTGAAAGCCCATTCTTGGCATGCTGGAAATTGCTTCATTAGGATTGTCACAAGACCAACTCCTAAGCACTCTCTTTGAATCTTTCCATGCCTTGTTTCAACCATGATGTTCTTCAAGCCATTCACAAGCAACCCTATCTCTTCTTCTTTGACTATACTTTGCTCTTTCCTGTAGAAGAGTGTGCTGGTGAGGACTCTACAAACATATATGATAGCTGGATGGCGGATGCTAGCACTCTTCAGATGACCATCTCTATAAGCATCATTCGCTATCTCCTCCCACACATGCCTTAGCTCTTCATGCTTGAAGCGCATATTTTGTGCTCTTGAGCCTTGATCAAATCCAAAGATTTCTTAAAGTTGAGTGAACCCCATGGTGTACCATGCTTTGTTGGCTCTAAACTTTATGAATCCATTGCCAAAGTCTTATTATCCTTCACCATATTCTTCATCAAAATTGTAGAAGTAGACCTTGAAGCTTGCAAGGAACTCACAAGAAAGTTGCTTATAAGTTGGATAGCCAAGACTAGCAAATTTCTCCAGTCCAATGTTGCTCAGCAGTTCATCCACCTCAGTCTTGATTCCCCGCTCTCCAAACAGATCTGGATCAGCATATCTTGTGGGAGTGAAGTCCACTCTCCTTATCGCTCTCAAGTAGTCCTTGAGCTTTGGTGCTGCATCTTGGACTTGTTCTTCTTCAACAACTGGTCTTTTTCCCTCAGCTCTGTTTTTTGCAGCAGCATGTGAGTCAGAAATCTCCTCATCTCCTCTAGTGTTCGACATAGTACCTGAAAATGCAATTCATAAAACAAAAATTAGTATACTATCCTTTGAGAGCACTGTGCAGAAAATTATTTTTAAAAATTCAAGCAAGCACGGGAAAATTCTGTAAAAATTTACGCTGATTGCCAATAAATAGAGTCGAATTTAGCAAAACTTTTTATCTCAAAAGGATAGACATAGTTAAAACTAAAATTCTCACAGTAACAAGAAGTGATTAGAGAAAATTCAAGCATATGCAACAAAAACATCATTCTCTCTCCACCAAACTATGAAAATGCATCAGATTCACCATCACTAATTTAAAGAGAAGAATTTCAAGGGTTAATATGCTGGAAAAAGAATAGCATGCTTAGATTTGGCCATAATCTAAACATAATGTCAAACTAAGCACAAAATCAGCATTTTCTAATCATTTTAACCATGAATTCTGAAAGAGAAGCAATAATGGTGACATGCAGATCAAAACCATAAATCAAAATTGTGCAAAACAGCCTCAACAATCAATCTAATGCATCCTACTTTATTTTGCAAAGATTAATCTCAAGAAACAAGGAATCTAGCAAAGTTTACCTTAATCCTTGAACCAAAAGATGAAGTTCTAGAACAGAGAATGCAAGAGAGAGAAAGAGAGGAAATATTTGACAATGGTGTTTAGCTCGATAAGGGTGTGTGAAGAGAGACGAAAATGCTAGTTTTAAGGCAAGAGGATAAGGAAAATCTAAAATAACTAAAGATAATGCAAGAAAATCTTATTTAAAATTCAAAAATGCATGTGAGGGGGAAAGAAAATATTCTTTTACCAGCCATCAAGGTCCACAAAAAGATTCTACTCGATTTACTCAAGTAAAAATTTCAAATTTTGTTTACACGGAACATATCGAGCAAAACACTCGATGTGGTACCTCAATGTGTACAAATATCGGGGACGTCGGGTCCTGTGGCTAGGCGATCATGCTCCTCTGCCTCGGGGGTTCCGTGTTCTGGTCAGCTTCTCCTCTAGGACACCTTGCATCGAGCAGTTTTAGCAGATGTTCTGCTCGATGTTGTTGCTCAGTGTAGGGATACACTTCGGCTTGCATGATCCTTCCCGTGGGCAGTGCATGGCATCATCCGGATGCTTGTTCTTGGTTCGGCCATTCTGCATCGAGCAAACATATTGGTGTTTTGCTCGATGCTACACCTCGATGTGGAACATCTCGTACTCCGCTGCGATGCTCGTCGGTGGTTGTCGTACCGGACTATTGAGCCGGCTGATAGAATCCATATCGAGCAGGACCTTGGATATTCTGCTCGATGCTACTCCTCGGTGTGGCTTCATCGATCAATCTCGTCGATGTACGGGTTGTAGCTCCTTGATGTACGGATTGGTGATCACATCGAGCAAGGCTTTTGGTGTTTTGCTCGATGCTACACCTCGATGTGATCTCCACCGTGCGTTTTGGTCGATATACGGTCCACGCTCCTCAGTGTATGGACTGAGGCTTCAGGAGCGATCATATCGAGCAAGGCTTTTGATGTTTTGCTCGATGCTACACCTCGATGTGATCTCCATCGTGCAACCTGATCGGTGTACAGACTGCTCCTTCCATGAGATAAGCTGTATCGAGCAGCAATGACAGATGTTCTACTCAATATGGTACCTCGAAATGAAAATATAGTTTTCTTTCCTTGGCCTTTAAACCATCCTACTCAGCCATGGACCTGTTCTTTGACTTCTGAAACACTAAGTAAAGATATTAGTAATAAAAAAAAGCATATATTTACAAGGATAGTCATGGGATTATCTCCCAAGTGTGCTTGTTTTAAGTCACTAAGCTTGACATTGATGGTTTGAGGACTAGTGAGAAGAGGATGATGGAGCTGGTGTTCCTTCCTATTTCTTCTTGTCAGTCCAAGTGCCCACTGACATCAGTTTCTTCTTGTCACGAGTTATCTTCCTGTTTCTCCTCTTTTTGACACTTGGTGTGATCAAAGGCTTCACTTCTTTGGTGATCAAGCCTTCATCCTCTTTCAAACCATCTTCATGCTTCAAGTCAGTGTTAAGCTTCTGTTCTGGCTCATCAGGGAGAGTGTCTCTCATCAGCATACTCATTGTGAAGCTCATAGCATGCTCCACACGCTCTAGAAGTTGTTGTTGCTCACTCTCTTCTTCAACAATTGTTCCACAAAAACCTATGGAAGGAGAGACAATCTTGTAGACCTTGAACTCATCAACATTCTTCAAAATTACATAGCCTCTCTTGAAGTCTACTTCAGCTCCTGATGTTGCCAAGAATGGTGTTCCTAGAAGAAGTGACACCTCTCTTGAAATTGTCTTCTCCAAAACCACAAAATCTGTTGGCACCAAGCAATTCCCAATCTTCATAGGGAAATCCTTTACCATGCCCAAGGGTCTTGTTGAGGTGTTATCCAAAAAAAGTGATAGAGGCTTTGCAGGGCTTCAACTCCTTGATTCTTAAGGTTTAGCTTAAGTGTGTAGAGACATGACGCTCACAGTTGATCCTGAATCACACAAAGCTCCAACATTGTCTAACATCTCAAGCTCACAAGTGATGATAAACTTTCCTGGATTGGGAAGCTTTGTCAATGTCTTCAGCTCCTTGTTTCTCTTTAAATTAGCCCCCACATTCTCTAGGATTGGCCCACTACTTCCAGCTTGTCAAAGACTTCTTTGAGGAACCTGATTTGATCCTTCACTTCAAGCAAAGTGGTGCCATGAGGAAGTTTACTCCAGCATCTTATATGTCCTTCCTAAACTTTGAATAAACTGCCATCTAGCCTTTGTAAAGTGCATTGTGGGGTAAGGGATTGAGGAGCTGCCCACTTGGCGATCGTACAACTCCCTGGAGTCTTCAGGACTTTCTCTAGCCAAGACCATTAAAGCATGGTATGTCTCTACAAGCTCTTTATCAGTTTCACTGAGCTCTGGTTTGACTTCTTCTTCTGGAGCAACCAAGTCTTTCTCAGCCTCTTCCTTCTTAGCAGCTTATTTTGCAGCTCTTTCTTGCTTTTCTTCTCTGTTCAAGCTTTCATCTAGCCCTTGGAGAAACGTTTCTACAATATCAATAGCTTCTTGATCATCAATGGTGACATTGATGACATTCCCCCCACACTCAGCCTTTAACATGTCCACACGTAACATCATCTCTTGAAGCATAATGCCAAGGTCTTCCAATGAAGCATCTTCATCATCAAACTCATCATCTTCTTCAGCAAGTAAGTGGCAGAATTCCTTAGGATTGGCTTCACTGTTTCCTGATAACTGATTCTGAGGCTTTGAAGATGAAGCACCTTTGCTTTCTACAGACTTGACTCTTTGGTTCAGAGCATCTAACTTGCCATTCAGGTCACAAGTAGTGGTGTCTATCTTGTTGTGTACTTCAGCAAACTTTTTGTGCAGCTCTATAGTGGTGTTGGCTTGACCAGTCAACAGCTGTTGCATCATATGCTTCAGATCAACATCTTGAGTGCTAGAAGACGTTTGTGTATTGCCAAAACCTGGTGGGAAAAAAGCTAGTCTTGGATGAAAGTTAGCTTGTTGAGAACCGCCTTGAATTGGTGGTCTTGGAGCAAAGTTGTTCTGCTGGTTGAAAGGAACAAATGGTCTTCATTGGGTAGGCCATGGATTCTGTTGCCTTGCACCAAGTTGATCAACCCAAGCTTGATCTCAAAGTGGTTTTGATGCACCACTGGAGCATGAATGCCATTCCTGTTGTGGTGAGTATCATGCGCATCACCAGCTCCTACTGGTCTTGCAGCTCTAGGCGCGTGAACTGGTACTCGCAATCCCTGAACTCCAGCCGTTTGGTTCAAAGCATCTTGTGATTCATCTATGTGTGCTGCAGCTTGTTGTAATGGTGCTTGCCCAACAACACCAATATGTGGTAATTGAGCCTCTTGCTCTGCCATCCTCTGTTCTTTTAACTCTTGAACTCTCTGTCTTACAGCTCTTCTCCTATGGAAGTTGCCAATGAAAGGAGTCAGATTTGATGAGCCTTTAAACCTCAAATTCATACCAGTACCTGAAAAAAACAGAGCACAAAAAACAGAGCAATTTAGTCACCTTAAAGTAAAGAACTTACTCTAACAACAATGTTAAACTCAAACAACCACAAATGGCAACAGCGCCAATTAGAAACAGGATTATTGCTATCCTAAGCCTCTAATCAGTTGTAGAACATGGATCAGGTGTCAATTCATTTGTGGAAGATGAGATGCAAACAATGCCATAAGGTAAGCAATGATGGGAGTTTTGATTAACCAAGGACAAGTCTAACAACCTAACAAAGCAATGGAAAGAAAACAGAAACCAAATGCAAGTGAATAAGACTAAGCAATTAACTTAAAGCAATGACTAAGCAAGAACTTAAGTAAGAATGACAACTAAAGCAAGAATTAAGCAAGATGATCTTAAAGACAATTGATTAAAAGCAAGACTGATGGTTCTAAGCAATTGTGGGATATTGGCTTTCAAGAGTAAAAATGGGGATTTCTAACAAAGGCAAGCATCAAGCATTCATAAGCAAGCAATTCTCAATATTGTACTTCTAGACAAGGTATCTAAAAAGAACCAAGTTGCTGTCAATAAGAAGTTCATATTCAACAAGATTGAAATGCCAGACCCACTTGTGATAGCGTATCCTTCAGCCATGAGCATAAAGATCAGAACTATTCTAGCCTAAGAGACGTACTAATCAAGCAATCATTCTCTCACCCAAGCAAGAATTCAGATCAACTTATCAATCTTGTGAACCAATAAAGACCTAGTTAGCTAAGCACCAATCAAGAATATGGATTTAAGCACACAGCTGCAACATCCTTACAATGCTAAGCAATGAACAGGTATGAAGCAAAGGCAAGATCTTTTAATGCATACTATCTACCCATCAAGCAAGAATCTCAAAACCAACACTATCTAGCCCTAAACGAACCATCTAGCAATTATGATCTATCACTTTGGTGTCACTGAACAAAGAAAACATAGACCAAGCCAAACTAAGCGAATGATATATCATGGTTTTTATGGTTTTTAACCATGATATAAGTTCTTTTTATTGAGTCTTTTTGGTCTTTTTAGAGTCCTAGAAGAGTCTTTGCAGGTTATAGCATGTCTGGAGCATAATTAGAGATTTTGGAACCTTTTGGAGCATTCTGAGTTGAAGCCACGAAGTATCCAACTCGGGAAGAAAAGTATGCATATGGGTGACGCTCGTCACCAATCTGGTGACGCTCGTCACCCACCAAGGAAGGAGGTCGTGGCCTGTTTTTAAAAGATTGGGAAGAAATTGCAGTTTTGGCCCAAAAGTTCCAGTATTTGCAAAAAGACCCCAGATCGTGTTTTAGCTTGTATATTAGGTTTTTCAGCCATTCTTTTGGCAGATATCTTGTATCTTATTATTTTTGAGAGCTTTAGAGAGAGATTTGTAGAAGAGCTTTTGGAGAGACAAATCAGACTCCTTCAGAGCAGATTTTGAACTCCTTTATTTCTACTTCTTATTTCTTTTATGCAATCTATTCTTTTCATGATGTTTTCTCAAATCACCATGTCTGAGTAGTCTGTTAGTTAAGTTAGGACTTTTTCAAAGGTTGAAGAAGAGTTTGTAGAATTGCTAAAAACTTATAGGAAATTCATTGGTTCTTCATCTGAGCTTGCATTCATATCGATTTCTTAGACACATCATCTGGATTTCGAAACCCTAGGTTTTTGATAGATGTGAGAGCATTATTATTCACCTGAACTAGTATTAGATGAGCAAAACGCCCTAGTACAAAGAGATTTGGCTTAGGAGTTTTGTGAACAATTGAACCTGATCATTACTGCATGTTTAGGTTGTTAGGGTTTTGCAAAGAGATTTGAAACTCTGTGATTTAGACATAGATAACTTCTGCAATGAGAATTGATTAGTTATAACTTTGCGATTCATGTTCAAGACGGTTTTAATTCATTCCTGATTGCATGCATTCTACACTCTCAGATTCAACCTGCGAACTGTCCTGACTTAGCGTCTTTAGTCTTCTGAACTTTAAGAACAAGCATAAAAACGCCCTCTTGCATTTATTTTACTGTTTTGCATTACATTCATTATTTATCGCTTAGCTTAATCTGAATCTATAATCGCTAGTGTGGTTTACATACTCCCTTGGGATTCGATAACCCCTTGTACTACAACTGCTTTTGCTGTGCATTTGCAGTAGTTTTATTTGGGTAAAACCTGACCCTATCAGCGAACCATGCTTTTAAATGAGATAACAAGCCATTTAGTGAACCATATGCATCAATCAATACCATATTCAATCGAAAGGAGCAAGCTTTATGAACAATAACCACTTCGCAAGAGAAGGAGACAACATAGAACAGTTAAATAAGCCTAATCACCCCTTAATCACATCTTAATCACCACTTTCCCTACTTAGAACCCTAAATCTAAAGTAAACTACTCACTAATCATGGTTAATCCTATTTGTTTGGAATTAAATATAACTAGATGAGGTTAAAATGCAAAGATGATAAATCTAAACTACCAAGGTGCACGAACAAAGATTAAGAGACAAGATTAAACCATAAATTGCAAATTTAATAAAGATAAGGAACCTAAGGTAAATCGACCTTTTTTGTTTAGAGAAGAGAGAAGTTTTTGATGAAAGACTAAACTTGGATAAAGATAATGTTTTGTGGATTCCTGATACAAGACTTTTGGGGACTTGATCAATCACCCATGCTAGTACTAATCAGTTGTAGTATATCATAGGGTTTTATCAATCCAAAAGGGGAGAATGAAACAGTAAGAATGCAATAGAGCTCTTAATTCAAGCAGACATAAATTGTTTTAGAAGCCTAACAACCTATGTGATCAAGCAAAGAAGCAAAATAAAGCAAAATAAAGCAAAATAAAGCAAAATAAAGCAATTAAAGAGCAATAATGGCAAAGAGAAACAGAACAAAAACAGAGTAAAAGCTGAACTAAAACAGAGTAAAACTAAACTTCAAAGACTAAAAGATGGTTCAAGATCAAGGCAATGGTGATAGGGTGATTCATGTTCATGTCTAGGGTGATCAAAACAAGCAATTCTAAACACTCAACCTTAGGTAAGGAACACTAATAAAGACTAATCCAATATCTTGACACTAATCCCTTTGCTAATCACATATTCAAGATAAATCTCTTTACTCAAACACATAATCATCAAACATTAAAATCAAGTTCCATAAAACAAATTAGCATGCTAGACATCTAATCTCTTAGGCTAGGTTTACTAATCTCTTATATGATATATCAAACATCAACTCACATTCTCATGCATAATCAATGTCTAAAGATAATTTCTCATCAATATGGTATTAGGCAATAAGCACATTCAAGCAAGAAATGATAGATGCAAAGACTCATGATTATCTAAACACCATTTTCAAGCATTGAACTTCATTCATGAATTTCATCAAACACTTGGTGTGCATGTGAAAACCTAAAATCAACTTCTCCAACAAAGAGGTACTAAGCATTAAGCACAATCATATAAGAAAGGGAATGAGAAGATCTAAGCCCTAATCAACCTAAACAATCACTAAAATCACCCCATCTGCCCTAATCTCAAATCTAAAGCAAACTACTCACTAAACATAGTGAAAACCATCAAATCTATGAAAAAAAGATAGTTAATCATGATTAGAGAGACAAAAGATTAAGGGAAATGCAAACTATTATTGAAATAAGCAAAGATTCAAGTTACAAAATCAAAAAGCTAAAACAAAGAAGAAGAGTCTGCTGGATAAAGAGATGTCTTCCCAGAAATTAGAGATTTCAAGTATTTATAGGGGACAAAGCGAAAATGGCAAAATTGTAAATAAATGTTCTTCAGTCTGGGTTTACACCGGTCAGTTACATCGGTCATTTGTGATCGATGTAAATCCCATCGGGCTGCTTCTGCTGATCGATGCAGGTTGAGCGGTTTCACGAAAATTGTGATATCTGTTGAACGGCTTATCCGAATGACATAAAACAAAGTCCTCATGAAAGCTAACTCACGTGGCTACAACCTTTATGAAGAGTGAAGATGCTGAATAGAGACGGAGGCTACTCGTGCGAGCTGATCTTCAAGTCGGTCAAGATCAATGGCAAAAACTCCATATGGACATGTGCTCACTTTATTCGCCGTAACTCTTCAACCACTGATGGGCATGACTTGAAAAAAAACCAAAACCAAAGCTAACTCAAGTGGCTACAAAGTTGTTGAAGGACGCCGAAGCCAAATCGGAATGCAAACACCTCATCTGAGCTGATCTTCAGTTGATATGAATCCCATCGGTCAGGAGAGTGAACGATGATGGTGACCAAAATTCATCCGCTGGGTTTATGTCGATCACTTCTGATCGATGCTAGTGACCGAAATTCATCCGCTGGGTTTTTGTCGATCACTTCTGATCGATGATGGTGACCGAAAATCTGGTATCGGTCACTCCTTGACCGATAGCCTTCGTGCACAGACCGATATGGGTTGAGCGGTTTCACAAAACCTTCTGTAACTTTCTAACCACATATGGGAATGACCTAAAACCAACTCCAGACGCAAGCTAATTCACGGGGCTACAACATCGGGGAAGACTGTTGAAGCTGAATCGTGTTGGAGATGCTTTGTCCAAACCAGTTTTGTCAGGTGAAGTTTCTGGACGCTTCAACAAAGTGCACCTTCTTCTTGGCTCTTTTCATGTCTTGTGCTGCACCCACCATCATCTCCCATTCTCCTTGTAGCTCAATGAGTACCTGTAAACATCTTTTATGCAAAGAAAATGCAAACTACACCCTAAATGCAACCTAAGTCTAAAAAGAGAAGAAAAAGGGATAAAGGATAAGGAAAACATGCAAAAGAGAACCAAAACATGCACTAAATGCAGATCTAAATGATGTAAATACAAGAGATATCAACACCCCCACACTTGCCTTTTGCTTGTCCTCACGCAAATAAGAACAAATGAGAGAGTGAGGTTTGAAAGTGGGAGCTCAAAACTAAAGGTGTTAATGGAAAAATTGAATCAATGCTCAAGTTATAGGTCCTAAGATGCAAAGAGATTGTTCTACTTTAAAGACTTTAGCCATACCTATCATAGCAAACAATGATCTCTAGCTTAGCCTACACTAGCATTCAAATCAACCAACTCTTTAACATTCATTAATCAGTAACCAATGGATCATGTTTGTGCAAATCAAGAGAAAACATTTGGTCAAGGGACATGGTCATGAGATGAAAATGATCTCATTCAAATAAGAGTTCAAAGATTTTGGGGATCACTCAATGAAATGATTCTATCTTAGGCAAAATGCTAAAGGTAAAAGCACACCTATGCATGCAAGTCAAAGCTCTCTTCTACCCTTTTTACCCAAGATGAACTTAATAACTTCTAAAACCCCAAGTGAAACTCCTAAATCTACCCTTTCCCAAAGCATTTGATCTCTTCCATCTTCATATTTGGGGAAACTCCTTCTTCTTTTGCTTGTGTGGTTGACTTTTTTTTGGAACTTGCTCTTCTTTGTTGCATGATTGGCGCCATTTTCATCACCTTTGGTGGATTGCTTGGTCTGATTACTCCTTTTGGATGACCTTTTGTAAGCTTTGTTGTTGTTGGCACCTTTCTTCTTTAGCACTTAGAGCTTTCTTCCTAGTTAACTTAACCACAAAATGAACTGTTTCCCCATACTACCAATCCCATACTTCTTCTTCTTCTCAAAGATGTAAACAATTAAAGCTCAATCCACTTACAGTACCCTTTCCCAAACTCCTAACCTAATACCAAGCTCAAAATGCAAGCTGGTGTCTACAAGAGAGCTTCTCCTTGCCAGCCTTATTCCTAACACTTTTTGCCAAGATAAGATCGAAAATGATGCAATGCAAGGCCTCACAACTCTCACAATAGTGTTTGGGTTCAGAAAGAAGTATTGGTTTTAGGGTGTGGTTAACTGTCCCATAATGATGAGGATCAACTACTTGGATTAACAAGAGTGGTAAGAAGGGAAGAAGATAATCCAAGTATGTATATGGGTAGCCATGTAATCACTTTCAATGCACAAACAAGATAATTCAAAGTCAGAATTATGGTTCTAATAAGATAGAGTTGGAATCAAATCAAAGCAAGCTTCTGCATAAGACAAGAATATCAATGCAAGAATTCAAGATTTGGTGCAGCCTTAACTTCAAACTCACTACAATGCAATCAAACAACAGATAACTAAAGCATTGAAAACAATTCAAACATTAACATCTTGACAAGTGTTTATCATCTACTCCCTATGCAAATGTATGTAATCCTATATGAAATGCATCTAGACTAAATCTTAGTTATGTAAATGCAACTAAATTATCTTTTTGGTTCCAAAAAATTTGAAAATTTCATGGATTTTCAGTGCACATAGATGAATGCATGAATGCATGAGACTCACATATGTAAAAGAGAAAATAAGATAACAGAACACAATGTTAAATGCAATGCCCTCCCCCACACTTAAATTACACAGTCCCTTGTGTAATAGAAGCTTGAAGGAGGGTAATAAAAGGTACTCAGAAGTATTCAGAAGCAATGGAGCAGAATTGTGTACCTTAGAGGGGGTTTTGGCAGACTTATAACAAACTTAGAACAACTTACCTTAGACCACACTTGCTCATGTTATTGAAAGAAAAACACAAAGACAAGCGTAAAATGCAATAATATAAACAAGGATAACAAGGGAATACCTCCCAAGAGTGCTTGTTTAGAGTCACTAAGCTTGACTTGTCATGCTCCTTAAGATCATGGAGGATGATGGAGTGGAACTGGAGTTCCTTCTCCTTTCTTCTTGAACAATGTGTTGGGTCCACAGTAGAGCTTCTCCTTAGGTTTCTTGACTCTCTTTCTTGGCTTCTTTGGTCCACCATAGAGCTTCACCTTAATTCCATCAAACAAGTCAAGAGACAAGCACCATCAAATGCTTCACCATCATACTCATTGTGGTCAAGAGGGTCTTCATCTTCTTTTAGCACTTCAGCCTTGAATCCCCTCAGCTCTTTCTTGAAATCAGGTGGCTTTTTAGCAGCTCCTTTCTCAACATTTGTGATGCTTCCACAAAAGCTTGAAGGTGGAGGCTTCATTGCATAGCTAACTCCACCATTCACCTTTTTGAGGGTGACTCTCTCTTTGGTGAAGTCAATATCAGCGCCTGTTGTGTTCAGAAATAGAGTCCCAAGTAGTAGAGAAGGCTTCTGAGTGTGAGCCATTTCCATCACAACAAAATCAGTTGGTATCTTGCATGCTCCAATCCTCACAGAAAAGTCTTTAATGAGACCAACAAGTGTTCTTGAAGAAGAGTCCACAAAAGTGATTATAGAATCATATGGTTGCAGCTTGGTGACTCCTAGTTCTTTTGCCAAGTCAAGGGACATCACATTTATACTTGAACCTGTGTCACACATGGCCTCTTCCACAACCAATTCACCAAGCTCACAAGAGACTAGAAACTTTCCTGGATTACCAAGCTTCTTGATGTTCTGCTCTTTAACCTCATATGCTCCAGTTTTAGCTCTTAGTTTATCAAGCTCTTCTTGAGTATTAGAACGGAAAAATCCATTACCTGTAATAACAAACTTGCAAAATGGATCCGTTTTCTCATTTCCATTTGAGCAGCATGATAAACACTTTCTTAGCAAGGGTGAAAATGCAATGAGGTTATCAAACTCAAATGCAAGACATGTTGTAGTACAGCAAGCAAGAGAGAGTCAATCCATGCCTAGGATGATAGAGAATGCAAAGAGAATACAAGGACTAATGCAAATCGAAGCGAAATGAGATGATTTATGAGAAAATCTCTAAAAACTAGATGCAGCAACTTAAATAGAATGCAACCTATTTTAAAAATACTAGAAATGAAGAAACTACCACGTGGAACAAACAGATTAATTAAAGGACCAAGCTTCGAATTACTAAAATTCGACTAGTGGATCGACCATGAGATCGACCACTAGATCGAGCAATAACAATCGATCTCGTCTAAAGATGCAAGAACAGTGAAACTAACGACCAGGATGCTATCAAAGATCAAGCGAATGACGAGATAAGATGTAAAGATGCTAAAAGAAAGGGCCTAGGGTTGAGATTCATGATTAGGGGTTTCAAAGGTTCGACCTTGGGTTGAAAACTTTAAATCGACTCACTTTGTGAGGATCTCTAAGCCTTGAAAACTAAGCAAGATCTATCCGTGGCTTTCGGTATAGATCACTCCTTCATCCTCTCCTCCAAACACATGGCTTTTGGTGGAAAGAGAGGTCGAAGGGCATGGAAAGCAGATTTCAAATGAATGGCTTAACTAATCCCCCAAACTTCCATGGCTTTTGGGAAGGGGTAACTAGTCTCTAAGGTGTGATCTTCCGAGGCTCCTGAATCCTGTCAAGGTAAGGAACCTCTCGGATCATGAAGCTCTTGGCGTGAGAGTCTTCAAGCATTGAGATCTCAACACCTTAGAGGAGATAGCCGTTGAAAACGCTTAGAAAAACCCCAAGATCGAAATCCTTTAGACCCCTTAATCCTCTCAACCCCGAACCCAAATAAACTACTCATTACACATAAAGTAAATCAAGCAAAGCATGTAAAAGGAAACGATGAACATGAAAAGAAAACTAGATTAAGACGGAAATGATTTGATTACAAACCTTAAGAAAAACTCAAGTTCGACAATGGTGTTCTTCACGAAAAATAGAGAGAAAACATACATAAAAAGATAAGGATTGAAAGTTGTGTGGGAAAAGGACGTCGCCGCCTTCCCAAAATGGCCAAAACAAGCTGATGGTCCCCCCCTCGCTAGCGGCCAAAAGTGGTTGAAAGGACAGAGATCGACTCCAGGATCGAGCGGTTCTCTCGATCATATCCGGACATCGTGTCTTCGGCTCGATCTGGGTCTCGATCATCATCGGCAAATCGAGTGTTGCATCCGATCTCGGTATCGATCTTCGGCTGGATCGAGTGGTGTACTCGATCTGGCTCTCGCTCTGCATGGCATCATTCACGTCCGTACCGTTTGATCGACTGCTTCACTCGATCCTTGTCTCGATCATTCTCCTTAGATCGCCTGGTTGGCTCGATCTTCTGGTCGATCACCTCCTAGATCGACCGGCCATGCTCGATCTGCTCCTCGATCTCTGATCCTTAGCATATATCCGAGCTCCCACGAACTGCTACATCAGCCTCAACATGTCCACGAACCTCCACGACTCCAAAGCAGCCAGAAACAACCTGAATGTGATGCAAAATGCAAGGAACATGCATATGCTGGTGCAAGAATGCTCTAGGACTCTAAGTGATGCAATCTAACCTAAAATGTGATACAAATGCATGAAAAGCTAACTAATGAGTATGCAAAATATATGCAATATGCAGTAACATCAACTTCCCCAAACTTACTTCTTGCTTGCCCTCAAGCAACATAAAATAAGTAGGAAGAGAGGTTTTCCAAAAAACGAATGGGGGTTTAAACTTCTTGCAAAGGTGCCTTTCAAATGAATTAAATCTCAATGTCCTAGTTAACAGTTCTAAAATGCTATGCTTACACTCATACTCCAAAGAACTTAGCCATACTCATCACACAAAGAAATTCAAATCATGACTCTCCTACTCCTAACAATCAAAGAAACTCATCCTTTAACATTCATTAACATTAGAACCATGAATCAAACTTATGCACTTTAAAGCAAAACACATTTGGCTAAGGGTGAAGGTTATGAGCATTGAATGATCTCATTTGAAAATGGTTTATAATTAGAACAAGGGTTTCTCTCAAAAATGGTTGAACTTGTGCATAATGCTAAAGGTAAAGACAATTTATGCATACATGATTAGATTCTCATCTACCCATGTAAACTAACAAACGATCCTAAACCCCTCTCATTTATCAACTTCTATCCTCACTCACCACTTAGAGTCTACCCTTTTTCTGCTCAAAACTTAGCAATCCCCAATTCGAAACAAAAACATTTTTAAACTTTTTAGGCTAGTGAAAAGGTTTTGAAAATAATTTTGTTCTTTAGATATTTCTTATTGGTAGCTTTCTTATTATTTTTTTTCTTTTTATTTTTATTTGGCACTTAGGCTCTTTTATTTCTTTTTCTTTTCTTTTTCTTTTTTTTTTTATTATTATGGGATAGCTACCTCCTGAAATTTATTAGAGCATACTTAGTTTTTAAACACAACATTTCACTTAAAACCCATTTCTTTCTTTAAAACACCAAGTTCTTTGAAACCGAGAACAAATAGAAAAGAAAACAACCCCAATGATCCCCCAAACTTATCCTAAGCCTATACCTAGTTTCAAAATGCATAGCTAGCAATCATATGAGAACCAAATCATGTCGCCTAAACCTAACACTTTATGCCAAGTTCAAACCGAAAGGAAGGCCTCACAAAGATGTCACACAAGAACATTTGGCTTCAAAGAAGGGTAAGGTTCAAGGAGGGAGTTCTACTTAGGCTCACAAAGAGTGGTAAAAAGGAAGAAGAAAGCCTAAATATTTTAAAACCATGTGTTCATTTTCAAATGTATAAGGATGATAATTAGAATTTCAAATTAAGGTTCTCACTTATTAGGACAAGTTTCAAATCATGAGAGTTCAATTCAAGCCACGAAAATCCTAACAAGTGATCCAAGCATGGTAAGAACTTACTTTCAAAGCATAGGCAAAGCATTAGAGAACTACTAACTAGGGCATTGAAACAATTCATAAGTAAAAACACCTTTTTAAGAAACTCTAACCCCTTATGCAGAATGCAAAACAACCTAGATGCTATGAGAAACTCTAGACTCAATCCTAACATGATGAATGCAACTACATGAATCTTTGAAATTTTTTTAGAAATTTTACCAATTTTTCATGAACTAAAGACTCAAGGATGCTAAAGGAAAATAAGATCACAGAACACAAGTCAAATCACACATGTACTCCCCCAAACTTGCTTGACACCGTCCCGGTGGCAAACTCATTCGAAGGAGTAGCAAAACAGAAAGCAAAAAGAAGCAAATATGAGCGGTTATATACAATGGACGAAGGTTGTTACCTCTGGTCTAGTCTCGGCTGGAACTTGAGGATGTTCCAGAGGAGCTAGAGACTATGGTCTTGCCTTTGTCGGCTGGTTCTTGGAGAGAGTGGCGCGCCGGCTGAATGGTGCTTCCTTGGGTCTCGCGGATGACAACTCCACCGGTTGAGAGCCTTCTCTTCTCGGGTTGTTGCACCTCTTGACTTGCAGCTTTCTTAGGCGAGCCTCCCTGAAGTGCCTTGACTTTCTTTCCAAGCTTCTTGAGCATCTTGCCTTGCCACTTGTTGATCTTCCTTTGCATCTCCACAACAGATGCTAGGAACTTCTCGGTTTTTGTCCTTGGCTCAAAGTCTAACTTTGGAAGTGTGTAGGCCTCGGGCATCTCATCTTCCGTGGCTGGAAACTCGGACCTTTGACGAGGGGCAATCGCTGAAGCAGGTGGTCCTCCTAGAGGGGCAAAGCATTCCTCCTCCGTGGGCAAGAACTCGATGTTCCCAACACCAAGCAGCTCGGTTTCATCTTTGTTGGGCAGGATGCACACTCTCTTCTTGTCTTTGTCGTCTATGAAGAGGTAGGCGTAGAACCCTTCCGCTGGCGTGCGTCCCAAGCTGTCAGTATTCCTCATGTATGCCTTGTCCATGAAAGCTCTGGCTGGTACATGGGCGAAGTCGTGAATGGGCACACCAGCTTGCAAGAACAGAGGAGTGAGGAAACCGCCAATGTAAGAGGAAGTTGCCTTGCACCGCAAGGCATAAGCCTTGTATTTCACCAAGGAAGCCGCAAGCACACATCCGTAGTTCACTTCATCGCCGAGTTCATCCTCCATAGGCTCGTCATTTGCATCCGGATCACACACCAAGTGCTTCACACCTTGGAACAGGAAGCAAAGCTCTGTCTTTGTGACCGTAGGAGCAACAGATCTTCCACTAAACGTGTTGGCGATCAGCTTCAGAGTGTACCTCAGCACCGGGCTTCTTACTCGCTTGATCTTGGCGGTGTTGGCTTTGTAGTCTTCATTGCTGATCAGGTCCCAAAAGTCGTCGGTTTTCGTGAAGGCGGGGAACTCGACCTTGTAGGCATCCGCGTTGAGACCATAAGCTTGGCATAGCTCAGGGATGGAGAGTGTATAGGCTTGACGGCCAACCGTGAAGTTGAGGCGACCTTGAGAAGGGACGGGTGTGCTAGGATTCTCGTAACGGAACTCCAACGTGGCAAGGAAGTCTATTGTCACTTCTGGAATGGTTGGGCAATCCATCCGTGACAGACATCTTAGGCCAATGTTCTTGAGGAGTTGGTCGAAATCCCCAAGAATCCCTAGCTTGGACAACAGCTCTAGATCAGCAAACTTGGTAGGCTCAAACCGAAGCCTTTCCAGCCGTTTCTTGCCCCTCTTCTCATCCTTAGTCCATCTGACCCTCTCTTGAACTGCCACCTCTTGTCCTTCTCCTTCTTGTGCTGTCTCTTCTCTTGTTCTCTTGGGGGCCATTGTTCCTGAAACAAGTTTCTAAGGAAGTTTGATAAGCAAAACGGCGGTTTGATGAGAATGAGAGAAGAGAAGTAGAGAACTTATAAAAACTACCCTAGAATTTTGGGGAATTAATAAAAATTATAGCTAAATAAAGGAGAATCATATCTTTAGATACTGAAAAATCTAGAATTATCCCTTTTACTTAGCTAGTTTTTTAAAAATCAAAACTGATCCTATATTCTAGAACAATATCTTGCGAATTTAAAGGAAATTTTCCTACAAATAAATCATTAAATTTTGAAAATACCTTTGCAAGAAATGTAAAAGATCTTTGCTAGCTTCTGAAAACCGAAACTCTCACTCTCTTTGTTTAAAAATTTCGAGAAAAACAGGAATGAGAGGGTGAGAGGTTGTTGAAACATTTAAAGACTAGCAAAGAGCAAAACCATGGGTAGTAAAAGTGGTTTTTCTGACAAAGTCTTGGTCAAGGCACATCTTTCATGGTCAAAGATGCTTGCCTTGGCCAAGTTTTGAATTTAAAAGTTGGAGGGAAAAGAGTAAAGGAGGGAAAGAAAATGTTACCTCGGCATGAGATCGAGTCCATTTGGTCGATCTAGGACTCGATCTCATGCCCATAATGGCTTAGATCGAGAGGGTTACTCGATTTGAGACTCGATTTATGGTGAATCGAGTCTTGGATCGATTGGCTCTCTCGATCATTGAGATGTTGGCTCCACGGCTAAGTCCTCATGATCGAGCTATGTCCTCGATTTAGGGGTCGATTTGGCACAGATCGAGTGATGGATCAAGTTGAGTGATCGATCCGTTTTCAACAGATTTTCCCGAGAGAAATTAGATCGGTCGATCCGTTTTGGATCGATCGATCCTTTCTCGTCAAGGTCGATCTTGTCACTCGTTCTCGTCTAGATCGACTGGCTCCTCTCGATTCACTGACTCGATCTAGCAAAGATCGAGTCAGGATCAGTCGATCTAGCACTCGATCTCTAGCCTTATCTTAACCCCTATCGCCTCTTTTAGACTTCAAGATCAAGGTTTAGACTCCTCATACCTGTTCCTACACACTTGCAGAATAAAAACATAAAACTGAAAGGGAAATAAAGCAGAAATATGTACAAGGATAAACATGGGAATGCCTCCCAAGTACGCTTTCTTTAACGTCTTTAGCTAGACTTTACCTGGTTTAAGCGGATGGTGGGTCTTGGAGAAGCACCGAGGTACTCTCCTTGTCATAGCCGTCTGCCAAGTAAGGCTTAACTCTGTGTCCGTTGACGGTGAATGCACTGCCACTTTTTCCCATCAGAGTAACAGCTCCATAAGGCAACACTTCTTCAATCACGAACGGTCCGCTCCACCTTGACTTCAGCTTGGCCGGGAAGAGTTTGAGCCTCGAGTTGCACAGCAACATTAAACCTCCTTCCTTAAGCTCCTTGGCAACCAACTTCTTGTCATGAGTTTCCTTAGTCCGCTCCTTGTATATCTGAGAGCTCTCGTAAGCGTTCAGTCTTAACTCATCCAGTTCGTGTAGCTGAATAAGGCGCCTCTCCTGAGCAGTCTTGAGGTCAAAGTTCAGCCTCTTCACAGCCCACAACGCACGGTGTTCCAGCTCAACCGGGAGATGACAGCCCTTGCCATAGAGTAGAGTGAAAGGAGTTGTACCAATCGGCGTTTTGAAGACGGTACGGTAGGCCCAAAGAGCGTCGTCCAGCTTCACTGCCCAGTCTTTCCTTGTTGCTCCGACAGTCTTCTCTAGTATAGCCTTGATTTGCCTGTTGGAGACTTCCACTTGACCCCTTGTTTGAGGATGATACGGTGTAGCCACCTTATGCTTAACTCCATACTTTCTCAAGAGGTTCTCAAAGACCTTGTTTATGAAGTGGCTTCCCCCATCGCTTATAACAACCTTGGGTACCCCAAACCTCGGGAAGATGATACTCTTGAACAGCTTGATTACCACCTTAGAGTCATTTGTAGGGGAAGCAACTGCCTCAACCCATTTAGAGACATAATCCACTGCTACTAAGATGTATTTGTTGCCATATGAAGAAGCAAATGGCCCCATGAAGTCTATGCCCCACTCGTCGAACACGTCAACCTCGAAGATGGGAACTTGAGGCATTTCGTTCCTCTTAGTGATATTCCCTGCTCGTTGACATGCCTCACAGCCCTTCACAAACTCGTGTGCCTCTTTAAAAATAGACGGCCACCAGAAACCGGCTTGCAACACTTTCTTGGCAGTCTTGAACGAGGCGAAGTGTCCTCCGTAGGAAGAGCCATGGCAATGATAGAGGATGTCCCTGGCTTCTTCCTTTGTAACACATCTCCGGTACAAACTGTCTACTCCTCTCTTGTATAAGTACGGCTCGTCCCAAAAGTAGTCACTAGCCTCTCTCATAAACCGTTTCTTGTGATAGCTGTTGAGATGTGTTGGCTCCTCACCACACGCAAGATAGTTCACTACATCAGCATACCACGGTAGATCCTGTTCTTTGAAACTCAACACCTCTTCAAACCTCCCTTCTAGCTTTCCACAAACAGCCGTGGTAATCGCCATGAGCTGCTCTTCTGGAAGAGAGTCATCTAAGGGGAGAGACTCGTTGATCCTTAGCCGTGAGAGGTGGTCAGCGACTCCGTTTTCTATTCCTTTCTTGTCTTTAATCTCCATGTCAAACTCCTGGAGGAAGACAATCCATCTTAAGAGCCGAGGCTTAGTGTCTTTCTTCGAATAGATGTATCGCAAGGCAGCGTGATCCGTGTATACAATAGC
This sequence comes from Thlaspi arvense, assembly GCA_911865555.2. NCBI lineage: Eukaryota > Viridiplantae > Streptophyta > Magnoliopsida > Brassicales > Brassicaceae > Thlaspi > Thlaspi arvense. Next base: position 26,030,656 of record OU466859.2, on the reverse strand, counting down.
CTTGGAACCAACGAGATACGATCTGAACTTCTCAAAGGCGAACACTACTGCAAGCAACTCCTTCTCCGTAGTGGTGTACCTTGTTTGCGTGTCAACCAAGGTTCTTGAAGCATAGTAGATCACGTGCAGCTTCTTGTCCTTCTTCTGACCAAGAACGGCTCCTACGGCGTAGTCACTAGCATCACACATGATCTCAAAGGGAAGAGACCAGGCTGGTGCTTGGACTATAGGAGCTGATGTAAGGGCTTCCTTGATGGTCACGAAAGCTCTCAAACATTCCTCATCAAACACAAACTCAGCTTCCTTGCACAACAACCATGTAAGAGGGCGTGCAATCTTGGAGAAATCTTTGATGAAGCGCATATAGAACCCTGCGTGTCCCAAGAAGCTTCTGACTCCCTTAACATTAACCGGCGGCTCAAGACCCATCATGACTTCCACTTTAGCCTGATCAACCTCAATGCCCTTCTCTGATATCTTATGACCAAGCACGATCCCTTCCTTAACCATAAAGTGGCATTTCTCCCAGTTCAGTACCAAGTTTGTCTCTTCACACCGTTTTAGTACCCTGCAAAGATTCAACAAACACGCAGAAAAGGACGCACCATAGACAGAGAAATCATCCATGAACACCTCTACCATCTCCTCTATTAGATCAGAGAAGATTGACATCATACACCGCTGAAACGTAGCCGGTGCATTACACAATCCAGACAGCATCCTTCGATATGCGAAGGTACCGTAGGGACATGTGAAGGTCGTCTTCTCCTGATTATTTGGGTGAATTGGTATCTGAAAGAAACCGCTATACCCATCGAGAAAACAGTAGTAAGGGTGATTAGCAAGTCTCTCAAGCATTTGATCAATAAAAGGCAAAGGGAAATGGTCTTTCCTAGTCGCAAGGTTGAGTTTCCTATAATCAATACACATCCTATGGCCAGTGATGGTTCTAGTAGAAATAAGCTCATCCTTTTCATTCCTTATGACCGTGATCCCTCCCTTCTTAGGCACCACGTGTACAGGAGAAACCCACGTGCTGTCACTTATGGGATAGATCACGTCAGCCTCTAAAAGCTTAAGGATTTCTTTCTTAACAACCTCTTTCAAATTAGGATTCAAACGCCTTTGATGTTCTATAGAAGAGGCGTTCTCATTATCCAAGTGAATCCTATGAGTGCAAAGCATTGGTGAAAGGCCCTTGATGTCACTTAAAGAGTATCCAATGGCCTTCCTATACTTTTTCAGCTCAGTAAGGAGCGAGTGCAACTCATCATCACTTAGGTTTTCATTCACAATCACGGGATATGTGTTATTAGGCCTTAAGAAAGCATACCTTAGCCTTTTTGGGAGCTCCTTAAGGTCTACCTTTGGGGCTAACAGCTCACTCCAGTCATCCTCGTGGTTGTTGCTGTTGCTTTCCTCCTTGGAACTCTCCTTAGACCCCGAGGCATGGCCCTTCAGACTGCTTTCCTCCATCGCTATCCCTTCTGAAATCGAGTCCTCCAGTCGATTCTCCTCTCGATTTCGTCTAGATCGAGCCATTTCGCTCGATTCACTTGCTCGATTTGATGTGGATCGAGTAAGGGATCGAGACGCTGAGTCGATCTCTTGATTGGACCCCATAATGATCGAGAGGTCTCTCTCGATCGTCGACTCGATTGTTTTTCCTGATCGAGCATTCCTCTCGATCTGTCCGTCGATGTTTGCACCGGATCGAGTTGTGTTCTCGATTGCCTTGTCGATCTGACTCCTGGATCGAGTGATAACGTCGATCTCGGGGTCGATCTCTAGGCAGCAACCTTCATCATTCTTAACAATCCTCCTAGAATCCAGCAGGTTGACGTACTCCTGGGTCCTCTGGTCCACATAGCCACACTCCCCTGGCTCCTTAGTCAGTGCTAGCTTCAGATGGTCTTCTAGAGCCAGCTCTTCCAGCAACTCATTCGCTAAAGCATCCATCGTTTCAATATAGAAAGCTTGCCCTTCAATGGTCGGCTTCTTCAGAACCTCATTGATGTCGAAGTCAAGCCTTATCTCCTTTCCCAAATGCAAGGCAATCTTCCCATTCTTCACATCTATGATAGCTTCGGCGGTTGCTAGGAATGGTCTCCCTAAGATGAGTGGATCCTTAGGCTCTTCATCCATCTCCAACACGACGAAGTCCGTAGGCACGTTCACACCACTGATTCGCACCGGTAAATCTTCAAGCAGCCCCACTGGTAGCCTCACACTCCTATCAGCCAGTACCAACAAGATCCGACAGTCTTTGAAACGAGTAAAGCCAAGCTTCTTAGCCACGGAGTGAGGCATCAGGTTTATGCTAGCTCCGAGATCACATAAGCAACTCTTGAACTCTAGAGGACCTAAAGCGCAGGGTATAGTGAAGCTTCCAGGGTCTCCCAACTTCTTAGGGACTATCTCCTTATGTATCACAGCACTACACTCTTCACCTAGAACAAGTACCTCCTTGCTTTCCTTATTCTTCTTCACGAGAGTGTCTTTGAAGAATTTGGCGCATTTAGGCATCATTGCAAGGCAGTCAACGAGAGGTAGCTTGATCTCCACGTCCTTAAGATGCTTCCCAAAGAGGATTCTATGCTTCTCTATGAGTTGCTTCTTGAAGCGGCCAGGAAAATGCAGCTTAGGTACATACGGTGGAGGCACATAAGCATTCTTTTCCTTAGTGGTTTGCTCAGCTTTCTTCTCAGCAACTGCTTTGTCTCCTCTTCTTGGCCCTTGGATCCAAACGTTGTCAAAGTTAATCTCATCATCATCAGCCGAAGGTTTACCCTCCCTCTCTTGAATTACAATGTCCTCGTTGTTCTTGGTAGAGACCGGAGGTTCGAGCTCTTTGCCGCTTCTCAACGTTATGGCGTTAGCATACTCCTTAGGATTCTGCTCACACTTTCCCGGAAGACTATTCTGACCACTCGTACTCGCTTTCCCTTTCTCTAGCTACTTGATCTTGTTGTTTAAGTTGGTGATCTGAGTGGAGAAGTCAGTGAGAGACGAGTCTAGACGAGTGTTCATCTCGGCGAACTTCTGGTTTGTAGAGGCTTGCCCTTGTATCAGCTATTGAAACATTGCTTGAACTGGATCAACTTGTTGTTGCATCGGTTGTTGCTGCTGAGGTGCAAAGCCCAGAGGGTAGTTAGGTGTATAACCCTTGTTATTTTGATGTTGCCCTTGGAAGTTGTTCTGCCGTTGACCTTGGAAACTACCACTCGGTTGAAAACCTTTGTTGTAAGGGATGAAAGGTTTTGCTTGCTGAGTAGGGTACACTTGATCTTTAGGGTTGGCTACGTTGGTGCTTCGGTAAGAGAGGTTGTTGTTCTGGTAGCCTTGGTTGTAGCCTTGAGGTTTGTAGTTGTTCTGTCCCGCCACCCAATTGGCTTCTTCTTGGCTCAACTCTAACTCCTCTTGGTTCTCATCAGCTTCACCAACAAAGTGAACATGCTTCTGATTGGCTAACACCAGCTTATCTATCTTCTCATGCAAAGATTTCAGCTCCTTTTTGTGAGACTCTAGCTCTGATCCTCTCGGTGCACAGTCATAATCCTCAGCGTAGTTGCCATCACTCAATGCCAAGTTTTCTATCAGCTCCATACCCTCTTCTACCTCTTGACCGAGGAAGTTCCCTTTGCTAGCTGTGTCAAGCAACAACCTGATCTTTGGTGAAGCTCCACGGTATATGGTACTGAGTAGTGTCTCCTCGCTGAACCCGTGATGAGGACATTGGATCGTGTAGTCTTTGAAACACTCCATTGCCTCATTGAATGTCTCATTGTTCCTTTGAGTGAAACCGCTGATTTCGCTTCTCAACCGTGCTGTCCTGGTGCTTGAGAAGAACTTTGAGAGAAAGGCCTTCTTACACTCGGCCCATGAGGTGATGGTGCCTTGTGGGAGGGTCTTCTCCCAATGTCTAGCTTTTTCTCCGAGTGAAAAGGGGAAGAGACGCAGCTTGAAAGCATCTTCGGATATGCCATTGATCTTTATCATCCCACATACTTGCTCGAAGTTGTCGAGGTGCTCCAAGGGATGTTCCATTGCTAAGCCGTGGAACTTGTTGTTTTGCACCATTGAGATGAAACCTGGCTTGATCTCGAAGTTGTTGTTTTGTACAGGAGGAGGAGTGATCCCAAACTTATTGTGATGAGTATTGGGAGCATCTCCGGCTCCTATGATCGTTGGGGGTCTAGCCGCGTGTTGGGGGTTTCCATTGCCCCTTCCTGCTGCCCTGTGAGCTGGAGGAGGTCCTTCTGGATGCTCGTGTTCAGCCATAGCTTCAAAGTCAACCAAACCGTGCTGAACAATCTCCTCAAAGGCTCTTGTTTGTTCTCTGACTCTCCTTTGCCGTGAGTGACCAATCTGATGAATGTTGTCCAAGGGTTGTAGTAGATTGTTGTCTCCCCTTGAACGAAGATTCATGTACCTGAAAACACACGTTTGAGAGTAGAATGATTAGTAACTTGAAAAAGGTAAAGACTTAGTCTTTGCTAAGTCCCAAATCTCTATGTTCTCTAAACAGTCCTAGGATGGCAACGGTGCCATTTGATAAACACTTTCTTAGCAAGGGTGAAAATGCAATGAGGTTATCAAACTCAAATGCAAGACATGTTGTAGTACAGCAATCAAGAGAGAGTCAATCCATGCCTAGGATGATAGAGAATGAAAAGAGAATACAAGGACTAATGCAATTCCAAGCGAAATGAGATGATTTATGAGAAAATCTCTAAAAACTAGATGCAGCAACTTAAATAGAATGCAACCTATTTTAAAAATACTAGAAATGAAGAAACTACCACGAGGAACAAACAGATTAATTAATGGACCAAGCTTTAAATTACTAAAATTCGACTAGTGGAATAACAATCGATCTCGTCTAAAGATGAAAGAACAGTGAAACTAATGACCAGGATGCTATCAAAGATCAAGCGAATGACGAGATAAGATGTAAAGATGCTAAAAGAAAGGGCCTAGGATTGAGATTCATGGTTAGGGGTTTCAAAGGTTTGACCTTGGGTTGAAAACTTTAAATCGACTCACTTTGTGAGGATCTCTAAGCCTTGAAAACTAAGCAAGATCTATCTGTGGCTTTCAGTATAGATCACTCCTTCATCCTCTCCTCCAAACCCATGGCTTTTGGTGGAAAGAGAGGTCGAAGGGCATGGAAAGCAGATTTCAAATGAATGGCTTAACTAATCCCCCAAACTTCCATGGCTTTAGGGAAAGGGTAACTAGTCTCTAAGGTGTGATCTTCCGAGGCTCCTGAATCCTGTCAAGGTAAGGAACCTCTCGGATCATGAAGCTCTTGGCATGAGAGTCTTCAAGCATTGAGATCTCAACACCTTAGAAGAGATAGCCGTTGAAAACGCTTAGAAAAACCCCAAGATCGAAACCCTTTAGACCCCTTAACCTCTCAACCCCGAACCCAAATAAACTACTCACTACACATAAAGAAAATCAAGCAAAGCATGTAAAAGGAAACGATGAACATGAAAAGAAAACTAGATTAAGACGGAAATGATTCTATTACAAAGCTTAAGAAAAACTCAAGTTCGACAATGGTGTTCTTCACGAAAAACAGAGAGAAAACATACAGAAAAAGATAAGGATTGAAAGTTGTGTGGGAAAAGGACGTCGCCGCCTTCCTAAAATGGCCAAAACAAGCTGATGGTCCCCCCCTCGCTAGCGGCCAAAAGTGGTTGAAAGGACAGAGATCGACTCCAGGATCGAGCGGTTCTCTCGATTATATCCGGACATCGTGACTTCGGCTCGATCTGGGTCTCAATCATCATCGGCGAATCGAGTGTTGCATCCGATCTCGGTATCGATCTTCGGCTGGATCGAGTGGTGTACTCGATCTGGCTCTCGCTCTGCATGGCGTCATTCACGTCCGTACCGTTTGATCGACTGCTTCACTCGATCCTTGTCTCGATCATTCTCCTTGGATCGCCTGGTTGGCTCGATCTTCTGGTCGATCACCTCCTAGATCGACCGGCCATGCTCGATCTGCTCCTCGATCTCTGATCCTTAGCATATATCCGAGCTCCCACGAACTGCTACATCAGCCTCAACATGTCCACGAACCTCCACGACTCCAAAGCAGCCAGAAACAACCTGAATGTGATGCAAAATGCAAGGAACATGCGTATGCTGGTGCAAGAATGCTCTAGGACTCTAAGTGATGCAATCTAACCTAAAATGTGATACAAATGCATGAAAAGCTAACTAATGAGTATGCAAAATGTATGCAATATGCAGTAACATCACAGCATAGAGGGTCTGATACTTCTGTACTAGCTGCTTTTTGAATCTTCCTGGAAAAAGGGTAGTGGGTTGATAAACAGGAAGGAGAGCAGCTTGAGTCTTCTCTTGAACATCAGGATCTTCAGTCAAGTATTCCTTGGTATCATCAACAAGTTCATGTGGCGCCCACCACTCTTCTTCTTCTGAGTTTTCCCCTTCTGCAAAGGGTTCTTCTTCTGCAAGAGTTCCTTGAGAGCGTGGTGCTGGTCCAGTTCCTTGTTTGACCTCCATGTCAGCTTCAACAACCTCAGCTTCAATGGCTTTGTCTTCTTCATCAGCCTTGGCATCACTAGCTGAACTCAAGTGAAAAGCACTTCCCCCACACTTAGACTCAATGCCCACATTAATGATAGAGGGTGTCACCTTTGTAATAATCTCAGCAATAAAGTTTTCTTTCTCAGCAATATCAGTTAGGGAAGTGGAGGAGATACCATAACAATGCTGTAAAGGCTTCTTGAAGGTGAGTGGCTGAGCATTGTTCTCTTGTTTACTCAACTGCATAGTCAAGGAGTATATTTGGGATTGGAAGTTGTTGATGGTGGAGGCAATACTTCTTTGAATTTCAGCAGCCATGCTTCTCTGAATTTCAGCCATACTTCTTTGAATTTCAGCAGCCATGATCTTCTGAAATCCTCCATTATTAAGTTGTTGGAGTTGCAGGAACATCTCCTTAAGGTCCAATGCATGTGAAGGTTGGAAGGTGTTGGCGCCAACTGTTTGAGAAGAAGAACCTTGATGCTGTTGAGTATGAGTGTCTCCATAGGACTGGTGTACACAAACATCATGGTCTTGATGCATCACCGACGCCTCTTGTTGTTGGACAGCTTTGACTTGATGTTCTTTGAAATGGTTTGGTGAAAGAGCACTAGGAAGGAGTTTAGTGGTCTCATTTAGCAGCAAGTCAACTCTCACCTGCAAGGCTTTCATCTCATGCAATGCTGTCTCTAGCTTTTCTTCAGTGGCTTTGGACTGTTGTTCCTTATCATCCACATAATCCCAATTGTTGAGTGCCATGTTCTCCACTAATATCCAACCTTCATCAACATCTTTCCCAAGAAAATAACTATTACTAGCTGTATCTAGAAGGACTCTTATCTCTGGGAGAACACCTCTATAGAGTGTGGATAGTAGCATTTCTTTGGTGAAGCCATGGTGAGGGCATTGGTGAGTGAAGCTTCTAAACCTTTCCCAAGTGTCTCCAAAGCTCTCATTAGACCACTGTTTGAAGTTTGTGATCTCATTCCTGAATTTTGCAGTTCTTGAAGGAGAGAAGAACTTGGATAAGAAAGCACCTTTGCATTGTTCCCAAGTGTTGATGCTGCCTTGTGCTAAAGACTTTTCCCACATTTGAGCTCTACCACCAAGAGAGAATGGAAATAATCTGAGCTTCAAACCATTATCTGAAACTCCACTAAGATTTGTCAAAGCACATAAGTGATCCAAATGTTCAAGAGGATCTTGGTTGGGCAATCCAAAGAACTTCTGCTCTTGAACCATAGTGATCATGCTGCTCTTGATCTCATAGTGATGAGTCTCTATGGGTGGAAGAATACCTTGTCTTGAAGCATAACTTGAAGGTATATCAGCAGCACCAATAGGTCTCAATGGTCTTTGAAACAAAGCTCCTTGTAAACCATGTTGACCTTGCTGTCCTTGTAAGCCTTGGATCCCTTGAAGACCTTGTGGACCTTGTGGACCTTGCAAACCAAAACCAGAAGCATACTGATGTTCTTCCATGCTTTAACAGCTGGATTCTCATTCTGCAAACCCAAAATCTTTGGCCTTGAACCTCAGTTGCAGTTGTAGACACTTAAGAACAAGTGTTGTGGTACCTACAAAAGAAATTCTAGACCAAAAGAGAAATCAGTAACCAAAATCGAAAATAACAAAGCTTGATTTCAGGATCTCTATAAATCCTACTGAACAAAGCATTCCCCTAATGGCAACGACGCCAAATGGATACAACACTTTTTGGGACTTGATCAATCACCCAGGCTTGTAGTAATCAGTTGTAGTATAGCATAGGGTTTTATCAATCCAAAAGGGGAGAATGAAACAGTAAGAATGCAATAGAGCTCTTAATTCAAGCAGACATAGATTGTTTTAGAAGTCTAACAACCTATGTGATCAAGCAAAGAGGCAAAATAAAGCAAAAGAAAGCAATTAAAGAGCAATAATGACAAAGAGAAACAAAGCAAAAACAGAGTAAAAGCTGAATTAAAACAGAGTAAAACTAAACTTCAAAGACTAAAAGATGGTTCAAGATCAAGGCAATGGTGATAGGGTGATTCATGTTCATGTCTAGGGTGATCAAAACAAGCAATTCTAAACACTCAACCTTAGGTAAAGAACACTAATGAAGATTAATCCAATTTTTTGGCACTAATCCCATTGCTAATCACATATTCAAGATAAATCTCTTTACTCAAACACATAATCATCAAGCATTAAAATCAAGTTCCATAAAACCAATTAGCATGCTAGACATCTAATCTCTTAGGCTAGGTTTACTAATCTCTTATATGATATATCAAACATCAACTCACATTCTCATGCATAATCAATGTCTAAAGGAAATTTCTCATCAATATTGTACTAGGCAATAAGCACATTCAAGCAAGAAATGATAGATGCAAAGACTCATGATTATCTAAACACCATTTTCAAGCATTGAACTTCATTCAGGAATTTCATCAAACACTTGGTGTGCATGTGAAAACCTAAAATCAACTTCTCTAACAAAGAGGTACTATTCATTTCCGTTGAACTTTTAGATGAGATCGATCGTTGTTGCTGGATCTAGTGGTCGATCCAGTGGTCGCTCCACTAGTCAATTTTTAATAATTCATAGCTTTGCATTTTAATCATTCTGCTTGTTCCTCGTGGTAGTTCACTCGTTTCTAGTATTTTTAAAATAGTTTTGCTTTGCATTTAACTGTCGCATCTAGTTTTTAGGATTTTTACAAAACCGTTCATCAACTGCTTATCTTTACATGATCCTTGCATTCTCATTGAACTTTCTAGCTCCTAGGTTGGATTGATTCCTCCTGCACTATACCTCATGAAGCCGTAGGAAGGGGTAATGGAAACCCCGTACACGCGGCTAGACCCCCACGGATTATAGGAGCTGGAGATGCTCCCAACACTCATCACAATAGGTTTGGGATCACTCCTCCTCCTGTACAGAACAACAACTTCGAGATTAAGCCATGATTCATCTCAATGGTGCAAAACAATAAGTTCCACGGGCTAGCATTGGAAGATCCCTTGGAGCATCTTGAAAACTTTGAGAAAGTATGTGGGATGATCAAGATTAATGGCATATCCGAAGATGCTTTCAAGCTGCGTCTCTTTCCATTTTCCTTGGAGACATGGCTAGACATTGGGAGAAGACCCTTCCACAAGGCACCATTACCTCTTGGGCTGAGTGTAAGAAGGCGTTCCTTTCAAAGTTCTTCTCTAGCACCAGAACAGCAAGGTTGAGAAGTGAGATCAGCGGCTTTACTCAAAGGAACAATGAGACGTTCAATGAAGCAATGGAGCGGTTCAAGGAGCTTAAGGAGCTTAAGTCATTGCATGAGAAGATTGACAAGCTGGTGTTGGCTAATCAGAAGCATGTTCACTTCGTTGGTGAAGCGGATGAGACCTTAGAGGAGCTTGAGTTGAGTCAAGAAGAAGCCAATTGGGTGGCGGGTCAGAACAACTACAAACCTCAAGGGTATTCACAAGGATACCAGCAGAACAACAATCTCTCCTATAGGAGCACCAATGTCGCGAACCTTAAAGATCAAGTGTACCCTGCTCAGCAAGCAAAACCATTCGTTCCCTACAACAAAGGTTTTCAGCCGAGTGGTGGTTTCCAAGGGCAAGGGCAAGGCAACTTCCAAGGACAACAGCAAGGAAACAAAGGTTATACACCAATGTACCCTCCAGGCTTTGTTCCTCAACAACAACCGATGCAACAACAACAAGTTGATCCTGTCCAAGCAATGTTTCAACAATTGATTCAAGGGCAAGCCTCTACAAACCAGAAGTTTGCCGAGATGAATACTCGCTTAGACTCTTCTCTCACTGATTTCTCTACTCAGATTACAAACTTTTATAAGAAAATCAAGCAGCTGGAGAAAGGAAAGGCGAGTACAAGTGGTCAGAATAGCTTACCGGGCAAGTGTGAGCAGAATCCCAAGGAATATGCCAACGCCATTACACTAAGGAGTGGGAAAGAGCTTGCACCTACGGTTACTCCTAAGAACAACGAGGACATTGTGATTCAAGAGGAGGAGGGTAAGCTTTCAGCTGATGATGAGATCAACTTCCACAATATTTGGATTGAGGGACCAAGAAAGGGTAAGGAGGTTGCTGTAGAGAAGAAAGTGGAGCAAGCTGCTAAGGAGAAAGACGCTTATGTGCCTCCACCGTATGTATCCAAGCTACCTTTTCCTGGCCGCTTCAAGAAGCAACTTATAGAGAAGCACAGAATCTTGTTTGAGAAGCATCTAAAGGACGTAAAGATCAAGCTACCTCTCGTAGATTGCCTTGCCATGATGCCTAAATGTGCAAAATTTTTCAAAGACACGCTTGCACAGAAAAATAAGGAAAGCAAGGAAGTGCTAGTTCTTAGTGAGGAATGTAGTGCTATAATACACAAGGAAATAGTCCACAAGAAGTTGGGAGACCCTGGAAGCTTCACTATACCTTGCGCTTTAGGTCCTTTGGAGTTCAAGAGTTGTCTTTGCGATTTGGGAGCTAGTATAAATCTGATGCCTCATTCTATAGCAAAAAGTTGGGATTCACGCGATTCAAAAACTGTAGAATCTCCTTGGTACTGGCTGACAGAAGCGTAAGGCTACCCGTGGGTTTGCTTGGAGACTTACCGGTGAGGATCAGTGGTGTGAACGTGCCTACGGACTTTGTTGTGTTGGAAATGGATGAAGAACCTAAGGATCCGCTCATTCTTGGTAGACCGTTCTTAGCCACCGCTGGAGCCATCACCGACGTCAAGAATGGGACGATAGCTCTGCACTTAGGTAAAGATATAAGGCTGGAATTTGACATCAATGAGGTTTTGAAGAAGCCTACGGTAGAAGGGCAAGCTTTCTACATTGAGACGTTGGACGCTTTGGTGGATGAGTTGCTAGAAGAGTTGGCTCAGGAGGATCGTTTGAAGCTGGCATTGACTAAGAAGCCAGGGGAGTTCGGTTTAGTGGATCAGAGGACTCAGGAGTACGTTAACCTACTTGATTCAAGGTAAGTTTTGCTAGAAGATGAAGGTGCTTGCCTCGAAATTGACCCCGAGATCGACACCATCACTCGATCCAGGAGTCAAATCAACAAGACATTCGAGAACACAACTCGATCCGGTGCAGCTCGATCTCTCACTCGATCCACCTTAAATCGAGTGAACGAATTGAGTGAAAGTGCTCGATCTAGACGACATCGAGGGCAAGATCGAATGGATGACTCGATCTCAGAAGGGACAGAGGTTCAAGAAAGCAGCCTTAAGGGTCATGTCTCGGGTTCTAAGGAGGGTTCCAAGGAGGAAAACAACAACAACAGCCACGAGGATGATTGGAGCGAGCTGCTAGCCCCAAAGGTGGACCTTAAGGAGCTCCCAAAGGGGCTAAGGTATGCTTTCTTAGGACTTAACGAAACCTATCCCGTGATTGTGAATGAAAACTTAAGTGATGATAAGTTGCACTCGCTCCTAACTGAGCTGAGAAAGTATAGGAAGGCCATTGGGTACTCTTTAAGTGACATCAAGGGCCTTTCACCAATGCTTTGCACTCATAGGATTCACTTGGATAATGAGAACGCCTCTTCTATAGAACATCAAAGGCGTTTGAATCCTAATTTAAAAGAGGTTGTTAAGAAAGAGATTCTTAAGCTTTTAGAAGCTGACGTGATCTATCCCATAAGTGACAGCACTTGGGTTTCTCCCGTACGCGTGGTGCCTAAGAAGGGAGGGATCACGGTCATTAAGAATGATAAAGATGAGCTTATACCTACTAGGACTATTACTGGACACCGTATGTGTATTGACTATAGGAAGCTTAATCTTACTACTAGAAAGGATCATTTTCCCTTGCCTTTTATTGATCAAATGCTTGAAAGACTTGCTAATCACCCCTACTATTGCTTTCTTGATGGATATAGTGGATTTTTCCAAATACCAATCCATCCAAACGATCAGGAGAAGACGACCTTTACATGCCCTTATGGCACCTTCGCGTATCGAAGGATGCCATTCGGGTTGTGTAATGCACCGGGTACGTTTCAGCGGTGTATGATGTCGATCTTCTCCGATCTAATAGAAGAGATGGTAGAAGTGTTTATGGATGAATTCTCTGTCTATGGTGCGTCCTTTTCTGCGTGTTTGTTGAATCCTTGCAAGGTACTAAAGCGTTGTGAGGAGACAAACTTGGTGCTTAATTGGGAGAAATGTGACTTCATGGTGAAGGAAGGGATCGTGCTTGGTCACATGATATCAGAGAAGGGCATTGAGGTTGATAAGGCTAAGGTTGAGGTCATGATGAGTCTTGAGCCGCCGATTAATGTCAAAGGAGTGAGGAGTTTCCTAGGCCACGCTGGCTTCTACAGGCGCTTCATCAAGGATTTTTCCAAGATTGCATGCCCTCTTACACAGCTGTTGTGCAAGGAAGCTGATTTTGTCTTTGATGAGGAGTGTTTGCAAGCTTTCAAGACCATCAAGGAAGCTCTCGTCACGGCACCCATAGTTCAAGCACCAGACTGGAGCCTACTGTTCGAGATTATGTGTGATGCTAGTGACTATGCCGTGGGAGCCGTTCTAGGTCAAAGGAAAGATCAGAAGCTGCACGTGATTTACTATGCTTCAAGAACCTTGGATGACACGCAAACAAGATACACTACTGCGGAGAAGGAGCTATTGGCAGTAGTGTTTGCCTTTGAGAAGTTCAGGTCATACCTCGTGGGTTCCAAGGCCATTGTCTACACAGATCACGCGGCTTTGAGGTACATCTATTCCAAGAAGGACACTAAGCCGAGGCTTTTGAGATGGATTATTCTTCTTCAGGAGTTTGACATGGAGATCAAAGACAAAAAGGAGTAGAGAACGGCGTCGCTGACCACCTCTCTCGGTTGAGAATCAACGAGTCTTTACCCTTAGATGATTCGCTTCCCAAGGAACAACTCATGTCGATTACTACGGATGTTTGTGGAAAACTAGAAGGGCAGTTTGAGGAGGTTCTGAGCTTCAAAGAGGAGGATCTTCCTTGGTACGCTGACATTGTGAACTACTTGGCATGTGGGGAAGAGCCTTCGCATCTTGACAACTATCACAGGAAGAAGTTCATGAGGGACGTATGCCACTACTTCTGGGATGAACCCTATTTATACAAGAGAGGTGTTGACAGCCTATACAGGAGATGTGTGACAAAGGAGGAAGAAAGAGACACTTTCACTGCCATGGCTCTTCGTATGGTGGCCACTTTGCTTCATTCAAGACCGCCACTAAAGTCTTGCAAGCCGGTTTCTGGTGGCCGTCCATCTTCAAAGACACCCATGAGTTCGTGAAGATTGCGAAGCTTGTCAACGAGCAGGGAACATCACTAAGAGGAACGAGATGCCTCAGGTTCCCATCTTTAAGGTAGACTTGTTTGACGCATGGGGCATAAACATCATGGGGCCTTTCCCTTCTTCCTACGGCAACAAATTCATTTTGGTGGCTGTTGACTACGTTTCTAAATGGGTTGAGGCCATTGCTTCCCCTACAAATGACTCTAAGGTGGTGATCAAGCTCTTTAAGAGCATCATATTCCCGAGGTTTGGAGTGCCAAGGTTGTGATAAGCGACGGAGGAAGCAATTTCATCAACAAGTTGTTTGAAAACCTTCTATGGAAGTATGGCGTGAAGCACAAGGTAGCCACGCCTTACCATCCTCAAACGAGTGGCCAAGTGGAAGTCTCTAACCGGCAGATCAAGGCGATACTTGAGAGAACAGTTGGGACAACTCGAAAGGATTGGGTAGTGAAGTTAGATGACGCTTTGTGGGCGTACCGGACTGCTATCAAGACGCCCATTGGTCCTACACCTTTCACTCTTCTCTACGGCAAAGGGTGTCACCTCCCCGTTGAGCTGGAACATAGAGCATTGTGGGCTGTGAAGCGGCTGAATTTTGATCTAAAGACGGCTCAGGAGAAGCGCTTAATCCAGCTACACGAACTTGATGAGCTAAGGCTGGATGCTTACGAGAGCGCTAGGATCTACAAGGAGCGCACCAAGGCTGCTCATGACAAGAAGTTGGTACCCAAGGAGCTTAAGGAAGGGAGTTTTGTGCTGCTTTACAATTCAAGGCTCAAGCTCTTTCCAGGAAAGCTGAAATCTAGATGGAGCGGTCCGTATGAAATCAAGGAGGTATTGCCCTACGGAGCTGTCACCTTGGTTGGCAAGAGTGGGAATGCATTCACAGTGAACAGACACAGAGTTAAGCCATACATGGCGAGTGCATTCGACAAGGAGAGCACCTCAATGCTTCTCCAAGACCCACCATCTGCCTAAACCAAGTAAAGTCTAGCTAAAGACGTTAAAGAAAGCGCACTTGGGAGGCATTCCCATGTCTATCATGTATATATTTTTGCTTTATTTCTCTTTCAGTTTTATGTTTTTATCTTATGAGTGTGTAGGAACAGGTATAAGGGATTGCAGAGCATGATCTTAGATCCAAAAGGAGTAAGAAAAGGCGAATAAAAGCTAGAGATCGAGTGCTATATCGACTCATCCTGGCTCGATCTTTGCTAGATCGAGCTAGTGAATCGAGAGGAGTCAGTCGATCTAGACGAGATCGAGTAGACAGATCGTGTGACACAGTTGATCACGAGAGGCGAACACCCTATACCTTTAACCTGAAAAGCAAACGAGAGGTGGATCGACTGAGTCACTCGATTCTCAAGGCCAGATCGAATAGTCTGCTCGATCTGCCACTCGATCCAAGCTCAAATCGTCCCCTGAATCGAGAACGTGGCTCGATCATGAGGACTTAGCCGTGGTGCCAAAAACTCAAGGAACGAGAAAGTCAATCGATCCAAGACTCGATTCGATTCGAATCGTGTCCCAAATCGAGTAACCCTCTCGATGCAAGCCATTATGGGCATGAGATCGAGTCCTAGATCGACCAAGTAGACTCGATCTCGTGCCGAGGTAACATTTTCTCTTCTCTCTTTTCCTCTTTCCCTCCGGTTTTTAAATTCAAAAAGTGGTCAAGACAAGCATCTTTGACCATGAAAGATGTGCCTTGACCATAACTTTTGTCAGAAAACTACTCCTTTTACCCATGGTTTTGTGTTTTGTTAGCCTTTAAATGTTTTCAACCACTTTCACACTCTCTCATTCTTGTTTTCTCGAGTTGTTAAGCAAAAGAAAGTGTAAATTCTTGTTTTCTAAGGGCTAGCAGCAATCGTTTTCAATCTTGCAAAGGTATTTTCGAATCTTCAAGAAAATCTTCAAGAAAATTTCCTTTTTATTCTCTTTGATTGTTTTAGATGCTCGGGCGGTTTTAAATTTTTAAAACTAGCTTAATAATAGAAAAAATTCTAGATTTTATTATATCTCTAGATATGATTCTCTATTATTTTGTTATGATTTTTATAAATCCCCCAAAATTTTAGGGTATTAGTTATGAGTTTTCTTCTTTGCTTCTCTTTTTCTCTCAACATATCGCTGTTTTTGCTCATTGCTTTGCTTGAGTAAATTGTTTCAGGCACAATGGCTCCCAAAAGAACGAGAGAGGAGACAGCACAAGAGGGAGAGAATCAAGAAGTGGCTGTTCAGGAGAGGGTTCGTTGGAGTAAGGAGGAGAAAAGTGACAAGAAGCGGTTGGAAAGGCTTCGGTTCGAGCCAACTAAGTTTGCGGACATAGAATTGCTGGCTAAGATGGGGATTTTAGGAGACTTTGATCAACTCCTCCAGAAGATAGGGCTGAGGTGTTTGTCACGGATGGATTGCCCGACCTATCCCGAAGTGACAATTAACTTCCTTGCCACCTTGGAGTTTGCGTACGAGAATCCGAACATCCCAACTCCTTCTCAAGGCCGCCTCTCGTTCAAAATCAAACGTCAAGCCTTCAGCTTCTCAATCCCCGAGCTTTGCCAAGCTTATGGCCTCGCTGCTGCAGCCACAAAGGTTGACTTTCCCTCCTTCACTCAAGCAAACAAGCTGTGGGATATCATAGCCGACGATGACTACAAGGCGAATACTGCAAAGATCAAGAGAGTGAGGAGCCCGGTGCTGCGTTACACGTTGAAGCTGATTGCCAACACTTTCAGTGGGCGGTCAGTAGCTCCCACGGTCACCAAGACTGAGCTTTGCTTCTTGTTCCAAGGCATCAAGCATCTTTTGTGTGACACGGATGAGAATGATGATCCGTTGGAAGACCAGCTCGGAGATGGCGTGAACTACGGGTGCATCCTGGCTTCTTCATTGGTGAAATACAAGGTGTATGCCTTGAGATGTAAGGCAAGCTCGTCACTCATTGGAGGTTTCCTCACGCCTTTGTTCGTGCAAGCTGGTGTATCGCTTCAAGACTTCACTCCCGTTCCGGATAGAGCTTTCATGGATGAGACATACCTAAGGAACACGGATAGCTTGGGACGCACACCAGTTGAGGGCTTCTTTGCATATCTGTTCATTGACACGGAGAATGAGAAGAGGGTGTGTATCTTGCCAAACAAGCGCGAATCCGGGCTGATGGGAGTTGGGAACATCAAATTTCTCCCAAGTGTAGAGGAGTGTATGGCTCCTCTAGGAGTCACAGCCGCCATTCGCCAAGCTACTCGGCCAAGATCGGAGTCTCCAGCCTCGGATGATGAGATGCCCGAAGCCTTTGTCCTCCCTAAGCTTGATTTTGAGCCGCGGACTAAGACGGAGAAGTACCTTGCTTCTGTTGTGCAAATGCAATGGAAAATCAACAAATGGTAGAGCAAGGTGCTCAAGAAGCTTGCCAAGAAAGTCAAGGCACTTCAAGGAGGTTTACCAAAGCAAGCTGCTAGTGAGGAGGTCTAACAGCCAGAGAAGAGGAGGCTTTCAACCGGAGGAGTTGTCATCCGTGAGACCCAGCCTCCAGCCGACGCGTCTCTCTCTCCAAGAACCAGCCTCCAAAGGCAAAGCCATAGTATCTAGCTCGTCTGGAACATCCTCAAGTTCCAGCCGAGACTAGATCCGAGGTAACAACAACCTTCCATTGTACATACCACGCATTCTTCTTCTGTTTTTGCTTTGTGTTTTTGAGCTCCTTTGAATTTCTTTGCCACCGAGACGGTGTCATTCAAGTTTGGGGGAGTATGTGTGTGGATTGACATGTTTATTTTGCTCTTATTTTCCTTTGCATCCCTTGAGTCTTCATTGCATCTAAGGCATAGAAAAGAACAGAAAAAATTGGTAAAAGTTTTAAAAAAATTTTCAAAAATATTCATGTAGTTGCATTCACATTGTTAAACATTTTAGGATTGAGTCTAGAATTTTCAAGCATCTAGGTTGTTTACATTTGCATAGGGGGTTAAATTTTTCTTAAAAAGGTGTTTTAAGCTCATGAATTGTTTCAATGCCCTAGTTAGTAGTTCTCTAATGCTTTGCTCACGCTTTGAAAGTAAGTCCTTACCATGCTTGGATCACTTGTTTTGATTTTCGTGACTTGAATTGAACATTCATGATTTAAAACTTGTCCTAATAAATGAGAACCCTAATATGAATTTTTAAATATCATTCTTATGCATTTGAAAATGAACACATGGATCTTATACATATTTAGGCTCTCTTCCTCCTTTTACCACTCTTTGTGAGCCTAAGTAGAACTCCCACCTTAACCCCTACCTTTCTTTCAAGCCAAGCTTTCTTGTGTGACGTCATTGTGAGGCCTCTTTTCGGTTTGAACTTAGCATAACGTGTTACGTTTAGGCGACATGATTAGGTTCTTAAATGATTGCTAGCTTTGCATTTTGAAGCTAGTTATAGGCTTAGGATAAGTTTGGGGGTTTGATGTGATTGGTTTCTTGTTTATATGCTTACGGTTTCAAAAGGGTTTGGTAATTGAAGTGAACAAAATGTTTTAAGTGAAAGACTTTGTTTTTAAATTGTATAATGCTCTAAGTATTTCAGAAGATAGCTCTCTGAAGTAAAATAAAAAGAAAAGAAAAGAGCCTAAGTGCCAAATAAAAAGAAAAGAAAAAGAAAGAAAAGAATAAGAGAACTATCAATAAGAAAAAAATACGGAGCTAAAATATTTTCAAGCCTTTTCACTAGCCTAAAGAGTAAAGATGTTTTCTCTTTTTTTTTTTTTTTTTTGGGTTTGAGTTTAATAAGGGTAGTCTCTAGGAGGGTGAGTGAGCTGAAAAGAAAAGAAAATGAGAGGGGTTTTAGGATCATTGTTAGTGTACAAGGATAGATGAGAATCTAATCATGTATGCATCAATTGCCTTTACCTTTAGCATTATGCATAAAGTTCATACCATTCGTGAGAGAAACCCATTGCATTGTGAAACCCTCTTTAAAATGTGATCATTCTATGTTCATAGCCTTCGCCCTTAGCCAAATGTGTTTTGCTTTAAAGTGCATAAGTTTGATTCACGGTTTGATCATTAATGAATGCTAAAGGATGATATTCTTTGATTGTTTGGAATAGGAGAGTCATGATCTGAAATTCATTGCTTGATGAGTATGGCTAAGTTCTTTGGAGTATGAGCGTGAGCATTGCATTTTTGAATTAATAACTAGGACGTTGAGATTGATTCATTTGAAAGACACCTTTGCAAGAAGCTTAAACCCCCGTTTGTTTTTAAAACCTCTCTTCCTCCTTTAATTTTTTTTTGCTTGAGGGCAAGCAAAAGATAAGTTTGGGGGAGTTGATATTGCTGCATATTTCATGTATTTTGCATGCATATAAGTTACTTTCTCATGCATTTACATTGCACTTTAGGCTAGTTTGCATCACTTTAGGTCCTAGAGCACTCTTGCACCAGCATATGCATGTTTCTTGCATTTTGCATCGCATTCAGGTTGTTTTCGGCTACTTTGGAGTCTTGGAAGATTCGTGGACGTGCTAAGGCTCGTGAGGAGGCTCGTGGACACTTGGAGAATTCAGGAATGCTTGCTAAGGATCAGAGATCGAGAAGCGGATCGAGCATGGCCGGTCGATCTAGATGAGATCGACCAGAAGATCGAGTAGTCCATCCGATCCAAGGGAACTAATCGAGACCAAGATCGAGTGAAGAGATCGATCAAGGAGTACATACGTAAATGACGCCATGCAGAGCGAGAGTCGGATCAAGTCAACCATTCGATCCTCCATAGATCGACTCCAAGATCGAACGAAGCACCCGATCCATCAAAGAAGATCGATACACAGATCGAGCTGAAGTCACGATGTCCGAAGATGATCGAGTGAGATGCTCGATCTCGAGGTCGATCCCAGTGCACTTTAACCGTTTTTGGCTTCTAGCGAGGGGGGGACCATCGAGCTGTTTGGCCTATTTTGGGAAGGCGGCGATCCTGCTTTTCCACACACATTTTCACTTTATCTTTTTAGAGTTTTTCTCTCTGTTCGAAGGCGATTTCGCCATTGTTAGACCTTGAAGCTTTTTCTTGCTTTGTTTTCTTATTCTTCATGTCTTTCTCTTCTGGGATATCGAGTTCTTAAGGCTTAGAGACTCTCACGCTTAGATCTTTATGATCCAAAGGGCCTCTTACCTTGATAGGATCCAGAGGTCCTTGAAAATCGAATCCTAGAGGCTAGTCTACCTTTCCCAAACGCCATGGTAGTTTAGGGGACTAGTTAGGCCGTGTGTTTGAAATCTAAGTTTTATCCCCTTCAATCTGTTTTTCCGCCAAACACCATGGGTCTGGAGAAGAGAATGAAGGAGTGATCCATACCACACGCCATGGATGGATCTTGTTTTATTTTCAAGGCCTAGAGAATCTCACAAAGTGAGTAGATCTAAAGTTTTCAAACCAAGCTTGAACCTTTGAAACCCTTGAACATGAATCTCAACCCTGGACCCTCTTTCTTAATACTTTCTCATCTCTGTTAATCATTTGCTTGCTAGTTATTTGCATCCTGGCCATTAGATTCATTTTCGTTGAACTTTTAGACGAGATCGATCGTTGTTGCTCGATCTAGTGGTCGATCCAGTGGTCGATCCACTAGTCGATTTTTAATAATTGATAGCTTTGCATTTTAATCATTCTGCTTGTTCCTCTTGGTAGTTCACTCGTTTCCAGTATTTTTAAAATAGTTTTGCTTTGCATTTAACTGTCGCATCTAGTTTTTAGGATTTTTACAAAACCGTTCATCAATTCCTTAGCTTTACATGATCCTTGCATTCTCATTGCACTTTCTAGCTCCTAGGTTGGATTGATTCATCTTGCACTATACTACCACTGTGTGCTGATTGAGTTTTGATAACATCCTGCTTGCATTGCTTGCTTCTATAGACACAAAAAGCTTGTTATCAGCGGTAGAGGTTTTCAAAAGTTGCTGTGAACTTCCGCTTGCCAAGTATGAAGGATATCCAGCCATCTCCATTATCAAGCTGACTCTCTTCATAACTCACCACTTTAAAAGTGGAGAGAAACTGGATGGTGAGATGATGGTAGGAAGGAAGCGCCAATTCCATGAACTTTCCAAGCTCCATCTCTGCAAAGATTGTTTTGCAATCTTCATAAATCCCAAGTGCCTTCATTGTGGGGATGCAAGGGTACCTTGTAGCCTTGAAGGTACACTTATTGAAGTGCTCCACAAACTCCCTAGCGCTTGGTTGTTTGTTTGGAGCTTCTTCCACAACCTTCCCCTTTCCTTTGTCTTTGGACTTGGCAGCCTTGCTTTCCATCAGTCTTTTTCCAGCAGCTTTAGAGGATTGCCCTTCAGCAACACCTTTGCACTTGTCTTTGATTGAAGGTGCAGCAAAGGGTGCCTTCTTCTTAGGTGCTTGAATTTTGTTTCCAGCAGTTTCTTTGGTTCTCCCCATAGTACCTACAAGAACAAAGATTGCAGATCTAATAAGTGAAAGAACAAAAGTTGAAAACCAATGATTCAAAACTCTTTAAAAAAATTCTCAAATCTAAGAGAGGTTTAACTAGCATTTAAACAAGGAAAACCTCTAAAGAACTAAGAGAATTTAAGAGCGAAAATCATAAACATGCTAGAGTTCTAAACAAATTTCAAGTACTTATGCACATGAACCCTAGCATGTTGGCCTTTAAACAAAATGAAGCATGATTATACAAAGTGAATTTAAATAAGCAAGCTATTAGATTTATGAACAGAATTAGGAATTTAACATTCTACTTTCTAAAATTTAACAAACCCCACCATGCAAAATTAAAGCCAGCACTTTGAACTAATCAAAATAAGTTCTTAATGCAAAAGATTCAAAAACTTTTAATAAACTCGAAGCATAAAAACAAGTGATGAAGAGTTTAAGAAAGCAAACCTCTTTGGACTTCTGAGCACTTTGAAAAGACAAATAGAAGAGGGAAATAACTAAGAAATTTTCGTGGTTTATGTGAGAGAAGAGAGAATGTGAAGTGTGAGGAGTGAATATAGGTTGGAAGGTTTATATAGAGCCTAAGGGGGAACATAAGAAATCTAAAGAGTGGGGGACAAAACCAAAAGTGCTCAGAAGTAGCTCAGAATGGCAGGAAGGAGCCAAAAAATATAAATTCAAACTCCCTTGGCTCCAAGCCAAGAGAGCGAATTTTTTTGAAAAAAATGAAGTTCATACCTCGCTGACCACATCAGTCACTTTTGACCGATGCAAGTGACCGATATGGTTGGCATCAGTCAGGTTTGACTGATTCTGCTGACCGATGCTGCTTCCCGATTCCCCTGCCCATTGACATCCGTCAATTCTTGACCGATGCGAGTTACCAATGTAGGCCTTCAAACTCTCGGTCAGTTTACATCGGTCACTCCAGACCGATGTTCTTCACCGATGCGAGTTTGTCTGACTCTCGAGCTGATTGCATCGGTCACTCTTGTCTGATACAAGTGAGCGATGTGATCCACCCAAGATACTTCTGTTCCCACATCAGTCAAAAGTGACCGATATGGTTGCTCGGTGCTCTTCTGGTTCTACAACATCGATCATTTTTGACCGATGTATATGACCGATGGAACCAACATCGGTCTGGCATGACCGATGCTGATGATCGATGATACCCAGAAGGCACCTATTTTGGTTCCCCATACATCTTCTCATTCCCCAATCCAAACTCTTGCTTCTAAGAACACTAGAAATGCATAAACTTAAACTAAAAAGCATAATATATACAAAGGATACCATGGGAGTACCTCCCAAGTGTGCTTGTTTAAAGTGAATTAGCTTTACTTTGGTTACCTATCTAGTTGAGGTAAGGAGAAGGAGTCTTGGAACTCCTTGGTGGTGTCTTTCTCCTCTTGATCCTTGTGGTTACCCCAGCTATCTACATCTCAGCAAAGGGCTTAGACTTGCCTCCTTGCTTCAGCTTGTAACATATCTCACCATCATTAGAGCAAAAGGGCTTCAAGATCATCCCTCCTTCTTCAGTAACCATCTTGAGTTCATTCATCTTCTTGGAACTAACCACTTCAAGGACCTCCTTTTCAGTGGTGTCTTCAAACAACATTGACAAGCTGCAGCCATCAAACTCTCTCCAGTACAGCCTTCAAACTCAGGCCAGTTCTTATCAACCCCTTTCATCATGTTTAGCTCCATGGAGAAAGCATGTTCATGCTCCAGTTTGTTATCCTTGCTATCAAACTTTAAGACCTTCTCCTTGGTAAGCCTCAGGTCTGTTGTGCATTCTATAGCATCAAAGACAGCGCCAGCTGAAGCTAAGAATGGTCTTCCAAGTATGATTGCATTCTTGATCTGCCCTTTAACATCCAACACTAAGAAATCAGTTTGGATAGTCACTCCCTCTATCTGGATAGTATCTAGATAGGGACGTCCTTGAGAGCTCATAATGGCAACTTCCCAATCCCATCAGCAATGGTTAGAAACACATTGCTTTGCTGGAACTTGGTATAACTCAACTCCTTTGCTTTAGAGGATGGAAACAGAGTGATGCTAGCACCTAAATCACACAAACAGCTCTTAATAGTATATACTTATTCAGTGTCCAGTTATGGTTCGGGTGGGAATGAGCTCATCAGTTTCAGTTTTGGCCACTATTACTGACAAGAAGATAGGTCGTCCAATGGGTCAACCCAAAAGATCTTTCTTCCGATTGTAGGCTTCTTCATGACATCATTGATGTCAAACTTATTGATAATGTCCTTGCCCAAGTTTAATTCCATCTTTCCTTTCTTGACATTGATCATTGCCCCAGCTGTTGCTAGGAATGGTCTACGAAGAGTTAATAGATCTCTCGGCTCTTCATCCATTTTAAGGATTACAAAGTTCGTTGGCACCTCTATGTACCCAAAGCTGATGGGAATGTCTACAAGCAGACCTTTTGGAAGCCTTACTGAACGATCAGCTAATATCAATGAGATACGGCTTGGTTTGTAGCTCGTGAAACAAGCTTTGTTGCTATAGAGACTGCCATTAGGCTCATGCTTGCTCCCAAATTGTAAAGACAGTTGTTCAATGTAGGAGGTGCGATTGAGCATGGAAGGATGAAGCTTCCCAGAGCCTCTAGCTTGTTGTGGATAACTTTCCTTTGTATGATGCTTGTCTGTAAAAACCACCATGCCTTGGAGTTCCTTTGTTCTTGCAAGGACGGCTTTTTTTGGGAATTTTTCGTAAGGTGGTACAAAAGCGAAAGCATCCATGAGAGGCATAGTAAAGTCAATCTTTCTCAATTGTTCATCAAACAAAACTTTGTACTTTTCGAGGATTTGCTTCTTGAATCTGATTGAAAAGGGGGTTTGTGATGAGGAGGAACAAAGCTCTTTTCCTCATTCTTTTCTTTAGATAACTCTTTGGGCTTCTCCCCTTTCTCTTTCTCTTGTAACATTGTGTAAAGCTGGTTTTCTACATGAAAGGCTCAAAGTTTCACCTAAATAAAATTACTGCAAATTCACAGCAAAATAGTTGTAATATAAAGGGTATCGAAATCGCAAGAAACTTGAGGAAGCCACACAATAGATTGTAGATTCAAATTCATCTAAGCGAAAATAAACATAATGCAAATAAACTAAAAGAACACAGCAGATGATCGGCTGGAAGGTTTTAAAATCAAGAAGACAAAACGCTAGGCCTTGGGAAATTCACAGGTTGAAATCAAAAATGCAGATTGAAAATTGTCAGGATATTTATTAAGCATTGTTCTTGAATTCGAAACACAACTGTAAAACCAATCAACTTCTATTGCAGAGATTATCTATTTCTAAACCCTAAAATTCCAAATTTCTTTGCAAATTTAAACAAGTCAGACAAGCAGTAAAGTCAAGTTCGATTGTTCACAAAATCTCTAAACCAAATTCCTTTGGAGATAGGTATTTTGCTCATCTAAGATTAGTTCAGACAATTAACAATACTTCCACATCTATTAATCAACCTAATATCAGATTCTAGGACGCGGAGCTAGAATAAGAAATAAACACAAATCTAGATGAAGAACTCTATTGATTTATCCTGACAATAATTCAAATCTAACAATTCATAATTAACTCGTGAAAAATCGAAAATATAGCAAGCAAATTACAAAGGAATCACAGACCAAGCCAAACTATCAAGCCAAATAAATGAACCATGCTTAGAGATGAGATAACAAGCCATCTAGTGAACCATATGTATCAATCAATACCATATTCAATCAAAAGAAGCAAACTTTATTGACACTAATCACTTTGCAAGAGAAGGAGACAACAAAGAACAACTAGTCAAGCCTAATCATCCCTTAATCACATCTTAATCACCACTTTTCCTACTTAGAAATCTAAATCTAAGGTAGACTACTCACTAATCATGTCTAATCCCATTTGTTTGGAGTTAAACATGATCAGATGAGATTAAAATGAAAAGATGATAAATCTAAACTACCAGGGTGCTAGAATATTGATCTAGAGATAATATTAAACCATAAAAACGCAAACATTATTAAAAAAAGGATTCTAAGGCAAATCGCCCTTCAAGGTTTAGAACAAGATGAAAAGAGAGAGTTTTTAATAGATACAGAAAACTTGGATAAAGATAATGTTTTGTGGCTTCCATTTTATAATAGGGAACCAAAAGAAGCATAAAAAACCTAAAAATAAGATAAGGTCAACAAAAATCAAGTGGTCAACGCGCAGATAAGTTGCATCGAGGTGGTACGGATGGTGGTCTGCTCGATGTGCGACCTCTATATGGCTTGTGCAGTGCATATTAGCTTCCTTGCTCGATGCTGGACCTCGATGCAGACCAATGACTTAAATCCGCGTGCTGATCCTCTTCCTCACGTCCTGCAGCTTACATCGAGCACATTGCATAGAGGTTTTGCTCGATATTGACTAGACTTTGCAAAAGCTTTTTTCGGACATCCTCTCCGAACATGAGCTGCTTCCATCTCCTTCCCAACTCCAAGAATCTCCAAAAACACCTGAAAATCACCACAAACATGCACATGTATGCAAATGTATGCATTCCTAAGCTAAATGCATGCAATGTTAATTCTAAGTGCAAATGATAATAAAATGCTAAACTATAATGCAAAAAAAAAGGAAAAAATGCCTAAAATGCAGCCTAAAATGATCTTAAATAGCAAGCTATCAATATCCCCCACAGTTAGTTTTTGCTTGCCCTCAAGCAAACAATCACTTAACATGGTGATGAGGTTTTAAAAGGGAACTCATATCTCTAAAAATGCTAACAATAAATGAAAATGAAATCCATGTTCTTATTTAGAGTGCACTTAATGGAAGAATACTTTAAACACATAGCCACTTTCATCACAATGCAAGAATGATCATAATGCTATCCAACTATACATGCTCATCAATTTAAACAATCTTTTTAACATTCAATTAATCTCAAACTGTAAATCATCTTCATGCAAATGCAAATGTGTCATTTGGCTAAGGGACAAGGCTTAGTGGAATAAAAATGATCTCACTTCTCAAACTGGTTTTGGTGTTTAAAGGGTTCTCTCAAGGAAAAGCATGGTTATGCTTTGGCAAAATGCTAAGGGTCAAAGAACAACTTACACATACAAATGAAGACTCCCATCTACCCAAGATCTATAAGATATGTTCCTAACTCTAGTTAAACAATGTAAACCCGCCTATGATACCCTATTTAAAAATTTAAACCCCTTTTGTAAACCCAAAATCTCTTCTCTTTCAAGCGCTTTGGAGGACACTTCTTCTTTTGAACTTCAAGTGGTGGCAATTTGCTTCTTTTGAGCTTGGCTCCTTTATTTGATGATGCTGGTGCTTAATACGCCTTTGGCTTTCTGATTTTACTTGCTTTGTACTTCTTGCATCTTCTTTTATTCTTTGAAATGATCCCTCTTTCTACTTGAACTTAGAATTGCCATTTCCACCATTTGCTTGTGTCACACTCCTTTTCTTTGTACCTTGACTTCTTTTCTTCTTTGCTTCTCTTGAGAACTAATCAAAGATAAATCCCAAACCATTGGAAATACTTGCTTTGTAGTTCCAACCCAACACTTTTTTTCTAAGTAACAACCATAATGGAAAGAGGCCTCACAAATCACACATTATTAATGTTTTGGCTTGAAAGGATGTTTAGTTAAGGGTGGGGAAACCTAAATGGATCTTTTAGAGAGTGGCAAAAGAGAATAAGAAGATCCAAATATTCTAAACTATCCATGACATCAATCACAAATGCATAAGACATGATAATTGCGAATTCAAATTAGGTTCCACTTAAACAAAGGTTGAAATCATTTAAAAGCATTGATATCTCCATTATCTATACCATTTTAGCATTCATTCATCACTAGTTTTAGTCTTTAAACATGCATATTTTTATTCTTCTTGTCCCATTTGCATACATTTAGGAGTTAGTGTAGTTTTAGGAGCTGCGTTGCATTTTGCATGCATTTGGAGTTTTATTCAGGTATTTGAAGAAGTGTGGAGGTCATGTGGTGCAATGGGTGTGAGCTGGGAATGGAGCAAGGCAAGAGACAAAGGCAAATGGACCAATATCGATGATGATATAGGTATCATGTGATCGATACAGAGCATATTGATGGGAGTATCGACCACTTCAGCATCGATACAGTGAAGGCATGGTGTGAAGGAAGCATATCGATTTGTATATCGACCAAGAGACATCGATACAACACAGAAGAAGAGATGATATCGACATGTGTATCGATGTCCACAGCCGATATAGTCTGTCCGAGTCAGATTATTTTTGGTTTAATCTTGGTTTACAAGGGGTTTTCTAGTTCCCCTATAAATACTAAAGTCCTAAAATGGTTAGGCAACTTGGATCTTAATATTTTTCTTCTGTTCTTGCACTTAAAACTTTTCCTTTTTCATCTTTGCTTTGTAAGAACTAGTTTGATTTAGTGAATTTGTGTATTTGCCTTTGATCTATTCTTGTTTATTCTGCTTCCTAATCATGCTTACCCATCTTTTCTCTTTGGAATTTGTGGTTTTGACTATGGCTAGTGAGTAGTATTATTTAGGGTTTGAGATGGGATATATTAGAGGGGTTTTAAGACTAGATTAGTGATGTCTTGTGCTTAATATGATTGTCTTCTCTCTATTAGATGTGCTTAACACTTGATTTGTCTTGGCCAGGCTTGTTTAGTATCTTGGCTTTCTCTTGCGCCTGGTAAGTGTTTGATGAAATGCTGCTTATAGTCTCTTCGAGTATTTGTATGCTTAGCCTAAGGAATTAGATGTCTAAGATCATCTTGGCTTTATAGGATTGGAGTTCTGTTCTGAATGCTTGCAGATAATGTGTTTGAGTAAAGGGATTTATCTTGAATGTGTGCTTAGCAAAGTGATTAGTGTCAAGGAATTGAGCTAGTTATAGTTGTTAATCCTATGCCTAGAAGATAGCATTGTTTGAATGGTTTTGAAGCATCACTAGTTAGGTTCTAACCCCCTTTTAATCTATAACCCCCATCTTAGATCCTTACTTTATCTATTTGAATTTCCTGCTTTGCATAGTTCAGTCTTTGGACTTGTTTATTTTTGTTCACAGCTGCCTTCTTGAATCTAGCTTGACTTAAGTGATTTGTTGTATTCTTGGTGCCTTAAGAACTCAGATGGATTAATACCTTACATACTGCATTGACATGAGTGTGTTAGAGTTTGCTTAGCTAGTCTTTTCCTGCTATCAAATTGGCGTTGTAGCCATATGGGTTTAGCTTAAGCATTAGGATTTGTGGATTTGTTTAAGTTTAAGCTGTTATTTTGTCTGTTTGTTACTGATTTGCAAGCTGCTCTTCTACTTATAGGTGTATGAATTTGAGGTCTAAAGGCAATCAAAACCTTCTGGATTATCAACACAACATTCTGCAAGTGGAAAGGATCTAAGAGCAACAAGGGAAAGAGTGAGACTGCAAAGGTTTCATCAGCTCAGCATGGAGCATGGTATAGATGATCAGCGATTTCATGGACCACCAGGCGCGCAAGGTGCTCAAGGAGTTGCTGGTGTCCAGGGACACCATGGAGTCCAAGGTGAACAAGGTCAGAAAGGACCAGCACATGGTGCACGACCAATCAGACCCATTGGAGCTGGTGACGCACCAAACGCTTACAACAACCGAACTGTAATACTTCCTCTAGAAGTTCAGAGCAATAACTTTGAGATCAAATCTGGATTGATCTCAATGGTTCAACGCAGCAAGTTCCATGGGTTACCACTTGAAGACCCTCAGGATCACTTGGATAACTTTGATAGACTTAGCTCACTAACCAAGATCAATGGGGTAAGCGAAGATGGCTTCAAGCTCAGGTTGTTCCATTTCTCTCTTGGCGACAAAGCACACCAATGGGAGAAAAACTTGCCTCAAGGGAGTATCACCAGCTGGGATGAGTGCAAGAGAGCTTTTCTAGCAAAGTTCTTCTCTACTTCAAGAACTACTAGAATCAGGATGAGATCTCTGGTTTTGCTCAGAAGAATAGTGAGAGTTTTGGTGAAGCATGAGAGAGATTCAAAGGCTACACACTTCAGTGCCCCCACCATGGGTTCTCACAAGCTTCACTACTCTCAACCTTATACAGAGGCGCTCTCCCTAAGATCAGGATGCTACTTGACACTGCCTCCAATTGAAACTTCCTATCTAAGGATGTAGATGAAGGCCTAGAGCTAGTGGAGAACTTAGCCCAAAGTGAGGGCAATTATAGTGAAGACTATGATAGAACTATAAGAGGAGATTATGGCAACACTAAGAAGGAGCTGGAGTCTACAAGAAGAGAGTTGAAAGAGTTGAACACTAGGCTTGAAAAACTGCTCCAAGTGCAACACAAAGAGATCAATTATGTTGGTGAAATGGTGGAGATGCCTAATGAAAAGGAGCTACAAGTAGAGGAGATAAACTACTTGGGTAATCAAGGTGGATACAATGGGTATGGGAACTTTAGACCTAACCCAAAGCTGTTATACAGAAGCATCAATGTTGCCAATCCCCAAGATCAAGTTTACCCTCAACAACAACCTCAAGGGAATCAGCCAAGACCTTTTGCGCCATTCAACCAAGGATATGCACCAAGGAACAACTTTCAAACCAACTTCCAGCAAAAGCAGTTTTCCCCTTCTGGATTCTCTCAAGGTCAAGCAAGCTCATCCAACACCAATGATGCTGAAGTAAAAAGACTGCTGCGACAACTCCATCAAGGCCAACAAGTTACTAATGTGGAGATCACAAAGAAGTTTGTTGAGATCTACAATAGAATGGATACTCTTCATTTGGAGTTGTCAAATAAGATTGATGGGTTGGCTTCAAGAGTAAAGACACTAGAGAACAACAAAGGCACAGCTGGTCCAAAACCTCAAGAAAACCTTCGTGGAAACCCATAAGCTAACCCTAAGGAATTCTGTAACGCCATAGTTACTAAAGAAGAGACCTTCTCAGATGAAGAGGAAGCTGTCATTAAGGAGTTCCTTTTTCTGTTCAATGAGAACACTGAACTTCAGAGTGGGGGGGGGGGGGGGGGGGGGGGGAAGAGTTTTTGGCAGCTGACGCCAACCATGGAGTTGCGAAGGAAAAGTCTCTTGAAGCAACAACAACTAAAGGAGAGGAGAAGAAGGGGCTACTTGAGGAGAGTCAAGCTGAGAAACAAACTGGGATCTATGATCATTCTTCTTACAAGCCAGCTCTCCCCTTTCCTGGAAGGTTTAAGAAGCAGCTTATGGATAAGTACACCACTCTCTATGCCAACCAGATGAAGCTTAGAGGTCTTGATATTGGGACAGAGCTGAAGGAAGCCATTGCCAAGACTGAGGACCTGAGCATCAAGAAGCTTGGAGATCCTGGATACTTCACTTTGCCCTATGAACTCAAAGAACAAACTTTCAAGAGCTGTCTTTGTGATCTTGGAACAAGTATCAACCTTCTCCCATCCTCTACTGCTAAGGCGCTTGGCTACACTCAACTTCAAGAGAGTAATGTGTCTCTTACCATAGCTGATGGGTCAGTAAAGACACCACTTGGAGCTCTTAAAGATGTGCCAATGATGATTGAAGGAGTGATCATCCCAACATATTTCCTGGTCCTAGATGTTGAAAGGAAGATCAAGAACGTCATCATTCTAGGGAGGCCATTATTAGCTTCAGCTGGCGCAATGTTTGATGCTAAGGAGTGCACAATAAAGCTAAGGTTGACAAAGGACAAGGTTCTGAAGTTTGACTGCAAAAGGAACAAGCTGGAAGATGAGCAAGCCTTCTCAATGGAGGTCAAGAAGTTAAAGAAAGTTAGAGAGCATTGGCCAGAGATTGAAGGCTATGTTGGTGCAAATTTTGATGGTTGCTGTCTGTCCAGGATGTTTGTTGATACCACTGAAGAGGAGGTCCATGAAGTGGGTGGCTCTGATGCTGTGAATGAAATCTTATTGGGTCTTATAGAAGAAGGAGTGATGTTGAGACCATTTGGCGCTAAGAATGGTGAAGTTTGCTAAAAGATGAAGCAAGAGGGAAGATCTAAGCCTTTTGCAGTGCTGAAGATTGATGGATTCACCGGGAGAGTCAAGGGAAGTAAGATCACACGAAGGAGTTCCAAAACTCCTGCTCCACTCCTCAACTAAGGTGTTGAGGAAAGTCAAGCTAAGTGACTCTAAACAAGCGCACTTGGGAGGAAATCCCATAGTATCCTTGTATATAGATTTGCATTTTTATGCTTTTTATGATTGTGTGGGAGTTTTTGAATGTCTCTAGTAACCTGGTTAGAGCTGAGGCTGAAGGAACCAACCTTGGGAGAAGGAAGAGGACGAAGAAGGGTCAATATCGACCAGCATATCAGTCATGCAAGTCGATACAGCTCATATCGAGCATGTATATCGAGCATATCTTGCCCGATACAAGTATGTTGGACATGTATCGACGTGCATATCGGTGATGATTCTGATCGATACATCTGTGAGGATTATTGTATCGATCAGAGTACCGATATAAGGCCACCCGATACGCTTTAACAAGCAATGTATCAAGGTACAAATAGTTCGATATGCCTCAACTGGTATTTGTATAAATCACATGTATCGACTTACCAGGTCGATATGACATCAAGAAGTGCGTATCGAGCACAATATCAACGTAACACACCGATGTGCCTTAACTGCAAGGACGAGAGGCGATTAATCGCCCTTTATTAAGGCTTATCGGGGTGAATATCGACATCCCACGTCGATACACCTTAAGTGAAGAATGAAAACATGCAGTTCAACATATGTGAAGGTGTATCGATGAGCATATCGACATGTTAGACCGATATGGAATTTTTCCAAGTCATACCGAGCTACATATCGAGCTACTAGCTCGATATTGAACAGCTACGTATGATTATCGGACTACATGTCGACATAAGGGATATCGATACAAAAGATGTCAAGCAGTGTCGACATGCAGGTCGATATCAAGACCCAAACAACCGATATCGGCTCACATATCGACCGGACCAAGTCGATATGATCAATATCGACCACAATATCGATTTGGGTGGTCGATATTGCGCACGAGGTAAGCTATCTTCAGTTCAAATTTTTCTCTTCTTGGTTAAACTAGATCAAAGAATTCAAATTTGAATTCTTCCCCTTTCCAAGCACAAGTGGGACCTCTCTCTAGCACTCTTTGTCCCTTTGCTCCCCACAAAAATATTCCCCAACCCTCTATATAAACTAACCCTACCATTCTCTCTTTCTCACTTTCATTTTCCTAGTTTTTCAACCACTAAATTTCGAGTCTTTGTGTTTTCAAAAAGCTTGAGAGAGTCAAACTCCTTCAGGTATTGTCTCTTAACTTCTAAATATTTAAAATGTTTGTTTTATGCACTTAAGCACTTGTTCTTTTCTAGTGATTGATTTGTTAGTAATGATTCATTGCCTCTTGCTTATTGTTATTTTTCATTTACATGGTGAATTGACTGTTTTTGAATTTTGGAGCATTTTCCTTCATGAATACTCGCTTTTTAAATTCATCTATTTATCTTTGCATTAGCATCTAAGCGCATTTGTTTAGATTCACCATGCTAGGATTCATCATTTTTGAATATTTCATAAAATATGTTTAATGAATCCTTTGCATGCATTGGCTTTTTAATTGCTTCACAACTGTTAGAGGTTTACTTTTCAGTAAATAAACTCCTCCTTCTGTGATTTTTATCATCATTAGGCATTGTGTTGTGTTGCTTCCATGATTCTCATTTTTCTTTTGAGAATATATTTTAGGTACCACGGGAAGAACAACAAGAAATGGATCTAACAAAGAGACTGAGAAGCAAGAGAAAGGCAAGGGAAAAGCCAAAGAAGTTGGGAGTCAAGGAGCCAAATCCAAAGGCAAGAAGAGAGTTGATGTTGGCGGAAGTGAGCAGGTCCCTCAAAGAAGAAAGGCACCACACCAGCTCAAAGGCAGCTGTATGACAAGCTGTAAAAGGTGGATGTGAGGCCAACTAGATATCCCCATGTGCCATCTCTAAGGCCTTGGGACTCTATGAAGGCTGCTCTTCTTTGCTAGAGACAATGGAGCTCACAAAGCTGGTGGGAACTCCATATTCAGCCAACAAAGTCCAAGTCCTTCAATTATTTGCAAGCTTTGAGGTGGCATTCTATGAGCCAGGAGAAGAGACTCCTGAAGAAGATGGTGATGGCTTCATCACTTTAAGAGTTTCCAAGAATGACTATAGAATGTCTTTCTCAGCCATTGAAGATGCCTTTGGATTCTCTTATGGGAGCGCTAGAGGACAGAATCTTGGAGTTAGCAAAGAAGAGATGAGCAGCCTTTGGGAGCATGTAGCCAAGGGCGCTTTCAGGCCAGGAAGAAGCAAGGCTTCTCTGAACAGAAATCAGACAATAAGATATGTGCACAAGGCGCTGTCGCATACACTCTTTGCTCGGAAGGAAAGTGGAGCTGTTGAAGGAGGAGAATGGGAGCTGATTGATCTTGGTCTTATGAGTGTTTTGGACAGCACCAACCAAGGTGTGGCACTTAGAGGAGCAGATGATACAATTGGAATGGTCATCATCTTCATGCAGCAGCTTTTGGTCATCAAACATTGGTTAACCACCAATGATGACAAGGCACCAAAGCTGTATTGTGGTGGACTAATCACTCAACTAATGGAAGCTGCTGGAGTTGAGAGTGGACCACCAACAGTCAAGATCACATACTTGGACCTTCCATACTTGAAGAAAGCAAGGTTCCTTGGTGAACAAGTGTGTGGCAAGTTCATCAACAACTTCATCCAAGAAGATGGATCTGCTGCAGAGCTTCTACTCCCGGATGTTCATCTCACATCCTTCTCCAACCCCAACGGCTTTGCCTTTCAGATTCCACAGCAACGTCTCCTCAAAGCTGGCGCTTCATCCTCTCACACTTACCAAGGCACTAACATCACTCTTCCTCAAGGAGACTATCCCCATGTGATCTTTGAAGGTGGGCCAATAGAAGAAGGAATTCAGGAAGAAGAAGACTTAGATGCTCCAATCTACATCAGTGAGGAGTATCACTTCCAGCTCTATGATGTCTCACGCCAAGTAGGACCTTTGAAGAAAGTCCATGAGCACATCAACCTCTTGCAAAGATAAAACAAATGACAAGACAAAACCATCAAAAAGTTGGTGAAGGGCATGAAGAGCATGAAAGCTCAAATCAAGGACTGAAAGAGGAAGTCTAGTAACGCCTCTACTTCTGCTCCTCAAGAAGAGCAACAAGCTGAAAGCCAAGGAGTGGCTAGAGCTCCAACTAGAAGGCGCTCCTTTGCTGGTTATTAGGAAGTGAGAGCTTGGATGCCACCAAGGGCATCTTGACAAGAAGCATCACGGAGGAGGAGACACCTAAGGAGAGAGAGGCCAATGAGGAGCCACAACATTGACCTGGAGGACCTTTCAGGCGCCTTATACACCTCCCACACAACCTTCTAAGGTACCACTAACTCCACCACTATACATACAATTGCATTTTTCTTGTAATATATTTTTGTTGCTTCTCTCTTCTACTCTTTTATTACACAAGCGATTGTGTAATTTAAGTGTGGGGGAGAGATTTGGGGTTTGACTTTGTTTGTTGTTTTCTTAGTTTTTAATTTTCATCAATCTTTGAGTCTCATGCATTCATCTAAGTGCATTAAGAAACAAAAAAAGATCGAAAAATTTGAAAAATATGCATCTTTTGCAAACCAAAAAGAAAAGCATGTATTTGCATTCACTTGTTTAGGATTGAGTCTAGTATTTTTTATATAGGTTGCATTGCATTTGCATAGGGCATGATGATGATAATTCCTTGTAAAAAGCTAAGTGTTTAGAACTGATTTAAATGCCTAAGTGGTTAAATGTGTGATGCATCATATGAAGTTAGAAACTAAGGCTGAACAATGCTCTTGAATGCTAAATCTGATTCTCTGGTCTCTGAAAGTCATCCCTATTTATTAGAACGATTAATTTGAATTGTTAATTATCATGTTCTTGCATTGAAAAGTGGTTTCATGGATCACCCATATACATATTTGGACTTTCTTTCTTCCTTTTTACCTCTCTTGCTAGTCCAAATAGCTGATCCTCTTAATTAAGGGACAATTACCACACTTTAATCTTACCTTCCTTTCAAACCCAAACACTATCTTTGTGTTTGTGAGGCCTATTTTTGAATGAACTAAGCATAAAGTGTTAGGTAGGCACGACAAGGATAAGTTGCTATGTAGAACTAGCTCTTCACTTTGAGCTAGACATAGGTTTAGGATGGTAGTTATAGGTCTGGGCGGATTTGAGTGTTACATTGATCTAAAAGGGGAGAGTGAGAGAAGGAAGAAAGTGAAAAGGGGAAAGGAATGAAGATGGGAAAGCAAACAAAAGCTCAGCATGTGTGGAACCAAATAAGCTAAAAAAGGGTGGCCATTATGAAGATAAAGTCTCAGCAAGAACAAATAAGGCATCAAAGCCTAAATACATCAAAAAGATGAAGAAATGGAGACTCCCAAAAACCAAGAAAAGGCGCCCACAACAGAGCACAAAGAAGGCCACAACATGATGAGATCAAAGAGGAAGCTTCCCTGAAAATGGCAAAGTGTGGAGAGTGTGAGAGTGTTGAGAAAGGGTAGTTAGGATTGGGTCTGATCTGGAATAAGAGTTTTGGGTTTTAATACATTCTTAGGCATTGGGTAGATAGTAATTTATCCTTGTATGCATAAGTTGTGCTTAACCTTTAGCATTAGACCCAAGTTCATTCCTTTTTCAGAGAAACCCTTACACTTAAACCCACATTTTTAATGAGATCATTTTTATCTCATGACCTTAACCCCTAGCCAAAAGATTCCACTTGATTTGTTTGAACATGATTCACTTGATTACAAAGTTTAAATGAATGTTAAAGGGATTGATTGATTTGAGCATTTGACTATGCTGAGCTAGAGATCATTTTGAAACTGGATAGGCAATCTTATTAGTATGACTGATTGTGTTTTGCGTCCTACATTTAAGCACTTAGACATTGAATTCACTTCTTTACCTTAGCATTTTTGGATTTGTGTGCCCACCTTCAAATCTCACTTCCTCCTTGTCTTATTTTGTTTGCTTGAGGACAAGCAAAAGCCAAGTGTGGGGGTGTTGATATCTCCATTATTGATACCATTTTAGCTTGCATTCATCACTAGTTTTAGTCTTTAAACATGCATATTTTGCTTCTTCTTATCCCATTTGCATACATTTAGGAGTTAGTGTAGTTTTAGGACTTGCATTGCATTTTTCGTGCATTTGGAGTTTTATTCAGGTACTTGAAGAAGTGTGGAGGTCATGTGGTGCAATGGGTGTGAGCTGGGAATAGAGCAAGGCAAGAGACAAAGCCAGATGGACCAATATCGATGATGATATCGACATCATGTGATCGATATGGAGCATATCGATGGGAGTATCGACCACTTCAGGATCAATTTCTTTGGGAAAGGGTAGACTTAGGGGTTCACTTTGAGTTTAGAAGTTCTTAGGATTCATATTTGGGTAAAAAGGTAGAAGAGAGCTTTAACTTGCATGCATAAGTGTGTGTTTAAGATAAAAGCACACTTATACATACAAATAATTCTATCTTAGGCAAAATGCTAATGGTAAAAGCACACTTATGCATGCAAATCAAAGCTCTCTTCTACCCCTTTATCCAAAGATGAATCCTATGAACTTCTAAACCCCAAAGTGAACCCCAAAATCTACCCTTTTCCTAAACTCTAAACCTTCTCCTTCTTCATGGTTTGGGAAACTTCTTATTTTTGCTTGTGTGGTTGCTTCATTTTGTTGGGGCTTGCTCCTTTCTTGTTGATTAGGGGCCATTTATCACCTTTGGTGGATTGCCTTGGGTCTGATTTCTTATTTTGATTGACCTTTCAAAGCTTTGCTGGTTTTTGGCGCCTCCTTAACTTAAACACTTAGAGCTTTTTCTTCCCTTTACTTAATCACAATTTAAACTTATTTCCCCATACTATCATTCCATACTTTTCTTTTTTTCTTTTAAAGCATATAATCATGAAACTCAAATCACTTAACACTATCCTTTTATCCCAAACTCCTAACCTAGAATCAAGCTCAAAATGCAAGCTGATATCTACAAGAGAGCTTTTCCTTGCCAGCCTTAATCCTAACACTTTTGCCCAAGATATAATTCGAAAATTATATGCAAGGCCTCACAACTCTTAAGATAGTGTTTAAGCTCAAAAAGAGGTTTGGTTAAAGGTGTGGATTAACTGTCCCATTAGTATGAGGATCAGCTATTTGGATCAACAAGAGTGGTAAGAAGGAAAATGATGATCCAAATATGTATATGGTAGCCGTGAAATCACTTTTCAATGCATAAACATGGTAATTAAAAATTTTGATTAAGGTTCAAATAGATAGAGTGTATTTTCAATCAACAAATGGTTTCGGTATGAGAATGAGAGAATCAAATTTAGCAATTCAAGAATGGTTCAGCCTTAACTTCTAACTTTCTCATGATGCATCAAACAATTAACCACTTAGACATTTAATTAAAACCTAAACACTTAGCATTTTACAAGGAGAATTCATCATCATGCCTCATGCAAATGCAACGCACCCTATATGCAAACACTAGACTCAATCTTAAGCAAATAAAATGCAACTACATGTTCTCTTTTTGGTTTGCAAAACATGCAAAGGTTTTCAATTTTTTCGATTTTTTTTGTTTTTTAATGCACTTACATGTATGGATGAATGCATGGGACTCAAAGTTGAAAGAAATGAAAAACTAAGAAAAGAACAAACAATGTCAAACCCCAAATTCTTCACCCCATACTTAAATTACACAGTCTCTTGTGTAATAAAAGGAGTGAGTGAGAGAAGCAACAGCAAACTAAAAACAGAAACTAAAAAAAATGCAATGGTATTTACAATGAAAAGGATGTGGTCCCTTAGTTGTGGTGAGAGGAGAGGTGGGATGTGAAAGAGAGTTCCTCAGTCTCTCCTGGATCATGGAATGATCCTGATATTGCTGGTTTTGGAGACTGACTCGCCCTTCTCTTGTTTCTCCTCCTCTTGCCTTCTGAAGAAGTTGCTGGTTGTTGTGGAGGAACCAAACTTGGCCAATGAGCTTGTACTTGAGTTGGATTGCCTTGAGAGTCCCACTATTGGCATGTTGTATAAACCTCAGAAGGATTTCAAGCTGGCGCCTCCCATGCTGATGGTGGTTGGGACCTAGGCTCATAGGATGAAGCCCTTAAAGGTTCTCAAGCTGCCCATTGATCAATTTAATGCACTTGGAAGGAATGTCTCCCTTGGGTCATCCAGATTGCTTCCTATTCTTCATTAGGTTCTTCCTGCTGCACTTACTCTTCATAGTGTGAAGTATACTCATGGCCATGGCTCTGTTGGGAAGCTTCTTTTGATGTAGACTTGTCTTTCTTGAACATTCCTTTGACCAGATTCACTAGCTTCTTTATGGTCTTATCTTGTCATTTACACCACCTTTGGACTTTGCTGATGTGGTCATGGGCATACTTCAGAGAGCTTCCTTGGCTTGGAACCTCATGGGGCTTGAAGTGAAACCTCTTGGTGTTATATTCCAGCAGCTCATCCTCATCTTGCTCTTCCTCTTCGGAATCCTTTTGATTTTCAGCGCCAGCATCATCATCTTCATGTGCCTCCTCTTTACTGCTCTCTTCAGCTTCTTCTTCTTCATTACTCTCCTCTATTTCTTCAGTAATGGCTCCACCATAATACAATGCTCTCTTTTCAGGAAAAAAGTTTATGTTGCTCCTCATAGTGATGGAAGTATGTTGTGGGTTTAGAAGGAGAAACATAGCTTGTTCCTTTGATATCTTAAGGAACTGGTAGATGTGCTTCCCTTGGATACTCTTTCCTAGACAATGACTCCTCCTCAAGTAATTAAGATCCATCCATAGGGGTGGCAAAGCATCTGCTTCATGCTCATCAAGCTTTACTCCACTAGCCATAAAGATTGCTGTCACAATGCCCCCTATGTGCAGCTGACGGTTCCTCTCCCTCTTGCCTTTGTTCAAGATCCAGCTACTATATGAGTAGAGCTGCTCAAAGAGGAGAGTAACATAAGAAGAGAGCTCTTCTGGCCTGTTAAGAACCGTTCCATCCTTGCTGGAGTTCACTAGTGGCTGCATTCAATTGTATATAATGTCCATCTCCTTTGATGTGATGTTAGGTGTCTCCTTTCTTGCAAAAAGGGTGTTTGCAAGGGCTTTATCGGCATATTTCACAGCTATATGCTTTAGACTCTGGTTCTTGGTGACTCCTGGAGTATATTTACCAACCCCAATCACTTTCCATAGCAATGCATGCGCTCTCCTACTGATCTTGATACGGGGTTTCTTTTCAGCATAGAAATCAACTCCAATGGCGCGGTAGAGGTCGTCAAAAGTTTCTGTGAACTTCTGCTTGCCAAGTCTGAAGGATATCCAGCCATCTCCATTATCAATCTGACTCTCTTCATAACTCACCACTTTAAAAGTGGAGAGAAACTGGTTGGTGAGATGAGGATAGGAAGGAAGCGCCAATTCCATGAATTTGCCAAGCCCCATCTCTTCAAAGATTGTTTTGCAATCTTCATAAATCCCAAGTGCCTTCATTGTGGGGATGCAAGGGTACCTTGTAGCCTTGAAGATACACTTATTGATGTGCTCCACAAACTCCCTAGCGCTTGGTTATTTGTTTGGAGCTTCTTCCACAACCTTCCCCTTTCCTTTGTCTTTGGACTTGGCAGCCTTGCTTTCCATCACTCTTTTTCCAGCAGCTTTAGAGGATTGTCCATCAGCAACACATTTGCCCTTGTCTTTGATTGAAGGTGCAGTAAAGGGCGTCTTTTTTTTAGGTGCTTGAGTTATTATTCCAGCAGCTTCTTTGGTTCTCCCCATAGTACCTATAAGAACAAAGATTGCAGATCTAATAAGTGAAAGAACAAAAGTTGAAAACTAATGATTCAGAACTCTTTAAAAAATTTCTCAAATCTAAGAGAGGTTTAACTAGCATTCAAACAAGGAAAACCTCTAAAGAACTAAGAGAAATTAAGAGCAAAAATCATAAACATGCTAGTGTTCTAAACAAATTTCAAGTACTTATGCACATGAACCTAGCATGTTGGCCCTTAAACAAAATGAAGCATGATTATGCAAAGTGAATTTAAAACAAGCAAGCTATTAAATTTATGAACAGAAATAGGAATTGACCACTCTACTTTCTAAAATTAAAAAACCCCACCATGCAAAATCAAAACCAGCACTTTGAACTAATCAATATTAGTTCTTAATGCAAAAGATTCAAAAACTTTTAATAAACTCAAAGCATAAAAGCAAGTGATGAAGAGTTTAAGAAAGCAAACCTCTTTGGACTTTTGAGCACTTTCTCAAAGACAAACAGAAGAGGGAAGTAGCTAAGAAATTTTCGTGGTTTATGTGAGAAAAGAGAGAATGTGAAGTGTGAAGAGTGAAGAGGGGGTTAAAAGGTTTATATAGAGCCTAAGGGGGAACATAAGGAATCTAAAGAGTGGGGGACAAAACCAAAAATGCTCAGAAGTAGCTCAGAATGGCAAGAAGGAGCCAAAAAAATTTAAATTCAAACTCCCTTGGCTCCAAGCCAAGAGAGGGAAATTTTTTTGAAAAAATGAAGTTCATACCTCGCTGACCACATCAGTCGCTTTTGACCGATGCATGTGACCGATGTGGTTGGCATCAGTCAGTTTTGACTGATTCTGCTGACCGATGCTGCTTCGCGATTCTCCTGCCCATAGAAATCGGTCACTCCTTAACCGATGCGAGTGACCAATGTAGGCCTTCAAACTCTCAGTCAGTTTACATCGGTCACTCCAGACCAATGTTCCTCACCGATGCTAGTTTGTCTGACTCTCGAGCTGATTGCATCGGTCACTCTTGTCTGATACAAGTGAGCGATGTGATCCACCCAAGATACTACTGTTCCACATCGGTCATAAGTGACCGATGTGATTGCCCGATGCTCTTCTGGTTCTACAACATCGATCATTTTTTACCGATGCATATGACCGATGGAACCAACATCGGTCTGGCATGACCGATGCTGATGATCGATGATAACCAGAAGGCACCTATTTTGGTTCCCCATATATCTTCTCATTCCCCAATCCAAACTCTTGCTTCTAAGAATACTAGAAATGCATAAACTTAAACTAAAAAGCATAATATATACAAAGGATACCATGGGAGTACCTCCCAAGTGTGCTTGTTTAAAGTCACTTAGCTTCACTTTGATTACCTATCTAGTTGAGGTAAGGAGAAGGAGTCTTGGAACTCCTTGGTGGTGTCTTGCTCCTCTTGATCCTTCTGGTTAGCCCAACAATCTACATCTCAGAAAAGGGCTTAGACTTGCCTCCTTGCTTCATCTTGTAACATATATCACCATCATTAGAGAAAAAGGGCTTCAAGATCACCCCTCCTTCTTCAGTAACCATCTTGAGTTCATTCATCTTCTTGGAACTAACCCCTTCAAGGACCTCCATTTCAGTGGTGTCTTCAAACAACATTGACAAGCTGCAGCCATAAAACTCTCTCCAGTATAGCCTTCAAACTCAGCCAGTTCTTATCAACCCCTTTCATCTTGTTTAGCTCCATGGAGAAAGCATGTTCATGCTCCAATTTGTTACCCTTGATATCAAACTTTAAGACCTTCTCCTTGGTAAGCCTCAGGTCTGTTGTGCATTCTCTAGCATCAAAGACAGCGCCAGCTGAAGCTAAGAATGGTCTTCCAAGTATGATTGTATTCTTAATCTGCTATTCAACATCCAACACTAAGAAATCAGTTAGGATAGTCACTCCCTCTATCTGGATAGTATCTGGATAGGGACGTCCTTGAGAGCTCATAATGGCAACTTCACAATCCCATCAGCAATGGTTAGAGACACATTTCTTTGCTGGAACTTGGTGTAACCAAACTCC
The DNA here is from genome assembly GCA_911865555.2 of Thlaspi arvense. Lineage (NCBI taxonomy): Eukaryota > Viridiplantae > Streptophyta > Magnoliopsida > Brassicales > Brassicaceae > Thlaspi > Thlaspi arvense. The sequence goes on along the minus strand of OU466859.2, from coordinate 25,988,353 downwards.
TTTGCTTTAGAGGATGGAAACAGATTGATGCTAGCACCTAAATCACACAAACAGCTCTTAAAGGTTCTTCCCTTGAGTTCACATGGGAGAGTAAAGCAACCAGGATCTCCAAGCTTCTTTATGTCTAGCTCCTTGACTTCTGGCTCTACAACATTGGCTAGAACTTTCCCAAGCTCTTCTTCAGCATCTAAACCTCTCATTTCTATTTCAGCAGCATAAAGAGTTGCATACTTCTTGACTAGTTGCTCCTCGAATCTCCCTGGAATTGGAATGTCAGGTTGGTAAACTGGAAGCAAATCAGCTTGAGCCTCCTTCTTAGCATCAGAAACTTTAACAAGGTCTTCCCCCTCACTTTGCTTATCAATGTCCTCATTGATCAGTGACAAGAACTCATTTATAATAGCATCTTCCTAAATTGTGCAAGCATCATGAGATTCAACAGCTTGGCAAGGATTCATCTCACACTTTCTAGGGAGGTTACTTTGAGGGCGTGGTGCATTAGCTACTTCTTTGTTGTTGTCTAGAGTCTTTTCTCTTTCAGTTAGAACATCAAACTTGTTTGTCAACTCCACATGAACATAGTCTATCATGTTGTGGACCTCAGCAAACGTTTTTGTTCATTTCCAAGGTAGTACTGATCAGATTCTGAAGCACTTGTTGCATGATACTTTTCAGTTCAGTATCTTAGGAGCTTGAGGAAGCTTGAGCTGGAGCTTGAGCATTGAATCCTGGAGGGTTTTAGGGCGCTCTAGGCTGGAAGCTGTTGTTCCTCTGTTGAAAGCCTTGATTGTTGTTGTTGTAAGGCACAAAGGGTCTTGGACCAGCTTGCTGTTTCTGTTGAGGTGGATATACTTAATCTTGAAGATTGGCAACATTGTTGCTTCTGTAGGATAGATTTGGGTTAGGTCTGTAGTTCCCATATTCAATGTAGCCTCCTTGATTAGCATGATAGTTCATCTCCTCAACTTGGCAGCCTTCTTGATCTTCAACCTGAACCAAGTCACCAACAAAACTAACTTCCTTCCTTTCCCTTAGCAACAGATCAATCTTCTCATGTAAAGCCATGATCTCCTTCTTGTTAGACTTCGGTTCTTCCTTAGCACTCCTAGGGGTTCTATCAAACTCCTCATTATAATTCCCATCAGATTGTGCTAGATTCTCCACAAGTTCCAATCCTTCGTCAAAATCTTTAGATTAGAAGTTACCATTAGATGCAGTATCCAAGAGCATTCTGATCTTTGGGAGGGCGCCTCTGTATAGAGTGGAGAGGAGTGACGCTTGTGTAAACCCATGGTGTGGGCACTGAAGTGTGTAGCCTTTAAACCTTTCCCATGCTTCACCAAAACTCTCCTTGTTCCTTTGAGCAAATCCAGAGATTTCATTCTTGATCCTAGCATTCCTTGAAGTGGAGAGTAATTTCGCTAGAAAGGCTCTCTTGCACTCGTCCTAACTAGTGATGCTTCCTTGAGGCAAGTTCTTTTCCCATTGGTGAGCTTTATCCCCTAGGGAGAATGGAAAGAGTCTCAGTTTGAAGCCATCTTCGCTGACACCATTAATCTTGGTGAGTGAGCAGAGTCTATCAAAATTGTCCAAGTGATCTAAAGGGTCTTCTAGAGATAGCCCATGGAATTTGCTGCATTGAACCATTGAGATCAGACCAGATTTGATCTCAAAGTTATTATTCAGACCTTCTGGAGGCATGATTCCTGTTCTGTTATTGTAGGCATTGGGTGCATCACCTGCGCTTATTGCTCTGACTGGTCTTGGAACCAGAGCTGCTCCTCTAGGGCCTTGCTCTCCTTGCAGTCCCTGAACTCCTTGCTTGTCCTGTTGGCCTTGAGCACCAGCTGATCCTTGAGGTCCTTGGAACCTCATCTCATCCACAGCATGTTGCTCCTGAACATTCATCCCCAACCTTTCCAAGTGTTGCTGTCTTTCCTGTTTCCTTCTTGCCCATTGACCTCTGTCCAACAGATTGATGTTGTCAATGAAGTCCACCAAGTTGCTAGAGCCTCTTGATCCAAGGTTCATATACCTGAAAACAGCAATGAGAGTCAAGGATGATTAGTAACCAAATACAAATAAACCCTGATCTTAAAGTTTCCACAAACTATAATGATCCAAACAATAACTGCAATGGCAACAACACCAAATTGATACAAGAGTTTTTGAGTCTCTTGCTCAGTCACCTAGTTTTTTCTAATCAGTTGTAGTATAGCATATAGTTTTTATTAATCCAAAGGAGTTATGAATAGAGGCCACTAGAATTGAGAGCAGAAAGCTTTAAGTCAAGTGAGTCAAGCAAGATTGTTGTTTACACAACTAAAACTATCAACCTAAGTGATCAAGCACCAACCAGAACACAAAAGAGAACAACTTAGCAATGATCAGAAGCAAAACAAAGCATTAAAACAGAACAATTAAAGCAAAATTCGAGATTCAATAAGAGAAAACAAGCTTTTAGATGTGGTTATTGACTTTGGGGAATTTAAAGGCAAGACTTAGGCTGTTTCAAACATAACTGACAATGCAAATAAGCAATCAATGCTAATTCCTAGACATAAAAAAACCCTTTGCTAATCATCCTAACAAGAACTAATTCTCATTAGTGCTAGAACAATCAAAAAGCATGAAAAACCAAATCTATTCAAGTCAAAATACTCCTCAAACAGTCAATCTCTTGAGCTAGGGGAAGTAAATCATTTATTAAACAAGATCAGCATTTCATCAAACACTTGGTAGGCATAAGATGAAGCCTAAATCTAGATTCATGTGATCAAGACAAATATAGCTTAAGAACAGATTAATAGAGCCTCTAAATTCCCATAATCTACCACATCCACAAACCCTAAAAGGACTACTCACTCATCATCATAGAAAACACCAAATCACAAGAGTAAATGATGCTAAACTTGATTAAGAGGGACATTGGAGAAGAAATTAAAAGGAAAATACAAAAGTTTAATTAAAATGATGAACTTGTTTTTACAAAGATTGAAAAACTCTTAAGAAACTAAGCAAGAACAAGACTTGGCTAAAAACCATTAGTCCAAGCCTATTTATAGTAAAAGACAAAAGCCCTAAAGCATTGTCAAATATATAAATAGAAAGAAGTTCGGATTAGATCACATCGGTTATGGATGACCGATGCTCTCCTCTGGTGCTTTACATCGGTCAGCTGATGACCGGTGCTGTTGATCGATGTGAATCTTCGGACTCTCGGCTCGGTTACATCAGTCAGTCTTGACCGATGCTCTTGATCGATGTGGGTTGTCCTGTCTCCTTGCATCGGTCACAAGTGACCGATGTGGATGACCGATGTGAATCACCATCTTCTCGGTTGCTTTACATCGGTCAAAATTGACGGATGTGCTCTGCTCCTTGACCGATGTTGCACCAAAAATCGCCTTCCTTGGTTCCTTTTGCTCTTTCTCAGCTTGGCCAACTCCTTGAACCATTCTCACACTTCCTCCTTGCTCCATAGAGCCTCTTAAGTACCTAAAAACATCCTTAATCCATAGAGAATGCAAACTACAACCCAAATGCAACCTAAGTCTAAAAGGAAAGGAAAATGGACTAAAGAGAAAGAAAACATGCAAAAGGAGACCAAAACATGAAGTAAAAGCAAGCCTAAATGATGTAAATATATGAGATATCATCGATGTTGGCCTTATCCGAGATGTTTTTATTTACAAGGTTGCCACGCTTTTAGGGTTGTTGGCATTTAGGATAAATAGGCTTGGACTAATGGTTTTTAGCCAGGTCTTGTTCTTGCTTAGTTTCTTAAGTGCTTTTGTGTTTCTGTAAGAACAAGTTCTTCCTTTAATCTTAGTTTTTGCATTTGCCTTATTTTATCTTCTCTAATCTCCCTCCTAATCATGTTTAACATCTTTTCCTTTTGTGATTTGGTGTTTTTCATGATGATGAGTGAGTAATCAGTTATAGGGTTTTAGATGTGGTAGATTAGAGGAATTTAGAGGCTTGATTAGGGTTTGTTAGTCCTTAATTTGATTAATTTCTCTCTATCAATCTGTGTTTAGGCTAGATTTATCTTGATCATATGGATCTAGATTAAGGCTTTCTCTTATTCCCACCAAGTGATTGATGAAATGCTAATCATGTTTAATAGAGGATTTGCTTGTCTTATCTCGAGATTGACTGTCTAAGAAGTATTTTGGCTTGAATAGAGTTGTTTTTGCTTGCTTGTTAATGATTCTAGCACTAATGAGAGTTATGTCTTGTTAGGATGATTAGCAAAGGGTTAATTATCAAGAGATTGGACTTAAATTGCTTGATTGTGAATAACCCCCAACTTATATCCCTGCTTTAATATGTTTGAATTTCCTGCTTTGAATTTGTGCTGCTTAGTTTTGTTTAGTTTGATCACACCTTTTTTCTTGAATTTGGCTTAAATTTAGTGAATTGCTGCATTCTTAGTGACTTACATGCCCAAATGGATTGACACCTTTCATACTGCAATGACATAAGTGTGTTAGGATTGAAATAGAACAAACAAACAAAAAGCTGTTATCACTAGGTTGCTTGGGTCTTCATTAGTTTCTGATATTGTATCACCCCCTTAAGAAGACGTTTCCCGAGTTAATTAAAAGTTAAAGGAAGATTTGCAATTCTTGCTCAGAAGCTTCACTAATTGCAAAAGTGCCCTATTCGAGTTTAGTCTGTATTTTCAGGTTTTTCAGTCATTCTTTGGCTTGTATCTGGTTTTCTATTAAAAATTTAAGAGAGATTAGATCTAGAGCTTTTTGGAGAGACAATTCTGCACTCTTCTAGAGAAGATTCAGAACCCCTGTATCATTACTCTTCTTATTTTATGCAGTATTATTCAGTTATGATTTGTGCATTTATGTCCATGTATGAGTAATCCGTTAGTTAAGTTAGGGTGATTTAAGGATTAATGATAAGTTTGTAGATTTGTTATACTGTTGGAATAATCAATTGGTTTTTTGTCTGGATTTGTACTTATATTGATTCTATGATTAATCAACTAGAAGCAAACCATTGCTTGGCTAATAAATGTGAGAACATTGTCAATCACCAGAACAAATCTTAGATGAGTAAAATTACTATCTCCAAAGAGATTTGAGTTAGAAATTTTGTGAACAATCGAACCTGTTATTAATGCTTGTTAGAATAAATTGAATTTGCAAAGTAATTTCTGAATTTCATGCATAGATAATCTCTGCTACGAAAATTGATTGGTTTTAAATTAGTGCTTCAAGTTCTAGATGGTTTTAAATAATATCTTGATAGTATACATTTTACATTCTTGGATTCAACCTGTAAATTACTCTTTCCTAGCGTTTTTAGTCTCCTGAATTTTAAGAACATCCAATCACCCCCTGCTATTGTTTCATTTAATTATTTCGTTCTACATCTTATTGAATTGTGTTAGCATAATTTGAATCTTAAATCTATAGTGTAGTAGTACTTACAAGAGCTTCTTTGATCATGTTGAAAGCGTTGAGACAATCCACATCAAAGATGAACTCAGCTTCCTTGCCCAGAAGTCTTGTCAACAGCCTAGCAATCTTGGACAAGTCACGGATGAATCTCCTGTAGAAGCCAGCATGTCTGAGGAAGCTTCTTATCTCTTTGACCGTGCTTGGAGGCTTAAGATGCATCATAGCCTTGATTTTTTTCTTGTCCGCTTCAGTCCTCTTTTCTAATATCTTATGGCCAAGCACTATGCCTTCCTTCACCATAAAATGACAGTTTTCACAATTTATTACCAAGTTCGTCTCCTCACATCTCTTTAGTATCCTGTAAAGGTTAGCCAAACAAAAAGAAAAAGAAGAACCATATACTGAAAAATCCCTCAATGAGATCCAAGAATATCGACATCATGCACTGTAGAACTGTGGCAAGTGCGTTACATAATCCAAACGGCATTCTTCCATAAGCAAAAGTGATGTTGGGACATGTAAATGTTATATTATCTTGGTCATTGGGATGTACGGGATTTGGAAGAAACCACTATAGCCACCTAAGAAGCAGTAAAATGGGTAATTTGCAAGCCTCTCTAACATTTGGTCTATGAAAGGCAAGGGAAAATGGTCTTTCGTAGAGGCTGCATTTAGCTTTCAATAGTATAAACTTATTCATTGTCCTGTTATGGTTCGGGTGGGAATAAGCTCATCAGTTTCAGTTTTGGCCACTGTTACACCTCCCTTCTTTGGTACAACTTGCACCAGGGAAACCCATCGGCTGTCCGATATCGGGTAGATCACATCAGCATCAAGCACTTTAAGATTTATTTTTTAACTACATCTTTGAGGTTGGGATTTGATGCTCAATAGAGACCATTGACTCATCCACGAGATAATTTATGTAAGTGCAAAGTATAGGAGAAAGACCCTTGATATCATCTAGCGAATATCCAATGGGTCTCCTATACTTTATTAATTCTTTGAGAAGTTAGGTTAACACTATTTCAGTTAAGTTTTCATTAACAATCACAAGATAGGTTGAGTAGGTGACTAGGAAAGTGTACCTTGGCCCAGTAGGAAGTGGTTTGAGCTCCAGTTTTAGAGCATTGAGTTCGCTCCAATCACTGTGTATCAGCTGCTCGCTTGCGTTTGAGGTACTTTCAGCTCCTCCGTTTGCATCCACGGCTCAATCTTCTCTAGCCAAGGCCATCATATGCCTTTTGTTCTCAATATCTGTGGGGAACTCGTCGTCCTTAACTATCCTCCGAGATTCAAGCCTCATTACATAAGCTTCACTATCATGGTCCAAGTGCTCATGCTCCCCATTCTCCTAAGCCAGTGCTACTTGTAGAGGGTCCTTCAAAGTTAGGTCCAATGCGTCAACCCAAAAGATCTTTCCTCCGATTGTAGGCTTCTTCATGACATCATTGATGTCAAACTTATTGATAATGTCCTTGCCCAAGTTTAATTCCATCTTCCCTTTCTTGACATTGATCACTGCCCCAGTTGTAACTAGGAATGGTCTACCAATAATTAATAGATCTCTCGGCTCTTCATCCATTTCAAGGATTATAAAGTTCGTTGGCACCTCTATGTACCCAAAGCGGATGTGAATGTCTTCAAGCAGACCTTTTGGAAGCTTTACTGAACGATCAGCTAATATCAATGAGATGCAGCTTGGTTTGTAGCTCGTGAGACTGCCATGAGGCTCACGCTTGCTCCCAAATTGTAAAGACAGTTGTTCAATGTAGGAGGTGCGATTGAGCATGGAAGGATGAAGCTTCCCAGAGCCTCTAGCTTGTTGTGGATAACCTTCCTTTGTATGATGGCACCACACTAATCTGTAAAAACCACCATGACTTGGAGTTCCTTGGTTCTTGCAAGGACGGCATTTTTTGGCAATTTTTGGTAAGGTGGTACAAAAGCGAAAGCATCCATGAGAGGCATAGTAAGGTCAATCTTTCTCAATTGTTCATCAAACAAAACTTTGTACTTTTCAAGGATTTGCTTCTTGAATTTGATTGAAAAGGGGGTTTGTGAGGAGGAGGAACAAACCGCTTTTCCTCGTTCTTTTTTTTTTGATACCTCTTTGGGCTTCTCCCCTTTCTCTTTCTCCTGTAACTTAGTGTAAAGCTGGTCTTCTACATGAAAGGCTCAAAGTTTTACCTAAATAAAATTACTGCAAGTGCACAGCAAAGTAGTTGTAATATAAAGAGTATCAAAATCGCAAGAGACTTAAGGAAGCCACACAACAGATTGTAGATTCAAATTCATCTAAGCAAAAATAAACATAATGCAAATAAACTAAAAGAACGCAGCAGATGATCGGCTGGAAGGTTTTAAAATCAAGAAGACAAAACGCTAGGCCTTGGGAAATTCACAGGTTGAAATCGATTATGCATATTGAAAACTGTCAGGATATTTAATAAGCATTGTTCTTGTACTCGAAACACAACTGTAAAACCAATCAACTTCTATTGCAGAGATTATCTATGTCTAAACCCTAAAATTCTAAATTTCTTTGCAAATTCAAACAATTCAGACAAGCAGTAAAGTCAGGTTCGATTGTTCACAAAATCTCTAAACCAAATTCCTTTAGAGATAGGTATTTTGCTCATCTAAGATTAGTTCAGACAATTAACAATACGTCCCCATCTATTAATCAACCTAATATCATATTCTAGGACACAAAGCTAGAATAAGCAACAAACACAAATCTAAATAAAGAACTCTATTGATTTATCCTAACAATAATTCAAATCTAACAATTCATAATCAACCCGTGAAAAATCGAAAACCTAGCAAGCAAATTACTCAGACATGGTGATTGAAACAAGCATCATGAAATAAATGAATTGCATAAATGAAATAATAAAAGAGATTAAAGGAGTTCAAAATCTTCTTTGAAGGAGTCTGATTTATCTTTCCAAAAGCTCTTCTAAAAACCTCTATCTTTGTCTCTTAAAATAAAACTTAGGTCAAAACAATTACCTTAAAATCTTAAATATAGTCTAAAACACGATTTGGGGCTAATCTGCAAATAGATAAACTTATGGGCCAGCTTGTAAATCTTCAGAAATCTTAAAGAACTCGGCAAGATTTGTGCAATTGTGCGAAATTTGCACAATTTTGTTGTCAACAGACACCAAGGGCTGGTGTCGATCAACACCCAGGCTGCACAATTTGTGTCCAACAAGTGCACAAAACGATTTGATCTCTTCAGCAACATCTCCTGTTTTACTCTAGAATGCTCCACTATGTCCAAATAAGCTCCAATCAATTCTCTATAAATAAGACATATTTCATGGCCAATAACCATAGAAATCATGATATATCACTACACTTTCTTGTATCATCTCGAGAGGCTCATCATCTGTTTTTTCAAGGTCACCCCCCCCCCCCCCCCCCCCCCCCCCCCCCCCCCCCCCCCCCCCCCGATTCTCATCATCCATGATGGTGTGTGTTGGAGTCTTGAAGCATGGGTTTTTGCAGGTTCTGTTTATATTTCAAAGTTATCATAATCCCCAAATCAGATGTAGTATAGGATCATAGGTGTCAAACACACTTGTGGATGATGAGATACAAACAATGGTGTAAGCTAAGTGAGATTGGAGATTTTGTTTGTAAAGAAATGGTTCTAACAACCTAACAATGCAATGAAAAGAAAGCAGAAATCAAGTGCAAGAAAACAAGGACTAAGCAATGAACTCAAAGCAAACTAAGCAAGAACTAAATGACTAAGCAAGAACTAAGCAAGATGATTTTAAAGACAGTTGATTAAAAGCAAGACTCAAGGTTCTAAACAATTGGATTCTCATCATTCATGATGGTGTGTTTTGGAGTCTTGAAGCATGGGTTTTTGCAGGTTCTGTTTATATTTCAAAGTTATCATAATCCCCAAATCAGATATAGTATAGGGTCATAGGTGTCAAACACACTTGTGGATGATGAGATACAAACAATGCTGTAAGCTAAGTGAGATTGGAGATTTTGTTTGTAAAGAAATGATTCTAACAACCTAAAAATGCAATGAAAAGAAAGCAGAAATCAAGTGCAAGAAAACAAGGACTAAGCAATGAACTCAAAGTAATAACTAAGCAAGAACTAAATGACTAAGCAAGAACTAAGCAAGATGATTTTAAAGACAGTTGACTAAAAGCAAGACTCAAGGTTCTAAACAATTGTGGGATTAGTGATTTTCAAGAGTGACAAGGAGATTTATAGCAAAGGTAAACATCAAGCATTCAAAAGCAAGCATTTCTCAATGCTGAACTCCTAGACAAGGTATCTAAAAGGAACTAGCTTGAAGTCAATAAGCAATTCAAATTCAATAAGATTGAAGTCTCAAACCAACTTGTGATGGCGTATTCTTCAACCATGAGCATAAAGATCAGAACCATTCTAGCCTAAGAGAAGCACTAAGCATGCAAACATTCTCTCACTCAAGAAAGAATTCAGAGCAGCTTATGAATCTTATGAACCAATAAAGACCTAGTTAGCTAAGCATCAATAAAGAATATGAACTTAAGCACACAGTTGCAACATCCAAACAATGCTAAGCAATGAGCAGAAATTAAAAAAAGGCAAGATCTTGCAATGGATAATATCTAACAATCAAGCAAGAATCTCAAAACAAGCATTATCTTGCCCTGAGCGAATCATCTAGCAATGGTGAACTATCACTTTGGTGTCACTGAACAAAGGAATCATAGACCAAGCTAAACTATCAAGCCAAATAAGCAAACCATGCTTAGAGAAGAGATAACAAGCCATCTAGTGAGCCATATGTATCAATCAATACCATATTCAATCAAAAGGAGCAAGCTTCATTGACAATAATCACTTTACAAGAGAAGGAGACAAAAGAGAACAACTAATCAAGCCTAATCACCCCTTAATCACCTCTTAATCACCACTTTCCCTACTTAGAAATCTAAATCTAAGGTAGACTACTCACTAATCATGTTTAATCCCATTCGTTTGGAGTTAAACATTGTCAGATGAGATTAAAATGAAAAGATGATAAATCTAAACTACCAGGGTGCTAGAATATTGATCAAGAGATAATATTAAACCATAAAAATGCAAACGTTATAAAAAAAAAGGATTCTAAGGCAAATCGCCCTTCAAGGTTTAGAACAAGATGAAAAGAGAGAGTTTTTATTAGATAGACTAAACTTAGATAAAGATAATGTTTTGTGGCTTCCATTTTATAATAGGGAACCAAAAGAAGCATAAAAAACCAAAAAAGTAAGATAAGGTCAACAAAAGTCAAGTGGTCAACGCGGGGATAAGTTGCATCGAGGTGGTACGGATGGTGGTCTGCTCGATGTGCGACCTCTATATGGCTCGTGCAGTGCGTATCAGCTTCCTTGCTCGATGCTGGACCTTGATGCAGACCAACGGCTTAGAATCCGCGTGCTGATCCTCTTCCTCACATCCTGCAGCTTACATCGAGCACACTGCATAGCGGTTTTGTTTGATATTGACTAGACTTAGCAAAAGCTTTTTTTTTTACATCCTCTTCGAACATGAGCTGCTTCCATCTCCTTCCCAACTCCAGGAATCTCCAAAAACACCTGAAAATCACCATAAACATGCACATGCATGCAAATGTATGCATTCCTAAGCTAAATGCATGCAATATTAATTCTAAGTGCAAATGAGACTAAAATGCTCAACTATAATGCAAAAACAAAGGAAAAGATGCCTAAAATACAGCCTAAAATGCTCTTAAATAGCAAGCTATCAATATCCCCCACAGTTAGCTTTTGCTTGCCTTTAAGCAATCAATCACATAACATGGTGATGATGTTTTAAATGGGAACTCATATCTCTAAAAATGACAACAATAAATGAAAATGAAATCCATGTTCTTATTTAGAGTGCACTTGATGGAAGAATACTTTAAACACTTATCCACGTTTATCACAAAGCAAGAATGATCATAATGCTATCCACTTACACATGCTCATCAAATTAAACAACCTTTTTAATATTCAATTAAGCTCAAACCGTGAATCATCTTCATGCAAATGCAAATGTGTCATTTGGCTAAGAGACAAGGCTTAGTGGAATAAAAATGATCCCACTTCTCATACTGGTTTTGGTGTTTAAAGGGTTCTCTCAAGAAAAAGCATGGTTATGCTTTGGCAAAATACTAAGGGTCAAAGAACAACTTACACATACAAAGGAAGACTCCCATCTACCCAAGATCTATAAGATATGTTCCTAATTCTAGTTAAACAATGTAAACCCGCCTATGCTACCCTTTTTAAGAATTTAAACCCCTTTTGTAAACCCAAAATCTCTTCTCTTTCAAGCGCTTTGGAGGACACTTCTGCTTTTGAAGTTCAAGTGGTGGCAATTTGCTTCTTTTGAGCTTGGCTCCTTTATTTGATGATGCTGGTGCTTAATTCGCCTTTGGCTTTCTGATTTTACTTGCTTTGTACTTCTTGCATCTTCTTTTATTCTTTGAAATGATCCGTCTTTCTTCTTGAACTTAGAATTGCCATTTCCACCATTTGCTTGTGTCACACTCCTTTTCTTTGTGCCTTGACTTCTTTTCTTCTTTGCTTCTCTTGAGAACTAATCAAAGATAAATCCCAAACCATTGGAAATACTTTCTTTTTAGTTCCAACCCAACACTTTTTTTCTAAGTAACAACCATAATGGAAAGAGGCCTCAGAAATCACACATTATTAATGTTTTGGCTTGAAAGGAGGTTTAGTTAAGGGTGGGGAAATCTAAATAGATCTTTTAGAGAGTGGCAAAAGAGAATAAGAAGATCCAAATATTCTAAACTATCCATGACATCAATCACAAATGCACAAGACATGATAATTGCGAATTCAAATTAGGTTCCACTTAAACAAATGTTGAAATCATTTAAAAGCATTGATATCTCCATTATTTATACCATTTTAGCTTGCATTCATCACTAGTTTTAGTCTTTAAACATGCATATTTTTATTCTTCTTGTCCCATTTGCATACATTTAGGAGTTAGTGTAGTTTTAGGAGCTGCATTGCATTTTGCATGCATTTGAAGTTTTATTCAGGTATTTGAAGAAGTGTGGAGGTCATGTGGTGCAATGGGTGTGAGATGGGAATGGAGCAAGGCAAGAGACAAAGGCAGATGGACCAATATCGATGATGATATTGGCATCATGTGATCGATACAGAGCATATCGATGGGAGTATCGACCACTTGAGCATCGATACAGTGAAGGCGTGGTGTGAAGGAAGCATATCGATTTGTATATCGACCAAGAGACATCGATACAACACAGAAGAAGAGATGATATCGACATGTGTATCGATGTTCACAGCCGATATGGTCTGTCCGAGTCAGCTTTTTTTCTGTTTAATCTTGGTTTACTAGGGGTTTTCTAGTTCCCCTATAAATACTAAAGTCCTAAAATGGTTAGGCAACTTGGATCTTAATATTTTTCTTCTGTTCTTGCACTTAAAACTTTTCCTTTTTCGTCTTTGCTTTGTAAGAACTAGTTTGATTTAGTGAATTTCTGTATTTGCCTTTGATATATTCTTGTTTATTCTGCTTCTTAATAATGCTTACCCATCTTTTCTCTTTGGAAATTGTGGTTTTGACTATGGCTAGTGAGTAGTATTATTTAGGGTTTGAGATGGGATATATTAGAGGGGTTTTAGGACTATATTAGTGATGTCTTGTGCTTAATATGATTGTCTTCTCTCTATTAGATGTGCTTAACACTTGATTTGTCTTGGCCAGGCTTGTTTAGTATCTTGGCTTTCTCTTGCGCCTGGTAAGTGTTTGATGAAATGCTGCTTATCATCTCTTCGAGGATTTGTATGCTTAGCCTAAGGAATTAGATGGCTAAGATGCATTTTGGCTTTATAGGATTGGAGTTCTGTTCTGAATGCTTACAGATCATGTGTTTGAGTAAAGGGATTTATCTTGAATGTGTGCTTAGCAAAGTGATTAGTCTCAAGGAATTGATCTAGTTATAGTAGTTAATCCTATGCCTAGAAGATAGCATTGTTTGAATGGTTTTGAAGCATCACTAGTTAGGTTCTAATCCCCTCTTAATCTATAACCCCCATCTTAGATCCTTACTTTATCTATTTGAATTTCCTGCTTTGCTTAGTTCAGTCTTTAGACTTGTTTATTTTTGTTCACAGCTGCCTTCTTGAATCTAGCTTGACTTAAGTGATTTGTTGTATTCTTAGTGCCGTAAGAACTCAGATGGATTGATACCTTACATACTGCAATGACATGAGTGTGTTAGGATTTGTTTAGCTAGTCTTTTCCTGCTATCAAATTGGCTATGTTGCCCTCACCATGGGTTCTCACAAGCTTCACTACTCTCAATCTTATACAGAGGTGCTCTCCCTAAGATCAGGATGCTATTTGACACTGCCTCCAATGGAAACCTCCTATCTAAGGATGTAGATGAAGGCCTAAAGTGATGGCATTTATAGTGAAGACTATGATAGAACTCCAAGAGGAGAATATGACAACACTAAGAAGGAGCTGGAGTCTACAAGAAGAGAGTTGAAAGTGCTGAACACTAGGCTTCACAAACTGCTCTAAGTGCAACACAAAGAGATCAATTATGTTGATAAAATGGTGGAGTCACTGAAGAAGAGACCTTCTTAGATGAAGAGGAAGCTGTCATTGAGGAGTTCCTTTCTCTGTTCAATGAGAACACTGAACTTCAGAGTGGGGTGGAAGAGTTTTGGTAGCTGATGCCAACCATGGAGTTGCGAAGGAAAAGTCTCTTGAAGCAACAGCAACTAAGGAAGAGAACAAGAAGGGGCTACTCGAGGAGAGTCAAGCTGAGAAACAAACTGGGATCTATGATCATTATTTTTACAAGCCAGCTCTCCCTTTCCTGGAAGGTTTAAGAAGCAGCTTATGGATAAGTACATCACTCTCTATGCCAACCAGATGAAGCTTAGAGGTCTTCATATTGGGACAGATCTGAAGGAAGTCATTGCCAAGACTGAGGTCCCGAAAATCAAGAAGCTTGGAGATCCTGGATGCTTCACTTTGCCATGTGAACTCAAAGGACAAACTTTCAAGAGCTGTCTTTGCGATCTTGGAGCAAGTATCAACCTTCTCCCATCCTTTACTGCTAAGGCGCTTGGCTACTCTCAACTTCAAGAGAGTAATGTGTCTCTTACCATAGCTGATGGGTCAGTAAAGGCACCACTTGGAGCTCTTAAAGATGTGCCAATGATGATTGAAGGAGTGATAATCCCAACAGATTTCCTGGTCCTAGATGTTGAAGGGAAGATCAAGAACGCCATCATTCTAGGGAGGCCATTTTTTGCTTCAGCTGGCGCAATGTTTGATGCTAAGGAGTGCACAATAGAGCTAAGGTTGACAAAGGAGAAGGTTCTGGAGTTTGACTCCAATGGGAACAAGCTGGAAGATTAGCAAGCCTTCGCAATGGAGGTCAAGAAAGTAAAGAAAGTTAGAGAGCATTGGCCAGAGTTTGAAGGCTATGTTGGAGCAAATTTTGATGGTTGCTGTGTGTCCAGGATGTTTGCTGATACCACTGAAGAGGAGGTCCACGAAGTGGGTGGTTCTGATGATGTGAATGAAATCTTATTGGGTCCTATAGAAGAAGGAGTGGTGTTGAGACCATTTGGCGCTAAGAGTGGTGAAGTTTGCTAAATGATGAAGCAAGAGGGAAGATCTAAGCTTTTTGCAGTGCTGAAGATTGATGGATTCACCAGGAGAGTCAAGGGAAGCAAGATCACAGCAAGGAGTTCCAAAACTCCTGCTCCACACCTCAACTAAGGAGTTGAGGAAAGTCAAGTTAAGTGACTGTAAACAAGCGCACTTGAGAGGCAATCCCATGGTATCCTTGTATATAGATTTGCATTTTTATTTTGGGAGTTTTTGAATGTCTCTAGTAACCTGGTCTGAGCTGAGGCTGAAGGAACCAAGCTTGGGAGAAGGAAGAGGCCGAAGAAGGGTCAATATCGACCAGCATATCGGCCATGCACGTCGATACAGCTCATATCGAGCATATCTTGCTCGATACGTGTATGTTGGACATGTATCGACGTGCATATCGGTGATGATTCTGATCGATACATCTGTGAGGATTATTGTATCGATCAAAGTACTGATATAAGGCCACCCGATACGCTTTAACAAGCAATGTATCACGGTACAAACAGTTCGATATGCCTCAACTGGTATTCGTATCGATCACATGTATCGACTTACCAGGTCGATATGACATCAAGAAGTGCGTATCAAGCACAATATCGACGTAACACACCGATGTGCTTTAACTGCAAGGACGAAAGGCGATTAATCGCCCTTTATTAAGGTATATCGGCGTGAATATTGACATCCCACGTCGATACACCTTAAGTGACGAATGAAAACATAAAGTTCAGCATATGTCAAGGTGTATCGGTGAGCATATCGACATGTTAGACCGATATGAATCTTTCCCCTTCCCAAGCACAAGTGGGACCTCTTTCTAGCACTCTTTGTCCCCTTGCTCCCCACAAAAAGATTCTCCAACCCTCTATATAAACTAACCCCACCATTCTCTCTTTCTCACTTTCATTTTCCTAGTTTTTCAATCCACTAAATTTCGAATCTTTGTGTTTTCGAAAATCTTGAGAGTGTAAAACCACTTCAGATATTGTCTCTTAACTTCTAAATGTTTAAAATGTTTGTTTTATGCACTTAAGCACTTGTTCTTTTCTAGTGATTGATTTCTAGTAATGATTCATTTCCTCTTCCTTATTATTATTTTTCTTTTACATGGTGAATAAACTGTTTTTGAATTTTGGAGCATTTTCCTTCATGAATACTTGATTTTCAAATTCATCTATTTATCTTTGCATTAGCATCTAAGCGCATTTGTTTAGATTCACCATGCTATGATTCATCATTTTCGATTATTTCATAAAATATGTTTAATGAATCCTTTGCATGCATTGCCTTTTTAATTGCTTCACAACTGTTAGAGGTTTAATTTTTAGTAAATAAACTCCTCCTTTTGTGATTTTTATCATCATTGGGCATTGTGTTGTGTTGCTTCCATGATTCTCATTTTTCTTTTGAGAATATATTTTAGGTACCATGGGAAGAACAACAAGAAATGGAGCTAACAAAGAGACTGAGAAGCAAGCGAAAGGAAAAAGAAAATCCAAAGAAGTTGGGAGTCAAGGAGCCAAATCCAAAGGCAAGAAGAGAGTTGATGTTGGCGCTAGTGAGCAGGTCCCTCAAAAGAAGAAAAGGTACCACACCAGCTCAAAGGCAGCTGTATCACAAGCTGCAAAAGGTGGATGTGAGGCCAACTAGATACCCTCATGTGCCATCTCTAAAGCCCTTGGGACTCTATGAAGGCTGCTCTTCTTTGCTAGAGACAATGGAGCTCACAAAGCTGGTGGGAAATCCATATTCAGCCAACAAAGACCAAGTCCTTCAATTCTTTGCAAGCTTTGAGGTGACATTCTATGAGCCATGAGAAGAGACTCCTGAAGAAAATGGTGATGGCTTCATCACTTTCAGAGTTTCCTAGAAGGACTATAGAATGTCTTTTTCTGCAATTGAAGTTGCCTTTGGATTCTCTTATGGGAGCGCTAGAGGACATAATCTTGGAGTTAGCAAGGAAGAGATGACCAGCCTTTGAGAACATGTACCCAAAGGCGCTTTCAGGCCAGGACGAAGCAAGGCTTCTCTGAACAGAAATCCGACAATAAGATATGTGCACAAGGCGCTGGCGTATACACTCTTTGCTAGGTAAGAAAGTGGAGCTGTTGAAGGAGGAGAATGGGAGCTGATTGATCTTGGTCTTATGAATGTTTTGGACAGCACAAACCAAGTTGTGGCACTTAGAGGAGCAGATGGTACAATTGGAATGGTCATCATCTTCATGCAGCAGCTTTTGGTCATCAAACATTGGTTAACTACCAATGATGACAAGGCGCCAAAGTTGTATTGTGCTGGACTAATCACTCAACTAATGGAAGCTGCTGGAGTTAAGAGTGGACCACCAACAGTCAAGATCACATACTTGGAGGCTGTATTGTGCTGGACTAATCACTCAACTAATGGAAGCTGCTGGAGTTGAGAGTGGACCACCAACAGTCAAGATCACATACTTGGAGGCTGTATTGTGCTGGACTAATCACTCAACTAATGGAAGCTTCTGGAGTTGAGAGTGGACCACCAACAGTCAAGATCACATACTTGGACCTTCCATACTTGAAGAAAGCAAGGTTCCTTGGTGAACAAGTGGGTGGCATGTTCATCGACAACTTCATCCAAGAAGATGGATCTGCTGCAAAGCTTCTACTCCCGGATGTGCATCTCACATCCTTCTCCAACCCAAACGGCTTTGCCTTTTAGATTCCACAGCAACTTCTCTACCAAGCTGACGTTTCATCCTCTCACACTTACCAAGGCGCTAACATCACTCTTCCTCAAGGAGACTATCCCCTTGTGATATTTGAAGGAGGGCCAATGGAAGAAGGAATTCAGGAAGAAGAAGATTTAGATGCTCCAAGCTACAACAGTGAAGAGTACCACTTCCAGCCTAATGATGTCTCACGCCACGGAGGACCTTTAAACAAAGTCCATGAGAACAACCTCTTGCAAAGATGGAACAAATGGCAAGACAAAACCATCAAAAAGTTTGTGAAGGGCATGTCGAGCATGAAAGCTCAAATAAAGGACTTAAAGAGGAAGTCTAGTAGCGCCTCTACTTCTGCTCCTCAAGAAGAGCAACAAGCTGAAAGTCAAGGAGTGGCTAGAGCTCCTAGTAGAAGGCGCTCCTTTGCTGGTTATTAGGAAGTGAGAGCTTGGATGCCACCAAGGGCATCTTGTCAAGAAGCATCAAGGAGGAGGAGACACCCAAGGAGAGAGAGGCCAATGAGGAGCCACAACATTGACCTGGAGGACCTTTCAGGCGCCTTATACACCTCCCACACAACCTTCTAAGGTACCACAAACTCCACCATTGTACATACAATTGCAATTTTCTTTAGTTAATGTAATATATTTTTGTTGCTTCTCTCTTCTACTCTTTTATTACACAAGCGATTGTGTAATTTAAGTGTGGGGGAGAGATTTGGGGTTTGACTTTGTTTGTTATTTTCTTAGTTTTTCATTTTCATCCATCTTTGAGTCTCATGCTTTCATCTAAGTGCATTAAAAAACAAAAAAAAATCGAAAAATTTGAAAAATATGCATCTTTTGCAAACCAAAAAGAAAAGCATGTATTTGCATTCACTTGTTTAGGATTGAGTCTAGTATTTTTCATATATGTTGCATTGCATTTGCATAAGGCATGATGATGATAATTCTTTGTAAAATTCTAAGTTTTTAGAACTGATTTAAATGCCTAAGTGGTTAAATGTGTGATGCATCATATGAAGTTAGAAACTAAGGCTGAACCATGCTCTTGAATGCTAAATCTGATTCTCTGGTCTCTGAAAATCATCTCTATTTATTAGAACCATTAATCTGAATTGTTAATTATCATGTTCTTGTATTAAAAAGTGGTTTCATGAATCACCCATATACATATTTGGATTTTCTTTCTTCCTTTTTACCTCTCTTGTTAGTCCAAATAGCTGATCCTCATAATTAAGGGACAGTTACCACACCTTAACCTTACCTTCCTTTCAAACCCAAACACTATCTTTGTGTGTGTGAGGCCTATTTTTGAATGAACTAAGCATAGTGTTAGGTAGGCACGACAAGGATAAGTTGCTATGTAGAACTAGCTCTTCACTTTGAGCTAGACATAGGTTTAGGATGGTAGTTATAGGTCTGGGCGGATTTGAGTGTTGCATTGATCTAAAAGGGGAGAGTGAGAGAAGGAAGAAAGTGAAAAGGGGAAAGGAATGAAGATGGGAAAGCAAACAAAAGCTCAGCATGTGTGGAACCAAATAAGCTCAAAAAGGGTGGCCATTATGCAGATAGAGTCTCAGCAACAACAAAGAAGGCATCAAAGCCTAAATACATCAAAAAGATGAAGAAATGGAGACTCCCAAAATCCAAGAAAAGGCGCCCACAACAGAGCACAAAGAAGGCCACAACATGATGAGATCAAAGAAGAAGCTTCCCTGAAAATGACAAAGTGTAGAGAGTGTGAGAGTGTTGAGAAAGGATAGTTAGGATTGGGTCTGATCTGGGACAAGAGTTTTAGGGTTTAGTACATTCTTAGGCATTGGAGTTAGAACATCAAACTTGTTTGTCAGTTCCACATGAACATAGTCTATCTTGTTGTG
Source organism: Thlaspi arvense (assembly GCA_911865555.2). Taxonomy (NCBI): domain Eukaryota; kingdom Viridiplantae; phylum Streptophyta; class Magnoliopsida; order Brassicales; family Brassicaceae; genus Thlaspi; species Thlaspi arvense. The sequence goes on along the minus strand of OU466859.2, from coordinate 25,968,651 downwards.
GACCTCAGCAAACTTTTTTGTTCATTTCCAAGGTAGTGCTGATCAGATTCTGAAGCACTTCTTGCATGATACTTTTCATGATACTTTTGAGTTCAGTATCTTAGGAGCTTGAGGAAGCTTGAGCTGGAGCTTAAGCATTGAATCCTGGAGGGTTTTAGGGCGCTCTAGGCTGGAAGCTGTTGTTCCTCTGTTGAAAGCCTTGATTGTTGTTGTTGTAAGGCACAAAGGGTCTTGGACCAGCTTGCTGTTTCTGTTGAGGTGGATAGACTTAATCTTGAAGATTGGCAACATTGTTGCTTCTGTAGGATAGATTTGGGTTAGGTCTGTAGTTCCCATATTCAATGTAGCCTCCTTGATTAGAAAGATAGTTCATCTCCTCAACTTGGCAGCCTTCTTGATCGTCAACCTGAACCAAGTAACCAACAAAACTAACTTCCTTCCTTTCTCTTAGCAACAGATCAATCTTCTCATGTAAAGCCATGATCTCCTTCTTGTTAGACTTCAGTTCTTGCTTAGCACTCCTAGGGGTTCTATCAAACTCCTCATTATAATTCCCATCAGATTGTGCTAGATTCTCCACAAGTTCCAATCCTTCGTCAAAATCTTTAGATTAGAAGTTACCATTAGATGCAGTATCCAAGAGCATTCTGATCTTTGGGAGGGCGCCTCTGTATAGAGTGGAGAGGAGTGAAGCTTGTGTAAACCCATGGTGTGGGCACTGAAGTGTGTAGCCTTTAAACCTTTCCCATGCTTCACCAAAACTCTCCTTGTTCCTTTGAGCAAATCCAGAGATTTCATTCTTGATCCTAGCATTCCTTGAAGTGGAGAGTAATTTCGCTAGAAAGGCTCTCTTGCACTCGTCCTAACTAGTGATGCTTCCTTGAGGCAAGTTCTTTTCCCATTGGTGAGCTTTATCCCCTAGGGAGAATGGAAAGAGTCTCAGTTTGAAGCCATCTTCGCTGACACCATTAATCTTGGTGAGTGAGCAGAGTCTATCAAAATTGTCCAAGTGATCTAAAGGGTCTTCTAGAGATAGCCCATGGAATTTGCTGCATTGAACCATTGAGATCAGACCAGATTTGATCTCAAAGTTATTATTCAGACCTTCTGGAGGCATGATTCCTGTTCTGTTATTGTAGGCATTGGGTGCATCACCTGCGCTTATTGCTCTGACTGGTCTTGGAACCAGAGCTGCTCCTCTAGGGCCTTGCTCTCCTTGCAGTCCCTGAACTCCTTGCTTGTCCTGTTGGCCTTGAGCACCAGCTGATCCTTGAGGTCCTTGGAACCTCATCTCATCCACAGCATGTTGCTCCTGAACATTCATCCCCAACCTTTCCAAGTGTTGCTGTCTTTCCTGTTTCCTTCTTGCCCATTGACCTCTGTCCAACAGATTGATGTTGTCAATGAAGTCCACCAAGTTGCTAGAGCCTCTTGATCCAAGGTTCATATACCTGAAAACAGCAATGAGAGTCAAGGATGATTAGTAACCAAATACAAATAAACCCTGATCTTAAAGTTTCTACAAACTATAATGATCCAAACAATAACCGCAATGGCAACAACACCAAATTGATACAAGAGTTTTTGAGTCTCTTTCTCAATCACCTAGTTTGTACTAATCAGTTGTAGTATAGCATAGACTTTTTATTAATCCAAAGGAGTTATGAATAGAGGCCACTAGAATTGAGAGCAGAAAGCTTTAAGTCAAGTGAATCAAGCAAGATTTTTGTTTACACAACTAAAACTATCAACCTAAGTGATCAAGCACCAAACAGAACTCAAAAGAGAACAACTTAGCAATGATCAGAAGCAAAACAAAGCAATAAAACAGAACAATTAAAGCAAAATGCGAAATTCAATAAGAGAAAACAAGCTTTTAGATGTGGTTATTGACTTTGGAGAATTCAAAGGCAAGACTTAGGCTGTTTCAAACATAACTGACAATGCAAATAAGCAATCAATGCTAATTCCTAGACATAAAAAACCCTTTGCTAATCATCATAACAAGAACTAATTCTCATTAGTGCTAGAACAATCAACAAGCATGAAAAACCAAATCTATTCATGTCAAAATACTCCTCAAACAGTCAATCTCTTGAGCTAGGGCAAGTAAATCCTTTATTAAACAAGATCAGCATTTCATCAAACACTTGGTAGGCATAAGATTAAGCCTAAATCTAGATTCATGTGATCAAGACAAATATAGCTTAAGAACAGATTAATAGAGCCTCTAAATTCTCATAATCTACCACATCCACAAACCCTAAAAGGACTACTCACTCATCATCATAAAAAACTCCAAATCACAAGAGTAAATGATGCTAAACATGATTAAGAGGAAGATTGGAGAAGAAATTAAAAGGCAAATACAAAACTTTAATTAAAATGATGAACTTGTTTTTACAAAGATTGAAAAACTCTTAAGAAACTAAGCAAGAACAAGACTTGGCTAAAAACCATTAGTCCAAGCCTATTTATAGTAAAAGACAAAAGCCCTAAAGCATTGTCAAATATATAAATAGAAAGAAGTTCGGATTGGATCACATCGGTTATGGATGACCGATGCTCTCCTCTGGTGCTTTACATCGGTCAGCTGATGACCAGTGCTGCTGATCGATGTGAATCTTCGGACTCTCGGCTCGGTTACATCGGTTAGTCGTGACCGATGCTCTTGACCGATGTGGGTTGTCCTGTCTCCTTCGGTCACAAGTGACCGATGTGGATGACCGATGTGAATCACCATCTTCTCGGTTGCTTTACATCGGTCAAAATTGACGGATGTGCTCTGCTCCTTGACCGATGTTGCACCAAAAATCGTCTTCCTTGGTTCCTTTTGCTCTTTCTCAGCTTGGCCAACTCCTTGAACCATTCCCACACTTCCTCCTTGCTCCATAGAGCCTCTTAAGTACCTAAAAACATCCTTAATCCATAGAGAATGCAAACTACAACCCAAATGCAACCTAAGTCTAAAAGAAAAGGAAAATGGGACTAAAGAGAAAGAAAACATGCAAAAAGAGACCAAAACATGAAGAAAAGCAAGCCTAAATGATGTAAATATATGAGATATCATCGATGTTGGCCTTATCCGAGATGTTTTTATTTACAAGGTTGCCACGCTTTTAGGGTTGTTGGCATTTAGGATAAATAGGCTTGGACTAATGGTTTATAGCCAGGTCTTGTTCTTGCTTAGTTTCTTAAGTGCTTTTGTGTTTCTGTAAGAACAAGTTCTTCCTTTAATCTTAGTTTTTGCATTTGCCTTATTTTATCTTCTCTAATCTCCTTCCTAATCATGTTTAACATCTTTTCCTTTTGTGATTTGGTGTTTTTCATGATGATGAGTGAGTAGTCACTTATAGGGTTTTAGATGTGGTAGATTATGGGAATTTAGAGGCTTGATTAGGGTTTGTTAGTCCTTAATTTGATTAATTCCTCTCTATCAATCTAGATTTAGGCTAGATTTATCTCGATCATATGGATCTAGATTAAGGCTTTCTCTTATGCCCACCAAGTGATTGATGAAATGCTAATCATGTTTAATAGAAGATTTGCTTGTCTTAGCTCAAGAGATTGACTGTCTAAGAAGTATTTTGGCTTGAATAGAGTTGTTTTTGCTTGCTTGTTAATGATTCTAGCACTAATGAGCGTTAGGTCTTGTTAGGATGATTAGCAAAGGGTTAATTATCAAGAGATTGGACTTAAATTGCTTGATTGTGAAATCTATGCCTAGGAATTAGCATTTCTTGCTTGTTTGAATTGTCAATGAGTTTGATAACAGCCTTGTCTTGCCTTTGAATTTCCCAAAGTCAATAACCACATCTATGATCCTTTCTTTTAATCTTTGAATTTTGAATTTGCTTAGTGTTCTGTTTTGTTTTCTCTGTTTTGCACTTGATCATTGCTAAGTATTGCTTTCTTGAATTTTGCTGGGTTCATGGTTCACTTAGGTTGATAGTTTTGTACTTTAAACAAACTCTTTCTCTGATTTGGCTTGACTTAAAGCATTCTGCTATCATCCTAGTAGAATCTAACTAACCCCATTGGATTGATAAAAAGCCTATGCTATACTACAACTGATTAGTACAAGCTTGGGCGATTGAGCTAAATGACTTAAAAATCCTATATAACTAAGGTGCATTTAGGCTTTATAGGATTGAGTTTCTGTTTGAATGCTTGTTAATCATCTATTTCAGTAATGAAATTTATCTAATTATGTGCTTAGCAAAGTGATTAGTATCAAGGAATTGAGCTGGTTATAGTTGTTAATTCTATGCCAAGAAGATAACATTGATTGAATGGTTTTAAAGCATCACTAGTTTGGTTCTAATCACCTTTAGTCAATAACCCCCAACTTAGATCCCTGCTTTAATATGTTTGAATTTCCTGCTTTGAATTTGTGCTGCTTAGTTTTGTTTAGTTTGATCACACCTTTTTTCTTGAATTTGGCTTAAATTTAGTGAACTGCTGCATTCTTAGTGACTTACATGCCCAAATGGATTGACACCTTTCATACTGCATTGACATAAGTGTGTTAGGATTGGAATAGAACAAACACACAAAAAGCTGTTATCACTAGGTTGCTTGGGTCTTCATTAGTTTCTGATATTGTATCACCCACTTAAGAAGACGTTTCCCGAGTTAATTAAAAGTTAAAGGAAGATTTGCAATTCTTGCTCAGAAGCTTCACTAATTGCAAAAGTGCCCTATTCGAGTTTAGTCTGTATTTTCAGGTTTTTCAGTCATTCTTTGGCTTGTATCTGGTTTTCTATTAAAAATTTAAGAGAGATTAGATCTAGAGCTTTTTGGAGAGACAATTCTGCACTCTTCTAGAGAAGATTCTGAACCCCTGTATCATTACTCTTCTTATTTTATGCAGTATTATTCAGTTATGATTTGTGCATTTATGTCCATGTATGAGTAATCCGTTAGTTAAGTTAGGGTGATTTAAGGATTAATGATAAGTTTGTGGATTTGTTATACTGTTGGAATAATCAATTGGTTTTTTGTCTGGATTTGTACTTATATTGATTCTATGATTAATCAACTAGAAGCAAAACATTGCTTGGTTAATAGATGTGAGAACATTGTCAATCACCAGAACAAATCTTAGATGAGCAAAATTACTATCTCCAAAGAGATTTGAGTTAGAAATTTTGTGAACAATCGAACCTGTTATTAATGCTTGTTAGAATAAATTGAATTTGCAAAGTAATTTCTGAATTTCATGCATAGATAATCTCTGCTACGAAAATTGATTGGTTTTAAATTAGTGCTTCAAGTTCGAGACGGTTTTAAATAATATCTTGATAGTATACATTTTACATTCTTGGATTCAACCTGTAAATTACCCTTTCCTAGCGTTTTTAGTCTCCTGAATTTTAAGAACATCCAATCACCCCCTGCTATTGTTTCATTTAATTATTTCGTTCTACATCTTATTGAATTGTGTTAGCATAATTTGAATCTAAAATCTATAGTGTAGTAGCACTTACAAGAGCTTCTTTGATTATGTTGGAAGCGTTGAGACAATCCACATCAAAGATGAACTCAGCTACCTTGCCCAGAAGTCTTGTCAACAGTCTAGCAATCTTGGACAAGTCACGGATGAATCTCCTGTAGAAGTCGGCATGTCCGAGGAAGCTTCTTATCTCTTTGACCGTGCTAGGAGGCTTAAGATGCATCATAGCCTTGATTTTTTTCTTGTCCGCTTCAGTCCTCTTTTCTAATATCTTATGGCCAAGCACTATGCCTTCCTTCACCATAAAATGAAACTTTTCACAATTTAGTACCAAGTTCGTCTCCTCACATCTCTTTAGTACCCTGTAAAGGTTAGCCAAAATAGAAGAAAAAGAAGAACCATATACTGAAAAATCCTTCAATGAGATCCGAGAATATCGACATCATGCACTGTAGAACTGTGGCAAGTGCGTTACATAGTCCAAACAGCATTCTTCCATAAGCAAAAGTGATGTTGGGACATGTAAATGTTATATTATCTTGGTCATTGAGATGTACGGGATTTGGAAGAAACCACTATAGCCACCTAAGAAGCAGTAAAATGGGTAATTTGCAAGCCTCTCTAACATTTGATCTATGAAAGGCAAGGGAAAATGGTCTTTTGTAGAGGCTGCATTTAGCTTTCAATAGTATAAACTTATTCATTGTCCTGTTATGGTTCGGGTGGGAATAAGCTCATCAGTTTCAGTTTTGGCCACTGTTACACCTCCCTTCTTTGGTACAACTTGCACCAGGGAAACCCATCGGCTGTCCGATATCGGGTAGATCACATCGGCATCAAGCACTTTAAGATTTATTTTTTAACTACATCTTTGAGGTTGGGATTTGATGCTCAATAGAGACCATTGACTCATCCACGAGATAATTTATGTAAGTGCAAAGTGTAGGAGAAAGACCCTTGATATCATCTAGCGAATATCCAATGGGTCTCCTATACTTTATTAATTCTTTGAGAAGTTAGGGTAACACTATTTCAGTTAAGTTTTCATTAACAATCACAAGATAGGTTGAGTTGGTGACTAGGAAAGTGTACCTTGGCCCAGTAGGAAGTGGTTTGAGCTCCAGTTTTAGAGCATTGAGTTCGCTCCAATCACTGTGTATGAGCTGCTCGCTTGCGTTTGAGGTACTTTCAGCTCCTCCGTTTGCATCCACGGCTCAATCTTCTCTAGCCAAGGCCATCATATGCCTTTTGTTCTCAATATCTGTGGGGAACTCGTCGTCCTTAACTATCCTCCGAGATTCAAGCCTCATTACATAAGCTTCACTATCATGGTCCAAGTGCCCATGCTCCCCATTCTCCTAAGTCAGTGCTACTTGTAGAGGGTCCTTCAAAGTTAGGTCCAATGCGTCAACCCAAAATATCTTTCCTCCGATTGTATGCTTCTTCATGACATCATTGATGTCAAACTTATTGATAATGTCCTTGCCCAAGTTTAATTCCATCTTCCCTTTCTTGACATTGATCACTGCCCCAGTTGTAGCTAGGAATGGTCTACCAATAATTAATAGATCTCTCGGCTCTTCATCCATTTCAAGGATTATAAAGTTCGTTGGCACCTCTATGTACCCAAAGCGGATGTGAATGTCTTGAAGCAGACCTTTTGGAAGCCTTACTGAACGATCAGCTAATATCAATGAGATACAGCTTGGTTTGTAGCTCGTGAGACTGCCATGAGGCTCACGCTTGCTCCCAAATTGTAAAGACAGTTGTTCAATGTAGGAGGTGCGATTGAGCATGGAAGGATGAAGCTTCCCAGAGCCTCTAGCTTGTTGTGGATAACCTTCCTTTGTATGATGGCACCACACTAATCTGTAAAAACCACCATGACTTGGAGTTCCTTCTTGCAAGGACGGCTTTTTTGGCAATTTTTCGTAAGGTGGTACAAAAGCGAAATCATCCATGAGAGGCATAGTAGGTCAATCTTTCTCAATTGTTCATCAAACAAAACTTTGTACTTTTCAAGGATTTGCTTCTTGAATCTGATTGAAAAGGGGTTTGTGAGGAGGAGGAACAAACCGCTTTTCCTCGTTCTTTTTTTTTATACCTCTTTGGGCTTCTCCCCTTTCTCTTTCTCTTGTAACTTAGTGTAAAGCTGGTCTTCTACATGAAAGGTTCAAAGTTTTACCTAAATAAAATTACTGCAAGTGCACAGCAAAGTACTTGTAATATAAAGGGTATCAAAATCGCAAGAGACTTAAGGAAGCCACACAACAGATTGTAGATTCAAATTCATCTAAGCAAAAATAAACATAATGCAAATAAACTAAAAGAACACAGCAGATGATTGGCTGGAAGGTTTTAAAATCAAGAAGACAAAACGCTAGGCCTTGGGAAATTCACAGGTTGAAATCGATTATGCAGATTGAAAACTGTCAGGATATTTATTAAGCATTGTTCTTGTACTCGAAACACAACTGTAAAACCAATCAACTTCTATTGCAGAGATTATCTATGTCTAAACCCTAAAATTCTAAATTTCTTTGCAAATTCAAACAATTCAGACAAGCAGTAAATCAGGTTCGATTGTTCACAAAATCTCTAAACCAAAATCCTTTAGAGATAGGTATTTTGCTCATCTAAGATTAGTTCAGACAATTAACAATACGTCCCCATCTATTAATCAACCTAATATCATATTCTAGGACACAAAGCTAGAATAAGCAATAAACACAAATCTAAATGAAGAACTCTATTGATTTATCCTAACAATAATTCAAATCTAACAATTCATAATAAACCCGTGAAAAATTGAAAACCTAGCAAGCAAATTACTCAGACATGGTGATTGAAACAAGCATCATGAAATAAATGAATTGCATAAATGAAATAATAAAAGAGATTAAAGGAGTTCAAAATCTTCTTTGAAGGAGTCTGATTTGTCTTTCCAAAAGCTCTTCTAAAAACCTCTATCTTTGTCTCTTAAAATAAAACTTAGGTCAAAACAATTACCTTAAAATCCTAAATATAGTCTAAAACACGATTTGGGGCTAATCTGCAAATAGATAAACTTATGGGCCAGCTTGTAAATCTTTAGAAATCTTAAAGAATTCGGCAAGATTTGTGCAATTGTGCGAAATTTGCACAATTTTGTTGTCAACAGACACTAAGGGCTGGTGTCGATCAACACCTAGGCTGCACAATTTGTGTCCAACAAGTGCACAAAACGACTTGATCTCTTCAGCAACATCTCCTGTTTTACTCTAGAATGCTCCACTATGTCCAAATAAGCTCCAATCAATTCTCTATAAATAAGACATATTTCATGGCCAATAACCCATAAAAATCATGATATATCACTACACTTTCATGTATCACCTCGAGAGGCTCATCATCTGTTTTTTCAAGGTCACCCCCCCCCCCCTCCAGTTGGATTCTCATCATCCATGATGGTGTGTGTTGGAGTCTTGAGGCATGGGTTTTTGCAGGTTCTGTTTATATTTCAAAGTTATCATAATCTCCAAATCAGATGTAGTATAGGTGAGATACAAACAATGCTGTAAGCTAAGTGAGATTGGAGATTTTGTTTGTAAAGAAATGATTCTAACAACCTAACAATGCAATGAAAAGAAAGCAGAAATCAAGTGCAACAAAACAAGGACTAAGCAATGAACTCAAACTAATAACTAAGAAAGAACTAAATGACTAAGCAAGAACTAAGCAAGATGATTTTAAAGACAGTTGATTAAAAGCAAGACTCAAGGTTCTAAGAAATTGTGGGATTAGTGATTTTCAAGAGTGACAAGGGGATTTCTAGCAAAGGTAAACATCAAGCATTCAAAAGCAAGCATTTCTCAATGCTGAACTCCTAGACAAGGTATCTAAGAGGAACTAGCTTGACGTCAATAAGCAATTCAAATTCAATAAGATTGAAGTCTCAAACCAACTTGTGATGGCGTATTCTTCAACCATGAGCATAAAGAACAGAACCATTCTAGCCTAAGAGAAGCACTAAGCATGCAAACATTCTCTCACTCAAGAAAGAATTCAGAGCAGCTTATGAATATTATGAACCAATAAGGACCTAGTTAGCTAAGCACCAATAAAGAATATGAACTTAAGCACATAGTTGCAACATCCAAACAATGCTAAGAAATGAGCAGAAATTAAACAAAGGCAAGATATTTCAATGGATAATATCTAACAATCAAGCAAGAATCTCAAAACAAGCACTATCTTGCCCTGAGCGAATCATCTAGCAATGGTGAACTATCACTTTGGTGTCACTGAACAAAGGAATCACAGACCAAGCTAAACTATCAAGCCAAATAAGCGAACCATGCTTAGAGATGAGATAACAAGCCATCTAGTGAGCCATATGTATCAATCAATACCATATTCAATCAAAAGGAGCAAGCTTTATTGACAATAATCACTTTACAAGAGAAGGAGACAAAAGAAAACAACTAATCAAGCCTAATCACCCCTTAATCACCTCTTAATCACCAGTTTCCCTACTTAGAAATCTAAATCTAAGGTAGACTACTCACTAATCATGTTTAATCCCATTTGTTTGGAGTTAAACATTGTCAGATGAGAATAAAATGAAAAGATGATAAATCTAAACTACCAGGGTGCTAGAATATTGATCAAGAGATAATATTAAACCATAAAAATGCAAACGTTATAAAAAAAAAGGATTCTAAGGCAAATCGCCCTTCAAGGTTTAGAACAAGATGAAAAGAGAGAGTTTTTAATAGATAGACTAAACTTGGATAAAGATAATGTTTTGTGGCTTCCATTTTATAATAGGGAACCAAAAGAAGCATAAAAAACCAAAAAATAAGATAAGGTCAACAAAAGTCAAGTGGTCAACGCGGGGATAAGTTGCATCGAGGTGGTACGGATGGTGGTCTGCTCGATGTGCGACCTCTATATGGCTCGTGCAGTGCGTATCAGCTTCCTTGCTCGATGCTGGACCTTGATGCAGACCAACGACTTAGAATCCGCATGCTGATCCTCATCCTCACATCCTGCAGCTTACATCGAGCACACTGCATAGCGGTTTTGCTCGATATTGACTAGACTTTGCAAAAGATTTTTTTCTGACATCCTCTTCGAACATGAGCTGCTTCCATCTCCTTCCCAACTCCAAGAATCTCCAAAAACACCTGAAAATCACCATAAACATGCACATGCATGCAAATGTATGCATTCCTAAGCTAAATGCATCCAATGTTAATTCTAAGTGCAAATGAGACTAAAATGCTCAACTATAATACAAAAACAAAGGAAAAGATGCCTAAAATGCTCTTAAATAGCAAGCTATCAATATCCCCCACATTTAGCTTTTGCTTGCCTTCAAGCAATCAATAACTTAACATGGTGATGATGTTTTAAATGGGAACTCATATCTCTAAAAATGCCAACAATAAATGAAAATGAAATCCATGTTATAATTTAGAGTGCACTTGATGGAAGAATACTTTAAACACTTAGCCACTTTTATCACAAAGCAAGAATGATCATAATGCTATCCACCTACACATGCTCATCAAATTAAACAACCTTTTTAACATTCAATTAAGCTCAAACCATGAATCATCTTCATGCAAATGCAAATGTGTCATTTGGCTAAGAGACAAGGCTTAGTGGAATAAAAATGATCCCACTTCTCATACTGGTTTTGGTGTTTAAAGGGTTCTCTCAAGAAAAAGCATGGTTATGCTTTGGCAAAATGCTAAGGGTCAAAGAACAACTTACACATACAAAGGAAGACTCCCATCTACCCAAGATCTATAAGATATGTTCCTAACTCTAGTTAAACAATGTAAACGCGCCTATGCTACCCTTTTTATGAATTTAAACCCCTTTTGTAAAACCAAAATCTCTTCTCTTTCAAGCGCTTTGGAGGACACTTCTGCTTTTGAACTTCAAGTGGTGGCAATTTGCTTCTTTTGAGCTTGGCTCCTTTATTTGATGATGCTGGTGCATAATTCGCCTTTGGCTTTCTGATTTTACTTGATTTGTACTTCCTGCATCTTCTTTTATTCTTTGAAATGATCCCTCTTTCTTCTTGAACTTAGAATTGCCATTTCCACCATTTGCTTGTGTCACACTCTTTTTCTTTGTGCCTTGAATTCTTTTCTTCTTTGCTACTCTTGAGAACTAATCAAAGATAAATCCCAAACCATTGGAAATAATTCCTTTGTAGTTCCAACCCAACACTTTTTTTCTAAGTAACAACCATAATGGAAAGAAGCCTCACAAATCACACATTATTAATGTTTTTGCTTGAAAGGAGGTTTAGTTAAGGGTGGGGAAATCTAAATGGATCTTTTAGAGAGTGGCAAAAGAGAATAAGAAGATCCAAATATTCTAAACTATCCATGACATCAATCACAAATGCACAAGACATGATAATTGCGAATTCAAATTAGGTTCCACTTAAACAAAGGTTGAAATCATTTAAAAGCATTGATATCTCCATTATTTATACCATTTTAGCTTGCATTCATCACTAGTTTTAGTCTTTAAACATGCATATTTTTATTCTTCTTGTCCCATTTGCATACATTTAGGAGTTAGTGTTGTTTTAGGAGCTGCGTTGCATTTTGCATGCATTTGGAGTTTTATTCAGGTATTTGAAGAAGTGTGGAGGTCATGTGGTGCAATGGGTGTGAGATGGGAATGGAGCAAGGCAAGAGACAAAGGCAAATGGACCAATATCGATGATGATATTGACATCATGTGATCGATACAGAGCATATCGATGGGAGTATCGACCACTTCAGCATCGATACAGTGAAGGCGTGGTGTGAAGGAAACATATCGATTTGTATATCGACCAAGAGACATCGATACAACACAGAAGAAGAGATAATATCGACATGTGTATCGGTGTTCGCAGTCGATATGGTCTGTCCGAGTCAGCTTATTTTCGGTTTAATCTTGGTTTACTAGGGGTTTTCTAGTTCCCCTATAAATACTAAAGTCCTAAAATGGTTAGGCAACTTGGATCTTAATATTTTTCTTCTGTTCTTGCACTTAAAACTTTTCCTTTTTCATCTTTGCTTTGTAAGAACTAGTTTGATTTAGTGAATTTCTGTATTTGCCTTTGATCTATTCTTGTTTATTCTGCTTCCTAATCATGCTTACCCATCTTTTCTCTTTGGAATTTGTGGTTTTGACTATGGCTAGTGAGTAGAATTATTTAGGGTTTGAGATGGGATATATTAGAGGGGTTTTAGGACTATATTAGTGATGTCTTGTGCTTAATATGATTGTCTTCTCTCTATTAGATGTGCTTAACACTTGATTTGTCTTGGCCAGGCTTGTTTAGTATCTTGGCTTTCTCTTGCGCCTGGTAAGTGTTTGATGAAATGCTGCTTATCATCTCTTCGAGGATTTGTATGCTTAGCCTAAGGAATTAGATGTCTAAGATGCATTTTGGCTTTATAGGATTGGAGTTCTGTTCTGAATGCTTGCAGATCATGTGTTTGAGTAAAGGGATTTATCTTGAATGTGTGCTTAGCAAAGTGATTAGTCTCAAGGAATTGAGCTAGTTATAGTAGTTAATCCTATGCCTAGAAGATAGCATTGTTTGAATGGTTTTGAAGCATCACTAGTTAGGTTCTAATCCCCTCTTAATTTATAACCCCCATCTTAGATCCTTACTTTATCTATTTGAATTTCCTGCTTTGCTTAGTTCAGTCTTTAGACTTGTTTATTTTTGTTCACAGCTGCCTTTTTGAATCTAGCTTGACTTAAGTGATTTGTTGTATTCTTAGTGCCGTAAGAACTCAGATGGATTGATACCTTACATACTGCAATGACATGAGTGTGTTAGGATTTGCTTAGCTAGTCTTTTCCTGCTATCAAATTGGCGCTGTTGCCCTCACCATGGGTTCTCACAAGCTTCACTACTCTCAACCTTATACAGAGGCGCTCTCCCTAAGATCAGGATGCTACTTGACACTGCCTCCAATGGAAACCTCCTATCTAAGGATGTATATGAAGGCCTAAAGTGATGGCAATTATAGTGAAGACTATGATAGAACTCCAAGAGAAGAATATGACAACACTAAGAAGGAGCTGGAGTCTACAAGAAGAGAGTTGAAAGAGCTGAACACTAGGCTTCACAAACTGCTCCAAGTGCAACACAAAGAGATCAATTATGTTGATGAAATGGTGGAGTCACTGAAGAAGAGACCTTCTTAGATGAAGAGGAAGCTGTCATTGAGGAGTTTCTTTCTCTGTTCAATGAGAACACTGAACTTCAGAGTGGGGTGGAAGAGTTTTTGGCAGCTGATGCCAACCATGGAGTTGCAAAGGAAAAGTCTCTTGAAGCAACAGAAACTAAGGAAGAGGACAAGAAGGGGCTACTTGAGGAGAGTCAAGCTGAAAAACAAACTGGGATCTATGATCATTCTTCTTACAAGCCAGCTCTCCCCTTTCCTGGAAGGTTTAAGAAGCAGCTTATGGATAAGTACACCACTCTCTATGCCAACCAGATGAAGCTTAGAGGTCTTCATATTGGGACAGATCTGAAGGAAGTCATTGCCAAGACTGAGGTCCCGAAAATCAAGAAGCTTGGAGATCCTGGATGCTTCACTTTGCCATGTGAACTCAAAGGACAAACTTTCAAGAGCTGTCTTTGCTATCTTGGAGCAAGTATCAACCTTCTCCCATCCTCTACTGCTAAGGCGCTTGGCTACTCTCAACTTCAAGAGAGTAATGTGTCTCTTACCATAGCTGATGGGTCAGTAAAGGCACCACTTGGAGCTCTTAAAGATGTGCCAATGATGATTGAAGGAGTGATAATCCCAACAGATTTCCTGGTCCTAGATGTTGAAGGGAAGATCAAGAACGCCATCATTCTATGGAGGCCATTTTTAGCTTCAGCTGGCGCAATGTTTGATGCTAAGGAGTGCACAATAGAGCTAAGGTTGACAAAGGAGAAGGTTCTGAAGTTTGACTCCAATGGGAACAAGCTGGAAGATTAGCAAGCCTTCGCAATGGAGGTCAAGAAAGTAAAGAAAGTTATAGAGCATTGGCCAGAGTTTGAAGGCTATGTTGGAGAAAATTTTGATGGTTGTTGTCTGTCCAGGATGTTTGCTGATACCACTGAAGAGGAGGTCCACGAAGTGGGTGGTTCTGATGCTGTGAATGAAATCTTATTGGGTCCTATAGAAGAAGGAGTGGTGTTGAGACCATTTGGTGCTAAGAGTGGTGAAGTTTGCTAAAAGATGAAGCAAGAGGGAAGATCTAAGCCTTTTGCAGTGCTGAAGATTGATGGATTCACCAGAAGAGTCAAGGGAAGCAAGATCACAGCAAGGAGTTCCAAAACTCCTACTCCACACCTCAACTAAGGAGTTGGGGAAAGTCAAGTTAAGTGACTATAAACAAACGCACTTGGGAGGCAATCCCATGGTATCCTTGTATATAGATTTGCATTTTTATTTTGGGAGTTTTTGAATGTCTCTAGTAACCTGGTTTGAGCTGAGGCTGAAGGAACCAAGCTTGGGAGAAGGAAGAGGACGAAGAAGGGTCAATATCGACCATCATATCGGCCATGCACGTCGATACAGCTCATATCGAGCATATCTTGCTCGATACATGTATGTTGGACATCTATCGACGTCCATATCGGTGATGATTCTGATCGATACATCTGTGAGGATTAGTGTATCGATCAGAGTACTGATATAAGGCCACCCGATACGCTTTAACAAGCAATGTATCGAGGTACAAACAGTTCGATATGCCTCAACTGGTATTCGTATCGATCACATGTATCGACTTAGCAGGTCGATATGACATCAAGAAGTGCATATAAAGCACAATATCGACGTAACACACCGATGTGCCTTAACTGAAAGGACGAAAGGCGATTAATCGCCCTTTATTAAGGTATATCGGGGTGAATATCGACATCCCACGTCGATACACCTTAAGTGACGAATGAAAACATAAAGTTCAGCATATGTCAAGGTGTATCGGTGAGCATATCGACATGTTAGACCGATATGAATCTTTCCCCTTTCCAAGCACAAGTGGGACCTCTTTCTAGCACTTTTTGTCCCCTTGCTCCCCACAAAAAGATTCTCACTTTCATTTTCCTAGGTTTTCAATCCACTAAATTTCGAATCTTTGTGTTTTCGAAAATCTTGAGAGTGTAAAACCACTTCAGATATTGTCTCTTAACTTCTATATGTTTAAAATGTTTGTTTTATGCACTTAAGCACTTGTTCTTTTCTAGTGATTGATTTCTAGTAATGATTCATATCCTCTTCCTTATTATTATTTTTCATTTACATGGTGAATAGACTGTTTTTGAATTTTGGAGCATTTTCCATCATGAATACTTGATTTTCAAATTCATCTATTTATCTTTGCATTAGCATCTAAGCGCATTTGTTTAGATTCACCATGCTATGATTCATCATTTTCGATTATTTCATAAAATATGTTTAATGAATCCTTTGCATGCATTGCCTTTTTAATTGCTTCACAACTGTTAGAGGTTTACATTTTAGTAAATAAACTCCTCCTTTTGTGATTTTTATCATCATTGGGCATTGTGTTGTGTTGCTTCCATGATTCTCATTTTTCTTTTGAGAATATATTTTAGGTACCATGGGAAGAACAACAAGAAATGGAGCTAACAAAGAGACTGAGAAGCAAGCGAAAGGAAAGGGAAAATCCAAAGAAGTTGGGAGTCAAGGAGCCAAATCCAAAGGCAAGAAGAGAGTTGATGTTGGCGCTAGTGAGCAGGTCCCTCAAAAGAAGAAAGGAACCACACCAGCTCAAAGGAAGCTGTATCACAAGCTGCAAAAGGTGGATGTGAGGCCAACTAGATACCCCTCTATGCCATCTCTAAAGCCCTTGGGACTCTATGAAGGCTGCTCTTCTTTGCTAGAGACAATGGAGCTCACAATGCTGGTGGGAAATCCATATTCAGCCAACAAAGACCAAGTCCTTCAATTCTTTGCAAGCTTTGAGGTGACATTCTATGAGCCATGAGAAGAGACTCCTGAAGAAGATGGTGATGGCTTCATTACTTTCAGAGTTTCCAAGAAGGACTATAGAATGTCTTTTTCTGCCATTGAAGTTGCCTTTGGATTCTCTTATGGGAGCGCTAGAGGACATAATCTTGGAGTTAGCAAGGAAGAGATGACCAGCCTTTGAGAGCATGTAGCCTAGGGCGCTTTCAGGCCAGGAAGAAGCAAGGCTTCACTGAACAGAAATCCGACAATAAGATATGTGCACAAGGCGCTGGCGCATACACTCTTTGCTAGAAAAGAAAGTGGAGATGTTGAAGGAGGAGAATGGGAGCTGATTGATCTTGGTCTTATGAGTGTTTGGGACAGCACAAACCAAGGTGTGGCACTTAGAGGAGCAGATGGTACCATTGGAATGGTCATCACCTTCATGCAGCAACTTTTGGTCATCAAACATTGGTTAACCACCAATGATGACAAGGCGCTAAAGTTGTATTGTGCTGGACTAATCACTCAACTAATGGAAGCTGCTGGAGTTGAGTGTGGACCACCAACAGTCAAGATCACATACTATGAGGCTGTATTGTGCTGGAATAATCACTCAACTAATGGAAGCTGCTGGAGTTGAGAGTGGACCACCAACAGTCAAGATCACATACTTGGAGGCTGTATTGTGCTGGACTAATCACTCAACTAATGGAAGCTGCTGGAGTTGAGAGTGGACCACCAACAGTCAAGATCACATACTTGGACCTTCCATACTTGAAGAAAGCAAGGTTCCTTGGTGAACAAGTGGGTGGCAAGTTCATCGACAACTTCATCCAAGAAGATGGATCTGCTGCAAAGCTTCTACTCCCGGATCTGCATCTCACATCCTTCTCCAACCCCAACGGCTTTGCCTTTTAGATTCCACAGCAACTTCTCTACCAAGCTGGCGTTTCATCCTCTCACACTTACCAAGGCGCTAACATCACTCTTCCTCAAGGAGACTATCCCCCTGTGATCTTTGAAGGAGGGCCAATGGAAGAAGGAATTCAGGAAGAAGAAGATTTAGATGCTCCAAGCTACAACAGTGAAGAGTACCACTTCCAGCCCAATGATGTCTCACGCCAAGGAGGACCTTTAAAGAAAGTCCATGAGCACATCAACCTCTTGCAAAGATGGAACAAATGGCAAGACAAAACCATCAAAAAGTTTGTGATGGGCATGTAGAGCATGAAAGCTCAAATCCAGGACTTAAAGAGGAAGTCTAATAGCGCCTCTACTTCTGCTCCTCAAGAAGAGCAACAAGCTGAAAGCCAAGGAGTGGCTAGAGCTCCTAGTAGAAGGCGCTCCTTTGCTGGTTAGTAGGAAGTGAGAGCTTGGATGCCACCAAGGGCATCTTGTCAAGAAGCGTCAAGGAGGAGGAGACACCCAAGGAGAGAGAGGCCAATGAGGAGCCACAACATTGACCTGGAGGACCTTTCAGGCGCCTTATACACCTCCCACACAACCTTCTAAGGTACCACAAACTCCACCATTGTACATACAATTGCAATTTTCTTTAGTTCATGTAATATATTTTTGTTGCTTCTCTCTTCTACTCTTTTATTACACAAGCGATTGTGTAATTTAAGTGTGGGGGAGGGATTTGGGGTTTGACTTTGTTTTTTATTTTCTTAGTTTATCATTTTCATCCATTTTTGAGTCTCATGCTTTCATCTAAGTGCATTAAAAAACAAAAACAAAATCGAAAAATTTGAAAATTATGTATCTTTTGCAAACCAGAAAGAAAAGCATGTATTTGCATTCACTTGTTTAGGATTGAGTCTAGTATTTTTCATATAGGTTGCATTGCATTTGCATAAGGCATGATGATGATAATTCTTTGTAAAATTCTAAGTTTTTAGAACTGATTTAAATGCCTAAGTGGTTAAATGTGTGATGCATCATATGAAGTTAGAAACTAAGGCTGAACCATGCTCTTGAATGCTAAATCTGATTCTCTGGTCTCTGAAAATCATCCCTATTTATTAGAACCATTAATTTGAATTGTTAATTATCATGTTCTTGCATTAAAAAGTGGTTTCATGAATCACCCATATACATATTTGGACTTTCTTTCTTCCTTTTTACCTCTCTTGCTAGTCCAAATAGCTGATCCTCATAATTAAGGGACAGTTACCACACCTTAACCTTTCCTTCCTTTCAAACCCAAACACTATTTTTGTGTGTGTGAGGCCTATTTTTGAATGAACTAAGCATAAAGTGTAAGGTAGGCACGACAAGGATAAGTTGCTATGTAGAACTAGCTCTTCACTTTGAGCTAGACATAGGTTTAGTATGGTAGTTATAGGTCTGGAAGGATTTGAGTGTTGCATTGATCTAAAAGGGGAGAGTGAGAGAAGGAAGAAAGTGAAAAGGGGAAAGGAATGAAGATGGGAAAGCAAACAAAAGCTCAGCATGTGTGGAACCAAATAAGCTCAAAAAGGGTGGCCATTATGCAGATAGAGTCTCAGCAACAACAAAGAAGGCATCAAAGCCTAAATACATCAAAAAGATGAAGAAATGGAGACTCCCAAAATCCAAGAAAAGGCGCCCACAACAGAGCACAAAGAAGGCCACAACATGATGAGATCAAAGAAGAAGCTTCCCTGAAAATGACAAAGTGTAGAGAGTGTGAGAGTGTTGAGAAAGGGTAGTTAGGATTGGGTCTGATCTGGGATAAGAGTTTTAGGGTTTAGTACATTCTTAGGCATTGGGTAGATAGTAATTTATCCTTGTATGCATAAGTTTTGCTTAACCTTTAGTATTATTCCCAAGTTCATTCCTTTTTCAGAGAAACCCTTACACTTGAACCCACATTTTTAATGAGATCGTTTTTATCTCATGACCTTAACCCCTAGCCAAATGATTCCACTTGATTTGCTTGAACATGATTCACTTGGTTACAAAGTTTAAATGAATGTTAAGAGGATTGATTGATTTGAGCATTTGACTAGGCTGAGCTAGAGATCATTTTGAAACTGGAAAGGCATGGCTAAGTTCTTATTAGTATGACTGATTGTGTTTTGCGTCCTACATTTAAGCACTTAGACATTGACTTCACTTCTTTACCCTAGCATTTTTGGATCTGTGTGCCCTCCTTCAAACCTCACTTCCTCCTTGTCTTAGTTTGTTTGCTTGTAGACAAGCAAAAGGCAAGTGTGGGGGTGTTGATATCTCCATTATTGATACCATTATAGCTTGCATTCATCACTAGTTTTAGTCATTAAACATGCATATTTTGCTTCTTCTTGTCCCATTTGCATACATTTAAAAGTTAGTGTAGTTTTAGGAGCTGCATTGCATTTTGCATGCATTTGGAGTTTTATTCAGGTACTTGAAGAAGCGTGGAGGTCATGTGGTGCAATGGGTGTGAGCTGGGAATGGAGCAAGGCAAGAGACAAAGGCAGATGGACCAATATCGATGATGATATCGACATCATGTGATCGATACAGAGCATATCGATGGGAGTATCGACCACTTCAGCATTGATTTCTTTGGGAAAGGGTACACTTAGGGGTTCACTTTGGATTTAGAAGTTCTTAGGATTCATCTTTGGGTAAAATGGTAGAAGAGAGCTGATCCACATCTCAAACCGATACACATGACAGGACAATACCGAGGTGTCATATCGACTTGCTTGATCGATGAGCCTTAACTAAACGGCAATTGTATCGACTTCACACCCTGGAGAGCCAAACCGATACAACTTGGAAGCCTTCTGAATCGATGTGCATATCGAGTAAGAGACATCGATACAACCCAAAAAAAGAGATAATATCGACATGTGTATCGGTGTTCGCAGTCGATATGGTCTGTCCGAGTCAGCTTATTTTCGGTTTAATCTTGGTTTACTAGGGGTTTTCTAGTTCCCCTATAAATACTAATGTCCCAAAATGGTTAGGCAACTTGGATCTTAATATTTTTCTTCTGTTCTTGCACTTAAAACCTTTTCTTTTTTCCACATTTCTTTGTAAGAACTAGTTTGATTTACTGAATTTCTCTATTTGCCTTTGATCTATTCTTGTTTATTCTGCTTCCTAATCATGCTTAACCATCTTTTCTCTTTGCAATTTGTGGTTTTGACTATGGCTAGTAAGTAGTCTTATTTAGGTCTTGAGATGGGATAGATTAGATGGGTTTTAGGACTAGATTAGTGATGTCTTGTGCTTAATATGATTGTCTTCTCTCTGTTAGATGTGCTTAACACTAGATTAGTCTTGGTCAGGCTTGTTTAGTATCTTGGCTTTCTCTTATGCCTCGTAAGTGTTTGATGAAATGCTGCTTAGAGTCTCCTAGAGGATTTGTATGCTTAGCCTAAAGAATTAGATGTCTAAGATGAATTTTGGCTTTATAGGATTGGAGTTCTGTTCTGAATGCTTGCTGTTCATGTGTCTTGAGTAAAGGATTTTATCTTGAATGTGTGCTTAGCAAAGTGATTAGTGTCAAGAAATTGAGATATTTATAGTTTTTAATCCTATGCCTAGAAGATAGCATTGTTTGAATGGTTTTGAAGCATCACTAGTTAGAATCTAATCCCCACTTAATCAATAACCCCCATCTTAGATCCTTACTTTATCTATTTGAATTTCCTGCTTTGCTTAGTTAATTCTTTAGACTTGTTTAGTTTTGTTCAAAACTGCCTTCTTGAATCTAGCTTGACTTAAGTGATTTGTTGTATTCTTGGTGCCTTAAGAACTCAGATGGATTGATACCTTACATGCTGCAATGACATGAGTGTGTTAGGATTTGCTTAGCTATTCTTTTCCTGCTATCAATCATGCTCCAGTCTCAAACAAAGCTCACACAAATGCAAATTCCAAAAATGGTTCAGCTTTATTTCTAGTTCAACATCAAATGCACCAAAGGATTAAAAACAAGGGCTTGATTTTCATAAACTATTAGCATTAACAAAGATGTTCCCAATTTAAACAAGCAAGCTAGTCCTATATGAATGCATGAAGTCTAAATCCTATAAGAACGCATGAAAATTAAAATCTTTTTGTGAAGCAATTTTCGAAAAATTTTCATTTTTTCGGTTTTTCTATACGTTAGATGCTATGTAAACATGATGCATGGTTTCGATTCTAGTATGCAAATGCAAGTGCAAGCATCAGTCCATCATACACCCTCCCACACTTAAATTACACACTGCCTGTTTTAAAAATTCTAAGGAGAGTGCTCACAAACATCAAGCAAACAATCGCATGAAACTAACAAAATTTGTGGTATTTACAATGGTTATTGTGGTGTACCTTACTTCAGGTGGCGGATTGGTGAGAGTAAACTGTCAATGGAATGGGAGGGTGAAGCTTCTTCCTCTGATGGAGTTTGCTGTCTAGCCCTTCTCTTCTTTCCATTGCGCCTTGGAGCAGCTACATGAGATGAATGTCTGGCCGGTTCAACAACATGCGTCTTTGGCCGCTCACTGATGTGGAATGAGTATCTCTCTTGGACTGTGGCCTGTGGTGTGTCCTCAGACATGTCCTCGGCATCAGATCCCCCTCCTTGGGCCACTTGATAAGTTCTCTTGGCTAATGAAGATCCTCTGAACTTCTTCATGAGCTTCCTCACTTTCTTCTTCAAGGAGTCAACCGATTTCTTGCTTCCTTTGACTGTCTTCAGCAAGCCTCTATTGGCCTTATCCTGGAAATGGTTCCACCTCTGAAGAAGCCTAATGTGCTCATGTGCAGCCTTTGAAGCTTCAGATGTGCATATCACATCATAAGGGTCAAATGCAAAAGGGCGGCTATCATTGTCTTCATGTCCATCCGCCTCTCTCCCTTGATGCTGAGCCTCTTGTTCTTGATGCTGCTGTTCAATATCCTCTTCCACATCTGAATCTCTGATGGTGCTCATGTTCTTAACCCTGCATGGCGTCATTAATGGTGGGTCAGTCCTTGGGTCATAAAGCTCATCTTCTGTTGGCATGAAGCGGATGTTCTCATAAGTACTGAAGTTGGCGAGGCGCTGCCTTGACAAGATGATCTTCCTCTTCCTGTTTTCCAGCTCAAACTGATAGCAAAATCCGGTCTCAACAGCTCCTAAAAGGTATCTGATCTTACTGAGATAAGGGACATCAAGGAAGATCATGCTAACATCAGGTGTGCCAAGCTCAACTCCAGCACCAAGCTAGATGGGAGTGATCACACCTCCAATGGCTAACTTAGGTTTCTTGTCTCATGTGTTGAAAGCCCATTGGTGGCATGACAGAAATTACTTCATCAGGATTGTCACAAGACCAACTTCTAAGCGCTCTCCATGAGTCTTCCCATGCCTTGTCTCCATCATAATGTTCTTCAAGCCATTGACAAGCAGTCTCATCTCTTCTTCTTTGACCATACTCTTCTCTTTTCTGTAGAAGAGTGTGCTGGTGAGGACCCTATGAACATATCTGATTGCTGAATGGCGGATGCTAACACTCTTCAGATGATCAACTCTATAGGCGCCATTCGCTATCTCCTCCCACCCATGCCTTAACTCATCATGCTTGAAGCGCATGTTTTGTGCTCTTGAGCCTTGATCAAATCCAAATAGTTCTTTAAGCTGAGTGAACCCCATGGTGTTCCATGCTTTGTTGGCCCTGAACTTGATGGATCCATTGCCAAAGTCTTCTCCTCCTTCATCATATTCTTCATCAAATTTGTAGAAGTAGACTTTGAAGCTTGCAAGGAACTCATAAGAAAGTTGCTTGTATGTTGGATACCCAAGACTAGCAAACTTCTCAATTCCAATGTTGCTGAACAGTTCATCCACCTCAGTCTTGATTCTCAGCTCTCCAAACACACCAGGATGAGCATATCTTGTAGGAGTAAAGTCCACTCTCCACATCGCTCTCATGTAGTCCTTGAGCTTTGGTGCTGCATCTTTGACTTGTTCTTCTTCAACTACTGGCTTTTTTCTCTCTGCTCTGTTTCTTGCAGCAGCATTTGAATCAGAGATCTCCTCATCTCCTCTAGTGCTCGACATAGTACCTGAAAATGCAATGCTTGAAGCAAAAATTAGCATATTATCCTTTGAGAGCACTGTGCAGAAAATTATTTTCCAAATCAAGTGAGCACAGGAAAATTTTATAACAATTCACACTGATTGGCAACAAACAGAGTCGAATTTAGAAAAAACTTCTAGCTCAAAACAATTCTCACAGTAGCAAGCAGTGATTTAGTCTATTTCAAACATATGCAGCAAGAACATCATTCTCTCCCCACCAAATCATGAAAATGCATCAGATTCATCATTACTACTCTAATATGAAGTAGTTGAATGGTGAATATGCTGGGAAAATAATATAATGCCTAGATTTGGCCAGAATCTAAACACTATGTTAAATTAAACACAAAATGAGCATTTCTCAAATATTTCAACCATAAACTTTCAAAAAAGAGCAACAATGGTGACATGCATATCAAAACCATAAACAAAATTGTGCATAACAACCTTAACAATCATTCTAATGCATCATAATTCATTTTGCAAAGATTAAACTCAAGAAAAGAAGGTTTTTAGCAAAATTACCTTAATCTTTGAAACAAGAAATGAATTTCTAGAACAGAGAATGCTAGAGCGAAAGAAGGAATGTTTGGAAATGGTGTTCAGCTCGATATGAATGTGTGGAGAGAGATGAAAATGCTAGTTTAAAGGCAAGAGGATAAGGGAAATGTAAAATAAACTAAAGATAATGCAAGAAAATCTTATTTAAAATTCAAAAATTCATGTGAGGGGGGGGGGGGAATAAAGATTCTTTTACCAGCCATCAAGGTCCACAAAAAGGGGGGGGGGAATAAAGATTCTTTTACCAGCCATCAAGGTCCACAAAAAGGTTTTACTCGATTTATCCATGTAAAAATTTCAAATTTTTTTACGCTGATCATATCGAGCAAAACACTTGATGTGGTACCTCGATGTATACCATATCGGGGACGTCGAGTCCTGTGGCTCGGTGGTCATGCTCTTTTGCGTTAGGGGTTTCGTATTCTGGTTTGCTTCTCCTTCAGGGCACCTTGCATCAAGCAGTCTCAGCAGATGTTCTGCTCGATGTTGTTGCTCGGTGTAGGGAGACACTTCGACTTGCATGATCTTTCCCGTAGGCAGTGCATAACATCATCCGGATGCTTGTCTTGGGTCGGCCATTCTGCATCGAGCAGGAGTTATCGAGGTTTTACTCAATGCTACACCTTGATGTAGTCTCTACCGTGCATCTTGATCGATGTACAGTCCATTCTCCTCGGTGTACGGACTAGGGCTTCAGGAGTGATCACATCAAGCAAGGCTTTAGGGATTTTGCTCAATGTGACACCTCGATGTAGTCTCCATCGTGTAACGTGCTCGGTGTACGGACTGCTCCTTCCCCGACATAAGCTGTATTGAGCAGCAATGACTGATGTTCTGCTCGATATGGTACATCGATATAAAAACGGAGTTTTCTTTCCTTGGCCTTTAAATTATCCTACACAGCCATGGACCTGTTCTTTGACTTCTGAAACACAAAATAAAGACATTAGTTATAAAAGAAAGCATATATTTAGAAAGATATATATGGGATTACCTCCCAAGTGTGCTTGTTTTAAGTCACTAAGCTTGACTTTGATGGTTTGAGGACTAGTGAGAAGAATTTGATGGAGCAGGTGCTCCTTCCTCCTTCTTCTTATAAATCAAAATGCCTACTGACATCAGTTTCTTCTTGTCACGAGCTGTCTTCCTGTTTCTCCTCTTCTTGACACTTGGTGTGATCAAAGGCTTCACTTCTTTGGTGATCAAACCTTCATTCTTATTCAAACCATCTTCAAGCTTCAACTCAGTGTCAAGCTTCTGTTCTGGCTCATCAGGGAGACTGTCTCTCATCAGCATGTTCATTGTGAAGCTCATAGCATACTCTACACGCTCTGGAAGTTGCTGTTACTCTCTTCTTCCACAATGGTTTCAGAAAAAGCTATGGAGGGTGAGACAATCTTGTAGACTTTGTACTCATCAACATTCTTCAGAATCACATAGCCTCTCTTGAAGCCTACTTGAGCTTCAGCTGTTGCTAAGAATAGGGTTCCTAGAAGAAGTGGTACCTCTCGTGAATATGTCTTCTCCATACCCACAAAATCTGTTAGCACCAAGCAATTGCCAATCTTCAAAGAGAAATCCTTCACCATGCCCAATTGTCTTGTTGATGTGTTATGCACAAAAGTAACAAACAATTAGCAGGGATTCAACTCCTTGATTACTAAGGTTTGGCTTAAGTGGAGAGATATGACATTCACAGTTGATCCTGAATCACACAAAGCTGCCACATTTTCTAGCATCTCAAGCTCACAAGTGATAAGAAACATTCCTGGATTAAGAAGTTTTGTCAATATCTTCAGCTCCTTGTTTCTCTTTAGATTAGCCCCCACATTCTCTAGAATTGGCTTCACTACTTCGAGCTTGTCAAAGACTTCTTTGAGAAACCTGATTTGATCCTTCACTTCAAGCAAAGTGGTGCCATGAGAAAGCTTTATTCCAGCATCTTGTATATCCATCCTGAACTTTGAATAGACTGCCATCTGAGCCTTTGTAAAGGGCATTGTGGGGTAAGGGATTGGTGGTTTATAAGCTTAATCTTCAGGAGCTTTACTCTTCTCTTTGTTGCTTGAAGAGATACCCACTTGGTGATCATACTGCTCTTTGAAGTCTTCAGGACTTTTTTAGCCAAGACCATCAAGGCGTGGTATGTCTCTACAAGATCTTTATCAGCTTCACTGAGCTCTGGTTTGGCTTCTTCTTTTGGAGCAACCAAGGCTTTCTCAGCCTCTTCCTTATCAACAGCTTCTTTTGCAGCTCTCTCTTGCTCGAAAGCATGCTCTTCCTCTCTGTTCAAGTTTTCATCTAACCCTTGGAGGATTTTTCTACAATATCAACAGCCTCTTGATCATCAATGGTGATATTGATGACATCCTCCCCCCCCCCCCCCCCCCCCCCCCCCCCCCCCCCCCCCCCCCCCCAAACTCAGCCTTTTAACATGTCAACATGTAACAATATCTCTTGAAGTATTATGCCAAGTTCTTCCAATGAAGCATCTTCATCAACAAACTCTTCATCCTCTTCAGCAAGCAAGTGGCAGAATTCCTTAGGATTGGCTTCACTCTTTTCTGGTAATTGATTATCAGGCTTTGAAGATGAAGTTCTTTTGCTTTCTAGAGACCATATTCTTTGGCTTAGAGCATCTAACTTGCCATTCGGGTCACAAGTAATGGCGTCTATCTTGTTGTGTACTTCAGCAAACTTCTTGTGCAGCTCTATAGTGGTGTTGGCTTGACCAGAAAACAGCTGTTGCATCCTCTGCTTGAGATCAACATCTTGAGTGCTAGAAGATGTTTGTGTATTGACAAAACCTGGTGGGACAAAATCTGGTCTGGGCTGAAAGTTTGCTTGTTGAAAACCTCCTTGGAGCAAAATTGTTCTGCTGGTTGCAAGGAACAAATGGTTTGGTTCCTTGGCTTTGTTGAGCAGCTTGTGATGGATAGACTTGATCCTGAGAGTTAGCTACGTTGGTGCTTCTATAAGCGAAGTTGGGATGATTCATGTAGTTGTTGAAACCGCGTCCTTGTTGATTCATGTAGAAGGCTTCTTCTTCTACAACTGTCCCATCCTCTTCTTGTGTAGCAACACTATCACCAACAAAGCTGACATTCTTGAAAGACACACTCAGCAGCTTGTCTTACTTGTCCCTCAAAGATTTAATCTCCTTCTTTATTGTGCTCTCACCTTTACAACAGCTCTAGATGTCCTGTCATACTCCTCATCATAGTTTCCATCAGAAAGTGCCAAGTTCTCTACAAGAGCTAGTCCATCAACAACAGTACTCCCCATGCAATTCCCATTTGATGTTGTATCCAAGAGAATCATGTACTTTGGCGTCACTCCTTTATACAAAGTAGACAGCAAGCTTTCATTTGTGAACCAATGGTGTGGGCATTGCAAAGTATATGATTTGAAGCGCTCCCAAGCTGAAAGTCTCATTCCCATGTTGAGTGAAGCTGCATATGGTGTTCCTGAGCTTTGTCGTTCTTGTGGATCTGAAGAATTTGTTGAGGAATGCTGTCTTGCATT
This sequence comes from Thlaspi arvense, assembly GCA_911865555.2. Taxonomy (NCBI): domain Eukaryota; kingdom Viridiplantae; phylum Streptophyta; class Magnoliopsida; order Brassicales; family Brassicaceae; genus Thlaspi; species Thlaspi arvense. The sequence goes on along the minus strand of OU466859.2, from coordinate 25,941,095 downwards.
CATCCCAAGTGGATATAGAGCCCTGTGGAAGTGTCTTCTCCCACTGATGTGCTTTGTCTCCTAAACTGAATGGGAACAAGCACAGCTTCAAAGCATCTTTATAGACTCCTTGCAGCTTGGTCATACCACACACCTTGTCAAACTGATCCAAATGATCCAAAGGGTCTTCATTGGGCAGGCCATGAAATCTGTTTCTGTGCCCCCATGTTGATCAATCCAAGCTTGATCTCAAAGTGGTTCACAAATGGTCCATGAATGCCATTCGTTTTTTGGTGAGTATCAGGCGCATTACCAGATCCTATAGGTCCTGCAGCTCTAGTTGCATGAACTGGTACCCTCAAACCATGAACTCCAGCCGCTTGGTTCTAAGCATCTTGTGCTTCATCTATGTGTGTTGCAACTTGTTGTAATGATGCATGTCCTACAACACCAACTTGTGGTAACTGAGCGTCTTGCTCTGCCATCCTTTGTTATTCTAACTCTTGAACTCTCTGTCTTACAGCTCTTCTCCTATGAATGTTGTCAATAGAAGGAGTCAGATTGGATGAGTCTTTGGACCTCAAATTCATACAAGTACCTGAAAAAACAGAGCAAGGAAAACATAGCAAATTGGTAACCTTAATGAAAAGAACTTAATCTAACAACAATGTTAAACTCAAACAATCCACAAATGGCAACAGCGCCAATTTGAAGCATGGGTTTTTGCAAGTTCTGTTTATACTTTAAAGTTATCATAATCCCCAAATAAGATGTAGTATAGGGTCACAGGTGTCAAACACACTTGTGGACGATGAGATACAAACAATGCTGTAAGCTAAGTGAGATTGGGGATTTTGTTTGTAATGAAATGATTCTAACAGCCTAACAATGCAATGAAAAGAAATCAGAAATCAAATGCAAGAAAAAAAGGACTAAGCAATGAACTCAAAGCAATAACTAAGCAAGAACTAAATGACTAAGCAAGAACTAAGCAAGATTATTTTAAAGACAGTTGATTAAAAGAAAGACAGTTGATTAAAAGCAAGACTCACGGTTCTAAGCAATTGTGGGATTAATGATTTTCAAGAGTGACAAGGGATTTCTAGCAAAGGCAAACATCAAGCATTCAAAAGCAAGCATTTCTCAATGTTGAACTCCTAGACAAGGTATCTAAAAGAAACTAGCTTGGTGTCAATAAGCTATTTAAATTCAATAAGATTGAAGTGTCAAACCCACTTGTGATGGCGTATTCTTCAACCATGATTATACAGATTAGAACCATTCTAGCCTAAGAGAAGCACTAAGCATGCAAACCTTCTCTTATGGACATCAGATCAACCTATGAATCTTGTGAACCAATAAGGACCCAGTTAGCTAAGCACCAATCAAGAATATGGACTTAAGCACACACTTCCAACATCCTAACAATGCTAAGCCATGAGCAGGAATTAAACAAAGGCAAGATCTTTCAATGCATACTATCTAACCATCAAATAAGAATCTCAAAACCAGCACTAACTAGCCCTAAGCGAATCATGGAGCAGTGGTGAACTATCACTTTGGTGTCACTGAACAAAGGAAACATAGATCAAGCCAAGCTATCAAGCCAAATAAGCGAACCATGCTTCGAGATGAGATAACAAGCCATCTAGTGAACTATATGCATCAATCAATACCATATTCAATCAAAAGGAGCAAGCATTATTGACAATAATCATTTTGCAAGAGAAGGAGACAACAGAGAACAACTAATCAAGCCTAATCAGCCCTTAATCACATCTTAATCACCACTTTCCCTACTTAGAACCCTAAATCTAAGGTAGACTACTCACTAATCTTGTTTAATCCCATTTGTTTGAAGTTAAAAATAATCAGATAAGATTAAAATGCAAAGATGATAAATCTAAACTACCAGGGTGCTAGAATAATGCTGAACAAATCGTCCTTTAAGGTTTAGAACAAGATGAAAAGAGAGAGTTTTTGATAGATAGACTTAACTTAGATAAAGATAATGTTGTTTGGCTTTCCTTTTATAGTAGGGAACCAATAGAAGTATAAAAAACCTAAAAATATGATAAGGTCAAAAAATGTCAAGTGGTCAACGCGCGGATGAGTTGCATCGAGGTGATACTGATGGTGTTATGCTCGATGTGCGACCTCGATATGGCTCGTGCAGCGTGTATCGGCTTCCTTGCTCGATGCTGGACCTCGATGCAGACCAACGGCTTAGAATCCTCGTGCTGATCCTCTTCCTCATGTCCTACGACTTACATCGAGCACACTCCATAGAGGTTTTGCTCGATATCCTTGCTCGATATGTACCAGACTTTACAAAAGCTCCTTTTCTGACATCCTCTTCGAATATGAGCTGCTTCTATCTCTTTCCCAACTCCAAGAATCTCCAAAAACACCTGAAAGTCACCACAAACATGCACACTTATGCAAATATATGCAGTCCTAAGCTAAATGCATGCATTGTTGATTCTAAGTGCAAATGAGACTAAAATGCTAAATTATAATGCAAAAACAAAGGAAGAGATGCATGAAATACAGCCTAAAATGCTCTAAAATAGAATCCTATCAAGTGTCTCTCGGTTGGAGGACCTTCCGACTTCTTAAGGTGACTGCTTATATGTATGCTGTTTGTGGAGGTAGTTATTGGTTTGTAGAGAGGGCACGAGTTCTTGGTTGAGAGATCGTGCTCATAACGGCTTAGTACATGTCCATCCGTGTAGTGATGAGATCAATCTTTTGAGTTTGAGTACTCATGTTCTGGATAAGTTGTGCAAGCAAGCTCTTTATATCTGAGTCTTCGGGTGGAGGAGGGTAATATCTGTAATTATCGTAGGGTGGCAGTTATGGTGGGGGCCGTTGTTGATAGTAGGGAGGTTGCAATAACGGTTATATATGTTACTTAAGGCACAAGCGAATCCGATTATCGTTGAAATTCATATACTGGAGAACTTGGCTGCACGCTTTGAAGAAGCCCATTTGGTACATGAGAACTATCACCAAGGGGACCTCAACAAAGCAAATCAAAACAGGTATGTAGTTGCTTTGTTGTATTCCACTTGTGTTTGAATTTTCTTTGTTAAGGTCCCCTTGCTAATAGTTCTCATGTATCGAGTGGGCTTCTTCAAAGCGTGCAGCCATGTTCTCCACTACATGACTCTCAATAATAACCGGATCCCTTGTGCCTTAGGTAACATATCTAACCGTTATTGCAATTCCATCACTTCCTTGTCCCTCTTCTTATCCAGCTCTGTGTTGGCTTCATTAAAAACATCCTCATATTAACCATCACTTGTTGGCAAGTTTTCTACTAGCAACATACCGTCTTTAACATCTTTACCAAGAGGGAGGCCTTTGCTTGCCACGTCTAGTAGTGTCGTGTATCTTTTCAACAATCTTCTACAAAGGATGCTTAGTAGTCAGGAGTTTCAGAACCCGTGGTGTTGGAACTTGATTGTGTAGGACTTTAGTCGTTCCCAAACCTTACCAAAGCGTTCGTCTTCCGCTTGGGTAAACGGTTATATTTCATAGCGTATCTTGGTTGTTCTAGATGGAGAGAAGAACTTAGTGTGGAGCACTTGTTTGAATTCGTTCCATGTGGTGTTTGACCCCGATTTTATTGTTATCACCCATTGGTGAGCTATTCCTCCAAGGAAGAAAGGAAGAAGCCGAAGCTTGAAACCTTCTTCTGAGATGCCTTCTTTTTTTGTGAGAGAGCAGATCTTCTCAAAATCGTCAAGGTGGTCCAAGGGGTCTTCAGCCATATCACCATGATACTTTGTCTTTTTCACCATATATAGCATACTACTCTTTATTTCAAAACCCGCATATCAGCTCTTGTTTTGTAGCAGGTTGGTGAGTCACATTCCCCAATGGTCTGTGGCTGTCTTGGTGCTTCTTGGTGCGCCCTTGCAGCATTAAACAACTCATTATCAACTTGTTCTTCTTCCATTGAAACCGTTTGTGAGTCGTACCTATGAAAATTTCTCAAGGGAAGGAGTTAGTAACTGAAAACAAAACAAAGTCTTAGTCTTGCCTAAATCTAAAGATTCAACACTCAATAACTACGTCAGCAATTAATAGGCAGATTTTTAGTTTTGGCATAGTCAATGCCAAAACCGACTACGTGTGTAGTATAATGGAGTGGGAAATCAATCCACTTGGGCCCTACTGAGATACTGAACCATGAGAGGTTTATAAATAAGCTAGGAATAAATAAACCAGATTTCTGGGAAACTACTTGTCATCCCTAGAGATTGAATCAAAAGCAAAAACTAGATCTAGTGATAACCGGCAGAAAATAAGAACACAGCAAGGGATGTAAATAAAAATAAGAAAGATTAGTTTAAGAGACAAGGTGTGAAGAGAGAAAATTGAGTAAAATAGGATCCTTGGCGTGTCAATGAACTATTCTTAAAGGCTAATCCTTTAGCATAAACTTTTTTAGACAAAATAAATCCACTCTCGTGTTAGGAATCACTTTTCTAACATGCAACCTAACCTAGTGATGTAGGAGTTTTCACTCTTGTGTTAAATCCTCACATACTCATAATTGAAGTATTTCAGATATCAATCCAAATGGGATGATTGGGGACAATAGGATTGTAATAGATGTGTTCAATTCAAGCCAAGCAGAGAATTAATAGAGACAGTAATCCTAAACAAGTGACTAAACTTCAAAGAAGCAATAACAAAGCTAAGCAATAATAAGAATAGAAGGAAATTAAAATTTAGTACTAATATGGAATAAAAAATGACTCAACATGGGGGTTATTGATATTGGAGAGTTTTAAGAATGATCAATGAAGCTGCACAAAACATATAACTATGTTATTTCCTAGGCATAAAATTCAAACAAGCAAGACTACCCCAATCTCTTGGTATAAAACCTTTTACTAACCATAGAATCAAGAACAAACTTTCATTAGTGACCAAGTTATTAGCAAGCAAGCACAACCAATTCTATGAAGCCAAAATCCTCCCTAGATATCTAATCTCTTATGCTAGGATATACAAATCTCATAAATGACATGATCAATATCTCAACAAACACTTCATAGGCATAAGAGAAAGCTAGAATCTAAACAAGCTTGATAAAGGCTAACCTGGTATTAAAAGCATCAAACAGAGAGGAAACATATTAATTAAGCACAAGATATCATTAATCTATCCTAAGACTCCCCAAATATATCCCATCTCAAACCCCAAAAAGACTACTGCTCACTAATCATTGCCAAGACCACAACATCCAAAGAGAAAGTATGATTAGGCATGATTCAGAACAAGACTTAACAAGGAATTATTAAGAGATGTGCGGAAATTCACGAAACAAAGCAAAATTCTAACAAAGTTACTTAAAGAGACAGCTATTAAGCTTAGAAACAATAAAGGATAGGTTGCCTAAAATTTTTAGGTCTTAACATATTTATAGGTGGGAGGAAAATCCCTAATAAACCAGGAATAAACCAGAATAGGTATGGTTCGGATGCACCATATGAGACTAGCTTGGTTGATATCAAGGTCAATATGACCATCTTGAAGCTTGTATCAATGTAGACACCTCGACACGCAGGTCGGTACTTCTTTCTTCAGCTTTCTATCAGCTTGGTCCACCCCGTTATGTAGCTCTGTATGTCAGTCTTCATGTTTTGTATCAAGCAAAGCTTCCTCGATGCACAGCTTGGTACGCTCGCCTTCAAGGCAGTATCAAGCTGGCTTGCTCGATACACAGCTTGGTATGGCTGTCCTTTCGCGTGTGTATCGGGTTGGCTGCTTTGATATGTTTGTCGGTATAGGTGCTGGTTACGGTATCAGTTGGATCAGTTTGATATCCAGGTCGGTATCAGCCAATATTGAGCAAGTGTGCCTGGTATGCTCCTCGATACGACCTCTATGATTAAAAAAAAGATTAAGGAAAGATTAAAGGTAAATAGAAAATTATTTTAAGCAAAGAAGGAAATTGTCTTACAAACTTAGAGCAATCACTCAAGAACAGTAAATTGATAAGACTTGTTCTAAAAATATTCAGAAAAGCCTATTTATACTAGAGCAAATACCCTAGTATATTGGCAAAACCATAAAAAAAGGCAGGTTCGAGTTGGTGTGTATCGATCTCAAGTGATCAATGGAGGTGATCGATGGTGCATTCGGATGAATCCCATCGATCACTTCTGATCGATACACTTGATCGATGGACACCCTATCGATCACATTTGATCAATAGCCTTGGTCGATGGCGCATCCGGGTGAATCCCATCGATCACATCTGATCGATGGGGGTGATCGATAGACTTCTGCTCCTTTGCATCGACCAAAAATGATCGATAGACTCCAAGTCTTTATCGAGGAGCAAGTGTGCCTGGTATGCTCCTCAATATGACCTCCAATGCCTTGGTTCTTGCTTGTTTTGCTTTGGCTTTACTCCTTTATCATTCTCAAAGGTCCTCATAGCATCTAAACACCTCAAATGTACCTGTTACAACTTCAAATGCACCAAACATGCAATGCAAATCCTAAACACCCTTTAAGTCATAAATTTATGCAAATGGGACAAGAATTAGTGAAAATACAGACATCTATTACTTATAGAAGTTGATGTTATAGGTCTCTAAGGATATCCACATAGGATTTAAAATATTCAATTCTAATTAGTACACATTATTTATCTATAATTAACTATATATATTAAAATTAATTAATTTCATTTTTATTTTTATTAGTAAAGTTTATAAATTTTAATTATTTGTGTTTTTGTTGTTATTAGGAAAGTTTCTAAAATTTTATATAATTATTAATAAAAACAATTTTAAAAAGTATGGTAATTAGATGTTGTTTTCCTATTAATAATAAAAAAAAAATTTACATATTAATAGATTACAAAAAATCATAGAAATGATAAAACAAATTTATTTCATTGGTCCACATCATTTTCTGTAGGTCTCTAAAGGTACCCACATAGGATTTAGATAATTTTATATATTAAAATTAATTAATTTAGTTTTTATTATTAATAGTAAATTTTATAAAATTTAATTATTTAGATTTTTGTTGTTACTCGGAAACTTTCTAATTTTCTAGATAACTATTAATAAAACAAATTTAAAAAGTATGAAAATTAGATTTTATTTTCTTGTTTACAATAAAAACAAATTAATATATTATTAGATTATAAAATATTCATTTCATTGGTGTGTAACTAATTAATTTTTTTAAGTTAATTGTTTTTTTACTTATTAATAAAATTTCCAAATTCTAATATTATACTAACTAATAAAATACATAAATATAAGAAAATCTTGTACAATATAAAAAATAAACTTAATATAAGACTATTGATATATCATGGTTTTTATAATTTTTAACCATGATATAAGTCCTTTTTATTGAATCTTTTTAGAGTCTTAGTAGAGCCTTTGCAGGTTATAGCATGTCTAGAGCATAATTGGAGGTTTTGGAGCTTTTTGGAGCATTGCAAGAATCAACCATGAAGATAGCTACTCGGAGACATCAATTGGTGTTGGTGACGATCTTAACCACACAAGGGTCTCGTCACCCATAGCTGAAGAGGAGTCGCGGCTGGTTTTTAAAAGATGGAGGATTATTTGCACTTTTGGCCCAAAATTTTCACTATTTGCAAGAAGACTTCAGCTCTTGTTTTAGCTTGTATATATTAGGTTTTCAGTCATTGTTGGCTTTTATCTTAGATTTTAAAATTCAGAGAGCTTTAGAGAGAGATTTATTCAGAACTTTTTGGGAAGACAGATCATGTACTCTTTGGAGAAGATTTCGGACCCCTTTAACTTTTAATGTATCTCTTTCAATGCAATTTTATTCAGCTATGCTTTGTGTTTTCATGATCAAGTCTGAGTAATTTGCTAGTTAAGTTAGGGTTTTCAAGGGTTGATGAAGAGTTTGTAGAACCGCTAAACCTGTTAGGAATATCTTTTGGTTCTTTATCTATGCTTGCATTCATATCTATTTCTTAGACACATCATCTGGATTTCAAAACCCTAGGTTGTTTAATATATGTGAGAGCATTATTAATCATTTGAACTAGTATTAGATGAGCAAAACGCCTATTTGCAAAGAGATTTGACTTAGGAGTTTTGTGAACAATTGCTAGAGAAATGGAAGACTTGGGGATTACTTAGCTTCTTACTTAGGGAAATCAAGACTAATCAACAAGCAAGGCACATAATCAAGCCACTAATTCAATCAATTTGTATCAAGGCAAAGATGTCTAAGAAATGCACATGTCAAACCCACTTTTGATGGTGTATTTGTACAAAACCAGCATGATAAACAAGGCTCTTAAAGATCAAACAATCTACTATAATGCAATATAATCATCTAAGCAATTGTCGCTAACTTAGTTCTTTCGAGCATTTAAACAAACACTTGTTATGCAGTAAACACTTATGATCTATTTTACTCAAAGAAGTTACTAAAGCCGTAAGAACAACTAAACAAAGCATACCAAGCAAGTATTAAGCGAAAATCCCCTAAGTAATCAACTAATCGTCCCCAAATCTGCTCCAACCTTAAATTATGAAAGATTACTCACTACTCATCTTAAAATCAACATAACAAGGCGAAAAGAACAAACAAACATGATCAAAGAATAGCTAGGAGATAAATAACAAGGGAAATGCAAAAATTATTAAAAAGAGTGGTCTTGGATCAAAATCTCATAAATCTCTTTGTGATTTCCCACAGCTCGAAAATAGGATTAGAAAAAACAAGATAATCCCCAAAAGGATAAGCCAAAGCTAATATAAGTGAAACGATAAGGTTTGGTCAAAAGTGCAAAAAGTTGCCCCACAGCGCAGATTTGACGTATCAGGCAGTACATACAGATGTTCTGCTGGATGCAGTCTTCTTTCTTTCGCGGTTTGACCATCCGTACAATCCATCATCATGAGATGGGTTGCGGTATGTGTCGTGGAAGTGGTCGGGGGTTCTGCTCGATGCTGGACCCCTATATGTCCTATTTCACCAAATCGGCACTTCACGATTCAAACATCTTGGCTCTCGTCCTGCGGTCCACGTCGGACATGCCTCATGGGTGTTCAGCTCGATGCACCACCCCGGTACAGGATCCAAATGTGCAAAACAACGTCTCTAAGGCATCTCCTTGGACGTCTACGACTCCAAACTCCTCCCAAGCTTCTATGCCTCCAAATACACCTGAGATACACCTCAAACATGCAAATGTAAGCATTCCTAATCTAAATGCATGCTTGGCCACTTCTAGATGCAAATGGGACTAAAAGATAAGATATGATGCACGAACATGGGATAGTATGTACAAAATGCAGCTTAAAACACTACAATATAGCAAGCTAACAGGAATCACTTTTCTAAAATGCAATCTAACCTAGTGATGCAGGAGTTTTCACTCTTGTGTCAAATCCTCACATACTCATCATTGTAGTATTTGAGGTATCAATCCAAATGGAATGATTGAGGACAATCGGATTGTAATAGATGTGTTCCATTCAAGCCAAGCAGAGAATTAATAGAGACAATAATCCTAAACAAGTAACTAAACTTCAGAGAAGCAATAATAAAACTAAGCAATACTAAGAAAAGAGGGAAATTCAAATTTTGACTAATATGAAATAATAATAAAATTACTTAAGATGGGTTTATTGATATTGGAGAGGTTTAAGAATTATCAATGATGCTGCACAAAAGATATAACAATGTTATTTCCTTGGCATACCATTCAAACAAGCAAGACTAACCCAATCTTTTGGTGAAAAACCTTTTACTAACCATATAATCAAGAACAAACTTTCATTAGTGACAAAGTGATTAGAAAGCCAAAACAACCAATTCTATGAAGCCAAAATCCTCCCTAGTCATCTAATCTCTTAGGCTAGGATGAACAAATCCTCTAAATGACATGATTAACATTTCAACAAACTCTTGATCAATCTTGATCAAGGCTAACCTAGTATAAAAAGCATCAAACAGAGAGAAAACATATTAATTAAGCAAAATATATCATTAATCTATCCTAAAACTCCCCTAATATATCCCATCTTAAACCTCAAAAAAGACTAGTCACTAATCATTGCCAAGACCACAACATCCAAAGAGAAAGTATGATTAAGCATGAATAGGAAGACGATTAAACAAGGAATTATTAAGAGATGTGCAGAAATTCACGAAACAAGGCAAGATTCTTACAAAGTTACTTAAAAGAGAAAGTTCTTAATATTAGAAACAATAAAATATAGGTTGCCTAAAGTTTTTAGGTCTTAACTTATTTATAGGTCGGAGGAAAATCTTTAATAAACAAGGAGCAAACCGAATTACGTTTGGTTCAGAAGCACCATATGAGACTGGCTTGGTTGATATCAAGGTGGCCATCTTAAAGCTTGTATCAATGTAGACACCTTGATATGCAGCTCAATACTTCCTTCTTCAGATTTGTACCAGCTTGGTCCACCCCGATATGTAGCTCCATATATCATTCTTCGTGTTTTATATCGAGCAAAGCTTCCTCGATGCACAGCTCGGTACGTTCGCCTTCATAGTAGTATCAAGCTGGCTTGCTCGATACACAGCTCGGTATGGATTTCTTATCGGGTGTGTATTGGCTTGGCCGTTTTGATATGTTGGTCGGTATAGGTGCTGGTTGCTGTATCGGGTGGATCAGCTCGATATCCATGTCGATATATGTCAATAGCGACCAAATGTGCCTGGTATGCTCCTCGATATGGACTCAAATGCCTTGGTTCCTCCTTGCTTTGCCTTGGCTTCACTCCTTGTTCATTCCCGAAGCTCCACATAGCCTCTAAACACCTCAAGTGTACCCGCCACAACTCCAAATGAACCAACATGCAAGCAAATCTTAAACACACTGTAAGTCATAAATTGATGCAAATGGGACAAGAAGTAGTGAAAATGCATACATAGAGACTAAAAAATAATCATAAATTCATGCTAAAATGGTATAAATATAATGTATATCACCTAGCTCATTCATAGTGAACTGAATAAGTAGCAAGCATGAGACAACAACTCTATAAAACCAAAATGCTCTCTAGAAAACTAATATCTTAGGCTAGGAAGAGCAAATCTCTTAAAAGATTGGTCTTTGCATTTCACCAAACTTGGTATTTATTTGGGAAAGCTTGAAGACATAAACTAAATAGCAAAGATAATTTAAGCAATAAGAGCATCTAGTAAGAAAGTACGAAGAAGATTAAGCATGAATAAACACCAAAGATCCAACCATTGTTCTTTTTTCTCTAACCTCATCTCTAAAACCGTGAAAGAGTACTCATCAATCATTGTGCTAATCACTGATTCAATGAAGGAAAGAATGACAAGCATGATTACCAAAAAAAAGATTAAGACTTGCATAAGATTACTGAAAACTTAAAGAAAGAAAAAATAATATATCTACAATGGTGGTCTTGAGTTTTTAGAGAAGATGACTAAAGTAATGAGAAAAAGAGAATTAAAAAGTATAGTGTGTGTCCGTCCTTTCCAAAAATATCATAAGAGGGGTATATATTGGGTGGTCCCCAAAACACCCGGCACTGCCTACTCATCACGCATGGGACAATCTGAGGCAAAAAGCAATGTTGCTTGTCTTCTTCTGCATCTCGTCATCATGCCGCTGAGGCTGTCCGATCCTGGTTTCATGTCGGGTTGCATATCGGACTGAAGCTTGCAGGTTTATATGGTAACACCAAGAGTTGGTCTTGATGATGATTTCTAGGTAAGAAGATCTTTACAAGTTACCTACACATGGCGTTGGGGTCTAGATCCTTTGCAAGATTCACCACTATAGACGAGCTTCCAAACCGCAGTATAGTGAACCAAGCAAGAATGAAGGATCATCTCCATTATACTGTGAGACCTCCTACACAACTAATTCCTTAGGATAGGAAAGGTCTCACCCTTGAAGGTGGTTCAGGCTAAGCTAACACGTGGTGATCGTGTCAAGACACCCATGAGCTATTAACCTAGATGATCAAATTAAGCTAAGAATTAAAAATGACTACCAAAGAGAAATCAAGAATTAAGTGCATGACTAGCAAGAACATGAACCGGAAATCCCCTTTTCATTTTGAAACTCACTAAATCCATTCATGTGCCATGAGAAGAGCCTCAAACCCCATGAGGGTGAAAGAAATCATTCTCGGCTAAGACGCGAAGAGAAAACAAGAAATGTAAAACTAAAGCAATAAACAAGAACTACGAAAACTTAGATTAAATTAAAAATATCAAGGTTTTAAATCATAACAACAGCAAGTTCAAAACAAGAGAGAAAGAGTTTCGTAAAAAGTAGAGAAAACAAAATAAAAGCTCGTGTTCGAGATATGGGAGACAAAACAAGTGGACAGCCGTCTTTATAGGGGAAGAGATAAGGAGGGGTCGCCCTAGCTTAATTTTTGGACCACTTGCCCAAAATGGGTAGTTTCTTGGCTCGTAGTGGATCCACGGAATGCGAAGCAGCAAAATAAAAATAAGTGGGCGTTTTTATGATTGTTCCTAAAGTTGAGAAAGCTAAAGGCTCTAAGTCAGGACAATTTACAGGTTGAATCCGAGAGTATAGAATGCATGCAATCAGGAATAAATTTAAACCCTCTTGAACATGAATCGCAAAGATATAACTAATCAATTCTCATTGAAGAAGTTAACTATGTCTAAATCACAGAGTTTCAAATCTCTTTGCAAACTCTAACAATCTAAACATGCAGTAACAATCAGGTTCAATTGTTCACAAAAATCCTAAGTCAAATCTCTTTGCACTAAGTCGTTTTGCTCATCTAATACAAGTTTAGGTGATTAATAATGTTCACACATCTATTAATCAACCAAGAGTTTCGTAATCCAGATGATGTGTCTAAGATATCGATGTGAATGCAAGTATAGATGAAGAACCAATGAATTTCCTCTCAGTTTAGCAATTCTACAAACTCTTCATCAACTTTTGAAAAGCCCTAACTTAACTAACAAACTACTCAGACATGGTGATTTGAGAAAGCATCATGAATAGAATAGATTGCATAAAAGAAATATGAAGTAAAAATAAAGGAGTTCGAAATCTGCTCTGAAGGACTCTGATTTGTCTCTCCAAAAGCTCTGCTACAAATCTCTCTCTTAAGCTCTCTAAAAAATTAAGATACAAGATATCTGCCAAAAGAATGGCTGAAAAACCTAATATACAATCTAAAACACAAGCTGGGGCATTTTTATAAATAATAAAACTTCTGGGCCAAAACTGCAATTTCCTCTCCATCTTTGCTAGAAGTCGCGATTTCTCTTCAGAGGTAGGTGACGAGCGTCACCCATAAGTTGTGACGATCGTCACCCATAAGTGGTGACGAGCGTCACCTACTGGAGGACAACAGTCTGAGTTGCTTACTTTGTGGTTGATCCTTGAAATTATCCAAAAACCTCCAAAACCTCCAGTTATGCTCCAATCATGTTATAACCTGAAAAGACTCTACTAGGACTCTAAAAAGACAAAAAAGACTCAATAAAAAGACTTATATCATGGTTAAAAACCATAAAAACCATGATATATCAACTCTCCAGACCTAGCTTTTGCTTGCCCTCAAGCAAACATCAGACAGAGATTAAGGTCGAGGGTTGAAAACAGAAACAGTCAGCTAAACTTCAGGAACACCACATTAATCAACACTTTCGAATCCACATACCACAGAGCCAACACAAGATCAAATTTCAGTCTAATCATCACAAGCTTAGCAAATCTCTCAAATCCAGTTCAAAGTCCTTTAAGATATCCGAAATATCTACTGCTAACTCCTTATTTTTATCTAAGTGCGATATCTCATCAAGGTTTTATCTACTCAATCACTTATAGATTCCTTTCCCTTCCTAAACAGCTGAACAAAGCAATCTCAACACAGCTCTCTTATTTTCTCTTCCCTTGATCTTTTCCTTTCTTTTCTCTTTTCTCATTTTTTAACAGTCTAAGATATGGTGCTACTCAATACTTGTGTTCTTTGTGAGGAGACAGGTTCTTGAGTGTTCATTATTGTTGTTCCTTGTAAGGAGACAGGGTCATGAATGCACCATTCTATGGACTCAAACTCTTAAAAGATGTATCAGGGAAGAATAAAGAGAGACTGCATGTAAACCTTATTGTCAGTGTTGAAAGAGAGAATCAAGATCAATGAGAATCAAGCCCAAGATAAGAAGTTTAAAGTTCACTAATGTGGAGTTAGCAAATTTTCCAGATTCTCTAAAAACCTAAACCTTCTTTGCTAGATTGATCTACCTATGACTTTCAACTTAGTAAGACTTGTAATCAACTTCTGTGGCAATGGTTCTTATAATCATCAACGTTATGTGGCTAGTTCCAAGAAAAACTGACAGTTTCAAAATTTTGACTCTATAAAACAGGTTTTTGAATCAACTTTAAGACTCTCAAAACATCACAAAATATACAAAATGTAAATAGCCACCTCCCTTAAACTTAAACAACACTGTCCCCAGTGTTATTAAGCCAAGTGTTGGTCAAAAAGAAGCAAGTGAACATGTAGAACCAAGTTTGAAAAGTGTACCTCGCAAAGGAGTTGGTGACGAGCGTCACCTCTCTGTTGTAACGATCGTCACCACTTCTGATACTCCAGAATCGTCTTGTTGGATGTGTTAATGCAATGCCATCATGTGTACTCTGAAGTCAGACTGTTAGAGCACTCAAAACACATATCAAAAATATCCAAACAAAGCATAACCCATTGTTCAACAAGTTCAGAAAACATCATAAAAGCAAAGTGAACAAACTGACTCTCTCTTTTTATCTTTTTTCGGGGTTTCTCATGTTTTTGGTTTTTTTTTATTTATGTAAACGAAAACTGGACTAAACATATGAAAAAGAAAACTTACCAGTGGGTTGCCTCCCACCAAGCGTTTGTTTAAAGTCATAAGCTCGACTTTCAGTTCTGATCAGACAGCTGGTGGAACAGAACGTGGCATTGAATGCCTTGGAGAAGAATGTCTCCTCAGCCATGGTGGTGTATAAGCAGTAGGTGTATGAACTCTCCCAAGGAAGTGAGGAATATCAGTAGGGTGGGTATTATCAGCTGGTGAGACACTTCTTTTTCCTGCAGAATCATCAAAATAAACACCAAGCTTTTTACAAGAATCTCGTTGCATGCATAAGTGTGAAGCAGCTTTTAAGTTTTTATTGATGAGAGTAGGAGGTTTGAATGGTTCCAGGAAGTGCATACCTTTGCTTAGTTGCAGGTTTCTGGGTTGTGGAATGTTGAATTGCTGGTTTGGCAGCATAAGATGGACTTGTAGCGTAAACATCATGGTGCAGCTTTGTGTCCGGATTAGTGACGAGCGTCACCATGTCAATGACGATTGACACTGACCCTGCAGTTTTTCTGCAATCTAACTCTGCAAGTCTTGCCTCCATCACAAACTCGTCCTCCTTTAGTAACTTGGCATTCATTGGAACCTCTTTTTCGAGCCTAGGTTTGAAGATATGACCTTTACTCCAATCCTCAAACCCAACAACTTTAGTAGAAGTTTCAGATATTCCCTCTTGAACAGCCATCTTGTTTACTTGCCCACTTGAATCAGATTCAGTAACATACCCAGCAGTAATGTCTTCTGAATACTCCATGACTGGTTCCTCATCTCTGGAAGTCCTTACAGAAAAGGTCTGACCATCAATTATGGAATTCCCTCTAAGCATATCCATGTCAAAGTTCATGACAACATCGCCAAGATCAAGTTCTATCTTTCCCTTTCTCACATCAATGATGGCGCCAGAAGTAGCCACAAATGATTTTCCCAGAATGAGAGGATCTTTAGGTTCTTCAGCATATTTCAAAACTACAAAGTCTGTGGGAATTATGCAGTCTTCAATGTTAATAGGAACATCCTCTAAGATGCCTTATGGGTTCTTATGGATCGATCAGCTAGGATAAGAGAGATCCCAGCTGGCTTGAAATCAGTCATTCCAAGTCTAGCAGCAACAGAGGAAGGCATCATGTTAATACTTGACCCTAGATAACATATAGAATGGGGAAAACGTCCTGTTGAGATTGAACAATAAAGCACAAAGTTTTCTGGATCAGGTAGCTTCTTTGAATGATGGCACTGACTTCCTCAGAAACAAGCACCATCTTCATCTTCTTTGGAACTGTACCTAAGAGAATTACACTAATGTATCTGGTAAGCAATGCTCCTTCCTTAGGGCTTACACCATTCACAACCATTCTCTTAACATACCTTCTTAGAGCAGGTGAAAGCTTGACTGCTTCAACAAGAGGAATCTCAAGCATCAGCTTGTCTATCATTGCTTTGACTCTGGCTTCGTTAATCTCCTGTTTAGGCTTCCTAGGACGCTTGGGGAAAGGTGTTTTGGGTTTATACGCTTGTTCCTTGCCATTATCTGCAGTTATAGGCGAAGCCGCTTCGTTCTGGGGTGAGTGACGATCGTTTCCAGGGGGATGACGCTCGTCACTGACTTGTAACTGATACAAGAGTTTTGCCCTTATGTCAATCACCGATTGTACTTAATCAGTTGTAGCATGTGGGTTTTAATGTCAATCCAAGGGGAGTTGTTGAATACAAAAGAGTTGCAAGTAGAGAACCTTAAGTCAAGTGAAGCAGAGCGGTTTTTGTTGCTTAGGCAACTGAACTAACAACCTAAAGTGATCATATACCATGGAGAACTCAAGAAGAGACAGTTTAGCAATGATCAAAGGAGGAAACAGAGCAAATAAACAGAGTAAAAGGCAATTTCGAAATTCAGTAAAGAGAAGACAAGTCCCTAGATGTGGTTATTGATTTTTGTAGAGTTTAAAAGCTAAATAAGGCTGTTACAAACATCATTGATCAAGCAAACAGGCTACCAATGCTGATTCCTAGACATAGAGTTCACAAACAAGCAAGCTAAGCTTAATCTCTTGACACATAGCACTTTGCTAAACATCCTAACAAGAACTAATCCTCATTATTTGTAAAACATTCAACAAGCATGATAAACCAACTCTATTAATGTCAAAATACTCCTCAAACACTTAATCTCTTTAGCTAAGGCCAGTAAATCCTCTATTAAACAAGATAAGCATTTCATCAAACACTTGGTGAGCATAAGAGAAACCCTAATTCTAGATTCATGAGATCAAGACAAATCTAGCTAAAAAACAGATTAATAGAGAGGAATCAATGTTATTAAGCACTAACAAACCTTAGATAAGCTTCTAAATCCCCATAATCTACCACATCCAAGAACGTTAAGCAAACTACTCACTAATAGTCATGTTTAACACCAAATCACAAAGGAAAAAGATGTTAACCATTATAAATAGAAAAAATAAGGAAAGATTAAAAGAAAATACAAACTTATATTAAGCAAAGAAAGTGATTGTCTTACAAACTTAGAACAATCACTCAAGAACAATAAACTAATAAGACTTGTTCTAAAAAGATTCAGAAAAGTCTATTTATACTAGAGCAAATACCTTAGTAAAATGGCAAAAGCATAAATAAAGGCAAGTTCGAGTTGGTGTGTATCGATCTCAAGTGATCGATGGAGGTGATCGATAGTGCATTCAGATGAATCCCATCGATCACTCCTGATCGATACACTTGATCGATGTACACCCTATAGATCACATTTGATCAATAGCCTTGGTCGATGGCACATCCGGATGAATCCCATCGATCACATCTGATCGATGGGGGTGATCGATAGACTTCTGCTGCTTTGCATCGACTAAAACTGATCGATAGACTCCAAGTCCTGATCGATGGACTTCCAGAAAATGCTTCCATTTGCTCCCTTGGTCCCTTCTCAGCTTGGCCAGCTTCTTAAATCACTCCCATACTTCCTCCTTGCTCCATTAAGCTCCTTAAGCACCTAAAAACATTATTGATGCAAATAATATGCAAACTACAAAAAAATGCAACCTAAGTCTAAAAGGAGAAGAAAATGCGACTAAAGAAAGAGAAAGCATGCAAAGGAAGACCAAAACATTAACTAAATGCAAGTCGAAATGATGTAAATGTATGAGATATCAACACCCCCACACTTGCCTTTTGCTTGTCCTCAAGCAAATAAGATTAAATGAGAGAGTGAGGTTTGAAGGTGGGCATTCAAATGCAAAAGTGCAAAGGTAAAGAGATGGAAACAATGCTTAAGTGCCTAGTAGTGGGATGCAAACATAAGTAGCCTTACTTTAAAGAACTTAGCCATGCTCATCATGTTTCAAAATGATCTCAAATCTCAACTTACGCAAAATGCTCAAGTCAATCAACTCTTTAACATTCATTGAAAACTTGTAACCATGAATCATGTTAATGCAAATCAAGTGAAGACATTTGGTTCAAAAGGTAAGGTTATGAGTTTAAAATTATCTCATTCAAGTAAAGGGTTCTCAAACATAAGAGATCACTCAATGAAATGACTCTATCTTATGTAAAATACTTAAGGTAAAAGCACACTTATGCATGCAATTCAAAGCTCTCTTCTACCCTTTTACCCAAAGATGAATCCTATACACTTATAAATCCCAAAGTTAGCCCCTAAGTCTACCCTATTCCTAAACTCTACCCTTTTACCCTTCTTCATTGCTTGGGAAACTTCTTCTTTTTGCTTGTGTGGTTGCTTGTTTTTGTTGGGACTTACTCTTCTTTGTTGCATTGGTGCCATTATTCACCCTTTGGTGGGTTGCCTTGGGTCTGATTTCTTCTTTGGATTGACCCTTCAAAGCCTTGATGTAGCTGGCACCATTCTTTCTAAACACTTAGAGCTTTTACTTTCCTTTACTTAACCACAACTTAATCTTATTTCCCCAGACTACCATACCATACTTTTCCTTCTTCTTTTATAGAATATAAACATTGAAACTCAAAACCACTTAGCTTCTACCATTTTATCTCAAAATCCTAACAAGAATCAAGCTCAAAATGCAAGCTGATATCTACAAGAAAGCTCATCATTGCCAGTCTTATTCCTAACACTTTTTGCCAAGAAAAAATTCAAAAATAATATGCAAAGCCCTCACAGCTCTCAAGATAGTGTTTAAGCTCAAAAGGAGGTTTGGCTAGGGGAGTGGATAAGCTGTTTGGATCAAAAGGAGTGGTAAGAAGGAAAAAGATGATCCAAATATGTATATGGTAGCCATGAATTCAATTTTCAATGCACAAACATGATAATTAAAAATTCAAATTAAGGTTTAAGTTGATAGAGTTGATTTTCAGAGAACAAATGCTTTCAGTATGAGACAAGAGCATCAAATTTAGCAATCTAAGCATGGTTCAGTCTTAACTTCTAGCTTTCTTATGATGCATCTGATACACAAGGTTTTGAGCTCTTGTATGTTTCAATCACCCTTACACGTGTACTAGTCAGCTGTAGTGTAGTATGGGTTTTATGTCAATCCAATGGGAGGAGTTGAAAACAGAAGAGTTGAGAGTAAAATCTCTAAGTCAAGCAAGCAGAGAATTGGTTTTGTTGCCTAAGCAACAGTTCTAGCAATCTATGTGAAACAAGCAACTAAAGAAGTGAAAACAAAGGCAATCTAAGCAGTTCTAAGCAAGAAAAACAGAGTAAAACAGAGCAAAACAGAGCAAATCCGAGATTCAAATAAGAGAAAGACAAGTCTCTAGATATGGTTATTGACTTTGGGAAATTTCAGGCATTAACGAAGGCTGTTTCAAACTACATTGATCAAGAAAGCAAGCAAGCAATGGTGATTCCTAGACATAGAGTTCACACTTAAGCTAGTTAGATCTAATCTCTTGGCAAATAACCCTATGCTAAACATTCTAACAAGAACTAATTCTCATTAGTGCTAAAACATCAAGCAAGCATGATTAAACAACTCTATTCAAGTCAAAATGCTCCTCAAACAGTCAATCTCTTGAGCATAGGCCAGAAAATCCTCTATTAAACATGATCAGCATTTCATCAAACACTTGGTGGGCATAAGAGAAAGCTAACAACTTACACAAGTTTGATCAAGACTAATCTAGCATGAATAACAGATTAATAGAGAAGAACCCATAGAATGAAGAACATAACAAGCCTTAATCAAGCCTTAAATTCCCCTAATCTACCACATCTAGAAACCCTAACATAAGTACTCACTCATAATCATGTTTAACACCAAATCACAAAGGGAAATGATGCTAATCATGATTAAAGAAAAGATTAATAAAAGATTAAAGCAAATACTTGATTATATTAAACAAAGCAAAGAAATTGTTTTACAAACTTAAAAGAAAAGCTCAAGAACAGTTTTTTGACATGACTTGTCGAAAATCTGGAAAAATAGGAGATTTATAGCCTAGAAAGAAAAAACCTAGAGTAATGGTAAAGTTGTAATTAAAAACAGGTTCGGGCTGGGTCAGTATCGGTCAGTCGTGTCGATCTCCAGTGACCGAAATGGATCCCTATCGGTCTTCAGTGATCGAAACAAATGACCAAAATTAATCCGATGTATTTGTGTCGATCACACTTGACCGTTACTGGTGACCGAAATGCTCCGTATCGGTCACTCTTGACCGAAACTCTCCGTGCTCTGACCGAAAACTTCTGCAGAGATCTTCTGCTGCGATCCTTCTTGCTCCCTTTTACCCAGCTAGCATATTGCATCATTCCCAAAACTCCTCCAAGCTCGTTTAAGCTCCAAAAGCACCTTAAAACATCCAAAATGCAAAGAAAATGCAAACTATACTCTAAATGAAACCTAAGTCTAAAAGGAGAAGAAAATGGGACAAAAGCAAAAGGAAAACATGCAAAAGAAGATCAAAATATGTACTAAATGCAGCCCTAAATGGTGTAAATACAAGGGATATCAACACCTCCACACTTGCCTTTTGCTTGTCCTCAAGAAATCAAGAACAAATGGGAGAGTGAGGTTTGAATGTGGGCATTCAGATTCCAAAAGCGCAAAGGTAAAGAGATGGTTTTAGTGCTTAAGTGCCTAGTTGTAAGATCCAAACATAATCAGCTGTACTTTAAAGAACCTAGCCATGCTCATCATGTTTCAAAATGATCTCAAATCTCAACTTAGGCAAATGCTCAAATCAATCAACTCTTTAACATTCAATTAAATTCAGAACATGAATCATGCTTATACAAATCAAGTGAAGACATTTGGTTGCAAAGGGTAAGGTTATGAGATAAGAATGATCTCATTTAAGCACAAGGGTTCAAAAACATAAAGGATCACTCAATGAAATGACTTCATCTTAGGAAAAATGCTAAAGGTAAAAGCACACTTATGCATGCTGTTCAAAGCTCTCTTCTACCCTTACTTCCCAAAGATGAGTCCTAAGCATTTCTAAACGCAAGAGTGAACCCTCTAAGTCTACCCTTTCCTAGATTCTACCCTTTACCCATCTTCATGGCTGGGGAAACTTCTTCTTTTGCTTGTGTGGTTGCCTCTTTTTAGTTGGGACTTGCCCTTCTTTGTTGTGTTGGCACCTTCATCACCTTTGGTGGATTGCTTCTTGGTCAGATTTTTCTTCTTTTGAACCCTTTTGAGCATTGTTGTTGGCTCCAATCCTTCTTTTTAAACTTAGAGCTTTTATTCCCTTTACTTAACCACAATACTAGACTTTTTCCCCTCTTTCTACCATTTCAGATCTTTTCCCTTTCTTTCAAAACATAATAACATTAAGCTCAAACCACCTAACTCTACCCTTTTAAACCCCAAAACTCCTATCCTAGAATCAAGCTCAAAATGCAAGCTGATATCTACAAGAGAGCTAATCATTGCCAGCCTTATTCCTAACATTTTTTGCCAAGACAAAATCGAAAATGCAATGCAAAGGCCTCACAGCTCTCACAATAGTGTTTAGGCTTAAAAGGAGGTTTTGGTTAAGGGTGAGGATGGAACTGTCCCATAATTATGAGGATCAGCTATTTGGATCAACAAGAGTGGTAGAAAAGGAGAAAGATGATCCAAATATGTCTATGGTAGCCATGAATTCACTTTTCAATGCATAAGACATGATAATTAAAAGTCCAAATTAAAGTTCAAGTTGATAGAGTTGATTTTCAGAGAACAAATGCTTTCAGAATGAGATGAGAAGACCAAATCTAGCAATCTAAGCATGGTTCAGCCTTAAGTTCTAGCAATCAAATGATGCATCAAACAACTAAGCACTTAAAAACTGAAATCATCTCTAAACACTAAGCCCTTTACAAGGAAAACTCATCATAATACCCTATGCAAATGCAATGCAACCTACATGTCAACACTAGACTCAATTCTAGAAGAATGAAATGCAACTACATGCTCTCTTTTTGGTTTGCAAAAATGCAAAAAATTTTAAATTGTTTTCGATTTTTTGGTTTTTTTCTATGGTTTACATGTATGCATGATATGCATGAGACTCAAAGTGAAAAGAAAAAGAAAAACTAAGAAAACAGAAAACAAAGTCAAACCCTAAATCTCTCCCCCAAACTTAAATTACATAGTCCCTTGTGTAATGAAAGTAATGGAAGAGAGAAGCAACAAAATATATTACAAAAATAAAAAGATGCAATGGTATAGAACAATGGAAGGGATGTGGTACTTGGTTCAATGGTAGGAGTTGTGGGATGATCCTGAGGTTTGTGGAGACTTGCTAGCTCTCCTCTTCCTTCTCTCATAGACTTTAGTGGAATGCTCTGCTTCTGGAGTTGGTTGAACCCAGCTTGACCATAGCTGTTCAGCTTGTGAAGAAGTCCCTTGTGTGCTCCATTGATGGAGAAAGCTAACAACTTAGACAAGTTTGATCAAGACTAATCTAGCATGAATAACAGATTAATAGAGAGGAACCCATAGAATGAAGAACATAACAAGCCTTAATCAAGCCTTAAATTCCCCTAATCTATCACATCTAGAAACCCTAAGATAACTACTCACTCATAATCATGTTTAACACCAAATCACAAAGAGAAAGGATGCTAATCATGATTAAAGGAAAGATTAAAGAAAGATTAAAGCAAATACTTGATTATATTAAACAAAGCAAAGAAATTGTCTTACAAACTTAAAAGAAAAGCTCAAAAACAGTATTTTGACATGACTTGTCAAAAATCTGGAAAAAAAGGCTATTTATATCCTAGAAAGAAAAACCCTAGAGTAATGGCAAAGTTGTTATTAAAAACAGGTTCGGGCTGGGTCAGTATCGGTCAGTCGTGTCGATCTCCAGTGACCGAAATGGGTCCCTATCGGTCTTCAGTGATCGACACAAATGACCGAAATTAATCTGATGTATTTGTGTCGATCACACTTGACCAATACTGGTGACCGAAATGCTCCGTATCGGTCACTCTTGACCGAAACTCTCTGTGCTCTGACCGAATACTTCTGCAGAGATCTTCTGCTGCGATCCTTCTTGCTCGCTTTTGCCCAGCTAGCATATTGCATCATTCCCAAAACTCCTCCAAGCTCCTTTAAGCTCCAAAAGCACCTAAAAACATATAAAATGCAAAGAAAATGCAAACTATACTCTAAATGCAACCTAAGTCTAAAAGGAGAAGAAAATGGGACAAAAGCAAAGGGAAAACATGCAAAACAGGATCAAAATATGTACTAAATGCAGCCCTAAATGGTGTAAATACAAGGGATATCAGCATCATACAACTAACCACTTAAACACTGAAATCATCTCTAAACTCTAAACACTTTACAAGGAAGATTCATCATTATGCCCTATGCAAATGCAATGCAACCTATATGTCAACAGTAGACTCAATCCTATGATAATGAAATGCAACTACATGCTTTCTTTTTGGCTTGCAAAAACATGTAATTTTTTTCAAATTTTTCGATTTTTATTTTATTTTCTATGCCTTAGATGAATGCATGATATGCATATGATTGAAGATGAAATAGATGAAAACTAAGAAAACAAAACACAAAATCAAACCCCAAATCTCTCCCTGACACTTAAATTACACAGTCCCTTGTGTATTGAAAGTAATGAGAGAGAGAGAAGCAACATAATATATTACAAAACTTAAAAAATAATACAGTGGTATTGAAAATGATAAGGATGTGGTACCTTTTAGTGGGAGGATGGGTGGGATGATCCAGATGTCTCTGGCTGTGGAGACTTGCTAGCTCTCCTCTTGTTCCTCCTCTCATAAACTTGTGAAGATGTTGCTGCTGCTTGAGGTGGAAGAACCCAGCTTGACCATAGAGCTTGATCTTGAGATGAATCACCTTGAGTACCCCATTGCCATGCTGATGGGGTATAGGATCTTTGCTCATAAGATGAAGCCCTTGGTTATTCCCATATCTCCCTTGGGGATTCCAAACAGCTTCCTCTTCTTCAGTAGGTTCTGCTGGTGGCATTGGCTCTTCATGGTCAGAGGTGTACTCATGAGTATGGCTTTGATAGGAAGCTCCTCCTGATGTAGCTTTATCCTTTTTGAACTTCCCCTTGACCATCTTCACCAACTTCTTGATGGCTTTGTTTTGCCACTTACACCATTTCTGAAGTTTGTTAATATACTCATGAGCATACTTCAGAGAGCTCCCTTGGCTTGGGACTTCATACGGCTTGAAGTGGAACTGCTCAGAGTTGTAGTTCAGCACCTCATTTTTATCAAGCTCTCCTTCTTGGTATTCTTCTTGGCTTTCAGCACCAGCAGCAGCATCTCCTTGTACCTCCTCTTCACTGTTCTCTTCTCTTTCTTCTTGGACATCTTCTCCATTGCTCTCCTCTTCTTCTTCTGTCAAAGAGCCTCCATTATAGAGGTTGCTTTCATTTGGGAAAAAGTCAATGTTGCTCTTTATGATGAGTGTTGTGTGTTGTGGGTTTGGGAGGAGGAATCTTACTGGCTCTCTGAATCCTCTGATGAACTTGTAAATATGCTTATCTTGGAAGCTCTTCTCTAGAAAATGACTCCTCTTGTGGTATATCATGTCAATCCACTGTGGTGGCAAAGCATCTTCAACATGTTCCTCCAAATTTACACCACTAGCCGCCAAGATAGCAGTCACAACTCCACCAATGTGGAGCTGTGGGTTCTTCTCCCTCTTTCCTTTCATCAAGACCCATCTTCTATAGATGTGTAGCTGCTCCATCAGCAAAGTGACATAGCATGGGTATCTGGTTGGCGATCCCAATTGCATTCCATCATTGCTAGAAACCACAAGTGGCTGCATGGCAGTGTACATGAAATCCAGCTCCTTTGTTGTTAGGTTGCTTGGCTCCTTTCTTGCAAAGAAGGTATTTGCAAGAGCTTTGTGAGCGTATCTCACAGCTGGTTTCTTTAGGTGCTGATTCTTTGTGGTTCCTGCAGTGTAGTTGCCAATACCAATCACTTCCCATAGCATCTTATGCTGCTTCTTGCTGATCTTGAAGTGGTCTCTCTTATCACAGCTAGGCCTCATACCAAATTGTTCAAAAATCTCTTTAAAAGTTGGTGTGAATCTTTGCTTGCCAATCCTGAAAGAAATCCACCCATCTCTATTGGGAAGCTCACATTCTTGATAGCTCACCACCTTGAAAGTAGAGAGGAATTGGTAGGTGAGGTTCTGGTAGGATGGAAGTGGGTTCTCCATAAAGCCTTCAAGCTCCATGTGCTCAAAGATCCTCTTGCAATCGCCATAGATCCCAAGTGCTTTCATGGTGCTAGCACACGGGTATCTTGTGGCCTTGAAAGTGCATTGGTTAAAGGCTTCCATGAGCTCTCTTGCACTTGACTCTTTTTATGAGACTTCCTCTACAGCTTTTCCTTCTCTTTGGGTTTGGCAGCCTTTCCCTCAACTGGTCTTTTTCCAGCAGCCTTTGAGGAGTGCCCTTCAGAAACACTCTTGCCCTTGTCTCTTCTTGGTGGAGAAGAAGGTGCTTCACTTTGTGGTGCTTTGCCCTTTTTTCCAGCAGCAATTTTAGTTCTCCCCATGGTACCTACAAGAACAAATCTTGGAAGTCCAATAAGTAGATGAACTAAAGCCTTAATAAACATTGACTGAAGCTCAAAATTTTTTTTCTCAAATCTATACAAGGTTAAACTGGTATTTAAACAATATTAACCCTTATTGAACTAAGAGAATTTAGAAGCTAAAAGTCATAAACATGCTAGAGTTTGTAATATGATTCAAACTTTTATGCATGTGAAGTGGCTCTAAACAAAAGAAAAGATGATCATGCAAGGTGAGATCAAAACAGCAAGAAATCGGATTTTTGAATATTAAACAGCACTTAAACATCCTACTTGCTCAAATTAATCATTTCCACCATGCAAAATCAAAACAAAACAGTTCAAACTAGTTCTTAAAGCAATAGATTAAACAATCTTAAACAAATTCAATGTTAAGAACAAGAGATGAATAGTAGAGAAAGCAAACTTTGTGGACTTCTGAGCACCTTAAAAAGATAAATGAAAGAGAAGAAAGCTTAAAAAATTTCGTGACTAAGTGAGAGATGAGAGAAAATGAAGTGTGAAGAGAGAAGAGGTGGTGGAAGGCTTTTAAAGGACAATGTGGGGAGCATAAGGAATCAAATCAGAGGGGGACAAAAACAAAAGATGCTCAGAATGTGGTCAGGATGGCAGGGAGGAGCCAAAAATTTAAATTTAAACTCCCTTGGCTCCAAGCCAAGCGAGGGATATTATTTTTAAAAAATTGAACACTTACTTCGCCAAGCCAATCGATCACTTTGATCAATGAAAGTGATCGATAAGCTTGTATCGATCACTTTTGGTCGGTGCATCTGATCGATCGTGCATTCGTTCGGATCCCATCGATCACTTTTGATCGATAAGAGTGATCGATACTAGCCAAACTGCATCTGTTTTTGTTTCCCCAAACATCTTTTCAATCCCCAAACCAACTCCTGCTTCTAAGATTAATAGAAAAACATAAAAATGAACTAAAAAGCAATATATAGACAAAAGATACCATGTGACTACCTTCCAACTGTGCTTGTTTAGAGTCACTGAGCTTGACTTTGTTTACCTCCTTAGTTGAGGTGAGGAGAAGGAGTTTTGGAACTCCTTGATGTCATCTTGCTCCCTTGAACTCTGGTGGTGACTCCATTCAGCTTGATCTTAGCAAAAGGCATTGTCTTCCCCTCTTGCTGAATCCTGAAGCAAACTTCACCCAACCTTGAGCCACATGGTTGCAAAACCACTTCTCCTCTCTTGGAAACCAACTTGATATCATTCAGATTCTTGTAACCAACCACTTCAAGGACCTCCTTTTCAGTGGTGTCTCCAAATAACTTTGGCAAACAGCAGGCATCAAAACTCTCTCCTTGGTAGCCCTCAAACGCTGGCCAGTACTTGTGAACTCCTTTCGCTTTGTTAAGATCCATAGAGAAAGCATGATCAAGCTCCAGCTTGTTGCCTTTGCTGTCAACTTCAGAACCTTGTCTTTGGTGAGCCTCAACTCTGTTGTGCAAGCTCTGGCATCAAACACAGCGCCAACTGAAGCTAGAAATTGTCTCCCAAGAAAGATTGCATTCTCTATCTGCTCTTCCACATGAAGCACCAAGAAGTCAGTAGATATAGTGAATCCTTCAATCTGCATAGGCACATCTGTGAGGGCTCCTAGAGGTATCTTCACAGTCCCATCAGTAATGGTAAGAGAGACATTGCTTTGCTGGAACTTAGTGTAGCTTAACTCCTTAGCAGTAGAAGCTGGTAACAGATTGATGCTTGCTTCTATATCACATAAACAGCTCTTGAAGGTCTTGTCTTTAAGCTCACAAGGGAGTGTGAAGCACCCTGGATCTCCAAGCTTCTTGATGTTCAGCTCTTTAACTTCTGAAGCTTTAGCTTTGGCTCTCAGTTTCTCAAGCTCCTCTTCAGCATCTAAACCTCTCATGACCATTTGTGCAGCATAAAGGGTTTCATACTTCTTGATCAGCTGCTCCTTGAATCTTCCAGGAAATGGGATATCAGGCTGGTAGATAGGGAGAACAGCAGCTTGAGTTTTCTTCTTAAAATCAGAGGCCTCAACAAATTCTTCCATTTTAGCATCAGCAACTTCAAGTGGCGCCCACTTCTCTTCTTCCTTGTTGGTTCCTTATTCAAGAGGAATTCTCCAATGATAGCTTCTTTTGCAAGAGGAGTAAAGGCAACTGCAGACTCAAGAGATTGGCAGTACTCCTTTGGATCGTTCTCACATTTGCCAGGAAGAGTGCCTTGAAGGCGTGGTGTTGCCACTCATTTGTTGTTCTCTAGAGTCTTTACTCTTGCTGCTAACCTATCAAATTTGTTAGTCAACTCCACATGAACTGAATCAATCTTATTGTGAACTTCTGAAAATTTCTTGTTCATTTCCAAGGTACAGTTAACTTGGTTCTGGAGCACTTGCTACATCATTGTCTCTAGAGCTGGAGGAAGCTTGAGTTGGAACTAGAGCACTGAAACCTGGAGGATTGTAGGGCGCTCTTGGTTTTTCTCTGTTGAAAACCTTGATTGTTGTTGTAGGGAACAAATGGTCTTTGACCAGCTTGTTGTAGTTGCTGAGGTGGGTACACTTGGTCTTGAGGATTTGCAACATTTTTGCTTCTGTATGAAAGGTTTGGGTTGGGTCTGTAGTTGCCATACCCATTATAGCCTCCTTGATTACCACGATAATGAATCTACTCAAGTTGGCAAGCCTCTTGATCATCAAGTTGAACCATCTCACCAACACAGTGGACTTCCTTCTTCTCCCTTAGCAACATATCCAGCTTCTCATGTAAGGCCTTGATCTCTTTCCTGCTAGACTCCAACTCATCTTTAGCACTCCTTGGAGTTCTATCAAGCTCCTTATTGTAATTCCCACCAGACTGTGCTAAATTCTCAACAAGCTCCAATCCCTCATCAACATCTTTGGATAAGAAGTTACCATTAGATGAACTGTCCAGAAGCATTCTGATCTTTGGGAGGGTGCCCCTGTAGAGAGTTGAGACCAGAGAAGCTTGTAGGAAGCCATGGTGAGGGCACTACAGTGTTTAGCCCTTGAATCTTTCCCAAGCTTCACAAAAGCTTCCATTGTTCCTCTGTGCAAACCCTGAGATCTCATTTATGATCCTTTCAGTCCTTGAAGTGGAGAAGAACTTTGGTAAAAAGGCTCTCTTGCATTCATCCCAGCTAGTGATGCTTCCTTGGGGTAAGTTTTTCTCCCACTGGTGTGCTTTGTCTCCAAGAGAGAAAGGAAACAACCTTAGCTTGAAGCCATCTTCACTAACTCCATTTATCTTTGTAAGGGAGCAAAGTCTGTCAAAATTATCGAGATGATCCAAAGGGTCTCCAAGTGGTAACCCATGGAACTTACTGCAATGAACTATTGAAATCAATCCAGACTTGAATTCGAAGTTGTTATTCTGCACTGCTGGTGGAATGAACCCAGTTCTCTTATTATATGTATTTGGTGCACCACCTATGGGTCTTGCTGCTCTTGGAACCTGAGCTATGCCTCTTGGTCCCTGCTCACCTTGCAAGCCCTGAACACCCTGCTACAAGATATCTGCCAAAAAATCTCTCTCTCAAGCTACAAATTCTCTCTCAAACTCTCTAGAAAATTAAGATACAAGATATCTGCCAAAAGAAAGGCTGAAAAACCTAATATCCAAGCTAAAACACGAGTTGGGGCCTTCTTGTAAATAATAGAACTTCTGGGCTAAAACTGCGATGTTCTCTCCATCTATTGATAGAAGTCGCAATTTCTCTTCAGAGGTGGGTGACGAGCGACAAGACCTTGATAGGGCTCAGGTTTTACCCAAATAAATATATTGCAAGTGCACAGCAATGCAGTTCTAGTATAAGGGGTTATCGAATCCCAAGGGAGTAAGTTAACTACACTAAAGAGTTCAGGTTCAAATTAAGCTAAGCAATAAGTAATGAATGTAATGCGAAACAGCTAAATAAAAGCAAGTGGGCGTTTTTATGATTGTTCGTAAAGTTGAGAAAGCTAAAGGCGCTAAGTCAGGAAAATTCGTAGGTTGAATCCGAGAGTGTAGAATGCATGCAATCAGGAATGAATTAAAACCGTCTTGAACATGAATCGCAAAGATATAACTAATCAATTCTCATTGCAGAAGTTAACTATGTCTAAATCACAGATTTTCAAATCTATTTGCAAACTCTAACAACTTAAACATGCAGTAATGATCAGGTTCAGTTGTTCACAAAAATTCTAAGTCAAATCTCTTTGCACTAAGTCGTCTTGCTCATCTAATACTAGTTCTTGTGACTAATAATGTTCTCACTTCTATTAAACAACCTAGGGTTTTGAAATCCAGATGTTGTGTCTAAGATATCGATGTGAATGCAAGTATAGATGAAGAACTAATGAATTTCCTATCAGTTTAGCAATTCTACAAACTCTTCATCAACCTTTAAAAAGCCCTAACTTACCTAACAAACTACTCAGACATGGTGATTTGAGAAAACATCATGACTAGAACAGATTGCATAAAAGAAATAAGAAGTAAATATAAAGGAGTTCGAAATCCTGAAGGAGTCTGATTTGTCTCTCCAAAAGCTCTGCTACAAATCTCTCTTTCAAGCTCTCTAGAAAAT
Organism: Thlaspi arvense; assembly: GCA_911865555.2. Classification (NCBI taxonomy): domain Eukaryota; kingdom Viridiplantae; phylum Streptophyta; class Magnoliopsida; order Brassicales; family Brassicaceae; genus Thlaspi; species Thlaspi arvense. The sequence continues at coordinate 25,910,626 of OU466859.2, read as the reverse complement.
TAAGATACAAGATATCTGCCAAAAGAATGGCTGAAAAACCTAATATACAAGCTAAAACACGAGTTGGGGCCTTTTTGTAAATAATGGAACTTCTAGGCCAAAACTGCAATTTTCTCTCCACCATTTAATTGAAGTCGCGATTTCTCTTCAGAGGTTGTTGACGAGCGCCAAAAACTTGATAGGGCTCAGGTTTTACCCATATAAATCTGCTGCAAGTGCACAGCAATGCAGTTCTAGTATAAGGGGTTATCGAATCCCAAGGGAGTAAGTTAACTACACTAAAGAGTTCAGGTTCGAAGTAAGCTAAGCAATAAGTAATGAATGTAATGCGAAACAGCACAATAAAAGCAAGTGGGCGTTTTTATGATTGTTCGTAAAGTTGAGAAAGCTAAAGGCGCTAAGTTAGGAAAATTCGTAGGTTGAATCCGAGAGTGTAGAATGCATGCAATCAGGAATGACTTAAAACCGTCTTGAACATGAATCGCAAAGATATAACTAATCAATTCTCATTGCAGAAGTTAACTATGTCTAAATCACAGATTTTCAAATCTCTTTGCAAACTCTAACAACCTAAACATGCAGTAATGATCAGGTTCAGTTGTTCACAAAAATCCTAAGTCAAATCTCTTTGCACTAAGTCGTCTTGCTCATCTAATACTAGTTCACGTGACTAATAATGTTCTCACATCTATTAAACAACCTAGAGTTTTGAAATCCAGATGATGTGTCTAAGATATCGATGTGAATGCAAGTATAGATGATGAACTAATGAATTTCCTATCAGTTTAGCAATTCTAGAAACTCTTCATCAACCTTTGAAAAGCCCTAACTTAACTAACAAACTACTCAGACATGGTGATTTGAGAAAGCATCATGAATAGAATTGATTGCATAAAAGAAATAAGAAGTAAAGATAAAGGAGTTCGAAATCTGCTCTGAAGGAGTCTGATTTCTCTCCAAAAGCTCTGCTACAAATCTCTCTCTCAAGCTCTCTAGAAAATTAAGATACAATATATCTTCCAAAAGAATGGCTGAAAAACCTAATATACAAGCTAAAACACAAGCTGGAGCTTTTTTGTAAATAATGGAACTTCTAGGCCAAAACTACAATTTTCTCTCCATCATTTAATAAAAGTCGCGATTTCTCTTTAGAGGTGGGTGACGAGCGCCAAAAACTTGATAGGGCTCAGGTTTTACGTATATAAATCTGCTGCAAGTGCACAGCAATGCAGTTCTAGTATAAAGGGTTATCGAATCCCAAGGGAGTAAGTTAACTACACTAAAGAGTTCAGGTTCGGAGTAAGCTAAGCAATAAGTAGTAAATGTAATGCGAAACAGCACAATAAAAGCAAGTGCTGAAAATTAAGATACAACATATCTCCGAAAAGAATGGCTGAAAAACCTAATAAACAAGCTAAAACACAAGCTGGGGCCTTTTTGTAAATAATGAAACGTCTGGGCCAAAACTGCAATTTTCTCTCCATCATTTAATAGAAGTCGCGATTTCTCTTCAGAGGTGGGTGACGAGCACCAAAAACTTGATAGGGCTCAGGTTTTACCCATATAAAACTACTGCATGTGCACAACAATGCAGTTATAGTATAAGGGGTTATCGAATCCCAAGGGAGTACGTTAACTACACTGAAGAGTTCAGGTTCGGATTGAGCTTAGTAATAAGCAATGAATGTAATGTGAAACACCAAAACAAAAACAAGTGGGTGTTTTTATGATTGTTCTTAATGTTGAGAAAACTAAAGGCGCTAAGTCATGACAGTTCACAAGTTGAATCCGAGAGTGTAGAATGCATGCAATCAAGAATGAATTAATACCGTCTTGAACATGAATCGCAAAGATATAACTAATCTATTCTCATTGCAGAAGTTAGCTATGTCTACATCACAGAGTTTCAAATATCTTTGCAAACTCTAACAACCTAAACGTGCAGTAACGATCAGGTCCAGTTGTTCACAAAACTCCTAAGCCAAATCTCTTTGCACTAAGTCGTTTTGCTCATCTAATACTAGTTAAGGTGATTAATAATGTTCACACATCTATTAAACAACCTAGAGTTTCGAAATCCAGATGATGTGTCTAAGATATCGATGTGAATGCAAGTATAGATGAAGAACCAATGAATTTCCTATCAGTTTAGCAATTCTACAAACTTTTCATCAACCTTTGAATAGCCCCAACTTAACTAACAAACTACTCAGACATGGTGATTTGAGAAAGCATCATGAATAGAATAGATTGCATAATAGAAATAAGAAGTAAAAATAAACGAGTTCGAAATCTGCTCTAAAAGAGTCTGATATGTCTCTCCAAAAGCTCTCCTACAAATCTCTCTCTCAAGCTCTCTAGAAAATTAAGATACAAGATATCTGCCAAAAGAATGGCTGAAAAACCTAATATACAAGCTAAAACACAAGCTGGGGCCAGTTTGTAAATAATGGAACTTTTGGGCCAAAACTGTAATTTTCCCTCCATCTTTTGATGGAAGTCGCGATTTCTCTTCAGAGGTGGGTGACGTGCGTCACCCATAAGTGGTGACGAGCGTCACCCACTGCAGGACAACAGTTCTGAGTTGCTTACTTCGTGGTTGATCCTTGCAGTGATCCAAAAAGCTCCAAAACCTCTAATTATGCTGCAGTCATGCTATAACCTGCAAAGACTCTTCTAGGACTCTAAAAAGACCAAAAAGATTTAATGAAAAAGACTTATACCATGGTTAAAAACCATAAAAACCATGATATATCAACTCCCCAGACCTAGCTTTTGCTTGGCCTCAAGCAAACACCAGACAGAGATTAAGGTCGAGGTTTGAAAACAGAAACAGTCAGCTAAACATCAGGAACACCACATTAATCAACACTTTCGAATCCACATACCATAGGGCCAACACAAGATCAAATTTCAGTCTAATCATCACAAGCTTAGCAAATCTTTTAAATCCTGTTCAAGCTCCTTCAAGAAATCCGAAATCTCTACTGATAACTTCTTATTTTTATCGAAGTGTGATATCTCATCAAGGTTTTATCTACTCAATCACTTATAGATTCCTTTCCCTTCCTAAACAACTGAACAAAGCAATCTCAACACAGCTCTCCTATTTTCTTTTCCCTTGATCTTTTCCTTACTGATCTTTTCGATTTTTCAACTCTTTTCTCATTTTTTAACATTCTAAGATATGGTGCTACTCTATACTTGTGTTCCTTGTGAGGAGACAGGTTCTTGAGTGTTCATTACTGTTCTTCCTTGTGAGGAGACAGGGTCATGAATGCACCATTCTATGGACTCAAACTCATAAAAGCTGTATCAGATAAGATCAAAGAGAGACTGCATCTAAACCTTATTGTTAGTGTTGAAAGAGAGAATCAAGATCAATGAGAATCAAGCCCAAGATAAGAATTTTAAAGTTCATTAATGTGGAGTTAACAGCAAATTTTCCAGATTCTCGAAAAGCCTAAACCTTCTTTTCTAGATTGATCTACCTATGACTTTCTACTTAGTAAGACTTGTAATCAACTACTGTGGCAATGGTTCTTATAAGCATCAACGTTTTGTGGTTAGTTCCAAGAAAAACTGACAGTTTCAAAATTTTAACTTTATAAAACAGGTTTTTGAATCAACTTTAAGACTCTCAAAACAAAACAAATTATACACAACGTCAATAGCCACCTCCCTTAGACTTAAACAACTATGTCTCTAGTGTTATTAAACCAAGAGTTGGTCAAAAAGAAGCAAGTGAATGTGTAAAACCAAGTTTGAAAAGTGTACCTCGCAAAGGACTGGGTGACGAGCGTCACCTCTCAGTGGTAACGATCGTCACCACTTCTTATACTCTAGAATCGTCTTGTTGGATGTGTAATGCAAGCCATCATGTGTACTCCGAAGTCAGACTGTTAAAGCACTCAAAACACACATCAAAAACATCCAAACGAAGGATAACCCATGGTTCAACAAGTTCAGAAAACATCATAAAAGCAAATTGAACAAACTCTCTCTTTTTATCCTTTTTTTTTGTTTTTCTCATGTTTTTGGTTTTTTTTTATATATGTAATCGAAAACTGGACTAAACATATGAAAAAGAAAACTTACCAGTGGGTTGCCTCCCACCAAGCGCTTGTTTAAAGTCATTAGCTCGACTTTCAATTATGATCAGACAAATGGTGGAACAGAAGGTGGCATTGAATGCCTTGGAGAAGAATGTCTCCTCATCCATGGTGTTGTATAAGCAGTAGGTGTATGAACTCTCCCAAGGAAGTGAGGAACATCAGTAGGGCGGGTATTATCAGCTGGTGAGACACTTATTTTTCCTGCAAAATCATCAAAATAAACACCAAGCTTTCTACGAGAATCTCGTTGCATGGATAAGTGTGAAGCAGCTTTTGCATCTTTTAAGTTTTTATTGATGAGAGTAGGAGGTTTGAAATTGGTTCCAGGAAGTGCATACCTTTGCTTTGTTGCAGGTTTCTGGGTTGTGGAATGTTGAATTGCTGGTTTGGCAGCATAAGATGGACTCGTAGCGTAAAGATCATGGTGCAGCTTTGTGTCCGGATTAGTGACGAGCGTCACCAGGTCAGTGACGATCGACACTGACCCTGCAGTTTTTCTGCAATCAAACTCTGCAAGTCTTGCCTCCATCACAAACTCGTCCTCCTCCAGCAACATGGCATTCATTGGAACCTCTTTTTCGAGCCTAGGTTGGAAGATATGATCTTTACTTCAATCCTCAAACCCAGCAACTTTTGCAAAAGTTTCAGATATTCTCTCTTGAACAGCCATCTTGTTCACTTGCCCACTTGAATCAGATTCAGTAACATACCCAGCAGTAATGTCTTCTGAATACTCCATGACTGGTTCTTCATCTCTAGAAGTCCTTACAGAAAAGGTCTGACCATCAATGGTGGATTTACCTCTAAGCATATCCATGTCAAAGTTCATGAAAACATCACCAAGATCAAGTTCTATCTTCCCCTTTCTCACATCAATGATGGCGCCAGAAGTAACCAAGAATGATCTTCCCAGAATGAGAGGATCTTTAGGTTCTTCAACATATTTCAAAACAACAAAGTCTGTGGGAATTATGCAGCTTTCAATGTTAATAGGAACATCCTCTAAGATGCCTTATGGGGTTCATATGGATCGATCAGCAAGGACAAGAGAGATCCCACCTGGCTTGAAATCAGTCATTCCAAGTCTAGCAGCAACAGAGGAAGGCATCAAGTTAATACTTGACCCTAGATAACATAGAGAATGGGGAAAACATCCTGTTGAGATTGAGCAATCAAGCACACAGTTTTCTGGATCAGGTAGCAATGATGGCACTGACTTGCTCATAAACAAGCACCGTCTTCTTCTTCTTTGGAACTGTACCTAAGAGAATTACACTAATGTCTCTGGTAACCAATGCTCCTTCCTTAGTGCTTACACCATTCACAACCATTCTCTTAACATACCTTCTTAGAGCAGGTGAAAGGTTGACTGCATCAACAAGAAGAGTCTCAAGCATCAGCTTGTCTATCGTTGCTTTGCATCTGGCTTCTTCAATCTCCTGTTTAGACTTCCTAGGATGCTTGGGGAAATGTGTTTTGGGTTTACACCTTGTTCCTTGCCATTATCTGCAGTTATAGGTGAAGCAGCTTCGTTCTGGGGTGAGTGACGATCGTCACCAGGATGACGCTCGTCACAGACTTGTAACTGATACAAGAGTTTTGCCCTTATGTTAATCACCCATAGTACTTCATCAGTTGTAGCATATGGGTTTTAATGTCATTCCAAGGGGAGTTGTTGAATACAAAAGAGTTGCAAGTAGAGAACCTTAAGTCAAGTGAAGCAGAAAGGGTTTTCTTGCTTAAGCAACTGATCTAACAACCTAAAGTGATCATATACCATGGAGAACTCAAGAAGAGACAGTTTAGCAATGATCAAAGGAGCAAACACAGCAAATAAACAGAGTAAAAGGCAATTTCGAAAATCAGTAAAGAGAAGACACGTCCCTAGATGTGGTTATTGATTTTGATAAAGTTTAAAAGCTAAATAAGGCTGTTACAAACATCATTTATCAAACAAAAAAGCTACCAATGCTGATTCCTAGACATATAGTTTACAAACAAGCAAGCTAAGCTCAATGTCTTGACACATAGCACTTTGCTAAACATCCTAACAAGAACTAATCCTCATTAGTTGTAAAACATTCAACAAGCATGATAAACCAACTCTATTAATGTCAAAATACTCTTCAAACACTTATTCTATTGAGCTAAGGCCAGTAAATCTACTATTAAACAAGATCAGCATTTCATCAAACACTTGGTGGGCATAAGAGAAACCCTAATTCTAGATTCATGAGATCAAGATAAATTTAGATTAAAAACAGATTAATAGAGAGGAATCAATATTATTAAGCACTAACAAACCTTAGATAAGCTTCTAAATCCCCCTAATCTACCACATCTAAGAACCCTAAGGAAACTACTCACTAATAGTCAAGTTTAACACCAAATCACAAAGGGAAAAGATGCTAACCATGATTAAAAGAAAGATAAAGGAAAGACTAAAGGCAAATACAAACTTATATTAAGCAAAGAAAGAAATTGTCTTACAAACTTAGAACAATCACTCAAGAACAGTAAACTGATAAGACTTGTTCTAAAAAGATTCTGAAAAGCCTATTTATACTAGGGCAAAAGCGTAAATAAAGGCCTGTTCGAGTTGGTGTGTATCGATCTCAAGTGATCTATGGAGGTGATCGATGGTGCATTCGGATGAATCCCATCGATCACTCCTGATCGATGTACACCCTATCGATCACATTTGATCAATAGCCTTGGTCGATGGCCGGATGAATCCCATCGATCATCGATAGACTTCTGCTCCTTTGCATAGACCAAAACTGATCAATAGACTCCAATTCTTGATCGATGGACTTTCAGAAAATGCTTCCCTATGCTCCCTTGGTCCCTTCTCAGCTTGGTCAGCTTCTTAAATCACTCCCATACATCGTCCTTGCTCCATTAAGCTCCTTAAGAACCTCAAAACATCCTTGATGCAAAGAATATGCAAACTACAAACTAAATGCAACCTAAGTCTAAAAGAAGATAAAAATGGGACTAAAGAGAGAGAAAAGATACAAAGGAAGACCAAAACATAAACTAAATGCAAGTCTAAATGATGTAACTGTATGAGATGTCAACACCCCCACACTTGCCTTATTCTTGTCCTCAAGCAAATAAGATCAAATGAAAGAGTGAGGTTTGAAGGTTGGCATTCAAATGCAAAAGTGCAAAGGTAAAGAGATGGTACAATGCTTAAGTGTCTAGTTGTGGGATGCAAACATAAGTAGCCTTACATTAAAGAACTTAGCCATTCTCATCATATTTCAAAATGATCTTAAATCTCAACTTAGGCAAATGCTCAAGTCAATCAACTCTTTAACATTCATTAAAAACTTGTAACCATGAATCATGTTTATGCAAATCAAGTGAAGACATTTGGTTCAAAGGGTAAGGTTATGAGATTAAAATGATCTCATTCAAGTAAAGGGTTCTCAAACATAAGGGATCACTCAATGAAATGACTCTATCTTAGGCAAAATGCTAAAGGTAAAAGCACACTTATGCATGCAATTCAAAGCTGTCTTCTACCCTTTCACCCAAAGATGAACCCTATACACTTCTAAAACCCAAAGTGAGCCCCTAAGTCTACCCTTTTCCTAAACTCTACCTTTTTACCCTTCTTCATGGCTGGGGAAACTTCTTCTTTTTGCTTGTGTGGTTGCTTCTTTTTGTTGGAACTTACTCTTCTTTGTTGCATTGGCGCCATTCTTCACCCATTGGTGGGTTGCCTTGGGTCTGATTTCTTCTTTGGATTGACCCTTCTAAGCCTTGGTGTAGTTGGCGCCATTCTTTCTAAACACTTAGAGCTTTTACTTCCCTTTACTTAACCACAACTTAATCTTATTTCCCCATACTACCATACCGTACTTTTCCTTCTTCTTTTAAAGAATATAAACATTGAAACTTAAAACCACTTAGCTTCTACCATTTTATCACAAACTCCTAACCTAGAATCAAGCTCAAAATGCAAGCTGATATCTACAAGAGAGCTCATCATTGCCAGCCTTATTCCTAACACTTTTTGCCAAGAAAAAATTCAAAAATAATATGCAAAGGCCTCACAGCTCTCAAGATAGTGTTTAAGCTCAAAAGGAGGTTTGGCTAAGGGAGTGGATAAGCTATTTGGATCAACAAGAGTGGTAAGCAGAGAAAAGATGATCCAAATATGTATATGGTAGCCATGAATTCATATTTCGATGCACAAACATGATAATTCAAAATTCAAATTAAGGTTCAAGTTGATAGAGTTGATTTGCAGAGAACAAATGCTTCCAGTATGAGACAAGAGCATCAAATTTAGTAATCTAAGCATGGTTCAGTCTTAACTTCTAGCTTTCTTATGATGCATCAATCAACTAACCAATTAAACACTAACAAGGAAGATTTATCATTATGCCCTATGCAAATGCAATGCAACCTATATATCAACACTAGACTCAATCCTATGATAATGAAATTCAACTATATGCTTTCTTTTTGGCTTGCAAAAACTTGTAATTTATTTCAAATTTTTCGATTTTTTTTTATTTTCTATGCCTTAGAAGAATGCATGATATGCATGTGACTCAAGAAGAAAATGATGAAAAAGTAAGAAAACAAAATACAAATTCAAACCTAAAATCTCTCCCCCACACTTCAATTACACAGTCCCTTGTGTAATGAAAGTAATGAGAGAGAGAGAAGCAACAGAATGTATTACCAAACTAAAATAAAATGCAGTGGTATAAACAATGATAAGGATATGGTACCTTTTAGTGGGAGGAGTGGTGGGATGATCCAGATGTCTCTGGCTGTGGAGACTTGCTAGCTCTCCTCTTGTTCCTCCTCTCATAAACTTGTGAAGATGTTGCTGCTGCTTGAGGTGGAAGAACCCAGCTTGACCATAGAGCTTGATCTTGTGATGAATCACCTTCAGTACCCCATTGCCATGTTGATTGAACCTCAGAAGGAGTGTGGGCTGGAGCCTCCCATGCTGATGGTGTATGGGACCTTGGCTCATAAGATGAAGCTCTTGGTTGTTCCCATGTCTCCCTTGGGGATTCCAAACAGCTTCCTCTTCTTCAGTAGGTTCTGCTGGTGGTATTGGCTCTTCATGGTGAGAGGTGTACTCATGAGTATGGCTTTGATAGGAACCTCCTCCTGATGTAGCTTTATCCTTTTTGAACTTCCCTTGACTATCTTCACCAACTTCTTGATGGCTTTGTGATATATCATGGTTTTTATGGTTTTTAACCATGATATAAGTCCTTTTTATTGAGTCTTTTTAGTCTTTTTAGAGTCCTAGAAGAGTCTTTGCAGGTTAAAGCATGTCTGGAGCATAATTGGAGATATTGGAACCTTTTGGAGCATTCTGAGTTGAAGCCACGAAGTACCAAGCTCGAAGCAGAAAAGTATCCCATATGGTGACGATCGTCACCCCACTGGTGACGCTCGTCACCCAGATAGGAAGGAGCGTGGCTATTTGTTAAAAGTATTAAGAAGAATTGCAGAACTTACCCAGAAGTTTCCTTTATTTATATGAAGACCCCCAGATCGTGTTTAGCCCCTATTTATTAGGTTTTTCAGCCACTGTTGGCAAGGATCTTAGTTTTTGAGAATTGAGAGGGCTAGAGAGAGATTTTATTCAGAGCTTTTTGGGGAGACAAATCCTGTACTCTTTAGAGAAGATTTCGAACCCCCTTTGTTTTCTACTCTTTCTCTTAATGCAATTTTATTCAGTTATGTTTTGTGATCTCATAATCATGTCTGAGTAATCTGCTAGTTGAGTTAGGGTTTTTCAAATGTTGATGAAAAGAGTGTAGAATCGCTATTTGTTAGGATTATCTCATGGTTTTTCATCTTTGCTTGCTTTAAAATCGAATTTCTGAGACACATCATCTAGGAATCCGAAAATCATAGGCTGTTAAATATATGTGAGAGCATTATTCATAACCTGAACTAGTATTTGATGAGCAAAACAACTTAGTACAAAGAGATTTGGCTTAGGAGTTTTGTAAACAATTGAATCTGATCATTCCTGCATACTTAGGTTGTTAGGGTTTGCAAAGAGATTTGAAACTCTGTGATCTAGGTATAGATAACTTCTGCAATGAGAATTGATTAGTTATGCATTAGAGATTCATGTTTAAAAACGGTTCTTAATCATTCCTGATTCCCTGCATTCTGCATTCTTGGATTCATACCTGCGAATTACCCTAGCTTAGCGCTTTAGTCTTCCTGAACTTAGAACATATCATACCATCGTTTGCTTATTTCTAATTATTCATTCGCATTACATATATCATATTCCGCTTAGCTTAGTCCAAATCTATAATTGATAGTGTAGTTAGCATTACTCTCTTGGGATTTCGATACCCCTTATACTACATCTGCTTTGCTGTGCACTTGCAGTAGTTTTTATTTGGGTAAAACCTGAACCCTATCACTTTGTTTTGCCACTTACACCATTTCTGAAGTTTGATGATATGCTCATAAGCATACTTCAGAGATCTCCCTTGGCTTGGGACTTCATAAGCCTTGAAGTGGAACTGCTCAGAGTTGTAGTTCAGCACCTCATTTTTATCAAGCTCTCCTTCTTGGGATTCTTCTTGGCTTTCAGCACCAGCAGCAGCATCTCCTTATACCTCCTCTTCACTGTTCTCTTCTCTTTCTTCTTGGACATCCTCTCCATTGCTCTCCTCTTCTTCTTCAGTCAAAGGGCCTCCATGATAGAGGTTGCTTTCATCTGGGAAAAAGTCATTGTTGCTCTTCATGATGAGGGTTGTGTGTTGTGGGTTTGGGATGAGGAATCTTACTGGCTCTCTGAATCCTCTAAGGAACATGTAAATATGCTTATCTTGGAAGCTCTTCTCCAGAAAATGACTCCTCTTGAGGTACATCATGTCAATCAACTGTGGTGGCAGAGAATCTTCAACATGTTCCTCCAAATTTACACCACTAGCCGCCAAGATAGCAGTCACAACTCCTCCAATGTGGAGCTGTGGGTTCTTGTCCCTCTTTCATTTCATCAGGACCCAACTTCTATATGTGTGTAGCTGCTCCATCAGCAAAGTGAATTAGCATGGGTATCTGGTTTGTGCTCCCAATTGCATTCCATCATTGCTAGAAACCACAAGTGGCTGCATGGCAGTGTACATGAAATCCAGCTCCTTTGTTGTTAGGTTGCTTGGCTCGTTTCTTGCAAAGAAGGTATTTGCAAGAGCTTTGTGAGTGTATCTCACAGCTGGTTTCTTTAGGTGCTGATTCCTTGTGGTTCCTGCGGTGTAGTTGCCAATACCAATCACTTCCTATAGCATCTTATGCTGCTTCTTGCTGATCTTGAAGTGGTCTCTCTTATCACAGCTAGGCCTCATCCCAAGTTGTTCAAAAATCTCTTTATAAGTTGGTGTGAATCTTTGCTTGCCAATCCTGAAAGAAATCCACCCATCTCCATTGGGAAGCTCACATTCTTGATAGCTCACCACCTTGAAAGTAGAGAGGAATTGGTAGGTGAGGTTCTGGTAGGATGGAAGTGGGTTCTCCATAAAGCCTTCAAGCCCCATGTGCTCAAAGATCCTCTTGCAATCGCCATAGATCCCAAGTGCTTTCATGGTGCTAGCACAAGGGTATCTTGTGGCCTTGAAAGTGCATTGGTTAAAGGCTTCCATGAGCTCTCTTGCACTTGGGTCTTATTATGAGACATCCTCTACAGCTTTTCCTTCTCTTTGGGTTTGGCAGCCTTTCCCTCAACTGGTCTTTTTCCAGCCGCCTTTGAGGAGTGCCCTTCAGCAACACTCTTGCCATTTTCTCTTCTTGGTGGAGAAGAAGGTGCTTCACTTTGTGGTGCTTTGCCCTTTTTTCCAGCAGCAATTTTAGTTTTCCCCATGGTACCTATAAGAACAAATCTTGGAAGTCCATTAAGTAGATGAACTAAAGCCTTAATAAACAATGACTGAAGCTCAAAATTTTTTTTCTCAAATCTATAAGAGGTTAAACTGGTATTTAAACAATATTAAAAGTCATAAACATGCAAGAGTTCGTAATAGGATTAAACTTTTATACATGTGAACCTAGCATGGTGGCTCTAAACAAAGGCAAAGATGATCATGCATGGTGAGATCAAAACAGCAAGAAATGGGATTTATGAATATTAAACAGCACTTAAACATCCTACTTGCACAGATTAATCATTTCCACCATGCAAAATCAAAACCAAACAGTTCAAACTAACCAAAACCAGTTCTTAAAGCAATATATTAAACAATCTTAAACAAATTCAAAGTTAAGAACAAGATATGAATAGTAGAGAAAGCAAACTTTGTGGACTTCTGAGCACCTTAAAGAGACAAATGAAATAGAAGAAAGCTTAAAAATTTTCATGACTAAGTGAGAGATGAGAGAAAATGAAGTGTGAAGAGAGAAGAGGTGGTGGGAGGCTTTTATAGGACAATGTGGGGAACATAAAAAATCAAATCGGTGGGGGACAAAAACAAAAGATGCTCAGAATGTGGTCAGGATTGTAGGGAGGAGCCAAAAATTTAAATTTAAACTCCCTTGGCTCCAAGCCAAGAGAGGGATACTTTTTTAAAAAAAATAGAACACTTACTTCGCCAAGCCTATCGATCACTTTGATCGATGGAAGTGATCGGTAGGCTTGTATCGATCATATTTGATCAATACAGTTGATCGATGCTCCTCTGTCCAATCCCATCGATCACTTTTGGTCGGTGCATACGATCGATCGTGCATTCGTTCGGATCCTATCAATCACTTTTGATCGATAAGAGTGATCGATACTAGCCAAACTGCATCTGTTTTTGCTTCCCCAAACATCTTTTCAGTATTATCTTCAAACAACTTTGGCAAACAGCAGCCATCAAAACTCTCTCCTTGGTAGCCCTCAAACTCTGGCCAGTTCTTGTGAACTCCTTTCGCTTTGTTAAGATCCATAGAGAAAGCATGATCATGCTCCAGCTTGTTGCCTTTGCTGTCAAACTTCAGAACCTTGTCTTTGGTGAGCCTCAACTCTGTTGTACAAGCTCTGGCATCAAACATAGCACCAGCTGAAGCTAGAAATGGTCTCCCAAGAATGATTGCATTCTTTATATGCACTTCCACATCAAGCACCAAGAAGTGACTCCTTCAATCTGCATAGGCACATCTGTGAGGGCTCCTAGAGGTATCTTCACAGTCCCATCAGCAATGGTAAGAGAGACATTGCTTTGATAGAACTTAGTGTAGCATAATTCCTTAGCAGTAGAAGCTGGTAACAGATTGATGCTTGCTCCTAGATCACATAAACAGCTCTTGAAGGTCTTGCCTTTAAGATCACATGTGAGTGTGAAGCACCCTGGATCTCCAAGCTTCCTGATGTTCAGCTCTTTAACTTCTGAAGCTTTAGCTTTGGCTCTCAGTTTCTCAAGCTCCTCTTCAGCATCTAAACCTCTCATGACCATTTGTGCAGCATAGAGGGTTTCATACTTCTTGATCAGCTGCTCCTTGAATCTTCCAGGAAATGGGATATCAGGCTGGTAGATAGGGAGAACAGCAGCTTGAGTTTTCTTCTTAAAATCAGAGGCCTCAACAAATTCTTCCATTTTAGCATCAGCAACTTCAAGTGGCGCCCACTTCTCTTCTTCTTTATTGGTTCCTTATTCAAGAGAGTTCTCCTTAGTGGCATAAGCTTCAATAAGCTCCTCCCCCCCGCCCCCCCCCCCCCCCCCCCCCCCCCCCCCCCTCTGAATGTCAATGTCCTCATTGAATAAGGAGAGGAAGTCTCCAATGATAGCTTCTTTTGCAAGAGGAGTAAAGGCAACTACAGACTCAAGAGATTGGCAGTATTCCTTTGGATCGTTCTCACATTTGCCAGGAAGAGTGCCTTGAAGGCGTGGTGTTGCCACTCCTTTGTTGTTCTCTAGAGTCTTTAGTCTTGCTGCTAACCTATCAAATTTGTTAGTCAACTCCACATGAACTGAATCAATCTTATTGTGAACTTCTGAAAATTTCTTGTTCATTTCCAAGGTACAGTTAACTTGGTTCTGGAGCACTTGCTACATCATTGTCTCCAGAGCTGGAGGAAGCTTGAGATGGAACTAGAGCACTGAAACCTAGAGGATTGTAGGGCGCTCTTGGTTTTTCTCTGTTGAAAACCTTGATTGTTGTTGTAGGGAACAAATGGTCTTTGACCAGCTTGTTGTAGTTGCTGAGGTGGGTACACTTGGTCTTGAGGATTTGCAACATTTTTGCTTCTGTATGAAAGGTTTGGGTTGGGTCTGTAGTTGCCATACCCATTATAGCCTCCTTGATTACCACGATAATGAATCTACTCAAGTTGGCAAGCCTCTTGATCATCAAGTTGAACCATCTCACCAACACAGTGGACTTCCTTCTTCTCCCTTAGCAACATATCCAGCTTCTCATGTAAGGCCTTGATCTCTTTCCTGCTAGACTCCAACTCATCTTTAGCACTCCTTGGAGTTCTATCAAGCTCCTTATTGTAATTCCCACCAGACTGTGCTAAATTCTCAACAAGCTCCAATCCCTCATCAACATCTTTGGATAAGAAGTTACCATTAGATGAACTGTCCAGAAGCATTCTGATCTTTGGGAGGGTGCCCCTGTAGAGAGTTGAGACCAGAGAAGCTTGTAGGAAGCCATGGTGAGGGCACTACAGTGTTTAGCCCTTGAATCTTTCCCAAGCTTCACAAAAGCTTCCATTGTTCCTCTGTGCAAACCCTGAGATCTCATTTATGATCCTTTCAGTCCTTGAAGTGGAGAAGAACTTTGGTAAAAAGGCTCTCTTGCATTCATCCCAGCTAGTGATGCTTCCTTAGGGTAAGTTTTTCTCCCACTGGTGTGCTTTGTCTCCAAGAGAGAAAGGAAACAACCTTAGCTTGAAGCCATCTTCACTAACTCCATTTATCTTTGTAAGGGAGCAAAGTCTGTCAAAATTATCGAGATGATCCAAAGGGTCTCCAAGTGATAACCCATGGAACTTACTGCCATGAACCATTGAAATGAATCCAGACTTGAATTCGAAGGTGTTATTCTGCATTGCTGGTGGAATGATCCCAGTTCTGTTATTATAGGCATTTGGTGCATCACCTGCGCCTATGGGTCTTGTTGCTCTTGGAACCTGAGCTGTGCCTCTTGGTCCCTGCTCACCTTGCAAGCCCTAAACATCCTGCTGACCTTGTAGACCCTGAACTCCAGCAGCTCCTTGAGGACCCTGGAATCTAATGTCATCCACAACAGGTGGGTCCTGATTGTTCATCCCTAGTCTCTGCAAGTGTTGTTGCCTTTCCTGCTGTCTTCTTGCTCTTTGACCTTAGTCCAACTGATTGAAGTCTACAAGATTGCTTGAACCAAAACAATCTGTAATGATTCAAACAGAAAACCTCAATGGCAACGGCGCCAAATTGATACAAGATTGTTTGCCCTTATGTCAATCACCCATTGTACTTAATCAGTTGTAGCATATGTGTTTTAATGTCAATCCAAGGGGAGTTATTGAATACAAAAGAGTTGCAAGTAGAGAACCTTAAGTCAAGTGAAACAGAGAGGTTTTTGTTGCTTAAGCAACTGAACTAACAACCTAAAGTCATCATATACCAAGGAGAACTCAAGAAGAGACAGTTTAGCAATTATCAAAGGAGCAAACAGAGCAAATAAACAGAGTAAAATGCAATTTCGAAATCCAGTATAGAGAAGACAAGTCCCTAGATGTGTTTATTGATTTTGGGGGAGTTTAAAAGCTAAATAAGGCTGTTACAAACATCATTGATCAAGCAAACAAGCTACCAATGCTGATTCCTAGACATAGAGTTCACAAACAAGCAAGCTAAGCTCAATCTTTTGACACGTAGCACTTTTCTAAAATCTGAACAAGAACTAATCCTCATTAGTGCTAAAACATTCAACAAGCATGATAAACCAACTCTATTAATGTCAAAATACTCCTCAAACAGTCAATCTCTTCAGCTAAGGCCAGTAAATCCTCAATTAAACAAGATCAACATTTCATCAAACACTTGGTGGGCATAAGAGAAAGCGTAATTCTAGATTCATGAGATCATGACAAATCTAGCTTAAGAACAGATTAATAGAGTGGAATCAATGTTATTAAGAACTAAAAAACCTTAGATAAGCTTCTAAATCCCCCTAATCTACCACATCTAAGAACCCTAAGCAAACTACTCACTAATAGTCATGTTTAACACCAAATCACAAAAACAAAAGATGCTAATCATGATTAAAAGAAAGATTAAGGAAATACTAAAGGCAAATACAAACTTGTATTAAGAAAAGAAAGAAATTGTCTTACAAACTTAGAACAATCACTCAATAACAGTAAACTGATAAGACTTGTTCTAAAAAGATTCAGAAAAGCCTATTTATACTAGAGGACAAATACCCTTGTATAATGGCAAAAGCATAAATAAAGGCAGGTTCGAGTTGGTGTGTATCAATCTCAAGTGATCGATGGTGCATTCAGATGAATCCCATCGATCACTCCTGATCGATACACTTGATCGATGGACACCCTATCGATCACATTTGATCGATAGCCTTGGTCAATGGCGCATTCGGATGAATCCCATCGATAAAATCTGATCGATGGGGGTGATTGATAGACTTCTGCTCCTTTCCATCGACAAAAACTGATCGATAGACTCCAAGTCTTGATCGATGGACTTCCAGAAAATGCTTCCCTTTGCTCCCTTGGTCCCTTCTCATCTTGGCCAGCTTCTTAAATCACTCCCATACTTCCTCCTCGTTCCATTAAGCTCCTTAATCACCTAAAAACATCCTTGATGCAAAGAATATGCAAACTACAACCTAAATGCAACCTAAGATTAAAAGGAGAAGAAAATAGGACTAAAGAAAGAGAAAACATGCAAAGGAAGACCAAAACATGAACTAAATGCAAGTCTAAATGATGTAAATGTATGAGATATCAGTAACGACCCCCGATTCCCTTGTAAGTTGGTGACGAGCGTCACTCCTCTTTGGTGACGCTCGTCACTCAACTCTGAGACTGCAAAATTTTCATCTTCAAACTCCATCGGTTGCACGATCTGGTTTGCATTCAGCCTCTTTTTCTGCACTGTGCTAAGCTCCTTTTCACTCCTGACTGTGATGGCATTAACTTGGTGCTTGGGATTGATATCAGTCATTCCAGGAAGGAATCCCTCTTGCCTTTAAACAGCTACAGCAGTTTGAGCAACTTGCACATCAAGTTTTTTCATATGAGAGTTCAGACTCTGAATTTTACCATTCAAGTCTTGATACAGGGAATCCATCTTGCCATTGAAGTCCATTGTCAGCTTCTGTTGTCCGTCTAGGAGTGGTTCTAACATAGCTTCCACTTTGTTGTCTTGTGGAGGTGCAGCTTGATAGGAAAAAGAACCATAGTTCCTGTTGAAGTTACTGCTGTTCTGGTAAGGTTTCTGGAACCCTGTCTTCTGGAATTGAGGTTTGGGTGTGTAACCAGGTGAGCTATAATTCCCTGTGAAGGTACTCTTCTGATTATTGTTGTTGTAGCCTCTGATTCACTGTTGATTTCCATACCTTTGACCCTGAAATCCACCAGCATTGATGAAATTCACATCTTCCTGCTCAATCTCCTCTAGATTTTCGAAAGTCTCTACTTCTGCAGCAAAGTGGACTGACTTCTTTCCCACCAAGAGGATGTGCATACTGTCCAGATTAGCCTTGACTTCAGCAATCTGATTCCCATCATTCAAACCAGCTTGTTTCATCACCTGAAAATCTGCATTCTTGGTGCTGTTGCTGTAGGCCAAGTTCTCAATCAGAGTAATTGCAGCTTCTGGAAGGTTGGTGTTGAAGTTCCCACTGCTAGCAGCATCCAGCGCCATCTGATACTTCCAGTCAATGCCTCTGAAGAAAATCCCAAGCAGCTGCACCTGACAAAAACCATGATGAGGACCGTTCCTTTGATAAAACTTGAATCTCAGCCAAGAAGATTTAAAAGCTTCAGTAAGACCTTGGGAGAATGATGCAATTTTTGTCCTCAGGTCCTCTGATCTAGCATCATCATAGAAATTGTTCAGAAAAGCATTCTTGGTGCTCTCCCAAGTGGTCAGTTAACCAGGCTCCAGTTGCTTCAGCCAATATGCAGCATCTCCTCCAAGTGAGTAAGGGAAAAGCTTGCAGAACAGAAAGTCATAGCTAACTCCATTAGCTTTGACACTTGAAGCCAAATCCTCAAACCTCTCAATATGATCCATTAGATGCTCGTGAGGAAAGCCATGGAAAGGATGATGTCGCACAAGTTGAAAATAAGCAGGTTTGAGCTCAAAATCATTCTTCTGGAAAGCAGGAAGGCGGATTGCAGCTTTGTTAGCATAGAACTGATCAGGTCTGTTGTAATCTCCTAGAGTCCTCTGAACAAAACGCCCAGCAGTGTTGTTCGCTGCAACAGGAACTCCAGCGTCTTGTGCCACTTGTTGAACCACCTGTTCAACTATGACATTCCCATCTTGATCCAGTCTCTGCCCTTCTTCATACCTCCTATTTCCTTCTCTGTCAACCAAGTGACCTTCTGCATCTTCAACCAAGATCAGTGGATTAACCATTGTAGATTGCTTCTTAGCTTTCCTGATGGTCCTCTCCAACTTAGCTAGCTCATCAATGCCTAAGGTCAAAAGCTCATTCTCTTTGTTGCTTCTGGTACTGCAATTAGGCATACAATTGAAACCAGCATATAGAAAATAGCAAAAGTCAGTAAACATATAATAACTTAGACAAAATTCTAATACTAAAAATCGATATGCAGCTATTACTCCCTGGCAACGGTGCCAAAAACTAGATAGGGCTCATGTTTTACCCAAATAAAACTATTGCACGTGCACAACAATGCAGTTATAGTATAAGGGGTTATCAAATCCCAATGGAGTAAGTTAACTACACTAAAGAGTTCAGATTCGGATTAAGCTAAGCAATAAGTAATGAATGTAATGCGAAAAAGCAAAATAAAAGCAAGCAGGCGTTTTTATGATTGTTCTTAAAGTTGAGAAAGCTAAAGGCGCTAAGTCAGGACAATTTGCAGGTTGAATCCGAGAGTGTAGAATGCATGCAATAAGAATGAATTAAAACCGTCTTGAACATTAATTGCAAAGATATAACTAATCAATTCTCATTGCAGAAGTTAACTATGTCTAAATCACAGAGTTTTAAATCTCTTTGCAAACACTAACAACCTAAACATGCAGTAACGATCAGATTCAATTATTCACAAAACACCTAAGTCAAATCTCTTTGCACTACGTCGTTTTGCTCATCTAATACTAGCTCAGGTGATTAATAATGTTCTCACATCTCTTAAACAACCTAGGGTTTCGAAATCCAAACTATGTGTCTAAGATATCGATGTGAATGCAAGTATAAATGAAAAACCAATTAATTTCCTATCAGTTTAGCAATTCTACAAACTCTTCATCAACCTTTGAAATGCCCAAACGTAACTAACAAACTATTCAGACATTATGATTTGAGGAAGCGTCATGAAAAGAATAGATTACATAAAATAAACAAAAAGTAAAGATAAAGAAGTTCGAAATCTGCTCCGAAGGAGTCTGATTTGTCTCTCCAAAAGCTATGCTACAAATCTCTCTCTCACGCTCTATAGAAAATTAAGATACAAGATATCTGCCAAAAGAATGGCTGAAAACCTAATATACAAACTAAAACACGAGTTGGGGCCTTTTTGTAAATAATAGAACTTCTGGGCCAAAACTGCAATTTCCTCTCCATCTTTTTATAGAAGTCGCGATTTCTCTTCAGAGGTGGGTGACGAGCGCCAGAAACTTGATAGGGCTCAGGTTTTACCCAAACAAAACTACTTCAAGTGCACAGCAATGCAGTTATAGTATAAGGGGTTATCAAATCCCAAGGGAGTAAGTTAAATACACTAAAGAGTTCAAGTTCGGATTAAGCTAAACAATAAGTAAAGAATGTTATGCAAAACAGCAAAATAAAAGCAATAGGGCGTTTTTATGATTGTTCTTAAAGTTGAGAAAGCTTAAGGCGCTAAGTCAAGAAAATTCGCAGGTTGAATCCGAGAGTGTAAAATGCATGCAATCAGGAATGAATTAAAACCGTCTTGAACATGAATCGTAAAGATATAACTAATCAATTCTCCATGCAGAAGTTAACTATATCTAAATCACATAGTTTCAAATATCTTTGCAAACTCTAACAACCTAAACATGCAGTAACGATCAGGTTCAATTGTTCACAAAACTCCTAAGTCAAATCTCTTTGTATTAAGTCGTTTTGCTCATCTAATACTAGTTCATGTGATTAATAATGTTCTCACGTCTATTAAACAACCTAGGGTTTCGAAATCTAGATTATGGGTCTAAGATATCGATGTGAATGCAAGTATAGATGAAAAACCAATGAATTTCCTATCAGTTTAGCAATTCTACAAACTCTTCATCAACCTTTCAAAAGCCCTAGCTTAACTAACAAACTACTCAGACATGGTGATTTGAGAATGCATCATAAATAGAGTAGATTGCATAAAACAAATAAGAAGTAAAGATAAAGGAGTTCGTAATCTGCTCTGACGGAGTCTGATTTGTCTCTCCAAAAGCTCTGCTACAAATCTCTCTCTCAAACTCCCTAGAAAATTAAGATACAAGATATTTGCCAAAAGAATGGCTGAAAAACCTAATATACAAGCTAAAACACGAGTTGGGGCCTTATTGTAAATAATGGAACTTCTGGGCCAAAACTGTAATTTTCTCTCCATCTTTTGATAGAAGTCGCTATTTCTCTTCAGAGGTGGGTGACGCTGGCCAAAAACTTGATAGGGCTCCGGTTTTACCCAAATAAAACTACTGCAAGTGCACTGCAATGCAGTTATAGTATAAGGGGTTATCGAATCCCAAGGGAGTAAGTTAACTACACTAAAGAGTTCAGGTTCGGATTAAGCTAAGCAATAAGTAATGAATGTAATGCGAAACAGCAATGTAAAAGCAAGTGGGCGTTTTTATGATTGTTCTTAAAGTTGAGAAAGTTAAAGGCGCTAAGTCAGGACAATTAGCAAGTTGAATGTGAGACTGTAGAGTGCATGTAATCAGGAATGAATTAAACCATCTTGAACAAGAATTGCAAAGATATAACTAGTCAGTTCTCATTGCAGAACCTAACTATGTCAAAATCACAGAGTTTCAAATCTCTTTGCAAACTCTAACAACCTAAACATGTAGTAACGATCAGGTTCAATTGTTTACAAAACTCCTAAGCCAAATCTCTTTGCACTAAGTCGTTTTGCTCATCTAATACTAGTTAAGGTGATTAATAATGTTCACACATCTATTAAACAACCTAGAGTTTCGAAATCCAGATGATGTGTCTAAGATATCGATGTGAATGCAAGTATATATGAGGAACCAATGAATTTCCTATCAGTTTAGCAATTTTAGAAACTCTTCATCAACTTTTGAAAAGCCAACATTAACTAACAAACTAATCAGACATGGTGATTTGAGAAAGCATCATGAATAGAATATATTGAATAAAAGAAATAAGAAATAAAGATAACGGAGTTTGAAATCTGCTCCAAAGGAGTCCGATTAATCTCTCCAAACGCTCTGCTACAAATCTCTCTCTCAAGCGCTCTAGAAAATTAAGATACAAGATATATGCCAAAAGAATGGCTGAAAAACCTAATATATAAGCTAAAACACGATCTGGGGCCTTTTTGTAAATAATAGAACTTTTTGGCCAAAACTGCAATTTCCTCTCCATCTTTTGATAGAAGACGTGATTTCTCTTCAAAGATGGGTGACGAGCGACAAAAGTTTGATAGATTTCAGGTTTTACCAAGATAAAACTATTGCAAGTGCACAGCAATGCAGTTATAGTCTAAGTGGTTATCGAATCCCAAGGGAGTAAGTTAACTACACTAACGAATTCAGGTTTGAATTAAGCTAAGCAATAAGTAATGAATGTAATGTGAAACAGCAAAATAAAAGCAAGTGGGCGTTTTTATGATTGTTTTTAAAGTTGAGAAAGCTAAAGGTGCTACGTCAAGAGAGTTCGCAAGTTGAATCAGAGAGTGTAGAATGCGTGCAATCCAGAATGAATTAAAACCGTCGTGAACATGAATCGCAAAGATATAACTTATCAATTCTCATTGCAGAAGTTAACTATGTTTAAATCACAGAGTTTCAAATCTCTTTGCAAACTCTAACAACCTAAACATGCAGTAACGATTAATTTCAATTGTTCACAAAACTCATAAGTCAAATCTCTTTGCACTAAGTCATTTTGCTTTTACAATACAAGTTCAGGAGATTAATAATGTTCTCACATCTATTAAACAACCTAGGGTTTCGAAATCCAGATGATGTGTCTAAGATATAAATGTAAATGCAAGTTTAGATGAAGAACTAATGAATTTCCTATCAGTTTAGCAATTCTACAAACTCTTCATCAACCTTTGAAAGCCTAAACTTAACTAGCAAACTACTCAGACATGGTGATTTGAGAAAGCATCTTGTATAGAATAATAGATTGCTTAAAAGATATAAGAAGTAAACAGAAAGGAGTTCGAAATCTGCTCCGAAGGAGTCTGATTTGTCTCTCCAAAAGCTCTGCTACAAATCTCTCTCTTAAGCTCTCTAGAAAATTAAGATACAAGATATCTGCCAAAAGAATGGCAGAAAAACCTATAACACAAGCAAAAACACGAGCTGGGGCCTTTTTGTAAATAATGGAACTTTTGGGCCAAAAGAGCAATTTCCTCTCCATCTTTTGATAGAAGTCGCGATTTCTCTTTAGAGGTGGGTGACGAGCGAAAATAACTTGATAGGGCTCAGGTTTTACCCAAATAAAACTACTGCAAGTGCACAGCAATGCAGTTTTAGTATAAGGGGTTATCGAATCCTAAGGGAGTAAGTTAACTACACTAAAGAGTTCAGGTTCGGATTAAGCTAAGCAATAAGTAATGAATGTAATGCGAAATAGCAAAATAAAAGCAAGTGGGCGTTTTTATGATTGTTCTTAAAGTTGAGAAAGCTTAAGGCGCTAAGTCAGGACAATTAGCAGGTTGAATCCGAGAGTGTAGAATGCAAGCAATCACGAATGAATTAGAACCGTCTTGAACATGAATCTCAAAGATTTAACAAATCAATTCTCATTGCCGAAGTTAACTATGTCTAAATCACAGAGTTTCAAGTCTCTTTACAAACTCTGACAACCTAAACATGCAGTAGCGATCAGGTTCAATTGTTCACAAAACTCCAAAGTCAAATCTCTTTGCACTAAGTCGTTTTGCTCATCTAGTACTAGTTCATGTGATTAATAATGTTCTCACATCTCTTAAAGAACCTAGGGTTTCGAAATCCTGATGATGTGTCTAAGATATCGATGTGAATGCAAGTATAGATGAAGAACCAATGAATTTTCTATCTGTTTGGCAATTCTACAAACTCTTCATCAACCTTTGAAAAGCCCTAACTTAACAAACAAACTAGTCAGACATGGTGATTTGAGAATGCATCATGAATAGAATAAATTGCATAAAAGAAATAAGAAGTAAAGATAAAGGAGTTCGAAATCTGCTCTGAAAGTGTCTGATTAGTCTCTCTAAAAGCTCTGCTACAAATCTCTCTCTCAAGCTCTCTAGAAAATTATGATAAAAGATATCTGCCAAAAGAATGGCTGAAAAACCTAATATAGAGACTAAAACACGAGCTGGGGCCTTTTTGTAAGTAATGGAACTTCTGTGCCAAAACTGCAATTTTTTCTTCATCTTTTGATAGAAGTCCCGATTTCTCTTCAGAGGTGGGTGACGAGCACCAAAAACTTGATAGGGCTCCGGTTTTACTAAAATGAAACTACTGCAAGTGCACAACAATGGAGTTATAGTATAAGGGGTTATCAAATCCCAATGGAGAAAGTTAACTACACTAAAGAGTTCGGATTAAGCAAAGCAATAAGTAATGAATGTAATGCGAAACAGAAAAATATTAGCAAGTGGGCGTTTTTATGATTGTTCTTCAAGTTGGGAAAGCTAAAGGTGCTAAGTCAGGACAATTCGCAGGTTAAATCCCAGAGTATAGAATGCATGCAATCAGGAATGAATTAAAACCGTCTTGAACATGAATCGCAAAGATATAACTAATCAAGTCTCATTGCGGAAGTTAACTATGTATAAATCACAGAGTTTCAAATCTCTTTGCAAAATCTAACAACCTAAACATGCAGTAACGGTCAGGTTCAATTGTTCACAAAATTCCTAAGTCAAATCTCTTCGCACTAAGTTGTTTTGCTCATCTGGTAATAGTTCAGGTGATTAATAATGTTCTCACATCTATTAGACAACCTAGGGTTTCAAAATCTAGATGATGTGTCCAAGATATCGATGTGAATGCAATTATATATGAAGAACCAATGAATTTCCTATCAGTTTATCAATTCTACAAACTCTTCATCAACCTTTGAAAAGCCCTAACTTAATTAACAAACTACTCAGACATGGTTATTTGAGAAAGCATCATGAATAGAATAAATTGCATAAAAGAAATAAGAAGTAAAGATAAAGGAATTCGAAATCTGCTCTGAAGGAGTCTCATTTGTCTCTCCAAAAGCTCTGATACAAATCTCTCTCTCAAGCTCTCTAAAAACTTAAGATACAAGATATCTGCCAAAAGAATGGCTGAAAAATCTAATATACAAGCTAAAACACGAGCTGGGGCCTTTTGTATATAATGGAACTTTTAAGCCAAAACAACAATTTCCTCTCCATCTTTTGATAGAAGTCGCAATTTCTCTTCAGAGGTGGGTGAGGAGCGCCACCCACTGCAGGACAATAGTTCTGAGTTTCTTACTTCGTGGTTGATCCTTGCAATGATCCAAAAAGCTCCAAAACCTCCAATTATGCTCCTGTCATGCTTTAACCTGCAAAGACTCTACAACTACTCTAAAAAGACCAAAAAGACTCAATAAAAAAAGACTAATACCATGGTTAAAAATCATAAAAACCATGATATATCAGTGATTAACAATGTTCTCACATCTATTAAACAACCTAGGGAATTTCGAATTTCCAGATGACTAGTCAAAGAAATCAGTTTGAATGCAAGCACAGATGAAGAACCAAAATATATTCCTAACACTTTAGCGATTCTACAAACTGTTCAACAACCTTTGAAAAGCCCTAACTTAACTAACAGATTACTCAGACATGATCATGTAGACACAAAGCATAGATGAATAAAACTGCATTAAAAGACTAGAATAAAAGATAAGGGGGTTCAAAATCTTCTCAAAAAGAGTACAAGATCTTTCTCCCCAAAAGCTATGAATAAATCTGTCTATAAAGCTCTCTGAATTCTAAAATCTAAGATAAAATCCAACAATGGCATAAAACCTAATATATACAAGCTAAAACACGAGCTGGAACACTTTTGTAATTAGTGAAACTTCTCGGGCAAAAGTGCAATTAATCCACCATCTTTCAGATACAGGTGACGAGCGTCACCATAAAGTGCAATTAACTTCCAATTATGCTCCAGATATGCTATAACCTGCAAAGACTCTATTAGAACTCTAAAAAGACCAAAAAAATTCAATTAAAAGGATTTATATCATGGTTAAAAACCATAAAAACTATTATATATCAACTCCCCCCAGACCTAGCTTTTGCTTGCCTTCAAGAAAACATCAGACAGGGAACAGGGTCGAGGTTTGAAAACAGAAGCAGTCAGCTAAATATCAGGAACACCACATTGATCAACACTTTCGAATCCACACACCACAGAGGTAACACAAGATCAAATTTCAGTCCAATCATCACAAGCTTAGCGAATCTCTCAAATCTAGTTCAAGCTCCTTCAAGAAATCCGAAATCTCTACTGCTAACTCCTTATATTTATGTAAGTGTGACATCTCATCAAGGTTTTATCAACTCAATCACTTACAGATTACTTTCCCTTCCTAAACATTGAACAAAGCAATCTCAACACAGCTCTCCTATTTTCTCTTCCCTTGATCTTTTCCTCTGGATATTTTTGATTTTTCAACTTCTTTTCTCATTTTTTTTACAGTCTAAGATATGGTGCTACTCAATACTTGTGTTCCTTGTGAGGAGACGGGTTCTTGAATGTTCACTACTGTTGTTCCTTCTAAGGAGAGAGGGTTATGATGCACCATTTTATTGACTTAAACTCTTAAAAGCTGTATCAGGAAGATCAAAGAGAGACTGTATCTAAACATTCATGTCGGTGCTGAAAGAGAGAATCAAGATCAATGAGAATCAAGCCCCAAGAAGATGTTTAAAGTTCATTAAGGGGAGCTACATCAAATTTTCCAGATTCTCTAAGAACCTAAACCTTCATTGCTAAACTGATGTACTTATGACTTTTAACTTAGTAAGACTCGTAATCAACTACTGTGGTAATGGTTCTTATAAGCATCAATGTTTTGTGGTTAGTTCCATGAAAAACTGACAGTTTCAAAATTTTGACTCTATAAAATAGGTTATTGACTAAACTTTAAGACTCTAAAAACAAAACAAAATGTACACAACGTTAGTAGCTACCTCCCCCAAACTTAAACAACATTGTCCCCAGTATTATTAAGCCAACAGTTGGTTAAAAAGAAGCAAGTGAACGTGTAGAACCGAGTTTGAAAAGTGTACCTTGCGAAGGATCGGGTGACGAGCGTCACCTCTCAGTGGTGACGATCGTCATCGTGTCTGATACTCCAGAATCGTCAAGTTGGATGTGTTAATGCAATGCAATCATTTGTACTCTGAAGTCAAACTGTTAGAGCACTCAAAACACACATCAAAAACATCCAAATGAAGCATAACCCATGGTTCAACAAGTTCAGAAAACATCATCAAAGCCAACTGAACAAACTGACTCTCTTTTTTTATCTTTTTCGGTTTTTTTCTCATGTTTTTTTATATGTAAACGAAAACTTGACTAAGCATATGAAAAAGAAAACTTACCAGTGGGCTGCCTTCCACTAAGCGCTTGTTTAACGTCATTAGCACGACTTTGATTGCTGTTTAGACAGCTGGTGCATCATCCAGAGATACATGTGTGTCTTGCTCGAATCTCGGCTTATGCCCAATAGTGTTTCACCCTCTGTCCATTGACAGTGAACTTCTTTCCTTGAAGTTGATCAAGACAATGGCGCCATATGGTCTAGCCTCTTTGACAGTGAAGGGACCAGACCAACGAGAATGCAGTTTACCAGGAAACAACTGTAAACGAGAGTTATAGAGCAGTACCTGGTCATTGGGCTCGAAATGTCTGGAGATGATCTTCTTATCATGATATGCCTTTGTCTTCTCCTTGTATAACTTTGAGTTTTCGTAGGCAAGATATCTGATTTCATTCAGTTCATTGAGCTGAATCAAGCGCCTCTCTGCAGCAGTCTTCAAATCGAAGTTCAGCTTCTTGATAGCCTATTCTGCTTTGAACTCTAGCTCCACTGGAAGATAGCACTCCTTGCCATAGAGCAGATTGAATGGTGTAGTCCCAAGGGGCGTTTTGTAGGATGTCCTGTAAGCCCACAGTGCATCATCCAATTTCACTGTCCAATCCTTCCTTGTCTTCCCAACTGTCTTCTCTATAATTTGCTTGCTATGTGTGTTGGAAACTTCAACTTGTCCACTGGTCTGGGGATGATAAGGCGTGGCCACTCTATGCTGAACATCATACTTCTTCAGCAGCTTGTGAAAGACCTTGTTAACAAAGTTATAACCACCATCACTGATAACAATTCGCGGGACAGCAATTCGGGAGAAAATAATGGTCTTAAACAGCTTCAAAACCATTGCAGCATCATTGGTAGGAGTAGCCAACGCCTCTACCTACTTAGATACATAGTCAACATCAACTAAAATGTATAAGTTCCCATAGGATGAAGGAAAAGGGCCCATGAAGTCAATGCCCCAACAGTCAAACGCTTCAACCTTAAGAATGAAGTTCTGTGGCATCTCATATCTTTTGCTAATCTTCCCTCTCCTCTGATATGTATCATAGTGTGTAATGAATGCTTGTGCATCCTGAAACATAGTAGGCCACCAGAAACCAGCTTGAAGAACTTTGGAGATTGTTTTGAATGTGCAAAAGTGTCCAGCATACTCTGAGCCATAACAGTGAAAAAGGACGTATGGAACCTCAGCTTCTGCTATGCATGGCCTGTAAATCCCATCTGCACAATGTCTGTAAAGATATGGCTCATCCCAGTAAAATCTCCTAATTTTTCTCAAGAACGTTTTCTTAGCACACCCCTTGAAATCACGTGGTTCATCCTCTGCAGCAAGATACCTGGCAATATCAGCATACCAGGGCCTCTTAGGATCAGTAGTGGCATAAACTTGCTCTTCAAAAGCAGTTCCCAAGCTAGCACAGATCATTGCCAACATCTGAGTCGGGTGACGAGCGTCACCAGACTGGGTGACGAGGGTCACTGGGGTCGTGCCTAAACTGGATCACGAGTCTGCTCAAGTGGTGACGAGCGTTACCCCCTGGTGTCGCTCATCACTGCCTTGTAGTTGCGAGAAGATTGCAGGTTTTCAATACTTTCTTCCTGCATTCGAGTCTCTATCAGATAAACATTCTCCTCAGGAAAGAAATCATTGATCGGCACATCATCTTCAATCCTGATCCTGGAGAGATGATCAACAACTCAATTCTCAACTCCTTTCTTGTCCTTAACTTCAATATCAAACTCTTGAAGAAGCAGAATCCATTTTATCAACCTTGGCTTTGCATCCTTCTTATGCATCAAATACTTTAGTGCTGAATGATCTGTGTAGACCACGACCTTGGAGCCAACAATTCCTTCTCAGTAGTTGCATAGTTCTTCTGAGCTTCATCTAATGTCTTGTCTTTCCTCTATCCCAGCACTGCTCCAACTACAAAATCGCTGACATCACACATAACCTCAAAAGGCAAGTCCCAATTTGGACGCTGCACAATAGGAGCTGTCACCAAAGCCTGTTTAATCTGCTCAAAAGCTGATTGACATTCTGCAGAGAATTCAAACTTCATATCTTTGGAGAGAAGAGCAGTAAGAGGTCTTGCAATCTTGCTGAAGTTCTTGATAAATATTCTATAGAACCCAGCATGCCAAGAAAACTCCTCACTACTTTGACAGAATCAGGCGCCTGCAAGCGTGTGATCACTTCAATTTTTGCCATATCCACTTCTATGCCATCTTGAGAGACTTTGTGACCAAGAACAATGCCACCTTGTACCATAAAATGCCACTTCTCCCAATTCAGAACTAAATGCTTCTCTCCACATCTCTGCAGAACTGCACACAAGTTGTCCAGACAACTCTTGAAGGATGACCCATAAACTGAGAAGTCATCCATGAAAACCTCCATAAAGCTCTAAACCAAGGCAGTGAAGATTAACATCATGCATCTCTGGAAGGTAGCAAGAGCATTACACAGTCCAAAAGGCATTATGCGGTATGCAAAAGTGCCATAAGGACAGGTAAAAGTGGTCTTCTCTGATCATCTGGATGGATGGGGATCATAAAGAAGCCCGAATAGCCATGATATCCCTTGTATTTACACCATTTAGGGCTGAATTTAGTACATATTTTGATCCTCTTTTGCATGTTTTCCCTTTGCTTTTGTCCCATTTTCTTTTCCTTTTAGACTTAGGTTGCATTTACTGTATAGTTTGCATTTTCTTTGCATTTTGGTTGTTTTTAGGTGCTTTTGGAGCTTAAAGGAGCTTGGAGGAGTTTTGGGAATGATGCAAGATGCTAGCTGGGCAAAAGGGAGCAAGAAGGATCGCAGCAGAAGATCTGTACAGAAGTTTTCGGTCAGAGCACGGAGAGCTTCGGTCAAGAGTGACCGATACAGAGCATTTCGGTCACCAATATTGGTCAAGTGTGATCGACACAAATACATCGGATTAATTTCGGTCATTTGTGTCGATCACTGAAGACTGATAGGGATCCATTTCGGTCACTGGAGATCGACACGACTGACCGATACTAACCCAGCCCGAACCTGTTTTTAATTACAACTTTGCCATTAATCTAGGGTTTTTCTTTCTTGGCTATAAATAGCCTCTTTTCCAGATTTTCGACAAGTCATGTCAAAAAACTGTTCTTGAGCTTTTCTTTTAAGTTTGTAAGACAATTTCTTTGCTTTGTTTAATATAATCTACTATTTGCTTTAATCTTTCTTTAATCTTTCCTTTAATCATGATTAGCATCCTTTCCCTTTGTGATTTGGTGTTAAACATGATTATGAGTGAGTAGTTATCTTAGGGTTTCTAGATGTGGTAGATTAGGGGAATTTAAGGCTTGATTAAGGCTTGTTATGTTCTTCATTCTATGGGTTCCTCTCTATTAATCTGTTATTCATGCTAGATTAGTCTTGATGAAACTTGTCTAAGTTGTTAGCTTTCTCTTATGCCCACCAAGTGTTTGATGAAATGCTGATCATGTTTAATAGAGGATTTGCTGGCCTTGGCTCAAGAGATTGACTGTTTGAGGAGCATTTTGACTTGAATAGAGTTGTTTAATCATGCTTGCTTGATGGTTTAGCACTAATGAGAGTTAGTTCTTGTTAGAATATTTAGCAAAGGGTTATTTTCCAAGAGATTGGATCTAACTAGCTTAAGTGTGAACTCTATGTCTAGGAATCACCATTGCTTGCTTGCTTGCTTGTTCAATGTAGTTTGAAACAGCCTTAGTTAATGCCTGAAATTCCCCAAAGTCAATAACCACATCTAGAGACTTGTCTTTCTCTTATTTGAATCTCGGATTTGCTCTGTTTTACTCTGTTTTTCTTGCTTAGAACTGCTTTGATTGCCTTTGTTTTCACTTCTTTTGTTGCTTGTTTCACTTAGGTTGCTAGAACTGTTGCTTAGGCAACAAAACCAATTATCTGCTTGCTTGACTTAGAGATTTTACTCTCAACTCTTCTGTTTTCAACTCCTCCCATTGGATTGACATAAAACCCATACTACACTACAACTGACTAGTACAAGTGTAAGGGTGATTGAAACATTCAAGAGCTCAAAACCTTGTGTATCAATATGGCGCCGTTGCCATTTGGAAATCAGTTTGAATCATTAGAGTTTGTAGAATCTTTAAGATCAAGTTTTTACTTCTCTTTAGTTACTAACTCTGTTTTCAAGTGTTTTCATTTCAGGTGAGTTGCAACAACACTTCAAGATGGTGCACTTTGAAGACACTACCTATAGCAACTTCTGCCAAGAGCCTTCACCTCTGCACTACTTTGAAGAGAGCTACACTCCTTCACACACTCAAGACCAACCCTACATTCCTCCATCTGGATCATATGACATTAGGAGCGTGATCATGGTCAACATCAACCTCCAAACCATTGGAAACATGGAGATGAACAAGAGATTTTCTGAGCTGACCAACAAGATTGCTTATGTTCATGATGACCTTCATGCCAAATTTGAGGATCTAGACTCAAGGATACATCTCTTAGAGAACAGCCAAGATGAGGCACACACACCAAGACTTCAGTACACTCTTCCTTAACAAGCTGCACACAAACCTCAGGAATATTGCCACTTACTTACTGAAGAGGCAGAGGAAGCAGAAGAGGAATTCACTGATGAAGATGCTTCATTGGAAGAGCTAGGCATCATGATTGAAGAAATGCTGATGCACATAGACAGGATGAGGGTTGAGTATGGAGGAGAATCCAGAAGAAGAAACATCAGTGATGAAGAAGCTCAGGAAGTTGTAGGGACATTCCTCTGTGGCTCTGATGAACACTTGAACAGAGAAGAAGAACAGAAACGAGCAGCACTGGAAGCTGCTCAGAAAGAAGGGGCTGAGGAAACCCCAACCGCTACAGAAGAGACCCCCACACCAGAACAACCTGATGCTGAAGAAGAGGAACTAGAGACACACCATGCCTTGATGGTTCTGTCTCACAACACTCCTCAGGAATCTAAGGAACTTTACCATAATCAAGTGGGTAATTCTTCAAGCACTATTGCAAAGGGTAAAGAACTCTCAGCTCCAGTCTGTAAACCACCATTCTCCTACCCCCACATTGCACTTCACCAAAGCTAGAATGGAGATGTACACAAAGTTCAAACAAGACATAGAAGATGCTGGAATACAACTCCCACATGGCACCACTCTGATGGAGGTGAAACATCAAATCAGGTTCCTGAAAGAAGGTTTTGACAAGCTGAAAGTGGTGGAACCAATCCTTGAGAATGTGGGGGCTGACATGAAAAGAAGCAAGATGATGAAGTCATTGCCAAAACTCCCAAACCCAGGGAAGTTCCTTATCACTTGTGAGCTGGAGATGCTTGACAATGTCAAAGCCCTATGTGACTCAGGATCAACTGTCAATGTTATGTCCCTCCATCTTAGCCAAACTCTGGGGACAACACTTCCACAAAACCTTTTAGGCATGGTGAAGGACTATCCTGTGAAGATTGGAGAATGCCTAGTTCCAACAGACTTTGTGGTCATGGAAAAAACATATTCCAGGGCGGTGCCACTTCTTCTAGGTACTCCATTCTTGGCAACAGCAGGAGCTCAGCTGGACTTCAAGAGAGGTTCTGTCATTTTGAACAATGTTGATCAGTTCAAGGGTCTACAAGATTGCTTCTCCTTCCATAGCTTTCTGTGGAGCAGCTGAGCAAAAGGATTACTACTGGAAGCTCCCAGATAGTTTGGAGGATGCTATGAACCCCACTATGAATTGTTAAGTGATGCCTTCCTTACTGAACCAAACAAGAATCAGACCACCATGTTGAAGCTTGATGAAGGTTTGAAGGATATGGACAGCTCAACAACCAAGGAGGTGACAACTTCAGCCATACCACATGTCAAGAACAAAAGGTATAGGATGTCAGCTTAAGAGAAACACAGGCAACTATCAAAGGGAACATGGGTCTGGAAGAAGAAAGAGGTAGGAGCACCAGCTCCATCCACCTCTACTCACCTCAACTAAAGAGGTAATCAAAGTCAAGCTTAGTGACTTTAAACAAGCACACTTGGGAGGTAGTCCCATGGTATCCTTTTGTATATATTATGCTTTCTAGTTTATCTTTTATGCTTTGTTTTAGTGTATAGAAACAGGATTTCGAACTGGGACTTGAGAAAGTATGATGGGGACAAAGAACACGTGTATTCTGGCTGATATCGGTCATTTGTATCGGTCATGACAGACCGATACACAGATTTTTGGTCATTCGTAGCGATCATTATTGACCGATATCAGTGGAGCCAGTTTATACCAGTCAACATATCGGTCACTTGTGACCGATATGGAAAGAAGTTTGAAAGAGGAATAGATTTTCGGTCATCAGTATCGATCATGCATGATCGACATAAACACACTGTTCTAATTTCGGTCCAGTGTGTCGATCATTGGTGATCGATAAGATTCTTGGAAACATTTCGGTCACCAATATCGATCACTCATGACCGACATAAACACACCGTGTTATTTTCGGTCAAGTGTGTCGATCACTGATGACCGATACTAATCCCATGAAGCACGTCAGTCTGTAGTATCGATCACTCATGACCGAAAATGCAATTTCGGTCAGTAATATCGGTCATGAGTGACCGAAACTCCATCCGAGGTAAGTGTCTCAACTTTCAAAAAATTTTACCTACTTTGGTTTGGAGCCATAGTAGTTTGAATTTTTAAATGGGATTCTTTATTACCTCTTTCCTAGCTTCTGAACACTTTTGTTATTGTCCCCCACACTTTTGATTCTTCATGTTCCCTCACCAACCATTGATTCCTTTGGTTTCCTATCCTTTCTCTCTATATAAGCAACAACTCTCTTCACTTATCTTCACACTTAAACTCACTCTTCTTCTCACTTAAAGCTCGAAATCTCTATTTCTTCTTCTCTTTTATTACTTTCTTTAAGTGTTCAGAAGTCCACTAAAAGTTTTCTTCCTAAACTATCTCTCTTTGCTCTTACACTTAGCTTATGATAAAAATCGCTTTTATGAAGTTTTTAAGAGCAAGTAGTGTTTGGTTTGATTGTTGTGCTATGATTTTGCAATATGGATTTGTTTTGAGATGTCAAGCTAGATGTTGAAGTTCTGATTAATATCTGTTTATCTCATTGCTTGCTCATCTCCATCTTTTTGCAAAATCATCATCTCTTTTGCCTAAGAACCATTTTTGCTAGAATGTCATGCATGACTGTTTATCTTTTGTGCATTCTAGCTTATTTAGTTGCTAGCTTTTGATCCCTTCTTGCTTTGAATAAGTTTTAGCTTGTTGTTAGGACTTGTTAGACTTTTCATTAGCATTAAAGAGTTTGTCATTTCAAAGCTTTCAGCTATTTGGTTCTTCAGCTTTTATTCTTCCACTTACCTTGTTTTCAAGCTTTGCTTTTGAAGGTACCATGAGAAGAACAAAAATAGCTGCTGGGAAAGAAGCACCTTAGGAAGCACCAACATCTCCAACAGTAAGGCAAGGAAAAGAAAAGGGCAAAGCTGCTGAGACTTCATCCAAGGCTGCTGGAAAGAGGCCAGCTATAGATAAAAGCGCCAAGCAGAGAGGCAAGGGAAAAGCTGTTGAGGAAGAAGCTCCACCTATGAAATACAGTGCTAGGGAACTCATGGAGGGATTCAGTAGATGCACCTTCAAGCCAACAAGATATCCTTGCCCCTCCACAATGAAGGAGCTGGGAATCTATGAAGACTGCATCTACACCTTTGAACAGATGGGGCTTACAGAGCTACTACAGCCTCTTCCATCCTATGAGTGCTTCACTCATCAATTCCTTTCCACTCTCAAGGTGGTTTATTATAAGAAGAGTGAGCTCCCTGACCATGATGGATGGATCTCTTTCAAGCTTGGAAAACAGATGTTCAGAATCATTTTCCAAGAACTCTCTAGGGCGCTGGGGCTGAGCACCTACTTTCAAAGAGGGAATAAGTTCTTAATCCATGAAACACAGTACACAAGGTTTTGGGAGGCAATTTGAGTAGGGGAATTCAAAGCTGGGGCTACAAGGAACCAACACTTGAAGCACCCTGCAGTTAGATACACACACAAGGTGCTTGCAAACACATTCTTTGCAAGGAAAGAAAACTCACACCTAACTGGCAGGGAGAGAGACTTCCTCTACAATGGATTGCACACTGGTCCAGGCACCAGCAGATGTGTAGTGAAAGTTCCTCCACCTAGCAAACTCCCATGCCTTGGAAGGCTGTTGATGGAGCAGCTGCAAACATACCAGAGCTGGATTGTCAACAAGGGAAGAAGGGAGAAGAATCCACAACTGCACATTGGAGAAGTTGTGACAGCAATTCTCCTAGCCTGTGATGTGAACCTTGAGGAGCATGCTGAAGATGCTCTAGCTCCTGTCTGGATAGATATGGACTACCTGAAGAGGAGTCACTTTCTTGAGAAGAGCATCCAAGGCAAGTATGTTTATCAATTCCTCAACAACCACTTGGAGCATGTGAGAGTCCTTCTCCCAAACCCAAGACTGACCTCCTTCACCACAACATCAAACATCAATTTCAACTTGAGTAAGGACGAGGTCTACACAGGCGGCCCTATTCCTACAGTAGTAGAAGAAGAAGACAGTGATGAAGAAGAGGAGCACACTGAAGAGATCAGAGAAGAAGAAAAAGAAGAACAATGGAATGCTACTGCTGGCGCTGAAGACCAAGGAAGAACCCATGAAGAAGATGAGCTTGAAGAAGAAGAAGTGTTGAACTACAGCTCAAGGCATTTCCACTTCCAGCCCTATGAAGCTCCCAACCAAAGAAGCTCTTTGAGAGCAGCTCATGAACACATTAACACACTACAGAAGTGGTGCAAGTGGCAGGACAAAGCCATCAAAGGGCTTATGAAGATGGTGAAGGGGAAGTTCAGGAAGAACAAGGCTACATCAGCAAAAACTTCCCACCACAGCCACACCCAAGAGCTCAACTCTCAACATGAAGAGCAACTTAACCCATCTGAGCCAACTGAAGAGGAGGAAGCTGTATGGAACCCCCATGGAAGACACTCATTCCATGCTCAACCAAGTGACCAATGGGGTACATGGGCACAACCAAGGGCTTCATATTATGAGCCAAGAGCCCATGTTCCATCAGCTTGGGAGGCGCCAATCCCCAACCCCTCTGAAGCTCAGGATACATGGCAATGGAGCACCCAAGGGACTTCTTCACAAGCTGAACAGCTATGGTCAAGCTGGGTTCAACCAACTCCAGAAGCAGAGCATTCCACTAAGGTCTATAAGAGAAGGAAGAGGAGAGCTAGCAAGTCTCCACAAACCTCAGGATCATCCCACAACTCCTACCATTGAACCAAGTACCACATCCCTTCCTTTGTTCTATACCATTGCATCTTTTTATTTTTGTAATATATTTTGTTGCTTCTCTCTTCCATTGCTTTCATTACACTGTTATTTTTGGGGTTTGACTTTGTTTTCTGTTTTCTTAGTTTTTCTATTTCTTTTCACTTTGAGTCTCATGCCTATCATGCATACATGTAAGGCATAGAAAAACACAAAAAATCGAAAAATTTGAAAATTTTTGCACTTTTGCAAACCAAAAAGAGAGCATGTAGTTGCATTTCATTCTTCTAGGATTGAGTCTAGTGTTGACATGTAGGTTGCATTGCATTTGCATAGGGCATTATGATGAGTTTTCCTTGTAAAGTGCTTAGTGTTTAGAGATGATTTCAGTTTTTAAGTGCTTAGTTGTTTGATGCATCATTAGATTGCTAGAAGTTAAGGCTGAACCATGCTTAGATTGCTAGATTTGGTCTTCTCATCTCATTCTGAAAGCATTTGGTCTCTGAAAATTAACTCTATTAACTTGAACTTTAATTTGGACTTTTAATTATCATGTCTTATGCATTGAAAAGTGAATTCATGGCTACCATATACATATTTGGATCATCTTTCTCTTTTCTACCACTCTTGTTGATCCAAATAGCTGATCCTCATAATTATGGGACAGTTACATCCTCACCCTTAACCTAAACCTCCTTTTGAGCCTAAACACTATTGTGAGAGCTATTAGGCCTTTGCATTGCATTTTCAATTTTGCCTTGGCAAAAAATGTTAGGAATAAGGCTGGCAATGATTAGCTCTCTTGTAGATATCAGCTTGCATTTTGAGCTTGATTCTAGGATAGGAGTTTTGGGTTCTAAAAGGGTAGAGTTAGGTGGTTTGAGCTTAATGTTTTTATGTTTTAAAAGAAAGGGAAAAGATCTGAAATGGTAGAAAGAGGGGAAACAGTCTAGTATCGTGGTTAAGTAAAGGGAATAAAAGCTCTAATTTTAAAAAGAAGGATTGGCGCCAACAACAATGCTCAAAAGGGTCCAAAAGAAGAAAAATCTGACCAAGAAGCAATCTACCAAAGGTGATGAAGGTGCCAACACAACCAAGAAGAGCAAGTCCCAACTAAAAAGAGGCCACCACACAAGCAAAAGAAGAAGTTTCCCCAGCCATGAAGATTGGTAAAGGGTAGAATCTAGGAAAGGGTAGACTTAGAGGGTTCACTCTTGGGTTTAGAAATGCTTAGGACCCATCTTTGGGAAGTAAGGGTATAAGAGAGCTTTGAACTGCATGCATAAGTGTGCTTTTACCTTTAGCATTTTGCCTAAGATGAAGTCATTTCATTGAGTGATCCTTTATGTTTTTGAACCCTTGTGCTTAAATAAGATCATTCTTATCTCATAACCTTACCCTTTTCAACCAAATGTCTTCACTTGATTTGCATAAGCATGATTCATGTTCTGAATTTAATTGAATGTTAAAGAGTTGATTGATTTGAGCATTTGCCTTAGTTGAGATTTGAGATCATTTTGAAACATGATGAGCATGGCTAGGTTCTTTAAAGTACAGCTGATTATGTTTGCATCTTACAACTAGGCACTTAAGCACTAAAACCATCTCTTTACCTTTGCACTTTTGGAATCTGAATGCCCACTTTCAGACCTCATTCTCCCATTTGTTCTTGATTGCTTGAGGACAAGCAAAAGGCAAGTGTGGGGGTGTTGATATCCCTTGTATTTACACCATTTAGGGCTACATTTAGTACATATTTTGATCCTCTTTTGCATGTTTTACCTTTGCTTTTGTCCCATTTTCTTCTCCTTTTAGACTTAGGTTGCATTTAGAGTATAGTTTGCATTTTCTTTGCATTTTGGTTGTTTTTAGGTGCTTTTGGAGCTTAAAGGAGCTTGGAGGAGTTTTGGGAATGATGCAAGATGCTAGCTGGGCAAAAGGGAGCAAGAAGGATCGCAGCAGAAGATCTCTGCAGAAGTTTTCAGTCAGAGCACGGAGAGTTTCGGTCAAGAGAGACCGATACGGAGCATTTCGGTCACCAGTATCGGTCAAGTGTGATCGACACAAATACATCGGATTAATTTCGGTCATTTGTGTCGATCACTGAAGACCGATAGAGACCCATTTCGGTCACTAGAGATCGACACGACTGACTGATACTGACCCAGCCCGAACTTATTTTTAATTACAATTTTGCCATTACTCTAGGGTTTTTCTTTCTAGGCTATAAATAGCCTCTTTTTCCAGATTTTCGACAAGTCATGTCAAAATACTGTTTTTGAGCTTTTCTTTTAAGTTTGTAAGACAATTTCATTGCTTTGTTTAATATAATCAAGTATTTGCTTTAATCTTTTTTTAATCTTTCCTTTAATCATGATTAGCATCCTTTCCCTTTGTGATTTTGTGTTAAACATGATTATGAGTGAGTAGTTACCTTAGGGTTTCTAGATGTGGTAGATTGGGGGAATTTAAGGCTTGATTAAGGCTTGTTATGTTCTTCATTCTATGGGTTCCTCTCTATTAATCTCTTATCCATCCTAGATTAGTCTTGATCAAACTTGTCTAGGTTGTTAGCTTTCTCTTATGCCCACCAAGTGTTTGATGAAATGCTGATCATGTTTAATAGAGGATTTGCTGGCCTTGACTCAAGAGATTGACTGTTTGAGGAGCATTTTGACTTGAATAGAGTTGTTTAATCATGCTTGCTTAATGTTTTAGCACTAATGAGAGTTAGTTCTTGTTAGAATGTTTAGCAAAGGGTTATTTGCCAAGAGATTGGACTAACTAGCTTAAGTGTGAACTCTATGTCTAGGAATCACCATTGTTTGCTTGCTTGCGTGATCAATGTAGTTTCAAACAGCCTTAGTTAATGTCTGAAATTCCCCAAAGTCAATAACTACATCTAGAGACTTGTCTTTCTCTTCTTTGAATCTCGGATTTGCTCTGTTTTGCTCTGTTTTACTCTCTTTTTCTTGCTTAGAACTGCTTAGATTGCCTTTGTTTTCACTTCTTTTGTTGCTTGTTTCACTTAGGTTGTTAGAACTGTTGCTTAGGCAACAAAACCAATTCTCTGCTTGCTTGACTTAGAGATTTTACTCTCAACTCTTCTGTTTTCAACTCCTCCCATTGGAATGACATAAAACCCATACTACACTGCAACTGACTAGTACAAGTGTAAGGGTGATTGAAACATTCAAGAGCTCAAAACCTTGTGTATCAAGCCATCAAGGAAGCAGTAATACTTGTGATTTGCCCGCCACTCTAGCATCTGATAGATGAAAGGCAAAGAGAAGTGATCTTTCCTTGTGGCTGCATTCAGCTTCCTGTAATCGATGCACATCCTGTGTCCTGTCACTGTTCTGGTTGGAATCAGCTCATCCTTGTCATTCTTCACCACTGTAATGCCTCCTTTCTTAGGGACCACGTGAAAACAGGATTGACGCAAGCGCTGTCTGATATAGGATAGATGATCCCAGCTTGCAGCAGGTTCATGATCTCTTTCTTGACAACATCCTTAAGGTTCGGTTTCAGTCTCCTCTGATGCTCCACTGATGACTTCGATTCATACTCCAAAGTATTCTATGCGTGCACAAGTCTGGAGAAATTTCTGAAATATCATCAAGAGAATAACCTAGAGCTTTTCAAAAACTGCGGAGCTTACTTAGCAGAAGAGTGAGTTCTGCATTATTCAATGAAGCATTAACAATAACAACATAAGTGGAGTTTTCTCCAAGGAAGGCGTGCTTTAGCCCTGCAGGGAGCGGTTTAAGCTCAGCTTTTGGTGTTTTTGCTGCACTCCAGTCGCCCATTACAGCAGCTTTTGCAGATGTGCTGACTATCTCATCTTGTGCAACCACTTGCATAACATGTACAGTAGCATCCATCATCTTTGCATAACCAGTAGCAGCTGCATCTTGATGCTCAACCTCTGCTGTAGAAGTGGTCAATGCCCTCTCAAGGAGATCTTCTGGACTCATCTATAATCGATGCACGTCCTGTGTCATGTCACTGTTCTGGTTGTAATCAGCTCATCCTTATCATTCTTCTTCACTGTAACGCCTCATTTCTTAGGGACCACGTGAACAGGACTGACGCAAGCGCTGTCTGATATAGGATATATGTTCCTAGCTTGCAGCAGCTTCATGATCTCTTTCTTGACAACATCCTTCAGGTTCGGTTTCAGTCTCCTCTGATGCTCCACTGATGATTTCGATTCATCCTCCAAAGTATTCTATGCGTGCACAAGTCTGGAGAAATACCTGAAATATCATCAAGGGAATAGCCAAGAGCTTTGCGAAAACTGTGCACCTTACTTAACAGAAGAGTGAGCTCTGCATTGTTCAATGAAGCATTAACAATAACAATGGAGTTTTCTCCAAGGAAGGCGTGCTTTAGCCCTGTAGGGAGCTGTTTAAGCTCAACTTTTGGTGTTTTTTTCTGCACTCCAATCGCCCATTACAGCAGCTTTTGCAGATGTGCTGACTATCTCATCCCGTGCAACCACTTGCATAACATGTGCAGTAGCATCCATCATCTTTGCATAACCAGTAGCAGCTGCATCTAGATGCTCAACCTCTGCTGTAGAAGGGGTCAACGTCCTCTCTAGGGGATCTTCTGGACTCATCTCTTGGAAGATCCGGTCAGCAAGGTTGGTAAGAACATCTACAACGAATGTCTATCCATTTATGGTTGGCCTCTTCATCAGCTTGTCCATTTCAAATTGCATAACCAAGTCACCAAGATTCAGCTCAATTCTTCCCTTCCTGACATCTATAATAGCTCCTCCAGTAGCCAGGAAAGGTCTGCCAAGAGTCAAAGGGTCTTTGGGTTCTTCTCGATACTCCAGAACCACAAAATCAGTAGGAATCATGCAATCTCCTATTTTGATAGGAACATCCTCTATCACACCTTCAGGAACTCTGACTGATCTATCAGCTAGGACAAGAGATATCCTGGTAGCTTTAAAATCGGTCATCCCTAAGCTCTTGGCAACAGAATGAGGCATCAGGTTCACACTAGAACCAAGATCACACAATGATATCTCAAATCTGTCTGAAAATATTGTGCAGTCTAAAATAAAGCTTCTAGGGTCTGAAAGCTTCGTTGGTACTCTGTGCTGAATGACTGCACTAACCTGCTCATTGATCATCATTGCTCCTGCCTCTAGGCCCAAGTTGTTGGTCACCATCCTCTTCATATATCTTCTTATAACCGGAGTAATCCACATAACATCAATCAATGGAATCTCAATGACCAGCTTGTCCATGATAGTCTTGCATCAGGCATCTTTAAGCTCATGTTTAGACTTCTTAGGATGCTTAGGATAGGGTACCTTAGGCTTATACACCATTTCCTTAGCATTGTTTGAAGTCTCAGGCGAAGCAGCTGTGATTCGGGGTTGCTGACGAGCGTCACCCTCCTGGTGGCGATCGTCACCCATAGGGGACGAAATCGTGTCGTGCCTTTGCGAATTGGGTGACGAGCGACACCCTTCAGTGGTGACGATAGTCACGCGTTCTTTTTCAGCAGGAATTTTATCATCTTCAAATTCTTCAAGTCTAACGAATTCCTCTGAGCTCAAATCCTTCTACAACACCGGTTGCGGGTTCTTTCCACTCCTCAATGTGATGGCATTCACATGGTGCTTGGGATTAACATCAGTCCTTCCTGAAAGGTATCCTTCTTGTCTCTGAACAGCTTCTGCAGTTTGAGCAACCTGAACATCCAGCTTCTTCATGTAAGAGTTCAGACTCTCAATTTTTCCATTCAGGTCCTGATACAGCGAATATATCT
Source organism: Thlaspi arvense (assembly GCA_911865555.2). Lineage (NCBI taxonomy): Eukaryota > Viridiplantae > Streptophyta > Magnoliopsida > Brassicales > Brassicaceae > Thlaspi > Thlaspi arvense. The sequence continues at coordinate 25,868,430 of OU466859.2, read as the reverse complement.
TGCCATTGAAGTCCACTGTCATCTTCTGCTCTCCATTTAAGATCTGCTCCAACATAGCTTCCATCCTATTGTCTTGTGGAGGTGCAGGTTGGTAGAAAGAAAAACCATAGTTCCCGTTGGATTTGCTGCTGTTCTGGTAAGGTTTCTGGAACTCTGTCTTCTGGAACTGAGGCTTGGGCGTGTAAGTAGGAGAATTCTGGTTTTCTGTGAAGGTACTCTTCTGATTATATCTGTTGTAACCACTGTTCCACTGCTGATTCCCAAACCTTTGACCCTGAAATCCTCCAGCATTGATGAAATTAAAATCTTCCTGCTCAATCTCCTCTGGATTTTCGAAAGTCTCTACCTCTGCACCAAAGTGGACTGACTTCTTTCCCACCAGAAGGCTATGCATACTGTCTATCTTAGCCTTAACTTCTGTAATCTGATTCCCATCATTCAAACCAGCCTCTTTCATCCTTTAATAATCAGCATTCTTGGTGCTGTTACTGCAGGCCAAGTTTTCAATCAGTCTGATTGCTTCTTTTGGTCTGTTTGTGTTGAAGTTGCCACTGCTTGAAGCATCCAACGCCATCTGGTATTTCTAGTCAATGCCTCTGAAGAAAATACCAAGCAGCTGCCCTTGATTGAAGCCATGATGAGGACAGTCCCTTTGATAAGACTTGAATCTCAGCCAAGAAGCTTTAAAAGCTTCAGTAGGACCTTGGGAAAATGAAGCAATTTTCGTCCTCAGGTCTTCTGATCTAGCATCATCATATAAGTTGTTCAGAAAAGCATTCTTGCTGTCCTCCCAAGTGGTCAGCGAACCAAGCTCTAGTTACTTTAGCCAATAAGCAGCATATCCTCCAAGTGAGTAAGGAAAAAGCTTGCAGAACATGAAGTCATTGCTAACTCCATTAGCTTTGACACTTGAAGCGAAATCCTCAAACCTCTCAATATGATCCATAGGATCCTCATGTGGTAAGCCATGGAAAGGATGCTGTTCCACAAGCTCAAGGTAAGGCGGCTTGAGCTCAAAATCGTTCCTCTGAAAAGCAGGAGGGCGGATTGCAGCTCTGATGGCATAAAACTGATCAGGTCTGTTGTAATCTCCAAGAGTCCGCTGTACAAAATGCCCAGCAACGTTTACCGCTTCATCTGGAGCTTGCTGAATCACCTGTTCAGCGATGACATTCCCATTCTGATCTAGTCTCTACCTTTCTTTATTCCTCTTGTTTCCATCTCTGTCAACCAAGTGACCTTCTGCATCTTCAACCAAGATAATCGGATTGACCATTGTTAATTGCTACTTAGCTTTCCTGATGGTCCTCTTAACCTTAGCTAGCTTGTCTATGCCTAAAGTCAAAAGCCCCTTCTCTTTGTTGCTTATGGTACTGCGATTAGGCATACACCTGAAACCAGCACAAAAAAAAGTAGCACAAACTTAGTAATCAAATAAAAACTTAGAAAAAATCCTAATACTAAAAATCGATAGGCAGGTATTACTCCCCGGCAACAGGGGCCCAAAACATGATAGGGCTCAGGTTTTACCGAAATAAAACTACTGAAAGTGCACAACAAATCAGTTATAGTATAAGGGGTTATCGAATCCCAAGAAAGTAAGTAAACTACACTATAGAATTTAAATTCGGATTAAGCTAAGCAATCAGTAGTGTATGTAATGTGAAATAGCAAAAATAATGAAAGCAAGCGATTTATTGGTTGATCTAAGATTTAGAAAACTAAAAGTGCTAAGTCAAGACAATTCCCAGGTTGAATCCGATAATGTAGAATGCATGTATGCAGGAATGTTTTATACCGTCTTGAACTTAAAACTCAATGATATAGCTAATCAATTCTCATTGCAAATGTTATCTATGCCTAATTCACAGAATTCCAAATCTCTTTGCAAATTCTAACATTTAAGCAAGCATTAAAGATCAGGTTTCGATTGTTCACAAAACTCCTAAGTCAAATCTCTTTGCAAATAGGCGTTTTGCTCTTCTAATACTTGTTCACGTGATTAACAATATTCTCACATCTATTAAACAACCTAGGGTATGTCGAATTTCCAGATGACTATTTAAAGAAATCGGCTTGAATGCAAGCACAAATGAAGAACCAAAAGATATTCTTAACAGTTTAGCGATTCTACAAACTCTTCATCAAACTTTGAAAAGCCCTAATTAACTAACAGATTACTAAGACATGATCATGAAGACACAAAGCATTACTGAATAAAACTGCATTAAAAGACTAGACTAAAAAATAAGAGGGTTCGAAATATTCTCCAAAAGAGTACAGGATCTGTCTCCCCAAAAGCTCTGAATAAATCTCTCTAAAGCTCTCAGAATTCTAAAATCTATGATAAAAGGCAACAATGGCAAAAACCTAATATATACAAGCTAAAACACGAGCTGGAACACTTTTGTAATTAGTGAAACTTCTGGGGTAAAAATTACAAATAATCCTCCATCTTTTAAAACCAGTCACGACTCCTCTTGATATATGGGTGACGAGCATCACCCTTGAGTGGTGACAATCGTCACCAAAGCCAATTGCTGTCTCCGAGTTGCTAACTTTGTTGTTGATTCTTGAAATGCTCCAAAAAGCTCCAAAACCTCCAATTATGCTCAGACATGCTATAACCTGCAAAGACTCTACTATTACTCTAGACCAAAATGACTCAATAAAAAGGACTTATATCATGGTTAAAAACCATAAAAACCATGATATACCGGACGTCGTAAAAACTGATATTTTAGGATTTTGCATGGTCTTCAAAACATACAAGACCATGCAAAATTCTACACTAATGCAACCTAAACCTACATGAGAGGAAACAAAGTAATAACTAAGACGTAAATGCACTGACTCAATCCTAACTATCAGGAAAGTACCAGAAAAAGGATGCAAATAACAGGGATATCAACACCCCCAAACTTACCTTTTAGCTTGTCCTCAAGCTAAAGCCAACCAGAGAGGTGAAGTTTTTAAAGCGAGGGTGTAAATCCTAGTCCAAAATGCCATTGAATAAGAAATCAAATCAATGTCTAAGTCTAAACTTGTAAGATGCAAACCGAATATTTTCCTATTCAAAAAGGCTTAGCCATATTCTTCTCAAAACGGAGTAAAACCTGCTTCAGCTTATATGCAAATTCAAATCATCTTTTCCCTTTAACATTGATTAAGAAAATTAAAGTGTTGATCATGCAAGTACTCATCAAAAAACTCAATTGGAAACGGGGTAAGGTTACAAGTTAAAAACTTGATTCAGAGTAGAAAAGGGTTAGGCGTTTAAGGATCGCTGAAGAAAATGGACTTACCTTAATGCAAACTGCTAAGGGTAGGACCAACTGTTAAATCCCCATTTACTCGTGTACCTATATCGGATTCTACCCGTGGTCTTATCCCGATATTATCCCATCCTAAGGTACCCTTCTGTCTCGGATCTTCCTTGCAGACTTCTTCTTTTCTTCTTTAGAGATCGGTTTCGGCTATTTCAATTGCTCCTTTTGTTGGCACTTCTTTATTTCCAGCTTTGGTATCTTTGGCCGGTTTGAATCTTGGTATTGGCCTTCTTTGTTGCTAACAACACCTTTGTCTTCCGGTAGTGAGTCGTTTTCTGTAGCCGCCATCTCTTTGTTTTCTGTCCTCTTTTTCAATCCGTAGTGACCCCCTTTTGCTTCTTCCTTCCCGCTATCCCATAAGTAGAGCATTTAAGCACAATCTCTTCTCTAGTCTACCCATGTATCACCTGGCCTATGTTGGCTCGATAGTTAGTCAATAAGACACATGAGAACCTAACCTCTTCAGTCAAACCCAACACTTTTCTATGATATAAGAGGCTTCACATTTCTCGCGCAAATATTATTTAAGGCTTACAACTAAAGGTTTTGGCTTAGGTGCTGAGAGTGAGTTGGACTAGCAAGAGAGTGGTAAAAATGGCAAAGAAAGTCCAAACAAAATTCCTTGAGTTGAAATCTTCGACAAGCATGATAATTATTTTTCAAAATTTTCAGTTTAAGTTCAACAAGGAAAATATTCGTAAGTTTCAAATATGGTGCTGCCTTTAATTTGGTTTTAAAACGAGATGAATCAAACAAACAGAAACTTATGCGTTAAGTTCATGACTTGACAATGGCATTTACAAGGACTAATATGATTTACACCCTAAAACATGTTAAAAACATAAAAAATCCTATATGAATGCAGCTACACTCAATCCTAAAATGCATTATGCAACTAGATGCTCTTCGTTTTGTGAAAATTTTTTTTTTTAATCCAATTTTCATTTGCTTTTCTATGCACTTAGATGTTTTTCTAATTTATATGAATGCAAGGTAACATAGAGTACATACTCCCCCAAAATTAAATTACAAGGTCCCCGTGTGATAAAAAAAGAAGGTAACATTTACAGAATGCTTATGACACAAAGAAAACATAAAAGAAAGAAAAAATACGAGGACTAAAATTATGTACAAAGGTTTGGAGCTCTTACCTTAATCTTTGAGTTCGGGTAGGGATGAGTCGCCACTACTCGACGAAAATGATGGGTAATCGGACTCTGGGGTTGGGATTTCTATGGCACTCTCATCCTTGTGCCCACCTTGCTCCTGTAGGTGGACCGGCTTGATGAAATGCTTGAGCTAAAATGCCATGAATGATGCAAAAATATTCATTGTTAAGTTTCCCACATTCTCCCCCACACTTAGATTACACAGTCCCTTGTGTAATGAAAGTGCAAGAGGAGCCAATATTCAACAAAGCAATGTAAAATAAACAAAAGAAAAACAGAGTTTGGTATTTACAATGGTTGGAGGATGAGGAAGTGTCCATGGAGTAGGAGAAGTTGCTGGAATGGGACATGTTGCTGGACAGGGAGGGTAGGGAATGTGTAACTCGTCTCTTTTTCCTTCAGCGTGGCTCATATGAGGAGGCTATATAGAGCTCAGCATCTTTTTATTCCTATGGAGGCTCTCTAAAGGACTGGCTACTTTCTTCGTCCATAGTGTTATATCCATGCTCTTCTCCTTGTGTACCAGAAGTTTCACCAAGCTTTGCATTTAAGCCCTTGATCTCCTTCTCCATGCTTTTCATCCCCTTTTTCATTCCCTTCATGGTCTTGACAAGCTTTTTGATAGTCTTGTCTTACCATTTGTTCCATCTTTGGAGAAGGGAGGTATGCTTGTGAGCTTCCTTGGTTCCTTCATTGGGGATTGGATTGTTGTATGGCTCAAAGTAGTATCTAGCACTGCCATAGAGATGTGCTTGCCCCTCTTCTTCCTCTATCCCTTCAGCTGTTGTCGTTGGAGTGCTTGTTGTTCGTGACTTAGCCCTGATGGACTCTAGATGTGGATCCCTCTTTGGGTTTACTATAGCTTCTGATGGGACATGTAACTTAGCAAGGGCTGGTGAAGCAAATGAGATGTGCTCAGCCATGGTAGGTAGCAAGATCTTCCTCTTTATACGCTAATCTTTGGCCCAAATATCCAGCAAAGTATGTAGAGTTTGCTAGGTTATCCTTGTCAATGAAGATGGGAAGGTGGGTTGACTCACCAAGAGAGACATTGGCTGCTTCAAAGATGGGAGTAATGAGACCTCCAAAACTAATCCTAGAGTATCTATGCTCTTGAGATTGTCTCTCAAACCCTTGCACAAGAAAGGCGTCTCCATCTCAAACACATTATTATTCTCCTTCCTTTCAAAGAATGTGTTTCTAAGCACCTTGTCTGCATATCTAGTGGCTGGATGGCGTATTAGAGAACCATTGCACTCCCCAGGTTTGTACTGTCCCATACTTATTGGGTTTCAAACCCCTTTGTGCTCACACTTAGAAAGCTCCATTTGTGTGCTTCTTGAATTGCCAACTTTAAACCTAAAGATTTCATTCAGCTGATTAAACCCCATGTGGTAGATAGTTCTTCCCACTCTGAACTTGATGTACCCATCTCCAAACAAGAGGTTACCATCTTCACCCTCTTGGTAGAAGTACACCTCAAGTGATGAGATGAACTGACATGTAGCAGCCTTGTGGCAGGGGATGATAGCTAGCATGTTTACATCATTTAAGCTTGTATTATCATATGTTTTTAAGAGTTAGATTTTGTCTTGGTGTGCATTGCATGTTTTTTTGCATCTTAAAGGTGTTATCTAGGTTCGGTGAAGGCTAAGGAGTCTTTCTAGCAACTGGAGTTGGAGTGGATGCATAGAGGAGAGAATAAAGGAGGCAAAACAGAGGAGGAGACTCTCCCCGGCGTCTCGTACCGGCCTAACACCTCAGAGCACGACGATCAGCAGGTTTGGAGAAGTACGCCGGCGTGTTAGCCCGACTAACTCACCTCAGAGTGAAGAAGCCAGCAGATTTGGAAGAACACACTGGGCACCTACCCCAGCGTGCACTCCTCGGTACGCGAGGAATCAAAGGTTTCAGCAGCTTGCACCAGCGACTTGGCCATACTTCCTCACCCCAGAGCGGATCCACATCAGCCACCTGGACCACCGACTTGCTCGGTCTGATTCCCTTCCGCCCCACTTTAACATTGGTCAATATTCTTGACCAAAGGTTTGACCAAGGCTTAATCGTTTGAATATTTAAAGCAAACCTTTTCTTTTCATCTTATCAACAATTAATCTTATCTTTTATGCTTTTCTGATCTAAACATTCTCTCTCTCTTGTTCTTAAGCTGTTTCCAGAAATTTTAGGATTTGTAATCGCAATATGAGTTTTAATAAAGCGTTTGCAATTACAGCTCTTGATCATCTTTGTATTGCTTTTGATTATTGTTTCTTGTCTTATTACTCAAGTTTTGGCTATAATCATTATGTGTTTTGAGTAGTTCTCTAAGGTTTTTTAGGATGGGTTTGATCCACGATGATTTAGAGGTTGATCTTTGATGTTTAGTTCTTATTATTGATAGATCATTTTATATTTGATGTTCTTAATGCTTAATCTTTGTTGATCACCTAGATTTCAAAATTAGGTATTCTCTGCACCCAAAGTGTTTGATGAAATGCCTGAACCAATCTTATAAGTGATTTACTTGCTTTACACATGAGAATGGTTGACTAGGAAGTTTTTTGGCTTGATAGAACTGATTATTTATGCTTGTTTATTGCTTGATCACTAATGAGAATTAGATCTTGATGTAGTTGTTAGCAAAGGGATATTTGTCATGAGAATGGATTGATCTACTTGTTTAGAGTTCAATGCTGAAGGATTAGCCTTATTGGTTGAGTTTGTACATCAAGAATTGACTACTTTTTCATCATTGTATCAATAACCCATCCTAAGACCCCTGGTTGTTTAAATTTGAATTACCCTGTTTTACTATGTTTCTTGAGTTTGAATTGTTAAGCTACTTGTCCTGCAATCTAGTTCAATGCTTTCTTTTGTTTATTTGATTGATCATTTAGGTTGTTAGACACTTCCACAATATTCCCTGATTGGCTTAGCTTACTAAAAATCATATATTCTCTCTGTTTCAAATCTCTGATTGGATTGACACTTTAAGTACTACAATGACATGATCTTAGGACTTAAGGAATTGAGTCAAGAGAGCTAAAAACTCTTGTATCAATTTGGTGCTGTTTCCTTTTGGGGATTCTTTGATCATTGAGATTGTGATTTCTGTGAGACTAGGCTCTTTTCTACTTTGTTTACTTATTTATTTTTTTTTGTCTTTCACATTTCAGGTGTATGCACTTGAGGTCTCAAGTTTTTGATCATCTAGTACCTCTGTTTGACAACATTGATAGAGTTGGGAGAAGGAACAGAGCAAGTAGCATCATAATGAATGATTGACATACAGCCATGAATGCTCAAGGTGCACAAGGGAGTCAAAGTGCACAAGGCAACCAAGGTGTAAAATGTCTACAAGGAGTCCAAGGACCACATACAGTTCAAGGTTTGGTTGGAGCTCAAGGACCCATGGGTAGAGTTAATGTCCACCCCCATGACTAGCAAGAGTGATTGGCGCAGGAGATGCCCCTAACACACATGCTACAAGACTTGGTATTATCCCTCCTCTTCTAGCAAATAATAATTTTGAGATAAAGGGAAGCCTGATATATATGGTGCAAGACAACAAATTCCATGGCCTACCTTTAGAGGGTCCTTTGGACCACCTTGATCAGTTTGATAGGATATGCTCCATGACTAAGATTAATGAGGTATCAGAAGCTGGTTTCAAGCTAAGGCTCTTCACATTCTCTTTGGAAGATAAGGCTCATCTGTGGAAGAAGACTCTTCCTCAAGGCTCTATAACCTCTTGAGACTAATGCAAGCAAGCATTCCTGGCTAAGTTCTTCTCTACTTCAAGAACTGCAAGATTGAGGAACCTCATTTCAGGGTTTGTTCAAGGGTCACAGTAGAGCTTTTCTGAAGCATGGGAAATGTTCAAAAGGTAGATTCTTCAGTGTCCTCACCATGGCTTCTCCAATGAGTCTTTGTTGTTTACTCTATTCAGGGGCGTCCTCCCTAAGATAAGGATGTTGCTAGACACTACTACTAATGGAAACTTCCTTGGGTAGGAGGTTGAAGAAGGTATGGAGCTGGTTGAGAACATGGCCCAAAGTGATGGCCAATATGGAGAGTATCTTGACAGAACTCCAAGGTACTCCAAGGAACAACTTGAATACAATAGGAAGGAGATTAAAACTCTTAGTGAGAAGATTGATAAGCTGCTTCAGGTTCAACAAAAGGAGGTCCACTTTGTGGGAGAGTTTGTTCAGAACCAAGAAGAGGAGGAAGTTCAGCTTGAAAAGGTTAACTACATGGGTGGTGAAGGTAGCTACAATAGCTACAACAATTTTACGAAATCAAACTAGTCCTACAGGAGCAACAATGTTTTAAATCCCCAAGATCAAGTCTATCCACCTAAAGGTCAAGCTATGCAACAGAAGCCCTTTGGCAACTTCAATCAACTTCCAAGGGAACAACTTTTAACAAAGACCAGCCTTTGCTCCTCCTGGATTTGCTCCACAAGAACAAGCTTGTACTTATAATGCCCCTGATTCTGAAGTCAAAGGGATACTCCATCAACTTCTCCAAGGTCAAGCTACAACTATTATGGAGCTTGCTAAGAAATTTTCGGAAGTCCACAATAAGATGGACAACCAATATAGACTGACCTGTAATCCAAGATTAAGGGTTTGAAATCTAGAGTCAAGATCATAGAGAACAACAAGGGTATTTCTTCAAACTCCAAACCATATGGTCGGCTTAATGGAAAACTTAAAGATAATCCAAGGGAATTCTGCAATGCTATCTCTTGTGAAGCTTTACCCTGCAATGCTGATTCTGCTGCTGAACTTGCTGAGTTAGAGAACCTTCCGTCTGATCATGATAGTCCTACATTTCATTCCTCTACCAAGACAAAAGTCCTCAATGAGGGCATTGAGACTTTAAATATGGGGGAGAAGCCAAAGCTATTGGCTAAAGAGCAGAAGTCAAATCTTTACACACCATATCAGCTGCTCTTCCATTCCTTGGAAGCTTCAAGCAGCAGATGTTAGCCAAGGAAACAGCTCTATTCCTAGCAACCATGGAAGAAGCTGAGAACACTTGTGATCATGTACCTACTGATTTGTTGTCTTTCAAGAAGAAGCTTCTAGCTAAAGGCAAAGTGGTCAATAAGGACGAGTTGTGCTCAACAAAAAATGCACCAATAGGAGCTGAGGAAATCATCACTACCAAGAAGTTGGGAGATCTAGGATGCTTCACCTTACCCTGCACACTGGGAAATTCTACATTCACCAGCTGTTTATATCTAGGGGCCAGCATAAACTTGATGCCTCTCTCAACAACCAAGAGTCTTGGCAACACCAGCTTCAAGGAGAATGGTATTTCTCTTATCTTAGCTGATGGGACAAGAAGAAATCATGATGGTTTGTTGGTTGATCTTCCCATTATGATTGAAGGAATGAAAATGCCAATAGACTTTGTGGTGCTTGGTATTGAGTGTGCTGCCAAAGACTATCATTTTGGGAATGCCTTTCTTCACCTCAGCTGGAACATTAATAGATGTTCAAAAGGGTCTTATTGTGCTAAGGTTGGAAAAGGATAAGGACCTTAAGTTTGCTACTAATTGATTGGAGCATGAATCCAGCCAAGAAGAGCATGCCTACTCACTTGAGTTCAAGAGAGAAAGTTTAGAAGTTGATGGCTTGCTTCTCCCTATTGAATATGATGAAGTGAGTTTTGATGGGAAGTATCTATCTGAACTGTTCATTAAATATCAGTCTGCACCAGTGAAATCACAAGTCAAGGAGACTCGAAGGAAGACTATGGGGAATGATCTTAAGCTGAATTCTCTCTCTAGTGATACAAGAGTTTTAACTCTCTTGGTCAATCACACATTGTACTAGTCAGTTGTAGTATTTGGGTTTTATGTCAATCCAAAAGGAGTTAAGTTGAATATAGAAAGCTCTAAGTCAGGTGAAACAGAGAAGAATGTGTTGCAAAGCAACCAAATTAACAACCTAAATGATCATAAACCAAAGAGCACTCTAAGAAAAACAGTTTAGCAATGATCAATTAACAAAACAGAGCAAATAAACAGAGTAAATGGCAAATTAGAAATTCAAATAAAGAGAAGACAAGTTCCTAGATGTAGTTATTGACTTTGGAGAATTCAAAGACTGACTAAGGTTGTTACAAACATCACTGATCAAGCAAACAAGCTATCATTGCTGATTCCTAGACATAGAGTTCACCATCAAGCAAATTAAATTCAATGTCTTGGCAAATAACACTTGCTAATCATCCTAACAAGAACTAACTCTCATTTGTGCTAGAACAATCAACAAGCATGCAAAACCAACTCTATTCAAGTCAAAATACCCCTCAAACTGCCAATCTCTTGGTCAATCACACATTGTACTAGTCACATGATCTAGATCAGCATGTCATCAAGCACTTGGTGGGCATAAAATGAAGCCTAAATCTAGATTCATGTGATCAATACAAATCTAGCTTAAGAACAGATTAATAGAGAGAAATCAATCATATTAAGTGCTAACAAACCCTAATCAAGCCTCTAAATTCCCCTAATCTACCACATCTAGAAACCCTTAGGTAACTACTCACTAATCACCATGTTAAACATCAAATTACAAAGAGAAAAGATGCTAAACATGATTAAGAATGAGACTAAAGAGAAGAATAAAGGCAAATACAAACTTATATTAAAAAAAGATATATTGTCTTTCAAAAGCAGAAAAATCAACCAAGAACGTAAAACTTACAACAAAGCTTCACACTAAAAATTCTTAAAACAAGCTATTTATACTAAATGACAAATGCCCTAACATAATGGCAAAAGTGTAAATCAAAGCAAGTTCGGGTTGGATCCCATTGATTAGAAAGTGACCGATGGTCCTGAGGAGAGTGATCAATGGTATACTCGCTGTGTTTCCATCGATCACTTCCTCACCGATGGTCTGATCGATGGCTTCCCATCGATCACTTCCTGACCAATAGTTTTGAGGAAAGTGATCGAAGGTATACTCGCTGCATTCCCATCAGTCACTTCTTGACCGATGGTCTTGAAGACTTTGCTTTCCTTGACTCCTTTTGCTCCTTCTTGGCTTGGCTGGCCTTCTGATCCGCTCCCACACTTCCTCCTTGCTCCATTAAGCTCCATAAGTACCTAAAAACATCCTTGATACATAGAAAATGCAAACTACATCCTAAATGCAACCTAAGTCTAAAAGGAGAAGAAAATGGGACTAAAGAGAAGGAGAATATGCAAAAGAGAACCAAAAAAAAATGCACTAAATACAAGCCTTAATGATGCAAATGTATGAGATATCAACACCCCCACACTTGCCTTTTGCTTGTCCTCAAGCAAACAAACTAAGAAAAATGGAGGATGATGTTTAAAAATGGGCATTCAAATCCAAAAGTGCAAAGGTAAAGAGACGGAGTCAACACTTAAGTGCGTAGTTGTAGGATGCAAACATAATCAGCTATACTTTAAAGAACCTAGCCATGCTCATCATGTTTCAAAATGATCTCAAACCTCAACCTAGACAAATGCTCAAATCAATCAACTCTTTAACATTCATTAAAAACTTGTAACCATGAATCAAGTTTGTGCAAATCAAGTGAAGACATTTGGTTCAAAGGGTAAGGTCATGAGATTAAAATGATCTCATTCAAGCTAAGGTTTTATAAGCACAAGGGATCACTCAATGAAAATGATTTTATCTTACGCAAAATGCTAAAGGTAAAAGCACACTTATGCATGCAATTCAAATCTCTCTTCTACCCTTTTACCCAAAGATGAATCCTAAACACTTCTAAACCCCATAGTAAACCCCTAGGTTTACCCTTTTCCTAACTCTACCCTTTCTCCTTCTTCATGGCTGGGGAAACTTCTTCTTTTTGCTTGTATGGCTACTTCTTTTTGTTGGGACTTGCTCCTTCTTGTTGAATTGGCACCAGTTTTCACCTTTGGTGGATTGCCTTGAGTCTGATTTCTCCTTTTGATTGACCCTTTCAAAGTTTTGTTGTTGGCGCCTTCTTTCTTTGAACACATAGAGCTTTTCCTTCCTTTAGTTAACCACAATGCTAACTGTTCCCCCATACTACCATTTCAAACTTTTCCTTCTTCTTTTAAAGTATATAGACATGAAAACCCAAACCACTTAGCTTCTACCCTTTTATCCGAAACTCATAACCTATAATCAAGCTCAAGATGCAAGCTGATATCTACAAGAGCTTTTCATTGCCAGCCTTATTCCTAAGACTTTTTGCCAAGACAAAATTTGAAAATGATATGCAAAGGCCTCACAATCAAGATAATGTTTAAGCTCAAAAGGAGGTTTGGTTAAGGGAGTGGATAAGCTATTTAGATCAACAAGAGTGGTAAGACCGAAGAACATGATCCAAATATGTATATGTTAGCCATGAATTCACTTTTCAATTCACAACCATGATAATTAAAAATTCAGATTAATGTTCAAGCTGATAGAGTTGATTTTCAAAGAACTAATGCTTTCATTATGAGATAAGAGCATCAAATTTAGCAATCCAAGCATGGTTCAGTCTTACATTCTAGCTTTCTCATGATGCATCAAACAACTAACCACCTAAACACTAAAATCATCTCTAAAAACTAAGCACTTTACAAGGAGAATTCATCGTTATGCCCTATGCAAATGCAATGCATCCTATATGCAAACACTAGACCCAATCCTAAGAAAATAAAATGCAACTATATGCTTTATTTTTGGTTTGCAAAAACATGCAAATGGTTTTGATTTTTTGTGTTTTTCTATGACTTAGATGAATGCATGATAGGCAAGATGAAAGAAAATGAAAAACTAAGAAAAGAACAAACATGTCAAACACAGTCCCTTGTGTAATAAAAGGAATGAGAGAGAGAAGCAACATAATATATTACAAAACTGAAAAAAAATAATGCAGTGGTATATACAATGGAAGGATGTGGTACCTTAATTGTTGTAGGAAGAGTGGTGGGATGATCCAGATGTCTCTAGCTGTGGAGACTGACTAACTCTCCTCTTGTTTCTCCTCTCCTTTCCTTGTGAAGAGGTTGTTGCTTCTTGAGGTGGAAGAACCCAACCTGTTCATTGAGCTTGAGCTTGAGATGAGTTGCCTTGAGTATCCCCTTGTTGCCATGTTGTGTGGACCTCAGAAGAAGTGTAAGCTGGTGCCTCCCATCCTGATGGTGTTTGGGATCTTGGTTCATATGATGAGGCTCGTGAAGGTTCCCAAGCTGCCCATTGATCAGTCGGTTGCACATGGAAGGAGTGCTTTCCTCGGGGGTTCCAAATAGCTCCCTCTTCTTCAGTAGGTTCAGCTTGTGGCATTTGCTCTTCAAAGTGAGAGGTGTACTGATGACCATGGCTTTGATGGGAAGCTCCTCTTGATGTAGATTTAACCTTCTTGAACTTTCCCTCGACCAAATTTACTAACTTCTTGATGGTCTTGTCTTGCCATTTACACCACTTCTGAAGTTTGTTGATGTGTTCATGAGCAAACTTCAGAGAGCTTCCTTGGCTTGGGACCTCATAAGGCTCGAAGTGGAACTGCTTAGTGTTGTAGTTCAGCACCTCATTCTCATCTAGCTCTTCCTCTTGTGATTCTTCTTGGCTTTCAGTGCCAACAATAGCCTCTTCTTGTACCTCATCTTCATTGTTTTATTCACCTTCTTCTTGCACATCTTCTTCACTGTCTTCTCCTCTCTCTTCAGCTAAAGGGGCTCCATGGTTAAGCAGAATTTCATCTGGGCAAAAGCTGACATTATTCCCCATGATGATGGATGTGAGTTGCGGATTTGGGAGAATGATTCTTGCTGGTTCTTTGAATCCTTTGAGGAACTTGTAAACAATCCCTCCAATGTGCAGCTGGGGATTCCTCTCCCTTTTGCCCTTGTTCGTGATTCAGCCTCTGTAGGAGTAGAGCTGCTCCATAAGCAGAGTCACATAGCAAGGGTACTTGGTTGGCGGCCCTATAGGTACTCCTCTCTTTCTGAAGCTCACTATTGGCTGCGTTACATTGAACATGAAGTCCCTCTCCTTTGCTGTGAGATTTGTTGTCTAATTTGTTGCAAAGAATGTGTTTTCAAGAGATTTGTGAGCATATCTCACAGAAGGATGCTTCAAATGCTGATTCCTTGTGACTCCAGCTGTGTATTTGTCAGCCCCAATCACCTCCCATAGCATCTCTTGCTGCTTTTGGCTGATCTTGAAATGGTCCCTCTTGTCAACATAAGGGTACATGCCAAGGGCTTGAGAGAGCTCAAAGAAGGTTGCTGTGAACCTTTGTTTGCCAAGCTTGAAAGAAATCCATCCATCTCCAATGGGAAGTTTACTCTCATCATAGCTCACCACCTTGAAAGTGGAAAGGAACTGGTATGTGAGATGCTTGTAGGAGGGATGTGGATTCTCCATAAATTTGCTAAGCCCCATGTTGTCAAAGATCCTCTTGCAATTGCTATAGATCCCAAGCGCCTTCATTGTGGAAGCACAAGGATATCTTGTAGCCTTGAAAGTGCATTGGTTGAAGTGCTCCATGAGCTCTCTTGCACTTGGCTCCTTGTATGGGACTTCTTCTACAGCATTCCCCTTTCCTTTAGACTTGGCAGCCCTTTTTTCAACTGGCCTCTTTCCAACAGCCTTAGATGATTGCCCAGCAGCAATACCCTTGCCTTTGTCTCTTCTGGTAAGTGGAGAAGAAGGTGCTTCATCTTGTGGTGCTCTATCCTTGCTTCCAGCAGCAGTCTTAGTTCTCCCCATGGTACCAACACGAACAAAGCTTGAAAGTCGAATGAGTTGATAACTAAAGTTTGAGAAACAATGACTAAAAGCTCTAAACAAAATTTTCTCAAATCTATAAGAGGTTAAACTACCATTTAAACAAGATTAAACCTCTAAAGAACTAAGAGAATTCAAAAGTCATTAATCGTTACCATGCTAGACTTCTCAACAAGTTAAGTCTATTATGCATATGAACCTAGCATGATGGCTCTAAACAAGGTTAAACATGATTATGCAAAGTGAATTCAAAGCAAGCAATTAAGTATATGAACAGTACTCAAGCTTAAACATTCTACTTGCTTAGCTAATAGATTCCACCATGCAAAAATCAAAACAAGCACCTAAAACTAAACAAAACTAGCTCTTAATGCAAAAGATTCAAAGACTTTAAGCAAGAACGAGGCATTAGAGCAAGAGATGAAAAGTTAAGAAAGAAAACCTTTAAGGACTTTTGAGCAGTTAAGAGAGACAATTGAGAGAGAGAAAGAGCTAGAAATTTCGTGGTACAAGTGAGAGAAGAGAGAAAATGAAGTGTGAAGAGTGAAGAGGAGTAAGGAAGCTTTTATAGAACTCAAGAGGAAACCAAAGAAATCAAACAAATGGAGGGCAAAAGCAAAAGTGCTCAGAAGTAGAGCTGGATGGCAGGGAGGAGCCACAAATTCAAATTTAAACTCCTTTGGTTTCAATCCAAGAGAGGGAAATTTTTTTGAAAATTTTAGAACTTACCTCGCCGGACCATCGGTCACTTGAGACTGATGGCTCTCTTGCCAAATGTTGTAGGTGTTTTGCCTATCTCAATCCTCAACCTAGATTAGTCATTGTAGTAATGAATTTATCAATCCATGGGGAGTTGTTGAATACAAAAGAGTTGCAAGGAAAAGTCCTTAAGTCAAGCAAGCAGAGAGGTTCTTGTTGCTTAATCAACTGAACTAACAACCTAAAGTGATCATAAACCAAAGAAAGTTCAAGAAAAGACAGTTTAGCAATGATCAAAGAAGAAAACAGAGCAAATAAACAGAGCAATGACAGAATGCGAAATTCAAATAAAGAGAAGGCAAGTTCCTAGATGTGGTTATTGATTTTGGGGAATTCAAAGACTAACTAAGGTTGTTTCAAACATCATTGATCAAGCAAACAAGCTAGCAATGCTGGTTCCTAGACATAGAGTTCACAAACAAGCACGCTAAATTCAATCTCTTGACGAATAGCCCTTTCCTAAACACTTTAAGAAGAACTAACTCTCATTAGTGCCAAAACATTCAACAAGCATTAAGAATCAACTCTATTCATGTCTAAATACTCCTCAAACACTCAATCTCAAGAGCTAAGGCCAGTATATCCTCTATTAAACAAGATCAGCATTTCATCAAAAACTTGGTGAAATCTAACTTAAGAACAGAATAATATAGAGGAACCCATGTTATTAAGCACTAAAAAACCTTAATCAATCTCCAAATTCCCCTAATCAACCACATCTAAAAACCCTTAACAAACTACTCAGTAATAGACATGTTTAACACCAAATCACAAGAGGAAGAGATGCTAATCATGATTAAAAGAGTGATTAAGAAAAAATTAAAGGCAAATACAAACTTATATTAAATAAAGCAAGAAATTTGTTTTACAAACTCAAAGAAATCACTCAAGAACAGTAGATTGACAATACATGTTGAAAATCTCTTGAAACAGAGTATTTATACATAAAGAGAAAAGCCATAAAAGTAATGGCAGAATGGTAAATAAAAGCAGCTTTGGACTGGGATCCTATCCGTCTACATGTGACCGATAGGTTGATCGATAGGCTTGCTATCTGTCTAGAAGGTGACCGATAGGGTGATCGAAATACATCTGGTATATTTTTATCGGTCACTTGACCGATAGCTTGATCGATTGCTCCTCTATCGGTCACTCCTTGACCGATAGCCTTCGTGCCTGGACCGATAAGGCTTGCAGAAATCGTCTGCCTTGGTTCCTCTTGCTTCATCCAAGCTCAGCAAGCCTCCTAGTTCATTCCCAAAGATCCTCCTTGCTCTTCATAGCTCCATAAGCACCTAAAAATATCCTTTATGCAAAGAAAATGCAAACTACATCCTAAATGCTACCTAAGTCTAAAAGCAGAAGAAAGTGGGACTAAAGAGAAAGAAAACATGCAAAAGAAAACCAAAACATTAACTAAATACAAGCCTATCTGATGTAAATGCATGAGATATCAACACCCCCACACTTGCCTTTTGCTTGTCCTCAAGCAAACAAGAACAAATGAGAGAGTGAGGTTTGAAAGTGGGCATTCAAATCCAAAAGTGCAAAGGTAAAGAGATGGAATCAATGATTAAGTGCCTAGTTGTGGGATGCAAACACAATTAGCCATACTTTAAAGAACTTAGCTATGCTCATCATGTTTTAAAATGATCTCAAATTTCAACTTTGACAAATGCTCAAATCAACCAATTCTTTAACATTCAATTAAGCTCAAAACCATGAATCATGTTTATGCAAATCAAGTGAAGACTTTTGGTTCAAAGGGTAAGGTTATGAGATTTAAATGATCTTATGCAAGCAAAGGGTTCACAAACATAAGGGATCACTCAACGAAATGATTCTATTTTAGGCAAAATGCTATAGGTAAAAGCACACTTATGCATGCAATTTAAAGCTCTCTTCTACCTTTTTACCCAAGAATGAATCCTAAACACTTCTAGACCCCAATGTGAACCCCTAAATTTACCTTTTACCTAAACTCTACCCTTTTACCCTTCTTCATGGCTGGTGAAACTTCTTTTTTTTGCTTGTGTGGCTGCTCTTCTTTGTTGCATTGGCGCCATTCTTCCCCTTTGGTGGTTTGCTTTGGGTCTGGTTTCTTCTTTGGATGGACCCTTCAAAGCCTTAATGTTGCTGGTGCCATTTTTTTAACACTTAAAGCTTTTATCTCCCTTTACTTAACCACAACTTAGTCTTATTTCCCCATACCATTTCAAACTTTTCCCTCTTCTTTCAAAGCATACAAACATGAAGTTCAAACCACTTAACTCTACCCTTTTATCCCCAAACTCCCAACCTAGAATCAAGCTCGAAATGCAAGCTGATATGTACAAGAGAGCTTATTATTGCCAACCTTATTCCTAACACTTTTTGCCAAGACAAAATCAAAAATGATATGCAAAGGCCTTACAACTCTCAAGATAGTGTTTAAGCTCAAAAGGAGGTTTGGTTAAGGGAGTGGATAAGCTATTTGGATCAACAAGAGTGGTAAAAAGAGAAAAGATGATCCAAATATGTATATGGTAGCCATAAATTCACTTTTCAATGCACAAACATTATAATTAAAGATTCAAATTAAGGTTCAAGTTGATAGAGTTGATTTTCAGAGAACAAATGAATTCAGTATGAGATGAGATGATTAAATTTAGCAATCCAAGCATGGTTCAGTCTTAACTTCTAGCTTTCTTATGATGCATAAAACAACTAATCACTTAAACAGTGAAATTATCTCTAAACTCTAAGCACTTTACAAGGGAGATTCATCATTATACCCAATGCAAATGTAATGGAACCTATATGTCAACATTAGACTCAATCCTATGATAATGAAATGCAACTATATGCATTCTTTTTTGTTAGCAAAAACATGCAAATTTTATCAAATTTTTCAATTTTTTTTTGATTTTCTATGCTTTCAAAGAATGCATGATATGCATGTGACTCAAGATTAAATAGAATGAAAAACTAAGAAAAGAAATCACAAAGTCAAACCCCAAATCTCTCCCCCATACTTAAATTACACAGTCCCTTGTGTAATGAAAGTAATGAGAGAGAGAGAAGCAACAAAATATACTACAAAACTAAAAAAATGCAGTGGTGTAAACAATGATCAAGATGTGGTACCTTTTAATGGGAGGAGTGATGGGATGATCCAGATGTCTGTGGAGACTTGCTAGCCCTCTTCTTATTTCTCTCATGGCCTTGTGAAGATGCTGCTGCTTCTTGAGGTGGAAAAACCCAGCTTGACCATAGCTTTTCAGCTTGAGATAAATCATCTTGAGTACCCCATTACCATGTTGGTTGAACTTCAGAAGGGGTGTAATCTGGCGCTTCCCATGCTGATGGTATATGGGTCCTTGGCTCATAAGATGAAGCCCTTGGTTGTGCCCATGTTCCCCATTGATCACTTGGTTGCACATGAAAGGAGTGTCTTCCTTGGGGATTCTAAACAGCTTCTTCTTCTTCTTCAGTAGGTTCAGCTTGTGGCATTGGCTCTTCATGGCAAGAAGTGTACTCATGAGCGTGGCTTTGATGGGAAGCTTCTCCTGATGTAGCTTTACTCCTTTTTAACTTCCCTTTGACCATCTTCACCAGCTTCTTGATGGCTTTGTCTTGCCACTTACACCATTTATGAAGTGTGTTGATATGCTCATGAACAAACTTCAGAGAGCTCCTTTGGCTAGGGACTTCATAGGGTTTAAAGTGGAACTGCTTGGAGTTGTAGTTTAGCACCTCATCTTCATCAAGCTTTTCCTCTTGTGATTCTTATTGGCCTTCTGCGCCAGCAGTAGCATCTCCTTGTACCTCTTCTTCACTCTCTTCTTCACCTTCTTCTCCACCTTTTTCTGGCTCTACTTCCTCATTATCTTCTTTTCTCTCTTCAGGGACAGGACCTCCATGGTAAAGCTGATCTTCACTTGGGCAGAAACTGATGTTGCTCCTCATGGTGATGGATGTATGATGTGGATTAGGAAGGAGGATTCTTGTTGGCTCTTCAAACTCATTGAGGAACTTGTAGACATGCTTGTCTTGGATGCTATTCTCAATGTAATGGCTTCTCCTAAGATAGTCCATATCTATCCACAATGGCTCTAGAGCATCTTCTGCATGTTCCTCAAGGTCTACACCACTTGCCATTAGAATATCTGTCACAACTCCTCCAATGTCAAGCTGTGGGTTCATCTCCCTCTTCCCTTTGTGTAAGACCCAACTCCTATAGGTTTGGAGCTGCTCCATCAGCATGGTCACAAAGCATGGGAACCTGCTTGGCAGTTCTAGAGGAGTTCCATCTTTGCTGGTGACCACAAGTGCATGCATCCCATTGTAAATGAAGTCTCTCTCTTTTCCAGTGAGTTTTGTTGTTTCCTTCCTTGCAAAAAATGTGTTTGCAAGCTCCTTGTGAGCATATCTCACTGCAGGATGCGTTAGATGTTGATTCTTTTTGGCTCCAATTATGAACTTCCCAGACCCAATCATGCCCATAGCATTTTGTGCTGCTTTTGGGTGATTATGAACTTGTTCCCCTTGTGAGCATAAGACATCAGACCAAGCGCTTGAGAGAGCTCAAAGAAGGTTGTTGTGAACCTTTGCTTTCCAAGCTTGAAAGATATCCACCCATCTTGGTTGGAAAGCTCACTCTCATCATAGCTAACCACCTTCTGAGTGGAGAGGAATTGATAAGTGAGCTGCTGGTAGGAGGGAAGTGGCATCTCCATAAACTCACCAAGCCCCATGTTCCAAAGATGCTCTTGCAGTCGCTATAGATCCCAAGTGCTTTCATGGTGTTAGCACAAAGGTATCTTGTAGCTTTGAAAGTGCATTCGTTGAAGGCCTTCATGACTTCTCTAGCACTTGGCTCCTTGTATGGGACCTCTTCCTCTACAGCTTTGCCCTTTCCTTTGGGCTTGGTAGCTTTGTCTCCAAATGGCTTCTTCCCAGCACCTTTTGATGACTGCCCAGCAGCAATACCTTTGCCCTTATCTCTTCTAGCTCTTGGAGACGTAGGCGCTTCCTCCTGTGCTGCTTTCCCTTAGCTTCCAGCAGCAGTTTTTGATCTCCCCATGGTACCTACAAGAACAAAGCTTGAAGATACTATGAGCAAAAAAAACAACAGTTGAATAACCGAAAACTAAAATTTTTAGAAAGAATCTCTCTAGTCTAAAAGAAGTTTAACTAGTCCTTAAACAAGATTAAACTTTCAAAGAGCTAAAGGAATTCACAAGCTAACAGTTATAGACATGCTGGAGTTCATAATAAAAATCAAACATTTATGCATGAGAACCTAGCATGGTGGCTCTAAGAAAAAGTGAAGATGATTATGCAAAGTGAGATTAAAACAAGCAAGAAATAAGATTTATGAACAGTAAACAATGCTTAAACATTCAACTTGCTCATATTAATCATATCCACCATGCAAAATCAAAGCAAAACACCTTAAACTAAACAAATCTTGCTCTTAAAACCATATATTTAACAACTTTAAACACATGCAAAGTTTAAGAACAGGATATGAACAGTTGAGAAAGAAAACCTTTGTGGAAATTCGGAGCACTTGAAAGAGAGAAATTAAAGAGAGAGAGAGAGCTAAATATTTTGTGCCTTAGGTGAAAGAAGTGAGAAAATGAAGTGTGAAGAGAAGAGAGGGGTTTATTGGTTTTTAAAGAGGTTAATGGGGAATCAAGGGAATCAAGTGGGTGGGGGACAAGAACAAAAGTGCTCAGGAGGTCAGCTAAGTGTCAGGGAGGAGCGAAAATTTAAATTTAAACCTCTTTGGCTCCAAACCAAGAGAGAGAATTTTTTTTTGAAAATTTGAAGACTTACCTTGCAGGGCTATCGGTTATGTTTTGACCGATAGGGTGACCAATAAGATGCTTATCGATCACTTGTGATTGATAGCTTTGACTGATGGCTCTCCTGATAAACCTATCGGTCACATTCGGATCGATAGACTGAACGAAGTACATCCGATTATTTGTATCGGTCACTCTCTAGACTGATAGAGTGACCGAAATACGACCGATATATTTCCATTTGTAAGTATCTGATCGATAGGATGACCGATAGCATTCACACTTTGCACTTCCTTTTCCCTATCGATCACAACTGACCGATTGGTTGACTGGTGCATTTTGGCTCCACCATTATCGATCATCTCATGACCGATAGCATGACTGATAGGGTCTGTATCGGTCTTGTCTTGATCGATACGGTGATCGATTGTTGCATAAATGGACGTGTTCTTGTTCACTTAGACACTTTCTTAAGCCCCAAACAAAATCCATGCTTCTATAAACATTAACCAAGCATAAAAATAAACTAAAAAGCATAATATATACAAAGGATACTATGGGACTACCTCTCAATTGTGCTTGTTTAAATTCACTTAGCCTGACTTTGATTACCTCACTAGTGGAGGTGAGGGTAAGGAGTGTTGGAACTCCTTGCTGTTGTCTTGCTTCCTTTGACTCTGGTGGAGACTTCATTCAGCTTGATCTTAGCAAAGGCATTGTCTTCCCCTCTGGCAGAATCTTGAAGCAAACCTCTCCCATCTTAGAGCCACTTCGTTGTAAAAACACCTCTCCTTTGTTAGTAACCAGCTTGATTTCATTCACATTCTTGTAACCAACCACTTCAAGGGCCTCCTTTTCAGTGGTGTCTTCAAACAACTTGGCCAAGCTGCAGCCATCAAAACTCTCTCCTTGGTAGCACTCAAACTCTGGCCAGTTATTGACGATGCCTTTCAGTCCATAGAGAAAGCATGATAATGCTCCAGCTTGTTGCCTTTGCAGTCAAACCTCAAGACCTTGTTCTTTGTAAGCGTCAGCTCCGTTTTGCACTCTCTAGCATCAAATACAGAGCCAGCTGAAGCAAGAAACGGACTTCCAAGAATGATAGCATTCTTAATTTATCCTTCCACATCCAGCACCAAGAAGTCAGTAGGGATGGTTACTCATTTAATCTACATAGGAACATCTTTGAGGGCTCCTAATGGCATCTTCACAGTCCCATCAGCAATGATAAGAGAGACATTGCTTTGCTGGAATTTAGTGTAGCCTAACTCCTTAGCAGTAGAAGCTGGTAACAAATTGATACTTGCTCCTAGATCACACAAACAGCTCATGAAGGTCTTGCCCTTAAGCTCACAATGGAGAGTGAAACAACCTGGATCTCCAGGCTTCTTGATGTTTAGCTCCTTAACTTCAGATGCTCCAGCTTTAGCTTTCAATTTCTCAAGCTCCTCTTGACCATTTAGATCTCTCATTTCCATTTGAGCAGCATAGAGGGTCTCATACTTCTTGATCAGCTGTTCCTTGAATCTGATACTGGAAAAGGGATAGTGGGCTGGTAGATAGGAAGAACAGCAGCTTGAGTTTTCTTCTTAACATCAGAGACTTCAACAAAGTCTTACATTTTAGCATCAGCAACTTCAAGTGGCGCCCACTTCTCTTCTTCCTTGTTGGCTCCTTCTTTAAGAGAGTTCTCCTTAGTGGCATAAGATTCAATAAACTCCTTCCCCCCCCCTCCCCCACTCTGAATATCAATGTCCTCATTGAATAGGAAGAGGAAGTCTTCAATGATAGCTTCGTCTACAAGACGAATAAAGGCAACTGCAAAATGAAGAGATTGGCAGTACTCCTTTTGATTGTTCTCACATTTTCTTGGAAGAGTACGTTGTGGACGTGGTGTTGTTGTCACTCCTTTGTTTTTTTCTAGAGTCTTTACTCTTGCTTCTAACCCATCGAATTTGTTGGTCAACTCCACATGAACTGAATCAATTTTATTATGAACTTCTGCAAACTTCTGGTTCATCTCCAAGGTTGTGTTGACCTGATATATGAACTTCTGCAATACGACCGATATATTTCCATTTGTAAGTATCTGATCGATAGGATGACCGATATCATTCACACTTTGCACTTCCTTTTCCCTATCGATCACAACTAACCGATTGGTTGACTGGTGCATTTTGGCTCCACCACTATCGATCACCTCATGACCGATATCATGAATGATAGGGTCTGTATCGGTCTTGTCTTGATCGATACGGTGATCGATTGTTGCATAAATGGACGTGTTCTTGTTCACTTAGACACTTTCTTAAGCCCCAAACAAAATCTCTGCTTCTATAAACATTAACCAAGCATAAAAATAAACTAAAAAGCATAATATATACAAAGGATACTATGGGACTACCTCTCAAGTGTGCTTGTTTAAAGTCACTTAGCCTGACTTTGATTACCTCACTAGTGGAGGTGAGGATAAGGACTGTTGGAAATCCTTGGTGTTGTCTTGCTTCCTTTGACTCTGGTGGAGACACCATTCAGCTTGATCTTAGCAAAAGGCATAGTCTTCCCCTCTTGCAGAATCTTGAAGCAAACCTCTCCCATCTTAGAGCCACGTGGTTGCAAAAACACCTCTCCTTTGTTAGTAACCAGCTTGATTTCATTCACATTCTTGTAACCAACCACTTCAAGGACCTCCTTTTCAGTGGTGTCTTCAAACAACTTGGCCAAGCAGCAGCCATCAAAACTCTCTCCTTGGTAGCACTCAAACTCTGGCCAGTTTTTGTCAATGCCTTTCAGTCCATAGAGAAAGCATGATAATGCTCCAGCTTGTTGCCTTTGCTGTCAAACCTCAAGACCTTGTTCTTTGTAAGCCTCAGCTCTGTTGTGCACTCTCTAGCATCAAATACAGCGCCAGCTGAAGCAAGATATGGCCTTCCAGGAATGATAGCATTCTTAATCAGTCCTTCCACATCCAGCACCAAGAAGTCAGTAGGGATGGTTACTCCTTCAATCTACATAGGAACATCTTTGAGGGCTCCTAATGGCATCATCACAGTCCCATCAGCAATCGTAATAGGGATATTGCTTTGCTGGAATTTAGTGTACCCTAACTCCTTAGCAATAGAAGCTGGTAACAGATTGATACTTGCTCCTACATCACATAAACAGCTCTTGAAGGTCTTGCCTTTAAGATCACAAGGGAGAGTGAAACAACCTGGATCTCCTGGCTTCTTGATGTTCAGCTGCTTAACTTCAGATGCTCCAGCTTTAGCTTTCAATTTCTCAAGTTCTTCTTGACCATTTAGATCTCTCATTTCCATTTGAGCAGCATAGAGGGTCTCATACTTCTTGATCAGTTGTTCCTTGAATCTGATCCTGGAAAAGGGATAGTGGGCTGGTAGACAGGAAGAACAGCAGCTTGAGTTTTCTTCTTAACATCAGAGACTTCAACAAAATCTTCCATTTTAGCATCAGCAACTTCAAGTGGCTCCCACTTCTCTTCTTCCTTGTTGGCTCCTTCTTCAAGAGAGTTCTCCTTAGTGGCATAGGCTTCAATAAATTCACCCCCCCCCCCCCCCCCCCCCCCCCACTCTGAATGTCAATGTCCTCATTGAATAGGAAAAGGAAGTCTTCAATGATAGCTTCCTCTTGAAGAGGAGTAAAGGCAACTGCAAAATCAAGAGATTTGCAGTACTCCTTTGGATTGTTCTCACATTTGCCTGGAAGAGTACCTTGTGGACGTGGTGTTGTTGTCACTCTTTTGTTTTTCTCTAGAGTTCTTTACTCTTGCTTCTAACCCATCGAATTTGTTGATCAACTCCACATGAATTGAATCAATTTTATTATGAACTTCTGCAAACTTCTTGTTCATCTCCAAGGTTGTGTTGGCCTGATTGTTGATCATTCGCTGCATCAGAGTCTTGAGTTCAGTATCTTGTGAGATGGAGGAAGCTTGTGCTGGAGCTTGTGCATTGAATCCTGGAGGATTATAGGGTGCTTTTGGCTGGAAGTTTTTGTTCCTCTGCTGAAAACCTTGGTTGTTGTAGGGATCAAAAGGTCTTAGAGCAGCTTGCTGTTGTTGTTGAGATGGGTACACTTGGTCTTGAGGATTTGCAACATTGTATCTTCTGTATGAAAGGTTTCGGTTTGGTCTGTAGTTTCCATACCCATTGTATCCTCCTTGGTTACCAAGATAGTTCATCTCCTCAACTTGGCAAGTCTCTTGATCATCATGCTGAACCATGTCTCCAACAAAGTGAACTTCCTTCTTTTCCCTTAGCAGCAGATCCAGCTTCTCATGTAAGGCCTTGATCTCTTTACTGCTAGACTCCAGTTCATCTTTAGCACTTCTTTGAGCTCTGTCAAACTCTTCATTATAATTTCCATCAAACTGAGCTAGATTCTCAACAAGCTCCAATCCTTCATCCACATCTTTTGACAAGAAGTTCCCATTTGATGCAGTGTCCAGAAGCATTATTATCTTAGGCAAGGCTCCTCTGTAGAGAGTAGAGAGCAGAGAAGCTTGTGAGAAGCCATGGTGAAGGCATTGCAGTGTGTATCCCTTGAATCTTTCCCAAGCTTCACCAAAGCTTTCATTGTTCCTCTATCCAAAACCTGAGATCTCATTTCTTATTCTCGTAGTTCTTGAAGTGGAGAAGAACTTTGCTTGAAGGCTCTCTTGCACTCATCCCAACTAGTGATGCTTCCTTGGGGTAAGTTCTTCTCCCACTGCTGTGCTTTGTCTCCACGAGAGAAAGGAAACAACCTCAGCTTGAAGCCATCTTCACTCACTCCATTTATCTTTGTAAGGGAGCAAAGTCTGTCAAAATTATCCAGATGATCCAAAGGGTCTTCAAGTGGCAAACCATGGAACTTACTGCCCTGAACCACTGAAATCAATCCAGACTTGATTTTGCAGTTGTTATTCTGCACTGCTGATGGAATGATCCCAATTCTGTTATTATAGGCATTTGGTGCATGACCAGCACCTATGGATCTTGCTGCTCTTGGAACCTGAGCTGCGTCTCTTGGTCCCTGCTCACCTTGCAAGCCCTGAACACCTTGCGGACCTTGTAGACCCTGAGCGCCAGCAGCTCCTTGAGGACGTTGGAATCTGATGTCATCCATAACAGGTTCCTGATTGTTCATCCCAAGTCTCTCGTAGTGCTGTGATCTTTCTCTCTGTCCTCTTGCTCTCAGCTCTCTTTCAAGTTGCAAGATGTTGTTCTGATAAGGTTTCAGATTCTTAGTGCCTTTAGACTTTAAATGCATGCACCTATAAGAAAGAAACCAAGAATAGAAACAGAGTTAGTAGCCAAATTCAAAGAAAAATTGATCTTAAAGACTCTACAAACTCTAATGATTCAAACAGATTACCTTAATGGCAACGGCGCCAAATTGATGTAGGTGTTTTGCCTATCTCAATCCTCAACCTACACTAGTCATTGTAGTATTGAGTTTATCAATCCATGGGGAGTTTTTGATACAAAAGAGTTGCAAGCAGAAGTCCATAGGTCAAGCAAGCAGAGAGGTTTTTGTTGCTTAAGCAACTGAACTAACAACCTAAAGTGATCATAAACCAAAGAAAGTTCAAGAAAAGACAGTTTAGCAATGATCAAAGAAGAAAAACGAGCAAAGAAACAGAGCAATGACAGAATTCAAAATTCAAATAAAGAGAAGGCAAGTTCCTAGATGTGGTTATTGATTTTGGGGAATTAAAAGACTAATTATAGTTGTTTCAAACATCATTGATCAAGAAAAAAAGCTAGCAATGCTGGTTCCTAGACATAGAGTTCACAAACAAGCAAGCTAAATTCAATCTCTTGACAAATAGCCCTTTGTTAAACCCTTTAACAAGAACTAACTCTCATTAGTGCCAAAACATTCAACAAGCATTAAGAATTAACTCTATTCATGTCAAAATACTCTTCAAACAGTCAATCTCTTGAGCTAAGGCCAGTATATCCTCTATTAAACAAGATCAGCATTTCATCAAACACTTGGTGGGCATAAGAGAAAGCCTAATTCTAGATTCAAGTGATCAAGTTAAATCTAGCATAAGAACCGAATAATAGAGAGGAACCCATGTTATTAAGCACTAAAGAAACATAAATCAATCCCCAAATTCCTCTAATCTACCACATCTAAGAACCCTAAGCAAACTACTCACAAATAGCCATGTTTAACACCAAAGCACAAAAGGAAGAGATGCTAATCATGATTAAAAGAGAGATTAAGAAAAGATTAAAGGCAAATACAAACTTATATTAAATAAAGCAAGAAATTTTTCTCACAAACTCAAAGAAATCACTCAAGAACAGTAGATTGACAAGACATGTCGAAAATCTCTTGAAACAGAGTATTTATACATAAAGAGAAAAGCCCTAAAAGTAATAACAGAATGGTAAATAAAAGCAGCTTCAGACTGGGATCCTATCAGTCTACATGTGACCGAAAGGGTTATCGATAGGATTGCTATCGGTCTAGAAGGTGACCAATAGGGTGATCGGAATACATCTGGTCTACTTCTATCGGTCACTTTTTTGACCGATAGCTTGATCGATAGCTCCTCTATCGGTCACTCCTTTACCGATAGCCTTTGTGCCTTGACCGATAGGGCTTGCAGAAATCGTCTGCATTAGTTCCTCTTGCTCCATCCAAGCTCAGCAAGCCTCCTGATTCATTCTTAAAGCTCCTCCTTGCTCCTTATAGCTCCATAAGAACCTAAAAACATCCTTTATGCAAAGAAAATGCAAACTACGTCCTAAATGCAACCTAAGTCTAAAAGGAGAAGAAAGTGGGACTAAAGAGAAAGAAAACATACAAAAGAAGACCAAAACATAAACTAAATGCAAGCCTAAATGATGTAAATGCATGAGACCCAACCCCATCAGTCACTTTTGATCGATGTTTGTGACCTATGGTATATCCACTTGATTTTTATCGGTCACTTTCTGATCGATGGTAGTGATCGATGGTGCATATGCTTGGTTTCCATATGTCACTTCCAGACTGATGTCGATAGAGTCCTATCGGTCACTTCCTGACTGATGGCCTTGACCGATGGAAACCATGCCTTGCACTTTTTGTTTCCACAAACTCCTTCTCAAGCCTCAGACCAAACTCCTGCTTCTAAAGACACTAACAAAGCATAATAATGAACAAAAAAGCATAATATATAAAAAGGATACCATAGGACTACCTCCTAAGTGTGCTCGTTTAGAGTCACTTAGCTTGACTTTGATTACCTTTCTAGTGGAGGTGAGGAGAAGGAGTCTTGGAACTCCTTGGTGTCACTTTGCTCCCCTTAACTCTGGTGGTGACCCGATTTAGCTTGATCATAGCAAAAGGCATAGTCTTCCCCTCTTGCTGCATCTTGAAGCAAACCTCACCCATCTTTGAGCCACATGGTTGCAAAACCACTTCTCATCCTTTAGTAACCAACTTGATTTCATTCAAATTTTTGTAACCAACCACTTCAAGGACCTCCTTTTCAGTGGTGTCTTCCAACAGCTTTGACAAACAGCACCCATCAAAACTCTGTCCTTGGTAGCCCTCAAACTCTGACCTGTTTTTGTTAACTCCTTTCACCTTGTTAAGGTCCATAGAGAAAGCATGATCATATTCCAGCTTGTTACCCTTGCTGTCAAACCTCAAGACCTCATCTTTGAGCCACATGGTTGCAAAACCACTTCTCATCCTTTAGTAACCAACTTGATTTCATTCAAATTTTTGTAACCAACCACTTCAAGGACCTCCTTTTCAGTGGTGTCTTCCAACAGCTTTGACAAACAGCAGCCATCAAAACTCTCTCCTTGGTAGCCCTCAAACTCTGACCTGTTTTTGTTAACTCCTTTCACCTTGTTAAGGTCCATAGAGAAAGCATGATCATGCTCCAGCTTGTTACCCTTGCTGTCAAACCTCAAGACCTTATCTTTAGTAAGCCTCAGCTCAGTTGTGCATTACCTAGCATCAAGTATGGCGCCAGCTGAAGCTAAAAATAGCCTTCCAAATATGATGGCATTCTAAATCTGCCCTTCAACATTCAGCACCAGGAAGTCAGTAGGGATAGTCACTCCCTCTATCTGCATAGGCACATCCTTGAGAGCTCCTAATCGCATCTTCACAGTCCCATCAGCAATGGTAAGAGAGACATTACTTGGTTCAAACTTGGTGTAGCCTAACTCCTTAGCAGTAGAAGCTGGTAACAGATTGATGCTTGCTCCTAGATCACACAAACAGCTCTTGAAGGTCTTGCCTTTAAGCTCACAAGGGAGTGTGAAGCAATCTGGATCTCCAAGCTTCTTGATGACCAGCTCCTTGACTTCTGAAGATTTAGCATTAGCTCTCAGTTCCTCAAGCTCATCTTCAGCATTTAAACCTCTCATTTCTATTTGAGCAGCATGGAGAGTCTCAAACTTCTTGACTAGTAGCTCCTTGAATCTTCCTGGAAATCGGATATCAGGTTCATAAGCTGGAAACACATCAGCTTGAGCTTCCTTCTTGGCATCAGAAACTTGAACAAGTTCCTCCCCCTCACTTTGTTCATCAATGTACTCATTGATCATGGACAGGAAATCTTCTATTATAGCATCTTCCTCAGGGGTGAAAGCATCAAGAGATTCAGCAGCTTGGCAGTATTCCTTTTGTTTCTTCTCACATTTTCCCGGGAGATTACCTTGAGGGTGTGGTGCTGTTGCAACTCCTTTGTTGTTCTCTAAGTTTTTCACCCTTGCAGCTAAGCCATCAAACTTCTTGGTCAAATCCACATGCACAAAATCAATCTTGTTATGAACTTCGGTAAACTTCTTGTTCATCTCCAAGGTTGTGTTGCGCTGATTGTTGATCATTTCTGCATCAGAACTTTGAGTTCAGGATCTTGGGAGCTTGAGGAAGCTTGTGCTGGAGCTTGAGCATTGAATCCTGGAGGTTTATAGGGTGCTCTAGGCTGGAAGTTGTTGTTCCTCTGTTGAAAACCTCTATTGTTGTTGTAGCGAACAAAATGTCTTGGTGCAGCTTGCTGTTGCTGTTAAGGTGGGTACACTTGGTCTTGAGAATTTGCAACATTGCGGCTTCTGTAGGATAGATTTGGGTTAGGTCTGTAGTTGCCATACCCATTGAAACCTCCTTGATTACCAAGATAGTTCATCTCCTCAACTTGGCAAATCTCTTGATAATCAAGCTGAACCAAGTCACCAACAAAGTTAACTTCTTTCTTCTCCCTTAGCAACATATCCAGCTTCTCATGTAAACCTTTGATCTCCTTCCTGCTAGACTCTAGCTCATCCTTAGCACTTCTTGGAGCTCTGTTAAACTCTTCATTATAATTTCCATCAGACTGAGCTATATTCTCAATAAGCTTCAATCCTTCATCCAAATCTTTTGACAAGAAGTTCCCATTTGATGCAGGGTCCAGAAGCATTCTGATCTTTGGGAGGGCGCCCCTGTAGAGAGTTGAGAGCAGAGAGGCTTGTCAGAAGCCATGGTGTGGGCACTGCAGTGTGTAGCCCTTGAATCTTTTCCAAGCTTCACCAAAGCTTTCATTGTTCCTCTGTGCAAACCCTGTGATCTCATTCCAAATCCTAGCAGTCCTTGAAGTAGAGAAGAAATTTGCTAAAAAGGCTCTCTTGCACTCATCCCAACTAGTGATGCTTCCTTAAGGCAAGTTTTTCTCCCACTGGTGAGCTTTATCCCCAAGAGAGAGTGGGAACAACCTTAGTTTGAAGCCATCTTCACTTACCCCATTTATCTTGGTTAGAGATCATATTTTATCAAAGTTATCCAAGTGATCCAAAGGATCTTCAAGTGGTAACCCATAGAACTTGCTTCCCAGAACCATTGAGAAAAATCCATATTTGATCTCAAAGTTATTATTCTGAACTTCTGGAGGAATGATCCCTGTTCTGTTGTTATAAGCATTTGGGGCGTCACCAGCCCCTATTGGTCTGAATGCTCTTGGAGCTTGAACTGCTCCTCTAGGGCCTTGCTCTCCTTGCATGCCCTGAGCTGCTTGCTGACCTTGAAGGCCTTGAACACCAGCTGCTCCTTGAGGACCTTGGAACCTCATGTCATCCACAACATGTGGCTCCTAATTGTTCATCCCTAATCTCTCCAAGTGTTGCTGTCTTTCCTGTTGTCTTCTTGCTCTCTGACCTCTGTCCAACAGTTTGATGTTGTCTATGAAGTTCACTAAGTTCCTAGAACCTCTGGATCTTAAGTTCAGAAACCTGAAAAACAGCAATGAGTGTCAAGGATGATTAGTAACCAAATACTAGTAAAACCTGATCTGAAAGATTCCACAAACTCTAATGATTCAAACTGTAACCACAATGGCATTGGCGCCAAATTGATACAAGAGTTTTGACTCTCTTGGTCAATCACCCATTGTACTAGTCAGTTGTAGTATTTGGGTTTTATGTCAATCCAAAAGGAGTTAAGTTGAATAACAGAAGAGACGCAAGTAGAAAGCTCTAAGTCAGGTGAAACAGAGAAGAATGTGTTACAAAGAAACCAAAGAGTACTCAAAGAAGAACAGTTTAACAATGATCAATTAACAAAATAGAGCAAATAAACAGAGTAAATGGCAAATTCGAAATTCAAATAAAGAGAAGACAAGTTCCTAGATGTGGTTATTGACTTTGAAAAATTCAAAGACTAACTAAGGTTGTTACAAACATCACTGATCAAGTAAACAAGCTACCAATGCTGATTCCTAAACATAGAGTTCACAATCAAGCAAGTTAAGTCCAATCTCTTAGTAAATAACACTTTGCTAATCATCCTGACAAGAACTAACTCTCATTAGGGCTAGAACAATCAACAAGCATGCAAAACCAACTCTATTCAAGTCAAAATACTCCTCAAACAGTCAAGCTCTTGAGCTAAAGCCAGTAAATCCTCTATTAACCAAGATCAGCATTTAATCAAACACTTGGTGGGCATAAAATGAAGCCTAAATCTTGATTCATGTGATCAATATAAATCTAGCTTAAGAACAGATTAATAGAGAATCATATTAAGTGCTAATAAACCCTAATCAAACCTCTAAATTCCCCTAATCTACCACATCTAGTAACCCTAAGATAATTACCCACTAATCTCCATGTTAAACATCAAATCACAAAGAGAAAATATGCTAAACATGATTAAGAATGAGATTAAAGAGAAGATTAAAGGCAATTACAAACTTAGATTAAGCAAAGATAGATTGTCTTACAAAACCAGAAAAATCAACCAATAACAGAAAACTTAGATCAAAGCTTCATACTAAAAATTCTTAAAACAAGCTATTTATACTAAAAGACAAATGCCCTAACATGAAGGCAAAAGTGTAAACAAAAGCAAGTTCGGGTTGGATCGCACCGATCAGAAAGTGACTGATGGTCATGAGGAGAGTGATCGATGGTATACTCGCTGGGTTTCCATCGATCACTTCCTGACCGATAGTCTGATCATTGGCCTCTCATCGATCACTTCCTGACCGAAGGTCCTGAGGAGAGTGATTGATGGTATACTAGCTGCATTCCCATCGGTCACTCCTTGACTGATGGTCTTGAAGACTTGATCGATGGACTTTCATAGATTGCTTTCCTTGACTCTTTTGCTTCTTCTTGGCTTGGCTAGCCTTCTAATCCGCTCCCACACTTCCTCCTTGCTCCATAAAGCTCCATAAGTACCTAAAAGCATCCTTGATGCATAGAAAATTAAAACTACATCCTAAATACAACTTAAGTCTAAAAGGAGAAGAAAATGGGACCAAAGAGAAGGAAAATATGCAAAAGAGAACCAAAACATGCACTAAATGCAAGCCTAAATGATGCAAATGTATGAGATATCATCTAATAAGTTAGGCTTAAAGCTGATGAGCTCATCTGATAAGGGGTTGGTGTATAAGGTGAAGAACAAGGGGATACCTCAACCTTTTGCATTTGTCAAATCCCTTCACACCATACAAGTCCTCATTTCCCCAACTAGAAGAAAGGGGTGGAACATCAAGTTAAAGAGATGTAAAACAAGCACATTTGGGAGGTATTCCCATGTTATCCTTGTAAATACTTGCTTTTATTATTAATCTTTCTATTTTAATGTTGTGTTAATCAGGTTTGCTATAGCAGATAGCCAAAAAGGAAGGAAGAAAGTGTTCTCGGGTTCATAACGTTGCCTGATCCAGCCCGTAGTTTTTTCAGAGTTGCCCCGCAGAGTCACCACGGCTTGTCTCATAGGTGTGAAGTGGTCCGAGAAACTTTGAGTTTAGCCCGTGGAGTTACCCTGACTTCACCTCGTCTGGATGAGTTGGGCAGAAAAAAAATGAGGAGTTGCCCCGGCTTGTCACCTGGCTTCCCCTTGTCAGACAGTCCAACCCGAAAAATATCGAAGCTAGCCTAACGAGTGACCCTGGCTTATGTCCTCGCTACGACCAAATCCAGGTAAGCCAACTCTTTTTTTGACGGGTTGACCCGAGCTTCGCCCTTCCTTTAACCCTTCAAAACCCGAAATTGTATTATCTCTTCCATTCTTCTATCACGCCTTTCTCCATAACTCTCTCAATTCTCAACCAAATTTTTCGATTCAAAGCTCAAAAAACTTGGTTCAACGTGCTCCATATGATTATGTGTTTATTTCCAACTATCTATCACTACCAAAGCAAAGGTATGTCTCTGAAATTTCAGATTTTTTTCATCACCTGTAATGGTGGAAAATTTCTGAAATCATTGCTAGGACATGGGATTGGAATGCATGTTGATTGGAAATTGATTATTGAGTGTTTATATAGTGATTAAGATTGCTAGTAATGAGTTTTAATAGTGAAAGTATGAATTTTTAGCAAGTTTGTGTTCTTGGTGAATAATAAGTCACACACTTGAAACTTGTTACATTTTGATGCTTTCAATTTCATTATGCTTCTATCAACTAAATGAATTGTATTTGCATGATAAATCACATCTTTGAACACTTCAACGAT
Organism: Thlaspi arvense; assembly: GCA_911865555.2. Lineage (NCBI taxonomy): Eukaryota > Viridiplantae > Streptophyta > Magnoliopsida > Brassicales > Brassicaceae > Thlaspi > Thlaspi arvense. The sequence continues at coordinate 25,833,657 of OU466859.2, read as the reverse complement.
TTTCGTTTTTGTTCAAATTTTTAAAATTTTGTTTAACTATTGAGAAGTTGATTGATAGCTTGGTTGGGTTTGTTCTATGCTTGCTTGCGTTCTTGGCTTGTTTAAGAATAAATAAAAATTGCATAAACAAGATAATGCTTGCTTTAAAGGGTTCTACACTATATTTATTGTCTTGTAAATGTGTTTTCTCTTGTAGATCATGAGATCAAAGGAAGAAACCAAAAGAGCCAAGGCTGCAGTAACATGAACAAGTGCAGCAAAGAAAGGAAATAGGTGTTGGCTTCATAACAGTAGTTCTGATTCAGAGGAACAACATGAGAGAAGGTCCAAGCAGAATAAAGGCAAAGGTGTTGAGGAAGGTAAGCAAAAGAAGGCTTCAAAGGAGGTCCCTAACCCCACAAGCTATGAACTATGCAAGAAAGCAATGGGGATGGCCTTCAGTGGAACAAGATATACTGATGTGGAGCTGTTGAGCTACATTGGGATCTTAGGAGAAATAAGTTGTGCTTCAAGGAGATTGGGCTAGAGGAGTTTTTAACTGTGGTGTACCCTTCTCACAAAGCTGCCACTTACCAATTCATTTCATCACTATGGTGTACTTTTATTTTGTTTTGGCATGGCTAAATCAAGATCAGAGTGGGAAGAACCAGCTACCATATGGGGTTTAACCATTTGAATGAAGTATTTGGTTTCAGAGCTGTAAAACAAGGAGCACTCAAATGGATGTTGCTAATGATAGGGCTCAGGTTTTACCCAAATAAAAACTACTGCAAGTGCACAACAAAGCAGTCGTCGTATAAGGGGTATCGAATCCCAAAGGAGTATGTAAACTACACTAGCGATTTCATATTCAGATTAAGCTAAGCAATAGATAGTGTATGTAATGCGAAATAACAAAATAAAAGATAGCAGGCGAAATTTGTTTGTTGATCTATGTTTCAGGAGACTAAAAGCGCTAAGTCAGGACAGTTCGCAGGTTGAATCCGAGAATGTAAAATGCATGAAATCAGGAATGATTAAGAACCGTCTTGAACATGAATCGCAAATATATAAAAAATCAATTCTCATTGCAGAAGTTAACTATGTATAAATCACAGAGTTTCAAATCTCTTTGAAAACCCTAATAAATTAAACATGCAGTAATGATCAAGTTCAATTGTTCACAGAACCCCTAAGCCAAATCTCTTTGCACTAAGTTGTTTTGCTCATCTAAGGCTAGATCAGGTTATCAATAATGCTCTCACATCTATTAAACAACCTATGATTTTCGGATTTCTAGATGATGTGTCTAAGAAATCGATTTTCAAGCAAGCAGAGATGAAGAACCAAAAGATGATCCTAACAGATAGCAATTCTACAAACTCTTCATCAACCTTTGAAAAGCCCTAATTTAACTAACAAATTACTCAGACATGATCATGGAATCACAAAACATAACTGAATAAAATTGCATTGAAAGAATAAAATAAAAACAAAGGGGGTTCAAAATCTTCTCCAAAAAGAGTATATGATTTGTCTCCCCAAACTCTCTTAATAAATCCTCTATAAGCTCTCTGAATTCTCAAAATCTAAGATAAAAGCCAATAATGGTTGAAAACCTAATATATACAAGCTAAAAAACGATATGGGGTATTCTTGCAAATACTGGAACTTCTGGGCCAATTCTGTAAATAATCTTCAATCTTTTAATAAATCAGCCACGAGCCTTCCTCTACGGGTGACGAGCATCACCATAGGTGGTGACGAGTGTCACCCAAATCCATACTTTTCTTCCGAGTTGCACAGTTCGTGGCTTCATCTGACAATGCTCCAAAAAGCTTCAATATCTCCAATTATGCTCCAGACATGCTATAACCTGCAAAGACTATACTAAGACTCTGAAATGACCAAAAAGACTCAATAAAAAGAACTTATACCATTGTTAAAAACCATAAAATCCATGACATATCAACTCCTCCAGACTTAGCTTTTGCTTGCCCTCGAGTAAGCATCAGACAGAGAACAGGGTCGAGGTTTGAAAACAGAAACAGTCAGCTAAATATCAGGAACTCCATATTAGTTAACACTTTCGAATCCACATACCACAGAGTCAACACAAGATCAGATTTCAGTCTAATCATCACAAGCTTAGCAAATCTCTCAAATCCAATCCAAATCCCTTCAAAAAATCTGAAATCTCTGCTGCTAACTCCTTATTTTAATCTAACTGTGATGTCTCATCAAGGTTTTATCATCTCAATCACTTATAGATTCTTTTCCCTTCCTAAACAACTGAACAAAGCAATCTCAACACAACTCTCCTATTTTCTCTTCCCTTGATCCTTTTCATTCTAATTTTTTCGATTTTTCAACTCTCTTCTCATTTTTTTACAGTCTAAGATATGGTGCTACTCAGTACTTGTGTTCCTTGTGAGGATACAGGTTCTTGAGTGTGTTCATTACTGTTGTTCCTTGTGAGGAGACAAGGTCATGAATGCACCATTCTTTTGACTCAAACTCTTAAAGCTATATCACGGAAGATCAAAGAGAGACTGCATCTAAACATACTTGTCAGTGTTGAAAGAGAGAATCAAGATTAATGAGAATCAAGCCCCAAGATAAAAAGTTTAAAGTTCATTAAGGTGGAGCTAACAGCAAATTTTCAGATTCTCTAAGAACCTAAACCGTCATTGCTAGACTGATCTACTTATGATTTTCAACTTAATAAGACTTGTAATCAGCTACTGTGGCAATGGTTCTTATAAGCATAGACGTTCAGTGGTTAAATCCAAGAAAAACTGACAGTTTCAAAATTTTGACTCTATAAATACAGGTTTTTGACTCAACTTTAAGACTCTATAAACATGACACAAAGCACACCACGTCAGTAACCACCTCCCTCAGACTTAAACAACACTGTCCCCAGTGTTATTAAGCCAAGAGTTGGTCAAAGTGAAGCATTAGAAATTGTAGAACCGAGTTGAAAAAGTGGTACCTCGCGAAGTGATGGGTGACGAGCGTCACCAGCTTGGTGACGAGCGTCACCACGTCTGATACTCCAAAATCGACCAGTCAGATGTGTATAAATGTAATGTTATCATGTGTACTCTAAAGTCAGACTATTAGAGCACTCAAACCCACATTTAATAACATCAAAACATAGCAATACAAACCTGGTTCAACTATCTCACAAAACATCATCAAAGTAACTGACAACTGACTCAAAGAAAACATAAAAATGACTCAAGAAAAATAAAAGAAAAGAGAAACAGAAACAAGTAACCAGATAGTAGAGGCTCTAATCCTCATCCTTGCAGGGTTCAGTAGTGTAATGTGGGCGGACACAACCACAGTTGCTAAGTGTAGCAACAACATCACATAGTCCCTCAAAGCTATCAATGATATACTCCTGAAACGCAGCCATGTCCATGGGTGTATGTGGTCGCGGTGGGCGTTTGAAAGCAGTGGTCTGGCGCCTGGATGATCCAGCAGTAGCAGCAGTGGAAGCGCCAGCAGTAGCAGCTCTAGCTTGACGCAGAGGAAGAGGACTCAGCAGACTCGAATCTGGTAGAAAGCGCAGCTGGCGTATAACGCCATGGATCGTAGTGAGCGCGCTGTTTGGCAACTGTGTGCCAACATACTCTCCAGCAGTGGTAGTGAATGTTCAGACAACTCTCGGCTTGAGCCAAGTAGCATTGTGCAGATGCTGCTCATCCATGAGAAATCTGTCAGTGCGAATGCTGCAAGGTGAGACATCAATCTGGAAGTGCTGGAAGATCGGTGTTAGGAGGCTGCCTACACTCTCAGTCTTCTCCCCCAGACTGGTGAATGGCTTGGTCTTCAAGGAGACCAAATGCTCAGCAAAAATAGCGCTAAAGTTGGCGCAGATCATTCTCTCCACGGGATCTCCTCAGCTAGCATATCAGCGAAGCCATAGTAGAGAAGAACCAGCTCACTAACACGCGTCTTGCTCGACGCAGACTTGCACAAGATAGTGTTGCCAAGAAGGCGCAGAATGTACCTCATAATTGGATGTCGAATGTACGTCTGCGTGCTCGTCTTGCTGTCATAGACTTCATTCCCATACTTGGACCATAATGTATGCATGTGGGTCCATTGTGAGGGAAAGAGAACGCTTGTTGGGTGGTTAGAGAAACCATAAATCTCGCAAAGCTCCATCAGACTGATCCTGTAGCGAATCCCGCAGATCAGGAAAGTCAGCGTGCCTTCCTACGCACGCTTAGCCATCTCATTTGCGTAGTACATGCGAGCAGTGGAGAGGAGCTGGCGAACCAAGTCTGGGTACACATCGTACTGCTGGAATGGCATAGTGAACATCTCGATCCTCTCGAGAGTCTCCAGAACCTCATCCAGAATACCCATCTTCTGCAGCACGGTGGTGTCTGCGAATCTGGTGGGTATGATCTTCACCTCCTGCCACGCATTGTAGAATAGCGTATCATACTCATCTCACTCCTCCTGAATGTCATGGAATACACAGGTATTCCGCGTTATCTCCTGCTTCGGAGTTCCTGGCCAAGCCACTCCGGAAGCGATGTTCCGATCCTCTCGCTTTGGCCATGGAGGCCTGAAACTGGGTAACTGCTGTATGACAGTGCTAAGCCTGATGCAGTGCTCGAAGACGAGTCCTGTCGCTGTCTCTTCTCATGTCGAGGCATCTGAAAATTCAAGCCAATAATCAACCAAAAACATCACCAATATCAGCAAATATTTCAAAATTTCAAAAAATCAATGAATCAAAGTGAAACAACTAATGGCGATCAACAACAGTACTACCAGGAACACAATTCAAGCATCAGTTCAACCCAAATCACCCAAAATTTCAAGATTTTTCAAATTTCATCATGAACTCGAAATTTTAAAAACTTGAAAATCAACCGATTAAATCACATATGGATGGTATCATTCATCTAATACAACCTAACTAACCATGTTTTAACAGTGAAATCAAGTTAATAGAGTTGAAAATCGAATTTTACCAAACCTATGGCGGATGGAATATTGGGGATTCCGAACACATACCTTACAGATCTTGAAAACTGAGTGGATATTATGAAAGAGGGCCAAAATCCGCACGGATTAGGCTTTTGAATCACTCAATTTGGTTAACAAAATCAGAAGTTGTGATTGGAAGAAGATTGTTTAATGTGTTCGTTATGTTTCAGGAAAAATCGCGAGGAAGAAGAAAGAGGAGATATAAAGCGCGTACCTGGTCTGGACGGGTGACGAGCGTCACCCGTTATTTTTGTTTGGTTGTCTTTTTTTTTGTTTTTTTAAAACAAACAAACTAACTAATAAATATATGTACACGAAAATAAATCACTCAGTACAGAAAAATAAAACTTACCAGTATGTTGCCTCCCACTAAGCGCTTTGTTAACGTCATTCGCTCGACTTGGATTGACTGTTTAAACAGCTGGTGCATCATCAAGAGACACAACGTGTCCTGCTGGAATCTTGGCTTGCGCCCAATAATGCTTCACCCTCTGTCCATTAACAGTGAACTCCTCTCCTTTGGAGTTAATCATGACAATGGCACCATGTGGCCTAGCCTCTTTGATAGTGAACAGACCTGACCATCGAGAATGTAGTTTACCAGAGAAAGGCTTTAAACGAGAGTTGTAAAAGAGTACCTGGTCAGTGGGTTCGAAATGTCTGGAGATGATCTTCTTATCATGATATACCTTTGTCCTCTCCTTGTATAACTTGGAGTTTTCCTAGGCCAGATATCTGATTTCATCCAGTTCATTTAGCTGAATCAAGCGCCTCTCTGCAGTAGGCTTCAGATCGAAGTTTAGCTTCTTGATAGCCCATTCTGCTTTGAACTCTAGCTCCACTAGTAGATGGCACACCTTGCCATAGAGCAGATGGAGTGGTGTAGTCCCAAGAGGCGTTTTGTATGCTGTCCTGCAAGCCCATAATGCATCATCCAGTTTTGCTGACCAATCCTTCCTTGTCTGCCCAACTGTCTCCTCCAGAATCTGCTTGATCTGTCTGTTGGAAACCTCAACTTGTCCACTGGTCTGGGGATGATAAGGCGTGACCACTCTGTGCTGTACACCATACTTCTTCAGCAGCTTGTCAAAGACATTGTTAACAAAGTGAGAACCACCATCACTTATAACAATTCGCGAGACACCAAATCTGCGAAAATATTGGTCTTAAACAGCTTCAAAACCACTGCAACATCATTAGTAGGAGTAGCCAACGCCTCTACCCACTTGGATACATAGTCAACAGCAACCAGAATGTATCCAGTCCCATAAGATAAGGGAAAAGGGCTCATGAAGTCAATACCCCAACAATTAAAGACTTCAACTTCAAGGATGAAATTCTGTGGCATCTCATGTCTTCTGCTGGTCTTTCCTCTTCTCTGACAAGTATCACAGCTTGTAATGAATGCCTGGGCGTTCCTGAACATAGTAGGCCACCAAAAACCAGCTTGAAGAACCTTGGAGACTGTTTTGAATGTGACAAAGTGTCCAGCATACTCTGAGCTATGACAGTGAAACAAGACGTCTTGGACTTCTTCCTCTGCTATACATCTCCTGTAAATACCATCAGCACAATATCTGTAAAGATATGACTCATCCCAATAGAATCTCCTAAGTTCTCTCAAGAACATCTTCTTAGCATAACCCTTGAAATCATGTGGTTCATCCTCTGCAGCAAGATAATTGGCAATATCAGCACACCACGATCTCTTTGGATCATCAAAAGCATAAACTTGCTCTTGAAAAGCTGTCCCCAAGCTTGCAAAAATCGTAGCCATAGTCTGAGATTGGTGACGAGCGTCACCAGTATTGGTGACGAGCGTCACCGTCTTCGTACAGAAACTGAGCCGCGGTCCTTCTTTGTTGGTGACGAGTGTCACCCTCCTGGTGTCGCTCGTCACTCCCCTGCAGTTTCGTGAAAACTGCAGGTTTTCAACACTTTCTTCCTGCAATCTGGTTTCTACCAAGTAGACGTTCTCTTCAGACAAGAAATCATTTATTGGGACATTGTCTTCAACCTGAATCATGGATAGATGATCAGCAACTCCATTATCAACTCCTTTCTTGTTCTTCACTTCAATGTCAAATTCTTGAAGAAGCAGAATCCATCTCAACAACCTTGGCTTTGCATCCTTCTTCTGCATCAGATACTTCAGTGCTGAATGGTCAGTATGGACCACGACCTTGGAGCCAACAAGATACTGCCTGAATTTTTCAAATGCAAAGACTCCAGCCAACAGTTTTTTCTCAGTTGTTGCATAGTTCTTTTGAGCATCATCCAATGTCCTACTGGCATAGCAGATGGCGTGGATCTTCTTGTGTTTCCTCTGTCCCAGCACTGCTCCAGCACAATATCGACATAACACACCGATGTGCCTTAACTGCAAGGACGAAAGGCGATTAATCGCCCTTTATTAAAGCATATCGGGGTACAAATCGACGTCCCACGTCAATACACCTTAAGGGACGAATGAAAACATGCTGTTCAGCATATGTCAAGGTGTATGATGTGCATATCGACATGCTAGTCCAATATATACTTTTTCTAAGTCATACCAAGCTACTAGCTCGATATTGGACAACTAAGTATGATGATCGAACAACATATCGACATAAGGAATGTCGATACAGAAGTAGTCAATCAGTATCGACATGCATACAGGTCGATATCACGACCTGGACAACCGATATCAGCATGTATATCAACCGGACCAAGTCGATATGATCAATATCGATCACAATATCGACTTGGGTGGTCGATATTGCGCACGAGGTAAGCTTTCTTCAGTTCAAATTTTTCCCTCTTTGGTCAAACTAGATCAAGGAATTCAAATTTGAATCCTTCCCCTTCCCAAGCACAAGTGGGACTTCTCTCTAGCACTCTTTGTCCCTTTGCTCCCCACAAAAAGATTCCCCAACCGTCTATGTAAACTAATTCCACCCTTCTCTCTTTCTCACTTTCATTTTCCTAGTGTTTCAACCACTGAATTTCGAATATTTTTGTTTTCAAAGTGCTTGAGAGAGTCAAACCACTTCAGGTATTGTCTGTTAGCTTTTAAATGTTTAAAACTTTATTTTATGCACTTAAGCACTTGTTCTTGTTTGGTGATTGATTACTAGCCTAACGATTCATTGCCTCTTGCTTATTTATATTTCTTTTGCATGGTGAATAGGCTGTCTTTGATTCTTGAAGCATTTCAATTCATGAATACTTGCTTGTCAAATTCATCTATTTATCTTTGCATTAGCATCTAAGTGCATTTGTTTAGATTCACCATGCTAGAATTCATCATTTTCGATTATTTTATAAACTTTGTTTAATGAATCCTTTGCATGCATTGCCTATTTAGCTGTTTCACAACTGTTAGAGGTTTACTTTTTAGTAAATAAACTCCTCATCTTGTGATTTTTAGCATCATTAGGCATTGTGTTTTGTTGCTTCCATGGTTCTCATTTTTCTTTTGAAATTATGTTTTAACATCTCCTGAGACTCTCTGACCAAGAACAATTCCATAAAATGGCACTTCTCCCAGTTCAGAACCAAATGCTTCTCTTCATATCTTTGCAGAACTGCACACAAGTTGTCCAAGCAGCTCTTGAAAGAAGACCCATAAACTGAGAAGTCATCCATGAAAACCTCCATAAATCTCTCAATCATGTCAGTGAAGATCGACATCATGCATCTCTAGAAGGTTGCAGGAGCATTACACATCCCAAAAGGAATTTTGCGATAGGCAAAGGTGCCATAAGGACAGGTAAAAGTGGTCTTCTCCTGATCATATGGATGGATGGGGATCTGAAAGAAGCCTGAATAGCCATCAAGGAAGCAGTAATACTTGTTATTCTCCAGCCTCTCAAGCATCTGGTCAATGAAAGGTAGAGGGAAGTGATCTTTCCTTGTGGCTGCATTCAGCTTCCTCTAATCGATGCACATCATGTGTCCTGTCACAGTTCTGCTTGGAATCAGCTCACTATTATCATTTTTCACCACTGTAACTCCTCCCTTCTCAGGGACCACATGCACTGGACTGACCCAAGCACTGTCTGATATAGGATATATGATCCCAGCTTGCAACAGCTTCATGATCTCCTTCGTGACCACATCCTACAGACTCGGATTCAGTCTCCTCTGGTGTTCCGCTGATGATTTCGATTCATCCTCAAAATGCATCCTATGCATGCATGATATATGTCCTTTTTATTGAGTCTTTTTGGTCTTTTTAGAGTCCTAGTAGAGTCTTTGCCGGTTATAGCATGTCTGGACCATAAATGGAGATATTGAAGCTTTTTGGAGCATTGCAAGTTGAAGCCACGAAGTGCCCAGCTCGTCACCACCTATGGTGACGCTCGTCACCCACAAAGGAAGGAGCGTGGCTAGTTTATTAAAAATATCAAGCTTATTTGCAGAATTGGCCCAGAAGTTTCAGTATTTGTAAAAAGGCCCCATATCGTGTTTTAGCTTCTATATATTAGGTTTTCAGCCATTGTTGGCTTTTATCTTAGTTTTTGAGAATTCAGAGAGCTTAGAGAGAATTTTATTGAGAGCTTTTGGGGACACATATCATTTACTCTTTTTGGAGAAGATTTCAAACCCCCTTTGTTTTTATTCTATTCTATTAATGCAATTTTATTCAGTTATGTTTTGTGATTCCATGATCTTGTCTGAGTATTTTGTTAGTTAAGTTAGGGCTTTTCAAAGGTAGATGAAGAGTTTGTAGAATTTCTACCTGTTAGGATTATCTTCTTGTTTTTCATCTCTGCTTGTTTGAAAATCTATTTCTTAGACACATCATCTAGAAATCCGAAAATCATAGGTTGTTAAATATATGTGAGTGCAATATTGATAACCTGAACTAGTATTTGATGATCAAAACAACTTAGTGTAAAAAGATTTGGCTTAGGAGTTTTGTGAACAATTGAACCTGATCATTACTGCATGTTTAGATTGTTAGGGTTTGCAAAGAGATTAGAAACTCTGTGATTTAGACATAGATAATTTCTGCAATGAGAATTAATTAGTTATATAATTGCGATTCATGTTCAAGACGGTTCTTAATCATTCCTGATTTCATGCATTCTACATTCTCGGATTCAACCTGCGAATCGCCCTGACTTAGCGTTTTTGGTCTTCTAAAACTTAGATCAACAATCAAATTTCGTTTGCTTACATTTAGTTTGTCATTCACAGCACATACACCATCTTCTGCTTAGCTTAATCCGAACCTACATTCGATAGTGTAGTTTACATACTCCTTTGGGATTCGATACCCCTTGTACTACAACTGCTTTGCTGTGCACTTGCAGTAGTTTTATTTGGGTAAAACCTGAGCCCTATCATGTTTTTGGCGCCGTTGCCGGGTAGTAATAGCTGCCTATCGATTTTTAGTATTAGGATTTTGTCTAAGTTGTAATTTGCTTACTAACTTTCGGTTTCTTTTCTTTGTGCTGGTTTCAGGTGTATGCCTAATCATAGTACCATAAGCAAAAAGAGAAGGAGCTTGTGACTTTGAGCATCGACGAAGTTGCTAAGTTGGAAAGGACCCTCAGGAAAACTAAGAAACAGTCTACAATGGTTGCTCCACTAATCTTGGTTGAAGATGCAGAAGGTCATTTGGTTGATAGAGAGGAAACAGGAGAAACGAATATGGTCAGAGAATTGATCAAGATGGGAATGTCATTATTGAACAGCAGGTTCAACAAGTAGAAAAAGACGCTGGAGTCCTTGTTGCTGCCAATAACGCTGCTGAGCATTTTGTTCAGAGGACTTTAGGAGACTACAACAGACCTGATCAGTTATGTGCCAACAGAGCTGTAATCGCTCCTGCTTTCCAGACGAACAATTTTGAGCTTAAACCACCTTATTATCAGCTGGTGGGACAGCATCCTTTCCATGGCTTACCTCATGAGCATCCTAAGGACCACATTGAGAGGTTTGAGGATTTAGCTTCAACTGTCAAAGCTAATGGCGTTAGCAATGACTTTCTGTTCTGCAAGCTTTTTCCTTACTCACTTGGAGGAGATGCTGCATTCTGGCTGAAGCAACTAGAGCTTGCTTCTCTGGCTACTTGAGAGGACACCAAGAATGCCTTTCTGAACATTTTTTATGATGATGCTAGATCAGAGGACCTGAGGACGAAAATTGCATCATTCTCTCAAGGTCCTACTGAAGCTTTTAAGGCTTCTTGGCTGAGGTTCAAGTTTTATCAAAGGGACTGTTCTCATCATGGTTTCAGTCAAGTCCAACTACTTGGGATTTTCTTTAGAGGCATTGACTGGAAATATCAGATGCCGCTTGATGCAGCTAGTGCAGGAAACTTCAACACCAACAGACCAGAAGAAGCAATCAGGTTGATTGAAAACTTGGCCTGCAGTAACAGCACCAAGAATGCAGATTTTCAGAGGATGAAACAAGCTGGTTTGGATAATGGGAATCAGATTGCTGAAGTTAAGGCTAAGCTGGACAGTATGCACAGCCTCTTGTTGGGAAAGAAATCAGTTCATTTTGCTGCAGAGGTGGAGGCTTTCGAAAGTCCAGAAGAGATTGAGCAGGAAGATGTGAATTTCATCAATGCTGGAGGATTTCAAGGTCAAAGATATGGAAATCAGCAGTGGAAAAGAGGCTACAACAACAACAATCAGTAGAGTGCCTTCACAGGAAATCAGAGCATGCCTGGTTACACACCTAAGCCTCCAATCCAGAAGACAGAGTACCACAAACAATTCCAGAACAACAGCAATTTCAACAGGAACTATGGTTCTTCTTTCTACCAATCTGCACCTCCACAAGAGAACAAAATGGAAGCTATACTGGAATAGATCCTAGAAGGACAACAGAAGCTGACAGTAGACTTCAATGGGAAGATAGATTCGCTCTATCAGGACCTGAATTGGAAAATTGAGAGTCTGAACTCTCATATGAAGAAGTTGATGTGCAGGTTGCCCAAACTGCAAGAGCTGTTCAGAGGCAAGAAAGATTTGATCTAGGAAGAACTGATGGTAATCCAAAACACCATGTGAATACCATCACATTGAGGAGTGGAAAGAACCTGCAACCAGTGTTGCAGAAGGATTAGAGCTCAAGAAATTTCGTGGGACTTGAAGAGTATGAAGATGAAGAAATTTATGCTGAAGACCCACGGGTGATGCTCGTCACGAAGGATGGGTGTCGCTTGTCACCCACTGAGCACAGCCCCGACGACTTTTCTTCACAGATTGGTGACGACCATCACCAGGAGGGTGACGCTCGTCACCCAAATCGAGCAAATCATCACGACTTGTCAAAAACAAGTGACGCTCGTCACCAACCAGGTGACGCTCGTCACCCATCGCAACATACTACAGTTTCGACTGAGACTTCAAACAATGGTAAGGAGACAGTGTATAAGCTCAAGATACCTTATCCTAAGCATCCTAAGAAGTCTAAACAAGAGCTTGAAGATGATAAATGCAAAGCTATCATGGACAAGTTGGTTATTGAGATCCCATTGATGATGCTGTGAGGATTACTCCTGTTATAACGAGGTATGTGAAGAGAATGGTGACCAATAACTTGAGTTTAGAGGCTGGAGCTATGATGATCAACGAGCAGGTCAGTGCAGTAATTCAGAACAGAGTGTCAGAGAAGCTTTCAGATCCTGAGAGCTTTGTTTTAGACTGCACAATCTTTTCTGACAGGTTTGAGATTTCATTGTGTGAACCTTATGCCTCATTCTGTTGCCAAGAGCTTAGGGATGACTGATTTTAAGGCTACTAGGATATCTCTTGTCCTAGCTGATAGATAAATCAGAGTTCCTGAATGTGTGATAGAAGATGTTCCTATCAAAGTAGGAGATTGCATGATTCTTACTGATTTTGTGGTTCTGGAATATGGAGAAGAACCCAAAGACACTTTGATTCTTGGCACACCCTTCCTGGCTACTGCAGGAGCTATCATTGACATCAGCAAGGGTAGAATAGACCTGAATGTTGGTTACTTGGTGATGCAATTCGAAATGGACAAGCTGATGAAGAGGCCAACCATAGATAGACAGACTTTTTATGTGGATGTTCTCACCAACATTGCTGATCAGATCTTCCATGAGATGAGATCAGAAGACCCCTTGGAGAGGCCGTTGACCACTTTTACAGCAAAGTATGAGCATCTGGATGCTGCTGCAACAGGCTACACAAAGATGATGGATGCTACTGCACATGTGATGGAACTGGTTACACAAGATGAGCTTGTCACCACATCTGCGAAAGCTGCTACAATGGGTGATTGGAGTGCAGAAAATGCACCAAAAGTTGAGCTTAAACAGCTCCCTGCAGGGCTAAGGTACGCATTCCTTGGAGAGAACTCCACTTATCCTGTCATTGGTAATGCTTCAGTGAACAATGCAGAGCTCACCCTTTTGCTAAGTAAGCTGCGCAGATTTCGCAAAGCTCTTGGCTATTCTCCTGATGATATTTCAGGGATCTCTCCAGACTTGTGCATTCATAGGATACACCTGGAGGATGAATCAAAATCATCAGTAGAGCACGACAGGAGACTGAATCCGAATCTGCAAGATGTGGTCAAGAAAGAGATCATGAAGCTGCTGCAAGCTGGGATCATTTATCCAATATCAGACAGTGCTTGGGTGAGTCCAGTGCAAGTGGTCCCTAAGAAGGGAAGAGTTACAGTGGTGTGGATGACAAGGATGAGCTGATTTCAACTAGAACTGTGACAGGACACAGGATGTGCATTGATTACAGGAAGCTGAATGCAGCCACAAGGAAGGACCACTTTCCTCTACCTTTCATCGATCAGATGCTGGAGAGGCTGGCAAATCACAAGTACTACTGCTTCCTTGATGGCTATTCAGGCTTCTTTTAGATCCCCATCCATCCAGATGATCAGGAGAAGACCACTTTTACCTGTCCTTATGGCACTTTTGCATATCGCAGAATGCCTTTTGGACTGTGTAATGCTCTTGCAACATTCCAGAGATGCATGATGTCGATCTTCACTGACATGATTGAGCGGTTTATAAAGGTTTTCATGGATGACTTCTCAGTTTATTGGTCTTCCTTCAAGAGCCGCTTGGACAACTTGTGTGTAGTTCTGCAGAGATGTGATGAGAAGCACTTGGTTCTGAACTGGAAGAAGTGCTATTTTATGGTACAAGATGGCATTGTACTTGGTCACATAGTCTCAGGAGTTGGTATAGAGGTGGATAGGGCGAAAATTGAAGTGATGACAAGTCTGCAAGCACCTGATTCAGTCAAAGCAGTGAGGAGCTTTCTAGGTCACATTGGGTTCTACAGAAGGTTCATCAGAGATTTCAGCAAAATTGATAGACCTCTTACTGCTCTCCTCTGCAAAGATGTGAAGTTTGAGTTCACAGAAGAGTGCAAGTCTGCTTTTGAACAGATCAAACAGGCTATGGTTATAGCTCCTGTTGTGCAGCCTCCAGATTGGGACTTGCCCTTTGAAGTGATGTGTGATGCCAGCAATTTTGCAGTTGGAGCAGTGCTGGGACAGAGAAAAGACAAGAAGCTCCACGCCGTCTACTATGCAAGTAGAACTTTGGATGATGCTCAGAAGAACTATGCAACAACTGAGAAATAATTGTTGTCTGTTGTCTTTGCATTTGAAAAATTCAGGCAGTATCTTGTTGGTTCCAAGGTCGTGGCCCATAGTGACCATTCAGCACTGAAGTATCTGATGCAGAAGAATGATGCAAAGCCAAGGTTGTTGAGATGGATTCTGCTTCTTCAAGAGTTTGACATTGAAGTGAAGGACAAGAAAGGTGTTGAGAATGGAGTTGCTGATCATCTATCCAGGATACAGGTTGAAGAAAATGTCCCAATAAATGATTTCTTGCCTGAAAAGAATGTGTACTTGGTTGAATCAAGAATACAGGAAGAAAGTGTTGAAAACCTGCAATTTTCACGAAACTGCAGGGCAGAGATGAGCGACACCAGGGGGTGACGCTCGCCACCAACAGAGGAGAGTCGCGACCAGATTTTTATACGAAGAAGGTGACGCTCGTCACCAATACTGGTGATTCTAGTTACCACTCTCTGACTTTAGCTGCGATTTGTGCAAGCTTGGGGACAGCTTTTAAAGAGCAAGTTTATGCTTTGGATGATATTGCCAGTTATCTTGCTGCAGAGGACGAACAACATGATTACAAAGGTTATGCCAAGAAGAAGTTCTTGAGAGAACTTAAGAGATTCTAGTGGGATGAGCCAAATCTCTACAAACATTGTGCTGATGGAATTTACAGGAGATGCATAGCAGAAGAAGAAGTGCAAGACGTCCTGTTTCACTGTCATGCTGGACACTTTGCCACATTCAAAACAATATCCAAGGTTCTTCAAGCTGGTTTTTGGTGGCCTACTATGTTCAGGGACGCCCAGGCATTCATTACAAGCTGTGATACTTGTCAGAGAAGAGGAATGATCAGCAGAAGACATGAGATGCCACAGAACTTCATCCTTGAAGTTGAAGTTTTTGATTTTTGGGGTATTGACTTTATGGGCCCTTTTCCCTCATCTTATGGGAATAGATACATTCTGGTTGCTGTTGACTATGTATCTAAGTGGGTATAGGCGTTGGCTACTCCTACTAATGATGCTGCAGTGGTTTTGAAGCTGTTTAAGACCATTATTTTTCCCAGATTTTGTGTCCCGCAAATTGTTATAAGTGATGGTGGTTCTTACTTTGTTAACAAGGTTTTTGACAAGCTGTTGAAGAAGTATGGTGTACAGCACAGAGTGGCCACGCCTTATCATCCCCAGACCAATGGACAAGTTGAGGTTTCCAACAGACAGATCAAACAGATTCTGGACAAGACAGTTGGGAAGACAAAGGAAGATTGGTCAGCAAAACTGGATGATGCATTATGGGCTTACAGAACAGCATACAAAACGCCACTAGGGACAACACCATTTCATCTTCTCTATGGCATCTTGCCAGTAGAGTTAGAGTTCAAAGCAGAATGGGCTATAAAGAGGCTGAACTTCGATCTGAAGCCTGCTGCAGAGAGGCGCTTGATTGAGCTCAATGAAATGGATGAAATCAGATATCAGGCCTATGAAAACTCCAAGTTTTACACAGAGAGGACAAAGGCATATCATGATAAGACGATTATCTCTAGATATTTCGAGCCCAATGATCAGGTACTCATTTACAACTCTCGTTTACAGCTTTTTCCTGATAAACTGCGTTCTTGTTGGTCAGGTCCCGTCATTATCAAAGAAGCTCGACCACATGGTGCCATTGTCCTGATTAACTCCAACGGAGAGAAGTTCACTGTCAATGGACAGAGGGTGAAGCATTATTGGGCGCAAGCCGAGATTCCAGCAGGACACATTGTGTCTCTGGATGATGCACCAGCTGTATAAACAGCCAATCAAAGTTGAGCTAATGACTTTAAACAAGCGCTTAGTGGGAGGCAACCCACTAGTAAGTTATATAATTTATACTTAGTTTTATTTTTCGTGTTTTAGATTTATTCTTCTGTTTCTCTTTTCTTTTATTTCTCTTGAGTCATTTTTATGTTTTCTTTGAGTTAGTTGTCAGTTACTTTGATGATGTTTTGTGAGATTGTGGAACCAGGTTTCTCTTGCTATGTTTGGATGCTATTAAATGTGTGTTTGAGTACTCTAATAGTCTGACTTTATAGTACATATGATGACATTACGTTAATAACCATCAAACTTGTCCATTCTGAAGTACCAGTCGCGGTGACGCTCGTCACAAAGCTGGTGACGCTCGTCACCCGACCCTTCGCGAGGTACCACTTTTTCACCTTGGTTTTACAAGTTCTCATGCATATTTTTGACCAACTCTTGGCTTAATAACACTGGGGACAGTGTTGTTTAAGTCTGGAGGAGGTGGTTACTGACGTTGTGTGCTTTGTGTCATGTTTATAGAGTCTTAAAGTTGAGTCAAAACCTGTTTTTTATAGAGTCAAAATTTTGAAATTGTCAGTTTTTCTTGGAACTAACCATAGGACGTTTATGCTTATAAGAACCATTGCCACAGTAGTTTATTACAAGTCTTACTAAATTGAAAGTCATAGGTAGATCAGTCTAACAATGAAGATTTAGGTTCTTAGAGAACCTGGAAAATTTGTTGTTAGCTCCACCTTAATGAACTTTCAACTTCTCATCTTGGGGCTTCTTTCTTATTGATATTGATTCTCTCTTTCAGCACTGACAATAAGGTTAAGACACAGTATTTAAGAGTTAAAGTCCAAAGAATGGTGCATTCATGACCCTGTCTCCTCACAAGGAACAACAGTAATGAACACACTCAAGAACCTGTCTCCTCACAAAGAACACAAGTATTGAGTAGCATCATATCTTAGACAGTAAAAAATGAGTAAATAGTTGAAAATCGAAAAAAATCAGAAACAAAAAGATCAAGGGAAGAGAAAATAGGAGAGCTGTGTTAAGATTGCTTTGATCAGTTGTTTAGAAAGGGAAAATAATCTGTAAGTGATTGAGATGATAAAACCTTGATGAGACATCACACTAAGAGAGATATAAATAGTTAGCAGCAAAAATTTCGGATTTCTTGAAGGGACTTGGATTGGATTTGAGAGATTTGCTAAGCTTGTGATGATTAGACTGAAATTTGATCTTGTGTTGACTCTGTGGTATGGGGATTTGAAAGTGTTAACTAATGTTGTGTTCCTGATGTTTAACTGACTGTTTTTGGTTTTCAAACCTCGACCCTCTTCTCTGTATGATGTTTGCTTGAGGGCAAGCAAAAGCTAAGTCTAGGGGAGTTGATATATCATGGTTTTTATGGTTTTTAACCATGATATAAGTCCTTTTTAATGAGTCTTTTTGGTCTTTTTAGAGTCCTAGTAGAGTCTTTGCAGGTTATAGCATGTTTGGAGCATAAATGGAGATATTGAAGCTTTTTGGAGCATTGCAAGTTGAAGCCACGAAGTGTCCAGATCGAGAAGAAAAGTATGCATTTGGGTGACGTTCGTCACCACCTATGGTGACGCTCGTCACCCACAAAGGAAGGAGCGTGGCTGGTTTATTAAAAGTATCAAGATTATTTACAGAATTGGCCCATAAGTTCTAGTATTTGCAAGAAGGCCACAGATCTTGTTTTAGGTTCTATATAATAGGTTTTCAGCCATTGTTGACTTTTATCGTAGTTTTCGAGAATTCAGAGAGCTTAGAGAGGATTTTATTGAGAACTTTTGTGGAGACAGATCTTGTACTCTTTTTGGAGAAGATTTCGAGCCCCCTTTGTTTTTATTCTATTCTCTAAAAGCAATTTCATTCAGTTATGTTTTGTGATTCCATGATCGTGTCTGAGTAATTTGTTAGTTAAGTTAGGGCTTTTCAAAGGTTGATGAAGAGTTTGTAAAATTGCTACCTGTTAGGATTATCTTCTTGTTCTTCATCTCTGATTGCTTGAAAATCGATTTCTTAGACACATCATCTAGAAATCCGAAAACCATAGGTTGTTAAATATATGTGAGAGCATTATTGATAACCTGAACTAGTATTTGTTGAGCAAAACAACTTGGTGCAAAAAGATTTGGCATAGGAGTTTTGTGAACAATTGAACCTAATCATTATTGGATGTTTAGATTGTTATGGTTTGCAAAGAGGTTTGAAACTCTTTTATTTAGACATAGATAACTTTTGCAATGATAATTACTTAGTTATATAATTGTGATTCATGTTCAAGTCGATTCTTAATCATTCCTGATCTCATGCATTCTACATTCTCGGATTCAACCTGCGAATTGTCCTGACTTAGCGTTTTTAGTTTTCTGAAACTTAGATCAACAATCAAATTTTGTTTGCTTACATTTAATTTGTCATTCGCATCACATACACCATCTGCTGCTTAGCTTAATCTGAACCTACATTCGATAGTGTAGTTTACATACTCTTTTGGGATTCGATACCCCTTGTACTACAACTGCTTTGCTGTGCACTTGCAGTAGTTTTATTTTGGTAAAACCTGAGCCCTATCACAAGTTCGGAGAAATCCCTGAAATATCATCAAGAGAATAGCCAAGAGCTTTGCGAAATATGTGCAGCTTACTTAGCAAATGGGTGAGCTATGCATTGTTCAATGAAGCATTAACAATAACAGGATAAGTGGAGTTTTCTCCAAGGAATGTGTTTCTTAGCCCTGCAGGGAGCTGTTTAAGCTCAACTTTTGGTGCTTATGCTGCACTCCAGTCATCCATTGTAGCAGCTTTCGCAGATATGGTGACAAGTTCATCCTGAGCAACCAGTTGGATCACATGTGCAGTAGCATCCATCATCTTTGTATAGCCTATTGCAGCAGCATCCAGATGCTCATACTCTGCTGTAGAAGTGGTCAACGCCCTCTCCAAGGGGTCTTCTGATCTCATTTCATGGAAGATCTGATCAGCAATGTTGGTAAGAACATCCACATAAAAAGTCTGTCCATCTATGGTTGGCCTCTTCATCAGCTTGTCCATTTCGAATTGCATCACCAAGTCACCAACATTCAGCTCTATTCTACCCTTCCTGACGTCAATGATAGCTCCTGCAGTAGCCAGGAAGGGTCTGCCAAGAATCAAAGGGTCCATGGATTCTTCTCCATACTCTAGAACCACAAAATCAGTAGGAATCATACAATCTCCTACTTTGATAGGAACATCCTCTATCATACCTTCAGGAACACTGACTAATCTATTAGCTAGGAAAAGAGATATCCTTGTAGCCTTAAAATCAGTCATACATAAGCTCTTGGCAACAGAATGAGGCATAAAGTTCACACTAGAACCAAGATCACACAATGATCTCTCAAACCTATCAGAAAAGATTGTGCAGTCTAAAACAAAGCTATAAGGGTCTGAAAGCTTCTTTGGCACTCTGTTCTGAATCACTGCACTGACCTGCTCGTTGATCATCATAGCTCCAGCCTCTAAACTCAAGTTGTTGGTCACCATCCTCTTCACATACCACCTTATAACAGGAGTAATCCTCACAACATCAATTAATGGGATCTCAATGACCCACTTGTCCATGATAGCTTTGTATTTAGCATCTTCAATAATATGATCCTCCCAAGGAATCGGCACTTATCAAGTTGAGAGATGGATAAAGGTGGCTGTGAGGCCGTGATGATGGTGATGGTTTGGAATGATTGATGGTTATCAGCGAAGCTTGCGGAAAGAGCTTCAAGATAACGACTTAAACGACTCTGTACAAACCAAAGAGTCTAAGGATTTTGCTGGATATACACACCAACAAGATGATCTTCTTTAGAAAGTGTTTTGATTGAAAATAAAGATGATCTCGTCCAGAATACAAAGAGGACTTATAAAGAAGAGAAAAAGATAAGAAAAACAGAAAAAGAGGTAATTAAGACAAGTCTTAGAACATGCTCCAAGACTAGTCTCGAAAACTAGCAAAATAATCAAAACAGAGTTTGAATTCGAAAATAACTCTTGCACTCCCCTTTGGCCACGAAAATAATAGAGTAGAAAAGAATAGAATAGACTAGGATAGAATAGATTAGAATGTGGCCTGATGATGATTAACAAAATGGACCATGATGAAGTGAAACATAAGCCTCGTTAAAAATCTTCTTTTGGAATACCCATTGGGACAAAACCAAAGGTAAGAGAAAAAGAGCACCTATGAATCACTTATCCATTTGTTGAATCACTTAGCTTGTATGGAGACCAAGGACGTGTTGATCATGTCTTCATTGTGTTTTGTTTGGCTCCAAATGTGTTTAAGTAATCCCCCAATGGGTTGGTTGAATGTCTTGACTCTAGATCGAGTCATAGGTCCAATTGGCGTCACTAGAGCATCTTCTGCTACAAGCTCTTCCTCAGCTACAAGCTCATCTGGTTCTTGCTCCAAGTCCTTGCTGCTATTGATGATCTTATCATCCCCTCTCTCTTTAAAAGGATTTGACCTCAAATCCGTTTCATATGCAATAAAGGGATCTAGATCAGAAACATTGAAACTTGAACTTACATCATACTTACCTTGTAGATCAAGTTGATAAGCATTTTCGTTTATTTGCTTGGTGATCTTGAATGGACCATCAATCCTTGGCATAAGCTTGGATTTTCTCTCATTTGGAAACCTCTCCTTTCTCAAGTGAACTCAGACTTGATCCCCAACGTTAAAGACCATCCTTTGCCTTCCTTTGTTAGCTTGCTTAGCGTAGAGCTTTGTTTTCTCTTCTATGTTCTTTCTAGCCTTCTTGTGGATCTGTTGAACTATTTCAACCTTCTTTTTCCCATCAATACTTGTTCTTTCACTCATAGGCAAAGGTATTAGATCCAAAGTTGAGATAGGATTAAACCCATAAACAATTTGAAAAGGGGAAAACTTAGAAGCAGAATGCACAACATGATTATAAGCAAATTCTATATGAGGCAAGTATTCTTCCCAAGAATTCAAGTTCTTCTTTATCAAAGCACGTATGAGAGTCCCTAAGGTTCTATTAACCACTTCTGTTTGCCCATCAGTTTGCGGATGACGTGTAGTAGAGAACAAAAGCTTAGTTCCTAGCTTAGACCAAAGAATTTTCCAGAAATAACTAAGGAACTTAGTATCTCTATCCGAAACTATAGACTTAGGCATTCCATGCAAACGGACTACTTCTTTAAAGAACAGATTAGCTACATGCAATGCATCATCAGTTTTATGACAAGCAATGAAATGAGCCATCTTAGAAAATCTATCAACCACACCAAATATAGAATCCTTTCCAGTCCTAGTCCTAGGTAATCCCATCACAAAATCCATAGAAATATCATTCCATGGATGAGTAGTAATAGGCAAAGGAATATACAAACCGTTGGGTTGAACCTTTGACTAAGCTTGCTTACAAGTATTGCACCTTTCACAAATCCTTTCAACATCACGTTTCATATGAGGCCAGTGAAAGTGATCTCTCATTACTTCCAGTGTCTTAGCAACGCCAAAGTGTCCCATTAGTCCTCCTCCATGAGCTTCCCTGACAAACAAATCTCGCAGAGAACAATTAGGAACACACAAGTGGTTCTCATAAAAGAGAAACCCATCTTGTTTGCTGTACCGTCCAGAAGCAAACTTATCACAAGACTTATAAATCTCTTGAAAGTCAGAATCAGTTGCATAAAACTCTTTGATATATTCAAAACCTAAGAGTTTAACATTAAGAGTAGAGAGTGGAGTGTACCTTCGGGATCATGCATCAGCAACTACATTATCTTTACCTTTTTGTACTTGATGACATATGGAAACGTCTCAATGAATAAAACCTACCTTGCTTGTTTTTTGTTGACTTTCTGTTGCCCTTTCAGATGCTTGAATGACTCATGATCAGTATGTATGACAAACTCTTTAGGCCATAAGTAGTGTTGCTATGTTGAAAGAGCTCGGACCAAAGCATATAACTCCTAGTCATATGTTGGGTAATTCAGTGTTGCACCTCCAAGCTTCTCACTGAAAAAGGCTATAGGCTTCTTATCTTGCATTAGAACAGCTCCAATCCCTATTCATGAGGCATCACACTCAATTTCAAACATTTTAAGGAAATCAGGTAACATTAAAAGAGGTGCATTAGTAAGCTTCTCTTTAAGTGATTGAAAGGCGTCCTCTTGTGCTTGCTCCCACTTGAATCCCACGTCCTTCTTGATTATCTGAGTGATAGGTGCAGCAATGGTACTGAAGTCTCTAACAAATCGCCTATAGAATCCAGCAAGACCGTGAAAACTCCTTACTTCTCCCACTGTCTTTGGACTTGGCCAGTCTTTAATAGCTTTAACCTTTTCTTCATCAACTTTAACTCCATCTGCACTCACAACAAAGCCTAAAAACACAAGATTATCTGTGCAGAAAGTACATATCTTAAAGTTGGCATAAAGTTTTTCTTTTCTAAGGATGCTCAAAACAGCTTCTAGATAATCTATATGATCAGTTAAACTTTTGCTGTAAACTAAGATGTAATCAAAGTAAACTACAACAAAAATTCCAACGAATGCTCTTAGAACATGATTCATTAATCTCATGAATGTACTAGGTGCGTTTGTTAACCCAAATGGCATGACTAACCACTCATAAAGCCCATGCTTAGTATTAAAAGCAATTTTCCATTCATCACCCTCTTTCATCCTAATCTGATGATACGCACTTTTTAAATCAATCTTAGAGAATATGCTAGAACCATGCAATTTATCAAGCATATCATCTAATCTAGGGATAGGCTGTCGATACTTCACCATGATATTGTTGATTGCTCTACAATCAACACACATGCGCCAGCTGCCATCTTTCTTAGGCACAAGTAAAACTGGGACAGCACATGGACTTATGCTTTCTCTGATGTGTCCTTTCTCCATGAGCTGGTCCACTTGTCTTTGCAGCTCCTTTGTTTCCACAGGATTGGTTCGGTAAGCAGGACGGTTGGGCAATGAGGATCCTGGTACAAAGTTAATTTGATGTTCAATGCCACAAATGGGAGGTAAGCCTATGAGATTGTCCTCAGGGAATACATCCTTGTAGTCCTGCAAAAGAGAGTTCATTTCACTCGGCAGAACTGGTGTAAGGTTAGTTAAACTCATAAGAGTTTCTTTAAACACAAACAAAAGCATAGGTTGTTTCAGAAACATAGCTCTCTTAACATCACTAGCTTTAATAAAGAAATTAGGTTCTTTGAGTAACCTTTCTTTCTTCCGTTTGAGCTGGAGTTGATCTTCATAGATTTCTTTAGGGGTCATGGGGATCAGAATGGTCTTCCTACCTTTGAACGCAAAAGAATGACTATTAGTGAAACCATCATGTATTACGTTTCTGTTTGATTGCCATGGTCTTCCCAGAAGTATATGTCCAGCTTCGATTGGCAAAACGTCACACTGAATCTCATCCTCATACTTTCCAATGGTTATAGGCACGGTTACTTGGCTTTTGACATTCATTTCTCCACTGTTGTTGAGCCATTGAAGCTGATATGGTCTGGGGTGCTTCTTCTCCTTTAAACCGAGTTTCTTAACAATTGTTGTACTTGCTACATTAGTGCAGCTTCCTCCATCGATGATCAGGCTACAAACTTTTCCTTGAACATGGCACCTTGTGTGAAACAAGTTTTCCCTCTGTTCGTCTTCTTTAGCTAGACCTTGAATACTCAGACTTCTTCTGGCCACTAACAAATCTCCTTTAGCTGATCTCCTTTCATATTCATCAAAAGATAAATCACTGTCTTGTGTTTCTTCTTCAGACTATTTCTCCATTGTCAAGAAGAATCATGACCTTTCTGTTGATGCACTCATTCGCATAATGTCCCCTTCCTTGACATTTATAACACCTGATATCACGAGCCTTTGAAGTTGTTCCTTCTACTTTCCCTTTGTCTTTGCCTTGCAGTGTAGAGTCTGGTTTAGAATCAAACTTTGGAGTGAAAGGTTGCTTGCTTTCTCTTGAGAAATTCTGTCTAGATGAGTCAGCTCCATACCTTGGCCGTGAAGATCCCTTTCTCTTAAGTTGTTGCTCAACCAGAATTGCTTTGTGTAACATTTCTTCAAGCTCCTCATAATGTTGCATCTCCACTCTTTCTTGCACTTCTCTGTTTAACCCTCCCAAGAGCCGCGACATTGTTGCTTCCTTGCCTTCAGAAATATCAGCTCTAAGCATCAATGTTTCTAGCTCTTGATAGTAATCTTCAACTGATCTGGTCCCTTGAGTGAGCTTTCTGAGCTTAGAATGCAGCTCACGGTGGTAATGAGATGGCACAAACCGTCTTCTCATAATGCGCTTCATTTCTGACCATGTTTCTATGGGAAACTCACCACTGCGTCTCCTTGAGGTTACAAGAGTATCCCACCAACTGAGAGCATAATCATAAAACTCTGTAGCAGCAACCTTCACTCTGATGATCTCTGTATAATGCTAACAATTAAAGACCAACTCAATCTTCTTTTCCTAGTCTAGATAAGCATCAGAATCATTCTTCCCATGGAATGGAGGAATTTTTATCTTAAGACCTCCTAGATTAGCTTGTAAGAGATCTCTTCCTTCTCTGCCACGTCTGTTCCCCCTTTGACTCCTTTGAGAAGAACCATTGTGGTTGCTGTAGTAGTTATCTGCTGCTTCATGTTGAAGATATCTCCTCTGCTCTCTTTGCGACCTTTCCCCTTCTGACTGTCTAGCTTCTTCATTAGGGTTTAATCTTTGAGCACGAGTTTCTTCTCTGATTGCTTCTACTTTTTCATTCATCATCTTCTCCATTTTTGCAAACATAGCTTCCATATAAATCTTGTTGACACCGTGGCTACTTGACTCCTCTTCATGATCTGATCCCATCCTTGCATAAGAAAATAAACAACACCAGTAAAAAGTTCCACAAAATCTTTTAAAACAACAGTTCTAAAAGAAATCAAAGTAGATGAAGAGTCATGATGATCCAGGCGAAATGGTGATGGTGGTGATAAATTAAAATGATAAAAAAATTGATAGAAATGAAAACTCAACTTTCAAAGTGTGCTCTGATACCACATAATATGATCCTCCCAAGGAATCGGCACTTATCAAGTTGAGAGATGGATAAAGGTGGTTGTGAGGCTGTGATGATGGTGATGGTTTGGAATGATTGATGGTTATCAGCGAAGCTTGCGGAAAGAGCTTCAAGATAACGACTTAAACAACTCTGGATATACACACCAAAGAGTCTAAGGATTTTGCTGGATATACACACCAACAAGATGATCTTCTTTAGAAAGGGTTTTTTATTAAAAAGAAAGATGATCTCGTCCAGAATACAAAGAGGACTTATAAATAAGAGAGAAAGAGAAGAAAAACAGAAAAAGAGGTAATTAAGACAAGTCTTGGAACATGCTCCAAGACTAGTCTCGAAAACTAGCAAAATAATTAAAACAGAGTTTGAATTCGAAATAACTCTTGCACTCCCCTTTGGCCACCAAAATAATAGAGTATAATAGAATAGAATAGACTAGGATATAATAGAATAGAATGTGGCCTGATGATGATTAACAAAATGGACCATGATGAAGTGAAACATAAGCCTCGTTAAAAACCTTCCTTTGGAAAACTCATTGGGACAAAACCAAAGCTAGGGGAAAAAGAGCACCTATGAATCACTTATCCATTTGTTGAATTCTTTAGCTTGTATGGAGACCAAGGACGTGTTAATCATGTTATCATTGAGTTTTGTTTGGCTCCAAATGTGTTTAAGTAATCCCCCAATGGCTTGGCTGAATGTCTTGACTCTATCGAGTCATAGGTCCAATTGGCGTCACTAGAGCATCTTCTGTTACAAGCTTTTCCTCAGCTACAAGCTCATCTGGTTCTTGCTCCAAGTCCTTGCAGCTATCCATGATCATATCATTCAAGCTCTTGTTTAGACTTCTTAGGATGTTTAGGATAGGTTATCTTGGGCTTATGCACTGTCTCCTTAGCATTATTTGAAGTCTCAGTCGAAACTGCAGTTTGTTGCAACAAGTGACGAGAGTCACTTGTTTTGGACAAGTCGCGAGAGTTTGCTCGAATTGGGTGACGAGCGTTACCCTCTTGATGACAGTCGTCACTAATTTGTGAAGAAGACTCGTCGGGGTTGTGCTCAGTTGGTGACGAGCGACACCCATCCTTGGTGACGAGCGTCACCCATGGATTTTCAACACAGATTTCATCATCTTCATACTCTTCAAGTCCAACGAAATTCCTTGAGCTCAAGTCCTTCTGCAACACTGGTTGCAGGTTCTTTGCACTTCTCAATGTGATGGCATTCACATGGTGTTTGGGATTAGCATCAGTCCTTCCTGGAAGGAATCCCTCTTGCCTCTGAACAGCTCCTGCAGTTTGGGTAACTTGAACATCAAGCTTCTTCGTATAAGAGTTCAGACTTTCAATTTTCCTATTCAGGTCATGGTAGAGGAAATCTATCTTGCCATTGAAGTCTACTTTCAGTTTCTGTTGTCCTTCCAGGATCTGTTCCAGCATAGCTTCCATCTTGTTCTCCTGTGGAGGTGCAGATTGGTAGGAAGAAGAACCATAGTTCCTGTTGAAGTTGCTGTTGTTCTGGTAAGGTTTCTGGAACTCTGTCTTCTGAAACTGAGGCTTGGATGTGTAACCAGGCGAGCTCTGATTTCCTGTGAAGGTACACTTCTGATTATTGTTGTTGTAGCCTCTGTTCCATTGCTGATTCCTATACCTTTGACCCTGAAATCCTCCAGCATTGATGAAATTCACATCTTCCTGCTCAATCTCTTCTGGATTTTCGAAAGTCTCCACCTCTGGAGCAAAATGAACTGACTTCTTTCCCACCAAGAGGCTGTGCATACTGTCCAGCTTAGCCTTGACTTCTTCAATCTGATTCCCATCATTCAAACCAGCTTGTTTCATCCTCTGAAAATCTGCATTCTTGGTGTTGTTGTTGCAAGCCAAGTTTTCAATCAATCTGATTGCTTCTTCTGGTCTGTTTGTGTTGAAATTTCCAGCACTAGCTGCATCCAGCGCCATCTGATACTTCCAATCAATGCCTCTGAAGAAGATCCCAAGAAGTTGCACCTGGCTGAAACCATGATGAGGACTGTCCCATTGATAAGACTTGAATCTCAGCAAAGAAGTCTTAAAAGCTTCAGTAGGACCTTGGGAGAATGATGCAATTTTCGTCCTCAGGTCCTCTGATCTAGCATCATCATAGAAATTGTTCAGAAGGCATTCTTGGTGTCTTCCCAAGTGGTTAATGAACCAGGCTCCAGTTGCTTCAACCAATATGCAGCATCTCCTCCAAGTGAATAAGGGAAAAGCTTGCAGAACAGAAAGTCATAGCTAACACCATTACCTTTGACACTTGAAGCTAAGTCCTCAAACCTCTCAATATGATCCATGTGATACTCATGAGGTAAGCCATGGAAAGGATGCTATCCCACCAGCTGATAATAAGCAGGCTTGAGCTCGAAATCATTCCTCTCGAAAGCAGGAGGGCTGATTGCAGCTCTGTTGGCATATAACTGATCAGGTCTGTTGTAGTCTCCTAAAGTCTTTTGAACAAAATGCCCAGCAGCGTTGTTAGCAGAAGCAGGGACTCCAGCGTCTTGTGCCACTTGTTGAACTTGCTGTTTGACGATGACATTCCCATCTTGATCCAGTCTTTGCCCTTCTTCATTCCTCCTGTTTCCCTCTCTGTCAACCAAGATCAGTAGAGCAACCATTGTACACTGTTTCTTAGTTTTCATGATGGTCCTCTCCAACTTAGCGAGTTCGTCGATGCTCAAAGTCACAAGCTCCTTCTCTTTGTTGCTTCTGGTACTGCGAATAGGCATACATCTGAAACCAGCACAAAGAAAAGTAGCAGAAAGTTAGTAAACAAACTAAAACTTAGACAAAATCCTAATACTAAAAATCGATAGGCAGCTATTAATCCCCGGCAACGGCGCCAAAAAGTTGATAAGGCTCAGGTTTTACCCAAATAAAAACTATTGCAAGTGCACAGCAAAGCAGTCGTAGTATAAGGGGAATCGGATCCCAAAGGAGAATCAGATTAAGCTAAGCAATAGATAGTGTATGTAATGCGAAATAACAAAATAAAAGATAGCAGGCGAAAATTGTTTGTTGATCTAAGTTTCAGGAAAATAAAAGCGCTAAGTCAGGACAGTTCGCAGGTTGAATCCGAGAATGTAGAATGCATGAAATCAGGAATGATTAAGAACCATCTTGAACATGAATCGCAAATATATAACTAATCAATTCTCATTGCAGAAGTTAACTATGTCTAATCACAGAGTTTCAAATCTCTTTGCAAACCCTAACAATCTAAACATGCAGTAATGATCAGGTTCAATTGTTCACAAAACCCCCAAGCCAAATCTCTTTGCAGTAAGTTGTTTTGCTCATCTAATGCTATATCAGGTCATCAATAATGCTCTCACATCTATTAAACAACCTATGATTTTCGGATTTCTAAATGATGTGTCTAAGAAATAGATTTTCAAGCAAGCAGAGATGAAGAACCAAAAGATAATCCTAACAGATAGCAATTCTACAAACTCTTCATCAACCTTTGAAAGGCCCTAACTTAACTAGCAAATTACTCAGACATGATCATGGAATCACAAAACATAACTCAATAAAATCGCACTGAAAGAATGAAATAAAAACAAAGGGGGTTCGAAATCTTCTCCAAAAACAAGTACAGGATTTGTCTCCCCAAAAGCTCTCAATAAAATCCTCTCTAAGCTATCTGAATTCTACAAATCTAAGATAAAAGCCAACAATGGCTGAAAACCTAATATATACAAGCTAAAACACGATCTGGGGTGTTCTTGCAAATACTAGAACTTTTGGGCCAATTCTGCAAATAATCTTCAATCTTTTAATAAATCAGCCACTAGCCTTCCTCTACAGGTGACGAGCGTCACCATAGGTGGTGACGAGCGTCACCCAAATCCATACTTTTCTTCCAAGTTGCACACTTCGTAGCTTCATCTTGCATTACTCCAAAAAGCTTCAATATCTCCAATTATGCTCCAGACATGCAATAACCTGCAAAGACTCTACTAGGACTCTAAAAAGACCACAAAGACTCAATAAAAAGGACTTATACCATTGTTAAAAACCATAAAAACCATGATATATCAGCTAAGGGTGAACACAAAGGAGTATAGGATCAGATTAGTGTGGGGGAGTACAAGTCTGGACAATGCAAGGGGCTCAAATTCACCATCCAGCCATCAAATATGCACACAAAGTGCTTCGAAACACCTTCTTTGAGAGGAAGAAGAACAACAGTGTGCTTGATGAAGATATAAACTTCTTGTGCAAAGGTTTGAGGGACATTCTCAAGAGCATAAAGGGTCATACAAAAATCAAAGGATATCTCTTGGAAATGGGGTTAGTTACTATCTTGATGAAGCGCTTCTTGTACCTTAAGAACTGGATCGCCACAAGTACTGATTCTAAGCCTAGAATTAGCTTTGGAGGCCTCGTTACTTTTATCTTGGAGGCAGCCAATGTATATCTTGGGGAGCCGACCCACTACCCCATGTTCATTGAAAAGATGTATCTAGCTAAGTCTACTTACTTTGTTGGATGTTTGGGCCAAACGTTTGCATACCAGTTTCATGTCACCCCCACAGAGAAGAGGAAGATTTTGATTCCTAACATGGCTGAGCACACTTTATTTGCCTCACCAGCCCTTTCTAGGTTCAATGTCCCTGAAGAAGCTCTTGTAAACTCAAGGAAGGATCCACCTCTTGAGTCCATCAGAGCTAAGTCACAAGCAGGAAGGACTCTTGCTGCAACAACTGAAGGCCTAGAGGAAGAAGAAGAGCA
Source organism: Thlaspi arvense (assembly GCA_911865555.2). Taxonomy (NCBI): domain Eukaryota; kingdom Viridiplantae; phylum Streptophyta; class Magnoliopsida; order Brassicales; family Brassicaceae; genus Thlaspi; species Thlaspi arvense. The sequence goes on along the minus strand of OU466859.2, from coordinate 25,803,394 downwards.
AGAGCAGCTATATGGGAGTGATAGGTACTACTTTGAGACTTTCAACAGCTCAATACCCTATGAAACAGCTAAGACAGTTCACAAGCATACCTCCCTTCTCTAAAGGTGGAAAAAATGGTAAGACAAGACTATCAAGAAACTTGTCAATATCATTAAGGTGATGAAAAAGATAATGAAAGGTATGGAGAAGGAGTTCAAGAGCCTAAAGGCAAAGCTGGGTGAAAGTTATGGTGCACAAGGAGAAGAGCATGAAGAGGGCCAAGGAGATAATGATGGTGAAGAAAGAAGCCAGTCCTTTAGAGAGCCTCCAAGAGAACAAGAAGAACCTGAATCTCTTAGTGCCTCATTTTCTGAGCCACTCCAATGGAGAAAGAGGAGAGCTACATATTCCCGACCCTCCCTCTCCAGAAATATGTCTCACTCCAGCAGCATGTCCTACTCCATGGACACCTACTCCTCCTCCTATAGTAACTAAGGTACACACATTTTTCCTTGTTGAATATTGGCTCATCTTGCACTTTTATTACATAAGAGACTGTGTAATTTAAGTGTGGAGGAAAATGTGTGAGACTTGACAATGATTTTAGCATGTTTTTGCATAACATTGTAGTTCATGCATTTGATCTATTTGCATAGAAAAACACACACAAAAATTAAACAATTTCAAAAATTTTGCTTTTAAAAAACAGAGCATCTAGTTGCATTTGCACTTATGATTGAGTCTAGATTGCATTTCGTATAGGTTTGCATAGCATTTGCATAGGAAGTAGAGGATAAACACTTGTTAAGATGTCCATGTTTGAAGTGATTTAAATGACTTGGTTGCTAGTTGTTTGATTGCTTTGCATTAGGCTAGGCGGTTGGGGAAGGGATAAGCTAGAGTGGATTGTGTTTCAATGTGTATATATTTGGGAGAATAAGAAGAATGGGACTTGTGTTACAAAAGGTGAAAGTGGGAATGTTAACAAATGGTGGTTAGGCAATGAGCTAACCACTCAGATCAAAAGAAGAAGAAGACTTCCCCACACACAACAAGAAGGTGATCACAATGCAAGGAAAAGAAGGCAACAAAAGCCTTTGGAAAAGGTAGTTTTAGGAAGTTCATCTTTGGGATTAGACTAAGTTTTAGGGTCATCTTTGGGCATCATGGGTAGATGAGAGTCATCCTTGTATGCGTACATTGGCATTTACCTTTAGCATTTTGATATAGGTTGATTCATTTCATTGAGAGATCCATTTGATAATTTGAAACCTTTATGCATTCAGATTATTTTCATCTCAAAACCATGTCCCTTAGCCAAATGGTTTCATTTTATTTGTATGATCATGTTTCACTTAGGTGCTTTTAATGAATGTTAAAGAGTTGGAGGATATGGATGCTTGTGTAGGCTAAGCTTGAGTTCATTGTTTGTTTATGATAAGTATGGCTAAAGTTTTTGAAATAGAACAAACTTCTTTCATCTTAGAACTTGTAACTAGGGCATTGACTTCACTTTTTCTATTGACATCTTTAGTTTTGAGCTCCCACTTCCAAACCTCATTCTCTTATTTGTCCTTGTTTGCTTGAGGGAAATCAAAAGGCAAGTGTGGGGGTGTTGATAGCTTGCATATTTACATCATTTAGGCTTGGATAATCATATCTTTTTAAGTCTCTTTCATGCATAAACTCTCATTTTATGTCTCCTTTGCATTCATATTAGAGTTAGCTTTTGGCTAGGTATGCATTGCATGTTTTATTGCATTTTGAAGGTGTTATCTAGGTTCCATGGAGGCTAAGAAGACTTCCTAGCAACTGGAGTTGGAGTGGATGAATAAAGGAGAGCTTAAAGGAAGCAAAGCAGAGGAGGAGACTCGCCCCAGCGTCTCGCACTGGCCAAACACCTCGGAGCAGTACGATCAGCAGGTTTGGAGAAGTACACCAGCGTTAGCCCGACTTACACACCTCGGAGTGAAGAAGCCAGCAGATTTGGAAGATCACATCGGGCTCCTGTCCCGGCTTCCAATACTCGGTACGAAAGGAACCGAAGGTTTCACCAGCTTGCACCGACGACTCAACCCGACATCCTCACCCCGAAGCGGACCCCCACCGGCCACCTGCACCGCCGTCTTGCCTGGGCTGACTCCCTTCCGCCCAACTTTGAGGTCTATATTCTTGACCAAGGGTTTGACCAATGCTTATTCTTTTGACTATTTAAAGCAAACTGTATCATATCATCTTATCAACAATTAATCTTTTTTTTATGCTTTTCTGATCTAAAATTCTCTCTCTCTCTTGATCTTAAGCTTTTTTCAGAAATTTTAGGATTTGTAAGCACAATTAGAGTTTTAAGTAAGAGTTTGCAATTCCAGCTATTTATCATCATTTTATTGCTTTTGATTATGGTTTCTTATCTTATTACTTAATTTTTGGCTATGATCATTATGTGTTCTCAGGAGTTCTCTTAGGGTTCTTAGGATGGGTTAGATCCATGATGATTTAGTTGGTTGATCCTTGATGATTATTGCTTAATATTGATAGATCTTTTCTTATTTGATGTTCTTAAAGCTTAATCTTTCTTGATCACCTAGATTTCAAAAATAGGTATTCTCTGCACCAAAAGTGTTTGATGAAATGTCTGAACCAATCTTCTAAGAGATTTACTTGCCTTACACATTACAATGGTTGACTAGAGAGTATTTTGGCTCGATAGAACTGATTCTTTATGCTTGTTGATTGCTTGATCACTAATGGGAGTTAGATCTTGATTAAGTTGTTAACAAAGGGATCATTGTCATGGGAATGGATTGATCTGGTTGTTTAGAGTTCTATGCTGAAAGATTAGCCTTACTGGTTGAGTTTGTACATTAAAGATTAATTTTGGATCAATAACCCCATCCTAAGACCCCTGCTTGTTTAAATTCAAATTGCCTTGTTTTACTATGCTTTTTAGTCTGAATTGTTAAGTTACTTGTCCTGCAATCTACTTCAATGTTTTCTTTTGTTATTTGATTGATCATTTGGGTTGCTAGACACTTCTACAATATTTCCTGATTGGATTTACACTGAAAGTACTCCAATGACATGATCTTATCACTTGAGGAATTGAGTCACAAGAGTTAAAAACTCTTGCATCAGGGATATACCATAGTGAAGATCTTTTCTAACCACATATCCTTGAAGAGCAATTGGACTTCTCCCAAGATGTCAATGTAACTCAACAGCTCCATATTAGTCTAGCTTATCAGCTGTGGGGTTAGGGGTTCCCTTTGAATACCATCCCCATAGCCTTATTGTAGATCTCATCAGCGGTGGAGTTAGGGGTTCCCTTTGAAGCTTTCTTTTGTTTCCCTTTCTCAGCCCCCTTTGTCTTGGTTTTGCTTGGCCCTTGTCTCATGTTGTTCCTCTGAATTAGAGCTACTGTCACGGAGTGCATGCTTCGACCCTTTCTAAGCAGCTCTTGTCGTTGCAGCTGCAGCCATGGTCCTTGTGATTTCAGACTTTGATTTCATGTCCTACAAGAGAAAACACACTCGCAAGACAATAAGTATAGTGTGGAATCCTTTAAAGCACGCGTTGTCTTGCTTATGGAATCTCTATTTGACATTAAACAAGCCAAGAGTGCAAGCAACCAAAAAGGAAGAACAAAGCTAACAATCACATTCTCAACACTTAGCCATAATTCTCAACAACCGAGGTTGTAAAGCTAGTGCAAGTCCCTGGTGCAACTTTCAGAATTTCCTGTCCAACTCACTTCGGGGTGATGTAGCCGGTGTGAGTCACTGGTGCAACTTTGAAGATTTTCTGATCGACTCACACCGAGGTGTTGAAGTCGGTACAGTCCCTGGAGTGCCCCAGAGAACTTTACTTCCTTCCTTCTTTTCTCTCATATGACTTCTCAATAAGCAATCCTGAGTTTAAAAACACTAAAATAGAAAAATTATTAATAAAAGCAAGTATTTACAGGGATAACATGGGAATACCTGCCAAGTGTACTTTTTTACATCTCTTAGCTTGATGTTTCTCCCTATTGTTCTAGTTGGGGAAAGGAGGAGTTGTGGAACTCCTTTCTGAACCTTGTATGGTGCGGAAAATCTTGACAACTGCAAAAGGTTGAGGTGTCCCCTTGCTCTTCACTTTGTATAGCACGCCATCATCTATAGAGTCTATCAGTGATAGCTTGCCTTATTGTGGTGTTTTAGGGTGCATTTTGTACATACTTTCCCTTGTTCTTGCACTATTTCTTATTATTTTACTCTATTTGCATCTAAAAGTAGTCATGCATGCATTTAGATTAAGATTGCATACATTTGCATATTTCGACTGTTTTTCAGGTGTTTTTGGGGCTAAGCAGACATATTGGAGGATGGAGGATCATCTGAAATAAAAGAAATATGCAAGAAGAGTGAAGAAAAACTGTTTAGAAGTAACACCGAGGTCCCACATCGAGGTCTTTGCTCGGTTCAACAGGATGCGAGTTATAGATCGGTCCGGACGAAGCCCCTCCACTCAGATACAGGCTCCATGATCTTCACCAAAGTTGTAGAGGATCGGAATATCTTTCCAATAATGGTATAATCATATCATTTAGATATAGGGTTCAAGAGATAGAGCGATTTCAGCTATGCAGTGTTCACCAGGCAATTGTACCGGGTAAGCACATCGACCAAAACCCAGGTAAGCCTGCCCGGTGCGTGCTGAACCGACCAAAGATGTCTTAAGAAACAGGGACAGACTGCACTTTCCAACTGCATCGAGCAGAACATATGTCTGTACTGCCCGATGCGTTAACTCCGCACTGTTGATTAACTTTTTCCACTTTTCCTCAAACCTTATCTTTTAACTTATATTAGCTTGGGCTTATCTTTTTGTGGATATTATCTTGTTTCATATCCTTAATTTTGAGCTTGTGAAGAGGAAGGGAGTGAATTTTGGGATTTGTTAAACAAAGATCATCTTTTTTATAAAATCTTGCATTTTCTTTACATATATATCTTTTGCTAGTTCTTAATCATGTTTATATTGTTTCTCTCTGTTATTTTCGTGGCTTTAGTTATTGTTAGGGAGTTGTTTTGTTCTGGTTTAAGGTAAGGAGATGGGGTGATTTTTGTGATTGATTAAGGTGTTTAGAACTTAGATCTTCTTATTCCCTTTCTTGTGTGATTATGTTTAATATCTATGACCTCTTTGAAAGATAAGAAAATATTAGATTTTCATGTGCACTCTATGTGTTTGATGAAATACCTACAGTTTTCATTGCATGAAAATGATGCGTAGATGATAATGTCTCTTTGCATCTTACCACAAGTTGACCCATGACAGTGGTGAAGGACTCCTTTAGCTTCCTCTTCTGCTATACACCTTCTGAACATCCCATCACTTCCCTTCTTATACAGGTAAGGCTCATTCCAATAATAGTGAGACACATCCTTGAAGAAATTCTTCTTGTGATAGGAATCAAGGTTGGTTGGGACATCTCCACATGCTAAGTAATTAGCGAAATCTATATAGCATGAGAGCTTTTCTTCTTACAAACTCATCACTTCATCCTTCCATACTGTCAATGCATTCAGTTTCTTTTCTGGTAGAATATTATTGATGGGGACAAAGTCATCAATCCTTAGCGTTGAGAGGTGATCAGTCACACTGTTTTCAATGCATCACTTGTCCACAATATACATATCATATTCCTGCAACAGGATTATCTATCTGAGGAGTCTTGGTTTAGTATCCTTCTTGGCATATATGTGTCTTAGTGCAGCACGATCAGTATAGACTATCACCTTAGACCCAACCAAATAACTTCAAAACTTCTCAAATCCAAAGATTACTGCTAGAAGCTCCCTCTCTGTTGTGGCATATCTGGTCTGAGCTTCATCAAGAGTCTTGCTTGCATAACATATAACATGCAGCTTTTTGTCAACCCTCTGCCCTAATACTGCGCCAACTGCATAATCACTGGCATCACACATAATCTCAAAAGCGAGATCCCAATCAGGAGCATGTACTATGAGTGCACTCACTAGAGCTTTCTTAAGAGCTAGGAATGCCTGCAAGCATTCTTCATCAAAGACAAATTATGTTTCCTTGCACAGCATCCTTGTTAATGGCCTTGCTATCTTTGAGAAATCCTTGATGAACCTTCTGTAAAAGCCTGCATGCCTCAAGAAGCTTCTTATTCCCTAGACTGAGTTTGGAGGCTCTAGGTGTAGCATCATATATATCTTGGCCTTATTCACTTCTATCCCTTTTGCAGAAATCTTGTGCCCAACATTATGCCTTTCTTGACCATGAAATGGCATTTCTCCCAATTCACCACCAGATTAGTGTCCTCACATATCTACAAACCCTGGTAACGATTGGACAAACAAGAGGCAAAAGAACCACCATACACAGAAAAGTCATCCATGAAAATCTCAACAATTTCCTCAAGCAAGTTCGAAAAGATAGAAGTCATGCATCTCTGAAATGTAGTTGGGGCATTACATAAACCAAATGGCATTTTTCTATATGTAAAACTGCCATAAGGACATGTGAAGTGGTTTTCTCCTATTCATTTGGATAAATAGAAATTTTAAAGAAACCATTATAGCCATCTACGAAATAATAATAGGGATGATTGACTAGTCTCTCAAGCATTTGATCAATGAATGGCAAACGAAAATGATCTTTTCTAGATGCAGCATTGAATCTCCTATAGTCAATGCACATTCTATATCCTGGCTTGGTTCTTGTGGGGATTAGCTCATCATTATCATTCTTTACCACTGTGATTCCTCCTTTTTTAGGCACTACATGGACTGATGAGACCCATGTATTGTCTGAAATGGGGTATATCACTCGAGCTTCAAGCAATTTTAAGATCTCTTTCTTTACGACTTCCTGAAGGTTTGGGTTTAGTCTTCTTTGGGGTTCAGTTGAGGTTTTTGTCTCATCTTCTAGATAAATCATGTGAGTACAAAGGTTAGGAGATATTCCTTTGATATCATCTAGTGAATATCCAATGGCTCTCCTAAACCTCGTTAACTCTTTGACAAGGGCAATGATTTCATCATCATTGAGGTTTTCATTGACAATAACAAGATAAGTAGAATTAGAGCCTAAGAAGACATACCTTAGCCCTTTAAAAAGTGGTTTGAGTTCCACCTTAGGCGTCTTGTTCTCATTCTAGTCCTCTTCCATGTTGCTTTGCTCCTTGGCGTCAGCTTCATTGCTTGGAGGGCCAGCTTCTTGGACTGAGAGTACCTCTTTCCTTTTGTATCCTAGCTCTTCAAATGGCTCTTCATCCTCTAAAGCTTTGTGAGAGTCAAGCCTTAGCATGTATCCCAAGCTTTCCTTATCTAAGTACACCTCTTCTCCATGCTCTTTGGTTAAAGCAATTGAAGTTTGTCCTCACAATAAAGCTCTTCTTGCACTTCATCATGCAGCCATTCTAAGGTCTCAACCTTGAACACGTGTCATTCTATAGTGGGCTGTTACATGATATGCTTTAGGTCAAACGTAAGGACAATGTCTTTACCCAAATTCAGCTCAATATTCTCTTTCTTGATATTAATGACAGCTCCTGCAGTAGCCAAGAAAGGTGTCCCAAGGATAAGTGGATCTTTGGGCTTTTCATCCATCTCAAGAACCAAAAAATCTGTAGGGACTTCTAGGCTACCAATCCAGATTGGTACATCTTCAAGCAGTCATTTGAGGAGCCTTATTGACCTGCCAGCTAGCACCAAAGTTATCCTACGGTCCTTGAACTTGGAGAAGCCTAGGCGCTTAGATATGGAGAGTGGCATAAGGCTTATACTAGCTCTTAAATCACATAGGCATTTGTCACAGATAAGAGGGCCTATAGAGCAAGGTATAGTGAAGCTTCGTGGATCACCAAGATTGTAAGGAGTCACCTTTTGTTGATGAATAATGGCGCTGCACTCATGTGTAAGCATTACCATTCATTACAAGTCTTTTGTTTTATCAACCACAACATCTTTCAAAAGTTGCTGGTAAGGAGGAACTAGCACAAAGGCATCAACTAAGGGCATAATAAGCTGCAATTTCTTCATCTGATCATCAAAGAGACCTCTATATTTGGCAATCAGCTCCTTCTTGAACCATCCAGGAAATGGTAGTAGAGGCTTGTAAGGAGGAGGAATATATCTTGGTTCTTTGGTTGTCTACTTAGGCGCCTCTTTTTGCTTCTCTTTAACTGCTTTTTTCCTTTACCTTTCTTTGGGTTTCCATCAGATTTTTCTGCTTCATCATCTTCTACTACCACCTTTCCTTCTTGTTCCTCAATGTCCTCACTGGGGTTAGTAGGAGATACTCTAAGAGGAAGCTGTTTCCCACTCCTTAAGGTGACAGCTTTGATGTATTCCATAAAGGAATAAGATGTAGAAGGTGCATGTTGTAGCTTCGGTTGCTCAAACTTTTGGTCAAAGGATAGTTGGTGAGATTGCAGTTCGGACTGAAGTGTGGTTACTTGTTTGGTGATGTCTTGTTGGGAGTTGAGAAGTTGCCGCAACATTTGCTTCATGTAATTATCTTAAGGCAAAGGATTAGTGTTATGCTTCTCCTGTTGTCGCTCTCTTTCCCCTTCTTGATGTTGAATATAGTGAGCCATGAACTGTTTTTGAATCTAAGATTGGCGCAAGACAGCATCCATTTCTCTTTTATCACCTTCACTTCAAGCAAGGTAGCTTCTAGTTGAGAAGAGACCAATTTCGAATTTCCCTCTTGTTTTTCACCATATTGTCCATTGCCGTGAGCTAGATTCTCAATCAGAGCAAGAGAATCTTCCACATCTTGACCAAGTAAATTACCTCTACTAGCAGTATCAAGAAGGACTCACATCTTAGGCAAGACACCTCTATAGAGTGTGGACAAGAGTGCTTCCTTTGTAAGGCCATGACGAGGACATTGAAATGTGAAGCTTCTAAACCTTTCCCAAGCATCCCCAAAGCTTTCATTGGGTCATTGGCTGAATTTATAGATCTCATTCCTGAATCTTTCTGTCCTAGAGGGAGAGAACAATTTAGTGAGAAGGGCGCTCTTGCATTGAGCCCGTGTTGTGATGCTTCGTTGCAGCAAACTTTTCTCCCATAGTTATGCTCTATCTCCAAGTGAGAAAGAGAAGAGACTTAGTTTCAACCCATCATCAGATATGCCACTCATCCTAGCCATAGAGAAAATCCTTTCAAATTTGTTTAGATGATCAAGAGGATCTTCATTAGGCATCCCAAAGAATTTGTTGTCTTTTGCAATAATTTCTTTCCTGATCCCAAAGTGATTGTCTTCTATAGGAGGTGTTATCCCATGTCTTGGAGCAAAAGATGGCGTATCACTAGCTCATATAGGTCTTGGTGGCCTTTGAGCTCTCCAACCCCAATCACCTTGTAAACCATGTGGTCCTTGTTGACCTTGCAGATTAAAACCAGCAACATATGAATGCTCTTCCATTCTTCAACAACTGATATCTGCTGCTGTGAACCCAAAATGTTGGACAATGAACCTCTTGTCTAGTTGTAGTCACTTAAGAGCAAGTGTTTGGATATCTGCTGCTGTGAACCGAAACTATCAGTCTAATAACTTAAAGAAACCTTAAACAATCTAAAGCAAGCAAACCAAAACTAAGAGACTAAGGCAATTTCAAATTTAGCAACGCAAAAGACAACTCGGACTTGAGATAAGGTTATTGATAAAAAGAGATTCTCAGCTTAACTAGTGATGCTTACAAACACACAACAAGCTATTCCTAGGCATAGAATTCACAGCTATAACTAGCCTAATTTCTTAAGTACTAATCACTTTGAAGTAACTCTCATTAGTGAACAAATGATCAACAAGCATTATAAGAAACTAATCCAATTATATAATACCAATCTACTCCTTAGACAGCTAATTTCTTAGGCTCAGATAAGCAAATCTCTTACTTGACTCGATATGCTGCTCTGTATGCTATGTATCGGCTTGGTAGGTCCATACACTGAACGATATGAAGTCTTCTCGCCTTTATTCCTCCATTTGATCACTCCCAAAACTCCTCCCAGTCTTTAAAGTCCTCTATTGCATCTGCCAAATGCTCAAAATGCAGAAAATATGAAATGCAACTCTTAACTATACCTTAAGTCTTAAATTGATGCACTTGAGACAATAATATGCAAGAAAGGATGTTTAAATGCTGAAACTAATATTAAATATATGCAAACAGTGGAGTCACTATAGTGTATACCAATCAAATTGATACAAGATTTTTTTAAGTCTTGTGACTCAATTCCACAAGTCTAAAATCATGTCATTGAAGTACAAGAGGTTATCAATCCAATCCAGAGGCTAAGGAACAATTAAGATGCAGAAAACTTGCTAAGCTAGGCCTAATCAAGAGAAGGGAAATTTAACAACCTAAAGGTGAACAAGAAATGAAACTTATCATCCTAAAGCAAACACAAAAACAGGTTTCAAGACTATAGAAATTATTGATATAGGGTTTCCAAGAAGATAAAAGATGCTTCATAAAACATATAGCAGTGATATCTCCCAGGCATAGAATTAACAGCTATAACTAGCCCAATTTGTTGGGTACTAATCACTTTGCTAATCATTTACTCAAGAACTAATTTTCATTAGGCTGGAACAAATGATGAACAACCATTTAAAGCCGAATTTCAATTCTATTTTGCCAAAATGTTCCCCAGACATCTAATCTCTTAGGCTAGGATGAACATATTCTCTAAATGACTAATCAGCTATTCATCAAACACTTACTAGGCATAAGAAAAAGCTAAAACCCTAAGCAAGCTTGATCAAGGCTAACCTAGTATTAAGCACATCAAATAGAGAGGAAACAATCGTATTAAGCACAAGACATCATTAATCTATACTAAAACCTCCTTAATTTACTTTAATCTCAGACCCTAAAAATCACTAATGAAGAACAAATTCGAAAATCATAAATGATATCTCTCATATTTACATCATTTAAGCTTGCATATAGTTCATGTTTTAGTCTTCTCTTGCATGTTTTCCTTCTCTTTTGTCTCATTTTTCTTTGTTTTTAGACTTAGGTTGCATTTAGGTTGTAGTTTGCATTTTCTTTCCATAAGGAATGTTTTTAGGTACCCGAGGAGCCATTAAAGACAAGGAAGAAGCATGGGAATGATTCAAGGAGTTGCCCCAGCCAAGGAGAATCAAGAGGAGCAAAGGAAGTGGATTTTTGGACCAACAGCAAGCTTGGTGGAGTCCACATCGCACTATATTATACACCTGAGAAAAGGAGTTCACATCAAGCTGTGACATCGAGCATGCTGGCACGATATGGAGAGATAGGACACTGATGTCGTGCATTCACATCACACGACATCTTTATCGCGAGACTACCAAGATTCACATCGAGCAAGTCAGCTCGATGTCAAGCATTCGAGGGAGCAACATCAAGCACTCACATCGAGCTGGCTAGCTCGACATCCACCAAATTTTGAGCCTCACTTATTTATAAAAATGTCATTGCTTTAGGGCTTTTATCATTTAGAATACATACTCTTAAACCTAAGGATTTTAGCAAGTCTTGTTCTTGCTTTTGTCTCTTAATTGATTTCTGGTTTTTGTAAGAACAAGATCCTCCCTTTAATCTAAATTTTGGTATATTGCAATCTAAATCTTTCTTAATCTTTCTCTCTAATCATCCTTAACATCTTCTTCCAATGGATTTGATGGTTTACATAATGATGAGTGAGTACTCTTTTAAAGGTTCTTAGATGTGGTAGATTAGAGGAATTTAATGCTTGATTAGGGTTTCAACATCTAGCTGATTTCTTTTAAAGGTTTTTAGTGCTTAATATTGATTGATTCCTCTCTATTAGTCTGTTTTTAAGCTAGATTTATCTTGATCACATGAATCTAGAATTAGACTTTCTCTTATGACCACCAAGTGTTTTATAATATCTTGATCTTGTTTTTTAGAGGACTTACTTGTCTTAGCTCGAGAGATTGATTGAATAGAGTTAATTGAACCTGCTTGCTATTGAATCTAGCACTAATGAGAGTTAGTTATTGTTAGGATGTTTGGCAAAGTGTTACTTGCCAAGAGATTTAATTTTCATTGCTTGATTGTGAACTATGTGCCTAGGTAATGCTTGCCAACTTTAGTACTATGTTTTGCTTCTAGTCATTGCTTAAGTAATGCTTGCATTAGTCTTGCTTAATCTTTGGTTCACTTAGTTGATTTTTTTAGTAGTTTGAACAACTTCCTCTCTGGTTTAGAGTTACTTAAGACTTCTATTGCAATCCTGGTTGTATCTATCTTAGACCTTTGGATTGATAAAATCTTATGCTTTACTAAAATGGCTAGTACAAGCTTGGGTGATTGAGCATCAAGACCTTAAAAGTCTTTGTATTAATTGGGCGCTGTTACCATTGGTCTATGTTTAGATCATTAGGATTTGTAGAAACCTTAAGATCAAGCATTTTATTTGAATTTGGTTACTAACTCTTTTTGACTCTTGTTTCTCTTTTAAAGGGTGCATGCATTTGAAGTCTAGAGGCAATCAGAATGTTCGTCCTTACCAGAACAACATTGTGCAAGTTGAGAGAGCATTGAGAGCAATCAGAGAAAGAGAAAGACTGCAAAAGTTCCATCAGCTCAACATGGAGCAGCATGGTGCTGATGATATCAGGTTTCAGGGTCCTCAAGGTGCACCAGGAGTTCAGGGTGTTGCTGGTGTTCAGGGTCAACAAGGAGTCCAAGTTGAGCAAAAAAATCAGAGAGGACCAGCACATTCACCACGCCGCATGAGGCCTATTGGTGCTGGTGATGCTCCCAATGCATATAACAATAGGAATGGCATAATTCCCCCCCCTAATGTGCCAAACAAAAACTTTGAAATCAATTCAGGTTTGATCTTTATGGTGCAGAACAACAAGTTTCATGGTCTCCCACTATAAGATCCCTTGGACCATTTGGACAACTTTGACAGGCTTTGCAACATAATAAAGGTAAATGGGGTTAGTGAAGATAACTTGAAATTCAGGTTGTTTCCCTTCAGCTTAGGAGACAAAGCCCATCTTTACAAGAAGAATCTTCAACAAGGAAGCAGAACCAGTGTGCAAGACAGCCTTTCTAGCTACTTTCTTCTCAACTTCTAGGACTGCTAGACTAAGAAATAAGATCTTTTTTTTTTCTCAAAGGTCCAATGAGAGTTTTGATGAAGCATGGGAGAGGTTAAAAGGGTACACTCTTCAGTGCCCTCACCATGGGTTTTCACAAGCCTCCCTCATCTCCACTCTCTACAAGGGCGCCCTCTCAAAGATAAGGATGTTCTTCACACAGCTTCAAATGGTAATTTTCTCTCTAAAGATGTTGATGATGGAATGGAATTGGTTGAGAACCTTGCACAATCAGATGGAAATTACAATGAGGAGTATAATATGACTCCTGGAAGTGCTAAGGATGAGCTTGAGTACAACAAGAAGGAGATCAAGGCTCTTCATGAGAAGATTGATCAGCAGTTGAAGGAAATGGAAAGAGGTCAACTTTTTTGGTATATTTGGTTCAGTTTCAAGATCAAGAAGACTGCCAATTTCAAGAGATGAACTACCTTGGAAACCAAGGAGGTTACAACAATTACAACAATAGGAACAATCCAAATTTGACCTATAGGAGTAATAAAGTTACTAACCCTTAGAATCAGGTGTACCCTCTTCAACAAGGGCAACAACAAGCTAGCTAAGCAAAGCCCTTTATGCCTTACAACAACAATAACAATCAAGGCTTTATCCCTAGGAACAACAACTTCCAGCCTAGACCTCAGTTCAACCCTCCAGGTTTAGTTGCTCAAGCACCAGCTGAAGCCTCTTCTAGCTCTCAAGATTTTGAAATCAAGAGTCTCATCCAACAGGTGGTACAATCTCAGCTTAATGGTACCTTGGAAATGAACAAGAAATTTGCAGATGTCCACAACAAGATAGGCTCAGTTCATGTGGAGCTCACTATACAATTTTATGGTCTAGCTGCAAGAGTGAAGACTTTGTAGAACAACAACAGAGCAGCTACAGGACAACGCTCCCAAGGTAATCTTCTAGAAAAGTGTGAGATGAATCCCAAAAAGTATTGCCAAGCTATTGACTCAAACTAATTCTTACAAAGCAAAGCAAGGCTGAAAAAGGAAAGGTTTTTAATGCTACAACAGTAGGAAAAAAAATTAGATCTAAGTTGCCTAACCATTTAAGGATTTTAGTATATATAGGGGAGCTTAGAAACCCCTAATAGAATAAACCAAAAATAAGCTGACTCGGATGGACCATATCGGCCATGTACATCGATACACATCGATATTAAGTCTTCTTGTGGGTTGTATCAACATGGCCTGGTCGATACGGTGGTCGATATGCAAGGCTTTAAGAATGTATCGGCTTGACTCTCTTCGGTGTGAAGTCGATACAATCGCCCATTAGTTAAGGCTTATCGGGCAGACACGACGATATGGTACCTTGGTATTGTCATGTCTCTGGTGTATCGACCTTGGTGATCGCTACACTGGTCGGTATGAGTCCCCTTTGGTGTATCGAGGTCCTCCGAAGTCGATATGCTGCTTTTACACCATGTTCTAGCTCTATCGACTTGAAGTGGTCGTTCACTTCGATATGCTCCATATCGATCAGTTCACATTGATATCATCATCGATATTGGCCCATCCGACCTTGTCCTTCTCCTTGCTTCATTCCTAGCTCACATCCATTGCACCACTTGGTCTCCAAACTCCTTCTAGTACATGAATATACCTCCAAATGCATGCAAAATGTAATGCAACTCCTAAAACTACACTAACTCCTAAGTATATGCAAATGGGACAAGAAGAAGCAAAATATGCATGTTTAAAGATTAAAACTAGTGATGAATACAAGCAAAAATTGTATAAATAATGCAAATATCAAGCATCCATCAAAGCTTTTCCATCATATTCATTGATGAGAGGCCAATTCTCAGCCAATTCTTGCAGTCCTTCAACCTCTAATGAGTAAGCTTGATCCTCAGCTCCATTCTTTGCTCCATTTGTATCAAACTTGAGCACTTAATCATCACTTAGTCTCAATTTTATTAGGCCATTCTTCACATCAAGCATTGCTCCAGCTGAAGCTAAGAATCATCTACCCAATATGATTGGGTCTTTGATCTCTCCTTCTAAGTCTAGTACCACAAAGTCCGTTGGTACTTTAACATACCCCATCATGACAGGTAATCCACCAGAAAACTATCTGGAGTCCTTCTTGTTCCATCAGCTAAGCAAGAGAAATCGCACTCTGCTTGAAGCTTTAAAAGAATAGATCCTTGGCAATCTAAAGGGGTATCAGATTTATGCTGGCTCCAAGGTCACACAAGTAGCTTTTGAATAAGGATCCTTCAATTGTACATGGCAGTATGAAGCATCCACGATATCCAAGCTTCTTTGTGACAGCAATCTTTACAGCTTCTTGTGGAGCAGCTTCTGGATTAGACACCTTGTCTTCATTCAGCATTCTTGTTGTGGCCATTAACTCTTCCTTGAGGGCCATTATTACAAGAGGAAGCAAGTGTGGTTCTCTGAGAGTATGAAAGCTTCTCTCAACCTTCTTGATGGATTCAAGGAAAAAACCTTCTGACAGCTATAATATATTTACCTTCATGGAAATAGAAGAACGGGTTGTAAGGTGGTGGAGGGATGTAAGTGCTGTAGGAGTTTACTTTATTTCAATTCCCACATATACTCATATTATTATAGTGTATGAGGTATCAATCCAAATGGGCAATGTAAGATACGAGGAATGCAACAAATCATTCATTTAAAGCAAGCCTGATAAGATAAGGGAAACTATGAGTCTAATAACTTGAAGAAACCTTAAACAATCTAAAGCAAGCAAACCAAAACTAAAAGACTAAGGGAATTTCGTATTTAGCAATGCAAAAGACAAACGAGACTTGAGATAGGGTTATTGATCAAAGGAGATTCTCAGCTTAACTAGTGATGCTTACAAACTCACAACAAGTTATTCCTAGGCATAGAATTTACAGTTATAACTAGACCAATTTCTTGAGTA
The DNA here is from genome assembly GCA_911865555.2 of Thlaspi arvense. Lineage (NCBI taxonomy): Eukaryota > Viridiplantae > Streptophyta > Magnoliopsida > Brassicales > Brassicaceae > Thlaspi > Thlaspi arvense. The sequence continues at coordinate 25,787,361 of OU466859.2, read as the reverse complement.
CTAATCACTTTGAAGTATCATACATTCAAAAACTAACTCTCATTAGTGAACAAATGATCAACAAACATTATAAGCAACTAATTCAATTCTATATACCAATCTACTCCTTAGACAGCTAATTTCTTAGGCTTAGGTAAGGAAATCTCTTACTTGACTCATTCAGGCAATTCATCAAACACATATTAGGTGCAAGAGAACCCCAGAATCTAGATAAACTTAGCAAGGGCTGATCTAGCATTAAACACATCAATAAGAAGGAATAATAAGATTAAGAATTAAGCAATCACTAATCAAACCTCAAATCCCCTTCTTTCTATCCCATCTCAAATCCTAAGCAAACTACTCACTAAACATGGTTGTAGCCATGAACCAAAGCAAAGTACAATGAGTAATTATGATTAGCAAAAAGATCAACACAACTTTAATTAAAAGAGCAAGATTTAAGATAGAAATTCAAGGTTACTAAGAGAAATACAATGGATAATGCTATTCTCTAAAGGATAAAAGATGAAAAGATGATCCTTCCAAAGTTTTGGGTCAATACATATTTATAGTGTCTTGGGAAAGCCCTTAGTAAAGCGGGAATAAACCAGAAATAGGTTGACTCGGGGGTTTATATCGGCATGTCTGCTCGATACGCAGCTAGGTATTGGTCGGTTGAATGCTGTATCGACCACAAATCGATACGTCACTCCTCTATGCGTATCGACCTCGGTGTGGTCAGTACATAGATCGATATCAGCGTTGCTCTGCTCCCTATCAGGCTGGCTAACCCGATGCATAGCTCGATATCGACCGTATCGACAAGAACAACCCGATACGCTGTCCGATATGACACTTCTGCGAGTTCTCCCTCCATTGTAACCCAACTTTTCCTTCCTGAACTCAACCCTGGTGCCTAGGGAATCTCCTGAATACTAAAATAAACAAGAAAAACATGAAAAAGCAAATAATATAAACAGGGATAACATGGGAATACCTACCAAGAATGCTTGTTTAGAGTCACTAAGCTTGACTTTTTTCCCCCTTAGGCAGCTGGAGGCTCTTGGAGGTGTATGTCTGTATCATCTCCAAGTGTGTCACTTGCCATGTATCGCTTCAGCCTGTGCCCATTCACTGTAAAGTCTGCTCCTTCCGTAGTGAATATTGTCACAGCTCCATATGGAAGTACTTCTTTGATCTTGAAAGGTCCTGTCCATTTGGACTTGAGTTTTTCAGGAAATAACCTCAGTCTTGAGTTGAATAGCAGCACCTTGTTTCCAGCCTTGAAGTCCATATGCCTGATTTTCTTATCATAGAAGGCTTTGGTCCTTTCTTTGTAAATCCTGGAGCTTTTAAATGTTTCTAGGCGATTTTCTTCTAGTTCATGGAGGTTGACAAGGCTCTTTTCTTGGGCAGACTTGATATCAAAGTTCAACAGCCGTGTTGGCTATAAACCCTTGTACTCAAGTTCCACAGGTAAATGGAAAGCTTTACCATATAGGAGTGAGATGGTGACCTTCCAATGGGTATCTTGAAGGCTATTCTATATGCTCAAAGAGCGTCATCCAACTTGTGAGACCAGTCCTTCCTTATTATTCATACAACCTTCTCCAAGATAGCCTTGATCTCTTTGTTTGATACTTCAACTTGACCACTTGTTTGAGGATGATAAGGGGTAGCAACCTTATTCTTGACACCATTCTTTTTGAGCAATCTCTCAAAATCCTTGTTTATAAAATTGCTTCCTCCATCACTTATAACACATCTTGGGACCCCAAACCTTGGAAAGATGATAGACTTGAAGAGCTTAAGCACAACTTTGGCAAAATTTGTAGGGCTAGCTATTGCTTCAACCTACTTTGACACATAATCTACATCTACAAGGATGTACTTGTTCCCATAAGAAGATGGGAATGGTCCCATGAAGTCTATTCCCCAAACATCAAACACATCAATTTCAAGGATTGGGTTTAGAGGCTTCTCATCTCTCTTGCTAATACCTTCTTTCCTTTGGCAAGCATCACATGATGCAATATAGGTCTGAGTATCCTTGAACAAAGTTGGCCACCATAGCCCAGCTTAGAGTACCTTTTGTGCTGTCTTGAAAGTAGCAAAGTGACCACCACAAGTTGACCCATGACAGTGGTGAAGGACTCCTTTAGCTTCCTCTTCTACTATACACCTTCTGAACAGCCCATCACTTAACTTCTTGTACAGGTAAGGATCATTCCAATAATAGTGAGACACATCCTTGAAGAAATTCTTCTTGTGATAGGAATCAAGGTTGGTTGGAACATCTCCACATGCTAAGTAATTAACGAAATCTACATAGCATGGGAGCTTTTCTTCTTGCAAACTCATCACTTCATCCTCCATACTGTCAATGCATTCAGTTTCTTTTCTGGTAGAATATCATTGATGGGGACAAAGTCATCAATCCTTAGCGTTGAGAGGTGATCAGCCACACCATTTTCAATGTATCACTTGTCCACAATATACATATCAAATTCCTCCAACAGGATTATCCATCTGAGGAGTCTTGGTTTAGTATCCTTCTTGGCATATATGTGCCTTAGTGCAGCATGATCAGTATAGACTATGACCTTAGACCCAACCAAATAACTTTTAAACTTCTCAAATCCAAAGACTACGGCTAGAAGCTCCCTCTCTGTTGTGGCATATCTGGTCTGAGCTTCGTCAAGAGTCTTGCTTACATAACATATAACATGCAGCTTTTTGTCAACCCTCTGCCCCAATACTGCGCACCCTGCATAATCACTGGCATCACACATAATCTCAAAAGCGAGATCCCAATTAGGCGCATGTACTATGAGTGCACTCACCAGAGCTTTCTTGGGAGCTAGGAAAGCCTGCAAGCATTCTTCATCAAAGACAAATTATGTTTCCTTGCACAGCATCCTTGTTAATGGCCTTGTTATCTTTGAGAAATCCTTGATGAACCTCCTGTAAAAGCCAGCATGTCCCAAGAAGCTTCTTATTCCCTTGACTGAGTTTGGAGGCTCTAGGTGTAGCATTATATATATCTTGGCCTTATTCACTTCCATCCCTTTCTCAGAAATCTTGTGCCCCAACATTATGCCTTTCTTGACCATGAAATGGCATTTATCCCAATTCAGCACCAGATTAGTGTCCTCACATATCTACAAAACCTGGCAACGATTGGACAAACAAGAGGCAAAAGAACCACCATACACAGAAAATTCATCCATGAAAACCTCAACCATTTTCAAGCAAGTTCGAAAAGATAGAAGTCATGCATCTCTGAAATGTAGTTGGGGCATTACATAATCCAAATGGCATTTTACTATATGTAAAACTGCCATAAGGACATGTGAAAGTGGTTTTCTCCTATTCATTTGAATGAATAGAAATTTTAAAGAAACCACTATAGCCATCTAAGTAATAGTAATAGGGATGATTGACTAGTCTCTCAAGCATTTGATCAATGAATGGCAAACGAAAATGATCTTTTCTAGATGCAGCATTGAATCTCCTATAGTCAATGCACATTATATATCCTGTTGTGGTTCTTGTGGGGATTAGCTCATCATTATCATTCTTTACCACTGTGATTCCTCCCTTTTAGGCACTACATGGACTGATGAGACCCATGTATTGTCTGAAATAGGGTATATCACTCGAGCTTCAAGCAATTTTAAGATCTTTTTCTTTACGACTTCCTGAAGGTTTGGGTTTCGTCTTCTTTGGGATTCAATTGAGGTTTTTGTCTCATCTTCTAGATAAATCATGTGAGTACAAAGGTAAGGAGATATGCCTTTGATATCATTTAGTGAATATCCAATGGCTCTCCTAAACCTCGTTAACTCTTTGACAAGGGCAAGGATTTCATCATCATTGAGGTTTTCATTGACAATAACAAGATAAGTAGAATTAGAGCCTAAGAAGACATACCTTAGCCCTTTAAAACGTGGTTTGAGTTCCACCTTAGGCGCCTTGTTCTCATTCTAGTCCTCTTCCATGTTGCTTTGCTCCTTGGCGTCAGCTTCATTGCTTGGAGGGCCAGCTTCTTGGATTGAGAGTACCTCTTTCCTTTTGTATCCTAGCTCTTCAAATGGCTCTTCATCCTCTAAAGCTTTGTGAGAGTCAAGCCTTAGCATGTATCCCAAGCTTTCCTTATCTAAGTACCCCTCTTCTCCATGCTCTTTGGTTAAAGCAATTGAAGTTTGTCCTCACAATAAAGCTCTTCTTGCACTTCATCATGCAGCCATTCTAAGGTCTCAACCTTGAACACTTGTCGTTCTATAATGGGCTATTACATGATATGCTTTATGTCAAACTTAAGGACAATGTCTTTACCCAAATTGAGCTCAATATTCTCTTTCTTGACATTAATGAGAGCTCCTTCAGTAGCCAAGAAAGGTGTCCCAAAGATAAGTGGATCTTTGGGCTTTTCATCCATCTCAAGAACAAACAAAATCTGTAGGGACTTCTAGGCTACCAATCCTGATTGGTACATCTTCAAGCAGTCATTTGAGGAGCCTTATTGACCTGCCAGCTAGCACCAAAGATATCCTACAGTCCTTGAACTTGGAGAAGCCTAGGCGCTTAGATATGGAGAGTGGCATAAGGCTTATACTAGCTCTTAAATCACATAGGCATTTGTCAAAGATGAGAGGGCCTGTAGAGCAAGGTATAGTGAAGCTTCGTGGATCACCAAGCTTGTAAGGAGTCACCTTTTGTTGATGAATAATGGCGCTGCACTCATGTGTAAGCATTAACATTCATTGCAAGTTATTTCTTTTATCAACCACAACATCTTTCAAAAGTTTCTGGTAAGGAGGAAGTAGCACAAAGGCATCAACTAAGGGCATAATAAGCTGCAATTTCTTCATCTGATCATCAAAGAGACCTCTCTATTTGGCAATCAGCTCCTTCTTGATCCTTCCATGAAATGGTAGTAGAGGCTTGTAAGGAGGAGGAATATATCTTGGTTCTTTGGTTGTCTCCTTAGGCGCCTCTTTTTGCTTCTCTTGAACTGCTTTTTACCTTTACCTTTCTCTGGGTTTCCATCAGCTTTTTCTGCTTCATCATCTTCTACTACCACCTTCTCTTCTTGTTCCTCAATGTCCTCGCTGGGGTTAGTAGGAGATACTCTAAGAGGAACCTGTTTCTCACTCCTTAAAGTGACAGCTTTGATGTATTCCATAAAGGAATAAGATGTAGAAGGTCCATGTTGTAGCTTCGGTTGCTCAAACTTTTGGTCAAAGGATAGTTGGTGAGATTGCAGTTCGGACTGAAGTGTGATTACTTGTTTGGTGATGTCTTGTTGGAAGTTGAGAAGTTGCTGCAACATTTGCTTCATGTCATTATCTTAAGGCAAAGGATTAGTGTTATGCTTCTCCTGTTGTCTCTGTCTTTCCCCTTCTTGATGTTGAACATAGTGAGCCATGAACTGTTTTTGAATCTGAGATTGGCGCAAAACAGCATCCATTTTCTCTTTTATCACCTTCACTTCAAGCAAGGTAGCTTCTAGTTGAGAAGAGACCAATTTCGAATTTCCCTCTTGTTTTTCACCACATTGTCCATTGCTGTGAGCTAGATTCTCAATCAGAGCAAGAGCATCTTCCATATCTTGACCAAGTAAATTACCTCTACTAGCAGTATCAAGAAGGACTCACATCTTAGGCAAGACACCTCTATAGAGTGTGGACAAGAGTGCTTCCTTTGTAAAGCAATGACGAGGACATTGAAATGTGAAGCTTCTAAACCTTTCTCAAGCATCCCCAAAGCTTTCATTGGGCCATTGGCTTAATTTATAGATCTCATTCCTGAATCTTGCTGTCCTAGAGGGAGAGAACAACTTAGTGAGAAGGGCGCTCTTGCATTGAGCCCATGTTGTGATGCTTCGTTGCAGCAAACTTTTCTCTCATAGTGAAGCTCTATCTCCAAGTGAGAAAGGGAAGAGACTTAGTTTCAACCCATCATCAGATATGCCACTCATCCTAGCCATAGAGAAAATCCTTTCAAATTTGTTAAGTTTATCAAGAGGATCTTCATTAGGCATCCCAAAGAATCTGTTGTCTTTTGCAATAATTCCTTTCCTGATCCCAAAGTGATTGTCTTCTATAGGAGGTGTTATCCCTTGTCTTGGAGCAAAAGATGGCATATCACTAGCTCATATAGGTCTTGGTGGCCTTTGAGCTCGCCAACCCCAATCACCTTATAAACCATGTGGTCCTTGTTGACCTTGCAGATCAAAACCAGCAACATATGAATGCTCTTCCATTCTTCAACAACTGATATCTGCTGCTGTGAACCCAAAATGTTGGACATTGAACCTCTTGTGTAGTTGTAGTCACTTAAGAGCAAGTGTTTGGATATCTGCTGCTGTGAACCGAAACTATGAGTCTAATAACTTAAAGAAACCTTAAACAATCTAAAGCAAGCAAAACAAAACTAAGAGACTGAGGCAATTTCAAATTTAGCAACGCAAAAGACAACTCGGACTTGAGATAAGGTTATTGATAAAAAGAGATTCTCAGCTTAACTAGTGATGCTTACGAACACACAACAAGCTATTCCTAGGCATAGAATTCACAGCTATAACTAGCCCAATTTCTTAAGTACTAATCACTTTGAAGTAACTCTCATTAGTGAACAAATGATCAACAAGCATTATAAGAAACTAATCCAATTATATAATACAATTCTACTCCTTAGACAGCTAATTTCTTAGGCTCAGATAAGCAAATCTCTTACTTGACTCGATATGCTTCTCTGTATGCTATGTATCGGCTTGGTAGGTCCATACACTGAACGATATGAAGTCTTCTCGCCTTTATTCCTCCATTTGATCACTCCCAAAACTCCTCCCAGTCTTTAAAATCCTCTATTGCATCTGCCAAATGCTCAAAATGCACAAAACATGCAATGCAACTCTTAACTATACCTTAAGTCTTAAATGGATGCACTTGAGACAATAATATGCAAGAAATGATGTTTAAATGCTGAAACTAATATTAAATATATGCAAACAGTGGAGTAACTATAGTGTATATCAACTAAATTGATACAAGATTTTTTTAAGTCTTGTGACTCAATTCCACAAGTCTAAAATCATGTCATTGAAGTACAAGAGGTTATCAATCCAATCCAGAGGCTAAGGAACAATTAAGATGCAGAAAACTTGCTAAGCTAGGCCTAATCAAGAGAAGGGAAATTTAACAACCTAAAGGTGAGCAAGAAATGAAACTTATCATCCTAACGCAAACCCAAAAACAGGTTTCAAGACTAAAGAAATTATTGATATAGGGTTGTCCAAGAAGATAAAAGATGCTTCATAAAACATATAGCAATGATATTTCCCATGCATAGAATTAACAGCTATAACTAGCCCAATTTCTTGGGTACTAATCATTTTGCTAATCATTTACTCAAGAACTAATTCTCATTAGGCTGGAACAAATGATGAACAACCATTTAAAGCAGAATTTCAATTCTATTTTGCCAAAATGTTCCCTAGACATCTAATCTCTTAGGCTAGGATGAACAAATTCTCTAAATGACTAATCAGCTATTCATCAAACACTTACTAGGCATAAGAGAAAGCTAAAACCCTAAGCAAGCTTGATCAAGGCTAACCTAGTATTAAGCTCATCAAATAGAGAGGAAACAATTGTATTAAGCACAAGACATCATTAATCTATACTAAAACCTCCTTAATTTACTATAATCTCAGACCCTAAAAATCATTAATGAAGAACAAATTCGAATATCATAAATGATATCTCTCATATTTACATCATTTAGGCTTGCATATAGTTCATGTTTTAGTCTTCTCTTGCATGTTTTCCTTCACTTTTGTCACATTTTTCTTTGTTTTTAGACTTAGGTTGCATTTAGGTTGTAGTTTGCATTTTCTTTGCATAAGGAATGTTTTTAGGTACCCGAAGAGCCATTAAAGACAAGGAAGAAGCATGGGAATGATTCAAGGATTTGCCCCAGCCAAGGAGGATCAAGAGGAGCAAAGGAAGTGGATTTTTGGACCAACATCAAGCTTGGTGGAGTCCACATCGCACTATATTATACACCTGAGAAAAGGAGTTCACATCAAGCTGTGACATCGAGCATGCTGGCACAATATGGAGAGACAGGACACGACATCTTATCCCGAGACTACCAAGATTCACATCGAGCAAGTCAGCTCGATGTCAAGCATACGAGGGAGCAACATCAAGCACTCACATCGAGCTGGCTAGCTCGACATCCACCAAATCCGAGCCTCACTTATTTATAAAAATATCATTGCTTTAGGGCTTTTATCATTTAGAATACATACTCTTAAACCTAAGGATTTTAGCAAGTCTTGTTCTTGCTTTTGTCTCTTAATTGATTTCTGGTTTTTGTAAGAACAAGATCCTCCCTTTAATCTAAGTTTTTGTATTTGCAATCTAAATCTTTCTTAATCTTTCTCTCTAATCATCTTTAACATCTTTTTCCAATGGATTTGATGGTTTACATTATGATGAGTGAGTACTCTTTTAAAGGTTCTTAGATGTGGTAGATTAGAGGAATTCAATGCTTGATTAGGGTTTTAACATCTAGCTGATTTCTTTTAAAGGTTTTTAGTGCTTAATATTGATTGATTCCTCTCTATTAGTCTGTTTTTAAGCTAGATTTGTCTTGATCACATGAATCTAGAATTAGGTTTTCTCTTATGACCACCAAGTGTTTTATAAAATTTTGATCTTGTTTTTTAGAGGACTTACTTGTCTTAGCTCAAGAGATTGATTGTTTAATAAGTATTTTGGATTGAATAGAGTTAATTGAACCTGCTTGCTATTAAATCTAGCACTAATGAGAGTTAGTTATTGCTAGGATGTTTAGCAAAGTGTTACTTGCCAAGAGATTAGATTTTCATTGCTTGATTGTGAAATTTGTGCCTAGGAATTAGCAGTACTTGCTTGTTTACATTGTTAATGAGTTTGAAAACAGCCTAGCCTTGCCTTAGAATTCCCCAAACTCCATAACCAAATCTAGGATCCTTGCTTTTTATTATCTGAATTTCGAAATTTTCTTAGTACTATGTTTTGCATCTGGTCATTGGCTAAGTAATGCTTGCATTAGTCTTGCTTAATCTTTGGTTCACTTAGTTGATTATTTTAGTAGTTTGAACAACTTCCTCTCTGTTTTAGATTGACTTAAGATTTCTATTGCAATCCTGGTTGTATCTATCTTAGACCTTTGGATTGATAAAACCTTATGCTTTACTAAAATGGCTAGTACAAGCTTGGGTGATTGAGCATCAAGACCTTAAAAGTCTTTGTATTAATTGGCCGCTGTTACCATTAGTCTATGTTTAGATCATTAGGATTTGTAGAAACCTTAAGATCAAGCATTTTATTTGAATTTGGTTACTAACTCTTTTTGACTCTTGTTTCTCTTTTAAAGGGTGCATGCATTTGAAGTCTAGAGGCAATCAGAATGTTCGTCCTTACCAGAACAACATTGTGCAAGTTGAGAGAGCATTGAGAGCAATAAGAGAAAGAGAAAGACTGCAAAGGTTCCATCAGCTCAACATGGAGCAGCATGGTGCTGATGATATCAGGTTTCAGGGTCCTCAAGGTGCACCAGGAGTTCAAGGTGTTGCTGGTGTTCAGGGTCAACAAGGAGTCCAAGTTGAGCAAAAAAATCAGAGAGGACCAGCACATTCACCACGTCGCATGAGGCCTATTGGTGCTGGTGATGCTCCCAATGCATATAACAATAGGAATGGCATAATCCCCCCCCCCCCTAATGTGCCAAACAAAAACTTTGAAATCAATTCAGGTTTGATCTTTATGGTGCAGAACAACAAGTTTCATGGTCTCCCACTATAAGATCCCTTGGACCATTTGGACAACTTTGACAGGCTTTGCAACATAATAAAGGTAAATGGGGTTAGTGAAGATAACTTGAAATTCAGGTTGTTTCCCTTCAGCTTAGGAGACAAAGCCCATCTTTACAAGAAGAATCTTCAACAAGGAAGCAGAACCAGTGTGCAAGACAGCCTTTCTAGCTAATTTCTTCTCAACTTCTAGGCTGCTAGACTAAGGAATGAGATCTTTGTTTTTGCTCAAAGGTCCAATGAGAGTTTTGGTGAAGCATGGGAGAGGTTAAACGGGTACACACTTCAGTGCCCTCACCATGGGTTTTCACAAGCCTCCCTCATCTCCACTCTCTACAAGGGCGCCCTCCCAAAGATAAGGATGTTCTTGACACAGCTTCAAATGGTAATTTTCTCTCTAAGGATGTTGATGAGGGAATGGAATTGGTTGAGAACCTTGCACAATCAGATGGAAATTACAATGAGGAGTATGATATGACTCCTGGAAGTGCTAAGGATGAGCTTGAGTACAACAAGAAGGAGATTATGGCTCTTCAAGAGAAGATTGATCAGCAGTTGAAGGAAAGGAAAGAGGTCAACTTTTTTGGTGATTTGGTTCAGTTTCAAGATCAAGAAGACTGCCAATTTCAAGAGATGAACTACCTTGGAAACCAAGGAGGTTACAACAATTACAACAATAGGAACAATCCAAATTTTTCCTATAGGAGTAATAAAATTGCCAACCCTTAGAATCAAGTGTACGCTCTTCAACAACGGCAACAACAAGCTAGCTAAGCAAAGCCCTTTATGCCTTACAACAACAACAGTCAAGGCTTTATCCCTAGGAACAACAACTTCCAGCCTAGACCTCAGTTCAACCCTCCAGGTTTAGTTGCTCAAGCACCAGCTGAAGCCTCTTCTAGCTCTCAAGATTTTGAAATCAAGAGTCTCATCCAACAGGTGGTACAATCTCAGCTTAATGGTACCTTGGAAATGAACAAGAAATTTGCAGATGTCCACAACAAGATAGGCTCAGTTCATGTGGAGCTCACAATACAATTTTATGGTCTAGCTGCAAGAGTGAAGACTTTGTAGAACAACAACAGAGCAGCTACAGGACAACGCTCCCAAGGTAATCTTCTAGGCAAGTGTGAGATGAATCCCAAAAAGTATTGCCAAGCTGTTGACTCTAAAGAAGATTTGGGTATTGCTGAGGATGAGGCTGTTATAGAGGAGTTCTTGTCTTTGTTCAATAAGGACATTAAAGCTCAAAGTGAGGGGGAAGACCATGACAAGGTTATTGAAGCTAAGAAGGAGGAGCAATCTGATGTTCTTCCAGTTTATCAACCTCATATTCCATTTCCAGAAATGTTCAACACAGTTCGAGGAGAAGTATACCACTCTTTATGCTACTCAGATGAAGCTTAGAGACATTGATGTTGAGGATGAGTTGAAAGAAGCTCTAGCTAAGGTTGAGATATCAGATGTCAAGAAGCTGGACATCAAGAAGCTTGGTGATCCTGGTTGGTTCACTCTTCCTTGTGAACTCAAAGGGAAGACTTTCAAGAGTTCTCTATGTGATTTGGGTGCAAGCATAAATCTACTACCCTCTTCCACAACTAAGTTATTGGGTTACACCAAGTTTCAGAAGAGCAATGTGTCTCTAACAATTTCTGATGGCACAGTCAATACACCTTTAAGAGCCCTCAAAGATGTACAAATGATGATTGAAGGGGTAATAATCACAACAGACTTTCTAGTGTTGGATATAGAAGGGAAGATAAAGAACCCCATTATCTTGGGAAGGCCCTTCTTGGCTTCAGCTGGAGCAGTCTTTGATGCAAGGGAGTGCATTATTGAACTAAGGCTGGCATAGGATAAGGTGCTGAAGTTTGACTCCAAAGGTAACAAGTTAGAGAATGAACATGCTTTCTCTATGGAGCTGAGGAAGAAAGAGGGAGCTGCTGAGCATTGGCCTGCATTTGATGGTTAATTGGTGCAAGCTTTGATGAGTGATGTCTTCCCTTGCTGTTTGAAGAAACCACTGAAGAGGAGGTCCTCAAAGTGGGGGTTTTTTAGATTGAGAATGAAATCTTATTGGGTTCTATTGAAGATGGGGTAGTTCTTAGGCCATATGTCTCAAATGGTGAAGTTGGTTACAAGGTGCATCACAAGGGTAAAGCTAAATCCTTTGCACAAGTGAAGGTTGGTGGTGTTACTAAGAGGCTGAAAGGTAGCATGAAAAATTTCAAGCCATTAGCTGCAGCCACTAAGGAGGAGGTTCCACCAAGGAGCTTCACAGCTCGTTCCCACACCAACTAGCGGAACCAAGATAAGTCAAGCTACGTGATTCTAAACAAGCATGCTTGGGAGGTAGTTCCATGGTAATCTTGTACATATTTATGTTTTTTAGTTTGTTTTTATGCCTTTTACATTGTCCCTAGAAGCATGTGTGAAGATAAGGTGATGAGAGGATGATTTGGGAACGAAGTAAACATGTTTTGGTTAACATCAAGCTTAGATGCCGAGCTTGCCAAGCTCGACATCCGAAAATCAAGCATCAATATCAAGCTGAGGAGCTCGATGTTAGTGGAACCAAAACATGTCAGGCAAAGCTCGATGTGGGGAGAAAAAGTGTCTCAGCGCGTGATGTTAAGCACTTACATCGTGCGACATCTTTTGCCCGAGAGGAGGTCAAGGAACATCGAGCTTTAATGTCGTGCGATGTACAAGTCTGAAGAAAAAGTGATGGATATCATGCATCTACATCGCACGACATAAGAGGCCCGAGAGTTAAGCCAACGATGTCGAGCACTGGAATCGTCCTAACCAAGCTTGATATCATCAACATCGAGCACCAACATCGAGCTGTCTAGCTCGATGTTACCCGCGAGGTAAGTTCTTTGAATTTTAAAGTTTTTTCTTCTCTTGGTTTGGAGCCAGGTGAGTTTGAATTTGAAATTTTTGGCTACTCCTCTGCCATTATGACCCACTCCTAAGCACTTTGTCTTTAGTCCCCCACTCCCAAAGATTCCTTGTTCCCTCCATTTCTCATATTCTTCTTTGTTAGCCACGAAAATTTCTTGTTCTCTCTCTTTTATTGTGTTTTGAAAAGTGCTCAAGAGCCAACAAAGGTTTGCTTCTTAAACTATTCATCTCTTGTTCTTTATGGTTACAAATTGTAAGCTCTTTTTAAATCATATGCCATTTGATCTAGGTTTGTTTTGTTGATATCCTTGTTTTAATTTTGCATAGTGGATTGTCATTGTTTAAGCAAGTTAGATGTTAAAGTTAATTATTGTTCATAACCTATTGTCTTGCTTTGCTTTATGTTAACCATGCATTATCATCTCTCATTTTGTTTAGAACCACCATGTTAGGATCATGTATTTGAATTGTTAAAAATATGTTTAGATTCTAACATCTTTATGGTCTTTTTGCTCTTGAATTCTCTTATTTCTTTAGAAGTTTGTTTGTTTAATCATTAGTTAAACTTCTTCTAGATTTGAGAAAAAAAAAATTAGAGTATTAAACCATTGTTCTTCATCTTTTGTTCTTCTACTTACTAGTCTTTTGAGATTTGCACTTGTAGGTATCATGGGAAAGACAAAGGAAGTTGCTGTGAACAAAAGCCAAGGAACAAGGAAGAAAGCTCATGCGAGTTTGTGGAACTCTTCAGCAAGTGCATCTTCAAAGTTACAAGAAACCCTTGTGTCTCTACTATGAAGGCGTTGGGCATCTATGAAGACTGCCAAGCTATTTTCAGTGAGATGGAGTTAGGCAAATTCATGGAGATGGCTCTCCCTTTCTACCAAAACCTTACTATCCAATTCCTCTCAACTTTTCAAGTGGTGAATCATGAAGATAATGAGCTGGAAAATGGAGATGGATGGATATCCTTCAAACTTGGTAAGCATAAGTACTCAGAAACCTTCAAACAGCTCTATGTAGTCCTTGGGATGGACTTCTACTACAGTAAAAAGCCTCAGTTCCAAATCAGCATCAGCGAAGTTGTGAAGCTTTGGTATTGATGAGTTCATCCCTGGAGTCACCACAAGCACCAGAATCAGGCATCTTTCATTGAGATATGCCCACAAGGCCCTTGCATACACTTTGTATGAAAGGAAGGAGACCCACAAAATCTCAGCTAGAGAAATGGACATCCTGTTCAATGGTCTGAACAAGATGGTGATGTACAGCAAGGACAACTCAGTGACAATCAGCCAAAGGAGTATCCTTGCTATGTCACCTTACTCTTTGAGCAGCTCTTCACCTATAGAAGCTGGATTGCAAGCAAGTGCAAAAGGGAGAAGAATCCTTAGCTGCACATTGGAGGAGTTGTGACAGCAATAATGTTGGCTAGTGGGGTGAACCTTGAAGATCATTCTGAAGATGCTTTGCCTGCACAATGTATGGATCTCTCTTACTTGAGGAGAACTCTCTTCATTGGGAAGAATCCACAAGGAAAGCATGTCTACCATTTCATCGCACCAGCAAATCAGCATGCTCAATTGCTTCTCCCAAATATGCAGCACACCTCCATCTCAATGAGCAGCAATATTGATTTCCACCCAAGTGAATGAATGCTATATCATGGTGGACCTGTTGCCACTGCTGAAGGAGAGAGTGAGGATAGCAATTAAGAAGAGATAGAAGAAGAGGAAGCCGGTGCTGAAGTTGAAGAGGGATCACAAGAAGAAGAACAAGAAGATGAGCTCCTAGAGTACAATGCTAGAAGGTTCTATTTTGAGTTGTCAAGTCAAGGGAGCTCACTCAAATCTTCTCATGAGCATATCAACAAGCTTCAGAAATGGTGCAAGTGGCAAGATTAAACTATCAAAAATCTTGTCAATTTGGTGAAGGGGAAGTTCAAGAAGGACAAATCCAAAACCCAAGGAGCTTCTCACCACAGTCAAGTTCATGAGTTTTAGCCACAGTATGAGGAGCCATAACATGAAGAGCATCAAGAAGAGGAGGAGGCGAATTTGATGCCACCAAGGATACAGCCCTTCCAAGTGCAGCAGCCTGAACAATGGCCAGCATGGGAACCTTCAAGGGCTTCATCATATGAGCCTAGGACCCAACCACTATCTGCATGGGAGGCGCCTCTCTACTCCTCTTCTAAGCCTTACACCAAGAGTGGGACTATTAAGGGAACCCAACTCAAGTGACTGCACCTTGGACTGGATGGGTACCTCCACCAACAGCATCTCCATCTCAAGAGAAAGGAAGGAACAAGAAGAGAGCAAGCAAGTCTCCCTAACCTGGTTCTTCTTATGAGCAAGGAGAAACTGAGGATCTCTCATACGCATCCCATCACTCCTCACACCAGAATTAAGGTAACACATTCCTCCCCTTGTATATACCATGCATTGTTTTAAGTTTATGTTTATATATTTCTGTTTGCATCTCTCCTTCACTCTTTTATTACACAAGGGATTATGTAATTTAAGTGTGGAGGAGGGATTTGGGGTTTGACTTTTTGTTTTCTGTTCTTAGTTTTTCTTTGCATTCTTCTTTGAGTCTCATGCATACATGCATACATATAAGCGCATAGAAAAACACAAAAAAAAATCAAAAATTTTAAAAAACTTTGCATCTTTTGCAAACCAAAAAGAGAAGCATATAATTGCATTCACTTGTTTAGGATTGAGTCTAGTGTTTTCATATAGGTTGCATTGGATTTGCATAGGGCACAATGATGATAATTTCTTCTAAGGTGCTTAGTGTTTAGAAATGATTTCAATGTCTAAGTTGTTAAGTGTTTGATGCATCATGAAAAGTTAGGAGTTAAGGCTGACCAATGTTTTGAATGCTAAATCTGATTCTCTCATCTCATGTTGAAATCATTTATTCATTGAGAATCAACTCTATCCTATTAGAACATTAATCTGAATTTGAAATATCATGTTGGTGCATTGAAAAGTGATTTCAATGCTACCATATACATACTTGGATTATCTTCTTTCCTTCTCACCACTCTTTTTAATCCAAGTAGCTGACCCTAATCATTATGGGACAGTTAATCCACACCTAAACCAATCCTCCTTTAGTGAGAATTGTGAGGCCTTGCATTTATATTTTCGAATTTTATCTTGGCAAAAAGTGTTAGGATTAAGGCTGGCAAGGAGAAGCTCTCTTGTAGACACCAACTTGCATTTTGAGCTTGGTCCTAGGTTAGGAGATTGGGAAATGGTAGTGTTAAGTGGTTTGGGTTTCATTGTTTATATTTTTTAAGAAGAAGAAGAAGTATGGGAATGGTAGTATGGGGAAAGCAAGTTAAGTTTGTGGTTAAGTAATTAAGGAAAATAACTCTAAGTGTTAAAAAAAAAGGTGCCAGTGCTTTCAAAGGTCATCCAAAAAGAGAAATCAGACCAAATTAATCCACCAAAGGTGATGAGAATGGCGCCTAATCAACAAAAGAAGAGCAAGGTCCAAAAATGAATTGACCACACAAGCAAAGAAAGAGGACTTTCCCCACATATGAAAAAGAAAGAGATCAAGTGCTTTCGAAAAGGGTAGGCTTAGGAGTTTCACTTTGGGTTTAGAAAGTATTAGGTTCATCTTTGGGTAAAAAGGTAGAAGAGAGCTTTAACTTGAATGCATAAGTGTGCTTTTACCTTTAGCACTTTACCTAAGATTGAATCATATCATTGAGTGATCCCTTAAGTCTTTGAACCCTAACTTGAATGAGATAATTTTCATCTCATAACCATACCAATAGACCAAATGTTTTCACTCAACTTTCACAAACTTGTATCATTGATTACATGTTTAATCAATGTTAAAAGTTGATTGATTTGAGTATTTGTCTAGGCTGAGTTTTCAGATCATTTTAAAACTGGATAAGGATGGCTAAGTTCTTTAAAGTACAGCTGATCATGATTTACATTTTACGATTAGGCACTTGAACAATGATTTCACATCTCTACCTTAGCATTTTTGGATTTGAGTGCCTACCTTTAAATATAATCTCCCATTTGTCTTAGTTTGTTGGCTTGGGGCAAGCAAAAGGCAAGTGTGGGGGTGTTGATATCTCTCATATTTACATCATTTAGTCTAACATTTAGTCCATGTTTTAGTCTTCTGTTGCATGCTTTCCTTCTCTTTTGTCTCATTTCTTTTGTTTTTAGACTTAGGTTGCATTTAGGTTGTAGTTTGCATTTTTTTTGCATAAGAAATGTTTTTAAGTACCTAAGGAGCCATTAAAGACAAGGAGGAAGCATGGGAATGATTCAAGGAGTTTCCCCAGCCAAGGAGGATCAATAGGAGCTAAAGAAGTGGATTTTTGGACCAACATCGAGCTTGGTGGAGTCCACATCGCACAATATTATGCACCCGAGAAGAAAGAAGTTCACATCAAGCTGTGAAATGGAGAAGGGTGGCACGATATGGAGAGACTAACACTGATGTCGTGCATTCACATCGCACGACATCTTTGTCCCAAGACTACCAAGATTCACATCTAGCACTCACATCGACATCCACCAATTCCGTGCCTCACTTATTTACAAAAATACCATTGTTTTAGTGCTTTTGTCATTTAGTATAAATACTCTTTAACCTAGGGATTTTAGCAATTCTTAATCTTGCTTTTGTCTCTTAATTGATTTCTGATTTTTGTAAGAACAAGATCCTTCCTTTAATCTAAGTTTTTGTATTTGAAATCTTAATCTTTTTTAATCTTTCTCTCTAATCATGTTTAACATCTTTTCCAATGGATTTGATGGTTTACATTATTATGAGTGATTAGTCTTTTATAGGTTCTTAGATGTTGTAGATTAGGGGTATTTAAAGCTTGATTAAGGGTCTATTAGTGCTTAATATTGATTGATTCCTCTCTATTAGTCTGTTTCTAAGCTAGATTTGTCTTGATCACATGAATGTCGAATTAGGTTTTCTCTTATGCCTACCAAGTATTTGATGAAATGCTGAACTTGTCTTTTAGAGGATTTACTCGTGTTAGCTCAAGAGATAAATTGTCTAAGAAGTATTTTGGCTTGAATGGAGTTGATTGAACCTGCTTGCTATTGATTCTAGCACTAATGATAGTTAGTTCTTGTTAGGATGTTTAGAAAAGTGTTATTTGCCAAGAGATTGGATTTAACTTGCTTGATTGTGAAGTATATGCCTAGGAATTAGCATTACTTGCTTGTTTGCATTGTTAATGAGTTTGATAACAGCCTAGCCTAGCCTTGACTTAGAATTCCCCAAACTTCATAACCACATCTAGGAACCTTTCTTTTTATTATCTGAATTTCGAAATTTGCTTAATACTCTGTTTTTGTTGCTCTGTTTTGCATGTGATCATTGCTTAAGTATTGCTTTCATTAGTTTTGCTTAATCTTTGGTTCACTTAGTTGATTGGTTTAGTAGTTTGAACAACTTCACTCTGTTTTAGCTTGAGTTAAGACTTCTACTGCATTCCTAGTGGTATCTATCTTTGACCTTTGGATTGATAAAACCATATGCTATACTACAATGACTAGCTTGGGGTATTGAGCATCAAGACCTTAAAAGTCTTTGTATCAATAAAACAAAGATGAACAAGGAAGCAAAGTCTAAAAGATTAAAGATTAAAAGAAAAAACCTTAAAATAAAAGTATATACATGTGATCTTATCTCAACCCACAAAGGGTTTGTTCTTGTTCTATGAAATACCAAAGCAAAGCTCTGGGGAAGAGAAAAGATAAAAGAAATAGAACTAGGTTTAGCTATTTATAGGGAACATCCCCAAAATAGTCTTAGGAAACAAAAATAAAGGAGTCAAAGTTGGTTCCCGGATTAAGGCATATCGGGCAGAAGGAAGGAAGTCTTGGCCGATACACTGCTCGGTACAAACTCCTGGTTGCAGGCAGTGATGCTGGAACCGCCGTATATTTTGAAACACTGACCGGATTGACATGATTCTACCTCCGTTGGAAAGCTTATTCGATCCTTTTCAACTTCTGTGAAGGACATGGAGGCTTAATCGCACCAAAAGGCCTTAGTTCGGACCCATACATTTTATATCGACCTGCATATCGGGCAGGTTTCTCCTAGCTTTGGTGGATACAAGACTTTGGTGCAGCCTAAAACCCGTCATCATGGCCATTATACTTGGTTATTCATGTACTCATCATTCACCAATCTCCAAATGTCCTCCATAGCTCCATTTAGACCTGAAGAACACTTCAAACAATGCAAAACATACAAATGTCTAACCTAAAACCTATTATGCCTAATATGAATGCAAAAAGGGACAAGAAGTGATGAATGGATGCATGAAAGAGATCAATTCATGAACTAAATTCATGCTAAAACATAGTAAAATATGAGGTTATCAACTCTCCGACACTTAGCTCTCGCTTGCCCTCAAGCAAGTATGAACATGGTGGAAGAGAAGTTTGAAAATTGGAGCTATTTGATTTGAAAGATGTCAATTATAAAAATCATCATTGTCCATGTTAATAATTCTAAGATGCAAATGATGTTTGTTCATACTGAAAATATAGCCACACTCATCACAAGCATATACAAGTAAACTCAAGCCTATCTTACACAAGCAATCCATCATCCAATCTCTTTAACATTCAATTAACTCATCAACCAAGTGGATCATGCTTATGCAAATCTAGTGTTTCATTTGGCTAAGGATAAGGTTTATAAGGCAAACATAACCTCAAATATATTTGAACAGGTTATATTTAAGTGCAATGGTTCTCTTAAGAAGATAGAATGAGCTTTGGTAAAATGCGAAGGGTAAAGAACAACTTATGCATACAAAGGTAAACTCCCATCTACCCCAAAACCCATTAGTGATCTAAACGCTTTGGCTTCTTCCCCAAAAAATAATCCTATTCTACCTTTTTTCTTGACGCTTTTTGCTTCTTTGATCCCATTCTTCTTTCTCCTTTGGAGCTTCTTTGATAGTGCATCTTCTTCTTTGATTCTTCTTGGTGATTTGGCCATTTCTTCTTTGCTTTTGCTCTTCTTTACTTTGCTGGTGTTATCTTTTCTAGCTTTGGACACCTTCTTCATTTGCATAGAACTTTTAATGATTAGCCAAACTTCCCAAGGTTACTTATGTGCACTCCTTATCATTTGCATTCTCTTTTCCTTCTTCACTTGATAACCCAAAATCGAAATCCCAAAACCATCCCTTATTAACCAAAACATCCTAGCCTATCTCGCTTAAGAGGGTGAGCTATTTCTACAATGCAAGGGTCCCTTTGTAGTTCTAGCTTAACACTTTTTACTAAACGCCTTTGCTTCTTCCCCAAAACATAATCCTATTCTACCTTTTTTTCTTGAAGCTTTTTGTTTGTTTGATCCCATTCTTCTTTCTCCTTTAGACCTTCTTTGATAGTGCATCTTCTTCTTTGATTCTTCTTGGTGATTTGGCCATTTCTTCTTTGATTTTGCTCTTCTTTACTTTGCCTGATGTTTTCTTTGCTAGCTTTGGACACCTTCTTCATTTGCATAGAACTTTTAATGATTAGCCAAACTTCCCAAGGTTGCACTCCTTATCCTTTGCTTTCTCTTTTCCTTCTTCACTTGATAACCCAAAATGGAAATCCCAAAACCATCCTTTATTAACCAAAACATCCTAGCATATCTAGCTCAAGAGGGTGAGCTAGTTCTACAATGGAAGGGTCCCTTTGTAGTTCTAGCCCAACACTTTTTACTAAGCTTATTCCTTAAAGAAAAGGCCTCACAATCACTCACAAATAATTTTTGACTTGAAAGAAAGTTTGGTCAATGGCAGGGAAGGCTACTTGGACTAGCAAAATGGGACAAAGAAGGGAAAAAGAAAGCCAAAGTATGTGTATGGTATCCATGAAAACAATTTCAATGCATAAGACATGATAATTTTCAATTCAAATTATGGTTCTAGTAGATAGAGAATGTATTAAAATCATCCAAACTTCATCAAGACAAGAGTATCAAACAATGAATTCCAAGTGTGGTTCAAACTTTAATTCAAACTAGACCATAACATTAAAGAACTAACAACTTAGGCAATGAAGTGATTTCAAAAATTAACATCTCTCAAAGGTAAACATCATGCTTAAAATTTTGAATGCATAAAACCTCAATACAAATGCAACTAGATGCAATCCTAAAGTGCAAGATGCAACTAGATGATCACTCAAAACTTTTAAAAATTTCGATATTTTTTCATGTATGAGAGATATGCAAGAGATGAATGCTTAAACTTGAAAGAGAACTGTTAGTATCACACCCTCCCCACACTTAAATTACACAGTCCCTGTGTATCCATTGTGTAATATAAATGCAACATGAGGCAATATTCAACAAGCAATTCAAAAATTAAGAGAAGAAGAAAATATGAAAAGTGCAAAGGTATTGGTGTATACATCAAGGTCTTGTATGGGAGGAGGAGTAGAAAGCATTCAAGGATTGACTTAGAATGGTGAATGTTGAAGAAGAAAGGCGTCACTCCCATGAAACCAGCAGTTTGCACCATATTAAGCAAGATCAAGGAGTCATATCGGCCAAAGTCCTTGTTATGCAACCTGGTACATGCTTCAGGTGTTGTGTATCGGCATGTGCAGCTCGATATGTTGCTCTATATGCTCCATCTTCTGTTTGTATCGATGTGAATAGGCCGATATACAGATTGGTACGCCCATCTTGTTGTATGTTATGGCTGGTACAATGAACTGTATGTTCTATGGTGTTGTATCGAACTGGCCATCCCCAATATGTACATCGGTACAGTCACCAATTTTGTCAAGGTGTATCGTGCTGCATGATCGATATATACACCGGTACAATCGCCCCCAATTAAGGCAGATCGAGCTGCTGACTCGATACCTTGGTCTAGACATTCATTGGGTGCTTGTATCGATGTGCTAGCTCTGGTACGATCCTCGGCACATTCGCCCTTCGTCAAAGTGTATTGGCTTCTGCAGCTCGAGTTCTACGTCGATATTTCCCTGTCTGATGTGTATCGACATGACCTGGCCGATATGTGTGCCGGTATGGGCAATATCGGGCAAGCCATAATCGATATGCTGCTCGATATAAGCCAATATCAGGCACGCTAGTCCGATATGTTTATCTATATGAGCTCCAACTCTTGTATTCACCGGTTCCTTGACTTGGATCGGCCTCCTGGTCATCCTCCAAAGCCTACAATGCTTTGATGTCGGTACATATGCTCAGAACAGCATGTACTCCATATGACTCTGATGCGGACATCTTCTCAGCATTGCTCCAGCTCGGTATTGGTTCTTGATGTAAGCGCTATTGGGAGAGTAGCTTGGTGCAAACACAGCCAATCAAACTGAGAAGAAATGTCGGAGTACTCAGTATGTTTCCTACCAATTTTTCCTGTCCATGATCAGTACACCAGCTCGATGAATAAGCAGTTTCAGCTCTTTGGCGTTGTCCACCTTGTGTTGGACCAGTTGATCCATCTAAGAAACCTGAAACACTAAACAAAAGATATTAAAAGCAAAAGGAGCAAATATGTACAAGGGATAGACATGAAACTACCTCCCAAGTGTGCTTGTTTATAGTCACTATGCTTGACTCTTATCAATTAAACTCAAAGATGAGAGTGCACTGGAACTTGTGTTCCTTCTCCAATCATCAAAAACACAAAAAATGGAAACAAAATAGCATAGTCTAAGCTAGATATCAAACTTAAATGCCTTAAACACAACGAACTGGCAATGGCGCCAAATTTATATAAGAGATTTTAGGTCTTGTGACTCAATTCCTCAAGTCTAAAATCATGTCACTGAAGTACAAGAGGTTATCAATCCAATCCAGAGGCTAAGGAACAATCAAGATGCAGAAAACTTGCTAAGCTAGGCCTAATTAAGAGAAAGGAAATTTAACAATCTAAAGGTGAACAAGAAATGAAACTAATCATTCTAAACTAAACACAAAAACAGGTTTCAAGACTAAAGCTATTATTAATATAGGGAGGTCCAAGAATGATAAAAATGCTTCATAAAACATATAGCAATGCTATCTCCTAGGCATAGAATTAATAGCTACAACTGCTCAGTTTCTTGGGAACTAATCACTTACTCAAGAACTAATTCTCATTAGGCTGGAACACATGATTTACAAGCATTTCAAGCAGAATTCCAATTCTATATTTCCAAAATGTTCCCTGGACATCTAATCTCTTAGGCTAGGATGAACAAATCCTCTAAATGACTAATCAGTATTTTATCAAACACTTACTAGGCATAAGAGAAAGCTAAGACCCTAAGCAACTTTGATCAAGGCTAACCTAGTATTAAGTACATGAAATAGATAGGAAACATTCATATATAGCAAAAAACATTATTAATCTATCCTAAAACCTCCTTAATCTACTTTAATATAAAACCCTAAAAATCACTAATCAAGAACAAATTGGAAAATCATAAAAAAAAAGATGAAAAAGGAACCAGAGATTAAAAGATTGAAGATTAAAAGAAGAAATCTTAAAATAAAAGTATATACATGTGATCCAATCTCAACCCACAAAGAGTTTGTTCTTGTCTTATGAAAAACCAGAGTAAAGCTTTGGGGAAGAGAAAGGATAAAAGAAAATAAAACTAGGTTTAGCTATATATAGGGAACATCCCCAAAATAGCCTTAGGAAACAAAAATAAATGAGTCAAAGTTGGTTCCTGGATTAAGGCATATCGGGCAGAAGGAAGGAAGTCTTGGCTGATAAACTGCTCTGTACAAACTCCTCGTTGCGTACCGTGATGCTGGAACCGCCGTATCTTATGAACCACTGACCGGATTGACATGATTCCACCTCCGTTGGAAATTTATTTGATCCTCTTGAACTTCTATGAAGGACACTGAGACTGAATCGCACCATAAGGCCTTTGTTCAGTCCCATACATTTCATATCGGCCTGCATACAAGGCAGGTTTCTCTCAGCATTGGTCAATACAAGGCTTTGGTGCAGTCTAAAACCTGTCATCTTGGCCATTATACTTGGTTCCTCATGTCCTCATCATTCACCATTCTCCAAATGTCCTCCATAGCTCCATTTAGACCTGAAGAACTCTTCAAGCAATGCAAAACATGCAAAAGTCTAACCTAAAACCTATTATGTCTAATATGAATGCAAAATGGGACAAGATGTGATGAATGGATGCATGAAAGAGATCAATACATGAACTAAATGCATGTTAAAACATAGTAAAATAGGAGTTTATTAGTAAGGAGCTATCTTCTCTTCAATGATCAGTTCCTGCTTCTGCTTTTGCTTCTCCTCCCCCCCCCCCCCCCCCCTCCCCCCCCACTCACGAGTTCAATGTTCCCATTGACAACAGATGGTTGGAAAAATATAATCCTCACCATAGAGAAGTGTCTATATCTCAGCAATGGTAGCATCATCATCTGCCTGACTTTGCATGGCAACTCAAGAGATGGCATTGCAGATTTTCTTGGGGTTTGCTTCAGGTTTTCCAGGAAGTTGAGCTGGAGACCTAGATGTAATAGCAATCCCTTTGTTGTTCTCCAAAGTCTTGACCCTAGATGCCAAGTTATCAATATTGGTGTTGAGCTCTCTATATTGGCTATCAATTTTATTGTGGACATCAAACTTCTTAGCCATATCTATGGTTTGTGTAGCTTGGCCCTGAAGTAGCTGGTGGAGAATTCCTTTAATCTCAGACTCTTGGGCAGTGGAGCTAGAGGCTTGTCTTTGTGGGGCAAAACCTGGAGGAACAAAGGCTGGTTTAGGCTGAATGTTGTTCTGATTTCCTTGATAGTTCTTCTTTTGAGCAAACCCTTGTTGCTGGTTGTAGAGAACAAAAGGCTTATGCTGCATGCCTTTGCCTTGAGATGGGTACACCTGATCTTGGGGATTAGCAACATTTTTGCTTCTGTAGGAGAAGTTGGAGTTCCTAAAGTTATTGTAGTTGTTGTAACCTCCCTGGCCTCCCAAGTAGTTGACCTCCTCAATGTGAACCTCTTTATCCTCTTGGTTCTACAAATACTGACCAACAAAGTGAACTTTCTCTTGTTGAACCAGGAGCAGTTTGTCAAGCTTCTCATTAAGAGCTTTAATCTCCTTCCTGTTGTATTCAAGCTCTTCCTTGGAGTTTCTAGGAGCCCTGTCAAAGCCCTCACAATAATTCCCATCACTTTGGGTCAAGTTTTCAATAAGCTCCATACCTTCTTCTACTTCCATTCCAAGAAATTTTCCATTGAGTGTCTAGCAGCATCCTTGTTATCTTAGACCCGACGCCCCTGTATAGATTAGACAACAAGGATACACTTGAGAAGCCAAGGTGTGCGCACTGAAATGTATAACCCTAGAACCTTTCCAAAGCTTCACTGAGCTCTCTTGGGAACCTTGAGTAAATCCTGATATGAGGTTCCTCATCCTTGCAGTTCTTGAATTAGAGAAGAACTTAGCCAAGAATGCATGCTTGCATTGTTCCCATGAAGTAAGAAAACCTTGAGGCAGAGTCTTCTCCCACAAATGGGCCTTGTCTCCCAAAGAGAATGGGAAGAGTCTTAGCTTAAAACCATCTTCAGTTACACCATTAATTTTGGTCATGGAGAAATTCCTATCAAACTGGTCTAGGTGCTCAAGAGGATCCTCTAGAGGCAGTCCATGGAATTTGTTTCCATGATCCATAGAAATCGGACTTCCCTTTATCTCAAAGTTATTGTTGGCAACAGGAGGAGGGATAATATCAAGTCTTGTGGCATGAGCATTAGGAACATCCCCTGCACCAATCACTCTGGCAGGCTTTGGAGCATGGACAAGAACTCTTCTATTGGCTCCTAGAGCACCAGCCAAACCCTGAGGTTGCTGTACTCCCTGAATACCTTGGGCGCCAGCCATACCTTGTGGTCCTTGTGAACATTGTGCACCAACAGCAACATGTGTTATGTCCATATTGACAGTCCTTGCTCTGTGTCTTCTTCCAAGTCTGTCTATATTGTCCAAAAGTGGCATGAGTTGATCTGAACCTTGAGATCTCAGGTACATACACCTGAAAGAACAAAGCCAAAGAAATACCTAGTAAGTAACATAAGTAAAGAAATATCTTAGTCTCACATAAAGTTAAATTCTCTATGATCAAATAATCTCACAAGGCAACGGTGCCAAATTGATAAGAGTGTTTTTACTGCTCTTTGCAATTAAAGACCCTTCATGGCCAGTTGTAGTATAGCTCAGGGTTCTTTGTCAAATCCAAGTGAAAAAGATACATGAAATTCTTTAAGTTAAGCCAAGCAAGAAAGATTTTATAAAGCTTCTAACACCATAAACAGTCACCAAACTGAAACAGGATAGTGATTAAAGTGAATAAAACCATAAGCAGCAAATAGATTCAAGCAAAACATAACTTTCAAACTTAAGAAACAAAAAAAAACAGAGTAAACAGAACAAAATACAGGGGAGATTCGAAATTTAAACAAGCAGGAGTCTTAGGATGGGGTGATTTATCCAATGATGGAACAACAGTCAATCCATGATGCACAAACTCAACCAATAAGGCTAATCATTCAGCATAGAACTCTAAACATGGAGATCAATCAACTCTCATGACAATGATTCCTTTGCTAACAACCTAATAAAAAACTAACTCTCATTAGTGATCAAGCGATCAACAAGCATAAAGAATCAGTGCTATCAATCCAAAACACCCCCTAATCAACCATTCTCATGTGCTAGGCAAGTAAATCTCTTAAAACACTGGTTCAAGCATTTCAACAAACACTTTAGATACAGAGAAAGCCTAGGTTCCAATAAGAAAGGATCTATCAATATTAAGCACTAAACATCAAGAATCAACCACTAAATCATCATGGATCTAACCCATCCTAAGAACTCTAATGAACTACTTATAACACATGGTTAATCTCCCACATTCTAGATAGAACATGAGAGAATCCATGATGAAAAGCAATAGCAAGATGATCAAAATCTAGAAATGCAAACTCTTATTAAAATTCCAAATTATGCTTACAAATACTAAAAATCAAGAAAAAGTACTCAAGAAGAAGAGATTTATGGATCAGATAAAAGCATAAAACTAAAGAATAATTGGGTAACTACTGAAAAGATAGGGTTTAGCTTTTATGGTAAAAGGATTAGACTCTGGTCTAACACATAATCAAAGATATTGACCAAAGTCAAAGTCTGGACGAAATGTGATCACATCGGCCACCTCGGCGATGCAGTCGCCGGTGTGAATTCACACCGAGGTGTAGTCACCAATGTAAGTCGCCGGTTTAAATCTTGAAACTTATGGTTCTCTTACACCAAGGTGATGTAGCCGGTGTGAGTCGCTGGTGTGATCCCATGAAACTTCGGGCAATCTTGCACCGAGGTGATATAGCCGGTGTGAGTTGCCGGTGTGGTCCTCTCTTTTGCTTAGCTTCCTTCAGGTTCTCCTCCATTTGGATAGTAAGTCTACTTAGCCACCATATTACCTAGATAACACCTCGAAATACAATAAAATAGACAATGCACATCTACACACAAACTAATTCTAATATGAATGCAAATGGGACCTAAAATGTAAGTTTATACATGAAAAAGACTCAAAAACATATTATTATGTATGTCTAAATGTAAATATGCAGCTATCACCTTGCCCCGACATTAAGCTTTAGTGGAGACTGGCGTCATCTTCCTTGATGCTTACAGGGCAAAGGTCTTTGGGATGGTCTGGCTTACGGGCAAGGGCCCGGTCTGACATTTTCATCTGGTTCCTGGGACTGGGATCACCTCCCTACTCCGTTTCGTTTTCCAGCTTTTGTCGTGCGGTAGTTTCCGTGCGGTTCTGCCTTCCTTAGTAATTGTGGGTTTTTGGGACTGTCCCAGCGGGCAGTCGTTAGATAGCATTGCTGACTACTTTCTTCGTGGGACATCATACCAGTCTGCCTCCCTCTTTATAGCGCCAATTGTTTGGGATAAAATTACGGAGGCTTATGTAGGATGTGTGGTCGTCGAGGTAGTGGAACTGGGTGTCCGAGTTTTGTCCTCTAAGGGGATGAGCGGAATGCGGTTCCGGAGAAAAAGTCTGTCTGCTCCTACGAACACTAGAAACGGGTTAGTCGGGCCTCCGAGAGAACCGGAAGGAGGTTTCCCTTCTGAAGATTCTCTGAAACTCAAGTTAAGTTATGCGGTACTTGGAACAAGTACTCGGGAGGGTGGATATGTAGTGGTGTTTATGGATTTACGACCACTCGACCCTGGAGCGTTTGACCGCGTTGGACAAGAGGTTCAAGACTTTTTACTTTATGTCATGTCTGCATCTGTGAGAGCTCGCTTGTGCTCCTACCCGGCGCTCCGCTGTGCATACCAGATATACTCGTTTCCTATTCGTGTTCCCCCCGTGTTCCTTTCATTTACCGTGTTTTGATTGATCCTTGTGCGGCAGGTATGGTGTCTCGGCTAGAGTTCCTGTTCGGGACTTATGCTCCCGGTGGGTTGCTACCCAATGTTCGGATTACCCAGAGTGCAGGGAGATTGACTTCTCAGCCCTCTCCGGAGGCCTCGCTTCTCTTTGCCTGACGGCCCCTCCCTCATCGTGAGCTGGGCCTTACTCTAGTTACACACGCTCATTTTTTTGACATATCCTCGTCTTTGGAGTCTGGCTCTCTCGCGGTAAGAGAGGTGGCGCCAGACTCGGCATGCTCTTCCCCGGCAGCTGCTCTTTTAAACCCATTGAGCATGTCTCTTTTGGGATTATGGCAGACCGTCTCAAAACCTCAGGGTTCCTTGGAGAGAATAAGTCTGTTGTGCCTTTTTTTCATTTTGCTTTCCATGAGTGCGGTATCTTGAACCTCTCTGTCCCTTGCACGGTGTCCGAGCGCTTTCGATGCTGGAGCACGAGTTGCTGACAGCTAAATGTTGCCAGCGCAGCTTGGTGGACCATGCCAGCAAGCTCCAGATCGAGTTTATGATGACTGAGGAGGGAGGTGAGCTGCTTTAGGACAGCGTTGGATGACAGCAGCTGTGACTTGAGTGACTAAAACTTCGAGATCCGCCTTCTTCGTGACACCATCGTGGTGTTCCATAGTTTTGCCCCGAACGCAGAGCATAGGGCTACACTTGTGGTTGTCCGGGCGCTGGCGGATAACCAGGTTGAGGTGACCCAATTTCGGCAGGAACAGTACACGGGAAGGCATCGGGGTGTCTCCAAAGGGGCTAAAGCTTCTCGCATGCCTTGGGATAATGGTGGCAAACCATGGAGCTCAACGGCGGGTCCTTCTCGCTTGTCATCATCGTGTGTTTGGATACCTTTTGGGGTGTTGCCTCTTTTCACTTGAATTTTAAGACCTTTGCTATGTCTCTTTCTTTTTCTTTCTGTGTCATACAACTCCAGCCATTTTAGGGCTTTATTTTGATGTTGTTACCGTTAATTCACATCTTTATTATGCACTTTGTCCATGGACTTGGCTCCTAGGCAAGATATTCCCATCTTTTCTTTAGAGCTGACTCGGACAGTGGTTCGTGTATCGCCTTCTCATGGCGCGATTTTAGGAGGAGAACGAATAATCCTACTCAGCCCAGTGAGGCACCCTTGCCCTCTCCCCCCCCTCCCGGCATCAAGCTTTAACGGGTATCGGCTTCATCTTCCTTGATGCCTACGGAGCAAAAGTCTTTGGGATGGTCCGGCTTGAAGGCAATGGCCTGAGTTAGTGGTCCGACACGGTTCCTGGGGCAGGGCTCCTCCCTGCTCTGCTTCATCTTCTGGTTTTTGTCGTGCGGTGGCTTCGGGTGGCTCTGTCTTCTTTAGTCATTGTGGGTTTCTAGAACCGTCCCGATGTATCCCCTTCAGTCTCGCTGTACGACATGGGTTATTGAGATCTATGGGGAGGATATGGGAGCAAGGCGATTTCCTCCTTTTTCTCAGTTAATCTCTCTATTTTAGATATTATTTCTCTAGGATGGATTTTGGATCTCCTCCCTTCCGATCTATTCCAGATTCCCTCTCCTTTGGTCTTCGCTCTTCCATTATACTCACTATTTCCTATCCCGTCTCATCAGTGTGGCACAAGGTTGAAATAAATGTGCTAATGCAGCACGCCTTTAATTTGTAAAGCTTGCTAACTCTTTGGAAATAGCCTACTAAGAAACCATTAAAACAGGCCTAAGCAAAGAGGTCAACTCTTTGGATCTCCTCCCTTCCGATCACCTCACAGTTTGTCGTAGTAAAAGTCGCCGCAACAAAAACATTAAAAACTTTAGGCACGATTCTATCTTTTATAAACTATTTTCTAACTTGAATTTGGAAGAGCCATCAAAATACACCACACCATCAAAGGGCCATCAAAGGGCCATCAAAATACACCACACCATCATATGTTCTCGGTTTGTAGGAGATTTTCCCCGTAATAACGAAAAACACCTGAAATACTAACAAATTATATTAAACTATTACATTGATACAGTATCTGTAAACCCATTAAATTATTACTATTTTCATCATGTTATACTAGCGCCATAAAAGTATTCATATACATGTCATATGATTAGCCATCAACCTCATAAAAGCCTGAAAACATGATATCTTCTTGACATAATATCAAAAAATCAGTGAATGAAAAGTCTTTAACATTTGGATTATCATTGAAGTCTAAAACAAAAATAATGACACAAAAAAATGTATTGATTTAGCTTTTTTTTTTTGTTTAAATGTAAGTAATTTCATTTAGTTATATAGATCTTTTGTAAGAGGTATAAAACCTCACTTTTCTCATAATCAAAACATATAGAATTTTACAGAAATTAAAAAAAAATCCTCTAAAGCTTAGGCTTTATTGTTTTATATTTCTAGGTTAGATGGATTTTTATACTTAGTAAACATTTAAATCTATTTTTCTTGTATGCGATTTCTTAAGATTATATTTATGAACTCATTACATGGGTTTTCATACTCTTGGGTGATGTACTTTGATCCACTTCCATCATTCATCAATTGATCAAATCGGAAAAGGTTGAACAACTGAATTAGTTGTACAACCAGCAGCCCGATTCCGACAATCAACATACGCGATCATCACTCCTGATCTTGTGTCATCTAGTATCAAAGGTAAAAATTCATATCTTCTATCTTTTTCATTTGTGTTTTGTTTTTGTTTCATGTTTTATCGAAATTTCCATCAAAAAAATAGAAAACAATTTTGGTTATTTTTGTTCTTTAATTTTTGTAAACTAAAAAAAAAAACCACAAGAATAGTTTTATGCTTCTGTTATTTTGATTCATAATTTTGTTTAAAAAAACACCTAAAATCGTTTTCTTTATTTTAAAAAATACAAGTTTAAAAAGTTTGTTTCTATTATAAAAAACGAAATTAGGTTACAATTTGTTTCTAGATTAATTTATTTTTTCTATAAAAAAAACCATAAACACAATTTTCTTGTTTTTCTTAAAAACTGTATTAAAAAAAATTGGAAAAAAATAATTTTGAGAACAAAACCATTTGAAAAATGAGAGACTGACACAATATCAAAAAAATCAGTGAATCAAAGATCTTTAATATGAGGATTATTATTAGAATGTGATCTTCATAATTTTATAGAGTCAAAAGATTCGCATTCACATCCAAAACAAAATTGATAAACAAATATATTTATTTGATATAGATTAATTTTTTCTTTTGTTTTGTTTATCTAAATTAAATTGATTTATATACTTAGTAACATTTGAATTTGTCTTTTGTGTGTGATTTTTTTAAATTCATCACATAAATTTTTATACTTTTGAGTGGCGTTCTTCGATCTACCTCTATCGTTCATCTATTGATCAAATCGAAAAAAGTTGGAAAACCATTCGTTTGATCCCATACTCGCTCCATTTTATTTCACAAGCCATCTAGTGATCGAAGCTGAAAGAGTTAAATAACCAACAATCTGATCCCACCATCCGCAAATGAGACCATCACCCCGTGTCACTTCTCCTGTAACAATCTTTTTCTGTGAGGCACTAACCCAACCTCTCATAAGAGTAAAATGGTCACCAAATGCTACTTTTTAACATTAATAATAGGCATATTACTGCAGTTATATGCGTTAAAATTTCAAACCTCTCTTAAATTTTTTTTTTGTTCAAACATTGATTTCATTTAAGTTAAACTGCTAAATTATTTCCAAAATAAAGAATTATTCATTCTCTTTGATCACTACAACACATCATAAAAACTACAGAAAATAAAGCAGATAGATCTTCATAAAAAATTGACAGCGAATTTGAAGTTGGAATGCGTCAATAAAGTAGTCACAGCAAAGCCGGACTATTGAGATATTTCACTTGAACCTCTCTTTTTAAAAGATTTAAAGCTCAAGAACACTTTGTTTATAAGAATAACTCTCTTATTATATTTAGAAACTTGTCTCAAAACTAAACACCAAACCTCTGTTTTTGTTAATGACATAACTCGCCATTAACCTTTATTTATATTCATAGCACTTCTTTGCTATTCCTACTCGTAATAGAACTAGCTAACTCTTAATTCCCTTAGGATAACATCGAGTCTATCTTATCATAAATATATCTGATAAAGGCTTCTTAGACTTTATATTTAATGTTGATGCTTATCCAACATTCTTCTTCTTAAGCTTCCACATTTTCTTGGACATGTCTTGAACTCCTATCAAGCTTCTCATCTCACTAAACTTGATATGTGCCAATGCTTTAATCAAGATATCCGCTTTCTGTTCAGTTTCCGGTACATGCTCCACATCAACAACATCTCTTTCGATACACTCCCGTATGAAACGGTAACGCTTATGTACGTGTTTACTTTTGCCATGAAACACGGGGTTTTCAGTGAGTGCAATCGCGGACTTGTTGTCTATCTTGATGATGATCTCCTCAGTCTTCCATCTAGTGATTTCACTTAATAGGTCTTGTAACCAGATCGCTTGTTTAGCCGCCTCCGTTGTTGCCTGAACTTAGCTTCACATGACGAGAGAGCAACCGTGTCCTGTTTTTGTGAACACAAAGTAATTGGTGAAGAACCAAAGTAAAAGATGTGACCTGTTGTACTTTTTCCATCATCTTGATCAATGTTCTGACTATTTTCACTATACCCTACTATCTTCTCTGAACCTCCAAGTTCAAACTTTAACCAATACGTGGTTGTTCCCTTTAGGTAACGTAGTATGTGCTTCATCATGTCACCATGTGACTTACGAGGACTTTTCATATATCGGCTAGCAACTCCAACTGAATTCGCGTATGTAACATATATCTCAAGCACCCTACGCTTCTTCTATAGCACGTGGGATCAATCTATTCTTCGTCTTGAGCCTTAGAGACTTTCAAACCAAACTCCATTGGTATTTGAGTTGGGTTACAAGCTTCTAAGCCTGCTTCTGCCAAGATCCTTTGTGCATAGCTTTCTTGTTTGATCTCGATTCCATCTTCCACTTGAAGCACTTCCATATCGAGGTAATAAGTGAGCTTTCCAAGATTCGACATCTCAAATTTGTTGGACATACCAGTCTTGAATTCACTTATTCCTTTGAGAGTGTTGCCGGTCCCAAATAAATCGCCAACGTAGATGGCAATGATAAGAAGTGTATCTCCCTCTTCCTTGCGATATTTAGATGTTTCTTTTGAGCACCTCATGAATATCATTCCCTTTAGGATTTAATCCAACTTCGTGTTCCACGCTCACGGAGCTTGTCTTGAGCCATACAAAGCTTTCAAAAGTTTGTATACCATGTGTTCTTCTCCATTTACTTCAAATCCTTCATGTTAGCATACATAGACCTCTTCCTTTAATTCTCCATGTAAGAACATTGTAGTCACGTCTAGATGGTGAATCTTCCATCTGTTTGAAGCCACCAATCTAATCAATAATCATATGGTTTCAAGACGAGTAACCGGTGCAAGCACTTTGTCAAAGTCAATGCCAGATTCTTGTACATATCTCTTAGCAACAAGCCTTGCTTTGTATTTGCAGATAGTATCATCTGCATTTCTTTTGATTTTAAAAATGCACTTAAGACCAATGACTTTTACTCCACTCGGTAGCTCCGTTAAATGCTATGTCTTGTTTTTATTGATTGAATCGGTCTCTTCTTCGCATGCTAATCTCCATTCTTCTGATTCAGCTGCTTCTTTGTAACTTCTGGGCTCATCATTCATTGCCAGTAAAAGTCTCTCACATTCTAAGCATGCTTGAAGTACATAATCGTTAAGATAACTTGGCAAATTTGATTCACGGGTTAACCTTCTTGACGGTTACTGTACTTGTTGATGTTGTTGTTGTACATGATGATGCTCTTGTTGAACTTGTTAATGATGTGTATTTCCTCCTTACTCCGCTTCATCATTATTTTCGTGATCGCTTAGGTCATCGTTTTCGTGTTCATCGTGATGATCTTGATTTTGATCATTGGCGATAAATGCAGGTTTTTCACCTGCATCAACAACTTCACCCCATCTAATGTACAACTTTCCTGGTTCACGACTTGCTCCATCTCTTGATTCATTCCAGGTCCATCTCGCCTTCTCATTGTATACAACATCGCTGCTTACAACAATTCTTTGTGTTGATGGGTTGTAAAGTCTATATGTCTTGGATCCCGGTTCTATTCCAAGATGGACTAATGATCTAGATCTGTCATCCAGTTTCTTAAGGTTTGTAGCTTCAACCTTCGTATAAGCCAAGCAGCCGAATACTCTTAAATGCTCAAGGTTAGGTTTCTTCACTCGCAAGCATTCATAAGGCGTCATGTCTTTAAGTGCTTTTGTTGGTACTCTGTTAATTCCATATATGGAATGGCGAACTGCTTCTCCCAATAAGTAATTTGGTACCCCCATTTCCTTGAGTATACTCATTGTCATCTCCATTATCATTATATTCCTTTTCTCCACCACTCCATTTTGTTGAGGTGTGTAGGGTGCCGTGAGATGTCGTTTAATACCCTTCGTGTCACAGAAATCTTGAAACTCCTAAGAGGTGAAATCACCTCCCTATCAGTTCTTGATACAAGACTTTTTAGGACTTGATTCAATCACCCAAGCTTGTACTAATCAGTTGTAGTATAGCATAGGGTTTTATTAATCCAAAAGGGGAGAATGAAGCATTAAGAATGCAATAGAGCTCTTAACTCAAGCAAACATAGATAGTTTAGATGTCTACCAACCTAAATGATCAAACAGAAGTGAAGAGAACATCAAACAAAGAGTGAAAAGCAAGTAAAGCAACTAAAACAAAGGCAAAACAGAGCAAATTCGAATTCAGCTAAAAACAGAGAGAAAATGGGACTTAGATGAGATAATTGGTGTTAGGGAACTCTTGACTCAACCTATGATGCTTACAAACTCACACAATGATATTCCTTATGCATAGAATTCATTTATAAGACTAATCCAAACTCTTGGCACTAATCTCTTTGCTAATTACCAAGTCAAGAACTAATTCTTATTAGTGAAATGATAAACAGCAAGCATTAAGATAATTTTATCAATCCTATATTGCCAAATCACTCCCTAGACAGTCAATCTCTTGAGCTAGGATAAGCAATTCTCTTGCAAAGTAGTTCAGGCATTTCATCAAACACTTGGTGGGCATAAAATGAGCCTAAGATCCTAATCAACTTAGCTAGAGCTAATTAGGTATTAAACACAGCAATCAAGAAAGGAAATGGAAGAATTAATACTAAAACATCATAGATTAAGCTTAAAGTTCCCTAAACCTAACCCATCTCAATTCTCTAAAAAGACTACGCACTAAGCACCACTAAAACCATCAGTTCAAAGAGAAAGAGACAGCTAATCATGATTAGGGAGATTAAACAAGAAGATAAATGCAAACTCTTATTAAAATCAAGCAAGGATTCAAATTACAAAATCAAAAAGCTAAAACAAATAGGAAAGAACTGCTAGATAAAAAGATTGTCCCCAAAAATTAGGGATTTTTCATATTTAAAAGAGTTTGGGCGAAAATGGCAAAATTGTCAATAAGTGGTCTTCAGTCTGGGTCAGTATCGATCCCAAGTGATCGATGGAGGTGATCGATGGTGCATTCGGATGGATCCCATCGATCACATCTGATCGATGCACTTGGTCGATGGAATCCTATCGATCACATTTGATCGAGAGCCTTGGTCGATGGTGCATTCGGATGAATCCCATCGATCACATCTGATCGATGGCCTTGATCGATAGGCTTCTGCTCCTTTGCATCGACCAAAACTGATCGATAGACTCCGGGTCTTGATCGATGGACTTCCAGAAAATGCTTCATTTTGCTCCCTTGGTCCCTTCTCAGCTTGGCCAGCTTCTTGGACCACTCCTATACGTCCTCCTTGTTCCATTAAGCTCCTTAAGCACCTAAAAAACATCCTTGATGCAAAGAATATGCATTAACTACAACCTAAATGCAACCTAAGTCTAAAAGGAGAATAAAATGGGACTAAAGAAAAAGAAAACATGCAAAGGAAGACCAAAACATGAACTAAATGCAAGTCTAAATGATGTAAATGTATAAGATATCAGTTCTCAATGTCGTGATTTCTGTTCCAAGTTCCTTTTCAATCAAGCTTTTACACATCAGGAATCTGTTAAACGCTTTGCTTTTCTCACTTAGCAGGATAGACCACATGTATCTAGAGAAGTAATCTATAATAACATATATATATTTGTTATGTGTGATGATTGGTGGTGATATCGGACCACACAAATCGACGTTTAATAGTTCCATAGGTTTAGAAGCTCAGAACATTGATTTCTTCGAGTTTGTTTTCCGACTAAACGAGACACACACATACTCATTTATTTCTGGAAGGTCGCAGACCATCTCTTGCTTGGACATATTTCTTGTTGTATTGAAACTAATATGTCCTAGCCTTGTGTGCCACCTCCAATTGTTGTCTTTGATACAAGAGTTTTTTGGTCTTGTAACTCAATTCCTCAAGTTTAAAATTATGTCATTGAAGTACAAGAGGTTATCAACCCATCGAGAGGCTAAGAAATAATCAAGATGTATAAAACTTGCTAAGCTAGGCTTAATCATGAGAAAGGAATGAAATCTAACATCCTAAAGCATTAAATGTAAACAAGAAAACAGAAATTCAAGACTAATGAATAACAAGATGAATCTAAATCATGATCAAAGTGAAAGAAACAATCAATGCATTAATCTCTAGGCAAGGACTACTGATATAGACTAGCCCAATTCCTCAATACTAATCCCTTATCTAATCACATATTCAAGACAAATTCCTTTACTCAAACACATGATCATCTAGCATGAAGGTCAAAGTCCATAGAGCCAAAAAGCATGCTAGACATCTAGTTTCCTAAGCTAGGTTTACTAATCTCTTGTGCAATAGAACTAACATTAACTCACACTCCCATGCATAATCAATGCCTAAAGGACAATTTCCCATCAATGTGGTGTTAAGTACTGAAGCACAAGCTATGCAAGACATGACATCAACCATAACTTCTTTCAAGCATTTCAGCAAACACCCTAAGTGCAATACTAGAAAGCCTAGGATATACTTATCCTACAAAGAGGTACTAAGCATGAAGAACAATCACACAAGAAGAGATAATCAAAGATCCAACATTCTAACACCTTAAACAATCACTAGAAACACTTTTCTTCTTCAAAAACAAAGAACCTCAAAAACTCAAAGAGACAAATTCGAAATTACTAAAGCAAATAAGAAAGCAAGACTAAAAGATCAAAGGCTCAATATTGAAAGAAGATAACATAATTAAAAATATATACAAGTGATCCAATATCATCCCACAAAGAGATTTGTTCTTGTTCTTTGAAAAACGAGAAAGGATAAGTCAGATTAGATCTAGGATTATTTATTTATATAAAACATCCTCTAACCTTAGAAAGCAAAAATAAAAGAGTCAAAGATGGTCAAACTTTGTTCTCGGGTTAATGCATATCGGAATGATGAAGGAGGTCTTGATCAATATGCTTCTGGTTGCAGGTTGGAACCCCACGTATCTTTTGAACCACAGACCAAGTCCACGGGCAAGCTGACGAATGTGGCTACAACTTTGATGTTGAGAGCCAAGGGCAAATCTGAAGGGAAACCGTCCGTGCGAGCAAATCTTCAGTCGATATGTTTTGTAAGATTGTGTGTACCGGGATAGCATGCCCGATATGCTTTAACTGGAGGCGATTGTATCAACGAGTATATCGACCAAGGTTTGGCCGGTACACTTCTCGGTATTGTTGTCTTGAGGAGAGTGTATCGAGCATTTACCCCGGTATGCTGCTCGGTATAAACTCATGAGGGCTTGTATCGGCTTGCCAGCTCCATACCTACCCCGATATGATCTCTTGTCTCTGTAGCAGTCTCACGAAGATTGCGAAATCCTTTGAACCCCATATCAGAATGACTTGAATTCAAGTCCACCTGAAAGATAACTCACGTGGCTACAACTTTCCTGAAGTGTCTTAAAGCTGAATCAAGACGGAGGATATACGTATGATCTGGTCTTTCAGTCGCTGCGTTTGGCCACTACAACAGTTTATTGAACCATTTGAGACATCTTTGAAACCTGAAACACTAAACAAAAGAAATTAAAAGCAAAAAGAGCAAATATGGACAAGGGATAGACATGGAACTACCTTCGATGTATGCTGTTTTATAGTCATTAAGCTTGACTCTTATCAAGTGAAACTCAAAAATGAGAGCGCAATGGAACTAATGTTCCTTCTCCAATCATAAGAAACACCAAAAAAAAAACATTAAGAAAATAGCCAAGTCTAAGAAAGTAATCAAACTCAAATGCCTTAAACACAATGAACTGGCAACAGCGCCAAATTGATACCAGATTTTTTTGGTCTTGTGACTCAATTCCTAAGTCTAAAATTATGTCATTGAAGTACAAGAGGTTATCGATCTAATCGAGAGGCTAAGGAACAATCAAGATGTAGAAAACTTGCTACACTAGGCCTAATCATAAGAAGGAAATGAAATCTAACATCCTAAAGCAATAAATGTAAACTAGAAAACAGAGATCCAAGACTAATGAATAAAAAGATGAATCTAAATCATGATCAAGGTGAAAGAAACAATCAATGCATTAATCTCTCAGCAAGAACTACTGGTATAGACTAGCCCAATTCCTCAGTACTAATCCCTTATCTAATCACATATTATTTACTCAAACACATGATCATCAAGCATGAAGGTCAAAGTCCATAGAGCCAAAAAGCATGCTAGACATCTAGTTTCCTATGCTAGGTTTACTAATCTCTTGTGCAATAAAACTAACATTAACTCACACTCCCATGCATAATCAATGCCTAAAGGACAATTTCCCATCAATGTGGTGTTAAGTACTTAAGCACAAGCTATGCAAGACATGACATCAACCTTAACTTCTTTCAAGCATTTCAGGAAACACCCTAAGTGCAATACTAGAAAGCCTATGATATACTTATCCTACAAAGAGATGCTAAGCATGAAGAACAGTCACACAAGAAGAGATAATCAAAGATCCAAAATTCTAACACCCTAAACAATCATTAGAAACACTTTTGTTCTTCAAAAACCAAGAACCTCAAAAACTCAAAGAGACAAATTCGAAATTACTAAAGCAAATAAGAAAGCAAGACTAAAATATTAAAAACTCAAGATTGAAAGAATATAAAATAAATAAAAATATATACAAGTGATCCAATCTCATCCCACAAAGGGATTTGTTCTTGTTCTTTGAAAAACCAAAGCAAAGCATCGAGGAAGTGTAAGGATAAGTCAGATTGGATCTAGGGTTAGTTATTTATAGGAAGCATCCTCAAAATAACCTAAGAAAGCAAAAATAAAAGAGTCAAAGATGGTCAAAGTTGGTTATCGGGTTAATGCATATCGAGCAGTAGGAAGGAGGTCTTGATCGATATGCTTCTGGTTGCAGGCTGGAGCCCTCGTATCTATTGACCCACAAACCAGATTGACTTGAATCGACCTCCGCTGGAAAGCTTATTTGATCCTCTTCAACTTCTATAACGGACGCAGAGGCTTAATCTCACCAGAAGACATTCGTTCGGACCCATACATTTCATATTGACCTGCATACCGGGCAGGTTTGTCTCAGCTTTGGTCGATACAGGACTTTGGTGCAGCCTAAAACCCGTCATCTTGGCCATTATACTCGGTTCTTCATGTCCTCATCCTTCACCATTCTGCAAATGTCCTCGCTAGCTCCATTTAGACCCGAACAACACTTCAAACAATGCAAAACATGCAAATGTCTAACCTAAAATCTATTATGTCTAATATGAATGCAAAAAGGGACAAGATGTGATGAATGGATGCATGAAAGAGACCAAAACCTAAACTAAATGTATGCTAAAGCATGGTAAATTATGAGGTTATCAACACCCCCACACTTTGCTTGCCCTCAAGCAAGTATGAACATGGTGGAAGAGAAGTTTTAAAGTATGAGCTTTTTGATTTGAAAGATGTCAATAGTAAAAATTAAGTCATTGTCCAAGTTAATGATTCTAATATGCAAATGATATTTGTTCTAACTGAAAATCTAGCCACACTCATCACAAGCATATACAAAAAAACTCAAGCTTATCTTACCACAAGCAATCACATCATCCAATCTCTTTAACATTCAATTAACTCATCAACCAAGTGGATCATGCTTATGCAAATCTTGTGTTTTCATTTTGCTAAGGACAAGGTTTATGAGGCAAAGTTAACCTCAAACAATTTCAAACTGGTGATATTTAAGTGCAAGAGTTCTCTCAAGAAAATAGAATGAGTTTGGGTAAAATGCTAAGGGTAAAGAACAACTTACGCATACAAAGGTAAACTACCATCTACCCTAAAACCCATAAGTGATCTAAACTCCTC
The DNA here is from genome assembly GCA_911865555.2 of Thlaspi arvense. Classification (NCBI taxonomy): domain Eukaryota; kingdom Viridiplantae; phylum Streptophyta; class Magnoliopsida; order Brassicales; family Brassicaceae; genus Thlaspi; species Thlaspi arvense. Next base: position 25,746,736 of record OU466859.2, on the reverse strand, counting down.
TGCTTCTTCCCCATAACATAATCCTATTCTACCCTTTTTCTTGAAGCTTTTTGCTTCTTTGATCCCACTCTTCTTTCTCCGTTGGAGCTTTTTTGATAGTGCATGTTTATCTCTGATTCTTCTTGGTGGTTTAGCCATTTCTTCTTTGCTTTTGCTCTTATTTACTTTGCTGGTGTTCTCTTTGCTTTGGACACCTTCTTTATTTGCATTGAGATTTTAATGATTAGTCAAACTTCCCAAGGTAACAATTTTTGCACTCCTTTTCCTTTGCTTTCTCTTTTCCTTCTTCACTTGATAACCCAAAATCAAAATCCCAAAACCAATCCCTTATGAACCAAAAAATCCTAGCCTATCTAGCTCAAGAGGGTGAGCTAGTTCTACAATGAAAGGGTCCCTTTGTAGTTCTAACCCAACACTTTTTACTAAGCTCATTCCTTATATTAAAGGCCTCACAATCACTCACAAATAACTTTTGGCTTGCAGTAAGGTTTGGTTAATGGCAGGGAAATCTACTTGGGCTAGCAAGAGAGGACATAAGATGGACAAAGAAAGCCGAAGTATGTGTATGGTATCTATGAAAACGCTTTCAATGCATAAGACATAATAATTCATTATTCAAATAATGGTTCTAGTAAATAGAGACTGAATTCAGAAGCTTCATCAAGACAAAAGTATCAACCAAAGAATTCCAAGTGTGTTTCAAACTTCAATTCAAACTAGACCACAACATCAAAGAACTAACAACTTAGGCAATGAAGTGGTTTCAAAAATTAACATCTCTCAAAGGCAAACATCACTCAAAATTTTTGATGCATGAAACCTCAATACAAATGCAACTATATGCTATCCTAAAGTGCAAGATACAACTAGATGATCACTCAAAACTTTTAAAAATTTCAAATTTTTTGAAAAAAAAAATCAAATTTTTGCAAGTATGAGAGATATGCAAGAGATGAATGCCAATATTTGAAAGAGAAATGTTAGTATCACACCTTCCCCAACACATAAATTACACAGTCCATGTGTATTTCACTGTGTAATGAAAGTGCAAGAGGAGCCAATATCCAACAAAAAATTCAAAAATTAAGAGAAGAAGTGAAGAAGAAAAATGCAAAGTTTTTGGAGTATACCTCAAGGTCTTATAATGGGGGAGGAGTGGATTTGTTTCAAAGAATGGTTGGGAATGGTGAATGGTAAAGAAGAAAACCTTGACTCCCTTGTAAGCATCATTTTTTGTCTAGACCGAGCAAAACCATGTAGGCATATTGACCAAGCTACCCCGATATACAGCTCGATATGACTTTTTGGGCTCTTGCAGCGCCTTTGCAAAAATCGCGTTAACTCTTGATCCACTGCACCAAATGACACGAAAACCCCTCCATTCAAAAGATAACTTAACTAGCTACAATATTTATGCAGAACTCCGAGGCCAAATCGGAACAGAAACACATCATCCGAGCTTATTTTCAGTTGAGGCATCGTGCAGAATGGTTTGTAGCGGGCTAGCCTTGTTCGATATGCAGCTCGATATGTTTGCCTTCAAGGTGTATCGAACTGGCATGCCCGCTATGTACTTCGATATGGAGTCTTGTTACTTGTGTTTCGACCAGCGTAGGTCGATATGTATGTCGGTATGCATCATATCGAGTAGCTTGCTCGGTACACTCCTCTATATACCATGTTGTCTCTGTAGCGGTTTCACGGAAACCTCCATATCTCCTCAACTGCATCTTGGAATGACTTGAAGCTTAGTCCATCAGAAAGCTGACGCACGTGGCTACGAGTTAGATGTTGAGCGCCGAGGCCAAATCGGAAGGGAAACCGTCCGTCCGAGCTAATCTTCGGTCGATACGTTTTGTAGGACTGTTTGTACCAGGATGGCATCCCCGATATGCCTTAACTGGAGGCGATTGTATCGACGACTGTATCCACCAAGGTTTGGCCGGAACACTGCTCGGTATTGTTGTCCTGAGGGGAGTGTATCGAGGTTTTATCTGGTATGCTGGTCAGTATAAACTCCGTAGGGCTTGTATCGGCTTGCCAGCTCCATACGTACCCCGCTATGATCTCATGTCTATGTAGCGCACTCACAAAGATTGCGATATCCTTTGAACCCCATATCAATTCAAGTCCTCCTGAAAGCTAACTCACGTGGCTACAACTTTCCTAAAGCGTACAGAAGCTGAATCAAGACGGAGTATATTCGTATGATTTGGTCTTTCAGTCGCTGCGTTTGGCCGCTATATTAGTTTGATGAACATTTGAGACATCTTTGAATCCTGAAACACTAAACAAAAGAAATCAAAAGCAAAAGGAGCAAATATGGACAAGGGATAGATATGGAACTACCTTCCAAGTGTGCTTGTTTATAGTCACTAAGCATGACTCTTATCAAGTAAAACTCAAAGATGAGAGTGCAATGGAACTAATATTCCTTCTTCAATCATCAAAAACACACAAAACAAAACATAAAGAAAAGATCTAAGTCTAAGCAAGTAATCAAACTCAAATGCCTTAAACACAATGAAATGGCAATGGCGCAAAATTGATACCAGAGTTTTTTGGTCTTGTGACTCAATTCCTCAAGTCTAAAATTATGTCATTGAAGTACAAGAGGTTATCAATCCAATCGAGAGGCTAAGGAACAATCAAGATGTAGAAAACTTGCTAATATAGGCCTAATCAAGAGAAAGGAATGAAATCTAACATCCTGAAGCAATAAATGTAATCTAGAAAACAGAGATTCAAGACTACTGAATAACAAGATGAATCTAAATCATGATCAAGGTGAAAGAAACATTCAATGGATTAGTCTCTAGGCAAGGACTACTGATAAAGACTAGCCCAATTCCTTAGTACTAATCCCTTATCTAATCACATATTCAAGACAAATTCCTTTACTCAAACACATGATCATCAAGTATGAAGGTCAAAGTCCATAGAGCAAAAAAGCATGCTAGACATCTAGTTTCCTATGCTAGGTTTACGAATCTCTTGTGCAATAGAACGAACATTAACTCACACTCTCGTGCATAATCAATGCCTAAAGGATAATTTTCCATCAATGTGGTGTTAAGTACTTAAGCACAAGCTATGCAAGACATGACATCAACCATAACTTCTTTCAAGCATTTCAACAAACACCCTAAGTGCAATACTAGAAAGCCTAAGATATACTTATCTTACAAAAAGGTACTAAGAATGAAGAACAGTCACACAAGAAGAGATAATCAAAGATCCAACATTCTAACACCTTAAGAAATCATTAGAAACATTTTTGTTCTTCAAAAACCAAGAAGCTTAAAAACTCAAAGACACAAATTCGAAATTACTAAAGCAAATAAGAAAGCAAGACTTAAAGAGTAAAGACTCAAGATTGAAAGAAGATAACATAAATTAAATTATATACAACTGATCCAATCTCATCCCACAAAGGGATTTGTTCTTGTTCTTGTTCTAGGGTTAGTTATTTATAGGAAACATCCTTAAAATAACCTTAGAAAGCAAAAATAAAAGAGTCAAAGATGGTCAAAGTTGGTTCTCGGGTTAATGCATATCAGGCAGGAGGAATGAGGTCTTGATCGATATGCTTTTGATTGCATGTTGGAATCATCGTATCTTTTGAACCACTGACCGGATTAACTTCATCCGACCTCCGTTGGAACTCTTATTCGATCCTCTTCAACGTCTACGAAGGACACGTGATATTCTAAAAATTTACCATGTTTTAGCTTGCATATAGTTTAGTTTTCATCTGCACTTTAAGTGTTTGATGAAATGCTTGAATGAAGTTCAGTGCTTGAAAATGGTGTTTAGATAATCATAAGTCTTTGCATCTATCATTTCTAGCTTGAATGTGCTTAATGCTTAGTACCATATTGGTGGGAAATTGTCTTTTAGGCACTGGTTATTCATGGGAGTGTGAGTTAGTGTTGGTTCTATTGCATAAGAGATTAGTAAACCTAGCATAGGAAACTAGATGTCTAGCATGCTTTTGGCTTTATGAACTTTGACCCTAATGATTGATGATCATGTGTTTTAGTAAAGGGATTTATCTTGAATATGTGATTAGATAAGGGATTAGTGCTGAGGGATTGGGCTAGTCTATATCAATAGTCCTTGCCTAGAGATTAATGCATTGATTGTTTCTTTCACCTTGATCATGATTTAGATTCACCTTGTTATCCATTAATCTTGAATCTCTGTTTTCTAGTTTGTATTTCTTGTTCATCTAAGGTTGTTAGATTTCAATTCCCTTCTCTTTATTTGGTCTAGCTCAGCAAGTCTTCTGCATCTCATATGTTCCTTAGCCTTTGGAGTGGATTGACACCTCAAGTACTACAATGACATGTGTGTTTGAGGATTGAGTTAAGGCTTCAAAACCTAAACATCAATTGGCGATGTTGCCATTTCACTGTGTCCAAGGCATTTGAGTTTGATTACTTGCTTAGACTAGGCTATTTTCTTTATGTTTTTTTTGTTTTTGATGATTGGAGAAGGAACACTAGTTCCATTGCACTCCCATCCTTGAGTTTCACTTGCAAAGAGTCAAGCTTAGTGACTATAAACAAGCACACTTGGAAGATAGTTCTATGTTTATCCCTTGTCTATATATGCTCCTTTTGCTTTTGATCTCTTTTGTTTAGTTTTTCAGGTTTCTAAGATGGATCAAATGGTTCAACACAAGGTGGACAATGCCAAGGAGCTACCACAGCTTATTCATTGAGCTGGTGCACTGATTATGGCCAAGAAAAATTGGTAGGCAACATACTGAGTACAAACAAGACATTTCTGCTCTGTCTGATTTCCTATCTATACACCAAGCTACTCTCTCAATGGTGTTTACACTGATTTCCTATCTATGCACCAAGCTACTCTCTCAATGGCGTTTACACCAAGAACAAAAGGAGAAGGTGCACCTTGTTGAAGCGGCCAGAAACATCACCTGACAAAACCGGCTCGAAAAAAGCATCTCCAGCCCGATTGAGCTTCAACAGTCTTCATCAATGTTGTAGCCCCTGGAGTTGGCTTGCATCTAGAGTTACTGTCATGTCATTCCCATCAGCGGTTAGAAAGTTACAGAAGTTTTTGTGAAACCGCTCAACCACCATCGATCAGGTGTATCGATCAGATTTCATCGATGGGATTCTAACGGATGCACCAACGATCAGGTGTATCGATCAGATTTGATCGATGGGAATGCAACGGATGCACCATCGATCAAGTCCATCGATCAAATGTGATCGATAGGGTGACCATCGATCAAACCCATCGATCAAGGAGTGAACGATGGGAATCACCCGAATGACCATATCAACTGAAGATCAGCTCAGATGAGGTGTTTTCATTCCAATTTGGCTTCGGCGTTCTTCATCAACGTTGTAGCCACTTGAGTTAGCTTTCGTTTGGTGTTAGTTTCGAGTCCTTTCCATCAGTGGTTGAAGAGTTACGGCGAATAAAATGAGTACATGTCCATCTGGAGTTTTGACCGTTGATCTTGACCGATTTGAACATGAGCCTGGATGAAGGGTTTGCGTCTCGATTCAGCCTCAGATGTATTCAAGAGAGTGATATAAAATTGAGTTAGGTTTCGCATGCAGCTGGTTTTGTATCATTTGGTGCAGTGGAGCAAGAAATACTGCGATTTTGGTAAAGGTGCTGCAAGAACCCCAAAAGTTACATTAAGCTGGATATCAGATGTTTTGGTCGATATGACTCATTGATCATGCTCAATATAGTGCACACTGCTGGATTCATGGGAGTGAAGGCTTTATTCTTCACCATTCACCATTCCAAGCCATTCTTTAAAACATTTTTACTCCTCCTCCATTACAAGACCTTGAGGTATTCTCCAAAACTTTTGCATTTTTCTTCTTCTCTTCTTCTCTTATTTTTAAAATTGTTTGTTGGATATTGGCTCCTCTTACACTTTCATTACACAGTGGATTACACAGGGACTGTCTAATTTAAGTGTGGGGGAGGGTGTGATACTAACAGTTCTCTTTCAAATTTTAGCATTCATCTCTTGCAGATCTCTCATACTTGCAAAATTTTGAAATTTTTAATAGTTTTGAGTAATCATCTAGTTGCATCTTGCATTATAGGATTGCATCTAGTTGCATTTGCATTGAGGTTTCATCCATTCAAAATTTTGAGCATGATGTTTGCCTTTGTGAGATGTTAATTTTTGAAATCACTTCATTGCCTAAGTTGTTAGTTCTTTGATGTTATGGTCTAGTTTAAATTCAAGTTTGAACCACACTTGGAATTCTTTGTTTGATATTCTTGTCTTGATGAATCTTGCATGATCTGAATTCAATTTTTATTTACTAGAACCATAATTTGAATATTAAATTATCATGTCTTATGCATTGAAATTGTTTTCATGGTACCATACACATACTTGGGCTCTTTTTTCCTTCTTTGTCCCCTCTTGCTAGTCCAAGTAGATTTCCCTGCCATTCACCAAACCTTCCTTCAGGCCAAAAATATAAGGAATGAGCTTAGTAAAAAGTGTTGGGTTAGAACTACAAAGGGACCCTTCCATTGTAGAACTAGCTCACCCTCTTGAGCTAGATAAGCTAGGATGTTTTGGTTAATAAGGGATGGTTTTGGGATTTAAATTTTGGGTTATCAAGTGAAGAAGGAAAAGAGAAAGCAAAGGAAAAGGGGTGCACATAAGTAACCTTGGGAAGTTTGGCTAATCATTAAAAGCTCTATGAAAATGAAGAAGGTGTCCAAAGCTAGCAAAGTAAAGAAGAGAAAAATCAAAGAAGAAATGGTCAAACCATTAAGAAGAATCAAAGAAGAAGATGCGCTATCAAAGAAGCTCAAAAGGAGAATAAAGAATGGGATCAAAGAAGCAAAAGGCTTCAAGAAAAGGGGTAGAATAGGATTATGTTTTGAGGAAGAAGCAAAAGAGTTTAGATCACTTATGAGTTTTTGGGGTAGATGGGAGTTTATCTTTGTATGCATAAGTTGTTCTTTACCCTTAGCATTTTACCAAAGCTCATTCCATTTTCTTGAGAGAAACCTTGCACTTAAATATAACCAGTTTTAAATTGTTTGAGGTCATCTTTGCCTCATGAGCCTTATCCTTAGCCAAATGAAAACACAAGAATTGCATGAGCATGATCCACTTGGTTGATGAGTTAATTGAATGTTAAAGAGATTGGATGATGTGATTGCTTGTGTAAGATAGGCTTAAGTTTTCTTGTATATGCTTGTGATGAGTGTGGCTAGATTTTCAGTAAGGAAAAACATCATTTTCATCTTAGAATCATTAACTTGGACAATGACTTGATTTTTATTATTGGCATTTTTCAAATCAAATAGCTCATACTTTCAAACTTCTCTTCCACCATGTTCATACTTGCTTGAGGGCAAGCAAGATCTAAGTGTGGGGGTGTTGATATCCTCATAATTTACCATGTTTTAGCTTGCATTTAGTTTAGTTTTTGGTCTCTTTCATGATTCATTCATCATATTTTGTCACATTTGCATTCATATTAGACATAATAGGTTTTAGGTTAGACATTTGCATGTTTTGCATTGTTTGGAGTCTTTTTCAGATCTAAATGGAGCAAAGAAGACATTTGGATAATGGTGAATGATGAGGACATGAAGAACCAAGTATAATAGCCAAGATGACCGGTTCTAGGCTGCACTAAAGTCTTGTATCGACCAAAGCTGAGAGAAATCTGTCTGGTATGCAGATCGATATGAAATGTATGGGTCCGAACGAAGATCTTCCGGTGCGATTCAGCATCCACGTCCTATATAGAAGTTGTAGACAATCGAATAATATTTCCAACGGAGGTTGAATCAGGTCAATCCGATCAGTAATTCAAACGATACGGCGGTTCAAGCATCACTGTCCGCAACCAGAAGTTCCCATCGATCATCACCTACTTCCTTCTAATCGATAGGTTTTGGTCCGAGAACCATCTTTGACCATCTTTGAATTTTTTATTTTTTCTTCCTAAGGCTATTTTGGGGATGTCTCCTATAAATAGCTAAACCGATATCTATTTTCTTTTATCTTTTCTCTTCCCCAAAGCTTTGCTTTGGTTTTTCATAGATCAACAACAAACCCTTTGTGGGCTGAGATTGGATCACATGTATATACTCATATATTTTATTTTAAGGTTTCTTCCTTTAGTCTTTAATCTCTTAGTCTTGCTTTCTTTTGTCTTGCTTTCTTTTTTTGCTTTAGTAATTTCGAATTTGTCTCTTTGAGTTTTTGAGATTCTTGGTTTTTAAAGAACAAAAGTGTTTCTAGTTATTGTTTGAGCTGCTAGAAGATTGGATCTTTGATTATCTCTTCTTGTGTGATTTTTTTTAATGCTTAGTACCTCTTTATTGGAGAAGTTGATCTTAGGTATTCATTTGCACTCTAAGTGTTTGATGAAATGCTTGAATAAAATTCAATTAGATAATCATATGTCTTTGCATCTACCGTTTCTAGCTTGAATGTGCTTAATGCTTGTTACCATATTGGTGGGAAATTGTCTTTTAGGCACTGATTATGCATGGGAGTGTGAGTTAGTGTTAGTTCTGTTGCATAAGAGATTAGTAAACCTAGCATAGGAAACTAGATGTCTAGCATGCTTTTTGGCTTTATGGACTTTGACCTTCATGCTTAATGATCATGTGTTTGAGTAAAGAGATTTATCTTGAATATGTGATTAGATAAGGGATTAGTGCTGAGGGATTGAGCTAGTCTATATCAGTAGTCCTTGCCTAGAGATTAATGCATTGATTGTTTCTTTCACCTTGATCATGATTTAGATTCACCTTGTTATCCATTAATCTTGAATCTCTGTTTTCTAGTTTGCATTTCTTGTTCATCTAAGGCTGTTAGATTTCAATTCCCTTCCCTTTATTTGGTCTAGCTTAGTAAGTCTTCTGCATCTCATCTGTTCCTTAGCCTTTGGATTGGATTGATACCTCAAGTACTACAATGACATGTGTGTTTGGGGATTGAGTTCAGCCTTCAAAACCTAAACATCAACCCGGAGCCTGAATCGCACCAGAAGACATTCATTCGGCCCCATACTTTCATATCGACCTGCATACCGGGCAGGTTTTTCTCAGCTTTGATCGATACAGGAATTTGGTGCAGCCTAAAACCCGTCATCTTGGCCATTATACTCGGTTCTTCATGTCCTCATAATTTATCTTTCTCCAAATAACCTCCATAGCTCCATTTAGACGTGAAGAACACTTCAAACAATGCAAAACATGCAAATGTCTAACCTAAAACCTATTATGTCTAATATGAATGCAAAAAGGGACAAGATGTGATGAATGGATGCATGAAAGAGACCAAAACCTAAACTAAATATATGCTAAAACATGGTAAATTATGAGGTTATCAACACCCCCTCACTTTGCTTGCCCTCGAGCAAGTATGAACATGGTGGAAGAGAACTTTGAAAGTATGAGCTATTTGATTTAGAAGATGCCAATAGTAAAAATCAAGTCATTGTCCAAGTTAATGATTCTAAGATGCAAATAAAGTTTGTTCTAACTGAAAATCTAGTCATACTCATCATAAGCATATACAAGAAAACTCAAGCCTATCTTACCACAAGCAATCACATCATCCAATCTCTTTAACATTCAATTAACTCATCAACCAAGTGGATCATGCTTATGCAAATCTTGTGTTTTCATTTGGCTAAAGACAAGGCTTATGAGGCAAAGATGATCTCAAACAATTTTGAACTGATTATATTTAAGTGCAAGTGTTCTCTCAAGAATATGGAATGAGCGTTGGTAAAATGCTAAGGGTAAAGAACAACTTATGCATACAAAGGTAAACTCCCATATACCCTAAAACCCATAATTGATTTAAACTCATTTGCTTCTTTGCGAAAACATAATCCTATTCCTCTCTTTTCTTGAAGCTTTTTGCTTCTTTGATCCCACTCTTCTTTCTCCTTTGGAGCTTCTTTGATAGTGCATCTTTATCTCCGATTCTTCTTGGTGGTTTAGCCATTTCTTCTTTGATTTTGCTCTTCATTAGTTTGCTGGTGTTCTCATTGCTTTGGGCACCTTCTTCATTTGCATTGAGCTTTTAATGATTAGCCAAACTTCCCAAGGTAACAATTTTTGCACTCCTTTTCCATTGCTTTCTCTTTTCCTTCTTCACTTGATAACCTAAAATCGAAATCCCAAAACCATCCCTTATTAACCAAAACTTCCTAGCCTATCTAGCTCAAGAGCGTGAGCTAGTTCTACAATGGAAGGGTCCCTTTGTAGTTCTAACCCAACACTTTTTACTAAGCTCATTCCATCAAGAAAAGGTCTCACAATAACTCACAAATAATTTTTGGCTTGAAATAAGGTTTGGTTAATGACAGGGAAATCTACTTGGACTAGCAAGAGAGGACATAAGCCTTGACTCCTTTGAAAGCCTTGACTCCCTTGAAAGCATCATTTTCGTCCAGACTGAGCAAAACCATGTAGGTATATCGACCAAGCTACCACGATATACAGCTCGATATGACCTTATGGGCTCTTGCAGCGCCTTTGCAAAAATCGCGTTATCTCTTGGTAAACTGCACCAAATGATACGACACCCCCTCCATTCCAAAGCTAACTGAAGTGGCAACAATATTGATGCAGAACTACGGGCCAAATCGGAAGGGAAACACTTCATCTGAGCTGATTTTCAGTCGAGCCGTCGTGCAGAACGGTGTGTAGCGGGCTAGTCTTGTTCGATATGCAGCTCGATATGTTTGCCTTCAAGGTATATCGAGCTGGAATGCCCGGTATGTACTTCGATATGGTGTCTTGTTACTTGTGTTTTGACTAGTGTAGGCCGATATGTACGTCGGTATGCCTCATATTGAATAGCGTGCTCGGTACACTCCTCTATATGGCATGTTTTCTCTGTAGTGGTGTCACAGAAACCTCGATATCTCCTCAACTGCATCTCGGAATTACTTGATACCAAGTCCACGGGAAAGCTTACGCACATGGCTACAACTTTGATGCTGAAAGCCGAGGCCAAATCTGAAGGGAAACCATCCGTGCGAGTAAATCTTCAGTCGATACGTTTTGTAGGATTATTTGTACCGGGATGGCATGCCCGATATGCCTTAAATTGGAGGCGATTGTATCGACGAGTGTATCGACCAAGATTTGATCGGTACACTTCTCAGTATTGTTGTCATGAGGAGAGTGTATCGAGATTTTATCCCGGTATGCTGGTCGGTATAAACTCTTAAGGGCTTGTATCGGCTTGCCAGCTGCATACGTACCCCGATATGATCTCTTGTCTCTGTAGCGGTCTCACGAAGATTGCAATATCCTTTGAACCCCATATCAGAATGACCTGACTTCAAGTCCACCTGAAAGGTAACTTACGTGGCTACAACTTTCCTGAAGCGTGATGAAGCTGAATCAAGACGGAGGATATTCGTATGATCCGGTCTTTCAGTCACTGCGTTTGGCCACTAAAACAGTTTGTTGAACCATTTGAGACATCTCTGAAACCTGAAACACTAAAAAAAAGAAATCAAAAGCAAAGGGAGCAAATATGGACAAGGGATCTACATGGAACTACCTTCCAAGTGTGCTTGTTTATAGTCACTAAGCTTGACTCTTATCAAGTGAAACTCAAAGATGAGAGTGCAATAGAACTAATGTTCCTTCTCCAATCATCAAAAACACCAAAAAAAACATAAAGAAAATAGCCAAATCTAAGCAAGTAATCAAACTCAAATGCCTTAAACACAATGAACTGGCAACAGCGCCAAATTGATACCAGATTTTTTTTGTCTTGTGACTCAATTCCTCAAGTCTAAAATCATGTCATTGAAGTACAAGAGGTTAAGTACTGATGAATAACAAGATGAATCTAAATCATGATCAATGTGAAAGATACAATCAATACATCAATCTCTAGGCAAGGACTACTGATATAGACTAGCCCAATTCCTCAGTACTAATCCCTTATCTAATTATATATTCAAGACAAATTCCTTTACTCAAACACATGATCATCAAGCATGAAGGTCAAAGTCCATAGCCAAAAAGCATGGTAGACATCTAGTTTCCTATGCTAGGTTTACTAATCTCTTGTGCAATATAACTAACATTAACTCACAATCCCATGCATAATCAATGCCTAGAGGACAATATCCCATCAATATGGTGTTAAGTACTTAAGCACAAGTTATGCAAGACATGACATCAACCAAAAATTCTTCCAAGCATTTCAGCAAACACCCTAAGAGCAATACAAGAAAGCCTAGGATATACTTATCCTACAAAGAGGTATTAAGCATGAAGATCAGTCACAGAAGAAGAGATCATCAAAGATCCAGCATTCTAACACCTTAAACAATCATTAGAAACGCTTTTGTTCTTAAAAAACCAATAACCTCAAAAACTCAAAGAGACAATTCAATTCGAAATTACTTAGGAAAATAAGAAAGCAAGACTAAAAAATTAAAGAATCAAGATTGAAAGAAGATAACATAAATAAAAATATATACAAGTGATCCAATCTCATCCCACAGAGGGATTTCTTCTTGTTCTTCGAAAAACCAAAGCAAAGCGTTGGAGAAGAGAAAAGATAAGTCAACTTGGATCTAGGGCTAGTTATTTATAGGAAACATCCTTAAAATAACCTTAGAAGGAAAAAATGAAAGATTCAAAGATAGTCAAAGTTGGTTCTCGGGTTAATGCATATCGGGCAGGAGGAAGGAGGTCTTGATCGATATGCTTCTGGTTGCATGCTGGAACCATCGTAGCTTTTGAAAAACAGACCGGATTGACTTGATTCGACCTCCCTTAGAAATCTTATTTGATCCTCTTCAACTTCTATGAAGGACGCGGAGGTTGAATCGCAGCAAATGACATTCGTTCGGACCTATACAATTCATATCGACCTGCATACCGGGCATGTTTCTCTCAGCTTTGATCGATACAGGACTTTGGTGCAGCCTAAAACCCGTCATCTTGGCCATTATACTCAGTTCCTCATGTCCTCATCATTCACCATTCTCCAAAGGTCCTCCATAGCTCTATTTAGACCTTAAGAACACTTCAAAGAACGCAAAACATGCAAATGTCTAACCTAAAACATATTATGTCTAATATGAATGCAAAATGGGAGATGTGATGAATGGATGCATGAAAGAGACCAAAACCTAAACTAAATGTATGCTAAAACATGGTAAATTATAAGGTTATCAACACCCCCTCACTTTGCTTGCCCTCAAGCAAGTATGAACATGGTGGAAGAGATGTTTGAAATATGAGCTATTTTATTTGAAAGATGTTGATAGTAAAAATCAAGTCATTGTCCAAGTTAATGATTCTAAGATGAAAATGATGTTTGTTCTAACAGAAAATCTAGCCACACTCATCACATGAATATACAAGAAAGCCCAAGCCTATCTTACCACAAGCAATCACATCATCCAATCTCTTTAACATTCAATTAACTCATCAACCAAGTGGATCATGCTTATGCAAATCTTGTGTTTTCATTTGGCTAAGGACAAGGCATATGAGGCAAAGATGACCTCAAACAATTTCGAACTGGTTATATTTAAGTGCAAGAGTTCTCTCAAGAAAATGGAATGAGCCTTGGTAAAATGATAAGTGTGAAGAACAACTTATGCATACAAAGGTAAACTCCCATCTACCCTAAGACCAATAAGTGATCTCAACTTCTTTGCTTCTTCCCCAAAACATAATTCTATTCTACTCTTTTTCTTGAAGCTTCTTGCTTATTTGATCCCACTCCTCTTTCTCCTTTGGAGCTTCTATGATAGTGCATCTTTATCTCCAATTCTTCTTGGTGGTTTAGCCATTTCTTCTTTGCTTTTTTCTCTTCTTTACTTTGCTGGTGTTCTCTTTTCTTTGTACAGCTTCTTCATTTGCATTGAGCTTTTAATGATTAGCCAAACTTCCCAAAGTAACAATTTTTGCACTGCTTTTCCTTCGCTTTCTCTTTTCCTTCTTCACTTGATAACACAAAATCAAAATCCCAAAACCATCTCTTATTAACCAAAACATCATAGCCTATCTAGCTCAAGATGGTTAGCTAGTTCTGCAATGGAAGGGTCCCTTTGTAGTTCTAACCCAACATTTTTTACTAAGCTCATTCCCTAAAGAAAAGGCCTCACAATAACTCACAATTAATTTTTGGCTTGAAGTAAGGCTTAGTAATGGCAGGTGATATATCATGGTTTTTGCTGGTTTTTGACCATGATATAAGTCTTGTTTATAGAGTCTTTTTGGTATTTTTTGAGTCTTATAGAGTCTTTGCAGGTCTAGGTACAAATAGAGCATAATTGTGGATTCTGGAACCTTTTGGAGCTATACTAGAGTTGATGCTAAAAAGACCAAGTCGGAGGGCATTAAGGAGCAGGGTGTCGATCGACACCCATCACTTGGTGTCGATCGACACCGGTCGTGGTCGCGAAGAAGCATAAAAACTCATTGGAAGAAATTGCAACTTAGCCCAGAAGTTTTCCACTATTTGCACTTTTGCCCCAGTTCGTGTTTAGACTTGTATTTAGGTTTTCTAAGCCATTTTTAGGCTATTATTCTGATTATCATTGAGACTAAGAGAGAGATGAGATTGAGAGCTTTTGAGGAGACAAATCCATACTCTGTAGAGAAGAATTTCGAACCTCTTCATCTTTTACTCTATTTTCTTAATGCAATTTTATTCAGTCATGATTTGTGTTTCACTTGCTATGTCTGAGTAATCTGCTAGTAAGGTTTTGGGTTATTCAAAGGTTGATAATGAATTGTTAAAACTACAAAACTGGAAGGATAAATCATTTGGCACTTCATCTAGATTGCTTTAACACTTGTTTTAAGATTGATCACCTAGAAATCAGATTTTAGGTTGTTTAATAGATGTGGAAACATTGTTAATCACTAGAACTATCTTAGATGAGCAAAATAACTAGTTGCAAAGGAATTTGGATTAGTGATTTTGTGAACATATCGAACCTGATCTATAATGCATGTTTAGATTGTTAGAATTTGCAAAGGAATTTGGAATTCTAGAATCTGATAATAGTTAACCTTTGCGATGGAAGTCGATTGGTTTTACACTAGTGTTTCGAGTTCTAGAACGGTTTTAATAAATAATCCCTTTCAGTTCGTAGTCTGCGATTTATGTCAACCTGCGAATTTCCCATTGCCTAGCGTCTTGTCTTCTGATTTTAAGAACCTACAATCTGCCCCTGACATCATTGCTTTCGTTGTTATTTTATTTTCATTTCATTATTGATCGCTTAGCTTTATTTGAATCTAAAATCTGTTGAGTGATAGCCTTAAGTCCTTGTGGATTCGATCCATAAGTACTACAGTGATCTCTTAATTTGAGAGAGTAGCTCTAAGGGTTAATTTGAGCATATCAAATTTTGGCACTGTTGCCGGGGACTTAGATATTACTTTCAGATTTTTAGTTTTAGAATTTTGACTAAGCTTTTATTTTCTGCTTACTAACTTCTTTCACTTTTTTGTTGTCTGTTTCAGGTACATGCATAATCGCAGTACCATAAGCAACAAAGATAAGCAACTCGTGACTTTAGGCATCGAAGAACTCGCTAAGCTAGAAAGAACCATCAGAAAAGCCAAGAAGCAGGATAAGATGGTTGGACCAATTGTTTTGAGGACAGATGTTGAGGGTCATTTAGTTGACAGAGAAGGGAATAGAAGGAATGAAGATGGTCATAGGATAGATGAGGATGGCGTTGTGATTGAGGAACAGGATGTGCAACCTGTTGTGCGAAATGTACAACAACAAGCTGCTGGGAATACTGCTGGGCGTTTTCCACAGAGGACCCTGGGAGATTACAACAGGCCTGATCAGTTCTATGCAAATATAGCTGCAATCCGCCTACCTGCCTTCCAGAGGAATGACTTTGAGCTGAAACACAGTTACTATCAGCTTGTTGGTCAACATCCCTTCCATGGGCTGCCTCATGAACATCCAATGGACCATATAGAGAAGTTTGAAGACTTGACTACAGGTGTTAAAACCAATGGAGTCACCAATGACTTCTTATTCTGCAAGCTCTTCCCTCACTCTTTGGAAGGTGATGCAGCACATTGGCTTAAACAGTTGGAGCCTGGCTCTTTGACCACATGGGAGGACACTAAATCTGCCTTCCTCAACAACTTTTATGATGATGCAAGATCAGAGGAGTTTAGGACAAAAATCGCCACTTTCTCCCAAGGTCTAGCTGAAGCTTTCAAAGCAGTTTAGGTAAGATCCAAGCTGTACCAAAGGGATTGCCCACACCATGGGTTCAATGAGGTGCAGCTGCCGGGAATATTCTTCAGAGGTGTTTATTGGAAGTACCAGATGGCTCTGGATGCAGCAAGCAATGGGAACTTCAACACAAAAGTTTCAGCTGATGCCATCAAACTGATAGAGAACTTGGCTTCCAGCAACAGCACAAAGAATGCTGATTTTGAGAGGCAGAAAAACGCTGAAAATTCAGGGAGCAATCAGTTTGCTGCTGAGATGAAGGCTAAACTGGATTCTGTTCACAACCTCTTGATGGGTAAGAAGTCTGTTCAGTTTGCTGCTGAGGTTGAAACATTTGAACCAGCTGAGGAGTTTGAAGAAGAGGATGTCAACTACATCAATGGAGCTGGTTTTCAGGGACAAAGGTACAACAATCAGCAGGGAAACAGAGGATTCAGTGGGAATATGCAAAGAAACAACTTCACAGGAAACCAGAGTTCTACTGGCTACACTCCCAAGCCTCAGTTTCAGAAGTTTGAGTACCAGAAGCCTTACCAGAACAGCAACTTCAACAGGAACTATGGTTCCTCATCTTATCAGCTTGCACCTGCACATCAGCTTCAAGCAAAATGGAAGCCATGCTTGAGCAGTTGCTAGAAGGTCAGCAGAAGATTACAGTTGACTTCAATGGCAAGATTGACGCCATGTATCAAGATTTAAATGGGAAAATCGAAGCTCTGAACACTCATGTGAAGACTTTGGATACTCAAGTGGCTCAAACTGCTGGGGCTGTGAAAAGGCAGGATGGATTCCTTCTAGGAAGGATAGACACCAACCCAAGACACTATGTTAATGCCATTACGCTGAGGAGTGGAAAGAATCTGCAACCAGTGCAGAAAAAGGGCTTTAGTGCAGAAGATTTCGAGCAACTGCAGGAGTTTGAAGATGAGGATTTCGAAAATTTGGAAGGGTGTCGATTGACACCAACCCCTCAGTGTCAATCGACACTAGAAGAAATTTGCGACTCCTCGACTCGAAGCGAACGGATATCGACAGAGGTCGACAAGCTGCTCGACGCCCGATCGACACCACTCTCAGGAACCAGAGTCGATCGACACCCACCCCCTAGTGTCGATCGACGCCCACCACAGAAGCAAACTCCGAGTTCTCAGACTCCAGAAAGTGCAGAAGAAAGGGTCTATAAGCCAAATGTGCCTTATCCAAGGAACAAAAAGAAGTGTAAACAGGAACTGGAGGATGCTAGGATTAAAGCTATCATGGATAAGCTTGTGGTGGAGATCCCTTTGATTGATGCTATAAGGACTACTCCTGTGATAAAGAGGTATGTGTAAAGGATGATGACCAAGAATTTGGGGCTGGAGCAAGGACAATGCTGATTTCAGAGCAAGTGAGTGCAGTGATTCAAAATAAGATACCAGAGAAGCTGACTGACCCTGGGAGCTTTGTTCTGGATTGCACAATCTTTTCTGAAAGGTTTGAGAGGTCATTATGTGATTTGGGGTCAAGTGTCAACCTGATGCCTCATTCAGTTGCTGTCAGCTTGGGTATGACTGACTTCCAGCCAACCAGAATATCTCTTATTTTAGCAGACAGGTCTATAAAGATTCCTGAAGGCATTTTAGAAGATGTACCAGTCAAAGTGGGAGACTGTGTGATTCCCACAGACTTTGTGGTTCTGGCTTATGGTGAAGAACCAGAGGATACCTTGATTTTGGGAAGACCATTTCTGGCTACTGCAGGCGCCATTATTGATGTCAGAAAAGGGAGAATTGCTTTGAATGTGGGCGATTTGGTGATGCATTTTGACATGGACAAGTTGATGCAGAGGCCAACAATAGATGGCCACACATCCTATGTAGACTCCCTCACCAGTCTTGCAGAAGAGATCTTCCAAGAGATGCATCCTGCAGACCCTTTGGAGAGGGCATTGACAGTTTCTGCAGAATCAACAGAGCATCTAGACAACATTGCTGCTGGCTATATCAAGATGATGGATGCAAATGAGCAGGTCATGCAGTTGGTTGCACAACAAGAGCTGGTTGGGACATCTGTAAAAGCTGCAAAGTCAGGTGATTGGAGTGAAGAAAAAGCTCCCAAAATCGAACTCAATTAGCTTCCTGCAGGTCTGAGGTATGCTTTTCTAGGACCTAACTCTACATATCCTGTCATAGTTAGTGCTACCTTAAACAATGCAGAGCTCACTTTACTGCTAAGCAAGCTGCGCACTTTTCGCAAGGCTCTTGGCTATTCTCTTGATAACATTTCAGGTATCTCTCCAGAGCTGTGCATGCACAGGATACACCTTGAGGATGAGTCGAAGTCATCAATCGAGAACCAGAGGAGGCTGAATCCGAACTTGCAGGATGTAGTGAAGAAGGAGATCATGAAGCTTCTGGCTGCTGGGATCATTTACCCGATTTCAGACAGCACTTGGGTCAGTCCAGTGCATGTGGTTCCCGAGAAGGGAGGAGTGACAGTGGTGAAAAAGAGAAGAATGATCTGATTCCCACAAGGACCATCACTGGGCACAGGATGTGTATTGACTACAGGAAGCTCAACGCTGCTATAAGAAAGGATCATTTCCCACTGCCATTCATTGATCAGATGCTGGAGAGGTTGGCGAATCACTCCTATTACTGCTTCCTGGATGGCTACTCTGGCTTCTTTCAGATCCCCATCCACCCAGATGACCAGGAGAAGACTACATTTACTTGTCCTTATAGTACATTTGCATACCGCAGAATGCCATTTGGACTTTGTAATGCTCTTGCGACATTCCAGAGATGCATGATGTCCATCTTCACTGACATGATTGAGAAGTATATGGAGGTCTTCATGGATGACTTCTCAGTGTATGGATCATCTTTCAAAGACTGCATTGACAACCTCTGTCAAGTGCTTGCAAGGTGTGAAGAAAAGCATCTAGTTTTGAACTGGGAAAAATGCCATTTTATGGTCAGAGATGGGATTGTGCTTGGGCATCGAGTTTTCTGGAGAGGGTATTGAGGTAGACAGAGCCAAGATTGAAGTGATGACCAGTTTACAGCCTCCAGATTGTGTGAAGTCAGTCAGGAGCTTTCTAGGACATGCTGGATTTTACAGGAGGTTCATTAAGGATTTCAAGAAAATTGCAAGACCACTCACTGCTCTGCTTTGCAAGGATGTGAAGTTTGAATTTACTGAAGAGTGTCATTCAGCCTTCCAGCAAATCAAGCAGGCATTAGTGAGTGCCCCTATTGTGCAGCCTCCTGATTGGGATCTACCATTTGAGGTGATGTGTGATGCTTCAGACTTTGCAGTGGGCGCTGTATTGGGTCAGAGAAAGGATAAAAAGCTTCATGCAATCTACTATGCAAGCAGAACACTGGATGATGCTCAAAAGAACTATGCAACTACAGAGAAGGAATTGTTGGCTGTAGTATTTGCATTTGAGAAGTTCAGACAGTACTTGGTTGGGTCTAAGGTAATTGTGCACATTGATCACTCTGCTCTCAAGTTCTTGATGTAGAAGAAAGATGCAAAACCAAGACTGATGAGATGGATTTTGCTGTTGCAAGAATTTGACATTGAGATAAGGGACAAGAAAGGGGTTGAGAATAGAGTAACAGACCATCTCTCCAGAATTAGAATTGAAGACAACGTCCCCATTGATGATTTCCTGCCAGAGGAGAACATATGTCTCATTGAGGTAAGATTGCAGACTTCAGATGCGGATGAACTGCAATTTTCTCGAACTGCAAACAGGGTGTCGATCGACACCAACCACTTGGTATCGATCGACACCAATATCGACGCGAGCCATAATCGAGCAGGATCGACATCGCCCTCGTCATCCTGTTCGACGCTGACCAGTGTCGATCGAAACACCCCATCTGGTGTCGATCGACACAAGTCCCGAACTGCAACTATGCTTCAACAGATCCTGCGTGATGTCTTCTCTCAACCTATCTTCACAGTTGCAACCTCTTCTTGACCTTTGTATGCTGATATTGCCAACTACTTAGCTGCAGATGAGGTTCCTGACACTCTCAAAGGGTATGAGAAGAAGAGATTCATGAGGGAACTAAGGAGATATTACTGGGATGAGCCATACTTGTACAAGTACTGTTCAGATGGAATCTACAGAAGATGCCTTGCAGAAACTGAAGTTCAGAATGTGCTTTTCCACTGTCATGGCTCTGAATATGCAGGACACTTTGCTACCTTTAAGACTGTCTCCAAGGTTCTACAAGCAGGGTTCTGGTGGCCTACAATGTTCAAGGATGCTCAGACATTCATCTCACAATGTGATGTCTGCCAAAGGAGAGGGAAGATCAGTAGAAGACATGAGATGTCACAGAACTTCATACTTGAAGTTGAAGTTTTTGACTGCTGGGGCATCGATTTCATGGGACCCTTTCCTTCATCTTATGGGAACAAGTACATCCTGGTTGCAGTGGATTATGTCTCCAAATGGGTGGAAGCAATTGCCAGTCCACAAAATGATGCTGCAGTAGTCCTGAAACTGTTCAAAACCATCATTTTTCCCAGTTTGGAGTGCCACGGATTGTGATCAGTGATGGTGGGAAACACATTATCAATAGAGTGTTTGAGAAGCTGCTGCAGAAATATGGAGTTCATCACAAGGTTCCTACACCTTATCACCCTCAAACAAGTGGTCAGGTTGAGTTTCCAACAGGCAAATCAAGGAAATCCTGGAGAAGACAGTAGGGAAGACAAGAAAGGACTGGTCTGCCAAGTTATATGATGCACTTTGGGCCTACAGGACAGCATTCAAGACACCACTTGGCACCACACCATTCCATCTGCTTTATGGGAAAGCATGTCACCTTCCAGTGGAGCTTGATCACAAGGCAAATTGGGCTGTCAAGAAGATGCACTTTGACTGGAAATCTGCAGCAGAGAGGCGTCAGATACAGCTCAATGAGTTAGATGAGATCAGGCATCATGCATATGAGAACTCAAAGCTGTAGAAGGAGATGACCAAAGCCTACCATGACAAGAAAATTCTTGCCAGACACTTTGAACCAAATGACCAGGTACTTTTGTATAACTCACGTTTACAATTATTTCCTGGAAAATTGTGTTCTCGTTGGTCAGGTCCTTTCACAGTCAAGGAAGCCAGACCATATGGCGCAGTTGTTCTGTCAACTCCATAAGGCAGGGAGTTTGTTGTCAATTGGCAAAGGATGAAACATTACTGGGCGCAAGCCGCTATCCCCGAAGGACAGATTGTACCTTTGGCAGATGCACCCACAGCCTGATCCTGAGGACAGTCAAGCTAATGATATTAAACGAGTGTTTGGTGGGAGGCAACCCACTGGTAAGTGTACATACTTAGTCTAATTTTTGATTTTTACTAACTTATTTTCGTGGTATTCAATAAAAAAAAAAAAAAAAAAAAAAAAAAAAAAACGTACAGGGTGTCGGGGCGAGCACCTGTCGACCATGGTTGACACCCTGGTCGACACTGACCAGTGTCAGTGTCGATCGACACCACCTACAGAGTATCGATCGACACCCTCATTAATTAGGTAAGTCCTTTTAACTCGTCGGGTTTCTTCTTCTTCCTCACTTTCTTCTCAAAACCGAAAACTCTCAAAATTTCCACAAAATCGCAACTTCTTTGTTTGTTGACGGATTTGAGTGATTCAAAAGCCTATCCTGGGCGGAATTTTGTGCTGATTCTGAATATATAATTCACTAATCCGATCTGCTAGGTATGACACTCGAAACTCAATTTTTCAGTTCGACCCCAAGGTTTGAAACTTCCAATTTGATCTATTTTAGATTGATTTAGGACTTGAATCATACTTCTCAAGGTTGTTTAGGAGGAATTCGACCTTGCCCCTCAGTTATTAATGCTTGTTTTGCAAAATTTTGAAATTTTCGGATTGATGATTAATTTTGCAAAAATAGGTCCGAATTTAGGGTTTTAGACTAGAATTGTTTGTGATTAGTGATCACTAAGTTGCTGGTTAGGTTCGCCCTTGATGATATAGGCCAGATTTTGAATTTTCAAATTTTCGAATTTTGGCCTGATTTTTGAAATATCTGCGTTTTCTTGGTTTTCTGAGTGCAGATGGCTCCACGAAACAGCATGCGATTATGCACTGAGACCGGAGAATCCTCCAACCCAGCACCTGCTGTACCAGCTCTTCCTCCATGGCCTTGGAGAGAGGGGTTGTGGATCCCGATGGAGAGGCTTTGGGAGGATACTCTGGCGAAGGACGTGGCGAAACGCGATTGCATCTTCCAGGAAACAGTGAGGAGTGGGACGATTACGACACATTGTTCTACAATGCCTGGGTCAAGATGGACTTTGCGCCTACACGGTTCGCAGATGAGGCCACACTTCGCCGCCTCGGGCTCAAGGAGGAGGCTCTGCGAGTGCTACAGAAGATTGGTCTGGGCACCATGGCGACCAAGCAGTACGAGTTATACCTAGAGTTAGTGCGCCAGCTCATTGCCACGGCGAGGGTGTATTACACCAACGACATCGTGGGGAGAGCAGATGAGGGGACTCTCACATTCCTCATCAGAGGCATGAGGTACAGGCTCACATTCCCTGAGCTCTGCACCATCTTCGGGTTCGATCCGGAGCGCACTGGCGTCTCCCTCCCGCAGTCACAGGTACCACTTTCTCATCTCTGTACAAACCGTTTCATTGCCTCTTTCTACCAACGCCTTGCTTGATAACACTGGGGACATTGTTGTTTAAGTCTGGGGGAGGTCGTTGCTGACATTGTGTACATTGTTTTGTATTTATAGAGTCTCAAAGTTGAGTCAAAACCTGTTTTATTGAGTCAAAATCTTTGAAATTATCAGTTTTTCTTGGAACAAACCACAGAACATTGATGCTTATAAGAACCATTGCCACAGTTGTTGATTGCAAGTCTTACTAAGTTGAAAGTCATAGGTAGATCAGTCTAGCAATGAAGGTTTAGGTTCTTAGAGAATCTGAAAAGTCATAGGTAGATCAGTCTAGCAATGTGGTGTTCCTGATGTCTGGCTGACTTTTTCTGTGTTTTTAAACCTCGACTCTAGGTCTTGTCTGATGTTTGCTTGAGGGCAAGCAAAAGATAAGTCTGGGGGAGTTGATATATCATGGTTTTTGCTGGTTTTTCACCATGATATAAGTCTTGTTTATACAGTTTTTTTGGTATTTTTCGAGTCCTATAGAGTCTTTGCAGGTCTATGTACAAATGGAGCATAATTGTGGATTCTGGAACCTTTTGGAGCTATACTGGAGTTGATGCTGAAAAGACCAAGTCGGAGGGCATTAAGGAGCAGGGTGTCGATCGACACCCATCACTTTGTGTCGATCGACACCGGTCGTGGTCGCGAAGAAGCATAAAAACTCATTGGAAGAAATTGCAACTTAGCCTATAGGTTTTCCACTATTTGCACTTTTGCCCCAGTTCGTGTTTAGACTTGTATTTAGGTTTTCAAAGCCATTGTTAGGCTATTATTCTGATTATCATTGAGACTAAGAGAGAGATTAGATTGAGATCTTTTAGGGAGACAAATCCATACTCTGTAGAGAAGAATTTTGAACCCCTTCATCTTTTACTCTATTTTCTTAATGCAGTTTTATTCAGTCATGATTTGTGTTTCACTTGCTATGTCTGAGTAATCTGCTAGTTAGGTTTTGGGTTATTCAAAGGTTGATAATGAATTTTTAAAACTACAAAACTGGAAGAATAAATGATTTGTCTCTTCATCTGGATTGCTTTAACACTGGTTTTAAGATTGATCACCTAGAAATCAGATCTTAGGTTGTTTAATAGATGTGGAAACATTGTTAATCACCAGAACTATCTTATATGAGCAAAATAAGTAGTTGCAAAGGAATTTGGATTAGTGATTTTGTGAACATATCGAACCTGATCTATAATGCATGTTTAGATTGTTAGAATTTGAAAAGGAATTTGGAATTCTAGAATCTGATTATAGTTAATCTCTGCGACGGAAGTCGATTGGTGTTACACTAGTGTTTTGAGTTCTAGAACGGTTTTAATAAATAATCCTTTTCAGTTCATAGTCTGCAATTTATGCCAACCTGCGAATTTCCCATTGCCTAGCGTCTTGTCTTCTGATTTTAAGAACCTACAATCCGCCCCTAACATCATTGCTTTCGTTGTTATTTTATTTTCATTTCATTATTGATCGCTTAGCTTTATTTGAATCTAAAATCTGTTGAGTGATAGCCTTAAGTCCTTGTAGATTTGATCCCTAAGTACTACAGTGATCTCTTAATTTGAGAGAGTAGCTCTAAGGGTTAATTTGAGCATATCAGCAGGGAAATCTACTTGGACTAGCAATAGAGGACATAAGAAGGACAAAGAAAGCCCAAGTATGTGTATGGTATCCATGAAAACACTTTCAATGCAGAAGACATGATAATTCAATATTCAAATTATGGTTCTAGTAAATTGATATATCATGGTTTTTATGATTTTTAACCATGATATAAGTCATTTTTATTGAGTCTTTTTGGTCTTTTTAGAGTTCTAGTAGAGTCTTTGCAGGTTATAGCATGGCTGGAGCATAATTGGAGATATTGAAGCTTTTTGGAGCATTTCAAGTTGAAGCCACGAAGTATCAAGCTCGGAGAAGAAAGTATGCATTTGGGTGATGCTCTTCACCACCTATGGTGACGCTCGTCACCCACAAAGGAAGGAGCGTGGTTGATTTGTTAAAAGTATCAAGATTATTTGCAAAATTGGCTCAGAAGTTCCAGTATTTGCAAAAAGGCCCTAGATCGTGTTTTAGCTTGTATATATTAGGTTTTCAGCCATTGTTGGCTTTTATCTTAGTTTTTGAGAGAGCTTAGAGAGGATTTTATTGAGAGCTTTTGGGGAGACAGATCATGTACTCTTTTTGGAGAAGATTTCGAACCCCCTTTGTTTTTATTCTATTCTCTTAATGCAATTTTATTCAGTTATGTTTTGTGATTCCATGATTATGTCTTAGTAATTTTCTAGGTAAGTTAGGGCTTTTCAAAGGTTGATGAAGAATTTGTAGAATTGCTACCTGTTAGGATTATCTTCTTGTTCTTCATCTCTGCTTGCTTTAAAATTGAATTTCTTAGACATATCATCTAGAAATTCGAAAAATCATAGGTTGTTAAATATAAGTGAGAGCATTATTGATAACCTGAACTATTATTTGATGAGCAAAACAACTTAGTGCAAAGAGATATGGCTTAGGAGTCCTGTGAACAATTGAACCTGATCATTACTGCATGTTTAGATTGCTAGGGTTTGTAAAAAAATTTGAAACTCTGTGATTTAGACATAGATAACTTCTGCAATGAGAATTGATTAGTTATATATTTGCGATTCATGTTCAAGACGGTTCTTAATCATTCCTGATTTCATGCATTCTACATTTTCGGATTCAACCTGCGAATTGTCCTTACTTAACGTTTTTAATCTTCTGAAACTTAGATAAACAACCAAATTTCGTTTGTTCTCTATTATTTTATCATTCGCATTACCTACACCATCTATTGCTCAGGTTAATCTGAACCTATAATTGATAGTGTAGTTTACATACTTGATATCCCTTGTATTTATACCATTTAGGACTGCATTTAGTATATGTTTTGGTTCTCTTTTGCATGATATCCCTTAGTTTTTGCTCCATTTTCTTCTCTTTTTAGACTTAGGTTGCATTTAGGGTATAGTTTGCATTTTCCTTGCATTTTGGATGTTTTTAGGTGCTTTTGGAGCTTGGAGGAGCTTTGGGGATGATTCAGGATGCTAGCTGGATCAAAGGGAGCAAGAAGGATCAAAGCAGACAATCTCTGCAAAGGTTTTCGGTCAGAGCACGGTGAACATCGGTCAAGGGGTGACCGATACCAGATTTTTGGTCACCAGCATCGATCATAGGGTGACCGATACGAAGCACATCGATCACCAGCATCGGTCAGGAGTGACCGACATAAACACAGCAAATAAATTTCGGTCACCAGCATCGATCACTGCCAGACCGATGGGATTCACATCGGTCACAGATGACTGTTATAACTGACCGATGTAGACCCAGTCCGAACCTGTTTTATTTACACTTTTGGCATTACTCTAGGGCTTCCTTCTATAGGCTATAAATAGCCCCTTTTTCCAGATTTTCGACAAGTCTTGTCAATTTACTGTTCTTAAGCATTTTCTTTGAGTTTGTAAGACAAATCATTTGCTTTGTTTAATATAATTAAGTATTTGCCTTTAATCTTTCTTTATTCTCTCTTCTAATCATGATTAACATCATTTTCCTTTGTGATTTGGTGTTAAACATGACTTTGAGTGAGTAGTTTGCTTAGAGTTTCTAGATGTGGTAGATTAGGGGAATTTATGACTTGATTAAGGCTTTTTTAGTGCTTTAGTTTATGGGTTCTTCTCTATTAATCTATTCTTAATGCTAGATTTGTCTTGATCACACTTATCTAGGTTGTTAGCTTTCTCTTATGCCCACCAAGTGTCTGATGAAATACTGATCTTGTTTAATAGAGGATTTGCTGGCCTTGGCTCAAGAGGTTGACTGTTTGAGGAGCATTTTGACTTGAATAGAGTTGTTATCTAATGCTTGCTTGATGTTTTAGCACTAATGATAGTTAGTTCTTGTTAAGATGTTTAGCAAAGGGCTATTTGCCAAGAGATTGGATCTAGCTTCCTTGATTGTGAACTATATGTCTAGGAATCACCATTGCTTGCTTATTTGCTTGATCAATGTAGTTTGAAACAGCCTTAGTTAGTGTCTGAATTCCCCAAAGTCAATAACCACATCTAGGAACTTGCCTTTCTCTTATTTGAATTTCGAATTTACTCTGTTTTGCTCTGTTTTGCTTGCTTAGTTTTGCCTATTTTGCTTTTATCTTTACTCTCTTTGCTGGCTTGATCATATTAGGATATTAGATTGGTTGCTTTGGCAACAAAACCCCTTTTCTGCTTGCTTGACTTAGAGATTTTTACTCTCAACTCTTCTGTCCTCAACAAAAACCCATTTGGATTGATATTAAAACTCAATACTACAATGACTAGTACAGTGGATGATTGACATAAGAGGCTAAAACCCTTGTATCAATTTGGTGCCGTTGCCTTTTGGGTTTTCTGTTTGAATCATTAGAGTTTGTAGAATCTTTAAGATCAAGTTTTTAGTTTTCTTTGGTTACTCATTCCTTTCCAAGTGTTTTCCTTTCAGGTGAGTTACAACAAACAGCAAGATGTTGTACTTTGAAGACACTACCTACAACAACTTCTTCCAAGAGCCTCTACCTATGCACTACTTTGAAGAGAGCTACACTCCTTCCCCCACTCAAGACCAACCCTATGCTCCTACACATAGAACAGCTGACATTAGGAGCATGATCATGGTAAACATCAATCTCCAGACCATTGGAACAATGGAGATGAACAAGAGATTTGCTGAGCTGCACAACAGGATAGATTATGTTCATGATGACCTTCATGCCAAGTTTGATGACCTGGACTCAAGGATACATCTCTTGGAGAATAGCCAAGATGATGCACCAACACCAAGACTTCATGACACTCTTCCTAGACAAGCTGCACACAAACCTCAGGAATTCTGCCACTTACTCACTGAAGAGGCAGAGGAAGCAGAAGAGGAATTCACTGATGAAGATGCTTCATTGGAAGAACTGGGCATCATGATCCAAGAAATGATATTCCATATAGACAGGATGAGGGTTGAGTATGGAGGAGAACCCAGAAGAAGTAACATTAGTGATGAAGAAGCTCAGGAAGTTGTAGGGAAGTTCCTCAATGGACTTGATGAAAGCTTGAACAGAGAAGAAGAACAGGACAGAGCAGCACTGGAAGCTGCTTAGAAAGAGGAGGCTGAGAAAACCCTTGCTTCTGCAGAAGAAGCCACCACATCAAAGCACACCGATGCTGATGAAGAACCACTAGAGACACACCATGCTTTGATGGTCTTGTCTAACAACACTCCTCAAGACTCCAAGGAGCTCTACAATAACCAAGTGGGCAACTCTTTAAGCAGTACTGACAAGGGTAAAGGACTCTCAGCTCAGGACTGCAAACCACCATTCTCCTACCCCACAATGCATTTCACAAAAGCTAGAATGGAGATGTACACAAAGTTCAAGCAAGACATACATGATGCTGAAATAAAACTCCCACATGGCACCACTTTGCTAGAAGTGAAACATCAAATTAGATTCCTGAAAGAATTTTTTGACAAGCTAGAGGTGGTGGAACCAATCCTTGAGAATGTGGGGGCTCACATGAAAAGAAGCAAGATGATAAAGTCATTGCCTAAGCTCCCCAACCCAGGAAAGTTCCTTATCACTTGTGAGCTGGAGATCCTTGACAATGTCAAGGCCTTATGTGATTCAGGATCAACTGTGAATGTCATGTCCCTCCATCTAAGCCAAACTCTGGGAATCAAGAAGCCACTGCCATCCAGGACCTATATCACTTTTGTGGACAACACCTCCACAAGACCCTTGGGCATGGTGAAGGACTATCCCTTGAAGATTGGAGAATGCCTAGTGCCAACAGACTTTGTAGTCATGGAGAAAACATATTCCAGAGAGGTGCCACTTCTTCTAGGCACACCATTCTTGATAACAGCAGGAGCTCAGTTAGACTTCAAGAAAGGCTCAGTGATTCTAAAAAATGTTGATGAGTTCAAAGTCTACAAGATTGACTCTCCTTCCATAGTTTTCTGTGGAGCAACTGAGCAAGAGAATGAACAGTGGAGGCTTCCAGATAATTTGGAGGATGCTATGAATCTCACTATGAGCATGTTAATGAGTGATGCTTTCCCTACTGAACAAGGAAAGACACCAGATGCTGTGTTGAAGCTTGAAGAAGGTTTGAAGGATAATGAAAGCTTAACCACCAAGGAAGTGAAACCTTCAACCACACCAAATGTCAAGAAGACAGGGCATAGGATGTCAGCTCGTGGCAAACCCAGGCAACTATCAAAGGGAACATGGGTCTGGAGGAAGAAAGAGGTAGGAGCACCACATCCATCAACCTCTACTCACTAGCCCTCAAGTAATCAAAGTCAAGCTTAGTGACTTTAAACAAGCACACTTGGGAGGTAGTCCCATGGTATCCTTTTGTATATATTATGCTTTCTAGTTTATCTTTTATGCTTTGTTATAGTGTATATAAACAGGAGTTTGAATTGGGGGTTAAGAAAGTTTGAAGGGGACAAAGAACAGGTGTTTTCTGGCTGACATCGATCAACTGTATCGGTCATTACAAGACCGATACAGACATTTCGGTCATGAATTTCGGTCATGTTTGATCGATGTCAGTGGAGCCAGTTTACACCAGCCAACACATCGATCACTTGTGATCGATGTGGAAGGAAGTTTGAAAGAGGGACACATTTCGGTCATCCACATCGGTCAAGCTTGATCGATGTAAACCCACTGGATGAATTTCGGTCACTTGTATCGATCAGTTAGTGATCGATGTGATTCTCAGGAAACATATCGGTCACTAACAATGGTCATACACAGACCAACATAAACATACCGGATGGATTTCGGTCGAGTACATCGATCATGTGAAGACCGATGTTGTCCCCAGGAAGCACATCGGTCATTAGCATCGGTCACTTATGACCGATACTGACATTTTGGTCAGTCACAACAGTCACTTGTGACCGATGTTCCACCCAAGGTAAGTATTTCATTTTTCAAAAAATTTCCCTCCTTTGGTTTGGAGCCACGAGAGTTTAAATTTTAGCATTGGATCCTTCCTGACCTCTTTCATAGCATCTGAGCACTTTTGTTTTTGTCCCTCACACTTTTGATTCCTTTGGTTCCCTCACCAACCATTGATTCCTTTGGTTCCCTCTCCTTCTCTCTATTTAAACCAACAACTTCTTCACTTCTCTTCACATTTCAGCTCACTTCTCTTCTCACCTAAAGCACAAAACAACTAGTTCTCTCTCTCTTTTATTGCTTTCTCTAAGTGCTCAGAGGTTCCACAAAGGTTTGCTTCCTAAACTATCATTCATTTGCTCTTAAACTTTGCATGTGTTCAAAATCGCTTAGTATATGTTCTTAAGAGCAAGTTTTGATTAGTTTTAAGTGTTGTGCTTTCGGTTTGCAATGTGGAATTGTTTAGGATAAGCAAGTTAGATGTTGAAGCTTTGCTTAATGTTCATTTATTTCATTACTTGCTTGTTTTTATCCCTTTGCAAAATTCATTTCCTCTTTTGCCTAAGAACCGCTTTAGCTAGATTCACATGCATAACTGTTTATCCTTTGGTGCATTCTAGCTTATCTTAACTGCTAGCTTTTGATTTCCTCTTGCTTTGTAGAAGTTTAATTTTGTTGTTAAGACTTGATAGACTTTTCTTAGCCTAGAGAGTTTTCTTTTAAAGCTTTCAGTTATTAGGTTCTTCAGCTTTTGTTTTTTCACTTACCCTGTTTTCAAGCTTTGCTTTTGAAGGTACCATGGGAAGAACAAACATAGCTGCTGGGAAAAAGGGAAAACCACCTCAGGAAGGAGCCACTACCCCACCACGAGCAAGCAAGGACAATTGAAAGGGTGTTGCAGCTGAGACTTCATCCAAAGCCGCTGGAAAGAGACCAGCTGGAGAGAAAGGCGCCAAGCAGAGAGGCAAGGGAAGAGCAGCTGAGGAGGATATTCCATCCAGGAAGTACAGTGCTAGGGAGCTCATGGAGGGGTTCAGTCGATGCACCTTCAAGCCAACAAGATACCCAAGCTCCACCATAATGAAGGAGCTAGGGATCTATGATGACTGCATTTCCCTCTTTGAGCACATGGGGCATACAAAGCTGTTACAGCCTCTTCCCTCCTATGAGCGCTTCACTCACCAGTTCCTCTCCACTCTCAAGGTGGTCAACTATGAGATGAGTGAGCTTCTTGACCATGATGGATGGATCTCCTTCAAACTTGAAAAACAGAGGTTCACAATCACATTCCAAGAACTCTCTAAGGCGCTGGGGCTAAGCACCTATTTTCAAAGAGGAAAGAAGTTCTCAATCCATGAATCACAGTACTCAAGGCTATGGGAAATAATTGGAGTTGGGGAATTCAGAGCTGGAATTACAAGGAACCAACACTTGAAGTATCCTGCAGTTAGATATGCACAAAAGGTGCTTGCAAACACATTCTTTGCAAGGAAGGAAACCTCACACCTAACTGGCAAGGAAAGAGACTTCCTCTACAACGGACTGTATACCAGTGTGGGCGCCAACCCACCAAGCAAATTCCCATGCCTTGTGAGACTGTTGATGGAGCAGCTGCTAATCTATCAGAGCTAGATTATCAACAAAGGAAAAAGGGAGAGGAATCCACAGCTGCACATTGGAGGAGTTGTGACAGCTATACTCATAGCTTGTGATGTGAATCTTGAAGAACATGCTGGAGATGCTCTAGATCCTATCTGGATAGATATGGATTATCTGAAGAGAAACCATTTTCTTGAGAAGAGTGTTCAGGACAAGCATGTCTACCAATTCCTCAATAATCACCAAGAGCAAGTAATAGTCCTTCTCCCTAACCGAAGGCTCACCTCCTACACCACAAGGACCAACATTTGCTTCAATGTGAGTGAGGAGGAGCTCTACACAGGCGGCCCTATCCCTGGAGAGGGAGAAGAAGACAGTGAGGAAGGAAACACTGAAGAGATTGGAGAAGAAGAAGAAGAAGATCACTAATGGAATGCTACTGCTAGCGCTGAAGGCCAAGGAGGAACCTATGAAGAAGATGAGATTGAAGAAGAAGAAGTGTTTAGCTACAGCTCAAGACAGTTCCACTTTAAACCCTATAAATCACCCAACCAAGGAGGCTCTTTGAAGATAGCTCATGAGCACATCAACTCTATACAGAAGTGGTGTAAATGGCAGGACAAAGCCATAAAGAAGTTGGTGAAGATGGTTAAGGAGAAGTTCAGGAAAGACAAAGCAACATCAGCAAGAACTTCCCACCAAAGCCACACTCATGAGCATACACTTCACCAAAAAGAGCAAGAACATCAAGCTGATCCAACTGAAGAGGAGGAAGCTGTTTGGAACCCCCATGGAAGACACTCTTTCCAAGGACAGCCAAGTGATCAATGGGGAACATGGGCACAACCAAGGGCTTCAACATATGAGCCAAGAACCCATGTACCATAAGCTTGGGAACCAACTCCCACTCCCTCTTCAGTTCAGGAGACATGGCAATGGGGTCAACAAGGGAACTCTTCTCAAGCAGAGCAGTTATGGTCAAACTGGGTTCAACCACCTCAAGAAGCAGAGCATTCCACAAAAGTTTATGAGAGGAGAAACAAGAGGAGAGCTAGCAAGTCTCCTCAGACCTCAGGATAATCCCACCACTCCTACCACTGAACCAAGTACCACATCCTCTCCACTGTTTATACCATTGCATCTTTTTATTTTTGTATTATATTTTGTGCTTCTCTCTCTCATTGCTTTCATTACACAAGAGACTATGTAATTTAAGTGTGGGGGAGAGATTTGGGGTTTGACTTTGTGTTTTGTTTTCTTAGTTTTTATTTTTCTTTCACTTTGAGTCTCATGCATACCATGCATTCATGTAAGGCATGAAAAACACAACAAAAAGGGAAAAAAAATGAAAAATTTTGCATTTTTGCAAACCAAAAAGAAAGCATGTAGTTGCATTTCATTCTTCAAAGATTGAGTCTAGTGTTGACATATAGGTTGCATTGCATTTGCATAGGGAATTATGATGAATTTTCCTTGTAAAGTGCTTAGTGTTTAGAGATGATTTCAGTGTTTAAGTGGTTAGTTGTTTGATGCATCATATGAAGTTAAGGCTGAACCATGCTTAGATTGCTAGATTTGGTCTTCTCATCTCATTCTGAAAGCACTTGTTCTCTGAAAATCAACTCTATCAACTTGAACTTTAATTTGGACTTTTAATTATCATGTCTCATGCATTGAAAAGTGAATTCATGGCTACCATATACATATTTGGATCATCTTTCTCCTTTCTACCACTCTTGTTGATCCAAGTAGCTGATCCTCATACTTATGGGACAGTTAATCCACAACCTTATCCAAAACCTCCTTTTGAGCCTAAACACTATTGTGAGAGCTGTGAGGCCTTTGCATTGCATTTCCGATTTTGTCTTGGCAAAAAGTATTAGGAATAAGGCTGGCAATGATTAGCTCTCTTGTAGATATCATCTTGCATCTTGAGCTTGATTCTAGGATAGGAGTTTTGGGTTAAAAAGGGTAGTATAGGTGGTTTGAACTTCATGTTTATATGCTTTGAAAGAAAGGGAAAAGATTTGAAATGGTAGAATTGTGGTTAAGTAAAGGGATGAAAAAGCTTTAAGTGCAAAGAGGAAAGGCGCCAGCAACAAAGCTCCAAAAGGTCCAAAGAAGAAAAATCAGAGCAGGAGCAATCCACCAAAGGTGATGAAGGTGCCAATACAACAAAGAAGAGCAAGTCCCAACCAAAAAGAAGCAACCACACAAGCAAAAAGAAGAAGTTTCCCCAGCCATGAAGAAGGGTAAAAGGTAGAGTTTAGGAAAAGGTAGACTTAAGGGTTCACTTTTGGGGTTTAGAGGTACTTAGGATTCATCTTTGGGTAGAAGAGAGCTTTGATTTGTATGCATAAGTGTACTTTTACCTCTAGCATTTTGCCTAATATGAAGTCCTTTTCATTGAGTGATCCCTTATGTTTAATAACCTTTTGCTAAAATGAGATCATTTTTATCTCATGACCTTACCCTTTCAACCAAATGTCTTCACTTGATTTGCATAAGAATGATTCATGTTCTGATCTTAATTGAATGTTAAAGAGTTGGTTGATTTGAGCATTTGCCTAAGTTGAGATTTGAGATCATTTTGAAACATGATGAGTTGGTTCTTTAAAGTACAGCTGATTATGTTTTCATCCTACAACTAGGCACCTAAACATTGATACTATCTCTTTACCTTTGCACTTTTGGAATCTGAATACCCACTTTCAAACCTCACTCTCCCATTTGTTCTAAATCGCTTGAGGACAAGCAAAAGGCAAGTGTGGGGGTGTTGATATCCCTTGTATTTATACCATTTAGGACAGCATTTAGTATATGTTTTGGTTCTCTTTTGCATGATTTCCCTTAGTTTTTGCTCCATTTTCTTCTCCTTTTAGACTTAGGTTGCATTTAGGGTATAGTTTGCATTTTCCTTGCATTTTGGATGTTTTTAAGTGCTTTTGGAGCTTGGAGGAGCGTTGGGGATGATTCAGGATGCTAGCTGGATCAAAGGGAGCAAGAAGGATCAAAGCAGACAATCTCTGCAAAGGTTTTCGGTCAGAGCACGGTGAACATCGGTCAAGGGTTGACCGATACCAGATTTTCGGTCACCAGCATCGATCATAGGGTGACCGATACGAAGCACATCGATCACCAGCATCGGTCAGGAGTGACCGACATAAACACGGTAAATAAATTTCGCTCACCAGCATCGATCACTGCCAGGCCGATGGGATTCACAGCGGTCACAGATGACTGTTGTAACTGACCGATGTAAACCCAGTCCAAACCTGTTTTATTTACACTTTTGCCATTACTCTAGGGTTTTCTTCTCTAGGCTATAAATAGCCCATTTTTCCAGATTTTCGACAAGTCTTGTCCATTTACTGTTCTTAAGCATTTTCTTTGAGTTTGTAAGACAAATCATTTGCTTTGTTTAATATAATTAAGTATTTGCCTTTAATCTTTCTTTATTCTCTCTTCTAATCATGATTAACATCCTGTTCCTTTGTGATTTGGTGTTAAACATGGCTTTGAGTGAGTAGTTTGCTTAGAGTTTCTAGATGTGGTAGATTAGGGGAATTTAGGACTTGATTAAGGCTTGTTTAGTGCTTCAGATTATGGGTTCCTCTCTATTAATCTATTCTTAATGCTAGATTTGTCTTGATCACACTTATCTAGGTTCTTAGCTTTCTCTTATGCCCACCATGTGTTTGATGAAATGCTGATCTTGTTTAATAGAGGATTTGCTGGCCTTGGCTCAAGAGATTGACTGTTTGAGGAGCATTTTGACTTGAATAGAGTTGTTATCTAATGTTTGCTTGATGTTTTAGCACTAATGAGAGTTAGTTCTTGTTAAGATGTTTAGCAAAGGGCTATTTACCAAGAGATTGGATCTAGCTTGCTTGATTGTGAAATCTATGTCTAGGAATCACCATTGCTTGCTTATTTGCTTGATCAATGTAGTTTGAAACAGCCTTAGTTAGTGTCTGAATTCCCCAAAGTCAATAACCACATCTAGGAAATTTCCTTTCTCTTATTTGAATTTCGAATTTACTCTGTTTTCCTCTGTTTTGCGTGCTTAGTTTTGCCTAGTTTGCTTTTATCTTTACTCTCTTTGCTGCCTGATCATATTAGGATATTAGATTGGTTGCTTTGGTAACAAAACCCCTTTTCTGCTTGCTTAACTTAGAGATTTTTACTCTCAACTCTTATGTCCTCAACAAAAACCCATTTGGATTGACATTAAAACCCAATACTACAATGACTAGTACAATGGGTGATTGACATAAGAGGCAAAACCCTTGTATCAATACTCCTTTGGGATTCGATACCCCTTATACTACGACTGCTTTGCTGTGCACTTGCAGTAGTTTTTATTTGGGTAAACCTGAGTCCGATCATAAATAGAGACTTAATTCAGATCATTCAAGCTTCATCAAGACAAGAGTATCAACCAAAGAATTCCAAGTGTGGTTCAAACTTCAATTCAAACTAGACCATAACATCAAAGAACTAACAACTTAGGCAATAAAGTGATGTCAAAAATTAACATCTCTCAATGGCAAACATCACTCAAAATTTTCATTGCATGAAACCTCAATGCAAATGCAACTATATGTTATCCTAAAGTGTAAGATGCAACTAGATGATCACTGAAAACTTTTCAAAATTTTAAAATTTTTGAAAAAAAATCAAATTTTTGCAAGTATGAGAGATATGCAAGAGATGAATGCCAAAATATGAAAGAGGGCTGTTAGTATCACACCTCTCCCACACTTAAATTACACAGTCCCTGTCTAATCCATTGTGTGATGAAAGAGCAACAGGAGCCAATATCCAGCAAACAATTCAAAAATTAAGAGAAGAAGAGAAGAAGAAAAATGCAATGGTTTTGGAGTATACCTCAAGGATTTGTAATGAGGGAGGAGTGGAAATGTTTCAAAGAATGGATGGGAATGGTGAATGGTGAATAAGAAAGCCTTGACTCCCTTGAAAGCATCATTTTTGTCCAGACTGAGCAAAACCATGTAGGCATATCGACCAAGCTACCCGATATACAGCTCAATATGACCTTCTGGGATCTTGCAGCGCCTTTGAGAAAATCGCGTTATCTCTTGGTCCACTACACCAAATGATACGAAACCCCCTCCATTCAAAATCTAACTGAACTGGCTACAATATTGATGCAGAACTCCAGGCCAAATCGGAATGGAAACACTTCATCCGAGCTGATTTTCAGTCGGAGAGTCAAGCAGAACGGTTTGTAGTGAGCTAGCATTGTTCGATATGCAGCCCGATATGTTTTCCTTGAAGGTGTATTGAGCTGGCATGCCCGGTATGTACTTTGTTATGGTGTCTTGTTACTTGTGTTTCGACCAGCGTAGGCCGATATGTACGTCGGTATGCCTCATATCGAGTAGCTTGCTCGGTACACTCCTCTATATGGCATGTTGTCTCTGTAGCGGTTTAACAAAATCCTCGATATCTCCTCAACTGCATCTCGGAATGACATGAGACCAAGTCCACCGGCACTCTGACGCACGTGGCTACGACTTTTATGTTGAACGCCGACCCCAAACCTGAAGGGAAACCGTCCGTCCGAGCTAATCTTCAGTTGATACGTTTTGTAGGATTGTTTGTACTGGGATAGCATGCCTGATATGCCTTAACTGGAGGCGATTGTATCGACGAGTGTATCGACCAAGGTTTGGCCGGTATACTGCTCGGTATTGCTGTCATGAGGGGATTGTATCGAGCTTTTATCCTGGTATGCTGGTTAGTATAAACTCCTAAGGGCTTGTATCGGCTTGCCAGCTCCATACATATCCCGATATGATCTCTTGTCTCTGTAGTGGTCTCACAAAGATTGCGATATCCTTTGAACCCCATATCCGAATGACCTGAATTCAAGTCCACCTGAAAGGTAACTTACGTGGCTACAACTTTCCTGAAGCGTGATGAAGCTGAATCAAGACGGAGGATATTCGTATGATCTGGTCTTTCAGTCACTGCGTTTGGCCACTAAAACAGTTTGTTGAACCATTTGAGACATCTCTGAAACCTGAAACACTAAACAAAAGAAATCAAAAGCAAAGGGAGCAAATATGGACAAGGGATCTACATGGAACTACCTTCCAAGTGTGCTTGTTTATAGTCACTAAGCTTGACTCTTATCAAGTGAAACTCAAAGATGAGAGTGCAATAGAACTATTATTCCTTCTCCAATCATCAAAACCACACAAAAAAACATAAATAGCCAAGTCTAAGCAAGTAATCAAACTCAAATTCCTTAAACACAATGAACTAGCAACGGCGCCAAATTGATACCAGAGTTTTTTGGTCTTGTGAGTCAGTTCCTCATGTCTAAAATCATGTCATTGAAGTACAAGAGGTTATCAATCCAATCGAGAGGCTAAGGAACAATCAAGATGTAGAAAACTTGCTAAGCTAGGCTTAATCATGAGAAGGGAATGAAATCTAACATCCTAAAGCAATAAATGTAAACTAGAAAACAGAGATTCAAGACTGATAAACAACAAGATTAATCTAAATCATGATCAAGGTGAAAGAAACAATCAATGCATTAATCTCTAGGCAAGGACTACTGATATAGACTAGCCCAATTCCTCCGTACTAATCCCTTATCTAATCACATATTCAACACCAATTCCTTTACTCAAACACATGATCATCAAGCATGAAGGTAAAAGTCAATAGCCAAAAAGCATGCTAGACAACTAGTTTCCTATGCTAGGTTTACTAATCTCTTATGCAACAGAACTAACATTAACTCACAATCTCATGCATAATCAATGCCTAAAGGACAATATCCCATCAATGTGGTGTTAAGTACTTAAGCACAAGCTATGCAAGACGTGGCAACAACCATAACTTCCTCCAAGCATTTCAGCAAACATCCTAAGTGCAATACTAGAAAGCCTAGGATATACTTATCCTACAAAGAGGTGCTTAGCATGAAGAACAGTCACACAAGAAGAGATAATCAAAGATCCAGCATTTTAACACCTTAAACAATCATTAGAAACACTTTTGTTCTTCAAAAACCAAAAACCTCAAAAACTCAAAGAGACAAATTCGAAATTACTAAAGAAAATAAGAAAGCAAGACTAAAAGATTAAAGACTCAAGATTTAAAGAAGATAACATAAATAAAAATATATACAAGTGATGCAATCTCATTTCACAAAGGGATTTGTCCTTGTTTTTCAAAAAACCAAAGCAAATCTTTGGGGAAGAGAAAGGATAAGTCAGATTGGATCTAGGGTTAGTTATTTATAGGAAACATCCTCAAAATAACTTTAGAAAGCAAAAATAAAGGAGTCAAAGATGGTCAAAGTTGGTTCTCGGGTTAATACATATCAGGCAGGAGGAAGGAGGTCTTGATCGATATACTTCCTGTTGCATGCTGGAACCGTTGTCACACTCATCACAAGCATATACAAGAAAACTCAAGCTTATCTTACCACAAGCAATCACATCATCCAATCTCTTTAACATTCAATTAACTCATCAACCAAGTGGATCATGCTTATGCAAATCTTGTGTTTTCATTTTGCTTAGGACAAGGTTTATGAGGCAAAGATAACCTCAAACAATTTCAAACTGGTTATATTTAAGTGCAAGAGTTCTCTCAAGAAAATGGAATGAGCCTTGGTAAAATGCTATGGCTAAAGAATAACTTATGCATACAAAGGTAAACTCCCATATACCCTAAAACCATAAGTGATCTAAACTCATTTGCTTCTTCCCCAAAACATAATCCTATTCTTCCCTTTTTCTTGAAGCTTTTTGCTTCTTTGATCCCACTCTTCTTTCTCCTTTGGAGCTTCTATGATAATGCATCTTTATCTCTGATTCTTCTTGGTGGTTTGGCCATTTCTTCTTTGCTTTTGCTCTTCTTTACTTTGTTGGTGTTCTCTTTGCTTTGGACACCTTC
Source organism: Thlaspi arvense (assembly GCA_911865555.2). NCBI lineage: Eukaryota > Viridiplantae > Streptophyta > Magnoliopsida > Brassicales > Brassicaceae > Thlaspi > Thlaspi arvense. The sequence continues at coordinate 25,707,269 of OU466859.2, read as the reverse complement.
TTCATTTGCATTGAGCTATTAATGATTAGCCAAACTTTCCAAGGTAACAATTTTTGCACTACTTTTCCTTTGCTTTCTCTTTTCCTTCTTCACTTGATAACCCAAAATCAAAATCCCAAAACCATCCTTTATTAACCTAACATCCTAGCCTATGTAGCTCAAGAGGCTGAGCTAGTTCTACAATGTAAGGGTCCCTTTGTAGTTCTAACCCAACACTTTTTACTAAGCTCGTTCCTTAAAGAAAAGGCCTCACAATCACTCACAAATAATTTTTGGCTTGAAGTAAGATTTGGTTAATGGCAGGGAAATCTACTTGGACTAGCAAGAGAGGACATAAGAAGGACAAAGAAAGCCCAAGTATGTGTATGGTATCCATGAAAACACTTTCAATGCATAAGACATGATAATTCAATATCCAAATTATGGTTCTAGTAAATAGAGATTGAATTCAGATTATGCAAGCTTCATCAAGACAAGAGTATCAACCAAAGAATTCCAAGTGTGGTTCAAACTTCAATTTAAACTAGACCATAACATCAAAGAACTAACAACTTAGGCAATGAAGTAATTTCAAAAATTAACATATCTCAAAGGCAAATATCACTCAAAATTTTCAGTGCATGAAAGCTCTATGCAAATGCGACTATATGTTATCCTAAAAAGCAAGATGCAACTAGATGATCACTTATAACTTTTAAAAATTTCAAAATGTTTGAAAAAAACAATTTTTTGCAAGTATTAGAGATATGCAAGAGATGAATGCCAAAATTTGAAAGAGAACTGTTAGTATCACACCCTCTCCCACACTTAAATTAAACAGTCTCTGTGTAATCCACTGTGTAATGAAAGTTCAAGAGGAGACAATATCCAACAAACAATTCAAAAATGAAGAGAAGAAGAGAAGAAGAAAAATGCAAAGGTTTTGGAGTATACCTCAAGGACTTGTAATTGGGGAGGAGTGAAAATGTTTCGAAGAATGGCTGGGAATGGTGAATGGTGAAGAAAAAAGCCTTGACTCCCTTGATAGCATCATTTTCGTCCAGACTGAGAAAAACCATGTAGGCATATCGACCAAGCTACCCCGATATACAGCTCGATATGACCTTTTGGGCTCTTGCAACGCCTTTGCGAAAATAGCATTATCTCTTGGTCCACTGCACCAAATGACACGAAACCCCCTCCATTCTAAATCTAATTGAACTTGGTACAATGTTGATGAAGAACTCTGAGGCCAAATCGGAACGAAAACACTTCATCCGAGCTGATTTTCAGTCGAGGCATCAAGCAGAACGATTTGTAGCGGGCTAGCCTTGTTTGATATGCAGCTTGATATGTTTGCCTTCAAGTTGTATCGAGCTGGCATGCCCGGTATGTACTTCGAAATGGTGTCTTTTTACTTGTGTTTCGACCAGCGTAGGCCGATAAGTACGTCGGTATGCCACATATCGAGTAGCTTGCTCGGTACACTCCTCTATATGGCATGTTGTCTATGTAGTGGTTTCACGGAAACCTCGATATATCCTCCACTGCATTTCGGAATGACTTGAGACCAAGTCCACCGGCAAGCTGACGCACGTGGCTACAAATCTGAAGGGAAACCGTCTGTCCGAGCTAATCTTCAGTCGATACATTTTGTAGGATTGTTTGTACCAGGATGGCATGCCCGACATGCCTTACCTGGAGGCGATTGTATCGACGAGTGTATCGACCAAGGTTTGGCCGGTACACTGCTCGGTATTGGTGTCCTGAGGGGAGTGTATCGAGATTTTATCCTGGTATGTTGGTCGGTATAAACTCTTGAGGGCTTGTATCGGCTTGCCAGCTCCATACATATCCTAATATGATCTCTTGTCTCTGTAGCGGTCTCATGAAGATTGCGATATCCTTTAAACCCCATATCAGAATGACCTAAATTCAAGTCCTCCTGAAAACTAACTCACGTGGCTACAATTTTCCAGAAGCGTGCTGCAGCTGAATCAAGATGGAGGATATTCGTATGATCTGGTCTTTCAGTCGCTGTGTTTGGCCGCTACAACAGTTTGTTGAAACATATGAGACATCTTTAAAACCTGAAACACTAAACAAAAGAAATCAAAAGCAAAATGAGCAAATATGGACAAGGGATAGACATGGAACTACCTTCCAAGTGTGCTTGTTTATAGTCACTAAGCTTGACTCTTATCAAGTGAAACTCAAAGATGAGAGCGCAATGGAACTAATGTTCCTTCTCCAATCATCAAAAACACACAAAAAAACATAAAGAAAGTAACCAAGTTTAAGCAAGTAATCAAACTCAAATGCCTTAAACACAATGAAGTGGCAACGGCGCCAAATTCATACCAGAGTTGTTTGGTCTTGTGACTCAATTTCTCAAGTCTAAAATCATGTCATTGAAGTACAAGAGGTTATCAATCCAATCGAGATGCTAAGGAACATTCAAGATGTAGAAAACTTGCTAAGCTATGCCTAATCATGAGAAGGGAATGAAATCTAACATCCTAAAGCAATAAATGTAAACTAGAAAACAGAGATTCAAGACTAATGAATAACAGGATGAATCTAAATCATGATCAAGGTGAAAGAAACAATCAATGCATTAATCTCCAGACAAGGACTACTGATATAGACTAGCCCAATTCCTCAGTACTAATCCCTTATCTAATCACATATTCAAGACAAATTCTTTTACTCAAACACATGATCATCAAGCATGAAGGTCAAAGTCTATAGAGACAAAAAGCATGATAGACATCTAGTTTCCTATGCTAGGTTTACTAATCTCTTATGCAACAGAACTAACATTAACTTACAATCTCATACATAATCAATGCCTAAAGGACAATATCCCATCAATGTGGTGTTAAGTACTTAAGCACAAGCTATGCAAGACATGACAACAACCATAACTTCTTTCAAGCATTTCATCAAACACCCTAAGTGCAATACTAGAAAGCCTAGGATATACTTATCCTACAAAGAGATACTTAGCATGAAGAACAGTCACACAAGAAGAGATAATTAAAGATCTTACATTCTAACACCTTAAGCAATCATTAGAAACACTTTTCTTCTTCAAAAACCAAGAACCTCAAAAACCCAAAGAGACAATTTCGAAATTACTAAAACAAATAAAAAAGCAAGACTAAAAGATTAAAGACTCAACATTGAAAGAATATAACATAAATAAAAAATATACAAGTGATCCAGTATCATCCCACAAAGGGGATTTGTTCTTGTTCTTTGAAAAACCAAAGCACGGCTTTGGGGAAGAGAAAAGATAAGTCAGATTGGATCTATGGTTAGTTATTTATAGGGAACATCCTCAAAATAACCTTAGAAAGCAAAAATAAAAGAGTCAAAGATGGTCAAAGTTGGTTCTTAGGTTAATTCATATCGGGCAGGAGGAAGGAGGTCTTGATCGATATGCTTATGGTTGCATGTTGGAACCGTCGTATCTTTTGAACCACTGACCGGATTGACTTGATTCGACCTCCGTTGGAAATCTTATTCGATCCTCTTCAACTTCTATGAAAGACACGGAGGCTGAATCGCATTATAAGACATTCGTTCGGACCCATACATTTCATATCGACTTGCATATCGGGCAGGTTTCTCTCAGCTTTGGTCGATACAGGACTTTGATGCAGCCTAAAAACCGTCATCTTGGCCATTATGCTCGGTTCTTCTTGACTTCATCATCCACCATTCTCCAAATGTCTTTTTGCTCCATTTAGACCTGAAAAAGACTCCAAACAATGCAAAACATGCAAATGTCTAACCTAAAACCTATCATGTCTAATATGAATGTAAATGTGACAAAATATGATGAATGAATGCATGAAAGAGACCAAAACCTAAACGAAATGTATGCTAAAACATGGTAAATTATGAGGTTATCAGTCTTCTATGTTCGTATGCAGGCAGATTGGTTTTTCTATCTTGAGACTAATCTTAAGAAGTCTGTTCACTGCTCGTTTAACTTGTACCATTAGTTTTCCATTTGGATTATAGACTGTCAAATATTCTTGCTTCATCCTGACATCACATCCAGCTTCAGTAGCTTGTCCTAAGCTCATAATGTTGCTTTTTAATTCCGATATATAGTAGATATCAGACACAAGTTTCTTCTCATTGGTTTCACTCTGAAACAGGATTGAACCTTTCCCTTCTATTTGAACACATGACCCATCTTCGAACTTGACCTTGCCTTTTATATTTTTATTGAGTTCAGAGAAGTATTCCCTGCGGCCCGTCATATGATTATTGGCGCCATTATCAAGGTACCATACTCCCTCTTCTTCTCCGTTCATTTGAAGTTCTTAGGGATGACATTTTCTTCGTTTAAGAACATGATTTCATGCATATAAAGGGCTGCATCAACTTCCTTTGTTTCCACTTTATTTGCCTCTTGAGTCTTATGTGTCCTTTCAGGGTATGTCGAGGCAAAGTGACCAGGCTTGTGGCAACGATAACAGATAACTTTCGATCTATCCTTTGTATCTTTTGATCGATTTTGATATGTTGTCCTATCGTGCGAGTTGTTTCGTCCTTTGCCTCGTCCTCCTCTTCCACCTCTTCCACGTCCTCTGCCTCGTGACGACGTTGAGCTGCGCTCTCTGAGTGGGCGTACAACACCTTGTCTTGTACATCTGTGTGATTCTCCTCATTAAAGATTCTCTCTTCATACGCCTTCAGTCTTCCTATAATATCTTCAAAACTTGTTTTGTTCAGGTCTAGAATTTGTTCGAGCGATGCTATTATATGAATATACTTGTTCTTTGGTAAACTATAAAGAAACTTCTTGACTAGCTTAGGTTCCTCAATAGTTTGTTCTAGAGAAGCTGATTTCGATGCCAGTTCTGATAACTTTCCAGCAAAGTTATCTATCTTGTTTGTGTCCCTCATCTTCATTCTTTCAAACTCTGATTCTAGAGTTTGAAGTCTTGCTTCTTTGACACGATCAGCTCCTAGGTTTCAAGTTTTGATTGCTTCCCGTATCGCTTTTGGAGAATCCAGATCGCCAACTTGCATAATCAGTGCCTCCGGGATGGATTGAAACAACAATCCAATTGCTACATCATTCTTGTCGAGAGCGAGAGAACCTGGTTCTACTGTTTTCCAAACCTTGTGTATTCACAATACAACTTTCATCCTTATGGCCTATACCGTGTAATTGGTTGTGCTTAGCATGGGACATTGGATTGAAGAAGGAATAACATTCTTCAGGCAAGCAGGAGGATTAGCATCTCCCATAACTTGGTTACACCTTCTTCCTTGTTCGCCACAGCTCCGTGATCAAGCTTTTTGTAATGGATCGCTTGCCTTTAAGCTCTGCTACCAAATAAAAAATTTAAAACTCATGACCACTTTGTGTTATAAGAATGATTCTTTTATAATGTTTAGAAACTTATCTCAATTCTAAACATCAAAACTTTGTTCTTGTTAATAACACAACTCGTCATTAACCTTTATTTATATTTATAGTGATAACACTTTTTTATTATTTCTACTCCTAAAAAAACTAGCTAACTCTTAATTCTCTTATAATTACATCAAGTCTATCAAATTTAGCTTATCCTACACATATATGATAAAAGCTTTTTAAATTTCATATTTAATGTTAATGCTAATCCAACACTATTTATTATCATAAATTATATAATACATTGGACTATATTTTTTATTCTGCTTAGGACCTTTAAAACTTTTAGGCACGATTTTTGTTATAATATTGTTCCAATTGATTAAACGGATATTGTTTCCAACGACTAGTACTAATATGATACGTATTTTTTAACTAATTTCTTTAGTATGGAAAAGAAATTCAAACATCTAAATACAGTGGCCAAATGAACAAAGTCTATTCTGCATTCCATAGCAAGTTGTTTGTATTTTGCGTCATCTAGTTCAATAATCCTAACATAAAACGAGAGAGCGAGAGGTAGTGAGGAAGTCCCGAGGATTCGGCGTTTCACTCGTGTGGCCTTGGTTGCAAAAACAAGTTGTGTGGCTCTCTCCCATCTATCTCCTTATCTCTCCTCATCATTTTTCCACCTCATATTTTCAATACTTTCTTCTATTACAATCCCACTCCCTAATTTTCTAAACCTTTTGTTTTATTCCCTAGCTTTGTCAAAGTCAACTCCCTCGCCTACCTCACCGTCCCATTATTATGATAAAAAAAAATTACTAATAGGGAAGATATATGAAAAGTAAAAAGTAGAAGGACAAAGATGCAAAGGTATCATAAACTGCATTGTGAGCCATACGTAACTGAAAAGATTTTTCGCTTTGCTCTTATCCGCCACGCGTCTGAAGATTCAAATAAGCGAAGCTAGTTGATTAGGATAAGCAAAATAACAAAATAAAATACTTACAAACATGGAAAATCAAATAAAAAAACGATATATTAAAGAGGTCTGAGAAGAAAAGGCCCTCAGGAGCTTCCGCCTTATCAGAGGTAAACTTCTCTCTCCGTTCTGATTTTGCGAAGTTACTACTTCGTTATCTCCGCTTGTTACTCTTCTTGTTTATATGATCAGAATTCTTTGAACCGATCACACATGCTTAAGCTGTTTACACCTATTTAACTAGATCATCGGCGAAGTATTACTGGTGTATGTATATTTTATATCTGTGTGTTATTGCTTTTGTAGATCTGATAGTAGCAATAATACATATCGCAATATTTTGTCATACATGCAGATACTCACATATTTTAGTTCTATCCTATTTTTGCGACTGTGTATTTTATAAATTTTGTAAATCTTTTTGTAGTGTGGAGAAGGAGAGAAACAAGAAAAGGTGGGAAATGGACTATATGAATGGACCAGGGAGACACCATCTGTTTGTACCAGGACCTGTGAACATACCGGAACAGGTGATCCGGGCGATGAACCGGAACAACGAGGATTACCGGTCACCGGCCATCCCGGCACTTACAAAAACGTTGTTGGAGGACGTGAAGAAGATATTCAAGACAACATCTGGGACACCATTTATGTTTCCCACTACAGGGACTGGTGCTTGGGAAAGTGCCTTGACCAACACGCTATCACCTGGAGATAGAATTGTCTCGTTTCTGATCGGACAATTTAGCTTGCTCTGGATTGACCAGCAGAAGAGGCTTAATTTCAATGTTGATGTGGTTGAGAGTGAATGGGGACAAGGTGCTAATCTCCAAGTCTTGGCTTCAAAGCTCTCACAAGACCAAACTCATTCCATCAAAGCCATTTGCATTGTGCACAACGAGACTGCGACTGGAGTCACCAATGACATATCTGCTGTCCGAACCCTCCTCGGTTATTATTTCTTCAATACCATCTCTTTGTCTTTTGTTGTTGTTCTGTTATTAATTTCACTTACACACATACGCATATTCATACAGATCACTACAAGCACCCGGCTTTGCTGCTTGTGGACGGTGTCTCGTCCATATGTGCTCTTGATTTCCGAATGGATGAGTGGGGAGTGGACGTGGCCTTGACAGGCTCGCAAAAAGCCTTATCCCTTCCAACAGGCCTTGGTATTGTGTGCGCAAGTCCAAAAGCCTTGGAAGCAACCAAAACTTCAAAATCCCTCAAAGTCTTCTTTGACTGGAATGACTACCTAAAGTTTTACAAGCTTGGAACATATTGGCCATACACACCTTCTATACAACTCCTATACGGTCTTAGAGCTGCTCTTGATCTTATCTTTGAGGAAGGACTTGATAATGTCATCGCCCGTCATGCTCGTTTGGGAAAGGCCACCAGGTAATCAAGTTTAACTTTGTAACTACAAATATGAGTGCTTTTGACACATAATCTATTAATCTCTATGGACTTAAGTGGATCAGAATATAATTATATGAAATATAGTTTCTTCTCTGATTTCGGCCCATAACTTACTGATAATCAAAACAAAAATATATAGGCTCTAACTGGTGACCATAAGGAATATAGACTCTAACTGGTGACCATAAGGAATGGAAAGGAATAATAAATTCCTTATCATTCCTTAAAAATTACACCATTTAAAAGGAGTATATTGTACCAATGATTCCTTCTCATTCCTTATGTTTTAGGGAACTATAATGTTAATATATTTCCTATAAAAAATGAGAAGGAACAATAATTCCTATTATTTTGTTCTTTTCATTCCTTTTCTTATTTATTCTTATTGTTATTTTTATTTTCATTCCTTTTCTTATTTATTCTTATTGTTATTTTTATGGTCTTATTCTTATTGTTATTTTTATGGTCACCGTTAAAGCTATAGGCTTCTTCTCATGCCAATATTTTAATTTGTGATCTTGAATATTTATGGAATTGAATTCAAAATAAACAGGGAGAGTGAGTAAAGAGACTCATAATAGTTATATATTTGTGTTGAATCATCTCTACTTCCGATGGGAGATATTGTAATAGAAAAGTCTCTTAGTACACCCACTCTTTAGTCTCTAAAAAATATTAACAAGAATTTGTTTGATGTTGTATAGGCTGGCGGTAGAAGCATGGGGGCTGAAAAATTGCACACAGAAGGAGGAGTGGATAAGTAACACAGTTACAGCGGTCGTGGTGCCTCCCAATATAGACAGTACGGAGATTGTGAAAAGGGCATGGAAGAGGTACAACCTAAGTCTTGGTCTAGGTCTCAACAAAGTGGCTGGAAAGGTTTTCAGAATTGGTCACCTTGGAAACCTTAATGAGGTACGTTTGTCTGCATCTGTAATCCAACTATAAATTAATTTAACTCTAATCAACATTGCAAATTAAAACGCAGTTGCAACTTCTTGGGTGTTTGGCTGGAGTGGAGATGATACTGAAGGACGTTGGGTACCCAATTGTTTTGGGAAGTGGAGTGGCAGCTGCTTCTACTTATCTTCAGCACCACATTCCTCTCATTCCTTCTAGGATCTAATTCACCTCTCTCTCTGTTTCTCTCTCTCTCTTTCTCTCTCAATGTATAATGGCACTACTATATTCTATTTTCTCCACTTATATTTTACTACATTATCCATCTTTTTATGTGCTATCCCCAACAAACTCGTTAAACAAAAGGTCAATATTGTTTATTACTCACACGCAGGCCTGCTTACACGTGGCTTTTTCTCAAGAAGGATCAAATTTATTGGTACAACGGATGTTATTACAACTATTGTTCCGCGCTACGTAAATTATAATTTTGTTTTTAATATAAATTGAATAAGATTTAAAATCGTAAGAATTATATAAAAAGTGTAAACTCAAACTAAAAATGTTTGTATTTTAGTTATTTGTAAGTGTAATTATTTAATTTTCTGAAAAATCTATCTTTCAGCTACTTGTGCATTTTTATGTATTACTTATTTTATATTAACTAAGATTTTAACCGTGTTACGCGCGGTTTATTGTTAATAATTTTTTTATTTATAGTTTTAAACATATTAATCCAATCAATTTGTTGATTGTTTTATTTATTTAAGTTTTAATAGTGTTTACATATATAAAGTATAATATTTGGTATGTTAGTGTTGATGTTTTGCTGTATTAATTTGTGAGTATATGTGTAAGAGTTTATATATTTATTTACTAATTTAATTTTATTGAATAGTTGTATTGATTTCACTCTTATCTCATGGTATAATTTATTTTCGATATTATTTAATTTTGTATTTTACCAAACTTGTTCACCAGGCTTCAATGTATGATTTTATTGAGTTTTCGTTGATGTGTGTAGAGTGGTTGAAGAAGAATCTTGTTAGAGGAGTAGAATGGAGGTGAAATTTTCCTGTGTTTGTTTTGGAGTATTAAGTTATATAGTTGAATGTAGTTGGTAAAAGAAAAAATTGTACAGTAAATACTTTATTTAAAAATTAATATTTTTGTATATTTTTAGAATGACGGTTGTGATGAGCATAGTTGTATACTTTCTGCCTTTAATGTTTAGTGTATGGTGAAAATTTACTGCTTGTGTATCTCATATAGACAGCTTTATAATATTGGTCCTGAAATTAAAATTTTTGAAATATTCTTGTGTTTTATTTTCCCTTAAGAGTGAGTGGATTTACAGAGAAATCATTCTTTTTATGGTATGATAATAATAATCGGTGGTTGCATGTTTGATTAATGCAACGTGAAAGAGGGGAAAAAAGGCGAACGCAAAGTTATGCACATCTTCATAAGTGATATACCATATGAATATAATACAAATTTTTTTTGAGAAATCTGTAATCATTACACCCATGATAAAACACAATTAATATTAGATTGAATCAAACCAAACCGGACCACAGTAAGAAACTAACCGTTGCCAGATTTCAGTTTAGAAAGCCGGTTTACAATTGCACTGTATATATTTCAATCGAAATGTAAAACTAAGGAGGAAAACAAAATATATTAATAATATGGATAATTCTTCAAAAGATAAACCAATTGTGCTTGCAAACTAAGACTGAACCAAATGACATTCAGTTTTTAAATAAAACCGAAAACATTGAAGATAAAAAAAAGAAGATAAATCAACACTGAAGTCGACATAAAATCATTTGCGAAACGGAAATTTAGTTGCTGAGGCGTGGAAGCTTTTCTTTCTTCTTTTGTGTTGTCATATGTATCGTCCTCATGCACTTCGGTTTCTACGGTTTCATTACTTGGCTTTGAACCATCTATCTCTTCAATTATACGTGAAACTTAGATAGTCTGGCGAAGAGCACTAAAATTATATGGTTTAAGCTTAACCTGGAATTTGCATGTGCGGCCTACAATATCTTGTAGACATTGGGGCGTTTCTGTGTGGAGGTTATGAATATTATACAAACTTCTTCGACGAACTATGATAAAATTAGCGTAAATGTTTATGATGTAGTGTAATGTTTGTTTAAGTGTACCTTGTTAGAATGAGCTGAGTCTCAGGCAGGTCGTTGTCAAAAAAAAATACGTGTGGATGCCGTTGAGCTAAGGTTCACAACACCTGTAGAATAAGATATTAGAGATGTTCATGGCGTTGAGCATTTCATGCAAGTAGAAAAATGATATGTTCACCAACAATGTCGTTTATGTGAGTAAGAAACAGTAATGAAACGAATCATTCAAGATAGTTTCTGAAACAAATTTACAAACTATTTCAATATACATAAATTTTGAGTATTTTTAACCAATATACTAAAACTGAAACAATGGTTCATGGCGTACTTAAGTTCTTTCAGCAAACTAAAAGATCAATATCAAGTAAAGCCGTTAATAGGTAGTGTAGCCATATGATTTCCAGATGACACATGAATGATATGTAACAATGACACATGAACCTCATTTTACCAAATTTAAAATCCCGACTTATATGAGTAGGAGAGAAGGTTAAGTGAAAGGACACCTACACACCTCCCATTGCCTTTGGATTGACAGTGGTCAGCAAGAGAACTGCTGGCTTCTTCTCAGTTTCATTCCACCTGGTACGGAAGTTTTCGGCAATTTTATCCCAAAGGTAGATACGGACGGTTTCTCCGCTGGTTAGTGAAAGATTTTAGAAATGATTTAAATAGGATGATATTCTGGTTTCAATATTTAAATGGTGTGAGTGGATGGGAGCTTACTCTTCTAGTTGGACATGTAAGAATATCATGTCCTTAGATTTTCCATCACCTCCGTTAGGAGCTGTAGACATTGAAGTTGGGCTGTGTAAATTATCTCTAGTTGTGAGGGATAATTGACCAACAATATCTACAATGGAAAGAGTAGGTGGGTTTCAAAGGATATACAAAACTATAAAACAATACAATGTCTGCAAACATAAACATACAAAACTATTTCGAAAACGATATGTAGTATAAGTAGCTAGAGGTCTGTGTGTTTATCCACCATTGAGGCCAAATCTTCAAAATGGCGTAACCTAAACTGCTGGGTATGTCTTTCAGAGTTTTCTGCATTTTCCTCCACAAAAAGTGTTTGGTCGGTGAAGCTGATGCTGTACTTGTGCGATGCCACCCTGTAGAGTTTCTTGGAAGGGTTGGACACAAACTTGCTGAGTTTGTAAATTGAGTTACGCTTGAGTTTGTCTTTGTAGCGGAATAGCCGATTGGCGGATATGAATCCTTGAATTCTTGTTGCCTGCGGGGATATACTTACAAACTGAATCAAAATCCAACATTTACAAAACAGAGGTTTCTGGAAAACGATCAGAACTTGGAATTAATAAACCTCAGGATTTCAGACATAAAATGGCAATATTTTCAGTAAAGGTAACAGAATAAAGGTCACACCCCAAAAAATAGCTAACCCATAAATAGATGTTGAGAAAGTAATTTTGATTAGAAATTAACGATTCTCTACTTACATTTGTGTCAATGAGGACTAGTTCTACACCCATCAGTGCATTCCCTTGTCTGAAATTGCGAGCCTCCCAAAAGTGAATGAGCCTGACCAGAATTTCATCCTTGCAAAAATCTCCTTGAAGGCCATCAAACGTTTTGGTGGTGAGAGGCTTCGAAGAGGCTGGTGGTGACATCTTTTGATTTCAGTACTTTTGTGGGCGAGAGATGGAGAGTTGGTGTGGTGGTGGGTGTTAATCATATATAGGCATATTTGAAACGGATCTCCATAAATTGGCAAAGTGAAGTAAGAAAATATGAGGGGTTTGGTGATTAAAGTCATTGAATTGAAAGAACAGAGTGGGCAATGAAGATGAAAAAAAAGGGAGACAAATTGATTACCAATCTACGTTTTGGAAGCTGTAGTGTGGAGGAGAAAGATGAATGTTCGAGAAGAGGAGTTTCATTGTTTTTTAAATTATTAATTAGTGTTCTTTTTTTTATTAGCAAACTATAAGTGGCCCGTTTTGATTTCTCTTAATACAGCCCAAGTCAAGTCCATTATTATGAGTCCTCGTTTTCGGCTTCAGCCCAAATCCAATTACATAAATGATACTGAGTAGAGCATTTTAAAATGTTCGTTTAAGCCCACATAAACGATACAATGCGTATATTTTTTTTTAAGTGGGCCAAACGAATAATGGTTTAGTAAATATCGAATGAATTAGGGGTGGGCGTTCGGGTTATCGGTTTGGTTCGGGTCGGGTATTTTAGATTTTGGGTATTTCGGGAATCTAATATTTAGTACCGATCAGATATTTTCAGAATTCGGATCGGGTTCGGTTCAGATTCTATATTTTTTGATCTGTTTTGTTCTCGGGTTTAATGGATTTGGTTCGGTTCAGATACTTTTATTTAAATTAGTAATTGAGAAAAACCGAAAATAACCAAACATAACCAAAAGTAATTGAAAAACTCAAACTTCTGAAATTCAAAATCTATGTCTGAACTCTGAACCAGCAAAATGTAAACATCAACATTCAGAATTTTAAATTGTGACTAAGAGAAACAAAATGTAAAGATCAACATTCAATACATGAATCATTTGAACTGATGTAATAAAGAAACATCCCATTGCATAAGAAAAAAAAAACAAAAAAGATAGATTGAAAGCAAAGTGGAAACATGTGCCTCAAGTCTCAAAGTGTAAGACTTCAATTTTTCCATGTCCGTAAGTCCCTGTTACAACAAATCAACATAATATATTAACACTTTACTAAATTCCTAATTCTCTAAGTTCAACGTCCCTGAGTCTCTATGTTCCTTGTCCCTAACACTTCACTAAATCGAGAAATATTAACATGTTCAATAAAACAGAAACGCAAGAAAATGTATAGAAATAGCAAATTACCTTAAGGCCATCTTCTCTTGTAAAGCTAGTTAACTCCTCCATAGAACTCTGAAGATAGTTAAAAAGATAGAATGTTAAAATTTAAAACCGAAAACAAGCTATTAAGAAAGATTTGAACTAAAACAAGAACTCACCTTTTTCAAGATCTGTGTGCAAATCGGCATCAGCAAGAAGAATGGCGTTTGTAGCCACTCTTGTCTCAGTCATTTTAATCTCACACTTCATCCATTGCTCCGTGCACATCAACACCTCAATTATGTAGTGAGTTAAACAGCTTCTATAATGATCAATGATTCGTCCACTAGTGCTAAATGCACTCTCAGATGCAACAGAGGAAACTTGCATTGCAAGAACATCTCTAGCTACTTCTGATAAAATTGGGAACTTGCCATTATTAACCTTCCACCAAGACAAAACATCATACTCGGTTCCAAGTAAAGTTTTAGGATTTTCAACAGCATCTTTCAGATATGTATCCAACTCGTTACTTGTCTCCTCAACACCTATTTCAGTAACCATTTCCTTGTAAAGAAAATCCATCCTCTCATATCCTAGATCATCATTCACTAAATCTATAGTTTCGCTGCTTGAAACATGATCTTGGTCCTGGCCACTAGAAGATGATGCCTGAGTCGTCTGAGATGCTGAGACAATCGGGTCCTTCTTTAGTCGAAGACTATACTCATCAAACAAAGATTTTAAGACATCTTGAGTTGACTGAAGCATTACTTTATACTCTGCAGTATCTTTGCCATAGAGCCGCTCAAAACAAAGCTTAGCAAATTGCATTTTCTTCGTTGGATCAAACACACTAGCAACAATCAATAACCTATTGATGTTCTTCATTCCTTCCCAATACTTATCAAATTTTACCCTCATATCATCAGCCTTTGCTGCTAACACTTTGTCTAGACTACTACTCTTATATATTATATTTCTCTCTATAGTAACTATCTCACTATAACACTTATAAAAGCAAATCGTAGTAGATGCTGAGACAACCAAAGTGGAGTTGTAGAAAATAATAAGAAACTGTACTAACCTCTCCACAGCTCTCCAATCATTATACAAAGGAGGTCCAATCCTTCTTACATTATTCTTCATTTCCATAAAATAGTCATTGTAGAGCTTGTCTTCAAGTTCCATTTTATCAAACGCAGCCCTAAACTTCATAGCTTGCAGCAACATCAAATAGGTCGAATTCCACCGTGTTTTGATATCCAAAGGCAAACTCCCTCTAGATACATTTCCTGTCTCAACCCGAGTATCGAAAGAGTTTAACCTATTTGTAGACGACCTCACATACTGCACTGCATTTTGAATGGCTGAGACATGATCACCTAACTCAAGAAGACCTTCCTTGACAATCAAATTGATAATGTGGGCACAACATCTGATGTGCATAAACTCTCCATCTAAAATTAATGCCTCATTGTTATACAACTTGAAATCGCTCTAAAACTTCTTGAGAGCAGAGGTGTTGGCAGTGGCATTGTCGACTGTGATGCAGAATATCTTCTCTATTCCCCATTCAGCCAAACACTCTAGAATAACTCTCGAAATAGTCATCCCTTTATGATCAACGATGTACTTGAACCCAATTATCAGCTTTCTCAACTGCCAATTTGCATCAATGAAGTGCACAGTTACCACCATATAACTATTCCCTGTAACTTTCGCAACCCATATGTCAGTAGTAAGTGACACTCGCTGCTTGTTGGCTACAATATACTTCTTAAGAGCAGCTTTCTTTTGCTCATACATCTTCACAATATTTCTAGTAGCAGTTCTTCTTGAGTGAGGTGTGTAGAGATTAACCTTATCGCAGAACCATCTGAAAGCCAGAGATTCAACAAATGCAAGTGGTAACTCTCCTAACACTAGCATCCCTTCAGTAGCTTCTTTGAAAACCTCAACCGAAACCTTTGCATCTTTCATATTTCTATCCTTAGTAACAACTCTTGTATCTGAAGCTTTACTAACTTTATACGCCAGATACTTCTTACAAGTCGAAAGATGCTTCTTCAGGTTTGAAGTCCTTTTTGAAGTTGCACAGCCAAAAACACGTAAGCAGTGATCACATTTGCATTGGTCTCAATCATCCTCTAATCTGGTAAAATTGTTCCACACTGGTGACCTTGTAGTCGGTTGCTTATTTGGCTTAGATGGCTTAGAAGTAGCTCCAATTTTCTTTCTTTTCCCTTGATTATTAATCACTTCTTCAGGTTCTTCAGTTTCCTGACTTTCTTGAGTTTCAGGATCTGGAAATGATGAAGAACCCATCTACAAAAAAAGCAGAGATTGTAATGGTATGATTCTATAGAAACAATCAGTGTATTTGAATCACAACACATAGAAACACAACAATCCAAATCGAGTTAAATAATATAATTCAAACTAAATACAAAAGCTTAAAAACAGAGACAAGAAGAAGAAGAAACTTCAACAATTACATGAGAAAAGGCGATGGTTTCATGTTCAATAAATAATAAACAGTTTCGCCTCACAATACAACAATACACTTGTTCATATCTTTATAGCACTTATAGAATCAAGAGAATGATCACGAAGAGAGAGAGAGAGAAATAACAATAATCAAGACTTGCAAATGTATGGTATTTTTGAAATATAATAAGATCAAGTCAGACTTCGACAAATTTGCAGGTTTATGCAGTATTACAGTTGTTTTCAAGCATAACCAAAAAGAATAGTTAACATTGTTGACAAGCAATACTATATTTGGACAGAGATTCCCATATGAGTCATTCATTGGTAAAATGTCAAATGTAATCAAAGCATATGACAATTTCAAAATTCCAGAGAATGAACAAGAAAATTAAATAGAAGAGAGCCAGCTTCTGGCATTACTTTAGACATGATAACTTGATGAATAACGAACTCAAACCAAACATGATGAATAATGGACGATATGAGTTAACAAAACCAGTTGAATAGGCTAAGACATACGATCGGCAAACACTTGTATACTCAGAGTTTCAGACTAGATTTAATCAGCGCCCAACATCTTCTTGAGACCTTGATTCATAACAATAAATAATCATCACAATACTTACAATGCTTTTTCTTTACAAACAAAAAAAAAACTAAACGGAGAAAATTGTTGGTACAAAATTGATTCAGAGAATACCCATTAAGCAATTCAACCAAACAATAGACAACCGTGAAGAAAGAAAACCAGATCGAGTATCTGTGAATTTCATACCTGAGACTCAATTTGATTTCTTGAAGTCTCTGAACGAAGAGAGGTGGCGGCTAAATTAATTGAATCCAGATTTATTGATTTATGTTTCCAGAATTTTTGTATTTCTTTTGCTTGAAGATCGGGGAATCAGAGATTATGGAAACTGCAAATCACCGAGAATAAGGGAACTAGTGAAAGAAAGAATCACGAAGTACGAACTCTGAAAATCGGATACTACGGATGATGAACTCTGAAAATCGGATACTTCGGGTAAGTCTTTGGATCTCGGTTTGGATCGGTTATTAACCGGTACCCGAAATTCAGAGAATACTACACCCGATCGGGTATAATAGAGAATCCGAACCAATTCGGATCGGATAATTTTGGGTCGGTTTCAGATCGGATCTTCGGATCCGGGTTAAACACCCACCCCTAATCGAATCCATATATTATTAACAGGTTTGTGAGTATTTAGTTTACAATGCTGATGTGTCATCGATTTAGGATTATTTTTTTGCTGATGTAGACACAGCCAGGAGCCCCAAACAGTCCCTTTTATTAGTTAGAATTCTATTTAATTTTGGATTAAACATTCTATTTATGGTTTATTTGGCGAATACTCTAGTTTAGAGAATCATGCGTTTATATTAAGATTGTTATCTTTATTTTAAATATATGGTGAAAATTTTATATCTATTTATATTTGGTATCTTTGAAAATGTCTATTTTATTTTACATTTTTGATGTAAAAAATTTCTTAATATTATTTTGTATATATGAATGTACTGTACCAGCTAAGATGAAACTTAAAACATATATACTTAATTTTAAGTTGGAATAGGCTTTAGTCTTTGCATGGATTAGGTATAAACTATATGTCAAAAATCATTTTTTTTCTCCCCTCGAGTTCTCTTTCGCTTTTCTCCCTTGAGTTCGCCCTAGCCTCCGTCCTCATCCGACCGGCGATTGGAGGCTTCCATAGCTCTGATGTCAGTCGGATTCGGTTTCCTTATCGTATTTCATCTTGTGTTTGTCCTTTTCTTTCCAGTTTCTCTTGGAGTTTTTTGTTCTAAAATTTTTAGATCTGGTTTTTCTAGATCTATTTTTGGTTTCTCTTCTTCTTGAGTGTTGTCTTTGCGGTTTTCTTTGGTTTTTAAGCCTTTTTCTCCTCCAATTTTAGATCTATCGAAGTGGTTGTGGTGGTGTTTCGTTCTTTCGTCGGCGGGTTGATCTGGCCTCAACCTCCTTGTTTGGTTCCGTTCCCGCTCCTCTCCCTCTTCGTTGGTAAGTTTTTCTTCTGGTTGTGTGGTTTGGCGTTACCTCTTGCCTCTTCTCCTTCTCTTGGATGCTCCTGTTTCGGATGTGCTCTTTTTGGTGTATTTGTCAAAAGTCATTTTCTTGTACGCCCCCCTTGCCGTTTGTATCTTCCTGTTCGATTTTGCTTGCAGCTACTATTCATTTCTCTTGCTGCTTCAATCGACTTTGGGCTGGAGATGGGTTTCTTTGAGGTGGCTTCAATACCGTCAAGCTTTGGGTTCTATCGGTGTTTGGTTATGGCAGAAGCCTTGGTAGTTCGGAGTGTTCTCATGACTTTGCAGGTCGCTTGTTTGTGTAAAGGTTCTGGGACAAAGATTAAATGAGATGTGCTTTCTGTTGTTTTCCTCTTGCATATAGTTCCTTGTTTGTTTGGCTCTTCCTTTTCTAGATATATTGGTCTGATTTTTAGGCTTAATTCCAATTTGTATTAGTGTGTTTTGAATCCTATCATGTATTTCATCTCTGTATTCCAATATGATCTTAATAAAATTCAGTTGGAAAAAAAAGCCTTTAGTCTTTGTGTTATTAATATACATGGCGAAATGTCAAAGTGCGAGGGAGAAGTTGTGCGGACAACCATATCAGAATAGTACCACACACTGGGGATATATGTACAAAGTTCATAGATTCTGGATATAGTCGTGGCTGTTTTGATTCTACATGTATAGTATTCGCAGATTCCATTTTTCGGATAGTTATATTAATTATTTTATATTTTTCATTATATTAGTATTAATTTAAATTATGTAAAAGGTATCTTCAAATGTTACTAAACATTAAACTGTAATGTATAAATTTTGTAATTTTTTAGATATTGTATGTAAATATAATTTATCAAAATAGAATTGTTCATGTTTAAGCAACTTTGACTACATGAAAGACCTTTTATGCTCATCTCTCAATTGTTATTTGCGTTAAGATTTTCTGCGAGAATAATGTTAACATTTTTAAAAAATTAAACTTTGTAGTAATTGATCAAATAATCATCAAATTTAAATTAAATTTGTTTTTTTAAAACCTTGTTAGTTGTTATTTTTTTCTCCGTTCATTTCAATGAAAATAAATTTTTTCTCTAACTTAATATAATTAAAAGATAAGAAAAAATAATATAAAACAGATCACGACAAATTTGGTCAAAAAGGTGTTGTGGCATATGTAAATCAGTGGATGTTAATCACAACTTCCTTTAGTTTGGATCTTATGATTTTTTGTACTTTTGGAAAGAGGATAGAACTAAGAAATGAAGTCAGAAACATAGTGGTTGTAGTAATAAAAGCATTTGAAGCTCAAAAAAGAAAATGAACACAAAAAACATTTATCATAGAGAAAATCAAACCATGTGTATTAAATTTTTACTATTTTTGTTGTTGTGAAACACGTCTATATAGTTGACATTGTAGTACATATACACCTCACTTTTGAAAACAAACCGAATTGTGGAAAAGTCAATGCCATGATTATAGTATATGGATCATAGCTACAAAAGTTTTGTTGTAACATATTTGTTGTTCTTAGCTTGTTTTACATGTTTAAATAAAGAGCAATGTTAAGTGGTGGAAAAATACAACCATAAATTCATAAAGCAATAGATGGGTTTCTATTTCTCTGGCCCCAAAGAAATTAAGGACAATAGAGTTACAACTCAATAATTAAAAATGTTACATTGAACGCAAGCGTTTGCATATTTGACAATCTACCATTAGTATGACATTTATGAGATTGTGTTGGAAACCTTTTATTTGATGATGATCTTGTCCCCAAGATCGAGAATAATAATCCCTAGCCTTTGATGGCTGATAAAGGTCTCTATCCCACACAGCTCCCTTTTCCTCATCATGCTACCACGTAAGCATTTTCTCTTGTAAACAAACTTGCATTTGTGAATGTTTCCACAAACGGCTTTCCGGCAAATTTATTTTTGTTTTCTCTTTGTATCCAATAACGGCTCATGCCTTGTTATCTTTTTTTTTTCTCAATCATCCGAATGCTAACAGTAGTCACCGTAAGTTTACAACCTCCATCCTTAAAGTTTCAAATGTGAGCGTGAAAAAGACATGATAGTCCCCATAATCTCAGATTCTTAGTAACCATCCCAAATTTGTTCAGCTTTTTTCTCCCTCTCAAATGATCAGACGCTCGCTCATAAATGTTCCAACAAAGCTACCAATAATCACTTTCTAAATGATCACATCACCTCACTAAACATGCAAAAAGGATCCTTAAATCTCACCCATTGTAGAAATTTTTTTCTATCAAAGCATTATTAACATAGGCATCAGCTTCCAGACCCTCCATAATCTCACAGTGAAGCATTATAATTGTTAGCAGCATGTTTCAATCTTTGAAACACTGGTATACATTTATTGTAGCTTGGTAATACAAAAGTTACGTGTCTCTAATGATACATAACTCCATTATTTGCTTGTTTATCTCATCTTCATGCAACTTACTACTTCTGAGAAGCCTCTCAAGGAAGAACCCATTGTCCAGGGAAAAGCTGCACCGTAGTCTTCCCCAGAATTCAGTCCATCTCAGAACTTGAAGATGGTGCTTGTTTTGCAATAATAGTCACAGCTTCTTTGTATCCACATTCAAGAACAACAAATGGGAAGTCACTGCAGCCAATCCATAGATAGTCATGGTCATGTCTTGTTAGGTCATATAAAAGTTTTTTTTTATGGTTATGTTGGGAAAGCAAGGTAGAAGAAGTAAGTTTACCTGTCCCACATGACACAATTTGCCCCGAAATTGGACACAACTTGAGATAGGAGAGGCGATAGATCATAATATGGGAAACTGGTTCTTGACAGTCTGAATAGAGCACTTAATTTCACATATACCTGCTTGTTTCAATATTCCTTCATCAGCCTCGTATGACATGTAAGCTAGTGAGAATTTGAAATCTAAAAAGTAAAGTTTTTCCTTTCCACCTGTGGAAATCTAGAAAGCTTCATGAGTTGAGTATAAGCAAGCTTTGCCTCACCATTTTTGCATTCCTCAAGGATCTATGAGAGAGCTAGTGCTAAGTGAAGCTCACGGTGGTGGGTTAATGGGACATTTCGGAGTGGATAAGACCTTAGCCGTTGTCGTTGAACATTTCTATTGGCCCCATCTTAAGAGAGACGTGGAGCGGTTCTGTAGCCGATGCATCACTTGCCATAAGGCTAAGTCCAGGTTATACCCTACGGCTTATACTTACCATTACCTATACCTAACGCTCCTTAGGAGGATATCTCTATGGATTTTGTCTTAGGTTTTCCCAAGATCAAGCACAAGGATTCTAGTTTTGTTGTTGTTGACTGATTCTCTAAGATGGCCTATTTCATCCCATGTGAGAAGACCAACGATGCTACACAAATAGCTGATCTATTCTTCAAAGAGGTGGTGCGCTTACATGGCATTCCCCGCACCATTGTTTCTGACCGTGACACCAAGTTCCTTAGTCATTTTTAGCAAACCTTGTGAAGGAAGTTAGGTACCAAACTGTTGTTTTCCACCACTTTTCACCCTCAAATGGATGGCCAAACCGAAGTGGTAAATCGTACTTTATCTACTTTACTTAGAGCAACACTTGGTAGAAACATGAAAACTTGGTTAAATTGCATTCCATTCATTGAATTTGCATATAACCGTGCTACTCACTCTGCTTCTAAGTTGTCCCCTTTTGAAGTTGTCTATGGAGTTAACCCTTTGTCACCAGTAGATCTCATACCTATTCCCCAAACGGAGCAAGCTAGCTTAGATGGCATAAACCGAGGAGAAATCATCAAGAAGCTTCACCTAAAGGCAAAGGAGAACATAGAGAAGAAGACGGAAGAATATAAGAAGAGAGCGGATAAGGGGAGGAAGCAACTGACCTTTGAGCCCGGGGATTGGGTGTGGCTTCACATGAGAACGGAGTGGTTCCCACACAAGCGCGCTTCTAAGCTATCACCAAGAGGCGATGGACCGTTTAAAGTCATCTCTAAGATCAAAAACAATGCTTACCGCTTAGAGCTGCCAGGTGAGTACAACATTTCTCATACATTTAACGTTGCTGATCTTTCTATTTATGACGCAGGTGACTCAGTTTTGAGGTCAAAACCTCTGGAAGAGGGAGGGAATGATGAGGACATCAATCCAAACGTTGACATTAGCCAAATACCCGAGGTGCGTGAGGCCCTCATAACACGTTCAAGGACGAAACAGCTTAGAAAGAGGTTCAATTTGGTCGTAGAAAGCATCATACAAACACTTGGACCAGAAGAACTTCTTTCAATTGGAACGGTACCAGACGAGTATAATGACGGTACGACGGGTCGTACTGCAGACCGTAATGACGGTACGGAGGGTCGTACCGACCATAGCCCACATGACGATATCATAAACAGGTTTAACCGCCTCACCATCACTTCACCTCGCCAAGGTAACATCACGGACCCCCTTCTACGTATGTTATCACAAGCTAACCATGCAGGAACAAACACGTTGGAGGAGTCACTTATACGCCAAGACCGCGCCATATCAAGCCAAAGTGAGGAGGAGCAAGAGAGCTGTGATGGCTCGTGCAAGGACATCAAGCAAGCTACAGATCAAGACTCATCAAGCTTCACAACGAGGGTGCAACAAGAGCTCAAGAACGTTCCCATATCCGAAGCAAGCATCATCACCACCAACCATGACTGCGGCTACTTCACTAAGTTACTTTCAATTTATAACATCATGCAGGTTGAGTAACACGTCCCAGCAGTTCCAACAAGCTTCAAGAGCACCCACATTCGAGTCCCAGCTAGAGTCAAGAAGAAGCGGCTTAGTTTTATTTTTCTCTTTTAGATTAGTGAACTTTCCTTTTGATATATCATGGTTTTTATGGGTTTTTGACCATGATATAAGTCTTGTTTATAGAGTCTTTTTGTTATTTTCGAATCTTTTTGAGTCTTTACAGGTTTGGATATGTTTGGAGCTTATTTGGAGATATTGGAGCATTCTGGAGCAAAACAGAAGATGTTGCTGAAGAAATCAAGTCGTGCAAAAATTGTACACTCGAGCAGAAATTGTGCAGTGCGTGTGCAAATCCCGTGTCGACCGACACTAGGGTCTTGGTGTCGATCAACACCAAAAGTGCACAAATCTTGCCCGAGTTTGTAAAGATTTCTGAAGACTTACAAGTTCACCCAGAAATTTTATATATTTGCAGTTTCGCCTCAAATCGTGTTCTGGGTCTATAAAAGGATTTTTAGGGTCATTGTTTAGACCTAAGCTTTATTTTATTGGAAGATTAAGAGAGAGATTTTTAGAGAGTTTTTGGAGAGATAAATCATTCTCTTTTGAGAGGATTTTGAACTCCTTTATTTCTTCTATTGATTTCTCTTATGCTTTCTATTCAAATTATGATTTCTGTTTCATTGATCATGTCTGAGTAGTTTGCTTGTTAGGTTTAGGGTTTTTCAAAGGTGATGATGAATTGCTAGGTTGAATTGAATTGTTAGGATAAAATTATTAGAGTTCTTCATCTGGATTTGTGTTTAATGCTTATTCTAGCTTCATGACCTATAATTTGATCTTAGGTTGTTTAATAGATGTGAAAACATTGTTAATCACCAGAACTAATCTTAGATGAGCAAAATTCCTATCTGCAAAGGAATTTGGTTTAGGATTTTGTGAACAATTGAACCTGATTTTAATGCTTGTTTGAATTAATAGGATTTGCAAAGGAATTTGAGATTCTAGGATTTAGACATAGATAATCTCTGCAGCGGAAGTTGATTGATTTTATATTAGTGTTTCAAGTTCAAGAACAGTGCTTAATAAACTCCTAACATTCTGTCTAGATTTGCAATTCGGATTCACCTGCGAATTTCCCAAGGCCTAGCGTTTCTCTCTTTGCTTTAAAACCTCCTCACAATCGATTTGCTGCTTTATTTTTATTACTTGCATTACATTTATTTAGTTTTCCTTAGCTTGATTTGAACCTAGAATCTAGTGTGCAACAATCTAAGTCCTTGTGGATTCGATCCCTAAGTACTACTGTGATCTCTTAATTTGAGAGAGTAGCTCTAAAGGTTAATTTGAGCATATCAAATTTTGGCGCCGTTGCCAGGGACTTAATCGTTGCCTATAGATTTTAGTTTTAGAATCTTGTCTAAGTTTTTATTTTTGTTACTAATATTTTTTTGTCTGTTTCAGGTGCATGCCTAATCGCATTACTCGAAGCAACAAGGAAAAGGAGCTGATCGACTTGGACAACCAGACACTAGCACGTTTAGAGCGAACAAACAGGAAAGCAAACAAGTCTGTTAAGATGGTTGCTCCATTGGTGCTGATTCAAGGTGAAGATGGTCTGTTGTATGATGCAGAGGGCAACATGCAAAATGAAGAAGGACAGCGACTTGCTGATGATGGCGCTGTGATTGAGGAACAAGCTGTGCCACCAGTTACGCAGAATGTGCAACAACAAGCTGCTGGGAATGCTGCTGGGCGTTTTCAACAGAGAACTCTTGGAGATTTCAATAGGCCTGATCAGTTTTATGCAAATAGAGCTGCAATCCGCCCTCCTGCCTTTCAGAGGAATGACTTTGAAGTGAAGCCTGCTTATTACCAGCTAGTAGGACAACACCCTTTCCATGATCTTCCACATGAGCATCCTATGGATCATATAGAGAGGTTTGAGGATTTGGCTTCAAGTATCAAGGCTAATGGAGTTAACAATGACTTCCTGTTCTGCAAGCTGTTTCCTTATTCCCTGGGAGGAGATGCAGCTTATTAGCTGAAACAACTAGAGCCTGGCTCTTTGACCACTTGGGAGGACACCAAGAACACATTCCTCAACAATTTCTTTGATGATGCAAGGTCTGAAGAGTTCAGAACGAAAATTGCCTCCTTTTCTCAAGGACCAGCTGAAGCTTTCAAGGCTGCTTGGTTGAGATTCAGGTCATATCAGAGAGACTGTCCACACCATAGTTTCAATCAGGTGCAGCTACTTGGCATTTTCTTCAGGGGCGTTGATTGGAGGTACCAGATGGCTCTAGATGCTGCTAGCAATGGGAACTTCAACACCAGGATTCCAGCAAATGCAATCACATTTATTGAGAACTTGGCATCTAGCAATAGTACCAAGAATGCAGACTTTGAGAGGAAGAAGCTTGCTGGAAGTGTGGATAGTAATCAGTTTGCTGCAGAAGTGAAGGCTAAGTTGGATTCTGTGCATAACTTTCTGGTGGGTAAGAAATCAGTCCAAATTGCTGCTGAAGTGGGGCAATTCGAACCAGCTGAGGAAGAAGCTGTTAACTTCATCAATGGAGCTGGTTTTCAAGGTCAAAGGTTTGGCAATTACCAGAAGCCTTTTCAGAGCAATAATTTCACTAGGAACTATGGTTCCTCTTCTTATCAGCCACTTCCTGCACCATCTGCCTCAAGTAAGATGGAAGCTATGCTTGAACAGCTGCTAGAGAGTCAGCAGAAGATCACTGTGGACCTAAATGGGAAGATTGATACCTTGTATACTGATTTGAATGGGACGGTTGAGTCTTTAAACACCCATGTCAGGAAATTGGATTCTCAAATTGCCCAAACTGCTGAGTCTATCAAGAGACAAGAAGGTTTTCTTCCTGGAAAGACTGATACTAACCCAAAGCATTATGTCAATGCCATCACAGTGAGAAATGCAAAAGAGGTGAATCCAGTGCAGAAAAGTTGTCTTACTGCAGAAACACCCGTGCAAAATTTGTGCGATTTTGGGTGTGCAGATCCCGTGTCGATCGACACTAAGGAGGGGTGTCGATCGACACCCGTGCAAATTTTGTGCACTTCGAATTCTGACGAAGAGTTATCGATCAGGATCGACACGGATCAATGCGGAAGGTCGACACAAGGTCCTGGTATCGATCGACACCCTATTCGAAGCGTGCAAAAACTGGGCAGCGACGTGCAAAAGTTGGGCAACGTTCTGGAAACCAAAACTCAACCTGAATCTATCATAGAACGTGTCTACACTCCTAAGGTTTCATATCCTCTTCCACCAAAGCATCTAAGAAAGCCTATTAGTGATGAAAAGCTAGCTGATTTTAACAAGATGGTGAAAAAGATTTTCAACCACATCTCATTTGCAGAAGCTTGGGAGAGATATCCTTTGGGTAATTTCTTTAAGTATTGCAGAGAAAGTCTTGAAGAGATTGAAGAACTCTTTAACAAAGCAAGGACTACACCACTCCCAATGAAGCAACTGCTTAAGGTTGAAGATCCTGGGATGTTTGTTGTTCTATGCTCCATTGGAGGAGTTGAGTTTGAACATTCTCTCTGTGATTCTGGTTCTAGTGTGAATCTCATTGCAAAGAATATTGCAGAGAAGTTAGGAATTGCTGATATGAATCCTTCTCAGACGACTCTTGCTTTTGCCAACTCTTCCACCACAACTCCATATGGTACAATTTTAGACTTACTTATTCAAGTGGGAGATTGTCTAGTACCTACTGATTTTCAGGTTGTGGAGATGGATAAGGATTCTGAAATGCCTTTGATTCTTGGAAGACCATTTATGGCTACAGTTGGTGCAGTTGTAGACTTGCCTAATAAGAGAATCTCCTTCTCTAACATTGCTAAAAAAGTCTTCTACAAGGCCATCCCTCCTAGTGGAACCACGAAACATGTTTCATGCATTACTGTGACCACTAGAGATAAGCTCGCAGTTGCTTCTAAGGAAAAACATTGTGATAAGAGGGAAGCTGATGAAGTCAAAGGTGGAAATCCT
Source organism: Thlaspi arvense (assembly GCA_911865555.2). Taxonomy (NCBI): domain Eukaryota; kingdom Viridiplantae; phylum Streptophyta; class Magnoliopsida; order Brassicales; family Brassicaceae; genus Thlaspi; species Thlaspi arvense. The sequence continues at coordinate 25,680,349 of OU466859.2, read as the reverse complement.
AATATGACAACAAGGGAAGCTAGTAAAAGGGTGAAAGTGACTGAGACAGTGCATAGCAAAAAGATCAAAGAAGATCCTCAAGTGACTTTGATACCTCAGAGCTGTGATGGCAACACAATTGAGTATAAGGTGAAGTGCAAATGAATTTCAAAGCCCTTCTCAAGGTTTAGAGCAGTTCTTACATCTGAGATGAAGGAGAAAGGACAAGGTGCTGTGAAAAGATTTCTGAGCAGAAATTTGAAGCTGAAAGTATCTGAATGTGGAGCTTGTTTTGCAACAAGTTTTCATGATCAGCCTGACTAAATTCCAACATCCAAGTCAAGCTAATGACTGAAAACAAGTGCTTAGTGGGAGGCAACCCACTGGTAAGTGTACATACTTATTCTTAATTTTAGTTTTTACTAACTGGTTTTTGTGTTAAAAAAAAAAAAAAAAAAAAAAATTTTGCCTCGAGACGGACGGATATCGACCGAGGTCGACAGTGAACAGTGTCGATCGACACCCACCTAGTGTCGATCGACACCTTGACGGGACTGCAATTCCAAAAGTTCAACCATCCATAACTTTTGCGTTTCTTGACCTTTTTGAGTGATTCAAAAGCCTAAACTGGTTGGATTTTTGTGCTCTTTCACATTATATCACTCATTCATCCGACCTACAAGGTATGTTTCTCGAAAACCTCTGTTCACTGAGTTCTGATTCTTCTTTTCACCTACTTCAGGCTTGATAACACTGGGGACAATGTTGTTTAAGTCTGGGGGAGGTAGTTACTGACGTTGTGTTTGTTTTTGAGAGTCAGTTTTGAGTTAGTCCAAAATTTGTTTTATTGAGTCAAAACTAGTTGGGAACTAGGATCTTTCTCTTGATTGTTTGTGATGATTGTTTCATCTGAGTGACCATTGCTGCATGATTAATACCAGTTTCTGACTAATGAAAAATCCTTAGGCTGACCAGTTAACTAGAAACATCCATAGTTCCAGCAAATTCCACTTAACTTAAGCTTCAAAAAGGCTAAGTTAGTAAGTCTGATATTCATAGAGCTTGATTCCTCATTCATACCTGAAAAATTGCCTGCAATGTTTGAAAAGTGATGGTACTCCTCTCCCTTTATAGTTAAAGAAAAAGAATGAAATAATGTGATAAATTTTGAAAATTTGAGATGACTCTCTTTGAGTGAAGGGTAGGAAAATTTCCAATGATCCCAGTATTTCATTTTAAAGAGATGATCACAGGTGGAAGTAAGGTTAGGATTATCCTGTGATACCATTATTTACCTACACCTGAATAATATAATAAGTTTGGAGGAGAGAAAGAGTACCAAAGGTTGATAGATTGCACTGCAAATTTATTTAGGTATAGTATGGGACTGAATCTAGAAAGTTCTTGAACATTTAGGCTGCTGATGAAGTTTAGCAATGATAGTTATTGGACAATGCTGTGAATTTATGTGTTGAATCTGGGATGCTGTGAATGTCTAAGGCGAAGTACATGGTGGTTCGATTTGGTTTAAGAAATGCAGTGTGTGGATTACAAGATGAACAGTCAAAGCAATGATCTATGAGAAGGTGAGTTCCCGTGTTTTCAAACCTCGACTCTGTATTTAGTTTTCTGTTTGCTTGGGGGCAAGCAAAAGCTTAGTCTGGAGGAGTTGATATATCATGGTTTTTATGGGTTTTTGACCATGATATAAGTCCTGTTTATAGAGTCTTTTTGTTATTTTCGAATCTTTTTGAGTCTTTACAGGTTTGGATATGTTTGGAGCTTATTTGGAGATATTGGAGCATTCTGGAGCAAAACAGAAGATGTTGCTGAAGAAATCAAGTCGTGCAAAAATTGTACACTCGAGCAGAAATTGTGCAGTGCGCGGCAAATCCCGTGTCGACCGACACTAGGGTCTTGGTGTCGATCGACACCAAAAGTGCACAAATCTTGCCCGAGTTTTTAAAGATTTCTGAAGACTTACAAGTTCGCCCAGAAGTTTTATATATTTGCAGTTTCGCCTCAAATCGTGTTCTGGGTCTATAAAAGGATTTTTATGGTCATTGTTTAGACCTAAGCTTTATTTTATTGGGAGATTAAGAGAAATTTTTAGAGAGTTTTTAGAGAGATAAATTATTCTCCTTTAGAGAAGATTTTGAACTCCTTTATTTCTTCTATTGATTTATCTTATGCTTTCTATTCAAATTATGATTTCTGTTTCATTGATCATGTCTGAGTAGTTTGCTTGTTAGGTTTAGGGTTTTTCAAAGGTGATGATGAATTGCTAGGTTGAATTGAATTGTTAGGATAAAATCATTAGAGTTCTTCATCTGGATTTGTGTTTAATGCTTATTCTAGCTTCATGACCTAGAATTTGATCTTAGGTTGTTTAATAGATGTGGAAACATTGTTAATCACCAGAACTAATCTTAGATGAGCAAAATTCCTATCTGCAAAGGAATTTGGTTTAGGATTTTGTGAACAATTGAACCTGATTTTAATGCTTGTTTGACTTAATAGGATTTGCAAAGGAATTTGGGATTCTAGGATTTAGACATAGATAATCTCTGCAGCGGAAGTTGATTGATTTTATATTAGTGTTTCAAGTTTAAGAACAATGTTTAATAAACTCCTAACATTCTGTCTAGATTTGCAATTCGGATTCACCTGCGAATTGCCCAAGGCCTAGCGTTTCTCTCTTTGCTTTAAAACCTCCTCACAATCGATTTGCTGCTTTATTTTTATTACTTGCATTACATTTATTTAGTTTTTCTTAGCTTGATTTGAACCTAGAATCTAGTGTGCAACAATCTAAGTCCTTGTGGATTCGATCTCTAAGTACTACTGTAATCTCTTAATTTGAGAGAGTAGCTCTAAGGGTTAATTTGAGCATGTCACCTTTTATAGTTTTCTTTGCTTTGTACGTTTAGCTTTGTGTCGTTTCCTTTGTGTTTTGTTTTGTTCTTTTGCGTTTTGCTTTTGGCCCTAGGGCTAGCTGATAGGACCATTTATAAGGTCCCCTTGCAGCCGTGTAATTTGGTTACCTTTTCACTTATCAATAAAGACGCCGAATTTCTTCAAAGAAATCTAAAGAGCTTTGTTCACCCCTTTTCTTGATTTCTGAGTGGATTCTCTTGAGTTGAGCCGTGTTGTATCAGAGCCTCATCACAACTCTGTGGTACACTTCGTCCCACCAGAAAACCCCTTTTTACATTGATCCCACACGAGAGAGCGACCGCCAACGTGTTAGATCTCCATCATCGACCATCAAACGAGTGCAAGAGAGAGCGACCGCCAGCTTGTGCTCTCCATCCCCATCTGGTTCATATAAGCTTAAGCTCATCAGAGTCTTACATCAGAAATCAGAGTGTGTTCTTTGAGAGAATACCTAATTGGGACGCCATTCACAATGAACCAAGCCTCCCTTCTCTTCTCAACTTCAGCCGTTCGAAGCAGGAGCATCCACATGCCCATAACCTTGTGGTTTGAGTCGTCATACATATGGAAGAAGTGCTTGAATTGTGGGTGGTTGTGAAACCAATTCCTCTCTTCAATGGTAAAATTCAAAGAATTTATCGTATTAACCGCCTTGTGAATGTAATACCTGGTCGATATCTTCACCTGTTTCTTGTACTCAGTCGGATTAAAGTACATCTGCATAAGTTGCATTGGTTCTGTTTCAATCGAATCCTGCAACTGATTCAAGTTTTACCAAATGTTACTTTTATTTTTAGAAATACTATGACTTTAAAAAATTTTTACAAGGTACTACATACTTGTTTAAACAATAATTCATCTAACTACATACCGTAGGGTTCTCCTCATCATCAGAGTTCGTCAAGGTTCTGACGAATCCGGTTCTGAGGCTGCTTCCTTCGCTAAGATTCTGATGCTGCTTCATTTTTGTTTTTGACGGATCCACATTAACTCCTACAATCAAACAAGAAGTTCGTAACTATTAAGGCATCAATAGACACAAGTCGATGGGTAAATAAAATCAGACTCCATTATAACATCAAGAAAACGATAATGAAAATTATTGAATTGTAAAAGATAATCCAGTTTATATATTTCCTTAATTCATGTCTCTTCTCGATCAACATATTAGAGGGGAAATAATAGGGAAGTTCCAGAATTCAACATACCTTTAGACGCTATTGTTATCTCGCTTGGAATTCAGCGAAAGAGCAGAGTGAGAGTTGAAGAATTCAGAGAGTAAAATGATTAAGGGGGAGAAGAGAAGAGGAGGAGAAGGAATTCGGAGAAGAAAGAGGAGGAAGATGATACGAAATTGGAGAATATGAAGACGAATGGAACTGAATTAGTGAGGATTTCGTGTCTGTTCACTTCGCACCCGATGGTTTGAACTGAAAACTGAAAAAAAATGAACGATTTTAAAGTTTAATCGATCCAAATTGATTTCGAATTCGGGTCTCTTGTAGGATGAGTTGATCCAAGTTTAATGGTTGAATCTGTAATTAATTGAAATTGAAAGGAAGAGAAGAGTAAATCAATAAGAATTAGTATTAAAATAATTAGATAAATATATTAGTTTTATAACAAGGGCAATCGAGATTTTTTTTGAACGAGGAGAAGGGTAAGCCAGCCATTGATTCGATCGAATCGCTATAGTTGACACAATGAGTTCTCTGTCGCTTGCCTCTTCACCTAAGTTCACCGGTAGTCTCTGTCTCGGAATCTCTTTTTCTCCCACAAGATTGTGTTCGGCCTCCCTGTCTCTCTCCGGCACTTGAATCGATGAACTCCATGTTGCTCTTGTGGACTGAGCTTCTGATCCATCGTTTCACTCCGTCAAACCTGATTGAGCAAGCTCGTCTCCTTCTCTCTCTTTTTCCACCGGAGAACCTCCTTCTCAAAGTCACCGACCATCCCTATTCGTCTAGAGCTACCGAACCTGCCAGATCTGCCGGATCTATGGGCTCGGTTTCTCCTGCCCCCTCGGTCTCTCACTCTTTCTATCACCCTCTACCCATCGTCACTTGCTCTTAATTACTCTCCTCTACTGTTTCTCTTTCCCATACCCATCGTGCTTTAAAGTCCATGGCGTGTCTTATCCTCCGCTGGATCCGTGTTGCCCTCCGCCATACACTTCGCTCGTCTTCCCTGTTTGATCTATCTTCTGTTTAAAGCTTTGGCTCTGATGAGATCATGAAGTCAAGCTTTGGCTCTAATGCGAGAGTTAAAGGAGAGTCTGAAAACTATTTAAGCCAAAAATTAAAGTTCGGTGTATTTGTGGAAGATCACTGGAGACGCAGTCAATGATACAGTTAGCCTGTGACACAATAGAATTTTAAACTCAAGGTTTTGTTAGCAGTAGCTCTTGGTGATTCATGGCACAGTAAAATCTTGGTGATATCTGCTGGTCTCAGTTATGATTTGTAATTTTCAGGGCGAGGATCCAAGGTGTCATGTCTGGAAGCATGTTGGCTGTGTTATTATCCCGGAGAAGTATATGGGAGGAAATTCACCGCTTCCTGATTCATTTTACTGTGAAATATGCCGACTTACAGGCTGACCCGTAAGATTCTCAAGATCTTTCTATTTTCGGTCTGTGAGACTAATGAAGAAGAAGCTGTGTATGTGTACATGATGATGATATGTGATCAAATAACTCAAAGAATACTTTCGTGGGCTCTTTTTTTTTGTCAGTTTTTACAGTATTATAGGTAATTACAACAAGAATGAGCACAGCAGCTGATCTCACTGGTCTGCATACCTGATTTTTAGTTCAACTCTCCTTTTTCCGAAAATCTTTTTGGTGATCAGCTATCTAAATGTAGATTTTTTTTTTCTTTTCTTTGCACAGCATTCACTGCGTGATGGTAAAAGGGGAAAATTTGTTGAATGGAGAATGCACAAAAAGAAACTATGGTTAGTGGATTTAGCAGGAAGCGAACGGGTTGCAAAAACAGAAGTGCAAGGAGAATGGCTCAAGGAGACTCAAAACATTAACAAGTCACTATCTGCTCTTGGTGATGTCATATTCGCTCTTGCCAACAAAAGCTCTTATATTCCTTTCAGGTAGAAATGATACATCTATTTTTCCTTGAGTTAGTGAAGAAGGTTACAGTCACCATTTTTTTAATCCAACTTGGATTTTATTTTGCATTCACCTTTGCAGAAATTCAAAGCTCACGCACTTACTTCAGGATTCTCTAGGTACTTAACTCTGTTCTCAACGCAGCAATAAATTTATTTGCTTACATATGTCTCACTAAATTGTTCTCTTATGTACTTTATTATGAATTCTGGAAAAAAAAATGACTGGTGTGTAACAGGAGGAGATTCGAAGACCTTCATGTTCGTACAAATCAGTCCTACCGAGAAGGATCTAAGCGAGACACTATGCTCACTGAATTTTGCTAGCAAAGTAAGAGGGATAAAGTTGGGAACTTGCAAAAAAGCAGCTAGACAATACTGAACTCTTTAAATAGAAGCAAATGTTAAGCTACATCTTCCACATATGTGTTTATCAAATCATTCATGTATTGTTCAAAATGACAAAGTTAATTATTTATCAGGTTGAGAAATGGAAGCAAGACATGAAAGGAAAAGACGAACAGATGAGGAAAATGGAGAAAACGATGTTCGGCTTAGAAGCAACGATTAAGGAACGAGACACTAAGAATAAAACCCTTTAAGACAAGGTAAACAATGCTCACCATAAAAACCACAAGAACAACAACGCTGGGTTATAACACTTTTCATCTTGCTAAAACCAATCACATATTTCTTTACTAGATCAAAGAACTTGAATCACATCTGCTGGTGGAGAGGAAGCTGGCTCATCAACACGTAGACACCAAGATTGCTGAGCAGCAAATAAAACAGCAGAACGAAGATGAAAACAACACATCAAAGAGGCCACCACTTGCAAACATACTGTTGGGAAGCAACAACCTCAACTTCAAAAGAAACGGTGAATCTATCCCGACCACCACTCTCGGAGAGCAACACCATCTATGACCTACCTCCTTTACCGAACGGTGGCTTCAAGCACAACGACCTCACTGAGAAGGAGAACAATCCAGAAATGGCTGAGAGATTGCAAATACCCAAGAGAACAGGAAGATTCTCCGTTTGTCCAAAACGTATCCTACCACCTCCAGCTCCAAGAAGGAGTTCTCTTGCCCTAATGCCATTCTCCCATTCACATCAACTTCGCCGTTGAGGCCAGCACGCCAAGCTATTACAAACTCGCCTGATCAAAAGAGCGGCGCTCACCAAGTGCGCTGCGTCAGTCCGAAGTTGCACAGAAGCAACGGGAAGACGCTGAGCAGCATACTGAGACGAAGCATGCAGAAGAGAATGCAAACGAAATCTTCCCCGAGACAGCAACCGTTGAGAAGAGGTGGCATTAATGTCGGGATAGAGAAAGTTAAGTTGTCTATAGGAAGCAGAGGAAGGTTAGCAAGGTTAGCTTAGTTCACAGGGTTCTGCAAACCAATGCTCACAAGGCAGTTCTAAAGGAGACACCACTGAAACAGATGCAGAAGGAGAAAGAGAGATGGATCTGAAACTATTAAACTGGTTTTTTTCTTCCTCGGTTCCTGATGACTTAACTTCTCTTCATCCCATTAGATTTATTCGAGGATGGTTGATATTTCATAATCCTCCCGTATTGGTGGATTTGATTGATCCTACTGTATATAGATGGATTCGGGTTTTGTAAATCATGAATATAATTCTCTTTGGTTATTTCATTAAAGTCAATACTCAATTTTACTGTCAAAATCTATCGATAATATAAATAAAATATCTTTTTAAAAAGTATTATGATAAACTAAACATACAAACTTGATAATCTCTTTAAAATTTAAACATCATAAGCTTTAAATATAAACATATTTTCGAACTACGATGTAAGTCTTGATTATAAATTTTGTATCTATTCTTTTGTTAAACATTATGTGCACTAAACTATCTTTTTAGAATTTAGTACATACTTTTTTGATCCAAAACTTCTTACACATATACACAATATCAATTGTGAAATCAATTAAACAATTCTAATATTGATTTAACATATCAGAAAACAAAAAATTAAAATCAACAGTTTTTTTACTCTCATTTAACTTATAGTAATATTTTTTTTAATCAATGCTAATTCTCACAACTAATAAATTAAAAATTAACACTGTATTAACAAAAAATTTGTAAAAAAATACATACATAATATAATAAAAATAAAAGATCAAAAAAATTCCAACGATATTTATGTAGGTTAAAAACAATTTAAAGCAAATTCAGTTTTATGATTTCAAAATTTTGAAATAAAAGCGATAAAAATTTATTCATCAACTTACATATAATTTAGTAAAAAACTTGTATGTGGATTAATTGAAACCATATTTATATATTTACATAACAAATTTAAAATTATATTATCACTATATTCAATTGTAAAATTATCATATTAATTATAAATATAAAAATATATGCTCAAATGTAAACCCGCATGGACAGACAGGTCATCATCTATTACTTTTAGAAAGCTGATGTGGATCACTTCTGGAGTCCCAAACAATTCATTTCATTTAGTATAGATGTTAGTGGATATTAACTCGAGTCTAAAACTATGTTTGGGAAGAGGAGTTGTCTAGTTAGAAAGAAATGGGGGATCTCTGAACCGAAGTTATGTACATATTTCTGGAGGTTTGTTTGAATCACTAGTTGGCAAAGAGGGTTTCGTTTGGCGGTATGAAGTGTCTACAAAAATCCTCTGTTTAATAATAAAAGCAGAGGAGTTTGTTCAAATTGACGTCTAAAAAAAGTAGAATAAGTGTGAATCTAAAGTGTTTGAGGCTTAAGTTAGGGCAATGTTCTCAGCCGGTTTTCGATCTGGAGAACGTAGCAACCAAGAACACACAAGAACGATAATAGAAAATAACTTCCATTTTTCTGGTCTAAGCCGATTCTAATCTTAAACTTTTTTTTTTTTTTGTAACTATCTAATCTTAAACTTTCCTATATGAATTTTGAGATGTATGGTCGTGTGGGTCAAGAGGAGTTTGACGAGAAAAGAAACTACATTCTTTCCAAGGAAAATATTCTGGCTCCCTTATATATCTTGGGGGAGAACGGGCATTTAATACATCATATGCACAAAAACATTCCCATACTTCATTTTTTTTTATAAATTATACTTGAACTCTAAAACATGATCAAAACATATCTTGACTCTAATTCTGTCAGTCAACCGTTAAATGTTGCTAATGTAGCCAATATGTGTTTGCTAAACCACCAAAAATTTAATATATATATGATGTGTTATTTTAGAAAATTCAATTTGGTACATGCTCTCCCCTATATCGTCCACAAAATTCTACATTGACAATATATGATCGGATGACTGGTTTACTAATTTGGAGGCTATTAGAGATTTTTTTGTATGATGATGGACACACAATAACATCTTGACCATCTTGTTTACAGATTTTTGAAGTTGACATTAACTTATCCAGTAGGTACGGCTACTGTTGAGAGATGTCTTTTGTAAAAAAGTTTGTAAAGTTTTGAAATAAGGGATGGCAGCACTACTTTCTTTTGGTTTGATGATTGGCTGCAGCAGGGGAAGCTGATAGATATCCTGGGAGATTCGGGTACCCGTCTTTTTGGGATTCATCGACATGCACGAGTACCCAAGGTCATAGAAGCAGGAGCCTGGAGCATTCGTCGTCAACGAGGGGCTCTACCACAAGAGCTGACAGACCGAATTAGAGCTGAGCCGGTTCCTATAGAAGACATGGGAGAGGATTTGGTTATGTGGACGCACAAGGAGGACACATATTCTGATAGTTTTTCCTCGTCTCTCATGTGGAATCAGATCAGAAAGACGCGAGACAAGGTACCATGGTACTGTGTTATTTGGTTCCCGCATGGCATTCCACGTTTCTCTTTCATTGCTTGGCTAGCGATCAAAAATCGATTATCAATGGGGACAGAATGCGAGCGTTGGGGGTATGAGCAACCGTGCTTATTCTGTGGTGATAGAGACGAGACCCGCGATCATGCCTGCCCTTCACTTATACAGTCTGGTTGGATCTATTAAGACACTTGGTTGGCACAGGTGCTAATCCAGACTGGACCGAGACGTTGGGATTCCTGTAACACCCCAACCCGGCCATCCTTGACCATGTTACAAAGGTTACATGTTCAAGACGCATTCCCCGGCTGAACCCCCCTTCTAAGCCTTTACTTAGCAAAATCTCCTCTATAAGGTTTGATTGCTTAGGCTATCTTATGCAGCGGAAATCCCTTAGTATTTAAAATTATACTTTCCCTTGGTTTTACATTAACCAAGCACTTGCCGGTCTGATGATCTCTTGCTTTCAGTAGTCCACTTGACCACCATTCAGCTCAGAAATCGATCCTTGACTCGGAACAAGCTAAACATATGCACCTACCATTTTATTCTCCTAGACCATTCTACTTAGAACTACGCTAGTGACTATCCAGGTAGTAACATTCTAGCTACGGACTAGTCAACATCCTAGCCATCCAGCTCAAGTCTTAGTCTAGTCGATACCCTAGCTATTTTAATCCAGCTACAGTCTTTAGCTAATCCATACCTTAGCCATATTCACGAGGTGTAGCTGCACCTTGACTAGCTCCTTTGTCACTCCAGTCAGCTGAGCTCAGCTGGACTCAGCTAATCATGCTCATGGTTACACAATCAGCTCCCTTAGCTTATACACCATCTCCGATCCTTCCTTAGTCATTCAACCAACCATCTCCACATGACTAGGTTAGATCAGAGAGGCTATTCAGCCCCATAGCATGACTAGGGTCGTCCCTTAGGATCGCCCGTTCATCCATGTCCTTTCCTTTGCGGTTTAGTCCAACCGTACACTCGTTCTCCCGATGACTTCATGATGTCTCCCGATCATAGTCAAGTTTCTCTCGACCGTAGTCGGAGTTCCTAGCTAACGCCTGACTGGAATAGTGAGAAATGATCCAATCCGGATCATTTCATCCGACCATTTATCCTACCGTCACGACCATTCGCCAACGGTCGTGGCCATTCTCGGGATACTGGACCAGTATCCCGTGGCCGTGGTCAATCCTCCGATACGGCTTCCCGATTCCACCGATGTTCGGCTGGAATCTTTTTCACGTGCCTACTCGTGTTTTCTCACGGTCCTAGTCACGTTCTCTCGGATATAATCCCGCTTCTCTCGGTAATAGCCACGCTTCACCCGATCGTAGTCGGGGGCGTCCGACTATCTCCCGATCGTAGCCCGTTTCATCCGACCATCCCCGAGAGATCTCACGACCCTCGGTAAGGATCCCTCGGTAATCCGGTTGCCCCAGATAATCTCTCGGATGAAACTCTTCCCTTCGGCCGTTCTATCGGTACGATATGATTTCCCACGGCTATCTTCTCAGTATAGCCATCTTCTCTCGGTGATAGTCACAATGTAACCGTTTCTCTCGGTCATATTTACGATCCGATCCTCGGATCTCTCGCGTGTCCCGACTATCACCGCGAGACTGCCGGGTAATCTTCTTCCCTCCCGAATGTCTCTCCTTTCACTCAAACGAACATCCATCGCCTGGACTTTCTCTTGGATATGGTCAGCATATAACCGTATCTCCCGGTGATAGTCACGAACCTATCCGGCGAACCCACGCGTCATCTGGCTATCACCGCAAGACAGTCGGCTAATCCTCTCCTCTTCCGGATATTCCTCATTTCTCTCGGGCGAACATCCATCACTCGGAGTTCCTCTCGGATGTAGTCACCGCTTAACCGTTTCTCTCGAATATAGTCGCGAACCAATCAGCCGATCATTCGCATCACCTGACTATATCCGCGAGACATCGGACTACCATAGTGATACATCCGGTAAATCTTGTCCCTTGTCGGATATCTCTCCTTTCTCTCAGATATGGTAACGGTATAACCGCTTCTCTCGGATGTGGTCACGGATCGATCCAACGATCCTGCACATCATCCGACTACCAACGGGAGACATCCAACCATTCTTCTTTACCCCTCAGATAACTTGCCTTTCTCTCGGCTAAGTTACCATTCTCTCGGATAATTTCCCTTATCCTGATTTTCCCTCGGACATGGTCACGGTAATAACCGCTTCTCTCGGATATAGTCGCGAATTAATCAACATATCATTCGCATCCCCTGACTATCATCGCGAGACGCCGACCATTCCTCTTCGTCCCACGGATAACTTGCCTTTCTCTCAGCTAAGTTTCCTTTATCCCGATCATTCCTCGGTGATTCCCATTTATCCCGATCATCCCTTGGATATTCTCTATTTCTTTCGGATGATCTTCAATTTCTCCCGGGTAATTTCCCTTTCTCCCGGATGATGCCGGACTTCTCTCGGACATGGTCGTAGCACTCTGGCGATGACTCGACTGGAATCCGGACATCCCTGCTTCTCCTGGAGCATCTCTGATTCTATCGGATGATCCCTATTTTCTCTCAGATAAATCTCCTTTTTCCCGGACAATACCGAACTTCTCTCGGATATGGTCGGAGCACTCCGGCGCTGACTGGACTGGAATCCAGATATCACATTTTTTCTCTGATATCTTGGGGTTAAATCGCCTTAGGCGTGAGAGATGTCATTTTCCACGAAAATACATCTCTTTTATAGCCTATGGGCGGTTTCCATTGCCCAAAACCGTCCATCCTCCATACCCCAATCTCATCCATTGATTCTTTCAATGGTCAGGATTGCACCCCTTGGATCACAGGCAGTTATTTGGCCATAACCACTTTTGGCCGAGCTCCACCAGCAACAGCTGACTTACTACTGCCTCAGTCACACCTTAGCTCTGTACCTAGCTGGTCAGTCCGCCCAGCTGGGTCAGTACTCGATCAGCTGGCTGAGCTAGGTTGAGCTGCCAGTCAGCTAGTCCAGCTAGTTCAGCTGGTTCAGCTAATAGTCAGCTGGCCCGGCTAGTAGTGAGCTACTCCAGTTGTTCAGCTTGACTATTCCTGCCAGCTCGACGATACCGACTCATCCATTTTGTCCGACTAAGTCCTTCGGACTTATTTCTCGACCTTGCCAAAGTCGTTCCCTTAACTTGTTCACGATCAGCCCCCTTTGATCTGAACTGAGTTATCCTTATCCTCGAAACAAACCGGCCCACTATCTCGAGCAGGTTCCAGGCTGTTACAAGTCTCCCCCACTAAAAAGGAATTCGTCCTCGAATTCGGTGGCAATGAGAACTTGTTTCCTTCCCTTTACCATCTCCCAGAGTTTTTCCTTAGTAACTTCTGGCCCTTCTCATGTTTGTGATCTTAGTCCTTCCTGGACACGATCATATTTCCCTTATCCCGACCGTCTTCCTTACCGGAATTGGTCATATCTCATGATTATAGTCAATCCCACTAGAACTCTTCCAGACTTTGGTCTTTTCCAGACGCGATCATGTATCCCGATCTTAGTCAATCCTGACTAGATCATATCCCGACCTTTGTCATTACCAGACGTGGTCATAAATCCCGATCCTAGTCACTCCAGACTGGATCATATCCCGGCTTTGGTCTATCTCAGACTCAGCCATATATCCTTAACTATCTTCGATCATAGTCCTTGGCTATGTCGGATTCCGACCGTGGTCTTTCTTAGACTCGGTAATAAAAACCAATCCTAGTCAATCTTGACTAGATTGAACCCCGACCATGTTCCTCTCAGGACACGGCCATGTATCCCTAACTTAGCTCCTTTCCCGCTAAGTTAGATTAACGGTCATAGTCTTCCCTGACTTGATCCTAACCTGACCATAGTCCTACCCGGACTGGATCAATCCCCCTCGATCATAGTCTCTGACTATGTCGGATCCCGACCATAGTCATATCCAGACTTGGTCAAACTTTCCTTGATTAAAGGCCTTGACTATATCGCATCCCGACCATAGTCATATCCAGGCTTGGTCAAATTTTTCCTTGATTATAGTCCTTGACTATATCGCATCCCGACCATAGTCATATCCAGACTTGGTCAATTCATCATCGATTATAGTCACACAGACTATATCGTATCCCGACCCTAGTCCTTCCCGGACGTGGTCCACTTTTTCCTGATCATAGTCGACTAGACTATATCGTATCCCGATCTTAGTCCTTCCCGGACGTGGTCAACTTTTTCCCGATCATAGTCCACGACTATGTTATCTCTTGGCATTGGTCTTCACTAGATGCTGCCATATGTTTCCTAATGTGCGCCTCTTTCGCGTCTTACCATTATCTTGAATCCGCGACTTATTTCTGTGCGCACTCAAGTGACTCAACTATCTGGCAAGCTCTCGGTTCACGGTTATGCCTTAGCAAACTCTACCGGTTTCCAAGCACATTTTCTGATCTTACCTCAATTGCCTAGACCAGCTGAACACCAATATAACCCTGATTCAACTCTGAATCCTTAGGTAATCAAATAAAATCCGAGCACTAGTCACGCATAGTACTAATGTCTATGGTTCGTATCTTAGCCGCCCTAGATCTGCCTTAGAGAACCACTTTCCCAATTTTTAAGCGCTAATCTTAGCTGTCTCAACTACCATTAGACTCAGTCATGCCACCGTGAGCTAGCTACCAAGATCATTGATCTATCCAGACCATTCATGGTCCCTTTTTACGGTTACCACCGTCTTTTACTCACGATCGCAGTCACCTCCTGACCAGATCATAGTCTTCCTCAGTCAACTGACTGTCTCATGATCCATGCTCCAGCTTAACCATCGCTTAGTCATCCAAGACTAAGATCCGGTTTTGCACTACTAACATCCCATATTTCCTGTTAGGATCGTCACAAGTTCTCCCCCACTAAAAGAATTCGTCCCAGAATTTCAGTGGCAGTGAGAATCTTTTTTCGATCCTCTTCCTAACTTTCGTTTTGATCCCCGCCCATCATGCATAGTAGCGATGACCTCCGAGAAGTATCTTGATCATTGAACAAGCCTTGGCGAGAACACTAGACTCCCAAGTACTTGTCTCAACATCTCAACTTGGACCATGTCATACTACTTACATGATCGAGCTTCTCTGTCCCTGAGCATCTACCCTTTCCTAGGATCAAGCATGCTCTGATACCAACTTGTAACACCCCGACCCGGCCATCCTTAACCACGTTACGAGGGTTACATGTTCAAGCCGCATTCCCCGGCTGAACCTCCCTTCTAAGCCTTTACTTAGCAAAATCTCCTCTATGAGGTTTGATTGCTTAGGCTATCTTATGCAGAGGAAATCCTTTAGTATTTAAAACTATACTTTCCCTTGGTTTTACATTAACCAAGCACTTGCCGGTCTGATGATCTCTTGCTTTCGGTAGTCCACTTGACCACCATTCAGCTCAGAGATCGATCCTTGACTCGGAACAAGCTAAACATATGCACCTACCATTCTATTCCCCTAGACCATTCTACTTAGAACTAGGCTAGTGACTATCCAGGTAGTAACATTCCAGCTACGGACTAGTCAACATCCTAGCCATCCAGCTCAAGTCTTAGTCTAGTCGATACCCTAGCTATTTTAATCCAGCTACAGTCTTTAGCTAATATATACCTAAGCCATATTCACGAGGTGTAGCTGCACCTTGACTAGCTCCTTTGTCACTCCAGTCAGCTGAGCTCAGCTGGACCCAGCTAATCATGCTCATGGTTACACAATCAGCTCCCTTAGCTTATACACCATCTCCGATCCTTCCTTAGTCATTCAACCAACCATCCCCACATGACTAGGTTAGATCAGAGAGGCTATTCAGCCCCATGGCATGACAAGGGTTGTCCCTTAGGATCGCCCGTTCATCCATGCCCTTTCCTTTGCGGTTTAGTCCAACCGTACACTCGTTCTCCCGATGACTTCATGATGTCTCCCGATCATAGTCATGTTTCTCTCGACCGTAGTCGGAGTTCCTAGCTAATGCCTGACTGGAATAGTGAGAAATGATCCAATCCGGATCATTTCATCCGACCATTCATCCTACCGTCACGACCATTCGCCAACGGTCGTGGCCATTCCCGGGATACTGGACCAGTATCCCGTGGCCGTGGTCAATCCTCCGATACGGCTTCCCGATTCCACCGATGTTTGGCTGGAATCCTTTTCACGTGCCTACTCGTGTTTTCTGACGGTCCTGGTCACGTTCTCTTGGATATAATCCCGCTTCTCTCGGTAATAACCACGATTCACCCGATCGTAGTCGGGGGCGTCCGGCTATCTCTCAATCGTAGCCCGTTTCATCCGACCATCCCCGAGAGATCTCACGACCCTCGGTAAGGATCCCTCGGCAATCTGGTTGCCCTGAATAATCTCTCGGATGAAACACTTCCCTTCGGCCGTTCTCTCGGTACGATATGATTTCCCTCGGCTATCTTCTCAGTATAGCCGTCTTCTCTCGGTGATAGTCACAATGTAACCGTTTCTCTCGGTCATATTTACGATCCGATCCTCGGATCTCTCGCGTGTCCCGACTATCACCGCGAGACTGCCGGGTAATCTTCTTCCCTCCCGGATGTCTCTCCTTTCACTCAGACGAACATCCATCGCCTGGACTTTCTCTCGGATATGGTCAGCATATAACCGTTTCTCCCGGTGATAGTCACGAACCTATCCGGCGAACCCACGCGTCATCCGGCTATCACCGCGAGACAGTCGGCTAATCCTTTCCTCTTCCGGATATTCCTCATTTCTCTCGGGCGAACATCCATCACTCGGAGTTTCTCTAGGATGTAGTCACCGCTTAACCGTTTCTCTCGGATATAGTCGCGAACCAATCAGCCGATCATTCGCATCACCCGACTATATCCGCGAGACATCGGACTACCATCGTGATACATCCGGTAAATCTTGTCCCTTGTCGAATATCTCTCCTTTCTCTCGGATATGGTAACAGTATAACCGCTTCTCTCGGATGTGGTCACGGATCGATCCAACGATCCTGCACATCATCCGGCTACCAACGGGAGACATCCGACCATTCTTCTTTACCCCTCGGATAACTTGCCTTTCTCTCGGCTAAGTTTCCATTCTCTCGGATAATTTCCCTTATCCTGATTTTCCCTCGGACATGGTCACGGTAATAACCGCTTCTCTCGGATATAGTCGCGAATTGATCAACAGATCATTCGCATCCCCTGACTATCATCGGGAGACGCCGACCATTCCTCTTCGTCCCACGGATAACTTGCCTTTCTCTCGGCTAAGTTTCCTTTATCCCGATCATCCCTCGGCGATTCCCATTTATCTCGTTCATCCCTCGGATATTTTCTATTTCTTTCGGATGATCTTCAATTTCTCCTGGGTAATTTCCCTTTCTCCCGGATGATGTCGGACTTCTCTCGGACATGGTCGTAGCACTCCGGCGATGACTCGACTGGAATCCGGACATCCCTGCTTCTCCCGGACTATCTCTGATTCTATCGGATGATCCCCATTTTCTCTCGGATAAATCCCCTTTTTCCCAGACAATACCGAACTTCTCTCGGATATGGTCAGAGCACTCCGGCGCCGACTGGACTGGAATCCGGATATCACATTTTCTCTCGGATATCTTGGGGATAAATCGCCTTAGGCGTGAGAGATGTCATTTTCCACGAAAATACATCTCTTTTATAGCCTATGAGCGGTTTCCATTGCCCAAAACCGTCTATCCTCCATACCCCAATCTCAGCCATTGATTCTTTCAATGGTCAGGATTGCACCCTTTGGATCACAGGCAGTTATTTGGCCATAACCACTTTTGGCCGAGCTCCACCAGCAACAACTGACTTACTACTGTCTCAGTCACACCTTAGCTCAGTACCTAGCTGGTCAGTCCGCCCAGCTGGGTCAGTACTCGATCAGCTGGCTGAGCTAGGTTGAGCTGCCGGTCAGCTAGTCCAGCTAGTTCAGCTGGTTCAGCTAATAGTCAGCTGGCCCGACTAGTAGTGAGCTACTCCAGCTCGTTCAGCTCGACTATTCCTGCCAGCTCGACTATACCGACTCATCCATTTTGTCCGACTAAGTCCTTTGGACTTGTTTCTCGACCTTGCCTAAATCGTTCCCTTAACTTGTTCACGATCAGCCCCCTTTGATCTGAACTGAGTTATTCTTATCCTCGAAACAAACCGGCCCACTATCTCGAACAGATTCCGGGCCGTTACAATTCCTCACATCTGCTCCACTTAGGCCTATGGACTCTATCTTACTTTGGCTATTGTTCCAGGTAACTATTTATCATATATGGCGTGAAAGAAATGCCCGTAGACACATAACGGGCTGGACTTCTGCCTCTCAGCTATGCCACACTATTGATAAGGTAATGCGAAACCGAATCTCATCTCCACACTACTGCTTCCCTTACAAATTGGAAGGTTTATTGCGTCAGTGGTTTGAGATTTCTGGTATGCGATAGATTCTTTGTTCTATTTCATCTCTATTCTTTATTTTTTTGACTGTTGAATCGCTATATTATTCTTTCAACCCTTTGTAAATTATTTATCTTGATGATCAATAAATTTAAAATTTCATATAAAAAAGAAAAAAAAGAAGCTTGTAAAGACAACTTCACGCGACTTAAATTTAATTTTAGGAAATTGTTTTGTTTTGGTACATTAAATAAAGAAACAAAAAAAAAATTTAGTAAATTGTTTTAAAAATTTCACCTTTGAGATAAAGGATTTTACGCAAGAATTCAAACTCGTAAGACTCACGGACCCTTTTTATTATACTTGCAACTGTTTAAACACGCTAAGTACTCACGAAAGAGAGCCCAAAATTGCTTACATTTATCTTTTCTACGCTGATCTTTAATCTTAGCAATCTCAACTCAAGTATCTAGAAAGACTATTATTCTGAAATTATCTTTGTCAACAAAAAAGAAACTGGAATTAATCAGAAAAATAATAAGAGAAATAACAGAAACAAACTTAAAATAAATAAAAGAAAATAGTGAAAGAGAGAGATCTAAAAATACCGCAAGAAGTTATTGAAAGAAAATAGTAGTCAACGGAAAGGAATGCAATTGATTCGGTGTTCTAAAATAACCAATAAAAAAAAGAAATTAATAAACAAAAAAAATCTTTTTTTGCTTATTATTATTTTTGGGTGCCTTTGTCAATTTGCTTTTCCATTTTCACCTTCATGCATTGCTTTCCTTCGTCGTCCCCTCCAAGGACGACGACGGATTTGTCTTTGTATCCCCCGAAAGGACAAATTTTAACCTCTCCATTTCCTTTGGTTTTTCAGACATAGTTTTGTCAAGGAAAAAAAAATGTCTTTTCTTGCGCCTTGTCAAATTTTGGAGCTGAATATTATTTCGGCCCAAGAATTGGCGCCAGTGGCACGGTGTATGAAGACATATGCAATCGCTTGGATTGACCCGGAGCGTAAACTAATGACTCGGGTAGACAATACGGGCGGAACAAGCCCTACATGGAACGACAAATTTGTGTTTCGTCTAGACGAAGAAGCACTCTACGACGAGACATCGATAGTTGTTATAGAGATCTATGCATTGCATTGGTTCAAAGACATTCATGTTGGAACGGTACAAACATTGATCAGCGATCTTCTTAGCCCTTCTTCCTCTATGAGATTCGTTACCTTAGAGGTTCTTCGTGCGTCAGGCCGCCCTCACGGCCTTCTAAATATCGCGGTGGGGCTAATCGATAACTCAGGCCAAAGCATGCCTCTTTTGTATGAAGAAGATTTATTGTTCCACAAGAAAAGCATAACTTCGAAACCTGTAGGGCTTCGACGATCTAAAAGTGATACAAGCTCAATGGTGGATTCACCAAGGAAGGTGACACAAACCCGTATTAGTTCTACAACAAACTCAGGTTTTGAGAAAGATGAGTTTTCATCTGATTCTCAGATGGTTGTGTATGAGCCACAAAGAAAACCGCCAAATACAATGATGAGGCAAACAAAGCATACCGTATATGGGACACCGATGAGGCCAAGGAACACGAATGCATATACTCCCAAAAGGAACAGTATTGAATATGGAACACCAATGAGGTCAAGACCGGTCGTGATTACAGAATCTGATTTGGGCCCTTCAGCCTCAGTGGTCGCCGCTCAAATTGCAAAGGAGAAGGCTTTGACAGGGAAAGATGCAGAGAGTACAGTTATAAGTGTTGGTGAACGAAGCGTTGAGGGACTTCGTTCTAAGTTAGAAAGGTGGCAAGCTAATTTACCGGTGGTTTTAGACGTCGGTTCAAGTTATCAACCAAGTTCTGACTACAAAACAAGCTCTAACTTTAACCCTAAATCAAGTTACAAGCCCAATGAAACCGTCCCACGAAATCAACAGATGATTGTAGCTCCACTCCAAAAGCAAGGTGGGAGGAACAAGAAAGGAGGAGATAATGGACTGTTTTCATGTTTTGGTAATATTTGTGGCATCGAGTGTTCTATTGTGTGTGGTGGCTCCAGTGGACAAAAAGCATCTAAGAAGAAGAAGAAAAAGAAGTGAAAAAAAACTCCAAACCCTATCCACTTCAATTATAAACGATTCTCTTCACATTATGTTTTTATTTCTCAAGCTTGTCGATTTTGCTACTCAATAATCAAATTCATAATAGTAAGACAGGGACAAAGGTACATTATCTCATTATTTTTATAGTAAATAAAAAACTTGATTTAACCCGTTATGATTATAAGAATATAAAATATACTTATGTCAACTAATTTTCACTTTTTAGCAAAAAAAAAAAACTAAGGAATTCTTGTAAAAATGACCTAAAATTTGATTTGAATTGCAAATCTAACCCACAAAAATCACTTTCACAACATTTATTATTTTATGTCCAAACAATCCCTCATAGTTTCAGTTATTCACGAAATTGCCATTATTTTTAATTAATTTCTTTATTTTCGGAAATTCAATTAACCAACTAATCCTCATCTTCCTCACTTATTTACGAAAATACCATCATCATCAATTCACCCAACCACCATTTTCAACCAATTTTGAAGCTTTAATGGTGGCAAAACCCATTTTTGAGTTTGTTGAGCTCATTATTTTCCCTTTAAGCTTCTATTCATCCAATTTCTCTCTATTTTCTTCCCAAAAACTCTATAATTTGTTTATTAAAAAATTGAAGTTCATAAAGATTTCTATATTCCGGCGATTTGGTTGTTTCTTGCGGTTGTGCTTCTTTCATTGTGGCTAGGATCGAAGATCTTGACCAGAAAAGAAGCTAAAGACGAGTGGTAACTCGGATTTTTAGTCAATTTTAGTGTTTTTCAGTTCTGGGCTCCGAAAGTAGACTTCTCTCGGTCCGAATGAAGTCTACTAGTCAACGCCCAGGTTAGTTTTGCAATTGACCTCATGAAAAAGTAGACTTCTTTTGGTCCAAATGAAGTCTACTCCATTTCCTTTGATAACAAAAAAATAGAGTAGACTTCTCGAGTAGACTTCTTTAGAAGCAGGTCATTTTTGCAATTGACCAACCTTTGACTTTGTAGAGTAGACTTCTCTATGCAAAGTAGACTTCTCGCAGGTCATTTTTGCAATTGACCAAAAAGTCAAATATTTTTCAATTGCAAAAATGACCTGCGAGAAGTCTACTTCTGAAAGTAGACTTTTGCGAGAAGTCTACTTTTCATTGAGAAGTCTACTAATATTTTGGCAATTGCAAAACTAACCTGCGAGAAGTCTACTTTCATCCGAGAAGTCTACTTTTCTTTTTTTTTTTAAAAAAAATCATTTTTATACAATATATAACGAATTTTTTAAGATTTTCGTGATCCTAAGCTTCTGTTATTAAGTTTTCTTGCTTATGTATAAGTTTTGCATGTTTATATTTTATAGGTATAGTCGAATGAGTTTTCATGTTTTATATGATACTTAGCTTATTAAGAGTAGACTTCTTAGTCTACTCTAGAAGTCTACTAAGTAGACTTCATTCGACTTACATAGAAGTCTACTTATGCAATGTTGATGTCTAATGTGGTTTGGATTTTGTTTTTTTTTCACAGAGAATGGTTCACATACCCGCTGTTTATGGAGAATGGGTTAAAAGTGAATCAGTGTGGCAGTTCGAGGTGGATAATAACAAAAGAGGGCGAATGTTGTTCTTAAGAGATGGTTGCACACATGTTGAGCTTCTTGGAATGGTGCAATAGGATTATATGCTGGAAAAGGAAACAAAGGTGGAGTTATCCTATCCCTTACCACCTCAGATGCTTCAACAAAGGCCTCCTGATTCTCCGCCTATGTATGTCACAAATGATAAACATGTTCAGAGCTTGATTGAGTTAAGTAAGATGCATGGTGTTCGTCTTTGTGTTTCGAGTAGGATACTGGACCATGAGAATGATGATGTGGATGGACATGCGGATACGTGCTCTGATGCTGAAGAAGATTGGGATGAAAACGCTGAAGATTGGGATGAAAACGTTAAAAATGAGGATGAAGCTGATAGTTTGAATGAAGATGAAGTTGATCAGAATATGAAAGAAAAGTATGATGACTCAGATGTGAATTACAGTGAGTACGGGAAAGTTAAAGATGAGGATGAAGTTGAGGGTGTAAGAGAGCGTTGTGGTGGTTTTGATCGACTGGATAGTAGTTGGTCGTCTAAAATCTTTTTTAATCGGAGTTTTCCTAACAAGGAGAAGCTTGTATCTGAGTTGCGATTGATTGCAGTTATGAAGAGATTTGCTTTCAAAGTATATAAGTCTACAACATCTTTGTTTGTAGCAAAATGTTCAGTCAAAGGATGCGTTTGGATGGTTAGAGCAGGTGTGAAGAACGAAGCAAACACATTCTGGGTGACAAAGTATCTGAAGGATCATACTTGTTCTGTGATAGACTGATCAGCTCATCGTAGACGTTGTACACCTAAGTACATTGGGGCTCTGTTTGTGGAACGAGTTGGCATAATCGATGGAATTGTGCTAACGCATATCAGAGATTCTATGAAGGTGATGTTTGGTCTAAACCTCAGTTACACCACATCTTATAGAGCTTTGATATATGCCCAACAATTGGTGAGAGGAACAACATAAGATTGATATGAGAAGCTGCCTTCTTATTTGCATCAAATTGAGAGAGCTAATCCAGGAAGTGTCACAGACCTTGTATGCGATGAGATGGATCGATTTAAGTTCCTGTTTATTTTATTTGGAGTTTCCATAGCTGGTTTTCAATACTTGAGACGAGTGATTGTTGTAGATGGGACTCATCTAACTGGGAAGTATGGAGGTGTTTTGCTAGTGGCAGCCGCACAGGATGGTAACTTTCAGATATTTCCTTTGGCTTTTGGAGTTGTGGATTCTGAGTGTAATGATTCATGGAATTGGTTTTTCACCAAATTGAGTAGATGTTTCTCAGATGGATATCCGCTTGTCCTAGTTTCTGACCGGCACGACTCCATCGCTGATGCATGTAAGAATGTCATACCATGGGCAACACGAGGTATATGTTACTATCATCTGCAGCAAAACATTGTGACAAAGTTTCACGAGAAGCAACTCATGTACTTGGTGAAAGGTGCTGCATATGCACATACGACTTACGATTATAATCGATACATGGACGCAATCCGAGAGGTAAACCCCAGACTTGCTCAATATTTGGAGACTGCGGACCCGAGGTTATGGTCACGAGTTCATTTCCCTTGCTCACATGTTATTGCAGCGGCAGAAGAGGCCAACGTGAAACTGTCAACACTTGTGTGTCCATCTTACTCACGGGAATCCTTATATGCGGCCTACTCCCATCCCATTAACCTGCCTATTTCTGATGAAAATGATGTCAAGAAGGAACCACGTGGTGTTCCAGTCATGAAGATTCCTCCTGGAAGAAAGAAAAAATCTAGATGGTAAACTTGGCTAGAAATGTCTCGGAAGAAAGGCACAAGACCAAGAAAGATGCATAAGCAATACAGTTGCTCCAAGTGCAAGCAACCTGGTCATACTCTCCCCTATTGTGTAAGTTAATATTTACATTGTACTTAGTGTGTTTTATTTTATTTCCTGCCAAGTCGTTATGTAGTCTAACTTTAATAAAATCATATGTAGAGATTCAATGATGGTGCTGATTGAATCTGAACAAGTCGAGAAGTCTACTTGACACAAGAGAAGTCTACTAGGTTGTCAAGATATGTAATATAAATGGGGGGGGGGGGGGGGGGGGGGGGGAAATGTCCCTCTGAATCATCATTAAGTTATGTATTATTATTTTATTTAAGAAGTCTACTCGAGTCTAGAGAAGTCTACTTGACACAAGAGAAGTCTACTAGGTTGTCAAGATATGTAATATAAATGGGGGGAAATGTCCCCCCTGAATCATCATTAAGTTATGTATTATTATTGTCTTTAAGAAGTCTACTCGAGTCTAGAGAAGTCTACTTGATAAGAAGTCTACTCGTGACACGAGAAGTCTACTCATTTGATAAGTTATGTAATATAAATGGGGGAAATGTCCCTCTGAATCATCATTAAGTTATGTATTATTATTGTCTTTAAGAAGTCTACTCGTGACACGAGAAGTCTACTCGGTTGGCAAGTTATGTTATATAAATGGGGGAAAAGTCCCTCTTAATCACCTTTGAGTTATGTAAAATAATTATCTTCAAGAATTCTACTCGTGACAAGAGAAGTCCGTCAAGAAGTCTACTCATGATGAGAAAAGTCTACTTAACCGACAAGAGAAATCTACTCTAGACAAGAGAAGTCTACCTCAAAGACAAGAGAAGTCTACTCGATACAAGAGAAGTCTACTCCATAAATTCAGCAACCCAAGAATTCAACACAATCCATGTTACATGTTAACCTACGGTTACATATTCTGTTCTTTGACGGGTTACACCAAAAACTTTCTAACCACATCAACCAGATACACCAAAAAAGTAGTTCGTTACAAAAAATAATACACGAGAGAAGAGAAGTCAGGTGCCTTCGTATAACCCCATATTCGCCCAGTCCTGGTTTGGAGGTCTGTGGCACTTATTCTCCTGGTGTATATCAACCACAAGTTTATGTCTGATAACTTTCATGTTGGCGGGACACAGTGACGGAGGAAATGGCAGTCCAAGAGCATGATATTCAATAAACTTAAGGCAATAAACTCCACAATCACCACCTGGCCCTTGCTGTGGCACCTCCTTTGCTTCTAGCCGTGTATGCGTGAAAGCGTCATATGGGAACTTGTATTTATCTTCTCGGATAGCCATTTCCCAAAGCAGATAAGGCAGCATGACTGCAAGAGGCTCAACTGCTTTCGCTATTTCCGCAACGCTAGAATGATGAACGAGACTGTCCCAAATGAGAATGTGCCTCTGAGGTATAGAGATACACAGAGCAACCCAATGATCATCCTTTACATTCAAGGGCGTGTATATGTCATCGACGTCCACCCTCCATGTCTTGCCTGTTTTGCAGTACACTGGTGTCTCACCGGTGTAATAATCAAAGGCACCAGGCGGCAGTTGTCTACCTGAGCCATCGGGATTCGGTTCGGTGGCAAGAAAATCCGCGTACTTGGTACGCCACATCATGCTCAAAAATCGTATCAAGTAAGCAGATACGATCACTCCTAAACCATTGCAGATGTTCCATGAATCGACGTCTCAGTAGGTTGATGACAGCATCCATGTGCTACATAGCCAAATAGGGAAGTCAAGAAAGTCAGAAACAAAAGTCAAGAAACAGAAGTCTACTGGAGAAGAAGTCTACTCGAGAAGAAGTCTACTCGAGAAGAAGTCTATTCGAGAGAAGTCTACTTGAGAAGAAGTCTACTCGAGAGAAGTCTACTCGAGAAAAACTCTACTCGAGAAGAAGTCTACTCGAGAAGAAGTCTCATCGAGAGAAAGACTAACCGTATCTGCGAGCCATTGCTGTGGCGTCCTCAGCAGCCACCACCAGTGGTTTACTGGGTACTTCTTGGCATGTCTACTCGGCCAATTTCTGCAGACAACATTAGTACATAATCATCAGACTGTAATTAGTACACAATCACAAGACTCACAACTTGTTCCATACAAAGAACTTACAGAAGACGTTTGAAAAGCTCAGTTACAGCTTTATTCTTTGCTGCATCAATGGGAGCAAAAGGATCATATCCAGAACCTAGTCTAGACAACCTCCTTGTCTTCTCGAAGGTCCTGGCTCGTGACAAAATTTGTGCCGCGACCTTCTTTGACTGCTGTTTCCTTAACTGCACCTCCAAATCCTCTTTTGTTTGTTTCCGCGACTCGACAAGTACGACACTATCCACGTCCTCGCGGTTGACACTCTCACATGGTTTTTTTCTGAAATAATGCATTATACATGTTACTGAGAAGAAAAACATGACAGAATAAACGGTTTTATTTATTGGAATTCATTAAAGTAAACAAAACATAAGTCATAGTACAGGGTACAAGTACAAATTTTTGAAAACATACAAAAATACAAAAACATATAGTTCTTTTTGGAAGACCTCGCTCTTGCCCTAGTAAGCCTAAGAACTGGACTCAACGAAGGAATAGCAGGCTTAGCAGTCTTAGAAGTCTTTTTAGTAGATTTGAGAGAGGGATCGGTACTAACCCGACCATCGTTTGACTTGACATGCTCCTCATCTTTTGGCTCTTTCATCTTGGCAACAATATGCTCCACGGCGACAACCTTTTCAGAGAGGAGGTCCAACTTCTTATCGAAGGCCTCAAACCCAGCCTTTATTTCCCCAGACAATGTTCTGCAACATTCTGAGAAGTGTTGCTTCATCGCCTCAGCAAGACTCTTCAAACCCTCCTCTTTTATGGCAGCAGGAGGCACTGGACAAGTCGTCTTCATGCTCCCATCGTCTGGGTCAACACGGCTTTCATCATCTTTAACTTTCCTTTTTTGGCCCTTTGTGGCCTCTAACTTCTTAACCCCTTTGGACCGCCAATGACTAGGCTTCCACGTCCAACCACCACCACCAAACTCCCCAAAAATGGCTCCCACAACGTTCTCGATAAGGACATCGTCTACCTCATCATCCCAGGTAGGGAACATTTCCCCCCGTTTCTTGACACAAAAGTTGTTGAAGCTAACCTGCAAACAATTGGAATTTATATGTTACAGAGGTCTACGCAAAGAATTATACTAGAGAGAAGTCTACTCGAGACGAGGAGAAGTCTACTCGAGACGAGGAGAAGTCTACTCGAGACGAGGGGAAGTCTACTCGACACGAGGAGAAGTCTACTCGAGATGAAGAGAAGTCTACTCGAGACGAGGATAAGTCTACTCGAGACGAGGAGAAGTCTACTCGAGACAAGGAGAAGTCTACTCGAGAAGAGGAGAAGTCTAATCGAGAAGAGGAGAAATCTACTCGAGACGAGGAGAAGTCTACTCGATAAGCAAATATAGTTTAGGATTACCTGTTTCAGCATAGCTTCTTTGATGTATTTTCGTCCTCGACAACCGTTGAAAGCCAGCACCGGTGGAGTTGGGTTGTCGGGAAGGGGATTTCCGTAATGCCTCCCAAAATCTGACATAGCATAATACGCCCAAACTTGGAGCACTTCGGCAAAACCATAGAGAGTAACAGTCTTCGTCAAGTCAGCTCTTTTGACAGACTCTATGAGGGTCTTGAAAGCCACTCTTCCCCACGGGTAATTTTCAAATGCCTCGACATCCATGACTAGCCTAGCATAGTTCAACCGTGTGGGTGAATCCATCATTCTTGCCTCGATAAATCCAGCGAAGATGGATAAATATCCTAGCCTAAGCTTCTCATCCCTTGTCCACTCCCCAGCACGCTTACATGCTTCAGTAAGTTCATCAACGGTGGGACCAACATCTATACTAACGCCAAGCTTCTCCCAGAAACATTTCATCTCAGGAGTAACTTCTGCTTCCTCCAGTTCCTCAACATCCTCGCAGTTGAGACCGGTGAGTTGTTTAAACTCATTGAGTGAAAACCGCAGTGGGGTTGCATTTATGAGACTCCATATCTCATACTTCTTCTTGCAGTCCAGCTGAAAACCGAGTATAAACTGCACCACCCTCGACGCCCAGCCAAAATTCAGTTTGTAAAACTTTAGAAAAACACCAAGCCTTGATTCCAAAAGCTCTTCCCATATATCTGCTTCCAGTACTGCTTCCAATGCAGGAAACAACTTCCTACTGTTGCTGTAGTAGGCTATACTTTTCCCAGGTTGGGGCTCCTCGTCCGTTGTGAATAATCTCCTTAGAAACTTGGGCTGCTTCTCCATCCTGCAAAACCAAAGATGACATAAATATGCAAGAAATATATAATTATTAGCAAATGGCAGAAGTCTAGTTCAGAAAGAAGTCTACTTTTCTCCGAGAAGTCTACTCTCGAAAAAGTCTACTCAAGAAGAAGTCTACTCGAAAGCGAAGTCTACTCGAAAGCGAAGTCTACTCTAGAGAAGTCTACAGATAGGAATTCTAAAATAAATCACTAGTTACATAAATTACCTTTGCAAACACTGAAATCCGGCAGAGATAACCAAAAGCGTCGTCGACATCTGTAAATCCAAACAAAAAATTTCCAAATTAGCGGCGGTGATGATATCTAGGGCAAAAAATTGAATCTAACAGATGCCAGACAAAGAGAAATGAGGACAGAATTACCAGCAGTAACGAGGCGACGAGGCAACAGAGGCGGCGATGAAAAGAGATGAACGAAATCGATTAAAGTCTATATACAGATAAAGAGATATACAGAAGTGAGAGATCTGAGAGAAGAAAACAGAGATTACATTCGTTGACAATTTACAAATGGTGGTGATGAGTTGAAGTAGCGGCGGCGACGACGGTATGAACGGCGACAGAAATGGCGAAAGAAATCGCCCAAACGCTGGTTACGAGTCGAGAGAAACTAGGGTTTGTGGAATGGGTTACTTTCTGGTCAAAATGAATATATAGGCCGGTTAAAAATGGGTTAGTAAGATTATTTGGTTCAGTGATTGTTTTTATTTTACTCGGACATAACCGGTCAAAGAAGTCTACTTTTGATTCTAATTCGGTAAGAGAAGTCTACTAGATATAAGTCTACTTTGGTCCGAGACGTCTACTCGAGAGAAGTCTACTTCGGTCCGAGAAGTCTACTTAACCCTAAACCCTAAATCAATTGTTTTTAATTAAAACTTATATGAAAACATTAATTACTTACCATATTGACAAGTCATAGTTAAAATAAATATGAACCATGATTCATTAACTGAACCATAAACTATGATTCATATAGAATTTGTGAAAACCCTAAGAATTACACTCTTATACCCTAAATCCTAAACCTCAACCCTAACCCTTTTGATTTGTATACTTATGAAACTTATAAATTGATTCATTTTCATGATTTTTTTTATATAGATGCTAAATGTATCTGTTTTATTTGTGTATATAATGTTTTTACCAAATTATTTTTCATTATTTTTAAAATTAGTGGTAAAAAAATTATAAGAAAGTAGACTTCTCCAAGGAGTCTACTCGTGAGAAGTCTACTTTGTAATCCGAGAAGTCTACTTAGTATTGATTTCTAACCTAATTTATCTATGATTATTTAAATTAATTACTTTGTGTCAAATTTTATTTTTAATAGGTGTAAAAAGTATATGTTTTTGTTATTTTGATAATTTTTTTACCAAATTATTTTTCATAATTTTTTTAATTAATGGTAAAGACATCATTAGAGAGTAGACTTCTTGGAGAAGTCTACTCGAGAAGTCTACTCGAGCTCGAGTAGTCTTCTCGGGGATAAAACAGTAATTGCAGTGAGCATTTTTTTGTTTGGTCAAAAGGGTTAATGTTGTAATTTTACTATCCCTGTGAGTTATTTTTGTCAAACATGAAATAGGGGGTCTAGTTTTGCAATTCAAATCAAGTTTTGAGTCATATTCAGCAATTTTCCCCTAAGAATAAAGGTTTACTTGTACACATTCTTAAATGAAACAATTGTTAAAATCCATACGATGGCCGAGTATATATGTCCACAATACTAAAAAATATATATCGAACACTTTAACATTCTGAAGATGATATAATAATTGTGATATATATATATATATAATGTAAAAAGTGAAGGACTGTAAAATTTTAGATTAAAAATTACAAATATAAATCGATTAAAATCTCAATAATAAAAAACGATTAAAAAAGACGAATATACGAAGTTGAGATTTGATCTCATCCTTAATTTTTTTAATTTTTTCTCAGTGTGGCGGTTTGAAAAGATTCAGAATCTCAGGATACAACCATGTTTCTGCAAACTACGTTATACTTTCGAGACTTACCCTAAAAACTGTAGAGACGAGAGGGATTTGCTCGAGTTTTTGTTTGACAGCTTTTGTGGATGATGAATAATGATTGACAGAGGATCTTATTTATAGTGGAAGAGAGGTTTGTGGTACAAGGCACTTGCCTTATTATTCATGAAAGATTAACAAATATCTTTGTTTCCTGTTCGACAAGTTTATGGAAAATTAGAAATATTCTGAAAATCTTTATTTCTTATTTGAGAGACAAACAAAAAATTCCAAAAATCTTTATTCCTTATTTGACAAGGATAAAAGAAATGAGAATATTTTATAAAATAATTTGACTTAATCAATAAAGACTTATGGATATTATAAATAGAATATTGACAATTTTATTAAATAAGTCAATAAAGATTTATTCAAAAAAAAAACTACTTCTTTTGTGGTTTTGCATAATATCTCTCATACTTCCAACTACATGATAGTCCAGCACCGTGTGCGGGATATAAAACATTTTATTTGTTTATTATATGATTAATATTGTATATTGAATATGCTCTATTTGTACATTATTAATTATGTATTAATAATAATATTATTTAAATATTTAATAATAAAAAATAATGATAAATCAAATAAAAATATTATAGATTTCAATAGAAATTGAAGATAAAAAAATTAACCAAGATTTTAATATACTTACTTAGATAAAAAGTGTAAATATAATAACTAAAATAAACTGAAAAACACAAAATATATAATAATTATTTTGTTTTTATGATTGGTATGCACACATGTGCATGTATAATTTTGTTTTATAGACATAATTAGTTGTAATATTTAAGTATTGATTAATTTTTTATATATTATGTAAACATTATATTTTTATACGTATACAGTTTTACCATTTAACAACAATCACACAAACGTTTCATATCATTTGGTGTCTTTTGAAATTGATTTATTTTCTTAAAATTTTCTTTCTAACGTTTACAGTGACATATAATTACAAATATAAAAGTTATATTAAATAATAATTAATTTTTATAATATTTTTTGAATATTATCTATACAATGCTTTCTTTCTCCTTACATAATATAATATTACCAATATACTGTATATAGTTTAAGTATACATTTTTCCTTAACTTATTGCTAGTTAAACCAAAATTAATTTTACCATATTTACTTATCCTAAGAGCGGGTAAATGGTTGGTCCGCACATTCGTGTGTACCAAGCACCTCACCGCTCTTAGGACATATAAAGACTTTTACAAAAATATAAATTGTCTAATAACTACAATTAAAACCGGACTATAATCGAGGTTAACAGAATACATGGACGACATGTTCGAATGCGACTTTGACATTTGCATAATTAATATTTATATCCAAACTTAGATTTGTGGAAAATTGAAGTATGGCTGTTAAATGAAAATAACAAAATAGATATTTTGTAATATATATTTTTATAATGTTATGGTTGATTTGTTTTTAAAAAATATATGTATATTTATGTATGTAAGTATGAGTTAGAAATAAGTGAATTGTAATATTAAGGCGTTGTTAATTTTTCTGATATTTTCTGCAAATGTTATATTTTTACATGATGCAGTTTTTTGGCGTTTAACAACAAATATTATGATATATGGTTTCAAATTAAAATTTATATTAAACATTAATAAAAATTACATAAAACTCTAAAAAACATTAAAATATAAGACTTGACTTTATCATGAAGATAGTATAGTACATTGGATAATCTATTAGTAATTTTCCTTTTCAAAAAACAATTATATTAAATATTTGTTATAAAATTTCTGAAATCACAGTTTATAAAATTCTCCGATAGCTCTCCGCTCATCTCTTTGTCCAATATTGTGAAATTGGTTTGATGAAAAAAAATAAATTTCTTATAGTTGGCTTGCACGCATGTGTTCATTATAAAATTTGAGCTATACATGCGTTTATTATAAAACTTCTTCTTAAGATTTTTAAATGACTTCGTAAAACAAAGTACAAGAGTTTTACAGAAAAATAAAACTTTAGAGATTTATTTTTATTTTTACTTCTAATTCTTATTTGTTGAACCAAAAAATCACTACTATGGATTTGATTAACAGTTGTGGGTTTTGGAGAATAAGAACTTTTATTAATAGCTTAAAAGATGAGGCGATTACAAAGATCTGTATAACGGAAATGTTATGCCGAAGTGAAAAGAAAGTGTTTGCGAAGTAAACTAGAAAGCGTTGGAGTTCTTGATTTTAGCTATGCTGCTCTCTAGGTTGTATGAGTTGTCTTTTTGAGCTCCAGAGCCTTCTTATTTATAGGAATAGGAGGTCGGTTGCTCCGAGCTCCTTTTCCTTTTTTCCGTTGGCGAATATTTTCATATGTGCGATATAAAAATATCCCTTATTCTCTGAAGAATATGAAAATTCTCCTTTATCCTTTTAGTTGATCCGATCTTTCCGGATTTTTTAGATTATCCTTGAGAGTTTCCTTTATATAGCTACGTCGGCGATGTCTTCTCGCTCTAGATGGGCTTAGATTATTGCTAGAGAAAGCCTTTTAAGAAATGTGCTCATTTCCCCTCTAACATTATTCATATTTGTTTTATCTTATTTATAATTTATTTTTTCATCCGATTACATTGTGTTTTATTTGTGAACTCAAATTCTCAATCTACAATAGACTCTATATGAGTATGATATAAACTTTTAATTTATTTAAAAGAGGATAAGCGATAAAATGAGATGGTAATGTAGGCTACACAAATTTCAGAAAACAATAATATAAAAATGTTAGAAAATTATATACAAATAATAATATATCATACTCCCAACATTATTAAATATAGCGTATATACTATCCTATTGAATAATCTATTATTATTTTTCTATATAAAAGTATAATATATATATTTGTTGTAAAATTTTTGTAATCATATTTTATGCAATATATTATGAATATATATAAAAACAAATTGAAATCATAGTAATTATTATTTCTATTAATTTAAATTTATTATTTTTAATGTTATAATCTAGTGTATTTATGTTATAATTTATTTAGTTATAATTCAACCAATCAAAATATTTTATTTATTTTAGAAAATTTGCAATGTCACATTTTCATGTCACCATTAATTTACACTAACTTTTGTTAAGGTGATGACACATCAGATTTTTTTATTAAACTTGCTTCACAAATAATAGTTAATAGTGATATGGAAATGTGAAAAACCATGTTCTAGAGGCAACAGAAAAACACTTAAAAGGGAGCCAAAGCCCGCAAGGTCATGTCACATGGCTTGTTATAGACTTCAAGCAAAAATAAACTTATGAGAATGTTAAACTTGAGAAATAAAGATTTTGCCAGATGGGATCTGTTAGTGCTGGGTTTAACACCCCTTACTAAAAGTCTTTCATAAATTAAAAAAATGCCCATTTGAAACCCTACCTCCACCTCCGGGGTTAGGTTGGTTCTGTAATATGGAAATATTCCAAGATTCATTCAAATCGCGGAAGAAAAGGAAACTACATCCCGAGAAAAAAGAAAATTATCCTTATCCCGGATGAGAAGAATTCGACTCAAGGTGATCTACGACATCTATATAAGGAGAGCCCCCTCCCTCGAAGATATTGATTCAGAACTTCGGACTCGAGACTTAAGGCAACTTATAGCTTTCTGCTTTCAGCTTTAGATCTCGGTTCTTTACTCACTAAAACTTTAGGTCGGTGTTCCGACGATCTAAAATCTCTGTACTATTCGAGCTCCGGCTACTTAATAAAAACTATATCTTTTCCCCCACAAATCTCTTTATTTTCTTTAGAGGAGATATCTAGATCTTACAGTTGGCACCGTCTGTGGGGAATAAAAGATACAAGTTCACCTACTCACGCCGGAACTCGAAGATGGCTATGGAAAAACAATCCACCGACAATACCATCATTCAACCGCTCATCCTCAATCCTCAGCAGGTCGGGGACAACTCCAGCACACAGCAGATCGGGTTGGGATCCGGCACCCTAGAGTCCGGTGGCAGCTCTAACAGCACAGGACCCCTATTAAAACCGGTCTCCCAACCGCCTGGGGCCCTCTCAACACGACGAGCATACTCCCGCCCCCTCCACCTCCACCCGCAGCGACTTATATCACCGCCATCCTGCAGTCCTTCATGGCATAGATGGACCACAAGCTGAACGAGCAGATCGGGGCTATCAAAGCTCAGCAGGTTGCGTATTTCGAAACCCTACACGAAACCCCAACCTGACACTCCACCACGGGACGCAGCCGACACCGAGACCGGCACTCCCAAAGCCGTCCGCATACCCCCGGGCACCACTGCGTCGGGAGCCAAACGCCTCATGTTCGGTGAGACACACACTTCAGCACGAGGCAGCGAGGACCAATACACTAAGGACTCCAATACCCAATCTAAGCACAAGTCCCGCCTGTCCGCCCCAGACTCCACCTCTGAACAGACCCCCGAGCTCGCCGAGCTGACCCATCTACATCATAGGATCAACAAAATCAAGTCCCAAGTTCATCACGCGACTAGCTCGGCCCCGAGCTCGAATAAGTCCTGAAGCTCACTCAGCAAACACCGTTCGCTGAATGCGTCACCGCGTGCCTCTACGCGACACCGTGAAGCTCAAACTCCCAGCATCGTTCGTCGGCAACACAAACAAGCAGAAACATCTCATGACCTTCAACAACGCCATGAACCTTCCCTTTGCCAGTACTTCGTGGAATCCCTTGCTGGGAACGCACTCCAGTGGTTCTCCAAGCTCAAACCAAACTCTATCGACATTCTCTCAGCTCTCCCTGGAGTTCCTCCGATACTACTCCATGTACATCGAGCGATGGGCAAACACCTTCGAACTCTGGACCTACATCCAGGGCGAAAAGGAAACTCTCTATGATTACATCGGCCGCTTCCGTACTGTCGTCTCCCGATGCGACCCAACGGACGATAACGCCATAATAGCACTTAAACTCAACCTTCGCAAGAATCAAAAGTTCTATGATAAGATAACAACAGGCAAAACTCAATCCTTCGATGAAATCTTCCACAAAGCCACCAAATTCATGAACCTGGAGGACACACAAGCCAGAGAGGACTGACCACGTGACGGATACCCAGCACGCCGACCCTGTACTGATCAACCCCGCCCATGAGACGATGACCTCCGCGCCAAAAGAACAGGCCCGTCCTGACGAGAATCCCAAGCATGCACGGGAAGACTCGCCTCCACCACCACCACCCCTCCCATCACCCCGATGCAGGATCAACATGATCATGGGCGGCCTCCTTACCTGCAACGACTCCAACTCCATAAAAACACATAAACGCCGCACCGCGTACGCTAAAAAGGGGACACCGTGCTACGATGATTTCTTTTCCATTACCTTCACGGAGGCCGACGCTGAAGGCCTCGACCGACCACATAAAGACCCTCTTGTTATTTCCCTACGCATCGGGGATAACGACGTCTCGAAGATCCTGATTGACACTGGCATCTCCGTTGACCTAATATTCAAGACTACCCTGATTCATGTGGGGATCAAGGACAGTCAGATCAAGGTCGCCCCCAAGGCACTTATGGGCTTCGCTAGCGACTACACCTCTACTATCGGCACAATCAAACTACCCGTAACAACTGAAGGAGGCATCGTCACCACGGTCAAGTTCGACGTCATCGATAAACCGGCCATTTACAACGTCATCCTCGGGACACCGTGGATCAGTACCATGCGGGCTATCCTTTCACCGTATCATCAATGTCTCAAGTACCCGGGCATAAAGAGAATCATCTCGATCAGAGGTGACCAGCGCGAATCCTGGTCTTGCTTAATCGCTGAACAACGCGTCCGGCACGCATCTATATTCGTCATCGCTAGTCTGGACCCATGACTCATGCACCATGACAAGCTAAAGAACGACCTAGTCGTACAAGTTAACATCGACATCAAGCATCTCGAACGTTGCGTCGAGATCAGAACCGAGCTTCTACCAAGCATGCGCGATGACCTCATCGTCTTCCTTCGCGAGAACATCCGTACCCTCGCTTGGTCTATGGCTGATATGACAGGAATCAGCCCAGAAATCAGTAGCCACGAGCTTAATGTTGACATCACGTTCAAACCAATCAAACTGAAGCGGCGCAAACTTGGCCCCGAACGAGCTCAAGCCGTCCAAGACGAAGTCGAGAAACTCCTTGCAGCCGGATTAATCCAGGAAGTCAAGTACCCGAAATGGCTAGCCAACCCCGTGGTAGTCAAGAAGAAGAATGGGAAATGGCGTGTCTGCATCGACTTCACCGATCTTAACAAAGCCTGCCCTAAAGATAGCTTCCCGCTGCCCCGAATCAACCAACTCGTGGAAGCGACCGCCGCGAATGAGTTGCTTTCCTTCATGGATGCATTCTCCGGCTACAATCAGATCCTGATGCTTCCTGATGATCGCGAGAAGACCTAGTTCATCACGACCCGCAGGACATACTGCTATAAGGTGATGCCATTCAGGCTAAAAAAATGCCGGCGCCGCTTACCAGAGACTGGTTAACAAGATGTTTGCCGACCAGCTCGGGCACACAATGGAAGTCTACATCGATGACATGATTGTCAAGTCTTTGAAGGCCGACCACCATATCAATCACCTCAGAGAATGTTTCCAAATCCTGAACACTTACAGGATGAAGCTGAACCCCGCGAAGTGCACCTTCGCGGTCACGTCCGGCGAATTCCTCGGCTACCTGGTCATCTAATGCGGCATCAAAGCGAACCCGAAGCAAATCACAGCCATCCTCGAGCTACGCTCTCCACGAAACACGCACGAGGTCCAACAATTGACCGGAAGGATCGCCGCCCTCAATCGCTTTATCTCCCGACCTACGGACAAGTGCCTCCCGTTATACCAACTTCTTCGTAGCAACAAACGTTTTTTTTGGGACGACAAGTGCAAAGAATCTTTCCAGAAACTGAAGCTCTATCTCTCGACGGCACCGGTACTCGCCAAACACGAAGATGGCGAAACACTGTACCTATATGTTGCCCTGTCTACCTCGGCCATCAGCGGTGTCCTCGTCCGAGAAGACCGAGGCAAACAGAAACTGGTCTTCTACGTGAGTAAGAGCCTCAACGGTGCGGAGATGCGATACCCGACCTTGGAGAAGCTAGCCCTCGCAGTGGTTATATCATCCCGGAAGCTGCACCCTTACTTCCAGTCTCATACGATAGCTATCCTCACGAGTCAGCCGCTCCGGACGATTCTTCACAGGTCGACCCAATCCGGACGGATGGCCAAGTGGACAATCAAGCTTTCAGAATTCGACATCGAGTACCGCACGCCAAGTCCCAAGTCTTGGCCAATTTTTTGGTCGAGTTACCACCTGAGCTTCTTAGCGACGACCTCACCACGATCCAACACAGGAACCTACACGTCGACGGTTCATCCAACTGACACAGCTCGGGTATCGAGATTCAACTTGAGTCACCGACCGGCAAAGTCCTTGAACATTCCTTCCGTCTGGAATTCCCGGCTTCCAACAACGAAGTCGAGTATAAAGCCTTCATCGCCAGACTACGTCTCGCTCTCGGTATGGACACCGAGCACATCCAGGCATACTGCGACTCCCAACTCGTAGCCAACCAGTTCAGCGGAGAATTCGACGCCAAAGACGAACGGATGGACAAATATGTCAAGCTCGTTCAAAACTTAGCAAAAGAGTTCAAGACTTTCAAACTATCCAAGATACCCCACGCAGAAAATTCCGAAGAAGGCGCCTTGGCTGCACTCGCCTCTAACAAAGATACCAACCTCCGCTGCTTAATCCCGATCGAAAGCATCGAACCTCCGAGCATCGACCCGGATCGTGGTGTCTGCACCATCACCTACCAAGAAGACAAAACCGACGCCCCGCTCAAGGAACCAGCAGAACCGGAACCCGAGGACTGGTGTGATGAAATCCGCGTCTAATTAGCCGATTGGCGAGGAACCTAAAGATCGTTTGGCAGCTCGTTGCCTCCGAATCTGCAGTGCTCACTACTCACTTCACAAGGAACATCTCATGCGATGGACTGCCGCAGGCGTCGTACTACATTGCATAGCAGGACAAAATCCGCCGCGTGATAAAAGAAACTCAAGATGGAGCCGTAGGCAACCCTTCCGGAGGTCGGGCTCTCGCCATGAATGTCAAGAAATCAGACTACTTCTGGCCAACAATGATGGCAGACTGCAAAGAATATGCGAGAAAATGCGTATACTGTCAACGACACGCTCCAATGATCAATCAGCCAACCGAGCTACTCACATCAGCCGCCCCACCTTACCCCTTCATGAGATGGGTCATGGACATCGTCGGTCCGCTTCCGTCCTCCCGACAAAAGAAATATATGCTCATCATGACGGATTACTTCACAAAGTGGGTGGAGGCTAAGGTATTCGTTCGAATCCAAGACAAGGAAGTCCTGAACATCATCTGGAAGTACATCATCTGTCGTCATGGACTACCTTACGAGATCGTGACGGATAATGGCTCTCAATTCATCTCCAAGAAGTTCGAAGGATTCTGCGAGGTATGGAAGATACGGCTAAGTAAATCCACCCAGCGCTATCATCAAGGAAATGGTCAAGCGGAGGCGACTAACAAAACCATCCTTGACGGGATCAAGAAGCGACTCAACGCGAAGAAGGGAATTCGGACTGACGAGCTCGATGGTGTACTTTGGTCCCACCGTACAACACCCCGTACCACCACAGGCAGGACCCCGTTCTCCTTAGCGTACAGATGCGAGGCGATGGTTCCCGCTGAAGTAAACGTCCCGAGCCTTCTGCGCTCCCTTGCTCCTGAGCACCCCGAACTCAATGAGGCGATGTTAATCGACAACTTAGATTCGTTGGATGAAAAGCGAAACTAAGCCTTGCTCCGCATGAAAAATTACCAAAACCAGGCAGCATGTTACTACAACAAGAAGGTCAAAAACCGCCACTTCGAGGAACAGGACCTTGTCCTCCAGAAGGTATACGAGAACACGAAGGAATGACGAGCCAGTAAGCACGGGGCTAAATGGGAAGGACCTTACATCATCAAACGAGTCATCAGGCCCGGAGTCTACCGTCCTGAGATAACGGTCGGCGACAAAGTTCCACGTTCCTGGAACTTAATGAGCCTTAAACAATACTACAGCTAGGCCGGCTTCAGTGACGCCCCCGACCTACAAAAAAAAATCAAAAAATCAAAAAAAGGGAGCTCTTACTGAGCTAACTCTCTTATGTAATGTGAACTACGAATGGCTTGATCTCGTTTTAGGTACGTAAGCAGCCTGCAAAGGTCCAACTATAACTTAATAAAATCTGCAATTTTATCTATCTTTTTGAGTGCTCCCGAGATCCTATATTTACATCCTTTTGCAAACGCTCCCGAGCTATACTACACATCGATGTCCAGACCAAACATCCGATAAAAGCCTATAGTTAAGTCTGATCAACTTAACTCGGCAATAACTAAAGCCAAGACGTTCCTCTTGAACAATATGGTGAAATCACCTTAAAGATCAAAGGGAAAACGGTGTTCCACTTAGCTTGGAAATCTTTTAAGCCAAGCCCAGACTTGAGTTTTCTAGGTCGTGTATTGAGTAAGCCGAAACCACTTTGTACTTACATTCGTACTTAGGAAATTCTAAGACATATCAACAAATCATGCCGACCTGTTCGCATGTTGATATTCGAACTTATGACTTTTAGGTCGTATGATGCAATATAAGCCGGCTCCCTCGCCACGCTGATATTTGAACTTCTTAAGAAAAGTCAGGATCGCCCCCACACAATCCTAAGTCATGTAAGCAAAGCTGTCACGACATACATACATTCGTACTTGAAAATGTTTTTAAACCTTACGAAAAAACGTGAAAACGATTCAAACCACTCTAATAACTAAAAATCCCAGCACGAATAAATCTCATTGATCACCAGAAGACTGTCTTACACAAACCCCGCAGCACGGGTATACAGAAACAACAAAAAAACCCCAAAGCCCGGGTGAAAGTTCCACATCGGTAGCACCATCATGATTTACATCCTGCTCAATTTTTGACGCTACGACGAGCGCCCGACTCGAGCTG
This sequence comes from Thlaspi arvense, assembly GCA_911865555.2. Lineage (NCBI taxonomy): Eukaryota > Viridiplantae > Streptophyta > Magnoliopsida > Brassicales > Brassicaceae > Thlaspi > Thlaspi arvense. The sequence continues at coordinate 25,640,074 of OU466859.2, read as the reverse complement.
AACTCGTGCCGAGCACCTTCCAAATCGGGGATATCCTTAAGCTTCTCGATGACCTCCGGGGTGAGTTTCCCTTTGTTTGACCCGTGATCGTCTCCCAGAAGAACGACCAGAGGATGATCTCTCGGAAAAGCTAGCGCCTGGTCGGGAACATCGAAGTCTTCGTCGAGGAGCTCTATCTCATCATACAGCTTGGCCTGCGCGTTTAGCTCCTTAAGGTCAGCTTCTACCTTCTGGACCATTGACGGCGGACTTTTAAACCCATCTCGCTCGAAGATCTTAATGGCGTCAAGTTGTCCATCCAGCTTAGCGCGGGAGGTCACGTTCATGTCGATTTCCTTGCGTTGGGCTATGTACGCCCGCGTCTTCCTGATCAACTTCAGGTAATGTTCAAAAACCGACCTCCGCACTTGAGCCGCTATCGAGAGAGCCCAATCGTCCTGGGCCTTGACAAGAGCCTGCTTCTTGGACTCGAATTTCCTCAATGATGAAGCTAGATCGGCTGTGAGAGACTTGTTCTCTTTGTCCTTAGACTTCACCCGAAGCTCGAGAGCGTCAATTGCTGCCTTCATCCCGGCCATCTCTCTCTGATCAGCCTCCAGAGCGTTTATCAAGTTCTTCTCATTCATACGGCTTTTCTTCAACGCCCGATCATACCGCTCGACTATCGCTGTAGCAAGGATCTTAGCCTCAAAGACAGATAACGAGGTAAATTTTCAAAATGCCAAGGAGTTAGTAAAATTACGGGTAGCCCGGGTATGAAGAACAGGGAAACCTTACTCGAGTTTCCGCCGAAGCCATTCGAACGAAGTCATCCTTGTAGATGAGCTCATCCATCTCGCAGGACGGGAGGGGTAGACACTTCATCTCCCACGTTAGCCGAGCACTGGATACTTCGTCCATGTGAATTGGCTCCTTGCCCCGGTATTCGAACTTGAAGGCGTACTTGCTCGGGCAAGAATGAGCTATGCGCCTCTTAGCAGCGGGTTCAGCACTGGCCTTCGCGGCTACTTGTTCGGGGTGCCCGACATCCTTGTCTGTCTCCCCAGCCTCGGGATCCTCAACATTGATTGCAGGAGGGTCTTCGGGATTGACTTCAGTACGGGCTTCCTCTTCGGCACGAGTTGCTTCCTTAGCAGCTCTTGCCTTCTTCTTTTCTGCCCTCTTCCGCTTGAACATCTTCTTGGCAGCGGCCACGTTCAGAGCGTCCTTCCAGACTTCTTGAGGATCGGGGTCAACAGTGTCCTGTATATCCGCTCCCGAGTCCAGGATCCCTTCTGGTGGAGCATCGTCCCGAGCCGAAGTCGCCTCGGGGTTGTAAGTGTCTCGCCCGAGTTATTTTCAGCGCTCTTCACGCTCGCAGCCAACAAGGACTCTTCCAGCTCCTTGGCAAAATCTCTCGTTTTCTTTTGCTTGATCGGCATCTTCTTCGACTTTCGACGTAAGGGACCTGGCAGAAGCAGAATCAGATTAGGTCGGGAAAACCTTTTCAGCTCGGGTTGGAAAGCAAGTTAACTAACCTGTAGTACTTGAAACCCTTTGAAACATGAACTGCAGCCAAGTCTCGTGGCTAAGTCTCCTAAATTCGTCAACGTGCTCGAAGAAGTCCGTCGCTGGCTTTGTAATCGAGGTAGCCGGCTTGTCTACAAAAATGGAAACAAGGAAATTAGGACGTGATTCAAAAATCTAAAACTCTATAGCTGAGTATTGGCTTGCTACCGATCACTTCAGCCCATCTAGTATGGATCGGGACATCAGTAACGACTACGGCGTTCTCGTCGATCTTAACGAAGAAGTAGCAATCCCGCCAGTTGTCGACTTTCCTCGATGGGAGCTCGGTTACTATGTTCAGCCCCCTCTTCATACTCACATAAAATGAACCCATATTCCGCGTATTCCCGCCTTGAGACTTTATGTCTGTCATTTCTTCGAAGATATCCGTGTTGAAGGGCAGCCCGTTCTCCTGGGCTAAGACGGTTAGACTCACCATGTGACGGATGCAAGCGTGCGTGGTCTATGAGATCGGCATCCCCCTCCTGGCGCAGTATCCCAGAAGGACCCAAGGCAGTGGAAACCAGAGACGACTGTAGAGGAAGGAGTGTTCAAACAGACATATATAGCTCGAGGGTGCGTCCCAAGGTCGTTGCTCTTGACTGGGAACCACGAATCGCACCTCGAGACCGATCCTGCACACTTCCTTCAATCGATTCAGTGACTTCCATATAGTACGGGTCGAGATTACACTAAAGTCATTATCCGGGCACGGGGCGTTCTTCTTAGTTCGCCTCAAAGACTTAACGGAGTACAAGGTGTATTTATCGAGAATACCGTTTTCCCCGAGCTCCTCCGTTTCACTGAGGCTGTTCTCCTCCTCCTTGACCTTGGCCTTGTCTCGATCAGCTAAGGCATTTACGCTTCCGACCTCATCAGCTTCGTCCCGGTCAGACACGTCGATTGCACTCCCGACCTCGTCGGATTCATCTCTTAGCTCGGGTATTTCGACGGTCATCCAAACTGCTGATGGCCCGGCATCACCCCGAGCTACAGTTCCTAACTGTCCTTCCTCAAAACACCTTGCCGCGTGCTCTTGCTGGTCCCTTTTCATCTCTTCGTTGTTCTCCCATCGCGCATGCGAACATCCGACCAGATCGGTCTGATCCCGAGCTCACACTGCCCTCTGATTTGACCGGCGACATGACTATCTCTTTTCCTTTCGACGACTTATGAGGACTCATCTTCGATAACTTAAACGGTCCCGACCTGAATCTAACTGATGGCACGGGCTTCTACTAACTGGACAGGCTTCTACAGATGACCCGATCTACCCTAAGACTACCGGACTAAGAAAACAAAATATCTAGAGAGAGAAAGAAGAGAGACGGGAGAGCGAACCTGATTTGAAGAATTTTGCGAAATGAGAGGAAATGAAAGCTCCTCAACCCTATTTATACAAAGTTAGAAACGGTTTTTGAGAAACCCGTAATCATTGCGACGGTTCGTATTTCCCGAGCTTAAATATATTCAAGAGTCGACACGCGTCAATTCACGGAAGACGAAGAGACTATTTTGGCTTGGGAAAAGCGGCTAACAAACCCGACCTATTGTACGACCTGACCTACTATACACGGTTCGAGCCCCGACTTACTATACACGGTTCGAGTCCCGACCTACTGTATGCGGTTCGAGTCCCGACCCTGAGCCGTACTGACCAGAAGTTCGTATAGATTAAAGTAGCTTTCGTGCACCCCGTGCTTCGAAATGTCCCGATCTTAATTTTTACCGAGCTGTTTCTTTCTTATGTTCTCCTAACCTGTCTCTCCAGATCGTCGAACTGGGGGGGGGGGACTACTTGTTAGTGATGGGTTTAGCACCCCTTACTAAAAGCCTTTCATAAATTAAGAAAAAGCCTATTTGAAACCCTACCTCCGCCTCCGGGGTTAGGTCGGTTCTGAAATACGGAAATATTCCGAGATTCATTCAAATCGCGGAAGAAAAGGAAACTACATCCCGAGAAGAAAGGAAATTATCCTTATCCCGGATGAGAAAAATTCGACTCAAGACGGTCTACGACATCTATATAAGGAGAGCCCCCTCCCTCGAAGATATTGATTCAGAACTTTGGACCCGAGACCTAAGACAACTTATAGCTTTCTGCTTTCAGCTTTAGATCTCGGTTCTTTACTCACTAAAACTTTAGGTCGGCGTTCTTTTCCGACGACCTAAAATCTTTGTACTCTTCGAGCTCTGGCTACTTAATAAAAACTATATCTTTTTCCCCACAAATCTCTTTATTTACTTTAGAGGAGATATCTAGATCTTACAGGATCCACCAGCTCGGGACGAAGTGGATCCTGTACCGTGAGGTGAGCTTCAACCTAAATATTATGTTAACATCCGGGAAATGTTAGAGTATTCCTATAAGAAATAAATTGATCAATCTCTCAAGAGAAAAATAATACTTTCGCATGGAGTACCTAGGACATAACGGGCATTCTGATCGAAACGATTTTACACGAGCTTAACGTGGATGAATCTTTCCAACAAATAAAACAAAAGAGAGAAAAATTGGACAAGAGAGGTTGATGTCAGTCAATGACGAAGATGAGCGAGTCATGAAAAATTGCTCAGTCCATGAAGTCAAATGCCTGAAGTGTTTTCCATGGATGGCTTTCCAGAGTATACTCAAATATCGATGAACCTCGAAGAAAATGAATCCCACAAAGTATACTTTTAAAGTCGCTTTGGGAGAATTCTTAGGGTATTCAGTTATCTGAAGAGGATTTGAAGTTAATCTTGCAAGAGAAACGTCTTTCTCGAAATGCCTTTGTCGAAGATGGAAAAAGGAAGTACAACATCTTAAAGGAATGATTGCCACTCTAAATTGGTTCATATCAAAGTCGACAAATAAATGTTTATCTTTCTTTCAATTTTTGAAAGGAAATCAAAAGTTTCACAGCATGTGAATCTTAAGAAAGCTATACGACGGGACCACCAGTTGTGGAATGTGATGGTGTCTGCTGTAGTCCTTGTAGGTTTGATCATCTATTTTTGTGCTAGCTTGAGTAGATCTTAGTTTAGGATTGATGTCCTATGCTAATTTTGAGAGCTATAATCGATGAATGACGAAGATGAGCGACTCATGAAAAATAGCTCAATCCGTGAAGTCAAATGCCTGGAGTATTTTCCATGGATGGATTTCCAGAGTACACTCAATATTGATGAACCTGAAGATAATGAATCCCATAAAGTGTACTTTTGAAATCTCTTTGGGAGGATTCTTAGGGTATTTAAATGTTTGTTTGTTTAAAAAGTCTACTTTATATGTTATCTTATATTGCATTGAATGCTTTGTACCATATTCTTAAACTATGAGTATTTCTGTATTCTGCAAAACAAAGAGACTTTCTATGCAGATTTCTAAAGAATTATGAAATTCATATTTAAATTATTTAACAAAATGGGCGGGAACCAAAATTGCACAATCTAACCGGCTATACAGATTTCTTTGCCGGACTTCGTATGAAGACTTCTGAATCCCAATGTAAAAAATGTAGAGGACCTTACAACAAATTGACAACAGAAAACATAATAAACATGGTCAAGTCCAATTTTGCGATTAACTTGCACAATGGGGGTGAGTATGTCCATGTTTCTTTCTTGATGTTGGAGTCATAAGAAATTGGGTCTATCATTTGTGACATACATATGAGGAGAATCATGCGGTATTTGTTGAAGCATTGGAGGTGGTAATGGATAGGATAACTCCACATACTCTGTTTGCTTTTTCCAGCATATAATCCTCTTGTGCTATTTTAAGAAGTTCACCGTGTGTGCAACCATCTCTCAAGAAAAACATTCGCTTATATGTTACGGTACCAAAAACTTGAGCGTATACGCTAAATACCCAATTCGCCTTGGTTCTCTGATGAGTTAAGTTTCCAAAACATCCAGTTTCATTGCTTGAATCGTCGTGGTTTGGCCGGAATGATTTAATTCGTACTCGCAAGTCTCCATCGGGTCCATTGAAGATCTTCCAAATTTTATCTTCAATATCTTCCTCATGTGAACTCCTTTTCAGCTGATTCTTCTTCGTGGTTAACTCTTGATGAGTTTAGTATTCTCTCCAATTGTTGGTTGAGTTGGAATGTTTTATATAAACCTCCAATTGAGCTGAGCTCAACTTGTATATCTCTTTTGCTCTCCTCAGCTACATGCTTTCCTCCTTATGACTCTTGGATCCTTGCTCCTTGGCTGATGATGACTTGATGTCCTCATCATACTCACCCTATTGAAAAGGTTTCGACCTCAAAACTATATCTCTTGCACCAAGAAAGAGCAAGATATTCTTCATTATATTTTGGGAGTTTATAGTCTTACCTTGATGCATCTTTGATTTGGTGGAGTGTGGAACGTCTGGTGGTTCTCCTTTGAGAAGGAAGGATAGGATAGCTCCTATGTTCTGGCCTTGTTCTTGGCTCCTCTGTTTTGTGGCCTTGATAACCTTGGTCTTGTTCACCTTCAGTGGTGTTGCCTGTTTGTTTTGGTTTAACAACAAGTTCTCCTCTTGTTGAGGGTCTTTATGTTTTATGTCCTTAGTACCTGAAACAATCTCAAATCTTTGGACAAGAAACAAGTGCATTATGGGTTTCTTACAAAACTTTAACTTTGTTAATCCTAATTTCTTTTGTTGCTGTTTTAGACAAGGTAATGAGTTCTCACATGCTAGTAATTCTAGTAAGTTCATTACTTTTGAATCTTCAAAAACAATTTTAGTAAAGGAATGTATTACCTGAGAAATGCTCTTAGTGTTTTTGCTTCCCAAATCTGTAAAGTGAGGAAATATTTGGCCTGGGGGCTTCTCTTTGAGGCTGTCTCCTCTCTCAGCATTCTGGGTATGGTCTATACCTGATAATTTTCTCAGGACAAAAGTAAGTGCATCATATCTGTGTTTAAATTTATAGTGATAGGCTTTGAAATATTTAAACTCACAGTGATGGTGTTAGCTAGCTGTAGCATCAATTGCTCTTTGTTTACTTGAACTCCATAAGTTGCTGTTTTCCTCTAGTCTAGAGATGACTAAGGATTTTCTATGGCTCCTTTTAGCTGGTTTCGAATCTTGAGGTGCCAACTGCTGTGAGACAAAAGTAATGAGCTCATACTTTGCTGGTGATGACATTGCATCTGATTGCTCTTCTTATACTTTCTCATTCTCCATTGAACAAGTCAATTGTAGAATCTTCTCTCCTTGTAACTTTTCATCTTTGCTTGTTTTCTGGTCTTCTTGTCTTATTCCTAGATCAAAACTCTTTGGAAAAAACAAATGCATAAGTCTAGCATTGGGAATTAAAAATTCAGAATGAGGTAAACTATCATTATCTCTACATTTATCTGTTTTCTCTTCTAGTGGAGTTTCTTCCAACAATTTCTTAATGGAACAATTTTAAGCAAAGTGTCCTCTCTTATGGCACTTATAACATGTTGGCTCTTTATAATTTACAAGGTTAGAAGACTTACCTTGGGTTGGTGGGTCTGGTGACTTTGTTATATCTTTAGAGCTAGATGTTGTTGGCTTGGGTGAAACTTCTCTTTTCAAGGGCTCATTTTTGTAGCTCGGTTTCTGGTCCATTGCAAGGCTTATTGCTGGTGTCTCTTCTCCTTTGGACGTGTGCTCCTTTAAGCCTGTTCCAGCTCTCTTTGACACAGACAAGTGCATCATACCAATTGTAAATAATTTAGATACTAATTCATCTAAAGAAGGAATTAGCTGAGCTTTTGCTTGAACAATGGTTTGTTCTTATTTTTCTGTTGACTTGCACAATGCTCTTTGGCTGAGAAGATTCTTCTTCTCCATAGCTTGATAATTCTCTACAAATTCATTATGCATTGTTGCCTTGAGGTCACTCCAATCTAGAACTGGCTTCTTGTGGGCAGTTGGAATATTTTCCTTTAACCACCATTCATAAGCTTTTTCTGTAAATGCTTGGATAGCTTGGGATAACTTATTCTCTTTGGGAATATTTTTGGATTGTAGCCACTTCTCCATATTGCTTTCCCAACTTAGAGATACACATCAGGGTTTTTAGTTGTACCTGAAAATATTAGAGAATTAGATATGTAACCACTTCTTTTGGTTACTTGCTTCCTTGAACAATCTGGTAGTTTAGGTTCAACATATTCAGCTGCTAGTGCATCTCCAAAACCATTTTCTTCTCTCTGTGGTTGGATTTGTGCCACTCTTTCTCCTAAGGTTTGGATTTGTGTTTGAATGTTGACAAAAATTTCTGCCATGTTGACACCTTGTCCTCCCATCTTTGTTATTCCTGTTTGAAGAAAACAATCAAACTTTTTATGGATTTTTCTGATGACTGAAAGTATTCAAAACAAAATGAATACAACAATAGATTAACCACAAACTAAATGACATTTTGTTTGATTTGTTTTTCAAGCAAATGCAATATGATCAATAAACTGAAACTAAGAATGGTTTCAAATGAACAGTGAACAAATCAAATAACAAATAGCAATAATTTTATTTTGAATTTTCAGATTTAATAGATGCAAAAAAAAATAAAGAACAAATTGCAAATATCTTTTTTGAATTTTCGGATTTTAAATGATGCAAATAAAGCAAGAACAATACAAAAACAACAATTTAATGGATTTTAGATTTTATAAAATTCAATAATAAAAGCAAAAATAACAAATCAAAGCAGAACAAATTTTGTGAGGTTTTATTTTTGATTAATGAAATGAAACAAGATAATAAACAGAAAATAAAGACAAAGGTTGGATGGATACAACCTGGGGATAGAAGCTTTTGAAGCTTTGATACCAGGTGATATAACATTGGAATCACTCCAACTTATGATCACAATATGATCAAGAGAGTTCCAAGCTTATGGTGTGGGATGTGGGATGAAGTCAGAATGGAGGTGAAACTGAAGTTGATTGACTCGCTCAACCGGTGGTTTGACTGACTCGCTCAGTACTCAGCTGTTGAAATTAGTCTTGTCTGAATCACAAAAACAATCCTATTCCAAGAATCAGTAAAAAAAAAATGAATTTTCAAATAAATCTAAAGACAAATTGTTTGGACAAAGAACACTCTTCGAATAAAAAAAAACAAAGGTATATTTTCTTAGATAGATAAAGGGTCCCTTACAAATGAAACAACTATGAGATTCTGTAGGTTCAGTACACGTCCTAGACAATAACTTTTAAGAGAGAATTAACCATAAATCAAAGAAATATCAAAAAGAATGATTGAAGGGATTTTTGATCTATTTGATGGGTAATGGGTGGGAGGGGGGGGGGGGGGGATGGGTATTGGCTAGAATCAAGGGATTGTGTGCTGACTTTTTATTGGATGGTTTAACCGGTTTAGAAATTGAATAACTTTTTAACCATAATAAATTCTGGCATGAATCCAATTCTCCTCGTTTCTATGATGAGTCAAGTTTCCAAAACATCCGGTTTTGTTTCTCGAACCGTCGTGGTTTGGCTGGAATGATTTAATTAGTACTGGCATATCTCCATTAGGTCCATTAAAGATCTTCCAACTTGTATCTTCAATATCTTCCTCATATGAACTCTTTTTTATCTGATTCTTCTTCTTGGTGAACTCTGCATGAGTTGAGTATGCTCTCCAAGTGTTGGTTGAGTTGGAATGTTTGATATAAACCTCCATTTGAGCTGAACTCAACTTGTATATCTCTTTTTCTCTCCTCAGCTTCATGCTTTCCTCCTCATGACTCGTGGATCCGTGCTCCTTGGCTGATGATGACTTGATATCCTCATCACTTACTAGCACAAGCGCAAGACCAAAAATTTGTTTCAAATTTGATACAAATACATTTTTGAAAAAATGTAAAAAAGCAGAACTCTATCAAAGTCTACTTGAGTAGACTAACAATTAAGTCAATACAAGTAGACATCGTATGATGTCTGTATTTTAAGCTACTTTTGCAATTGCCAAAATATTAGTAGACTTTAGGTGAAGTCTACTCACTCTGATATGTCTTCTCCTGAAGTCTGCTTAAAAAAAGTAGTTTAGTTTTGCAATTAACCAAAATTTGAATTTCTTTGGAGTAGACTTCATCAAGCTTAGTAGACTTCTAAAAGTAGACGTCAAATAGGCCAGTATTGCAATTGACCAAGTTTGATAAAGCTATTGACCAAGTTTGACTTTTTCGAACAGACTTCCAAAGAAGTCTAGTATTTTGTTGAAATTTCCCTAACCCCAACAATAACCTCTGTAGACTGCAAAAGAAATTTGTTGAAAAGTCAAACATTTATCAATTGCAAAACTGACTTCTCTTCTCCGCAGGCTCAAGCACAGACTTCATTAAAAAAAAATCTTTATCTTGGTCAAATGCAAAACTTACCTGATTCAAATGGAGTCTTCTTTCGAAGTCTACGTCATTGATTTTTTGTTAAAGTAAATGGTGCAGACTTCAACCGATGTCTACAGTCAGAAATCGATACACACGGTCAACCGATGTCTACAGTCAGAAAAAGTGGTTAGATAAATTGATAGTAATGGCATTTTAGTATATAAGTGAGGAGTATGAGGATTTTTTGGTTATTTGAATTTTTGAAAAAAAAAACAAAAACTATTAATTGATGGCAATTTTGCAAATACATAAAACTGAGAATGATAGAGCTGAGAAAAGGTGATTCATGTTAAAAGTGGTGAAAATGTGAGTTATATTTGTAATTGGCTTCAATTCATAGGTTATTTTTACAAGTCGTCCTTATTTGTATACAACTAATATATATGAGTAATAATAATATTTTGTTTATTTATTATATTTGCAAATATACAAGTTGATAATAAGAATTTATACTCAATATAAATAAAAAAAAAATTCTATACATATGGTTAATTGGCAAAAATTACGTTCGAAAATATTAATATTTAAAGAAAAAAAAAACTTTAAATTTGATTTTAAAATAATAAATATATATAGAAGATATGTAAAAATAAATTATATATTTTAAGTTTTTTTGTACAACTAAATTGTTCAACAAAGTGAAAACCAAAATTTCTAAATTTAAAAATCAGAAACTAAAATCGAAAAACTAAGAACCACTGAAACCATCTAAATTTATTAAGACATATATTTAGTAAGTTTAAGACGTTAGATTACACTATTTAAACTCTTTAATTAAAAAGAAAATTAAATTATTGTTTTGTCGTAGATTACACTATTTAAGTTATCTAAATGTACTTATTTCTTCATGTACTAAAAGAGTTCTAAATATCTGCTGCGTTTGCTATTACGACAATCAATATTGAGACAAGTAGACAACACGTCGGGTGCTGACTTTCTCACTGTCCAGCTGCAAGTCCATGGCGGCCAAAGACAAGAGCAGTCGTTCTAGGGTGCCGCATGGTGGAAGAGAAAAAACGCAGTAGAGCGGGGATGAGACCCCCTATAATGCCCCTGATCCAGCCTAAGGTCAGACTTGAGACGATCGGGCGCACAACAATCAAACAAGAACATGCACGACTAACTATCTGATGTAAGGCTGAATTGCTCCAAGTTATCACTCTTGAATCTGATCTTATGGTTGATGATTTGATAACCAGTTTGTTGGCTGAATCCACAGATAACGGTTTGAGACTCTGATTCTCCAAGGGCTAATCCTCACAAGGAAAATAAGACTCTCCAAAAATTACAACTCTCTGATTCCACAAAGTATTTGAAACTTGCTAAAACAAATGATTCAAAAGAAATCTTTCATTTAGAAACAAATAAAAGGTTTTTTATTAAATAATTTCGTGGGTATGAAAGTACAAGCTTATGAGCTTATATAGTGCTCAAAATGCAGTGTAAAAAACGGTAACAAGGTAATAAAAACAAAGCATAAAGTTTGGCTTGACTTGTAGCTAATCTTTGGGCATAAAGAGGGAAATATGCTTGATTTGGGGCAATGAGAGAGGGGGAACGAATCTTGTGGTCTTGATCTTTGTATGAACGTCCAGGATCTTCATTAGAGGATGGAGGGTCGAGATTGCTGAGAGAGAGTGGTCGTTGGTCATAGTTTCCCTTTGGAGCAAAGTTAACAAGCTTATAAAAGGAAATTGTCTTCATGGTGATATCTTCTTCGGTTTGGAATGTTTTGACTTGGTTATTGGCTTGGTATGGTGGTTTAGAGCTCTTGGTATCTTTATAATATGCCAAGGACTGTAAATGAGGCGTGGTGATTTAAGATATGGTGGAAGTTTTCTTAAAATGTCTTGAAAACATGAATGTTGGTCCATTCATGTGATTTGGTGGTTTTGCTTGGTCTTCTTGTGAATTAAACTGGCCTAGCCATGGTTTAGCTTGATCAGAATGTCCTCCTTGATACATAGAACAACAGTGTTTTGTTGTTAAGTCCTTAGCTCCTTTGAAAACAGCTATATGTCTCATTTGCTCCTTAACTTCAAGCAAAACAGGTTCTAGCTCCTCTCCTCTGTGTTTCTTCTTGATATAAGCATTGATGCTTACATCATACTCTCCCTCTTGAAGAGGTTTTGTCCTCAAAACATTAGTACCTGCATCAAATAAAGCTAAGTTAGTTTTTGTAAAATTTTGAAAGTTTAGAAACTTACCTTGGTGATTAGCTTTTAAATGCTGCAATAGATGATTGAGGGGAATATTTTTGGCTTCAGCAAGCTCTAGTGTGGGTGTCAGCTCGTGTAATGGTGGATTCTCCTTAATAAAAATCTTGTTTTCACCATTGTTGACCACGTTTTTATCCTTAATCTCCATAGCTTTGAACTTTTGTTCTTTAAAACCTGCAAAACATTCTTTTGGCAAAGACAAATGCATCATATCTGGTGGATCAAAGTTTAAAAACTCTTGTATTGCAAAATAACTAAATGTAGTGTAAGTATCTTGCTTAGCTCTCACTTGCATAACTTTAATGTCTTTTTGAGCTAAAGGGGCCATAATGTGCTTACAATGGTTAATGGTGAAGGAGTACTCATTGGTTCTGCCATTGTGGGTTACTTCTCTATCATATTGCTATGGCCTTCCAAGTAAAACATGGCCAGCTTGCATTGGTGCAACATCACACAGTATTTGATCTTTGTACTTGCCAATGCTGAATGATATTTCAACTTGCGTAGAAACTTTCAGCTCTTCTTTGTCATTCAGCTACTTTAGTTTTTAAGGCCTTGGATGCTGTTTTGTGGTAAGACCAAGTTTTTTTACTAGATAAACACAAGCAATGTTAGCACAAGAACCACTATCAATAATCAAATGACATACCTTGTCTTTGATTTTACATCTTGAATGGAAGAAATTGTTTCTTTGCCCCTGATCTTCTAGTACTTGTTGTGCATTCAAAGTTTGTAAGGCTTTGGATGCTGTTTTGTGGTAAGACCAAGTTTTTCTACTAGATAAACGCTAGCAATGTTAACACAAGAACCACTATCAATAATCAAATGACATACCTTGTCTTTGATTTTACATCTTGAATGGAAGAGATTGTTTCTTTGCCCCTGATCTTCTAGTACTTGTTGTGCATTCAAAGCTCTTTGAATTACTAGAAGCTCTCCTTCTTCAGCATCTTGGGTTGGATCTGATGCTTGAGGTGGTGGTGATATATCAGGTGGTCTTGGCTCCTTGTATTGTTGATATTGTTTGTTTAGCAAACTGGTTGCTTCAGCCCTTCTTAACATGGCCATCATGGTTTGCATAGGATCTGCTGGTGCATTCTCCATTTAGTACATTGCAAAAGATGGAAAGAGAATGAATCAAAGTGATGTTCAAAAGTAAGCAAAAACAGAGAAACATAATTTCACTGAAACAAAAGCAGTTGTTTTGAAAATTGAATTAAAATTAACAAATGGCTTGCTAACTTTTAGGAAACAATTTTTTTTTTGTGTTTTTAAGACTTTAAATGACCGAAATCAAAACGAAAAGTATTTTTTTTGAGTTTTTATGAAGTTTATAAAATGACAACAAGATAATTCAGCGGAAGAACAATTTTTATGAGTTTTTGGTTTTTATAAGAAGCAAAAATTAAAACTGAATGTAATAAATAACAAAAATTTGAGATAGGGTATGAATACACCTGGGATAAGAGCTTTTAGTTCTGATACCAATGATGTAAGGCTGGATTGCTCCATGTTATACACTCTTGAATCTGACCTTCAAGCTTAGATAGATGGAGGAATGGTTGATGATTTGATAACCAGTTTGTTGGCTGAATCCACAGACAACGGTTTGAGGCTCTGATTCTCTAAGGGCTAATCCTTACAAGGAAAATAAGACTCTCCACAAATTGCAACTCTCTGATTCCATAAAGTGTTTGAAACTTGCAAGAACAATTGATTCAAAAGAAATCTTTCTTTTAGAAACAAATAAAAAGTTTTTGATTAAATAATTTCGTGGGTACGAAAGTACAAGCTTATGAGCTTATATAGTGCTCAAAATGCAGTGTAAAAACCGGTAACAAGGTAATAAAAACAAAGCATAAAGTTTGGTTTGACTTGTAGCTAGTCTTTGGGCATAAAGAGGGAAAAATGCTTGATTTGGGACAATGAGAGAGGGGGAACGAATCTTGTGGTCTTGATCTTTGTATGAACGTCCAGGATCTTCTTTAGAGGATGGAGGGTCAAGATTGCTGAGAGAGAGTGGTCGTTGGTCATAGTTTCCCTTTGGAGCAAAGTTAACATGCTTAGAAAAGGAAATTGTCTTCATGGTGATATCTTCTTCGGTTTGGAATGTTTTGACTTGGTTATTGGCTAAGTCTGGTGGTTTAGAGCTCTTGGTATCTTTATAACATGCCAAAGAATATAAATGAGGCGTGGTGATATAAGATATGGTAGAAGTTTCCTTAAATTGTCTTGAAAACATGAATGTTGGTCCATTCATGTGATTTGGTGGTTCTGGTGGTTTGGCTTGGTCTTCTTGTGAATTAAACTGGCCCAGCCATGGTTTAGCTTGATCAGAACGTCCTCCTTAATGCATAGAAGGACAGTGTTTTGTTGTTAAGTCCTTAGCTCCTTTGAAAACAGCTACATGTCTCCTTTGCTCCTTATCTTCAAGCAAAACAGGTTCTAGCTCCTCTCAATTGTGTTTCTTCTTGATATAAGGATTGATGCTTACATCACTATCCAACCCTAAACCAGACCAAAGTTTCAGTTACCATAGAAATCCTATGGTAACTGCGACTTTGGTCTGGTTTGGGGTTGGATAGTGATGTAAGCATCAATCTTTATATCAAGACTACAGACTCATTCGAGCCGCACTGCGCATCCCAAGGGATACGGTACTGGCCGAATGGTTCGGACTTCCGAGGAAGTGAGAAAAGGATGTGAATTTCGACCTTGCGACGTATCACGAGGGAGTACAGTCCTAGTCGGAGGAATAAATGAAGAAAAACTCTTAACCCCGACCTTATTCGTATGTCCCGGGGAGCTACACTTGCGGAGAAGTGGGCTGCGAGGCGGCTTTCATAGTTGTGAACTCCGACCTTATTTGCATCCAAGGGAAAACGTTATTGGCCGAAGGAATTACGCTTCTGGAGTAAAAAAACCGTGGGACGGTCAGACTAAACATATATAGAGGATCGCCCCGTCTACGTTACACATCCGGTGGAGTACGCCGTTTTTCTGGGGGAGTTAAGTGATGAGGTCCTATCCTGACTGAGGCGTGCATCCGGGGGAGTACGATGCTTGCTCAGGATAGGAGGATAGACGCTCCCGGAGGAACTGATAGCTTGACCACTGGTGGACATCTCCCCAGGGGGATTTTACTTCTTGCTTCATGAGGCACTAGACAAGAAGCCGTCTTGTCCCCGCTCATCGGGGTCATGAGCGAGGTTATAGTCTTATGTGACCATAGGGATCGACATAAGACAACGACGCGGGCTAAGACACCGGCCCAAGGGCCAGAGGTGGCGCCGTTGGACGGGTGAATAGATGTTCCCTGCGTCGCGGGGCGCTAACGCAAGGGGGAGTCGCTACTCTAATGAAGCTCGTGCGGAGTAGGGCGGTACATCGACTTCCTTACTGCCTCGACAGTCTACGCATTGTGCTTACGCGAAAGTTTCTGGGGTTTGAGAACGTGCTTGTGACATACTCCGAAGTGGAAGAGGGTGAGAAGTTATCAGGAAGAGAAAGCCTGCGAGTGGCCAGCATGTCCGTAGGAGGATCATGCTATTTTATCGCACAGTCTGATGGAGGGGACTGGCGGGGAAGATCCAGAGAGCCTTACCGAGGAGATCACCCGAGGCGCCTTAACCAAAGGCGACTGTATCGACTAGACTTGGTCGATACACTCTCTTGCCAACCAATATCGACCAGGGTATCGACGTGACAAGTCGATATCAGGCGCCCGAACCAGCTGCTTTTCGGTTTATTTCCAGTTTACCAAGGGGTTTTCCTGAAAACTATATATAGGTTGTGACCTAAAAACATAAGGGAGAGTCTTATCACCCTTTACCCTCTGGATGATAGTCTTCTTTTGCATTTCCTTTTGTTTTTCTTGTAATCTCTTGTTGAATCTTGTTCTTTCAATCAAAAGTTGGTGTTTATCTACTCTCTCATCATGATATGTTATCCTTCCTTACTTTGGGCTGTGATTAGGATTATGATTAGTGAGTAGTTTGCTTAGGGTTTGAGATGGGATAGAGATAGGGAGATTCAAGGTTAGTAAGTGATTGCTTAGTGCTTAATATATTTGTTCCTTCTTATTGATTGAGTTTAATGCTAGATTAGCCCTTGATAAGTTGATCTAGATCCTAGGGTTCTCTTATGCCTGATAAGTGTTTGATGAATTGCCTGAATGAGTCAAGTAAGAGATTTGCTTATCTTAGCCTAAGGAATCAGCTGTCTAAGGAGTAGATTGGCAATATAGAATTGGATTAGCTGTTTGTAATGCTTGCTGGTCATATGTTTGAGTAAAGGAATTTTTCTTGATTATGTGTTTAGCAAAGTGGATAGTGTCAAGGAATTGAGCTAGCCATAGCTGTTAATTCTATGCTTAGGAATAGCATTGTTTGAAATGTTTTGAAGCATCACTAGTTAAGCCAAGAGTCTCCCTAGATCAATTACACTATCTCAAGCCCACTAGTTTTTGATTGTTTGAATTTGAACCTGTGTTAGTTTCTCTGTTTATTTTGCTTGCTCCTGCTTGTTTGAAGTCTTTCTTAGTCAGTAGTTTTATAGTTTCAATCACCTCTTTTGCTTGCTTGAATTAGATAATCTATTGCATTCTTGGTGTCTTACTTTCCCATTATGGATTGATACCTACATACTACAATGATATGAGTATATGTAGGATTTTAAGTAGAGTAAACTCATACATCAAATTGGCGTCGTGGCCGTTTGGGATTGTTCTAAGTATTAGGATTTGTAGATTGTTTGAGATCAAGCTTTTATTTTCGTTTCTGGTTACTAATTGCATTTTTTGGACTAGAATCTCTTTTGTAGGTACCCAAACTCTTAAGTGTCTATACCTGCACAAGAAGTTTAAGGACCTAGATTTTGGGTTCACATCAGCAAGAATCAGTTATTGAAGCATGGAAGAACATCTTCGCTGCTGATTTTGGTCCACAAGGTCCACAAGGTCTTCAAGGAATTTAAGGCTTACAAGGACAGCAAGGTCCACATGGTTTACAAGGAGCTTGGGTCCTAAGACCATTGAGACCTATTGGTGCTGCTGATATACCTTCAAGTTATGCTTCAAGACAAGGTATTCTTCCACCCATAGAGACTCATGACTATGAGATCAAAAGCAGCATGTTCAAGAAAAGAAGTTCTTTGAATTGCCCAACCAAGACCCTTTAGAGCACTTGGATCACTTTGATAGGATATGTGCTTTAAAATATCTTAGTGGAGTTTCAGAAGATGGCTTGAAGCTCAGATTATTCTCTTTCTCTCTTGGTGATAAAGCTAAATTGTGAGAAAAGTCTTTAGCACAAGGAAGCATCACTTCTTGGAAACAATGCAAAGGTGCTTTCTTAACCAAGTTCTTCTCTCCCTCAAGAACAGCAAAATTCAGGAATGAGATCACAAACTTCAAACAGTGGTCTCATGAGAGCTTTGGAAATACTTGGGACAGGTTTAGAGGCTTCATCCATCAATGCCCTCATCATGGCTTCACAAGGGCAATGCTTCTATCAACTCTCTAAAGAGGTGTTCTCCCAAACATCATAATCCTCCTTGATACAGCAAGCAATGAATATTTTCTTGGCAAAGATGTTGATGAAGGCTGGCTACTAGTGGATAACATGACACTCAGTAATTGGGATTATGTTGATGATAAAGAGAGAAACACTCAAAGGAAACTGAAGAGAGACTAGAGACAGCTTTACATGAGATGAGAGCCTTACACAAGAAAGTGGATTTTCTGCTCCATGAGACCCCCAAACCTCTTCCTACTGTTGCCTCACAACCATATTACAAATAATATCAAGTTAAAGCTGCTCAAATACAAGAGATACCAGCATTGACACCAGACCATAATGCTTGTCCACAACAGTCCCATGAAGACACATACATTCCATAACATCCTGGTCCTTTCTCTCAAACAGTTGGCGCCAACAACTCTCATATTTCACAAGCTTTGGACATAAAGCAGTTTCTGCTTCAAATGAAACAACTCCAATCTGCGGTACTTTGAAACTTGAAAACCGTCATCAACACCAACATCACTAAATTAAGAACACCATGACAGCTGACATCCAAAGAAGCCTTGACTCCTTTCATCAAAGACTGCTTAAGCAAGAGACTCTAGCACAATCATCCTCATCTTCACTTGCACAAGAGTGTGTCAAAGCTGTCATATTGAGAAGTGGTAAACAGCTTCCTCCTAGAGTTGCTCCTACTGTCCACAATGAGGACATTGAGGTTCAAGAAGGAGAGGCAGCCACAGAAGATGAAGAACCAGTCAAAGCTGATGAAGCACCAAAGAATGACAAGGGCAAATATGTGGCTAAGGAAAAACAAAAAGATGCACCTAAGGAGTTGGTTAAAGAACCAAGATACATACCTCCTCCTTACAAGCCACCACTGTCATTTCCTGGAAAGTTCAAGAAAGAGTTGCTTGCCAAGTACAAAGGTCATTTTGATAAACATATGAAGAAAATACAGCTTACTATGCTCTTGCTTGACGCCTTTGTCCTGGTTCCACCTTACCAGAAATTCCTGAAAGATGTTGTAGTAGAGAGGACCAAAGATCTGCAAGGGATGGTTGTGCTAACACATGAATGCAGTGCCATCATTCAGCAGTAGAAGGTGTCTCCTCACAAGCTTGGTGACCTAGGGAGTTTCACTCTACCATGTTCTATAGGTCCACTACTATTTGATAAATGCTTGTGTGATTTGGGGGCCAGCGTCAGCTTGATGCCTTATTCCATTGCAAAGCGCCTTGGTTTAACAGAGTTCAAAGATTGTAGAATCTCTTTAGTGTTGGCTGATAGATCAGTGAGGCTCCCCAAGGGATTGCTTGAAGATGTTCCTCTCAGGATTGGGAATGTAGAGATTCCAACCAGTTTTGTGGTTTTAGAAATGGATGAAGAGCCTAGGGACCCTCTCATTCTAGGGAGACCCTTTTTAGCCACAACAGGAGCTGTCATTGATGTAAAGAAAGGAAAGATTGAGCTGCAGTTGGGTAAAGACATATTCCTGAAGTTTGAAATCAAGCAAATCATGCAAGAGCCCACCATAGAAGGTAAAATTTTCAATATAAAGACCTTAGAGGAGCTGCATGATGAATGTCCAAGAGGAGCTGTGCTGTAATGACAAACTACAAGTAGCTTTGACAAATGAACATGGGGATGCTGGGCATTTGGATAAGGAAAGCTTGGGTTACATGTTGAGGCTTAACTCTCACAAGATATTGGAGGAAGAGGAGCCATTTGAAGAGCTGAGGTACAAGGAGACATAAATACTCTCCATCCAAGAAGCTGGCGCCAAGGAGTAGAGCAGCATAGATGAGGACTGGAATGAACTCAAGGCACCAAAGGTGGACCTCAAACCTCTTCCTAAAGGGCTAAGGTATGTCTTCTTAGGGTCTAACTCTACTTATCCTGTTATTGTCAAAGAAAACCTCAATGATGATGAAGTCCTAGAACTTGTGAAAGTGTTAAAGAGGTTTAGGAGAGCCATTGGATATTCTCTTGATGACATTAAAGGTCTCTCTCCTAGCCTCTGCACTCACATGATTCATCTACATGATGGGAAAAAATCATTTATTGAACCTCAAAGGAGATTGAATCCTAATCTGAAAGAGGTTGTTAAAAAAGAGATCTTAAAACTTCTTGAAGCTGGTGTGATCTATCCTATCTCAAACAGCACATGGATCTCCCCAGTTCATGTGGTGCCTAAGAAAGGAGGATCACTATGGTAAAAAATAAAAATGATAAGCTAATACCAACTAGAACAATTACTGGTCATAGAATGTGTATAGATTACAGAAAACTGAATTCTGCTTCTAGGAAAGATCACTTCCCTTTACCATTCATAGAACAAATGTTAGAAAGATTAGCAAATCATAAGTACTATTGCTTCTTAGATGGTTATAGTTGATTCTTTCAGATCATATCCATCCTAATGATCAAGAGAAAACTATTTTTACTTGTCCATATGGAACATTTGCTTATAGGAGAATGCATTTTGGTTTACGCAATGCTCCTGCAACTTTTCAGAGGTGTATGACCTCCATATTCTCTGACATGCTTGAAGAGATCGTGGAGGTATTCATGGATGACTCTAGTATCTATGGATCCTCCTTTGGTGTCTGCTTGTCCAATCTTTTTCAGGTTTTACCGCGATGTGAAGACACTAAGCTGGTTTTGAATTGGGAGAAATGCCACTTTATGGTTCAAGAAGGCATTGTGTTGGGTCACAAGATTTCAGAGAAGGGGATAGAAGTGGACAAGACAAAGATAGATGTAATGGTGTACTTGGAACCTCTAAACACAGTCAAGGGAATTAGAAGCTTCTTAGGGCATGCTGGTTTCTACAGAAGGTTCATCATGGAATTCTCAAAGATTGCAAGACCCTTGACAAGACTGCTGTGTAAGGAGACAGAGTTTGTGTTTGATGATGACTGCTTACAAGCCTTCCTCACCCTCAAACAGGCTCTTGTATCAGCGCCAATTGTCCAAGCTCCAAACTGGGATCTGCCATTTGAAATCATGTGTGACGCCATTGATTATGCTGTTGGAGCAATCTTGGGGCAAAGAGTAGACAAGAAACTTCATGTTATCTACTATGCAAGAAGAACTATGGATGAAGCTCAAACAAGATATGCTACAACAGAGAAGGAGCTCCTAGCAGTTGTCTTTGCATTTGAGAAGTTCAGAAGCTACTTGGTGGGGTCTAAGGTGATAGTCTACACTGACCATGTTGCACTAAGGCACATCTATGCTACAAAAGACACTAAGCCAAAACTGCTTAGATGGATCCTCCTCTTGTAAGAGTTTGACATGGAGATTGTGGATAAGATAGGCATTGAGAATGGTGTAGCTGATCACCTTTCAAGGCTAAGGATTGATGACTTTGTTCCTATCAATGACACCTTTCCAGAAGAGCAGTTGAATGCTTTGAGCATGAAATTAGCTGAAGTGAGAAGCTTATAGGAGAACAAGCTGCCTTGGTATGCTGACTTCGCCAACTACTTAGCATGTGGCGATACCCCAACCAAATTTGATGCTTACCACAAGATGCTGCAGTGGACTGTGTAATTCAAGTGTGGGGGAAGGTATTGCATTTGACCTTGTGTTTTGTTTTCTTATTTTCTCTTTTGCATACTGAGTCTCATGAATTCATGCATTCATCTACATGCACTGAAAACCCATAAAATTTTCAAATTCTTTTGGAACTAGAAAGATTATTTAGTTGCATTTGCATAACTAAGGTTGAGTCTAGATGCATTACATATAGGTTTTCATACATTTGCATATGGAGTAGATGATAAAAACTTGTCAAGATGTTAATGTTTGAGTTGTTTTCAATACTTTGGTTATCTGTTGTTTGATTGCATTGTTGTGAGTTCGAAGTTAAGGCTGTACCATATCTTGAATACTTGCATTGATATTCTTGTCTTATGCTCAAGCTTGCTTTGATTTCATTCCAACTCTATCCTATAAGAACCATAATCCTGACTTTGAAGTATCTTGTTTGTACATTGAGAGTGATTACATGGCTACCCATATACATACTTGGATTATCTTCTTCCCTTCTTACCACTCTTGTTAATCCAAGTAGCTGATCCTCATCATTATGGGACAGTTAACCACACCCTACACCAATCCTTCTTTCTGAACCTAAACACTATCTTGAGAGTTGTGAGGCCTTTGCATATTATTTTTGAATTTTGTCTTGGCAAAAAGTGTTAGGAATAAGGCTGGCAAGGAGAAGTTCTCTTGTAGACACCAGCTTGCATTTTGAGCTTGGTATTAGGTTAGGAGATTGGGAAAGGATAGTGTGAGTGGTTTAAGCTTTAAATGTTTGAATCTTTTGAGAAGAAGAAGAAGTATGAGATTGGTAGTATGGAGGAACAGTTAATTTTGTGGTTAAGATAATGAAGAAGAAAGCTCTAAGTGTTAAAGAAGAAAGGTGCCTACAACAACAAAGCTTACAAAAAGTCATCCAAAAGGAGAAATCAAACCAAGAAATCCACCAATGGTGATGAAAATGGCGCCAATCATACAACAAAGTAGAGCAAGTTCCAAAAATAAGTCAGCCACATAAGCAAAAAAAGACGGAGTTTTCCCAACTATGAAGAAAGACGCGATCAAGTGGTCTGGAGAAGGGTAGATTTAGGAGTTTCACTTGGGGTTTCAGAAGTTGTTAGGTTCATCTTGGGTAAAAAGTGTAGAAGAGAGCTTTGACTTGCATGCATGAGTGTGCTTTTACCTTTAGCATTTTGCCTAAGATAGAATCATTTCATTGAGTGACCCCCTGAATCTTTGAACCCTTATTTGAATGAGATCATTTTCATCTCATAACCATGTCCCTTGACCAAATGTTTTCTCTTGATTTGCACAAACATGATCCATTGGTTACTGATTAATGAATGTTAAAGAGTTGGATGATTTGAATGCTTGTGTAGGCTAAGCTAGAGTTCATTGTTCGCTATGATAGGTATGGCTAAGGTTTTTAAAGTAGAACAATCTCTATGCATCTTAGATCCTATAACTTGGGCATTGAATTAGTTTTTCTATTGAAATCTTTAGTTTTGAGCTCCCACTTTCAAACCTCATTCTCTCATTTGTTCTTGTTTCCTTGAGGGCAAGCAAAAGGCAAGTGTGGAGGTGCTGATATACTCATTGTTTACACCATATTAGCATGCATTTTTACATTGATTTGTAGTCTTCAAGCATGCATTTCTACATGTTCTTGTCCCTATTGCATCCACTTAGCATCTAGAGTATAATTAGGAGTTGCATTCCATATTAGGTGCATTCCTAGCACTTGGCAGGTGCATTTTGGGAGTTTGGGGACCAGAGGAAGAGTTGGGAATCAAAAGGTGAAGAGGCCAAGGCGAAAGGAGCTTATCGAGCAAGATATCGACTTGGCAGATCGATACACAGCGTACATAGCAGAGTATCGACATCATGCATCGATACATGTTGGGGAGCTATACCGATCATCACATCGAAGCCCGAGCGTCGATACAAGGAGACAGGACACCAGAAGGATATCGAGCTACTCTGATCGATACACCTGCTTTGAGGCTCTTGTACCGGTCAACATATCGACATAGTATCATCTCGATACGCAGGCCAAAGAAGTGTATCGGTCACTGTATCGACATCTCGATACGCAGGCCAAGGAAGTTTCCTCAATGAGCCTTAACTAAAGGGCGATTGTATCAAGCAACATACTGAGGAGATCACCCGAAGCGCCTTAACCAAAGGCGACTGTATCGATGCTAGTATCGACTAGACTTGGTCGACACACTCTCATGCCAACCAATATCGACCAGAGTATCGACGTGACAAGTTGATATCAGGCGCCCGAACCAGCTGCTTTTCGGTTTATTTCCGGTTTACTAAGGGTTTTTCCTGAAAACTATATATAGGCTGCGACCTAAAAACATAAGGGAGAGTCTTATCACCCTTTACCCTCTGGATAATAGTCTTCTATTGCATTTCCTTTAGTTTTGATTGTAATCTCTTGTTGAATCTTGTTCTTTCAATAAAAAGTTGGTGTTTATCTACTCTCTCATCATGATTTGTTATCCTTCCTTACTTTGGGCTGTTATTAGGATTATGATTAGTGAGTAGTTTGCTTAGGGTTTGAGATGGGATAGAGATAGGGAGATTCAAGGTTAGATTAGTGATTGCTTAGAGCTTAATATGATTGTTCCTTCTTATTGATTGCTTAGGATTTGAGATGGGATAGAGATAGAGAGATTCAAGGTTAGATTAGTGATTGCTTAGTGCTTAATATGATTGTTCCTTCTTATTGATTGAGTTTAATGCTAGATTAGCCCTTGCTAAGTTGATCTAGATCCTAGGGTTCTCTTATGCCTGATAAGTGTTTGATGAATTGCCTGAATGAGTCAAGTAAGAGATTTACTTATCTCAGCCTAAGGAATTAGCTGTCTAAGGAGTAGATTGGCAATATAGAATTGGATTAGCTCTTTGTAATGCTTGCTGGTCATATGTTTGAGTAATGGAATTTGTCTTGATTATGTGTTTAGCAAAGTGATTAGTGTTAAGGAATTGAACTAGCCATAGCTGTTAATTCTATGCTTAGGAATAGCATTGTTTGGAATGTTTTGAAGAATAACTAGTTAAGCCAAGAGTCTCCCTAGATTAATTACCCTATCTCAAGCCCACTAGTCTTTGATTGTTTGAATTCGAACCTGTGTTAGTTTCTTTGTTTATTTTGCTTGCTCCTGCTTGTTTGGAGTCTTTCTTAGTCAGTAGTTTTATAATTTCAATCGCCTCTTTTGCTTGCTTGAATTATATAATCTATTGTATTTTTGGTGTCTTACTTTCTCATTATGGATTGATACCTACATACTACAATGATATGAGTATATGTAGGATTTGAAGGAGAGTAAACTCCTACATCAGGAGCATGCTAAGGTAGAGGTGGATTGGGAAGAATGTACGTAGATTAGGAAACAGAAGACGAAGATGCGTATACGAGGAATATTATAAGTACGATGAGAAGGAAGAGCTTCATTGTTGCTCATGCAGGGTGAACGCTCAACCACGCAGACAAGGAGCATTGCAGTCGTAAGCATTAAACTACGCAGGCAGGAAATCAAACAATCAAGCAAGCAGAGAATCAAGCAATCATGCAAGCAAGAAATCAAACAATCATGCAAGCAAAAAATCAAATAATCATGCAATCAAGGAATCAAACAATCATGCTAGCAAGAAATTAAACGATCATGCAAGCAAGAAATCAAACAATCATGCAAGCAAGAAATCAAACAATCATGCGAGCAAGAAATCGATCTTGGTGGCTAAAGCTATCTTTGGGACAGCCATATTTTGTCCATGATCGCGGGTACCGTAAAACCCGCCGCAGGGCTCGAGCTACCCGGGCGGTTACGTTCAACCCACGGGCATGGCCTTCGTGCAACCCATCCCCGGAGCCAATCTCGCCCGGGAGCGAGTGGCGGTTTTCCTTTAAGGGCACCAATTTTATACTGTTGCGACTGTTCGTCAGTCGGTTTTCTCCAGATCTGGGTGGCACATACGGCTTTCGTTTGAACCCTCTCTTGCAATCCTTCGACGCTGGTGAGTGCGGTTCACATGGTGGGTCTCTGGTGGTTCAAAGTGCAGCATGTCACTTCGCGCAGCATGCGCCACTTCTCGAGAACTGCCGGTTACTTTTTCTGCTTGCAACGGGCGGCCCTTCTCTCTCTGCATTAAATGCGCCTCACTTCCCACGCACGGCTCAAGAGACTAATAATTATGGAACCGCCACTGACTTGCGACTTTCCCTGACCGACGCATTCTTCTCGCGTGTCGCTTTGATTTCTTCTTCTTCTATAAAACCGTGAAGTCCACACTTCTGGGGTTTCACTCTACTTTCGAAGCGAACCACAAATTTCCTTCTTCTCAAACTTTCTTTTTCTGCCACACATCCCTCTTCTCTTTCAATTGAGATATCGGCTTCAAGTACGTCGTTTGGAGAGTGAAATGCCCGCTTCTCGTGGTCTTGGGGCAAAGCTGAGAGCATCGCTTGGACACCTCCAGCAGAGGTCCCTTCTGACCGTCCCCCGTCGGTGTGTACGCCAGAATCTCTTGAAAGGGCCCTATCGACAAACCTCCCCTACTCTTATGGTCTCGCCCCGATCTTCTCCGGTGAGGGGGACCGAGCGGATCACCCGCCGCGACACTGCATCTCGATCCACAATGACTACATCTTGTACGGTTTCCAAGGCAGCCTTCCCCAGATGGTAATCGACTTCTGCTGCTTTGTCGGCATTTGCCCCAGCCAGCTCCACCCCTAGGCGTGGGGCCTCCTCTAAGCTTACCAGGTCCTATCGGACCTGTCCGGGGTCCGCATCCACGGGTCCACGATGCTGCTGTCTTATCAGCTGTGCAACTTGACCGCCGATGCCCTCCGCTACACTTTGCACACCAGGGATGGGTGCACCACTGTCATCCACGGGACCGCTCGGGGAGCCGCGACTGGCGCGAACGGTACTTCTTATAGAGGGTGCCTTCGGATGTCAACGTCCAGCTCACCTGACGCCCACGGGGTAGGGCTGGTAACCTGCGTTTTCTTTTCTCTGTTTACTCCGGTCATTAGAACTGTCTTTTAACCTCTGGTTTCTGCTTTGTCAGGTTCTGCGACTACATCGGCCTTCGAGCAGGTCGATCTACGCCGGCTGCTCGCGCTACATGATACAAGAGTTTTTAGGACTTGATTCAGTCACCTAAGCTTGTACTAGTCATTTGTAGCATAGCATAGGTTTTTATGTCAATCTAAGGGGTTAAGATGAATAACACTAGAGTTGCAAGCAGAAATCTCTAAGTCAGGTGAATTCAGAGAAGATTGTGTTGCTTAACAGCCAAAACTAACAATCTAAGTGATCAGACACCAATCAGTACTCAAAAGAGAACAATTCAGCAATGATCAATGAATAAAACAGAGCAATAAAACAAAGCAAATGGCAAAATTCGAAATTCAATAAGAAAAAACAAGTTTCTAGATGTGGTTATTGACTTTGGGGAATTCAAAGGCTAACTAAGGTTGTTTCAAACATCACTGATCAAACATTAGATACTAAAAGACCAATGCCCTAAGATAATGGCAAAGTTGTAAATAGAAGCAAGTTCAGACTGGACTCCATTGGTCTAGAGTGATCGATGGGAGTGATCGATGGTGCATCCGCTGCTTTCCCATCGGTCACTCCTTGACCGATGGCCTTGATCGATGGGTTTGTCATGTTTCTCATCGGTCTTGAGTGATCGAAGGCAGTGATCGATGGTGCATCCGCTGCATTCCCATCGGTCACTCCTTGACCGATGGTCTTGATCGATGGTCTTCTGCTGCTTTGTATCGATCATGCCAGATCGATGAACTTCGTGCTTTGACAGATGGAACAACATAAACTGCCTTCATTAGCTCCTTTTTCTCCTTCTTAGCTTGGATAGCTCCTTGATCCATTCCCACACTTCCTCCTTTCTCCTTATAGCTTCTTAAGTACCTAAAAACATCCTTAATGCATAGAGAATGCAAACTACAACCTAAATGCAACATAAGTCTAAAAAGAGAAGAAAATATGACTAAAGAGAAAGAAATCATGCAAAAGGAGACCAAAACATGAAATAAATGCAAGCCTAAATGATGTAAATGTATAAGATATCAACACCCCCACACTTGCTTTTTGCTTGTGCTCAAGCAAACAAACTAAAACAAATGGAGGATGAGGTTTAAAAGTGGGCATTCAAATCCAAAAATACAAAGGTAAAGAGATAGAGTCAATACTTAAGTGCCTAGTTGCAGGATGTAAACATAATCAGCTATACTTTAAAGAACCTAGCAATGCTCATCTTGTTTCAAAATGATCTCAAATCTCAACTTAGACAAATGCTCAAATCATTCAACTCTTTAACATTCAATTAAGCTCAAAACCATGAATCATGTTTATGCAAATCAAGTGAAGACATTTGGTCCAAAGGGTGACGTTATGAGATTCAATAGATCTCACTTCAGCATAGGGTTCACAAACATAAGGGATCACTCAATGAAATTGATTATATCTTAGGCAAAATACTAAAGGTAAAAGCACACTTATGCATACAAATCAAAGCTTCCATCTACCCTTTTACCCAAAGATGAATTGATGTTATTGCATATTGCATACATTTTGCATACTCATTAGTTAGCTTTTCATGCATTTGTATCACGTTTTAGGTTAGATTGCATCACTTAGGGTCCTAGAGCATTCTTGCATCAGCATACGCATTTTCCTTGCATTTTGCATCACATTCAGGTTGTTTCTGGCTGCTTTGGAGTCATGGAGGTTCGTGGACATGATGAGGCTGATGTAGCAGTTCGTGGGAGCTCGGATGTATGCTAAGGATCAGAGATCGAGGAGCAGATCGAGCATGGCCGATCGATCTAGGAGTCGATCGACCAGAAGATCGAGCCAACCAGACGATCCATGGAGAATGATCGAGACAAGGATCGAGTGAAGCAATCGATCAAACGGTACGGACGTAAATGACGCCATGCAGAGCAAGAGTCAGATCGAGTACACCACTCGATCCAGCCGAAGATCGATACCGAGATCGGATGCAACACTCGATTCGCCGATGTTGATCAAAACCTAGATCGAGCCGAAGACACGATGTCCGGATATGATCGAGAGAACCACTCGATCTTGGAGTCGATCTATGTCCTTTCAACCGTTTTTGGCCGCTAGCGAAGGGGGGACCATTAGCTTGTTTCGGCATTTTGGGAAGGCGGCGACGTCCATTTTCCCATAACTTTTTAGATCCTTATCTTTTACTTTATGTTTTCTCTCTCGTTTTCGTGAAGAACACCATTGTTGAACTCGCGTTTTTCTAAAGCTTTGTATTCGAATCATTTTCTGTTCAATCTAGTTTTCTTTTCATGTTCATCGTCTCGTTTCATATGCTTTGCTTGATTTACTCTATGTGTAGCGAGTAGTTTCTTTGGGTTCGGGGTTGAGAGGATTAAAGGGTCAAAAGAGTTTCGATCTTGGGGTTTTTCTAAACGTTTTCAAAGGCTATCTTTTCTAAGGTGTTGAGATCTCAATGCTTGAAGACTCTCACGCCAAGAGCTTCATGATCCGAGAGGTTCCTTACCTTGACAGGATCCAGGAGCCTCGGAAGATCATACCTTAAAGACTAGTTACCCCTTCCCAAAAGCCATGGAAGTTTGAGGGATTAGTTAAGCCATTCGTTTGAAATCTGTTTTCCTTTCCCTTCGACCTCTCTTTCCACCAAAAGCCATGGGTTTGGAGGAGAGGATGAAGGAGTGATCTATATCGAAAGCCACAGATAGATCTTGTTTAGTTTTCAAGGCTTAGAGATCCTCACCAAGTGAGTCGATTTAAAGTTTTAAACCCAAGGTCGAACCTTTGAAACCCCTAACCATGAATCTCAACCCTAGGCCCTTTCTCTTAGCATCTTTACATCTTATCTCGTTTTTTGCTTGATCTCTGATAGCATCCTGGTCATTAGTTTTACTGTTCTTGCATTTTTAGACGAGATCGATTGTTACTGCTCGATCTAGTGGTCGATCTCATGGTCGATCCACTAGTCGAATTTTAATAATTCGAAGCTTTCTCCTTTAATTATTCTGTTTGTTTCTCGTGGTAGTTTCTTCATTTCTAGTATTTTTAAAATAGGTTTCATTCTGTTTAAGTTGCTGCATCTAGTTTTTAGAGATTTTCTCGTAAACCGCCTCATTTTGCTTAGATTTGCTTTAGTCCTTGTATTCTCTGTGTATTCTCTATCATCCTAGAAGTGGATTGACTCTCTCTTGCTTGCTGTACTACAACATGTCTTGCATTTGAGTTTGATAACCTCACTGCAATAAAACCATCCAAAAAGTGAATATCATGGATCCTATAAACTTCGAAACCCCAAAGTGAGTCCCTAAATCTACCCTTTTCCTAAACTCTACCCTTTCTCCTTCTTCATGGCTGGGTAAGCTTCTTCTTTTTGTTTGTGTGGCTGCTTCTTTTGGTTGGGACTTGCTCCTTTTTGTTGAATTGGGACCATTTTTCACCTTTGGTGGATTGCCTTGGGTCTGATTTTCCTCTTTTAACTGACCCTTTCAAAGCATTGTTATTGCTGGCGCAATTCTTTCATAACCCTTACAAATGCTCAAATCTACCAACTCTTTAACATTCATTAAGCTCATAACCATGAATCAAGTTTGTGCAAATCAAGTGAAGATATTTGGTTTTAAGGGTAAGGTTATGAGATTATAATGATCTCATTCAAGCACAGGGTTCATAAACATAAGAAATCATTCAATGAAAATGATTATATCTTAGGCAAAATGCTAAAGGTAAAAGCACACTTATGCATGCAAATCAAAGCTCTCTTCTGCCCTTTTACCCAAAGAAGAATCCTATAAACTTCTAAACCCCAAAGTGAATCCCTAAGTCTACCCTTTTCCTAAACTCTAACCCTTTCTCCTTATTCATGGCTGGGGAAACTTCTTCTTTTTGTTTGTGTGGTTGCTTCTTTTTGTTGTGACTTGCTCCTTCTTTGTTGATTAGGCACCATTTTTCACCTTTGGTGGATTGCCTTGGGTCTGATTTCTTCTTTTGATTGACCTTTCAATGCCTTGTTGTTGGCGCCTCCTTTCTTTGAACACTTAGAGCCTTTTCTTCCTTTTACTTAACCACAATGCTAACTGTTTCCCCATACTACCATTCAAAAATTTTCTTTCTTCTTTTAAAGCATATAAACATGAAACTCAAACCACTTAACTCTGCCCTTTTATCCAAAACTCCTATCCTAGAATCAAGCTCAAGATGCAAGCTGATATTTACAAGAGAGCTTTTCATTGCCAACACTTTTTGCCAAGACAAAATTCAAAAATGATATGCAAAGGCCTCACAATTCTCAAGATAGTGTTTAAGCTCAAAAAGAGGTTTGGTTAAGGGAGTGGATAAACTGTCCCATAAGTATGAGGATCAGCTATTTGGATCAACAAGAGTGGTAAGAAGGAAGAAGATGATCCAAATATGTTTATGGTAGCCATGAATTCACTTTTCAATGCACAAACATGATAATTAAAAATTCAGATTAAGGTTCAAGTAGATAGAGCTGATCTTCAAAGAACAAATGCTTTCAGTATGAGATAAGAGCATCAAATCTAGCAATCCAAGCATGGTTCAACCTTAACTTCTAACATTCTCATGATGCATCAAACAAATAACAACTTAAACATTGATATCATCTCTAAACACAAAGTATTTTACAAGGAGAATTCATCATTATGCCCTATGCAAATGCAATGCAACCTATATGCAAAAACTAGACTCAATCCTAAGCAAATGAAATACAACTATATGCTTTCTTTTTGGTTTGCAAAAACATGCAAAAATTTTCAAAATTTTCGATTTTTTTTTGTGTTTTTCTATGCCTTAGATGAATGCAAGATATGCATGTGACTCAAAATGAAAGAAAATGAAAAACTAAGAAAAGAACAAACAAAGTCAAACCCGAAATCTCTCCCCCACACTTAAATTACACAGTCTCTTGTGTAATAAAAGGAGTGAGAGAGAGAAGCAACATAATCCCCTATATATTAAAATAGAAGCATTTTTAAAGAATAACCTTATTTTTGTAAGCATTTTGCCATGTTTATTCTCAGCTAATTTTTTAAAAAAGACTTATATTGCTAGACTAATTAGATGATATGCTATTGTATATTTTAGGACCATAAATAGGTTATATTTTATTTTTCTAAATGAATTCAAATACAATAATATCAGAATTAATAATTTAATAAAATAAAATTTTGTTGAATGCTAATTATAATTTACACGAAATTTAATATAGAATATTTTAAAATATTATCCATATATATTTTATTATAAATTCATAATAAAATATATAATATTTTTCAATGTTACTATTTTTATCATTCATAGCAAAATATATAATACTATTAACGTTTACTAAATTTTTTAAAAATATGTTTATTGATTATTCATAAAAATATGTTCTTATAAAAACAACTGAAAAATTAAAAGTAATATTTTATTTTCTTCAAATTCATAACAAAATATATAACATTTTACTAATGTTTACTACTTTTATTAGAAAATATGTTTATTAAAAGTATTCTTATAAATAAAACAGAATAATTTAAAATATTATTTTATTTTTTTCTCAAAAATCAATCAGAACAAATAAAAAAAGCCATAATGATTTTATTCACATATTGTTGTAATTATAGCATGCATAAAAATAATTGTGAAAACATAGATAATACTTCAAGATAGATATTTTTAAGTTTATATCTTTTAACAATTCATAAAAATATATTATTAAAATATATATTATTTTCGACCGAAACATCAATTAAAAGAAAAAAAGTTCGTAATGATGAATTTCCAAAATTATTATGATATATATTACTATTATCCAGATTTACTATATAAAGAAATATAATATATTGTATTATGATTTAATTTATATAAGATTCTTAGATAACAAATATGGTATATAGCATTATTGCTTACTTTTTTTGGGTAAGATAATATCAATATTAATTATTTATTTTTAATTAATATTTTAATTTATCATATACAGTATCAAATTTTCAGCAAGATTTGTTCATGTTTTAATTTTTTACTTTGTCGGCTTTAAATTAATCAATTTAATTACTGTAAATTATTTATAAATTGATAATCTTGTGATTTTAATATTTTAGTAATTTATAGAATTATAAATTTATCGATTTTGAAATTAAATAACTTATTTAATAATAATTACTTAAAAAATATATTTGACATAAAAATTAATGATATCTTTAAATATTTCAATTTTAAATTTTAGATAAACCATAAAATTAAAAACAATCCATTATATATTTATATTTTAGTAAATTATCATAATTATATATTTATATAAAACTATTTATGGTAATTATTAATTTATGATATTATTGAAACCATATATTTATATATATTTTCCTAAAAAAATATCATCTTACTGATTTGTATCATATTTTGAACAAGTCCAATTTGGGACTAGGAAAATTTATTAATTTATTTAACTAATAATATTTAATAGATAAGTAATAAACTATTTACCTAATAATATTTAATTATTTAAGAGTCCAAAGTAATTAAATATGTACATAAATATTGTATACCATAATTTTGGACAATGGTGAAAATAAAGAATCATATCATCAATTACGGGATATAGAAAATTTGTATGGTAACTTTGTATTTTTACCCAGCTATATCATGTGTTATGCATGTTACTTAATTTTTAAATTAATTTAAATTAATTTACATTACAATTAAATTATCTTATATTTCATAAAAAAATAAAAGAACTATATTGTAAATGTTATTGTATAATATTATATAAAATTTATATAAATTTAATAGTATTATACGATATAATTTTAAAATTATATTAAATCTAAATAAATAATAATTATTTCATCCCGCACAAGGTGCGGGTTATTACTTAGTATATTACAAAAACACAAAAATATGCAATGGTATATACAATGGAAGGATGTGATACCATAGTTGTGGTAAGAGGAGTTGTGGGATGAGTATGAGAGTTCCTCAGTCCAAACTCTGCTGCTAAGGACACTAGAAATGCAAAAATATAAACTAAAAAGCATAATATATACAAAAGATACCATGAAACTACCTCCCAAGTGTGCTTGTTTAAAGTCACTTAGCTTGACTTTGATTACCTCCTTAGTTGAGGTAATGAGAAGGAGTCTTGGAACCCTTGCTGTCATCTTGTTCCTCTTGATCCCTTGGTGATCCCATCAATCCTCATCTCAGCAAAGACCTTGGACTTGCCTCCTTGCTTCAGCTTGTAACAGATTTCACCATCCTTAGAGCAAAAAGGCTTCAAGATCACCCCTCCTTATTCAGTAACCAACTTGATTTCATTCATTTTCTTGTAACCA
Organism: Thlaspi arvense; assembly: GCA_911865555.2. Taxonomy (NCBI): domain Eukaryota; kingdom Viridiplantae; phylum Streptophyta; class Magnoliopsida; order Brassicales; family Brassicaceae; genus Thlaspi; species Thlaspi arvense. Next base: position 25,606,491 of record OU466859.2, on the reverse strand, counting down.
ACCACTTCAAGGACCTCTTTTTCAGTGGTGTCTTCAAACAGCCTTGACAAACAGCAACCATTAAAGCTCTCTCCTTGGTAACCTTCAAACTCTGGCCAGTTCTTGTCAACTCCTTTCATCTTGTTCAGCTCCATGGAGCATGATCATGCTCCAACTTGTTGTCTTTGCTGTCAAACTTCAGGACCTTATCCTTAGTGAGTTTAAGCTCTATGGTGCAAGCTTTGACATCAAACACAGCACCTGCTGAAGCTAGAAATGGCCTTCTAAGTATGATTACATTCTTTATCTTGCCTTCAACATCCAAAACAAGGAAATCAGTTGGGATAGTCACTCCTTCTATCTGCATAGGGACGTCATTCAAGGCTCCTAGTGGTGACTTCACAGTCCTATCAGCAATGGTTAGAGACACATTGCTTTGCTGGAAGTTGGTGTAACCCAACTCCTTGGCTGTAGAGGATGGCGACAGATTTATGCTGGCTCCTAAATCACACAAACATCTCTTGAAAGTCTTGCCTTTTAGCTCACATGGGAGTGTGAAACAGCCAGGATCTCCAAGCTTCTTGATGCTTAGCTTTTCAACCTTTGTTTCCTCAACCTTGGCTAGTGCCTCTCTCAACCCTTCTTCATCATCAAGACCTCTCATGTCCATTTGAGCAGCATAGAGAGCTGCATAATTCTTGACTAGTTTCTCATTGAACCTTCCTGGAAAAGGAATAGTGGGCTGGTAGACTGGAAGATCTTGAGCTTTTTCCTCCTTTTTAGCATCAGCAACTTCAAGTGGCGCACACTTCTATTCTTCCTTGTTGGCTCCTTCTTCAAGAGAGTTCTCCTTAATAGCATAAGCTTCAAGAAACTCATCTCCCCCACTCTGAATGTCAATGTCCTCATTGATTTTAAAAAGAAAGTCTTCAATGATAGCTTCTTCTTTAAATGGGGTAAAGACAACTTCAGCTTCAACAACTTGGCAATACTCATTGGTATTCTTGGTATTCTCTAAGGTCTGTATCCTTGAATCTAGATTATCAAACTTGGTGTTGAGCTCAACATGGATTGTTAATATACACTATATTTATACAATTTTAGCATACATTTAACACTAGTTTTTAGTCTTTAAGCATGCATTTTTACTTGTTCCTGTCACATTTGCATCCACTTAGAACTTAGAGTAAGTTTAAAAGTTGCATATCATATTTGGTGCATTTGGAAGATTTGGCAGGTACATTTGAGGTGTTTGGAGGCTATAAGAAGCTCTGAAAAGATCAAGAGGTCAAGCCAAGGCAATGCAAAGAAGAATCAAGGATCTAGGAGTCATCTCGAGCTGTATACAGATCAAGGTTGGTCGATATGGGGGCATATCGAAGTGCATATCGGGTATGCCATCCCGGTACAAACCATCCTGGAAATCACATCACCGAAGATCAGCCCGGATGACTGGCTTCCACTCGGATTAAGCTTCAACACTCTTCATCAAAGTTGTAGCCCTGTTAGTTAGGTTTCGAATGCACTTGGTCTCCGGTCGATCGGATGTATGGTTGAAGATTTATAGAGATATTCTTGAAGCTGTTACCGAGACAACGGGCCATACCGAGGAGCGTACCGAGCAAGGTGCTCGATACACAAGTCCAGGGGAGTATCGACTTGCATATCGACCTATACTGGTCGATACAAAAGCCACAGGACACATACATAGCGCAGTATCAAGGAAGACAGGCCGATATGGCTTAACTAAAGGGCGATTGTATCGATCTACATACCGAGAAGGAGTACAAAATGGAGGTCAATACGAAGTATATGAGTCCAAACGAAGGTCTTCCGTTGCGATTCAGCCTCAGATAACTTCATAGAGGTTGACGAGGATTGAATTAGCTTTCTAATGGAGGTTGAATCAAGTCATTACGGTTTGTGGTTCGAAAGATACAGCGATTCTAGTAACACCCTTTGCAACCAGAAGGAAGCCAATATCGACCAGTATATCGACCAGTACACCTCGATACACTCCCTCCGAATTAAGAAACTTCTAGCTTATTCCTGGTTTATTTAGGGCTTTTATGAAACACTATAAATATGTCAAGACCCAATTGTTGGGATCTATCTTCTTATCATCTTTTATCTATCTTTTTAGGTTTTAGACAATAGTTTTCTCTCTAGTTTATTCCTTGTAATCTTGAATTTTTGCTTTGGTTGTGCCTTAATCAATCTAAGTTTTTGTTTATCTTCTGTCTTCTGATGATTAGCCATCTTCCTTTGCTTGGTTTCATGTCTAAAACCATGTTTAGTGAGTAGTTTGCTTAGGGTTTGAGATGGGATAGAGATAGGGAGATTTAAGGTTAGATTAGTGATTGCTTAGTGCTTAATATGACTATTCCTTCTTATCGATTGTGTTTAATGCTAGATTAGCCCTTGCTAAGTTGATCTAGATCCTAGGATTCTCTTATGCCTGCCAAGTGTTTGATGAATTGCCTGAATGAGTCAAGTAAGAGATTTGCTTATCTTAGCCTAAGGAATTAGCTGTCTAAGGAGTAGATTGGCAATCTACAATTGGACTAGTTGCTTATAATGGTTGCTGATCATGTGTTTGAGTAAAAGATTTTTTCTTGAATATGTGCTTATCAAAGTAGCTAGTGTCAAGGAATTGAGCTAATTATAGTTGTTAATTCTATACCTATGAATAGCTTTTTGTGGATTTGTAAGCATCACTAGTTAAGCTGAAAATCTCCGTAAATCAATTTCCCTATCTCAAGCCTACTAGTTCTTGTTTGTTTGAATTCGAACTCGCCTTAGTTTCTCTGTTTATTTTACTTGCTCTTGCTTATTTGAAGTCTGTTTTAGTTGTTAGATTCATAGTCTCAGTCACCCATTTATGCTTGCTTGAATTAGATAATCTATTGCATTCCTAGTGTCTTACCTTCCCATTATGGATTGATATCTACATACTACAATGATACGAGTATATGTGGGATTTGAACTAGAGTAAACTCCTACATCAAATTGGCGCCGTTTCCATTTGTGATTGTTCTAAGCATTAGGATTTGTAGATTGTTTGAGATCAACCTTTTATTTTCGTTTCTGGTTACTAATTGCTCTTTTTGGACTAGAATTTCTTTTGTAGGTACCAAAACACTTGCTCTAAGGCGCCTACAGCTGCTCAAATAGTTCAAGGGGCAAGATTTTTGATTCACAGCAGCAGCTATCAGTTTTTGAAAGATGGAAGAGCATCCACATGCTGCTGGTTTTGGTCAGCAAGGTCCTACTGGTTTACAAGGTGATTGGGGTTTATGAGATCAAAGGCAACCAAGACCTATAGGAGCTGCTGATATACCATCCTTTGCTTCAAGACATGGGATCACTCCTCTTCTAGAGGACAGTCACTTTAAGATCAGAAAGGGCATGATTGCAATGGTTCAAGACAACATATTCTTTGGGATGCCTAATGATATCCACTTGAGCATCTGGACAACTTTGAGAGGACCTGCTCTATGGCTAGGATGAGTGGTATATCTGATGACGGTCTGAAGCTTAGACTCTTTCCTTTCTCACCTGGAGATAGAGCTCAAATATGGGAGAAAGGATTGCAGCAAGGAAGCATCACAACTTGGGCTCAATGCAAAATTGCTTTCCTAACAAAATTCTTCTCTCCCTCTAAGACAGCCAGATTTCGAATGAGATTTACAACTTCCACCAACGGTCAACTGAGAGTTTTGCAGATGCTTGGGAAAGGTTTAGGAGCTTCACAATCCAATGCCCCCATCATGGTTTCACAAAAGAAGCGCTGCTATCTACACTTTATAGAGGTGTCTTGCCTAAGAGTAGACTACTTCTTGATACAGCTAGCAAATGTAACTTTCTTGCTCCAGATGTGGATGATGGTTTGGCTTTAATTGAGAATCTAGCTCAAAGCAATGCACAATATGGTGAGGACCAAGAAGACACTTCGAAATTAGTCTCTTCTCAACTAGAAGCTACTTTACTAGAAGTAAAAGTGCTAAAAGAGAAAATAGATGATGGATTCCGCCAATCACAGCTTCAGCAACAACTCCTGACCCAATATGTTCAGCAACAAGAAGGGGAAATACTCCAAAACAACAGCAATTTTCACCTCCTCCTTCCACCCAAGAACCTGCTATGCAGCAAATCATGAAGAAGATTCTTCACTCCCAACAAGAGCTGCAACAAAACATTACAAATCAGGTAGCTACACTTGAGACTAAACTCCAAGCTCAGCAACTAGCCTTTGACCAAAAGCTTGAGCAATTGCAGCACAAGAATGCACCTTCTACATCATACTGTTTTAAGGAATACATCAAAGTTGCACCACTTACCTTCAAGCAGCCATTGAAATATTGCTATGGTATCTCTACTACTTCCATTGCTACTCAAGAAGAGAATAAAAACTCAATTGCTGAGATTGAAAGCCTTCTATATGGTCATGATTTTGTACCTATAACTCTAAAGGTAGCAACCTCTATCATCAATGAGGACATTGAAGTTCTAGGTGTGGGAGAGGAACTTGAAAAATTAGTAAGTACTATAGGCGAGAAGGAGAAGGAAGCTGTCTATGTGGCTGCCTCAAGAGAAGAAAAGTTTATCTCCAAGAAAGAGACAGTAGTAGAAGATGATGAAGTGGTTGAGGTTGGTGAAAGCTCAAGGAATAGCAAAGCCAAAGAAGTGGTTCAAGAGAAGCCTAAAGAGGTACCCAAGGAACCCAGATATGTGCCTCCTCCTTACAAGCCTCCACTACCTTTTCCAGGAAGGTTCAAGAAGGAACTATTGAAGAAGTATTGTACTCTCTATGCTGCACAAATGAAGTTGAGAGGGATTGAGGTTGAAAATAAGGTGAAAGAAATTCTAGTCAAGGCTGACAAAGATCAGACAACACAAGAAGAGGTTCCCACTAAGGCTGAGGATGTTCACATCACAAAGCTAGAAGATCCTGGTAGGTTCACTCTCACTTGTGGACTAAAGTATCAGGTATTCAAAAGCTTCTTATGTGACCTTGGATCTAGTATAAACCTCCTACCTCTCTCTACTGCAAATTCCTTGGGGTATACTGATTTCAAGCCTTGTCAAGTCTCTCTTACCCTTCCTGATGGGTCTATCAAAAAACCACTTGGAGCTTTACTTGATGTTCCAATGATGATGGAAGATGTTGAAGTACCAACAGACTTCTTGGTACTAGATGTTGAGGGAACAATCAAGGACTCTATCATCTTGGGAAGACCATTCTTAGCAAGTGCTGGTGCTGTTTTTGATGCTAAGGAAGGGACCATTGAGTTGAGGTTGAATAATGAAAAGGTTTTGAGGTACCAAGCTAAAGGGGTCAAGATGGAGAATGAACAACCTCTCTCTATGGAAGATAAAGAGTTCAGTTTGGCTGCTGATCACAATGAGTATGATGGTGAAAGCTTTGATGGATGCAGCCTACTCACACTATTTGAGGAGCATGAAACAACAATCAAAGAGGAGGTCCATATGGTGGGTACATCAGAGGGCAACAAGGACATATTGCTTGGTCCATTGGAGGGTGGTTTGATCTTGAAGCCATATGTGTATGAGAATGGTGAAACTGAATACAAGATAAAGAGTAAGGACAAGTCCAAGCCCTTTGCTTTGCTAGAGATCAATGGAATCACCAAGAAGGTCAAAGGAGGAAGTATGAGTAGTGCTGAGAATATTTCATCAACAACATGTCAGGTTCTAGACTCACCAACCACCACCATATTCACAGGCCATTCAGGAAAGGATCCACCAAGGAGTTCTCTAACTCTCTCTCAACCCAACTAAGGAGCAAGATTAGTCAAGCTTAGTGACTCTAAATAAGCACTCTTCAGAGGTATTCCCATGTTATCCCTGTCTATATAATTTGCTTTTTTAAGTTCTTCTTGTTGTTTTGGTGTTCAAGAGTGTCCTTAAGAACCAGGTTTGGGCTAGGGAAAAAGGTGTTAAGCTCTAAGGAAGGGAACACTCAAAGGGAGGCAATATCGGCCTAAATATTGACCATACCCAAACCAATACAGGTCATACTGAGGATCATATCGGGTGGACTTACCCAATATCAAATGGTCAAATGCAGTATCGACCTGAGTATCGGGGTGAAAGTGGTCGATATGACAGTCTATAGCCAAGTATCAATCAGCGTATCGAGCAGTATCCAACCGATACGGAGACGCACAAACTTGTACTGACCCGTGTACTGAGCAAACCTGATCCAGACGGGAAGGTGTTAAGGCGTATCGATGTACGTCTCAAACTGAACAAGTCGGTATAGGAAACAACAGGCCGTATCGAGCGTGGTATCGGACTAGCCAGCCGATGCGCAAGCACCACATGGGATATCGACCAACGTATCCGGTCAATCACCCCGATATCAACCAACATAGGTGCGTATCGACCACTGTATCGGCCTCTTATCCCGATATCAGCAATAAAAACAGCTGTAAGTCTTCATAACTCTTCCTCCTTCACTCCTTATGAACTGCCTTTCTTCCATACACCATTTATAGTTGATTAACCCTTCTCTATGACTTCTATTACACAGAGGACTGTGTAATTTAAGTGTGGGGGGAGGGTATTGCATTTGACATTGTGTTTTGTTTTCTTATTTTCCCTTTTGCATACTTGAGTCTCATGCATACATTCATGAATTTCATTGAGAAAATCAGAAAATTTTCAAATTTTTAGAAACCAAAAAGAATCATTTAGGTGCATTTGCATAACTTAGATTGAGTCTAGATGCATTTCATGTAGTTTTGCACATATTTGCATAGGGAGTAGATGATAAACACTTGTTAAAATGCCCATGTTTGAATTGTTTTCAATGCCTTGGTCACTTGTTGTTTGAATGCATAGTAATGACTTTGAAGTTAAGGCTGTACCATGCTTTAAATTCTTGCATTCAAACTCATGACTTATGCTAAAGCTTGCTTTGATTTGATTCCAACTCTATCTTATTGGAACCATAATCATGACTTTGAATTATCTTGTTTGTCCATTGAGAATGATTACATGGCTATCCATATACATACATGGATTATCTTCTTCCCTTCTTACCACTCTTGTTAATCTAAGTAGTTGATCCTCATCATTATGGAACAGTTAACCACACCCTAAACCAATCCTTCTTTCTGAACCTAAACACTATTGTGAGAGTTGGGAGGCCTTGCATTGCATTATTTTTGATTTTACCTTGGTAAAAAGTGTTAGGAATAAGGCTGGCAAGGAGAAGCTCTCTTGTAGACACCAGCTTTTATTTTGAGCTTGGTATTAGGTTAGGAGATTGGGAAAGGTTAGTGTATGTGATCTGAGCTTTAAATGTTTACATCTTTTGAGAAGAAGAAGAAGTATGGGGTTGGTAGTATGGGAGAACAGTTTATTTTTTGGTTAAGTTAATTAGGAAGAAAGCTCTAAGTGTTAAAGAATAAAGGTGCCAACAACAACAAAGGTTACAAAAGGTTATCCAAAAGGAGAAATCAGACCAAGCAATCAACCAAAGGTGATAAAAATGGCGCTAATCATACAACAAAGAAGAGGAAGTTCCAAAAAGAAGTCAACCACACAAGCAAAAGAAGAAGGAGTTTCCCCAAATATGAAGAAGGAAGAGATCAAGTGCTTTGGGAAATGGTAGATTTAGAAGTTTCACTTGGGGTTTTAGTAGTTCTTAGGTTCATCTTCGGGCAAAAAGGGTAGCAGAGAGCTTTAACTTGCATGCATGAGTGTGCTTTTACCTTTAGCATTTTGCCTAAGATAGAATCATTTCATTGAGTGATCCCCTGAATCTTTGAACCCTTATTTGAATGAGATGATTTTCATCTCATAACCTTAACCCTTAAACCAAATGTTTTCTCTTAATTTGCACAAACTTGATCCATTGGTTACATTGAATGAATGTTAAAGAGTTGGTTGATTTGAATACTTGTGTAGGCTAAGCATGAGTTCTTTGTTTGTTAGGATGAGTATGGCTAAAGCTTTTGAAGTTGAACAATCTATATGCATCTTAGAACATAAAACTTGGGCATTGAATCAATTTTCCCATTGACATCTTTTGTTTTGAGGTCCCATCTTCAAAACTCTCTCTCTTATTTTTCTTTGATTGCTTGAGGACAAGCAAAAGGCAAGTATGGGGAGATGATATACACTATAATTATAACATTTTAGCATAAATTTAGCACTAGTTTTTAGTCTTTAAGCATGCATTTTTACTTATTCCTGTCTCATTTGCATTCACTTAGAACTTAGAGTAAGTGTACAAGTTGCATAACATATTTGGTGCATTTGAAAGATTTGGTAGGTACATTTGAGGTGTTTGGAGGTTATAAGGAGCTCTGGAAAGATCAAGGGGTCAAGCCAAGGCAATGCAAAGAAGAATCAAGGAACTAGGAGTCATCTCGAGCTGTATACAGATCAAGGTTGGTCGATATGGAGGCATATCGAAGTGCATATCGGGTATGCCATCCCGGTACAAACCATCCAGGAAATCACATCACCGAAGATCAGCCCGGATGACTGGCTTCCACTCAGGTTCAGCTTCAATACTCTTCATCAAAGTTGTAGCACATTGAGTTAGCTTTCGAATTCACTTGGTCTCTGGTCGATCTGATTTATGGTTGAAACGTTATAGAGATTTTCGTGAAGCCGCTACGGAGACAACAGGCCATACCGAGGAGCGTACCGAGCAAGCTGCTTGATACACAAGTCCAGGAGCGTATCGACTTGCATATCGACCTATACTGGTCGATACACAAGCCACAGGACACGTACCGAGCGGAGTATCGAGGAAGACTGGCCGATATGCCTTAACTAAAGGGCGATTGTATCGATCTGCATACCGAGGAGGAGTACATGGAAGTCGATACAAAGTATATGAGTCCAAACGAAGGTCGTCGTTTGCTATTCTGCCTCAGCAACCTTCATAGAAATTGAAGAGGATTGAATTAGATTTCCAATGGAGGTTGAATCAAGTCATTCCGGTTGGTGGTTTGAAAGATACAGCAGTTTCAGTAACACTTTTCGCAACCAGAAGGAAGCCAATATCGACCAGTGTATCGATCAGTACACCTCGATACACTCCCTCCGAATTAAGCAATTTCTAGTTTATTACTGGTTTATTAAGGGATTTTCTGAAACACTATAAATATGTTAAGACTCAATTTTTGGGATATATCTTCTTATCATCTTTTATCTATCTTTTTAGCTTTTAAACAATAGTTTTCTCTCTAGTTTCTTCCTTGTAATCTTGAATTTCTGCTTTGAATCTGCCTTAAGCAATCTAAGTTTTTGTTTATCTTCTCTCTTCTCATGATTAGCCATCTTTCTTTGATTGGTTTCATGTCTAAAACCATATTTAGTGAGTAGTTTGCTTAGGGTTTGAGATGGGATAGAGATAAGGAGATTTAAGTTAGATTTCTGCTTTGTCAGGTTCTGCGACGACGTCGGCCTTCGAGCAGGTCGATCTACGCCGGCTGCTCGCACTACATGATACAAGAGTTTTTAGAACTTGATTCAATCACCTAAGCTTGTACTAGTCAATTGTAGCATAACATAGGTTTTTATGTCAATCCAAGGGGTTAAAATGAATAACACTAGAGTTGCAAGCAGAAATCTTGAAGGCAGGTGAATTCAAAGAAGATTGTGTTGCTTAGCAACCAAAAATAACAAACTAAGTGATCAGACACCAATCAGTACTCAAAACAGAACAATTCAGAAATAATCAATGAACAAAACAGAGCAATAAAACAGAGCAAATGGCAAAATTCGAAATTCAATAAGAGAAAACAAGTTCCTAAATGTGGTTATTGACTTTGGGGAATTCAAAGGGTAACTAAGGTTGTTTCAAACATAAATGATCAAGCAAACAAGCTATCAATGCTGATTCCTAGACATAAAGTTCACAATCAAGCAAGTTAAGTTCAATCTCTTGACAAATAACACTTTGCTAATCATCTTAACAAGAACTAACTCTCATTAGTGCTAGAACAATCAACAAGCATGTATAACCAACTCTATTCAAGTCAAAATACTCCTCAAACAGTCAATCTCTTGAGCTAAGGCCAGTAAATCCTCTATTAAACAAGATCAGGATTTCATCAAACACTTGGTGGACATAAAATGAAGCCTAGTTCTAGATTCATGTGATCAAGACAAATCTAGCTTAAGAACAGATTAATAGAAAGGAATCAATCATATTAAAGACTAACAAAACCTAATCAAGCCTCTAAATTCCCCTAATCTACCACATCTAGAAACCATAAAAGAACAACTCACTAATCACCATAGTTAACACCAAATCACAAGAATAAATAATGCTAAACATGATTAAAAGGTAGATTACAGAAGAAATTAAAAGGTAAATGCAAAACTTTGATTAAAATGATAGATTTGTTCTTACAAAGATCAAAAGTACTCAGAAAACTAAGGAAGAACAAAAGTTTTTTCTGAAAACATTAGATCAAGCCTACTTATACTAAAAGACAAATGCCCTAAGATAATGGCAAAGTTGTAAATAGAAGCAAGTTTGGACTGGACTCAATCGGTCTAGAGTGATCGATGGGAGTGATCGATGGTGCATCTGCTGCTTTCCCATTGGTCACTCCTTGACCGATGGCCATGATCGATGGGTTTGTCCTGTTTCTCATCGATCTTGAGTGATCGATGGCAGTGATCGATGGTGCATCAGCTGCATTCCCATCGGTCACTCCTTGACCGATGGTCTTTTGCTGCTTTGTATCGATCATGCCAGATAGATGGACTTCGTGCTTTGACCAATGGAACATCAGAAACTGCCTTCCTTAGCTCCTTTTGCTCCTTCTCACCTTGGCTAGCTCCTTGATCCATTCCCACACTTCTTCCTTGCTCCTTATAGCTTCTTAAGTACCTAGAAACATCCTTAATGCATAAAGAATACAAACTACAACCTAAATGCAACCTAAGTCTAAAAAGAGAAGAAAATGGGACTAAAGAGAAAGAAAACATGCAAAAGGAGACCAATACATGAACTAAATGCAAGCCTAAATGATGTAAATGTATGAGATATCACTACACGAGCGGTACAGGTCGTTTCACTTCATGCTCTCGCCGATGAGCATTGGGGCAAGCTTACTCGTCCTCCCGTCCCGTGTGATGCCGAACGTCCCAGGTAATGACTGTGGCTCTTCTGCTTTTGATCCTACGTTGGTCCCTTGGATCTCGCTTACCGACTCTACCTTGGCAGGTTCCTAAGACCGGATCGAGGAGATTTGGGACCTCTATACCCCGGATGGCCACTTGCGCAATGCAAGGTTTATGCAAATCGCACAGAGGACACTAATCCAGATTCCGATCAAGAGGCCTCGAGCTAGCTCCCCCAAAGGGGAGGCTTTATCTTGGCCTTTGCGCTGGAGGCGCCTCACCGGGTCTCCCGTGGTGAGGGCTATATGGTCCCCCAGTCCTTCTCCCGTCCGCCCCGCGCTCACCTCTTCGGAGTCTGACTCATCCGGTAGGCTTTGAGGGATGCTAATGCCCTCGTGTACCTGGGGGCCGTCCAGAGGTCCAGGGCCGTGCGAGCTGCTTCCCTGGTCCCTGCTGCGCTGGGCTCACCGAAGGAGATGAGCGTCTCTTCGGAGTCGGAGCTAATATTTGTACCTCCTCATCCAACCGCTCTCTCGACCCACGAGCTCACCGGATGGCGGCTGACCGCCTCGGAGCTCACACAATCTCTGGACGCGGTAAGTCTTCTTCTTTCGGGACTTCCTCCCTCTTTGCTTCTTGGTTCTTCGTCTCTTACTCGCTGTTTTGCTGTTGACAGAGCCAGCGCTCGCTTGAGAAGCTAGCGCACGAGCTCCATGCGGCCGAGCATCGGGAATGGGGCTCGCGGACATGAAGCGCTTATCCTTGGCACTGGTGGATAGTCAGCGGGACCTAGAGGCTCGCAAATTTCACTCTCGAACCTTGATCAATGGCTGTTTTTTGGCCTGTTTGTTTCTATTTTTTTTTTAAAATGCACTTCCGCTTACTGCATACGTCTTTGTCTTTTGCGCTTCTTTCGTATTTTACTTCATTTTTGCGGATTCAACTTTTCAGATTCGGGGTCAGTACGCTTGATGGTCTCGAAGCTTTGAGTTTTATCGAGTAGAACCATGGCTTACGGGCGTTCTACGTTTTCCGCATAGTTTTCCCGTGTAGATCGCTTCCTTCGTGGACGCTTGCCGGTGATCCCCCCTCCTTCCAGCGCCAACTGTTTGGGAGTAAATTTTGATATGCTACGCGGGGGTGTGTGATTCGTACGGGGAGTGGAGTTGTGCCTCCGAGTTTTATCCTCTGAAGGGGGGGGGGGGGGGGGGGGGGGGGGGGAAGGCGACGAGGTGTTCTGGGGTGGAAGCCTTCTTAAATCATGGTTGCGGGGTAGTCATAATGCAGGATCCTGCAAGCACTACACAAGTGGTCAATCGAGCCTTCGGTAAGACCGGAAAGGGGTTTCCCTACTGATGGTTCTCTGACGCCCAAGTCAATGAACGTCCTACCTGAAAAAGTACTCATGAGGGGGATTTATACGGGTTCGGGGTGAGAAGTCTCGTCCGGGGATCGAGACTACTATCTGTTTACGAGTGTTTCGTGGGGAAGCAAAGGGAGAAGACGTGACTAGTATAAAAGGCAAGGTTCCGGGTCAAGATAGACTTAACCTTGTAGGCATTCACTCGGGAGAACAAAGGATTCTCCCTTGATCGTGTTGCTTGCCAGGACCGGCTGACTTGATCACGGTTGATCACCTCCTCCTTTAGAGGGGTTTCAGATCTGCCGAGCCCACCCTTCTCTTGTATGGTGGTCTCTCTCCTTTTATACTACCAATCACCATGTCCTGTCATCTCCATTTGGGGCACCAGGAGAGCAGGTGGTGATGATGATTCTTGTGTGTTTGGAGAAGCTCGCCAACTGCCCGGAAACAGTGCACGGGAGTGGTTCGGCTGAGCTAGCATGACTTGTGTCAATGTCTAAAGAAGTTTAGTGTCCACGTGTCCGGTCTTCCTTGAGCCTGGTAAATTCGCTCCCAACAGTTAACTATAAAATATGTTATGTGTTTAACAAGTATATTTTACTAATATGATATTTTTTCTATACCGTAAATTGGTTTTTCACAATCGAAAATTGTTTTGTTCCGCATAATCTAGCTCTAAATGGTGAAAACACATTTAATGATATGAGAAAAGTGGATTGGAAGTGTGGTACAATTCAACTCCAGTACATATCAAATGCAAATGCAGTTGTTGCATAATAAGTGGTAGCGAGTAATGTTAAATTGGTGAAATGGTAACACAGTGAAATTACAGAATGGATTAAACTACAGAATAATTTAATGAGACGCTGTCTCCACGATCAAATAATTATATCATGCCGGGATGGTAGGCTATGTCTCCTCCGAGCTGATCGTTATGGTAGGCACTGCCTCCATGGTCAAATAATTATATTATTTACTATTATGCCGGGATGGTAGGCTATGTCTCCTCCGAGCTGATTGTTATGGCAGGCTCTGCCTCCACAATAAAAAATGATCACATGGCAGACTATGTCTCCTCAGATCATATTTATTTATTTATTTATTGTGTGGGAGATTAAAATCTTCATCTTTGTTCATTTATTTATTATGCAATCAGCAATTGCATGGTAGGCTCTGCCTCCTCATATTGCTTTTAATTATTATCTTTTATTATACTGTTACCATGCTCAATTTTTTTTATTCAAATTAAATGGGTTAAGGTTTTTGTTATTCAGTAATAATGTCAAATTTGTCAAAGCTCGAGATTGCTGCCCTTGACTTGTGTGAAAAGAATTATATGTCTTGGGCGGTAGGTGCAAAGTTGCATCTAAAGGAAAATGGTCTCTTGAGCACTATCGATAAGTCGAAAACGACGTCGGATGAGACTAAGGCAAAAGCCATGATCTTTTTACGCCACCATATCCATGATGGTTTAAAAGATGAATACATCACGAAAGAAGATCCGGCAGATCTTTGGCTATCGCTTAAGAGTCGGTTCGATCACCAGAGGTATGTGATCTTAGCGAAAGCGAGGCATGAGTGGTTGAATCTCCGGTTCCAGGATTACAAAAGTGTGAGTGATTATAATTCTGCGCTGTTCGGAATCACCTCCAGGATGACATTGTGTGGAGAATATATCAGTGAATATGATATGTTAGAGAAAACTCTCTCCACTTTTCATTTTGGAAATTTAATCCTGCAGCAGCAATACCGGGCAAGAGAATTCACCCAGTACTTGGAGTTGATGCAAATCCTCCTTGTAGCTGAACAAAATCATCAACTCGTGATGTTGAACCATCAGACTCATCCAACTGAATCTATGCCATTCCCTGAAGCGAATGTTGCATCATCCAGTCAAAGTGATAAGAAGCCAAGACGTGATCGCAGACGCGGTAGAGGCCGCGGTCGCGGTCACGGTCGAGGGCGTGGACGAGGAAGGGAAAGTGATGATGGTCGGGACGTTAGAAGATAAGGTGACACCCCTTGATTCAGATGCGGCTTGAAAGGGCATTGGGTACGAACTTGTCGTATGCCAAAACATTTTGCCGTCTGTATGCAAAATCACAAAAGGCCAAAGAAAAGGATGTAGAGACCAACTTTATCTTAGATGAAGCTGGAACTTCCTTTGATGGCTTGAGTGATGACACTCATCTTGATGTTGCTGACTTTCTTGTTGATCCTGAAGAATCAACAAAGTCAAAGAAACTCAAATCGATAATAGTGTCTCCTTGATAGAGACAAGAATAACAAACTCTTAATCTTGTTTTTAGTATGTATAATATACTATGTTTATGCTACAGGTTTTTGATGTAATATATTAACCTGTTGTTTTTAAAAGTTGATGTTCTTTTTGTTAATTATTGCATCATTTATAAGTATTGTGACCCAGAAGATGTCACACTTTAAGATTCGGGATGGAGATACTTGTCTAGCAGACAGTGCTACGACACATACAATACTTAAAGATAAAATGTATTTCTCCTGTCTCAAAATGAAAGTCTCCGCCAGAAGCGTGAGTACTATAACTGGTATTGCAAAGATTATACTAGGCTCTGGAAGAGCGAGTTTTTCATTGCCAAGGGGTACAGAGTTTGTAGTGCAAGATGCATTATACTCCCCTGAGTCTCAACGGAACTTATTAAGTATTTGAGATATCCGCAGAAATGGATATAATATTGAGACTATTAATAAGAATGGCTCTGAATATCTTTGCATTACAACGGAGAGTAAACATCAGTTGGAATAATTACCAATGATGTCCTCCGGATTATATTGCACAAAGATAACCATGGCTGAATCACATGTTGCGGTAAACCAGAAATTTACCAGCACTTTTAGAGTATGGCATGAAAGGTTAGGCCATCTTGGTTCAGTCGTGATGAGAAGGATTGTGCAAAATTCGAGTAGCCAACCATTGAAAAACCAGAAGATTTTTCAATCGGGGGAGTTTTCAGGTAAGACATGTTCTCAAGGAAAACTCATATGTAGGCCCTTGCCAGTCAAAGTTAGGAATGAATCCCCTGTGTTCTTAGAGAGAATACATGGTGATATTTGTGGGCCGATAACCCACCGTGCGGGCCATTTAGATATTTCATGGTATTGATTAACGCATCTAGTAGATGGTCACATGTGTGTCTTTTGACCACAAAGAATATGGCTTTTGCAAGATTCATTGCCCAAATAATCAGGTTGAGAGCGCATTTTCCTGATTATGCCATAAAGAAAATCAGGCTTGATAACGCTGGTGAATTCACTTCAGCGGCCTTTAATGACTATTGTATGTCTTTGGGAATCGATGTTGAGCATCTGGTTCCACATGTTCATACACAAAATGGCATGGCTGAGTCATTGATTAAGCGGTTGCAATTAATTGCAAGACCGTTAATCTTGAGAACAAAGCTTCCAATCACTGTATGGGGACATGCTATATTGCATGCTGGGGCATTGGTCCAGGTAAGACCAAGTGCGTATAATGAATATTCTCCCATACAGTTAGCATTTGGCCAGAAGCCAGATGTATCCCATCTTCGTGTATTCGCCACCAAGTATAATTAGGTATCTTGAGCCGGTAACTGGTGATATGTTCACAGCACGGTTTCCCGATTGCCACTTTGATGAAAGTGAATTCCCTGCGTTAGGGGGAGGATTGAGAGAATCACCAAATGATATCACATGGTGTACAAAAACTTTGGCTAATCTTGATCCTCCTAAAAACCAACGCGAGGTGGAAGTTCAGAAAATTATACATATACAAAGATTGGCAAACCAGTTACCTGATGCATTCACTGGTACAAGAAGGTTGACAAAGTCCTATATCCCCGCTGCTAATGCTCCATCAAAGATAAATGTTCCTAAAGAACATATTGATGTAAATAGAGCAAATGAACTGGTTCAGCTAAAGCGCATGAGGCCAGTAGGATCAAAAGATAAAAATCCCCGAAAAAGAAAGAAATTGGAAGCAAAGGTTCTGGAAGAACCAAATAAAGCCAAATTTCCTGAAGACATTTGTGAAAAGGTTCCTGAAGAACCAAATGAAGGTATATGTCTGGAAGACATATTCGAACCAGTTCCTGAAGAACTAGGTAAAGAGATTTGTCCTAAAGACGAAACTGGAGCAGAAAAATATGAGATTTTCATCTCCTTTGCCCAAAGTGGAAAATTATGGGCTAGAAGTGAAATAGAAGATAATGATGGAATGTTCTCTTTTTCTGTTACCAAATAGATCGATCACGAAAATGATGATCAAGATCCAAGTTCCGTGTCAGAGTGCCAAAGAAGGCTTGACTGGGATAAATGGCAAGTGGCCATGATGAATGAGAGATATTCCCCCTTAATAAACGGAACGTATTCGAACCAATAATTATTACACCTGAAGATGTAATACCGGTCGGATACAAATGGGTCTTTGTAAGAAAAAAAATGAGAAAATGAGGTCACAAGGTATAAAGCTCGCCTTGTGGCACAAAGATTTTCTCAAAGACCGGGAATAGATTATGAAGATACATATTTCCCGGTCATGGATGCAATCACATTCAGGTACTTAATGAGCCTCGCGGCCTCTAATAATTTAGAGATGTAATTGATGGATGTTGTGACTGCATACCTATATGGTTCACTTGATAGTGACATATACATGAAAATCCCTATAGGGTTTAAGATCCCTTAAGGATCAAAGATGCCTAAAGCATCTAAAGAGCTATGTTCGGTCAAACTACTGCGATCACTTTACAGATTAAAGCAATCCGGACGCATGTGGTATATTCGCTTAAGTGAGTATTTGTTGAGTAAAGGTTACGTCAACAATGCGATATGCCCTTGTGTGTTTATTAAGAAATCCGCATCAGGATTTGTGATCATTGCTGTATATGTTGATGACTTGAACATGATTAGAACTCAAAAGGAGACTGATGATGCTAGATCTCATATGAAAGATGAGTTCGAAATGAAAGATCTTGGAAAGACAAAATTTTGTCTAGGGCCCCAGATAGAGCATTTCCAAGATGGAATATTTGTGCATCAATCAAATTACACCAGAAGGGTGTTGAAACGCTCTAGTATAGATAAAGCGACTCCTTTAAGTACTCCAATGGTCAATAGACCACTTGACGTTGACAAGGATCCATTTCGACCTTGTGAAGGTAAACAAAGAAATATTAGGTCCTGAGATGCCTTATATGAGCGCTATCGGTGCACTTATGTATCTTGCTTATCCACATAGTCACCATTAGACCATATATAGCCTTTGCTACTAACTTACTTGCAAGGTATAGTTCATCACCGACGTGCCGGCATTGGAATGGAATAAAGCATATATTCCGTTATCTTCAAGGTTCGATTGAATTTGGATTATATTATTCTAGAAACCCCGAGGTTGGTCTAGTTGATTTTACAGATGCAGGATATCTGTCTGATCTGCATAAAGCTCGATCGCAAACTGGATATGTTTTCACATTTGGTGGAACTGCGATCTCTTGGCGATCTCAAAAGAAAACTTTGGTCGCGACTTTTTCAAACTATGCGGAGATTATTGCGCTTCATGAAGCATGCAGAGAATGTGTATGGCTTGGTCGATAGCTCATCACATACAAGAAGCAAGCAGAATAATCACATACAAAGAACCAACAAAAGTGTTTGAAGA
Organism: Thlaspi arvense; assembly: GCA_911865555.2. NCBI lineage: Eukaryota > Viridiplantae > Streptophyta > Magnoliopsida > Brassicales > Brassicaceae > Thlaspi > Thlaspi arvense. The sequence continues at coordinate 25,588,351 of OU466859.2, read as the reverse complement.
CAATGCTGCTTGTGTCGCTCAAATTAAGGAAGGTTATATCAAGAGCGATAGAACGAAGCATATCCCTCTAAGATTTTTCTCATATACTCAAGAGCTCGAGAAGAAAAAGGAAGTGGATATTCAGTATGTTCGTTCAAGTGATAACGCAGCTGATCTCTTCACAAAATCGCTTTCTACTACAACATTCAAGAAACATGTTTATAGTATTAGAATGCGGCATCTACGAGATTTGTAAAGAGAGGATGAGATCCATCTTTTCTAAGGGGAGTTTGCTTTTGCTGTACTCTTTTTCCCTTTATCATGGTTTTTATCCCATTGGGTTTTTCCATCAGTGGCACGAATAAGGATGTTGAATCAATCAGCAAACTTAATCCGCAGCTTCAATAGTGCCAAGTGAATCACACACTTCAGGACTAAAGAACAAGTAACAAAAAAACTTATGTTTATTAAAAATGTATATTCAAGGGTGATTACAAAGATCAAAATGACTTGAACTTATATAGACTCGACACTAGGGTCTAGTACAATGTTCTAATGAACTAAAAGGAAACAAAAATGCATGAAATTAAGTAGGAAATAAAGAGAGTTGGCTCCTTGAAGAAATCTAGCCGTTAGGCTTAATTTGTGGTTAGCCAAAAGGAAACTTGTAAGGGATTTGTATCTAGACATCTTCTGGATATTTCAACGGCCAAGAAGTCTTCTAGAAACATTCCTCAGTCGCCATAAAGAAGAATATGGCCGTTGATCAGAACCAAAGAGTTTTAGTGTGAACTCTTTGAATGCAAGTGTGAACGTGTCCGAGAAAGAAAAGTTGAAGTGCAGGAGGATTCGCATAATACTCTGGATGCTGAAGCATAGTAAGACGTCTTGGGTAGCTTCTAGATGACAAAATAAACTTTCCAGGTCGCCAAATTCTTCTTAATAAATGATTAATCCCGCGAGCTTCCAAATAAGGTAGGTTGAGGGTCCTCCGGTTTAGAAGTTGAATAACTTTTAAACCATGACGAATTTCGGCATGAATCTAATTCGCTGGGTTTCTATGATTAGTTTAGAATCTGAAACATCCGATTTTGTTGCTTGTTTCATCTTGGTTTGGCCGGAATGATTTGATTAGTAGTCGCATGTCTCTATCGGGTCTATTGAAAATTTTCCAAGTTGCATCTACAATACCTTCTTCATATGAACTCATTTTTGACTGATTCTTCTCGTGTGGAACTCTAGAATGAGTTGAGTATATCTCCAAGTGTTGGTTGAGTTTGAATCTTTGGTTTTTGCCTCCATTTGAGCTGGACTTAGCTCGCATGTAATCTTAGTTTTCCTTAACTTCATGTTCTCCTCTTCATAACTCCTGGTTCTGTGATCTTTAGTTGATGATGACTTGATGTCCTCATCATTTATAGTAGAATTTTTTATTTACAAAAGAATCCTTTAAATTTTGATATGTTTTTATTTTGTATTTCATTAAAATTTATATATTTTATTTAACACTTGAGCAACATTATATCAATAATAACTAATTATATAATTAATAAAAATACTTAAATAAAATATTAAAATATTAAATTACAAAAAATCTCTTTATAAGCTTACCTTAGTGATTGTTTTGTAAATGCTGCAAGAGTTGATTGAATGGAAAGTTTTGGCTCAACAAGCTCCAGGGCTGGTGTTAGCTCATGTGCAGTTGTTCTCTCCTTAATAAACGTAAGGTTTTCTCCATTGTTGCTCATGTTTTCCTCTCGCATAATTTGAGTTTCTCTTTCTACGTCTTACCTCAACTCCTTCTAAGTAAAAAAACGTCTAGCATTACCCACTTAGTCATCAGCTTGGGACTATATCCAAAAACTCGGTTACTCCACCAACACTCATTCCTCGGCATTCCATTGATTTGGTTAGGTTCTTCTGACTTAACCATTCTCATCACTAATGTGATTAATTCCTTTCACGGTTGCTCAACAGCTTCTTGACTCCATCAGTTTACACTAGTTGTCACCCTCACCCTTTTGCCTAACTAGATCAACTAGTTAACACATAACTCACGATGCAGTTATCACAGAACTCACTCTTGATTCCTTATTGAACTTTCAGGATCTTCCTTTGACTCCTCAAACACTCTTTGTGCCTTGAATCACACAAGGATCCTACAGCAGAAATCGTCTTGAAAAACATAAGTAGTTTTCAAGAACGATCTCACAGACACGTCATGGCAAATCTAAAGATTTCCATAGATGCTAACATTATTTATTAACACGTCATGCTAAAATATTAATATTATCTATGTTAAACACATAAAATAAATAGATTTAAATTAATTTTTTATAAAATCAAAGGACCTACAATAAATTAATAACTAAACAAAAATAGAATAATGAGAATATTCTTTTTTTAGAGTTAAAAATAGAAATAACCATTAGAGTAAAATTACTCTCTATTTTTAGAGTACTTTATTTTTAAAGTAAAAAAATAGAGTAAACCATTAGAGATGATCTTAATTGAGTGTTAATTTACTACCAAGGTCTTATTTTAAAACAACTGATGCATGGCAAATGTATTTTTGCTACATATATCAAGTCATGATACAAATGGAGCAACACCGCTTTATACATTTTAGTGTACACCTTGCGGAAAGAGAATGAGCCGTGCAGAATCCTTTACGAACCGTTCAGAATCCCTATTATCAGGATGTCTTTTCCTTTAAGATATGTAACAGTTTCTGTCTGAAGCACATAGTCAAACTCTAAGATCTCCAACTGTTGAAAGACCTTATGCTTCCACAAAGTAAAAACACCCTCTCAATCAAATTTCTCCGTAGTTCAACAAGTTTTATATCCTTAATCTCAGCGCTTAGTTGAACACCTGTCCAAGGACCACGGCGGAGCCTTGACACTTTAACGCCTTAAGCAGGAGAAAAGATTGTCGCTGTACGCACATTACAAACACGAGGGATAGTTGTTACTATTGTGTAACATGTACGTATCACATTGTGTCCATGATATCTCTCATATTTATATCATTTAGGCTTGCATTTAGTTCATGTTTTGGTTTCTCTTTGTATGTTTTCCTTCTCTTTAGTCCCATTTTCCTTTCCTTTTAAACTTAGGTTGCATTTAGGTTGTAGTTTTCATTCTCTTTGTATTAAGGATGTTTTTAGGTACCTAAGGAGCTATTTTGGAGCAAGGAGGAAGCATAAGGATGATTGAAGGAGTTGCCCAAGCTGAGGAGGAGCAAAATGAGCTAAGGAAGGTGATTTTTGGTGCAACATCGATCAAGGCTGGATCAACATCGTACGATGTAAATCACATCGATCAAGCTTGGAGTCTACATCGTGTGATGTAAAGCGACAGAGAAGATAGAGGTCCACATCGATCAACCACATCGATCATCCACATCGATCACTTATGATCGATGTTGGCCTAATCTGAACACCTTGTATTTACAAGTTTGCCATTGATTTAGGGTTTTTTTGCATTTAGTATAAATAGACTTGGACTAATGATTTTTAGCCAAGTTTTTGTTCTTACTTAGTTTCTTGAGATTTTTTCAGTGTTTGTAAGAACAAACCTCTCTTTTTAATCAAAGTCTTGTATTTGCCTTTTTAATATCTGAATTTTGGATTTGCTTAAGTGTTATGTTTTGTTGCTCTGTTTTGCTTTGAATCATTGCTTAGTATTGCTTTCCTAAGTTGTGCTTGGTTCTTGGTTCTTTTAGGTTGATAGTCTAGTAGTTTAAGCAAACTCTCTTCTATGATTCACTGGACTTACAGCTTTCTGCTCCTAATCCTAGTGGAATTTAGCTTAACCCCTTGGATTGACATAAAACCCTATGTTGTACAACACTGATTAAGTACAAGGGTGACTGAGAAAGGACTCAAAATCCTGTATCAGTCCACACAGTGAAAATTTGTTATTTTTGTGAATTATGTTTTGACCTTTACTAAAGGAAAAGGCCAAACATTAAGAAGATAAGCTTCTGAAGGAGGAATTCTCGATTCATATAGGAATTATGTTCATGGGTGAGTAAGAGGGGGGAGGGGGGAGGAGCAGGCTGATGAGAATCCCAAATGATGGGCCGGAAAAATACTTTGAAGTATATATCCTCGAAAGGAGCAGATAATTGAGACTTGGCAATACGCGGGCCAAAAGATAATACGAACTTGAATCCTATAAGGATAATACATATGAGATGTGCCACTGAAAAGGTGAATGAGCACGCAATAAATGAAAGGAGCAAGAACCTCGAGGGGAATGCAAATGAGATATGCCCTAGAAGGATAAATGAGCACACAAGAAATGCAAGGAGCAAGGACCCCTAGAAATTGCAAATACGATATGCCCCCGTAAGAGTAAATGAGCATGCAAGAAATGCAAGAAGCAAGGATCCCTAGGGAATTCAAAAGAGATATACTCTCAAATGTATGAATGAGCAACGACTTCTTCGCTCTTCTCATAAACGTCAGTCCCAATTATTGTTCGTTGGTCGATGTTTTTCTCTTTTTTCATCCACTGAAATGCTAGCCATGTCTTATTCGTAAGAATCGCTTTGTCAAGGATGGATGATGAATCCTTCAGATTTCCCGCTATGCTTCCGTTCATTGGATAAGAATTCCATATTGCTTGACTTCATTGGTCTACTGGGTGGGAAATTGCTTATCTAGTAACTTCTTAAACATGACAAAATCAAAATTAGTTTCCTATAATTCCTGAAATAAACTTTTTAAAAATCAAAGCAAAAGAAAATATTTGTTCGCGTATATCAAATCTGTTATTAATATTAGATGTGAACAAATATTAATGAGCCAAATCTATAGTAACTAAATATTTTATGTTTCGTGTATATCAAATCTATGGTAACTAAATAGTTATCCTGATTTTCAAAATATTGTGTGTCAAACTTAACCTATATGGCAATATACCACTATATATTGGATCTCTCACTCTAACTGATTATTTCACTTAAACATAATACTTACAAAATCGTAGGTACATGAAATCAGTTTTAATGGCTGATATCATTGATATTTCTACTTTAAATGCTTACAAAACTCAGTGGCGAATCCATGTTAAGATCCTAAAATTATGGAAGCAGTTGCTGAATGGGGTGGTAACCTCTTTGGAAATGGTTGTTTTTGATGTCAGTGTACGTTATTTACTCCTTACGTTTCTACTTTATTTTCTACTATGCTTAATAACTAATATTTATGAATTTTAATTTTTCATCACACAGAATCAAACAATGTATGTTACGATGAAGAAAGAATTTATCAAAAAAATATGAGAATCTGCTTGAAGAAGGTCTATCTAGGATCATCACAAACTTCCAAGTTCTTCATAATAGTGGCAAATTCAGAATCTCACCGCATGCCTACAAGGTTCAATTTGCATCACTACTTCTATCAGACCTGGTACGGATCTATTTCCTAATATCATAGGTTTGAGAATTTGCAATTTTGGTGATATTCATGATGGAAACATGAATCCAGACTTATTATTATGTATGATTTTATTGTTGTATTAACATATATGATCTTACAATACACAATTTACTTAAATATATTATCAATCGTTATTAAAAACAAATTCTTTTTTGCATGGTTCTTGATAAAACATATATTGTAGGTCAGACTTTGGATATTGGTGAGGTTGAAATCTTGAATGTCAACAAAACGCAAATTAAACGTCTTACAATGACCATTCGGAATGATGCATAAGTTTTATATGAATTTAATCAGATGTTAATTTGCTTCTTATTTATTTTTGTATGAGGATTCGTTGACTAAAAATGTTTTATTAAAATAAATATAGTGATGTACGGTTGAATTGTGTTCTTTAGGGAAGCTATGCTGACGAGTTCAGAGTCAAGTTTGCGGCTTTACCAAGGTTATTATAAACTCTCGTACAATAAACTATACTAACATATGTTACATAATAAGTTTGCATTTTTAATGTACTTTGGATTCTCTTTAAAAAAATTTAGGTACATAGAGTGTGGTTAATTGTTACAGCGCTAGTGATGGTTAATCCAAATTTACCTGAGATAATAGATTTCACAGAAAGGTAATGTGTTTATGCTGTTGTGTCTTTTGATTAATATTTTGATTTTAGGTAATATTCGTGCTTAAATCTGGATGTTACTTTAATATAGGTTATTAAATGATGGGTTAATTTTAACTTACGCACATCCTTAATTGTGGTTAATATGATTTTAGTCAAAGATGACTCCATCATTTATAGTCTTCGAAGGACTATAAATGAAATCATAACTACATGAGAGGTTGGTAAACGTTATGCCTCTTAATCTTTATGAAGATGTTTACTGTAGCATATTTATTAAGATCTGATTGGTGTCTGTTATATTTCATAGGTAACCAAATATGTGACCATGCGTACGATTATGTCGATTGATACAGAGTTTGGTTGGTACTATATACCATATAAGCCATGTGCCAAAAAGGTACTTCTGCATGACATGAAAGCAATGAAGGAGAAATATCCAGGGAGATCTTTCAAGAAGCCGTTATGGAAATGCGAAAAATGCAATGAAGATGTTGATGATATTGTCCCAGCGTAATAATTTACCATAGTAATACTTTTGTTTCATTCTTCTGTTTTATATTATGTGATTTTCCTTACTACTACTGTTGGGCCGCAAAACATACCGATATCTCCATTATTTATACTATTTTAGCTTGCATTCATCACTAGTTTTAGTCTCTAAACATGCATATTTTGCATCTTCTTGTCCTATTTGCATACATTTAGGACTTAGTGTAGTTTTAGGAGCTGGAAGATGAGCAAGCCTTCTCAATGGAGGTCAAGAAGTTGAAGAAAGTCGGAGAGCATTTGCTAGAGTTTGAAGGCTATGTTGGTGCAAGTTTTTATGGTTGCTGTCTGCTAAAGATGTTTGCTGATACCACTGAAGAGGAGGTCCTGAAAGTGGCTGTTTCTGATTGTGTGAATGAAATTCTGCTGGGTAACAAAGAAGATGGAGTTGTCTTGAAGCCCTTTGTATCTAAGTATGGTGAGGTCCACTACAAGCTAAATGAGGGAAGCAAGCCAAAGACCTTTGCTGTGTTGAAGATTGATGGGGTCACCCGAAAGGTCAAAGGAGGCACAGCAACACCAAGGAGTTCCAAGTCTCTTGCTCTACACCTCAACTAAGGAGCTGAGGAAAGTCAAGCTAAGTGACTCTAAACAAGCGCACTTGGGAGGCAATCCCATGGTATCCTTGTATATAGCTTTGCATTTTTATGTTTTTTATGTTTGTGTGGGAGTTTTTGAGTATCTCTAGTAACCAGGTTCGAACTGAGGGTGAAGGAACCAAGCTTGGGAGAAGGAAGAGTCGAAGAAGGGTCAATATCGACAAGCATATTGGCCGTGCACGTCGATACAAGTCATACCGAGCATGTATATCGATAATGTCTTCCTCGATACAAGTGTGTTGGACATGTATCGACGTGCGTATCGGGGTAATCCTGATCGATACTCCTGAGAGAATTGCTGTATCGATCAGAGTACCGATATAAGGCAACCCGATATACTTTAACAAGCAATGTATCGGGGTACAAACTACTCGATATACCTCAACTGGTATTCTTAATGATCACATTTATCGACGTACCAGGTCGATATAACATCAAGGAGTACGTACCGAGCACAATATCGACGTAACACACCGTTGTGCCTTAACTGTGAGGACGGAATGCGATTAATCGCCCTTTATTAAGACATATCGGAGTCAATATCGACATTCCACGTCGATACACCTTAAGTGACAAATGAAAACATGCAGTTCAGCATATATCAAGGTGTATCGATGTGCATATCGACATGTTAGTCCGATATGGAATTTTTCCAAATCATATCGAGCTACTTATCGAGCTGCTAGCTCGATATTGGACAGCTATGTATGATTATCGGATTACATATCGACATAAGAGATGTCGATACAAAAGATGTCAATCAGTATTGACATGCATGCAGGTCGATATCAAGACCCAGACCACCGATATCAGCACGCATATCGACCGGACCAAGTCGATATGATCAATATCAATCACAATATCGACTTGGGTGGTCGATATTGCGCACGAGGTAAGCATTCTTCAGTTCAAATTTTTCCCTCCTTGGTCAAACGAGATCAAGGAATTCAAATTTGAATTCTTCCCCTTTCCAAGCACAAGTGGGACCTCTCTTAATATGATCCTCCCAAGGAATCAGCACTTATCAAGTAGAGAGATGGATAAAGGTGGCTGTGAGGCCGTGATGATGGGTGATGGTTTGATTGATTGATGGTTATCAGTGAAGCTTGCGGAAAGAGCTTCAAGATAACGACTTAAACAACTCTGGATATACACATCAAAGAGTCTAAGGATTTTGCTGGATATACACACCAACAAGATGATCTTCTTTAGAAAAGGGTTTTTGATTAAAAGAAAGATGATTTCGTCCAGAATACAAATAGGACTTATAAAGAAGAGAGAAGGAGAAGAAAAACAGAAAAAGAGGTAATTAAGACAAGTCTTGAAATATGCTCCAAGACTAGTCTTGAAAACTAGCAAAATAATTAAAACAGAGTTTGAATTCGAAAATAACTCTTGCACTCCCTTTTGGCCACGAAAATAATAGAGTAGAATAGAATAGAATAGACTAGGATAGAATAAAATAGAATGTGGCCTGGTTGTGATAACAAAATGGACTATGATTAAGTGAAACATAAGCCTCGTTAAAAACCTTCCTTTGGAAAACCCATTGGGACAAAACCAAAGGTAAGGGAAAAAGAGCACCTATGAATCACTTATCCATTTGGTAAATCACTTAGCTTGTATGGAGACCAAGAACGTGTTGATCATGTCTTCATTGTGATTAGTTTGGCTCCAAATGTGTTTAAGTAATCCCCCAATGGCTTAATTGAATGTCTTGGCTCTAGATCGAGTCATAGCTCCAATTGGCGTCGCTAGAGCATCTTCTGCTACAAGCTCTTCATCAGCTACAAGCTCATCTGGTTCTTGCTCCAAGTCCTTGCTGCTATCCATGATCATATCATCTCTCTAGCACTCTTTGTCCCTTTGCTCCCCAAAAAAGATTTTCCAACCCTCTATATAAACTAATCCCACCCTTCTCTCTTTCTCACTTTCATTTTCCTAATTTTTCAACCACTAAATTTCGAATTTTTGTGTTTTCGAAGTGCTTGAGAGAGTCAAACCACTTCAGGTATTGTCTCTTAGCTTCTAAATGTTTAAAATTTTTGTTTCATGCACTTAAACACTTGTACTTGTTTAGTGATTGATTTCTAGTAATGATTCATTGCCTCTTGCATATTTTTATTTTTTTGCATGGTGAATAAGCTGTCTTTGATTCTTGAAGCATCTCGAATCTTGAATAGTTGAATGTCAAATTCATCTATTTATCTTTGCATTAGCATCTTAGTGCATTTGTTTAGTTTTACCATGCTAGGATTCATATTTTTCAATTATTTTATAAAATATGTTTAATGAATCCTTTGCATGCATTGCCTTTTTAATTGCTTCACAAATGTTAGAGGTTTACTTTCTAGTAAATAAACTCCTCCTTTTGTGATTTTTAGCATCATTAGGCATTGTGTTTTGTTGCTTCCATGGTTCTCATTTTTCTTTTGAGAACATGTTTTAGGTACCATGAGAAGAACAACAAGAAATGGAGCTAACAAAGAAATTGAGCAGGAAGAGAAAGGCAAGGGAAAAGCCACAGAAGTTGGGAGTCCAAATGCAAGGGAGCTCATAGAAGCCTTCAGCCAATGCACTTTCAAGACTAAAAGATACCCTTGTGTTATCACCATGAAAGCTCTTAGGATATATATCGATTGCAAGTCAATCTTTGAGCAGATGGGGCTTACTGGCTTTATGGAGAGAGCGCTTCCTTCCTACACAAGTCTCACCTACCAGTTCCTCTCCACTCTCATGGTGGTGCACTATGATGAGAGTGAGCTGATCAATGGAGATGGCTGGATATCATTTCAGACTGGCGAGCAAAGGTTCACAGCAACCTTCTTTGAGCTCTCTCTAGCTCTTTGTATGTATGGTTATGCGGATAGGAGAGACCACTTCAAGATCAGCCAAAGGCAACACAAGCTGTTGTGGGACGTGATCGGGGCTGGCAATTTCACTGCAGGAGTCACAAGGAACGAGCATTTGAAGCATCCAGCTGTGAGGTATACTCATAAGGCTCTTACGAATACATTCTTCGCAAGACAGGAGACAACCAACCTTACAGAAAGGGAGAGAGACTTCTTGTACAATGCTATGCAGCCACTTGTGATTACCAGCAAGGATGGAGTAGTTATAAGGCCGCCAACCAAGTACCCTTGCTATGTGACTATGATGATGGAGCAGCTCTACTCCTACAGGGGCTGGATCATGAACAAAGGAACAAGGGAGGGAACCCACAGCTGCACATAGGGGGAGTTGTGACAGCCATCTTAATGGCAAGTGGTGTGAACTTAGAGGAGCATGTTGGAGACGCCTTGGAACCATTGTGGCTAGACTTGGACTACCTCAGAAGGAGTCACTTCCTTGAGAGGCGCATCAAAGGGCAGCATGTCTACAACTTTCTCAAAGGCTTCTGCGAACCAGCAAGATTCCTCCTTCCAAATCTGCTGCATACAACCATCACTATGAGGAGCAATATCAGCTTCTGCCCAGATGAAAGTCAGCTCTATCAAGGAGGATCAGCAATTGAATAGAGAGATGAGGATCGTGAGGACAATGAACAAGAAGGCGCCTCATACACCTCCCACACAACTTCTAAGGTACCACAAACTCCTTCATTGTATATACCATTGCATTTTTTTTTTGTTCTTGTAATATATTTTTGTTGCTTCTCTCTTCTACTCTTTTATTATACAAGGGATTGTGTAATTTAAGTATGGGGGAGGGATTTGGGGTTTGACTTTGTTTGTTGTTTTCTTATTTTTTTATTTTCTTTCATCTTGAGTCTCATGCATTCATCTAAGTGCATTTAACACCCAAATAAATCGAAAAATCTAAAAAATTGCATCTTTTGCAAACCAAAAAGAAAAGCATGTAGTGACATTCATTTGTTTCGGATTGAGTCTAGAATTTTTCATATAGGTTGTATTGCATTTGCATAGGGAATGATGATGATAAATCCTTGTAAAATGCTTAGTGTTTAGAGATGATTTCAGCTTTTAAGTGGTTAGTTGTTTGATGCATCACGAGAAAGCTAGTAGTTAAGACTGAACCATGCTTGAATTGCTAAATTTGATCTTCTCATCTCATACTGAAAGCATTTGCTCTTTGAAAATCAACTCTTCCAACTTGAACCTTGATGTGAATCTTTAAATATCATGTTTGTGCATTGAAAAGTGAATTCATGGCTACCATATACATATTTGGATCATCTTTTCCCTTCTTACCACTCTTGTTGATCCAAATAGCTTATCCACTCCCTTAACCAAACTTCCTTTTGAGCTTAAACACTATCTTGAGAGTTGTGAGGCCATTGCATATCATTTTGAATTTTGTCTTGGCAAAAAGTGTTAGAAATAAGGCTGGCAATGATGAGCTCTCTTGTAGATATCAGCTTGCATTTTGAGCTCTATTCTAGGTTAGGAGTTTGGGATAAAAGGGTAGAGTTAAGTGGCTTGAACTTCATGTTTATATGCTTTGAAAGAAGAGGGGAAAGTTTGGTATGGTAGTGTGGGGAAATAAGGTTAACTTGTGGTTAAGTAAAGGGAGATAAAAGCTCTAAGGGTTATGAAAGAATGGCGCCAGCAACAACAAAGCTTTGAAAGGGTCAATCAAAAGTGGAAAATCAGACCCAAGGCAATCCACCAAAGGTGAATAATGGCGCCAATTCAACAAAAAGGAGCAAGTCCCAACCAAAAGAAGCTGCCAGACAAGCAAAAAGAAGAAGCTTCCCCAGCCATGAAGAAGGAGAAAGGGTAGAGTTTAGGAAATGGGTAGATTTAGGGACTCACTTTGGGGTTTAGAAGTTTATGTGATTCATCTTTGGGTAAAAGGGTAGATGGGAGCTGTGATTTGCATGCATAAGTGTGCTTTTACCTTTAGCATTTTACCTAAGATAGAATCATTTTGATTGAGTGATCCCTTATGTTTTTGAACCCTATAATGAGATCATTTTAATCTCATAACCTCACCCTTTGGACCAAATGTCTTCACTTGATTTGCATAAACATGATTCATGGTTTGAGCTTTATTGAATGTTAAAGAGTTGATTGATTTGAGCATTTATCTAAGTTGAGATTTAAGATCATTTTGAAACATGATGAGCATGGCTAAGTTCTTTAAAGTACAGCTGATTATGTTTGCATCCCACAACTAGGCACTTAAGCATTGATTCCATCTCTTTACCTTTGCATTTTTGGATTTGAGTGCCCACCTTCAAACCTTACTTCCTCCTTGTCTTAGTTTGTTTGCTTGAGGACAAGCAAAAAACAAAGTGTGGGGGTGTTGATATCTCTATTATTTATACCATTTTAGCTTGCATTCATCACTAGTTTTAGTCTCTAAACATGCATATTTTTCTTCTTCTTGTCCCATTTGCATACATTTAGGAGTTAGTGTAGTTTTAGGAGCTGCATTGCATTTTGCATGCATTTGGAGTTTTATTCAGGTACTTGATGGAGTGTGGAGGTCATGTGGTACAATGGGTGTGAGCTGGGAATAGAGCAAGGCAAGAGACAAAGGCGGATGGACCCATATCGATGGTGATATCGACATCTTTTGATCGATACAGAGCATATCGATGGGAGTATCGACCAACTCAACATCGATACAGAGAGAGGCATAGTTTGAAGGAAGCATATCGACTTAGACCCCTCGATGCAGCAGAATAGAGTCCATATCGAGCAGTGTATCGATGTCTCAAATCGATACATATGACAGGACAATACCGAGGTGCCATATCGACTTGCTTGATCGATGAGCCTTAACTAAAGGGTGATTGTATCGACTTTACCCCCTGGAGACCAAACCAATACAACTTGGAAGCCTTCTGTATCGACGTGCATATCGACCTGAAGACATCGATACAACCCAGAAGAAGAGATGATATCGACATGTGTATCGATGTTCACTGTCGATATGGTCTGTCCGAGTCAGCTTATTTTCGGTTTAATCTTGGTTTACTAGGGGTTTTCTTGTTTCCCTATAAATACTAATGTCCTAAAATGATTAGGCAACTTGGATCTTATTATTTTTCTTCTGTTATTGCACTAAAAACCTTTCCTTTTTCAGCTTTGCTTTGCTTGGTAAGAACTAGTTTGATTTAGTGAATTTCTGTATTTGCCTTTGATCTATTCTTGTTTATTCTGCTTCCTAATCATGCTTAACCACCTTTTCTCTTTGGAATTTGTGGTTTTTACTATGGCTAGTGAGTAGTCTTATTTATGGTTTGAGATGAGATAGATTATAGGGGTTTTAGGCCTAGATTAGTGATGTCTTGTGCTTAATATGATTGTCTTCTCTCTATTAGATGTGCTTAACACTAGATTAGTCTTGGCCAGGCTTGTTTAGTATCTTGACTTTCTCTTGCGCCTGGCAAGTGTTTGATGAAATGCTGCTTAGAGTCTCTTAGAGAATTTGTATGCTTAGCCTAAAGAATTAGATGTCTAAGATGCATTTTGGCTTTATAGGATTGGAGTTCTGTTCTGAATGCATGATGGTCATGTGTTTAAGTAAAGGGATTTATCTTGAATGTGTGCTTAGCAAAGTGATTAGTGTTAAGGAATTGAACTAGTTATAGTTGTTAATCAAATACCTAGAAGATAGCTTTGTTTGAATGGTTTTAAAGCATCACTAGTTAGGTTCTAATCCCCTCTTAATCAATAACCCCCATCTTAGATCCTTACTTCATATATCTAAATTTCCTGATGGTTTATTTCAGTCTTTAGACTTGTTTAGTTTGATCATAACTCCTTTCTTGAATCTAGCTTGACTTAAGTGATTTGCTGTATTCTTGGTGCCTTCAGAACTCAGATGGATTGATACCTTACATGCTGAAATGACATGAGTATGTTAGGATTTGCTTAGTAGTTTATCCTGCTATCACATACGCACGGCCCACGAGGGCCCAACGCGTGGGCAACGGACACCGCGGGAAGCCGAGGTGCATTAAATGCGCCGCACCTACCAAAGAGGACCGCAATGATGGCGGCTAAGAGAAGGCGGGGCAGGTCGACAACCCATTCCCTCTGACTACACGCATGGAGGAGTCCGGGAATGGTGATAATGATGAAAAAGGACGGAATTAGTATCCGACCCGGGTAGCCTGGAGGTCCAAACCCGGGAGCGACCCGGAACCAGGTATTCCTCATAAAACCCACTCCTCTCAACAGAGGGAGGAGGAGATATCTAGAATGATAACTTCATCTTCTAGCTTCACTCCTTTATCTTTGCAATCACTTCACCATTGTGTTTCAGCTTCATACGCATTCGTTCCATTAGCTTCTTAGCCCTCTTCTTGCTACCGTAGTTTAGGTCCATATTCACTGTAACAAGAGGCAAACCTAAGTGTCACCCAGTATTACGTTTTCAGTACAACCAAGTATTACCAAGTATAACTATATGCAAAACAATGAAGATAAAAAGCATGAAGAATAAACCAATAAATGCATAAACCATGAAGAAAAAACCCAGAAATACATAAACCATGAAGAACTAATACACAAGGTTTTGAGCTCCTGAATGTTTCAATCACCCTTACACTTGTACTAGTCAGTTGTAGTGTAGTATGGGTTTTATGTCAATCCAATGGGAGGAGTTGAAAACAGAAGAGTTGAGAGTAAATCTCTAAGTCAAGCAAGCAGAGAATTGGTTTTGTTGCCTAAGCAACAGTTCTAGCAACCTAAGTGAAACAAGCAACAAAAGAAGTGAAAACAAAGGCAATCTAAGCAGTTCTAAGCAAGAAAAACAGAGTAAAACAGAGCAAAACAGAGCAAATCCGAGATTCAAATAAGAGAAAGACAAGTCTCTAGATGTGGTTATTGACTTTGGGGAATTTCAGGCATTAACTAAGGCTGTTTCAAACTACATTGATCAAGCAAGCAAGCAAGCAATGGTGATTTCTAGACATAGAGTTCACATTTAAGCTAGTTAGATCCAATCTCTTGGCAAATAACCCTTTGCTAAACATTCTAACAAGAACTAACTCTCATTAGTGCTAAAACATCAAGCCAGCATGATTAAACAATTCTATTCAAGTCAAAATGCTCCTCAAACAGTCAATCTCTTGAGCTAAGGCCAGAAAATCCTCTATTAAACATGATCAGCATTTCATCAAACACTTGGTGGGCATAAGAGAAAGCTAACAACTTAGACAAGTTTGATCAAGACTAATCTAGCATGAATAACAGATTAATAGAGAGGAACCCATAGAATGAAGAACATAACAAGCCTTAATCAAGCTTTAAATTCCCCTAATCTACCACATCTAGAAACCCTAAGATAACTACTCACTCATAATCATGTTTAACACCAAATCACAAAGGGAAAGGATGCTAATCATGATTAAAGGAAAGATTAAAGAAAGATTAAAGCAAATACTTGATTATATTAAACAAAGCAAAGAAATTGTCTTACAAACTTAAAAGAAAAGCTCAAGAACAGTATTTTGACATGACTTGTTGAAAATCTGGAAAAAGAGGCTATTTATAGCCTAGAAAGAAAAACCCTAGAGTAATGGCAAAATTGTAATTAAAAACAGGTTCGGGCTGGGTCAGTATCGGTCAGTCGTGTCGATCTCCAGTGACCGAAGTGGGTCCCTATCGGTCTTCAGTGATCGACACAAATGACCGAAATTAATCCGATGTATTTGTGTCGATCACAATTGACCGATACTGGTGACCGAAATGCTCTGTATCGGTCACTCTTGACCGAAACTCTCTGTGCTCTGACCGAAAACTTCTGCAGAGATCTTCTGCTGCGATCCTTCTTGCTCCCTTTTGCCCAGCTAGCATCTTGCATCATTCCCAAAACTCCTCCAAGCTCCTTTAAGCTCCAAAAGCACCTAAAACATCCAAAATGCAAAGAAAATGCAAACTATACTCTAAATGCAACCTAAGTCTAAAAGGAGAAGAAAATGGGACAAAAGCAAAGGGAAAACATGCAAAAGAGGATCAAAATATGTACTAAATGCAGCCCTAAATGGTGTAAATACAAGGGATATCAACACCCCAACACTTGCCTTTTGCTTGTCCTCAATCAATCAAGAACAAATGGGAGAGTGAGGTTTGAAAGTGGGCATACAGATTCCAAAAGTGCAAAGGTAAAGAGATGGTTTTAGTGCTTAAGTGCCTAGTTGTAAGATGCAAACATAATCAGCTGTACTTTAAATAACCTAGCCATGCTCATCATGTTTCAAAATGATCTCAAATCTCAAGTTAGGCAAATGCTCAAATCAATCAACTCTTTAACATTCAATTAAATTTAGAACATGAATCATGCTTATGCAAATCAAGTGAAGACATTTGGTTGAAAAGGGTAAGGTTATGAGATAAGAATGATCTCATTTAAGCACAAGGGTTCAAAAACATAAAGGATCACTCAATGAAATGACTTCATCTTAGGTAAAATGCTAAAGGTAAAAGCACACTTATGCATGCAGTTCAAAGCTCTCTTCTATCCTTACTTCCCAAAGATGAGTCCTAAGCATTTCTAAACCCAAGAGTGAACCATCTATGTCTACCCTTTCCTAGATTCTACCCTTTACCCATCTTCATGGCTGGGGAAACTTCTTCTTTTGCTTGTGTGGTTGCCTCTTTTTAGTTGGGACTTGCTCTTCTTTGTTGTGTTGGCACCTTCATCACCTTTGGTGGATTGCTTCTTGGTCAGATTTTTCTTCTTTTGGACCCTTTTGAGCATTGTTGTTGGCGCCAATCCTTCTTTTTAAACTTAGAGCTTTTATTCCCTTTACTTAACCACGATACTAGACTGTTTCCCCTCTTTCTACCATTTCAGATCTTTTCCCTTTCTTTCAAAACATAAAAACATTAAGCTCAAACCACCTAACTCTACCCTTTTAGACCCCAAAACTCCTATCCTAGAATCAAGCTCAAAATGCAAGCTGATATATACAAGAGAGCTAATCATTGCCAGCCTTATTCATAACACTTTTTGCCAAGACAAAATCGAAAATGCAATGCAAAGGCCTCACAGCTCTCACAATAGTGTTTAGGCTCAAAAGGAGGTTTCGGTTAAGGGTGAGGATGTAACTGTCCAATAATTATGAGGATCAGCTATTTGGATCAACAAGAGTGGTAGAAAAGAGAAAGATGATCCAAATATGTATATGGTAGCCATGAATTCACTTTTCAATGCATAAGACATGATAATTAAAAGTCCAAATTAAAGTTCAAGTTGATAGAGTTGATTTTCAGAGAACAAATGCTTTCAGAATGAGATGAGAAGACCAAATCTAGCAATCTAAGCATGGTTCAGCCTTAACTTTTAGCAATCTAATGATGCATCAAACAACTAAGCACTTAAAAACTGAAATCATCTCTAAACACTAAGCACTTTACAAGGAAAACTCATCATAATGCCCTATGCAAATGCAATGCAACCTACATGTCAACACTAGACTCAATCCTAGAAGAATGAAATGCAACTACATGCTCTCTTTTTGGTTTGCAAAAATGCAAAAAATTTCAAATTTTTCGATTTTTTGTGTTTTTCTATGCCTTACATGTATGCATGATATGCATGAGACTCAAAGTGAAAAGAAAAAGAAAAGCTAAGAAAACAGAAAACAAAGTCAAATCCCAAATCTCTCCCCCACACTTAAATTACACAGTCCCTTGTGTAATGAAAGCAAAAGAAGAGAGAAGCAACAAAATATATTACGAAAATAAAAAGATGCAATGGTATAGAACAATGGAAGGGATGTGGTACTTGGTTCAATGGTAGGAGTTGTGGGATGATCCTGAGGTTTGTGGAGACTTGCTAGCTCTCCTCTTCCTTCTCTCATAGACCTTAGTGGAATGCTCTGCTTCTGGAGTTGGTTGAACCCAGCTTGACCATAGCTGTTCAGCTTGTGAAGAAGTCCCTTGTATGCTCCATTTCCATGTATCCTGAGCTTCAGAGGGGTTGGGGATTGGCGCCTCCCAAGCTGATGGAACATGGGCTCTTGGCTCATAAGATGAAGCCCTTGGTTGTGCCCATGTACCCCATTGGTCACTTGGTTGAGCATGGAATGAGTGTCTTCCATGGGGGTTCCATACAGCTTCCTCCTCTTCAGTTGGCTCAGATGGGTTAGGTTGCTCTTCATGTTGAGAGTTGAGCTCTTGGGTGTGGCTGTGGTGGGAAGTTTTTGCTGATGTAGCCTTGTTCTTCCTGAACTTCCCCTTCACCATCTTCATAAGCCCTTTGATGGCTTTGTCCTGCCACTTGCACCACTTCTGTAGTGTGTTAATGTGCTCATGAGCTGCTCTCAAAAAGCTTCCTTGGTTGGGAGCTTCATAGGGCTGGAAGTGGAACTGCCTTGAGCTGTAGTTCAACACTTCTTCTTCTTCAAGCTCATCTTCTTCATGGGTTCTTCCTTGGCCTTCAGCGCCAGCAGTAGCATTGCATTGTTGTTCTTCTTCTTCTTCTCTGATCTCTTCAGTGTGCTCCTCTTCTTCATCACTGTCTTCTTCTTCTTATACTGTAGGAATAGGGCCGCCTGTGTAGAGCTCCTCAGTGCTTGGGTTGAAGCTGATGTTTCCTTTTCTGAAGAAGGATGTAAGCTTTGGATTGGGGAGGAGGACTTTTGCTGGTGTGTCAAAGCCTGTGATGAAGTTGTACACATGCTTTCCACCAATGGTTCTTTCAAGGTAGTGGCTTCTCTTGAGGTAATCAATGCCAATCCATAGTGGCTCAAGTGCATCACCTTCATGTTTGTCAAGGTCTACTCCACTAGCTTGTAGAACTGCTGTCACAACTCCCCCAACGTGCACTTGAGGGCTCTTCTCCTTCTTTGTCTTACGCAAAACCCAGCTCTGGTAGGATAGGAGCTGCTCCATCAACATAGCCACATAGCAGGGGTTGCTTCTCGGTGCTCTGAGAGGTTTCCCATACTCATCGCTTCCCAACACCTCATACAGTCCTTGGTATATCAGATCTGTCTCCCTTCCTGTGAGATATGTCGTCTCCTTCCTTGCAAAGAGTGTATTCACAAGTGCTTTGTGGACATATATCACGGCTGGATGCCTTAGGTGCTGGTTCCTTGATCTTCCAGGAGTGTATTGCCCAACCCCAATGATACCCCACAGCCTGGTGTGCTGCCTACTTGGGATTTCGAACCTGCTCAGCTTGGTGTGGTGGGACTTCAGCTCTAGATCCTTGGCGATCTCTGTGAATTTTGAGGAGAACTCTTCCTTGCCAATCCTAAAAGAGATCCATCCATCGCCATTAGGGAGCTCACTGTCTTCATACAAAAACCACTTTGAGTGTGGAGAGGAATTGGTAAGTGAGCTGTTGGTAAGATGGGAGTGGCATCTCCATGAAAGCTCCAAGACCCATGCGCTCAAACGTGGCTTTGCAGTCAGTATAGAGTCCAAGCGCCTTCATTGTGGAAGTGCATGGATATCTTGTTGGCTTGAAAGTGCACTGGTTGAAAGCCTTCATGAGTTCTTTAGCAGCACTGCCCTTGTTTTGTTGATCTTCTCCCTCATTCCCAACCGGTCTCTTCCCAGCGGCTTTGGAGGATTGCTCATCAGCCTTGCCCTTTCCTTTATCTTTCTGTGTTCTTGGTTGGGTTGGTGCTTCCTGAGGTGCTTTTCCCTTTTTCCCAGCAGCTATTTTTGTTCTTCCCATGGTACCTTCAAAAGCAAAGCTTGAAAACAAGGTAAGTGGAAGAATAAAAGCTGAAGAACCAAATAGCTGAAAGCTTTGAAATGACAAACTCTTTAATGCTAATGAAAAGTCTAACAAGTCCTAACAACAAGCTAAAACTTATTCAAAGCAAGAAGGAATCAAAAGCTAGCAACTAAATAAGCTAGAATGCACAAAAGATAAACAGTCATGCATGACATTCTAGCAAAAATGGTTCTTAGGCAAAAGAGATGATGATTTTGCAAAAGGATGGAGATGAGCAAGCAATGAGATAAACAGATATTAACCAGAACTTCAACATCTAGCTTGACATCTCAAAACAAATCCATATTGCAAAATCATAGCACAACAATCAAACCAAACACTACTTGCTCTTAAAAACTTCATAAAAGCGATTTTTATCATAAGCTAAGTGTAAGAGCAAAGAGAGATAGTTTAGGAAGCAAACCTTTAGTGGACTTCTAAACACTTAAAGAAAGCAATAAAAGAGAAGAAGAAATAGTGATTTCGAGCTTTAAGTGAGAAGAAGAGTGAGTTTAAGTGTGAAGAGAAGTGAAGAGAGTTGTTGCTTATATAGAGAGAAAGGAGAGGAAACCAAAGGAATCAATGGTTGGTGAGGGAACATAAGGAATCAAAAGAGTGGGGGACAAAAACAAAAGTGTTCAGAAGCTAGGAAAGAGGTCAGAAGGAATCCCATTTAAAATTCAAACTACTTTGGCTCCAAACCAAAGTAAGTAAAAAATTTTGAAAGTTGAGACACTTACCTTGGATGGAGTTTCGGTCACTCATGACCGATATTACTGACCGAAATTGTATTTACGGTCATGAGTGATCGATACTAGAGACTGACGTGCTTCCTGGGATTAGTATCGGTCATCAGTGATCGACACACTTGACCGAAAATAACACGGTGTGTTTATGTCGGTCATGAGTGATCGATATTGGTGACCGAAATATTTCCAAGAATCTTATCGATCACCAATGATCGACACATTGGACCGAAATTAGAACGGTGTGTTTATGTCGATCATGCATGATCGATACTGATGACCGAAAATCCATTCCTCTTTTAAACTTCTTTCCATATCGGTCACAAGTGACCGATATGTTGACTGGTATAAACTGGCTCCACTGATATCGGTCAATCATGATCGCTACGAATGACCAAAAATCTGTGTATCGGTCTGTCATGACCGATACAAATGACCGATATCAGCCATAATACACCTGTTCTTTGTCCCCATCATACTTTCTCAAGTCCCAGTTCAAAATCCTGTTTCTATACACTAAAACAAAGCATAAAAGATAAACTAGAAAGCATAATATATACAAAAGGATACCACGGGACTACCTCCCAAGTGCGCTTGTTTAAAGTCACTAAGCTTGACTTTGATTACCTCTTTAGTTGAGGTTAGAGGAAGGAGTCATGGAACTCCTTGGTGGTGGCTTGCTCCTTTCGACTCTAGCAGAAACTCCATTCATCTTTATCTTGGCAAAAGGCATAGTCTTCCCTTCTTGCTGAAGCTTGAAGATGAACTCTCCCTTCTTAGAGACCCTTGGTTGCAAAACCAGCTCCCCTTTGTTAGTATCCAGCTTGATCTCATTCAGATTCTTGTAACCAACCACTTCAAGGACCTCCTCTTCAGTGGTGTCTTCAAACAACTTGGCCAAGCAGCAGCCATCAAAACTCTCTCCTTGGTAGCCTTCAAACTCTGGCCAGTTCCTTCCAAGTTGCTTCAGCTTTTTGATCTCTATTGAGAAGGCTTGCTCATTCTCCAGCTTATTCCCCTTGGAGTCAAACCTTAGAACCTTCTTCTTGGTCAGCTTCAGCTCAATAGTGCATTCCTTAGCATCAAACACTGCTCCAGCTAAAGCCAAGAAAGGTCTTCCTAGTATGATAGCATTCTTTATATGCCCTTCCACATCAAGCACCAAGAAATCAGTGGGAATGGTTACTCCTTCTATCATCATTGGCACATCCTTAAGACTCCCAAGTGGTTTCTTCACTGTTCCATCAGCTATAGTAAGGGATACATTACTCTCTTGAAGTTGAGTGTAGCCAAGAGCCTTAGCAGTAGAGGATGGGAGAAGATTGATACTTGCTCCAAGGTCACAAAGACAGCTCTTGAAAGTCTGCCCCATAAGTTCACTTGGGAGAGTGAAACAGCCTGGATCTCCAAGTTTCTTGATAGTGAGCTCCTTAACCTCAGGTGTTCCAGCCTTCACCCTTAGCTTCTCAAGTTCTTCTTGGCCATTCAAACCCCTCAACTCCATCTGAGCAGCATAGAGAGTTTCATACTTCTGAACCAGCTGTTCCTTGAACCTTCCTGGGAAAGGGATGGTTGGTTGATAGACAGGAAGAGTAGCTGTTTGAGGTTTCTCCTTATCATCAGCAGCTTCCATCAAGTAATCCTTTGTGTTGTCAACAACCTCATGTGGCGCCCACCACTCTTCATCATCTGAGTTTTTCCTATCTCCAAAGGGTCCTTCTTCTACAGCTCTTTGGTCATTTTTGATTTCCAAGAACTCTTCCCCCCCCCCCACCCACTTAGAGGTTCAGTGTCCTCAGTGAACAAGTAGAGGAACTCTTTAATAATAGCCTCCTCTTCAGCTGAGAAGCTTACTTCTTCTAGCACAATAGCATTGCAGAACTCCTTTGGGTTAGCTTCTGGTTTTCCAGGAAACTGTCCTTGTAGCTTGGGACCAGCTATTCCTTTGTTGTTTTCTAGTGTTTTGACTCTTGCAGCCAATCCATCAAACTTGTTGGTAAGCTCTACATGCACTGAATCAATTTTGTTGTGGACCTCTGCAAACTTCTTGTTCATTTCCAAGGTTGTAGTAACTTAAGTGTTGATCATTTACTGCATGAGGGCCTTGAGATCAGTGTCTTGAGAGCTAGAGGAAGATTGTCCTTGTGCTTGGGCATTGAATCCTGGAGGGTTGTAGGGCGCTCTTGGCTGAAAGTTGTTGTTTCTCTGCTGAAAACCTTGATTGTTGTAGGGAACAATAGGTCTTGGGGGAGGTTGCTGTTGCTGTTGAGGGTAAACCTGATCTTGTGGGTTGGCAACATTGTTGCTCCTGTAGGACAAGTTGGGATTTGGTCTGTAGTTCTCATAGTTGTTGTAGCCACCTTGGTTTCCCAAATAGTTCATCTCCTCAACTTGGCATTGCTCCTGATCATCAAGCTGAACCATGTCTTCCACAAAGTGAACCTCTTTCTTTTCCCTTAGCAACAAGTCCAGCTTCTCATGGAGAGACTTGATTTCTTTCTTGCTAGACTCTAACTCATCCTTTGCATTCCTTGGTGCTCTGTCAAACTCCTCATTGTAGTTTCCATCAAACTGAGCCAAGTTCTCTACTAACTCTAACCCTTCATCTACATCTTTTGATAGGAAGTTCCCATTGGAGGTTGTGTCCAGGAGCATTCTGATCTTAGGCAAGGCTCCTCTGTAGAGAGTAGAGAGCAAAGATGCTTGTGAGAAGCCATGATGAGGGCATTGCAATGTGTATCCCTTGAATCTTTCCCAAGCTTCTCCAAAGCTTTCATTGTTCCTCTGTGCAAATCCTAAGATCTCATTCCTTATCCTAGCAGTTCTGGAAGTGGAGAAAAACTTTGCTAGAAAGGATTTCTTGCATTCATCCCAGCTGGTGATGCTCCCTTTGGGAAGGTTTTTCTCCCACTGATGTGCTTTGTCTCCTAGGGAAAAGGGAAATAATCTGAGCTTGAAGCCATCTTCACTTACTCCATTTATCTTTGTGAGGGAGCACAGCCTGTCAAAATTGTCCAAATGATCAAGAGGGTCTTCAAGTGGTATCCCATGGAATTTGCTGCCTTGAACCATTGAAATCAAACCAGACTTGATTTCAAAGTTGTTGTTTTGGACTGCTGGTGGGATAATGCATGTCCTGTTGTTGTAGGCATTTGGTGCATCACCAGCGCCAATAGGTCTAACTGCTCTTGGAGCTTGTGCAGCACCTCTTGGTCCTTGCTCACCCTGTAAGCCTTGAACACCTTGATGTCCTTGTATACCCTGAGCGCCTGCAGCTCCTTGAGGACCCTGAAATCTGATGTCATCCATGACTTGATCCTGATTGTTTATACCAAGTCTTTGCAAGTGTTGCTGCCTCTCTTTCTGTCTCCTTGCTCTCTGTCCTCTATCCAGCAGATTGATGTTGTCTATGAAATCCACAAGATTGCCTGAACCTCTAGATCTCAAGTTCATATACCTGAAAGACAGAAGTGAGAGTAAAGAGAATTAGTAACCAAAGAAAAGTAAAAACTTGATCTTTAAGATTCTACAAACTCTAATGATTCAAACTGATTCCCAAATGGCAACGGCGCCAGATTGATACACAAGGTTTTGAGCTCTTGAATGTTTCAATCACCCTTACACTTGTACTAGTCAGTTGTAGTATAGTATGTGTTTTATGTCAATCCAATGGGAGGAGTTGAAAACAGAAGAGTTGAGAATAAAATCTCTAAGTCAAGCAAGCAGTGAATTGGTTTTGTTGCCTATGCAACAGTTCTAGCAACCTAAGTGAAACAAGCAACAAAAGAAGTGAAAACAAAGGCAATCTAAGCAGTTCTAAGCAAGAAAAACAGAGTAAAACAGAGCAAAACAGAGCAAATCCGAGATTCAAATAAGAGAAAGACAAGTCTCTAGATGTGGTTATTGATTTTGGGGAATTTCAGGCATTAACTAAGGCTGTTTCAAACTACATTGATCAAGCAAGCAAGCAAGCAATGGTGATTTCTAGACATAGAGTTCACATTTAAGCTAGTTAGATCCAATCTCTTGGCAAATAACCCTTTGCTAAACATTCTAACAAGAACTAACTCTCATTAGTGCTAAAACATCAAGCCAGCATGATTAAACAATTCTATTCAAGTCAAAATGCTCCTCAAACAGTCAATCTCTTGAGCTAAGGCCAGCAAATCCTCTATTAAACATGATCAGCATTTCATCAAACACTTGGTGGGCATAAGAGAAAGCTAACAACTTAGACAAGTTTGATCAAGACTAATCTAGCATGAATAACAGATTAATAGAGAGGAACCCATAGAATGAAGAACATAACAAGCCTTAATCAAGCCTTAAATTCCCCTAATCTACCACATCTAGAAACCCTAAGATAACTACTCACTCATAATCATGTTTAACACCAAATCACAAAGGGAAAGGATGCTAAGCATGATTAAAGGAAATATTAAAGAAAGATTAAAGAAAATACTTGATTATATTAAACAAAGCAAAGAAATTGTCTTACATACTTAAAAGAAAAGCTCAAGAACAATATTTTGACATGACTTGTCAAAAAATCTGGAAAAAGAGGCTATTTATAACCTATAAAGAAAAACCCTAGAGTAATGGCAAAGTTATAATTAAAAACAGGTTCGGGCTGGGTCAGTATCGGTCAATCGTGTCGATCTCCAGTGACCGAAGTGGGTCCCTATCGGTCTTCTGTGATCGACACAAATGACCGAAATTAATCTGATGTATTTGTGTCGATCACACTTGACCGATACTGGTGACCGAAATGCTCCGAATCGTTCACTCTTGACCGAAACTCTCCGTGCTCTGACCGAAAACTTCTGCAGAGATCTTCTGCTGCGATCCTTCTTGCTCCCTTTTGCCCAGCTAGCATCTTGCATCATTCCCAAAACTCCTCCAAGCTCCTTTAAGCTCCAAAAGCACCTAAAAACATCCAAAATGCAAAGAAAATGCAAACTATACTCTAAATGCAAGATAAGTCTAAAAGGAGAAGAAAATGGGACAAAAGCAAAGGGAAAACATGCAAAAGAGGATCAAAATATGTACTAAATGCAGCCCTAGATGGTGTAAATACAAGGGATATCAAGAACAAACACAGAAATACATAAACCATGAAGAACAAACCCAGAAATGCATAAACCATGAAGAACAAACCCATAAATGCATAAATCCAACATTAGAAAACTTGAAACCATCAACAAATCAGAACTGAAATTCACAAATTCAAACTAAACAAACAAGAAAAGTTCTAATCTTATGCACAAAATAAATTACCCACAATCGAGATCGAGTGACGAAAAGGAAGAAGAGAGAGAGAGAGGGAGATAGAGAGAAGATGAGCTATGAGAGAGAAATTTGAAATCGCAAAAAGGGTGAGAGAGAGAAGAATCGAGTTTTTGAGAAACCCCTAGAAAAAATTTGGGAAATTTGATTAAACGAGTAGAGCGCCAATTTTGAGTTGCACATGCGCCGTCTTTCCACACATGTGTGCTGCTAAATTTGTACATAGTTGTACAAATTTTCAAATAGTATTACTTTTAGTGATTTCTATTATAATTAGTATTATGGAACTTTCTAATTTGTTTTTCTTTACAGTTGTTTTTAGTCGATGAACATATGATTTTGAGTGTTTGATGCATTAATATGTTGTATAAAGTGAATTTTCAAAACATTTCATCACAAATTTATTATATTTGAGAAAGTGATCTTATAAGTATAAGGTTTATGTTGTGGAGATTCTTTGATAACAAAATATTATGCTAAATTTCTTACTTGTCTACTAAATACATGTTTATAGCATTTTTTTCCATTTACAATGCAAAATTAGCTTGTTTACTAATGTCTTTTTGTTTTTTAAAAAATAATTTATATTGTTAAATACCAGTATTATCAAGTTTTACCAGTTATATTAGTAATATCAGTATTATATGTACTCCCATAAGTAGTAGTAGTATTTACGTAACAAGATACCAGTTTTACCTAGTTGTCCAATATTGAAAATATTGTGAAAAGTAGTTTTACAAACCAAAGAATACGAAATTAAACACTACAGCTTCCTTGACGACATTTCAACACTAATAAGACCTTATTTGACTTCTCTATAACAAAACCAAAACAATTTACAAATGAGCTTCTATCCACCAAATCCTGCACTGCCTTCTTATTTGGAAATTCTTGACGTACATACAGACTCAAACCATCTTCTCATGCCTCCATAAACTGATTAGCTTGTAGTCGCAACTCACCATTTTCATTGCGCATATCCACATAATCATCACCTAATATATTCCACCCTCTCTAGTCTCATCATCCTTCTCTATCGCCTCATGTTGTTGGTTTGCTTGTTGGTTGAACACAATTATTTTCAATTTCATCATCCTTCAAATGCAACTCTTCATAGTTCACACCAGCAAAACTTTTTTCTCTTGCTTTCGAAAGCTTATCTGGCAGTTCTTCTGAGATAGTGATGACCTCCACATGCAGAAGACATCTATGATTCTCATTATCAATGGAGGCCAGATAAACATGAATATCCTCATCATCAGAAATAATCTATTCTTCCTCATGTCCCACCAGCAGTGGAGTATAAATCAATTTCAACGTCACCATACATTCATCTAAATCAACCTTTTTGCATATTCTAGCTTCTATCAACGCCAAAGTTACCTCTGTCGTTGGTGTTTTCAAGAATATACTATATTGCCGACCTTTTCATTTAAAAGGTATGATGCTGTTGTTGCTCATTGTATCCTGCCAAAACAATACAAAAACTTTATTAATGAGTGATAGTAATACTAGTTATCCACAGTTATACAATTAGTAATACTCAGTTGTACCAAGTTATACTTTATTAATGAGTGATAGTAATACTAGTTATCCACAGTTATACAATCAGTAATACCCAGTTGTACCAAGTTATATTTTATTAATGAGTGATAGTAATACTAGTTATCCACAGTTATACAATCAGTAATACCCAGTTGTACCGAGTTATACTTTATTAATCAGTGATAGTAAAACTAGTTATCCACAGTTATACAATCAGTAATACCCAGTTGTAGCAAGATATACTTTATTAATCACTGATAGTAGTGACTAGTTATTCATAGTTATACATTTATCAGTAATACCCAGTTCTACCCGGTAGTTTTTCGCTGGAACTCAAATTGGATTTCATGTTCAATTCATTCTAATCTACAATTGAATACGATTCAACTCAATTCAACCAATACAATCTATTTATTACTAATTTATATCCTGCCAAAACAATACAAAAACTTTATTAATGAGTGATAGTAATACTAGTTATCCACAATTATACAATTAGTAATACTCAGTTGTACCAAGTTATACTTTATTAATGAGTGATAGTAATACTAGTTATCCACAGTTATACAATCAGTAATACCCAGTTGTACCAAGTTATATTTTATTAATGAGTGATAGTAATACTAGTTATCCACAATTATACAATCAGTAATACTCAGTTGTACCGAGTTATACTTTATTAATCAGTGATAGTAAAACTAGTTATCCACAGTTATACAATCAGTAATACCCAGTTGTACCAAGCTATACTTTATTAATCACTGATAGTAGTGACTAGTTATTCATAGTTATACATTTATCAGTAATACCCAGTTCTATCCGGTAGTTTTTCGCTGGAACTCAAATTGGATTTCATGTTCAATTCATTCTAATCTACAATTGAATACGATTCAACTCAATTCAACCAATACAATCTATTTATTACCAATTTATAGTCCTAATCAACCCATAAATCATGGTAAAAACACACAATGTCTATGAACATTTGGTTTTCAATTATTTTAAAAGATAATTTACCTTGATTTACAAATTACAGTCCAGTTAACTAGTCACTACTTCCAACGGTGGAAGAACGAGATCAGCGAAAGCTTCATGATGGCAACGGCAGAAGAACGAGATCGGCGAAAGCTTCAACTGCGTCAATTGAGGTCGGACGAGGAGACAGTAAGTGAGAGAGAAGGGATGTCGATTGATTTTTTTTTACAATTTTTCAATTAAATTATTCTTGTTTTTTGATTAAATTCATTTAGGGTATAATGGTCAGTTTACTAATAAGGAGGGTATATAGATTATTGAGGGATATAGGAGATTATATTTTTAGAGGTAAGAGTATTTGAGATCATGTCTCAGAAGAGAAGTGAGATGAGAACAAATAATCGCTACCAGAGAGATAGAAAATTAGAGGAAAGAAATAGTGAGATTTGGCCACGTCATCGATCTGAGTGATCTCTCTCCATTGGCTTTCAACTTTTTTTTAATGAAAAATGTTTTCTATTTTGTAAAGATATTGTTTTTAAAAAAAATATTAACTCAATTAGTAATGTTTTATATTAATTAAAAATAGAAAAAAGCATCTTAAGTTAAACCTAAACCCTTTATAAATTAATTTCTCGTTAATTTTTACAATTATATTATATTTCAATTGTAAATAAACTTAAAAAAATATATTTGAAACTCTTTATCCTATATTTGTATAAACTAAACTCCAAACCACATGCATTAAACTCTAAATTAAAGATTCACTACTTTTTCATTTTTAATTGTATTGTGTAATAAAAAAAGATTAGTTCTATTTTATGTTGTAACTAAAAATTTATTATATTTTCTCTTTTTCTAAATGAGAAGTAGAAAAATAAGTATCTTACTGATATACACTATCTTTATACCATTTTAGCAAATATTTAACACTAGTTTTTAGTCTTTAAACATGCATTTTTACTTGTTCCTGCCCCATTTGCATCCATATAGAACTTCGAGTAAGTTTAAAAGTTGCATGGCATATTTGGTGCATTTGGAAGATTTGGCAGGTACATTTAAGGTGTTTGGAGGCTATAAGGAGCTCTGGAAAGATCAAGGAGTCAAGCCAAGGCAATGCAAAGAAGAATCAAAGATCTAGGAGTCATCTCGAGCTGTATACAGATCAAGGTTGGTCGATATAGAGGCATATCGAGGTGCATATCGAGCATGCCAGCCCGATACAAACCATCCCGGAATTCACATCACCGATGATCAGCCCGGATGAATAACTTCCCCTAAGATTCAGCTTCAACACCCTTCATCAAAGTGGTAACTCGGTGAGTTAGCGTTCGACTGGACGTGTATCAGATCGATCCAATTTACGGTTGAAGAGTTATCGAGCTTTTAGTGAAACCGCTACGGAGACAACTGGCTATACCGAGGAGTGTACCGAGCAAACTGCCCGATACACAAGTCCAGGGGCGTACCGACTTGCATATCGACCAATACTGGTCAATATACACAAGACACAGGACACGTACCGAGCATAGTATCGAGGAAGATAGGCCGATATGCCTTAACTAAAGGACGATTGAATCGATCTGCATATCGGGGAGGAGTACATAATACAGGGTCGATACGAAATGTATGAGTCCAAAGGAAGGTCTTCCGGTGAGATTTAGCCTCAGAAACCTTCTTGGGAGTCGAAGAAGATTGAATCAGCTTTCCGATGGAGGTTG
Source organism: Thlaspi arvense (assembly GCA_911865555.2). Lineage (NCBI taxonomy): Eukaryota > Viridiplantae > Streptophyta > Magnoliopsida > Brassicales > Brassicaceae > Thlaspi > Thlaspi arvense. Next base: position 25,558,232 of record OU466859.2, on the reverse strand, counting down.
AATCAAGTCATTCCGCTTCGTGGTTCAAAATATACGGCGATTCCAGTAACACTCTTTGCAACCAGAAAGAAGCCAATATCGACCAGCGTATCAACCAGTACACCTCGATACACTCCCAAAACTTGCTTTACTCCTGGTTTATTAGAGATTTTTCTTCCTCCTATATATATGAAAAAGCCTAAAAACTTTAAAGAACTCATCTTTTATTGTTTCTAAGCTTAAAATTTTTCTCTTTTGAGAAAGCCTTGTAGAATCTCTCTTTGTTTATTGAATTTTTGCACTTCTCTTAATCTACCCTTGTTTTATCTTTCTCCTAATCATGATTAGTCATCTTTTTTTGCTTGGATACATAGCTAAACCCATGTTTAGTGAGTAGTTTGCTTAGGATTTGAGATGGGATAGAGATAGGGAGATTTATGGCTGGATTAGTGATTGCTTGGTGCTTAATATTATTGTTCCTTCTTATTGATTGTGTTTAATGCTAGATTAGTCCTTGCTAAGTTGATCTAGATCCTAGGTTTCTCTTATGTCTGAATGAGTCAAGTAAGAGATTTTCTTATCTTAGCCTAAGGAATTAGCTGTCTAAGGAGTAGATTGACAATATAGAATTAGATTAGTTGTTTGTAATGCATGCTGGCCATGTGTTTGAGTAAAGAAATTTATCTTGAATATTTGTTTAATGATAGCTTGCTATTTTAGACCATTTTAGGATGTATTTCATGCATCTTTTCCTCTGTTTTTGCACTTCCATTGTCATTTTTCTTCTAGTTCTTGGTTAATCATGTTTGATCTATCATCTCTGCTTATTTCTGTTGATTTCGCTATGTGTTGTGAGTAGTTTCATATGGTTTGAGGTTGGAGCAGATTTGGGGTTGATTGGTTGATAGCTTAGGGTGTTTTGGTTTGATTAATGCTTAGATCACTTAGCTTAGTTGTCCTTAGTGCTTAGTAACTCTTTTAGGGTGAAACTGATTTTAGGTGTTTGCTGCATCACAAGTGTTTGTTTAAATGCCAGAAAGAACTTTGTTAGGAACATTCTCCTAGATGATTATATTGGCGTTTAGGTAGCATGTTTGGTCTATAAGAGCCTTGTGTGTTCATGCTGGTTTTGCACAGATACGCAATCACAAGTGGGTCTGACATGCGCTTAACTCAGACATCTTTGTTCTTGTTGCAGGCTGGTTTTGCACAGATACACCATCACTAGTGGGTCTGACATGTGATTAACTTAGTTGTTTCTGTTCTTGGTGCGGATTGATTGATTTAGTGGCTTGATCATGTTCTTTGCTTGTTATCAGTCTTGACCACCCTAGGTTTGATACTAAGTAATCCGCAAGTCATCATTTCTTTAGCCTTGAACCAGCGCTTCATTGTTCTTTGCTTTTCATCATCTTGTGTTCTGTTTTTCCTCTGTTTTGATTTGCATTGTTCTTGCTTTATTCTCTGCCTTGCATCTTAAGTTATTGTGCTTAGCTTTCTTTCTCTCATCTTGCATTTTATTTAATTCATGTGGAATTTAGCTTTCTTGCATTAGATTACTTGCTTAAGACTTGCTAGTCTTTCTTTTGTTTGTGCATTTCATCTTTGATCACTTAGGTTGTTAGAATCATCCTTCTTCATCATACATGGTTAAACTTAGTTAGTTCCTTGCATATCTTTTATCCTAGCTCTTAGATGGATTGATTAAACTTCTTCTATACAACATCTGATTAGAGAGGGATTGAATCTAGTGACCCAAAAGTCCTTCTTCAATTTGGTGCCGTTGCCATTCTAGGATAGTTAGATAATTGAGTTTAGGTTCTTGTTTAGACTTAACCATCACTTTACTAATTACTTTACCTTTCTTGCTCTGTTTTCCCTGGTACCATGGCTAACCCAAACCACTTTAGACCTGCTTATCAAGCTCAGTACAGAGAAGATGAAGCACCAGTTCAGGTTACATAGGCCAGTGCCTCAGATTGCTAGAAGAACACAGCACATAGGATCTCATGATGCTCCTTACCTTCACACTAAACGCAGAGGTATACTTCCTCCACCATCTCAAGAGCATCACTTTGAGATCAAAAGCAGTTTGATTACACTGGTACAAGCCAACCGCTTTAATGGAACATCTATGGAAGATCCGCTTGATCACTTCGACGGCTTTGAGAGTCTTTGCAGTCTACAAAACATCAATGGCATCACAGAAAATGGTTTCAAACTGAGGTTATTTCCTTTCTCTCTTGGTGAACGTGCACATTTTTGGGAAAGATCATTGCCTTATGGATCAGTATGTTCTTGGGATGATTGCGAAAGAGTGTTTCTTGCAGAATTTTACTCTTCTACCAGGACAGCTATACTGAAGCAGAACATCTCAGGGTTCAAACAATCAAGATGAGTCATTTTGTTCAGCATGGGAAAGATTTCAAGGCTACACTTTGCGCTGCCCTCATCATGGTTTCCCAACAGAGTCATTGCTCAGCACATTCTACAGAGGAGTGTTACCAAGCTCCAAGATGTTGTTAGACACAGCTAGTAACGGCCACTTCTTGAGTACAACTGTTGATGATTGTTTGCAGCTGATTGAAAACCTTGCCTTGAGTAATGGTGACTATGGGGATGAGCAATAGGACAACTACAAGAAGAATACTGAAACTTTAGATCAACAAATGAAGCTGGATATGTTAGCACTAAATGCTAAGCTAGACTTGTTGCTTAAGCAATCTCTACATCACCCACCAAAGGCAACAGAGAAGACATCAGCTCTTGGACATGCTTACAACTTAGAAGCTGAAGTCTATTATGTGCAGCAACAAGAGAATGTTCATCATAAGCCTTACCAGGATACAAGCTATGACTACAATGCTTACAGTCCTCAAGCTTACACAAGAGATAGTGCTCTATTATACAATCAGCTTGGTGTTCCCATACAACAAAACCACAGGTTTACACCTTCCCATGAAGAACACCAAGAGCGTCTGTATGCAACAGAGTTTCTTCCTCAACACCAAGTGGCCGCTGCACAGGTTTTGGATATCCATAATCCTTCACCTACACCACCATCTACGCCTGATACAAACACAGCTAGACTGCTTGAGCAACTGCTTGCCGCGCACACACATAGTACATTGGAGATGAAGGCTGTCCAACAAAACATACTGCAGAAATTTGAGAGAGTTAGTGATGAACTTTCTATGCTTAAAGCCAATCAGGTATCCTCTATTACAGCTCAACAACAACCGCCACCAGTGGTGCAGGCAATCACTAGTAGGAGTGGTAAACAGCTACAAGGTCCTATAGCACCAAAACATCAAAATGTGGACATTGAGAAGCAAAGTGGGGGGGTGGGGCGGTGTCTCTTGAGACTCATGAAGAAGAGACTGAAGCTGAATCATAAATGGAATGGAAAGCTGAGGCAGAGCGTGTGAGAAAAGAGAAACAAGTGGTTGATAAAGCACAAAGAGAAGTCATACAGCTTACAAAGAAGGAGCCTGTCTCTGTTCCTCCTCCTTACAAGCCACCACTCCCTTTCCAGGAAGAATCAAGAAGCAATTGGTAGAAAAGTACAGACAACTTTTTGAGAAGCAAATAGAAAATGTGGTAATAACCATGCCCATGCTTGATGCATTCTTGCTGGTGCCTCAATATCAGAAGTTCTTGAAGGATGCACTTGCAAACAAGCAGAATGAGATGCAAGGGATGGTTGTTCTCACTCATGAGGTCAGTTCCATCATACAACAGCTTCCTCAACCAAAGAAGTTAGGGGACCCTGGAAGTTTCACTCTACCATGTTCCATTGGACCTCTCACATTCATGTTTGTGTGATTTTGGAGCTAGTGTGAGCCTGATGCCTCTTACTACTGTCAAGCGCCTGGGATTCACGAGTTTTATGCCAAGTAGGATAACTCTGGTGCTTGCCGACCGCTCTCTCAGACATCCCATTGGACTGCTTAAAGGCCTTCCTGCCCGAGTTGGGAGCACTGAAATCCCTACTGACTTCGTTGTTTTAGAGCTTGATGCTGATCTAAAGGACCCCTTGATACTTGGGAGACCTTTCCTTGCCACCTCTGGAGCAGTCATAGACGTCAAAAGAGGCAAGATTGAGCTGCATTTGGGAAAAGATATGGTGCTTAAGTATGACATAAACGAAGTCATGAAGAAGCCTGAGATTGAAGTGCAGATCTTCAGCATGGATATCATGGAGGACTTGAGCATTGAGCTGATGGAAGAGCTGCATATAAAAGATCATCTAAGCACGGCTTTAACCAAAACACCAGGAAAGTATGGGTATTTGAGTGAGGAAGCAACAATATATGAGCAGCTATTGAAGGAAGCCAAGCTAGCTATTTACCATGAGCCCTTTGTCAAGCTAGGTGATATATCATGGTTTTTATGGTTTTTAACCATGATATAAGTCCTTTTTATTGAGTTATTTTGGTCTTTTTAGAGTCTTAGAAGAGTCTTTGCAGGTTATAGCATGTCTGGAGCATAACTGGAGATATTGGAGCTTTTTGGAGCATTGCAAGTTGAAGCCACGAAGTATCCAACTCGGGAAGAAAAGTATGCATATGGGTGACGCTCGTCACCACTTTTGGTGACGCTCGTCACCCAGAAAGAAAGGGGTCGTGGCTGTTTTATAAAAGATAGAGGATTATTTGCAGTTTTGGCTCAAAAGTTCTAATATTTGCAAAAAGACCCCAGATCGTGTTTTAGCTTGTATATTAGGTTTTTCAGCCATTCTTTTGGCAGATATCTTGTATCTTATTATTTTTTAGAGCTTTAGAGAGAGATTTGTAGAAGAGCTTTTGGAGAGACAAATCAGACTCCTTCAGAGCAGATTTTGAACTCCTTTATTTATACTTCTTATTTCTTTTATGCAATCTATTCTTTTCATGATGTTTTCTCAAATCACCATGTCTGAGTAGTTTGTTAGTTAAGTTAGGGCTTTTCAAAGGTTGAATAAGAGTTTGTAGAATTGCTAAAAACTTATAGGAAATTCATTGGTTCTTCATCTGTGCTTGCATTCATATCGATTTCTTAGACACATCATCTGGATTTCGAAACCCTAGGTTTTTGATAGATGTGAGAGCATTATTAATCACCTGAACTAGTATTAGATGAGCAAAACGCCCTAATACAAAGAGATTTGGCTTAGGAGTTTTGTGAACAATTGAACCTGATCGTTACTGCATGTTTAGGTTGTTAGGGTTTGCAAAGAGATTTGAAACTCTGTGATTTAGACATAGATAACTTCTGCAATGAGAATTTATTAGTTATATCTTTGTGATTCATGTTCAAGACGGTTTTAATTTATTCCTGATTGCATGCATTCTACACTCTCGGATTCAACCTGCGAACTGTCCTGACTTAGCGCCTTTAGCTTTCTGAACTTTAAGAACAAGCATAAAAACGCCCTCTTGCATTTATTTTACTGTTTTGCATTACATTCATTATTTATCGCTTAGCTTAATCTGAATCTATAATCGCTAGTGTGGTTTACATACTCCCTTGGGATTCGATAACCCCTTGTACTACAACTGCTTTTGCTGTGCACTTGCAGTAGTTTTATTTGGGTAAAACCTGAACCTATCAAGTTTTTAGCGCCGTTGCCGGGGAGTAATAGCTGCCTATCGATTTTTAGTATTAGGATTTTGTCTAAGTTTTTATTCGTTTACTGACTTTCAGTTACTTTTCTTTGTTCCTGTTTCAGGTGTATGCCTAATCGCAGAACCAGAAGCAACAAAGAGAAGGAGCTTGTGACTTTGAGCATCGACGAGCTTGCTAGGTTGGAGAGAACTAACAGGAAAGCTAAGAAGCAATCTACAATGGTCGCTCCACTTATCTTGGTTAAAGATGCAGAAGGTCACATGGTTGACAGGGAAGGAAACAGGAGGAACGAAGAGGGGCAGAGAATTGATCAAGAGGGGAATGTCATTGTTGAACAGCAGGTTCAGCAAGTGGCTGAGAACGTGGGGGTCCATGCTGCTGTCAATAACGCTGCTGGGCGTTTTGTTCAGAGGACTCTAGGTGACTACAACAGACCTGATCAGTTCTATGCCAACAGAGCTGCAATCCGACCTCCTGCCTTCCAGAGGAACGATTTTGAGGTTAAACCAGTCTACTATCATCTGGTTGGCCAGCATCCATTCCATGGCTTACCTCATGAGCATCCTATGGATCACATTGAGAGGTTTGAGGATCTGGCTTCAAGTGTCAAAGCTACTGGAGTCAGCAATGATTTCCTGTTCTGCAAGCTTTTTCCTTACTCTCTTGGAGGAGAGGCTGCATATTGGCTGAAGCAACTGGAGCCTGCTTCATTGACCACTTGGGAAGACACCAAGAATGCCTTTCTGAATAACTTCTATGATGATGCAAGATCAGAGGACATGAGGACGAAAATTGCATCCTTTACACAAGGTCCTACTGAAGCTTTTAAGGCTTCTTGGATCAGGTTTAAGTCTTATCAAAGGGACTGTCCTCGTCATGGTTTCAATCAGGTGCAGCTGCTTGGCATCTTCTTCAGAGGCATTGACTGGAAATATCAGATGGAGCTGGATGCTTCAAGTAGTGAAAACTTCAACACCAACAGACCAGAAGAAGCTGTAAGATTGATTGAAAACTTGGCCTGCAGTAACAGCACTAAGAATGCAGATTTTCAGAGAAAGCAGCAGGCTGGTTTGAATGATGGAAACCAAATAGCTGAAGTTAAGGCTAAGTTGGACAGCATGCACAGCCTTTTGGTGGGAAAGAAGTCAGTCCAATTCGCTGCAGAAGTGGAGAGTTTCGAAAATCCTGAAGAATTTGAGCAGAAAGATGTTAATTTCATCAATGGAGGGGGTTTTCAGAGCCAAAAGTTTGGAAATCAGCAATGGAACAGAGGCTACAACAGCAATAATCAGCAGAGTACCTTTACAGGAGGACAGAGCACGCCTGGTTACACTCCTAAGCCCCCATTCCAGAAGACTGAAGTTGAGAAACCTTACCAAAACAGCAGGAATTTTGGTTCTTCTTCCTACCAAACTGCACCTCCAAAAGACAATAAAATGGAAGCTATGCTGGAGCAGATACTTGAAGGACAGCAGAAGATGACAATGAACTTCAATGGCAAGCTAGATTCACTGTATCAAGACCTGAATGGAAAAATTGAGAGTCTGAACTCTCACATGAAGAAGCTTGATGTGCAGGTTGCTCAAACTGCAGGAGCTGTTCAAAGGCAAGAGGGATTCCTTCCTGGAAGGACTGATATCAATCCCAAGCATCAGGTTAATGCCATCACAGTCAAGAATGAAAAGGAGCTTAAAACAGTGCAGAAAAAGAGGTTGAGTGCAGAACAGATCGTGCAACTCATGGAGTCTGAAGATGAAAATTTTTCTGTCTCAGAGGTGAGTGACGAGCGTCACCAAGGAGGAGTGACGCTCGTCACCAACCTACAAGGGTATCGGGTGTTGTCACAAGTGAGTGACGAGCGTCACCCCCCTGGTGACGGTCGTCACCCACCCCAGAACGAAGCTGCTTCGCCTGTAACTGCAAATTATGACCAGGAACGTGTCTATAAACCCAAAACACCATTCCCCAAGCATCCTAGGAAGTCTAAACAGGAGATAGAAGAAGCCAGATGTAAAGCTATGATAGACAAGCTGATGCTTGAGATCCCACTTGTTGATGCAGTCAAGCTTTCACCAGCTCTAAGAAGGTATGTAAAGAGAATGGTTGTGAATGGTGTAAGTCCTGAGGAAGGAGCATTGCTTACCAGAGACATCAGTGCAATTCTCTTAGGCACAGTTTCAAAGAAGAAGAAGAAGAAGGTGACTGTTTCTGAACAAGTCAATACCATCACTCAAAGCAGAGTTCCAGAGAAGCTATCTGATCCAGGGACCTTTGTGCTTGATTGCTCAATATCTGCAGGACGTTTTCCACACTCTCTATGTGATCTAGGGTCAAGTATTAACTTGATGCCTTTCTCTGTTGCTGCTAGACTTGGAATGACTGATTTCAAGCCAGCTGGGATCTCTCTCATCCTAGCAGATCGATTCATAAGGACCCCAGAAGGCATGTTAGAGAATGTTCATGTTAACATTGAAGGCTGCATTATTCCTACAGATTTTGTGGTTCTGAAATATGCTGAAGAACCTAAAGATCCTCTTATTCTGGGAAGACCATTCTTGGCTACTGCTGGAGCCATCATTGATGTTAGAAGGGGGAACATTGAGCTTAATCTTGGTGATGTTGTCATGAACTTTGACATGGATAAGTTAAGAGGGAGTTCTACCATTGATAGTCAGACCTTTTCTGTAAGAACTTCTAGAGATGAAGAGACTGTCATGGAGCATTCAGAAGACACTATTGCTGAGTGTGTCAATGAATCAGATATAAGTGGGCAAGTGAGCAAGATGGCTGTTGAAGAGCCAATATCTGAAACTTCTGCAGAAGCTGTTGGGTTTGAGGATTGCAGTGAGGATCATATCTTCATGACTGGGCTTGAAAAAGAGGTTCTAATGAATGCCAAGTTGCTGGAGGAAGACGTGTATGTGATGGAAGCAACACTTGCAGAGCTGAATTGCAGGAAAACTGCAGAAACTCGAACTGCAGAGTCAGTGACGAGCGTCACTGACCTGGTGATGCTCGTCACCAATCTGGACACAAAGGAGAGACGTGATATTTGCTCTACAAGTCCATCATATGTTGCCAATCCGAAAATTCAACAGTTCACAACCCAGAAACCTGCAACTAAGCAAAGGTATGCACTTCCTGGAACCAAATCCAAACCTCCTAATCTCATCAATAAGAATTTAAAAGGTGAAAAAGCTGCTTCACACTTATGCAAGCAACGAGATTCTCGTAGAATGCTTGGTGTTTCTTTTGATGATTCTGCAGGAAAAAGAAGTATCCCACCCACAGTCACGACCCACTCTGCTGATGTTCCTCACTTCCTTGGAAGTGTTCATACATCTACTGCTTACAAACCACCATGGATGAGGAGACATTCTTCTCCAAGGCATTCACTCCCACCTTCTGCTCCACCAGCTGTCTGAGCAGCATTCAAAGTCGAGCTAATGACTTTAAACAAGCGCTTAGTGGGAGGCAACCCACTAGTAAGTTTTCTTTTTCATATATTAGTTTAGTTTTCTATTACATAGCTAAAAAACCCCAAAAACATGAAAAAAAAAAGAAAAAAAAAAGAGTCAGTTTGTCAGTTTGCTTTGATGATGTCTTGTGAACTTGTTGGACCATGGATTATGCTTTGTTTGGATGTTTTGCTGTGTGTTTTAAGTGCTCTTACAGTTTGACTTCGGAGTACACATGATGGCATAGCATTTAAACATCCAACATGTCGATTTCTGGAGTATCAGAGATGGTGACGCTCGTCACCAATCTGGTGACGCTCGTCACCAATCTGGTGACGCTCGTCACTAGCTCCTTCGCGAGGTACCACTTTTCCACCTTGGTTTTACACGTTCTCATGCTTCATTTTGACCAACTCTTGGCTTAATAACACTGGGGACAGTGTTGTTTAAGTCTGGGGGAGGTGGTTACTGACGTTGTGTGCTTTGTGTCATGTCTATAGAGTCTTAAAGTTGAGTCAAAAACCTGTTTTATAGAGTCAAAATTTTTGAAACTGTCAGTTTTTCTTGGAATTAACCATAGGACGTTTTTGCTGATAAGAACCATTGCCACAGTAGTTGATTACAAGTCTCACTAAGTTGAAAGTCATAGGTAGATCAGTCTAGCAATGAAGGTTTAGGTTCTTAGAGAATCTGAAAAATTTGCTATTAGCTCCACCTTAATGAACTTTAAACTTCTTGCCTTGGTGATTGATTCTTATTGATCTTGATTCTCTCTTTCAACACTGACAATAATGTTAAAATACAGTCTCTCTTTGATCTTCCCAAATGTAGTTTTTAAAAGATTAAGTCCAAAGAATGGTGCATTCATGACCCTGTCTCCTCACAAGGAACAACAGTAGTGAACACATTCAAGAACCTGTCTCCTCACAAGGAACACAAGTATTGAGTAACATCATATCTTAGACTGTAAAAGTTGAGAAAAAAAAGAAGTGAAATATCAAAAATATCCAAAGGAAGAGATTAAGGGAAGAGAAAATAGGAGAGTTGTGTTGAGATTTATTTGTTCAGTTGTTAGGAAGGGAAAAGAATCTGTAAAGTGATTGAGATGATAAAACTTTGATGAGATATCACACTTAGATAAAAATAAGGAGTTAGCAGTAGAAATTTCGGATTTCTTGAAGGGATTTGGACTGGACTTGAGAGATTTGCTAAGCTTGTGATGATTATACTGAAATTTGATCTTGTGTTGACTATGTGGTATGTGGATTCGAAAGCTCTAACTAGTATGGTGTTCCTGATGACTGACTGACTGTTTCTTGTTTTCAAACCTCGACCTTATTCTTTGTCTTATGTTTGCTTGAGGGCAAGCAAAAGCTAAGTCTGGGGGAGTTGATATATCATGGTTTTTATGGTTTTTAACCATGATATAAGTCCTTTTTATTGAGTTATTTTGGTCTTTTTAGAGTCCTAGAAGAGTCTTTGCAGGTTATAGCATGTCTGGAGCATAACTGGAGATATTGGAGCTTTTTGGAGCATTGCAAGTTGAAGCCACGAAGTATCCAACTCGGGAAGAAAAGTATGCATATGGGTGACGCTCGTCACCACTTTTAGTGACGCTCGTCACCCAGAAAGAAAGGGGTCGTGGCTGTTTTATAAAAGATAGAGGATTATTTGCAGTTTTGGCTCAAAAGTTCTAATATTTGCAAAAAGACCCCAGATCGTGTTTTAGCTTGTATATTAGGTTTTTCAGCCATTCTTTTGGCAGATATCTTGTATCTTATTATTTTTGAGAGCTTTAGAGAGAGATTTGTAGAAGAGCTTTTGGAGAGACAAATCAGACTCCTTCAGAGCAGATTTTGAACTCCTTTATTTATACTTCTTATTTCTTTTATGCAATCTATTCTTTTCATGATGTTTTCTCAAATCACCATGTCTGAGTAGTTTGTTAGTTAAGTTATGGCTTTTCAAAGGTTGAAGAAGAGTTTGTAGAATTGCTAAAAACTTATAGGAAATTCATTGGTTCTTCATCTGTGCTTGCATTCATATCGATTTCTTAGACACATCATCTGGATTTCGAAACCCTAGGTTTTTGATAGATGTGAGAGCATTATTAATCACCTGAACTAGTATTAGATGAGGAAAACGCCCTAGTACAAAGAGATTTGGCTTAGGAGTTTTGTGAACAATTGAACCTGATCGTTACTGCATGTTTAGGTTGTTAGGGTTTGCAAAGAGATTTGAAACTCTGTGATTTAGACATTGATAACTTCTGCAATGAGAATTGATTAGTTATATCTTTGTGATTCATGTTCAAGACGGTTTTAATTCATTCCTGATTGCATGCATTCTACACTCTCGGATTCAACCTGCGAACTGTCCTGACTTAGCGCCTTTAGCTTTCTGAACTTTAAGAACAAGCATAGAAACGCCCTCTTGCATTTATTTTACTGTTTTGCATTACATTCATTATTTATCGCTTAGCTTAATCTGAATCTATAATCGCTAGTGTGGTTTACATACTCCCTTGGGATTCGATAACCCCTTGTACTACAACTGCTTTTGCTGTGCACTTGCAGTAGTTTTATTTGGGTAAAACCTGAACCTATTACTAGGGAGGGAAGTTGTGAATTCAATAAGCCAAGAAGCCAATGGAGCTAAGGTTAGCGAATCAGGAGCAGATCTTGGAGAAGGAGACTGGAGCGAGCTAAAGGCACCTAAGCTGGACCTCAAACCACTTCCCAAGGGGCTAAGGTATGTATTCCTTGGACCAAAAGATACCTATCTTGTGATAGTCAATGATAACCTCAGTGATGATGAAACATGTGCTCTTGTTAAAGAGCTGAGGAAGTTTAGGAGAGCCATTGGGTATTCACTTGATGATATCAAAGGCATATCTCCTAATTTTTGCACTCACAGGATTCATCTAGAGGATGAGACGAAAACTTCCATTGAACCCCAAAGGAGATTAAACCCAAACCTTAAGATAGTTGTGAAGAAATAAATCTTAAAGCTCCTTGATGCAGGCGTGATTTACCCTATCTCAGACAGCACATAGGTCTCACCAGTCCATGTTGTGCCTAAGAAAGGAGGAATCACGGTTGTTAAAAATGAAAAAGATGAACTTATCCCAACTAGAACTATAACAGGACATAGAATGTGTATTGACTATAGAAAATTGAATTCTGCTTCTAGGAAAGATCACTACTCTGTACCTTTTATTGATCAGATGCTGAAAAGATTAGCAAATCATCCTTATTACTGCTTTTTAGATGGCTATAGTGATTTTTTCCAAATCCCAATTCACCCTAACGATCAGGAAAAGACCACCTTCACATGTCCTTATGGCACTTTTGCTTATAGAAGAATGCCACTTGGACTGTGTTATGCCCCAGTAACTTTTCAAGATGTGTTACCTTTATATTCTCTGACTTGCTTGAAGAAATGGTGGAAGTATTCATGGACGACATCAGTGTCTATGGATATTTCTTTGGTGTCTGCTTGTCTAATCTTTGTCAGGTCTTAAAGAGATGTGAAGATACATGGCTGGTGCTGAACTGGAAAAAATGCCATTTTATGGTCAATGAGGGAATCGTTTTTGGGCACAAGATCTCTGAGAAAGGAATAGAGGTGGACAAGGCCAAGATAGAAGTAATGATGCATCTGGCTCCACCAACGTCTCAGTGAAAGGGATCAGAAGTTTCTTGGAACACGCAGGCTTCTATAGAAGATTCATCAAGGATTTCTCCAAGATAGCAAGGCCCTTCACTAGTCTGTTGTGCAAAGAGACAGAGTTTGTCTTCGATGACTGCATGCAAGCTTTTCTGACCATCAAAGATGCGCTTGAGAGTGCTCCCATTGTTCAAGCACCTGAATGGAGCTTGCTATTTGAGATAATGTGCGATGCTAGTGATTATGCACTTGGAGCTGTGCTCGGTCAGAGAGTGGACAAGAAACTACATGTTATATACTACGCAAGTCGCACTCTGAATGATACTCAGACTCGGTATGCTAGGACAGAGAAGGAGCTGCTAGCAGTTATGTTCGCATTTGAGAAGCTCAAAAGCTACCTGGTCGGCTCTAAGGTCATATTCTACAAGGATCATGCAGCATTTCGCTACATTTATGCCAAGAAGGATAAAAAGCCACACCTGCTCAGATGGATACTTTTGCTTCAGGAGTTTGATCTCGAGATACTTGACAAGAAGGGAATAGAAAATGGAGTGGCTGATCACTTATCAAGAATGAGGATTGAAGATCTTATTCCTATAGATGACTCGCTTCCTGAAGAGCAACTTATGGCTTACTAAGTGCTGAAGAGCTGGAATGAAGTAGCTGCTTTGCAAGACAGGAACCTGCCTTGGTACTCAGATTTCGTGAACTATCTAGTTTCAGACCATCTTCCCACCTTCCAAAAACCTTAACACAAGGCTAAGTTCTTCAAAGACTTATCTCAACTGTATTGGGATGATCCATACTTGTACAAGAAAGGATCAGATGGACTGTTCCCTTCTTGTCAACTGTCTTGAATGTCACGAAATGGCCTCCATAAGCAGACCCACAGCAATGGAAAATGATATCTTGTGCTTCTTCTTCTGCTACAAAGATACTTCAAGCAGAATTCTGGTGGCCTAGCATCTTTAAAGACACTCATGAGTTCATCAAGATGTGTGAAGCATGTCAAAGGAAGGGGAACATAAGCAAGAGGGATGAGATGCCTGAGAATCCAATCCTTGAAATAGAGATCTTTGATGTATGGGGGATTGATATCATGGGACACTTCCCTTCATTATTTGGCAACAACTTTATCTTAGTGGCAGTTGATTATGTCTCCAAATGGGTCAAGGCTGTTGCAAGTCCAACGAATGATTCCTCCGTTGTTGTGAAGCTCTTCAAGACTGTAATCTTTCCAAGATTTGGTGTGCCTAGAGTGGTGATAAGTGATGGTGGAAGTCACTTTATTAACAAGGTCTTTGATAATCTTCTGAAGAAACATGGAGTCAAACACAAAGTGGCAACGCCTTATCATCCACAAGCCAGTGATCAAGTTGAGGTTTCAACCAGAGAAATCAAGGCCATCCTAGAGAAGATAGTGGGGATCACAAGAAAAGACTGGTCTGCCAAGCTTAATGATGCACTTTGGGCTCATAGGACTGCATTCAAAACACTAATAGGGAGATCTCCTTTCAGCTTGTTGTTTGGAAAGGAATGTCACCTTCCAGTAGAGCTTGAGTATAAAGCTCAATGGGCAATCAAACTGCTCAACTATGACATTAAAGCGCTCAAGAAAGGAGACTTATGCAACTTCATGAGCTAGAAGAAATCAGGTTGGAGTCATATGAGAATTCAAAGGTTTACAAAGAGAGGACTAAAACTTTCCACGACAAGAAGATAGTCCACAAGGAATTCAGATCAGGCGACTTGGTTCTTCTCTACAACTCAAGGTTGAGGCTCTTTCCTGGAAAACTCAAGTCAAGATGAAATGGGCCATATAGAATCAAAGAAGTTCTTCACTATGGAGCAATCACATTGTTGGATACTGAAGGAAAGGAATTCACCATCAATGGACACAAAGTCAAACCATATTTAGCCTCAGAGGTTTTATCAATGGAGACTGACCTTAGTCTCTTTGATGTTCCCACCTAGCAAAGCAAAGGAGGTTACGATAAGAGACCTTAAACAAAGCACACTTGGGAGGTAATCCCATGACTATCTATGTAAATATGCTCTCCTTTTGCTTTTGATATGTTTGTAAAGTATTTTCAGGATGGAAAAAGTGATTAGATTGGTCAAACAAAGTGGAGAACCAAGGGGTTTAAAACTCTGTTTCTACATCGAGGTGTTGTATAGAGCAAAACCTCCAGAACCCTGCTCGATGCAGTCGCCCCCGAAGCCTTTGTCCGTACACCGAAGAGCGAGTACCGTACACCGAGCAAGCTGCCCGAGGGTGATCACATTGAGGTGCAGCATCGAGCAAAACACCCAGAGCCCACCTCGATATGGACAAATGTTCTTCAAAACTCCAAAACTGCAAAGATGCCTCGATCTTCAACACTCCAAAACTGCAAAGATGCCTCGATCATTTGGGCACCATCGACCGATGAATATCCAATCCTCCAACCCTCTAACCCCCAATGCAAGTACACACCTTCATCTTCCTTTACTCTTTACACATTTTCCCTTACATTTCATTTTTACATTGTGGTTTGCCTCCTTTTGCATTTATAGTTAACATAGACTGTGTATTCTAAATGTGGGGGAGGGTTTGCTTGGACTAACATTATGCATCCATATAACATTTGCATTTACATATAACTTAGCAATCATGCATTGCACTTGAGGCATAGAAAATCACTAAAAATTTGAAAATTTTTGAAAATTGATTTCTTAAAAACAGAGTGTTCATGTGCATTCATATATGACTTAGACTTCATGCATTCACTTAGGTTGTAGCTCGCTTGATTAAAATGGGTGCAATGATAGTAAATCTTCGAAAATGCTAGTGGTTTATGAAAATGATGTCCTTGTTATTAGTCCTTTAATGCATTTGATGAAGCACTTGAAATAAGGTTGAACCACTCTTTGAATTAATGATTCTGAAACTCTTGTTTGAAGTTGAAGCTTGCTTGATTTGAACTTGACCTTTATATAAGTGGAACCTTAATTTGGACTTTGAATTATCTTGTTTGTGCATTGAAAGTGATTGCATGGCTACCAATACATATATTTGGATCATCTTCTTCCTTTTCACCACTCTTGTTGATCTAAGTAGATGATCCTCATCACTAAGGGACAGTTAACCATACCTTGAACCAATCATTCCTTTTATACCCAAACACTATTGTGAGAGTTTGTGAGGCCTTGCATTATCATTCTCGAATTTATCTTGGCAAAAAGTGTTAGGAATAAGGCTGGCAAGGAAAAGCTCTCTTGTAGACATCAACTTGCATTTTGAGCTTGATACTAGGATAGGAGTTTTGGGAAAGGGTAGAGTTAAGTGGTTTAAGCTTTAACTTTTTGTATCTTTTGAGAAGAAAAGAAGAGTGGGAATGGTTTCATAAAGAAAATGATATTGTGGGAAGATGATTGTATCTTATGGCTAAGTGAAAAAAAAGAAAGCTCTAAGTTACAAAGAAGAAAAGGCACCAGCAACAACAAGCTTACAAAGGTCATCCAAAATCAGAAAAATCAGGCCAAATTATCCACCAAAAAGGTGATGAAAATTGGCGCCTATACAACAAAAAAAGAGCAAGTTCTAAGAGAAGTCAGCCACACAAGTAAAAGAAGAAGAAAGCCCCCACATTTCAAGGAGAAAAATATCAAAAGAGCTTTGGGAAAGGGTAGATTTAGGGGTTTATCTTGGGACTTAGACTTAATTAGGATCATCTTTGGGAAAGGGTAGAAGAGAGCTTTGACTTGCATGCATAAGTGTGCTCTTATCTTTATCATTTTGCCTAAGATAGATTCATTTTATATGAGAGATCCCCTGTTTCTTTGAGCCATTGATGAATGAGATCATTTTTATCTCATAACCATGTCCCTTGAACTAAATGCTTTCACATGATTTTCACAAAATCGATCCATTGGTTACTTGCTAATTGAATGTTAAAAAGGTCAAGTGATTTGAGGGCTTGTGTAGATTGATAACTTGGGAATCATTTTCATTTTGTGATGAGTGTGGCTAACTTTTAGAGTACAGTTCCATCATTTGCATTCTAGCACTAGAACACATGGACATCATTTTGATCTATTGTTAGCATTTCAATGATGTGAGTTCCCATTTTAAAACCTCATCACCATGCAAGATCTTTTATTTGCTTGACGGCAAGCAAAGACTAAGTGTGGGGTGTTGATAGCTTGCTATTTTAGACCATTTTAGGCTGTATTTCATGCATCTTTTCCTCTATTTTTGCATTATAGTTTAGCATTTTAGCATCATTTGCACTTAGAATCAACATAGCATGCATTTAGCTTAGGATTGCATACATTTACATACATGTGCATGCTTGTGGTGGTTTTCAGGTGTTCTTGGAGAGTTTTGGAGTTGGGAAGGAATTAGAAGCAACTCATGTTTGGAGGAAATGCCAAAGAAGCAGCTTTGCAAATTCTGTATCCGTATCGAGGTCCAGCATCAAACAGAAGATCCGCGAAGCTTGCTCGATGTAAAGAGTGAGACAAGGAAGAAAAATTTGACTGAGGACCCCGAGACTGCACCGAGGTAGTGCACCGAGCTGGGCATGCCTTACAAGCCGATACGGATATACAGGGCATATAGAGGTATAGCATCGAGGAGAACACCGAGAACCCACCTCGATATCGAGCTAACTAGATCGAGCAGAACACCTTCCCTTGCACCACGATGCGTCAACGCCGAGAGTTAACCAAGATTTTTCTACTTTTTGTCAAAACTTATCTTCTTAGCCTATTTGAGCTAAACCTTATTTTCTTAACACTTATCTTCTTCTTTACCCTATTTTCGACCTTGTGGGAAACCACAAAGAGATTTTTATGGGATTTTGATCAAGATCACTCTTTTAATAAAGCTTTGCACTTCCTTTGTCATTTTTCTTCTAGTTCTTGGTTAATCATGTTTGATCTATCATTTGTGCTTATTTCTGTTGATTTCGCTATGTGTTGTGAGTAGTTTCATATGGTTTGGTGTTGGAGCATATTTGGGGATGATTGGTTGATAGCTTAGGGTGTTTTTGTTTGATTAATGCTTAGATCACTTAGCTTAGTTATCCTTAGTGCTTAGTAACTCTTTTAGGGTGAAACTGATTTTAGGTGTTTGCTGCATCACAAGTGTTTGTTTAAATGTCTGAAAGAACTTTGTTAAGAACATTCTCCTAGATGATTATAATGGCGTTTAGGTAGCATGTTTGGTCTATAAGAGCCTTGTGTTTTCATGCTAGTTTTGCACAGTTACGCCATCACAAGTGGGTCTGACATATGCTTAAGTTAGACAACTAAGTTCTTGTTGCAGGCTGGTTTTGCACAGATACGCCATCACAAGTGGGTCTGACATGTGCTTAACTTAGTTGTTTCTGTTCTTGATGCGGATTGATTGATTTGGTGGTTTCATCATGTTCTTTGCTTGTTATCAGTCTTGACCACCTTAGGTTTGATACTAAGTAATCTCTAAGTCATCATTGCTCTAGACTTGAACCAGCGCCTCATTGTTCTTTGCTTTTCGTCATCTTGTGTTCTGTTTTTCCTCTGTTTTGATTTGTATTGTTCTTGCTTTATTCTCTGCCTTGCATCTCAAGTTATTGTGCTTAGCTTTCTTTCTCTCATCTTGCATTTCGTTTAATTCCTGTGGCATTAGCTTTTTTGTATTAGATTACTTGCTTAAGACTTGTTAGTCTTTTTTTTGTTTGTGCATTTCATCTTTGAACACTTAGGTTGTTATAATCATCCTTTTTCATCATTCATGGTAAAGCTTAGTTAGTTCCTTGCATCTCTTTTATCCTATGTTCTAGATGGATTGATTAAACCTCTTCTATACTACATCTGATTAGAAAGGGATTGAATCTAGTGACCCAAAAGACCTTCTTCATTTAGCAAAGTGGTTAGTGTCAAGAAATTGAGCTAGCTATAGCTGTTAATTATATGCCTACAAATAACATTGTTTGAAATGTTTTGAAGCATCATTAGTTAAGCCAAAAGTCTGCCTAGGTCAATTACTCTGTGTTGAGTCTACTAGTCTTTGATTGTTTGAATTCGAACTTGCTTTAGTTTCTCTGTTTATTTTACTTGCTCTTGCTTAAAACCATTTCATGTGGCCAAATTCATCAAGAAAGAAAAGAATGGTGACGGTATTTAGTTCATCTAGATTTTCGAGTTCGGCTATCTACTGTTTTTCTGCTTTTTAAATTTTTGTTTTCACTTTGGTTTAATTCTGGTATTTTTATTATGGACAGGTCTCTAGATCATTCGTAAGTATTCTTTGAAGTTGCATTTGTCTAAGTTGTTTCACTTTATTATATAATTTTTTAATTAAGGCCAGATGTTTTTGTTTGTTTAATTTTTTTTATTTATATATATAATTATATAAAGTTGCCGTCTATAATAACATCTTCCTACGTATATTTATAAGTTTGATAAAATACCTTAATCATATTTTTGAAATGTCATGCTGATGATATATATGTTGTCTTTAATAACAGCATTGGATTCTTTGTGATGTACACGAAGTACCTGCACAAAAAAAACAGATATGGTTTATTAAATTAGTTTACAGTATCGAAGAAAATATAGAATCTCAGAGTAATTGATTCAGAAGCACATAAAATCAAAAAAATTACTGACCATAATGAATCTTTTGTCAAATCCACTGTTTCTCTTTTTAAATTTCTAGAAAAAAAAACTGACATAATGTTTTGAATTCTCCATATTGACACGCTAAAATTTTCACTACATAAAACTAATCAATTTATTTAAGTGTATGAAGTTAATAACCATAATTTCCCTCTTGAAAAAAATAAACCTACACGTTCTTACCTATAAACTAGGTGGTTGTTTGCACATATATGTAGATATAACATTTTTTATATACATAGTTAATTATAATATTTAAATATTGATTAGTTTTTTTAAACATTAGTATGTTTGTATATATTTTGTTTTAATATTTCACAAACTTCTTTCTGAAACCAATGAATTTTAAAATTTTTATTTTTATAATGCTTGTAATAATATATAATCACAAATATAAAAGTTATGTTAAATAATTATTAAATTCTTATAATATTTTTTGAATATTTCTATAATATGTTTTATTTCTCCTTACACAATCTACAATATGTTTTTTTGCGTCTTACATAATATGAATTTGCAGATACATATATAATATATTTTAAATATATATTTTTTTATTTATTGTAAATTAAACTGAAATAGTTTTTACCATTTTTACTTATTCTTAAGAGCGGATAGATGGTTGGCACGCATGTGTGGACATACCAACCACTTCACTATACTTAGAATACATAAATATTTTTAAAAAAATATAAATTGTATAATAATTAAAATAAAAATTAGACTGTAATCAATCTTAACAAAATACATGCACGAAAAAGTTCGCATGTGACTTCAACTAATGTACAATTAATATTTATGTATGTACGCATATTTGTAAAAAAAAATTGAAATATGGCTCTTACGTGTTAAAAAGTTTTTAAGTGGCTTTGTAAAAAAAGTGCGAGAGGTTTATTTTTATATACTTTTATTTTTATTTCTTATTCATATTGTTTCATCTTATTATAATTTATTCTTTCGTTTGGTTATTTTTCATTTTATTTATGTTCTTAAAATTTTGATATACAATGAAAATAAATTTATATATATATATATATGAATATGATGTAAATTTTATTTTTATTTAAAATATGATAAGAGATAAGATGAGATGGTAACATAAGTTATGTATATTTTAGAAAATAACAATAAAAAGATGATAAAAGTTATAGAAAAATATATGGTCCTATTAATATTATAAAATAATAATTAGCATATATTTTATTCATTTAGTAAATATTGGTTTGAAAATAAAATTCTTTTAAAATTACGATTTTGAAAAAAACATTCAATAAAAGTTGATTATTTATTATTTTTAACATTTTATTCTTTAAATTATTTTTATCAAGATTGTATTTTATTTAAAATTGTATTATTTAAAATTTGTTTAGATGTTATTAATATATTTTTTTAAATTAATAACTTTCCGAAATAAAAATATATCATACTTCAAATCTTATTAATAATAGAATTTTTATTATTCTATTGGATAATTTAGTATTTTTTTTGTTTTTATATGAAATTATAATATATATATATATATATATTGTTGAATAAATTTCATAATTATATTTTATGAAATTATGAATATATGTAAAAATTTGAAATTATAATAAATTTTATTTTCTGTTAATTTAAATTTGTTAATTTTTGTGTTATAAATATAATCTAGTTTATTTATATTTCAATTCCACAACTCTTATAATTTTAATTCAACCAATCAAAATATTTTATTTATTTTAGGAAGTTTGACATGTCACATTTACATGTCATCAATTAAAAACACTAACTTTGGCTGTAGTGTTGACAAATCAGCTATTTTCAATAATGTTACTTCTCAAATAATATGTAGTGGATACTCTCACATTTCAGTTATATTCTACATAATATTCTTCTATACTTTCTTCATATTCTTTCTTCTACTTCTGAGATAATAGTATACTATGAATGCATTGATGATTTAAAAATATATAGATCAGATTGGAATACTAGGGTCAAGATTCACAGGAGTTGGTTGGTTATGTCTCCACAACAAGATGAGAGCTTTAATTTCATACTAATTGATGAACAATGTAATTCTTTTAAATTTTTTTGTATTTAATATAAAAAATATATCAAATCTATCTATTAAGAAAACAAAAGACACTAATCCTAAGATAATCACTGAAATAAGATAATCATTATTTGATGGGTGCTAACTTACTTTTTTTTATTTTTTGTAGGGTCACAAGATCCAGGCTTCGGTTGATCATCCTGTCATTGGACAATACTTATGATCTACTATGCACGAGGAGAATGGAAGAAAATCTCTAACTTTTCTATTCACTACTCCCAGACGTCTCACTCTCTACAACCAAAAAATCAATTTACCTGAAAACACAGAAGTCAGGAGATGCAGCAAACTAAACGTGGACAACTACATGGATTTCACCTCTTTTGATGATATCATCCATCAAAGATACAACATTAATTTTTCTTTTGGTAACTATCTAACAACTCTCAACCTATGTTTTTAGTATTATGTTAAAATTTTGTCATTATTTATTAATATGATGTTTATTTTAAATTTTCAGATGTGATTGGTACCACTACTGATGTTGATGATATCGTATTGGTTAAAGATAAATTCTTTGATGCTTCATGTCCAAAACAGATATGCCGTCTCAAGTTCCAAATGATAGATAATAAATAAATATTATACCATTTGGAGATTTTTCTTATGTATCCCGTACATAATATTTTATTTTATTATTCACTTTAATTGACAATATTTTATCTACATAAATTAACTTTATTCAAGCTTTGGCATTTGAAAAATTAGCTGAAGAGTTTAATCACAAATGATTTTGTTCTAACGATGAAGGCATTGTGTGTGCGTACTTAGTGATTAGCGTCGAAGGAGGATTGCAGGTTTGTTATTCTATTTTTTGTCTATTTGTTTTTTATGTCTTATACATTATATTCTATAGTTTCATAACTTCATTTTATTTAACTTTAGAAAACACTCAAGTTGTGAATGATAGAGGAGTGTCACATTTTTATTTTGATCCAAATATTCCAAAGTACTATGAATTTAAACAGAATATGTAAGTACTTTGAACAATGTAATAATTCAAATGTATGTTTAGGAAAACTATAACTATTTGACTATGATTATATTCAATATGGAATTTCTATTCAGGGAAAATAATGTCATCGACATCGATACAGAGTAGATGGTATCTGGCTAGCTACGATCTGGAAGAGTATAGTGAAAAAAATCTAAGATGAAGAATTTGTGTGTTTTAAGTATTTTCAGCTTTCATTTTGCTTTAACTTTCGGCTTTATGTTTCTCACGTATTATGTTTAATGTCTAATGTCTTTTAACTTTGTTTGGTTTAAGTTTTCAATCGAATTTAAGCTTATAATTCTGAACAGTCTCATATAGTATATGTTATGAATGTGTAATATATGTTATGAATCATGTTATTTAAGTGCATTTGGAGTCTTTGGCAAAACTTAAACCAATTTGACTGTGTTAATACCAAACTAATAAATACTTGGTAAGTGCGGGTACTAACCATGTGAAATATCTTACACTGTACTTTTCATGTATCTCTTCAGCGCAAAGTTCTGTAAGACAAAAATTAAGATAATCTTAAATATTAACTAATTATTACAAAGACAAAATGTTTCTTATTTTGTACTAATGTATGATCCAAATCTAAACAGAAAAGATCTTAGATATAAATAAAATGCATCTTATGGAAATCATAGTGTACTTATTAATGATAAATATATAACTAACCTTAACCGATGTGATTCTAATCTTACTGAGTGAACTTACTCATTAAGATCAAAGTGCTGGATTTTGAATTTATCAGTTTGATCATGTTTTCAGAGGACAAAGATTTTGTTTCTCTGGTTTTTCTCAAAATTTATGAAAAAAAAAAATAATAATAACAGATGATGACTTGTCTGCTAATAAGAGGACTAAGTCTGAAAAGAAAGTTAGAACATAGATAAGTAAGATTTTCTTCTTGATTAATTTTGAAAACATTCTGTGTATTATGTGCATTGTAATGATAATCTGTGTCTATTTAGCAATGACCGCTACAAAGTCAAATACTTCACAACAAACTCAGTCCATGAGTTCTTACTCAATACAGGGTGTTTTTAGTAATATATTACAAGATCTGACCAGCTCTCGTGATGCTACACTCAATACTAAATTCAGTAATTCATTACATACTCATGCAAGTAAGTCATCTAAATTGCTATATTCAATGTTCATCGAATGAATAATTTATATGGTGTAATTACTTTTAACATTTCATATATGCATAGATGAAGTCCATGGTGATAAAGAAAACTGGAGAAGCTCTAACAGTGTTAAAGATCTACAAACAGAATATAAAAAAACAGGTTTACACATTTTAATTATCAGAATAATATCTTATTAATTGTATAATTATTTTCTTAAATTGAAAGTAACTGTTTATGTCATTTTTAATTCTTTTTCAGCTCCTCCATCTAAGAGAATGTTTGATGTCAACAAGAATCCTATATCTATGGATAGCAATATGCAACAAACAATTACTCCCACGGACTTAAAATAATTTCTTTTCAGGGACCTTTATCCCTTATAAAATATTGTTTTGAACTCTTGAATCTAATGGCTGCTTTTTCGGCATTACGAATTATTTATTCGTCGATTTGCACACGTTTCGTCTTTATGCACCTTTTTTCGCTCATTGCTTTGCTATGTAGTAGATCTGGTATTATGACCTCGAGACTAGTCGTGAGCA
Organism: Thlaspi arvense; assembly: GCA_911865555.2. Taxonomy (NCBI): domain Eukaryota; kingdom Viridiplantae; phylum Streptophyta; class Magnoliopsida; order Brassicales; family Brassicaceae; genus Thlaspi; species Thlaspi arvense. The sequence goes on along the minus strand of OU466859.2, from coordinate 25,534,107 downwards.
CTGCTCCGAGGTCTAAAGTCTTGAAAGGTCGAGTTGTCCCGCGTAACTTGTCAGAGATAGGGATTTCCTTAGCTCTGTCAAGTTTCTGGTCTTCGCAGGCCTTTTCTTGTGTAGGGTGCTCTTCATGCAGTTAAGCCACCATGGCTGCTTTCTTCGTGGAACTTCTCGTCGGTGATCTCTTTCCTTTTAGCGGCAATTTTTCGGGAACATTTTACATGATTCCCCGTGGAGGTGTATCAGTCGTCCATGTAGAGGAGCTGTGTCTCCAAGTTTCATCCTCTGGAGGATAAGACGACTAGCCGTTCCAGAGAGAAAATCTGTTCGAGTCCTGCAGGCACTACATGAAAGAATCAATCGGGCCTTCAGGAGGACCGAATGGGGATTTCTCTCCTAAAGGGTTTCCGACGCCCAAGTCAATGAACATCTTACCGGAAACAAATACTCAGGAAGGAGGTTCTACGGGTTAAGAGTAAGATGTCTCGTCCGGGGATCAATACATCATTTTATTTAAGGATTTTTGGAGGGGTTCTGTGAGGAAAAAGAGATGTAGAGATTATAAATGCATGATTATGTGTCAAAGAGGGGCTTATCTTGGTTGACGCTATCTTCGGGAAGTTGGGTGTTCCCTCCAAACTGCGATGTTTGGCTGTGCTTGTCGTCTCCCCTACGGGGTCAACGCATCATCGTCCTCTTTAGGGCAAGTTCTAAAGATGCTTCTTCGTTGATCTTTACCTCTTTCTTCACTTTCTCACTCTCTTATATGTTCTGTCCCATCCGTTCGACATACGAGAAGAGCAGGCGGGTTGGCGGAGCATGCCTGATTTCGAAAGTTTGCCAACTGCTCGGAAATAGTATGCTAAAAAGTCATTGACCAAATTAGCAGGCTAGGTTAATGTTTAAAATGGTTCAGTATCTACATATCATGTAATTACTGGCTATAGTTTGAGTCCAAAAGTGGAATAATTTTTTTTATTTCTAGTTAATAAAAATTTAAAATTGTAAAAAAGTTGTAAAATGGAATAATTATATGTTGGAGCTGGATTTGACACCTCAAATCCAGCCCACTCAAGCCCAACGGGCAGGTTGAAACTAAGTCAAAATGATTGGGCTTCAACCTTACGGCCCAGGCCCATTCACCTTTCAACGATCCAATCCTGAGCAACAAGACACTCCGTTTGACGAGGTCGAGCTCCAGCTCGACCGAATTCCGAGAAATAAGGAAGGATCCGAGCCAAGTCAGAGAATATTCTCGCCAGTTCAAACGAGTCAGAAGATCGCGGAGGAAGTTACCGCACGTGGCGAGATATCCGGCTAAGGCTGCTGCACGTGGCCGAGATACGCGCTGGAGCTCGAAGCTCGATGAGGCGAGCTATATAAAGAAGGAGAACGGTTTAGTTTGGGAGACTTCGGCTTGATCTACTTTTACACTTTTTACACCTGAAAACTTTGTAATCGCTCCTAGAGCTCTTTTCAGTTCATCTTCTTCATCGAAACCTTTGTAACCGTTTCATTCAACCGATTAATACTAAGTCCTTATTTCAGTTAGTGCTAGCTTATATTGTCATTCTGTTCGAAAGAATCTAACCCTTAATCCTCTATAGTTCTTTCTTTATAAAAACACATAAATTTATGAGTGTGGATTTCTGTATCAACATTTTGGCACCGTCTGTGGGGAAGATCTATAGATTTCTCTTACTCAATAGCAGATCCTAAGCCAGTTGATACCGAAATGGATTCGACTCAACAAACCTCGGGAAATGTCTCACCGATGAGAGATCAAGTTACTCCGACCGGCAACATCAGCCAGACAGCCGGTGGAAACGAACCCAGGGTTATGACCCTCATCGACACCACCGGCACGAACTTCAACGTTTCCAGCCGAGTGGAACCAATCGTGATCAACCTCGTCACCCCACTGGGAACGACGAGCAGTCAGTCACAAACAGCCGAGAGGCCTCCCTCTCAAACTTCGGTGCAATCTGAGAATCCACATTCCACTTCGGCATCACAGAGCCGAGCAGCTCCTGTTTCCCCGCTGATACCTGTAGCTTCTAGGAGCACGTAGGAGTCGGCGGAAATACTCCAAATGCTCACACATCTGATCGATCAACAACGAGATCAGGAGATCAGATTAGAAAGACAGGAAAGGTGTCAAGCCGTAGCTCGATCCGCTGCGAGCCCACCTCCACAGACTCAGCTCGACTTTTCGTCGATCCATACTACGAGTAATCCACCCGGGTGTTATGTGACACCTCTGCGTGCTCCAGGTCCATCAAACTTCGCCCCCATGGCGAACCAGACACCAGTCACCACGGATATTCCGACTCCAGGAATACCAGAGATGGGACCTCGTCCCACGACGAGATATCCATCTCCGCCTGTTCCGACCCCAGGAATACCCGAGATGGGGCACCGCCCCAACACGAGATATCCATCTCCACCTTTAAGACCACCCGGAACTGAGCCACCTCGACAGAGATGGCTTGGATCCTCGGCATTCGCCTCGAGCTCGTAAACACCACCCCAGTTCGGCCAACAACCGAACACGACCTCGAGCTCGAGACTTCCAAGCGGGATCCGCGAACAACCCTTAGGGTTCGTTCACCAACAGCTCGGAACCTAAATTCCAAATGATCCGATTCGGGCTAACCACCTCGGCGTCGGCTCGAGAAACCTAGTCGACTGCGAATCTTTTGAAAGATTCCAGAATCAAACCGACTACGCTATTCGGCAGATGATCGAGTAATTCGCGAGACCCAACGGACTCCGTTCACCTACTCGATCATGCACACATACCTCTGAGACACTACCAAAGTAAGAGTCCCGGAGTACGCTGGAAACAGCGACCCAAAAGCCCATATCCGACTCTTCAACCTCGCAGCTATCCGAGATAAGAGAAAGAAGCAGGATACCGCAGCTGCAGGCTCTTCGCCGAAAACCTAGTCGGACCAGCTCAGGAATGGTTCGCGACGCTGGAAGAAAATTTGATCTCGAATTTCAACGAGCTCGCAGTAGCCTTCTTCAAACAGTAGGATATTCATCGAAAAATAAGAAACCGAAGCTGATCTCTGGAAGCTAGTCCAAGCTCCAGATGAACCGCTTCGATCGTACATCGCTAAATTCAAAGCGATCAAAGCAAAAATCGCTAACCCTAACGAAGCAGTAGCCCTTCTAGCCCTGCGAACCAACCTTTGGTACCAGTCGAGGTTCAAGGCAGAGCTCACGCTCCGACCTACGGACTCACTCGATGACGCGCTCCATCGCGCTTCCATATACGCTAACTTCGATGACGAAACAGCCGCCTGCGAAGTAAAATACCGTAACTCAAAGCTCCACCTCGCACCCTCCGGGTCGAAGAAAGCTAACATTACACCTCCCAAAAGGGAGCCGCAAGGCAAAGGTCAGCATTCATATGCTATAGAGAGCTCGTGCCCTGAAAAGGAGTCGAGCTTTGACCAAAGCAAATACTGCGAGCACCACAAAAAGAACAGACATTCCATAGAGGAATGTCGAACTCGAGCTAGAATCCTGGCGAAAAAGCTCGCCAAAGAAAAAGCCGAGAAGGCCGAGGGAAACAGCGAAAAGCCCAAAAAGACCTCGACCCAAAACAGGGAAGCGGACCCCGACAAAGCACCTTAAAAACGAGATCGCGAAGTCGACATCGAAGTCCAAACCCCCGACTCCCCTCCATCAGCGAGAAAAAGGATCGACCTGAAGAGCTAAACCTATGCGGTGGATCAATGAAATCAGTAATCACCCCCCTCCCCGCCGCCCCCCCCCCCCCCCCCGCCCGCACCTAGGAAGCCATCGAGCTCTAGCTCAACCAGCAGGCTCCATAAGGTCACGGGAGGACACGTGTTAAAACTACTCAGAAGCTCGTCATAACCGAGCATCACCCAAGTCCCGACACCTCGATCTCAAGCGAACTCTAGCTCACGCATCGCTCACTCCTTCGAGGGGGAGGGGGGAGCTACCCGCAATGAAGCGAATCGACTTCATCTGCGGAGGCTCAAAGATGTGCCGAGACTCAATCAACTCGATCAATGCATATCAACGCAAGGTAGAGTCCGCCACGGTAAACCTACCCCTGGACGGACCCGACCACCAAATCAGATTTCTAGAAAGCGAAACGCTGACTCTAGATAAACCACATGACGACGCACTCGTCATACAGATCGCTGTAGGCGGATTCGACCTCACAAGGGTTATGATTGATACCGGAAGCTCGGTAAACGTGTTGTTCTTCGAAGCTTTTAGACGCATGGGATACCAAACATCCATGATGTCGGATGATCGAACTCCACTCACCAGCTTCGCGGGAGAAACCACCTACTCGTTGGGAACCATCCAGCTCCCAGTTAAGGCCGGCGGAGTCATAAAAATAATTGACTTGGTGGTCGTAGATCGCCCAGCTCCATTTAGTGCCATTCTCAGCAGACCTTGGCTCTACGCAATGAAAGCTGTGGCTTCCACATACCACCAATGTGTCAAATTCCCAACCCCTTGGGGAACCAAATTGATACACGGCTCCCAACGAGCCTCTAGGCATTGCTATATGGGCAGCTTCTTGCGAGCTGAGAAAGCTCCCGTATAGCAATTACTGAAAGAGGAGGAGCTTGCAGTCCGACAACTCAAACACAGCAAATACCCCTCCGTATGCGAACCTCGAACAGAATTAATCGAGCAAGTATGCATAGAGGACTCTAACCCCGAAAGATGCGTTGGAATCGGGGTCGACCTTGCAAAAATAATTCGCGTCGAACTAGTAGATTTTCTATAAGAAAATCTAACCACCTTCGCATGGTCCACCGCGGACATGTTGGGCATCGATATAGAGGTCGCCGCACACGAACTCAACATTGACCCAACTATCAAAACCGACAGACAGAAACGCCGCAAGCTCGGTCCAGATCGAGCTAAAGCAGTCAATGACGAGGTAGACCGACTGCTCAAAGTGGGATCGATCAGAGAGGGAAAATACCTCGACTGGTTGGCAAACCCCGTGGTCGTCAAAAATAAAAATGGAAAGTGAAGAGTCTGCGTCGACTTCACCGACCTAAACAAAGCTTGTCCAAAGGACAGCTTCCCACTTGCACACATTGACCGCCTAGTCGAGGCCACAGCCGGCCATCAACTCTTGTCCTTCATGGACGCCTTCTCCGGATACAATCAGATCAAAATGAGTCCGGAAGACCAAGAAAAAACAGCCTTCATTACCGATCGAGGTACCTACAGCTACAAAGTAATGCCCTTCGGCCTGAAAAACGCAGGAGCAACCTATCAAAGGCTAGTGAACAAAATGTTTGCTAATCAGCTCGGTAAAACCATGGAAGTCTACATAGACGACATGTTGGTCAAGTCCGTGAGATATACAGACCACGTCGCACAGCTCAGGGAATGTTTCAAAATCTTAAACCAATACGAGATGAAGCTCAACCCAGCTAAATGTACCTTCAGAGTCGCCTCAGACGAATTCCTCGGTTACCTAGTAACCAAACGAGGAATCGAAGCGAACCCGAAACAGATCTCGGCTTTCCTCGAAATGACATCTCCCAGGACAACTCTAGATGTGCAACGTTTGACCGGTCGAGTTGCAGCCCTCAACCGGTTCATCTCGCGGTCAACCGACAAATGTCTCCCATTCTACCAGCTCCTCAAAGGAAACAAAAAATTCCAGTGGGACGAGAAATGTGAGGAGGCATTAACCCAACTCAAAACCTACCTCACCGAGCCCTCCATCCTAGCTAAACCCATCGAAGGAGAACTCTTATACCTCTATACAGCGGTCTCTCCAGCTGCAGTAAGCGGCGTGCTGGTTCAGGAGGAACTCAACGAGCAAAAACCAATTTTTTACGTAAGCAAAACGCTTATCAACGCCGAGACTAGGTATCCAGCTATGGAAAAACTAGCACTTGCTGTAGTAATGTCAGCTCGCAAGCCCGACCTTACTTTTAGTCGCACTCAATCGTGGTAATGACCTCGCAACCATTGCGAACCATACTCCACAGTCCCAGCCAGTCGGGACGCCTCGCGAAATGGGCCATCGAGCTCAGCGAGTATGATAAGCAATTTCTTTGCAAGGGTGAGTATGCAATGAGGTTATCAAACTCAAATGCAAGACAGGTTGTAGCACAGTATGCAAGAGAGAGTCAATCCACACCTAGGATGATAGAAAATGCAAAGAGAATGCAAGGACTATGCAAATCTAAGCGAAACAAGATAGGTTTTGAGAAAATCCCTAAAAACTAGATGCAGCAACGAAATGGAATGCAAACTATTTTAATATTACCAGGAATGATCAAACTACCATGAGGAACAAACAGAATAATTAAAGGACAAAGCTACGAATTACTAAAATTCGACTAGTGGATCGACCATGGGATCGACCACTAGATCGAGCAATAACAATCGATCTCGTCTAAAAAATGCAAGAACAGTAAAACTAACGACCAGGATGCTATCAAAGATCAAGCGAATGACAAGTGAAGATGTAAAGATGCTAAAAGAGAGGGCCTAGGGTTGAGATTCATGGTCAGGGGTTTCAAAGATCCGAACTTGGGTTGAAAACTTTAAATCGACTCACTTTGTGAGAATCTCTAAGCCTTGAAAACGAAATAAGATCTATCTGTGGCTTTCGGTATAGATCACTCCTTCATCCTCTCCTCCAAACCCATGGCTTTTGGTGGAAAGAGAGGTTGAAGGGCATGGGAAACAGATTTCAAACGAATGGCTTAACTAGTCCCCTAAACTTCCATGGCTTTTGGGAAGGGGTAACTAGTCTCTAGGGTGTGATCTTCAGAGGTCCCTGAATCCTGTCAAGGTAAGGAACCTCTCGGATCATAAAGCTCTTGGCGTGAGAGTCTTTAAGCTTTGAGAACTCGACACCTTAGAAGAGATAACCATTAAAACACAAGAAAACCCCAAGATCAAAACCCTTTTGACCCCTTAGATCCTCTCAACCCCGAACCCAAATGAACTACTCACTACACATAAGATAAATCAAGCAAAGCATGAAGAAAGAAGCGATGAACATGAATAGAAACTAGATTAAACTCAAAACGATTCGATTACAAAGCTAAAGAAAACTCAAGGTTCGACAATGGTGGATCTTCTCCAAAACCAGAGAGAAAAGCATAAAAAAAAGATAAGGATCAAAAGTTGTATGGGAAAAGGACGTCGCCGCCTTCGCAAAATGGCGAAAACAACCCGATGGTCCCCCCCCCCTCGCTAGCGGCCAAAAGCGGTTGAAAGGACAGAGATCGACCTCGGGATCGAGCGGCTCTCTCGATCATCTCCGGACATCGTGTCTTCAACTCGATCTGGGTCTCGATCATCTTCGGCGGATCGAGTGTTGCATCCGATCTTGGTATCGATCTTCGATTGGATCGAGTGGTGGACTCGATCCGGCTCTCGCTCTGCATGGCGTCATTTACGTCCGTACCATTTGATCGATTGCTTCACTCGATCTTTGTCTCGATCATTTTCCTTGGATCGCCTGGTCCTCTCGATCTTCTGGTCGATCTCATCCTAGATCGACCTGCCATGCTCGATCTGGTCCCCGATCTCTGGTCCTTAGCAAACATGCGAGCTTCCACGAACCGCCACAACAGCTTCAGCACGTCCACAAACCTCCACGACTCCAAAGTAGCCAGAAACAACCTGAATGTGATGCAAAATGCAAGGAAAATGCGTATGCTGGTGCGAGAATGCTCTAGGACTCTAAGTGATGCAATCTAGTCTAAAATGTGATGTAAATGCATAAAAAGCTAACTAATGTGTATGCAAAATGTATGTAATATGCAGTAACATCAACTCTCCCAAACTTACTTCTTGCTTGCCCTCAAGGAACATAAAATAAGTTAGGAAGAGAGGTTTTAAGAAAAATGAATGGGGGTTTAAGCTTCTTGCAAAGGTACCTTTCAAATGAATCAATCTGAATGTCCTAGTTAACAATTCTAAAATGCTATGCACACACTCATACTCCAAAGAACTTAGCCATACTCATCACACAAAGAAATTCAGATCATGACTCTCCTATTCCTAACAATCAAAGAAATTCATCCTTTAACATTCATTAACATCCGAACCATGAATCACACTTATACACTTTAAAGCAAAACACATTTGGCTAAGGGCGCAGGTTATGAGCATAGAATGATCTTATTTGAAAAGGGTTTACAATTAAAACAAGGGTTTCTCTCAAAAAAAGGCAAGAACTTTATGCATAATGCTAAAGGTGAAGGCAATTGATGCATACATGATCAGATTCTCATCTACCCATGTAAACTAACAATGATCATAAAGCCCTCTCATTTATTAACTTTCATCCTCACTCACCACTTAGAATCTACCCTTTTTTCTCAAAGCTTAGCATTCCCCAATTCAAAACAAAAACATTTTTAACTCTTTAGGTTAGTGAAAAGGTTGAAAATAAATTTTGCTCTTTAACTATTTCTTATTGGTAGCTCTCTTATTTATTTTTTTCTTTTTCTCTTTTTTTTTATTTTTATTTGGCACTTAGGCTCTTTTTTTTTCTTTTTCTTTTTATTTTTATTTGGGAGAGCTACCTCCTGAAATTATTAGAGCATATATAGTTTTTTAAACACAATATTTCACTTAAAACCCATTTCTTTCTTTTAAACACCAAACTCTTTGAAACCGAGAACAAAAACAACCCCAATGATCCCCCAAACTTATCCTAAGCCTATACCTAGCTTCAAAATGCAAAGCTAGCAATCATATGAGAATCAAATCATGTCGCCTAAACCTAACACTTTATGCTAAGTTCAAAACCGAAAAGAAGGCCTCACAATGATGTCACACAAGAAATAATTGGCTTCAAAGAAGGGTAAGGGTCAAGGTGAGAATTCTACTTAGGCTCACAAAGAGTGGTAAAAAGGAAGAAGAGAGCCTAAATATTTTAAAATCCATGTGTTCATTTTCAAATGCATAAGGATGATAATTAAAATTCCAGATTAAGGTTCTTACTTATTAGGACAAGTTTCAAATCATGAGAGTTCAATTTAAGTCACGAAAATCATAGCAAGTGATCCAAGCATGGTAAGAACTTACTTTCAAAGCATAGACAAAGCATTAGAGAACTACTAACTAGGGCATTGAAACAATTCATAAGTATAAAACACCTTTTCAAGAAACTTTAACCCCTTATGCAAATGCAAACAACCTAGATGCTAAGAAAAATTCTAGACTCAATCCTAACATGTTTTGACAAGATGAATGCAACTACATGAATCTTTGAAATTTTTTTAAAAATTTTACCAATTTTTCATGAACTAAAGACTCAAGGATGCTAAAAAGGAAAATAAGATCACAAAACACATGTCAAACCACACATGTACTCCCCCAAACTTGCTTGACACCGTCCCGGTGGCAAACAAATTCAAAGGAGCACCAACACAAAGCAAAAAGAAACAGATATGAGCGGTTATGTACAATGGAAGAAGGTTGTTACCTCTGGTCTAGTCTTGGCTGGAACTTGAGGATGTTCCAGAGGAGCTAGAGACTATGGTTTTGCCCTTGTCGGCTGGTTCTTGGAGAGAAAGGCGCGCCGGCTGAATGTTGCTGCCTTGAGTCTCGCGGATGACAACTCCACCGGTTGAGAGCCTCCTCTTCTCGGGTTGGTGAACCTCCTCACTTGCATCCTTCTTAGGCGAGCCTCCTTGAAGTGCCTTGACCTTCTTGGCAAGTTTCTTGAGCATTTTGCCTTGCCACTTGTTGATTTTCCTTTGCATCTCCACAACAGATGCTAGGAACTTCTCTGTTTTGGTTCTCGGCTCAAAGTCCAACTTGGGAAGGGAATAGGCTTCGGGCATCTCATCTTCCGTGGCTGGAGACTCGGACCTTTGACGAGGAGCAATCGCTGGGGCAGGTGGTCCTCTTAGAGGAGCAAAGCACTCCTCTACCGTCGACAAAAACTCGATGTTCCCAACACCAAGCAGCTCGGTCTCGTCTTTGTTTGGCAGGATGCACACTCTCTTCTCGTTCTCGTCGTCTATGAAGAGGTAAGCGTAGAACCCTTCTGCTGGCATGCATCCCAAGCTGTCGGTATTCCTCATGTAGACCTCGTCCATGAAAGCTCTGGCTGGTACGTGTGCGAAGTCGGGTATAGGCACACCAGCTTGCAAGAATAGAGGAGTGAGGAAGCCGCCAATGAAAGAAGAGGTTGCCTTGCACCACAAGGCATAAGCCTTGTATTTCACCAAGGAGGCAGCAAGCACACATCCATAGTTCACCTCGTCGCCGAGCTCATCCTCCATAGGCTCGTCATTCTCATCCAGGTCACACAACAAGTGCTTCACGCCTTGGAACAGGAAGCAAAGCTCGGTCTTTGTGACTGTGGGAGCAACTGATCTTCCTCTAAACGTGTTGGCGATCAGCTTCAAAGTGTACCTCAGCATCGGGCTTCTCACCCTCTTGATCTTGGCGGTATTGGCTTTGTAGTCCTCGTTGCTAATCAGGTCCCAAAAGTCGTTTGCTCGCTTGAAGGAGGGAAACTCGACCTTGGTGGCATCCGCGTTGAGACCATACGCTTGACATAGCTCGGGGATGGAGAGGCTGAAGGCTTGTCGTCCAACCTTGAAGGAGAGGCGACCTTGTGAAGGAACGGGTGCACTAGGATTCTCGTAACGGAACTCCAACGTGGCAAGGAAGTCTATTGTCACTTCTGGAATGGTTGGGCAATCCATCCGTGACAGACATCTTAAGCCAATGTTCTTGAGGAGTTGGTCGAAATCCCCAAGAATCCCTAGCTTGAACAGCAGCTCTCGATCCGCAAACTTGGTAGGCTCAAACCGAAGCCTTTCAAGCCGTTTCTTGTCCCTCTTCTCATCCTTACTCCATCTGACCCTCTCTTGAACAGCCACCTCTTGTCCTTCTCCCTCTTGTGCTGTCTCTACTCTTGTTCTTTTGGGGGCCATTGTACCTGAAACAAATTTCTCAAGAAGTTTGATAAGCAAAACGGCGGTTTGATGAGAAAATGAGAGAGGAGAAGGAGAAAGCTTATAACTACTATCCTAGAATTTTGGGAAATTAATAAAAATTATAGCTGAATAAAAGAGAATCAAATCTTTAGATACTAGAAAATATAGAATTATTCCTTTTACTTAGCTAAATTTTAAAAATCAAAAACGGCCCTATCATCTAGAACAATATCTTGCTAATTTAAAGGAAATTATCCTAAAGATAATTCATTAAACTCTGAAAATACTTTTGCAAGAATGTTAAATAACTTTGCTAGCCTTTGAAAACTGAAAACTCTCACTCTCTTTGTTAAAACATTTCGAGAAAACAAGAATGAGAGGGTGAGAAGTTATTGAAATATTTAAAGACTAGCAAAAGGCAAAACCATGGGTAGTAAAGGTGGTTTTCTGACAAAGTCTTGGTCAAGGCACATCTTTCATGGTCAAAGATGCTTGCCTTGACCAAGTTTTGAATTTCAAAATTGGAGAGAAAAGAATAAAGGAGGGAAAGAAAATGTTACCTCGGCATGAGATCGAGTCCGTTTGGTCGATCTAGGACTCGATCTTATGCCCATAATGGCGTAGATCGAGAGGGTTACTCGATTTGTGACTCGATTCAAGATGAATCGAGTCTTAGATCGATTGGCTCTCTCGATCGTTGAGATGTTGGCTCCACGGCTAAGTCCTCATGATCGAGCCACATCCTCGATTTAGGGGTCGATTTTGCATAGATCGAGTGATGAATCGAGTCGAGTGATCGATCTGTTTTCAACAGATTTTCCCGAGAGAAATTAGATCGGTCGATCCATTTTGGATCGATCGATCCGTTTTCGTCAGGGTCGATCTTATCACTCATTCTCGTCTAAATCGACTGGCTCCTCTCGATTTACTGACTCGATCTAGCAAAGATCGAGTCAGGATCAGTCGATCTAGCACTCGATCTCTAGCCTTTTCTTAACCCATATCGCCTCTTTTGGACTTCAAGATCGAGGTTTAGACTCCTCATACCTGTTCCTACACAATTGCAAAATAAAAACATAAAACTGAAAGAGAAAGAAAGCAGAAATATGTACAGGATAGACATGGGAATGCCTCCCAAGTGCGCTTTCTTTAACGTCTTTAGCTAGACTTTACTTGGTTTAGGCGGATGGTGGGTCTTGGAGAAGCACCGAGGTACTCTCCTTGTCATAGCTGTCCGCCAAGTAAGGCTTGACCCTGTGTCCGTTGACGGTGAATGCACTGCCACTCTTTCCCATCAATGTAACAGCTCCATAAGGCAGCACTTCTTGGATTACAAACGGCCCGCTCCACCTTGACTTCAGCTTTCCCGGGAAGAGTTTGAGTCTTGAATTGTACAGCAACACTAAACCTCCTTCCTTAAGCTCCTTGGCAACCAACTTCTTGTCATGAGCTTCTTTAGTCCGCTCCTTGTATATCCGAGAGCTCTCATAAGCGTTCAGTCTTAACTCGTCCAGTTCATGTAGCTGAATGAGGCGCCTCTCTTGAGCAGTCTTGAGGTCAAAGTTCAGCCTCTTCACAGCCCATAACGCACGGTGTTCCAGCTCAACCGGGAGATGACAGCCCTTGCCATAGAGTAGAGTGAAAGGAGTTGTACCAATCGGTGTTTTGAAAGCGGTACGGTAGGCCCAAAGGGCGTCGTCAAGCTTCACTGCCCAGTCTTTCCTTGTTGCTCCCACAGTCTGCTCCAGTATAGCCTTGATCTGCCGGTTGGAGACTTCCACCTGACCGCTTGTTTGAGGATGATACAGTGTAGCCACCTTATGCTTAACGCCATACTTTCTCAAGAGGTTCTCAAAAACCTTGTTTATGAAGTGGCTTCCTCCATCGCTTATAACCACCTTAGGTACCCCAAACCTCGGGAAAATGATACTCTTGAACAGCTTGATCACCACCTTAGAATCGTTTGTAGGGGAAGCAACAGCCTCAACCCATTTAGAGACATAATCCACTGCTACTAGGATGTACTTGTTGCCATATGAAGAAGGAAATGGCCCCATGAAGTCTATGCCCCACACGTCAAACACGTCAACCTCGAAGATGGGAACCTGAGGCATCTCGTTCCTCTTAGTAATATTCCCTGCTCGTTGACATGCCTCACAGCTCTTCACAAACTCGTGTGCATCTTTGAAGATGGACGGCCACCAGAAACCGGCTTGCAACACTTTCGTTGCAGTCTTGAATGAAGCGAAGTGTCCTCCGTAGGAAGAGCCATGACAGTGATAGAGGATGTCTCTAGCTTCTTCCTTTGTAACACACCTCCGGTACAAACTGTCCACTCCTCTCTTGTATAAGTAGGGCTCGTCCCAAAAGTAGTCACTAGCCTCTCTCATGAACCGCTTCTTGTGATAGCATTTGAGATGTGTTGGCTCCTCACCACACGCTAAATAGTTCACGACATCAGCATACCACGGTAGATCCTCCTCTTTGAAACTCAACACCTCTTCAAACCGCCCCTCTAGCTTTCCACAAACAGCTGTGGTGATCACCATGAGTTGCTCTTCTGGAAGAGAGTCATCTAAGGGTAGAGACTCGTTGATCCTTAGCCGTGAGAGATGGTCAGCGACTCCGTTTTCTATTCCCTTCTTGTCTTTAATCTCCATGTCAAGCTCCTGGAGCAAGAGAATCCACCTCAAAAGCCAAGGCTTAGTGTCTTTCTTCGAATAGATGTATCGCAAAGCCGCGTGATCCGTGTAGACAATAGCCTTGGAACCAACAAGATATGACCGGAACTTCTCAAAGGCGAACACTACTGCAAGCAACTCCTTCTCTGTAGTGGTGTACCTTGTTTGCGTGTCATCCAAGGTTCTTGAAGGATAGTAGATCACGTGTAGCTTCTTGTCTTTCCTCTGACCAAGAATGACTCCTACGGCGTAGTCACTAGCATCGCACATGATCTCAAAGGGTAGTGTCCAGTCTGGTGCTTGAACTATAGGGGCTGATGTAAGGGCTTCCTTGATGGTCACGAAAGCTCGCAAACACTCCTCATCAAACACAAACTCAGCTTCTTTGCACAGCAACCGTGTAAGAGGACGTGCAATCTTGGAGAAGTCCTTGATGAAGCGCCTATAGAACCTGGCGTGTCCCAAGAAACTTCTGACTCCCTTAACGTTAAACGGCGGCTCAAGACCCATCATGACTTCCACTTTAGCCTGATCAACCTCAATGCCCTTCTCTGATATCTTATGACCAAGCACGATCCCTTCCTTAACCATAAAGTGGCATTTCTCCCAGTTTAGCACCAAGTTTGTCTCTTCACAACGCTTTAGTACCCTGCAAAGATTCAACAAACGCGCAGAAAAAGGCGCACCATAGACAGAGAAGTCATCCATGAACACCTCTACCATCTCCTCTATTATATCGGAGAAGATCGACATCATACACCGCTGAAACGTAGCCGGTGCATTACACAATCCAAACGGCATCCTTCGATACGCGAAGGTACCATAGGGACATGTGAAGGTCGTCTTCTCCTGATCATTTAGGTGAATTGGTATCTGAAAGAAACCCTTATACCCATCGAGGAAACAGTAGTAAGGGTGATTAGCAAGTCTCTCAAGCATTTGATCAATAAAAGGCAAAGGGAAATGGTCTTTCCTAGTTGCAAGGTTAAGTTTCCTATAATCAATACACATCTTATGACCAGTAATGGTTCTAGTAGGAATAAGCTCATCTTTTTTATTCCTTATGACCGTGATCCCTCCCTTCTTAGGCACCACGTGTACAGGAGAAACCCACGTGCTGTCACTTATGGGATAGATCACGTCAGCCTCTAAAAGCTTAAAGATCTCTTTCTTAACAACCTCTTTCAAATTAGGATTTAAACGCCTTTGATGTTCTATAAAATAGGTATTCTCATTATCCAAGTGAATCCTGTGAGTGCAAAGCATTGGTGAAAGGCCCTTGATGTCACTTAAAGAGTACCCAATGGCCTTCCTATACTTTCTCAGCTCAGTCAGGAGCGAGTGCAACTCATCATCACTTAAGTTTTCATTCACAGTCACGGGATAGGTGTTATTAGGCACTAAGAAAGCATACCTTAGCCCTTTTGGGAGCTCCTTAAGGTCCACCTTTGGGGCTAACAGCTCGCTCCAGTCATCCTCGTGGCTGTTGTTGTTGCTTTCCTCCTTGGAACCCTCCTTAGAACCCGAGGCATGGCCCTTGAGACTGCTTTCCTCAACCGCTATCCCTTCTGAAATCGAGTCCTCCATTCGATCTTGCTCTCGATGTCGTCTAGATCGAGCAGTTTCGCTCGATTCACTTACTCGATTTGATATGGATCGAGGAAGGGATCGAGACGCTGAGTCAATCTCCTGATTGGACCCCAAAATGATCGGAAGGTCTCTCTCGATCGTCGACTCGATTGTTTTTCCGGATCGATCATTCCTCTCGATCTGTCTGTCGATTGCTGCACCGGATCGAGTTGCGTTCTCGATTGCCTTGTCGATCTGACTCCTGGATCGAGTGATAGCATCGATCTCGGGGTCGATCTCTATGCAGCAGCTTTTATCCTTCTTAACAATCTTCCTAGAATCCAGCAAGTTGACGTACTCCTGGGTCCTCTGATCCACATAGCCAAACTCCCTTGGCTCCTTAGTCAGTGCCAGCTTCAGATGGTCTTCCTGAGCCAGCTCTTCTAGCAACTCATCCGCTAAGGCATCCATTGTTTCAATGTAGAAAGCTTGCCCTTCTATGGTCGGCTTCTTCAGAACCTCATTGATATCGAAGTCCAGCCTTATATCCTTTCCCAAGTGCAAGGCAATCTTCCCGTTCTTGACGTCGATGATAGCCCCGGCGGTTGCAAGGAATGGTCTTCCTAGGATGAGTGGATCCTTAGGCTCTTCATCCATTTCCAACACGACGAAGTCCGTAGGCACGTTCACACCACTGATTCGCACCGGTAGATCTTCAAGCAGCCCCACTGGTAGCCTCACACTCCTATCAGCCAGTACCAACGAGATCCTACCATCTTTGAAACGAGTAAAGCCAAGCTTCTTCGCCACGGAATGAGGCATCAGGTTTATGCTAGCTCCGAGATCACAAAGGCAACTCTTGAACTCTAGAGGACCTAAAGCGCAGGGTATATTGAAGCTTCCAGGGTCTCTCAACTTCTTAGGGACTATCTCCTTATGTATCACAGCACTACACTCTTCACTTAGAACAAGCACCTCCTTGCTTTCCTTATTCTTCTTCACGAGAGTGTCTTTGAAGAATTTGGCGCATTTAGGCATCATTGCAAGGCAGTCAACAAGAGGTAGCTTGATCTCCACGTCCTTATGATGCTTCTCAAAGAGGATTCTATGCTTCTCTATGAGTTGCTTCTTGAAACGGCCAGGAAAAGGCAGCTTGGGTACATACGGTGGAGGTACATAAGCATTCTTCTCCTTAGTAGTTTGCTCAGCTTTCTTCTCAGCAACTGCTTTGTCTCCTCTTCTTGGCCCTTGGATCCAAACATTGTCAAAGTTAATCTCATCATCAGCTGAAGGCTTACCCTCCCCCTCTTGAATTACAACGTCCTCGTTGTTCTTAGGAGTAACCGGAGGTTCTAGCTCTTGGCCGCTTCTTAACGTGATGGCGTTGGCCTAATCCTTAGGATTCTGCTCACACTTGCCCGGTAGGCTATTCTGACCACTTGTACTCGCTTTCCCCTTCTCTAGCTGCTTGATCTTGTTGTTTAAGTTGGTGATCTGAGTGGAGAAGTCAGTGAGAGACGAGTCTAGACGAGTGTTCATCTCGGCGAACTTCTGGTTTGTAGAGGCTTGCCCTTGTATCAGCTGCTGAAACATGGCCTGAACCGGATCAACTTGTTGTTGCATCGGCTGTTGCTGTTGAGGTGCAAAGCCCGGAGGGTAGTTAGGCGTATAACCCTTGTTACTTTGATGTTGCCCTTGGGAGTTGTTCTGCCCTTGACCTTGGAAACCACCACTCGGCTGAAAACTTTTGTTGTAAGGGATGAAAGGTTTTGCTTGCTGAGCAGGGTACACTTGGTCCTTAGGGTTGGCAACGGTGGTGCTTCAGTAGGAGAGATTGTTGTTCTGGTTGTAGCCTTGGTTGTAGCCTTGGTTGTAGCCTTGAGGTTTGTAATTGTTCTGTCCCGCCACCCAATTGGCTTCTTCCTGGCTCAACTCAAGTTCCTCTTGATTCTCATCAGCTTCACCAACAAAGTAAACATGCTTCTGATTGGCTAACACCAGCTTATCTATCTTCTCATGCAAATATTTCAGCTTCTTTTTGTGAGACTCTAGCTTGGATCCTCTCGGTGCACGGTCATAGTCCTCAGCGTAGTTACCATCACTCAATGCCAAGTTTTCTATCAGCTCCATACCCTCTTCTACCTCCTGACCAAGGAAGTTCCCTTTGCTAGCTGTGTCAAGCAACAACCTCATCTTTGGTGAAGCTCCACGGTATATGGTGCTGAGTAGGGTCTCCTCGCTGAAACCGTGATGAGGACATTGGATCGTGTAGTCTTTGAAACGTTCCATTGCCTCGTTGAATGTCTCGTTGTTTCGTTGAGTGAAGCCGACGATTTCGCTTCTCAACCGTGCTGTCCTGGTGCTAGAGAAGAACTTTGAGAGAAAGGCCTTCTTACACTCGGCCCATGAGGTGATGGTGCCTTGTGGAAGGGTCTTCTTCCAATGCCTAGCCTTGTCTTCTAGTGAAAAGGGAAAGAGACGCAGCTTGAAAGCATCTTCGGATATGCCATTGATCTTGATCATCCCACATACTTGGTCGAAGTTGTCAAGGTGCTCCAAGGGATCTTCCATTGCTAAGCCGTGGAACTTGTTGTTTTGCACCATGGAGATGAAACCTGGCTTAATCTCGAAGTTGTTGTTCTGTACAGGAGGAGGAGTGATCCCAAACCTATTGTGATGAGTATTGGGAGCATCTCCGGCTCCTATGATCCTTGGGGGTCTAGCCGCGTGTTGGGGGTTTCCATTGCCCCTTCCCACTGCCCCGTGAGCTGGAGGAGGTCCCTCTGGATGCTCGTGATCAGCCATAGCTTCAAAGTCAACCAAACCGTGCTGAACAATCTCCTCAAAGGCTCTGGCTTGTTCTCGTACTCTTCTTTGCCGTGAATGACCAAGCTGATGAATGTTGTCCAAGGGTTGAAGTAGATTGTTATCTCCCCTTGAATGAAAATTCATGTACCTAAGAACACACGTTTGAGAGTAGAATGATTAGTAACTAAAACAAGGTAAAGACTTAGTCTTTGCTAAGTCCCAAATCTCTATGTTTTCTAAACAATCCTAGGATGGCAACGGCGCCATTTGATAAGCAATTTCTTTGCAACGGTGAGTATGCAATGAGGTTATCAAACTCAAATGCAAGACAGGTTGTAGCACAGTATTCAAGAGAGAGTCAATCCACACCTAGGATGATAGAAAATGCAAAGAGAATGCAAAGACTATGCAAATCTAAGCGAAACAAGATAGGTTTTGAGAAAATCTCAAAAAACTAGATGCAGCAACTAAATGGAATGCAAACTATTTTAATATTACCAGGAATGATCAAACTACCATGAGGAACGAACAGAATAATTAAAGGACAAAGCTACGAATTACTAAAATTCGACTAGTGGATCGACTATGGGATCGACCACTAGATCGAGCAATAACAATCGATCTCGTCTAAAAAATGCAAAAACAGTAAAACTAACGATCAGGATGCTATCAAAGATCAAGCGAATGATGAGAGAAGATGTAAAGATGCTAAAAGAGAGGGCCTGGGGTTGAGATTCATGGTAAGGGGTTTCAAAGATCTGAACTTGGGTTGAAAACTTTAAATCGACTCACTTTGTGAGAATCTCTAAGCCTTGAAAACGAAATAAGATCTATCAGTGGCTTTCGGTATAGATCACTCCTTCATCCTCTCCTCCAAACCCATGGCTTTTGGTGGAAAGAGAGGTTGAAGGGCATGGGAAACAGATTTCAAATGAATGGCTTAACTAGTCCCCCAAACTTCCATGGCTTTTGGGAAGGGGTAACTAGCTCTAGGGTGTGATCTTCAGAGGTCCCTGAATCCTGTCAAGGTAAGAAACCTCTTGGATCATAAAGCTCTTGGCGTGAGAGTCTTTAATCTTTGAGAACTCGACACCCTAGAAGAGATAGCCATTAAAACACAAGAAAACCCCAAGATCGAAACCCTTTTGACCCCTTAGATCCTCTCAACCCCGAACCCAAATGAACTACTCACTACACATAAGATAAATCAAGCAAAGCATGATGAAAGAAGCGATGAACATGAATAGAAACTAGATTAAACTCAAAACGATTCGATTACAAAGCTAAAGAAAACTCAAGGTTCGACAATGGTGGTTCTTCTCCAAAACCAGAGAGAAAAGCATAAAAAAGATAAGGATCAAACGTTGTATAGGAAAAGGACGTCGCCGCCTTTCCAAAATGGCAAAAACAACCCCATGGTCCCCCCCTCGCTAGCGGCCAAAAGTGGTTGAAAGGACAGAGATCGACCTCGGGATCGAGCGGCTCTCTCGATCATCTCCGGACATCGTGTCTTCAACTCGATCTGGGTCTCGATCATCTTCGGCGGATCGAGTGTTGCATCCGATCTTGGTATCGATCTTCGGTTGGATCGAGTGGTGGACTCGATCCGGCTCTCGCTCTGCATGGCGTCATTTACGCCCGTACCGTTTGATCGATTGCTTCACTCGATCTTCGTCTCGATCATTTTCCTTGGATCGCCTGGTCTTCTCGATCTTCTGGTCGATCTCATCCTAGATCGACCTGCCATGCTCGATCTGGTCCCCGATCTCTGGTCCTTAGCAAACATGCGAGCTTCCACGAACCGCCACAACAGCTTCAGCACATCCACGAACCTCCACGACTCCAAAGTAGCCAGAAACAACCTGAATGTGATGCAAAATGCAAGGAAAATGCGTATGCTGGTGCGAGAATGCTCTAGGACCCTAAGTGATGCAATCTAGTCTAAAATGTGATGTAAATACATGAAAAGCTAACTAATGTGTATGCAAAATGTATGTAATATGCAGTAACATCAGAGTACGACATCGAATATTGAACCAGGACATGTGCTAAGGCCCAGGTCCTGACAGACTTTATGGCCGAGCTAGCTCCAGAAGCCAGCTCCGAAAACCCATCCTCCAAAACTTGGACCCTCTACGTCGATGGAGCATCTTCTAAACAGGGCTCCGGAGTCAGGGTCCAGCTCACTTCCCCAACCAGAAAAGTGATGGAACAATCTTTCCGTCTCGGATTCACCTCGTCTAACAACAAGTCCGAGTAAGAAGCGTTAATAGTCGGCTCCAGCTCGCGATCGGTGTCGGCGCGAGCGAGATCAAAGCCCACAGTGACTCGAGACTCGCAATCGGCCATTACAGCGGCGAGTATGATATCCCTTGTATTTACACCATTTAGGACTGCATTTAGTACATATTTTGGTCCTCTTTTGCATGTTTTCCCTTAGCTTTTGTCCCATTTTCTTCTCCTTTTAGACTTAGGTTGCATTTAGAGTATAGTTTGCATTTTCTTTGCATTTTGGATGTTTTTAGGTGCTTTTGGAGCTAAAAGGAGCTTGGAGGAGTTTTGGGGATGATCCAGGATGCTAGATGGGCAAAAAGGGAGCAAGAAGGAACAAAGCAGACAATCTCTGCAGAAGTTTTCGGTCAGAGCACGGTGAACATCGATCAAAGATGACCGATACGGATGTTGGAGCTGGATTTGATACCCCCAAATCCGGCCCACTCAAGCCCAACAGACAGGTCCATACTAAGCCAAAGTGGCTGGGCTTCAACCTTGCGGCCCATGCCCATTCACCTTTCAACAACCCGATCCCGAGCAACAAGACATTCCGTTCGATGAGGTCGAGCTCCAGCTTAACCAAATCCCGAGAAACGAGAAAGAATCCGAGCCAAGTCAGGGTATATTCTCGCCACTTCAAACGAGTCCGAAGATCACAGAGGAAGTTGCTGCACGTGACGAGATATCCGGCTGAGGGTGCTGCACGTGGCCGAGATTCGCGCTGGAGCTCGAAGCTCGACGAGGCAAGCTATATAAAGAAGGAGAACACCTTAGTTGGGGGACCTGGAGCTTGATCTTTTTACACACTTTTTACACCCGAAAACACTGTAACTGCTCCCATAGCTCTTTTCAGTTCATCATTTTCATTGAGATATTTGTAACCGTTTCATTCGATCGATTAATACAAAATCCTTATTTCAGTTAGTGTAGCTTATATTGTCAATCTGTTCGAGGGAATCTAGCTCTTAATCCTCTAAAGTTCTTTTCTTACAAATACACATAAATTTCTGAATGTGGATTTCGGTATCCATATTTTGGCGCCCTCTGTGGGGAAAGATCTATAGATTTCTCTTATTCAAAAGCAGATCCTAAGCCAGCTGAAACCGAAATGGATTCAACTCAACAAACCTCGGAAAACGTCTCACCGATTCCGATCTCTCCAGATCAAGTAACCCCGACCGGCAACGTCAACCAGACAGCCGGCAAAAAAGGAACCCGGGGTTACGACCCTCGTCGACACCACCGGCGCGAACTCTAACGTTCCCAACCGTGTGGAACTGATCGTGATCAACCTCGTCACCCCACCGGGTATGACGAGTAACCAGTCACAAACAGTCGAGAGACCTCTCTCTCGAACCTGGGTGCAATCCGAGAATCCACCTACAGCTTCGGCATCACAGAGCCGAGCAGCTCCTGTTTCCCCGCCGATACCCGCAGCTTCTAGGAGCACGTCGGAGTCGGCAGAGATACTCCAAATGCTCACACTTCTCCTTGCCCTCAAGCAAACATTAGACAAAGAATAAGGTCGAGGTTTGAAAACAAGAAACAGTCAGTCAGTCATCAGGAACACCACACTAGTTAAAGCTTTCGAATCCACATGCCACATAGTCAACACAAGATCAAATTTCAGTCTAATTATCACAAGCTTAGCAAATCTCTCAAGTCCAGTCCAAATCCCTTCAAGAAATCCGAAATTTCTACGGTTAACTCCTTATTTTTTTATCTAAGTGTGATATCTCATCAAGACTCTATCATCTTAATCACTTTGCAGATTCTTTTCTCTTCCTAACAACTTAACAAATAGATATCAACACAGCTCTCCTATTTTCTCTTCCCTTTATCTTTTTCCTTAGGATATTTTTGATTTTTCACTTCTTTTTCTCAACTTTTTCAGTCTAAGATATGGTGCTACTCAATACTTGTGTTCCTTGTGAGGAGACAGGTTCTTGAATGTGTTCACTACTGTTGTTCCTTGTGAGGAGACAGGGTCATGAATGCACCATTCTTTGGACTTAAACTTTTAAAAACTACATCAGGAAAGATCAAAGAGAGACTGTATTTTAACCTTATTGTCAGTGTTGAAAGAGAGAATCAAGATCAATAAGAATCAATCACCAAGTCAAGAAATTTAAAGTTCATTAAGGTGGAGCTAACAGCAAATTTTCCAGATTCTCTAAAAACCTAAACCTTCATTGCTAGACTGATCTACCTATGACTTTCA
The DNA here is from genome assembly GCA_911865555.2 of Thlaspi arvense. Taxonomy (NCBI): domain Eukaryota; kingdom Viridiplantae; phylum Streptophyta; class Magnoliopsida; order Brassicales; family Brassicaceae; genus Thlaspi; species Thlaspi arvense. Next base: position 25,511,614 of record OU466859.2, on the reverse strand, counting down.
ACTTAGTAAGACTTGTAATCAACTACTGTGGTAATGGTTCTTATCAGCAAAAACGTCCTATGGCTAGTTTCAAGAAAAACTAACAGTTTCAAAAATTTTGACTCTAGAAAAACAGGTTTTTGACTCAACTTTAAGACTCTATAAACATGACACAAAGCACACAACGTCAGTAACCACCTCCCCCTGACTTAAACAACACTGTCCCGAGTGTTATTAAGCCAAGAGTTGGTCAAAATGAAGCATGAGAACATGTAAAACCAAGGTGGAAAAGTGGTACCTCGCAAAGGACCTGGTGACGAGCGTCACCAGATTGGTGACGAGCGTCACCATCTCTGATACTCCAGAAATCGACATGTTGGATGTTTAAATGCTATACCATCATGTGTACTCCGAAGTCAAACTGTAAGAGCACTCAAAACACACATCAAAACATCCAAACAAAGCATAATCCATGGTCCAACAAGTTCACAAGATATCATCCAAGCAAACTGAACAAAGTGACTCTTCTTTTTTTTTTTTTTTTTCTCATGTTTTTGGGGTTTTTTTTTCTTTTAGCTATGTAATAGAAAACTAAAATAATATATGAAAAAGAAAACTTACCAGTGGGTTGCCTCCCACTAAGCGCTTGTTTAAAGTCATTAGCTCGACTTTGAATGCTGCTCAGACAGCTGGTGGAGCAGAAGGAGGCATTGAATGCCTTGGAGAAGAATGTCTCCTCATCCATGGTGGTTTGTAAGCAGTAGATGTATGAACACTTCCAAGGAAGTGAGGTAACATCAGTAGGGTGGGTCATGAGTGTGGGTGGGACATTTCGTTTTCCTGCAGAATCATCAAAAGAAACACCAAGCTTTCTTTGCTTAGTTGCAGGTTTCTGGGTTGTGGACTGTTGAATTTTCGGATTGGCAACATATGATGGACTTGTAGCTGTAAAATCACGTTGCTGCTTTGTGTTCAGGTTGGTGACGAGCGTCACCAGGTCAGTGACGCTCGTCACTGACTCTGCAGTTCGAGTTGCTGCAGTTTTCCTGCAATTCAGCTCTGCAAGTGTTGCTTCCATCACAAACACGTCTTCCTCCAGCAATTTGGCATTCATTGGAACCTCTTTTTCAAGCCTAGTCATGAAGATATGATCCTCACTGCAATCCTCAAACCCAACAGCTTCTGCAGAAGTTTCAGATATTGGCTCTTCAACAGCCATCTTGCTCACTTGCCCACTTATATCTGATGCATTGACACACTCAGCAATAGTGTCTTCTGAATGCTCTATGACAGTCTCTTCATCTCTAGAAGTTCTTACAGAAAAGGTCTGACCATCAATGGTAGAACTACCTCTTAACTTATCCATGTCAAAGTTCATGACAACATCACCAAGATTAAGTTTAATGTTCCCCTTTCTAACATCAATGATGGCTCCAGCAGTAGCCAAGAATGGTCTTCCAAGAATAAGAGGATCTTTAGGTTCTTCAGCATATTTCAGAACCACAAAATCTGTAGGAATTATGCAGCCTTCAATGTTAACATGAACATTCTCTAACATGCCTTTTGGGGTCCTTATGGATCGATCTGCTAGGATGAGAGAGATCCCGGCTGGCTTGAAATCAGTCATTCCAAGTCTAGCAGCAACAGAGAAAGGCATCAAGTTAATACTTGACCCTATATCACATAGAGAATGTGGAAAACGTCCTGCAGATATTGAGCAATCAAGCACAAAGGTCCCTGGATCAGATAGCTTCTCTGGAACTCTGCTTTGAGTGATGGTATTGACTTGTTCAGAAACAGTCACCTTCTTCTTCTTCTTTGGAAATGTGCCTAAGAGAATTGCACTGATGTCTCTGGTAAGCAATGCTCCTTCCTCAGGACTTACACCATTCACAACCATTCTCTTTACATACCTTCTTAGAGCTGGTGAAAGCTTGACTGCATCAACAAGAGGGATCTCAAGCATCAGCTTGTCTATCATAGCTTTACATCTGGCTTCTTCTATCTCCTGTTTAGACTTCCTAGGATGCTTGGGGAATGGTGTTTTGGGTTTATAGACACGTTCCTGGTCATAATTTGCAGTTACAGGCGAAGCAGCTTCGTTCTGGGGTGGGTGACGACCGTCACCAAGGGGGTGACGCTCGTCACTCACTTGTGACAACCCCCGATATCCTTGTTTGGTGACGAGCGTCACTCCTCCTTGGTGACGCTCGTCACTCACCTCTGAGACAGAAAAAATTTCATCTTCAGACTCCATGAGTTGCACGATCTGCTCTGCACTCAGCCTCTTTTTCTGCACTGTTTTAAGCTCCTTTTCATTCCTGATTGTGATGGCATTAACCTGATGCTTGGGATTGATATCAGTCCTTCCAGGAAGGAATCCCTCTTGCCTTTGAACAGCTCCTGCAGTTTGAGCAACCTGCACATCAAGCTTCTTCATGTGAGAGTTCAGACTCTCAATTTTTCCATTCAGGTCTTGGTACAACGAATCTAGCTTGCCATTGAAGTCCACTGTCATCTTCTGCTGTCCTTCAAGTACCTGCTCCAGCATAGCTTCCATTTTATTTTCTTGTGGAGGTGCAGTTTGGTAGGAAGAAGAACCAAAAACTTGATAGGGTCAAGTTTTACCCAAATAAAACTACTACAAGTGCACAGCAAAAGCAGTTGTAGTACAAGGGGTTATCGAATCCCAAGGGAGTATGTAAACCACACTAGCGATTATAGATTCAGATTAAGCTAAGCGATAAATAATGAATGTAATGCAAAACAGTAAAATAAATGCAAGAGGGCGTTTTTATGCTTGTTCTTAAAGTTCAGAAGGCTAAAGGCGCTAAGTCAGGACAGTTTGCAGGTTGAATCTGAGAGTGTAGAATGCATGCAATCAGGAATGAATTAAAACCGTCTTGAACATGAATCGCAAAGATATAACTAATCAATTCTCATTGCAGAAGTTATCTATGTCTAAATCACAGAGTTTCAAATCTCTTTGCAAACCCTAACAACCTAAACATGCAGTAATGATCAGGTTCAATTGTTCACAAAACTCCTAAGCCAAATCTCTTTATACTAGGGCGTTTTGCTCATCTAATACTAGTTCAGGTGATTAATAATGCTCTCACATCTATCAAACAACCTAGGGTTTCGAAATCCAGATGATGTGTCTAAGAAATCGATATGAATGCAAGCACAGATGAAGAACCAATGAATTTCCTAAAAGTTTTTAGCAATTCTACAAACTCTTCTTCAACCTTTGAAAAGCCCTAACTAAACTAACAAACTACTCAGACATGGTGATTTGAGAAAACATCATGAAAAGAATAGATTGTATAAAAGAAATAAGAAGTAGAAATAAAGAAGTTCAAAATCTGCTCTGAATGAGTCTGATTTGTCTCTCCAAAAGCTCTTCTACAAATCTCTCTCTAAAGCTCTCAAAAATAATAAGATACAAGATATCCGCCAAAAGAATGGCTGAAAAACCTAATATACAAGCTAAAACACGATCTGGGGTCTTTTTGCAAATACTGGAACTTTTGGGCCAAAACTGCAATTTCTTCTCAATCTTTTAAAAACAGGCCACGACCTCCTTCCTTGGTGGGTGACGAGCGTCACCAGATTGGTGACGAGCGTCACCCATATGCATACTTTTCTTCCCGAGTTGGATACTTCGTGGCTTCAACTCAGAATACTCCAAAAGGTTCCAAAATCTCCAATTATGCTCCAGACATGCTATAACCTGCAAAGACTCTTCTAGGACTCGAAAAAGACCAAAAAGACTCAATAAAAAGGACTTATATCATGGTTAAAAACCATAAAAACCATGATATATCACTGATCGATCGACAACGAGATCAGGAGATCAGATTAGAAAGGCAGGAACAATGTCGAGCTGCAGCTCGATCCGCTGCGAGTTCACCTCCACGGACCCAGCTCGACTTTTTCTCGATCCCTGCCCCGAGTAATCCACCTGGACCATACGTGACACCTCTCCGTGCTCCAGGTCCACCGAACTTTGCCCCTGTGGTGAACCAGACACCAAACGCCACGGATATTCAGGCTCCAGGAATACCAGAGATGGGACCTCGTCCCGCGATGAGATATCCGTCTCCACCTGTGCCGACACCAGGAATACCCGAAATGGGACCTCGTCCCAACACGAGATATCCATCTCCACCTTTAAGACCACCTGGAACCGAGCCATGAATCCTCGGCATTCGCCTTGAGTTCGCAAATACCACCCCAGCCCGGTTAACTGCCAAACACGATTCCGAGCTCGGGACCTCCCAATGGAACCCGCGAACAACCCGTAGGATTCGTTCACCAACAACTCAGAACTCACATTCCGAATGATCCGACCCGAGCTTACCACCTCAGTGTCGGCTCAAGAAACCTGGTCGACTGCGAATCTTTCGAAATATTTCAGAACCAGACCGATTACGCTATCCGGCAGATGAACTCCATGTTCCATCAAGCCACGAGCTCAGATCCTGACATCGATTGAGTAATTTGCGAGACCCAACAGACTCCATTCACCTACTCGATCATGCACACATACCTCTGAGACACTACCAAAGTAAGAGTTGATCTTTGAATAGGAAAAAGAGTGGATCTGCAGGGTCCCATGTCAAGAAGAGTCCGCCACGAGGGATGCCGCTGATAAGTATCCCAGAGTACGCTGGAAACAGCGACCCAAAAGCTCACATCCGACTCTTCAACCTCGCAGCTATCCGAGCTAACTTCTCCCCAGAAGAAAAAGAAGCAGGATACTGCAGGCTCTTTGCCGAAAATCTAGTCGGACCAGCTCAGGAATGGTTCGCGACGTTGGAAGAAAATTCGATCTCGAATTTCAACGAACTCGCAGTGGCTTTCCTCAAGCAGTATTCAATATTCATCAAAAAACGAGAAACCGAAGCTGACCTCTGGAAACTAGTCCAAGCTCTAGATGAACCACTTCGATCATACAAAGCCAAATTCAAAGCGATCAAAGTGAAAATCGCTAAACCTAACGAAGCAGTAGCCTTGCTTGCCCAGCGAACCAACCTTTGGTACCAGTCGAGGTTCAAGGCAGAGCTCACACTCCGACCTATGGACTCACTCGATGACGCGCTCCATCGCGCTTCCATATACGCTAACTTCGAAGATGAAACGGCCGCTTACGAAGCAAAATACCGTAACTCACAGCTCCACCTCGCACCCTCAGGGTCGAAGAAAGCTAACGTTACCCCCCAAAAGGGAGCCGCAGGGCAAAGGTCAGCATTCATATACCATAGAGAGCTCGTCTCCTGAAAAAGAGTCAAGCTTTGACCAAAGCAAATACTGCGAGCACCACAAAAAGAACGGACATTCCACTGAGGAATGTCAAACTCGAGCTAGGATCCTTGCGAAAAAGCTCGCCAAGGAAAAAGCCGATAAGGCCGAGGGAAAAAGCGAAAAGCCCAAAAAGACATGGACCCGAAACAAGGAAGCAGACACCGACAAAGCACCTCAAAAACGAGATCGCAAAGTCGAAGTCGAAGTCCAAACCCCTGACTCCCCTCCATCAACAAGGAAAAGGATCAACCTCATCTTCAGAGAGTTGAACATTTGTGGTGGATCAATGAAAACAGTAATCACCCCTCCCCCACCCGCACCTAGGAAATTATCGAGCTCTAGCTCCACCAAGCTCCACCAGGTCGCAGGGGGACACGTTCTCAAACTACTCGGAAGCTCGTACAAACCGAGCAATACCTAACTCTCGACACCTCGAACCCAAGCGAGCTCTAGCTCATGCATCGCTCGCTCGTTCGGGAGGGAGGGGGAGCTACCCACGATGAAGCGAATCGACTTCATCTATGGAGGCTCGAAGATGTGCTGAGAATCAATCAACTCAATCAAGGTATATCAACGCAAGGTAGAGTCCGCCACGGTAAACCTACCCTTGGACGGACCCGACCACCAAATCAGCTTTCTAGAAAGCAAAACGCTGACCCTAGATAAACCACATGACGATGCAAACGTCATATAAATCGCTGTAGGCGGATTCGACCTCACAAGGGTCATGATTGATACCGGAAGCTCGGTAGACGTGTTGTTCTCGACGCTTTTAGACGCATGGGATACCAAACATCCATGCTGTCGAACGATCAAACTCCACTCACCGGCTTCGCAGGAGAAACCACCTACTCGTTGGGAACCATCCAGCTCCCAGTTAAAGCCGGCGGGGTCATTAAAACAATTGACTTTGTAGTCATAGATCGCCCAGCTCCGTTTAATGCCATTCTCGGCAGACCTTGGCTCTACGCAATAAAAGCTGTGGCTTCTACATACCACCAATGTGTCAAATTCCCAACCCCTTGGGGAACCAATCGATACGCGGCTCTCAACGAGCCTCAAGGGATTGCTATATGGGTAGTTTCTTGCGAGCTGAGAAAGCTCCTGTATAGCAATTACTGAAAGATGAGGAGGTCGTGTCCGACAACTCAAACACAACAAAGACCCCTCTGTATGCGAACCTCGAACAGAACTAATCGAGCAAGTAAGCATAGACAACTTTAATCGGGGTCGACCTGGCGAAAACAATTCGCACCGAACTAATAGATTTTCTAAAAGAAAACCTGAGTACCTTCGCATGGTCCACTGCGGACATACCGGGCATCGATACAGAGGTTGCCGCGCACGAACTCATCATCGACCCAACTATCAAACCCGTCATACAGAAACGCTGCAAGCTCGGTCCAGATCGAGCTAAGGCAGTCAACGACGAGGTAGACCGACTACTCAAAGTGGGATCAATCAGAGAGGTTAAATACCCCGACTGGTTGGCAAACCCCGTGGTCGTCAAAAAGAAAAATAGAAAGTGGAGAGTCTGCGTCGATTTCACCGACCTAAACAAAGTATGTCCAAAAGACAGCTTCCCACTTCCACACATTGACCGCCTGGTCGAGGCCACAGCTGGCCTTCAACTCTTATCCTTCACGGACGCCTTCTCTGGCTACAATCAGATCAAGATGAATCCGGAAGACCAAGAAAAAATGGCCTTCATCACCGATCGACGTACCTACTGCTAAAAAGTAATGCTATTCGGCCTCAAAAACGCAGGAGCGACCTATCAAAGGCTAGTGAACAAAATGTTCGCTAACCAGCTCGGTAAAACCATGGAAGTCTACATAGATGACATGCTGGTCAAGTCCGCAAGAGACACAGACCATGTCGCACAACTCAGGGAATGCTTCAAAATCTTAAACCAATATGAGATGAAGCTCAACCCGGCTAAATGTACCTTCGGAGTCGCCACAGGCGAATTCCTCGGGTACCTAGTCACAGAACGAGGAATCGAAGTGAACCCGAAACAAATTTCGGCTTTCCTTGAAATGCCATCTCCCAAAACAACTCGGGAAGTGCAACGTTTGACCGGCCGAGTTGCAGCCCTCAACCGGTTCATCTTGCGGTCAACCGACAAGTGTCTCCCATTCTACCAGCTTCTCAAAGGAAACAAAAAATTTCCAGTGGGATGAAAAATGCGAGGAGGCACTAACCCAACTCAAAACCTACCTCACTGAGCCCCCCATCCTAGTTAAACCCATCGAAGGAGAACCATTATACCTTTATACAGCGGTCTCTCCAGCTGCAGTAAGCGGCGTGCTAGTTCGGGAGGAATTTAACGAGCAAAAACCAACTTTTTACGTAAGCAAAATGCTTATTGACGCCGAGACTAGGTATCCAGCCATGGAAAAACTAGCACTAGCTGTAGTAATGTCGGCTCGCAAGCTCCGACCTTACTTCCAGTCGCACTCAATCGTGGTAATGACCTCGCAACCATTGCGAACTATACTCCACAGTCCCAGCCAGTTGGGACGCCTCGCAAAATGGGCCATCGAGCTCAGCGAGTACGACATCGAATATCGAATCAGGACATGTGCTAAGGCCCAGGTCTTGGCAGACTTTATGGTCGAGCTAGCCCCAGAAGCCAGCTCCGAAAATCTATTCTCCAAAACTTGGATCCTCTACGTCGATGGAGCATCCTCTAAACAAGGCTCCGGAGTCGGGGTCCAGCTCACCTCCCCAACCGGAGAAGTGATGGAACAATCTTTTTGTCTCGGATTCACCTCGTCTAACAACGAGTCAGAGTACGAAGCACTAATAGCCAGGCTCCGGCTCGCAATCAGCGTCAGTGCGAGTGAGATCAAAGCTCACAGCGACTCGAGACTCGTAACCGGCCATTACAGTGGCGAGTACGAAACAAGGAAGAACGCATGGAAGCCTACTTGGCTATAGTTCGCAGCCTCGCAGAACAGTTCACTTGTTTCCAGCTCGTCCTTATACCCCGAGGAGAAAACACGGCAGCAGACGCTTTGTCAGCTCTAGCTTCCACCTTGGACCCGGCAGTTAAGCGAATAATCCCAGTCGAAGGCATTGAGAAACCTAGCATAGATTTAGCACCCAAAACTCCGACTGTGAATGCAATCACCACGCGACCATCAACCCGGTCGCAAACGCAACAATCCCAAGACCCGGGACCCTCTACCACAGCCAGCTACCCCGACGAGGGTGAGCCGGCTAACTCTATACCAGAGGATGCGGAGTCGAACCCAACTTCCTCACAAAGTACTCAGGAATCAACAATCCACACAGTACCGACTGCACTCGCAGATGAATCGACCTTCAAAGACGAGTTCGTCGCCAGAGCGGACTGGAGAATACCCATCCTCGAGTACATCATAAACGGAATACCTCCCCCCGACAAGTGGGAAGCTCGAAAGCTCAAAGTCAAAAGTGCCCGCTACAGCGTGTTATTCAACGACAAGCTATACAAGCGAGGTCTATCCGAACTTTACCTTAAGTGTGTACACGGTGAGGAAGCCTACACCGTAATGTCCGACACTCACCAAGGCCCCTGCAGAAGTCACGCTGGAGGTCGAGTGCTCGTCATTCGAATTATAAAAACTTGGCTATTTCTGGTCGACCATGATAGCGGACTGCCAAAGACTATCCAAAAGCTGCGACAAATGGCAGAGGTATGCCCCGATCATCCATTGTCCAGCAGAAAGACTGTCATCGATCTCCGCACCCTGACCATTAATGAGATGGTTGATGTTATTGCATAATGCATACGTTTTGCATACTCATTATTTAGCTTTTCATACATTTGTATCACGTTTTAGGTTAGATTGCATCACTTAGGGTCCTAGAGCATTCTTGCATCAGCATACGCATTTTCCTTGCATTTTGCATCACATTCAGGTTGTTTCTGGCTGCTTTAGAGGCGTGGAGGTTCGTGGACGTGTTGAGGCTGATGTAGCTGTTCATGGGAGCTCGGATATATGCTAAGGATCAGAGATCGAGGAGCAGATCGAGCATGGCCGGTCGATCTAGGAGTTGATCGACCAGAAGATCGAGCCAACCAGGCGATCCAAGGAGAATGATCGAGACAAGAATCGAGTGAAGCAATCGATCAAACGGTACGGACGTAAATGACGTCATGCAGAGCGAGAGTCAGATCGAGTACACCACTCGATCCAGCCGAAGATCGATACTGAGATCGGTTGCAACACTCGATTCGCCGATGATGATCGAGACCCAGATCGAGCCGAAGACACGATGTCCGGATATGATCAAGAGAACCACTCGATCTTGGAGTAGATCTCTGTCCTTTCAACCGTTTTTGGCCGCTAGCGAAGGGAGGACCATTAGCTTGTTTTGGCATTTTGGGAAGGCGGCGACGTCCTTTTCCTATAACAACTTTAGATCCTTATCTTTTCCTTTATGTTTTCTCTCTCGTTTTCAAAAAGAACACCATTGTTGAACTCGCGTTTTTCTTAAACTTTGTATTCGAATCATTTCTGTTTCAGTCTAGTTTTCTTTTCATGTTCATCATCTCGTTTTACATGCTTTGCTTGATTTACTCTATGTGTAGCGAGTAGTTTATTTGGGTTCGGGGTTGAGAGGATTAAGGGGTCTAAAGGGTTTCGATCTTGGGGTTTTTCTAAACGTTTTCAATGGCTATCTCTTCTAAGGTGTTGAGATCTCAATGCTTGAAGACTCTCACGCCAAGAGCTTCATGATCCGAGAGGTTCCTTACCTTGACAGGATTCAGGAGCCTCAGAAGATCACACCTTAGAGACTAGTTACCCCTTCCCAAAAGCAATGGAAGTTTGGGGGATTAGTTAAGCCATTCATTTGAAATCTGTTTTCCTTTCCCTTCGACCTCTCTTTCCACCAAAAGCCATGGGTTTGGAGGAGAGGATGAAGGAGTGATCTATACCGAAAGCCACGGATAGATCTTGCTTAGTTTTCAAGGCTTAGAGATCCTCACCAAGTGAGTCGATTTAAAGTTTTTAACCCAAGGTCGAACCTTTGAAACCCCTGACCATGAATCTCAACCCTAGGCCCTCTGTTTTAGCATCTTTACATCTTATCTCGTCTTTCGCTTGATCTCTGATAGCATCCTGGTCATTAGTTTTACTGTTCTTGCATTTTTAGACGAGATCGATTGTTACTGCTCGATCTAGTGGTCGATCTTATGGTCGATCCACTAGTCGAATTTTAATAATTCGAAGCTTTCTCCTTTAATTATTCTGTTTGTTTCTCGTGGTAGTTTCTCCATTTCTAGTATTTTTAAAATAGGTTTCATTCTGTTTAAGTTGCTGCATCTAGTTTTTAGAGATATTCTCATAAACCATCTCATTTCGCTTAGATTTGCATTAGTCCTTATATTCTCTGTGTATTCTCTATCATCCTAGGAGTGGATTGACTCTCTCTTGCTTGCTGTACTACCTCACTGCAATTTAACCCTTGCCCAAAAAGTGATTATCAATGGTCAATGGACATAGTAGGACCTATGGTCCCCTCGGGACCAAAGCAATTCAGGTACATGCTGGTGCTCACTGACTATTTCACCAAGTGGATAGAAGCTAAAGCTTATCAGCAAACAACCGAGCTCCAAGTACGCGGCTTCATCTGGTAAAATGTGATTTGCCGTCACAGACTTCCTTATGAAATCGTGACGGACAACAGTTCGCAGTTCATCTCGCGAAATTTCAAAGACTTCTACGCGAAGTGAAAGATAAAAAATCTCCTACTCCACGCCCCATTACCCCCAAGGAAACGGGCAAGCTGAAGCAACAAACAAAACCATCTTGAGCAACCTCAAGAGACGGCTCGACGCCAAGAAAGAGAGGTGGTCCGAACACATCGCGGCCATCCTCTGGGCTTGTCAGACCAAACCTCACAAAGCAACCAGTGAAACACCGTTCTCACTATCTTACGGGCTGGAAGCTGTGATCCCAACCGAAACTGCAGTTTCTAGCCTTCGTCGGACTATGTGCCCGACGAACACCGAACTAAACGAGCAGCTCTTAAGGGACCAGCTCGATCTGATCGACGAACGTCGAGATCAAGCACTGATCAGGATCCAATATTACCAGCAGGCCACAGCTCGCTACTGCAACTCTAAGGTCCAACACCGAAGATTCAACGTAGGAGACTTGGTCCTGCGCAAGGTACAAGACTACACCAGAGAGCCCGGTGCCAGGAAACTAGGAACCAACTGGGAAGGTCCCTATCGCATCACCGAGGTAGTGCGCGACAGCGTCTACAAGCTCACGAAAGTACGAAACGGAGTGCCCGAGATAAGACCTTGGAACGTAATAAACCTCAAGAGGTATTATCGCTAAAGCACTTTAAACAATCGAACTACGTCATCGCTTGATCCCCTTATGGGGTTCGTAGGCAGCTCGACCCACGAGTTCAGCCACAATTTTTTATCAAACCTTTATTCCATGGCATGACAACATCAACAGGCGAACTACGCGCGACGACCTACATTATATCATCTTCTTTATTGATTTTTATTCGGAATAACAATTATTTTACCTCAGCAACAATTATATTTGTCAAAACCGAGATCACGAACCAAAACAGTTCGGACCACCCTCTTCATACATCTATAAGCTGAAAAACATTCAAACAAAATCGAGCTCCACAGCTTGTCTCCGAGGTCAAAACATAGCCAGCCCACCCACACCTCATTCAAGCAAGCTCTAGCTCACACATCGCTCACTCGTTCGGAGGGCACGTACCTCACTCCTTTGTGTGTGTGTGGGGGGGGGGGAAGAAGGGGGAGCCACCTATCTTAGATGCCTTTCCAAGCAGCATAAGGTACACACTTCTCATTTTGCAAAACGACTAAGTTCGGAGTCCAACTCCACTTCACAGGCGCGGCCAGATTTACAATTCGACTTCAATCATAGCCGGAGCTCCGGACTTCGAATCAACGAACCCAACGCAGCTCGCAGTTCGACGGGAACGACTGAGCCCTATGATTGGGACTCAGAATAAAATTGAACCCCAAAGCCGAAACTGAGAAATTCCTATCTCAAAAGAAAGCGAACTCCACTTCGAACACCGAAACTTCACTGCGAAGCAGTTTGATCCATATTCTAAAACCAAAGAAAAGTCGAGCTAAAAAACTTAGCCATTTTTTCTCAAAATAAACGGACTACCCTCTGCGACCTAATCGTTTTATCTAAGTCCGATAAATCGAGCAACGAACTGTAAGCTATCAGCTCGAGCATTGAGCTCACGACTAGCGACCTAAGCCTCGAGCTTGACGATCCTAGTCTGCTTTCCTAAGTTAATACACGACTTGGCAGATATCCTACTCGAACAGAAAATGCAAGGGACAAAAGATAACCAAAATGTAAGGCATAAAGCCCGATTGCATTAAACAAAAGCCCTTTTGGGCACGGATGAGTTCGAAAATAAAAGGATTAAAGCCCTCCCGGGCACCAGAGCAAGCATGAAAACCCCGCCGGGCAACCAAGTTCGAAAAATAAATTTAAAAAAAGAGGAAGGGAAAGAGAAAGGAGCCATGGTCAGCCGTCGAGCTAACCACCTGCCTTCTCATCGTCGTCTTCCCTCCTCGCCTCGTTACTTCCTCCTTCCTCCACATTTGTGCCAAATTGATTAAGGCCAATGGGCGCACCTGAAACCGGGTCGACGTCCATAGCCACCAAGTCCCCAGAGATCACGAGGAGATTCAGCTTGCTGATCGAGAAATCTGAGACCTGGGCAGCCTTAAAAGCTGCTCCCAATTCCTCTTCTTCTCTGGTCACCCTCTCCAGCTCCTCCTCGACAGTAATGGCCTTCACGGTGAGCTGCTCGAGCATCTCCTTGTTGGCAATGCACTCCTGGAGATCGCACTCGGCCACACCATCGGCCTTTTTCCTCTCCCACTTCAGCTTGAAGCCCTCAATCACCTCCATGAACTTCCGAGACACCTCTTTTCGGGCCACACGGCTCGCTTTGCGGACATCACTTTCACGCTCGCGGACCAAACGAAGGTTCTCCTCCCTATAGTCCGTAGCCTCACGTTGAGCTTGCACCGCTTCAGCTTGAGCCTCGAAGATCTGGTTGGTGGCAACCTTGAACTTCTCGCCCTTGTCAACCAGCTCGTTCTCGAGGTCGGTGATGTGAGCTTGCTGGCCCTTGTACCGCCTGAGGAGTTTAGTCTGGTGAGTGACCTGCACATTCGCGGCCTCAAGGTCGGACTTCAGCTTGCCGACTACCTCCCCATTTCCTTGATCTCCTCCGGATAAGGAATGTCCCGCAGCCTTTGCTCGAGTCAAGCATAGAGTTGGTTCCCAGCCTCTGCAGCCTGCGAGCATCAAGAACCAAAGCGTTAAGACAAGTAACACTTAACCAAATTTACACAAAGCGAAAGGTACTCCCATACCTTCCACTGGGCTGCCGCCATCTTCACGTAGAGCTAACTCAGAGCTGGAAGTTGGCACCCAGCGGGCTTGAAATGACGCCACATGACCGCCATGCCCTCGGAGTCATCCCTGATCGGATGATCCTTGGTGTGCTCGAACTTCTAGTGGAAGGGCCGACTACCCGTCGAGCCACCACTCTCGTTGGACGCCGATGGGCGCGGTTCAGCGGCGCGACTTCCCACGTCGCCTCTCGGCCTCTTGGAGGCGGGCTGGGAAGACTGCTCGGGTCCTTGGTCACCAGTGGGTTGCTGGGTTTTGCCTGAGCTCACGGAGATCGCCCCCACTAACCTGGGAGGGGGGTCGGGCTGCGGATCCATCATCTGCTCAACCTCCTCGTTGCCGAGTTGAGGTGCAGAAGCAGCAGCTGAGGCGAGTGCGGCCTCATGGGCCTCCTTGACGCTCCCGGAGTGAACTTTGGAGCTGTTGGGGCCTGCCGCGGCTTTCTCGGCTCTTTGACAAAACGTTGGCTTGCGGGACATAGCTGAACTTGAACTTGCTGAACTAGAAGAAGGTAAAATAGAACAGAGAGGAAGAACTCCAGCTGCCAACAAAATAAGTCATAGCATGTCATTCATCCAGCAAGCAAAAATCGTTATATTAACTCATAAAAAAGTATAAGGGACCGGGAGACTTACCGGTTGTAACAACCGGATCCGGGGCGGGTGATGAAAGGGCTCGTCGAACTCGTTCTCGCGTGAACGTGCTCCAGACGACTTCCCCTTGCCTAAACAGCTCTAGCCGGTGCTCGATATCAGGGTCTCTTGGTGCTCTGGATAGCTGACTTGATAAACAAAAAAAACGAAGGTCAGAAAACCAGTCGAGCAAAGTAAAGCAATAACAGCTAGCAATAATCTAAGCCTAGCTAACCAACCGTTGCCCGTGAACTCGGTTGGCAGCCGGGCAAAATCAAAGGCTCCGATGGACGCCTCGTTGACCCAAAATTTAAACCCGGTCTTCTCCCAGCCGGAGTCCTTCTCTGGGCCCTCCTCGATAAACCGCCGGTTCGACCTCGGAGACACATAGAAGGTTCCAGGACGCCGAGCGTTGTACTTAATCGAGAAAAACGTCCTCAGGTCCGAGTACCGAAAGATAATGTTCTCCTCTCGGGCCCGCACGGCACATCCGATGATGGCCCGAACTAGATTCGGGCACATCTGTGGGAAAGCCAGCCGCAGGTCCGCCAGCACCTCAAGGACGAACCGGGGAATTGGGAAGAACAACCCGCAGTCTCGGAAATATGTCGCGTACGCGCAGCAAAAACCCGGCTCAACGTTCGCCGGATCCTCCGCCGGCATCAGGACCGCCAGCTCCACCCCATCCGGGATGTCACATTCTCGATGCAAGTCAGCGAGGGCGTTCTGGTCGATCTTGGAAGGACCTAGAACTACGGGGTTCTTCCCGGAACCCTCCCCTTCGATTTTTACGATTGCAGACATCAAATATAAGGAGGAAGCGAAACCCATCAAAATAAAAAAAAGAGCTGATGATCGAGATTTTCGACAAGAAAACAAACGTGAAAACCTAGCGAACGATCTTCAGAAAACTTGTTTTTCTCTTAGAAGCGACAATCGGAAGTTGCAGAAAACTAAAAAGAAAGAGAGAAGAAGGAGTTACCTTTAATCGACAGACGGAAGCGGTTAAAGAAGGAGTGGAGAAGGTGGACTTTATATCGAGGTAATTATTATCAACCTCGAAGATCGCAGAGAATCTGGCCACACGCCAATCTCGACTGTGCGATCTCCCGATCTCAACCGTCGAATATTTGACCCCGACGATTTGACGCGCTGCACAGCTCGATCGATCGAGGCCGTCAGATCGACTTTCTCTCTCACCATCTGGACCCTCCACGTCACCAAGCTTTATCGTGAATCTTCTCGAGGGACGCACCTCGCCCTGGGAAGCTCGACCGCCGAAACAGAAAAGTAAATGGTAATATTTACTTCGAATCTCGACCGTCCACCTGGACGAGTTAGTGACAATCTTATCTCGACACGCCAAGTTACAGTCTCGAGGTCGATCCTCGACCGCACGATCGATCCTCGACCGCACGATCGATGGATTGTTCACCTTTCCAGAATCTCGACCGTCGATCCCGAATGATTATCTGACTCTATGACCTCAGCACGATCAACCACAAAATCTTTCAAAAGTCCCATCTTACCGCCCATTAAAGCTCGAGCTCGCTCTCGTGAATGGGCTGGGGGGCAATTGTTGGAGCTGGATTTGACACTCCAAATCCGACCCACTCAAGCCCAACGGATAGGTCCAAACTAAACCAAATGATTGGGCTTCAACCTTACGGCCCAGGCCCATTCACCTTTCAACCATCCAATCCTGAGCAACAAGACACTCCGTTTGACGAGGTCGAGCTCCAGCTCGACCAAATCCCGAGAAACAAGGAAGGATCCGAGCTAAGTCAGAGAATATTCTCGCCAGTTCAAATGAGTCTGAGGATCGCGGAGGAAGTTGCCGCAAGTGGCGAGATATCCGGCTGAGGCTGCTACACGTGGCCGAGATACGCGCTGGAGCTCGAAGCTCGATGAGGCGAGCTATATAAAGAAGGAGAACGGCTTAGTTTGGGAGACCTTCGGCTTAATCGCTCCTATAGCTCTTTTCAGTTCATCTTCTTCATCGAAACTTTTGTAACCGCTTCATTCAACCGATTAATACCAAGTCCTTATTTCAGTTAGTGCTAGCTTATATTGTCAATCTGTTCGAGAGAATCTAGCCCTTAATCCTCTAACGTTTTTTCCTTATAAAAACACATAAATTTCTGAGTATGGATTTCTGTATCCACAATATTTATATATATTTTTAAAGTTAATAAAAATGATAAAACTGAATTAATAAAACAATTTCTTTGTTTATTATATAAAAAATATTTAAATTAGTTTACAATATAAATAAAAATTTGTATAATGTAACTAAATTTTCGTTTTGACAAAATATATTTCGGAAAATTATAAATTTTTTATTTTTAGAACTTGACACACAAAAAAAGCACGCTAGTATTAGATTCTTCTATTATTAGTTTTAATAACTATTTAGTCATTTCTTTATATTTTTCGATAATATATGTGGCGTAGATTGGTGGGTTTAGTTGTCGTTTCACAGTCCCTAAGCGTGAGATCTATAAGAATCACCATCAGATTCCTTTTTTGTTAAAGACAACCATCAGATTCCATATTTGTTTGATTTGAGAATCCATAGCTAAACATCAATTGAGCGAAGGAGATCACGGTTCTTCGGTTCGCATCTCTCCTCTGTTTTACATGAATTTCGGAGCTTATCTCCACTAATTTTTGTCTCGCTGTGAAAATCTGAACCTCCAGAAATCTGGAAAAAGGTATCTTCCCTTTAATTTTTCCCTTCTTTCTGTTTCTATTTTCATCAAATTTTGAAGGATTTGCGATTCTACTGGGTTCTTGTTTCACTCTGTCATTAAATAATTCAATTTGTAATTGTCAATTTTTTTTTTTTTTTTTTTTCAGTTTCGATATGAATTTAAAATGTGGAACTTTTGATTATATCGTTTGCTTTGTGCTTTACTATTCGTGTTTGATTTGAAGAAAGGATTCGTCTTAAGGGTATGCAAATTCTGACTTTACTTCCACAAATTTGAACATTGATTGCTTAATCTTGTTATCTGTTGTTTAGGACCAAACCAACCTTTAGTCAGATTTCAATTATCATTTCAGCTTTTGTTGAGATTCATAGAGTTTATAGTTTTGTGAGATTTGTTTGCTTGTTGAAGCTTAATTTGATTGTTTCAATGCAGGAATAAAATGATCTGAGCCAGACTTTTCGCCATAAATGACAATCCGGTCGTTGCGCAAATCGCCACCTAAACTTCTAGTTCCAACTTTTGTTATCCTTTTCTTGACATTTTTGTTTGGAATCTTGACAAATCTCCAAACCTTATCATATATTTTTCGTCCTCTTTGGGATAAACCGCCACCACCATTCAAACGAATACCGCATTACTATGCCGAAAACGTCTCAGTGGCACATCTATGTGAACTCCATGGATGGACGCCACGGTCCGAACCAAGGCGAGTCTTTGACGCAATCATCTTCAGCAACGAGCTTGACCTTCTTGAACTCAGATGGCAGGAGCTAGGACCATACGTTTCAAAGTTTGTGATCCTTGAATCAAACACAACGTTCACCGGAATCCCGAAGCCGCTCTTCTTCGGTTCCAACAAGGAGAGATTCGCGTTCGCGGAGGGTAAGATAGTACACGGAGTGTTCTCTGGAAAGAAACGGACTCAGGGGAGAAAACAGGAGGACCCGTTCTTGCTCGAAGGGCAACAACGGGTAGCGATGAACTGGCTGTTAAAAGAAGCCGGGATATCGGATGGAGACGCGGTGATAATGTCCGATGCAGATGAGATTCCGAGCCCACACACTGTGAAATTTCTACAGTGGTGCGATGGGTTACCGAATGTGATGCATTTGGAGATGAGGGATTACATGTACTCTTTCGAGTTCCCGGTCGATTACAGCAGCTGGAGAGCATCTGTGCATATTTACAGCAAGAAATGGACTCAGTACCGTCATTCTCGACAAACAGATTTGATATTATCTGACGCTGGTTGGCATTGTAGCTTCTGTTTTCGGCGTCTCAGCGAATTCGTTTTCAAGATGAAAGGTTATAGCCATGCGGATAGAGTCAGGCGTAAGGAGTTTCTTGATTTTTCGAGGATACAAAGACATATATGTAAAGGTTATGATCTCTTTGACATGCTTCCCGAAGAATACAGCTTCAAAGATTTGATTAGCAAAATCGGACCAATCCCGCCTTCTGCATCTGCTGTACATTTACCTGCTTTTTTGATTCAGAACGCTGCTCGCTTTTGGTTTCTCCTCCCGGGAGGCTGTCTTCGAGAGCCCTAGCTGACGGTCTAAGTACAAAGTAGAGAAGGAATGGTTTTTTGTTAAAACTGGTTTTTGGCGTTACACCAACTTGATCCGATCAATAGATAAACAATAAAATAGATTTTTTTTTTCAACAAACAACCATAAACAATCATAGACTAAGTCAATTTTGGTTAATGGTTATAGTTATCAAAGTTTTCATTTTTGTTAACCGAGTCTGACTTACATACGAATGATACATTTCTCAAATGAGGTCCTAAGCAAAAATAAATAATCTAACTCCAATCTAAAAACTGGCCAATCCATAGGATCTTCGATCATCTGGACCAAACTTGAGCAATCCGTCTCGATGCAAATTTTCGGAAACTGTCTGCCCTTTAGGCATGTCATTGTCCAAAAAAGCCCATCCAATTCTGTATGTAGAGCTGACAGACTTTTTTCTGCATCCTTGTTGTCCGATGGAGGTAAATCCTATTGTGTATATCAAGTACCACCCAATTCTACTGACCGGTCCATAGTCGATCCAAGAAGCATCAATCTGGCAAATCGGGATTTTGGAGACCATAAGGAGCTCGCCCATGCCCCTCCTCTCTCTCCTCTTCCATCTCCTTTTGGTTTGCTTTTCGTCAACTTTCTGCCTCTATAGTAGCATATTGTAGGATATCTATAATTGATACGACTTTCCCATTGAATACCTTATTATTTCTTGCCTTCCAAATGAACCAAATAATGCATGGAAAAATATCCATTTGGGGTGCAGGTAGCTCATTTTCCTTTATCCTCCAAAATAGGAAATCTAGGTTTGCATATAGAGATGAACACGTGAAGCAACCTGGAAGTGACGGAAAGTCCAAAAGAGCCCACACCTGTAAAGCTGGGGGGGGGGGGGGGGGGGGGCATTCAAACACCATGTGATTAATTGTTTTCTCTGGGTCTCCACATCGGGGGCAACTTGTATTTATGCCTAGGTGGCGAGAAGAAAGCATGGGTTCTGTCATCTCAGTCGGCTTTTAAGCAGCTTTTAAACTCTGTGATAGTTCATATCCTGATTTGACTGTGTAAGTTCCCGATTTTGTGTGGTTCCATGCATATCCATCCAGAGTGGAAGTCTGGCTAGGTCTCATCCTAAGGATAAGGCGTATATCATCGAGATAGAATAGTTTGCGAAGAATCTGAATGTCCCACTCTTTGGTATCTCTCCTCATAAGATCATGGACTAAAAGGTCTGGATTCCTACTAATCACCGGGGTGATTCCTCTAGCAGGCCTCGCCGGGATAACTGGGATCCAAGGTTCGTTTCAAAATCTAGTGTTACATCCCGATTCAGTGATCTTACGTAAGCCTTAAAGGAGAAGAGGTCTTGCGGCCATGATGCTACTCCACCTATACGATGGGGAATATGATTTGTCTACATCTAGAGGGCTTGATAGACGATAATATCTCTCTCGCATCACCTTAGCTTAAAGGGAAGATGGATATTGAATTAAGCGTCATAGTTGCTTTGCTAGCAATGAGATGTTGAAGTCATGTATGATATATCATGGTTTTTGCTGGTTTTTGACCATGATATAAGTCTTGTTTATAGAGTCTTTTTGGTATTTTTCGAGTCCTAAAGAGTCTTTGCAGGTCTAGGTACAAATGGAGCATAACTGTGGATTTTGGAACCTTTTGGAGCTATACTGAAGCTGATGCTGAAAGGACCAAGTCGTTGGGCATTATGGAGCAGGGTGTCGATCGACACCCACCTCTTGGTGTCGATCGACACCGGTCGTGGTCACGAAGAAGCATAAAAACTCATTGGAAGAAATTGCAACTTAGCCCATAAATTTCCCACTATTTGCATTTTTGCCACAATTCGTGTTTAGACTTGTATTTAGGTTTTCTAAGCCATTGTTAGGCGTTTTTATCTTGTTATCATTGAGACTAAGAGAGAGATTAGATTGAGAGCTTTTGGGGAGACAAATCCATAC
Organism: Thlaspi arvense; assembly: GCA_911865555.2. Taxonomy (NCBI): domain Eukaryota; kingdom Viridiplantae; phylum Streptophyta; class Magnoliopsida; order Brassicales; family Brassicaceae; genus Thlaspi; species Thlaspi arvense. The sequence goes on along the minus strand of OU466859.2, from coordinate 25,491,039 downwards.
TCTGTAGAGAAGAATTTCAAACCCCTTCATCTTTTACTCTATTTCTTAATGCAATTTTATTCAGTCATGATTTGTGTTTCACTTGCTATGTCTGAATAATCTGCTAGTTAGGTTTTGGGTTATTCAAAGGTTGATAATGAATTGTTAGAACTACAACTGGAAGGATAAATCATTTGGTTCTTCATCTGGATTGCTTTAACACTGGTTTTAAGATTGATCACCTAGAAATCAGATCTTAGGTTGTTTAATAGATGTGGAAACATTGTTAATCACCAAAACTATCTTAGATGAGCAAAATAACTAATTGCAAAGGAATTTGGAATATGGATTTTGCGAACATATCGAACTTGATCTATAATGCATGTTTAAGTTGTTAGAATTTGCAAAGAAATTTAGAATTCTAGAATCTGATCATTGTTAATCTCTGCGACGGAAGTCGATTGGTTTTACATTAGTGTTTCGAGTTCTAGAACGATTTTAATAAATATTCCTTTCAGTCCGTAGTCTGTGATTTATGCCAACCTGCGAATTTCCCATTGCTTAGCGCCTTTCTCTATTGATTTTAAGAACCTACAATCCGCTTTTGACCTTATTGCTTTCGTTGCTAATTTAGTTTTATTTATCATTTACTGCTTAGCTTCATTTGAATATAAATTATGTTGAGTGATAGCCTTAAGTCCTTGTGGATTCGATCCTTAAGTACTACATTGACCTCTTAATTTGAGAGAGTAGCTCTAAGGGTTAATTTGAGTATATCAAATTTTGGCACCGTTGCCGGGGACTTAGATATTACTTTCAGATTCTTAGTTTTAGAATTTTGACTAAGCTTTTATTTTCCGTTTACTAACTTTATTCACTTCTCTGTTGTCTGTTTCAGGTGCATGCATAATCGCAGTACCAGGAGCAACAAGGACAAGCAACTCGTGATTTTAGGCATCGAAGAACTCGCCAAGCTAGAGAGAACCATCAGAAAAGCCAAGAAGCAGGATAAGATGGTTGAACCAATTGTTTTGAGGACAGATCCTGAGGGTCATTTAGTTGATAAAGAAGGGAATAGAAGGAATGAGGATGGTCAGAGGATATATGAAGATGGCGTTGTGATCGAAGAACAGGATGTGCAACCAGTTGTGCGAAATGTACAACAACAAGCTGCTGGAAATGCTGCTGGGCGTTTTCCACAGAGGACCCTGGGAGATTACAACAGGCCTGATCAGTTTTATGCAAATAGAGCTGCAATCCGCCCACCTGCCTTTCAGAGGAATGACTTTGAGCTGAAACCCAGTTACTATCAGCTTGTGGGTCAGCATCCCTTCCATGGGCTGCCACATGAACACCCAATGGACCATATGGAGAAGTTTGAAGACTTGGCTACAAGTGTTAAAGCCAATAGAGTCACCAATGACTTCTTATTCTACAAGCTCTTCCCTCACTTTTTGGAAGGTGATGCAGCACATTGGCTTAAACAGCTGGAGCCTGGCTCTTTGACCACATGAGAGGACACCAAATCTGCCTTCCTCAACAACTTTTATGATGATGCAAGATCAGAGGAGTTGAGGACAAAAATCGCTACTTTCTCCCAAGGTCCAGCTGAAGCCTTCAAAGCAGCCTGGGTAAGATTCAAGTTGTACCAAAGGGATTGCCCACACCATGGGTTCAATGAGGTACAACTGCTGGGTATCTTCTTCAGAGGTGTGGATTGGAAGTACCAGATGACTCTGGATGCAGCAAGCAATGGGAACTTCAACACTAGAATCCCAGCTGATGCCATCAAACTGATAGAGAACTTGGCTTCCAGCAACAGCACAAATAATGCTGATTTTGAGAGGCAGAAAAATGCTGGCAGTGCAGGGAGCAATCAGTTTGCTGCTGAGATGAAGGCTAAACTGGATTCTGTCCACAACCTCTTGATGGGTAAGAAGTCTGTTCAGTTTGCTGCTGAGGTTGAAACATTTGAACCAGCTGAGGAGTTTGAAGAAGAGGATGTCAACTACATCAATGGAGCTGGTTTTCAGGGACAAAGGTACAACAATCAGCAGGGAAGCAGAAGATTCAGTGGAAATATGCAGAGAAACAACTTCACAGGAAACCAGAGTTCTACTGGCTACACTCCCAAGCCTCAGTTTCAGAAGCCTGGGTATAAGAAGCCTTACCAGAACAGCAACTACAATAGGAACTACGGTTCCTCATCTTATCAGCCTGCACCAGCACCATCAGCTTCAAGCAAAATGGAAGCCATGCTTGAGCAGTTGCTAGAAGGTCAGCAGAAGATTACAGTTGACTTTAATGGCAAGATTGACGCCCTGTATCAAGATTTGAATGGAAAAATCGAAGCTCTAAACACTCATGTGAAGACTTTGGATACTCAAGTGGCTCAGACTGCTGGGGCTATGAAAAGGTGATAGACACTTTATTTGCAAGAGTGAGAATGCAATGAGGTTATCAAACTCAAATGCAAGACAGGTTGTAGTACAGCAAGCAAGAGAGAGTCAATCCATACCTAGGATGATAGAAAATGCAAAGAGAATACAAGGACTAATGCAAATCTAAGCGAAACAAGATAGGTTATGAGAAAATCCCTAAAAACTAGATGCAGCAACTTAAATGGAATGCAACCTATTTTAAAATTACTAGGAATGATCAAACTACCACGAGGAACAAACAGAATAATTAAAAGGACAAAGTTTCGAATTACTAAAATTTGACTAGTGGATCGACCATGAGATCGACCACTAGATCGAGCAATAACAATCGATCTCGTCTAAAAATGCAAGAACAGTAAAACTAACGACCAGGATGCTATCAAAGATCAAGCGAAAGACGAGAGAAGATGTAAAGATGCTAAAAGAGAGGGCCTAGGGTTGAGATTCATGGTCAGAGGTTTCAAAGGTTCGACATTGGGTTGAAAACTTTAAATCGACTCACTTTGTGAGGATCTCTAAGCCTTGAAAGCTAAGCAAGATCTATCTGTGGCTTTTGGTATAGATCACTCCTTCATCCTCTCCTCCAAATCCATGGCTTTTGGTGGAAAAAGAGGTCGAAGGGCAAGGAAAATGGATTTCAAATAAGTGGCTTAACTAGTCCCCCAAACTTCCATGGATTTTGGGAAGGGGTAACTAGTCTCTAGGGTGTGATCTTCTGAGGTCCCTGAATCCTGTCAAGGTAAAGAACCTCTCGGATCATGAAGCTCTTGGCGTGAGAGTCTTCAAGCATTGAGAGCTCAACACCCTAGAAGAGATAGCCATTAAAACGCTTAGAAAACCTCAAGATCGAAACCCCTTAGACCCCTTAATCCTCTCAACCCCGAACCCAAATAAACTACTCACTACACATAAGATAAATCAAGCAAAGCATGGAAAAGGAAACGATGAACATGAAAAGAAAACTCGATTGAAATGAAAACGATTCGATTACAAGCTTAAGAAAACTCAAAGTTCGACAATGGTGTTCTTCGTCAAAACCAGAGAGAAAACATACAAGAAAAGATAAGGATAAAAGTTGTGTGGGAAAAGAACGTCGCCGCCTTCCCAAAATGGTCAAAACAAGCTGATGGTCCCCCCCTCGCTAGCGGCCAAAAGTGGTTGAAAGGACAGAGATCGACTCCGGGATCGAGCGGTTCTCTCGATCATCTCCGACCATCGTGTCTTCAGCTCGATCTGGGTCTCGATCATCATCGTCGGATCGAGTGTTGCATCCGATCTCGGTATCGATCTTCGGTTGGATCGGGTGGTGTACTCGATCTGGCTCTCGCTCTACATGGTGTCATTTACGTCCGTACCGTTTGATCGACTGCTTCACTCGATCCTCGTCTCGATCATTCTCCTTGGATCGCCTGGTCTTCTCGATCTTCTGGTCGATCACATCCTAGATCGACCGGCCATGCTCGATCTGCTCCTCGATCTCTGATCCTTAGCAAATATCCGAGCTTCCACGAACTGCTACAACAGCCTCAACATGTCCACGAACCTCCACGACTCCAAAGCAGCCAGAAACAACCTAAGTGTGATGCAAAATGCAAGGAACATGCATATGCTGGTGCAAGAACGCTCTAGGACTCTAAGTGATGCAATCTAACCTAAAACGTGATACAAATGCATGAAAAGGTAACTAATGAGTATGCAAAATGTATGTAATATGCAGTAACATCAACTCCCCCAAACTTACTTCTTGCTTGCCCTCAAGCAACAGAAAATAAGTAAGGAAGAGAGGTTTTTAGAAAAACGAATGGGGGTTTAAACTTCTCGCAAAGGTGTCTTTCAAATGAATCAATCTCAATGTCCTAGTTAACAGTTCTAAAATGCTATGCTTACACTCATACTCCAAAGAACTTAGCCATACTCATCACACAAAGAAATTCAAATCATGACTCTCCTATTCCTAACAATCAAAGAAACTCATCCTTTAACATTCATTAACATTAGAACCATGAATCAAACTTATGCACTTTAAAGCAAAACACATTTGGCTAAGGGTGAAGGTTATGAGCATTGAATGATCTCATTTGAAAAGGGTTTACAATTAGAACAAGGGTTTCTCTCAAAAATGGTTGAACTTATGCATAATGCTAAATGTAAAGACAATTGATGCATACATGATTAGATTCTCATCTATCCATGTAAACTAACAAATGATCCTAAACTCCTCTCATTTATCAACTTTTATCCTCACTCACCACTTAGAGTCTACCTTTTTTCTTTTCAAAACTTAACAATCCCCAATTCGAAACAAAAATATTTTTAAACTCTTTAGGCTAGTGAAAAGGTTTTGAAAATAATTTTGCTCTTTAAATATTTCTTATTGGTAGCTCTCTTATTTTTTTCTTTTTATTTTTATTTGGAACTTAGGCTCTTTTATTTCTTTTTCTTTTTCTTTTTTTTATTTTTTTTTATTTGGGAGAGCTACCTCCTGAAATTTATTAGAGCATATACTTAGTTTTTAAACACAACCTTTCACTTAAAACCCATTTCTTTCTTTAAAACATCAAACTCCTTGAAACCAAGAACAAATAGAAATGAAAACAACCCCAATGATCCCCCAAACTTATCATAAGCCTATATCTAGCTTCAAAATGCAAAGCTAGCAATCATATGAGAACCAAATCATGTCGCCTAAACCTAACACTTTATGCCAAGTTCAAACCGAAAGGAAGGCCTCACAATGATGTCACACAAGAAATATTTGGCTTCAAAGAAGGGTAAGGGTCAAGGTGGGAGTTCTACTTAGGCTCACAAAGAGTAGTAAAAAGGAAGAAGAGAGCCTAAATATTTTAAAACCATGTGTTTATTTTCAAATGCATAAGGATGATAATTAAAATTTCAAATTAAAGTTCTCACTTATTAGGACAAGTTTCAAATCATGAGAGTTCAATTCAAGTCACGAAAATCCTAACAAGTGATCCAATCATGGTAAGAACTTACTTTCAAAGCATAGACAAAGCATTAGAGAACTACTAACTAGGGCATTGAAACAATTCATAAGTAAAAACACCTTTTCAAGAAACTCTAACCCCTTATGCAAATGCAAACAACCTAGATGCTATGAGAAACTCTAGACTCAATCCTAACATGTTTTGACAAGATGAATGCAACTACATGAATCTTTCAAAAAAATTCAAAAATTTTACCAATTTTTCATGAACTAAAGACTCAAGGATGCTAAAGGAAAATAAGATCACAAAACACATGTCAAATCACACATGTACTCCCCCAAACTTGCTTGACACCGTCCCGGTGGCAAACTCATTCGAAGGAGTATCAAAACACAAAGCAAAAAGAAGCAAATATGAGCGGTTATGTACAATGGAAGAGGGTTGTTACCTCTGGTCTAGTCTCGGCTGGAACTTGAGGATGTTCCAGATGAGCTAGAGATTGTTGCTTTGCCCTTGTCGGCTGGTTCTTGGAGAGAATGGCGCGCTGGCTGAATGGTGCTGCTTTGTGGCTCGCGGATGACAACTCCACCGGTTGAGAGCCTTCTCTTCTCGGGTTGTTGAGCCTCTTTACTTGCATCCTTCTTAGGCGAGCCTCCTTGAAGTGCCTTGACTTTCTTTCCAAGTTTCTTGAGCATTTTGCCTTGCCACTTATTGATCTTCCTTTGCATCTCCACAACATATGCTAGGAACTTCTCGGTTTTTGTCCTCGGCTCAAAGTCTAACTTGGGAAGTGTGTAGGCCTCGGGCATCTCATCTTCCGTGGCTGGAGACTCGGACCTTTGACGAGGAGCAATCGCTGAAGCAGGTGGTCCTCCTAGAGGAGCAAAGCACTCCTCTTCCGTGGGCAAGAACTCGATGTTCCCAACACCAAGCAGCTCGGTTTCATCTTTGTTTGGCAGGATGCACACTCTCTTCTTGTCTTCGTCGTCTATGAAGAGGTAGGCGTAGAACCTTTCTGCTGGCGTGCGTCCCAAGCTGTCGGTATTCCTCATGTATGCCTCATCCATGAAAGCTCTGGCTGGTACATGGGCGAAGTCGTGTATAGGCACACCAGCTTGTAAGAATAGAGGAGTGAGGAAGCCGCCAATGTAGGAAGAAGTTGCCTTGCACTGCAAGGCATAAGCCTTGTATTTCACCAAGGAAGCAGCAAGCACACATCTGTAGTTCACCTCATCGCCGAGCTCATCCTCCATAGGCTCTTCATTTGCATCCGGGTCACACACTAAGTGCTTCACGCCTTGGAACAGGAAGCAAAGCTCGGTCTTTGTGACCGTGGGAGCAACTGATCTTCCGCACCGGGCTTCTCACTCTCTTGATCTTGGCGGTGTTGGCTTTGTAGTCCTCGTTGCTAATCAGATCCCAAAAGTCGTCTGCTCGTTTGAAGGCTGGAAACTCGACCTTGTTGGCATCCGCGTTGAGACCATAAGCTTGACATAGCTCAGGGATGGAGAGGGTGTAGGCTTGACGGCCAACCTTGAAGTAGAGGCGACCTTGTGAAGGGACGGGTGTGCTAGGATTCTCGTAACGGAACTCCAACGTGGCAAGGAAGTCTATTGTCACTTCTGGAATGGTTGGGCAATCCATCCGTGACAGACATCTTAGGCCAATGTTCTTGAAGAGTTGGTCGAAATCCCCAAGAATCCCTAGCTTGAACAGCAGCTCTCGATCAGCAAACTTGGTAGGCTCAAACCGAAGCCTTTCCAGCCGTTTTTTGTCCCTCTTCTCATCCTTAGTCCATCTGACCCTCTCTTGAACAGCCACCTCTTGTCCTTCTCCCTCTTGTGCTGTCTCTTCTCTTGTTCTTTTGGTGGCCATTGTACCTGAAACAAGTTTCTCAAGAAGCTTGATAAGCAAAACGGCGGTTTGATGAGAATGAGAGAGGAGAAGGAGAAAACTTATAAATACTACCCTAGAATTTTGGGGAATTAATAAAAATCATAGCCAAATAAAGGAGAATCAGATCTTTAGATACTAGAAAATCTAGAATTATTCCTTTTACTTAGCTAATTTTTTTAAAAATCAAAACCGACCCTATATTCTAGAACAATATCTTGCGAGTTTAAAGGAAATTTTCCTAAAGATAAATCATTAAATTTTTGAAAATACCTTTACAGAAATGTAAAGGATCTTTGCTAGCCTCTGAAAACTGAAACTCTCACTCTCTTTGTTTAAAATTTTTGAGAAAAACAAGAATGAGAGGGTGAGAGGTTGTTGAAACATTTAAAGACTAGCAAAGAGCAAAACCATGGGTAGTAAAGGTGGTTTTCTGACAAAGTCTTGGTCAAAGCACATCTTTCATGGTCAAAGATGCTTGCCTTGACCAAGTTTTGAATTTAAAAATTGGAGGGAAAAGAATAAAGGAGGGAAAGAAAATGTTACCTCAGCATGAGATCGAGTCCATTTGGTCGATCTAGGACTCAATCTCATGCCCATAATGGCTTAGATCGAGAGGGTTACTCGATTTGAGACTCGATTCATGATGAATCGAGTCTTGGATCGATTGGCTCCCTCGATCATTGAGATGTTGGCTCCACGGCTAAGTCCTCATGATCGAGCTATGTCCTCGATTTAGGGGTCGATTGGGCATAGATCGAGTGATGGATCGAGTCGAGTGATCGATCTGTTTTCAACAGATTTTCCCGAGAGAAATTAGATCGGTCGATCCGTTTTGGATCGATCGTTCCTTTTTCGTCAAGGTCGATCTTATCACTCGTTCTCGTCTAGATCGACTGGCTCCTCTCGATTTACTGACTCGATCTAGCAAAGATCGAGTCAGGATCAGTCGATCTAGCACTCGATCTCTAGCCTTATCTTAACCCCTATCGCCTCTTTTGGACTTCAAGATCAAGGTTTAGACTCCTTATACCTGTTCCTACACACTTGCAGAATAAAAACATAAAACTGAAAGAGAAATAAAGCAGAAATATGTACAAGATAAACATGGGAATGCCTCCCAAGTGCGCTTTCTTTAACGTCTTTAGCTAGACTTTACTTGGTTTAGGCGGATGGTGGGTCTTGGAGAAGCACCGAGGTACTCTCCTTGTCATAGCTGTCTGCCAAGTAATGCTTGACTCTGTGTCCATTGACGGTGAATGCACTGCCACTCTTTCCCATCAGTGTAACAGCTCCATAAGGCAACACTTCTTGGATCACAAACGGCCCGCTCCATCTTGACTTCAGCTTTCCCGGGAAGAGTTTGAGTCTTGAGTTGTACAGCAACACTAAACCTCCCTCCTTTAGCTCCTTGGCAACCAACTTCTTGTCATGAGTCTCCTTAGTCCGCTCCTTGTATATCTGAGAGCTCTCATATGCGTTCAGTCTTAACTCGTCCAGTTCGTGTAGCTGAATAAGGCGCCTCTCCTGAGCAGTCTTGAGGTCAAAGTTCAGCCTCTTCACAGCCCACAGCGCACGGTGTTCCAGCTCAACCGGGAGATGACAGCCCTTGCCATAGAGTAGAGTGAAAGGGGTTGTACCAATCGGTGTTTTGAAGGCGGTACGGTAGGCCCAAAGAGCGTCGTCCAGCTTCACTGCCCAGTCTTTCGTTGTTGCTCCGACGGTCTTCTCTAGTATAGCCTTGATTTGCCGGTTGGAGACTTCCACTTGACCGCTTGTTTGAGGATGATACGGTGTAGCCACCTTATGCTTAACTCCATATTTTCTCAAGAGGTTCTCAAAAACCTTGTTTATGAAGTGGCCTCCTCCATCGCATATAACCACCTTAGGTACCCCAAACCTCAGGAAGATGATACTCTTGAACAGCTTGATTACCACCTTAGAGTCATTTGTAGGGGAAGCAACCGCCTCAACCCATTTAGAGACATAATCCACTGCTACTAAGATGTATTTGTTGCCATACGAAGAAGGAAATGCCCCCATGAAGTCTATGCCCCACGTGTCGAACACGTCAACCTCGAAGATGGGAACCTGAGGCATTTCGTTCCTCTTAGTGATATTCCCTGCTCGTTGACATGCCTCTCAGCTCTTCACAAACTCGTGTGCATCTTTAAAAATGGACGGCCACCAGAAACCGGCTTGCAACACTTTCGTGGCAGTCTTGAATGAGGCGAAGTGTCCTCCGTAGGAAGAGCCATGACAATGATAGAGGATGTCCCTAGCTTCTTCCTTTGTAACACATCTCCGGTACAGACTGTCTACTCCTCTCTTGTATAAGTAGGGCTCGTCCCAAAAGTAGTCACTAGCCTCTCTCATGAACCGCTTCTTGTGATAGTTGTTGAGATGTGTTGGCTCCTCACCACACGCTAAATAGTTCACTACATCAGCATATCACGGGAGATCCTCCTCCTTGAAACTCAACACCTCTTCAAACCGCCCTTCTAGCTTTCCAAAAACAGCCGTGGTAATCGCCATGAGTTGCTCTTCCGGAAGAAAGTCATCTAAAGGGAGAGACTCGTTGATCCTTAGCCGTGAGAGATGATCAGCGACTCCGTTTTCTATCCCCTTCTTGTCTTTAATCTCCATGTCAAACTCCTGGAGCAAGAGAATCCACCTCAAGAGCCGAGGCTTAGTGTCTTTCTTCGAATAGATGTATCGCAAAGCAGCGTGATCCGTGTATACAATAGCCTTGGAACCAACAAGATATGATCTGAACTTCTCAAAGGCAAACACTACTGCAAGCAACTCCTTCTCTGTAGTGGTATACCTTGTTTGCGTGTCATCCAAGGTTCTTGAAGCATAGTAGATCACGTGTAGCTTCTTGTCTTTCTTCTGACCAAGAACGGCTCCTACAGCGTAGTCACTAGCATCACACATGATCTCAAAGGGAAGAGACCAGTCTGGTGCTTGGACTATAGGAGCTGATGTAAGGGCTTCCTTGATGGTCACGAAAGCTCTCAAACACTCCTCATCAAACACAAACTCAGCTTCTTTGCACAACAACCGTGTAAGAGGGCGTGCAATCTTGGAAAAATCTTTGATGAAGCTCCTATAGAACCCGACGTGTCCCAAGAAACTTCTGACTCCCTTAAAGTTAACCGGCAGCTCAAGACCCATCATGACTTCTACTTTAGCCTGATCAATCTTAATGCCCTTCTCTGATATCATATGACCAAGCACGATCCCTTCCTTAACCATAAAGTGGCATTTCTCCCAGTTCAGCACCAAGTTTGTCTCTTCACAACGCTTTAGTACCCTGCAGAGATTCAACAAACACGCAGAAAAGGACGCACCATAGACAGAGAAGTCATCCATGAACACCTCTACCATCTCCTCTATTAGATCGGAGAATATCGACATCATACACCGCTGAAACGTAGCCGGTGCATTACACAATCCAAACGGCATCCTTCGATATGCAAAGGTACTGTAGGGACATGTGAAGGTCGTCTTCTCCTGATCATTTGGGTGAATTGGTATCTGAAAGAAACTGCTATACCCATCGAGGAAACAGTAGTAAGGGTGATTAGCAAGTCTCTCAAGCATTTGATCAATAAAAGGCAAAGGGAAATGGTCTTTCCTAGTCGCAAGGTTAAGTTTTCTATAATCAATACACATCCTATGACCAGTGATGGTTCTAGTAGGAATAAGCTCATCCTTTTCATTCCTTATGATCGTGATCCCTCCCTTCTTAGGCACCACGTGTACATGAGAAACCCACGTGCTGTCACTTATGGGATAGATCACGTCAGCCTCTAAAAGCTTAAGGATCTCTTTCTTAACAACCTCCTTCAAATTATGATTCAAACGCCTTTGATGTTCTATAGAAGAGGCGTTCTCATTATCCAAGTGAATCCTGTGAGTGCAAAGCATTGATGAAAGGCCCTTGATGTCACTTAAAGAGTATCCAATGGCCTTCCTATACTTTCTCAGCTCAGTCAGGAGCGAGTGCAACTCATCATCACTTAAGTTTTCATTCACAATCAAGGGATAGGTGTTATTAGGCCCTAAGAAAGCATACCTTAGCCCTTTTGGGAGCTCCTTAAGGTCCACCTTTGGGGCTAACAGCTCACTCCAGTCATCCTCGTGGCTGTTGTTGTTGCTCTCCTCCTTGGAACTCTCCTTAGAACCCGAGGCATGGCCCTCAAGACTGCTTTCCTCAACCTCTATCCCTTCTGAAATCGAGTCCTCCAGTCAATCTTCCTCTCGATGTCGTCTAGATCGAGCCATTTCGCTCGATTCACTTACTCGATTTGATGTGGATCGAGTAAGGGATCGAGACGCTGAGTCGATCTCCTGATTGGACCCCAAAATGATCGGGAGGTCTCTCTCGATCGTCGACTCGATTGTTTTTCTGGATTGATCATTCCTCTCGATCTGTCTTTCGATTGCTGCACCAGATCGAGTTGTGTTCTCGATTGCCTTGTCGATCTGACTCCTGGATCGAGTGATAGCGTCGATCTCGGGGTCGATCTCTAGGCAGCAGCCTTCATCCTTCTTAACAATCTTCCTAGAATCCAGCAGGTTGACGTACTCATGGGTCCTCTGATCCACATAGCCAAACTCCCCTGGCTCCTTAGTCAGTGCTAGCTTCAGATGGTCTTCTAGAGCCAGCTCTTCCAGCAACTCATCCGCTAAGGCATCCATCGTTTCAATGTAGAAAGCTTGCCCTTCTATGGTCGGCTTCTTCAGAACCTCATTGATATCGAAGTCCAGCCTTATCTCCTTTCCCAGGTGCAAGGCAATCTTCCCATTCTTGACATCTATGATAGCCCCGGTGGTTGCAAGGAATGGTCTCCCTAAGATGAGTGGATCTTTAGGCTCTTCATCCATCTCCAACACGACGAAGTCCGTAGGCACGTTCACACCACTGATTCGCACCCGTAGATCTTCAAGCAGCCCCACTGGTAGCCTCACACTTCTATCAGCCAGTACCAACGAGATCCTACAGTCTTTAAAACGGGTAAAGCCAAGCTTCTTAGCCACAGAGTGAGGCATCAGGTTTATGCTAGCTCCAAGATCACATAGGCAACTCTTGAACTCTAGAGGACCTAAAGCGCAGGGTATAGTGAAGCTTCCAGGGTCTCCCAACTTCTTAGGGACTATCTCCTTATGTATCACAGCACTACACTCTTCACTTAGAACAAGTACCTCTTTACTTTCCTTATTCTTCTTCACTAGAGTGTCTTTGAAGAATTTGGCGCATTTAGGCATCATTGCAAGGAAGTCAACAAGAGGAAGCTTGATCTCCACGTCCGTAAGATGCTTCTCGAAGAGGATTCTATGCTTCTCTATGAGTTGCTTCTTGAAACGGCCAGGAAAAGGCAGCTTAGGTACATACAGTGGAGGCACATAAGCATTCTTCTCCTTAGTAGTTTGCTCAGCTTTCTTCTCAGCAACTGCTTTGTCTCATCCTAGATCGACCGGCCATGCTCGATCTGCTCCTCGCTCTCTGATCCTTAACAAATATCCGAGCTTCCACGAACTGCTACAACAGCCTCAACATGTCCACGAACCTCCACGACTCCAAAGCAGCCAGAAACAACCTAAATGTGATGCAAAATGCAAGGAACATGCATATGCTGGTGCAAGAACGCTCTAGGACTCTAAGTGATGCAATCTAACCTAAAACGTGATACAAATGCATGAAAAGCTAACTAATGAGTATGCAAAATGTATGTAATATGCAGTAACATCAAAAGGCAAGATGGATTCCTTCCAGGAAGGACAGACACCAACCCAAGACACTCTGTTAATGCCATCACGCTGAGGAGTGGAAAGAATCTGCAACCAGTGCAGAAAAAGGGCCTGCGTACAGAAGATTTCGAGCAACTGCAGGAGTTTGAAGATGAGGATTTCGAAAGTTTTGAAGGGTGTCGATCGACACCAACCCCTCAGTGTGGATCGACACCAGAGGAAATTCACGATTCCTCAACTCGAGGCGAACAGATATCGACCAAGGTCGACAAACAGCTCGACACCCGATCGACACCACTCTCAGGAGCCAGTGTCGATCGACACCCACCCCATGGTGTCTATCAACGCCCACCACAGAAGCAAGCTGCGAATTTTCAGACTCCAGATAGTGCAGAAGAAAGGGTTTACAAGCCAAAGGTGCCTTATCCAAGGAACCAGAAGAAGTCTAAACAGGAACTAGAGGATGCTAGAATCAAAGCTATCATGGATAAGCATGTTGTGGAGATTCCCTTGATAGATTCTATAAGGACTACTCATGTGATTAAAAGATATGTGAAAAGAATGATGACCAAGAATCTGGGAATTGAGCAAGGGACAATGCTGATTTCAGAACAAGTGAGTGCAGTGATTCAGAACAAGATACCAAAAAAGCTGACTGATCCTGGGAGTTTTGTTCTGGACTGCACAATCTTTTCTGAAAGGTTTAAGAGGTCATTATGTGATCTGAGGTCAAGTGTCAACCTGATACCTCATTCAGTTGCTGTCAGCTTGGGTATGACTGATTTCCAGCCAACCAGAATATCTCTTATCTTAGCAGATAGGTCTGTAAGGATTCCTGAAGGTATTTTAGAAGATGTACCAGTCAAAAGTGGGAGATTGTGTGATTCCCACAGACTTTGTGGTTCTGGCTTATGGTGAAAAACCAAATGATCCCTTGATTTTGGGAAGGCCATTTCTGGCTATGCAGGCGCCATTATTGATGTCATAAAAGGGAGCATTGCTTTGAATGTGGGTGATTTGGTGATGCATTTTGACATGGACAAGTTGATGCAGAGACCAACAATAGATGGTCATACATTCTATGTAGACTCCCTCGCCAGTCTTGCAGAAGAGATCTTCCAAGAGATGCATCCTGCAGACACTTTGGAGAGGGCATTGACAGTCTCTACAGAAGAAACATAGCATCTAGACAACATTGCTGCTGGTTATGTCAGAATGATGGATGCAAGTGAGCAGGTCATGCAGCTAGTAGCACAACAAAAGCTGGTTGGGACATCTGTAAAAGCTGCAAAGCTAGGAGATTGGAGTGAAGAAAAAGCTCCAAAAATCGAACTCAAACAGCTCCCTGCAGGTCTAAGGTATGCTTTTCTGAGACCTAACTCTACATATCCTGTTATAGTTAGCGCTACCTTAAACAATGCAGAGCTCACTTTACTGCTAGGCAAGCTGCGCACTTTTCGCAAAGCTCTTGGCTATTCTTTTGATAATATTTCAGGTATCTCTCCAGACTTGTGCATGCACATAATACACCTTGAGGATGAGTCAAAGTCGTCAATTGAGAACCAGAAGAGGCTGAATCCGAACTTGCAGGATGTAGTGAAGAAGGAAATCATGAAGCTTCTAGCTGCTGGGATCATTTATCCGATTTCAGACAGCACTTGGGTTAGTCCAGTGCATGTGGTTCCCAAGAAAGGAGGAGTAACAGTGGTGAAAAATGAGAAGAATGAGCTGATTCCCACAAGGACCATCACTGGGCACAGGATGTGTATTGACTACAGGAAGCTCAACGCTGCTACAAGGAAGGATCATTTCCCACTACCATTCATTGATCAGATGCTGGAGAGGTTGGCGAATCACTCCTATTACTGCTTCCTGGATGGCTACTCTGGCTTCTTTCAGATCTCCATCCACCCAGATGACCAGGAGAAGACCACATTTACTTGTCCTTATGGTACATTTGCATATCGCAGAATGCTATTTGGACTTTGTAATGCTCCTGCGACATTCTAGAGGTGCATGCTGTCCATCTTCACAGCCATGATTGAGAAGTATATGGAGGTCTTCATGGATGACTCCTCAGAATATGGATCCTCCTTTAAAGACTGCCTTGACAACCTCTGTCAAGTGCTTGCAAGGTGTGAAGAGAAGCATCTAGTTCTGAACTGGGAGAAATGCTATTTTATGGTCAGAGATGGGATTGTGCTTGGGCATCGAGTTTCTGGAGAGGGTATTGAGGTAGACAGAGCCAAGATCGAAGTGATGACCAGCTTACAGCCACCAGATTGTGTGAATTCAGTCAGAAGCTTTCTAGGACATGCTGGATTTTACAGAAGGTTCATTAAGGATTTCAGTATAATTGCAAGATCACTCACAGTTCTGCTTTGCAAGGATGTGAAGTTTGAATTTACTGTAGAGTGTCATTCAGCCTTTCAGCAAATCAAGGAGATATTAATGAGCGCCCCTATTGTGCAGCCTCCTGACTGGGATCTACCATTTGAGGTGATGTGTGGTGCTTCAGACTTTGCAGTGGGCGCTGTATAGGGTCAGAGGAAGGAAAAGAAGCTTCATGCAATCTACTATGCAAGCAGAACCTTGGATGATGCTCAAAAAAATTATGCAACTACAGAGAAGGAATTGTTGGCTGTAGTATTTGCATTTGAGAAGTTCAGGCAGTACTTGGTTGGAGCTAAGGTCATTATGCATACTGATCATTCTGCTCTCAAGTTCTTGATGCAGAAGAAAGATGCAAAACCAAGACTGCTAAGATGGATTTTGCTGCTACAAGAATTTGACATTGAGATAAGGGACAAAAAAGGAGTTGAGAATAGAGTAGCAGATCATCTCTCAAGAATCAGGATTGAGGACAGCGTCCCCATTGATGATTTCCTGCCAGAAGAGAATATATGCCTCATTGAGGCAAGGTTGCAGTCTTCAGATGTGGAAGAACTGCAGTTTTCTCGAACTGCACACAGGGTGTCGATCGACACCCACCATCTGGTGTCGATCAACACCAATCTTGACGCGAGCCATAATAGAGCAGGATCGATATCGCCCTCGTCACCAAGTCGACACAGACTTGGTGTCGATCGACACGCCCCATATGGTGTCGATCGACACTAGTCCCGAACTGCAATTCTGCTTCAGCAGATCGTGCGTGATGTTTTCTCTCAACCTATCTTCACAGTTGCAACCTCTTCTAGGCCTTGGTATGCTGATATTGCCAACTACCTAGCTGCAGATGAGGTCCCTGACACTCTCAAAGGATAAGAGAAGAAGAAATTCATGAGAGAACTAAGGAGATATTACTGGGATGGGCCTTACTTGTACAAGTATTGTTCAGATGGAATCTATAGAAGATGTCTTGCAGAAGCTGAAGTTCAGAATGTGCTATTCCACTGTCATGGCTCTGAGTATGCAGGACATTTTGCTATCTTAAAGACTGTCTCCAGAGTCCTACAAGCAGGTTTCTGGTGGCCTACAATGTTCAAGGATGCTCAGACATTCATCTCACAATGTGATGTCTGCCAAAGGAGAGGAAATATCAGTAAAAGACATGAGATGCCACAGAACTTCATACTTGAGGTTGAAGTTTTTGACTGCTGGGGCATCGATTTCATGGGACTATTTCCTTCATCTTATGGGAACAAGTACATCCTGGTTGCAGTGGACAATGTCTCCAAGTGGGTAGAAGCAATTGTCAGTCCACACAATGATGCTGCAGTGGTCCTGAAGCTGTTCAAAACCATCATTTTTCCCAGGTTTGGAGTACCACGGATTGTGACCAGTGATGGTGGGAAACACTTTATCAATAGAGTGTTTGAAAAGCTGCTGCAGAAGTATGGAGTTCATCACAAAGTTGCTACGCCTTATCACCCTCAGACATGTGGTCAGGTTGAAGTTTCCAACAGGGAGATCAAGGAAATCCTGGAGAAGACAGTTGGAAAGACAAGAAAGGAATGGTCAACCAAGTTAGATGATGCACTTTGGGCCTATAGGACAGCATTCAAGACACCACTTGGTGCCACACCATTCCATTTGCTTTATGGGAAAACATGTCACCTTCCAGTGGAGCTTGAACACAAAGCAAATTTGGCTGTCAAGAAGATGAACTTTGACTGAAAATCTGCAGCAGAGAGGCGCCAGATACAACTCAATGAGTTAGATGAAATCAGGCATCATGCATATGAGAACTTAAAGCTGTACAAGGAGAGGACTAAAGCCTACCATGACAAGAAGATCCTTGCCAGACACTTTGAACCAAATGACCAGGTACTTTTGTATAACTCACGTTTACAATTATTTCTTGGAAAATTGCGTTCTCGTTGGTCATGTCCCTTCACAGTCAAGGAAGTCAGACCATATGGCGCAATTGTTCTATCAACTCCAGAGGGCAGGGAGTTTGTTGTCAATGGGAAAAGGGTGAATACTGGGCGCAAGTCGCGATTCCCGAAGGACAGATTGTACCTTTGGCAGATTCACCCACAGCCTGATCCTGAGGACAGTCAAGCTAATGACGTTAAACGAGCGCTTAATGGGAGGCAAACCACTGGTAAGTGTATATATGTAGTCTAATTTTTGATTTTTACTAACTTATTTTCGTGTTATTCAGCCTAAAAAAAAATAGGAAGGGTGTCGAGGCGAGCACATATCGACCACGCTTGACACCTTGGTCGACACTGACCAGTGTCGATCGACACCACCTACCCGGTGTCGATCGACACCCTCATTAATCAGGTAAGTCTTTTTATCCCATCGGGTTTCTTCTTCTTTCTCATTCTTCTCTCAAACCCGAAACTCACAAATTTTTCTCCAAATCACAACTTCCTTGTTTCTTGACGGATTCGAGTGATTCCAAAGCCTTTGTTGGGCGGAATTTCGTGCTGATTATGAATATATAACTCATTCATCTGATCTGCAAGGTATGACACTCAAAACTCAATTTTTCAGTTCGACCCCAAGGTTTGAAACTTCTGATTTGACCTGTTTTAGCTTGATTTAGTACTTGAATCGTGCTTCTCTAGGTTGTTTAGGAGGTATTAGACCTTGCCCCTCAGTTATTACAGCTTGCTTTGCAAAATTTTGAAATTTTTGGATTGATGATCAATTTTGCAAAAATTGGTCCGAATTTGGGGATTTAGACTGGAATTGTTTGTGATTAGAGATCATTAAGTAGCTGGTTAGGTTCGCCATTGAAGATATAGGCCAGATATTGAATTTTTAAATTTTCGATTTTTGGTCTGATTTTGGAAATTTCTGTGTGTTCTTGGTTTTCTGCGTGCAGATGGCTCCACGAACCAACAAAAGATCATGCACTGAGACCGGAGAATCCTCCAACCCGGCACCTGCTATACCAGCTCTTCCTACATGGCTTCGGAGAGAGGGGTTGAGGATCCCGATGGAGAGGGTTTGGGAGGATACTTCGGCGAAGGAGGTAGCGAAACGCGCTTGCGTTTTTCGGGACATCAGTGAGCACTGGGACGATTATGATACATTGTTCTACAATGCCTGGCTAAAGATGGACTTTGCGCCTACACGGTTCGCAGATGGGGCTACACTTCGCCGCCTCAGGCTCAAGGAGGAGGCTTTGCGAGTGCTGTAGAAGATTGGCTTGGGTACCATAGCGACCAAGCAGTACGATTTATACCCGGAGTTAGTGCGCCAGTTCATTGCCACGGCAACGGTGTATTACACCAATGACATCGTGAGGAGAGCAGATGATGGCAGTCTCACATTCCTCATCAGAGGTGTCAGGTACATGATCACATTCCTTGAGCTCTGTACCATCTTCGAGTTCGACTCAGAGCGCACTGGCGTCTCTCTTCCTACGCCGTTTCCTGACCTGCAGAGTTTCTGGTCCCATTTCGGGAATGGGATGTATGACTCTAAGAGGTCTACTCAGACTGATGTGCGCCACCCTTTGCTGCGCTACCTTGTCCGCCTCTTCTCCACTACTCTCCTGTGCAAGTCTGAGCCCGGGAAAATGAGAGTTTCTGAGCTGACTCTCCTGTATTACGGCATTGAGGATGTGTTGACAGAAGAGTATCCGGTTGACAGCGATGTCAACATGGGAGCCATTTTTGCCCATCACTTGGCTTCGTTGAAGACCAAGGCATTCACTGGAGCTCGGGGCAAGCCCGAGAGTATTGGCAGTCTCCTCACTCCCATCTTCCGCCACTGCCGCATTGACACTTCGACTTGCAGAGTTGTGTCTGAGCGCCACCTTATATACATGGATTACTTGAGGAGGACACACTAGATCGCAGGAGATGAGCTGTTATGGAGCTTCGTTAGTCACACTGGTCAGCGATGCCTTATTCCGCTACCACAGACTGCTCTCACTACACTGCAGACAGACTCCCTCAGCTTCTAGCCTGATGCTACACTGCTACGATCCGCGCCAGCTACTAGGCACCGAGGAGGATCTTCTCGAGCTGCTGCTTCTGCTGCTGAGGATACGCCTGTTGAGGGCCTTGCTGGAGGTTCCTCTCGTCGAGCGAGCACACCACGGACCTACACGCTGCCTGCGCCGATTGGTCGACATGAGCTTCCACCGACTCCCGACATTCCGATGGAGCAGGCCACTTTTCAGCATTATATGGTGCAAAGTATTCAGGCGTTGTGGAACGCCGTCTCGGTTCTGTCCAACTGCGGTTGTGTTCGCCCACACTCACCTGATACTGAGGATGAGGATTAGTTCCTCTAGCTATCCTGGTTACTTTTTCTTTTCCCTTTTTTTTTGTTGAGTCAGTTTTTATGTCTTTGTCTTGAGTCAGTTTGTCAGCTTTGATTATGATTTGAAACTTGTTTGAACTGATGAGATTATGGATTATGTTGTTGCTTTTAATTGTTTGCTTGAGTGTTCCTAACAGTCTTGACTTGGGAGAACTCCAGCTAACAATCTAACTTGCAACAAGTACACATGTTTGGGTCATCCCATTCTGTTTTCGGACAGGGTGTCGATCGACACCATGCGCAGTCACAGGTACCACTTTCTCATCTCTGAACAAACCATTTCATTGCCTCTTTTTACCAACTCCTTGCTTAATAACACTGGGGACAGTGTTGTTTAAGTCTGGGGGATGTCGTTGCTGACTTTGTGTACATTGTTTTGTATTTATAGAGTCTCAAAGTTGAGTCAAAACCTGTTTTATTGAGTCAAAAATTTTGAAATTGTTAGTTTTTCTTGGAACCAACCACAAAACATTGATGCTTATAAGAACCATTGCCACAGTTGTTGATTACAAGTCTTACTAAGTTGAAAGTCATAGGTAGATCAGTCTAGCAATGAAGGTTTAGGTTCTTAGAGAATCTGGAAAATTTGCTGTTAGCTCCACTTAAATGAACTTAAAACTTCTTGTCTTGGTGCTTGATTCTCTTTGATCTTGATTCTCTCTTCTAACACTGACAAGTATGTTAAAACACAGTTTCTCTTTGATCTCCTTGTGTCTCTTCACAAGGAACAACAGTAATGAACACATTCAAGAACTTGTCTCCTCACAAGGAACACAAGTATTGAGTAGCACCATATCTTAGACTGTAAAAGAATGAGAAAGAGCTTAAAGTAAAAAAAAATATATCAGAAAGAAAGATCAGGAGAAGAGAAAATAGGAGAACTGTGTTGAGATTGCTTTGTTCAGTTGTTTAGGAAGGGAAAAGAATCTATAAGTGATGGAGATGATAAAACCTTGATGAGATATCACTTAGATAGAAATAAGGAGTTTAACAGTAGAGATTTCAGATTTCTTGAAGGAGCTTGAACTGGATTTGAAAGATTTGCTAAGCCTATGATTATTAGACTAAAATTTGATCTTATGTTGACTCTGTGGTATATGGATTCGAAAGTATTAATCAATGTGGTGTTCCTGATGTCTGACTGACTTTTTCTATGTTTCCAAACCTCTACTCTAGGCGATGTCTGATGTTTGCTTGAGGGCAAGCAAAAGATAAGTCTGGGGGAGTTGATATATCATGATTTATGCTGGTTTTTGACCATGATATAAGTCTTGTTTATAGAGTCGTTTTGGTATTTTTTTAGTCCTATAGAGTCTTTGCAGGTCTAGGTACAAATGGAACATAATTGTGGATTTTGGAACCTTTTGGAGCTATACTGAAGCTGATGCTGAAATGACCAAGTCGGTGGGCATTATGGAGCAGGGTGTCGATCGACACCCACCACTTGGTGTCGATCGACACCGGTCGTGGTCACGAAGAAGCATAAAAACTCATTGGAAGAAATTGCAACTTAGCCCAGAAGTTTCCCACTATTTGCAGTTTTGCCCCAGTTTGTGTTTAGACCTGTATTTAGGTTTTCTAAGCCATTGTTAGGCGTTTTATCTTGTTATCATTGAGACTAAGAGAGAGATTAGATTGAGAGCTTTTGGAGAGACAAATCCATACTCTGTAGAGAAGAATTTTGAACCCCTTCATCTTTTACTCTATTTATTAATGCAATTTTATCCACTCATGATTTGTGTTTCACTTGCTATGTCTGAGTAATCTCCTAGTTAGGTTTTGGGTTATTCAAAGGTTGATAATGAATTGTTAGAACTACAAAACTGGAAGAATAAATCATTTGGTTCTTCATATTGATTGCTTTAACACTGGTTTTAAGATTGATCACCTAGAAATCAGATCTTAGGTTGTTTAATAGATGTGGAAACATTGTTAATTACCAGAACTATCTTAGATGAGCAAAATAACTAATTGCAAATGAATTTGGATTAGGGATTTTGCGAACATATCGAACTTGATTTATAATGCATGTTTAGGTTGTTAGAATTTGCAAAGGAATTTGGAATTCTGGAATCTGATCATAGTTAATCTCTGCGACGGAAGTCGATTGGTTTTGCATTAGTGTTTCGAGTTCTAGAACGGTTTAAATAAATATTCCTTTCAGTCTGTAGTCTGCGATTTATGTCAACCTGCGAATTTCTCATTGCCTAACGCCTTTCTCTATTGATTTTATGAACCTACAATCCGCTTTTGACCTTATTGCTTTCATTGCTATTTTAGTTTTATTTATCATTTACTGCTTAGCTTCATTTGAATCTAAAATCTGTTGAGTGATAGTCTTAAGTCCTTGTGGATTTGATCCCTAAGTACTACAGTGATCTCTTAATTTGAGAGAGTTGTTCTAAGAGTTAATTTGAGCATATCAATGTAGATCTCTGAACCGCAATCCTCCCTCTTCTCGAGATACACAAATCTTGTCCTATGCAATCCAATGCATACCTCTACTGTTTTGTTTTGAACTCCACCAGAAGTTTGCAATTGCACTTCTTAAATTATCTATTACGTTATGGGGAAGTAGGAAACACGACACAACAAAAGTCGGAAGTGCTTGAGCTATGGATTTTATTTGAACTTCTTTCCCTCCTTTTGAAAGTAATTTTGCAGACCAGTTATTAATCCGATTGTTTAGTCGGTCTTGTACATATGCAAAGACCTTCTTTTTTGGTCCATGTATCTGTTCAGGAAGTCCTAGATACATTCTCATGCCTCCTTTATTGGATATTACGATAGCCCTCTTTATCTCTCGACGAATGGGTTGTCCAACTTTATTCCCAAAAAGAATCGAGGATTTTGCAGTGTTCAGTTGTTGTCCCGATGCTGTTCTGTATGAATGAATTATTTTTAATATATCTGCACCTTGTAGGACATCTGCCTTACAGAAGAATAAGCTGTTATATGCAAATAAAAGATGGAAAACTCGTGGACTTGCTCTTGCAATCCTTAGCCCTGTAATTCGTTGTCCTTCCTCTGCTCCTTTAAGAAGGGAAATGAGGGTCTCTGTACATAAGATGAACAGGAATGAGAGAGGGGGTCTCCTTGACGAAGGCCTCATGAAGATCTTATCCTTCTTTTAGCTTCTCCATTTATCAAAACTTGGTATGAGACGGAGGCGATGCAAAGCATCATAAGTTTAACCCATTTTTCCGAGAAGCCTAGCTTGAGAAGAAAGGCATCTATAGAGCCCCATCCGACCCTGTCATATGCTTTGCTCATATCTGTCTTAATGGCCATGAATTTTTCCTTACAGCTCGGATTTGTGCGCAAGGCATGAAAGTTTTCCTGAGCTAATAAGATATTAACTGTAATTAGGCGTTTAGCCATAAAGGCTGATTGGGTCTCCGAAATGAGCCTCAAGAGTATTTTCTTTAAGTTTTTGCAAAGGATCTTCGAGATGATTTTTAGCTTACATTGCATAGACTTATTGGTCTAAATTCCGTCATCGCTCTTGGGCGGTTTGTTTTTGGGATTATGCATATGTTCGTTTGGTTATGCCTTGGGTCGAGCTTGCTTTCCTCAAAGAAATCGCGAACCATCTTAATTTTGCCTTGGCATGTGGTCTGCCAGAATTTCTGGTAGAATCGACTGGTCATACCATCTGGACCTGTGGCTTTATCTGGATTAATGTCAAATGCTGCCGCCCTTATCTCTTCAGGTGAAAGAGTCGCTACTAGAGAACGATTGTCATCAAGAGACACTTTCTCAGTAATATACCAGAGAGAAACTGAGAAATCAGGTGGGTTTGATGTCGTGAAGAGATCCTGAAAGTAATCAGTCGCTATCTTCTCAATCCATGTTGCACTTTCTACCCAATTTCCATTATGATCTTTCAAGCATATGATGCGATTTCGGGCCCTTCTTTGTTTAGTGCATGCATGGTAGAATCCTGTATTCTTATCTCCTGCTACGTACCATTGCTCTCTACTCTTCTGATGCCAGAAGACTTCTTCCTCTCTAAATGATAAACACAGTTGTCTCCTAACATCTTCGATTTCTTCGAGGGTAGTATTATCGTCGGCTTGAGCTGCGCCTAATTTTTCTTTGAGTTCTTCAATCAATCTTGCCATATTAGTAGGCAGAGTTCTCTTCCAAGAGGAGATGTGTTTCCGACATGATGACAATCGATGGTGGAAGTCTTTATTTGGGTTCTCTCCAAAAGTGCCCCACCCGTTATTTACTGCATCGTTAAATCCAGGTTTCCCAACCCATCTCTTATCAAAACAAGAGCTCTGTTTTCTACGATAAGGGATATATTTAATACTAGCTAATACCGGCCGATGGTCAGAACCCCAAAGCTTTAGATACTCCACAGAAGAGTGGGAAAATAAGTAATGTCATTCTCCATTTCCTACAGCTTTATCGAGATGACACTTTACTTTTTCGGACCTACGATTTCTAACCCAAGAGAGAGAGTTTCCTCGAAATGGGAATTCAATCATTCAGCAATTCTCTAGCATGTTATGGAAGGTTAGGAATGTGGACTCTGCTCTTCGTCTCCCTCCTCTTTTTCGTGATTTCCGATAATCTCGTTGAAGTCTCCAATCATTAACCAGGCATTTTGTTGATTTAAACTCATCCGAGTAAGGCATTCCCATACTCGTTCTCGGTATTCAACTACCGGATCTCCATAGACAAATGTCATACAAATTTTATGACCTTCTAAAGATGTTTCAACATCGATCATATGATCATCTGAGTAGATATACTCATTGTGGGATCATTCATATAGAAAATAGCCAAACCACCACTTCTGCCTTGCGGTTCAACTGTAAAAACATTATCATATCCAAAAGAAACTAGCAGATTTTGCAGAAAATGATAGTTATTTTTAGTTCCCGATAAAAAGGAAACTTGGTTGAAAGGATCGGTGGAGCTATTTCAGAGGTTCTTTTGTAAGGTCGGATCCTATTCCCTGACAGTTCCAGGCGATTGTATTCATTATCGAATCCCAAGGGAGTGAGCTTACTACACTAACGATTTATAGATTCAGATTAAACTAAGCAGTAAATAATGAATGTCATGCAAAGTAACTAAAAATTATGAAAGCAAACGATTTTTGTTGATGTAGATTCAGAAAACTACAAGCGCTAAGTCAGGTCAATTCGCAGGTTGAATCCGAGAGTGTAGAATGCATGTAAATCAGGAATGCATTAAAACTGTCTTGAACATGAAACTCAAAGATATAACTAATCAATTCTCATTGCAGAAGTTATCTATGTCTAAATCGCAGAGTTTCAAATCTCTTTGCAAACTCTAACAACCTAAACATGCAGTAATGATCAAGTTCAATTGTTCACAAAACTCCTAAGCCAAATCTCTTTGCATTAGGGCGTTTTGCTCATCTAATACTAGTTCAGATTATCAATAATGTAATCACATCTATTAAACAACCTATGATTTTCGGATTTCCAGATGATGTGTCTAAGAAATCGGTTTTAAAGCAAGCAGAGATAAAGAACCAAAAGATATTCCTAACAGTTTAGCGATTTTATAAACTCTTCATCAACCCTTGAAAAACCCTAACTTAACTAGCAGATTACTCAGACATGATCATGAAAACATAAAGGATAGCTGAATAAAATTGCATTAAAGAGATATAGTAAAAGTTAAAGGGGTTTGAAATCCTCTCAAAAGAGTACAGGATCTGTCTCTCCAAAAAGCTATGAATAAATCTCTCTCTAAAGCTCTCTGAATTCTAAAATCTAAGATAAAAACCAACAATGGCTGAAAACTTAATATATACAAGCTAAAACACGAGCTGGGGTCTTTTTGTAAATACTAGAACTTCTGGGCCAAAACTGCAATTTGCTCTCCATCTTTTAACAAAAGTCGCGACTCCTTCCCAGATACGGGTGACGATCGTCACCAAGTGCTGAACAACGCTTCTGAGTTGTATACTTCGGGGCTGTAACTTCCAATGCTCCAAAAAGCTCTATAATCTCCAATTGTGCTCCAGACATGCTATAACCTGCAAAGACTCTACTAGGACTCTAAAAAGACCAAAAAGACTCAATAAAAAGTATTTATATCATGGTTAAAAACCATAAAAACTACGAGATATCAAAAACCTCCTCCATAAGAGGGGGAAAACATATCATCAAAAGAGTGTCTTGTTTTTCTTTCAAATTTAGATGGATTTTACTAATTTTTGCAAGAGAAACTCGTGACTTCTTTAAAGTTGATTCCGGTGGTTTTTAAGAGTCGATCAGAACGTCTGGAGATCTAGATTTGAGTGACCGCTTCCCAAGTTATGAGAGGACTCAGATCTAAACAGTTACGGAAAATATTCATCACATAAAGTGAGGAGGAATTTTCCTGATTTCACTAAAACTTGATAGATTTCAAAGGTTTATACGCAGCACAAACTCGGTATTGAGTACATACCCAAATTTGAGGAAAGACAAAATACTCGAGTTCTGTAGTTGTTTGTCCTCTCCCGGTTTACCCGACAAATGGTAACCAAGTTCACGGAAAGAACAAATCACCACTGACACTTATGCTGTCCTCGGGCAAGAAGAAAAGTAGATCAAAAACCCAACACCACATGGTGAGCCAGGAGGAGGAAGGATAACCCCGGAGCTCAGCCACCTTCAAACCCTAGCTAGAAAAGATCCCAGATTTATAACGGAAATACCAACAAAAACTGCCGAAGCGGTAACTGAAAGGAAGAGCAAACGATGAGTGTCCTTTCCATGGTGGCGGTGAGAAGCACTGCACGATGGAGAAGGAGATCGAAAGGGGAGAACAGACGACGGAAGGTGGGGTAACAATAAAATAGATCATTCATCGTTATATCAATGTTTTGTTTTTCTTTTTTTACCAAAACTTATAATGCGTCACCAAAAATCTAGTGAATTGAACGCACTAGAGAAAGTTAGGAGAGGTAGACCACATAGCTTTACTTTGAGAAACTCATTATGAACGTAATATACTGTTCATATCAAAAGGCAGCAGCCTCAAGTCCCCCATCTTATCATCAAAATTCGAAGCCATGTTTATACAAAATACATTGGTTTATGTGATGTTATAGATCGGAGTTTGATTGTTCATATTAGCATGTGCATCGGTTCCAACAAATTTGTGAACACAAGCAATAAATTTTGACATAAACTAAGTAAAAAATATCAATAAATAGAAACTTCTGTCATTTAATTTAGACACAGAAAAAAAAAACCGTTCTTTCTACAATATTTTTTTAGTAATTACAAAAAAACTTTTGTTAAAGCTTTAAATTTTTTTTTTTAATAAATCCTAATAATAATCCTTTTAACATTCAAAATTCTTCTAATCACCCTTCCAACTACCTAAATCTCCACAATTACCAAATCCCAAATCATTCTTCCAATCATCCTCAAAATATACTAAATTATGGTTTTGCACCAAATTTCTTCATGCCGTCAGTTGTTCCAAAATACAGTCCATATTATGGATCGGTGATACCATCTTCATCTCAAGGAGCCCCTAATTCATCTACTACAGCAGCTAATGAAGATGTTTTAAATCTAGAAACAACTGAATTTCCCAAATTTTCTACACAAATGTGTCTTTGTGGCATAACCGGTGGTAATGAAGCTACTCCAAACACAGAAGATTCAACTCGTGCTCGCCAGAGAAGCCCTAAATGGACCACTGATCAAAATTTGGTGCTACCTAGTGGGTGGATTAAATATGGAACAGACATCGTTGTTGGTAGAAATCAAAAAAGTGAGTCTTATTGGGGTAAAATTGCTGAGTACTGTAATGAATATTGCTCATTTGATCCTCTGCGTGATGGAGTTTCGTGCAGAAATCATTACAACTATATGAACAAAATATTGGGCAAATGGGTTGGTGCTTACGACAGTGCTAAGCGTATGCAACAAAGCGGGTGGTCGGAGAATGATGTTTTAGTGAAAGCACATGAGCTATATTCAAGTGGTAAGAATGGACATTTTAATTTAATGTCAGAATGGCTCAGGAAGTAGTGGATCTAAGAGAGTCCATGAGAGTGATGCGAGCGACTCTAACTCTGTAGGATCAAGTGCTCGTCCAATGGGAAGAGATGCAACTAAAAAAAAAGATAAGAAAAAAGGCAAGGCCGCAGTTTTGGAAGTAGTCACCGAAGAGTGGAGTGAATTCAAACAATTAAAGGTGCAAGAGTTGGAACGATTGAAGGAAATAACCAAGAGGCAAGAGGAGGCAAACCAATTGATG
Source organism: Thlaspi arvense (assembly GCA_911865555.2). Taxonomy (NCBI): domain Eukaryota; kingdom Viridiplantae; phylum Streptophyta; class Magnoliopsida; order Brassicales; family Brassicaceae; genus Thlaspi; species Thlaspi arvense. The sequence goes on along the minus strand of OU466859.2, from coordinate 25,463,042 downwards.
AAAGAAAGGAATCAATCTAAGAAGATGAAGATGTTTTTAAAGCTAAGTGAAAAGGAAAATCTTGATGACCGGCGGAAATAACTGTTGGAGAAGTTGAGCCACAATCTATTTGGAAACTAATATTGGGATTGTTTGTATTTTGTCAATTTTCTCTTTCAATAATTATGTTTTGTCAATTTCTCCTTAGAAAATGTATGTTTTTTTCAATTCCTACTTTAATAATGCTTGTTTATCATGTTCTTTTTAAAAGCTTTTCAATTGGTTGTTTGTATTTTTCCCTTTGTCTGCTTCAATAATGTTTCTTTGTCAGTTATCAATGTCTGTTTGTATTTTTCTTATTGTCTACTTCAATAATGCAATCCGTGACCTTATCTTTTAACTAGTTCAGTGTAATCTTTGTTTGGAGTCCGTAGATTTTAACCATTCAGTTTTTTATAAACAGAGACTCATTCTTGGAGTGATAAACCAATAATGCAAATTTCATCTTACTAAAAATATCAATGGATCAATCCAAATTTTCTTTTGATTTTGAAGCTTACAAAAACAGTCTGAGATTAAAGAAAGATATATCGTCAACCGCACCTCGTAGCAAGAGAAAATATTTCAAGAGGGATCATGTAGCGGCAAACCAAAGGCTGATTGACGACTACTTCGCAAAACAACCTACATATGACAATCAAATGTTTCGCCGGCGATTCCGGATGAGAAAACATGTTTTCCTTCGGATCGTTGGGGATCTTTCAAGCAGTGACAGCTACTTCACCCAACGAGTTGACGCAGCCAATAAAGAAGGCATATCTCCATTAGCAAAGTGTACCACGGCCATGCGAATGTTAGCATATGGTGTGGCGGCTGATGCGGTTGATGAATACATCAAAATAGGAGGTACTATGGCATTAGAATGATTGCGTAGATTTTGTAAAGGAATCATACGATTGTATAAGCAAGTGTATCTCAGAGCTCCAACACAAGATGACCTGCAAAGAATTCTGCACGTTAGTGAGATGCTGGGGTTCCCGGGGATGATAGGAAGTATTGATTGCATGCACTGGGAATGGAAAAATTGTCCTACAGCATGGGAAGGTCAATTTACTCGGGGAGATAAGGGAACTACCACGGTTATTCTTAAAGCTGTTGCATCTCATGATCTTTGGATCTGGCATGCTTCTTTTTGATGCCTGGGCACATTGAATGATATGTTCTAGACCGCTCCCCAGTGTTCGATGATGTTGAACAAGAAAATACGCCAAGAGGGAACTTCTTCGTTAACCAACGTCTGTATAATATTGCATACTCTCTAGCTGATGGTATCTATCCTTCTTATCCAACTTTTGTCAAATCAATTAGACTTCCTCAAAGTGAACCAGATAAGTTATATGCAAAATATCAAGAGGGATGTCGGAAGGACATCGAATGTGCATTTGGAGTGTTGCAGGCTCGATTTAATTGCGAACCAGCTCGCATGTGGGATATAGCCGATTTGGCTATCATCATGAGGTCATGTATCATATTGCATAATATGATTGTTGAGGATGAACGCGATACATATGTTCAACATTGGAACGATTATGATCAAACTGAGGCTAGTGGGTCTAGTACACAACAACCATTTTCAACTGAAGTGCTACCTGCATTTGCAAATCATGTGCGTGCTAGATTCGAGTTGCGTGATTCAAGTATACATCATGAATTGCAAGCCGATCTAGTGAAACACATAGTGCAAGCCGTTCGTATATATAGTTCATCTATATAGTTCGTCTATATAGTTTGCCAATATAGTTCGTCTATATAGTTCACCTTTTTTTATGTGTCCAAATTAAATGAAACAATTCTCTATTGATAGAGAATGAAAAATAATAAATTTTGATATAAAATTTATAAAATAAAAATTTAATATGCAATTCAATAATTAATCTAGATAAATGGGGTGAGATAAAAATATATGCTAAATATCCATAACCAATCAGAAGCTTACATGTGGCATTAATAACAATATAGAACATGAAAAATGATGAATTTTAGTTTATAAAAAATATATATATATTTAATTCGTTATGAAATAATTGATATTGAATCATTGAGATAAAAAAAAAGAAAACCAGAAATCTAAACAACCAATCAGAATTCAGCCCATATTGTTATCTCTATATAAATATCTAATTTATTTTTCGGTTCAATCAAATTAAGACACGAGGCAGTTACTTTTACTTTCAACAGAATTCAACATGTTGAATTAATTCAACACTGATTTCTCCACATAGATTTTAACATATGTTTCAACACCCCGTTGCATGCATTCAACTGTTGAATAAATTATTCAACATATCCATTATAAGTAGTGTAAGTAGTCTAACTACACTACGAAAACTGAAAACATCAACAAGAAAAAAAATATTTAGAAAGCTTGAAATGATAAGATTTTATATTCAAATTTAGATAGAAATTTTCGCTACATCCTCAAGCTTCATGGAAATTTTTTGAGATTCAACTCAAACCAATGAAAACAACATGGGATCACAATATATTTGAGATCTAACACAAAATCAAAATATTAAATAAATTTAATTATTTAATTATAGTATATAATTAATTTGGTCCAACACATAATTCGACTTTGCGTTGGATTTGTTTCCAAAAAGGTATAGAAAAATCATTTTATAGAAGAGATAAATTTGCGAAGAATTGTTTGTACTTCACATGTTGAACTAGAAACACTTCACTCAGCATGTATTATCTAGTTATACAATAGAAAATGGTAGTAACTTTTGCAACATACTGATCCAAGCTTATGAAATTGGAATAGTGGTTTGCTTTTGATAGCTTGCTATTTTAGATCATTTTAGGCTGCATTTCATGCATCTTTTCCTCTGTTTTTGAATTATAATTTAGCATTTTAGTATCATCTACACTTAAAATCAATATAGCATGCATTTAGCTTAGGATTGCATACATTTGCATACATGTGCATGTTTGTGGTGGTTTTCAGGTGTTTTTGGAGTTTCTTGGAGCTGGAGAGGAGATGGAAGCAGCTCATGATCAAAGAAGATGTCAGAAATGGAGTTCTTTCAAAGTCTGGTCCTTATCGAGCAAGCATATCGAACAGAACACATGTGGAGTGTGCTCGATGCAAGCAGCCGGACAAGAGGAAAATGATCAGCACTAGGATTCCAAGCCGTTGGTCTGCATCGAGGACCAGCATCGAGGAAGCACGCCGATACGCACTATACGGACCATATCGAGGTCGCATATCGAGCAGAACATCGACTGTACGACCTCGATGCAACTCATCCGCGTTGACCACTTGACTTTTCTTAACCTTATCCTATCTTTTTAGTTTTTTTATGCTACTTTTGGCTCCCTACTATAAAAGGATAGCCACAAAACATTATTTTATCAAGATCTATTTTATCCAAGTTTAACTTTCTATTAAAAACCTTCTCTAAACCTTAAAGGGCGATTTGCCTTAAGGATCTTTATCTTTAATCAAGTTTGCATTTTTATGGTTTAATCTTGTCTTTTAATCTTTGTTCTTGGATTTTGGTAGATTAGATTTATCATCTTTGCATTTTTAACCTCATCTAGTTATGTTTAACTCCAAGTCAATGGGATTAAACATTATTAGTGAGTAGTCCTCCTTAGATTTATGGTTCTAAGTAGGGAAAGTGGTGATTAAGATGTGATTAAGGGGTGATTAGGCATGTTTAATGATTCTCTGTTATCTCTTTCTCTTGCAAAGTGATTATTGCTGATAAAGCTTGCTCCTTTTGATTGAATATGGTTTGATAGATGCATATGGTTTGCTTGATGCCTTGATATCTCTTTTCTAAGCATGGTTCGCTTATTTGGCTTGATAGTCTAGCTTAGTCTATGTTTCCTTTGTTCAGTGACACTAAAGTGATAGTTCAGTACAGCTAGGGGATTCACTTAGGGCTAGATAATGCTAGTTTTGAGATTCTTGCTTGATGGTTAGATAATATACATTGAATGATCTTGCCTTTGCTTCATTCTTGTTCATTGCGTAGCTTTATTAGGATGTTGCAAGTTTGTGTTTAAATCTATAATCTTGATTGGTGTATAGCTGCCTAGATCCTTATTGGTTCACAAGATTGATAAGTTGATCTTAATTCTTGCTTGGGTGAGAGAGTAGTTGCTTGATTGGTGCATCTCTTAGGCTAGAATGGTTCTGATCTTTATGCTCATGGTTGAAGGATACACCATCACAAGTGGGTCTGACACTTCGATCTTGTTGAATATGAATTGCTTATTGACGCCAAGTGGTTCCCTTTGGATACCTTATCTAGGAGCATACCATTGAGAATTGCTTGCTTGTTAATGCTTGTTGATTGCCTTATTAGAAATCCCCTTGTCACTCTTGAAAACTACTATCCCACAATTCCTTAGAACCTTGAGTCTTGCTTTTAATTAATTTTCTTTAAGACCATCTTGCTTAGTTCTTGCTTTAGTAGTCATTCTTACTTAGTTCTTGTTTAGTCATTGCCTTAAGTTCATTGTTTAGTTTTGTTCACTTGCATTTAGTTAATGCTTTCCTTTCATTGCACTATTAGGTTGTTAGACTTGCTCTTGCATAATTAAATCCCCAAATTTGCTTAGCTTACAGCATTGTTTGCATCTCATCTTTCCTAATTTGGATTGATACATGATCCCTACTCTACAACTAATTAGAGGTTAAGGACATTTGAGTCTAGACTTGCAAAAAGTCGTTTATCAAATTGGCGCCGTTACCGATTGTGGATTGTTTGAGTTTAACATTGCTGTTAGACTAAGTTCTTTACTTTAAAAGTTACTAATTTTCTCTGTTTTCTGTGCTCTGTTTTTTCAGGTACTTATATGAATTTGAGGTCTAAAGGCTCATCAAATCCGACTCCTTTCATTGACAACATTCATAGGAGAAGAGCTGTAAGACAGAGAGTTCAAGAGTTAGAAGAACAGAGGATGGCAGAGCAAGAAGCTCAGTTACAACATGTTGGTGTTGTTGGACAAGCACCATTACAACAGGCTGCATCAAACATAGATGAAGCACAAGAAGCTTTGAACCAAGCGGCTGGAGTTCAGGGATTGCGAGCACCAGTTCACGCACCTAGAGCTGCAAGACCAATAGGAGCTGGTGATGCGCCGGATACTCACCACACCAGGAATGGCATTCACGCTCCAGCTGTACATCAAAACCACTTTGAGATCAAGCTTGGGTTTATCAACATGGTGCAAGGCAACACATTCCATGGCCTGCCCAATGAAGACCCTTTGGATCATCTTGACCAGTTTGATAAGGTGTGTGGTATGACCAAGATTCAAAGAGTCTCTGAAGATGCTTTGAAGCTGTGCTTGTTCCCTTTCAGTTTAGGTGACAAAGCACATCAGTGGGAGAAGACACTTCCACAAGGTTCAATCTCTACATGGAATGAGTGTAAGACAGCATTCCTTAACAAATTCTTCAGCTCAACAAGAACAGCAAAGCTCATGAACACCATAAGCAGCTTTACTCCGCATGGGAATGAGACATTTGCTGAAGCTTGGGAGCGGTTCAAGTCTTACACTTTGCAATGCCCACAACATGGCTTCACAAATGAAAGCTTGATGTCTACCTTGTATAGAGGAGTGACGCCAAAGTACAAGATGCTCTTGGACACAGCTTCCAATGGAAATTTCATGGGCACTACTGTTGTAGATGGTCTAGCTCTCGTGGAGAACTTGGCACATTCTGATGGAAACTATGGTGAAGAATATGACAGAACATCTAGAGCTGTTGTAAGCGCTGAAGGTGAGAGCACAACAAAGAAGGAGATTAAAGCTTTAAATGACAAGTTAGACAAGCTGCTGAGTGTGTCTTTCAAGAATGTCAGTTTTGTCGGTGATAATGTTGCTACACAAGAGGAAGATGGGACAGTTGTAGAAGAAGAAGCCTTCTACATGAATCAACAAGTAAGCGGTTTTAACAACTACAAGAACCATCCCAACTTCTATTATAGAAGCACCAACATGGCTAACCCTCAGGATCAAGTCTATCCTTCACAAGCTGCTCAACAAAACCAAGGAACCAAACCTTTTGTTCCTTTCAACCAGCAGAACAACTTTGCTCCAAGGCCACCATTACAGGGCGGTTTTCAACAAGCTAAATTTCAGCCAAGACCAGCTTTTATCCCACCAGGTTTTGGCAATACACAAACTTCTTCCAGCACTCAAGATGTTGATTTGAAGCAGATGATGTAACAGTTGTTGACTGGTCAAGTCAACACCACTATAGAGCTGCACAAGAAATTTGCTGAAGTGCATAACAAAATAGACGCCACAACTTGTGACCTGAATGGCAAGTTAGATGCTCTGAACCAAAGAGTCAAGTCTCTAGAAAGCAAAGGAGCTTCTTCTTCAAAACCTCAGAATCAGTTACCAGAAAAGAGTGAAGCAAATCCTAAGGAATTCTGCCACTTGCTTGCTGAAGAAGATGAAGAGTTTGATGATGAAGATGCTTCATTGGAAGAGCTTGGTACTATGCTTCAAGAAATGCTGTTACATGTGGACATGTTAAGGGCTGAGTGTGGGGGGAATGTCATCAACGTCACCATTGATGATCAAGAAGCTGCTGATATTATAGAGAAGTTCCTCCAAGGGCTAGATGAAAGCTTGAACAGAGAAGAAGAGTAAGAAAGAGCCGCACAAGAAGCTGCTGCGAAAGAAGAGGGTGAGAAAGCCTTAGTTGCTCTAGAAGAAGAAGCCAAACCAAAGCTCAGTGAAGCAGATAAAGAGCTTGTAGAAATATACCACGCTTTGATGGTCTTGGCTAGAGAAAGTCCTGAAGACTTGAAGGAGTTGTATGATCGCCAAGTGGGCAGCTCCTCAAGCAGCAATGAGAAGGGTAAAGCTCCTGAAGTTCAAGCTTATAAACCACCAATCCCTTACCCCACGATGCACTTTACAAAGGCTCAGATGGCAGTCTATATAAAGTATAGGAAAGACATACAAGACGCTGGAATAAAGCTTCCTCATGGCACCACTTTGCTTGAAGTGAAGGATCAAATCAGGTTCCCCAAAGAAGTATTTGACAAGCTGGAAGTAATGGAGCCAATTCTAGAGAATGTGGGGGCTAATCTGAAGAGAAGTAAGGAGCTAAAGAAATTGATAAAGCTTCCCAATCCAGGAAAGTTTCTCATCACTTGTGAGCTTGAGATGCTAAACAATATTGGAGCTTTGTGTGATTCAGGTTCAACAGTGAATGTCATGTCTCTCCACTTGAGCCAAACCTTAGGAATCAAGGAGTTGAAGCCCTGCAAAGCCTCTATCACTTTTGTGGATAACACCTCAACAAGACCCTTGGGCATGGTAAAGGATTTTCCTTTGAAGATTGGAAATTGCTTGGTGCCAACAGATTTTGTGGTTATGGAAAAGACATATTCAAAAGAGGTGCCAATTCTTCTAGGAACACCATTCTTGGCAACAGCAGGAGCTCAAGTAGACTTCAAGAAATGCTCTGTGATTTTGAAGAATGTTGATGAGTTCAAAGTCTACAAGATTGTCTCTCCTTCCATAGCTTTTTGTGGAACAATCATTGAAGAAGAGAGTGAGCAACAGCAACTTCCAGAGCGTGTGGAGCATGCTATGAGCTTCAAAATGAGTATGTTGATGAGAGACACTCTCTCTAATGAGCCAGAACAGAAGCTTAACACTGAGTTGAAGCTTGTAGATGGTTTGAAAGAGGATGAAAGCTTGATCACCAAGCAAGTGAAGCCTTTGATCACACCAAGTGTCAAGAAGAAGAGAAACAGGAAGACAGCTCGTGAGAAGAAGAGACTGATGTCAGTGGGCACTTGGGTTTACCAGAAGAAAGAGGAAGGAGCACCAGCTCCATCAACCTCTTCTCACTAGTCCTCAAACCATCAAAGTCAAGCTTAGTGGCTTAAAACAAGCACACTTGGGAGGTAATCCCATGACTATCTTTGTAAATATATGCTTTCTTTTATTACTAATGTCTTTATTTAGTGTTTCAGAAGTCAAAGATTAGGTCCATGGATGTGTAGAATGGTTTAAAGACCAAAGAAAGAAGACTATGTTTTCATATCGAGGTGCCATATCGAGCAGAACATCTGTCATTAATGCTCGATACAGCTTATCTCGGGGAAGGAGCAGTCCGTACAACGAGCAGATTACATGATGGAGATCACATCGAGGTGCAGCATCGAGCAGAGCACCAAAACCCCTGCTCGATGTGATCGCTCCTGAAGCCCCAGTCTGATGTGATCCCAAGTACCAGCATTCCACCAACCATCCATGTTCCAGCTATGAACGTCCCACCCTTGACTAGAGCAGGAGCTAAGAGGCTAAGGGAGAACTTCAACCAAGCTGTAGAGACACTTCTTGCTGATCAAGAGGTTCACGACATAACCGAGCAGCTGACGAAGTTGACCACTTCCAAAGATCAAGGTCAAACCGAAATGCAAGCCAAACCGTATCAAGAAGAGGATTATTTCATGAAGGACGGTCCAAGCAAATACATGGAAGAATGGCCACTTATCAAGTATGGGCCTGAAGTCTCCTTATTCACCATTCTCCCAACCTAAAGGCGTCCAGGTTCATCCCCTCCAGCAAGTCAAACAAATCCCTACAAATCAGTTCAAGGTAAAAATGAACTCATTATATTGTTTGACTAACTTTTTTTGTTTTGTCTTGATTTCCTTGCATTTATTCTTAATTTTAGAATTTCCATTAGATAAGGTAATTGTTAGCCATTTTCAATCCCTTTAATTTAGCTGCATTTATTGTAATTTGCTTCAAGACCCCTAGAAGGGCATAACTGTTTGGACTCTATATAAAGTCCTCTCACAGCCTTGTATTTTTCACACAACCAATAAAGATCAAGCATTTTCTTAAAGAGTTCTCTCTTCTTCAATTTTTCTAGGCATTTGTGATTTCTGCCCAGTTTAACTTTGTCTTATCATTGCCTCCACCATCAGGCTTTGTGGCGACCATCGATCCACCTTCTATTCATCATCATCCGACCAGCCTCTAAAGGAGTGATTTTAGTCCCTTGAACAGGCACCATCTTTCCACTTTGATCATCCTCCATCCGATCGGTTGAAGGAGAGTGATTTTAGTCCAGCTTTCAGCCTCTACCATTCACCAAAACGAGGCTCAACCTTTGAGGATCGTATCATCTGGTATCAGAGCTTAAAAGCTCTTAAACCCATGTTTTATCTATCCTTTATATTTGTATTTTCGTTTGTGTTCTTTATTTTTCCAGAAAAACTCAAAAAAAAAAAATTCAACTTGTTCTTAGTGTTCTTCGTACTTGAGTAAAAAAAAAAATTTCAAACTTGTTCTTATTGTTCTTGCTTTGTTTCTGTTTGATTCATAAAAACTAAAAGCACAAAAAAAATTCTGTTTATTAGCTTTTCAAAATCTTATTCTATTTAAAAATATATATAAACTGTTGGTCCAAGCATATTCCATTTCCTTCTTATTTCTTTAGAACACATTCATACACCTGTTTATTTGTTTCAGGTACCAACTGGAACAAGCAATGGGAGACGCTCCAACCTTAACCAACATCGTCCAAGTTCTTGCCAATCTGCAAACTTCTATGAAACTCCTTGGTACTCGCATGGATCGGTATGACCAGCGACCACGCAGGAATCGGGCCCAAGGTGCCCGGAATCAAAGGGAACATAAAGACGATGAAGAGAGCATCCCTGATCTAGACGATGATCCCCCTCCACAACATCAAGTACCACCTGAGCCTAACGGGAATCATAACCGCCGAGACCCACCCCAAAGGGATAGAAACTGAGGCGATGACTATGGTCAAGGAGGAAGCAGAGATATCAAGTTGACTGCCCCAACTTTTGCTGGGAAGATCAACCCAGATGCCTACCTTGATTGGGAGAGGCTAATGGAACACATCTTCGAATACTACAAATATTCCGAGGTAAGAAAAGTATCACTTGCTGCTGCCCAACTTACTGATAATGCTCTTGTTGGTGGGACAGAGATGTTTCAGACAGGCGAAGACATCGACACCTCCAGATCAATACCTGGAGGGATATGCGGTTCAGCCTAAGGAAGAGATATGTCCCAGCTCATTACCACCGGGATATACAAAGGAGATTCCGCAAACTGTCTCAAGGGAGCAAATCGGTGGAAGAGTATTTTGAAGAGTTCGAAAGTCTTAAAAATAGAATAGAAGTTGAGGATACGCCAAAGACTCAAATGGCGTAGTTTATGGATGGGCTGCAAGATAGGATTGCCAGAAAAGTGGAAAGGCAACGCTACCATGACCTGGAGGAGCTTCAGCACTTAGCTATCCAAGCTGAGCAACATATCAAGAGGAAGACAGCCTCCACCAACCGGACCAAGATCACTTGGGCTCCTCAACGCGACCTAGACAAAAGGAAGTCTATTGAGACAGATTCCAGGTTCAAGAAGCCAGCCTTCAAACCAGAGCAACGTAAGTCCCAAACTCAACAAATTACTAGAACTCGCGATATTTTTTGTTTTAAATGTAAGGGAAAGGGACACTATGCAAGAGATTGTCCCAATCAAAGGGTCATGATTCTCAAAGCAAATGGAGAGTATGAGTCCCAAGATGAAGGAGAAGCAGAAGATATGAACACTCCAATGATGATGTTATCAACTATCCTGAAGTAGGAGAAATACTTGTTGTTAGGAGAGCTCTTAGTGCACTCTTTGATGCTGAGACAATCCAAATAGAAAACATCTTTCACTCTAGATGCACCATAAACTCCAAGGTATGTAGTTTAATTATTGATGGTGGTTCTTGCACTAATGTGGCTAGCAAGTATTTGGTTGATAAGCTAGGGTTGGAAAAGACCAAGCATCCTCATCCTTACAAGCTGAGATCGCTCAACGATGAAACCGAGCTCAAGATAGCTGAACAAGTCACGGTGCCATTCCAAATAGGCAAGTACACATACACTGTAGTGTGTGACGTTGTTCCCATGCAAGCCGGACATCTCTTACTAGGGAGGCCGTGGAAATTTGACAAAAAGACCATGCATAATGGGCGTCCTAACTACTACAGCTTCATCCATAACAAACGTAAGCATAACTTAGCACCCCTCACCCCTCAAGAAGTACATGAAATGCAAAAGGCAATGTCAAGAGGAACCGAGGTAAGTAAGACCAATATTTATGTTTCACCTGGCAAAGTTATTAAATCATTAGAAATGAAGGAGCAGGTGCTACTAATGGTCTTTAGAGAAGGGTATTTTTCAGGTCCCGAAGAGGACAAGCAACCAGAAGAAGTACTTAAGCTGTTAGAGGACTTCAAGGATGTTTTTCCTGAAGACATTCCCACCGGAGTAATTGAGCATCAGATTGACCTTGTACCCGGAGCCCCACTACCCAACTGACCAGCCTATAGAGTCAATCCCGAGGAAGCTAATGAACTATAGAAGCAAGTTCAATACCTGATGAGAAAAGTCTATATCCGTGAGAGCCTTAGTCCATGTGCAGTACCAGTCCTATTGGTACCCAAGAAAGATGGCACATGGAGAATGTGCGTAGATTACAGGGCCATCAACAACATTCTCGTCAAATACCGGCATCCCATTCCAAGATTGGATGACATGTTGGATGAACTCAGTGGCGCCACCATCTTTTCAAAGATAGACCTGAAGAGTGGCTACCACCAAGTCAGAATGAAGGAAGGTGATGAGTGGAAGACAGCATTCAAGACCAAGAGTGGTCTATATGAGTGGCTGGTCATGCCGTTTGGCCTCACCAACGCACCAAGCACCTTCATGAGGCTCATGAACCACGTTCTAAGGGCCTACATCTGTAAGTTTGTTGTTGTGTATTTTGATGATATTCTAGTATACAGCACTAACTTGGATGAACACCTTAATCATTTTGAGAAAGTTTTAAGAACTTTAAGGCTAGATTGATTATATGCTAATCTCAAGAAATGTGTCTTCTGCACTGATCAATTGGTATTTTTAGGCTTTGTTGTTAGTTCACAGGGTCTAAAAGTGGATGAAGAGAAAATCAAAGCCATACAAGACTGGCCCACGCCAACCACCATTGATCATGTTTAGAGTTTTCACGGCCTAGCAAGCTTTTACCGGCGTTTTGTCAAAGACTTAAGTACCATTGCTACCCCTTTAACTGCAGTGATCAAGAAGGATGTTGCTTTCACTTGGGGGCCGAATCAGGAAGAAGCTTTTCAGAAGCTTAAAGATAGCCTTACCCATGCACCTGTCTTAGTTTTACCTAACTTTGACAAAACTTTTGAAGTTGAATGTGATGCTTCAGGTACAGGTATTGGAGTTTTCCTAACTCAAGGAGGGAAACCGGTTGCCTTCTTCAGCGAGAAATTGAATGGAGCTGGACTCAACTCCTCCACCTATGACAAGGAGCTCTACGCCCTAGTAAGGTCTTTGGAGACATGGCAGCACTACCTTCTTTTCAAGGAGTTTGTCATCCATACTGACCATGAAACGCTCAAATACCTAAGGGGCCAGACCACACTGAAGAAACGACATGCAAAATGGCTCGAGTTTGTGAAGACCTTCCCCTATGTGATCAAGTACAAGAAGGGCAAAGAGAATATTGTAGCTGATGCCTTATCCCGGAGGCATGCCCTGATTTCCACCATGGAGGCCAAGATCATGGGTTTTGAGCATCTCAAGGAGTTATATGACAACGATCCAGACTTTGGAGAGCTCTACCAGCAGTGTACAAAAGGTGCTATTGGTCCTCACTATAAACATGATGGTTTTCTTTTCAGAGACAAAAGATTATGCATTCCGCAGAGTTCAATGCGAGAGTTGATTCTTAGAGAGGCCCATGAAGGCGGACTTATGGAACACTTTGGAGTGCAAAAGACCAAATGCATTGTCGATGAGCACTTCTACTGGCCGCATCTGAAAAGAGATATGGAACGATTCTGCTCCAAATGCATCATCTGCCTAAAGGTAAAATCCAGGTTGCACCCTCATGGACTTTATATTCCCTTACCAATTCCTAACCTACCTTGGGTAGATGTGTCTATGGATTTTGTTTTAGAACTGCCTAAGATAAGAGACAAGGACTCCATATTTGTGGTAGTAGATCGGTTCTCCAAGATGGCACACTTCATTCCTTGGAACAAGACCAACGATGCAACCCAGATTGCTGATCTGTTTTTCAGGGAGATTGTCAGAATTCACAGATTGCCAAGGACTATCATCTCAGACCGGGACACCAAGTTTCTAAGCCACTTCTGGAAGACTTTGTGGAGAAATCTTGGGACTAAACTTCTCTTTTCTACCACTTGTCACCCCCAAACGGATGGACAGACTGAAGTCGTGAACCGCACACTATCCACCCTCTTAAGGGCCACAGTCGGTAACAACTTACGAAATTGGCTTGAGTGTCTTCCTTTCATTGAATTTGCTTATAACCGCACACCACACTCTACTACTAAATTCTCCCCTATTGAGCTTGTGTACGGTTTTAAGCCTAGCACTCCTTTGGATTTCGTACCACTACCACATAAGGAACAAATCAGCCAAGACGGTGAAGCTAAGGCCGAGTTTGTTAAGAAGCTACACCAAAAGGCCAAGGAGCACATGGAGAGGAGAAACGAGCAGACCACAAAACGTGTGAACAAGGGTCGTAAGGAAGTCAGCTTTGCACCAGGAGATTGGGTCTGGCTACACATAAGAACCGAAAGGTTTTCACACCAAAGGAAGTCCAAGCTAGCACCCAGAGGAGACAGACCATTCAAAGTGGTTAAAAAGATCAATGACAACGCCTACCAGATTGATCTTCCAGGTGAGTTTAACATTTCCACAACCTTCAATGTATCTGACTTATCTCCTTATGATACAGATTAAACAGTTCCGAGGACAGAACCTTTACAAGAGGGAGAGGATGATGTGATACCAAGTACCAGCATTCTGCCAACCATCCATGTTCCAGCTATGAACGTCCCACCCTTGACTAGAGCAGGAGCTAAGAGGCTAAGGGAGAACTTCATCCAAGCTGTAGAGACACTTCTTGCTGATCAAGAGGTTCAAGACATAACCGAGCAGCTGACAAAGTTTACCATTTCCAAAGATCAAGGTCAAACCGAAATGCAAGCCAAACCGTATCAAGAAGAGGATTATTTCATGAAGGACAGTCCAAGCAAATACATGGAAGAATGACCACTTATCAAGTATGGGTCTGGAGTCTCCTTATTCACCATTCTCCTAACCTAAAGGCGTCCATGTTCATCCCCTCCAGCAAGTCAAACAAATCCGTACAAATCAATTCAAGGTATGAATGAACTCATTATATTTTTTGACTAACTTTTCTTTGTTTTGTCTTGATTTCCTTGTATTTATTTTTAATTTTCGAATTTCCATTAGATAAGGTAATTGTTAGCCATTTTCAATCCCTTTAATTTAGCTGCATTTATTGTAATTTGCTTCAAGACCCCTAGAAGGGCATAGCTGTTTGGACTCTATATAAAGTCCCCTCACAGCCTTGTATTTTTCACACAATCAATAAAGATCAAGCATTTTCTTAAAGAGTTCTCTCTTCTTCTGTTTTTCTAGGCATTTGTGATTTCTGCACAGTTTAACTTTGTCTTATCATTGCCTCCACCATCAGGCTTTGTGGCGACCATCGATCCACCTTCTATTCATCATCATCCGACCAGCCTTCTAAAGGAGTGACTTTAGTCCCTTGAACAGGCACCATCTTTCCACTTCAATCATCCTCCATCCGACCGGTTGAAAGAAAGTGACTTTAGTCCAGCTTTCAGCCTCCACCATTCACCAAAACGAGCCTCAACCTTTGAGGATCGTATCATAGTCCGTACACCGAGGAGAGTGGACTGTACATCGATCAAGACGCATGGTTGAGATCACATCAAGGTGTAGCATCGAGCAGAACACCAAATGTCCTGCTCGATGTGATCACCAGTCTGTACATCGAGAAGCTATAGCCCGTACATCGACCAGATTGCTTGATGGAGTTACACTGAGGAGTTGCATCGAGTAGAACATCCAAAGTTCTGCTCGATATGGGTGCTATCAACCAAATCGATGCAAGACGGTGTCCGGTACGTCAACCACCGAGGAGAACAACAACCAAGTATGAGACGTTCCACATCGAGGTGCAGCATCGAGCAAAAAACCACAATGTTTGCTCGATGTACAATGGCCGAGTCAGAAACAAGCATCCAGACGGTGCCATGCATTGCCCACGGGAAGGATCATGCAAGCCGAAGTGTCTTCCTACACCGAGCAACAACATCGAGCAGAACATCTATTGAGACCGCTCGATGCAAGATGCCCTGAAGGAGAAGCTGACCAGAACACAGAACCCCCGAGGCAGCAGAGCACCATCGCCGAGCCACAGGACCTGACGTCCCCGATATGGTACACATCGAGGTACCACATAGAGTGTTTTGCTCGATATGATCCGTGTAAAAATTTTATTTTTTGAAATTTTTACATAGGTAAATCGAGTAAAACCTCTTTGTGGACCTTGATGGCTAGTAAAAGAATCTTTTCTTTCCCCCTCACATACATTTTAAAATTGAAATTAGATTTTCTTGCATTATCTTTGGAGTTTTCTAGATATCCCTTATCTTCTTGCATTAAAACTAGCAATCTTCATCTCTCTCTCCACACACACCCATATCGAGCTAAACATCCTTTTTCAAGCATCCTTTCTTTCTCTCTTGCATTCTCTAGAACCTCATCTATTTGGTTCAAGATTTAAGGTAAACTTTGTTAAGATCTCTTGTTTCTTGAGTTTAATTTTTGCAAAATGAAGTGGTAATGCATTAGAATTATTCTTAAGGTTGTTTTGCATGATTCTGATTACGGTATTAATTTACATGTCACCATTGTTGCTCTTCTTTGAAAGTTTATGGTTGAAATGTTTGAAAAAATGCTGTTTTTGTGCTTAGTTTGACATTATGTTTAGATTCTGGCCAAATCTAGGCATGCTATTTTTTTTTCAGAATATTGACCATTGAAATGTTTCTTATAAGACTAGTGATGGTGAATCTTATGCATTTTCATAGTTTGATAGAGAGAGAATGATGTTTTTGGCTTCATATGCTTGAAATTGTTCCAGTCGCTGCTTGCTACTGTGAGAATTTTAGTTTTAGCTGTATCTATCTTTTTAAGCTGAAATGTTTTGCTAAATTCGACTCTATTTGTTGGTGATCAGTGTGAATTTGTGAAAAAAATTCCAGTGCCTTGGAGCAGCTACATGAGATGATTGTCTGGCCAGTTGAGAAGCTTGTATCCTTTGCCGCTCACTGATGTGGAATGAGTGTCTCTCTTAGACTGTCCCCTCTGATGTGTCCTCAAACATGTTTTCAGCATCAAATCCTCCTCATTGTGGCTCTGTTTGGACCGCTTGATCAGATCTCTTGGCTGATGAAGATCCTCCCAACTTTTGCCAAAGCACAACCATGCTTTTCTTTGAGAGAACCCTTTAAACAGCAAAACTAGCTTGCTATTTTAGATCATTTTAGGCTGTATTTTATGCATCTTTTCCTCTGTTTTTACATTATAATATAGCAATTTAGTATCATTTACACTTAAAAATCAACATCGCATGCATTTAGCTTAGGATTCCATACATTTGCATACATGTGCATGTTTGTGGTTGTTTTCAGGTGTTTTTGGAGTTTCTTGGAGCTGGAGAGGAGATGGAAGCAGCTCATGATCAAAGAAGATGTCAGAAATAGAGTTCTTGCAAAGTCTGGTCTATATCGAGCAAGCATATCGAGCAGAACATCCGTGGAGTGTGCTCGATGCAAGCAGCAGGACGAGAGGAAAAGGATCAGCACTAGGATTCCAAGCCGTTGGTCTGCATCGAGGACCAGCATCGAGGAAGAACGTCGATACGCACTACACGGACCATATCAAGGTCGCATATCGAGCAGAACATCGACCGTACGACCTCGATGCAACTCATCCGTGTTGACCACTTGACTTTTCTTAACCATATCCTATATTTTTAGTTTTTTTATGCATCTTTTGGCTTTCTATTATAAAAAGGAAGCCACAAAATATTATCTTTATCAAGATCTATTTTATCCAAGTTTAGCTTTCTATCAAAAACCTTTTCTAAACTTTAAAGGGCGATTTGCCTTAAGGATCTTTATCTTTAATAAAGTTTGCATTTTTTTATGGTTTCATCTTGTCTTTTAATATTTGTTCTTGCATCTTGGTAGATTAGATTTATCATCTTTGCATTTTTAATCTCATCTAGTTATTTTTAACTCCAAATTAATGGGACTAAACATGATTAGTGAGTAGTCCTTCTTAGATTTAGGGTTCTAAGTAGGGAATTTGGTGATTAAGATGTGATTAAGGGGTGATTAGACTTGTTTAATGATTCTCTGTTATCTCCTTCTCTTGCAAAGTGATTATTGCTGATAAAGCTTGCTCCTTTTGATTGAATATGGTTTGATAGATGCATATGGTTCGCTTGATGTCTTGATATCTCTTTTCTAAGCATTGTTCATTTATTTGGCTTGATAGTCTAGCTTAGTCTATGTTTCCTTTGTTCAGCGACACCAAAGTGATAGTTCACTACAGCTAGGTATTCACTTAGGGCTAGATAATGCTAGTTTTGAGATTCTTGCTTGATGGTTAGATAGTATGCATTGAAAGATCGTGTCTTTGCTTCATTCTTGTTAATTGCTTAGATTTGTTAGGATGTTGCAAGTTTGTGTTTAAATCCATAATCTTGATTGGTGTATAGCTGCCTAGATCCTTATTGGTTCACAAGATTGATAAGTTGATCTGAATACTTGCTTGGGTGAGAGAGTAGTTGCTTGATTGGTGCATCTCTTATGCTAGAATGGTTCTGATCTTTATGCTCATGGTTGAAGGATACGCCATCACAAGTGGGTCTGATACTTCGATCTTGTTGAATATAAATTGCTTATTGACGCCAAGTGGTTTCCTTTAGATATCTTGTCTAGGAGCATAACATTGAGAATTGCTTGCTTGTTAATGCTTGTTGATTGGCTTAGTAGAAATCTCCTTGTCACTCTTGAAAACCACTATCCCATAATTGCTTAGAACCTTGATTCTTGTTTTTAATTAATTGTCTTTAAGATCATCTTGCTTAGTTCTTGCTTTAGTAGTCATTCTTACTTAGTTCTTGTTTAATCATTGCCTTAAGTTCATTGTTTAGTTTTGTTCATTTGCTTTTAGTTTATGCTTTCTTTTCATTGCACTATTAGGTTGTTAGATTTGCTCTTGCATAATCAAATCTCCAATCTTACTTAGCTGGCAGCATTGTTTGCATCTCATTTTTCACAATTTGAAATAATACCTAATTTCTATTCTGCAATTGATTAGAAGTTAAAGACATTTGAGTCTAAACTCACAAAAAGTCGCACTTCAGCTTTCTCAACATTTTTTGGAGGTTTCGTAAAGAGTAAGACATTTTTGGAGGTTTCGTAAAGAGTAATTAAGGAAGTGTTTACAATTTTGTATTGATCAGTCATTGTAATGATTGTAAACTACGTATTCGATTTAGATTTCTAAACCATGTGAAGGTATATAATTAATTCATTGGGAAATACAATCTAACACTGAATCTTTCTAAAATACGTGAAACTAACACTTATTTTTTTGTGACTAAAAAACTAACACTTTTACCCTATTCAATTACCAATTACCAATTACCTCTCAAATAAAATGATACAGACAATTGAGAAGATTTGGCAGACAAACGGTAGGCTAGAAAAAAAATGTTAACATTGTTGTTGGTATCCAGGTTTTGGAATTTGTTTTTGAAAAAGCAAACAATAATTTCCTTCCTTTAGTTCTAAGAACATATGACAACTTTTATGCCCAACACATTATGAAAAATCACTCATTAGAATCTTCTACATTGTTTAAAAAAATCTTTTTATATGAAGCTTTTGGGTTTTTTTATATACTATGATTAGAGTGATTAGTTGAGAAAAATATCAAAATTTACACCAACATATGAACAGTGTTTTTACAAGATTTAATATATTAAAATTTATATAGTTTACATAAATATATAAAAGTTTCTAGAATTAAGAAATCAAAGTTTTATATGAATTTTGATTTAAAAGTATATTTCAGTTTGTGTTCAACTATCTTTGGTTATAGTTGAGAGTTTAAATTTAATAGTTTAGGGTTTAGAGAGAGGATTAGGGTATAAGAAGGGGGTTAGAGTTTAGGGAAGGGGTAAGGGTTTAGATTTTAAGGTTTATGGTTTAGGATTTTCCATATGGGTTCACCGATCTTTAATTAGAGTTTAGTTTTTAAGGTTTAGGGTTTAGGATATTTCAGTTTGAGTTCACCTATCTTTTTTTCGGGTTCAGAGTTATAGATTTTAGGGTTTAATGAGGGGGTTAAGGTTTTGGGAGGGGTTTAGGGTTTAGAAAAGGGGTTAGGGTTCAAATTTTAAAGTTTAGATTTTAAGATTTTTCATATGGATTCACCGATCTTTGATTAGAATTTAATATTTATGGTTTTAGATTTTAAGATTTAAAATTAGTATTTTGTATTTTATTATGGCTTGTTAAAAATATAATTGTTTTATATTTTTTCATAAATGTATATATCTATAAAATTTAATCCAGTTTCTGATAGATACAACATGTTAACGTCTGCACTAACTGTAAAAATATGTAAAGTAATAAACGACCCAGTTAACTGCTAAACATATTACATATACAGTAAAAAATCAAAAAAAGCTAGCATTTTCTGTCAAAAAGATAAAATAGTCTGAAAATATTACATTATTACCAATCTTTTAAAGGGTGTTACCTTTCCACATTTTTCTAGTTAAAGACGTTAGTTTTACAAGAACTCCTAATTAATTCACATTGACAAAAATAAAATAAAAACAATTTTGATATAATATTTTTTGTTTTTCTGTTATGATAAATTAGATTGCGAATACTTTAATGAAAATACTTTAATACTACTATAAACTGTAAAATAGAAACTAAAAAGAAAATTAGTATGAACATGAATAAATGAAGCCATAATCTTTGAATGTAGTTATAATTCTCTAAATATACTAGGTATTTACATGTATAACGATGAGGGATATTTTCTAAAATTTATATATGTTTTTATGATAAACTTCTTTTATAGTGTAAATAAATATTATATATATATATCTTTTGGTTGCCTTATGTATTTATATGTTTTAATCTAAACAAATATTATCTGTCCTTCGCTTTTTTTATTCCTTAGAACTATAATTTCTTATCAAATTTGCTCGCCTAATTAACTAAATGTATATTAATGGTCACTGAAGTTATACAAACAAAAAGAGATTTATTCCATAATATTTACAAAACTATATAGGAATCACCACCATTAAGTAAAACTAAAATATGAAAGATCTATCTATTCCAAACAGACTCACAATAGATATGCGGGTGGACCACGAACACTTCTCTTTGCATCGCATTGAAAGTTTTCTTATCTGCTTGCCTCCAATATAACCTGCATTAAGTAAAACCAAAATATGAAAGGTCTATATATTCCACAAAGATCCACAATAGATATGGGAGTCTACCACGAACAATTCTTGCATTGACTAGTAAAGATTCGTTAAAATTCTCTTTGTAATTGTCTTTATATTGTAGTAATTCCGACGACTAAAAGAAAATATGAAAGGTCTTAAACCAATAATATCGGTAAGTTTAATGCAATACTGTAACATGTTTACAGGTTATAGCAGTTATTTTATTATGCATTTAAATTTTCTTGAGTGAAAATGTGGTAGCTTCCTTCTATCAATGGGCACATTTAGTAAAAGTAATTGTAAGATGTAAAGAAGAAGTACTTCTAAATTTGGCGAACGGATCATTTCATCATACAACATATGAAAAGTGAGACGATCTTTAGGGATTTTATCTTTATTTACCTATGTGAATAAATAAATACATTTTTAAGAACCTTCTTACTAATGGTAAATGTAATCTACTTTCTCTACTAAACTGCCACTTGATAACCCCTTGTAACTACACAAAGACAAATGACCAAATTAACAAAATGCACCCCTTATCCCCAAAGGCGACGAAAAAGGCAACTAACAAAAACTATATATTCTTCATCGTTTCTTTGGCCGACGTCGGCCGTACTCTAATTTCTTTTTCTTAGTATAGTTTATTATCCTATCATATCAGGTGGTTTTTGGAGATGAATTAAGTGACTATGGCATTGATACACTGGATTCACAAGGAAATCAGAAAATAACAATGATCATGGTTGCGATTTATTGCAGAATTATTTCCTTTTTTTCTTTAAATTGGCACTGCATTAGACATCTGGTCGGATCTACGAGGTCTTATCACCAATCATCGATCTTTCTGTGCGGGTTTAGTTTTCCGGGGATTAGGTATTTGGGATGTTGACCGGCGGTTTCCCTACTTCCTTAAACTCCTCATATTGGTGAAATTCTGGTATATAACTAGCAAAATATTTCTTTTATGCTGCTATGCTACTTCGTGTATGATGGATGGATCAGGACAGATGGGTTTCAATTCCTCTTCTCAAGGTTTCCTTTATCCAACTTCAAGACTGACTAAGTTATTTTATGGGTTGCCTGATTGGATTGATTTCCCTTTCTGGGAAAATTATGTTGAAGTCAGTTATATTTGGACGCCGAGGATAATTATGGTCAATCGTATACATAAAAATGAAGACATACATAGACAATCAACACCGACTTTCCGAAATAAATTTGCTCTTTACTCGGATAGAGTTGCAAGAAAATTCAAATTAGTTGGATAAAGGAAGTCAAACTGGAGAATTGAGAAGCCTACATAATTACCAAGAACGCGAATACCAATTAATTTGTATCATGTCGACATTCCAGAACATATACCAGATGCAATGGGTTTTTCTGTAGGATATGGAAAGAAAAAAGCAATGCCAATCTGGCATATATATCGTACCAGAGTGAGACAAATATTGAAAAAGGAAAATAACAGTATAGATTGTCTGTTAGCGTGTAGGACTTCGAGAGGGAGCAACGTTTAAATTTATTTCTTCTATCTTTCGTTTTCAGTATATGGCGTGTATAACTGTTTATGCAATAATGTATATTTTGATGTTTGGTATCTGATTTTGTAACAATGCTTGTACTTTTTTTATTAATGAATGTAACCTAGACGTTAAAAAAACTACACAAAGACAAATGCCACTTATTTTTTTTTGTTTTATGAATTAATATGATTGCTAGATTTTGAACCTGCACCGTGTGTGGATTATTTTTTTTATAATCATTTAAATTTTTGAATCCAGATTTTAAATAGATCTGATGGTGGTTGATAATTTTGTTTTTTTCATCTATGATGATATAAGTAGTATTCTTAAGAAAATCAGATGTTAAGTTTTTTATTTGTATACAAAGTATATTTTTGAATATGAATGTTTGAGATATACTTACAGTTTTATTTTTAGTATAAATCCCCTATATATTAAAAGAGAGGCATTTTTAAAGAGAAACCTGAAATTTGTAGAATATCACAACGGTGCCATTTGCTGATGTGTCAACCCCATATTCATTCTCAGCTATTTTTTTTAAAAAGACTTAGATTACTAGACTAATTACATGATATGCCATTGTATATTTTAGGTCCATAAATATGTTATATTTTATTTTTTTAAAATGAATTCAAAGGCAATAATATTAGAATTAATAATTTAATAAAATAAAATTTATTTAATACTAAATATAATATACATGAAATTTATTATATAATGTTTTTAAAATACTATCCATATATTTTTTATTATAAATTTATAATTAAATATATAGTATTTTTTAATATTTACTATTTTTATCATTCATAGTAAAATATATAATACTTATTTATGCTTACTACTTTTAAAAAAATATATATTTATTGATTATTTAAAAACAACTGAAAATTAAAAAAAGTTCTTATAAAAACAACTGAAAAATTAAAAAATAATATTTTATTTTTCTCAAATTCATAGTAAATATATAATACTTATTTATGCTTACTACTTTTAAAAAAAAATATTTTTATTGATTATTTATAAAACAAAATTCTTATAAAAACAACTGAAAAATTAAAAAATAATATTTTATTTTTCGCAAATTCATAACAAATATATAACACTTTACTAATGTTTACTACTTTTATTAGAAAATATGTTTATTAATTATTTATTAAAAATATTTTTATAAATACGACATAATAATTAAAAATAATATTTTATTTTTCTCAAAAATATGTTTATTAATTTTTTACTAAAAATATTTTTATAAATATAACAGAATAATTAAAGATAATATTTTATTTTCTCAAAAATCAATCAGAACAAATAAAAAAAAATCATAATGATTTTATTCACATATTGTTATAATTATAGCATGCATAAAAATAACTGTAAAAACATATATAATATCTTTTAACAATTCATAATAATATATACAAAATATAAATTAAAAATATATGTTATTTTTATCACAAACATCAATTAAAAAGAAAATGATGAATTTTCAAAATTATTATGATATATATTATTTAATATTCAGATTTACTATATAAGGAAATATGATATATTACATTATGATTTAATTTATATATGATTCTTAGATGACAAATATGGTATATATCATTATTGCTTACTTTTTGTTTTTGGCAAGAGATCATAATATGATAATATCAATATTAATTATTTATTTTTTTAATTAATGTTTGATTTAACATATATAGTATCAAATTTTCAGCAAGATTAGTTCATATTTTTTTTTCTTAGTTTGTCTGTTTTAAATCAATCAATTTAATTACTGTGAAAATTCTATAAATTGATAATATTGTGATTTCAATATTTTCTTAATTTATAAAATTATCGGTTTAGAACTAAATAAATTATTTATTAATAATTAATTAAATTGTATTTGCTTTAAAAGTTAGTAATATCTTTAAATACTTCACTGTAGATAAACCATAATATTATTTCAATTTAAAAAAAAAACAAATCATTATATATTCATATTTTAGTAAATGATCATAGTTATATTTTTATATAAGATTATTTTATGGTAATTATTAATTTATGATATTAATAGACCATATATTTATATAGATTTTTTTAAAAAATATTATCTTATCAATTTGTATCATATTTTGAATAAGTCTAATTTGGGACTAAGAAAATGTTTTAATTTATTTAACTAATAATATTTAATAGATAAATAACAAACTATTTAACTAATAGTATTTAATTATTTAAGAGTCAAAATTAATTAAATATATACATAAATTGTATATCCAAATCTTGGACATTGGTGAAAATAATGAATAATATCATCAATTACAGGATATTGAAAATCTGTTTAGTAACTTCATATTTTTTTACCTATCTATATCATGTGTTATGCATGCTACTTAATTTTTAAATTAATATACATTACTATTACATTATCTTTGTATAATATTATATTAATTTAATTATATTATATTATATAATTTTAAAATTATATTAAATATAAATAAATAACAATTATTTTACCCTGCACAGGGTGCGGGTTATTACCTTGTGTATTATATAGTTTAATAAAGTTTCAATTTAGCATAGTAAAAAGCAATTTTTTTTTTTGGTTTTATGTTTTATATTTTGTTAGAAATATTATATATGTTAAATGCTTGAGATGTGTTGATTATTTACTGTTGGGACCAATTTTACCAGGTCCAAAGAGAACCCGACACGTAGACGTTGAACTACCCTAGACACTGACACACACCATGCTAGCTCGGCCAAACCACTTCCGCATACTGTTCCGGGACAGTTGGCGAGCTTCCCCAAACACGCAAGAATCATCAGCTTACCTGCTTCCCTGGCACGCTGAATGGAGAAGACAGGACAAGGAGACTGCTAGTATAAAAGGAGAGAGATCACCAAACGAGAAGGAGATCGGCTCAATGGATCAAATCACACACCCCCACGTGACATCCCAAAATTTGCTCTCGAACATATACATTCTAGCTAACCCGTCTATGACAATTTGGTTTTGTATAAAAAGTTATGTTTGTTTAAGGTATAAAATATGTTGATAATATTTAAATATAAATTTTAATCCGTCCGTTATATTTGTGTAAAATTTGAGATGTTAACATTTCTCTTGGTGATAATATTGTAACTTACTATTGCACTCTGCAAACAACACTCGTAAGCATATGCTTATATGACAATAAGGAAATTGAAGTCTTCTTTGACAATACCTTTATGAAGAATATCCTACAACAATAATGAAAGCAAGTAAGTATTGAGAACTGATGGGTGAAAAAAAATCAGAACATAAAAATATAGAAGTACAAGTATCTGATTTTAAGAAAATTTTCAACTTACGATTTAATATACCTAATATCAGCTCCAATTATTCTCTATATTCACTAGTAAAAAAACTGTTTATAGCCACAAAATTGTTACGGTCATGTTGTGATTTTTTTTAACATAGTCACGTAAGAGTTATGAAATAGTCACGAAACCATAAACTGTGACTGTCTGTGACTTTTTCGTGACAAAATTAGTCACGTATTTGTTATGAAAATGATGTGGCAAAAATAGCTACATTTTAATCACATCTATTTCGTGGCTTATAAAAAAATAGCCACATATAAGCCATGAAATAGTTACAAAAATAGAAAAAAGAAAAATATGACATTTGGTGACATTTGCTTACAAAATTAGTCATGATAAAATCACAAAAATGTGCTATATTAAAATTTTGTGACATTTTATTTGTAAATTTAATTTTTAAAATATTATAAATAGATCTATGTTAAATCATAAACTCTAAAATTAAACCATAAATCCTAATTAAAATCAAACCCTAAACTATAAACTCACACCATATATATCCTAAACTCAAATCTTATGTATCCTAAACTTAAACCCTATTTATCTTAAACTCAAACCATGATCTAAAAATTAAACTTCAATTCTTAAACTTCCAATTTATAAACATAAATATTAAATCATACCTCTAAAATCAAACTATATACCCTAAAACCAAACCCTAAACCCTAAAATCAAACCCTACATATCCTAAACTCATACCATAATCTGAAAATTATAAAATTTAAATCTTAACTTTCAATTTCTAAACATAAATATTAAATCATAAACTCTAAAATCAAACCCTAAACCCTACTTTCAATTTCTAAACATAAATATTAAATCATAAACTCTAAAATCAAACCCTAAACCTAAAACCCTAAACCCTAAAATCAAACTCTATATATCCTAATTAAACTCAAACCACATAATATGAAAATTATAAACTTGATTAAAATCTTAAATCTTAAATTTTAAATTCTAAAATTAACCTTAAACCATCAATTAATTTAGTTTAATTTAGTTAAAAATCAATTAATTTATTGGTTCAATTTAGTGAAACCAATTGATTTGGGTTTTAGAACCCAATTTTTTGGTTCCCACACAAATTTTGGTTTTCCCACAAATTAATTTTGGTTTTCCCACACATTATTTGGTTTCCCGGTTTCTATGCTCTATGCCTATGAACACTTAGCCAAATTTCTAATTTTCTCTCTTCCTCTCTTACTTTCTTCCTCTCGCCGTCGGTGCTCTCGATCTCTTCCACCATCGCTGTCGTCTCTCTTTCTCTCTTCCTCTCGGTTCTACTTCTCTCTTCCTCTCTTCCTCTCTTCTTCTCATTGTTGGTTCCATTTCTCTCTTCCTCTCGTTCTCTCAATCCGATCGACGAATCCTGATGGCTCCTGGCCGTAACCGTGGAAACTCAGTCACCGCCGACAACAGTCAGGGTATGTATTTGTCGCTTCTTCCTTTCCTTTTTTTTCTCTTGCATGGTTAATCTTCTCAATACTGTGTTGGATTTACAATTAGGGTTTCGATTGGGTCTTCTTTGTTTGAAAATTATTCATTGTTTTGGATTTGCTGCTTGAGATGATTATTTATGCTAATTGTTAGTCTTTGAGTAATGGATTTGACTAGTTTCTCAGTTTGTAACTTCTCTATTTGCAGTCTGAAGCATTTCTCCCATTTTGATTTTGTTCTTTTGGGTGTAGATTTAATGAAATTAGCATTTAGGTTTTGTTAAATCTCGATTTTGATTTTACAATCATGTGAATGATTAATGCTTGAAACGTGTTAACTCGTGATTTTGATTTCTCGCTTTCCATTTTGATTTTACAATCCTTTGATTTCAATGATTTGAGTTGTTCCCTTTGTTTTTTTTTTCCATTAACAGTTTTTAAGTGCTTCGAGTCTTCTTAGTGTTATCATTCTTGATGTATTAAGTAATAGGATTTACTTGTTTGCTGAGATCATAAGTGCTTTGAGTCTTGGATCTTCTTATTGTTATTATTCATGATGTATCGAGCGCTAGCATTTAACAGTTTTTAAGTGTTTCGAGTCTTGGATCTTCTTAGTGTTATCATTCATGATGTATCAAGTCTTGTATTCGTTTTTTTCTTAAGTGTGTTTACTTGTTTTCTTATAGCCAATCGTTTCTAACAACCGTGTTATTGTTATCAATGTGTGAGCAATATAGGAGCTAGTGGCCACAAGAGCTGCACTATTTGCATTCCTGGAAAAGTTTGCAGACTCTCGGACTCATGCTGCTGCGCCTACACCTTCTCCTCCTCCAGCTTCTGTTCCTCCTAATACCACAAACCCGGCTCAATCTTCCACACCTACACTGACCAAAGACAATCAAGCTCAATTAGATAAGTGGTGTGCTGCTTATTTAGGAGAATAACTCTTTTATTCTATTTATGAACTTGTTAAAGTTGAATGTAGTATAAGTGTGCTGCTTGTTTGAATGTTGTTAAAGACAAAACATATTTAATTTATGTTTATGTATGATATTGGTTTTATATTTTAAATTTCAGATTTATTGCTTTTGTTATTCTTCTATAAAGGTTTTAGAATTACAAATATTGATAATTAGTTACCAAAATCAAATATTGGTAATTAGTCACAAAATTATTAATTAGTCATATAGCCACAATTTTAACTACAAAAAATAATGTGGCTATTTAGTCACATATTAGCTATTGTATTTTCGTTGCAATATTAGCTATGATATAGTCACGAACATGATTGTGGTTAAAAAGACACAAAACGTTGTGTGAATAGACCGTGACTAATATTGCCACGAAACGACAATGACTAATTCGTGACTGTTTAGCCACGAAAAGCCACGAGCCATATTTAGTTACGATCCTATAGACACGATTTTTTTTTGTAACTTTTCGTGACTCTAGAACTATATAGTCACGGTTTTTTCGCCTTTGTCACATAATTTTCCGTAGCTATAAGGAGTTTTTTTACTAGTGATTGCAATATGTATTGCTTTAAAGTGTAAAAAAAAATTGAATTCCCCAGCCTGTTTTTAAAGGCTTATGTTATTAAGGTATGTGTAACATACCAGAACAACCATTGATATCTATACAGTTTAGGCTAAAATCAATATAAATAACTACAGTAAAATTTCTGTAAATTAATAATATTTGCTATCATGTTTGGAAGTAAAGTCCACCCTGACAAAAAAAAAACAACTACGAAATATACTTGGCATCTACAATAATGGAGGAGGAGGCAAATATTTAAGAATCCCTGAACAATATGGGCAAAAGAAAACAGAAATGTTCAGATACACGTGAGAGAAAGTAAAAAAAAAAAAGAACAGATGGATGGCATAAAATATTCCTATCACCTGCAGGAAAAGAAGTCTTTCTCAAATCAGTGGCCTTTGCTTTGCCTATTCATACGATGAATGTTTTCAAATTTCCAAAAACAACCTGTGAAGAGATAAAACAGTATACTTGCTAAATACCGGTGGAGTAATGCGACAAATGAGAACAAGATGCACTGGCTAGCATGGAAGAGACTAGGAATACCAAAAAAGGAGGGAGGCCTAGGATTTCGAGATCTTGAATACTTCAACCTCGCTCTACTTGGTAAACAAGCATGGCGACTATTACACCAACCAAACTGCTTAATGGCTCGGATTATAAAAGGGAAGTACTATCATTATAGAAATATTTTTGACTGCGCCAAGCGGAAGGAAAGCTTCCTATATTTGGCGATCATTACTTCAAGGACGTGATCTTCTGAGACAAGGGATGAGATTTCTTATAGGCAATGGTCAACTAGTTGATTTCTGGGCAGATCCATGGTTACCAACACAGCCCCCAAGAGCTCCAAGACCCAGGAATTCAAACACTGAACCAATCAAGGTATGTGAATTCTTTAATAGGAATCATACAGGGTGGGATGAACAAAAAATTAGAGAGAAGGTTGAGAAAGAGGATGTCGAACATATCTTAAAACTCAAGCTTTTTCCCTAATATTGATACCACCCCGGACCTTTTGGGATGGCACGACAACAAAGATGGACTATACACAGTCAAATCAGGCTACTGACTTGCTACACACTCACCACTAGCTTCCAACATTCAACCGATACATGTAAATGTCAACCAAAAGCAACGAATATGGAAGCTTAATACATCACCAAAAATCAAACACTTTCTATGGAGAATGCTCTCAAATATATTAGAAACAAGCCACACATTACAGAGACGACATATAAAGAATCAATCTGCATGTCGACGTTGTTGTCGAGAAGAAGAAACAACTCAACACTTGTTTTTCAATTGTGAATATGCACAAGCAACATGGCGCGCCTCTGGTATAATGAACAATATCATCATCGACCCAGGAGTTTCTTTAGATGACAAAATGAGGATTATATTTGACAATCACATCAACACATCAACACCTTTCTCTAAACAGTTGGCTTTTTGGATACTCTGGTGTTTATGGAAAGCAAGAAACACACTACTTTTTCAACATAAACATATTCATTGGCGTAAAACACTACAGTTGGCAAAGGAAGATACATCAGAATGGCTACACACAGCATCATACCTTCCTTCTTCCGCAGATAACTATGGCCAGCATGTTCAACACCAGACAGCACCAACATCAGAATCCAGGACTTGGATACCACCACATGGTTGGATCAGATGCAATTTCGATGGAACGTACAACATCCACACAAGTTCGGCAAAATTAGGATGGGTAATACGTGATGAAAAAGGTACATATAAAGGAGCAGTACAAGCAAAAGGCCTAAATACCTCAACGGCTATGGAAAGTGAATTACAGGCACTAATAATGGCTATACAAAACTGCTGGAGCCATGGATTCAAAAAAGTCATTTTCGAAGGTGACTGCAAAGGTATTCTCGATTTACTGGACGACACAAAACAAGACTTTCATACATATAATTGGATTTGAGAAGTCAAATTCTGGAGTAAGAAGTTTGAAGACATAAAACTCTTATGGACAAGCAGATTGACAAACCAGATTGCCGATCATCTTGCCAAACTTACTCCCGAAATGGATAATTATTTTTATTATTTCATTTATGTTCCTTATGTAATAACTGATTTGTTACATGCTGATTACAGCACTATAAACTAATAAAATATAACTGCTACAAAAAAAGAAAAATCATCTTCAATATATAATATTAATCATATATTTAATATATAAAATATTTTATAGTCCACACACGGTGCGGACCAATCACCTAGTAAACAATTATAGCATGTCAAATCAGTATTATAACTAAAATAAAATTAATATGAAAAAATTAACAAAGAGAAAACATTCGTGTACAAGAAATTAACTTGATGTATTTGCTACCTATTTTAAAAATCAACAACAAAATAGCTTAATAAAAAATATAAGTTTAAAAGAAGCTGTATAAATTAAAATAAAATAGAAAATTATTCTCAAAAGATGTAAAGTATATAAAAAAGTTTAAACGAAATTAATTTAAAATTAGTTTCCGAAAAACTTCGAATTGCTAAAATAATGGTATCGACAATGAATAACTATTTAAAGTTGCAATAGATTAACACAATTTTCTAAATCAAATATACTTTTTAAAATATGCAAAGATTAAAATACTGTGTGTTTCTGATTTAAAAACTAACAAAGAAAAATAATACATAAATAATTTTACACTTGAAATTTAACAAGTAGTAAAATCTGATTTTTATACATAGCTACTACCTATATCTGAACCAACATTAATAATACATGTGTAACACATTTTAAAATTCTATTTAACTGAAAAATTATTATACAGAGTTATGAATCAAACATCAATTAGTATATGTAGCTAAAATATTCAATTGAAAACATGCAAAAAGCACACAAAATAAAAAAATAGTGAAACAATAATGCAAATACTCCACACCACCAATCCTACAAGTTTCATAACTAAAGTTATCAAATATTAGACTGCAAAAAAAAAAGATCTCAATAATAAACTGAATAAACATATAAGCTAAAACTCGTGGAAGACCAGATGCAGAAGCAAGAAACGGCTTTGCACAATCATTGCAATTTCCTAACAAATATAAATGCGAATCAATATCAATAGACATTCACTAAAAATACTACATATTTGAACACGTAAACTTTTTTTAAAAAAAGAACTATAGAAATCCTACGGAAATCAAAACAGAACATTAAGATCTTGGCAAGAAAATCCTTCTCTAGATCAAATGTATGTGTACGTCAAAATTAGATAATTTGATAGGTGTCATTGTTATTATTTTACTCAATAAGATTTAAAAATTTATAAATACAAATAGGAGAAAACTACAAAATATATTTTAAATTCTATTATATAAAATAAAATTTCGATAAATCTATTATAATTTTGATAATTTAAAAGATAGTAGTTAAAAATATTAAACAAAATATTTAACTCAGGCTCCTGCCACTCGAGTTATAAACCTAGTTATGGTAGAAAAATATTACAATTCGATTGATATATCTTAGACATCCGTATGTTTCACTTGTTTTGAATACAATTCATTTTTATTAATATTCGGTGGCTATTCGTGTTAACAAAATTTGATTGACTCTCTGAAATGATTTTGAATAATTATTACGATAAACAAATAGTTAATTTTTTATATTGTAAAATTTATACACTTGTGAAAGATAGATGATTCGAAATAATTTCAAATGGGTTCAAACTTTATTTAATAGGATTACTAGGTGGTTGCCCGCACATATGTGCAGGTATAATTTTTTATATATACATAGTTAATTATAATATTTAAATGTTGATTAGTTTTTTTAAACATTAGTATGTTTGTATATATTGTTTTAATATTTCACAAACTTCTTTCTCAAACCAATGAATTTTAAAATTTTTATTTTTATAATGCTTGTAATAATATATAATCACAAATATAAAAGTTAAATAATTATTAAATTCTTATAATATTTTTTGAATATTTCTATAATATGCTTTATTTCTTCTTACACAATATATAATATGTTTTTTTGCGTCTTACATAATATGAATTTGCAGATACATATATAATATATTTTAAGTATATATATATTTTTTTTATTTATTGCAAATTGAACTGAAATAGTCTTTATCATTTTTACTTATTCTTAAGAGCGGATAGATGGTTGACACTCATGTGCGAACATACCAACCATTTCACTACACTTAGAATACATAAATATTTTTAAAAAAATATAAACTGTATAATAATAAAAATAAAAATTAGACTGTAATCAATCTTAACAAAATACATGCACGAAAAAGTTCGCATGTGACTTCAACTAATGTATAATTAATATTAATGTATGTACGCGTATTTGTAAAAAAATTGAAATATGGCTCTTACGTGTTAAAAAGTTTTTAAGTGACTTTGTAAAAAAATGCGAGAGATTTATTTTTATATACTTCTATTTTTATTTCTTATTCATATTGTTTCATCTTAATATAATTTATTCTTTTGTTCGGTTATTTTCTTTTTATTTATGTTCTCAAAATTTTGATATACAATGAAAATAAATTTATGTATATATATATATATATATGAATATGATGTAAAATTTATTTTTATTTAAAATATGATAAGAGATAAGATGAGATGGTAACATAAGTTATGTATATTTTAGAAAATAACAAAAAAAGATGATAAAAATTATAGAAAAATATATGGTCCTATTAATATTATAAAATAATAATTAGCATATACTTTATTCATTTAGTAAATATTGGTTTGAAAAGAAAATTTATTTAAAATTACATTTTTTGTTAAAAAAAATTTAATAAAAGTTGATTATTTTATTATTTTTAACATTTTATTTTTTAAATTATTTTTTATCATGATTGTATTTTATTTAAAATTGTATTATTTAATAATTTGTTTATTTAAAATTTGTTTAGATGTTATGAATATATTTTTTAAATTAATAACTTTCCGAAATAAAAATATATCATACTTCAAGTATTATTAATAATAGAATTTTTATTATTCTATTGGATAATTTAGTATTTTTTTAAATTTTATATGAAATTATAATATATATATTGTTGAAAAAATTTCGTAATTATATTTTATGAAATTATGAATATATGTAAAAAAATGAAATTATAATAAATTTTATTTTCTGTTAATTTAAATTTGTTAATTTAGTGTTATAAATATAATCTAGTTTATTTATGTTTTAATTCCACATTTCCTATAATTTTAATTCAACCAATCAAAACATTTCGTTTATTATAGGAAGTTTGATATGTCACATTTACATGTCATCAATTAAAAACACTAACTTTGGTTGTAGTGTTGACAAGTCAGCTATTTTCAATAATGTTACTTCTCAAATAATATGTAGTGGATTAATGCTCCTTTAAATTTGGTTTATATCCTTACAAAATTCTATAACCGTGCTAAACTGAATTAATCGATTCCTATATTCATTAATTAGTTTAAAATAATTTTAATCAGTACCCAATATAATTTTAAATTTTTATTTAGTATGATTATATAACCAATTCGCTCTTAAATATATCTTTGAAGAGTTTTATAACCAAAACGAATTGATTTAAGTGAAAAAGTAAATGTGTGGCATCTCAAACCCCTCTCTTTCTTAAAATCCATCTTTTTTCCCAAACTCATTTAAATCTTTTAATTCTAAAACTTATAAGCTCATTTAAACCCTAAACCTAGCTCCTTCTAAGAGAGGTAGAGACCATATACTCGGCGAAGCCCTACCAAAATCCAGCCTCAACAGCCACCAATAGATTTTCCGTGCCGCTGACTTTCGAGCCAGTTTTCGTTCAACTCCGATCGACCCAGATTACGATCTTGGTGTCATTTGAAAGATAATCCTTTTAGCTATCCAGCGCCTCTTGAATCGTCCAATTTAAAGGTATATTATGTGAGTTATGGCCATTTTCATCTGAGCGGACCAATCTGTACAAATCCAGAAACTTAACTTTCTCTCAGTTTTACATCAGAAGTTGAAGACTCAGAACGACCTAGAGGCTGCTCGTGGTACCGTTGGAAAGCTCATCCAAATCCCGGATCTGAGGTATTTTGGGAAAGTTATATTGATTGCTTGTCGGCCAAGAAATAAATCAGTTAATATGTTAATCTGGAAACCCTAGATCTGAAAATTCTTGTGTGCAAGTTTAGCAGAAACCCTAATCCAAAAATCCTAATTTAATTTAGAATTTCCTTAATTTAGAATGTTCTAATTTGGCAAAGTTCTATTTTTGGAAACTTTCTATTTTTAGGCGCAGCAGTGGGAGCAGCTGTGATGCAAGGAATCCAGCGGTTGCTTGGACCATTGTTGGAGCGACTTCCAGTGGCCGGAGCAGTTTCGGGAATGGCTCAAGGTGCAGCTGCGGGGTAGTATCAAGTTCCTGAGAATGGTGCATACCAAGACTTGCCGCCTCCACCTCCAATGCCAATGCCACAACAGGCGCAGGGATATGGTCTGCAAGTGCCCTCCTACTACGATGTGATGAGGATGATGAGAGAGTTCAGCATGGAGACTTTCGCTAGTGGGACCGATCCGATCAAAGCAGACCGTTGGAGAAAGTTGTTGGAACGCAGCTTCACGTCGGCAAGGTGCCCAGTGGGGTACAAATTGGAATTGACAGTTCAGTACTTGAGGGATGAAGCTCACGAATGGTGGGAAGGATTGAATACCAAGCTGCAAGAAGGGGATGTGTTACACTGGAATGACTTCATATATGAGTTCAACCGGAAATATTTTCCTCAGGAGGCTGAAGACAGGCATGAAGCAGAGTTTATAAAGTTGGAGCATGGAAACTGTACTATGAGGGATTATGCTCAGGAGTTCAATCGCCTTAAGAGGTTTGCAAGAAGAGAGATGTCTGAGAACCGTCTGTTGAAGAAGTTCATGGGTGAACTGAGAGTAGACATCCGTAATCGTTGTGAGCTGTTGGAATACACATCAGTGATTAATCTGGTTGAGAAGGCTTCCTTAGCCGAGAAGGGAATAGAGGATGAGGATAAACTGGCAATGAGTGCCCAAGCCAGAGCAGCAAGGATGGCGGAACCTCAGATGCAAATTCATGATAACCGCGGAGCTGTACAGGACGGGAGAGAACCACCACATTGTCGCTTATGCGCAAGATTCCACCATGGACCATGTAAGGCAGATTCCGATTCATGTTTCAGATGTGGGAAGCAAGGCCATACCAGAAGGTACTGTCCTGATAAAGGAATCACTTGTGGCACGTGTGGGAAGTTGGGGCATGCCGCTAAAAACTGCAGAGTGAGACTAGTGGAAGGAGTGCAACAAGGGACCCAAAATAGAGATCATTTGCCACCACCTGCAAAGCGTCTGGCGTTGGGACCCCAAATGTATGCAATGGAGGCAGAGTATGCAACTGAGGATGACGAGCCAGCTGATGGTAAGTCATGTTAATACTTAGCATTTTTGTTACGTGAATTAGAATGCTTAATTATTGCGTGCAAGTCCTTCGTGCTATCGAGTCGTTTAAAGTTAGAAAACCGTGGAAATTTGGAATCTGGGGGAAGGGTGGTAGCAAATATACTTTTTCGACATAGGAGCTACACATAGATTTGTATGCCCTAGATTGACAAGTGTTGGGAGTTTGGTCAACCGTTAAATAGACGGGAATGCGAAGTTGTGAAATCCAAAGCTATTAAGTTACAAGAAACCACACTAAAGAGAAGGACACTCCAAGTGGGAGAAATGCATTTCGTAAATTTGAAGACGAATTCAATTCAAGTGGGGGAGAATTGTGGCATCCCAAACCCCTCTCTTTCTTAAAACCCATGTTTTTCCCCAAATCCATTTAAATCTTTTAATTCTAAAACCCATAAGCCCATTTAAACCCTAAACCTAGCTCCTTCTAACCCTCCTCCTACTATATAAAGAAGATCCATGACCTTG
Organism: Thlaspi arvense; assembly: GCA_911865555.2. Taxonomy (NCBI): domain Eukaryota; kingdom Viridiplantae; phylum Streptophyta; class Magnoliopsida; order Brassicales; family Brassicaceae; genus Thlaspi; species Thlaspi arvense. The sequence continues at coordinate 25,426,758 of OU466859.2, read as the reverse complement.
AGGGAGGCAGAGACCATATACTCGACAAAGCCCTGCCAAACTCCAGCCTCAACAGCCACCAATAGCTTTTCTGCGTCACCAATTTTCGAGCCAGTTTCCGTTCGACTCTTGTCACAATATTGGTATCATTGGAATGATAATCCTTCTAGCTATCCAGCGCCATTTGAATCGTCCGATTTGAAGGTATACTATGTGAGTTATAGCTACTTTCATATGAGCGGATAAATCTGTGCAAATCCAGAAACTTAACTTTTTTCTCAGTTTTACATCAAAAGTAGCAGGCCGAATTCCCGAGAATGGTGCATACCAGGACTTGCCGCCTCCACCTCCAATACCGATGCCACAACAAGCGCAGGGATATGCTCTGCAAGTGCCTTCCTACTACGATGTGATGAGGATGATGAGAGAGTTGGGCATGGAGACTTTCGCTGGTGGGACCGAACTGATCAAAGCAGACCGTTGGAGAAAGTTGTTGGAACGCAGCTTCACGTCGGTAAGGTGCCCAGTGGGGTACAAATTGGAATTGACAGTTCAGTACTTGAGGGATGAAGCTCACAAATGCTGGGAAGGATTGAATACCGAGCTGCAAGAAGGGGATTTGTTACGCTGGAATGACTTCAGATATGAGTTCAACCGAAAATATTTTCCTCAAGAGGCTGAAGACAGGCATGAAGCAGAGTTTCTAAAGTTGGAGCAGGGGAACTGTACTGTGAGGGATTATGCTCAGAAGTTCAATCGCCTTAAGAGGTTTGCGAGGAGAGGGATGTCTAAGAACCATCTGGTGAAAAAGTTCATGGGTGGACTGAGAGTAGACATCCGTAACCGTTGTTGCTGATGGACTACACATCAGTGATTAATCTGGTTAAGAAGGCTTACTTAGCCGAGAAGGGAATAGAGGATGAGAATAAACTGGCAATGAGTGTCCAAGCCAGAGCAGCAAGGATGGCGGAACCTCAGATGCAAATTCATGATAATCCCAGAGCTGTACATTAAGGGAGAGAACCACCACAATGTCGCTTATGCGCAAGATTCCACCATGGACCATGTAAGGCGGATTCGGATTCGTGTTTCGGGTGTGGGAAGCAAGGCCATACCAGAAGGTACTATCCTGATAAAGGAATCACTTGTGGCACGTGTGGGAAGTTGGGGCATGCCGCTAAAAACTGCAGAGTAAGACTAGTGGGAGGAGTGCAACAAGGGACTCTGAATAGAGATCATTTGCCACCACCTGCAAAGCATCCGATGTTGGAACCCCAAGTGTATGCATTGGAGGCAGAGTTTGCAACTGAGGATGAAGAGCCGGCTGATGGTAAGTCATGTTAATACTTTAGCATTTTTGTTATGTGAATTAGAATGCTTAATTATTGCGTGCAAGTCCTTCGTGCTATCGAGTCGTTTAAAGTTAGAAAACCGTGGAAATTTAGAATCTGGGGGAAGGGTGGTAGCAAATACACTTTTTTTGACATACGAGCTACAAATTGATTTGTATGCCCTAGATTGACAAGTGGTGGGAGTTTTGCCAACCGTTAAGTAAGCGGGAAGGCGAAGTTGTGAAATACAAGGCTATCAAGTTCCAAAAAACCACACTAATGAGGACACTCCAAGTGGGATCAGATTCCAAGTGGGGAAAATGCATTTCGTAAATTCAAGGACGAATTCAATTCAAGTGGGGGAGAATTGTGGCATCACAAACCCTTTCTTTCTGAAAACCCATCTTTTTCCCCAAATCCATTTAAATCTTTTAATTCTAAAACCCATAAGCCCATTTAAACCCTAAACCTAGCTTCTTATAGCCCTCCTCCAACTATATAAAGAAGAGCCACGACTTTGAGGGAGGTAGAGACCATATACTCGGCGAAGCCCTGCCAAAATCCAGCCTCTACAGCCACCAATAGCTTTTCCGCGCCGCCAACTTTCGAGCCATTTTCCGTTCGACTCCTGTCGACCCAGATCACAATCTTGTTGTCATTTGAAAGATAGTCATTATAGCTATCTAGCACCTTTTGAATCGTCCGATTTGAAGGTATAATTTGTGAGTTATGATCATTTTCATCTGAGCGGATCAATCTGTGCAAATCCAGAAACTTAACTTTTTCTCAGTTTTACATCAGAAGTTGCGGACCGAATTCCCGACGACTCAGATCGACCCAGAGGCTGCTCGTGGTACAGTTGGAAAGCTCATCCAGCCACCTTACCGCAGCCGTTTTCAGATTACCGATCTGAGATATTTTGGGATAGTTATATTGATTGCTTGTCGGCCAACAAATCACTTAATCTGTTAATGTGGAAACCCTAGATCCGAGAATTCTTGTTGTGCAAGTTTAGCAGAAACTCTAATCTGAAAACCCTAATTTATTTTAGGAATTCCTTAATTTATAATGTTCTAATTTGGCAAAGTTCAATTTTTGGAAAAACTTTCTATTTTTAAGAAGTTTTTATTTTTGGAAAGTGTCCATTTTAGGAAGGTTTATATTTTAGGAAATTTCGGATTCTTGAAAGTCTATTTTTGGCACTTTCCGACCGTCAACCGCAGTAACCACATCTACAACTTTTCAGTTTCAACCAACATGCAAAAGTGAGGCGGGGCTTACGGATCTATAAGTTGTGTTAGGATTAGCTAAGTATGTGCATGCTGAACTTAGATATTAGAGTTTGATTGTTAATTAAAACGAACATGAATGATGATTGATAATGGATGCTTGAATTGTTGATTGGTGTTAGAATATGCGCATTATAGCGCATGATTGATTCCGACCTTTGGGGGGATCGTTTGCCGGTCGTCACAAAGGACGTACGTGAAGTGAGACCATGGTTGGACTACACACAGAGGAAGTGTAGCCTAAAGAAATCACACACAACCTATCAGCCCTCAAGTGATGCCATTGCATACCACCCGAACTGCACAACGATGAATTACATGCTGGCACTGGGGATGCATCCCACGTAGGAGTAAAGTCGCTATACGACTAGCCCGTCGGCCATGCCTTGGGAGTGCTAAGTACGTCTAGCCTGTTCCCTCCCATATCATAAGAGTAATACGTGGACCCCTTTGTTCCACCCCATATGATGTCAGGTCCCTTAATACCTCCACACTTATTGCCACACATGGCTCACGGCACACACACACACAAAATATCCTAAACTCACGATATCAACTCATCGTCTAAACCGTTCACCAGGAACATATTCTCCACTCGGATCTATTGACCATGGCTCCACAACCACACGATCTCAACCCTCATCTCGAATCACACATAGTCTCAATAATGATTTCACACAATACCGTATTAAATATTCAACCTATTTACAAGCACTAGTGATCAAACAACACACAAGTGGAGCACACAGCAAACAATCATATCAAAGTGAAATACACAAGTGATATTCGTTTGTCTTCTGCAACATCAGTTTACAAACCCTAAACACAAATAAGTGATTCACACAATCAATCACCAACCTAAACAAAACCTAATTAGGACTCAGTTCTAAAACAGAAGTAGTTATGCATGGTTTAACCCTAAACTAGACGTCACAAAAAAACCGAAGAACACAATAGTACAGAGCAGATTCATCCTCACCTTGGCCTAGGAGACGAAGGAGGTGGCGAGGGGAGATAGGGTGAAGAAAACGAGGCTAGGCAATCCACGCTGGGTTGATCCTCCGTCTGGGCTGGTGCGGCGGTGAGGGAGAGCGGTGCGGGGAGTCCGGCTCGTTGTTGATGTAGAACACTGGAACGGACCGACTCCCCAGAGCTACCACGGGCCCATCGCAAAGGTGGTTGACGCAGTGGCTCTCGGCAGGTGTTGCGAGCGACAGCATCTGGTCTGAGAGAGAGAGAGAGAGAGAGAGAGAGAGAGAGAGAGAGAGAGAGAGAGAGAGAGAGAGAGAGAGAGAGAGAGAGAGAGAGAGAGAGAGAAGGTGGCAGCGAGAGGGAGACTCGGCGGCCAGAAAAAATAGGGAGAGAGGAGAGTTCTAGGGTTCTCTGCTTCTCTGAGATTTTATGATGAAGAAAATAATGGGAGGTGGCCCTCTATTTATACACAAGGGTTAACTTATGCAGGAAGTAGAGATAACCACAAAAAAGAAAAGATAACTAAGAAAAAGGAATATTTACAAATCCTTTTATGAAAAGAGAAAGATTTGTTAATATCACCATATTAAAAATGTAGTATTACCAAGGAAAAAGAAATCTTTATCTCTCGAAAGAAAAAAGAAAAATCGAAAAATAGAAACTGGGCTTTAAATTGGATCCACATCACAGCCTAAGTTAAGTGGAGAGTCGTATCTGAAAGAGAAGAAGCCCACAGACGTATGTCGGACAAATATCAAACCTGTTCTACTAGATAGAAAACTCAAATGTCTAATCAGAAAAGATGTTATTTCTGTAAACATCAAGGGCATCTCAGCAGAGAGTGTAATCAACGCAAACAGAGAAACATAATCATCAAGGCCTGGAAGAGAAATCAGTGGTTTCCTGAGCCAACCTGTTCCAGTAAAGTCTGGGTAGCTAAGAACAATCTATGTGAGGAGACTGTAGAGGACTCTGGACTGACTGAACAACTTGTTTATGATAGCCTGCTATATTTTAGTGTTTTAGGATACATTTTATACATACTTTCTATTGATCTTGCATTATTTCTTGTCATTTTGGCTCTATTTGCATATAGAGGTAGCCATGCATGCATTTAGATTAAAAATGCATATATTTGCATGTTTGAAGTGTATTTCAAGTGCATTTGGAGGATTAAGAGCTTGGAAGAAGTTTGGAGCTACAAATGTCCAAGGAGATGCCATGGAGAAGCTGTCATGCAAGTTCTGATTCTATATTGGGGTGGTGCATCAACCAGAACACTCGCAGAGTATGCCCGATATGGACCGCAAGACGAAGAGAAAGAGGTTTGATCGAGAAGTCCAAAATTGCATCGGGATAGCACGTCGAGGAGAGGGGGGGGGGGGGGGGGGGCGTACATGCCGATATGGAGAAACATGACATATCAGGGTCCAGCATCGAGCAGAACCCCCGAATCCTTGCCCGATACGACCCCGGACCCACTTGATGACGAAGGACCATGTAGAAAACCGAGCCAAGACAGAAACAGATTGCATCGAGCAGAACATCTGTCAGTACTGCCCGATGCGTCAACGCCGCGCTGTTGACTAATCATTTCCACTTTTGCCAAAAACCTTATCTTATCACTTATATTAGTTTTGGCTTATCCTTTTTGGGACTTATCTTGTTTTTAATCTCTATTTTCGAGATGTGGGAGAACAACATAGAGATTTTATGAGATTTTGATCAAGATCACTCTTTTTAATAAATTTTTGCATTTCTCTTGTTATTTACCTTCTAGTTCTTGTTTGATCATGTTTGCTTTGTTGATTTCACCTTGTTCTTTTGATTTTGAGATGAGTAGTTAATAGTTCTCTATGATTTTAAGGTTGGAGCATATTTGGGTATGATTAGTTGATTGCTTAGGGGATTTGTGCTTAATGCTTGCTTAACATACCGTGCTTAGTTGTTATTAAGGCTTGAGTATCTCATCTAGGGTGAAATAGATCATAAGTGTTTGCTGCATCACAAGTGTTTGTTTAAATGCTTGAAATGACAAAGTTAGGACAATTGCTTAGATGATTATATTGCATCATAGTAGATTGTTTGATCTTTAAAAACCTTGTTGATCATGCTATCTAAGTAATGCACATGTCAAACCCACTTTTGATTGTGTACAAATACACAATCAAAAGTGGGTTTGACATGTGCATTACTTAGACATCTTTGCCTTGTTGCAAATTGATTGAATTAGTGGCTTTATTATGTGCCTTTCTTGTTGATTAGTCTTGATTTCCCAAAGTAAGAAGCTAAGTAATCCCCAAGTCATCCATTGCTATAGCATTGAATCTTCGCCATTTCATCTGTTGCATTTAGTTATTTGAGCTCTGTATTCTCTATTTTTACTTGCATTGCTCTCATCTCATCTTTTGTCTTGCATTTCAAGTTATTGCATTTAGTTACCTTCTTGTGCTTACACTTCCATTTGGTTCTTGCTTTCCCCATTCCTGTTGCATTTAGTTTGTTTGCATTTCATGTCTTGCTTCAGTCTTGGGTAATTATTTTTCTGCTTGTGCATTTCTCTTATTCACTTAGGTTGTTAGAAAACTTTCTTTTCATCAAATTTGGTTAAGCTTAGCTAAGTTCCTTGCATCTCTTTTAGCCAACTCCTAGTTTGGATTGATACCTCATCTATACTACAATAGATTAAAAGAGCAATTGATTCCTGACTTGCAAAATTCTCTCTTCAATTTGGCGCCGTTGCCAATATAGGATTGTTTTGATAATTAAGTTTAGGTTCTTGCTTAGATGTAACCACTTATTATATTACTAATCACTTTACCTTTCCTGTTCTGTTTTCTCAGGCACCATGGCTGATCCACACCATTACGGACCTGCTCATCAAGCTCAGTTCAGAGAAGATGAAGCTCTAGTTTAGAGGTTACATAGGCCAGTGCCTCAGATTGCTAGAAGAGCGCAACACATTGGTTCTCATGATGCTCCTTACCTTCATAGTAGACGTAGAGGTATACTCCCTCCACCATCTCAAGAGCATCACTTTGAGATCAAAAGTAGTGTGATTTCAATGGTTCAAACCATTTGCTTCAGTGGTACACCTATGAAGGATCCACTTGATCACTTGGACAGTTTTGAGAGTATCTGCAGCTAAAAACGGATCAGTGGTGTCACAGAAGATGGCTTTAAACTGAGGTTATTTCCTTTTATCTCTTGGTGATCGTGCACACTTATGGGAAAAAGCTCTACTTTGTGGATCCATATGTTCTTTGGATGATTGCAAAAGAGTGTTTCTTTCAAATTTTTACTCTTCTACCAAGATAGCTACACTAAGACAGAACATATCAGGTTTCACACAATCACTAAATGAACCATTCTCTTCAGCATGGAAAAGATTTCAAGGTTATACATTGCGCTGCCCTCATCATGGCTTCTCAACAGAATTCCTGCTCAGCACACTTTACAGAAGAGTACTGCCAAGGTTCAAGATGTTGCTAAACACAGCTAACAATTGACATTTCCTGGGTACAAGTTAGAAAAAGGTTTGCAGCTCATTGAAAACCTTGCCATGAGTATTGGCAACTATGTGGATGAACATGAGGATACTTACAAGAAGAGTACTGAAGCCTCTCTTCACAAGAATCAGCAGGATGTGCTCGCCATGAATGCTAAGCTAGACTTGTTGATTGAGAACTCTATGAATCAATCACCAAATGGTAAGGAGAAGTAGTCAGCTCTTGGTTATGCTTACAAGTTAGAAGCCGCCTACTACATGCAATAAGAGAATGTTCATCACGAGCCTTACAAGGATACAAGTTATTATATCTACAATGCTTACAGTCCTTAGGTGCACACAAAGGATAGTGCTCTGTTATACAACCAGCTTGGTGTTCCTATTCAACAACACCACAGCTTTACATCTTCACATGAAGCACCACAAGAGAGTATGTATGCAACTGAATATGCACAACATCATCAGGATGAACCTGTTCCTTCAACTACATCACCTTCTAGCCTGATGCAGCCACAACTAAGTTGCAGTTAATTGCAGCTCATACAAAGAGCATTATGAACATTCTACTCAAGTTTGACAAAGTTAGTGAAGAGTTAGCAACACTCAAAGCCAATCAAGCTTCATCTCATCTACCTCAAACACCACTCCCACCAACCATACAAGCCATTAAAACAAGGACTGGTAAGAAGCTTCAAGAACCAGCCGCACCAACACCTCTCAAAGAGGACATTACGGACCAAAGTGGGGGCGTATCTCTTGAGACTCAGCAAGAAGAGGCAGAAGCTAAAATCAAGATATAGAGAAGAGCTGAGGCAGAGCGCATGAGAAAAGGGAAAAACAAGTGGTTGATGAAGCACCAAGAGAAGCCTCACCACCTACAAGGAAAGAAGCTGTCTTTGTCCCTCTTCCTTACAAACCACCACTTCCTTTTCCTGGAAGATTCAAAAAATAGATTGTAGAGAAGTACAAGCAGCTCTTTGACAAGCAAATGAAAGAAGTGGAGTTGACTATGCCTTTACTTGATGCCTTCTTGCTTGTACATCAATATCAAAAGTTCTTGAAGGATGTGGTTCCAGAGAGACAACAAGAGATGCAAGGAATGATTGTTCTTACTCATGAAGTTAGTGCTATCATACAGCAACTTACTCCACCATAGAAGCTAGGAAACCCTGGAAGTTTCTCTTTACCATGCTCCATAGGACCTCTCACATTCAAAAACTGCTTGTGTGATCTTGGAGCAAGTGTGAGTCTTATGCCCCTTTCTACTGCAAAGCGCTTGGGATTCACAAGCTTCAGACCATGCAGGATATCTCTTGTGCTAGCTGATCGCTCTGTTAGACATCCTATTGGACTGCTTGAAAACCTCCCTGTCCGAGTTGGAAGTAGTGAAATGCCAACAGATTTTGTTGTGTTAGAACTTGATGCTGAACCAAAAGATCATTTGATACTTGGTAGACCTTTCCTTGCCACGGCTGGAGCAGTGATAGATGTCAAGGGAGGAATGATATAGCTGAATTTGGGTAAAGATATGGTTCTCAAGTATGATATTCATGAAGTCATAAAGAAGCCAACAATAGGAGGACACATGTTCAAGGTTGATGCTATAGATGAGCTGAATCGTGAGCTTTTTGAGGAGCTAAACACAAAGGACCACCATTTGAGCGTGGCATTGACTAAGAAACCAGGAGAATATGGATACTTGCATGAAGAAACTTCAGATTATGCGCAGCTGTTCAACGAGCACAAGCTAGACACACACCATGAGCCATTTATCCAGCTAAGAACTGAAGTGGTTAGCTCAGTAGATCAGGAGGCTAGTGAGGATAAGGATGCTAAGTCAGAACCAGATCATGAAGATGATGATTGGAGCGAACTCAAAGCCCCTAAGCTAGACCTCAAGCCACTTCCCAAAGGGCTAAGATATGTGTTTCTTGGGTCAAATGATACTTGTCCTGTTATTGTCAAAGAAAACCTCAATGATGATGAAGTCTCTGCTCTTGTTCATGAGTTAAAATAATTTAGGAGAGCCATTTAATATTCATTAGATGATATCAAAGGCATATTTTCTATTATTTACACTCACAAGATCCTTCTAGAGGATGAGACAAAAACTTCCATTGAACCCCAAAGAAGATTAAACCCAAACCTTAAAGAAGTAGTGAAGAAAGAGATTTTAAAAATTCTTGATGCTGGCGTGATATACCCCATTTCAGACAGTACATGGGTCTCACCAGTCCATGTAGTGCCTAAAAAGGGAGGAGTCATTGTGGTAAAAAATGATAAAGATGAATTAATCCCAACAAGAACTATAATAGGACATATAATGTGCATTCATTATAGGAAATTGAATTCTGCTTCTAGAAAAGACCATTATCCTTTGCAATTCACTGATCAAATGCTTGAGAGATTAGCTAATCATCCTGACTATTACTTTTAGACGGATATAGTGGTTTATTCCAAATTCCTATTCATCCTAATGATCAAGAGAAAACCACTTTCACATGTCCATATGGCACTTTTGCTAAAAATAGAAGAATGACATTTGGATTATGTAATGCTCCTACAACATTTCAAAGATGTGTTCTCTATATTCTTTGACTTGATTGAAGAAATGGTAAAAGTATTCATGGACGACTTTTCTGTCTATGGATCTTCCTTTGGCGTGTGCTTGTCTAATCTTTGCAGGGTACTTAAGAGATGTGAGGACACTAATCTGGATTTCAATTGGGAGAAATGCTATTTAATGGTCAAAGAAGGCATTATGTTGGGACACAAGATTTCTGAAAGAGGGATAGAAGTGGAAACAGCCAAGATAAATGTGATGCTACACTTGGAGCCTCCAAACTAAGTTAAAAGGATCAGAATTTTCTTGGGATATGCAGGCTTCTATAGAACATAGCAAGACCTCTCAGTAGGCTCTTGTGCAAGGAAACAGAGATTGTCTTTGATGATGAGTTCATGCAGGCTTTCGTAACCATCAAAGAGGCGTTTGTAAGTGCTCCCATTGTTCAAGCACCTGATTGGAGTCTGCCTTTTGAGATAATGTGCGATGGTAGTGATTATGCACTTGGAGCTATACTTGAGCAGAGAATAAACAAGAAGTTACATGTCATATACTATGCAAGCCGCACTCTGGATGACACTCGAATTCAGTATGCTGCAACAGAGAATGAGCTTCCAGCAGTAGTCTTCACCGCTGAGAAGTTTAGAAGCTATCTAGTGTGTTCTAAGGTCATTATCTACACAGATCATGCAGCACTTTTCTATATCCATGTCAAGAATGATACAAAGCCACGATTGCTCAGATGGATTCAGAAGTTTGACCTTGAGATATTAGACAAAAAAAAGGGATTGAGAATGGTGTTGCTGATCTCTTTTCAAGGATGAAGATTGAAGACCTCATCCCCATTGATGACTCTCTACCTGAAGAACATCTTATGGTTATCAAAATTTTGGAGAAAAGAGTTACTACTAAGAAAAGCTGGGAAGAAGCCAACGCATTGCAAGACAAGAACCTGCCTTGGTACTCAGACTTCGTGAACTACTTGGTTTCAAACACTCTTCCCACCTTCCAAAAGCCTTAACACAAGACTAAGTTCTTCAAAGACTTATCTCAGTTATATTGGGATGACCCTTACTTATACAAGAAAGGATCAGATGGACTATTTAGACGCTGTGTAGCAGAAGAAGAAGCTAAGGGAATCATCTTCCATTGCTATGGTTCAGCTTATGGAGGCCATTTTTCAACATTCAAGACTGCTACCAAGATACTCTAAACATGATTTTGGTGGCTTAGCATCTTTAAGGATACTCACGAGTTCATCAAGAGGTGTGAAGCACGTTAAAGGAAAGGCAACATAAACAAGAGGGATGAGATGCCTCAAAACCTAATCTTTGAAGCTGAGATCTTTGATGTATGGGGCATTGACTTAATGTGACCATTTCCTTTTTCATATGGAAACAAATACATTCTAGTGGCAGTTGACTATGTCTATAAGTGGGTTGAGGCTGTTGCAAGTCCTACAAATGACTCTTCTGTTATTATGAAGCTCTTCAAGACTGTGATTTTCCCAAGATTTGGCGTCCCTAGAGTGGTGATAAGTGATGGAGGTAGTCATTTCATAAAAAAGGTGTTGGATAACCTTTTAAAGAAGCATGGAGTTAAGCATAGAGTGGAAATGCCTTATCAACCACAAACAAGTGGTCGAGTTGAGGTTTCAAACAGAGAAATCAAAGATATACTAGAGAAGACAATGGAGATCACAAGAAAAGACTGGTCAGCAAAGCTAAGTGATGCTCTTTGGGCATATAGAACTGTCTTTAAGACACCAGTAAAGCTTGAATTCAAGGCTCAGTGGGCAATAAAACTGCTGAACTTTGACATTAAGAATGCCCAAGAGAGAAGACTTATGCAGCTTCATGAGCTTGAAGAAATCAGGTTAAAGTCTTATGAGAGTTCAAAGATTTACAAGAAGAGGACCAAAGCTTTCCAATAAAAGAAGATAGTCTACAAGGAATTCAGATCAGGAGACTTGGTGCTTCTTTACAACTCAAGGTTGAAGCTCTTTCCTGGCAAGCTTAAGTCACGATGAAATAGACCATTTAGGATCAAAAACGTTCTACCTTATGGAGCAATCACATTGGCAGATAATGATAAAGGCGAGTTCACAGTTAATGGACACATAGTCAAGCCTTACCTAGCCTCAGAGGTCCAAAAAGTGGAGACAACACTTAGTCTCCTTGATTTTCCCACATAGCCAAGCAAAGAAAGGTCAAGCTAAGAGATCTTAAACAAAGCACACATGGGAGGTAATCCCATGCCTATCTATGTAAATATGCTTTCCTTTTGCTTTTGGTATGTTTGTTAAGTGATTTCAGGTTGGAAAAAGTATTTGAATTAGTCAGATAATGTGAAAAACCCAAGGAAACTGAAACTTTGTTTCTGCATCGGGGTATCATATCGAGCAGAATCTCTATGAATTTTTCCCGATGCAGTCTATCTCGGGGAAGAAGCAGTCCGTACGCCAAGCTAGATACACGATAGAGATCATATCGAGGACGCACACCGATCAAAACCTCAAAAGCCCTGCCCGATGTAATCGCCTCTCAATAAGCCATGTCCGTACATCGGACAACCAACCTTACGCCAAGTATGATGCCTGATGGTGATCATATCGGGCATGTACATCGAGGAAAACACCTAAGCACCAGACCGATGCAGCCCAGAAACAATTCTAAACACCACAGACGAAGGGACACCACTATCCAACAGTTTCCACTGACCATCTTCATTGGAATGATTCTCCATCCTCCATCCCTCCAACCACCAATACAAGTACACACCTCCTTCATCCTTCATCGTTCACCATTTACACCTTCTCTTTTACACTTCATTGATCTTATTGTGGTATTGCCTCCTCTTTCATTTCTAATACACAGAGGACTGTGTATTCTCAGTGTGGGGGAGGGTTTGCTTGGACTAACATTCTGCATTTTTATCACAACTGCATTTGCATATAGCTAGAAAACCATGCATCATACTTGCATTGTACTTAAGGCATAGAAAATCACTAAAAAATTGTTTTTTTTTGAAAATTGATTTCTTAAAAAGAGAGTGTTCATGTGCATTCATATAGGACTTAGACTCCATGCATTCACTTAGGATGTAGATTGCTTGTTTAAAATGGGAGTAATGATAGTAAATCTTTGAAAATGCTAATGGTTTATGAAAATGATGCCCTTGTTCTTAGTCATTTGATGCATTTGATGAACTTGAAATAAGGCTGAACCACTCTTTGAATTTATGATTTTGAAACTCTTGTTTGAATTTGAAGCTTGCTTGTTTTGATCTTGACCTTTATCTAAGTGGAACCTTAATTTGAACTTTGAATTATCTTGTTTGTGCATTGAAAGTGATTACATGGCTACCGATATACATACTTGGATCATCTTTTTCCTTTTTACCACTCTTGTTGATCCACACCTTGAACCAATCCTTCATTATAACCCCAAACACTATTGTGAGAGTTTGTGAGGCCTTGCATTACATTTTCAAATTTATCTTGGCATAAAGTGTTAGGATTAAGGATGGCATTGAGGAGCTCTCTTATAGACATCAGCTTGCATTTTGAGCTTGATACTAGGTTAGAAGTTTGGTAAAAGGTATAGTTAAGTGGTTTGAGATTTGATTGTTTACATCTTTTGAGAAGAGAAGAAGAGTAGGAATGAATCTGTGAAGAAGATGGCATTGTGAGGATGATAATTCTATTTAGGGGATAAGTGACAAAGGAAAAATCTCTAAGTAACAAAGAAGGAAAAGGCGCCTGTAACAACAAACTAAAAAAGGTCATCCAAAAAAAAGAAAAATCAGACCAAGCAATCCACTAAAAAGGTGATGAAAGATGGCGCCTAAACAACAAAGAAGAGCATGTTCTAAAAAGAAGAAGTCAACCACACAAGCAAAAGAAGAAGGAATTGCCCCCCACACATCAAGAAGAGAGAGATCACAAAAGCTTTTGGAAGGGTAGATTTAGGGGTTTCACTTGGGATTTAAATTTCATTATGTCATCTTTGGGAAAGGGTAGAAGAGAGCTCTTACTTGCATGCATAAGTGTGCTTTTACCTTTAGCATTTTGCCTAGACTAGATTCTTTTCATATGAGTGATCCCTTGATTCTTTGAACCCATCATGCATGAGATTATTTTCATCTAATAACCATGTCCTTTAAACCAAATAGTTTCACTTGATTTGCACAAACTTGATATATTGGTTACTTGCTTAATGAATGTTAAAATGGTTAAGTGATTTGAGAGTTTGTGTAGATTGATGACTCGAGAATCATTTTCATACAGTGATGAGTGTGGCTTAAGTTTTTAGAGTATAATTCCATCATCTGCATTCTAGAACTAGAAATATGGACATCATTTTGATTTATTGTTAGCATTTTAAAGATATGAGTTCCCATTTTAAAACCTCATAATCATACTCTATGTTTTTGATAAAATTTTGCATTTGCCTTTTTATTTACCTTATAGTTCTTGTTTGATCATGTTTGCTTTGTTGATTTCGCCTTGTTCTGTTGATTTTGAGATGAGTAGTGAGTAGTTCTCTATGGTTTAAGGTTGGAGCAGATTTGAGGATGATTAGTTGATTGCTTAGGGGATTTTTGCTTAATGCTAGCTTAGTATACCTTGCTTAGTTGTTCTTAAGGCTTGAGTATATCATCTAGGGTGAAATAGATCATAAGTGTTTCCTGTATCACAAGTGTTTGTTTAAATGCTTGAAAAGACTAAGTTATGGACAATTGTTTAGATGATTATATTTCATTATAGTAGATTGTTTGATCTTTAAGATCCTTGTTGATCATGCTAGTTTGGTACAAATATACCATCAAAAGTGAGTTTGACATGTGCATTACTTGGACATCTTGACCTTGTTGCAAATTGATTGAATTAGTGGCTTGATTATGTGCCTTGCTTGTTGATTAGTCTTGATTTCCCTAAGTAAGAATCTAGGTAATTCCCAAGTTATCCATTGCTCTAGACTTGAATCTTCGCTCTTTCATCCTTTGCATTTAGCTATTTGTGCTCTGTTTTCTCTATTTTTACTTGCATTGCTCCCATCTCACTTCTTTCCTTGCATTTTAAGTCATTGCATTTAGTTACCTTCTCGTGCTTACACTTTCATTTGGTTCTTGCTTTCCCCATTCCTGTTGCATTTAGTTTGTTTGCATTCCATTTCTTGTTTTAGTCTTGGCTAATTACTGTTCTGCTTGTGCATTTTTCTCTTATTTACTTAGGTTGTTAGAAAACTTTTCTTTCATTAAATATGGTTAAGCTTAGCTAAGTTCCTTGCATCTCTTTTAGCCAACTCCTAGTTTGGATTGATACATCATCTATACTACAATATATTAGAAGAAAAATTGATTTCTGACTTGCAAAAGTCTCTATTCAGTTTGCAACTACTCTCAGATTCTACAACACGTTACATGACTCGTGTATGAAGCTGCTCAATCACTTTTGAGAAATGTTGCCTACATGTCTACAGATACATGATATTCAAATCCTTGGTACTTTGACAGTGGGTGCTCGAGACATATGACTGGCTGACAGAGTGTTCTTGATACATACACATCTGTCAAAGGTGGAACAGTGACCTTTGGAGATAGCGGTCAAGATAAAATCAAAGGAGTAGTGATACAAGATTTTTGAGGTCTTGATGCTCAATTACCCAAGCTTGTACTAGCCATTGAAGTATAGCATATGGTTTTAGCAAATCCAAAGGTCTAAGATAGATACCACTAGGAGTGCAATAGAAGTCTTAAGTCAAGCTAAAACAGAGAGGAAGTTGTTTTAACTACTAAACTAATCAACTAAGTGAACCAAAAACTAAGCAAGACTAGTGAAAGCAATACTCAAGCAATGATCAAATGCAAAACAGAGCAACAAGAACAGAACAATGACAAATTCGAAATTCAAATATATAAAAAGCAAGGATCCTAGATGAGGTCATGGAGTTTGGGAAATTCAAAGGCAAGGCTAGTCTGTTATCAAACTCATTAACAATGCAACCAAGCAAGTAATGCTAATTCTTAGGCATATAATTCATAATCAAGAAAGTTAAATCCAATCTCTTGGAAAATAACACTTTGCTAAACATCCTAACTAGAACTAACTCTCATTAGTGCTAGAATCAAAAGCAAGCAGGTTCAATCAACTCTATTCAAGCCAAAATACTGCTTAGCCAATCAATCTCTTGAGCTAAGACAAGTAAATCCTCTATAAAGCAAGATCAGTATTTCATCAAACACTTGCTGGGCAAAAGATAAAGCCTAAATCTAGATTCATGTGATCAAGACAAATCTAGCCTAACAACAACCTAATAGAGAGGAATCAATCAATATAAGCACTAACAAACCCTAATCAAGCCTTAAATTCTCCTAATCTACCACATCTAAGAACCTATAGAAGAACTACTCACTAATCATCATGTAAACCATCAAATCACAAAGGAAAAAGATGTTAAAAATGATTAAGAAGGAAGATTAAGAAAGATTATGATTGCAAATACAAAAACTTAGTTTAAAAGAATAATCTTGTTCTTACAAAATCAGAAAAGCAATTAAGAGACAAAAGCAAGAACAAGACTTGCTAAAATCCTTAGGTTAAAGAGTATTTATACTAAATGACAATAACTCTAAAGCAATGGCATTCTTCTAAATAAGATCTGTTCGAATAAGGTTGACATCGAGCTAGGAGCTCGATGTGAGTGCTCGATGTTGCTCCCTCAGATGCTTGACATCGTGCAGACTGGCTCGATGCTGATGCTCGATGTAAATCTTGGTAGCTCCTGCCCAAAGATGTCGTGCGATGTGTATGCACGACATGGGTGTCCTGTGGCTTGACATCGTGCTGCCTTGCTTGATGTGCATGCTCGATGTGAACTCTTTTCTCCCCGGGTGCATTACATCGTGCGATGTGGATTCCATCAAGCTCGATGCTAGGCCAAAATTCCACTTCCTTAACTCCTCTTGATCCTCCTTGACTGGGGAAACTCCTTGAATCATTCCCATGCTTCCCATTTGTCTTTAATGGCTCCTTAGCTACCTGAAAACATCCCTTATGCAACTCCCTTGTTGATTCCTTTTTGGACTTTTCTCTTCTTTTGTCTATTATGCGCCATTCTCATCACCTTTGGTGGATTGCTTTGGTCTGATTTCTCCTTTTGGATGACCTTTGTAAGCATAGTTGTTGATGGCACCTTCTTTTCTTTAACACTTAGAGCTATTTTCCTTAATTACTTAACCACAAAATAACTTGTTTTCCCCGTACTGCCATTCCCATACTTTTTCTTCTTCTTAAAGGATATAAACAATAAAACTAGAACCACTTAACACTACCCTTTCCCAAACTCCGAACCTAGTACCAAGCTCAAAATGCAAGCTGATATCTACAAGAGAGCTTCTCCTTAATCCTAACACTTTTTGCCAAGGTAAAATTCGAAAATACGTATGCAAGGCCTCACAACTCTCACAAAAGTGTTTAGGTTCAGAAAAGAGGATTACTTTAGGGTGTGAATTAACTGTCCTATAATGATGAGGATCAGCTACTTGGATTAACAATAGTGGTAAGAAGGGAAGAAGATAATCCAAGTATGTATATGGTAGCCATGAAATCACTTTTCAATGCACAAACATGATAATTCAATTTCAAACTAAGGTTCTAATAGGGTAGAGTTGATTTTTAATGAACAAATAGTTTCAGCATGAGATGAGAGAATCAAATTTAGCATTTAAAACATGGATCAACATTAACTTCTAACTTTTTATGATGCATCTAACACTTTACCACTTAACATTGAAATCATTTCTAAACACTAAGCATTTTACAAGGAATTATCATCATTGTGCCATATGCAAATGCAATGCAATCCTATATGCAAACACTAAACTCAATCCTAAACAAATGAATGCAACTATATGATTCATTTTGGTTTGCAAAAGATGCAAAATATTTTTGAATTTTTTGATTTTTTTTTGGTGTTTTTCTATGCACTTATATATATGCATGTATGCATGAGACTCAAAGAAGAATGCAACGAAAAACTAAGAAATGAAAACACAAATTCAATCCCCAAATCACTCCCCCACACTTAAATTACACAGTCCCTTATGTAATAAAAGAGTGAAAGAGAGAAGCACACACAAACATATAAACATAAACATGAAACAAAATACATGGTATCTACAAGGGAATGAATGTAGTACCTCAATTCTCGTGTGAGGAGTGATGGGAGGTGTAAGAGGCATCCTCAGTTTCTCCTTGCTCATAGGATGAGCCAGGTTGGGGAGAATTTCTTGCTCTCCTATTATTTCTGCCCTTCTCTTGTGAGGATGATGCTGTTGGTGGAGGTACCCAACTAGGCCAAGGTGCTGTCATTTGAGTTGGATTCCCTTGAGAGTCCAAAATGTTTTTGAATTTTTCGATTTTTTTTTGTGTGTTTTTCTATGCATTTATATGTATGCATGTATGCATGAGACTCAAAGAAGAATGCAACGAAAAACTAAGAAAAAAAAACAAAAATTCAATCCCCAAATCCCTCCCCCACACTTAAATTACACAGTCTCTTATGTAATAAAAGAGTGAAAGAGAGAAGCACACACAAACATATAAACATAAACATGAAACAAAATGCATGGTATCTACAAGGGAATGAATGTAGTACCTCAATTCTCGTTTGAGGAGTGATGGGAGGTGTAAGAGGGATCCTCAGTTTCTCCTTGCTCATAGGATAAACCAGGTTGGGGAGACTTGCTTGCTCTCCTATTATTTCTGCCCTTCTCTTGTGAGGATGATGCTGTTGTGGAGGTACCCAACTAGGCCAAGGTGCTGCCATTTGAGTTGGATTCCCTTGAGAGTCCCACTCTTGGCAAGTAGTGTAAGGCTAAGAAGAGGAGTAGAGGGGCCCTCCCATGCAGATAATGTTTGGGTTTTTGGCTTATAAGATGAAGCTCTTGAGGGTTCCCATGCTGGCCATTGATCTGGCTTCTGCACTTGGAAGGAGTGTCTCCTTGGTGGCATCCAATTTGCCTCCTCTTCCGCTTGGTTCTCTTCTTGTGGCACATGATTTTGCCCATGCTCCTGCTCAAACTCATATCTACAACTTTGGTGAGAAGTTTCTTGGGTTTTGGATTTACCCTTTTCGAACTTCCCCTTCACTAAGTTGACAGGCTTCTTGATGGTTTTTTCATGCCATTTACACCATTTTTGAAGCTTGTTGATATGGTCATGAGCATATTTAAGTGAGCTCCCTTGACTCTGGAACCTCATAAGGTTCAAAATGGAACCTTCTAGCATTGTATTCCAGCAACTCATCTTCTTGGGATTCCTCTTCAACTTCAGCGCCAGCATCATCTCCTTCTTCCTCATCTTCACTGCTCTCTTCATTGCTTTCCTCACTCTCTCCCTCTTCTATTTCAGCAACTGGCCCACCATGATAAAACATTCTCTCAATTGGGCGAAAATCTTTGTTACTCCTTATGGAGATGGAGGTGTGCTGCAGATTTAGGAGGAGGAACCTTTCTGGCTCTTTTGATGGTGTGGAGAAGTGATAAACATGCTTGCCTCAGATGGTCTTCCCAATGAATTGAGTCCTCCTTAAGTATCCAAGATCCATCCATTGTGCTGGCAAGGCATCTTCAGAATGATCTTCAAGGTTCACCCCACTAGCCATCATAATAACTTTCACAATTCCTCCAATGTGCAGCTGGAGATTCTTCTCCTCTTGCCCTTGGTGGAAATCTAGCTTCTATATGTGAAGAGCTGCTCAAAGAGTAGGGTCACATAACAAGGAAGCTCTATTGGGTTGTTGATCACTTGGTTATCCCTGCTGTACTTCACTGATTTCTATAAGCCATGGAATATGATATCCATTTACCTAGTTGAGATCCTTGCAAACAAAGTATTTACAAGGCCCTTGTGTGCATATCTCAAAGCTGGGTGCCTCAGGTCTGTCTTCCTTGTTACTCCAGGAGTAAACTCATCAATACCACTCACCTCCCAAAGGTGTGCAAGCTCATGCATCTTTATCTTGAATTAAAGCTTTTAGCAGGGGTAGAAGTCCATCCCAAGGGCTGCAGAGAGTTCTTTGAAATTGGCTGAATACTTGTGCTTGCCAAGTCTGAAAGCAATCCATCCATCACCATTCTCCGGCTCACTATCTTCATAATTCACCACTTGAAAGGTTGAGAGAAATTGGATGGTAAGGTGTTGGTGAAAGGGAAGGGCTAAATCCATGAACTTTCCTAGCCCCATTGCTTCAAATATGACCTTGCAACCTTAATAAATGCCTATCTCCTTCATGGTAGAGACACAAGGATACCTTGTGGCTTTGAAGATGCACCTCCACAAGATCTCTTGAACTTGGTTGCTTGTTGGGGACTTCTTCAACAACCTTCTCCTTCTCTTTGGCCTTGGTTTTGGCAGCCTTAATTTTCACTATCCTCTTGTCTTTTATTGCTGGTTGAGCAGGAGCCTTCTTCCTTGTTCCTTGGCTTTTGTTCACAGCTGGTTCTTTTGTTCTTCCCATAGTACCTACAAGAACAAGTCTTGAAAATCTATTAAGTATAAGAACAAGTGGGATGAAGAACAATGATTTAATGCTCTCGTTTTTTTTTCTCAAGTCTACAAGAAGTCTATCTAGTTATTAAACATGCAAACCTCTAAAGGACTAAGAGAATTCAAGAGCAATAGATCATAAACATGCTAGGATCTAATACAAATTTTTAACAATTTATATGCATGGTGGCTCTAAACAAAATGGAATATGATATTGCATGATGAATATAAAGCAAAGCAAGACAATAGATTATGAACAATAACCAACTTTAACATTCTAACTTGCTTAAACAGTGACAGTCCACCATGCAAAATAAAAACAAGGACGTCAACTAAACAAAACTAGTTCAAATGGCATATGATTTAAAAATAGCTAACAATTTCTAACCATAAAGAACAAGAGATGAATATTTTTAGAAGCAAACCTTTGTGGACTTCTTGAGCACTTTGGAAAAGACAATAAAAGAGAGAAAGAGCAAGAAATTTTGTGGCTTAGGTGAAAGATGAGAAAAATTAGAAGTGTGAAGAGAGGAGAGAGCAAGTGTGGTTAATTTAGAACAAGGGAGGCGACAAGAAATCTAAGGGAGTGGGGGACAAAAGACAGAGTGCTCAGGAGTGGGTCAGAATGGTAGAGGATGAGCCAAATATTTCAAATTCAAACTCTCTTGGCTCCAAACCAAGAGATGGAATTTTTTTGAAATTCAAAGGACTTACCTCGCGGGTAACATCGAGCTAGACAGCTCGATGTTAAATCTCGATGTGCGGATATCAAGCTTGGTAGCTCGATGTTAGTGCTCGATGTTCGCACCATTACTCCCTGCCCTTGGATCTCGCACGATGTGGATGGTCAATGTTCAGGTATCGACTTGTGCGGATTTATTTTCCATATCTTTTTGATCGCAGCTTATAAATGGGAAGAAAATTCGGTTATGGTTTTAGAGAGTGTTTAGTCTTAGTAGTTGTTAAGGTAATATATAGTATAGGTTTGGTGCCAGCATCTAAATCATACACATATTATCTTCCTGTGGTTATGTCCTTCAAAAGTCAAAAGAGTTCAGTAGATAAACTTGCTGGATCTAGCGCGATCCTTATTTTCTCGATGATTTGCATATTTTTTTGAAAGCTTTCCTATTTAGATTTTAGATTTGTCAATGCACCTTGTTTTACTCTTAAGGGAATTATTAAGATCCTTCTTAGCTTAATAGTCAGACATTGATATTATACATCTGATTTATCACATAGCAGTGTTTGCATAAACTTATTGTAGCCTGATTTGGTCTTTAGGACCATTTTTTAGATCGTTAAGCCAAAACCATTACACATAGACCCTAGATTGGTCGGAAATTTCCAAACTGTAAGCTTTTATACTCTTTGCTGTTGATTTATTTTCAACATTTTTTTATGGTTTTATACTTGCTTTTCTTCTTGGATGGTTCACTTTAAACATTGTCTTCTCTGTTTATTAAGGATCATATAGAGTGATAGCTAGGTTTTCACGGTATGGTATGATAGCTAAGCAAATCCTAAACCTAGTTATAATCGTTTGTAAAACATGGCTTAAGGTATCAATCCAGTTTGGGGAATGTGAGGTTCACTAAGATTCAAAGTGACAGTTCTTTAGGTCAAGTTTGGTTTAATAAGATTTGGGTTTTTACACACCAAGTGAAAGCAGGAACGAGCTTGTGTCACTCAAGAAATAAACTTAAAACGGTAAAGAGCATAAAAGTAAACTGAATGTAAAGCAGGATATAAAGTGCAATGAGTTGAGCAGATAAGATTAGCTGAGATAAATAAGATTAGGTTAGGGATTCGAGGGAGTAAAACGGATTAGGAGTTCGGTAATTAGATTAAGAAATTTGCCATTATCATTCGGTCACTGGTTTGGGAAGGGCTCTGCATTAGCGAATGTGATGCATCCGTTTTTGTTCCTCTCTTATGGCCAGCTACAAGGGATGAATGCCTTGAAGGATCCAAGGATGTTGCTGGTGCACTTGTTGTCCCCTGGAAGGATTGGCGCCTGTCTGAAGTCTCTTCTTGCCCCATGCTTTGCTGTCCCACTTCTTTCCCCTTCTTAGAACCGCCTTTTCCCTTTGGAGAGGATGAATCACCACCAAGTCTCATCCTCCAAAGCTTCTCTTCCATGCGCTTGCTGCTCTTCTTCATCAATGTCTCCTTGGTCTTCAGGTGGTGCTATATAAATTCTCTTCATCCTGCCTGTTCTTAGGAGAGGCTCATGAACACTTGGGTTGTACAAGTCAGATCCATCCACTTGAAACTACACGTTCTCTTGAGTGCTGAAATTTTTGAAGTGGCGCTTTGGAAGGATGACCACTTGCTTCTGATCGCCAAGCTCAAACTGGTAAGCATAGACTTCTCTCATTCCTCTAAGCAAGAAATCAGCCTTGATAAGATAGGCAGCATCAAGATATGCAATGGGATGTGTGGGTTCCTTGAGATGCATGCCAGTTGCAAGAAAGATAGGAGTGATGAGTCCACCAATGGCCAGCTTGGATGTCTTTGCAGAAGTGTTGATGGCCCATTGTTGATGCTACACAAACTGCTTCATCAAGATGTAATGAGCCCAACACCATTTTGATCTCCCATTATTAGCGCTCCTCTAGTCTCTCTATGGATGTATTTCAGCCCAGTGACCAATAACCCAAGCTCTTTTTATTTGACTATGTTGTGCTCCTTTCTATAGAAGATTGTGTTTGCCAAGATATTCTGGGTATATCAAACCATAGAATTCCTGATGCTAGAGCTCTTGAGACGCCCCTTTTTATAGTCTTGATTGGCGATTTCCTCCCACATATTCTTAGGCTCATCTTTACAAAAGCACATCTCCATCTCCCTTGTTGCGCTTTCATTAAACCCAAACGCTTCATTGAGCTTGTTAAACCCCATCTAGTACTTTTCTTTCCCAACTCTGAACTTGATGAAGCCATCCCAGTAGTCTTCTTCTTCCTCACTATCCCCTTTAAAATCATCAAAGTAGTAAACCTTGAGAGTGGAGAGGAATTGCGCCGCTTGAGTCTTGTGAGTAGGGTAGGCTGAGCATAGAAACTTCTCCAACCCAAGGTTCTTGAATAAGAGCTGAACCTCTTCTTCTATTCACATCTCTCTAAGCAATGATATAGATGCAAATCGAGTGGGCACAAACACCACCTTGTTGATGGCTTTTAGGATCTCCTTGAAGCTAAGAAGAGCAACATGGGGGACTTCTTCTTCTTCCTCCTCAACAGCCACTCTCTTCCCCTGTGCCTTGTCTCCTTCTTGAAACTCATAGGTTAGAACCAAAGCTTGGTGATCTTCTTGAGACATGGTGCCTGAAAATGCAAAACTCAAAAAAAGATAGTTTTCTTGCAAATTTAACATATATTCAAACAATAACTATTTCAATGCTCAAAAATTTTCGAAAAATTCTAAAAATTTCAGGATGAACAAGGAACAACTAAATTGAATTAAAACAATTCTTATGGCTCAGGAAAAAAATTATCAAGCTAATGACAAAATTGAAGGATTTAAAGCAAGGAATTTAGGCAAAAATGCATAAGAACATGAAATATCTTATCTCTCCACTTATAAAAAATTAAAACACTAAGAAACAATTCTAAAATCACTCCTAGATGCACAAAGAAACCAGATAAAGCATAAATCAAGGCAGGCTAAGCACAAAAACATAAGTCTAATTTCATAAAATTAAACTAGAACATCAAAAATACCTTGCAAGTGATGAATGTTTCAAGATGAATAGGAGATAGCTTGAAAAAGAGAAACATAAATGCTTATGAATATTTTTGAACTAGATAATAATCCGCACCCTGTGCAAGATAAAATAATAATTATTTATTTAAATTTAGCATAATATTTGTGTATATATTTAATTACTTTCGATTTTTAAATAATAATTAAATATTATTATTTAAATAGTTTGTTACTTATCTACTATATCAAATAAATTAAAAAACACACAATTTTTATATTTCTAATTTCAAAAAAAAATATATCTAGAAATTATTTCTTTGTAAAAAAAGAAGAGAATAATTATTGACTCCAAAAATCTTTAATCAAAAAATATTATCAAAAATATATTAGTAAAGCATAAATGAATATATGATAAATAGTAAGTTAGGAGTATAGTGTATACATAACAAAGCGGAATATTAAATTTAAGATGTAATATAATTAGTCTTTTGATGCATTTTTGCTATGATTGATTATATAAAAACAACGTGACAAATAAAATTTATTATAATTTGCTTCTATAAAAATATTGATGTTTATCGATCTTATATATAATTTTTTATTTCAAATAAATTATGAACATTGATGACTTGTTTGACAAAAGTGTCACTATCGTTTCTAATCGAAATCTTTGAATATATATATCTAAATTAACAAAATAAATTTGAATTATTATATTACTTATATCTAAATTAGATTAGTGAATGCGCCATAAATTAAAGTACTCATATTATTAACATATATCAAACACAATAAATTTCATTTTTATTAAAATTATTAATAAATTCTCAATTAGCTCATAACTATATTATATTAAAGATTAAATACTATTTATTTTATACTAAATTTTGGAAAGAGTCTAAATTATGAGCTAATTGAGAATTTACTTTTGGAAAGAGTTCATTAAATCCAATTATAATTATTTACTTTTATTTATAATGATTATAATGAACTCAAATTACAATCAACTTTTGTAATGATTATAATGAACTCAAATTATAATGATTTATGTTTATTTATTAATAATTTGAATAATTTATATTAAATTTTTAAAATTCAAATTATAATACATGCATAAAAAATCTATATATTTTTATTATATGTATGATGTGATAATTTATTTACTTTAGAAAAGTAAGTTTAAATGAAAATAAGAGAAAAATAGATTTTTGGTAGAACATGTAATTAAAGAAATAATTAATATGATATATTTTTGGTAAGAAATAAAAAAAAATATCTTAACAAATTAAATGCTGATTAATAAAATGAAACATAACATATGTATGGACATAAAATATCTAATGTCATATCATGTAATTAGTCTAGTAATCTAAGTCTTTAAATTAATTAGCTGAAAATAAATGTGTGATTGACACATCAGCATAATGGCACCACTGTAAATACTTACAAAAATAAAGTTACTCTTTAAAAATGCTTCTCGATTAATATATAGAGGATTTTATGTGGAGAGAGATGCCAAAATAAATGGTTTCTATGCAAATGCCAAGGGAAGTGAATATATAGGCATACGTAAAATAATTACCTGGTATACACCTGGGACCCACCTTTGGCTTTTCTAAATTTTTTTCCATACGAGACTCATCGGTGCAGTTCCTCAGTGCATACCATGATGCACATATCAGCTGGCTGTGCGCGCGTGGGTAGGAACGGGCCGGATCTCTTCTCGGATGTGGGACACACCGGGGAAGGCTTTTGCTTGCCTACGTTGGTGCACTTCCTCGGTCCATCCCATGTCTTGATCTCCTTTGGCTCGTGCAACCGCTGGAGGTCCTTGCATCATGTGCTGTACCAAGCAAGCCATGGGTTGCTTTGCTCGATACACTTGCACGTTATGATCCTGACACTTAGCTGTTTGCTCGTCCGATGCATTGCTTCTCATATGTCCCATGCCTGCATGCACGTACCGCCTTCCTAGTGTTGCACCGAGCAAGGTGTAGGATGTTTTCGTCGGTGCACTTGCTCGGTACAATTGTCTTTCGCTTGAGTTAGGGTCAGATACACCAGAACGTCGGAGGATTGCCGGAGTTTTTGCTGGAGGATCATCGATGACCATACCGTGGAGAGAAGATTATGCCCTCCTTGGTATGCTTTGGTCGGTATTGTCCTCTTCAGGCTAAACCATCGGTGTATGGATACTCCTTCGTTGGTGGACTGTACCGTGCAGGCTCATCGGTGTACGGCTTGTTTTTCATCGGTGTGGGTACACCGAGCAAACTCATCGGTGCAGGGCATGACCTTCATCGGTGCAAATCGCCATCGAACAAACCAATTGGTGTACAGCTAGCATTTCCTCGGTGTGTTTCGTACCGAGCAGAACAAATGTTGTTCTCGTCGGTATACCTGCTCGGTACAGAAACAGAGGAATTTCCTTGGAAGCTTTGAACTACCTTGTTGAATTTTTTGACATCTAAATTACTTGAAACACTTAAATAAAACATATCAAAAGAATAAGGAACTAATATTTACAAGGATAGGCATGGGATTATGATAACAGGTATTTTGTGTGTAATTAAATCCCATCACACTCATGTCATTGCAGTATGAAAGGTGTCAATCCATATGAGTTCTTAAGACACTAAGTATGCAGCAGTTCACTTAAGTCAAGTCAAATTCAAGAAAACAGTTGTGATCAAACTAAACAAGACTAAGCAGCACAGATTTAAAGCAGGAAAGTCAAATAGATTAAAGCAATGATCTAAGATGAAGGTTATTGACTAAGAGGGGATTAGAACTAAACTAGTGATGCTTAAAAATCATTCAAACAATGCTATCTTCTAGGCATAGGATTGACAACTATAACTAGCCCAATTCCTTGATACTAATCACTTTGCTAAACACATATTCAAGACAGTTTCCATTACTCAAACACATGAATCAGCAAGCATTTAAACAGAAGTTCAATCCTATAAAGCCAAAATGCACTTTAGATATCTAATTCCTTAGGCTAAGAGTACAAATCCTCTAAATGACTCATTGCAGCATTTCATCAAACACTTATCAAATATAAGAGAAAGCCAAGATACTAAACAAGTCTGTCCAAGACTAATCTAATGTTAAGTACATCTAATAGATAGAAGACAATCATATTAAGCATACAATATCACTAATCTAATCCTAAAACCCCTACAATTTATCCCATATCAAACCATAAATAAGACTACTCACTAGCCATAGTCAAAACCCCAGATTCCAAAGAGAAATAATGATTAAGCATGATTAGAAAGTAGAATAAGTAAGAATAGATTAAAGGCACGTACAGAAATTCACAAAATCAAACTAGTTTTTACAAAGCAAAGCTGAAAAAGGAAAAGTTTTTAATACTAGGACAGTAGGAAAATAATAAGATCTCAGTTGCCTAACCATTTTCGGACTTTAGTATTTATAGGGAAGCTTAGAAATCCCTAATAAACCAAGAATAAACCTAACTAAAGCTAACTAGGGTGGACCATATCGGCTTCATACATCGATACAAACATCAATATTGAGTCTTCCTGTGCTGGTATCGATATGATCCTGGTCGATATGGTGATCAATACACAAGGCTTCAAGAGGGTATCGGTTTGACTCCCCAGGTGTAGACATCGATACAATCACCCTTTTCCTAAGGAATATAGAGCACCTTCATATCGATATAGCACTTCGATATTGTCCTGTCTCTGGTGTATCAACTTTAGTGATCGATACACTGATCGGTATGAATCCTCCTTGGTGTATCGAGGTCCTCTTTTTTGATATGTTGCCTTCGTACATCATCCTCCTTCTGTATCGACGTGGAGTCATCGATATTCACCACGGTATGCTCCATATCGATCAGATCACATCGATATTCTACTCGATATTAGTCCATCCGACCTTGTCCTTCTCCTTGCTCCACTCCTACCTCACATCCATTGCACCACTTGGTCTCCAAACTCCTTCTAGTACCTGAACAAACCTCCAAATGTAGGCAAAATGCAATGCAATTTCTAAAAGTATACTAACTTCTAAATGTATGCAAATGGGACAAGCAGAATCAAAATATGCATGCTAAGAGACTAAAAATAGTGATGAATGCATGCTAAGATGGTATAAATAATGGAAATATCAACACCCTTACACCTTGTCCTCAAGCAAACAAACTAAGACAAGGAGGAAGTGAGGTTTGGAAGTGGGCACTAAAATCCAAAACAGTAAAGAAGTGAAATCAATGTGATATGATCATGGAAAGCAGCAAAGAAGACCAAGAAGAGGGATCACACAATTCAAGTTGATCAAAGACACATGGCATCTTTAACAACCAAAGATGATTTTATGGACTGATTTTATCAAGTTCGGATCATGGGGAACACTCAGAAATCCTTCTATGATGTTACTTATCAAGTCCAGCCCATTTTGAAGATGTTATGAGTTTGCGAAGAGCCCAAAACAATTGCTTTAATTTACTGGCTAAGAGGAGTGACGAAAATTGATGATAAGAGTCAAGTGGAAGCCAAGATAAATTCATTTTTCGTCCTCAACAGCTACAACATTTATTTATGGCTGTTTTTCTCTCTTACGTGCAGATTAGAGTTTAAATTTTGTTTCCCTAGATGTTCTGCATGTTAAGTATCTTTTCTGAGTATTTGTGATGTAATTCCTCTATAAAAGGAGGCTCTTTTTTTATGAATAAAATCAATCTATCTTTTTATCAAAAATCCTTTCAAGTTATATTCATCTCTTTGGTGTGTAATATCCAAAGAAATCCTCAATACTTTTAGTGTGTAATATCTGAGAGTATTGAGAAGTAAATCAGGAGTCTTCCGCAGCTCCTGTGCAACCATTCGCTCCACATCCTTTGATCTTTGAGACCTCACAGTTTTGTTGATGCAAAGTTTATCCCCCTACCAACAAAAGAGTGCCGATTTTTGGGAGAATCATATTATTTGGTATCAGAGCACACTCTTGAGTTTGGTATTTTATCATTTCTATCATTTGTTTTATTTTCTTTCATCACTTCTTCTTTTTTGTTTTATTTTCATCTTCTCCTCTTCTATTATTCTTTTTAGTTTTTTTTTTATTTTCATCTTTCTTTCTTCTATTTTTCCTTTTACTTATTTATTTTTGTTTATTAAAAAAAAACAAAAACAAAAACGAAAAAAAAGTCTGCTTGTTTTGCATTTCTAAATTCCGTATTGAACATTTGGGCTGTAAAGTTTGTGTTCAAATTATTCTTTCTTTAAAAAGCAAGATCTGAAGACAAATATTTTTTTAAGAGAGAGAGAGTATGATATGATCATGGAAAGCAGCAAAGAAGACCAAGAAGAGGCATCACACAATTCAAGTTGATCAAAGACACATTGGCATCTTCAACAATCAAAGATGATTTTATGGACTGATATTATCAAGTTCTGATCATGGTGAAGACTCAGAAATCCTTCTATGATGTTACTTATCAAGTCTAGCCCATTTTGAAGATGTTACAATTTCAAGAAGAGCCCAAAACAATTGCTTTAATTTACTGGCCAAGAGGAGTGACGAAAATTGATGATAAGAGTCAAGTGGAAGCCAAGATAAATTCATTTTTCGTCCTCAACAGCTACAATATTTATTTATGGCTGTTTCTCTCTCTTACATGCAGATTAGAGTTTAAATTTTGTTTTCCTAGATACTCTGCATGTTAAGTACCTTTTGTGAATATTTATGATGTAATTCCTTTATAAATAGAGGCTCCTTTTTATGAATAAAATCAATTTATCTTTTTATCAAAAATCCTTTCAAGTTAGATTCATCTCTTTGATGTGTAATATCCGAAGAAATCCTCAATACTTTTAGTGTGTAATATCTGAGAGTATTGAGAGGTAAATCAGAAGTCTTCCGCAGCTCTTGTGCGACCATTCGCTCCACATCCTTTGATCTTTGAGACCTCACGGTTTCTTTGATGCAAAGCTTATCCCCTACCAACTCTAGAGTGCCGATTTTTGGGAGAATCATATTACAATGTCTAAGTGCCTAAGTGTAAGATGCAAAACACATTCAGTTATACTTTAAAGAACCTAGCCATGCCTATCCAGTTTCAAAATGATCTCTAGCTCAACTTAGTCAAATTCTCAAATCAATCAATCTCTTTAACATTCATTTAAACTATGTAACCAAGTGAATAATTTTTAAGCAAATCAAGTGGAATCATTTGGCTAAGGGTTGAGGTCATGAGATAAAAATGATCTCATCAAAATGTGGGTTCAATGAAAGGGTTTCTCTAAAAAAGGAATGAACTTAGGCATAATGCTAAAGGTGAACCACAACTTATGCATACAAGGATAGATTGCTATCTACCCAATGCCTAAGATTGTTTTAAACCACAAACTCTTTACCCAAATCAAACCCAATCCTAACCACCTTTTCCTCATCATTCTCACATTCTCCACACTTTACAATTTTTCAGGGAAGTTTCTTCTTTGATCTCACCATGTTATGGCCTTCTTTTTGCTCCTTTGTTGTGGGCGCCTTCTTTTTGTATTGGAGAGTCTCCTTTTATTCATCTTTTTGATGTATTGGGCTTTGGTGCCTTCTTTGTTGTTGTTGCTGAGACTCCATCTTCATAATGGCCACCCTTTTTGAGCTTATTTGGTTCCACACATGATGAGTTTTTTCTTTGTTCATCTTTCTCATTCCCTTTTCCCTTCACTTACTTTCTTCTCTCACTCTCTCCTTTTGGTTCATTATAACACTCAAATCCGCCCAGACCTATAACTACCATCCTAAGCCTATGTCTAACTCAAAGTGAAGAGCTAGTTCTACATAGTAACCAATCCTTGTAGTGCCAACCTAACACTTTATGCTTAGTTCATTCAAAAATAGGCCTCACACACAAAAGATAGTGTTTAGGTTTGAAAGGAAGATAAGGTTAAGGTGTGGTCCCTTCATGATGAGGATAACCTATTTGGACTAGCAAGAGAGGTAAAAAGGAAGAAAGAAAGTTCAAATATGTATATGGGTAATCCATGAAACCAGTTTTCATTGCAAAAACATGATAATTAACAATTCAAATTAATGGTTCTAATAAATAAAGATGATTTTCAATGAGCAGATGATTTCAGTAAGAGACTAGAGGATCAAATTTAGCATTCAAAATCATGGTTTAGCCTTAGTTTCTAACTTCTTATGATGCATCAAACACTTAACCACTTAGACATTTAAATCAATCATAAACACTTAGCATTTTACAAGGAATTATCATCATCAGGCCCTATGCAAATGCAATGCAACCTATATGAAAAATACTAGACTCAATCCTAAACAAATGAATGCAACTATATACTTTTCTTTTTGGTTTGCAAAAGATGCAAAATTTTCAATTTTTTATTTTCTTGGATTTTTAAATGCACTTAGATGAATGCATGGGACTCAGAGATGAATAAAAGGAAAAACTAAAAAAAGAACACTCAAAGTCAAACCCCAAATCCCTCCCCCACACGTAAATTACACAATTCTTTGTGTAATAAAAGAGTGAAAGAGAGAAGCAACAAAAATATATTACATAAACTTAAAGAAAAATGCAATGGTAATTACAAGGGAGGAGTTTTTGGTACCTTAGAAGGTGGTGTGGGAGAACTGGGAGGCGCCTGAAATGTCCTCCATGATGTCAATGTTGTGGCTCCTGGTGGGCCTCTCCCTCCTTGTGATTTTTCTCCTCCTTGGCATTTCTTGACAAGAGGTTCTTGGTGGCAATCAAGCTCTCACTTCCTCATATCTAGCAAACGAGCGCCTTCTACTAGGAGCTCTAGCCACTCCCTGGCTTTCAACTTCTTCTCTTATGGAGGAGTAGAAGTAGAGGCTCCTCAGACTTTCTCTTGAGGTCCTTGATTTGAGCTTTCATGCTCTTCATCCCCTTGACCAACTTCTTGATGGTTTTGTCTTTGCCATTTGTTCCATCTTTGCAAAAGGTTGATGTACTCATGGGCTTTCTTCAAAGGACCACCTTGGTGTGTTAGATCATGGGGCTGGAAGTGGTACCTGAATTCCTTCTCCCATTTGCCCTCTTTCATAACTCTATTGGCATCTATTATTAACTCCTTTGGATTGATAAAAATGATATGCTATACTATAACTGATTAGTACAAGCAGAGTGATTGACCAAGAGAGTCAAAACTCTTGTATCAATTTGGCACCATTGCCATTGGGGTTATTGTTTGGATCATTAGAGTTTGTGGAAGCTTTAAGATCAAGTTTTATTTGTATTTGGTTACTAATCATTTTTTGACTCTCATTGCTGTTTTCAGGTGTATGAACCTAAGATTAAAAGGCTCTAGCAACTAAGTGGAATTCATAGACAACTGATATCTCTTGTATTTACATCATTTAGGCCTGCATTTAGTGCATGTTTTGGTTCTCTTTTGCATGTTTTCCTTATCATTTGTCCCATTTTCTTCTCTTTTTAGACTTAGGTTGCATTTAGGATGTAGTTTGTATTTTCTTAGCATAAAAGATGTTTGTAGGTACTCATTGAGCTACAAAGAGCATGGGAGATGATGGTGGGTGCAGCACAAGACATGAAAAGACCCAAGAAGAAGGTGCACCTTGTTGAAGCGGCCAGAAACTTCACCTGACAAAACTGGCTCGGCCAAAGCATCTCCAAGACGATTCAGCTTCAACAGTCTGAACCAATGTTGTAGCCCCGTGAGTTAGCTTGCGTCGGGAGTTGGTTTCAGGTCATTCCCATTAGTGGTTAGAAAGTTAGAAAAGCTTTTGTGAAACCGCTCAACCCCTATCGATCAGAGCCTGGTGAATTTCGGTCTTGGGTGACCGAAATGGTGCAGTTTCGATCACCAGTATCGGTCAGATGTGGTCGACACAAACACACCGTGTTAAATTCGGTCACCAGTATCGATCAGAAGTGATCGACATAAACCCATCGGATGAATTTCGGTCACCTGTATCGGTCAGGAGTGACCGATAGGATTCATATCGACTGAAGATCAGCTCAGATGAGGTGTTTCCATTCTGATTTGGCTTCGGCGTCCTTCATCAACTTTGTAGCACTTGAGTTAGCTTTCGTTTAGAATTCATTTCGAGTCATTCCCATCAGTGGTTGAAGAGTTACGGGGAATAAAGTGAGCACATGTCAATCTGGAGTTTTTACCGTTGATCTTGACCGACTTGAAAATCAGCTCAGACGAGTAGCCTTCGTCCCTATTCAGCATCTTAACTCTTCACAAACGTTATAGCCACGTGAGTTAGCTTTCAGGAGAACTTTGTTTCAGGTCATTCTGATATACCGTTCATCAGATATCGCAATTTTCGTGAAACCGCTCAATCCATTTCGGTCACTGAAGACCGATACAACTGACCGATACGCTGCCAGACTGAAGACCATTTATTTACAATTTTGCCATTTTCGCTTTGACTCCTATAAATACTTAAAATCCCTAATTTCTGGGGACACATCTCTTTATCCAGCAATCTCTTCTTTTTTGTTTTAGGTTTTTGGTTTTGTAATTTGAATCTTTGCTTATTTCAATAATAGTTTGCATTTTCCTTAATCTTTTATCTTCCTAATCATGATTAACTATCTTTTCTTCATAGATTTGATGGTTTTCACCATGATTAGTGAGTAGTTTGCTTTAGGTTTGAGATTAGAACAGATGGGGTGATTTTAGTGATTGTTTAGGTTGATTAGGGCTTAGATCTTCTCATTCCCTTTCTTATATGATTATGCTTAATGCTTAGTACCTCTTTGTTGGAGAAGTTGATTTTAGGGTTTTCCCATGCACACCAAGTGTTTGATGAAATTCCTGAATGAAATTCAATGCTTGAAAATGGTGTTTTGATAATCATGAGTCTTTGCATCTATCATTTCTTGCTTGAATGTGCTTATTGCTTATTACCATATTGATGAGAAATTGCCTTTTGACATTGATTATGCATGAGAATGTGAGTTGATGTTTGATATATCATATAAGAGATTAGTAAACCTAGCCTAAGAGATTAGATGTCTAGCA
The DNA here is from genome assembly GCA_911865555.2 of Thlaspi arvense. NCBI lineage: Eukaryota > Viridiplantae > Streptophyta > Magnoliopsida > Brassicales > Brassicaceae > Thlaspi > Thlaspi arvense. The sequence goes on along the minus strand of OU466859.2, from coordinate 25,392,843 downwards.
TGCTAATTGGTTTTATGTAACTTGATTTTAATGCTTGATGATTATATGTTTGAGTAAAGAGATTTATTTTGAATATGTGATTAGAAAAGGGATTAATGCCAAGAGATTGGATTAGTCTATATTAGTGTTCCTTACCTAAGGTTGAGTGTTTAGAATTGCTTGTTTTGATCACCCTAGACATGAACATGAATCACCCTATCACCATTGCCTTGATCTTGAACCATCTTTTAATCTTTGAAGTTTAGTTTTACTTTGTTTTAGTTCAGCTTTACTCTGTTTTTGCTCTGTTTCTTATTGCCTTTATTGCTCTTTAATTGCTTTCTTTTGCTTTCTTTTGCTTCTTTGTTTGATCACTTAGGTTGTTAAACTCTAAAACCATCTTTATCTGCTTGAATTAAGATCTCTATTGTATTCTTACTGTTTCATTCTCCCCTTTTGGATTGATAAAACCCTATGCTATACTACAACTGATTAGTACAAGCTTGGGTAATTGAATCAAGTCCCAAAAAGTCTTGTATCAATTTGGCGCAGTTGCCATTAGGGAAATGCTTTGTTCAGTAGGATTTGTAGAGATCTTGAGATCAAGTTCTGTTATTTTCGTTTTTGGTTACTGATCTCTCTTTTGGTCTAGAATTTCTTTTGTAGGTACCACAACACTTGCTCTTAAGTGTCTACAACTACAACTGAGGTTCAAGGTCAAAGATTTGGGTTTGCAGAATCAGAATTCAGCTGTTGAAGCATGGAAGAACATCAGTATGCTGCTGGTTTTGGTTTGCAAGGTCCACAAGGTCCACAAGGTCATCAAGGGATCCAAGGCTTACAAGGACAGCAAGGTCCACATGGTTTACAAGGAGCTTTGTTTCAAAGACCACTGAGACCTATTGGTGCTGCTGATATACCTTCAAGTTATGCTTCAAGACAAGGTATTCTTCCACCTATGGAGACTGACCACTATGAGATAAAGAGCAGCATGATTGCTTTGATTCAAGAAAAGAAGTTCTTTGGATTGCCCAACCAAGATCCTCTTGAGCACTTGGATCACTTTGAGAGGATATGTGCTTTGACAAAGCTTAGTGGAATTTCAGATGATGGGTTGAAACTCATATTGTTCCCATTCTCTCTTGGTAGTAGAGCTCAAATGTGGGAAAAGTCTTTAGCACAAGGCAGCATCAATACTTAGGAACAATGCAAAGGTGCTTTCTTAACCAAGTTCTTCTCTCCTTCAAGAACTGAAAAATTCAGGAATGAGATCACAAACTTCAAACAGTGGTCTAATGAGAGCTTTGGAGACACTTGAGAAAGGTTTAGAGGCTTCACTCATCAATGTCCTCACCATGGCTTCACCAAAGAAATGCTACTCTCCACATTATACAAAGGTGTTCTCCCAACAATAAGAATCCTTCTAGATACTGCAAGCAATGGTTACTTTCTTGGTAAAGATGTTGATGAAGGATGGCTTCTAGTAGAGAACATGGCACTCAGTAGTTGGGATTATGTTGATGATAAAGAACAACACTCAAAGGAAACTGAAGAAAAGCTAGAGACAGCATTGTATGAGATGAAAGCCTTGCAAGAGAAAGTTGACTTGCTGATCAATAAGACCACTAAACCTCTTCCTAGTGTTGCTCCACAAAACCACTACAAAGAGCATCAAATCAAAGCTGTTCAACTACAAGAGGCGCCAATAATGAACCAAGACCATGATGTTTGTGTACACCAGTCCTATGGAGACACTCATACTCAACAGCATCAAGGTTCTTCTTCTCAAACAGTTGGCGCCAACACCTCCCAACCTTCACATGCATTGGACCTTAAGGAGATGTTCTTGCAACTCCAACAACTTAATAATGGAGGATTTCAAAAGATCATGGCTGCTGAAATTCAAAGAGGTATGGCTGAAATTCAGAGAAGCATGGCTGCTGAAATTCAAAGAAGTATTGCCTCCACCATCAACAACTTCCAATCCCAAATAGACTCCTTGACTATGCAGCTGAGTAAACAAGAGAACAATGCTCAGCCACTCACCTTCAAGAAGCCCTTACAGCATTGTTATGGTATCTCCTCCACTTCCCTAACTGATATTGCTGAGAAAGAAAACTCTATTGCTGAGATTATTCTAAAGGTGACACCCTCTATCATCAATGTGGGCATTGAGTCTAAGTGTAGGGGAAGTGCTTTTTACTTGAGGTCAGCTAGTGATGCCAAGGATGATGAAGAAGACAAAGCCATTGAAGCTGAGGTTGTTGAAGCTGACATAAAGATCAAACAAGGAACTGCACCAGCACCAGACACTCAAGGAACTCTTGCAGAAGAAGAACCCTTTGAAGAAAGGGAAAACTCAGAAGAAGAAGAGTGGTGGGCGCCACATGAACTTGTTGATGATACCAAGGAATACTTGATTGAAGTTCTTGATGTTCAAGAGAAGACTCAAGCTGCTATCCTTCCTGTTTATCAACCCACTATCCCTTTTCCAGGAAGATTCAAAAAGCAGCTAGTACAGAAGTATCAGACCCTCTATGCTGCTCAAATGGAAATGAGAGGTCTGAATGGTCAAGAGGAGCTTGAGAAACTAAGGGTTAAAACTGGAGCATCTGAGGTTAAGGAGCAGAACATAAAGAAGCTTGGTAATCCAGGAAAGTTTCTAAGTCTCTTGTGAGCTTGGTGAATTGGTTGTGGAAGAGGCCATGTGTGACACAGGTTCAAGTATCAATGTGATGTCACTTGACTTGGCAAAAGAACTAGGAGTCACCAAGCTGAAACCATATGATTCCACAATCACTTTTGTGGACTCTTCTTCAAAAACACCTGTTGGTCTCATTGAAGACTTTTCTGTGAGGATTGGAGCATGCAAGATACCAACTGATTTTGTTGTGATGGAAATGGCTCACACTCAGAAGCCTTCTCTACTACTTGGGACTCCATTTCTGAACACAACAGGCGCTGATATTGACTTCACCAAAGGGAGAGTAACCCTCAACAAGGTGAATGGTGGAGATAGCTATGCAATGAAGCATCCACCTTCAAGCTTTTGTGGAAGCATCAATAATGTTGAGAAAGGAGCTGCTAAGAAGCCACCTGATGTCAAGAAAGAGCTGAGGGGATTCAAGGCTGAAGTGCTAAATGAAGATGAAGACCCTCTTGACCACAATGAGTATGATGGTGAAGCATTTGATGGTGCTTGTCTTCTTGACTTGTTTGATGGAATCAAGGTGAAGCTCTATGGTGGACCAAAGAAGCCAAGAAAGAGAGTCAGGAAACATAAGGAGAAGCTCTACTATGGACCCAACACATTGTTCAGGAGGAAAGGAGAAGGAACTTCAGTTCCACTTCATCATCCTCCATGATCTTAAGGAGCATGACAAGTCAAGCTTAGTGACTCTAAACAAGCACTCTTGGGAGGTATTCCCTTGTTATCCTTGTTCATATTATTGCATTTTATGCTTTCTTTTCTGTTTTTCTTTCAATAACAGGAGCAAGTGTGATTCAAGGCAAGTTGTTATAAGTTGGGACCCAGTCTGACCAAAATCCCTCTAAGGTACACAATCATGCTCCTTTGCTCCTGAATACTTATGAATATCTTTTATTACCCTCCTTAAAGTTTCTATTACACAAGGGACTGTGTAATTCAAGTGTGGGGTAGGGCATTGCATTTAACATTGTGTTATGTTTTCGTATTTTCTCTTTTACATACTTGAGTCTCATGCATTCATGCATTCATCTATGTGCACTGAAAATCCATGAAATTTTCAAATTTTTTGGAACCAAAAAGATCATTTAGTTGCATTTACATAACTAAGATTGAGTCTAGATGCATTTCATATAGGATTACATACATTTGCATAGGGAGTAGATGATAAACACTTGTCAAGATGTTAATGTTTGAATTGTTTTCAATGCCTTGGTTATCTGTTGTTTGATTGCATTGTAGTGAGTTTGAAGTTAAGGCTGCACCATATCTTGACTACTTGCATGGATATTCTTGTCTTATGCTGAAGCTTGCTTTGATTTGATTCCAACTCTATCTTATTAGAACCATAATCCTAACTTTGAATTATCTTATTTGTGCATTGAAAGTGATTACAAGGCTACCCATATACATACTTGGATTATCTTCTTCCCTTCTTACCACTCTTGGTAATCCAAGTAGCTGATCCTCATCATTATGGGACAGTTAACCACACCCTAAAACCAATCCTTCTTTCTGAACCTAAACACTATTGTGAGATTTGTGAGGCCTTGTATTGCATCATTTTCGATCTTATCTTGGAAAAAAGTGTTAGGAATAAGGCTGGCAAGGAGAAGCTCTCTTGTAGACACCAGCTTGCATTTTGAGCTTGGTATAAGGTTAGGAGTTTGGGAAAGGGTAGTGTAAGTGGTTTGAGCTTTTATTGTTTACATCTTTGAGAAGAAGAAGAAGTATGGGATCGGTAGTATGGGGGAACAGTTCATTTTGTGGTTAAGTTAACTAGGAAGAAAGCTCTAAGTGCTAAAGAAGATAGGTGCCAACAACAACAAAGCTTACAAAAGGTCATCCAAAATGAGTAATCAGACCAAGCAATCCACCAAAGGTGATGAAAATGGCGCCAATCATGCAACAAAGAAGAGCAAGTTCCAAAATGAAGTCAACCACACAAGCAAAAGAAGAAGGAGTTTCCCCAAATATGAAGAAGGAAGTGATCAAGTACTTTGGAAAAGGATAGATTTAGGAGTGTTACTTGGGGTTTTAGAAGTTATTAGGTTCATCTTGGATAAAAAGGGTAGAAGAGAGCTTTGACTTGCATGCATAGGTGTGCTTATACCTTTAGCATTTTGCCTAAGATAGAATCATTTCCTTGAGTGATCCCCTGAATCTTTGAACCCTTATTTGAATGACATCATTTTCATCTCATAACCATGTCCTTTGACCAAATGTTTTCTCTTGATTTGCACAAACAAGATCCATTGGTTACTGATTAATGAATGTTAAAGAGTTGGTTGATTTGAATGCTTGTGTAGGCTAAGCTAGAGTTCATTGTTTGCTATGATAGGTATGGCTAAAGTCTTTAAAGTAGAACAATCTCTTTGCATCTTAGAACCTATAACTTGAGCATTGATTCAATTTTTCCATTGACACCTTTAGTTTTGAGCTTCCACTTTCAAACCTCACTCTCCCATTTGTTCTTATTTGCTTGAGGACAAGAAAAAGGCAAGTGTGGGGGTGTTGATATCTCTTGTATTTACATCATTTAGGCCTGCATTTAGTGCATGTTTTGGTTCTCTTTTGCATGTTTTCCTTATCATTTGTCCCATTTTCTTCTCTTTTTAGACTTAGGTTGTATTTAGGATGTAGTTTGCATTTTCTTTGCATAAAAGATGTTTGTAGGTACTCATTGAGCTACAAAGAGCATGGGAGATTATGGTGGGTGCAGCACAAGACATGAAAAGACCCAAGAAGAAGGTGCACCTTGTTGAAGCGGCCAAAACCTTCACCTGACAAAACCTGGCTAGTACAAAGCATCTACAAGACGATTCAGCTTCAACAGTCTTCACCAATAATGGAGCCCCGTGAGTTAGCTTGCGTCTGGAGTTGGTTTCAGGTCATTCCCATCAGTGGTTAGAAAGTTACAGAAGTTTTCGTGAAACCGCTCAACCCCTATCGGTTAGAGCCTGGTGAATTTCGGTCTTGGGTGACCGAAATGTTGCAGTTTCGATCACCAGTATCGGTCAGATGTGGTCGACACAAACACACCGTGTTAATTTTGGTCACCAGTATCGATCAGAAGTGATCGACATAAACCCATCGGATGAATTTCGGTCACCAGTATCGGTCAGGAGTGACCGATAGGATTCATATCGACTGAAGACCAGCTCAGATGAGGTGTTTACATTCCGATTTGGCTTCGGCGTCCTTCATCAACTTTGTAGCCACTTGAGTTAGCTTTCGTTTAGAATTCGTTTTCGAGTCATTCCCATCAGTGGTTGAAGAGTTACGGCGAATAAAGTGAGCATATGTCAATCTGGAGTTTTTACCGTTGATCTTGACTGACTTGAAGATCAGCTCGGACGAGTAGCCTCCGTCCTTATTCAGCATCTTAACTCTTCACAAAAGTTATAGCCACGTGAGTTAGCTTTCAGGATAACTTGGTTTCAGGTCATTCTAATATGCCGTTCAAGAGATATCGCAATGTTCGTGAAACCGCTCAATCCATTTCGGTCACTGAAGACCGATACAACTGACCGATACTGCCAAGGAGTTGGGTTACAACAAGTGCCAGCAAAGCAATGTCTCTCTAACCATTGCTGATGGGACAGTGAAGATTGATAAGGCTCACGTTTTACCCAAATAAAAACTACTGCAAGTGCACAGCAAAGCAGTCGTAGTATAAAGGGTTATCGAATCCCAAGGGAGTAAGTAAAGTACACTATAAAATTTAAGTTCGGATTAAGCTAAACGATCAATAGTGTATGTAATGCGAAATAACTAATAAGAATGAAAGCAGGCGATTTTGATTCGATCTAAAACTCATAAAACTAAAAGCGGTAAGTGAGGACAATTCGCAGGTTGAATCCGAGAATGTAGAATGCAAGAAATCAAGAATGAATAAAAACCGTCTTGAACATAAATCGCAAATATATAAATAATCAATTCTCATTGCAGAAGCTAACTATGTCTAAATCACAGATTTTCAAATCTCTTTGCAAGCTCTAACAACCTAAACATGCAGTAATGATCAGGTTCAATTGTTCATAAAACTCCTAAGTCAAATCTCTTTGCACTAAGTCGTTTTGCTCATCTAATACTAGATTAGGTTATCAATAATGCTCTCACATCTATTAAACAACCTATGATTTTCTGATTTCTAGACGATGTGTCTAAGAAATCGATTTTAAAGCAAGCAGAGATGAAGAACCAAAAGATAATCCTAACATATGGCAATTGTACAAACTCTTCATCAACCTTTGAAAAGCCCTAACTTAACTAGCAAATTAGTCAGTCATGATCATGAAATCACAAAGCATAACTGAATAAAATTGCATTGAAAGAATAGAATAAAAGATAAAGGGGTTCGAAATCTTCTCTAAAAAGAGTACAAAATCTGTATCCCCAAAAGCTCTGAATAAAATCCTCTCTAAAGCTCTCTGAGTTCTAAAATCTAAGATGCAAGCTAAGAATGGCTGAAAACTTAATATATACAAGCTAAAACATAAGTTGGAACATATTTGTAATTAGTAGAACTTCAAGGGCCAAAGTGCAAATAATCTTTAATCTTTTAACAACAAGTCGCGACTCCCTCCCATCTACGGGTGACGAGCGTCACCCTTGAGTGGTGAAGAGCGTCACCCAACTCTGTATTCGCCTTCCGAGTTGCACACTTCGGAGCTGCATCTTGTTATGCTCCAAAAAGCTCCATAATCTCCAATTGTGCTCTGGTTGTGCTATAACCTGCAAAGACTCTACTAGGACTCTAAAAAGACCAAAAGACTCAATAAAAAGACTTATACCATGGTTAAAAACCATAAAAACCATGATATATCAACTCCCCAGACTTAGATTTTGCTTGCCCTCAAGCAAACATCAGACAGAGAACATGGTCGAAGTTTGAAAACAGAAACAGTCAGCTTAACATCCAGAACACCACATTGGTTAGCACTTTCGAATACACATACCACAGAGTCTAATCATCAAAAGCTTAGCAAATCTCTCAAATCCATTTCAAGCTCCTTCAAGAAATCCGAAATTTCTACTGTTAACTCCTTAAATTAATCTTAGTGTGATATCTCATCAAAGTTTTATCATCTCAATCACTTACATATTCTTTTCCCTTCCTAAACAATTAAACAAAGCAATCTGAACACAGCTCTCCTATTTTCTCTTCCCTTGATCTTTTCCTCTCTGATTTTTTTCGATTTTCCAACTCTTTTCTCTTTTTTTTACAATCTAAGATATGGTGCTACTTAATACTTGTGTTCCTTGTGAGGAGACAGCTTCTTGAGTGTTCATTACTGTCGTTCCTTGTAAGGAGACATGGTCATGATGCACCATTCTTTTGACTTGAACTATTAAAAGCTGTATCAGGGAAGATCAAAGAGAGACTGTATATAAACATCCTTGTCAGTGTTGAAAGAGAATAAAGATCAATGAGAATCAAGCCCCAAGATAAGAAGTTTCAAGTTAATTAAGGTGGAGCTAACAGCAAATTTTCCAGATTCACTAAGAACCTAAACCTTCATTTCTAGACTGATCTACCTATGACTTTCAACCTAGTGAGACTTGTAATCAACTACTGTGGTAATGGTTCTTATAAGCATCAACATTTTGTGGTTAATTCCAAGAAAAACTGACAGTTTCATAGTTTTGAAGCAAGCAGTGATGAAGAACCAAAAGATAATCCTAACATATGATAACTCTACAAACTCTTAATCAACTTTTGAAAAGCCCTAACTTAACTAGCAAATTACTCAGACATGTTCATGGAATCACAAAGCATAGCTGAATAAAATTGCATTGAAAGAATAGAATAAAAGATAAAGGGGTTCGAAATCTTCTCCAAAAAGAGTACAAGATCGTCTCCCCAAAAGCTCTCAATAAAATCCTCTCTAAAGCTCTCTGAATTCTAAACTCTAAGATGCAAGCCAAGAATGGCTGAAAACCTAATATATACAAGCTAAAACACGAGCTGGAACACTTTTGTAATTTATGGAACTTCAGGGGCCAAAGTGCAAATAATCTTCAATATTTTAACAACAAGTGGTGACTCCTTCCCATCTACGGATGACGAGCGTCATCCAACTCTGTATTCGCCTTTTGAGTTGCACACTTCGTAGCTGCATCTTGTTATGCTCCAAAAAGCTCCATAATCTCCAATTGTGCTCTAGTTGTGCTATAACCTGCAAAGACTCTACTAGGACTCTAAAAAGACCAAAAAGACTCAATAAAAAGGATTTATACCATGGTTAAAAACCATAAAAACCATGATATTTCAACTCCCCCAGACTTAGCTTTTGCTTGCCCTCAGGCAAACACCAGACAGAGAACAGGATCGAGGTTTGAAAACAGAAACAATCAACTTAACATCAGGAACACCACATTGGTTAACACTTTCGAATCCACATACCACAGAAGATCAAATTTCAGTCTAATCATCACAAGCGTAGCAAATCTCTCAAATCTAGTTCAAGCTCCTTCAAGAAATCTGAAATCTCTAAGTCAAATCTCTTTGCACTAAGTCGTTTTGCTCATCTAATACTAGATTAGGTTATCAATAATGCTCTCACATCTATTAAACAACCTATGATTTTCTGATTTCTAGACGATGTGTCTAAGAAATCGATTTTAAAGCAAGCAGATATGAAGAACCAAAAGATAATCCTAACAGATAGCAACTCTACAAACTCTTCATCAACCTTTGAAAAATCCTAACTTAACTAGGAAATTACTCAGACATAATAATGGAATCACAAAGCATAGCTAAATAAAATTGCATTCAAAGAATAGAATAAAAGATAAAGGGATTCGAAATCTTCTCCAAAAAGAGTATCGTCTCCCCAAAAGCTCTGAATAAAATCCTCTCTAAAGCTCTCTGAATTCTTTTGTAATTAGTGGAACTTCAGGGGCCATTATGCAAATAATATTCAATCTTTTAACAACAAGTCGTGACTCCTTCCCATATACGGATGACGAGCACCACACAAATCTGTATTTGCCTTCCGAGTTGCACACTTCGTAGCTGCATCTTGTTATGCTCCAAAAAACTCCATAATCTCCAATTGTGCTCCAGTTGTGCTATAACCTGCAAAGACTCTACTAGGACTCTAAAAAGACAAAAAGACTCAATAAAAAGGACTTATACCATGGTTAAAAACCATAAAAACCATGATATATCAACTCCCCCAGACTTAGCTTTTGCTTGCCCTCAAGCAAACACCAGACAGAGAACAGGGTCGAGGTTTGAAAACAGAAACAATTAGCTTAACATCAGGAACACCAAATTGGTTAACACTTTCGAATCCACATACCACAGAAGATCAAATTTCAGTCTAATCATCACAAGCGTAGCAAATCTTTCAAATCTAGTTCAAGCTCCTTCAAGAAATCTGAAATCTCTACTGCTAACTTCTTATATTTATCTAAGTGTGATGTCTCATCAAAGCATTATCATCTCAATCACTTATAGATTCTTTTCCCTCCCAAAACACTGAACAAAGCAATCTCAACACAGCTGTTCTATTTTCTCTTCCCTTCATATTTTCCTTTCGATATTTTTGATTTTTTAACTTCTTTCCTCATTTTTTACAGTCTAAGATATGGTGCTACTCAATACTTGTGTTCCTTGTGAGGAGACAGGTTCTTGAGTGTTCACTATAGTTGTTCCTTGTAAGGAGACAAGGTCATGATGCACCATTCAATAGACTTAAACTCTACAAGCTATATCACGGAAGGTCAAAGAGAGACTGCATCTAAACATTCTTGTCAGTGTCGAAAGAGAGAATCAAGATCAATGAGAATAAATCCCCAAGATAAGAAGTTTAAAGTTCATTAAGGTGGAGCTAACAGCAAATTTTCCTGATTCTCTAAGAACTTAAACCTTCATTGCTAGACTGATCTACCTATGACTTTCTGTGGGAATGGTTCTTATCAGCATCAACGTTTTGTAGTTAGTTCCAAAAAAAACTGAGAGTTTCAAAATTTTGACTCTATAAAACAGGGTTTTGACTCAACTTTAAGACTCTAAAAATCAAACACAATATACACAACGTCAGTAATCACCTCCCCCAAACTTAAACAACATTGTCCCCAGTGTTATTAAGCTAAGAGTTGGTCAAAATAGAAGAAACAGAACACAATGACCAGAGAAGAAAGTGGTACCCTGGGTGATGCTCGACTCTGCTCAAATAACTCCGCTTTTCTTCTCCATTTATTTGTTTTTTTTATGTTAGAAAACGAAAAGAAACTAAAATATGATAGATAGATAACTTATCAGTGGGTTGCCTCCCACCAAGCGCTTGTTTAACGTCATTAGCTCGACTATGATTGCTGTTTAGACAGCTGGTGCATCATCCAGAGACACAATGTGTCCTGCTGGAATCTTGGCTTGCGCCCAATAATGCTTCAACCTCTGTCCATTGACAGTGAACTCCTCTATTTTGGAGTTGATCAAGACAATGACACCATGTGGTCTAGCCTCTTTGACAGTGAAGAGACCTGACCAACGAGAACGCAGTTTATCAGAAAAAAGCTGTAAACGAGAGTTGTAAAGGAGTACCTGGTCATTGGGCTCATAGTGTCTAGAGATGATCTTCTTTTCATAGGCCAGATATATGATTTCATCTAGTTCATTGAGCTGAATCAAGCGCCTCTCTGCAGTAGGCTTCAGATCGAAGTTCAGCTTCTTGATAGCCCATTCTGCTTTGACCTCTAGCTCTACTGGTAGATGGCACGCCTTGCCATAGAGTAGATGGAATGGTATAGTGCCAAGAGGCGTTTTGTAGGCTGTCCTGTAAGCCCACAATGCATCATCCAATTTTGCTGACCAATCTTTCCTTGTCTTCCCAACTGTCTTCTCCAGAATCTGCTTGATCTGTCTGTTGGAAACCTCCACTTGTCCACTGGTATGGGGATGATAAGGCGTGGCCACTCTATGCTGTACACCAAACATCTTCAGCAGCTTGTCAAAGACCTTGTTAACAAAATGAGAACCACCATCACTGATAACAATTCGCAGGACACCAAATTTGGGAAAAATAATGGTCTTAAACAGCATCAAAATCACTGCAGCATCATTAGTAGGAGTAGGCAACGCCTCTACCCACATAGACACATAGCCAATAGCAACAATAATGTATTTCTTCCCATAGGATGAAGGATTCGACCCATGAAGTCAATGCCCCAACAATCAAAAATTTCAACCTCAAGGATGAAGTTATGTGGCATCTCATGTCTTCTGCTGATCTTCCCTCTCCTCTGACATGTATCACAGCGTGTGTTGAATGCTTGTGCATCCTGAAACATAGTAGGCCACCAGAGGCCAACTTGAAGAACTTTGGAGACTGTTTTGAATGTGGCGAAGTGTCCAGCATACTCTGAGCAATGACAATGAAACAAGACATCTGGAACCTCAGCTTCTGCTATGCATCTCCTGTAAATCCCATCAGCATAATGTCTGTAAAGATATGGCTCATCCCAGTAGAATCTCGTAAGTTCTCTCAAGAATTTCTTCTTAGCATATGCCTTGTAATCATGTGGTTCATCCTCTCCAGCAATATAATTGGCAATATCAGCATACCAGGGTCTCTGGGGATCAGTAGTGGCATACACATGCTCTGCAAAAGTGTTCCCATGCCTGCACAATCGCAGCTAGAGTCTGAGATGGGTGGCGAGCGTCACTGGCTTCGTGACCAAACTGGGCCGTGAATCTGCTTCGTTGGTGACGAGCGTCACCCACTGCCCTGTAGTTGTGAGAACTATACAGATTTTCAATATTTTCTTCCTGGAATCGAGTTTCAATCAGATACACATTCTCCTCAGGCAAGAAATCATTGATTGGCACGTCATCTTCAATTCTGATCTTGGAGAGAGGATCAGCAACACCATTCTCAACCCCTTTCTTGTCCTCGACTTCAATATCAAACTCTTGAAGAAGCAGAATCCATCTCAACAATCTTGGTTTTGCATCCTTTTTCTGCATCAAATACTTCAGTGCTAAATGGTGAGTGTGGATTACGACCTCGGAGCCAACAAGGTATTGGCGAAACTTCTCAAAGTCAAAGACCACAGCTAGCAGTTCCTTCTAAGTAGTTGCATAGTTTTTCTGAGCTTTATTTAAAGTCCTACTGGCATAGTAGATGGCGTGTAGCTTCTTGTCTTTCCTCTGTCCCATCACTTCTCCTACTGCGAAATCGCTGGCATCACACATCACCTCAAAAGGTAAATCCCAGTCTAGTGGCTGCACAATAGGAGCTGTAACAAAGGCCTTTTTAATTTGCTCAAAAGCTGATTGACATTCTGCAGAGAATTCAAACTTCACATCCTTGCAGAGGAGAGCAGTAAGAGGTCTTGCAATCTTGCTGAAGTCCTTGATGAATCTTCTGTAGAAGCCAACGTGATCCAGAAAACTCCTCACTGATTTGACTGAATCAGGCGCTTGCTGACTTGTCATCACTTCAATTTTTGCCCTATCCACTTCTATGCCATCTCCAGAGACTCTGTGACCAAGAACAATGCCATCTTGTACCATAAAATGACACTTCTCCCAATTCAGAACCAAGTGCTTCTCTTCACATCTCTGCAGAACTGCACACAAGTTGTCCAAACAGCTCTTGAAGGAAGAACCATAAACTGAGAAGTCATCCATGAAAACCTCCATAAACTTCTCAATCATGTCAGTGAAGATCGACATCATGCATCTCTGGAAGGTTGCAGGAACATTACACAGTCCAAAAGATATTCTGCGATATGAAAGAAGGCATTCTGCGTAAAGGTGGTCTTTTCATGATCATCTGGATGGATGGGGATATGAAAGAAGCCTGAGTAGCCATCAAGGAAGCAGTAATACTTGTGATTTTCCAACCTCTCAAGCATCTGATCGATGAAAGGTAGAGGGAAGTGATCTTTCCTTGTGGCTGCATTCAGCTTCCTGTAATTGATGCACATCCTGTGTCATGTCACAGTTCTGGTTGGAATCAGCTCACCTTTATCATTCTTCACCACTGTAACTCCTCCTTTCTTAGGGACCACGTGTACTGGACTGACCCAAGCACTGTCTGATATGGGATAGATGATCCCTGCTTGCAGAAGCTTCATGATCTCCTTCTTGGCAACATCCTGCAGATTCGGATTCTGTCTCCTCTGGTGCTCCACTGATGACTTCGATTTATCCTCTAGATGTATCTTATGCATGCACAAGTCTGGAGAAATACCTGAAATATCATCAAGAATATAGCCAAGAGCTTTGCGAAATCTGCGCAGCGTACTTAGCAAAAAGGTGAGCTCTGCACTGTTCAATGAAGCATTAACAATAACATGATAAGTGGATTTTTCAACAAGGAAGGCGTACCTTAGCCCTGCAGGGAGCTGTTTAAGCTCAACTTTTGGTGCTTTTGATACACTCCAATCACCCATTGCAGCAGCTTTTGTAGATGTGGTGACAAGCTCATCCTGTGCAACCAGTTGCATCACATGTGCAATAGCATCCATCTTCTTTGTGTAGCCAGTAGCAGCTTCATCCAGATGCTCATACTCTACTATAGAAGTGGTCGACGCCCTCTCCAAGGGGTCTTCTGATCTCATCTCTTTAAAGATCTGATCAGCAAGGTTGGTAAGAACATCCACATATATAGTCTGTCCATCTATGGTTGGCCTCTTCATCAGCTTGTCCATCTCAAATTACATCACCAAGTCACCAACATTCAGCTTAATTATTCCTTTCCTGACATCAATAATAGCTCCTGCAGTATCCAGGAAAGGTCTGCCAATAATCAAAGGGTCTTTGGGTTCATCTCCATACTCTAGAACCACAAAATCTGTAGGAATCATGCAATCTCCTACTTTGATAGGAACATCCTCTATCACACCTTCAGGAACTCTGACTGATATATCAGCTAGGACAAGAGATATCCTTGTAGCCTTAAAATCGGTCATCCCTAAGCTCTTGGCAACAAAATGAGGCATAAAGTTCACACAAGAACCAAGATCACACAATGATCTCTCAAACCTGTCAGAAAAGATTGTGCAGTCTAAAACAAAGCTCCCATGGTCTGAAAGCTTCTCTGGCACTCTGTTCTGAATAACTGCACTTTCCTGCTCGTTGATCGTAGTTGCTCCAGCCTCTAATCACTTTTCTAAACACATATTCAAGACAATCTCCATTACTCAAACACATGAATCAGCAAGCATTTAAACAGAATTTCTATCATGTAAAGCCAAAATGCACCTTAGAGATCTAATTCCTTAGGCTAAGAGAACAAATTCTCTAAAATACTTATCAGGCATAAGAGAAACCCAAGATATTAAACAAGTCTGGCCATAACTAATCTAGTGTTAAGCACATCTAATAGAGAGAAGATAATCATATTAAGCATAAGATATCACTAATCTAATCTTAAAACCCCTCTAATATATCCCATCTCAAATCCTAAATAAGACTACTCACTAGCCATAGTCAAAACCACAGATTCCAAAGAGAAATAATGGTTAAGCATGATTAGAAAGAAGAATAAGCAAGAATAGATTAAAGGCAAGTATATTAATTCACTTTATCAAAACTAGTTCTTACAAAGCAAAGCTGAAAAAGGAAATGTTTTTAATGCTAGAACAGTAGGAAAATAATAAGATCTTAGTTGCCTAACCATTTTAGGACATTAGTTATTATAGAGAAGCTTAGAAACCCCTAATAACCCAAGAATAAACCGAATTAAAGCTAACTCGGGTGGACCTTATCGGCTTCATACATCGATATAGACATCGATATTGGGTCTCCCTGTGCTTGTATCGATATGCTCCTGGTCGATATGGTGATCGATACATAAGGCTTCAAGAGTGTATCAAGATGATGGATACTGTTTAGTCTTGGTAGAAGATGTTGTGAGCCTTTGGATCTTAAGTTCATGCAATGTGGTACCTGAAATAAGATGAAGTAAACAGGATTAGCACTGAAATAAAAGCATATATTATGCAAGAAAGTAAACTTCTATAAGCAATCCCCAAGTAAGGCAACGGCGCCAATTGACACAAGACTTTTTATGCCTTGTAGTGTAACCTCAATTGCACTAGGTATAATATAGTGGCAATGAGTTAATCAGTCCATACATGGGGAAGTTAAAGAACATGCAAAAATATTGAAGAGCTAAGCAAAAGGGGGTTTAAAAGAAGTTCACAATCAAGCAAAGAATAATGCAACCAAGTAAAAAGTGACAAAAGCAAATCAGTATAGTTCTAAGTGCAAGCAAAACAGGGCAAAACATAGCAATACTAAGAAAGATTCGAAATATAGTTAAAAGCTAGGATCACGACAAAGGCAATATGATCTAGGTGGTTTAAATCATGACTATAGTGCAAAACAAACATTCAATGACTAATCTCTAAGCAAAGACCACTAATTAAGACTAATCTAATCCTTTGACAATAATCCCTCTACTGATCATACTCCTAACCCACTTTTAATGGTGGAAATACAATCAATAAGAACTAAACGCAAGGTCCATAAAGCCCAAAACCATCTTAGAACTGTTGAGCCTACTAATTTATTTTGCAATGGATCAAACATCAATTCACACTCCCATGCATAATCAACATTTAACGACAAGTTCCCATTCCCTTAAGTACCTAAAGCATTAAGAACAAGTGTGCATGAAATGATAGATACTAAGAGTCATGACAATCAAAACACTATTTTAAAGCAACAAACCTCATTTAAGCATATCAACAAATAACTTCAATGCATGTCAGTGGCGCCTAATATATCTTTCTCAATAAGGGTGGTACTAAACATTAAACAAAATCACATAAGAAGAGATTAACAAATATCTAACAACATTGCACATTAATCAATCATCTAACCACCTTAATCTACCTTAACCTCAAGCCTAAAAGTGGACTACTCACTAATAATGCTTAAATACTCAAGATTAAGGTTAAACATGGTTAAAAATAGATAAGAGACAGATAATGAAAAGAAAGATCAACACTTAATTAAATAAAACCTCAAGATCAATGATCCAAAGGCAAGTTCTTACAAAAGAAAGATTTTTGATTCTCTAAAGCTTAAAACAAGATAACATAAGGATAAGATAATGCTTTTTAGGGACTTAGGTTATTTATAGGGAAGACCAAAAATAGGCAAAGTCAACTAAAATTAATCATAGTCAACTGGTCAACTCATGGTCAACATCCCGAAAATGGCTGATACAAAGGAAGGTAAGTAGTTGTTCTCTGCAGTGCATCTGTTCGGTGCATGCTGAAGAAGCTTCGTCTGGGGCTTGGCTTGGGTCAAATTTTCGATCAGGGCTGTGCTGTGCACGGCATCAGACAGCTTTCCTCGGTGCACTTCCTCAATATGTCTTGAAGCTCTTTGTGCCGAGTAAGCTCCTCGGTGTACGGTTGAGTCTTGGCCGGTATATGTGCACTGTGGTGGCTCACTGGTGTACGACTACTCCTTCGTCGGTCTGAATTGCCTCTGAGGTAACTCCTCAATGTACGGATATGACCTTGGCCGGTGCAAATCGTACTGTTCTTCCACGGTACACTTGATCAGTATGAACACTTCTACGCCTAGGCAAACAACTACTCCAAGGTCAAACCCACCTCCTAACATATATGCACAAGAGGTTCGTAGAGGTCCATAACAAGATACAGTGTCCACACGGAGCTAACGGGAAATTGATTCGCTGGTTGTGAGAGTTAAAACTCTAGAGAACGGGAAGGGAATAGTATTAACAAGTCAACAAGAAAGCCTCCCAAGAAAGACAGTGATGAATCCAAAGGAGTATTTCCAAGCCATCACTACAAATGACAATCATGACCAAAGATCTCTATCGTCGAGTTCTCGATATCGAGCTCCCATCGATGGGGACATCGATATTCGGGAGAGGGTGGAGAGATTTAAGGAAGCTGCAGCTGAGATCATGCAAAGACTTGAAGGGCTATCCAAAGAAAGACAAGCCGAGCTGTTTCTCAACGCCTACATACCGCGACAATGCATAAACTGAAGAAGAAGGCATAACCTCGACAAGGAAGAAGCAAAGCTGGTAGAACTCTTGCACCGAGTCGAGGAGAATTGCAAGGGTCTTGCCAAGATAAAACCCGTACCAGCCTTCCTTCTCTCTCTGAAAGATAGACTCTACGCTGAAATAATGAAACGGGACATGGTCCCAGTAGAAAAGAAACCAATGGAGGAACCACTGTTGATGCCCAAGCTAAAAGACCATGGATCGTTCACTCTACCATGCAGACTCAGCAACACTATCTTCAAATATTGCCTATGTGATTTAGGAGCCAGTCTCAATGTGATGTCTCTCGCCACGACCACCATCTCGTCTACTATTATTACACGGACATCGACATGGTATTAGGACTGGCGGATGGAGGTGAAAGGAAGATAGTGGGGAAGCTAACTAACTTGCATGTCATATTGGCATTGTGCTTCAACCCACCGACTTCGTGGTGCTTGGAATGAAAGAAGAGAACGGGGAAAAGATTATACTCTGAAGGCCATTCCTTGCATCAGCCGGATGTTTGTTTAATTGGAAGACCGGGACTTTGGAGCTACGTCTAGCAAGGAATTTGGTGATGACCTTTGACTCCAAGGTCAGCAAAGCGAAAGGCATGGAACGGATATGCTCTATTAAGCAGAAGGAAACCCCTATGTTAGCTGAATATCCGTCCCTTAACGCCTGCTATGAAGGAGAGAGTTTTGATGGGAGCTGTCTCAGATCCCTATTCAAGGAGTGCCAGCCGTGAAGAACTACAAAAGGTGAAAGCACCTAACATGACCACGAAAAATGGTCAAACACTTGGACCTCTTCTAGATGGTACAATCTTTAAACCTGTTTTCTCTGCTAGTGGTGAGGTAGTTTTTAAACCAAGACATAAAGGGAAGACCACTCCATTTGCATATCTTAAGGTGATGAAATACACCGATTCGACCAATGAAAAAGGTAATAAGGTAAGCAAGGAGGGAGACCCCTACGTGTTATTAGCTGGTCTGGATAAAATTGTTAGGAAATATAAGGACCCTCCAAAAGGATCCGGGGTAACCATTTCCCCCTTGCCTTTTAGAAAACAATTGAGAAAAGTCAAGCTATGTGACTCTAAACAAGCATTCTTTTGAGGCTCCTGAAGCGTATCATGTGTATATTCATGCTTTTTAGTTTAGTAAGTGTTTTTCAGATTCAATAAGGGGAGATAAGATGAATGGATTCAAGAATCCCATGTTTTAAGGATTGTCTTGCACTGCATTGAGGTGTAATATCGGGGTCAATCCCGATATAGACCCTCAGGACATTTTATATTGGGCAAATACCACGGTAGGAACCCGATATAGAACGAAGTCCGAGCCAAGGCAACCTAAAACGGGGTACCATGTCGTGCAGCCACACCATGGTCGTATATCGGGAAGCCATATTGGTGTAAGATCGATATGGTCCAAAAGCTAATTAAGGGATATTACAAGCCATATCCAAAAAAAGTTTTCTATCCATGGCCCACCTTCTTGGATAAGGCAAGTAATGCTTGGCTGGGGATACACCGAATATTTTGGACCTTCCAAGAAACCCTACGCATCCCTCATTTTTCATTTCCTTTAAATAGCCACACTCTCACATAGAACTTCTCTCTCTCGTCGCCATCAAATAAGCCATAGAAACTGTCTTGACAAAAAAATATTTGATTTCATCTACACGGGTTTCTCTTCGATACGGGCTAGGTAATGCATGAACACGTTAAGTGCTTCTTTAAATTCGCTAGGCTGTATTTCTTTTTGAGTATTTAGTTCTAGGAGAGAGAGAGAGTGAGAGATATGTCTGAAGCATGATTAACTAGGATTGTCTGTGATAATGTCTGATTTTTATTGTTCATTTCCAAAATTAAACATGTTTGGTCTCGAAATTGATTGAATTGTTGTTAGTCATTGTTCTCTTAATAATTCGAATCTGGGTTTAACATTGATTAAAAATTGATTGCATGAATAGTAGGATACACTCTACTCATAAAAAGGGAATTCTAGTTATGCTTGTCTGAAGCCGAGTCTCATCAAATCTCTTGTTAAAAAAGCAATGAGCTTATACACTTTCTAGTATTTCCCTTGATAGGTACAATGTCAGACAGACAAATGAGGAGTGAAAAGAGAATCACGGGCATTAGCAACTCACCAGGCCAAGAGGAGAAAGCAGCTGGGAAAAGAAAAGAGAGAGAGAGCTCCCAAGCCAGTGAACCAATCAGGACCTCACTGAGGGTCTCAATAAGAAGAAGCACGAGCTCTGCCCCCGCCTTGACTGAGATGAGAGCCGCATATGGGTGGATGGAGTTCAAGGCTACTCGAGATCCACACGAGGCCAAGATGGTCAAGCTTGGAATCTATGAGGATTGCCAGGTTCTGTTTAATGCCATGGGGCTTAAGAATTTTATGGAGGAAGCTTACCCATCTCACGACGAGGCTACATTCCAGTTTCTTGCCTTGCTCGAAATTGTCTTCTACAAGTATGGTGAGGAGCATCCAGAGGAAGTGATATAAGACTCGGTATGGGAGGCTTATATAATGCAGAAGTGATGGAATGGTGGAGTCAATACGCTGGCTACGTCGCTCTCTCGTACAGACTAGTGGGTGAAAAGTGGTAAAACAAGGCTTGATGAACAAGTCTTGAGCCGAAATGATCTATCAAGTTGTCTTAAACGCTCTCTCTTGAGGGATCAATGAATGGTGTAAGCAATGGATCGATGGCACCACAAAGAGTATGAAAGGCTTTCTGATACAGTAAAAATTTAGAACTTGGTGAATCACACACGCAAGAAGAAGCAAGAACAAAGGTTAGCGGCGGCTAAGCTTTTGTGAAAAAAGTTCGGTCTCTTTATTGATAATGTAGGGTAACCAAAAATACAACGCTGTATGAGAGCTTTTTAAACAGCTCGTCAGCTAGCCCTAAGGCCAAAAATAAAAGCAAAACGACATAACAAAGAAATACAAAAGAGCAAAACTCACAAAGGCAAAAATACATGAAAAAAGAAAGTTCACTTAAGCTAAAAAGAAAATAAAACTAAGCCGAATTTCTTGTTGCCTTAGAGGCTCGAACTGGTGGTTCCTTGGCGTGTTGAGATGCTTAAGAACCGTTGAGGCATGCCTCATTACCTACACAAATTGTATAAACTGTAAATAGTTGTATAAGTCCGGTTTTGGGCTAGTTTGTCTGAGTTCCTCGACGCTCTCATCTTCTTGATATCCACTGATGTCGAGTTGGTATGTTTCTTCGAGAGTTCCTCCACGTTCTTGGCTTAAAATGTCTTCTAGCTACATTGATGTCTTCTCGGCTTCTTGACTTTAATCGGTTGTATCTTGGTGCTCCGGTGCGGCATTGGTGAGATTCTTGTTGCATTGAGCGCCATTTCCTGTCAAGTAAATGTTCATACCTTGGATTTTATCTGGCTGATAATCTTTGAGGCTCATTTTGGCAAAGTCCTCTGATATGTCTTTCTCGGGTGCAATGGAATACGGTTGAGGGTTTAGCAACGTTCCCACATCCAGTTTGATCAAGAGTGTTTTCCACCGCCTTGTTAAACCCTTCTCTCATCCTTCTGGTCTTGGAAAGTGTCATTGGTGAACCGCTAACTGGTGGTACGACATCCCGCTCCAGCTCCTCACGACCCGGTAAGAACGGATGGTCGATGCTCTCGTCATTCTCTCGACCCGGTACGTACGACTGGTCGATGGTCTCATCATTCCCTCCCCCTTCGAGAGGTTTTGTCCTCAAAACTGGATTGTCTGCATCATAAAGAGATAAATCAGTAGCATTAAAACTATGTGAAATGTTAAACTCACCTGGAAGCTCCAAACGGTAAGCATTGTCATTGATCTTCTCTAGTATGCGAAACGGGCCATCTCCTCTTGGTGCAAGCTTTGAGCTTCGTTTATGTGGAAATCTTTCAGGTCTCATGTGAAGCCAGACCCACTCTCTTGGCTTAAATGTCAAAGCCTTGCGTTTCTTGTCCGCTTGCTTCTTGTAAGCTTTGGTTTTCTTCAAGACGTTATCTTCTCATGAAGCTTCTTGACAAATTCTCCTTTCCTGAGGCCATCTAAATTAATTTGCTCAACTTGGGGAATTGGCGAGAGGTCAAGAGGGGTTATTGGATTAAAACCATAAACAACTTCAAAGGGAGACATCTTAGTAGCTGAATGTATAACACGGTTGTAAGCAAACTCTATAAAGGGTAAGCAATCAAGCCGTGTTTTTAAGTTTTTACCAAGTGTAACCCTAAGCAAAGTAGAGAGAGTACGGTTTACCACTTCTGTTTGCCCATCAGTTTGGGGGTGGCAAGTGGTGGAGAATAGCAACTTGGTACCAAGCTTTCTCCAGAAGGTTCTCCAAAAGTGGCTTAAGAACTTTGTATCTCAGTCAGAGACAATCGTTCTTGGTAAACCATGCAAGTGCACCACTTTTTTGAAGAACAAATCGGTGGTTTGAGTGGCATCATTGGTTTTGTCATAAGGAATGAAATGGGACATCTATGAAAAACGATCAACAACAACAAAGATAGAGTCTTTGTGTCGGATCTTAGGCGAACTTAGCACGAATCCATAGAAATATCCACCCATGGTGCATTAGGAATAGGTAAAGGTAAGTAAAGGCCATGTGGATGTAACCATTGCTAGTGTTTTATCATGCCCAAGTGACCCATAAGACCTCCACCGTGTGCTTCCTTAAGTATCAAATCTCTCATTGAACTTTGGGGAATGCACAAGTGCTTGTCTTTGAATAAGAACCATCGTGTAAGTAGAATGAGCTGAAAACTCCTTTGCCGTGTAGTTGATAGGCTTCTCCAAGTTCCGGGTCATCTTTGTATAGCTCCTTAAGATGCTCAAATCCTAGCACCTTAGACTCCATAGTAGATATCAATGCATGTCTTCTTGAGAGTGCATCGACTACTACATTCTCTTTTTCCTTCTTATACTTGATCACGTAAGGGAATGTCTCTACGAACTCTAGCCACTTAGCATGTTTTATCTTGAGCGATGTCTGGCCTCTCAAATGCTTGAGTGTTTCGTGATCAGTGTGAATAATGAACTCCTTAGACAGTAAGTAGTGCTGCCATGTCTCTAGAGCCCAGACCAATGCATAGAGTTCCTTGTCATAGGTTGGGTAGTTTAGTGTAGCTCCGCTTAGCTTCTCGCTAAAGAAAGCTACTGGCCTCTTCCTTTGATGTAGTACTGCTCCAATGCCTAAGCCAGAAGTGTCACATTCAACCTCCAACATCTCATCAAAGTCCGGTAGAGTAAGAACCGGTGCTTCGGTCAGTTTCTCCTTAAGTATTTTGAACGCTGCTTCTTGAGCTGCTCCCCACGCGAATGGCACGTTCTTCTTAATCACGGCTGTAAGTGGGGCAGCTACGGTGCTGAAGTCTCTCACAAACCTCCGATAGAAACTAGCTAATCCGTAAATGCTCCTCACATGGCTGATTGTAGTTGGTGTTGGCCACTCCCGTATTGCTTTGATCTTCTCTTCATCTACTTGTAATCCCTGTTCACTTACTACAAAGCCTAAGAAAACAAGCTGATTAGTACAAAGTGTACAGTTCTTAAGGTTGGCATAAAGACCTTCCCGCCAAAGTGATTTAAGCACTAGTTCGAGATGCTTGAGGATATAAGCTAAGTTCTTACTATATATAAAAGCATGTCAATAAAATAAATTCTACGAATTTACTTATATATGATCTAAGAACCTGGTTCATGAGCCTCATGAAGGTACTCGGGGCATTAGCCAAGCCAAAAGGCATTACTAACCAATCGTACAGCCCTTGTTTGGTCTTGAAGGCGGTTTTCCACTCATCCCCTTCTCGCATCGTACTTGATGGTAACCACTCTTGAGGTCCACCTTTGAGAAGACAGTAGAACCGCTTAGCTCGTCTAACATGTCATCTAGATGCGGTATAGGGTGGCGGTACTTGATAGTGATGTTGTTGATGGCTCTACAGTCCATGCACATCCTCCATGTTCCATCTTTCTTTGGCACCAATAGCACAGGGACGGCGCAGGGGCTAAGGCTCTCTCGGATGTAGCCTTTATCTATCAAATCTCTCACTTGCTTCTCTAACTCTTTAGTTTCAGTCGGGTTCATCCTAGAAGCGGGCTTGTTAGGTAAGGCTGAATGATAAACAGGTTTTTATGCAAGCTGTTTTAGAATCAAACCCAAACCAAGATAATGATGTAGTATAGTGGTGAGGGGTATCAATCCAGCCTAGGTTGATGAAAGCTACTAGGAATGCAAGAACTTTGTAAATCTAAGTGAAATCGGGTAAATAGAGGAGAAATTCTATGAAAACTAAATGCAAATTCTAAATGACCAAGAAAACTATTTTAAAATCCCCTCTTAAGGGTTAAGCAACTAGCAGATGACTTCTAGGAATTTAAAATGCAAGACTACTAATTTATAAAAATTGAACTCTAAAGGCAGATAAACAGAAAAATTTCTAACAACCTTGAACAATGATTTTTAAGACTAAAGAAGCAAACTTTATAACTAGAGAATGATAACTTGAGTTTTTAAAATGCTAAAAAGACGATCCAAGGTTGAGGGTCATGTTAAGAAGGTTCAAGATTCAAGCTTGGGTTTTGAAAACATTAGATCTACACATTTTGTGCTATCTCTAAGCCTTGAGAAGCTAAAAGAGGTTTATCAATGGCGTGTGGTATAAACCCTTTCCTCAACCCTTCCTCCTAATCCATGGCGTGTGGTGGAAAGATGGGTCAAAGAACCTTAAGAAAAGATCTCAAATAATGGCCTAACTAGCTCCCTAAGCATCCATGGCGTTTGGGAAAGGATGAGCTAGTTTCTTGGATTTGGTTTTAAGAGATTCCTGAATCCCGCCAAGGTAAGGAGATCTCTGAGATCATAAAGATCTTTCCCAAGACTCTTTAAGCACTAAGAGCCCAAATTCAAGAAGAGAATAGATTAAGAACAAGAAAAGTTCCAAGCTTTAAACTCTTCTTAATCACCCCAACCTTAAACGCAAGGGAGACTACTCGGTACACACAAAAACACACGAAAATGCAAAGGAAAGAAAGATAAGCATGATTAAGCAAGAAAGATTAAAGAAATACTTAATGATTAAAGCAAGATTAAGGTCTACAAAATGAAAAGCTTGAAAACTAGAACAATGGCGATTTTTCAGCCTTAGTGACAAAGAAAAACTAAAGTAGTGTAAGACATAATGAATGGATGAGAAAATATCACCCAAAATAGCCAAACAAAGAAAATGGTCCTCCCCACTAGAGTCCAAAAGTGAGCTGGTCGGGTAAGGTTCTAGTGATCGACTTTGGTCATCGATCTCTAACTCGATCTTCTGCGCAGATCGTCTTCCTTTGCTCGATCTTCAGGTCGATTCGGTCGGATGGATAGAGTACTTCAATCGATCTGCTTGTCGATCCTCGGATGATCGAGTCATGAACTCGATCTGGCTGTCGTTCTTCATGGCTTAGTCCACGTTCGTACTCACGATCGATCACCTCGGTCGATCTTGACTTCGAGTCCTTCCTTGAAACGACCCGGGCTTAGTCGATCTTCTGGTCGATCTTATCTAGATCGACCTGCCTAGCTCGATCTTTCTCTCGATCTCGGTCCCTTTGCTGAATGGCTGAGTTCTCCCAAGTGTACAGCTTCCTCTCGATCCTTAGCACGTCCACGCAACCTCCATAGCTCCAGAGCTTCCAAAACAACCTGAATATGATGCAAGAATGCAAGAAATATGCAAATGCTAATGCAAAGTGCACTTAGGACCTAAAATGAGACAAATGGTGCAAACCTAGCCTATCATGTAAGATGAATGCATGAAAAATACTCTAAATGCATGCTAAATATGCGATATATATGAGTATATCAACTCCCCCAAACTTGCCTTTTGCTTGCCCTCAAGCAAACAAAATTCAAGAAAGGAAGAGAGATTTTAAAAATGGGAACTCAAATTCCTTGACAAGTGTTTTTTAAATGAATCAATTCAATGGTCCTAGTTCTTAATCGTAAGATGAAATGCACAAACTCATACTCCAAAGCACTTAGCCATATTCATCACATGTTGAATCTCAAATCATGACTCTCATATTCGAAACAATCCAAGAATCCTAACCTTTAACATTCATTAAGATTAAACCGTGTATCACACTTATGCATTTTAAAACCAAATACATTTGGCTTAGGGATAAAGGTCATGAGACAAAGATGATCTCATTCAAGTGGGTATATCAAGCAATGGGTTATCTCAAAAAGGAATGAACTTATGCATAATGCTAAAGGTAAAGCCAATTGATGCATACATGACTAGACTCTCATCTACCCATATACACTAACCGTGATCCTAAAACCTTCTCTCATTTTTTTCTTTCTTTTTAAAGCTCACTCACCCTCTAGAGACTACCCACAACAACAAGGCAAGGCGCCAAGCTTAACCCACAAAAACAGAAAACATCTTTACCCTTCTTATAGCTAGTGGGATGGTCTTATACATACTTAGCTCTTTTCTTATTATTTATATATTTTTTTTCTTTTCTTTAAACAATTTGCCTTTTGGCTCTTTTTTTTTTTTTTTGAGAGCTATCTCTTTTTCTTTTAAACTAGAGCTTTTATACAAAATATTTCAAGACCACCCACTTAAAACTATGAAACCCTTTTAATCCAAATTCCCAACATCAACCTCTTTTTAAACCGAAACAAGTAAGCAAATCATCAACACTCATGAATCCCCGCCCCAAAACAAGCCTAAAAGTAGCTTCAAAATGCAAAGCTAGCATCAATATGAAAGCATAATCATGTCACTTAAACCTAACACTTTATGCCAAGTTCAAACCAAAAATATGGCCTCACAAAATCACACACAAAATATTTGGCTTGAACGGAGGGTAAGGGTCAAGGTGAGGAGTTCTATTCAGGCTTACAAGAGAGTGGTGAAAGGGAAAAGAAAGCCTAAATATGTATATGTGATCCATGTATTCTTTTTCAAATGCACAAGTATGATATTTCATAAGTTCAAATTAAGGTTCTCACTTGATAGGAAAGGATTCAATTCATGAATGTTCAACTTAAGCCATCCAAATATGGTTAGTGCTTACTTTCAAAGTCTGAATAATGCATCAAAGAACTACTAACTAGGGCCTTGAAACAATTCATGAGCTTAAAACACTTTTCAAGAAAAACTTTTGCTCCTTATGCAAATGCAAACAACCTAAATGATTAAAATTCTAGACTCAATCCTAAAATGTTTAACAATGCAAATGCTACATAGTTTTTTTGAAAATTTTTAAAATTTTTATGATTTTTTTGTATTTTTCTATGCCTTAAATGATGCATGAAAACTCAAATATGATAACTCAAAATAAGATACAAATAAACATGTCAAACCACACACTCTCCCCCAAAATCGAATGACACCGTCTCGGTGGCAAACAAATTCAAGAGGAGACAAAACACAAAGCAAAAAAATAAAAAATGCATGTTATTTACAAGGTTGTGTGTGGTACCTCGAGCTAGGCACGGCTGGAGCTTGAGGATGCTCCAGTCCTCCTGCTCTTTCTAGGAGTGTCGTGGGTGATTTCCTTGCCCTTCCTCTTGCTTGTGCCTTCTTGAAGAGGAAGGCGTGCGGCTTGGTTGTCGCCTTGGGGCTCACGGATCTCAACTCCTCCGGTTGATCTTCTTCTCTTCTCCGGTTGCTCAACCTCTTCACTCACGGTCTTCTCGGATGAGCTCCTTTGTAGGTCCTTGATCTTCCTTGCCAACTTCTTAATCATTTTCCCTTGCCATTTGTTGACTTTGCGCTGGATCTCCACCACTGAAGCAAGGAACTTTTCTGCTTTTGTTCTCGGTTCATAATCAAGCTTTGGGAGGTCAAAACTCGCTGCCATCACTGCATCTGAAGGAGGCGACTCTGATGGTGCTCGAGGTATCTGAGGTGGTGCAGCCGTGCCTCCTAGAGGTGTAAAACATTCCTCATCACTTGGCAAGAACTCGATGGTTCCCATGCTATCAAGGTTCGCCTCTTCTTGGTTGGGCTAGATGAACACCTTCTTCTCATGCTCACAGTTGTAGAACAGGTAGGAATAGAACCTTCGAGATGGCGTAGGACCCAAGGAATCAGTGTTACGTATGTAGATCACATCCATGTAGGCTCTCTCCGCGCAAGGCTCAAACTCCTGAAGAGGTACTCCGGCTTGTATAAACAACGGTGTGAGGAAGCCTCCAATGAGTGCTGAGCTCGCCTTACACCTCAATGCCCATGCCTCGTACTTGACCAAAGAAGAGGCCAAGATACAACCATAGTTGACGTCGTTGCCCAGTTCATCCTCCATTGGCTCATCATTCTCCTCTCGGTTCCATACGATCTTCTTAACGCCATGAAAGAGAAAGCACATCTCATTCTTGGTAACCATTGGAGCCACGGATCTCCCACTGAAACCGTTGGCTAGGAGTTTGAGGGCATATCTCAGCACGGGGTTGCAAACTTTCTTGATCTTCGCGGTGTTGGCTTTGTATTCATCATCACAGATCGTTTCCCAAAGATCGTTGGCGGATTTGAGCTGAGGGAACTCCACTTGCTTGGCCGCAGCATTAAGACCGTAGGCTTGACACAGCTCGGTGATGGAGAGGTGATAAACCTGCCTCCTAATCTTGAACGTGAGGTGACCTTTGGAGGGAGCTGGAAGGCTTGGATCTTCATAGGAGAAGTCCAAGGTTGAGAGGAAGTCAAGATTTGCATCGGGGTAGGTGGGGCAGTCCATCCTTGACAAGTACGCAAGCCCCATGTCCTTGAGCAGCTTGTCAAAATCTTCCAACAATCCTAGCTTCCCCAAGAGGTCCCTGCTTGCAAACTTAGTGGGTTCAAACCGGAGCCTCTCTAGCCTTTTCTTTGCCTTCTTCTCCTCCTTAGTCCATCTAACCCTCTCCTGAACCACTTGCTGAGTTTCTTCCTCTTGTGTCGCCAAATCTCTGCTTCTCTTGGGTGCCATTGGTACCTGAAACACAAATTCTCAAAGAGAAGAATGAGTCTAGGCAGCGATTTAAAGAAAAAGAGTAGGCAAGAGAGAAAAACTCTTATCACAAATCCTAGATTTTTGGAGATTTTATAAAATTCATCAATAAATAGAAGGAGAAAATATCTAGAGATAAGACCAAATCAAGCAATTTTCCCTAGTATTCAAATACTTATAAAAATTCATCATAATCCCTTAGCAACTAACAATCAACCAACTCAAGAAAAGGAAAACTTCTAAAATCTTAAACATGAAATTCAAGCAATTCGAAATACCTTTGAAAAGGGTGATTGAAAGATGCTATATGCCTTTGAAAAACAGAACTCACACTCTTTCTTTCTAAAAAAAATTCAGGTTCGAAGCACAATGGGAGAGAGTGTGGATGCATGTGTTTATAAGAACAAAAAATCTTGGATGCAATGCAAGTGGTTTTTGACAAAATTGTGGTCAAGGCACATCTTTCATGGTCAAAGATGCTTGTCTTGACCAAAATTCAAATTTAAAATAGGAGGGAAAGAGAAAGAGGGGGAAATTTTTGAACTAACCTCGGCATGAGATCGAGTCAAATTGGTCGATCTTCACCTCAATCTCATGCCCATGTTGGTTGTGATCGAGAGGGTTGATCGATTTTTAGGTCGTTTGGGCAAGGATCGAGTGAGCTGATCGAGTAAACTGATCGATCCAGTTCGAGGATCGAGTGAGGTCAGTCGATCTACACCCCGTTTGCATTTCAAGCTAAACACATGGGTGGGTCATCCTCTCGAAATCGACTGACTCACTCGATTGTCTACTCGATCTCATCTAGATCGAGTGACTTCACTCAATTCACTAGCTCAATCTAGTAAAGATTGAACTAGCATAGGTCGATCTATCACATGATCGCTTGTCCCTGTTTCTCCTTTCCTTGCCTTATTGACCCCAAGATCGTGACCTCCGGTTCCCTTATCCTTTCACCTACACACTTAAAATAAAAAAGCATAAAATTAAAACAAAATAAAGCAGAAATATGTACAATGATAGACATGGGAATGCCTCCCAAGTGCGCTTGTTTTACGTCACTAGCTTGACTTTACTTGGTTTAGGCTAGAGGTGGGTCTTGGAGAAGCAACGTGATGCTCTCCTTGCTGCATTCACTCTCCATGTAGGGCTTGACTCTATGCCCATTCACCATGAAGCTCTCTCCACTCTTGCCAACCAATGTAACTGCCCCATACGGTAACACTTCCTTAATCTCAAAAGGACCGCTCCACCTAGACTTGAGCTTTCCAGGGAACAACTTCAACCGTGATTGTAGAGCAGCACCAGACTTCCCTCCTTAAGCTCCTTAAGCACCAGCTTTTTGTCATGAACCGCCTTGGTCCTTTCCTTGTAGATCTTGGCACTCTCATAAGCATCCAGCCTTAGTTCATCAAGCTCATGAAGTTCACTTGCTTCACGGCCCAAAGAGCCTTGTGCACTAACTCAACAGGGAGGTGATAGGACTTGCCATAAAGGAGGTTGAAAGGAGTAGTACCAATGGGAGTTTTGAAAGCTGTTCTATATGCCCATAAGGCTTCATCAAGCTTGCTTGCCCAATCCTTTCTGGTTACCCCCGCGGTTCTCTCTAGGATAGCCTTGATTTGCTTATTAGACACCTCCACTTGGCCGCTGGTTTGAGGGTGATAGGGTGTAGCTACCTTGTGCTTAACCCCATACTTCTTCAAAAGACCTTGAAAGACCTTGTTGATGAAGTGGCTGCCCCCATCGCTGATCACTACCTTTGGAACCCCAAATCTTGGAAAGATGATAGTCTTGAAGAGCTTGATCACGACCTTTGCATCGTTAGTTGGAGAAGCTATAGCCTCAACCCACTTAGACACATAGTCTAAAGCCACCAGGATATATTTGTTGCCGTATGAAGATGGGAATGGACCCATGAAATCAATCCCCCAAGCATCAAACACATCCACCTCAAAGATTGGTACCTGCGGCATCTCATTTCTCTTGGTGATGTTCCGAGCTCTTTGGCATGCTTCACACGGCTTAACAAACTCATGAGCATCCTTGAAGAGTGTTGGCCACCAAAACCCGGCTTGTAGAACCATTGTAGCCGTCTTGAAAAAAGCAAAGTGCCCACCATAAGACAAACTGTGGCAATGGAGAAGAATGTCTCTTGCTTCTTCTCTTGAAACACATCTTCGGTATAAGCTGTCCACACCCCTCTTGTAGAGATAAGGGTCATCCCAAAAGTAGTGAGTGATGTCCCTCATGAACTTGTTCTTATGGTAATGATCCAAGTGAGTAGGCTCTTCTCCACAAGCCAAGTAGTTGACAATATCCGCATACCAAGGTAGGTATTCTTCCTTGAAGCTCAAGACTTCTTCAAACTTCTCATCTAGCCTTGCACATACCACTGTGTTAACCACCATAAGCTGCTCTTCAGGGAGTGAGTCATCCAAAGGTAAAACATCATTCACTCTCATCCTTGAAAGATGGTCAGCTACACCATTCTTTATACCCTTCTTATCCTTACTCTCCATATCAAACTCTTATAAAAGAAGGATCCATCTCAAGAGTCTCGGCTTGGTTTCTTTCTTAGAGTATATGTACCTCAAGGCGGCGTGATCAGTGTACATAATGACCTTAGAACCCACCAAGTATGATCTAAACTTCTCAAAAGCAAACATCACGGCTAGAAGTTCTTTCTCAGTGTTAGCATACTTCACTTGCGGGTCATCCAAGGTACGACTTGCATAGTAGATCACATGCAGCCTCTTATCCTTCCTTTGACCCAAAACAGCACCCACGGCGTATTCACTTGCGTCGCACATTATCTCAAACTTCAGGTCCCAATCTGGAGCTTGAACTATAGGAGCGGTGACTAGAGCTTCCTTGATGGTCTTGAAGGCTTGTAGGCATTCTTCATCAAAGATGAACTCGGCTTCTTTGCACAGTAGCCTTGTAAGAGGACGTGCTATCTTGGAGAAATCCTTGATAAACCGCCTGTAGAAGCCAGCGTGCCCCAAGAAGCTCCTAATCCCTTTTACATTAACCGGCGGCTCTAAGCTCATCATGACCTCTATCTTTGCTTTGTCAACCTCAATCCCTTGCTCAGAAATCTTGTGCCCAAGTACAATGCCTTCCTTCACCATGAAGTGACACTTTTCCCAATTCAGCACCAAGTTTGTCTCCTCGCATCTCTTGAGAACCCTGCAAAGATTTTACAAACAACCACCAAAGGAAGCACCATACACAGAAAAATCAAAACTTCCACCATTTCCTCTATGAGGTCAGAGAAGATAGACATCATGCACCTTTGAAAGGTTGTTGGTGCATTACATAACCCAAATGGCATCCTTTGATAGGCGAAAGTACCATAAGGGCATGTGAAAGTTGTCTTCTCTTGGTCATTAGGATGAATGGGAATTTGAAAGAAACCACTATAGCCATCAAGAAAAAAGTAGTATGGGTGATTAGCTAATCTCTCAAGCATTTGATCAATAAAGGGAAGAGGGAAATGATCTTTTCTAGTGGTTGAGTTAAGTTTTCTATAATCAATACACATTATATGTCCGGTTATGGTTCTTGTAGGAATTAACTCATCTTTTTCATTCTTTATGACCGTGATACCCCCTTTCTTTGGTACCACATGTACCGGAGAGACCCATATGCTATCACTGATAGGGTATATCACGTCAGCTTCTAAAAGTTTTAAGATCTCTTTCTTCAATACTTCTTTTAAGTTTGGGTTCAAATGTCTTTGATGTTCAATAGAAGAGTGTTTTCATTCTCTAAGTGAATCCTATGAGTACAAAGCATTGGTGAAAGGCCCTTGATGTCACTTAGAGAGTACCTAATGGCCTTTCTATACTTCCTCAACTCCTTAAGTAGTGAGTTTAACTCATCATCACTCAGATTTTCATTCACAATGACAGGATAAGTGTCATTAGGTCCCAAGAAAGCATACCTTAGCCCATTCAGGAGCTCCTTTAGGTTCACCTTTGGGGCTAGCAGCTCGCTCCAGTCCTCATCGTGGCTTGTGTTGACGTTGCCATCCTCATTAGCCCCTTTTGAACCTGAGTCATGAGCTTTCAGGCTGCCATCTTGAACCGTTGCTACCACTGAGATCGAGCCAGTCAGTCGATCTTCCTCTCGTTCTAGGCTGGATCGATTGCAGTCTCTCGATTCACTTGCTCGATTTGATGTAGATCGAGCAGGAGATCGATTCACGGAGTCGTTCTCTGAACAGATCGAGTTGCCTCGGTTGATTGTCTCATCGATCTTCTTCCTGGATCGAGTAACTTGGTTGATCTCTAAGCACTCGCCTTCATTTTCTTTCACAACCTTGCGAGAATCAAGAATGTGTACATACTCATGGGTCTGTTCACTCAAGAAACCGTACTCCCCACACTCTTTTGTCAATGCTAACTGTAGATGATCCTCTTGTGCCAACTCCTCAAGCAGCTCATCAGCCAATGCATCCAAAGTTTTAATGTAGAACGCTTGTCCTTCAATGGTTGGCTTCTTCAAGACTTCATTGATGTCAAAGTTCAGCTTGATGTCTTTGCCAAGGTGTAGGGAAATCTTGCCATTCTTCACGTATATGATGGCTCCAGCAGTTGCTAGAAACGGTCTACCAAGGATCAGAGGGTCCTTTGGTTCCTTATCCATTTCTAGCACTACAAAATCTGTTGGTACATTCACATTGCTTATCCTCCCGGGTAGGTCTTCAAGCAACCCTACAGGGAGCCTTATACTTCTATCAGCCAGAATGAGAGAGATTCTACACTCCTTACACTTGGTAAAGCCTAGCTTTTTGGCAATGGAGTGAGGCATAAGATTAATGCTTGCACCAAGATCACATAAGCAGCTTTCAAACTTCAAAGGACCTAGTGTACAAGGGATAGTGAATGACCCTGGATCTCCTAGCTTCTTTTGTGTTATCTCCTTGTGGATGATTGCACTGCATTCTTGACTCAATACCAAGACCTCGTCACTCTCTTTCTCCTTCTTAGCAAGCGTATCCTTCAAAAACTTAGCATACTTTGGCATCATTCCTATACAATCAAACAAAGGCAGCTTAATCTCAACGTTCCTGATGTGCTTCTCAAACAAGGCTTTATGCTTCTCGATCAGCTGCTTCTTGAAACATCCAGGGAAGGGGAGCTTTGGGACGTAGGGTGGAGGTACAAAAGCTTCTTTCTCTTTGCTGATTTCCTCCACTTTCTTCTCCAAAACCGCTTCTTTGCCTTTCTTAGGTCTTGCAATAAAGACATTGTCAAAGGTAATCTCTTGATCATTTGAAAGCTTACTCCCCCCCCCCTTAAACCACAATGTCCTCATTGTCTTTAGGTGTAGACCGTGGTGGTAGCTCTTTCCCACTTCTCAAAGTAATAGCGTTGGCCTACTCCTAAGGGTTGGCTTCACATTTCCCGGGTAAGCTACCTTGACCGCTTGAACTGGCTTTTCCTTTCACTAGCTGGCGTATCTTGTTGTTGAGGTTAGTGATCTGAGTAGACACCTCAGTAAGAGAAGAGTCCAGCCTATTGTTCATATCAACAAACTTCTGATTTGTAGTTACTTGGCCCTGAAGCAATTGTTGAAACATTGCTTGAATCGGATCTTGAGATGGCGGTTGAACTTGTTGCTGTTAAGGCACGAAACCAGGGGGAAACACATGAGAGTAACTCTTGTTTCCTTGCTGTTGCTGGCCTTGGAAGTTGCCTTGTCTCTGCCCTTGGTACCCACTATTTTGTGTAAACACTCCTTTGTTATAAGGAACAAAAGGTTTGCCTTGTTGTGGAGGGTACACTTGATCTTTAGGGTTCTCCACATTGGTACTTCGGTAAGAGAGGATGTTGTTGCCTTGATATCCTTGACCATAGCCTTGTGGCTTGTTGTAGTTCTGTCCTCCAACCCAATTCGCTTCCTCTTGGCTCAGCTCTAACTCTATAATAACATCTTCAGCTTCTCCCACAAAGTGTACATGCTTTTGATTGGCAAGTACTAACTTATCAATCTTTTCATGGAAAGACTTCAGCTCCTTCTTGTTTGCTTAAAGGTCAGACCCTCTTGGTGCTCTATCATAATCTTCAGCATAGTTCTCATCACTCATTCCCTCTTCTACATTTTGACCAAGAAAGTTGCCTTTACTCGCCGTGTCTAGGAGCATTCGAATCTTGGGAAGGGCTCCTCTATAGATGGTGCTCAAGAGTGTCTCTTCACTGAAGCCGTGATGAGGACATGCTATAGTGTAGTGTTTGAACCGCTCCATTGCTTCACCAAAGGTCTCATTCTGCCTTTGTGTAAAACCGATAATCTCACTTCTTAGCCGAGCTGTTCTTGTACTTGAGAAGAACTTTGATAGAAACGCCTTCTTGCAATCAGCCCATGAGGTTATAGTCCCCTGAGGTAAGGTCTTCTCCCAATGCCTTGATTTATCCCCAAGTGAAAAGGGGAAAAGCCCAAGCTTGAAGCTATCCTCCGAGATCCCATTGATCTTTATCATTCCGCAAACTTTCTCAAAGTTGTCAAGATGCTCCAAAGGGTCCTCCATTGCAAGCCCATGGAACTTGTTGTTCTGCACGATTGAGATAAATCCTGGCTTGATCTCGAAGTCGTTGTTTTGCACCAGTGGAGGGGTGATACCAAAACGGTTGTGATGAGTGTTTGGAGCATCACCCGCACCAATGATCCTTGCTTGCCTTGGGGCGTGGTTGGGGTTTCCATTACCCCTTACAGAAGCAGCACGGTGAGGTGGAGCTTCAGCTTGGTCTTGCTGAGCCATGACCTCAAAATCAAGAAGATCTGGTTGCAATAAAGTGTTGTTCTTCTTCTCTTGCCCTTCTTTCTCTTGCACTTCCGAGTTGATGAATGTTGTCTAGAGATTGTAGCAGATTGTTGTCACCACTAGACCTCAAATTAATGTAGCTGAGAAGACAAGTTTGAAGGTAGAGAGATTAGTAACCAAAGTAAAAATAAGAACTTAGTCTCTACTAAGCTCCAATTTTAATATTTTCAATTCAAACCCAAGTTGGCAACGGCGCCATTTGATAAACAGGTTTTTATGCAAGCTGTTTTAGAATCAAACCTAAACCAAGATAGTGATGTAGTATAGTGGTGAGGGGTATCTTTCCAGCCTAGGTTGATGAAAGCTACTAGGAATGCAAGAACTTTGTAAATCTAAGTGAAATCGGGTAAATGGAGGAGAAATTCTATGAAAACTAAATGCAAATTCTAAATGACCAAGAAAACTATTTTAAAATCCCCTTTTAAGGGTTAAGCAACTAGCAGATGACTTCTAGGAATTTAAAATGCAAGACTACTAATTTATAAAAATCAAACTCTAAAGGCAGATAAACAGAGAAATTTCTAACAACCTAGAACAATGATTTTTAAGACTAAAAAAGTAAACTTTATAATTAGAGAATGATAACTTGAGTTTTTAAAATGCAAAAAAGAGGATCCAAGGTTGAGGGTCATGTTAAGAAGGTTCAACATTTAAGCTGGGGTTTTGAAAACATTAGATCTACACATTTTGTGCTATCTCTAAGCCCTGAGAAGCTAAAATAGGTTTATCCATGGCGTTTGGTATAAACCCTTTCCTCAACCCTTCCTCCTAACCCATGGCGGGTGGTGGAAAGACGGGTCAAAGAACATTAAAAAAAGATCTCAAATAATGCCCTAACTAACTCCCTAAGCATCCACGGCGTTTGGGAAAAGATAAGCTAGTCTCTTGGATTTGGTTTTATGAGATTCCTGAATCCCGCCAAGGTAAGGAGATCTCTGAGATCAGAAAGATCTTTCCCAAGACTCTTTAAGTACTAAGAGCCCAAATCCAAGAATAGAATAAATTAAGAACAAGAAAAGTCCAAAGCTTTAAACCCTTGAAACCCTTCTTAATCGCCCCAACCTTAAACCCAAGGGAGACTACTCGCTACACATAGCGAAAACATACAAAAATACAAAGGAAAGAAAGATAAGCATGATTAAGCAAGAAAGATTAAAGAAATACTTAATGATTAAAGCAAGATTAAGGTCTACAAAATGAAAAGCTTGAAAACTAGAACAATTGCGATTTTTCAGCCTTAGTGACAAAGAAAAACTAAAGTAGTGTGAGACATAATGAATGGATGAGAAAATATCACCCAAAATAGCCAAACAAAGAAAATGTCCCCCCCCCCCCCCCCCCCCCCCCACTAGAGTCCAAAAGTGAGCTGGCCGGATAAGGTTCTATAGATCGACTTGGGTCATCGATCTCTAACTCGATCTTCTCCACAGATCGTCTTCCTTTGCTCGATCTTCGGGTCGATTCAGTCGGATGGATGGAGTACTTCAATCGATCTGCTTGTCAATCCTCGGATGATCGAGTCGTGAACTCGATCTGGCTGTCGTTCTGCATGGCTTAGTCCACGTCCGTACTCACGATCGATCACCTCGGTCGATATTGACCTCGATCCCTTCCTTGAAACGACCCGGGCTTAGTCGATCTTCTTATCGATCTTATCTAGATCGACCTGCCTAGCTCGATCTTTCTCTCGATCTCGGTCCCTTTGCTGAATGGCTGAGTTCTCCCAAGTGTCCACAAGCTTCCTCTCGATCCTTAGCACGTCCACGCAACCTCCATAGCTCCAGAGCTTCCAAAACAACCTGAATATGATGCAAGAATGCAAGAAATATGCAAATGCTAATGCAAAGTGCACTTAGGACCTAATATGAGACAAATGGTGCAAACCTAGCCTATTATGTAAGATGAATGCATGAAAACTACTCTAAATACATGCTAAATATGTGATATATATGAGTATATCAACTCCCCCAAACTTGCTTTTTGCTTGCCCTCAAGCAAACAAAATTCAAGAAAGGAAGAGAGGTTTTAAAAATGGGAGCTCAAATTTCTTGACAAGTGTTTTTCCAAATGAATCAATTCAATGGTCCTAGTTCTTAATCGTAAGATGCAATGCACAAACTCATACTCCAAAGAACTTAGCCATATTCATTACATGTTGAATCTCAAATCATGACTCTTATATTCCAAACAATCCAAGAATTCTAACCTTTAACATTCATTAAGATCAAACCGTGAATCACACTTATGCATTTTAAAACCGAATACATCTTAGCTTATATGGAATCGTTCAATCATCTTAGCTTATATGGTCTCGGGTGCTTAGTCTTCTCAAGACCCAACCTGTCTACCATGTACTTGCTAGCCACGTTAGTACAAGAACCTCCATCTATAATGAGATTACATACCTTTCCCTTTATAGTACATCTTGTATGAAAGATGTTTTCTCGTTGCTTTTTCTCCTCGGGGTTGATAAGTACACTAAGTACTCGCTGTGTCACTAAGAGCTCTCCTTTGTCAGGGTATTGAATGTCATCATCAGCTTCATCGGAGTCCTCTTCTAGCTCATCATGCGACTCATACTCTCCACTAGGGGTGAGAATCATGGGGCGTTGTTGGGGCACTCTCTAGACATATGTCCCCTACCTTGACACTTAAAACAAATTACGTCACGAGTCCTTTGATTAGAACTTGAAAACTTACCTTGCTCGGGTTTATTAAACCTTGGTGCCTTGATGTTCTTGTTTTTGAAACGAGAATCAATCTCTATCCCTTTCCCTTTATCTAAAGGTTTTGAACTACTTGCAGCCCACAGTTGATTCGTCTTGTTGCGGTTGTAGTTGGGAGCCTTACGCTTGATTTGTTGCTCCACTTGAGCAACTATGTGTAACAATTCGTGCATCCCTCCGTACTGCATCCGCTCCACCTTTCTCGCAATCCTTTCTTGCAAGCCGTCAAGGAACTGAGCAATTAGAGTTTCCTCGGACTCCTCTAACTCCAAAGAGTTGATTAGCTTCTCAAACTCTTCAAAGTACTCATCCACGCTTCTTGCTCCCTGAGATAACTTACGAAAACGTTTTTGTAAGTCCCTATGGTAATGTTCAGGTATGTACCTCTGGCGTAGCAAGAACTTCATGTCGCTCCATGTAGAGACTTTGCCAAATCGCTGCCTCCTCCTCTCGACTACACTCCTGTCCCACCAAGCTAGTGCGTTCTCGGTAAGGTTAGCAGCTGCTACAGCGGCCTTCTTGCGCTCAGCATAGCCGTAGCACTCAAAGATGTGATCCATACGTCTCTCCCAATCCATGTAGACTTCGGGATTAGACTTTCCTGCAAAAGTAGGAGGAGTTAGTTTGATATCATGAAAATTATCTCTCTGGTTTACCTCGCAGTCAGGATTCCTGTGAAGGGGATCTTGTCTTCTCTGTCCTCGTCGTAAGAGAGGATCATAGTTATCATCGTCAAGATCATGAACGCCATTCAGGTTCCACGGGTGGTACGGGTGCTCCTCGTACTGCGGCCCTCCTGGGCTGAGTCTCTATTTGTTATATGCGTGTAACAAACTCTTGGCGCATAGTACTCATCTGTTGAGTCATGTTCCTCATCTCTTCTCTCATGGCCATCATCAGTTGTGCCATCTCGCCTTAGGGAACTTCTTCTTCATCTGCCATGCTATCGTAGTGCTAGTAGAAACCTTGCAACACTCAGCAAACGGATCAAGGTACCAACGAAATACAAACTCACAAACTTAAGTAACAAAGATGTTTAACTTGTCTAACAACCAAACTAAGCAGATCAAAGAGACAAGTATAATTACGAATATTACTTAACACACAAACGAGATCACACTTAACACAAAGAAAACTGTTTATGGGTTTTATGAAAATAACTAACAACTTAAACAAGTAAATCGAGTGAAAAATCTTTTTGGGGTTTTTCTTTTTATAAAACTTAAATAGAAAGGCAAATGAAAACAAAGACAATGATTTTTATGGGTTTTTGAAATAAAAGAATAAGCAATCAATCAAGCAATGAAACAAGTGCAACCAATTGCGGATCTATGAAAAAATAAAAGGGATAGAAAAACCAAAGGTAGAACCTTTGGTTCTGATACCAGATGATATAAGACTCGGTATAGGATGCTTATATGATGTGGAAGTGATGGAAAGGTGGAGTCAATACGCTGGCTATGTCGCTCTCTCGTACGGAATAGTGGGTTAAAGGTGGTAGAAGAAGGCTTGATGA
Organism: Thlaspi arvense; assembly: GCA_911865555.2. Lineage (NCBI taxonomy): Eukaryota > Viridiplantae > Streptophyta > Magnoliopsida > Brassicales > Brassicaceae > Thlaspi > Thlaspi arvense. Next base: position 25,353,078 of record OU466859.2, on the reverse strand, counting down.
ACAAGTCTTGAGCCGAGATGGGATCTATCAAGTTGGTTTTAACGCTCTCTCTTGAGGGATCAGTGAATGGTGAAAGCAATGGATCGATGGCACCACAAAGAGTATGAAAGGCTCTCCGATACAGCAAACAGTTAGAACTTGGTGAATCACACACGCAAGAACAAGCAAGAACAAAGGTTAGTGGCGGCTAAGCTTTTGTGAAGAAAGTTCGGTCTCTTAATTGATAATGTAGGGTAACCAAAATACAACGCTGCAGAGGAGCTTTATAAACAGCTCGTCAGCTAGCCCTAAGGCTGAAAATAAAAGCAAAACGACATAACAAAGAAATACAAAAGAGCAAAACGCACAAAGGCAAAAATACATGAAAAAAGAATGTTCACTTAAGCTAAAAAGAAAATAAAACTAAGCCGACTTTCTTGTTGCCTTAGGGGCTCGAAATGGTGGTTCCTTGGCGTGTTGAGATGCTTAAGAACCGTTGAAGCAAGCCGCATTACCTGCACAAATCGTATAAAGTGTAAATACCTGGTTTTGGCGCGCATGTAGCTTGGTTGGCAAGTAGTGGTATAAGTCCGGTCTTAGGCTAGATTTTCCAATTTCCTCGAAGCTCTCATCTTCTTGATATCCACTGATGTGGAGTTGGTATGTTTCTTTGAGAGTTCCTCCATGTTCTTGGCTTAAAACGTCTTCTAGCTCCATTGATGTCTTCTCGGCTCCTTGACTTGAATCGGTTGTATCTTGGTGCTCCGGTACGGCATTGGTGAGATTCTTGTTGCATTGAGCTCCATTTCCTGTCAAGTAAATGATCATACCTTGGGATGTATCCGGCTGATATTCTTTGAGGTTTATTTTGGCAAAGTCCTCTGATATGTCTTTCTCGGGTGCAATGGAATACGGTTGAGGGTTTAGCAACGTTCCCACGTCCATATTGTTCAAGAGTGTTTTCCACGGCCTTGTTAAACCCTTATCTCATCCTTCTGGCCTTGGAACGTGTCATTGGTGTTGGAACGTGTCATTGGTGAACCGCTAACAGGTGGTACGACGTCCCGCTCCAGCTCCTCTCGACCCGGTACGAACGGATGGTCGATGCTCTCGTTATTCTCTCGACCCGGTACGTACGACTGGTCGATGTTCTCATGAGGAAGATGGGGATGGACGAATTCGATTCAAATACGGTGGCACCACTTATAGGCTGTCTCTCACCGAGCTTGAAGATATATTCAGTTTTAAGCAAGGAAACTTGTGGTAAGGAGCTCTAGGTATCCCCAAGGACGAATTGGAGGCATTATTGTTACTAAGAGTTTAAGGATAAAGCACCCTGCCTTGCGTTACATGCATAAGGCAATTGCACACACCTGTTTCTCTAAAAAATAGTGTGGAACCGTGCTAGCCAAGGAACTGGAGGTCATCGATGATGGAATGGTGAATCTCCTTGGAAGAACACACCTCGGAGTTGAGCTCAGAAGAAGTATGGGTAGAACCGGCCTTATCACGGTATTGCTTAATGAGATTTTAAAGTACAAGTCGTGGATGACGACCACACCGAGCAGCAAGCCACATATTGGATGTGGGGGCTTAGTAAAGCTCATCTTGAGAGGGGCCAACATCGAGATGGAAGAGAGGACGCATGGGATCGGGTGGATAGACATTAAGTACTTGGAGAAGATCGATTACCTCAGTGAAAAGGAGGGGATAGCCACCAATACATGTTCAGCCTACCGTCTAATCAAGCTGTTGTTGTGCTCCTTCCCAATCTGGCACTCACGGACGTCCGAGCTCAGAATAGCCTGTACTTTGAACCGCATGCTGGCTACTTGTTCAATCACGAATCCAACCCGGCGCCGAAATCAGAGCTCGACAGCGGCGTCAAGGCGATACAGAGGATAGTGGGGCTGAGAACCACAACAAAGGCTTCAATGAATCAACTGGCGCATTTGGCTTCCCCTTGCAAGGATCAGAGAGATACCACTTTAAGCCCAACACCCTAGCCACGGAAAGATCACTGAAGAACTCCCACGCCCAACTCAATCTACTCCGGCGTTGGACTAAATGGCACGACCAGACTATCAAAAAGCTGGTAAAGACGGTGAAGGACCTCTCGGGACAAGTAAAAATGCTCCCCAAGAAGCTCAGATGCATAACATCCTCACCTCTCCCACGTTGTGACGTTCAAAGGTGGGTGAGAACTTCACCCGAAGATAGTATAAAGGGGCAAAAATCAGAGGAAGCCACTGGAGAAGAAGAAGAGGAGTCAAATGAGAGTGACTCCGAGGAGAGTGGCTCCGATGAGAGTGATGGCAGCTAGAACAATGGCGGAGAGCAGTTCACATTCACAGCAAGGGAAACCACCGGCCAGACCCCTATGGAGCACACCGCTGGACAACCGAGCCAATTTTCATGTGACGACAAGATAGGGTCCAAGAAGAGGATTGCAAACAAGTCTCATGCCCCCGAATCGAGTGATCCAACGAACTCCTTCAGCGAGTACAACTCATCCCTACATGAGCAGATCGATTAGGTACCAAGCTCCAAACCTTGTACATAGTTTTACTTTTGCATTTTTCTTGTTTACTTGTCTTTTTGAGTGACATTTAGTTTTACTGTCTCTTATTTCTCTCACATGGAGTCTGTGTGATTTAAGTTTGGGGGAGCATACATAGGTGTCACATGTATTCATATAGCTTTAGGTAGATTCATCTAAGTGGATAAAAAACCATAAAAATTGATAAAAAATTTTAAAATCTGTTTCACAAAAAGAAAGCTTCTAGTTGCATTCGTTTACGACTTTGCATATTTTCAGTTTCACCATGGACCGTAGAGGGACACAAACAAGGAGATGGCGGCTATGAAAGAGGCTCAACCTGAAACAAAAAGGGGCAAGTTCAAAAGCAACAAAGAAGGCCAACAACAATCAAGACAAAACCGGCCAACAAACACCAAAGGTGAAATCAAAGAAGCGCCAACAAGAAGAGAGCCAGTACAGCCGAAACCAATCACCAAAAGAAAAGAAGAAGTCCCCCAAAAGAAGATCCATGAAGAATTGGGTAGTTTAGGATTGGTCGTTATCGGGATAAGGGAACAGGTATAAGTTGATATAGTATCTCGGGTAGATTAGGGAACAGGTATAAGTTTATATAGTATCTCGAGTAGATGAGAATCTACCCTCGTATGCATCATTTGATCTTACCCTTAGCATTTTTAATTTAGGCAAGTCCATTTCCTGGAGGGATCCTTTAAACAATTAACCCTGTCACCACAAATTCATTATTAACTCGCAGACTTACCCCTGGCCAATAGAGTTGTTTGACGAGCACTTGCATGATCCGCGTTCTAATTTAGCTAATGAATGTATAGGGAAAAGGGGGAATTTGAATTTGCTTCTAGCCGAAGAAGGATTTTTCGTCGTTTTTGAGATGGGTATGGCTAAGGCATTTTTGAGTAAGGAATATCCGATTTGCATTTTACTAGTGTTGAGTTAGACATTAAATTGATTTCTTACTCAATGGCATTTTTTACTTGAACTTACACCTTTCCCTTCAATCCTCACCCCTCCGGTTGACTTTTGCTTGAAGACAAGCCAAAAGACAAGTTTGGGGGTGTTGATATCTCTTATATTTGCATCATTTTCCTTGTCTTCTCATGATAGTTAAGATAGGTTTATTGCATCTAGGTCCCAGTTTACGCTTTATTTCCATTCATGTAGGTCTAGGATACATTAATTAGAATTTTTGCATTGGTCTTCAATGTTTGAAGCTCTTTTCAGGTACTTAGACTATCACGGAGGTCAGGTGAAGGAAACCAAGGCACTCGGAGACAAAGAAGGACAACCTAAGGGGAAGCAAACGACGTCTTGCATTGCACCAGGAGGCGACCACGGGCAAAGGATGTGACAAGCAGCACGGGGTTTGCACTATAACTAAGTACATCGGGATGAAGCCGATACACAAGTCAAAGTAGATGTTGTCTTGCAATACATGGGGCAAAGGTCGTGGCAAAAGCCCGATACAGACAACATGATATGTACCATGACGTTAGCACACTCGTCACGGGCCACCACAGCGAGATGAAGCTGTGAATCCCTAGCTTCCAAGCAAGTACCCATTTCAGGCAAGTGGTCCCGCAAGCGTGCTAGGGCGACCTCTCTTCTCTCTTTCCCTATAAATACTCCCAACCGCTCATTTTGTCTCCAAGACAGAAACATTAGTCATTTTTGCATCTTGTCTTTTAGATACCAAACTCTTTCTTCTTTGTTTTGTATTTTCGCCATTGTTGCGATTTTAAACTTTAAATCTTAATCAAGTTTCTTTTAAGCACTATCTTGAGTAATAATTAGATCATTACTTTCTTGTTCTATCTTTTCTCGGTTAGCCAAAAATGATATCTTTCAACCTCATGGGTTCTAAGACTCTTTATATGGCGCGTGAGTAGTCACCCTGCGGGCTTTAGTGGGTTTACTTAAGGATATTGGGATTGGATCTTTTATTTGCCTATTATGCACTTTATTTTTGATTTCTACCTTTGATCTCAAATGAATTCTGATTGGTGTAACCATAATGGGTAACTTTGCGATCAAACTGCCAAGGACTTCCCAAAAGAATCATTACAAGAAAACAGTCAGCTAATAACTGCAGAAGTAGTCGCTAAATAGTCACACATATGATTTTTATGATTATTTAGCGACTAAAATGAAAAGTCACCGATCTTATCGCATAGTAGTCGTACATTTGCCACTATTTTACGATGAATATGCGAGTTCCGTATTTGGTCGCTAGATAGTGGGAAAATAGTCGCAATTGGCAATGACTAATTTGCGATTAACCTAGTGACCACGCACCGACTAAGTTGCGACTAATCTCTTTACAAATGTGCGATTAATACGATTAATACGATACTATTTAGTGATGAATATAACAACTATTTAACCACTAATCGAACTATTGAAACGTAGAATTGTAATTTAGTTGCAACTATTTTGCCACTATCTTGCAACTTTTTGGTGAATAATATGTGACTACTTAATGACTTATTTGTTTTTAAAATTTGAAATTGTTATTTGTTTTGGTACGCAAATTACTAATTTGATATATTATTAGTACTAGTTCTTTAGAATAACAAATATACAAAATGCAAAATAATTTATAACATCGTTATTAACCATTTTTTACAAACCAAAACTCCAAGAGTGGAGTTACCAAAATATAAAAATTAAGTCTACAGCATTTGTTTACAAACCAAAACTCCCAACAGTGGAGTCACCAAAACATAAAACCATTAAGTCTTCAGTACAATGGCTACAAAAGCAGTAAATTAAGAAAGAACTAGAGAGGGAGCTGTGTTTTGGGTCGAACCTGCACTTGATGGAGCCGCTTGAGAAGCCATGAAGTCTACAAACTTTGGATTAGTTGCACGCAGGAACTGCTCCAACAATGACAAGCTCTGGATCTCCTTTTGTTGCTCAGCTAATTGTCGCGAACTCTCTGCTTCCATCACGATGAGTATTATAAGCAACCTACTCTTCTTTCTTACGTTTAGCTTCTTCTAGTTGTTGTTCCAGTGTCACAAAGCATGAAGAGCTTGCTGGGTGCATACGCTTGCCGTTGACATGAGAATTATTGAGGCTTCCAAAGCCATAAGGACGTCCTCTTTCATCCCTGAAAGTGGACTGCCAAAAGAAAACAAGTTATAATGTACAATGTGTAAAATATATAATAGACTATGAAAAATCAAACGAGTTAGTGAAGAATGTATATTTACCAACAGAAATAGCCCGTTGTACACATCTATGGGGAGATCCAGAGGTTGAGGATCACCATTCAAAGTTTCTAGATTATGTGCCTCGAGCTCGGACAACTTAGCTTTGACATTAGGACAACTTAGCTTTGACATTGTTCTCATAAATTTCAGCGATCTTCTTGGCTTTTACATACGAGCCGTGGAATAGGTTTTGCTCCTTTTTTTGCTAATTCTGTGTCCCACTCGGTGGTCATCTCTGTCCAGAGTGTGGCCTCAATCCAATTAGGTCGTTTTCTGGTAGTGCGCAAAGTGCTAACCATGCCCTTCATGCGGCGTTGACATATCTTCTCAAAATGCCTTTGAACTGTCCATGAGATTAAGGGATCCCACGTGTGGGTTTTTTACATTTCACATACATGAGATTGATTAGTGAAAACAACAGAAGCAAACACATACATAGGAAGTTTAGAGGAGAGAAACCTTTACCGCGAACTCAACGAAAAATCTTTCTTGCCTGTCCCAAGGCACAACTGTCCAGCTATAATAGGGACCATCAAATTTGTTTGTAAAGACTTTAGTAATCTCTAGGACCAAGGATCCTTTGTCACGATTAAACCATCAAACAAAAAACAATCTATAAATAGTTAGCAAATAAGTGAATAAAAGAAATCAAGTAACGAGACCATATACTTAGAAGCAAACAAACACTCATTTTCAGAAGCAATAAAATGATACATAAAACAAATCAGATTGTCTTACAGAAATAAACAGGGAAACAGAGTTGCTTCTTATATGTATCACAGATACTTGACATTAGAGCAAACAACATATGTAGTCTACGACCTTGTTAAATTTTGAAAACAAACAGAAACACAATTCATAAGCAGCTACATTCTTTTGGTAATTTGATTCAAACACCATATTATCATTTTTCTTTCTTTCGGCAATGCAATAAAAAAGTGTTTAAACAGAAGAGAACAATAAAAACAATTTCAGCTTCAATCCTACAACTAGTAGCAAAAGGTGCTCATACAGTACAACTCAAGGGGAGGGGAAAAACAGAATTTGTATATATATAGTTTTAAAGCGAGCATCAACAGGGAACTTAGAGCAATAATAAAGCACTAAAATATGTCCTGAATTTAACAATTTATCTTGTCAAAAACAAAACGGAAGCTCAAGCCGATTCCTCCAATTCAAGCATCATATCATTCACTCTATTATTAGAAACCAGAACATACGCAGAGAAGAACAAAAGCATATGCCATGACCCAATCATAAATCACAGATTAAGAAACTACAACTCAGACTCAATTGCAATAAAACTTACACTCAAACTGATTAAGAAATCGAAACGGTAAAGGTTCATACCAAGTTGTGTTTGGCTTCAGTTCCGGAGATAGCACGCTGTAGGTCTTCCTGGAGAACCGGCTCACCTGGAGGTAGTCCATCGTCGTCTTCACCGTCGTCTTCAACGTTGTCTTCACCATGGATGTTGTGAGCTGCCGAAGACTGATTACACAGAGCTTGAGAGTGATGATGTGCAGACGCTGGAGAGGGCTGAAGTGGAGGCGAATGAGAGTTCTGATTTTGAATCGATGTGGAGGAGTTTCCGATTTCGCGCTGTTGTGACAGAGAATCGTGAAAAAGCTGTTGGGGCGGAGGAAAGTCTCGGAAATGTGGTCCAGGTGAGGAGATGGGGAATTGAGGTTGGGGCATCTCGGTTACCAGAGGTTGGGACGGCGTGAAGTTATACTGGCTTGGTAGAGGGGTGGGAATTCTCGACGGCGTGGATCCTCCTGGTCTCTGAGATATGTTTGGAGCGGCTAGCCGCGGAACACTGCCCCATCCAAGCTTGCCTCGTCCTCGGTTCTTCATCGGTGAAATTGATTTGGGAGTGGAGGGTTTGAGTTTCCAAATTGAGAGAGAAAGACAGAATGTCGATTTCGAAAATAAGAGAGAAAGAGAGATTCGAGAATCAGGGTTAGGGATAAGAGAAGAAGAGTGACGGGTTGTCTCTGAATCACAATCAGAGAGTATTTGGTAATTAGGGTTCTTAGTCGGCAAATGGATAAGGAGAAGAGAAGAAGAATGAGTGGATAGGAATTATTAGGGAATTGGTTTTAGGAATTTTGGTTTAGGCATCAAATTTTGGTTTTGGTTTGGGTTTTAGTGGGAAACCAAATTTTGGTATGGAGAAATCAAATTTTAGTTTTTAAATTTGGTTCCAAAATTTGGTATGCATTTTGAAAAATAAAAAATTTAGATTTGGTTTTAATTTTGAATTGAAATTTGGTGTTTAATTTTTAAAAATTTGGTTAAAATTTGGATTTTACAATTTAAATATTTATTACACAAAGTGATTTAAATACATTATCAATATATATAAGTATAAATAGATTTGCTAAAAAATTTAGTTAATTCGTTGATATATTTAGTTTTCGATTCGATAAAAATCTGGTTTAGTTTAAGTTTTGATTTTAGATTTGGTTTTGAATAATTTTGATTTTTATTTTAAATTTTGGTTTTGGTTTACAAACACCAAACACTTCATGAAAATCTTGATTTTGTTTAGAAGAAAATATTAGATTTTTTATATTTCACAAAGTTTAAATATTTATTACACAAAGTGTTAGAAAAATCAGTAAATTTCTTCTTCACTATCATCATCATGAGAGGACGATTCATTATACTGAAATTCATCTCCATCTTCTGCATCTCCAACATCGTAATCGAGATCTATTAGGTTTACTTCTTGTACCAAATTTTCGACTTCAATATTGTCAATTCTAGTCAAAAGTACAGCATCGTCATTTTCTTGTTGCAAAACAGTTGGTTCCTTATTTTTGTATTCTCCTGAAATATTTTCCATCGGATTCACTTTTACAACATTGAGCCACGACTGCTTTGGTTTCTTTGTATATGCGTATGGGACGTAACAAACTTGATCCGCTTGAGAAGCTATGCAATATTAATATATAGAAATATAAATACATAATTTTATATATATATATATGATATTGACATTTATGTATACGTACCTAGAATAAATGGTTCGTATTTATTGTATCTTCGTGATGAACGAACGTCAATGTCACCTGCTCCTCCGAGTGCCTCTACCAATAACAGGATCATACCATGTACACTTAAAAACTGTGATTTTCAAACCGACTCCCTCATATTCAAGTTGTATGATATAAGTAAAGGTCTCCTAGAAGTCAGCTTCATCAAATGCATTAGTATAATTCTCTCCTTTAACACATACGCCATAGTTACATGTCTTTCGTCCCTCGCCCTAATTCTGTGTATGAAACAAATATCCTCTTGTAAAATAAATGGGCCAGATTTTGTCCTATTCACGGGTCCATGCACTATCTCTTGAACCCAAGCAGGAAAAAAAATTTGTGGCATTCCAGTAATTGACCTGCATATAGCTATACATTATCAATATATAGATGTATAAATACATAAATATAATATATATATATGGATGTGAATATTATTTAGGCATACATAATATTTCACCCATGCACGATATTCGTCAGCTCTTTTCGCGGAGAGTTCTGGATATTTTGCAGAAATATAATCTTCAAACATACTGTATAAGACCAACACTTATAAAAATCATCATATTGGATTATAGTAAAACATAAGTGAAGACATGTCAAATTTTACCTCTCAAATGGCTGAAAATAATCACAATTTCGCAAAACATATGTATGTGCGCATCGATAGTCGTTCTTTGAACGCCATAATTCCTGTATTTCCCCACTTCGTCGACCTAGGTGAGTAAATATATCAGGTACTCCACAGACATGATATTCGGGGACTTCACCTTCATAAAATCTTGTTATCCTAACCAAATGAGTGAAAACTAATTCACATTAAAATATATAGCATGTGTCTTGAAATTTGATTAATTTAAACATTTACCTTGACTTCGTTTGTATATGTGCGGCAAAGTAGTGCTCTGAGAAATAAGCTACCTCGTCATTGATATATGATTCAACAATCGATCCTGCCGCATATCTTTTGTTCTTTGCTTTCCCTTTCAACTTCTTGAAAAATCTTTCAAAAGGATACATCCACCTATATTGCACAGGGCTTCCAAGTTCAGCTTTGTAGGAGAGATGTATAGGCAGGTGCTCCATCACGTCGAAGAATGATGGTGGAAAGAACTTTTCCAAATTGCATATGATTAAAACTATATTTTGTTTTAGAATATGAACGTGACTTTTTTGCAAAGTTCTCGAACATAAGTCACGGAAAAATCCTCCAACTCCTACAATATATATTCAAACAGGAAATTTATAGTTACTATAATATGATATGAAGTATATTTAACTATTGCATCTTTTATAGAGCTATAAGTAATTGGTACCTGATAATGCAAGGTGTACATTCCTTTCTAGGAGTTCTGCAAAGATAAATGGTAGTAGACACTCCATAAAAGTGTGGCAATCATGGCTCTTCATGCCTGAAAACTTTCTGTTAACCATATCAGTACAACTAGCTAAGTCTCACGCATAACCATCTGGAATTTAACCGCATGTTTCACACATTCCAATAAACTTGTTTCTGGCTTCTTCTGTGAATGTGAATGCGGGGAAAGGAGCTTTACCATCACTATCAACATGTAAGAGAGTCCGAGAACAAAATTTTTCTATATCCCTTCGCTACATGATGGATTCTTTTGATTTACCTTTCACACTTAAGAGTATTCATGATGTTGTCAAAAAAATTCTTCTCTATATGCATCACATCAAGATTATGGCGGAGATTGAGGTCCTTCCAGTACGGCAGCTCCCAGAATATGCGTTCCTTATGCCAGTTATGCCAATTCCCATAGCCAACCTTCTTCTTTTCATGACCGTTTCCACCAGAGGTTTTTGTTTTTGGTAGATTAACACCATCTAACCGCTCGTAGTAAACTTGCTCATCTGTCATAGACCGAGGTGGATCCTTATTCAAAGCGTGTTTTCCTTTCAACAAGTCCTTTTTATTCTTCCTCAGTGCATGATCTCGAGGAAGAAATCTTTGTTGACAATCAAACCAACACGGCTTCCTTCCATTAGGGAGATACAATGACTCCGTATCTTCCATGCAAACTGGACAAGACAATTTACCATGAGTCGTCCATCCTGATAACATGCCATAAGCTGGAAAGTCGCTTATCGTCCATATAAGCACTGCTTTCAGGTTAAAATTTTGATTCAAGGATACATCGTAGGCATCGACTCCAGTACACCACAATTCTATTAACTCGTCAATAAGAGGTCAGAGGAAGATATCCAAACTAGCTCGCGGATGATTTGGCCCAGAATTCAGAATTATTAAAAAAACAAATACTGTTTATTCATGCACATACAAGGGGGGTAAATTATATGGAGTCAAGATCACAGGCCACAAAGAATGATTACGAGACATGCCAAAAGGATTGAACCCATCTGTACATAATCCAAGATAAACATTACGGGGTTCTTCGGCAAACAGGAGATGTAGGTCTTGAAAATATTTCCACTCTGCTGCATCAGACGGATGACACATTTCTCCCTCTTTTGTTTTGTCCTCAACATGCTATTTCATTGCCGCTGCAGTCTTCTAGCTATGATACATTCTTTTCGATCTGTCAGTAATAGCTAGATACCACATACTACTAAATGGAACTTTGGTTCTCCGTCGTCCGTTGTTAGGCTTCCATCTTGGTGCATTATATAAACTGACATTTATACCACTTTTCATCCTCTTTCCAGAAGATCATACAATTATTAATACAAACATCAATTGTATAATATGGGAGGCCTAAATTGCGCATCGATTTTTCTGTCTCATAATGTGAACCGATTGACTGGTTTCCGTCTGGTAAATACTCTGTCAACATATCGCAAATTGAATCCACACACTTTTCACTCATGTTATAATCTGTCTTATTTTACAGGACTCAAGCAGCTAAGGATAACTGCGAATGATCTTCGTGACAACCATCGTATAATGGATTTTTCGCTCCTTCTAACAAGTTTTAGAACTTTTTAGAATGGTTATGCATCGGTTCTTCTACATTCTGATAACTATCATACTGATGATAGTTATCCAAACGCTCAGTATCACGAAATGCATCATTAACCATATCTACATATCTATCTTTTTACTACATTACACACTTCTTCACTCCCACTTACTTGCGTTGTATTATAACTCGTTCCTAAATCCATATTGATATCTTCTCAATGCTTATGCCAAACATAATAATCTGGCATAAATCCTCTACTATACAAATGATTCCAAATTTGTGTCCCCGAAAATAAATTTGTCATTTTTGCAAACACTACAAGGACAGTGGAACTTACCCCTATTACTCTGCGCTAGAGGCTGGTTATCTGCAAATGTCATAAATTAATCGATCCCCGCTACGAACTCTGCCAAGAAAATTTTCCATCTCTTCAACTACGCTCTTACACATCCACTATCGACAATTATTATAATTGTAATTTCCCGACATTATATGCGAAAAGAAAAAACTTAGCAATTCTCCTTTTTTTTTTTTTTAAACACTCTTCTTTTTTTTTAATCACTCTTTTTTTCTACAAAAAACCTTCCCATTAAACTCGCTTTTTTTTCAAACTCTTTATTTTCTTTTCTAAGTTTCTATGCAATGGATGAAAGTTCGATGTCACATATATATAAAAATGTGTACGACTATATTGCGACTATATAGCGACTACAAAGTGTATATATGGAAAGTAGGTACACCAACCACATAACACAGAAAAGGTGTTTTACCGGTTTTTATGTCAGCAAAGGTTACAACTATTTTGTGACTATTTTGCGACTCATGTGTCGAGTAGTTGCAAATTAGTCACAACCTTTGTGACTATACTGCGACTATAATAAATCGTCGTCAACCGTTAGTTGCCAAAATAGTCACAACGTTTGCCGAAATAATCGTAAGTATGTGACTATTTTGCGACTACACTACATGGTCTCTAATTAGCGACTACACTACATGGTCTCTAATTAGCGACTATCTTGTGACTATATGATTGTAATCGCATTATTGGTCGCTAGATAGTCGTTGTTTTTTGAGACTATCGTCGTATCGCAAACTAGCTGTTTTCTTGTAGTGAATATGGCCTGCCTCTATGGGTAACACATCATCCTATATCACTTCATCCTCATGCGATATACTTGCCAATGGTTATGGGAACCAATACATGGCTGCTTACTTTCATTTCCCCAATATCATTGAGCCATTGCAACTTGTAAGGCTCAGATGCTTCCTTACTTTCAAGCCTAGCTTTCTTGACCATTGTCTCACTTGCCACATTAGTATAACTGCCTCCATCAATGATGACATTGGCATACTTTCCCTTGGATGATGTGACACCTTGTGTGAAACAAGTTCTCCATTTGCTAATGCTGATCCGGTTTAATCTGTACATTCAGTGATCTCTTTGCAACCAATAGATCTCCTGTAGCCGGGTTAGCTTCATGCTCTTCTTCTGATGATTAAGAATCAAAAACCTCTTTTGCTTCTTCTTTCTGACTTCATGTCTCCATTCTCCAGAAGAATCATGACCTTCTTGTTTGAGCATTCATTAGCATAATGTCTTATTCCATGACACCTGAAGCATTTGACATCTCGAGTTTCTAGTGGTAGAAGCCTCTTGTTTTCCTCTAGCAACCTGCTTAGCAACAAACTTTTAAGATTTTACCTTGGGATAGGTATTTTGGTTTCTCCTCTCTGCTGTAACTCGTCCTTTTGTTAGTTTTGCTCCATAAGATGGTCTAGAAGGACCCTTTCTTTTGAGTTTCTGCTCCAATAGAATCGCCTTGTGTAGAATTTCTTCAGTCTCCATATAATGCTGCATCTCGAGCTTGTCCTTCACCTCACGGTTCAAGCCACTCATGAATCTAGACATTGTAGCTTCTCTATCCTCTGTAACATCAGCCCTCATCATAAGAGTCTCCAACTCTTGGTAATAGTCTTCAACACTACGACTGCATTGAGTAAGTCTCCTTACTTTCTGATGAAGCTCACAGTGGTTTAATGACTAGGAACAAATCTCTTCCTCATAATGGCTTTCATATCAGGCCAAGTCTCTACTGGACGTTCTCCATTTTTTCTCCTTAATGTGACAAACTGATCCCACCAGTTTTAGTGCATAATCATAGAACTCAGTAGCAGACACTCTAACCTTGGTGATCTCTGAGTAGTGGTTGCGAAAACGAGCTCTACTTTCATCTCCCACTCCAAGTAGACATCTGGATCACTCTTTCTATGAAAATATGGAATTTTAAGCTTAAAACTTCCAAGGTTGTCTTTACGTTGACCTCTGCCTTCTCTCTCACGTCTAGGTCTTCTTCTCCTCCCTTGAGAAGAGACTCTATCACGGCTGTAGTAGTCATCGTCTAGATTATTCCTTGCTGGTCTGTGCTGCTCTTCAAGTCTAACTTCTTCAAGTCGATCATTGACTCTATTTATTTCATCCCCTCAGCATTCGTTGCATGTGTCCTAATATTGCTTCCATCTGCAGGTTTGGGACTGCTGGTGCTCTTTCTCGGTTATATCCATCTTGTGACATTTTTCTTCCCTGCAAAACTGAAAAAACTAGTTAGTAGTAAAAGCTCTCACAAGTGTTTCTCTCAAAGGTGTTTCACTCAAGTGTTTCACTCAAAATGATTTCCCTCAGTGACTTCTCAAGAGTTCCCATAGTACAAATCCAATACAACTTAAAATATAGTCTCCAAGAATCAAAAGTGATCTGAATTAAAGAACAAAGAAAGAAAGAAAGAAAAGAAAGGAATATAGAATAGAAAGGTCGGAAAGACAGATAGAAATAGAAGGGCGAAAGAAATATAGAATAGAAGGTCGGAACGATAAATAGAATATAACAACAATTTCCAGACTGTTTAGATCAACTCTTTTTATTTTATTTTTTTTAAACTGGAAACTAGAAAAATAGAAGATGAAATGATAGAAATAATATGAATAGATAGAAAGAAAAGAAGATGAAACGATAGAAGATGATAGATTTATAAGGTGAAGAGATGAGAAGATGAAAAAGATGTTACCAACTTCAGAGTGTGCTCTGATACCAAATGATACGATCCTCCGAAGGAAGTCGTCACTCTAGAGTTGGTGAATGGATGGATAGATGGATAGGCCTTGGAACTAAGAAGAAATGATCTTCAAAGTGCAAGGAACTGGTGGATCGTAAGGTCGCACAGAAGCTGCGGAAGCACTTCTGATTTACCCCAACTTGAGTTTCCTTAGATATGACACACTAAGACAAACTCAAGGTCGATTGAATGGATATAGCGCACCAAAACAATCTCTTGACTCAACCTGGATATGACACACAAAGACAAGCTAAGTTTTGATAAATGGATATAACACACCCAAGGATCGGAAATGTTCACAAAGAACAAAAAGTGAATCACTCTTAAGTTTGAAAAGAAAAAGGGTTGTTTTATTAGAATGATCTGAATGAGTTTAAATAGAAAAGAACCTTGATTAGACAAAGAGCCAAACTCCTCGTGGTCAAAGCATTAACTAAACAATGACTGAATAAAAAAAAAAAGTTTGAATGGCTCTTGAACTTCAGAAGTGACTCTTGAAGTAGCCTGATTTTCGGATTGCCTAGAGAAATGAAGTGGTCGAACTGTAAAAGTGAAGTGGTCGAATTGGAGCTGTAGGAAGCACTTTCACCATTTGCATTTTTGGGCTTAGTAACTTTATGATCCATTTGCCTCATAAAAACCTTTCCTGGAAAACCCATTGGGACAAAACCAAGGATAAGAAAAAAAAGTATAAATGATCACAAACCCATTACTGATCTTCTTGACTTTAATTGACACCAAAGTGGTTTTTGAGCAAATCTTCTCCAAATGCGTCGAAGTGATCTTGAGGTGTGAACATTTGATTAAGTAAGCCTCCAATTCCTTGCACAAACTTCTTAGCTTTTGCTCGAGTCATCGGTCCAGCTGGTACAACTAAGTCTTCCTCGGCTTCAAGCTCATGTTCAAGCTCTGGTTCAAGATTAGTCTCGTTGGTGCTATCCATGGATCGCATCATCCTCCCTCTCTTGAAAAGGATTTGACCTCAAATCTGGACCATCTGCCACACAAAAGAACCAAGTCAGAAACATTAAAGCTTGAGCTAACATTGTGTACTTACCTTGCAAGTCAGACTGATTGGTGTTATGACAGATTTTTCTTAAAGGCTCTGAATGGGACCCTTGATCCTTGGCATCAGTTTTAGTTTCTTTCTGTCTTGGTGACGTTTCTCCTTCATAGGAACTGAAACCAAATCACCAGGTTCGAAGATCACTCTGCATCGCCTCTCACTTGCTTGCTTTTGGTACTGCTTGTTTTCTTTATGCTCCAACCATTCATAGTCACAATGAACAACAAAATCCATAAGCCACAAGTGTAGCCACGTTCTTGGTGTATGAACTTTCAAATCCTCAGTCTCTTTATCTTGTGCACTTTTATCAAAGAATAGAAAGGCAAAATTATATGTGCAATAGATAGATCTGTTCACATTAGCAACGCACTTTCCTTTTCTTAGAACATCTAAAACAAGTTTCAAATGTTCAGCATGTTCATCTAAGTACTTGTTATATATCAGAATGTCATCAAGATAGACAAAAACAAACATCAATTCCAATGGATGATCTCCAAATACTGAATGAACTCAAAACTTTGAATGGACTCAAAACATTGAATGGACTCAAAACATGATTCAACAATTTCATCAAAACACCAGGTGCATTAGTTAAGTCAAAAGACATCACTAACCAATCATGTAAAACCATGCTTTGCTTTAAAAACAGTTATCCACTCATCATTCTTTTTCATTTATTTCTATGATAACCATTCCTAAGATCAATCTTAGAAAACATACCAGAACCATGGAGCTTATCAAGCATACCATCCAATAAAGTAATGGAATGTTGATACTTTACCTTGATGTCTTTGATGGCTCGACAATCATTGTACATCCTCCAAGTCTCATGCTTCTCAGGAACTTGCAAAATAAGACCAACACATGGACTCATGCTCTCTTTGATGTATCCTTTCTCCATTAGTTCACTAACTTTCCTTTGAAGCTTCTTTGAATCCTCTGGATTCGTCTTAAAGGCTGGCGTGTTAGAAATGGAATCTCTGGTATAAAGTCGATCTGATGTTTCATCCCTCTGATTGGTGGTAACCCTTTCAGATTGTCTTTAGGGAACACATCTCCAAAGTCCTGAAAATGAGAAAGAATACTACTCAGGAGCACCGAGTTAGGGTTAGTAAGATTTAGAGCTTCCTTGTACAAGAGTACATTCACAGCTTGAACATAAAAGCTTTGTTGTTTCCACACGGGTATACTCTCACAGGCCTTTGACTTGGCTTTTCTCAAACTCTCACTCTTTTTTTGCTGTATAGTGTTTGGGGGTTCACTCAGAGTGTTTGTTTCTTCTTTTTTTATCAGGTGTTTCTGATCCTGATAGATCTCTAAAGGCGTGATAGGTATAAGAGTGCCTTTGATCTCAAATGAATGCCGATTGGTGTAACCATCATGGGTAAGTTTGCTCATGCTGATCCGGTTTAATCTGTACATTCAGTGACCTCCTTACAACCAATAGATCTCCTGTAGCCGGGTTAGCTTCATGCTCTTCTTCTGATGACAAAGAATCAGAAACCTCTTCTGCTTCTTCTTCTGACTCTACATCTCCATTCTCCAGAAGAATCATGACCTTCTTGTTTGAGCATTCAATAGCATAGTGTCCTATTCCATGACACCTGAAGGATTTGACATCTCGAGTTCTAGTGGTAGAAAGCCTCTGGCTTTCCTCTAGCAACCTGATTAGCAACAAACGGTTTAGATTCTATCTTGGGATAGGTCTTTGGTTTCTCCTCTCTGCTGTAACTCGTCCTTGTGTTAGTTGCTTTATAAGATGGTTTAGAAAGACCCTTTCTTTTGAGTTGCTGCTCCAATAGAATCGCCTTGTGTAGCATTTCTTCAATCTCCACATAATGCTGCATCTCGAGCTTGTCCTTCACCTCACGGTTCAAACCGCTCATGAATCTAGACATTGTAGCTTCTCTATCCTCTGTAACATCAACCCTGATCATAAGAGTCTCCAACTCTTGGTAATAGTTTCCTTAGTTTCTGATGAAGCTCACGGTGGTAATGACTAGGAACAGATATCTTCCTCATAATGGCTTTCATATCAACCCAAGTCTCTACGGGACGTTCTCCATTTATTCTCCTTAAAGTGACAAACTGATCCCACCAGCTTAGTGCATAATCATAGAATTCAGTAGCAGCCACTCTAACCTTGTTGATCTCTGAGTAGCGGTTGCAATAAAAAAATGAGCTCTACTTTCTTCTCCCACTCCAAGTGGACATCTGGATCATTCTTTCCATGAAAAAGATGTAAGCTTAAGACTTCCAAGGTTTTCATTACGCTGACCTATGCCTTCTCTCTCACGTCTAGGTCATTTTCTGCTCCCTTGAGAAGAGTCTCCATCACGGCTGTAGTAGTCATTGTCTAGATTATTCCTTGCTGGTCTGTGCTGCTCTTCATCTCTTTGGACAGACACGTTGAGGTTGCCTCTGTCTAGCCTCAACTCTAACTTCTTCAAGTCGATCATTGACTCTATTTATTTCATCCCTCAGCATTCGTTGCATGTGTCCTAATATTGCTTCCATCTGCAGGTTTGGGACTGCTGGTGCTCTTTCTCGGTTATATCCATCTTGTGACATTTTTCTTCCCTGCAAAACTGAAAAAAAACTAGTTAGTAGTAAAGCTCTCACAAGTGTTTCTCTCAAAGGTGTTTCACTCAAGTGTTTCACTCAAAATAATTTCCCTCAGTGACTTCTCAAGAGTTCCAATAGTACAAATCCAATACAACTCAAAGTATAGTCTCCAAGAATCAAAGTGATCTGAATGAAAGAACAAAGAAAGAAAGAAAATAAAGAAAGATAGAATAGAAAGGTCGGAAAGACAGATAGAATAGAAGGGCGAAAGAAATATAAAATAGAAGGTCAGAAAGATAGATAGAATATAAACAATTTCCAGACTTTTAGATCCTCTTTTTTTTTTTTTTTTTTTTAAATCTGTTTCTTTTCTTTGGATCTTTTTTTGTTTTTTTTTTAAACTGAAACTAGAAAAATAGAAGATGAACAGATAGAAAGAAGATAAAACGATATAAAGAAAAGAAGATGAAAAGATAGAAGATGATAGATTTAGAAGGTGAAGAGATGATACCAACTTCAGAGTGTGCTCTGATACCAAATGATACGATCCTCCCAGGGAAGTCGTCACTCTAGAGTTGTTGAATGGATGGATAGATGGATAGGCCTTGGAACTAAGAAGAAATTATCTTCAAAGTGAAAGGAAATGATGGATCGTAAGGTCGCACATAAGCTGTGGAAGGACTTCTGATTTACCCCAACTTGAGTTCCTTAGATATGACACACTAAGACAAACTCAAGGTCGATTGAATGGATATAACGCACCAAACAATCTCTTAACTCCCTGGATATGACACACCAAGACAAGCTAAGTTTTGATCAATGGATATTACACAACAAGGATCGGAAATGTTCACAAGGAACAAAAGAGAATCACTCTCAAAGTTGAAAAGAAAAAGGGTTGTTTTATTAGAATTATCTGAATGAGTTTAAATAGGAAAGAACCTTGAGTAGAAAAAGAGCTAAAACTCGTGGTCAAAGCATTAACTAAACAAAGGACTGAATAAAAACGAAGTATGCATGGCTCTTGAACTTCACAAGTTACTCTTGAGGTAGCCTGATTTTTGGATTGCCTAGAGAACTGAAGTGGTCGAACTGAAAAAGTGAAGTGGTTGAATTGGAGCTCTAGGAAGCAGTTTCACCATTTGCATTTTTGAGCTTATTAAATTTTTGATCCATTTGCCTCATTAAAACCTTTCTAGGAAAATCCATTGGGACAAAACGAAGGATAAGGAAAAAGAGTACAAATGATAACAAACCCATTACTGATCTTCTTGGACTTGAATTGACACCAAAATGGTTTTCGAGCAAATCTTCTCCATGCGTCCAAGTTCAAGCTTAATCTCATTGGTTATATCCATGATCGCAGCACTTTTTCTTTTCTTTTGTTTTTTTTATGTTTGTGTGAGTGTTTTTGAGTGTCCCTAGTAACCAGGTTCAAGCTGAGGTAGAAGGAACCAAGCTTGGAAAAAGGAAGGAGGCGCAGATGGGTCAATATCGACCAGCATATCGGCCAACTTACGTCGATACAATCTATATCGAACAGCATATCGAGCAGTTCTTGCTTGATATCGATGTTCTGACTTCATATCGATGAGTGTACCGGGATGATCATGGTCGATACATATGAGAGGATGTTGTATCGATCTATGTACCGGGGTAAGACAAAACCAATACACCTTAACAGGCTATGTATCGGGGTAAAGACACTTTGATATGCCTTAACTGGCATCCATATCAAGCATATGTATCGGGATGCCAGGTCGACACAACACCCATGTGGTGCATTTCGAGCAACGTATCGATGTACAATACAAATATGCCTTAACAGAAAAGGATAAAAGGCGATTGATCGCCCTTGTTAAGGCATATCGAGCTATTTATCAACGTCCCATGTCGATACACCTTGCCTAGGAAATGCAAATATGTTATTTAGCATAAGTCAAGGCGTATCGAGCATAGTATCGATATGCAAGTCTGATACGGAGCATTGCATGATCATACCGAGCTACATATCGAGTTGTCTTGCTCGATATTGGATAGCAGGGATCAATATCAGATTGTGTATCGAGATGCTGGGAACCTATATGAAGGATGCAGGGGCAATATCGATGCGCGTATCGACCGATTCAAGATCCCATACCCCGATATCGTCGTTCATATCGATCAGAATATCGACTTGGGAGATCGATATTGCACCCGGGGTAAGTCTTTTTCAGTTCAAATTTTTTCCCTGCTTCGTCAAATTAGATCAATGAATTTAAATTTGAATTCTTTCCCTTTGATACAAGACTTTTCGGGTATAAACTCAATTGTCCTGATGTACTAATCAGTTGTAGAATAGAGATCAGGTATCAATCTAATTGTGGGAGATGAGATGCAAACAATGCTGTAAGCTAAGCATGATTTGGGGTCTGATTATGTGAGAACAAGACTAACAACTTAATGATGCAATAAAAGGAAAGCATAAACTAAATGCAAGTGAACAAAACTGAACAATAAACTTAAAGCAATGACTCAGACAAGTACTTAAGCAAGAAATGACTACTAAATCAAGAACTAAGCAAGATGACTTTGAAGACAATTAATTAAAAGCAAGACTCAAGGTTCTAAGCAATTATGGGACAGTGGTTTTCTAGAGTGACAAGGGGATTTCTTTCTAAGACACTCAACAAGCATTAAATAGCAAGCAATTCTCAGTGTTATGTTCCTAGACAAGGTATCTAATGGGAACCACTTGGCGTCAATAAGCAATTTATATTCAACAAGATTGAAGTGTCAGACCCACTTGTGATGGCGTATCCTTCAACCATGAGCATAAAGATCAGAACCATTCTAGCCTAAGAGATGCACCAATCAAGCAACTACTCTCTGGCCCAAGCAAGAATTCAGATCAACTTATCAATCTTGTGACCCAATAAGGACCTAAGCAGCTATACAGCAATCAAGATTATGGATTTAAGCTCAGATTTGCAACATCCTAACAGAGCTAAGCAATGAACAAGAATGAAGCAAAGACAAGATCTTTCCATGCATACTATCTAACAATCAAGTCAAGAATTTCAAAACCAGCATTATCTATCCCTAAGAGAATCATCTAGCAAGGTGAACTATTACTTTGGTGTCACCGAACAAGGGAAACATAGACCAAGCTAGACTATCAAGCCAAATAAGCGAACTGTACTTAGAGAAGAGATATCAAGACATCAAGTGAACCATATGCATCTATCAAACCATAATCAATCGAAAGGAGCAAGCTTTATCAACATTAATCACTTTCCAAGAGAAGGAGATAACAGAGAACCATTAAACAAGCCTAATCACCCTTTAATCACATCTTAATCACCACTTTCATTACTTAGAACCCTAAATCTAAAGGGAAATACTCACTGATCATGTTTATTCCCATTGATTTGGAGTTAAACATAACTAGATCGGTTTAAAAAAGCAAAAGATGATAAATCTAAGCTACCAAGATGCAAGAAAAAAGATTAAAGACAAGATTAAACCATAAAAATGTAAACTTTATTAAAGACCAAGATCCTTAAGGCTAAAATCGCGCCCTTTGGGTTTAGAGAGAGTTTTGAGATTAGATAAAATAAAGCTTGATAAGGATAATGTTTTGTGGCTTCCCTTTTATAGTAGGGGGCCAAAAGAAGCATAAAAAACCTAAAAAGATAAGATAAGTTTAAGAAAAGTCAAATGGTCAACACGGATGAGCTGCATCCAGGTCGTACAGTCGATGTTCTGCTCGATATGCATCATCGATATGGTCCGTGCAGCATGTATAGACATCCTTCCTCGATGCTGGTCCTCGATGCAGTCCAACGGCTTGGAATCCTCGTGCTGATCCTTCTCCTCTCGTTCTGCTGCTTGCATCGAGCACACTCCACGGGTGTTCTGCTCGATATGCTTGCTCGATATGGACCAGACTTTACAAGAACTCCACTTTTGACATCTTCTTTGATCATGAGCTGCTTCCATCCCTTCTCCAGCTCCAGAAAACTCCAAAAAGGCCTGAGAATCACCATAAACATGCACATGTATGCAAATGTATGCAATCCTAAGCTAAATGCATGCTATGTTGATTCTAAGTGCAAATGATACCTAAATGCTGAACTATAATGCAAAAACAGAGGAAAAGATGCATGAAATGCAGCCTAAATGATCTAAAATAGCAAGCTATCAACACCCCCACACTTAACTTTTGCTTGCCCTTAAGCAAATAAACACTTAACATGGTGATGAGGTTTTAAATAGGAACTCAGATCTTTGAAAATGCTAACAATAAATCAAAATGAAGTCCATGTTCCTAATTCTAGAGTGCACTTGATGGAAGAATACTTTAAAAATTTAGTCACTTTCATCATAAAAAAAGAATAAGGATCATCACTAAGCTTTTCAACCTTCACATGCTATCAAATCAAACAACCTTTTTAACATAAATTATGCTCAAACCGTGAATCATGCTTATGCAAATGCGAAAGTGTCAATTAGCTAAGGGACAAGGATTAGTGGAATAAAAATAATCCCACTTCACAAACTAGTTTTAGTGCTTAAAGGGTTCTCTGAAGGAAAAGCATGGTTGTGCTTTGGCAAAATGCTAAGGGTCAAAGAACAACGTACACATACAAAGAAAGACTCCCATCTACCCAATATCTATAAGATGTGTTCTTAATTCTAGCTAAGAAATGAAACACCCACCTATGCTACCCTTTTTAAGAACTTAACCCCTTTTTAAAACCCAAAAACTCTTCTTCTTCAAGCGCTTTAGAGGACACTTCTTCTTTTGAACTTCAAGTGGTGGCGATTTGCTTCTTTTGAGTTTGGCTCCTTTATTTGGTGATGCTGGTGCTTGATTCGTGTTTGGCTTTTTGATTTACTTGTTTTGCACTTATTGCATCTTTTTTTCTTCTTTGAACATGAGCCTTCTTTCTTTGAGTTTAAAATTGCTATTTCCACCTTTTTGCTTGTGTCACACTCTTTTTTCTTTTGCCTTGACATCTTTTCTTCTTTGCCTCTCTTGAAAACTAAACCAAGATAACCCCAAACGATTCCCCAAAAAATTCTTAACCTATCTAACTCAAGAGTGAGCTAGTTCTACAATGGAAGTACTTCCCTTGTAGTTTCAACCTAACTCTTTTTGCTAAGCAACAACCATGATGGAAGAGGCCTCACAAATCACACACTATTAATGTCTTAGCTTGAAAGAAGGTTTAGTTAAGGGTGGAGAAATCTAAATGGATCTTTTAGAGAGTGGCAAAAGAGAATAAGAAGATCCAAATATTTTAAACAATCAATGACATCAATCACAAAAGCATAAGGCATGATAATTGCGAATTCAAGTTAGGTTCTTCTTAAACAAAGGTTGAAATCATTTCAAAGCATGCTTCAGCCTTAAACAAAGCTCACACAAATGCAAATTCCAAAAGTGGTTCAGCTTTATTTTTAGTTCAACATCAAATGCACCAAAGGATTAAAAACAAGGGCTTCATTTTCATAAATCACTAGCATTAACAAAGATGTACTATCATAGTTCCCAATTTAAACAAGTACGCTAGTCCTATATGAATGCATGAAGTCTAAATCTTATAAAAATGCATGAAAATCAAAATCCTTTTTGTGAAGCATTTTTGAAAAATTTTCAAAATTTTTGGTTTTTTCTATGCTTTAGATGCTATATAATCAAGATGCATGGTTCCTATTCTATTATGCAAATGCAAATGCAAGCATCATTCCATCATACAACCTCCCCCACACTTAAATTACATAGTGTCTGTGTAATAAATGCTAAGGAGAGTATTCACAAACATCAAGCAAAACAATCGCAATAATAAAAAAAAAGAGTGGTATTTACAATGGTTAGTGTGGTGTACCTTACTTCAGGTGGAGGAGTGGTGAGAGTCTGAACTCTCAATGGCATGGGAAGGTGAAGCTTCCTCCTCTGATGGAGTTTGCTGTCTAGTCCTTGTCTTCTTTCCTTTTCGCCTTGGAGCAGCTACATGGGAGGAATGCCTGGCCGGTTGAGGGACTTGTGTTCTTGGCTGCTCACTGATGTGGAATGAGTGTCTCTCTTGGACTGTCCTCTCTGTTGTGTCCTCAGACATGTCTTCAGCATCAGATCCTCCTCCTTGTGGCTCTGTTTGGATCGCTTGATCAGATCTCTTGGTGGATGAAGATCCTCCCAACTTCTTCTTGAGTTTCCTCACTTTCTTCTTCAAAGACTCAACCGATTTCTTGTTTACTTTGACTGTCTTCAGCAAACCTATGATGGCTTTGTCCTGGAAGTGGTTCCATCGCCGAAGAAGCCTAATGTGCTCATGTGCAGCCTTTAAAGCTTCAGATGTGTAGATCACATCATATGGATCAAATGCATAAGGGCGGCTATCATAGTCTCCATGTTCTTCTTCTTCCATCCCTTGATGCTGAACCTCTTGTTCTTGATGCTGCTCTTCAATTTCTTCTTCCACATCTGAGTCTCTAATGGTGTTCATTTTCTTCAGTTTGCTTGGCCTCATCAATGGTGGGTCAATCCTTGGGTCATAAAGCTCTTCTTGTGTAGGCATGAATCGGATGTTCTCATAGGAGGTGAAGTTGGTTAGCGCTGCTTGGGCAAGATGATCTTCCTCTTCCTGTTTTCCAGCTCAAACTGATAGCCAAATCCTGTCTCAACAGCTCCTGAAAGGTATCCGATCTTGCTGAGATAAGGAACATCTAGGAAGATCATTGTAACATCTGGTGTGCCAAGCTCACCTCCAGCACCAAGCAAGATAGGAGTGATCACGCCTCCAATGGCTATCTTTGGCTTCTTGTCTTTGGTGTTGAAAGCCCATTGCTAGCATGCTAGAAATTGCTTCATTAGGATTGTCACAAGACCAACTCCTAAGCGCTCACCTTGTATCTTCTCATGCCTTGTTTCAACCATTATGTTCTTCAAGCCATTCACAAGCAACCCCATCTCTTCTTCTTTGACCATACTTTGCTTTTTTCTGTAGAAGAGTGTGCTGGTGAGGACTCTATGAACATATCTGATAGCTGGATGGCGGATGCTAGCACTCTT
This sequence comes from Thlaspi arvense, assembly GCA_911865555.2. NCBI lineage: Eukaryota > Viridiplantae > Streptophyta > Magnoliopsida > Brassicales > Brassicaceae > Thlaspi > Thlaspi arvense. The sequence continues at coordinate 25,327,540 of OU466859.2, read as the reverse complement.
CAGATGACCCGCTCTATAAGCATCATTTGGTATTTCTTTCCATACATGCCTTAGCTCATCATGCTTGAAGCGCATGTTTTGTGCTCTTGAGCCTTGATCAAATCCATAGATTTCTTCAAGTTGAGTGAACCCCATGGTGTACTATGCTTTGTTGGCTCTGTACTTGATGAATCCATTGCCAACGTCTTCTTCTCCTTCATCATACTCTTCATCAAACTTGCAAAAGTAGACCTTGAAGCTTGCAAGGAACTCACAAGAAAGTTGCTTGTATGTTGGATAACCAAGACTAGCAAATTTCTCCAGTCCAATTTTGCTCAACAGCTCATTCACTTCAGGCTTAATTCCTAGCTCTCCCAATAGACCAGGATCAGCATATCTTGTGGGAGTGAAGTCCACTCTCCTCATCGCTCTCAAGTAGTCCTTCAGCTTTGGTGCTGCATCTTGGACTGGTTCTTTTTCAACAACGGACCTCTTTCACTCAGCTCTATTTCTTGCAGCAACATTTGAGTCAGAAATCTCCTCATTTCCTCTGGCGCTCGACATAGTACCTGAAAATGCAATGATTGAAACAAGAATTAGTAAAGTATCTTTTGAAGTGCAGGAAATTAATTTTCAAAATTCGATCAAGCAATGAAAAATTTTACAAAAATCCACACTGATCACCAACAAATAGATTCGAATTTCGCAAAACGTTTCAGCTCAAAAGGATAAATACAGCTAAAATTAAAATTCCCACAGTAACGAGCAGCGATTGCAACACTTTCAAGCATATGAAGCTAAAAACAACATTCTCTCTCCACAAAACTATGAAAATGCATCAGATTCACCATCACTAGTCTAATAAAAAACATTTCAATGGTCAATATGCTTTAAAAACAATAGCATGCCTAGATTTGGCCAGAATCTAAACACAATGTCAAACTAAGCACAAAAACAGCATTTTTCAAACTTTTCAACCATAGAATTTCAAAGAAGAGCAACAATGGTGACATGCAAATTAAATCCATAAACAAAATGGTGCAGACAACCATAATCAATCATTCTAATGCTTCCTACTTCGATTTTACACATTTAAACTCAAGAAACAAAGAATCTAGCAATGTTTTACCTTAGTTCTTTGACCAAGAGGATGAAGTTCTAGAGAATGCAAGAGAGAAAGAAAGGATACTTCAAAGAGAGATGTTTAGCTCGATATGGATGTGTGGATAGAGAAAAAGATGAATATTGCTAGTTTTAATGCAAGAGGATAAGGGATATCTTGAAAAATCCAAAGATAATGCAAGAAAATCCAATTTCGAAATTTAAAAATGCAAGTGAAGGGGAAAGAAAAGATTCTTTTACCAGCCATCAAGGCCCACAAAAAGGTTTTACTCTATTTACCCATGTAAAAATTTCAAAAAAATTCTTACACGGATCATATCGAGCAAAACACTCGATGTCGTACCTCGATATGTACCATATCGGGGACATCGGTCCTGTGGCTCGGTAATGGTGCTCTGCTGCCTCGGGGGTTATGTGTTCTGGTCAGCTTCTCCTTCAGGACACCTCGCATCGAGCAGTCTTAGTAGATGCTCTGCTCGATGTTGTTGCTCAGTGTAGGGAGACACTTCGGCGTGCATGATCCTTCCTGTGGGCAATGAATGTCACCGTCTGGATGCTTGTTTCTGGCTCGGCCATTGTGCATCGAGCAAAAATGTTGGTGTTCTGCTCGATGCTACACCTCGATGTGGAACAACTGGTACATTGTCGCTGTTCTCCTTGGTGGTTGTCGTACCAGACACCGTCTCGCATCGAGCTGGCTGTTAACACCCATATCGAGCAGAACCTTGGATGTTCTGCTCGATGTAACTCCTCGGTGTAGCTCCATCGAGCAGTTTGATCGATGTACGGGCTGTAGCTTCTCGATGTACAGACTGTTGATCAGATCGAGCAGGGCTTTTGGTGTTCAGCTCGATGCTACACCTCTATGTGATCCCCATCGTGCAATCTGCTCGGTGTACGGACTGGTTCTTCCTCGAGATAAGCTGTATCGAGCAGAAATGATAGGTGTTCTGCTCGATATGGCACCTCGATGTGAAAACAGAGTCTTCTTTCCTTGTCCTTTAAACCATTCTACACATCCATGGACCTGATTTTTGACTTCTGAAACACTAAATAAAGACATCGGTAATAAAAAAAGCATGTATTTACAAGGATAGTCAAGAGATTACCTCCGAAGTATACTTGTTTTAAGTCACTAAGCTTGACTTTGATGGTTTGAGGACTAGTGAGAAGTGGTTGATGGAGCTGGTTCTCCTACCTCTTTCTTCTGGTAAACCCAAGTGCCTACTGACATCAGTCTATTCTTCTCACGAGCTGTCTTCTCGTTTCTCTTCTTCTTGACACTTGGTGTGATCAAAGGCTTCACTTCCTTGGTGATCAAGCTTTCATCCTCTTTCAAACCATCTTCAAGCTTCAACTCAGTGTTAAGCTTCTGTTCTGGCTCATCAAGGAGAGTGTCTCTCATCAACATACACATTGTGAAGCTCATAACATGCTCCACACGCTCTGGAAGTTGCTGTTGCGCACTCTCCTTTTCAGTGATTGTTCCACAAAAAGCTATAGAAGGAGAGACAATCTTGTAGACTTTGAACTCATCAGCATTCTTCAACATCACAGAGCCTCTCTTGAAGTCTACTTGAGTTTCTGCTGTTGCCAAGAATGGTGTTCCTAGAAGAAGTGGCACCTCTCTTCAATATGTCTTCTCCATAACAACAAAATCTGTTGGCACCAAGTAATTCCCAATCTTCAAAGGGAAATATTTCACCATGCCTAAGGGTCTTGTTGAGATGTTATCCACAAAGGTTATAGAGGCTTTTCAGGGCTTCAACTCCTTGATTCCTAAGGTTTGGCTTAAGTGAAGAGACATGGCATTCACTGTTGAACCTGGATCACACAAAGCTCCAACAATGTCTAGCATCTCAAGCTCACAAGTGATGAGAAACTTTCCTGGATTGGGAAGCTTTCTCAATGTCTTTAGCTCCTTGCTTCTCTTCATATTAGCCCCCACATTCTCTAGAATTGGCTCCACTACTTCCAGCTTGTCAAAGACTTCTTTAAGGAATCTGATTTGATCATTCACTTGATGCAAAGTGGTGCCATGAGGAAGCTTTATTCCAGCGTCTTGTATGTCTTTCCTGACCTTAGAATATACTTCCATCTGAGCCTTTGTAAAGTGCATCGTGGGGTAAGGGATTGGTGTTATAAGCTTGAACTTCAGGAGCTTTACCCTTCTCATTGCTGCTTGAGGAGCTGCCTACTTGACGATCATACAACTCCTTGAAGTATTCAGGAATTTCTCTAACCAAGACACTCAAAACGTGGTAAGTCTCTCCAAACTCTTTATCAGGTTCACTGAGCTCTGGTTTGGCTTCTTCTTCTAGAGCAAATAAAGCTTTTTCAGCCTCTTCCTTTTCAGCAGCTTCATGTGCTGCTCTTTCTTGCTCTTCTTCTCTGTTCAAGCTTTCATCTAGTCCTTGGAGGAACTCCTCTATAATGTCAGCAGCTTCTTGATCCTGAGGGTTAGCCACATTGGTGCTTCTATAAGAGAAGTTGGGATGGTTCTTGTAGTTATTAAAACCGCCTCCTTGTTGATTCATGTAGAAGGCCTCTTCTTCTACAACTGTCACATCTTCCTCTTGTGTAGCAACACTATCACCAACAAAACTGACATTCTTGAAAGACACACTCAGCAGCTTGTCTAACTTGTCATTCAAAGCGTTAATCTCCTTCTTTGTTGTGCTCTCACCTTCAGCGCTTACAACAGCTCTAGATGTTCTGTCATATTCTTCACCATAGTTTCCATCAGAGAGTGCCAAGTTCTCCACAAGAGCTAGACCATCTACAACAGTATTGCCCATGAAATTTCCATTGGAAGCTGTGTCCAAGAGCATTCTGTACTTTGGCGTTACTCCTCTATATAAAGTAGACAGCAAGCTTTCATTGGTGATGCCATGGTGTGGGCACTGCAAAGTGTAAGACTTGAATCGCTTCCAAGCTTCAGCAAATGTCTCATTCCCATGCTGAGTAAAGCTGCTTATGGACTTCCTGACCTTTGCTGTTCTTGTTGAGCTGAAGAATTTGTTGAGGAATGCTGTCTTGCACTCATTCCATGTAGAGATTGGACCTTTTGAAAGTGTCTTCTCCCACTGATGTGCTTTGTCACCTAAACTGAAAGGGAATAAGTGCAGCTTCAAAGCATCTTTAGAGACTCCTTGAATCTTGGTCATACCACACACCTTATCAAACTGGTCAAGATGATCCAAAGGGTCTTCATTGGGCAGGCCATGGAATCTGTTGCCTTGCACAATGTTGATCAACCCAAGCTTGATCTCGAAGTGGTTCTGATGTACAGCTGGAACATGAATGCCATTTCTGTTGTGGTGAGTCTCAGGTGCATCACCAGCTCCTATTGGTCTTGCAGCTTTAGGTGCATGAACCGGTACTTGCAATCCTTGAACTCCAGCCGCTTGGTTCAAAGCTCCTTGTGCTTCATCTATGTGTGCTGCAGCTTGTTGTAGTGGTGCTTATCCAACAACACCAACATGTGGTAATTGAGCTTCTCGCTCTGCCATTCTCTGTCCTTCTAACTCTTGAACTCTCTGTCTTGCAGCTCTTCTATTATGAATGTTGTCAATGAAAGGAGTCAGATTTGATGAGCCTTTAGACCTCAAATTCATACAAGTACCTGAAAAAAAAAAGAGCACAGAAAACAGAGCAATTTAGTAACTTTTTAAAGTAAAGAACTTAGTCTAACAGCATTGTTAAAATCAAACAATCCACAATGGTATCGGCGCCAATTTGATACAAGACCTTTTGGGTCTAAACTCAAACATCCTGATGTACTAATCAGTTGTAGAATAGAGATCAGGTATCGATCCAATTGTGGGACATGAGATGCAAACAATGCTGTAAGCTAAGGAAGATTTGAGGTTTGATTATGTGAGAACAAGACTATCAACTTAATGATGCAATAAAAGAAAAGCATAAACTAAATTCAAGTGAACAAAGCTGAACAATAAACTTAAAGCAATGAGTAAGACAAGTACTTAATCAAGAAATGACTACTAAAGCAAGAACTAAGCAAGATGACTTTGAAGACAATTAATTAAAAGCAAGACTCAAGGTTCTAAGCAATTATGGGACAATGGTTTTCAAGAGTGACAAGAGAATTTCTTTATAAGGCACTCAACAAGCATTAAAAAGCAAGCAATTCTCAATGTTATGCTCCTAGACAAGGTATTTAATGGGAACCACTTGGCGTCAATAAGAAATTCATATTCAACAAGATTGAAGTGTTAGACCCATGATGTTACTGCATATTGCATGCATTTTGCATACATATTAGTTAGCTTTTCATGCATTTACATCATGCTTTAAACTAGATTGCATCACTTAGGGTCCTAGAGCATTCTCGCACCAGCATACGCATGTTCCTTGCATTTTGCATCACATTCAGGTTGTTTCTGGCTACTTTGGAGTCGTGCAGGTTCGTGGACGTGCTGAAGCTGTTGTGGCGGTTCATGGAAGGTAGGATGTTTGCTAAGGACCAGAGATCGGGGAGCAGATCGAGCATGGCAGGTCGATCTAGATGAGATCGACCAGAAGATCGAGAAGACCAGGCAATCCAAGGAAAATGATCGAGATGAAGATCGAGTGGAGCAATCGATCAAATAGTACGGACATAAATGACACCATGCAGAGCGAGAGCCGGATCGAGTCCACCACTCGATCCAACCAAAGATCGATACCAAGATCGGATGCAACACTCGATCCGCCGAAGATGATCGAGACCCAGATCGAGTTGAAGACACGATGTCCAAAAGTGATCGAGAGAGCCGCTCGATCCCGAAGACGATTTCTGTCCTTTCAACCGCTTTTGGCCACTAGCGAGGGGGGGACCATCGAGCTGTTTTCGTCATTTTGGGAAGGCTGCGATGTCTCTTTCCACACACTTTTTTTAATCTTATCTTTTTATGCTTTTTCTCTCTGGTTTGGAGATTATCCGCCATGGTTACGCTTGAGCTTTGTTCTTAAATATTTTCGAATCGTTTAAGTCTTAAGTAATCGTTTTCATGTTCATCGCTTCATCTTTCATGTTTATTTTGGTTATTCTCATGTGTAGCGAGTAGTTTCCTTTGGGTCTCGGGGTTGAGAGGATTCACGGGGTCTAAGGGGTTTTCAAGTTGGTAGTTTTCTTGTTCTTAATGGCTTTCTCTTCTAGGATGTTGAGTCCATAAGGCTTAAAGACTCTCACGCCAAGATCTTTATGATCAGAGAGGTCTCTTACCTTGACAGGATCCAGAGATCTCTGAAAAAATTCACATCCTAGAGACTAGTTACCCTTTCCCAAAAGCAATGGAAGTTTAGGGGACTAGTTAGGCTGTGTGTTTGAAATCTGAGTTCATTGCCCTTCAACCTCTCTTTCCACCAGAAGCCATGGGCTTGGAGGAGAGGATGAAGGAGTGATCCATACCGAAAGCCACAGATGGATCTTGTTTTCGTTTTCAAGGCTTAGGGAATCTCACAAAGTGAGTCGATTTAAAGTTTCAACTCCAACTTGGATCATTGAAACCCCGGGACCATGAATCTCAACCCTAGACCCTTCTCTCTTAGCTCATAGCCTGGCCATTTTATTATTCCGTTTGTTCCCCGTGCGTAGTTTAATCATTCCTGGTATATTTTTAAAATAGATCTGCATCTTCACTTGTTGCTGCATATAGTTTTTTAGGATTTGTTACAAAATCGGCCTGTTATTTGCTTAGCTTTACACTGTTCTTGCATTCTCCTTGATCTTCCTAGCTCCTAGAAATGGATATCGACTCTCACTTGCACATACTATACTAGGCAATATAAGTGTTGCTACTATTGACTTTTGAATAGCTTCTATTGCATACTCAACCTACTGCCAAAGAGAATTATACAGTGGATCAAAATGGCACCGAAGTTGTTCCATTTCTAGGACGTGTTAGACAAGCATATAGATTGATGGGGAGCTTAGTAAAAGACTAGTCATAGTTTACCTTTGTTTTAGTTACTAATCTTCTGCTACTCTAAAACGTGTTGTTCGTCTCAGGTACATGAAATCTTCGTTCAAGGGGATGACAAAAATCTACTTCAACAAAAAAAAAAAAACCCTCGGGAACAACATTCATGCAGCTTGGTCATTCACGGCAGAAGAAGAGTACGAGAACAAGCCAGAGCCTTGAGGAGATTGTTCAGCACGGTTTGGTTGACTTATTGAAGCTATGGTCTGAACATCGAGCATCCAGAGGGACCTCCTCTCCAGCTCACGGGGCAGTGGGAAATGGCAATGGAAACCCCCAACACGTCGGCTAGACCCCCAAGGATCATAAGGAGCCGGAGATGCTCTCAATTAATGCATATCACAATAAGTTTGGGATCACTCCTCCTCCTGTACAAAACAACAACTTCTGAGATTAAAGAAGGCCGGGTTTCATCTCCATGGTGCAAGACAACAAGTTCCACGGCTTAGCAATGGAAGATCCCTTTGGAGCCACCTTGTGACAATTTCGAGCCAAGTATGTGGGATGATCAAGATAATCGGGCCATATCAGAAGCCCCCAAACGATTGTCTTTCGTGTCAAGCTGCGTCTCTCCCTATCCCTTTTCCCACTCGGAGACAAAGCTAGCATATGGAAAAGACAACCTTCCACAAGGCACCATCACCCTCATGGGCCGAGTGTTAAAAAGGCATTTCTCTCAAAAATTCTTCTCTAGCCCCACCAGAACAAGCACGTTTTGAGAAGCGAAATTCAGCGGCTTCACTCAGACGGAACAAATGACGACATTCAAGTGAGGCAATGGACGTTTTAAAAGACTAACACGGTCCAATTTCCTCATCACGGTTTTCAGTGAGGAGACCTTTACTCAGGCACCACATCTACACGCGTGAGCTTCACCAAAAATCAGGTTGTTGCTTGACACAGCTAGTAAAGGAACTTCCTTGGTCAGGAGGTATTGAAGAGGGCATGAATGGAGCCTGATTGAAAAACCTGGCATTGAGTTATGGCCAAAACTATGCTGAGGGATTTTGACCGTGCACCGAGAGGATCTGAGCTTACCTTAGAGTCTCACAAAAAAAGAGCTGAAATCCTTGCATGAGAAGATTGATAAGCTGGTGTTAGCCAACCAGAAGCAGTGTTCACTTTGTTGGTGAAGCTGATGCAGAATCAAGAAGAGCTTGATTTGAGCCAGGGAAGAAGCCCAATTGGGTGGCAGGACAGAACAATTACAAACCTCACGGCTACAACCAAGGCTACAACCAGAACAACAATCTCTCCTACCGTAGTACCAAACGTCGCCAACCCTAAAGACCAAGTGTACCCTGCTCAGCAAGCAAAACCTTTCATACCTTACAACAAAGGGTTTTCAGCCGAGTGGTGTGGCTTCCAAGGTCAAGGGGCAGAACAACTTCCAAGGGTAACATCAAGGTAAACAAGGGTTATACGCCAAACTACCCTCCGGGCTTTGCACCTCAGCAGCAACAAACCGATGCAACAACAAGTTGATCCGGTTCAGGCCATGTTTCAGCCAGCTGATCCAAGGGCAAGCCTCTACAAACCAGAAGTTTGCCGAGATGAACACTCGTCTAGACTCGTCTCTCACTGACTTCTCCACTCAGATCACCAACTTAAACAACAAGATCAAGCAGCTAGAGAAAGGAAAAGCAAGTACAAGTGGTCAGAGTAGCCTACCGGCTAGTGTGAGCAGAAATCCTAAGGAATATGCCAACGCCATCACGTTAAGAAGCGACAAAGAGCTAGCACCTCCAGTTACTCCTAAGAACAACGAGGACGTTGTAATCCAAGAGGGGGAAGGTAAGCTTTCCCCTGATGATGAGATCAACTTTGACAATGTCTGGATTCAAGGGCCAAGAAGAGGAGACAAAGCAGTTGCTGAGAAGAAAGCGGGAACAAACTACTAAGTAGAAGGATGCTTATGTACCTCCACCGTATGTACCTAAGCTGCCTTTTCCTGGCCGTTTTCAAGAAGCAACTCATAGAGAAGCATATAATCCTCTTTGAGAAACATCTTAAGGACGTAGAGATCAAGCTACCTCTCGTTGACTGCCTTGCATGATGCCTAAATGCGCCAAATTCTTTCAAAGACACTCTCGTGAAGAAGAATAAGGAAAGCAAGGAGATGTGCTTGTTCTAAGTGAGGAGTGTAGTGCTGTGATACATAAGGAGATAGTCCCTAAGAAGTTTGGAGACCCTGCGGAAGCTGAGAGCTTCACTATACCTTGCGCCTTTAGGCCCTTTGGATTTCAAGAGCTGCCTTTGTGATCTCGATCGAGCTAGCATAAATCTGATGCCTCATTCCGTGGCGGAGAAGCTTGGCTCGTTTCAAAGACTGTAGAATCTCGTTGGTACTAGCTGATAGGAGTGTGAGGCTACCAGTGGGGCTGCTTGAAGATCTACTAGTGCGAAATCAGCAGTGTGAACGTGCCTACGGACTTCGTCGTGTTGGAAATGGATGAAGAGCCTAAGGACCCACTCATCCTTGGAGAGGCCATTCCTTGCAACCGCCAGGGCTATCATTGACATCAAGAACGGGAAGATTGCCTTGCACTTGGGAAAGGATATAAGGCTGGACTTCGATATCAATGAGGTTCTGAAGAAGCTGACCATAGAAGGGCAAGCATTCTACATTGAAAACGATGGATGCCTTAGCGGATGAGTTGCTGGAAGAGCTAGCTCAGGAAGATCATTTGAAGATGGCACTGACTAAGGAGCCAGGAGAGTTTGGTTATGTGGATCAGAGGACTCAGGAGTACGTCAACTTGCTGGATTCTAGGAAGGTGTTGCTAAGAAGGATGAAGGCTGCTGCCTAGAGATCGACTCTGAAAATCAACGCTATCACTCGATCCAGATGTCAAATCGACAAGGCAATCGAGAACACAACTCGATCCGGTGCAGCAATCGACAGACAGATCGAGAGGGTGATCGATCCAGGAAAACAATCGAGTCAAAGATCAAGAAAGACCTTCGATCAGTTTGGGGTCTAATCCGGAGATCAACTCAGTGTCTCGATCCTTACTCGATCCACATCAAAATCGAGTAAATGAATCAAGTGAAACTGCTCGATCTAGACGACATCGAGAGCAAGATCGACTGGACGACTCGATTTCAGAAGGGATAGCGGTTGAGGAAAGCAGTCCTTTAAGGGCCATGCCTCGAGTTTCTAAGGAGGGCTCCAAGGAGGAAAACAACAACAACAGCCACGAGGATGACTGGAGCGAGCTGTTGTTAGCCCCAAAGGTGGACCTTAAGGAGCTCCCAAAAGGGCTAAGGTATGCTTTCTTAGGGCCTAATAACACCTATTCCCCGTGATTGTGAATGAAAAATTAAGTGATGATGAGTTGCACTCGCTTCCTGACTGAGCTGAGAAAGTATAGGAAGGCCATTGGGTACTCTCTCAGTGACATCAAGGGCCTTTCACACAATGCTTTGCACTCACAGGGTTCACTTGGATAATGAGAACGCCTCTTCTATAGAACATCAAAGGCGTTTGAAAATCCTAATTTGAAAGAGGTTGTTAAGAAAGAGATCCTTAAGCTTTTAGAGGCTGACGTGATCTATCCCATAAGTGACAGCACGTGGGGGTTTTCTCCTGTACACGTGGTGTCCCTAAGAAAGGGTAGGGATCACGGTCATAAGGAACGATAAAGATGAGCTTATTCCTATTAGGACCATCACTGGTCATGAGGATTTTGTATTGATTATAGGAAACTTAATCTTGCAACTAGGAAGGATCATTTCCCTTTTTACCTTTTATTGATCAAATGCTTGAGAGACTTTGCTAATCACCCTTACTACTGTTTCCTCGATGGGTATAGCGGTTTCTTTCAGATACCAATTCACCCAAATGATCAGGAGAAGACGACCTTCACATGTCCCTATGGTACCTTCGCTTATCAAAGGATGCCTTTTGGATTGTGTAACGCACCGGCTTACGTTTCAGCGGTGTATGATGTCGATCTTCTCTGAATCTAATAGAAGAGATGGTAGAGGGTGTTTATGGATGACTTCTCTGTCTATGGTGCGTCCCTTTTTCTGCGTGTTTGTTGAATCTTTGCAGGGTACTAAATCGTTGTGAAGAGACAAAATTGGTGCTAAACTGGGAGAAGTGCCACTTTATGGTTAAGGAAGGGATCGTGCTTGGTCACAAGATATCAGAGAAGGGCATTGAGGTTGATCAGGCTAAAGTGGAAGTCATGATGGGTCTTGAGGCGCCGGTTAACGTTAAGGGAGTCAGAAGTTTCTTGGGACACGCCGGGTTCTATAGACGCTTCATCAAGGACTCCTCCAAGATTGCACGCCCTCTTACACGGTTGCTGTGCAAAGAAGCTGAGTTTGTGTTTGATGAGGAGTGTTTGCGAGCTTTCGTGACCATCAAGGAAGCCCTTACATCAGCCCTATAGTTCAAGCACCAGACTGGACACTAACCCTTTTGAGATCATGTGCGATGCTAGTGACTACGCCGTAGGAGCAGAGGAAAGACAAGAAGCTGCATGTGATTTACTATGCTACAAGAACCTTGGATGACACGCAAACGAGGTACACTACTACAGAGAAGGAGTTGCTTGCAGTAGTGTTCGCCTTTTGAGATGTTCCGGTCGTATCTTGTGGGTTCCAAGGCTATTGTCTACACAGATCACGCGGCTTTGCGATACCATCTATTCATAAGAAGGACACTAAGCCTCGGCTTTTGAGGTAGATCCTCTTGCTTCAAGAATTTGACATGGAGATTAAAGACAAGAAGGGAATAGAAAACGGAGTCGCTGACCATCTATCTCGGCTAAGGATCAACGAGTCTCTTCCCTTAGATGATTCTCTTCCAGAAGAGCAACTCATGGTGATCACTACGGCTGTTTGTGGAAGGCTAGAAGGGAAGTTTGAGGAGGTGTTGAGCTTCAAAGAGGAGGATCTTCCCTGGTACGCTGATGTTGTGAACTACTTAGCATGCGGAGAGGAGCCAACACATTTCAACAGCTATCACAAGAAGCGGTTTCATGAGAGAGGCGAGTGACTACTTTTGGGACGAGCCCTACTTATACAAGAGAGGGGTGGACAGTTTGTACCGGAGGTGTGTTTTACGAAGGAAGAAGCTAGAGACATCCTCTATCACTGTCATGGCTCTTCCTACGGAGGACACTTCGCTTCATTCAAGACTGCCACGAAAGTGTTTACAAGCTGGTTTCTGGTGGCCGTCCATCTTCAAAGATGCACACGAGTTTGTGAAGAGCTGTGAGGCATGTCAACGAGCAGGGAATATCACTAAGAGGAACGAGATGCCTCAGGTTCCTATCTTCGAGGTTGACGTGTTTGACGCGTGGGGCATAGACTTCATGGGGCCATTTTTCCTTCTTCATACGGCAACAAGTACATCTTAGTAGCAGTTGATTATGTCTCTAAATGGGTTGAGGCTGTTGCTTTCCCTACAAACGATTCTAAGGTGGTGATCAAGCTGTTTAAAAGCATCATTTTCCCGAGGTTTGGGGTACCAAAGGTGGTTATAAGCGATGGAGGAAGCCACTTTATAAACAAGGTCTTTGAAAAACCTTTTGAGGAAATACGCCGTTAAGCATAAAGTGGATACACCGTATCATCCTCAAAACGAGCGGTCAAGTGGAATTCTCCAACCGGCAATTCAAGGCTATACTAGAGAAGACTGTCGGAGCAACAAGGAAAGACTGGCAGTAAAGCTGGACGACGCTCTTTGGGCCTATTGTACCGCCTTTAAAACACCGATTGGTACGACCCCTTTCACTCTTTCTCTATGGCAAAGGCTGTCACCTCCCGGTTGAGCTGGAACACCGTGCATTATGGGCAGTAAAGAGCTGAACTTTGACCTCAAGACTGCTCAAGAGAGGCGTCTTATCCAGCTACATGAACTGGACGAACTAAGGTTGAACGCTTATGAGAGCTCTCGGATGATACAAGGAGTGGACTAAGGAAGCTCATGGCAAGAAGTTGGTTGCCAAGGAGCTTAAGGAAGGAGGTTTGGTATTGCTGTACAATTCAAGACTCAAACTCTTCCCGGGAAAGCTGAAGTCGAGGTGGAGCGGGCCGTTTGTGATCCAAGAAGTGCTGCCTTATGGAGCTGTTACATTGATGGGCAAGAGTGGCAGTGCATTCACCGTGAACGGACACAGGGTCAAGCCTTACTTGGCGGACAGCTATGACAAGGAGAGTACCTCGGTGCTTCTCCAAGACCCACCATCTGCCTAAACCAAGTAAAGTCTAGCTAAAGACGTAAAAGAAAGCGCACTTGGGAGGCATTCCCATGTCTATCCTGTACATATTTCTGCTTTATTTCTCTTTCAGTTTTATGTTTTTATTTTGCAAAATGTGTAGGAACAGATATAAGGAGTTTAAACCTCGATCTTGAAGGTCAAAAAAAGAGGCGATATAGGTTAAGAAAAGGATAGAGATCGAGTGCTAGATCGACTAATCCTGACTCGATCTTTGCTAGATCGAGTTAGTGAATCGAGAGGAGCCAGTCGATCTAGACGAGAACGAGTGATAAGATCGATCTAGATGAAAACAGATCGATCGATCCTAAATGGATCGACCGATCTAAGTTCTTTCGAGAAATCCTTTAAAAACAGATCGATCACTCGACTCGATCTATCACTCGATCTATGCCAAATCGACCCCCAAATTGAGGACGTAGCTCGATCACGAGGACTTAGCCGTGGAGCCAAAATCTCAACAATCGAGGGAGCCAATCGATCCGAGACTCGAATTCATCATGAATCGAGTCACAAATCGAGTAACCCTCTCGATCTAAGCCATTATGGGCATGAGATCGAGTCCTAGATCGACCAAACGGACTCGATCTCATGCCGAGGTAACATTTTCTTTCTCTCCTTTATTCTTTTCCCTCCAGTTTGTTAATTCAAAACTTGGGCCAAGGCAAACATCTTTGACCATGAAAGATGTGCCTTGCCCAAGACTTGTGTCAAATACCACCAAACTTTACCCATAGTTTTTATTTGTTGTTAGCCTTTAAATGTTTTCAACAACTTTACACTCTCTCATTCTGTGTTTTCTCAAAATTTTTAAGCAAAGAGAGTGAGAGTTATTTGTTTTCTAAAGGCTAACAAGCTTCTAACAATCTCTGCAAAAGGTATTTTCGGATATTTGATACAAATCCTAAAGAAGATTCCCTTCTATTTTCGGCTTTGATTGTTTTAGATGCTAGGACAGTTTTGATTTTTAAAATTTAGCAAAATAATAGGAAAAATTCTAGATTTTCTAGTATCTCTAGATTTGATTCTTCTTTATTTTGCTATAATTTTTATTAATTCTCCAAAATTCTAGGGTATTAGTTATAAGCCTTCTTCTTCACCTCTCTTCTTCTCTCATCCGATCACCGTTTTGCTTATCAAATTGCTTGAGAAATTTGTTTTCAGGCACAATGGCTCCCAAAAGAACGAGAGAGGAGACAGCACAAGAGGGAGAAGGACAAGAAGTGGCTGTTCAAGAGAGGGTCAGATGGAGTAAGGATGAGAAGAGGGACAAGAAACGGCTTGAAAGGCTTCGGTTTGAGCCTACTAAGTTTGCGGACCGGAGCTGCTGTCCAAGCTAGGGATCCTTGGAGATTTCGACCAACTCCTCAAGAACATTGCCTTAAGATGTCTGTCACGAATGGATTGCCCAACCATTCCAGAAGTGACAATAGACTTCCTTGCCACGTTGGAGTTTCGTTACGAGAACCCTAGCGCCCCCGTTCCTTCACAAGGTCGTCTCTCTTTCAAGGTTGGACGTCAAGCCTTCAGCCTCTCAATCTCCGAGCTATGTCAAGCGTATTGTCTCAACGCAGCTGCCACCAAGATCGAGTTCCCCTCCTTCAAGCGAGCAAACGATTTTTGGGACCTGATCAGCAACGAAGACTACAAAGCCAACACCGCCAAGATCAAGAGAGTGAGAAGCCCGGTGCTGAGGTACACTTTAAAGCTGATCGCCAACACGTTCAGCGGAAGGTCAGTTGCTCCCACGGTCACGAAGACCAGCTTTGCTTCCTGTTCCAAGGCGTGAAGCATTTGTTGTGTGATCCGGCTGAGAATGAAGAACCCTATGGAGGATGAACTTGGCGACAAGGTGAACTATGGATGCGTGCTTGCTGCCTCCTTGGTGAAGTACAAGGCTTACGCCTTGCGGTGCAAGGCAACCTCTTCTTTCATTGGCGGCTTCCTCACTCCTCTATTCTTACAAGCTGGCGTACCTATACACGACTTCACACACGTCCCAGCCAGAGCTTTCATGGATGGGTCTACATGAGGAATACCGACAGCTTGGGACGCACGCCAGCAAGGGTTCTACGCTTATCTCTTCATAGACGACGAAAACGAGAAGAGAGTGTGCATCCTGCCAAACAAGGACGAGACCGAGCTGCTTGGTGTTGGGAACATCGAGTTCTTGCCAACAGAAGAGGAGTGCTTTGCTCCTCTAGGAGGAACGCCTGCCCCAGCAATTGCTCCTCGTCAAAAGGTCTGAGTCTCCAGCCACGGAAGATGAGATGCCCGAGGCCTACACCCTTCCCAAGATAGACTTTGAGCCGAGAACCAAAACAGAGAAGTTCCTAGCATCTGTTGTGGAGATGCAAAGGAAAATCAACAAATGGCAAGGTAAAATGCTCAAGAAACTTGCCAAGAAGGTCAAAGCACTTCAAGGAGGCGCGCCTAAGAAAGATGCAAGTGAAGAGGTTCAACAACCCGAGAAGAGGAGGCTTTCAACCGGTGGAGTTGTCATCCGTGAGACTCAAGGCAGCAACATTCAACCGGCGCATCTCTCTCTTCAAGAGCCAGGCTCCAAAGGCAAAGCCGTAGCATCTAGCTCCTCTGGAACATCCTCAAGTTCCAGCCGAGACTAGACCCGAGGTAACAACCTTCTTCCATTGTACATACCACTCATGTTTGCTTCTTTTTGCCTTGTGTTTTGATGCTCCTTTGGATTTGTTTTCCACCGGGTTGGTGTCAAATAAGTTTGGGGGAGTATATGTGTGGTTTGACTTGTGTTTTCTGATCTTATTTTCCCTTTAGCATCCTTGAGTCTTCATTGCATGAAAAATTGGTAAAGTTTTTAAATTTTTTTTCAAAGATTCATGTAGTTGCATTCATCTCATTATGCATTTTAGGATTGAGTCTAGATTCTTAAAGCATCTAGGTTGTTCATATTCGCATAAGGGGTTAGAGTTTTTCTTAAAAAGGTCTCTTAAACTCATGAATTGTTTCAATGCCATAGTTAGTAGTTCTCTAATGCTTTGCTCATACTTTGAAAGTAAGTTTTTACCATGCTTGGATCACTTGCTATGATTTTCGTGACTTGAATTGAACTCTCATGATTTGAAGCTTGTCCTAATAAGTGAAAACCTTAATCTGAAATTTCAATTATCATCCTTATGCATTTGAAAATGAACACATGGATTTTAAAATATTTAGGCTCTCTTTTTCCTTTTACCACTCTTTGCGAGCCTAAGTAGAACTCCCACCTTGACCCTTACCCTTCTTTGAAGCCAAATTTTTCTTGTGTGACATCATTGTGAGGCCTTCTTTTTCGGTTTTGAACTTAGCATAAAGTGTTAGGTTTTGGCGACATGATTGGGTTCTCATGTGATTGCTAGCTTTGCATTTTGAAGCTAGATATAGGCTTAGAATAAGTTTGGGGGAGCATTGGGGTTGTCTTCATGTTTACTTGTTCTCGGTTTCTAAAGAGTTTGGTATTTGAAAGAAAGAAAAAGGTTTTAAGTGAAAGGTTTGTGTTTAAAAATTTATATGCTCTAATAATTTCAGAAGGTAGCTCTCTCAAAATAAAAATAAAAAGAAAAAAAAGAAAGAAAAGAGCCTAAGTGCCAAAATAAAAGAAAAAAAATAATAAATAAACAAGAGAGCTACCAATAAGAAATATGTGAAGAGCAAATTGTTTTCAACCTTTTCACTAGCCTAAAAGAGTAAAAAAAAAATGTTTTCTGTTTTGAATTGGGGAATGCTAAGCTTTTGCTTTGAGAAAAGGGTAGATTCTAAGTGGTGAGTGAGGATAAAAGTTAATAAATGAGAGGGGTTTAGGATCATTGTTAATTTACATGGGTAGATGAGAATCTGATCATGTATGCATCAATTGCCTTCACCTTTAGCATTATGCATAAAGTTCTTGCCATTTTTGAGAAAACCCTTGTTTAAAATGAAAACCCTTTTCAAATGAGATCATTCTATGCTGATAACCTGCGCCCTTAACCAAATGTGTTCTGCTTTAAAGTGCATAAGTTTGATTCATGGTTCGGATGTTAATGAATGTTAAAGGATGAGTTTTTCTTTGATTGTTAGGAATAGGATAGTCATGATCTGAATTTTTTTGTGTGATGAGTATGGCTAAGTTCTTTGGAGTATGAGTGTGTGCATTGCATTTTAGAACTAGTAACTAGGACATTGAGATTGATTCATTTGAAAGGCGCCTTTGCAAGAAGCTTAAACCCCCATTAGTTTTTTTAAAACCTCTCTTACTTTCTTATTTTCTGTTGCTTGAGGGCAAGCAAGAAGTAAGTTTGGGGGAGTTAATATTACTGCATATTGCATGCATTTTGCATACATATTAGTTAGCTTTTCATGCATTTACATCATGCATTAGACTAGATTGCATCACTTAGGGTCCTAGAGCATTCTCGCACCAGCATACGCATGTTCCTTGCATTTTGCATCACATTCAGGTTGTTTCTGGCTACTTTGGAGTCGTGGAGGTTCGTGGACGTGCTGAAGCTGTTGTGGCGGTTCGTGGAAGGTCGGATGTTTGCTAAGGACCAGAGATCGGGGAGCAGATCGAGCATGGCAGGTCGATCTAGATGAGATCGACCATAAGATCGAGAAGACCAGGCGATCCAAGGAAAATGATCGAGGCGAAGATCGGGTGGAGCAATCGATCAAATGGTACGGACGTAAATGACGCCATGCAGAGCGAGAGCCGGATCGAGTCCACCACTCGATCCAACCAAAGATCGATACCAAGATCGGATGCAACACTCGATCCGCCGAAGATGATCGAGACCCAGATCGAGTTGAAGACACAATGTCCGAAAGTGATCGAGAGAGCCGCTCGATCCCAAAGTCGATCTCTGTCCTTTCAACCGCTTTTGGCCGCTAGCGAGGGGGGGACCATCGAGCTGTTTTCGCCATTTTGGGAAGGCGGTGATGTCTCTTTCCACACACTTTTTTAATCTTATCTATTTATGCTTTTTCTCTCTGGTTTGGAGATTATCCGCCATGGTCGCTTGAGCTTTGTTCTTAAATATTTTCGAATCGTTTAAGTCTTAAGTAATCGTTTTCATGTTCATCGCTTCATCTTTCATGTTTATTTTGGTTATTCTCATGTGTAGCGAGTAGTTTCCTTTGGGTCTCGGGGTTGAGAGGATTCACGGGGTCTAAGGGGTTTTTAAGTTGGTAGTTTTCTTGTTCTTAATGACTTTCTCTTATAGGATGTTGAGTCCCTAAGGCTTAAAGACTCTCACGCCAAGATCTTTATGATCAGAGAGGTCTCTTACCTTGACAGGATCCAGAGATCTCTGAAAATCACATCCTAGAGACTAGTTACCCTTTCCCAAAAGCCATGGAAGTTTAGGGGACTAGTTAGGCCGTGTGTTTGAAATCTGAGTTCATTGCCCTTCAACCTCTCTTTCCACCAGAAGCCATGGGTTTGGAGGAGAGGATGAAGGAGTGATCCATACCGAAAGCCACGGATGGATCTTGTTTTCGTTTTCAAGGCTTAGAGATCCTCACAAAGTGAGTCGATTTAAAGTTTTCAACCCAAGGTCGAACCTTTGAAACCCCTGGCAAGAACTCGATGGTTCCCATGCTATCAAGGTTCGCCTCTTCTTGGTTGGGCTAGATGAACACCTTCTTCTCATGCTCACAGTTGTAGAACAGGTAGGAATAGAACCTTCGAGATGGCGTAGGACCCAAGGAATCAGTGTTACGTATGTAGATCACATCCATGTAGGCTCTCTCCGCGCAAGGCTCAAACTCCTGAAGAGGTACTCCGGCTTGTATAAACAACGGTGTGAGGAAGCCTCCAATGAGTGCTGAGCTCGCCTTACACCTCAATGCCCATGCCTCGTACTTGACCAAAGAAGAGGCCAAGATACAACCATAGTTGACGTCGTTGCCCAGTTCATCCTCCATTGGCTCATCATTCTCCTCTCGGTTCCATACGATCTTCTTAACGCCATGAAAGAGAAAGCACATCTCATTCTTGGTAACCATTGGAGCCACGGATCTCCCACTGAAACCGTTGGCTAGGAGTTTGAGGGCATATCTCAGCACGGGGTTGCAAACTTTCTTGATCTTCGCGGTGTTGGCTTTGTATTCATCATCACAGATCGTTTCCCAAAGATCGTTGGCGGATTTGAGCTGAGGGAACTCCACTTGCTTGGCCGCAGCATTAAGACCGTAGGCTTGACACAGCTCGGTGATGGAGAGGTGATAAACCTGCCTCCTAATCTTGAACGTGAGGTGACCTTTGGAGGGAGCTGGAAGGCTTGGATCTTCATAGGAGAAGTCCAAGGTTGAGAGGAAGTCAAGATTTGCATCGGGGTAGGTGGGGCAGTCCATCCTTGACAAGTACGCAAGCCCCATGTCCTTGAGCAGCTTGTCAAAATCTTCCAACAATCCTAGCTTCCCCAAGAGGTCCCTGCTTGCAAACTTAGTGGGTTCAAACCGGAGCCTCTCTAGCCTTTTCTTTGCCTTCTTCTCCTCCTTAGTCCATCTAACCCTCTCCTGAACCACTTGCTGAGTTTCTTCCTCTTGTGTCGCCAAATCTCTGCTTCTCTTGGGTGCCATTGGTACCTGAAAACACAAATTCTCAAAGAGAAGAATGAGTCTAGGCAGCGATTTAAAGAAAAAGAGTAGGCAAGAGAGAAAAACTCTTATCACAAATCCTAGATTTTTGGAGATTTTATAAAATTCATCAATAAATAGAAGGAGAAAATATCTAGAGATAAGACCAAATCAAGCAATTTTCCCTAGTATTCAAATACTTATAAAAATTCATCATAATCCCTTAGCAACTAACAATCAACCAACTCAAGAAAAGGAAAACTTCTAAAATCTTAAACATGAAATTCAAGCAATTCGAAATACCTTTGAAAAGGGTGATTGAAAGATGCTATATGCCTTTGAAAAACAGAACTCACACTCTTTCTTTCTAAAAAAAATTCAGGTTCGAAGCACAATGGGAGAGAGTGTGGATGCATGTGTTTATAAGAACAAAAAATCTTGGATGCAATGCAAGTGGTTTTTGACAAAATTGTGGTCAAGGCACATCTTTCATGGTCAAAGATGCTTGTCTTGACCAAAATTCAAATTTAAAATAGGAGGGAAAGAGAAAGAGGGGGAAATTTTTGAACTAACCTCGGCATGAGATCGAGTCAAATTGGTCGATCTTCACCTCAATCTCATGCCCATGTTGGTTGTGATCGAGAGGGTTGATCGATTTTTAGGTCGTTTGGGCAAGGATCGAGTGAGCTGATCGAGTAAACTGATCGATCCAGTTCGAGGATCGAGTGAGGTCAGTCGATCTACACCCCGTTTGCATTTCAAGCTAAACACATGGGTGGGTCATCCTCTCGAAATCGACTGACTCACTCGATTGTCTACTCGATCTCATCTAGATCGAGTGACTTCACTCAATTCACTAGCTCAATCTAGTAAAGATTGAACTAGCATAGGTCGATCTATCACATGATCGCTTGTCCCTGTTTCTCCTTTCCTTGCCTTATTGACCCCAAGATCGTGACCTCCGGTTCCCTTATCCTTTCACCTACACACTTAAAATAAAAAAGCATAAAATTAAAACAAAATAAAGCAGAAATATGTACAATGATAGACATGGGAATGCCTCCCAAGTGCGCTTGTTTTACGTCACTAGCTTGACTTTACTTGGTTTAGGCTAGAGGTGGGTCTTGGAGAAGCAACGTGATGCTCTCCTTGCTGCATTCACTCTCCATGTAGGGCTTGACTCTATGCCCATTCACCATGAAGCTCTCTCCACTCTTGCCAACCAATGTAACTGCCCCATACGGTAACACTTCCTTAATCTCAAAAGGACCGCTCCACCTAGACTTGAGCTTTCCAGGGAACAACTTCAACCGTGATTGTAGAGCAGCACCAGACTTCCCTCCTTAAGCTCCTTAAGCACCAGCTTTTTGTCATGAACCGCCTTGGTCCTTTCCTTGTAGATCTTGGCACTCTCATAAGCATCCAGCCTTAGTTCATCAAGCTCATGAAGTTCACTTGCTTCACGGCCCAAAGAGCCTTGTGCACTAACTCAACAGGGAGGTGATAGGACTTGCCATAAAGGAGGTTGAAAGGAGTAGTACCAATGGGAGTTTTGAAAGCTGTTCTATATGCCCATAAGGCTTCATCAAGCTTGCTTGCCCAATCCTTTCTGGTTACCCCCGCGGTTCTCTCTAGGATAGCCTTGATTTGCTTATTAGACACCTCCACTTGGCCGCTGGTTTGAGGGTGATAGGGTGTAGCTACCTTGTGCTTAACCCCATACTTCTTCAAAAGACCTTGAAAGACCTTGTTGATGAAGTGGCTGCCCCCATCGCTGATCACTACCTTTGGAACCCCAAATCTTGGAAAGATGATAGTCTTGAAGAGCTTGATCACGACCTTTGCATCGTTAGTTGGAGAAGCTATAGCCTCAACCCACTTAGACACATAGTCTAAAGCCACCAGGATATATTTGTTGCCGTATGAAGATGGGAATGGACCCATGAAATCAATCCCCCAAGCATCAAACACATCCACCTCAAAGATTGGTACCTGCGGCATCTCATTTCTCTTGGTGATGTTCCGAGCTCTTTGGCATGCTTCACACGGCTTAACAAACTCATGAGCATCCTTGAAGAGTGTTGGCCACCAAAACCCGGCTTGTAGAACCATTGTAGCCGTCTTGAAAAAAGCAAAGTGCCCACCATAAGACAAACTGTGGCAATGGAGAAGAATGTCTCTTGCTTCTTCTCTTGAAACACATCTTCGGTATAAGCTGTCCACACCCCTCTTGTAGAGATAAGGGTCATCCCAAAAGTAGTGAGTGATGTCCCTCATGAACTTGTTCTTATGGTAATGATCCAAGTGAGTAGGCTCTTCTCCACAAGCCAAGTAGTTGACAATATCCGCATACCAAGGTAGGTATTCTTCCTTGAAGCTCAAGACTTCTTCAAACTTCTCATCTAGCCTTGCACATACCACTGTGTTAACCACCATAAGCTGCTCTTCAGGGAGTGAGTCATCCAAAGGTAAAACATCATTCACTCTCATCCTTGAAAGATGGTCAGCTACACCATTCTTTATACCCTTCTTATCCTTACTCTCCATATCAAACTCTTATAAAAGAAGGATCCATCTCAAGAGTCTCGGCTTGGTTTCTTTCTTAGAGTATATGTACCTCAAGGCGGCGTGATCAGTGTACATAATGACCTTAGAACCCACCAAGTATGATCTAAACTTCTCAAAAGCAAACATCACGGCTAGAAGTTCTTTCTCAGTGTTAGCATACTTCACTTGCGGGTCATCCAAGGTACGACTTGCATAGTAGATCACATGCAGCCTCTTATCCTTCCTTTGACCCAAAACAGCACCCACGGCGTATTCACTTGCGTCGCACATTATCTCAAACTTCAGGTCCCAATCTGGAGCTTGAACTATAGGAGCGGTGACTAGAGCTTCCTTGATGGTCTTGAAGGCTTGTAGGCATTCTTCATCAAAGATGAACTCGGCTTCTTTGCACAGTAGCCTTGTAAGAGGACGTGCTATCTTGGAGAAATCCTTGATAAACCGCCTGTAGAAGCCAGCGTGCCCCAAGAAGCTCCTAATCCCTTTTACATTAACCGGCGGCTCTAAGCTCATCATGACCTCTATCTTTGCTTTGTCAACCTCAATCCCTTGCTCAGAAATCTTGTGCCCAAGTACAATGCCTTCCTTCACCATGAAGTGACACTTTTCCCAATTCAGCACCAAGTTTGTCTCCTCGCATCTCTTGAGAACCCTGCAAAGATTTTTACAAACAACCACCAAAGGAAGCACCATACACAGAAAAATCAAAACTTCCACCATTTCCTCTATGAGGTCAGAGAAGATAGACATCATGCACCTTTGAAAGGTTGTTGTTGGTGCATTACATAACCCAAATGGCATCCTTTGATAGGCGAAAGTACCATAAGGGCATGTGAAAGTTGTCTTCTCTTGGTCATTAGGATGAATGGGAATTTGAAAGAAACCACTATAGCCATCAAGAAAAAAGTAGTATGGGTGATTAGCTAATCTCTCAAGCATTTGATCAATAAAGGGAAGAGGGAAATGATCTTTTCTAGTGGTTGAGTTAAGTTTTCTATAATCAATACACATTATATGTCCGGTTATGGTTCTTGTAGGAATTAACTCATCTTTTTCATTCTTTATGACCGTGATACCCCCTTTCTTTGGTACCACATGTACCGGAGAGACCCATATGCTATCACTGATAGGGTATATCACGTCAGCTTCTAAAAGTTTTAAGATCTCTTTCTTCAATACTTCTTTTAAGTTTGGGTTCAAATGTCTTTGATGTTCAATAGAAGAGTGTTTTCATTCTCTAAGTGAATCCTATGAGTACAAAGCATTGGTGAAAGGCCCTTGATGTCACTTAGAGAGTACCTAATGGCCTTTCTATACTTCCTCAACTCCTTAAGTAGTGAGTTTAACTCATCATCACTCAGATTTTCATTCACAATGACAGGATAAGTGTCATTAGGTCCCAAGAAAGCATACCTTAGCCCATTCAGGAGCTCCTTTAGGTTCACCTTTGGGGCTAGCAGCTCGCTCCAGTCCTCATCGTGGCTTGTGTTGACGTTGCCATCCTCATTAGCCCCTTTTGAACCTGAGTCATGAGCTTTCAGGCTGCCATCTTGAACCGTTGCTACCACTGAGATCGAGCCAGTCAGTCGATCTTCCTCTCGTTCTAGGCTGGATCGATTGCAGTCTCTCGATTCACTTGCTCGATTTGATGTAGATCGAGCAGGAGATCGATTCACGGAGTCGTTCTCTGAACAGATCGAGTTGCCTCGGTTGATTGTCTCATCGATCTTCTTCCTGGATCGAGTAACTTGGTTGATCTCTAAGCACTCGCCTTCATTTTCTTTCACAACCTTGCGAGAATCAAGAATGTGTACATACTCATGGGTCTGTTCACTCAAGAAACCGTACTCCCCACACTCTTTTGTCAATGCTAACTGTAGATGATCCTCTTGTGCCAACTCCTCAAGCAGCTCATCAGCCAATGCATCCAAAGTTTTAATGTAGAACGCTTGTCCTTCAATGGTTGGCTTCTTCAAGACTTCATTGATGTCAAAGTTCAGCTTGATGTCTTTGCCAAGGTGTAGGGAAATCTTGCCATTCTTCACGTATATGATGGCTCCAGCAGTTGCTAGAAACGGTCTACCAAGGATCAGAGGGTCCTTTGGTTCCTTATCCATTTCTAGCACTACAAAATCTGTTGGTACATTCACATTGCTTATCCTCCCGGGTAGGTCTTCAAGCAACCCTACAGGGAGCCTTATACTTCTATCAGCCAGAATGAGAGAGATTCTACACTCCTTACACTTGGTAAAGCCTAGCTTTTTGGCAATGGAGTGAGGCATAAGATTAATGCTTGCACCAAGATCACATAAGCAGCTTTCAAACTTCAAAGGACCTAGTGTACAAGGGATAGTGAATGACCCTGGATCTCCTAGCTTCTTTTGTGTTATCTCCTTGTGGATGATTGCACTGCATTCTTGACTCAATACCAAGACCTCGTCACTCTCTTTCTCTCTTCTTAGCAAGCGTATCCTTCAAAAACTTAGCATACTTTGGCATCATTCCTATACAATCAAACAAAGGCAGCTTAATCTCAACGTTCCTGATGTGCTTCTCAAACAAGGCTTTATGCTTCTCGATCAGCTGCTTCTTGAAACATCCAGGGAAGGGGAGCTTTGGGACGTAGGGTGGAGGTACAAAAGCTTCTTTCTCTTTGCTGATTTCCTCCACTTTCTTCTCCAAAACCGCTTCTTTGCCTTTCTTAGGTCTTGCAATAAAGACATTGTCAAAGGTAATCTCTTGATCATTTGAAAGCTTACTCCCCCCCCCCCCTTAAACCACAATGTCCTCATTGTCTTTAGGTGTAGACCGTGGTGGTAGCTCTTTCCCACTTCTCAAAGTAATAGCGTTGGCCTACTCCTAAGGGTTGGCTTCACATTTCCCGGGTAAGCTACCTTGACCGCTTGAACTGGCTTTTCCTTTCACTAGCTGGCGTATCTTGTTGTTGAGGTTAGTGATCTGAGTAGACACCTCAGTAAGAGAAGAGTCCAGCCTATTGTTCATATCAACAAACTTCTGATTTGTAGTTACTTGGCCCTGAAGCAATTGTTGAAACATTGCTTGAATCGGATCTTGAGATGGCGGTTGAACTTGTTGCTGTTAAGGCACGAAACCAGGGGGAAACACATGAGAGTAACTCTTGTTTCCTTGCTGTTGCTGGCCTTGGAAGTTGCCTTGTCTCTGCCCTTGGTACCCACTATTTTGTGTAAACACTCCTTTGTTATAAGGAACAAAAGGTTTGCCTTGTTGTGGAGGGTACACTTGATCTTTAGGGTTCTCCACATTGGTACTTCGGTAAGAGAGGATGTTGTTGCCTTGATATCCTTGACCATAGCCTTGTGGCTTGTTGTAGTTTCTGTCCTCCAACCCAATTCGCTTCCTCTTGGCTCAGCTCTAACTCTATAATAACATCTTCAGCTTCTCCCACAAAGTGTACATGCTTTTGATTGGCAAGTACTAACTTATCAATCTTTTCATGGAAAGACTTCAGCTCCTTCTTGTTTGCTTAAAGGTCAGACCCTCTTGGTGCTCTATCATAATCTTCAGCATAGTTCTCATCACTCATTCCCTCTTCTACATTTTGACCAAGAAAGTTGCCTTTACTCGCCTAGGAGTCCAAAGGGTCCTCCATTGCAAGCCCATGGAACTTGTTGTTCTGCACGATTGAGATAAATCCTGGCTTGATCTCGAAGTCGTTGTTTTGCACCAGTGGAGGGGTGATACCAAAACGGTTGTGATGAGTGTTTTGGAGCATCACCCGCACCAATGATCCTTGCTTGCCTTGGGGCGTGGTTGGGGTTTCCATTACCCCTTACCAGAAGCAGCACGGTGAGGGTGGAGCTTCAGCTTGGTCTTGCTGAGCCATGACCTCAAAATCAAGAAGAATCTGGTTGCAATAAAGTGTTGTTCTTCTTCTCTTGCCCTTCTTTCTCTTGCACTTCCCGAGTTGATGAATGTTGTCTAGAGATTGTAGCAGATTGTTGTCACCACTAGACCTCAAATTAATGTAGCTGAGAAGACAAGTTTGAAGGTAGAGAGATTAGTAACCAAAGTAAAAATAAGAACTTAGTCTCTACTAAGCTCCAATTTTTAATATTTTCAATTCAAACCCAAGTTGGCAACGGCGCCATTTGATAAACAGGTTTTTTATGCAAGCTGTTTTAGAATCAAACCTAAACCAAGATAGTGATGTAGTATATAGTGGTGAGGGGTATCTTTCCAGCCTAGGTTGATGAAAGCTACTAGGAATGCAAGAACTTTGTAAATCTAAGTGAAATCGGGTAAATGGAGAGAAATTCTTATGAAAACTAAAATGCAAATTCTAAATGACCAAGAAAACTATTTTAAAATCCCCTTTTAAGGGTTAAGCACTAGCAGATGACTTCTAGGAATTTAAATGCAAGACTACTAATTTATAAAAATCAAACTCTAAAGTCAGATAAACAAGAGAAATTTCTAACAAACCTAGAACAATGATTTTTAAAGACTAAAAAAGTAACTTTATAATTAGAGAGATGATAACTTAATTTTTAAAATGCAAAAAAGAGGATCCAAGGTTTGAGGGTCATGTTAAGAAAGGTTCAACATTTAAGCTGGGGTTTTGAAAACATTAGATCTACACATTTTGTGCTATCTCTAAGCCCTGAGAAGCTAAAATAGGTTTTATCCCCATGGGCGTTTGGTATAAAACCCTTTCCTCAACCCTTCCTCCTAACCCTGGCGGGTGTGGAAAAGACGGTTGTCAAAGAACAATTAAAAAAAAGATCTCAAATAATGCCCTAACTAACTCCCTAAGCACTTCCACGGCGTTTGGAAAAGATAAAGCTAGTCCCCTCTTGGGATTTGGTTTTATGAGATTCCTGAATCCCGCCAAGGTAAGGAGATCTCGGAGATCAGAAAGATCTTTCCCAAGTACTCTTTTAAGTACTAAGAGCCCAAATCCAAGAATAGAAAATAAAATTAAGAACAAGAAAAGTCCTAAAGCTTTTAAACCCTTGAAACCCTTCTTAATCGCCCCAACCTTAAACCCCAAGGGAGACTACTCGCCTACAGACATAGTCGAAAACATATAAAAATGTTTACAAAGGAAAAGAAAGATAAGCATGATTAAGCATAGAAATTTTAAAGAAATACTTAATGCATTAAAGCCAGATTAAGGTCTACAAAATGAAAAGCTTGAAAACTAGAACAATTTGCGATTTTTTCAGCCTTAGTGACAAAAAGAAAACTAAAGTAGTGTGAGACATAATGAATGGATGAGAAAATATCACCCAAAATAGCCAACAAACAAAATGGGGGTCCCCCCCCAGTTTAAGTCACCATGTAGAAGGGCCCCCAGAACGCCACACAACATCCCGATGCATAAATGACATTCTTTCCTTCTTTCGCGATTCATTTGTTGCCAGCTGTAAGTCCAACCGACATACGTGGGATTCCCGCACCCCCCCCCCCCCCCCCCCTAAGTCCAAAGTGAGCTGGCCGGATAAGGTTCTATAATCCGACCTTGGTCCCATCGATCTCTAACCGATCTTCTCCACAGTCGTCTTCCTTTGCTCGGATCTTTCGGTCGATTCAGGTCGGTGATGGAAGTACCCTTTCAATCGATCGTGCTTGTCAATCCTCGAATGATCGAGTTCGTGAACTCCGATCCGGCTGTCTGTTTCTGCATGGCTTAGTTCCACGTCCCGTACTCCCGCTCGATCACTTCGGTCGATATTGCCCTCTAGTCGACCTTCCTTTGAACACGAACCGGGCTTAGCGGATTTTCTTATCGATATTAAAAATCCCCCCCCCCCCTCCTAGATCGCACCCCTGCCTAAGCTCGATCTTTCTCTCGATTCTTCGGTCCTCTTGCTGAATGCCGGAGTTCCTCCTCCAAATTGTCCCCCCACAAGCTTTCCTCTCTATCTCTTAGCAACGTCCCCACGCAACTCTCCATAGTGCTCCATACGCTTCCAAAACAACCCTGCATTTGATGCAAGGAATGCCAATAAAATATGCAAAATGCTTTAACTGCCCAAGTGCACTTAGTATGACCCTAATCTGAAGACAAATGGTGGCAACCTTAGCCTATTATGTAAGATTATGGCATGACACCATACTCCTAATACATGCTAAAATAGTGTGAATAATATATGATTTTATAATGCGTGTGCTGTCCCCAAACTTGCTTTTGTGCTTGCCATAAAGCACACAAATTTCAAGACAAACGGAAGAGAAGGTTTAAAAATGTGGAGCTCAAATTTCTTGGACATTGGTTTTTCCAAATGAAATCAATTGACAATGGTACCTAGTTCTTAATCGTAAGACTGCAATGCACAAAATCATCACTCCCAAAACAAACTAGCCATATTTCCATTACATGTTGAAATCTCAAATCATGAATCTTATATTTCCAAAACAATCCAAGAATTCTAACCTTTTTACATTCATTAAGATCAATCCGTGAATCCACACCTTATGGCATTTTTTAAACCGGAATACATCTTAGATTATATGGAACGTTCAATCATCTTTGCTTATATTGGTGCTCTGGGTTTGCTTAGGTTCCTTTCTCAAGACCGCAAACCTGTCCTAACATGTTACTTGCTAGCCACGTTAGTAAAACACGACCTCCATCTCTAATGAGATTTACATACCCTCTTTCCCTTATAGGACATCTTTTATGACATATGTTTTCTCGTTGCTTTTCTCCTCGGGGTTGATAAGTACACCTAGTACTCCCGCTAGTGTCACTAAGATCTCTTCCTTTGTCAGGGTATTGAATGTCATCATAAGCTTCATCGGAGTCCTCTTTTTGCTCATCATGCGACTGCAATTACTCTCCACTAGGGGGTGAAAATCCATGGGGCGTTGTTTGCGGCCACTCCTCTTAGGACATATGCCCCTTACCTTTGCACTTAAAACAAATTACTTCACTAGTCCCTGTGAGTAGAAACTTGAAAAAACTTAACTGCTCGGGTTTTATTAAACCTTGGTTCCATTTGATGTTCCTTGTTTTTGAAACGAGAATCAATCCTTCTATCCCTTCCCCTTTATCTAAAGGTTCTTGAACCTACTTGCAGCCCCAACAGTTGATTCCGGATTGTTTGCCGGTTGTCGGTTGGACGCTTACGATTGATTTGTTGCTCCACTTTGAGCAACTATGTGTAACAAATTCGTGGCCATCCCCCCGTACGCCAGTGCGCTCCACCTTTTCTCGCAATCCATTTCCCTTGCAAGCCCTGTCAAGGAACTGAGCAATGTCGAAGTTTTTCCCTCGGGGACCTCCCTCTAACTCAAAAGAGTTTGATTTGCTATATCTCAAACTCTTCAAAGTACTCATCCAGCTTTCTTGCTCCCTGAGGGATAAATTACGAAAACGTTTTTTGTAAGTCCTTATGGTAATGTTTTCAGGTTATGTACCCCGGGGATTTATAGGGGGAATATCTGGCGTTAGCAAGAACTTCAGTGTCTCTGCTCCATGTAGAGGACTTTGCCAAGTCGCGGCCCTCCTCCTCCTCGATCTTACACCTCCTGGTGCGCCACCAGGCATAGTGCCGTCTCGGTAAAGGTTTTAGTCAGCTCGCTACAGCGGCTTTCTTGCGCTCAAGCATAGCCGTAAGCACTCAAAGATGTGAACCCATGACGTCTCTACCCATCCATTAAGACTTCGGGATTAAAGACTTTCCTGCAAAAGTACGAGGAGTATTAGTTTGTATATCATGAAAAATGATCTCCTCTGGTTTTTACCTTCTGCAGTCAGGATTCCTGTGAAGGGGTGATCTTGTCTTCCTCTGTCCTCTCGTCGTAAGAGATTGACTATAGTTTTATCCAGCGTCACTCTCCATGAACGCCAATTCCGTGTCTCCACTGTGGTGGTACGGGATGCTGCCCTCGTACTGCATAGCCCCTTCCGGGGGCTGGAGTCTCCTATTTGTTTTTATATCCGTTGTAACAACACCTCTTGGCGCAATGTAGTCGTGCATCTTGTGTGGTCGTTGTGTTAATCTTCCTCCATCATAGCGTCTTCTAATGGCCATCATCGTTGGTGCGCATCCTCGCCGTAGGGAACGTCCTTCTTCATCGGCCCATGCTATCGGTGTGCGAGTAAGACCTCTTGCAAAACACTCACCAAACGGGATCAACCGGTACCAACGAAATACAAACTCACAACTTTAAGTAACCAATGATGGGTTTTAACTTGTCTAACAACCAAACTAAGCAGATCAAAGAGGACAAGTATAATTACCGAATTTTACTTAAAACACAAGCGAGATCACACGTAACAACAACAAGAAAACTGTTTCTAGGTTATTATGAAAAATACCTAACAACCTAAAACAAAGTAAATCGACTGTGAAAAATTTCTTTTGGGGTTGTCCTTTTTAGAATAAATCTTAAATAGAAAAGCACAAATGAAAACAAAGCCAATGATTTTTATGGTTGGTTTTGAAATAAAAGAATAAGCAATCAATCAAGCAATGAAACAAGTGCAACCAATTGAGGATCTATGAAAAAATAAAAGGTACTAGAAAAAAACCAAAGGGGAGAACCTTTTGTTCTAATACCATGATGATATAAACCTCGGTATGGAATGCCTTCATATGATTGTGGAAGTGTATGGAAAAGGTGTGGGAGTCACTACGCTGGCTATGTTCCTACTCTCTCCCGTACTGGAAATAGGTGGGTTTTAAAAGGTGGTAAGAAGAAGGCTTTGATAAACAAGTCTTGAGCCGATGATAGGGATCTACTCAAGTTGGGGTTTTTTAACGCTCCTCATCTTGAGGGGATCAGTGAATGGTGGAAAGCATTGGGATCGATGGCACCACAAAGAGTTATGAAAGGCCGCTTCAAACAGAAACTGATACAGCAAACGTTTTTTTTAGAACTATTGTTGAATCACACACGGGGGGGCAAGAACAAGCACGAACAAAGATTAGTGGGCGGCTAAGCGTTTTTTGTGAAGAAAGTTCCGGTCTCCTTAATTGAATAATGTAGGGTAAAACCCAAAATACACACGTGCTGCAGAGGAGGCTTTATAACACAAGCTCGTCAGCTAGCCCTAAGGCTGAAAATAAAAGCAAAACGACATAACAAAGAAATACAAAAGAGCAAAACGCACAAAGGCAAAAATACATGAAAAAAGAATGTTCACTTAAGCTAAAAAGAAAATAAAACTAAGCCGACTTTCTTGTTGCCTTAGGGGCTCGAAATGGTGGTTCCTTGGCGTGTTGAGATGCTTAAGAACCGTTGAAGCAAGCCGCATTACCTGCACAAATCGTATAAAGTGTAAATACCTGGTTTTGGCGCGCATGTAGCTTGGTTGGCAAGTAGTGGTATAAGTCCGGTCTTAGGCTAGATTTTCCAATTTCCTCGAAGCTCTCATCTTCTTGATATCCACTGATGTGGAGTTGGTATGTTTCTTTGAGAGTTCCTCCATGTTCTTGGCTTAAAACGTCTTCTAGCTCCATTGATGTCTTCTCGGCTCCTTGACTTGAATCGGTTGTATCTTGGTGCTCCGGTACGGCATTGGTGAGATTCTTGTTGCATTGAGCTCCATTTCCTGTCAAGTAAATGATCATACCTTGGGATGTATCCGGCTGAT
The DNA here is from genome assembly GCA_911865555.2 of Thlaspi arvense. Taxonomy (NCBI): domain Eukaryota; kingdom Viridiplantae; phylum Streptophyta; class Magnoliopsida; order Brassicales; family Brassicaceae; genus Thlaspi; species Thlaspi arvense. The sequence continues at coordinate 25,295,498 of OU466859.2, read as the reverse complement.
ATTCTTTGAGGTTTATTTTGGCAAAGTCCTCTGATATGTCTTTCTCGGGTGCAATGGAATACGGTTGAGGGTTTAGCAACGTTCCCACGTCCATATTGTTCAAGAGTGTTTTCCACGGCCTTGTTAAACCCTTATCTCATCCTTCTGGCCTTGGAACGTGTCATTGGTGTTGGAACGTGTCATTGGTGAACCGCTAACAGGTGGTACGACGTCCCGCTCCAGCTCCTCTCGACCCGGTACGAACGGATGGTCGATGCTCTCGTTATTCTCTCGACCCGGTACGTACGACTGGTCGATGTTCTCATGAGGAAGATGGGGATGGACGAATTCGATTCAAATACGGTGGCACCACTTATAGGCTGTCTCTCACCGAGCTTGAAGATATATTCAGTTTTAAGCAAGGAAACTTGTGGTAAGGAGCTCTAGGTATCCCCAAGGACGAATTGGAGGCATTATTGTTACTAAGAGTTTAAGGATAAAGCACCCTGCCTTGCGTTACATGCATAAGGCAATTGCACACACCTGTTTCTCTAAAAAATAGTGTGGAACCGTGCTAGCCAAGGAACTGGAGGTCATCGATGATGGAATGGTGAATCTCCTTGGAAGAACACACCTCGGAGTTGAGCTCAGAAGAAGTATGGGTAGAACCGGCCTTATCACGGTATTGCTTAATGAGATTTTAAAGTACAAGTCGTGGATGACGACCACACCGAGCAGCAAGCCACATATTGGATGTGGGGGCTTAGTAAAGCTCATCTTGAGAGGGGCCAACATCGAGATGGAAGAGAGGACGCATGGGATCGGGTGGATAGACATTAAGTACTTGGAGAAGATCGATTACCTCAGTGAAAAGGAGGGGATAGCCACCAATACATGTTCAGCCTACCGTCTAATCAAGCTGTTGTTGTGCTCCTTCCCAATCTGGCACTCACGGACGTCCGAGCTCAGAATAGCCTGTACTTTGAACCGCATGCTGGCTACTTGTTCAATCACGAATCCAACCCGGCGCCGAAATCAGAGCTCGACAGCGGCGTCAAGGCGATACAGAGGATAGTGGGGCTGAGAACCACAACAAAGGCTTCAATGAATCAACTGGCGCATTTGGCTTCCCCTTGCAAGGATCAGAGAGATACCACTTTAAGCCCAACACCCTAGCCACGGAAAGATCACTGAAGAACTCCCACGCCCAACTCAATCTACTCCGGCGTTGGACTAAATGGCACGACCAGACTATCAAAAAGCTGGTAAAGACGGTGAAGGACCTCTCGGGACAAGTAAAAATGCTCCCCAAGAAGCTCAGATGCATAACATCCTCACCTCTCCCACGTTGTGACGTTCAAAGGTGGGTGAGAACTTCACCCGAAGATAGTATAAAGGGGCAAAAATCAGAGGAAGCCACTGGAGAAGAAGAAGAGGAGTCAAATGAGAGTGACTCCGAGGAGAGTGGCTCCGATGAGAGTGATGGCAGCTAGAACAATGGCGGAGAGCAGTTCACATTCACAGCAAGGGAAACCACCGGCCAGACCCCTATGGAGCACACCGCTGGACAACCGAGCCAATTTTCATGTGACGACAAGATAGGGTCCAAGAAGAGGATTGCAAACAAGTCTCATGCCCCCGAATCGAGTGATCCAACGAACTCCTTCAGCGAGTACAACTCATCCCTACATGAGCAGATCGATTAGGTACCAAGCTCCAAACCTTGTACATAGTTTTACTTTTGCATTTTTCTTGTTTACTTGTCTTTTTGAGTGACATTTAGTTTTACTGTCTCTTATTTCTCTCACATGGAGTCTGTGTGATTTAAGTTTGGGGGAGCATACATAGGTGTCACATGTATTCATATAGCTTTAGGTAGATTCATCTAAGTGGATAAAAAACCATAAAAATTGATAAAAAATTTTAAAATCTGTTTCACAAAAAGAAAGCTTCTAGTTGCATTCGTTTACGACTTTGCATATTTTCAGTTTCACCATGGACCGTAGAGGGACACAAACAAGGAGATGGCGGCTATGAAAGAGGCTCAACCTGAAACAAAAAGGGGCAAGTTCAAAAGCAACAAAGAAGGCCAACAACAATCAAGACAAAACCGGCCAACAAACACCAAAGGTGAAATCAAAGAAGCGCCAACAAGAAGAGAGCCAGTACAGCCGAAACCAATCACCAAAAGAAAAGAAGAAGTCCCCCAAAAGAAGATCCATGAAGAATTGGGTAGTTTAGGATTGGTCGTTATCGGGATAAGGGAACAGGTATAAGTTGATATAGTATCTCGGGTAGATTAGGGAACAGGTATAAGTTTATATAGTATCTCGAGTAGATGAGAATCTACCCTCGTATGCATCATTTGATCTTACCCTTAGCATTTTTAATTTAGGCAAGTCCATTTCCTGGAGGGATCCTTTAAACAATTAACCCTGTCACCACAAATTCATTATTAACTCGCAGACTTACCCCTGGCCAATAGAGTTGTTTGACGAGCACTTGCATGATCCGCGTTCTAATTTAGCTAATGAATGTATAGGGAAAAGGGGGAATTTGAATTTGCTTCTAGCCGAAGAAGGATTTTTCGTCGTTTTTGAGATGGGTATGGCTAAGGCATTTTTGAGTAAGGAATATCCGATTTGCATTTTACTAGTGTTGAGTTAGACATTAAATTGATTTCTTACTCAATGGCATTTTTTACTTGAACTTACACCTTTCCCTTCAATCCTCACCCCTCCGGTTGACTTTTGCTTGAAGACAAGCCAAAAGACAAGTTTGGGGGTGTTGATATCTCTTATATTTGCATCATTTTCCTTGTCTTCTCATGATAGTTAAGATAGGTTTATTGCATCTAGGTCCCAGTTTACGCTTTATTTCCATTCATGTAGGTCTAGGATACATTAATTAGAATTTTTGCATTGGTCTTCAATGTTTGAAGCTCTTTTCAGGTACTTAGACTATCACGGAGGTCAGGTGAAGGAAACCAAGGCACTCGGAGACAAAGAAGGACAACCTAAGGGGAAGCAAACGACGTCTTGCATTGCACCAGGAGGCGACCACGGGCAAAGGATGTGACAAGCAGCACGGGGTTTGCACTATAACTAAGTACATCGGGATGAAGCCGATACACAAGTCAAAGTAGATGTTGTCTTGCAATACATGGGGCAAAGGTCGTGGCAAAAGCCCGATACAGACAACATGATATGTACCATGACGTTAGCACACTCGTCACGGGCCACCACAGCGAGATGAAGCTGTGAATCCCTAGCTTCCAAGCAAGTACCCATTTCAGGCAAGTGGTCCCGCAAGCGTGCTAGGGCGACCTCTCTTCTCTCTTTCCCTATAAATACTCCCAACCGCTCATTTTGTCTCCAAGACAGAAACATTAGTCATTTTTGCATCTTGTCTTTTAGATACCAAACTCTTTCTTCTTTGTTTTGTATTTTCGCCATTGTTGCGATTTTAAACTTTAAATCTTAATCAAGTTTCTTTTAAGCACTATCTTGAGTAATAATTAGATCATTACTTTCTTGTTCTATCTTTTCTCGGTTAGCCAAAAATGATATCTTTCAACCTCATGGGTTCTAAGACTCTTTATATGGCGCGTGAGTAGTCACCCTGCGGGCTTTAGTGGGTTTACTTAAGGATATTGGGATTGGATCTTTTATTTGCCTATTATGCACTTTATTTTTGATTTCTACCTTTGATCTCAAATGAATTCTGATTGGTGTAACCATAATGGGTAACTTTGCGATCAAACTGCCAAGGACTTCCCAAAAGAATCATTACAAGAAAACAGTCAGCTAATAACTGCAGAAGTAGTCGCTAAATAGTCACACATATGATTTTTATGATTATTTAGCGACTAAAATGAAAAGTCACCGATCTTATCGCATAGTAGTCGTACATTTGCCACTATTTTACGATGAATATGCGAGTTCCGTATTTGGTCGCTAGATAGTGGGAAAATAGTCGCAATTGGCAATGACTAATTTGCGATTAACCTAGTGACCACGCACCGACTAAGTTGCGACTAATCTCTTTACAAATGTGCGATTAATACGATTAATACGATACTATTTAGTGATGAATATAACAACTATTTAACCACTAATCGAACTATTGAAACGTAGAATTGTAATTTAGTTGCAACTATTTTGCCACTATCTTGCAACTTTTTGGTGAATAATATGTGACTACTTAATGACTTATTTGTTTTTAAAATTTGAAATTGTTATTTGTTTTGGTACGCAAATTACTAATTTGATATATTATTAGTACTAGTTCTTTAGAATAACAAATATACAAAATGCAAAATAATTTATAACATCGTTATTAACCATTTTTTACAAACCAAAACTCCAAGAGTGGAGTTACCAAAATATAAAAATTAAGTCTACAGCATTTGTTTACAAACCAAAACTCCCAACAGTGGAGTCACCAAAACATAAAACCATTAAGTCTTCAGTACAATGGCTACAAAAGCAGTAAATTAAGAAAGAACTAGAGAGGGAGCTGTGTTTTGGGTCGAACCTGCACTTGATGGAGCCGCTTGAGAAGCCATGAAGTCTACAAACTTTGGATTAGTTGCACGCAGGAACTGCTCCAACAATGACAAGCTCTGGATCTCCTTTTGTTGCTCAGCTAATTGTCGCGAACTCTCTGCTTCCATCACGATGAGTATTATAAGCAACCTACTCTTCTTTCTTACGTTTAGCTTCTTCTAGTTGTTGTTCCAGTGTCACAAAGCATGAAGAGCTTGCTGGGTGCATACGCTTGCCGTTGACATGAGAATTATTGAGGCTTCCAAAGCCATAAGGACGTCCTCTTTCATCCCTGAAAGTGGACTGCCAAAAGAAAACAAGTTATAATGTACAATGTGTAAAATATATAATAGACTATGAAAAATCAAACGAGTTAGTGAAGAATGTATATTTACCAACAGAAATAGCCCGTTGTACACATCTATGGGGAGATCCAGAGGTTGAGGATCACCATTCAAAGTTTCTAGATTATGTGCCTCGAGCTCGGACAACTTAGCTTTGACATTAGGACAACTTAGCTTTGACATTGTTCTCATAAATTTCAGCGATCTTCTTGGCTTTTACATACGAGCCGTGGAATAGGTTTTGCTCCTTTTTTTGCTAATTCTGTGTCCCACTCGGTGGTCATCTCTGTCCAGAGTGTGGCCTCAATCCAATTAGGTCGTTTTCTGGTAGTGCGCAAAGTGCTAACCATGCCCTTCATGCGGCGTTGACATATCTTCTCAAAATGCCTTTGAACTGTCCATGAGATTAAGGGATCCCACGTGTGGGTTTTTTACATTTCACATACATGAGATTGATTAGTGAAAACAACAGAAGCAAACACATACATAGGAAGTTTAGAGGAGAGAAACCTTTACCGCGAACTCAACGAAAAATCTTTCTTGCCTGTCCCAAGGCACAACTGTCCAGCTATAATAGGGACCATCAAATTTGTTTGTAAAGACTTTAGTAATCTCTAGGACCAAGGATCCTTTGTCACGATTAAACCATCAAACAAAAAACAATCTATAAATAGTTAGCAAATAAGTGAATAAAAGAAATCAAGTAACGAGACCATATACTTAGAAGCAAACAAACACTCATTTTCAGAAGCAATAAAATGATACATAAAACAAATCAGATTGTCTTACAGAAATAAACAGGGAAACAGAGTTGCTTCTTATATGTATCACAGATACTTGACATTAGAGCAAACAACATATGTAGTCTACGACCTTGTTAAATTTTGAAAACAAACAGAAACACAATTCATAAGCAGCTACATTCTTTTGGTAATTTGATTCAAACACCATATTATCATTTTTCTTTCTTTCGGCAATGCAATAAAAAAGTGTTTAAACAGAAGAGAACAATAAAAACAATTTCAGCTTCAATCCTACAACTAGTAGCAAAAGGTGCTCATACAGTACAACTCAAGGGGAGGGGAAAAACAGAATTTGTATATATATAGTTTTAAAGCGAGCATCAACAGGGAACTTAGAGCAATAATAAAGCACTAAAATATGTCCTGAATTTAACAATTTATCTTGTCAAAAACAAAACGGAAGCTCAAGCCGATTCCTCCAATTCAAGCATCATATCATTCACTCTATTATTAGAAACCAGAACATACGCAGAGAAGAACAAAAGCATATGCCATGACCCAATCATAAATCACAGATTAAGAAACTACAACTCAGACTCAATTGCAATAAAACTTACACTCAAACTGATTAAGAAATCGAAACGGTAAAGGTTCATACCAAGTTGTGTTTGGCTTCAGTTCCGGAGATAGCACGCTGTAGGTCTTCCTGGAGAACCGGCTCACCTGGAGGTAGTCCATCGTCGTCTTCACCGTCGTCTTCAACGTTGTCTTCACCATGGATGTTGTGAGCTGCCGAAGACTGATTACACAGAGCTTGAGAGTGATGATGTGCAGACGCTGGAGAGGGCTGAAGTGGAGGCGAATGAGAGTTCTGATTTTGAATCGATGTGGAGGAGTTTCCGATTTCGCGCTGTTGTGACAGAGAATCGTGAAAAAGCTGTTGGGGCGGAGGAAAGTCTCGGAAATGTGGTCCAGGTGAGGAGATGGGGAATTGAGGTTGGGGCATCTCGGTTACCAGAGGTTGGGACGGCGTGAAGTTATACTGGCTTGGTAGAGGGGTGGGAATTCTCGACGGCGTGGATCCTCCTGGTCTCTGAGATATGTTTGGAGCGGCTAGCCGCGGAACACTGCCCCATCCAAGCTTGCCTCGTCCTCGGTTCTTCATCGGTGAAATTGATTTGGGAGTGGAGGGTTTGAGTTTCCAAATTGAGAGAGAAAGACAGAATGTCGATTTCGAAAATAAGAGAGAAAGAGAGATTCGAGAATCAGGGTTAGGGATAAGAGAAGAAGAGTGACGGGTTGTCTCTGAATCACAATCAGAGAGTATTTGGTAATTAGGGTTCTTAGTCGGCAAATGGATAAGGAGAAGAGAAGAAGAATGAGTGGATAGGAATTATTAGGGAATTGGTTTTAGGAATTTTGGTTTAGGCATCAAATTTTGGTTTTGGTTTGGGTTTTAGTGGGAAACCAAATTTTGGTATGGAGAAATCAAATTTTAGTTTTTAAATTTGGTTCCAAAATTTGGTATGCATTTTGAAAAATAAAAAATTTAGATTTGGTTTTAATTTTGAATTGAAATTTGGTGTTTAATTTTTAAAAATTTGGTTAAAATTTGGATTTTACAATTTAAATATTTATTACACAAAGTGATTTAAATACATTATCAATATATATAAGTATAAATAGATTTGCTAAAAAATTTAGTTAATTCGTTGATATATTTAGTTTTCGATTCGATAAAAATCTGGTTTAGTTTAAGTTTTGATTTTAGATTTGGTTTTGAATAATTTTGATTTTTATTTTAAATTTTGGTTTTGGTTTACAAACACCAAACACTTCATGAAAATCTTGATTTTGTTTAGAAGAAAATATTAGATTTTTTATATTTCACAAAGTTTAAATATTTATTACACAAAGTGTTAGAAAAATCAGTAAATTTCTTCTTCACTATCATCATCATGAGAGGACGATTCATTATACTGAAATTCATCTCCATCTTCTGCATCTCCAACATCGTAATCGAGATCTATTAGGTTTACTTCTTGTACCAAATTTTCGACTTCAATATTGTCAATTCTAGTCAAAAGTACAGCATCGTCATTTTCTTGTTGCAAAACAGTTGGTTCCTTATTTTTGTATTCTCCTGAAATATTTTCCATCGGATTCACTTTTACAACATTGAGCCACGACTGCTTTGGTTTCTTTGTATATGCGTATGGGACGTAACAAACTTGATCCGCTTGAGAAGCTATGCAATATTAATATATAGAAATATAAATACATAATTTTATATATATATATATGATATTGACATTTATGTATACGTACCTAGAATAAATGGTTCGTATTTATTGTATCTTCGTGATGAACGAACGTCAATGTCACCTGCTCCTCCGAGTGCCTCTACCAATAACAGGATCATACCATGTACACTTAAAAACTGTGATTTTCAAACCGACTCCCTCATATTCAAGTTGTATGATATAAGTAAAGGTCTCCTAGAAGTCAGCTTCATCAAATGCATTAGTATAATTCTCTCCTTTAACACATACGCCATAGTTACATGTCTTTCGTCCCTCGCCCTAATTCTGTGTATGAAACAAATATCCTCTTGTAAAATAAATGGGCCAGATTTTGTCCTATTCACGGGTCCATGCACTATCTCTTGAACCCAAGCAGGAAAAAAATTTGTGGCATTCCAGTAATTGACCTGCATATAGCTATACATTATCAATATATAGATGTATAAATACATAAATATAATATATATATATGGATGTGAATATTATTTAGGCATACATAATATTTCACCCATGCACGATATTCGTCAGCTCTTTTCGCGGAGAGTTCTGGATATTTTGCAGAAATATAATCTTCAAACATACTGTATAAGACCAACACTTATAAAAATCATCATATTGGATTATAGTAAAACATAAGTGAAGACATGTCAAATTTTACCTCTCAAATGGCTGAAAATAATCACAATTTCGCAAAACATATGTATGTGCGCATCGATAGTCGTTCTTTGAACGCCATAATTCCTGTATTTCCCCACTTCGTCGACCTAGGTGAGTAAATATATCAGGTACTCCACAGACATGATATTCGGGGACTTCACCTTCATAAAATCTTGTTATCCTAACCAAATGAGTGAAAACTAATTCACATTAAAATATATAGCATGTGTCTTGAAATTTGATTAATTTAAACATTTACCTTGACTTCGTTTGTATATGTGCGGCAAAGTAGTGCTCTGAGAAATAAGCTACCTCGTCATTGATATATGATTCAACAATCGATCCTGCCGCATATCTTTTGTTCTTTGCTTTCCCTTTCAACTTCTTGAAAAATCTTTCAAAAGGATACATCCACCTATATTGCACAGGGCTTCCAAGTTCAGCTTTGTAGGAGAGATGTATAGGCAGGTGCTCCATCACGTCGAAGAATGATGGTGGAAAGAACTTTTCCAAATTGCATATGATTAAAACTATATTTTGTTTTAGAATATGAACGTGACTTTTTTGCAAAGTTCTCGAACATAAGTCACGGAAAAATCCTCCAACTCCTACAATATATATTCAAACAGGAAATTTATAGTTACTATAATATGATATGAAGTATATTTAACTATTGCATCTTTTATAGAGCTATAAGTAATTGGTACCTGATAATGCAAGGTGTACATTCCTTTCTAGGAGTTCTGCAAAGATAAATGGTAGTAGACACTCCATAAAAGTGTGGCAATCATGGCTCTTCATGCCTGAAAACTTTCTGTTAACCATATCAGTACAACTAGCTAAGTCTCACGCATAACCATCTGGAATTTAACCGCATGTTTCACACATTCCAATAAACTTGTTTCTGGCTTCTTCTGTGAATGTGAATGCGGGGAAAGGAGCTTTACCATCACTATCAACATGTAAGAGAGTCCGAGAACAAAATTTTTCTATATCCCTTCGCTACATGATGGATTCTTTTGATTTACCTTTCACACTTAAGAGTATTCATGATGTTGTCAAAAAAATTCTTCTCTATATGCATCACATCAAGATTATGGCGGAGATTGAGGTCCTTCCAGTACGGCAGCTCCCAGAATATGCGTTCCTTATGCCAGTTATGCCAATTCCCATAGCCAACCTTCTTCTTTTCATGACCGTTTCCACCAGAGGTTTTTGTTTTTGGTAGATTAACACCATCTAACCGCTCGTAGTAAACTTGCTCATCTGTCATAGACCGAGGTGGATCCTTATTCAAAGCGTGTTTTCCTTTCAACAAGTCCTTTTTATTCTTCCTCAGTGCATGATCTCGAGGAAGAAATCTTTGTTGACAATCAAACCAACACGGCTTCCTTCCATTAGGGAGATACAATGACTCCGTATCTTCCATGCAAACTGGACAAGACAATTTACCATGAGTCGTCCATCCTGATAACATGCCATAAGCTGGAAAGTCGCTTATCGTCCATATAAGCACTGCTTTCAGGTTAAAATTTTGATTCAAGGATACATCGTAGGCATCGACTCCAGTACACCACAATTCTATTAACTCGTCAATAAGAGGTCAGAGGAAGATATCCAAACTAGCTCGCGGATGATTTGGCCCAGAATTCAGAATTATTAAAAAAACAAATACTGTTTATTCATGCACATACAAGGGGGTAAATTATATGGAGTCAAGATCACAGGCCACAAAGAATGATTACGAGACATGCCAAAAGGATTGAACCCATCTGTACATAATCCAAGATAAACATTACGGGGTTCTTCGGCAAACAGGAGATGTAGGTCTTGAAAATATTTCCACTCTGCTGCATCAGACGGATGACACATTTCTCCCTCTTTTGTTTTGTCCTCAACATGCTATTTCATTGCCGCTGCAGTCTTCTAGCTATGATACATTCTTTTCGATCTGTCAGTAATAGCTAGATACCACATACTACTAAATGGAACTTTGGTTCTCCGTCGTCCGTTGTTAGGCTTCCATCTTGGTGCATTATAAACTGACATTTATACCACTTTTCATCCTCTTTCCAGAAGATCATACAATTATTAATACAAACATCAATTGTATAATATGGGAGGCCTAAATTGCGCATCGATTTTTCTGTCTCATAATGTGAACCGATTGACTGGTTTCCGTCTGGTAAATACTCTGTCAACATATCGCAAATTGAATCCACACACTTTTCACTCATGTTATAATCTGTCTTATTTTACAGGACTCAAGCAGCTAAGGATAACTGCGAATGATCTTCGTGACAACCATCGTATAATGGATTTTTCGCTCCTTCTAACAAGTTTTAGAACTTTTTAGAATGGTTATGCATCGGTTCTTCTACATTCTGATAACTATCATACTGATGATAGTTATCCAAACGCTCAGTATCACGAAATGCATCATTAACCATATCTACATATCTATCTTTTACTACATTACACACTTCTTCACTCCCACTTACTTGCGTTGTATTATAACTCGTTCCTAAATCCATATTGATATCTTCTCAATGCTTATGCCAAACATAATAATCTGGCATAAATCCTCTACTATACAAATGATTCCAAATTTGTGTCCCCGAAATAAATTTGTCATTTTTGCAAACACTACAAGGACAGTGGAACTTACCCCTATTACTCTGCGCTAGAGGCTGGTTATCTGCAAATGTCATAAATTAATCGATCCCCGCTACGAACTCTGCCAAGAAATTTTCCATCTCTTCAACTACGCTCTTACACATCCACTATCGACAATTATTATAATTGTAATTTCCCGACATTATATGCGAAAAGAAAAAACTTAGCAATTCTCCTTTTTTTTTTTTTTAAACACTCTTCTTTTTTTTAATCACTCTTTTTTTCTACAAAAAACCTTCCCATTAAACTCGCTTTTTTTTCAAACTCTTTATTTTCTTTTCTAAGTTTCTATGCAATGGATGAAAGTTCGATGTCACATATATATAAAAATGTGTACGACTATATTGCGACTATATAGCGACTACAAAGTGTATATATGGAAAGTAGGTACACCAACCACATAACACAGAAAAGGTGTTTTACCGGTTTTTATGTCAGCAAAGGTTACAACTATTTTGTGACTATTTTGCGACTCATGTGTCGAGTAGTTGCAAATTAGTCACAACCTTTGTGACTATACTGCGACTATAATAAATCGTCGTCAACCGTTAGTTGCAAAATAGTCACAACGTTTGCCGAAATAATCGTAAGTATGTGACTATTTTGCGACTACACTACATGGTCTCTAATTAGCGACTACACTACATGGTCTCTAATTAGCGACTATCTTGTGACTATATGATTGTAATCGCATTATTGGTCGCTAGATAGTCGTTGTTTTTTGAGACTATCGTCGTATCGCAAACTAGCTGTTTTCTTGTAGTGAATATGGCCTGCCTCTATGGGTAACACATCATATATCACTTCATCCTCATACTTGCCAATGGTTATGGGAACCAATACATGGCTGCTTACTTTCATTTCCCCAATATCATTGAGCCATTGCAACTTGTAAGGCTTCAGATGCTTCCTTACTTTCAAGCCTAGCTTCTTGACCATTGTCTCACTTGCCACATTAGTATAACTGCCTCCATCAATGATGACATTGCATACTTTCCCTTGGATGTGACACCTTGTGTGAAACAAGTTCTCCATTTGCTAATGCTGATCCGGTTTAATCTGTACATTCAGTGATCTCTTTGCAACCAATAGATCTCCTGTAGCCGGGTTAGCTTCATGCTCTTCTTCTGATGATTAAGAATCAAAAACCTCTTTTGCTTCTTCTTCTGACTTCATGTCTCCATTCTCCAGAAGAATCATGACCTTCTTGTTTGAGCATTCATTAGCATAATGTCTTATTCCATGACACCTGAAGCATTTGACATCTCGAGTTCTAGTGGTAGAAGCCTCTTGTTTTCCTCTAGCAACCTGCTTAGCAACAAACTTTTAAGATTTTACCTTGGGATAGGTATTTGGTTTCTCCTCTCTGCTGTAACTCGTCCTTTTGTTAGTTGCTCCATAAGATGGTCTAGAAGGACCCTTTCTTTTGAGTTTCTGCTCCAATAGAATCGCCTTGTGTAGAATTTCTTCAGTCTCCATATAATGCTGCATCTCGAGCTTGTCCTTCACCTCACGGTTCAAGCCACTCATGAATCTAGACATTGTAGCTTCTCTATCCTCTGTAACATCAGCCCTCATCATAAGAGTCTCCAACTCTTGGTAATAGTCTTCAACACTACGACTGCATTGAGTAAGTCTCCTTACTTTCTGATGAAGCTCACAGTGTTAATGACTAGGAACAAATCTCTTCCTCATAATGGCTTTCATATCAGGCCAAGTCTCTACTGGACGTTCTCCATTTTTTCTCCTTAATGTGACAAACTGATCCCACCAGTTTAGTGCATAATCATAGAACTCAGTAGCAGACACTCTAACCTTGGTGATCTCTGAGTAGTGGTTGCGAAAACGAGCTCTACTTTCATCTCCCACTCCAAGTAGACATCTGGATCACTCTTTCTATGAAAATATGGAATTTTAAGCTTAAAACTTCCAAGGTTGTCTTTACGTTGACCTCTGCCTTCTCTCTCACGTCTAGGTCTTCTTCTCCTCCCTTGAGAAGAGACTCTATCACGGCTGTAGTAGTCATCGTCTAGATTATTCCTTGCTGGTCTGTGCTGCTCTTCAAGTCTAACTTCTTCAAGTCGATCATTGACTCTATTTATTTCATCCCTCAGCATTCGTTGCATGTGTCCTAATATTGCTTCCATCTGCAGGTTTGGGACTGCTGGTGCTCTTTCTCGGTTATATCCATCTTGTGACATTTTTCTTCCCTGCAAAACTGAAAAAACTAGTTAGTAGTAAAGCTCTCACAAGTGTTTCTCTCAAAGGTGTTTCACTCAAGTGTTTCACTCAAAATGATTTCCCTCAGTGACTTCTCAAGAGTTCCCATAGTACAAATCCAATACAACTTAAAATATAGTCTCCAAGAATCAAAAGTGATCTGAATTAAAGAACAAAGAAAGAAAGAAAGAAAAGAAAGGAATATAGAATAGAAAGGTCGGAAAGACAGATAGAATAGAAGGGCGAAAGAAATATAGAATAGAAGGTCGGAACGATAAATAGAATATAAACAATTTCCAGACTGTTTAGATCAACTCTTTTTATTTTATTTTTTTAAACTGAAACTAGAAAAATAGAAGATGAAATGATAGAAATAATATGAATAGATAGAAAGAAAAGAAGATGAAACGATAGAAGATGATAGATTTATAAGGTGAAGAGATGAGAAGATGAAAAGATGTTACCAACTTCAGAGTGTGCTCTGATACCAAATGATACGATCCTCCGAAGGAAGTCGTCACTCTAGAGTTGGTGAATGGATGGATAGATGGATAGGCCTTGGAACTAAGAAGAAATGATCTTCAAAGTGCAAGGAACTGGTGGATCGTAAGGTCGCACAGAAGCTGCGGAAGCACTTCTGATTTACCCCAACTTGAGTTCCTTAGATATGACACACTAAGACAAACTCAAGGTCGATTGAATGGATATAGCGCACCAAACAATCTCTTGACTCCCTGGATATGACACACAAAGACAAGCTAAGTTTTGATAAATGGATATAACACACCAAGGATCGGAAATGTTCACAAAGAACAAAAGTGAATCACTCTTAAGTTTGAAAAGAAAAAGGGTTGTTTTATTAGAATGATCTGAATGAGTTTAAATAGAAAAGAACCTTGATTAGACAAAGAGCCAAACTCGTGGTCAAAGCATTAACTAAACAATGACTGAATAAAAAAAAAGTTTGAATGGCTCTTGAACTTCAGAAGTGACTCTTGAAGTAGCCTGATTTTCGGATTGCCTAGAGAAATGAAGTGGTCGAACTGTAAAAGTGAAGTGGTCGAATTGGAGCTGTAGGAAGCACTTTCACCATTTGCATTTTTGGGCTTAGTAACTTTATGATCCATTTGCCTCATTAAAACCTTTCCTGGAAAACCCATTGGGACAAAACCAAGGATAAGAAAAAAAAGTATAAATGATCACAAACCCATTACTGATCTTCTTGGACTTTAATTGACACCAAAGTGGTTTTTGAGCAAATCTTCTCCAAATGCGTCGAAGTGATCTTGAGGTGTGAACATTTGATTAAGTAAGCCTCCAATTCCTTGCACAAACTTCTTAGCTTTTGCTCGAGTCATCGGTCCAGCTGGTACAACTAAGTCTTCCTCGGCTTCAAGCTCATGTTCAAGCTCTGGTTCAAGATTAGTCTCGTTGGTGCTATCCATGATCGCATCATCCTCCCTCTCTTGAAAAGGATTTGACCTCAAATCTGGACCATCTGCCACAAAAAGAACCAAGTCAGAAACATTAAAGCTTGAGCTAACATTGTACTTACCTTGCAAGTCAGACTGATTGGTGTTATGACAGATTTTTCTTAAGGCTCTGAATGGACCCTTGATCCTTGGCATCAGTTTTAGTTTCTTTCTGTCTTGGTGACGTTTCTCCTTCATAGGAACTGAAACCAAATCACCAGGTTCGAAGATCACTCTGCATCGCCTCTCACTTGCTTGCTTTTGGTACTGCTTGTTTTCTTTATGCTCCAACCATTCATAGTCACAATGAACAACAAAATCCATAAGCCACAAGTGTAGCCACGTTCTTGGTGTATGAACTTTCAAATCCTCAGTCTCTTTATCTTGTGCACTTTTATCAAAGAATAGAAAGGCAAAATTATATGTGCAATAGATAGATCTGTTCACATTAGCAACGCACTTTCCTTTTCTTAGAACATCTAAAACAAGTTTCAAATGTTCAGCATGTTCATCTAAGTACTTGTTATATATCAGAATGTCATCAAGATAGACAAAAACAACATCAATTCCAATGGATGATCTCCAAATACTGAATGAACTCAAAACTTTGAATGGACTCAAAACATTGAATGGACTCAAAACATGATTCAACAATTTCATCAAAACACCAGGTGCATTAGTTAAGTCAAAAGACATCACTAACCAATCATGTAAACCATGCTTTGCTTTAAAAACAGTTATCCACTCATCATTCTTTTTCATTTTATTTCTATGATAACCATTCCTAAGATCAATCTTAGAAAACATACCAGAACCATGGAGCTTATCAAGCATACCATCCAATAAAGTAATGGAATGTTGATACTTTACCTTGATGTCTTTGATGGCTCGACAATCATTGTACATCCTCCAAGTCTCATGCTTCTCAGGAACTTGCAAAATAAGACCAACACATGGACTCATGCTCTCTTTGATGTATCCTTTCTCCATTAGTTCACTAACTTTCCTTTGAAGCTTCTTTGAATCCTCTGGATTCGTCTTAAAGGCTGGCGTGTTAGAAATGGAATCTCTGGTATAAAGTCGATCTGATGTTTCATCCCTCTGATTGGTGGTAACCCTTTCAGATTGTCTTTAGGGAACACATCTCCAAAGTCCTGAAAATGAGAAAGAATACTACTCAGGAGCACCGAGTTAGGGTTAGTAAGATTTAGAGCTTCCTTGTACAAGAGTACATTCACAGCTTGAACATAAAAGCTTTGTTGTTTCCACACGGGTATACTCTCACAGGCCTTTGACTTGGCTTTTCTCAAACTCTCACTCTTTTTTTGCTGTATAGTGTTTGGGGGTTCACTCAGAGTGTTTGTTTCTTCTTTTTTTATCAGGTGTTTCTGATCCTGATAGATCTCTAAAGGCGTGATAGGTATAAGAGTGCCTTTGATCTCAAATGAATGCCGATTGGTGTAACCATCATGGGTAAGTTTGCTCATGCTGATCCGGTTTAATCTGTACATTCAGTGACCTCCTTACAACCAATAGATCTCCTGTAGCCGGGTTAGCTTCATGCTCTTCTTCTGATGACAAAGAATCAGAAACCTCTTCTGCTTCTTCTTCTGACTCTACATCTCCATTCTCCAGAAGAATCATGACCTTCTTGTTTGAGCATTCAATAGCATAGTGTCCTATTCCATGACACCTGAAGGATTTGACATCTCGAGTTCTAGTGGTAGAAGCCTCTGGCTTTCCTCTAGCAACCTGATTAGCAACAAACGGTTTAGATTCTATCTTGGGATAGGTCTTTGGTTTCTCCTCTCTGCTGTAACTCGTCCTTGTGTTAGTTGCTTTATAAGATGGTTTAGAAAGACCCTTTCTTTTGAGTTGCTGCTCCAATAGAATCGCCTTGTGTAGCATTTCTTCAATCTCCACATAATGCTGCATCTCGAGCTTGTCCTTCACCTCACGGTTCAAACCGCTCATGAATCTAGACATTGTAGCTTCTCTATCCTCTGTAACATCAACCCTGATCATAAGAGTCTCCAACTCTTGGTAATAGTTTCCTTAGTTTCTGATGAAGCTCACGGTGGTAATGACTAGGAACAGATATCTTCCTCATAATGGCTTTCATATCAACCCAAGTCTCTACGGGACGTTCTCCATTTATTCTCCTTAAAGTGACAAACTGATCCCACCAGCTTAGTGCATAATCATAGAATTCAGTAGCAGCCACTCTAACCTTGTTGATCTCTGAGTAGCGGTTGCAATAAAAAAATGAGCTCTACTTTCTTCTCCCACTCCAAGTGGACATCTGGATCATTCTTTCCATGAAAAAGATGTAAGCTTAAGACTTCCAAGGTTTTCATTACGCTGACCTATGCCTTCTCTCTCACGTCTAGGTCATTTTCTGCTCCCTTGAGAAGAGTCTCCATCACGGCTGTAGTAGTCATTGTCTAGATTATTCCTTGCTGGTCTGTGCTGCTCTTCATCTCTTTGGACAGACACGTTGAGGTTGCCTCTGTCTAGCCTCAACTCTAACTTCTTCAAGTCGATCATTGACTCTATTTATTTCATCCCTCAGCATTCGTTGCATGTGTCCTAATATTGCTTCCATCTGCAGGTTTGGGACTGCTGGTGCTCTTTCTCGGTTATATCCATCTTGTGACATTTTTCTTCCCTGCAAAACTGAAAAAACTAGTTAGTAGTAAAGCTCTCACAAGTGTTTCTCTCAAAGGTGTTTCACTCAAGTGTTTCACTCAAAATAATTTCCCTCAGTGACTTCTCAAGAGTTCCAATAGTACAAATCCAATACAACTCAAAGTATAGTCTCCAAGAATCAAAGTGATCTGAATGAAAGAACAAAGAAAGAAAGAAAATAAAGAAAGATAGAATAGAAAGGTCGGAAAGACAGATAGAATAGAAGGGCGAAAGAAATATAAAATAGAAGGTCAGAAAGATAGATAGAATATAAACAATTTCCAGACTTTTTAGATCCTCTTTTTTTTTTTTTTTTTTTAAATCTGTTTCTTTTCTTTGGATCTTTTTTTGTTTTTTTTTAAACTGAAACTAGAAAAATAGAAGATGAACAGATAGAAAGAAGATAAAACGATATAAAGAAAAGAAGATGAAAAGATAGAAGATGATAGATTTAGAAGGTGAAGAGATGATACCAACTTCAGAGTGTGCTCTGATACCAAATGATACGATCCTCCCAGGGAAGTCGTCACTCTAGAGTTGTTGAATGGATGGATAGATGGATAGGCCTTGGAACTAAGAAGAAATTATCTTCAAAGTGAAAGGAAATGATGGATCGTAAGGTCGCACATAAGCTGTGGAAGGACTTCTGATTTACCCCAACTTGAGTTCCTTAGATATGACACACTAAGACAAACTCAAGGTCGATTGAATGGATATAACGCACCAAACAATCTCTTAACTCCCTGGATATGACACACCAAGACAAGCTAAGTTTTGATCAATGGATATTACACAACAAGGATCGGAAATGTTCACAAGGAACAAAAGAGAATCACTCTCAAAGTTGAAAAGAAAAAGGGTTGTTTTATTAGAATTATCTGAATGAGTTTAAATAGGAAAGAACCTTGAGTAGAAAAAGAGCTAAACTCGTGGTCAAAGCATTAACTAAACAAAGACTGAATAAAAACGAAGTATGCATGGCTCTTGAACTTCACAAGTTACTCTTGAGGTAGCCTGATTTTTGGATTGCCTAGAGAACTGAAGTGGTCGAACTGAAAAAGTGAAGTGGTTGAATTGGAGCTCTAGGAAGCAGTTTCACCATTTGCATTTTTGAGCTTATTAAATTTTTGATCCATTTGCCTCATTAAAACCTTTCTAGGAAAATCCATTGGGACAAAACGAAGGATAAGGAAAAAGAGTACAAATGATAACAAACCCATTACTGATCTTCTTGGACTTGAATTGACACCAAAATGGTTTTCGAGCAAATCTTCTCCATGCGTCCAAGTTCAAGCTTAATCTCATTGGTTATATCCATGATCGCAGCACTTTTTCTTTTCTTTTGTTTTTTTTATGTTTGTGTGAGTGTTTTTGAGTGTCCCTAGTAACCAGGTTCAAGCTGAGGTAGAAGGAACCAAGCTTGGAAAAAGGAAGGAGGCGCAGATGGGTCAATATCGACCAGCATATCGGCCAACTTACGTCGATACAATCTATATCGAACAGCATATCGAGCAGTTCTTGCTTGATATCGATGTTCTGACTTCATATCGATGAGTGTACCGGGATGATCATGGTCGATACATATGAGAGGATGTTGTATCGATCTATGTACCGGGGTAAGACAAACCAATACACCTTAACAGGCTATGTATCGGGGTAAAGACACTTTGATATGCCTTAACTGGCATCCATATCAAGCATATGTATCGGGATGCCAGGTCGACACAACACCATGTGGTGCATTTCGAGCAACGTATCGATGTACAATACAAATATGCCTTAACAGAAAAGGATAAAAGGCGATTGATCGCCCTTGTTAAGGCATATCGAGCTATTTATCAACGTCCCATGTCGATACACCTTGCCTAGGAAATGCAAATATGTTATTTAGCATAAGTCAAGGCGTATCGAGCATAGTATCGATATGCAAGTCTGATACGGAGCATTGCATGATCATACCGAGCTACATATCGAGTTGTCTTGCTCGATATTGGATAGCAGGGATCAATATCAGATTGTGTATCGAGATGCTGGGAACCTATATGAAGGATGCAGGGGCAATATCGATGCGCGTATCGACCGATTCAAGATCCCATACCCCGATATCGTCGTTCATATCGATCAGAATATCGACTTGGGAGATCGATATTGCACCCGGGGTAAGTCTTTTTCAGTTCAAATTTTTTCCCTGCTTCGTCAAATTAGATCAATGAATTTAAATTTGAATTCTTTCCCTTTGATACAAGACTTTTCGGGTATAAACTCAATTGTCCTGATGTACTAATCAGTTGTAGAATAGAGATCAGGTATCAATCTAATTGTGGGAGATGAGATGCAAACAATGCTGTAAGCTAAGCATGATTTGGGGTCTGATTATGTGAGAACAAGACTAACAACTTAATGATGCAATAAAAGGAAAGCATAAACTAAATGCAAGTGAACAAAACTGAACAATAAACTTAAAGCAATGACTCAGACAAGTACTTAAGCAAGAAATGACTACTAAATCAAGAACTAAGCAAGATGACTTTGAAGACAATTAATTAAAAGCAAGACTCAAGGTTCTAAGCAATTATGGGACAGTGGTTTTCTAGAGTGACAAGGGGATTTCTTTCTAAGACACTCAACAAGCATTAAATAGCAAGCAATTCTCAGTGTTATGTTCCTAGACAAGGTATCTAATGGGAACCACTTGGCGTCAATAAGCAATTTATATTCAACAAGATTGAAGTGTCAGACCCACTTGTGATGGCGTATCCTTCAACCATGAGCATAAAGATCAGAACCATTCTAGCCTAAGAGATGCACCAATCAAGCAACTACTCTCTGGCCCAAGCAAGAATTCAGATCAACTTATCAATCTTGTGACCCAATAAGGACCTAAGCAGCTATACAGCAATCAAGATTATGGATTTAAGCTCAGATTTGCAACATCCTAACAGAGCTAAGCAATGAACAAGAATGAAGCAAAGACAAGATCTTTCCATGCATACTATCTAACAATCAAGTCAAGAATTTCAAAACCAGCATTATCTATCCCTAAGAGAATCATCTAGCAAGGTGAACTATTACTTTGGTGTCACCGAACAAGGGAAACATAGACCAAGCTAGACTATCAAGCCAAATAAGCGAACTGTACTTAGAGAAGAGATATCAAGACATCAAGTGAACCATATGCATCTATCAAACCATAATCAATCGAAAGGAGCAAGCTTTATCAACATTAATCACTTTCCAAGAGAAGGAGATAACAGAGAACCATTAAACAAGCCTAATCACCCTTTAATCACATCTTAATCACCACTTTCATTACTTAGAACCCTAAATCTAAAGGGAAATACTCACTGATCATGTTTATTCCCATTGATTTGGAGTTAAACATAACTAGATCGGTTTAAAAAGCAAAAGATGATAAATCTAAGCTACCAAGATGCAAGAAAAAAGATTAAAGACAAGATTAAACCATAAAAATGTAAACTTTATTAAAGACCAAGATCCTTAAGGCTAAAATCGCCCTTTTGGTTTAGAGAGAGTTTTGAGATTAGATAAAATAAAGCTTGATAAGGATAATGTTTTGTGGCTTCCCTTTTATAGTAGGGGGCCAAAAGAAGCATAAAAAACCTAAAAAGATAAGATAAGTTTAAGAAAAGTCAAATGGTCAACACGGATGAGCTGCATCCAGGTCGTACAGTCGATGTTCTGCTCGATATGCATCATCGATATGGTCCGTGCAGCATGTATAGACATCCTTCCTCGATGCTGGTCCTCGATGCAGTCCAACGGCTTGGAATCCTCGTGCTGATCCTTCTCCTCTCGTTCTGCTGCTTGCATCGAGCACACTCCACGGGTGTTCTGCTCGATATGCTTGCTCGATATGGACCAGACTTTACAAGAACTCCACTTTTGACATCTTCTTTGATCATGAGCTGCTTCCATCCCTTCTCCAGCTCCAGAAAACTCCAAAAAGGCCTGAGAATCACCATAAACATGCACATGTATGCAAATGTATGCAATCCTAAGCTAAATGCATGCTATGTTGATTCTAAGTGCAAATGATACCTAAATGCTGAACTATAATGCAAAAACAGAGGAAAAGATGCATGAAATGCAGCCTAAATGATCTAAAATAGCAAGCTATCAACACCCCCACACTTAACTTTTGCTTGCCCTTAAGCAAATAAACACTTAACATGGTGATGAGGTTTTAAATAGGAACTCAGATCTTTGAAAATGCTAACAATAAATCAAAATGAAGTCCATGTTCCTAATTCTAGAGTGCACTTGATGGAAGAATACTTTAAAAATTTAGTCACTTTCATCATAAAAAAAGAATAAGGATCATCACTAAGCTTTTCAACCTTCACATGCTATCAAATCAAACAACCTTTTTAACATAAATTATGCTCAAACCGTGAATCATGCTTATGCAAATGCGAAAGTGTCAATTAGCTAAGGGACAAGGATTAGTGGAATAAAAATAATCCCACTTCACAAACTAGTTTTAGTGCTTAAAGGGTTCTCTGAAGGAAAAGCATGGTTGTGCTTTGGCAAAATGCTAAGGGTCAAAGAACAACGTACACATACAAAGAAAGACTCCCATCTACCCAATATCTATAAGATGTGTTCTTAATTCTAGCTAAGAAATGAAACACCCACCTATGCTACCCTTTTTAAGAACTTAACCCCTTTTTAAAACCCAAAAACTCTTCTTCTTCAAGCGCTTTAGAGGACACTTCTTCTTTTGAACTTCAAGTGGTGGCGATTTGCTTCTTTTGAGTTTGGCTCCTTTATTTGGTGATGCTGGTGCTTGATTCGTGTTTGGCTTTTTGATTTACTTGTTTTGCACTTATTGCATCTTTTTTTCTTCTTTGAACATGAGCCTTCTTTCTTTGAGTTTAAAATTGCTATTTCCACCTTTTTGCTTGTGTCACACTCTTTTTTCTTTTGCCTTGACATCTTTTCTTCTTTGCCTCTCTTGAAAACTAAACCAAGATAACCCCAAACGATTCCCCAAAAAATTCTTAACCTATCTAACTCAAGAGTGAGCTAGTTCTACAATGGAAGTACTTCCCTTGTAGTTTCAACCTAACTCTTTTTGCTAAGCAACAACCATGATGGAAGAGGCCTCACAAATCACACACTATTAATGTCTTAGCTTGAAAGAAGGTTTAGTTAAGGGTGGAGAAATCTAAATGGATCTTTTAGAGAGTGGCAAAAGAGAATAAGAAGATCCAAATATTTTAAACAATCAATGACATCAATCACAAAAGCATAAGGCATGATAATTGCGAATTCAAGTTAGGTTCTTCTTAAACAAAGGTTGAAATCATTTCAAAGCATGCTTCAGCCTTAAACAAAGCTCACACAAATGCAAATTCCAAAAGTGGTTCAGCTTTATTTTTAGTTCAACATCAAATGCACCAAAGGATTAAAAACAAGGGCTTCATTTTCATAAATCACTAGCATTAACAAAGATGTACTATCATAGTTCCCAATTTAAACAAGTACGCTAGTCCTATATGAATGCATGAAGTCTAAATCTTATAAAAATGCATGAAAATCAAAATCCTTTTTGTGAAGCAATTTTTGAAAAATTTTCAAAATTTTTGGTTTTTTCTATGCTTTAGATGCTATATAATCAAGATGCATGGTTCCTATTCTATTATGCAAATGCAAATGCAAGCATCATTCCATCATACAACCTCCCCCACACTTAAATTACATAGTGTCTGTGTAATAAATGCTAAGGAGAGTATTCACAAACATCAAGCAAACAATCGCAATAATAAAAAAAAAGAGTGGTATTTACAATGGTTAGTGTGGTGTACCTTACTTCAGGTGGAGGAGTGGTGAGAGTCTGAACTCTCAATGGCATGGGAAGGTGAAGCTTCCTCCTCTGATGGAGTTTGCTGTCTAGTCCTTGTCTTCTTTCCTTTTCGCCTTGGAGCAGCTACATGGGAGGAATGCCTGGCCGGTTGAGGGACTTGTGTTCTTGGCTGCTCACTGATGTGGAATGAGTGTCTCTCTTGGACTGTCCTCTCTGTTGTGTCCTCAGACATGTCTTCAGCATCAGATCCTCCTCCTTGTGGCTCTGTTTGGATCGCTTGATCAGATCTCTTGGTGGATGAAGATCCTCCCAACTTCTTCTTGAGTTTCCTCACTTTCTTCTTCAAAGACTCAACCGATTTCTTGTTTACTTTGACTGTCTTCAGCAAACCTATGATGGCTTTGTCCTGGAAGTGGTTCCATCGCCGAAGAAGCCTAATGTGCTCATGTGCAGCCTTTAAAGCTTCAGATGTGTAGATCACATCATATGGATCAAATGCATAAGGGCGGCTATCATAGTCTCCATGTTCTTCTTCTTCCATCCCTTGATGCTGAACCTCTTGTTCTTGATGCTGCTCTTCAATTTCTTCTTCCACATCTGAGTCTCTAATGGTGTTCATTTTCTTCAGTTTGCTTGGCCTCATCAATGGTGGGTCAATCCTTGGGTCATAAAGCTCTTCTTGTGTAGGCATGAATCGGATGTTCTCATAGGAGGTGAAGTTGGTTAGCGCTGCTTGGGCAAGATGATCTTCCTCTTCCTGTTTTCCAGCTCAAACTGATAGCCAAATCCTGTCTCAACAGCTCCTGAAAGGTATCCGATCTTGCTGAGATAAGGAACATCTAGGAAGATCATTGTAACATCTGGTGTGCCAAGCTCACCTCCAGCACCAAGCAAGATAGGAGTGATCACGCCTCCAATGGCTATCTTTGGCTTCTTGTCTTTGGTGTTGAAAGCCCATTGCTAGCATGCTAGAAATTGCTTCATTAGGATTGTCACAAGACCAACTCCTAAGCGCTCACCTTGTATCTTCTCATGCCTTGTTTCAACCATTATGTTCTTCAAGCCATTCACAAGCAACCCCATCTCTTCTTCTTTGACCATACTTTGCTTTTTTCTGTAGAAGAGTGTGCTGGTGAGGACTCTATGAACATATCTGATAGCTGGATGGCGGATGCTAGCACTCTTCAGATGACCCGCTCTATAAGCATCATTTGGTATTTCTTTCCATACATGCCTTAGCTCATCATGCTTGAAGCGCATGTTTTGTGCTCTTGAGCCTTGATCAAATCCATAGATTTCTTCAAGTTGAGTGAACCCCATGGTGTACTATGCTTTGTTGGCTCTGTACTTGATGAATCCATTGCCAACGTCTTCTTCTCCTTCATCATACTCTTCATCAAACTTGCAAAAGTAGACCTTGAAGCTTGCAAGGAACTCACAAGAAAGTTGCTTGTATGTTGGATAACCAAGACTAGCAAATTTCTCCAGTCCAATTTTGCTCAACAGCTCATTCACTTCAGGCTTAATTCCTAGCTCTCCCAATAGACCAGGATCAGCATATCTTGTGGGAGTGAAGTCCACTCTCCTCATCGCTCTCAAGTAGTCCTTCAGCTTTGGTGCTGCATCTTGGACTGGTTCTTTTTCAACAACGGACCTCTTTCACTCAGCTCTATTTCTTGCAGCAACATTTGAGTCAGAAATCTCCTCATTTCCTCTGGCGCTCGACATAGTACCTGAAAATGCAATGATTGAAACAAGAATTAGTAAAGTATCTTTTGAAGTGCAGGAAATTAATTTTCAAAATTCGATCAAGCAATGAAAAATTTTACAAAAATCCACACTGATCACCAACAAATAGATTCGAATTTCGCAAAACGTTTCAGCTCAAAAGGATAAATACAGCTAAAATTAAAATTCCCACAGTAACGAGCAGCGATTGCAACACTTTCAAGCATATGAAGCTAAAAACAACATTCTCTCTCCACAAAACTATGAAAATGCATCAGATTCACCATCACTAGTCTAATAAAAAACATTTCAATGGTCAATATGCTTTAAAAACAATAGCATGCCTAGATTTGGCCAGAATCTAAACACAATGTCAAACTAAGCACAAAAACAGCATTTTTCAAACTTTTCAACCATAGAATTTCAAAGAAGAGCAACAATGGTGACCTGCAAATTAAATCCATATAAACAAAATGGTTTGTGCTGCAGACAAACCCATAATAATCATTCTAAATTGCCTTCCTACTTTCGATTTTAATTACAACATTTAAAACTCAAGAAACAAAAGGAATCTAAGCAATGTTTTTACCTTAGTTTCTTGACCAAGAGGATGAAGTTCCTAGAGAAATGAAAGAGAGGAAAGGAAAGGATACGTCAAAGGGAGATGGTTAGCATCGATAATGGATGTGGTGGATAGAGAAAAAGATTGAATTTGGCTAAGTTTTAATGCAAGAGGATAAAGGATATATTGGAAAAATCCAAAGATAATGCAAGAAAATCCAATTTCGCAAGTTAAAAATGCAAGTGAAGTGGAAAGAGAAAAGATTCTTTTTACCAGCCATCACGGCCCACAAAAAGGTTTTACTCTATTTACGCCATGTAAAAATTTCAAAAAAATTCTTACACGGATCATATCGAGCAAAAACACTCGATGTCGTACCTCGATATGTACCATATCCGGGGACATCGGTCCCTGTGGCTCGGTAATGGTGCTCTGCTGCCTCGGGGGTTATGTGTGTTCTGGTCAGCTTCTCCTTCAGGACACCTCGCATCGAGCAGTCTTAGTAGATGCTCTGCTCGATGTTGTTGCTCAGTGTAGGGAGACACTTCGGCGTGCATGAATCCTCCCGGTGGGCAATGAATGTCACGTCTGGATTCTTGTTTCTGGCTCGGCCATTGTGCATCGAGCAAAAATGTTGGTGTTCTGCTCGATGCTACACCTCGATGTGGAACAACTGGTACATTGTCGCTGTTCTCCTTGGTGGTTGTCGTACAGACACCGTCTCGCATCGAGCTGGCTGTTAACACCCATATCGAGCAGAACCTTGGATGTTCTGCTCGATGTAACTCCTCGGTGTAGCTCCATCGAGCAGTTTGATCGATGTACGGGCTTGTAGCTTCTCGATGTACAGACTGTTGATCAGATCGAGCAGGGCTTTTTTGGTGTTCAGCTCGATGCTACACCTCTAATGTGATCCCATCGTGCAATCTGCTCGGTGTACGGACTGGTTCTTCCTCCTCGAGATAAGCTGTATCGAGCAGAAATGATAGGTGTTCTGCTCGATATGGCACCTCGATGTGAAAACAGAGTCTTCTTTCCTTGTCCTTTAAACCATTTCTACACATCCATGGACCTGATTTTTGACTTCTGAAACACTAAATAAAGACATCGGTAATAAAAAAAAGCATGTATTTACAAGGATAGTCAAGAGATTACCTCCGAAGTATACTTGTTTTAAGTCACTAAGCTTGACTTTGATGGTTTGAGGACTAGTGAGAAGTGGTTGATGGAGCGGTTTCTCCTACCTCTTTCTTCTGGTAAACCCAAGTGCCTACTGACATCAGTCTATTCTTCTCACGAGCTGTCTTCTCGTTTCTCTTCTTCTTGACACTTTGGTGTGATCAAAGGCTTCACTTCCTTGGTGATCAAGCTTTCATCCTCTTTCTTTCAAACCATCTTCAAGCTTCAACTCAGTGTTAAGCTTCTGTTCTGGCTCATCAAGGAGAGTGTCTCTCATCAACATACACATTGTGAAGCTCATAACATGCTCCACACGCTCTGGAAGTTGCTGTTGCGCACTCTCCTTTTCAGTGATTGTTCCACAAAAAGCTATAGAAGGAGAGACAATCTTGTAGACTTTGAACTCATCAGCATTCTTCAACATCACAGAGCCTCTCTTGAAGTCTACTTGAGTTTCTGCTGTTGCCAAGAATGGTGTTCCTAGAAGAAGTGGCACCTCTCTTCAATATGTCTTCTCCATAACAACAAAATCTGTTGGCACCAAGTAATTCCCAATCTTCAAAGGGAAATATTTCACCATGCCTAAGGGTCTTGTTGAGATGTTATCCACAAAGGTTATAGAGGCTTTTCAGGGCTTCAACTCCTTGATTCCTAAGGTTTGGCTTAAGTGAAGAGACATGGCATTCACTGTTGAACCTGGATCACACAAAGCTCCAACAATGTCTAGCATCTCAAGCTCACAAGTGATGAGAAACTTTCCTGGATTGGAAGCTTTCTCAATGTCTTTAGCTCCTTGCTTCTCTTCATATTAGCCCCCACATTCTCTAGAAATTGGCTCCACTACTTCCAGCTTGTCAAAGACTTCTTTAAGGAATCTGATTTGATCATTCACTTGATGCAAAGTGGTGCCATGAGGAAGCTTTATTCCAGCGTCTTGTATGTCTTTCCTGACCTTAGAATATACTTCCATCTGAGCCTTTGTAAAGTGCATCGTGGGGTAAGGGATTGGTGTTATAAGCTTGAACTTCAGGAGCTTTACCCCTTCTCATTGCTGCTTGAGGAGCTGCCTACTTGACGATCATACAACTCCTTGAAGTATTCAGGAATTTCTCTAACCAAGACACTCAAAACGTGGTAAGTCTCTCCAAACTCTTTATCAGGTTCACTGAGCTCTGGTTTGGCTTCTTCTTCTAGAGCAAATAAAGCTTTTTCAGCCTCTTCCTTTTCAGCAGCTTCATGTGCTGCTCTTTCTTGCTCTTCTTCTCTGTTCAAGCTTTCATCTAGTCCTTGGAGGAACTCCTCTATAATGTCAGCAGCTTCTTGATCCTGAGGGTTAGCCACATTGGTGCTTCTATAAGAGAAGTTGGGATGGTTCTTGTAGTTATTAAAACCGCCTCCTTGTTGATTCATGTAGAAGGCCTCTTCTTCTACAACTGTCACATCTTCCTCTTGTGTAGCAACACTATCACCAACAAAACTGACATTCTTGAAAGACACACTCAGCAGCTTGTCTAACTTGTCATTCAAAGCGTTAATCTCCTTCTTTGTTGTGCTCTCACCTTCAGCGCTTACAACAGCTCTAGATGTTCTGTCATATTCTTCACCATAGTTTCCATCAGAGAGTGCCAAGTTCTCCACAAGAGCTAGACCATCTACAACAGTATTGCCCATGAAATTTCCATTGGAAGCTGTGTCCAAGAGCATTCTGTACTTTGGCGTTACTCCTCTATATAAAGTAGACAGCAAGCTTTCATTGGTGATGCCATGGTGTGGGCACTGCAAAGTGTAAGACTTGAATCGCTTCCAAGCTTCAGCAAATGTCTCATTCCCATGCTGAGTAAAGCTGCTTATGGACTTCCTGACCTTTGCTGTTCTTGTTGAGCTGAAGAATTTGTTGAGGAATGCTGTCTTGCACTCATTCCATGTAGAGATTGGACCTTTTGAAAGTGTCTTCTCCCACTGATGTGCTTTGTCACCTAAACTGAAAGGGAATAAGTGCAGCTTCAAAGCATCTTTAGAGACTCCTTGAATCTTGGTCATACCACACACCTTATCAAACTGGTCAAGATGATCCAAAGGGTCTTCATTGGGCAGGCCATGGAATCTGTTGCCTTGCACAATGTTGATCAACCCAAGCTTGATCTCGAAGTGGTTCTGATGTACAGCTGGAACATGAATGCCATTTCTGTTGTGGTGAGTCTCAGGTGCATCACCAGCTCCTATTGGTCTTGCAGCTTTAGGTGCATGAACCGGTACTTGCAATCCTTGAACTCCAGCCGCTTGGTTCAAAGCTCCTTGTGCTTCATCTATGTGTGCTGCAGCTTGTTGTAGTGGTGCTTATCCAACAACACCAACATGTGGTAATTGAGCTTCTCGCTCTGCCATTCTCTGTCCTTCTAACTCTTGAACTCTCTGTCTTGCAGCTCTTCTATTATGAATGTTGTCAATGAAAGGAGTCAGATTTGATGAGCCTTTAGACCTCAAATTCATACAAGTACCTGAAAAAAAAAGAGCACAGAAAACAGAGCAATTTAGTAACTTTTTAAAGTAAAGAACTTAGTCTAACAGCATTGTTAAAATCAAACAATCCACAATGGTATCGGCGCCAATTTGATACAAGACCTTTTGGGTCTAAACTCAAACATCCTGATGTACTAATCAGTTGTAGAATAGAGATCAGGTATCGATCCAATTGTGGGACATGAGATGCAAACAATGCTGTAAGCTAAGGAAGATTTGAGGTTTGATTATGTGAGAACAAGACTATCAACTTAATGATGCAATAAAAGAAAAGCATAAACTAAATTCAAGTGAACAAAGCTGAACAATAAACTTAAAGCAATGAGTAAGACAAGTACTTAATCAAGAAATGACTACTAAAGCAAGAACTAAGCAAGATGACTTTGAAGACAATTAATTAAAAGCAAGACTCAAGGTTCTAAGCAATTATGGGACAATGGTTTTCAAGAGTGACAAGAGAATTTCTTTATAAGGCACTCAACAAGCATTAAAAAGCAAGCAATTCTCAATGTTATGCTCCTAGACAAGGTATTTAATGGGAACCACTTGGCGTCAATAAGAAATTCATATTCAACAAGATTGAAGTGTTAGACCCATGATGTTACTGCATATTGCATGCATTTTGCATACATATTAGTTAGCTTTTCATGCATTTACATCATGCTTTAAACTAGATTGCATCACTTAGGGTCCTAGAGCATTCTCGCACCAGCATACGCATGTTCCTTGCATTTTGCATCACATTCAGGTTGTTTCTGGCTACTTTGGAGTCGTGCAGGTTCGTGGACGTGCTGAAGCTGTTGTGGCGGTTCATGGAAGGTAGGATGTTTGCTAAGGACCAGAGATCGGGGAGCAGATCGAGCATGGCAGGTCGATCTAGATGAGATCGACCAGAAGATCGAGAAGACCAGGCAATCCAAGGAAAATGATCGAGATGAAGATCGAGTGGAGCAATCGATCAAATAGTACGGACATAAATGACACCATGCAGAGCGAGAGCCGGATCGAGTCCACCACTCGATCCAACCAAAGATCGATACCAAGATCGGATGCAACACTCGATCCGCCGAAGATGATCGAGACCCAGATCGAGTTGAAGACACGATGTCCAAAAGTGATCGAGAGAGCCGCTCGATCCCGAAGACGATTTCTGTCCTTTCAACCGCTTTTGGCCACTAGCGAGGGGGGGACCATCGAGCTGTTTTCGTCATTTTGGGAAGGCTGCGATGTCTCTTTCCACACACTTTTTTTAATCTTATCTTTTTATGCTTTTTCTCTCTGGTTTGGAGATTATCCGCCATGGTTACGCTTGAGCTTTGTTCTTAAATATTTTCGAATCGTTTAAGTCTTAAGTAATCGTTTTCATGTTCATCGCTTCATCTTTCATGTTTATTTTGGTTATTCTCATGTGTAGCGAGTAGTTTCCTTTGGGTCTCGGGGTTGAGAGGATTCACGGGGTCTAAGGGGTTTTCAAGTTGGTAGTTTTCTTGTTCTTAATGGCTTTCTCTTCTAGGATGTTGAGTCCATAAGGCTTAAAGACTCTCACGCCAAGATCTTTATGATCAGAGAGGTCTCTTACCTTGACAGGATCCAGAGATCTCTGAAAATCACATCCTAGAGACTAGTTACCCTTTCCCAAAAGCAATGGAAGTTTAGGGGACTAGTTAGGCTGTGTGTTTGAAATCTGAGTTCATTGCCCTTCAACCTCTCTTTCCACCAGAAGCCATGGGCTTGGAGGAGAGGATGAAGGAGTGATCCATACCGAAAGCCACAGATGGATCTTGTTTTCGTTTTCAAGGCTTAGGGAATCTCACAAAGTGAGTCGATTTAAAGTTTCAACTCCAACTTGGATCATTGAAACCCCGGACCATGAATCTCAACCCTAGACCCTTCTCTCTTAGCATTCTTACATCTTCTTTAGTCATTCGCTTGATATTTGCTGCGTCCTGGTCATTAGTTTCTTCATGCTTGCATTTTTAGACGAGATCGATCCAAACTGCTCGATCTAGTGGTCGATCCTGTGGTCAATCCACTAGTCGATTTTTGTTAAATCATAGCCTTGCATTTTAATTATTCCGTTTGTTCCCCGTGGTAGTTTAATCATTCCTGGTATTTTTAAAATAGATCTGCATTTCACTTGGTTGCTGCATATAGTTTTTAGGATTTTTACAAAATCGCCTGTTATTTGCTTAGCTTTACACTGTTCTTGCATTCTCCTTGATCTTCCTAGCTCCTAGAAATGGATTGACTCTCACTTGCATACTATACTACAATCTAAGTGTTGCATTTGAGTTTGATAGCTTCATTGCATCCTCACCCTTGCAAAGAAAGTAGTTATCAAATGGCACCGTTGCCATTCTAGGAGTGTTAGAAAGCATAGAGATTTGGAGCTTAGTAAAGACTAAGCATTTACCTTGTTTTAGTTACTAATCTCTCTACTCTAAAACGTGTGTCTCTCAGGTACATGAATCTTCGTTCAAGGGGAGACAAAAATCTACTTCAACCCTCGGACAACATTCATCAGCTTGGTCATTCACGGCAAAGAAGAGTACGAGAACAAGCCAGAGCCTTTGAGGAGATTGTTCAGCACGGTTTGGTTGACTTTGAAGCTATGGCTGAACACGAGCATCCAGAGGGACCTCCTCCAGCTCACGGGGCAGTGGGAAGGGGCAATGGAAACCCCCAACACGCGGCTAGACCCCCAAGGATCATAGGAGCCGGAGATGCTCTCAATACTCATCACAATAGGTTTGGGATCACTCCTCCTCCTGTACAAAACAACAACTTCGAGATTAAGCCGGGTTTCATCTCCATGGTGCAAGACAACAAGTTCCACGGCTTAGCAATGGAAGATCCCTTGGAGCACCTTGACAATTTCGAGCAAGTATGTGGGATGATCAAGATAATCGGCATATCAGAAGATGCTTTCAAGCTGCGTCTCTTTCCCTTTTCACTCGGAGACAAAGCTAGGCATTGGGAAAAGACCCTTCCACAAGGCACCATCACCTCATGGGCCGAGTGTAAAAAGGCATTTCTCTCAAAATTCTTCTCTAGCACCAGAACAGCACGGTTGAGAAGCGAAATCAGCGGCTTCACTCAGCGGAACAATGAGACATTCAATGAGGCAATGGAACGTTTTAAAGACTACACGGTCCAATGTCCTCATCACGGTTTCAGTGAGGAGACCTTACTCAGCACCATCTACCGCGGAGCTTCACCAAAAATCAGGTTGTTGCTTGACACAGCTAGTAAAGGGAACTTCCTTGGTCAGGAGGTAGAAGAGGGCATGGAGCTGATTGAAAACCTGGCATTGAGTTATGGCAACTATGCTGAGGATTTTGACCGTGCACCGAGAGGATCTGAGCTAGAGTCTCACAAAAAAGAGCTGAAATCCTTGCATGAGAAGATTGATAAGCTGGTGTTAGCCAACCAGAAGCATGTTCACTTTGTTGGTGAAGCTGATGAGAATCAAGAAGAGCTTGAGTTGAGCCAGGAAGAAGCCAATTGGGTGGCAGGACAGAACAATTACAAACCTCACGGCTACAACCAAGGCTACAACCAGAACAACAATCTCTCCTACCGTAGTACCAACGTCGCCAACCCTAAAGACCAAGTGTACCCTGCTCAGCAAGCAAAACCTTTCATACCTTACAACAAAGGTTTTCAGCCGAGTGGTGGCTTCCAAGGTCAAGGGCAGAACAACTTCCAAGGGTAACATCAAGGTAACAAGGGTTATACGCCAAACTACCCTCCGGGCTTTGCACCTCAGCAGCAACAACCGATGCAACAACAAGTTGATCCGGTTCAGGCCATGTTTCAGCAGCTGATCCAAGGGCAAGCCTCTACAAACCAGAAGTTTGCCGAGATGAACACTCGTCTAGACTCGTCTCTCACTGACTTCTCCACTCAGATCACCAACTTAAACAACAAGATCAAGCAGCTAGAGAAAGGAAAAGCAAGTACAAGTGGTCAGAGTAGCCTACCGGGCTAGTGTGAGCAGAATCCTAAGGAATATGCCAACGCCATCACGTTAAGAAGCGACAAAGAGCTAGCACCTCCAGTTACTCCTAAGAACAACGAGGACGTTGTAATCCAAGAGGGGGAAGGTAAGCTTTCCCCTGATGATGAGATCAACTTTGACAATGTCTGGATTCAAGGGCCAAGAAGAGGAGACAAAGCAGTTGCTGAGAAGAAAGCGGAACAAACTACTAAGTAGAAGGATGCTTATGTACCTCCACCGTATGTACCTAAGCTGCCTTTTCCTGGCCGTTTCAAGAAGCAACTCATAGAGAAGCATATAATCCTCTTTGAGAAACATCTTAAGGACGTAGAGATCAAGCTACCTCTCGTTGACTGCCTTGCAATGATGCCTAAATGCGCCAAATTCTTCAAAGACACTCTCGTGAAGAAGAATAAGGAAAGCAAGGAGGTGCTTGTTCTAAGTGAGGAGTGTAGTGCTGTGATACATAAGGAGATAGTCCCTAAGAAGTTGGGAGACCCTGGAAGCTTCACTATACCTTGCGCTTTAGGCCCTTTGGATTTCAAGAGCTGCCTTTGTGATCTCGGAGCTAGCATAAATCTGATGCCTCATTCCGTGGCGGAGAAGCTTGGCTCGTTTCAAAGACTGTAGAATCTCGTTGGTACTAGCTGATAGGAGTGTGAGGCTACCAGTGGGGCTGCTTGAAGATCTACTAGTGCGAATCAGCAGTGTGAACGTGCCTACGGACTTCGTCGTGTTGGAAATGGATGAAGAGCCTAAGGACCCACTCATCCTTGGAAGGCCATTCCTTGCAACCGCCAGGGCTATCATTGACATCAAGAACGGGAAGATTGCCTTGCACTTGGGAAAGGATATAAGGCTGGACTTCGATATCAATGAGGTTCTGAAGAAGCTGACCATAGAAGGGCAAGCATTCTACATTGAAACGATGGATGCCTTAGCGGATGAGTTGCTGGAAGAGCTAGCTCAGGAAGATCATTTGAAGATGGCACTGACTAAGGAGCCAGGAGAGTTTGGTTATGTGGATCAGAGGACTCAGGAGTACGTCAACTTGCTGGATTCTAGGAAGGTTGCTAAGAAGGATGAAGGCTGCTGCCTAGAGATCGACTCTGAAATCAACGCTATCACTCGATCCAGATGTCAAATCGACAAGGCAATCGAGAACACAACTCGATCCGGTGCAGCAATCGACAGACAGATCGAGAGGGTGATCGATCCAGGAAAACAATCGAGTCAAAGATCAAGAAAGACCTTCCGATCAGTTTGGGGTCTAATCCGGAGATCAACTCAGTGTCTCGATCCCTTACTCGATCCACATCAAATCGAGTAAATGAATCAAGTGAAACTGCTCGATCTAGACGACATCGAGAGCAAGATCGACTGGACGACTCGATTTCAGAAGGGATAGCGGTTGAGGAAAGCAGTCTTAAGGGCCATGCCTCGAGTTCTAAGGAGGGCTCCAAGGAGGAAAACAACAACAACAGCCACGAGGATGACTGGAGCGAGCTGTTAGCCCCAAAGGTGGACCTTAAGGAGCTCCCAAAAGGGCTAAGGTATGCTTTCTTAGGGCCTAATAACACCTATCCCGTGATTGTGAATGAAAAATTAAGTGATGATGAGTTGCACTCGCTCCTGACTGAGCTGAGAAAGTATAGGAAGGCCATTGGGTACTCTCTCAGTGACATCAAGGGCCTTTCACCAATGCTTTGCACTCACAGGGTTCACTTGGATAATGAGAACGCCTCTTCTATAGAACATCAAAGGCGTTTGAATCCTAATTTGAAAGAGGTTGTTAAGAAAGAGATCCTTAAGCTTTTAGAGGCTGACGTGATCTATCCCATAAGTGACAGCACGTGGGTTTCTCCTGTACACGTGGTGCCTAAGAAGGGAGGGATCACGGTCATAAGGAACGATAAAGATGAGCTTATTCCTATTAGGACCATCACTGGTCATAGGATTTGTATTGATTATAGGAAACTTAATCTTGCAACTAGGAAGGATCATTTCCCTTTACCTTTTATTGATCAAATGCTTGAGAGACTTGCTAATCACCCTTACTACTGTTTCCTCGATGGGTATAGCGGTTTCTTTCAGATACCAATTCACCCAAATGATCAGGAGAAGACGACCTTCACATGTCCCTATGGTACCTTCGCTTATCAAAGGATGCCTTTTGGATTGTGTAACGCACCGGCTACGTTTCAGCGGTGTATGATGTCGATCTTCTCTGATCTAATAGAAGAGATGGTAGAGGTGTTTATGGATGACTTCTCTGTCTATGGTGCGTCCTTTTCTGCGTGTTTGTTGAATCTTTGCAGGGTACTAAATCGTTGTGAAGAGACAAAATTGGTGCTAAACTGGGAGAAGTGCCACTTTATGGTTAAGGAAGGGATCGTGCTTGGTCACAAGATATCAGAGAAGGGCATTGAGGTTGATCAGGCTAAAGTGGAAGTCATGATGGGTCTTGAGGCGCCGGTTAACGTTAAGGGAGTCAGAAGTTTCTTGGGACACGCCGGGTTCTATAGACGCTTCATCAAGGACTCCTCCAAGATTGCACGCCCTCTTACACGGTTGCTGTGCAAAGAAGCTGAGTTTGTGTTTGATGAGGAGTGTTTGCGAGCTTTCGTGACCATCAAGGAAGCCCTTACATCAGCCCCTATAGTTCAAGCACCAGACTGGACACTACCCTTTGAGATCATGTGCGATGCTAGTGACTACGCCGTAGGAGCAGAGGAAAGACAAGAAGCTGCATGTGATTTACTATGCTACAAGAACCTTGGATGACACGCAAACGAGGTACACTACTACAGAGAAGGAGTTGCTTGCAGTAGTGTTCGCCTTTGAGATGTTCCGGTCGTATCTTGTGGGTTCCAAGGCTATTGTCTACACAGATCACGCGGCTTTGCGATACATCTATTCAAAGAAGGACACTAAGCCTCGGCTTTTGAGGTAGATCCTCTTGCTTCAAGAATTTGACATGGAGATTAAAGACAAGAAGGGAATAGAAAACGGAGTCGCTGACCATCTATCTCGGCTAAGGATCAACGAGTCTCTTCCCTTAGATGATTCTCTTCCAGAAGAGCAACTCATGGTGATCACTACGGCTGTTTGTGGAAGGCTAGAAGGGAAGTTTGAGGAGGTGTTGAGCTTCAAAGAGGAGGATCTTCCCTGGTACGCTGATGTTGTGAACTACTTAGCATGCGGAGAGGAGCCAACACATTTCAACAGCTATCACAAGAAGCGGTTCATGAGAGAGGCGAGTGACTACTTTTGGGACGAGCCCTACTTATACAAGAGAGGGGTGGACAGTTTGTACCGGAGGTGTGTTACGAAGGAAGAAGCTAGAGACATCCTCTATCACTGTCATGGCTCTTCCTACGGAGGACACTTCGCTTCATTCAAGACTGCCACGAAAGTGTTACAAGCTGGTTTCTGGTGGCCGTCCATCTTCAAAGATGCACACGAGTTTGTGAAGAGCTGTGAGGCATGTCAACGAGCAGGGAATATCACTAAGAGGAACGAGATGCCTCAGGTTCCTATCTTCGAGGTTGACGTGTTTGACGCGTGGGGCATAGACTTCATGGGGCCATTTCCTTCTTCATACGGCAACAAGTACATCTTAGTAGCAGTTGATTATGTCTCTAAATGGGTTGAGGCTGTTGCTTTCCCTACAAACGATTCTAAGGTGGTGATCAAGCTGTTTAAAAGCATCATTTTCCCGAGGTTTGGGGTACCAAAGGTGGTTATAAGCGATGGAGGAAGCCACTTTATAAACAAGGTCTTTGAAAACCTTTTGAGGAAATACGCCGTTAAGCATAAAGTGGATACACCGTATCATCCTCAAACGAGCGGTCAAGTGGAATTCTCCAACCGGCAATTCAAGGCTATACTAGAGAAGACTGTCGGAGCAACAAGGAAAGACTGGGCAGTAAAGCTGGACGACGCTCTTTGGGCCTATTGTACCGCCTTTAAAACACCGATTGGTACGACCCCTTTCACTCTTCTCTATGGCAAAGGCTGTCACCTCCCGGTTGAGCTGGAACACCGTGCATTATGGGCAGTAAAGAGGCTGAACTTTGACCTCAAGACTGCTCAAGAGAGGCGTCTTATCCAGCTACATGAACTGGACGAACTAAGGTTGAACGCTTATGAGAGCTCTCGGATATACAAGGAGTGGACTAAGGAAGCTCATGGCAAGAAGTTGGTTGCCAAGGAGCTTAAGGAAGGAGGTTTGGTATTGCTGTACAATTCAAGACTCAAACTCTTCCCGGGAAAGCTGAAGTCGAGGTGGAGCGGGCCGTTTGTGATCCAAGAAGTGCTGCCTTATGGAGCTGTTACATTGATGGGCAAGAGTGGCAGTGCATTCACCGTGAACGGACACAGGGTCAAGCCTTACTTGGCGGACAGCTATGACAAGGAGAGTACCTCGGTGCTTCTCCAAGACCCACCATCTGCCTAAACCAAGTAAAGTCTAGCTAAAGACGTAAAAGAAAGCGCACTTGGGAGGCATTCCCATGTCTATCCTGTACATATTTCTGCTTTATTTCTCTTTCAGTTTTATGTTTTTATTTTGCAAAATGTGTAGGAACAGATATAAGGAGTTTAAACCTCGATCTTGAAGGTCAAAAGAGGCGATATAGGTTAAGAAAAGGATAGAGATCGAGTGCTAGATCGACTAATCCTGACTCGATCTTTGCTAGATCGAGTTAGTGAATCGAGAGGAGCCAGTCGATCTAGACGAGAACGAGTGATAAGATCGATCTAGATGAAAACAGATCGATCGATCCTAAATGGATCGACCGATCTAAGTTCTTTCGAGAAATCCTTTAAAAACAGATCGATCACTCGACTCGATCTATCACTCGATCTATGCCAAATCGACCCCCAAATTGAGGACGTAGCTCGATCACGAGGACTTAGCCGTGGAGCCAAAATCTCAACAATCGAGGGAGCCAATCGATCCGAGACTCGATTCATCATGAATCGAGTCACAAATCGAGTAACCCTCTCGATCTAAGCCATTATGGGCATGAGATCGAGTCCTAGATCGACCAAACGGACTCGATCTCATGCCGAGGTAACATTTTCTTTCTCTCCTTTATTCTTTTCCCTCCAGTTTGTTAATTCAAAACTTGGCCAAGGCAAACATCTTTGACCATGAAAGATGTGCCTTGACCAAGACTTGTGTCAAATACCACCAAACTTTACCCATAGTTTTATTTGTTGTTAGCCTTTAAATGTTTTCAACAACTTTACACTCTCTCATTCTTGTTTTCTCAAAATTTTAAGCAAAGAGAGTGAGAGTTATTTGTTTTCTAAAGGCTAACAAGCTTCTAACAATCTCTGCAAAAGGTATTTTCGGATATTTGATACAAATCCTAAAGAAGATTCCCTTCTATTTCGGCTTTGATTGTTTTAGATGCTAGGACAGTTTTGATTTTTAAAATTTAGCAAAATAATAGGAAAAATTCTAGATTTTCTAGTATCTCTAGATTTGATTCTTCTTTATTTTGCTATAATTTTTATTAATTCTCCAAAATTCTAGGGTATTAGTTATAAGCCTTCTTCTTCACCTCTCTTCTTCTCTCATCCGATCACCGTTTTGCTTATCAAATTGCTTGAGAAATTTGTTTCAGGCACAATGGCTCCCAAAAGAACGAGAGAGGAGACAGCACAAGAGGGAGAAGGACAAGAAGTGGCTGTTCAAGAGAGGGTCAGATGGAGTAAGGATGAGAAGAGGGACAAGAAACGGCTTGAAAGGCTTCGGTTTGAGCCTACTAAGTTTGCGGACCGGAGCTGCTGTCCAAGCTAGGGATCCTTGGAGATTTCGACCAACTCCTCAAGAACATTGCCTTAAGATGTCTGTCACGAATGGATTGCCCAACCATTCCAGAAGTGACAATAGACTTCCTTGCCACGTTGGAGTTTCGTTACGAGAACCCTAGCGCCCCCGTTCCTTCACAAGGTCGTCTCTCTTTCAAGGTTGGACGTCAAGCCTTCAGCCTCTCAATCTCCGAGCTATGTCAAGCGTATTGTCTCAACGCAGCTGCCACCAAGATCGAGTTCCCCTCCTTCAAGCGAGCAAACGATTTTTGGGACCTGATCAGCAACGAAGACTACAAAGCCAACACCGCCAAGATCAAGAGAGTGAGAAGCCCGGTGCTGAGGTACACTTTAAAGCTGATCGCCAACACGTTCAGCGGAAGGTCAGTTGCTCCCACGGTCACGAAGACCAAGCTTTGCTTCCTGTTCCAAGGCGTGAAGCATTTGTTGTGTGATCCGGCTGAGAATGAAGAACCTATGGAGGATGAACTTGGCGACAAGGTGAACTATGGATGCGTGCTTGCTGCCTCCTTGGTGAAGTACAAGGCTTACGCCTTGCGGTGCAAGGCAACCTCTTCTTTCATTGGCGGCTTCCTCACTCCTCTATTCTTACAAGCTGGCGTACCTATACACGACTTCACACACGTCCCAGCCAGAGCTTTCATGGATGGGTCTACATGAGGAATACCGACAGCTTGGGACGCACGCCAGCAAGGGTTCTACGCTTATCTCTTCATAGACGACGAAAACGAGAAGAGAGTGTGCATCCTGCCAAACAAGGACGAGACCGAGCTGCTTGGTGTTGGGAACATCGAGTTCTTGCCAACAGAAGAGGAGTGCTTTGCTCCTCTAGGAGGAACGCCTGCCCCAGCAATTGCTCCTCGTCAAAGGTCTGAGTCTCCAGCCACGGAAGATGAGATGCCCGAGGCCTACACCCTTCCCAAGATAGACTTTGAGCCGAGAACCAAAACAGAGAAGTTCCTAGCATCTGTTGTGGAGATGCAAAGGAAAATCAACAAATGGCAAGGTAAAATGCTCAAGAAACTTGCCAAGAAGGTCAAAGCACTTCAAGGAGGCGCGCCTAAGAAAGATGCAAGTGAAGAGGTTCAACAACCCGAGAAGAGGAGGCTTTCAACCGGTGGAGTTGTCATCCGTGAGACTCAAGGCAGCAACATTCAACCGGCGCATCTCTCTCTTCAAGAGCCAGGCTCCAAAGGCAAAGCCGTAGCATCTAGCTCCTCTGGAACATCCTCAAGTTCCAGCCGAGACTAGACCCGAGGTAACAACCTTCTTCCATTGTACATACCACTCATGTTTGCTTCTTTTTGCCTTGTGTTTTGATGCTCCTTTGGATTTGTTTTCCACCGGGTTGGTGTCAAATAAGTTTGGGGGAGTATATGTGTGGTTTGACTTGTGTTTTCTGATCTTATTTTCCCTTTAGCATCCTTGAGTCTTCATTGCATGAAAAATTGGTAAAGTTTTTAAATTTTTTTTCAAAGATTCATGTAGTTGCATTCATCTCATTATGCATTTTAGGATTGAGTCTAGATTCTTAAAGCATCTAGGTTGTTCATATTCGCATAAGGGGTTAGAGTTTTTCTTAAAAAGGTCTCTTAAACTCATGAATTGTTTCAATGCCATAGTTAGTAGTTCTCTAATGCTTTGCTCATACTTTGAAAGTAAGTTTTTACCATGCTTGGATCACTTGCTATGATTTTCGTGACTTGAATTGAACTCTCATGATTTGAAGCTTGTCCTAATAAGTGAAAACCTTAATCTGAAATTTCAATTATCATCCTTATGCATTTGAAAATGAACACATGGATTTTAAAATATTTAGGCTCTCTTTTTCCTTTTACCACTCTTTGCGAGCCTAAGTAGAACTCCCACCTTGACCCTTACCCTTCTTTGAAGCCAAATTTTTCTTGTGTGACATCATTGTGAGGCCTTCTTTTTCGGTTTTGAACTTAGCATAAAGTGTTAGGTTTTGGCGACATGATTGGGTTCTCATGTGATTGCTAGCTTTGCATTTTGAAGCTAGATATAGGCTTAGAATAAGTTTGGGGGAGCATTGGGGTTGTCTTCATGTTTACTTGTTCTCGGTTTCTAAAGAGTTTGGTATTTGAAAGAAAGAAAAAGGTTTTAAGTGAAAGGTTTGTGTTTAAAAATTTATATGCTCTAATAATTTCAGAAGGTAGCTCTCTCAAAATAAAAATAAAAAGAAAAAAAAGAAAGAAAAGAGCCTAAGTGCCAAAATAAAAGAAAAAAAATAATAAATAAACAAGAGAGCTACCAATAAGAAATATGTGAAGAGCAAATTGTTTTCAACCTTTTCACTAGCCTAAAAGAGTAAAAAAAAAATGTTTTCTGTTTTGAATTGGGGAATGCTAAGCTTTTGCTTTGAGAAAAGGGTAGATTCTAAGTGGTGAGTGAGGATAAAAGTTAATAAATGAGAGGGGTTTAGGATCATTGTTAATTTACATGGGTAGATGAGAATCTGATCATGTATGCATCAATTGCCTTCACCTTTAGCATTATGCATAAAGTTCTTGCCATTTTTGAGAAAAACCCTTGTTTAAAATGAAAACCCTTTTCAAATGAGATCATTCTATGCTGATAACCTGCGCCCTTAACCAAATGTGTTCTGCTTTAAAGTGCATAAGTTTGATTCATGGTTCGGATGTTAATGAATGTTAAAGGATGAGTTTCTTTGATTGTTAGGAATAGGATAGTCATGATCTGAATTTTTTTGTGTGATGAGTATGGCTAAGTTCTTTGGAGTATGAGTGTGTGCATTGCATTTTAGAACTAGTAACTAGGACATTGAGATTGATTCATTTGAAAGGCGCCTTTGCAAGAAGCTTAAACCCCCATTAGTTTTTAAAACCTCTCTTACTTTCTTATTTTCTGTTGCTTGAGGGCAAGCAAGAAGTAAGTTTGGGGGAGTTAATATTACTGCATATTGCATGCATTTTGCATACATATTAGTTAGCTTTTCATGCATTTACATCATGCATTAGACTAGATTGCATCACTTAGGGTCGTAGAGCATTCTCGCACCAGCATACGCATGTTCCTTGCATTTTGCATCACATTCAGGTTGTTTCTGGCTACTTTGGAGTCGTGGAGGTTCGTGGACGTGCTGAAGCTGTTGTGGCGGTTCGTGGAAGGTCGGATGTTTGCTAAGGACCAGAGATCGGGGAGCAGATCGAGCATGGCAGGTCGATCTAGATGAGATCGACCATAAGATCGAGAAGACCAGGCGATCCAAGGAAAATGATCGAGGCGAAGATCGGGTGGAGCAATCGATCAAATGGTACGGACGTAAATGACGCCATGCAGAGCGAGAGCCGGATCGAGTCCACCACTCGATCCAACCAAAGATCGATACCAAGATCGGATGCAACACTCGATCCGCCGAAGATGATCGAGACCCAGATCGAGTTGAAGACACAATGTCCGAAAGTGATCGAGAGAGCCGCTCGATCCCAAAGTCGATCTCTGTCCTTTCAACCGCTTTTGGCCGCTAGCGAGGGGGGGACCATCGAGCTGTTTTCGCCATTTTGGGAAGGCGGTGATGTCTCTTTCCACACACTTTTTTAATCTTATCTATTTATGCTT
Source organism: Thlaspi arvense (assembly GCA_911865555.2). Taxonomy (NCBI): domain Eukaryota; kingdom Viridiplantae; phylum Streptophyta; class Magnoliopsida; order Brassicales; family Brassicaceae; genus Thlaspi; species Thlaspi arvense. The sequence continues at coordinate 25,252,609 of OU466859.2, read as the reverse complement.
TTTTCTCTCTGGTTTGGAGATTATCCGCCATGGTCGCTTGAGCTTTGTTCTTAAATATTTTCGAATCGTTTAAGTCTTAAGTAATCGTTTTCATGTTCATCGCTTCATCTTTCATGTTTATTTTGGTTATTCTCATGTGTAGCGAGTAGTTTCCTTTGGGTCTCGGGGTTGAGAGGATTCACGGGGTCTAAGGGGTTTTTAAGTTGGTAGTTTTCTTGTTCTTAATGACTTTCTCTTATAGGATGTTGAGTCCCTAAGGCTTAAAGACTCTCACGCCAAGATCTTTATGATCAGAGAGGTCTCTTACCTTGACAGGATCCAGAGATCTCTGAAAATCACATCCTAGAGACTAGTTACCCTTTCCCAAAAGCCATGGAAGTTTAGGGGACTAGTTAGGCCGTGTGTTTGAAATCTGAGTTCATTGCCCTTCAACCTCTCTTTCCACCAGAAGCCATGGGTTTGGAGGAGAGGATGAAGGAGTGATCCATACCGAAAGCCACGGATGGATCTTGTTTTCGTTTTCAAGGCTTAGGGAATCTCACAAAGTGAGTCGATTTAAAGTTTCAACCCCAACTTGGACCCTTGAAACCCCGGACCATGAATCTCAACCCTAGACCCTTCTCTCTTAGCATTCTTACATCTTCGTTAGTCATTCGCTTGATATTTGCTGCGTCCTGGTCATTAGTTTCTTCATGCTTGCATTTTTAGACGAGATCGATCCAAACTGCTCGATCTAGTGGTCCTGTGGTCGATCCACTAGTCGATTTTTGTTAAATCATAGCCTTGCATTTTAATTATTACGTTTGTTCCCCGTGGTAGTTTAATCATTTCTGGTATTTTTAAAATAGATCTGCATTTCATTTGGTTGCTGCATATAGTTTTTAAGATTTTTACAAAACCGCCTGTTATTCGCTTAGCTTTACACTGCTCTTGCATTCTCCTTGATCTTCCTAGCTCCTAGAAATGGATTGACTCTCACTTGCATACTATACTACAATCTAAGTGTTGCATTTGAGTTTGATAGTCTCATTGCATCCTCACCCTTGCAAAGAAAGTAGTTATCAACCCACTTGTGATGGTGTATCCTTCAACTATGAGCATAAAGATCAGAACCATTTTAGCCTAAGAGTTGCACCAATCAAGCAACTATTCTTTCACCCAAGCAAGAATTCAGATCAACTTATCAATCTTTTGAACCAATAAGGACCTAAGCAGTTATACACCTATCAAGATTATGGATTTAAGCTCAGACTTGCAACATCCTAACAGAGCTAATCAATGAACAAGAATGAAGCAAAGACAAGATCTTTCAATGCATACTATCTAACCATCAAGTCAAGAATCTCAAAACCAGCATTATCTAGCCCTAAGCAAATCATCTAGCAAGGTGAACTATCACTTTGGTGTCATTGAACAAAGAAAACATAGACCAAGTATAACAACCCAGGCCCGGCCCATTTAAATAAGTAAGAAAGATTAATTTGGCTACCTATGTCATCAAAGTGCACTTATCTTTTCGGTCACAGGTCCCGAGAGAACTCCACAGTTAAGGGTGCTTATGCTGTAGGACTAGGATGGGTGATATTTCGGAAAGTGATTCCTGAAACTGTGTGAGTGAGGCCAAAACACGGGGAAAGATCATGTGGTGATTGAAGGGTCAGAAAATGAGTCGGTTGGGTTCCGGGAAAAATAACGCACTGACCGTCGGACAGGGGCGGGGCCCACGAGCCCGATGGAAGGATGGGTGACTTGCCGGTAGGTGCGGTCGGTGGCGTTACAAGTGGTATCAGAGCCTGGAAAGTCAAACTGGTTCTGTCCTAGGAGACTGTCTTGGGGTGCGAGGCTTAAGGCTCGCACTGTCGAGATCAGAATTCGAAGACGAATTTCCGTATAGTGGGGGAGAATTGTAACGACCTGGGCCCGGCCCATTTGAATAAGTTTAAATGGATTAATTTGGCTACCTATGTCATCAAAGTGCATTGATCTCTTCAGTCACAGGTCCCGAGAGAACTCCACTGTTAAGGGTGCTTATGCTGGAGTAAGACTAGGATGGTGACCTTTCGGGAAGTGATTCCCGAAACTCTGTGAGTGGGGCCAAAACACGGGGAAAGATCATGTGGTGATTGTAGGGTCAGAAAATAAGTCGGTTGGGCTCCGGGAAAAATAACGCACCGAACGTCGGACAGGGGCGGAGCCCACGAGCCCGACGGAGGGATGGGTGACTCGCCTGAATGGGCTGTCGGGGGCGTTACACCAAGCTAGACTATCAAGCCAAATAAGCGAACTGTACTTAGAGAAGAGATATCAAGACATCAAGTGAACCATATGCATCTATCAAACCATATTCAATTAAAAGAAGCAAGCTTTATCAACATTAATCACTTTGCAAGAGAAGAAGATAACAGAAAACCATTAAACAAGCCTAATCACCCCTTAATCATAACTTAATCACCATTTTCCCTACTTAGAACCCTAAATCTAAAGGGAACTACTCACTAATCATGTTTACTCCCATTGATTTGGAGTTAAACATAACTCTATGAGTTGAAAAAGCAAAAGATGATAAATCTAAGCTACCAAGATGCAAGAACAAAGGATTAAAGACAAGATTAAACCATAAAAATGCAAACTTTATTAAAGATCAACATCCTTAAGGCTAAAATCGCCCTTTTTGGTTTAGAGAGAGTTTTGAGATTAGATAAAATAAAGCTTTCAGTATTTTTTTATGGATTGCCATCTCAAGTATTGTTCCGATTGGACTTCTTATATCAGGATATGGATCAAATAATAAATATTCTTTTTTAGGTGGTCTGCGAGCTGCTGCCCAATCGATTAGTTATGAAATACCATTAACTCTATGTGTTTTATCAATATATCTACGTGCGATTCGAAGGATAGTGTTTTGTGGCTTCCTTTTTATAGTAGAGAGCCAAAAGAAGCATAAAAAACCTAAAAAAATATGATAAGGTTAAGAAAAGTCAAATGGTCAATGCGGATGAGCTGCATCGAGGTCGTACGGTCGATGTTCTGCTCGATATGCATCCTCGATATGGTCTGTGCAGCATGTATCGACGTCCTTCCTCGATGCTGGTCCTCGATGCTGGTCCTCGATGCAGTCCAACGCCTTGGAATCCTCGTGCTGATCCTTCTCCTCTCGTCTTGTTGCTTTCATCGAGCACACTCCACGAGTGTTCTGCTCGATATGCTTGCTCGATATTGACCAGACTTTGCAAGCACTCAACTTTTGACTTCTTCTTTGATCATGAGCTGCTTCCATCCCTTCCCCAGCTCCAAGAAACTCCAAAAAGACCTGAGAATCACCACAAACATACACATGTATGCAAATGTATGCAATCATAAGCTAAATGCATGCTATGTTTATTCTAAGTGCAAATGATACCTAAATGCTGAAAATAATGCAAAAAATGAGGAAAAGATGCATGAAATGCAGCCTAAAATGATCTAAAATAGCAAGCTATCACCCTTCCCAATCATAAGTGGGCCCTATCCTACGCACTCCTTGTCCCCTTGCTCCCGACAAAAAAGATTCTCCAACCCTCTATATAAGCTAACCCCACCCTTCTATCTCTCTCTCTCACTTTCATTTTTCTAGTTTACAACCACAAAAATCGAATTCTTTAGTTCCTAAGTGTCTAGGAGAGCCAAACCACTTCAGGTAATGTCTCTTAGCCTTTGAAATGGCTTAATCTTTGCTTTATTCACTTAAGAACTAAATTTTGTTTAGTAGTTGTAAGTTTAGTTACTGATTGCTCCTTTGTTAAAATTTGTTTTTGCATGGTGAATACGTTGTCTTTGGCTTTGCAGCATTTTAGTTTATCAATATTTACTAGTCATAATCATTGTTTCCCCTTGCATTCACATATATTCATCCTTTGTTTAGTTTCACCATGCTAGGATTCATGAATTTCAATTTCTAGATAATTTTTTAAAAGAATCCTATGCATGCTTTGCTTACTTAATTAATTCACATCTGTTAGAGGTTTACTTTTTAGTAAACAAACTCCTCCTTTGTGAATTTAAAACCACTAAGCTTCGTCTTTGTTCACCCCCATGGTTATCACTCTTGTTTTGAGAAGTTTTTTTTAGGTACCATGGGAAGAACAACAAGGACTGGAGCAAACAAGGAGGTTTAGCAGAAAGAGAAAGTCAAAGGCAAGGATAATGAAGTGGGCAGCCCAAGAGTTAAGGCTCAAGGAAAAAAGAAGGTGGAAGTTGGCACTAGTGAGAAGGCTGCATCTAAGAAGAAAGGCACCACTCCTGCTTAAAGATAAGAGACAAATGCAAGATGGACAAATATCGAAATTAGCCTTACCTTTGGCTTTATTTTTTTTTACCTTTGATATCAAATGAATGCCGATTGGTGTAACCATCATGGGTAACTTTGCGATCAAACTGCCATGGACTTCCCAAAAGAATTAATATGGCCTGCCTTCATGGGTAACACATCACATAGCACTTCATCCTCATACTTGCCAATGGTTATGGGAACCAATACCTGGCTGCTCACTTTCATTTCCCCAATATAATTGAGCCATTGCAACTTGTAAGGCTTCAGATGCTTCCTTACTTTCAAGCCTAGCTTCTTGACCATTGTCTCACTTGCCACATTAGTATAACTGCCTCCATTAATGATGACACTGCATACTTTCCCTTGGACGTGACACCTTGTGTGAAACAAGTTCTCCTTTTGCTCATGCTGATCCGGTTTAATATGTACATTAAATGATCTCCTTGAAACCAATAGATCTCCTGTAGCCGGGTTAGCTTCATGCTCTTCTTCTGATGATAAAGAATTAGAAACCTCTTCTGCTTTCTTCTGACTCTATGTCTCCATTCTCCAGAAGAATCATGACCTTCTTGTTTGAGCATTCATTAGCATAGTGTCATATTCCATGACACCCGAAGTATTTGACATCTCGAGTTCTAGTGGTAGGAGCCTCTGGTTTTCCTCTAGTAACTTGATTAGCAACAAAATGTTTAGATTCTGTCTTAGGATAGGTCTTTGGTTTCTCCTCTCTTTTGTAACTCGTCCTTGTGTTAGTTGCTCCATAAGATGGTCTAGAAGGATCCTTTCTTTTGAGTTGTTGCTCCAATAGAATCGCCATGTGTAGCATTTCTTCAATCTCAATATAATGCTGCATCTCGAGCTTGTCCTGCACCTCGCGGTTCAAACCACTCAAGAATCTAGCCATTTTAGCTTTTATATTCTCTGTAACATCAGCCCTGATCATAAGAATCTCCAGCTCTTGGTAATAGCCTTTAACACTGCGGCTGCCTTGAGTAAGTCTCCATAGTTTCTGATGAAACTCACGGTGTTAATGACTAGGAACAAATCTCTTCCTCATAATGGCTTTCATATCTGCCCAAGTCTCTACTGGACGTTCTCCATTTCTTCTCCTTAAAGTGACAAACTGATCCCACCAGCTTAGCGCATAATTATAGAACTCAGTAGCAGCCACTCTAACCTTGTTGATCTCTGAGTAGTGGTTGCAATAAAAACGAGCTCTTCTTTCATCTCCCACTCCAAGTAGACATTTGGATCACGCTTTCCATGAAAAGATGGAATTTTAAGCTTAAGACTTCCAAGGTTGTCATTACGTTGACCTCTGCCTTCTCCAGATGAAGGGCATGGTTAGCACTCTGCGCACTACCAGAAAATGACCCAGTTGGATTGAGCCCACACTCTGGACAGAGATGACCACCGAGTGGGACACAAAATTAGCAAAAAAGGGAGCAAAACCTATTCTACAGCTCGTAAGTCTGACCATAAAGGACTTGGTACTCATATAAACTTATCTGGCCAGAAGTCGTATCTATAAATCCAACAGGAAATGGTAATTACATATCTACACTTTCTATATATTTAACCTCTGCAAATTTAAAGTCTTTTCATTATGTAAAATTTCAGGAAGAACAGTTGGGAAGACCAGTGAGAATTGGTGAGGTTTTTATCAAGACCCATACAAAACCGGATGGGACCTTTGTCGATGTAAAAGCCAAGAAGATCACTGAAATTTATGATAACAATGTCAAAGCTAAGTTATCCGAGCTCGAGGCACATAATTCAGAAACTTTGAATGGTGATCCTCAACCTCACGATCTCCCTATAGATGTGTACAACGAGCTATTTCTTCTGGTAAATATACATTCTTCACTAACTCGTTTGATTTTTCATAGTCTATTATATATCTTACACATTGTACATCATAACTTGTTTTCTTTTGGCAGTCCACTTTCAGGGATGAAAGAGGACGTCCTTATGGCTTTGGAAGCCTCAATAATTCTCATGTCAATGGCAAGCGTATGCACCCATGAAGCTCTTCATGCTTTGTGACACTGGAACAACAACTAGAAGAAGCTAAACGTAAGATAGAAGAGCAGGTTGCTTATAATACTCATTGTGATGCTAAGACTGCTGCCCGTGAAGCAGAGAGTTCACGACAATTGGCTGAGCAACAAAAGGAGATCCGGAGATCCAGCGCTTGTCATTGGTGGAGAAGTTCCTGCATGCAACTAATCCAGAGTTTGTAGACTTCATGGCTTCTCAAGCGGCTCCATCAAGTGCAGGTTCGACCCAAACACAGCTCCCTCTCTAGTTCTTTCTTAATTTACTGCTTTTGTAGCCTTTGTTCTGAAGACTTAATGGTTTTATGTTTTGGTAACTCCATTGTTGGGAGTTTTGGTTTGTAAACAAATGCTGTAGACTTAATGCTTTTATGTTTTTGTAACTCTACTCTTGGAGTTTTGGTTTGTATAAAATGGTGAATAATGATGTTATAAATTATTTTGCATTTTCTATATTTGTTATTCTAAAGAACTCCAAATTAGTAATTTGCGTACCAAAACAAATAACAATTCCAAATTTTAAGAACAAATAAGTCATTACGTAGTCACATATTAGTCACTAAAAAGTTGCAAGATAGTGGCAAAATAGGCGTAACTAAATTACCATTCTATGTTTCAATAGTTCGATTAGTGGCTAAATAGTTATTATATTAATCACTAACTAGTCTCGTATTAGTCGCGTATTTGTAAACAGATTAGTTGCAATTTAGTCGGTGCGTAGTCACTAGGTTAGTCGCAAATTAGTCACTGCCTATTACGACTATTTTCTGACTATTTAGCGATCAAATACTGAACTCGCATATTCATCGTAAAATAGTCGCAAATTTACGACTAATATGCGACTATTGGGTTTTGCGACTCAAGATCGGTGACTTTTCATTTTAGTCGCTAAATAGTCATAAAAATCATATGTGTGACAATTTAGCGACTACTTCTGCAGTCATTAGCTGATTGTTTTCTTGTAGTGATTCTTTTGGGAAGTCCATGGCAGTTTGATCACAAAGTTACCCATGATGGTTACACCAATCGTTTTTATTTGAGATCAAAGGTAAAAAACAAATAAAGGCGGGTGTGAGCTGGGAATGAAGCAAGGCAAGAGACAAAGACAGATGGACCAATATCGACATGGATATCGATATCATCTGATTGATATGGAGCATACTGATGGGAGTATCGACCACTTTAGCATAAATACAGAAAGAGGCATAGTGTGAAGGAAGCATATCGACTTAGACACCCAGATGCAGCAGATTGGAGTCCATATCGAGCTGTGTATCGACGTCTCAAACCGATACACATGACAGGATAATACCGAGGTGACATATCGACTTGCTTGATCGATGAGCCTTAACTAAAGGGCGATTGTATCGACTTCATACCCTGGAGACAAAACTGATACAACTTGGAAGCCTTCTGTATCGACGTGCTTATCAACCAGAAGACATCGATACGACCCAGAAGAAGAGATGATATCGACATGTGTATCGATGTTCACAGCCGATATGGTCTGTCCGAGTCAGCTTATTTTTGGTTTAATCTTGGTTTACTAGGGGTTTTCTTGTTTCCCTATTAATACTAAAGTCCTAAAATGGTTAGGCAACTTGGATCTTATTATTTTTCTTCTGTTCTTGCACTTAAAACCTTTCCTTTTTCAGCTTTGCTTTGTAAGAACTAGTTTGATTTAGTGAATTTATGTATTTGCCTTTGATCTATTCTTGTTTATTCTACTTCCTAATCATGCTTAACCATCTTTTCTCTTTGGAATTTGTGGTTTTGAATATGGCTAGTGAGTAGTCTTATTTAGAGTTTGAGATGGGATATATTAGAGGGGTTTAAGGACTAGATTAGTGATTGATAGGGTCAGGTTTTACCCAAATAAAACTACTGCAAGTGCACAGCAAAAGCAGTTGTAGTACAAGGGGTTATCGAATCCCAAAGGAGTATGTAAACTACACTAAAGAGTTCAGGTTCGGATTAAGCTAAGCGATAAGTAATGAATGTAATGCGAAATAACTAAAGTAATAAAAGCAAGTGGGCGTTTTTGAGACTGTTCTTAAAGTTCAGAAGGCTAAAGGCGCTAAGTCAGGACAGTTCGCAGGTTGAATCTGAGAGTGTAGAATGCATGCAATCAGGAATGAATTAAAACCGTCTTGAACATGAATCGCAAAGATATAACTAATCAGTTCTCATTGCAGAAGTTATCTATGTCTAAATCACAGAGTTTCAAATCTCTTTGCAAACCCTAACAACCTAAACATGCAGTAATGATCAGGTTCAATTGTTCACAAAACTCCTAAGCCAAATCTCTTTGTACTAGGGCGTTTTGCTCATCTAATACTAGTTCAGGTGATTAATAATGCTCTCACATCTATCAAAAACCTAGGGTTTCGAAATCCAGATGATGTGTCTAAGAAATCGATATGACTGCAAGCATAGATGAAGAACCAATGAATTTCCTAAAAGTTTTTAGCAATTCTACAAACTCTTCTTCAACCTTTGAAAAGCCCTAACTTAACTAACAAACTACTCAGACATGGTGATTTGAGAAAACATCATGAAAAGAATAGATTGCATAATAGAAATAAGAAATAGAAATAAAGGAGTTCAAAATCTGCTCTTAAGGAGTCTGATTTGTCTCTCCAAAAGCTCTTCTACAAATCTCTCTCTAAAGCTCTCAAAAATAATAAGATACAAGATATCTGCCAAAAGAATGGCTGAAAAACCTAATATACAAGCTAAAACACGATATGGGGCCTTTTTGCAAAAACTGGAACTTCTGGGCCAAAACTGCAATTTCTTCCTAATCTTTTAAAAACAGGCCATGACCTCCTTCCTTGGTGGGTGACGAGCGTCACCAGCTTGGTGACGAGCGTCACCATATGGCATACTTTCTTCTTCGAGCTTGGTACTTCGTGGCTTCCACTCAGAATGCTCCAAAAGGTTCCAAAATCTCCAATTATGCTCCAGACATGCTATAACCTGCAAAGACTCTTCTAGGACTCTAAAAATACCAAAAAGACTCAATAAAAAGGACTTATATCATGGTTAAAAACCATAAAAACCATGATATATCAACTCCCCCAGATTTAGCTTTTGCTTGCCCTCAAGCAAACATTAGACAAAGAATAAGGTCGAGGTTTGAAAACAAGAAAAAGTCAGTCAGTCATCAGAAACACCACACTAGTTAAAGCGTTCGAATCCACATACCACAGAGTCAACACAAGATCAAATTTCAGCCTAATCATCACAAGCTTAGCAAATCTCTCAAGTCCAGTCCAATTCCCTTCAAGAAACCCGAAATTTCTACTGTTAACTCCTTATTTTTATCTAAGTGTGAAGTCTCATCAAAGCTCTATCATCTTAATCACTTTACAGATTCTTTTCCCTTCCTAACAACTGAACAAATAGATCTCAACACAGCTCTCCTATTTTCTCTTCCCTTAATCTTTTTCCTTAGGATATTTTCGATTTTTCACTTCTTTTTCTCAACTTTTTCAGTCTAAGATATGGTGCTACTCAATACTTGTGTTCCTTGTGAGGAGACAGGTTCTTGAGTGAGTTCACTACTGTTGTTCCTTGTGAGGAGACAGGGTCATGAATGCACCATTATTTGAACTTAAACTTTTAAAAACTACATCTGGGAAGATCAAAGAGAGACTGTATCTTAACCTTATTGTCAGTGCTTAAAGAGAGAATCAAGATCAATAAGAATCAATCACCAAGACAAGAAATTTAAAGTTCATTAAGGTGGAGCTAACAGCAAATTTTCCAGATTCTCTAAGAACCTAAACCTTCATTGCTAGACTGATCTACCTATGACTTTCAACTTAGTAAGACTTGTAATCAACTACTGTGGCAATGTTTCTTATCAGCAAAAACGTCCTATGGCTAGTTCCAAGAAAAACTAACAGTTTCAAATTTTTTTGAATCTAGAAAAACAGGTTTTTGACTCAACTTTAAGACTCTATAAACATGACACAAAGCACACAACGTCAGTAACCACCTCCCCCAGACTTAAACAACACTGTCCCCAGTGTTATTAAGCCAAGAGTTGGTCAAAATGAAGCATGAGAACGTGTAAAACCAAGGTGGAAAGTGGTACCTCGCGAAGGACCTGGTGACGAGCGTCACTACTCTGAAACTTCAGAAATCGTCATGTTGGATGTTTAAATGCTATGCCATCATGTGTAGTCCGAAGTCAAACTGTAAGAGCACTCAAAACACACATTAAAACATCCAAACAAAGCATAACCCATGATCCAACAAGTTCACAAGACATCATCCAAGCAAACTGAACAAACTGACTCTTTTTTTTTTTTTTTTTTTTGATTTTTCTCATGTTTTTTTGGGGGTTTTTTTTAGCTATGTAATAGAAAACTAAACTAATATATGAAAAAGAAAACTTACCAGTGGGTTGCCTCCCACTAAGCGCTTGTTTAAAGTCATTAGCTCGACTTTGAATGCTGCTCAGACAGCTGGTGGAACAGAAGGTGGCATTGAATGCCTTGGAGAAGAATGTCTCCTCATCCATGGTGGTTTGTAAGCAGTAGATGTATGAACACTTCCAAGGAAGTGAGGAACATCAGCAGGGTGGGTCGTGAGTGTGGGTGGGACATTTCGTTTTCCTGCAGAATCATCAAAAGAAACACCAAGCATTCTACGAAAATCTCGTTGTTTGCATAAGTGTGAAGCAGCTTTTTCACCTTTTAAATTCTTATTGATGAGATTAGGAGGTTTGGATTTGGTTCCAGGAAGTGCATACCTTTGCCTAGTTGCAGGTTTTTGGGCTGTGGACTGTTGAATTTTCAGATTGGCAACATATGATGGACTTGTAGCTGTAAAATCACGTTGCTGCTTTGTGTTCAGGTTGGTGACGAGCGTCACCAGGTCAGTGACGCTCGTCACTGACTCTGCAGTTCGAGTTGCTGCAGTTTTCCTGCAATTCAGCTCTGCAAGTGTTGCTTCCATCACATACACGTCTTCCTCCAGCAACTTGGCATTCATTAGAACCTCTTTTTCAAGCCCAGTCATGAAGATATGATCCTCACTGCAATCCTCAAACCCAACAGCTTCTGCAGAAGTTTCAGATATTGGCTCTTCAACAGCCATCTTGATCACTTGCCCACTAATATCTGATTCATTGAAACACTCAGAAATAGTGTCTTCTGAATGCTCCATGACAGTCTCTTCATCTCTAGAAGTTCTTACAGAAAAGGTCTGACCATCAATGGTAGAACTCCCTCTTAACTTATCCATGTCAAAGTTCATGACAACTTCACCAAGATCAAGCTCAATGTTCCCCCTTCTAACATCAATGATGGCTTCAGTAGTAGCCAAGAATGGTCTTCCCAGAATAAGAGGATCTTTAGGTTCTTCAGCATATTTCAGAACCACAAAATCTGTAGGAATTATGCAGCCTTCAATGTTAACATGAACATTCTCTAACATGCCTTCTGGAGTCCTTATGGATCGATCTGCTAGGATGAGAGAGATCCCAGCTGGCTTGAAATCAGTCATTCCAAGTCTAGCAGCAACAGAGAAAGGCATCAAGTTAATACTTGACCCTAGATCACATAGAGAGTGTGAAAAACGTCCTGCAGATATTGAGCAATCAAGCACAAAGGTCCCTGGATCAGATAGCTTCTCTGGAACTCTGCTTTGAGTGATGGTATTGACTTGTTCAGAAACAGTCACCTTCTTCTTCTTCTTTGGAACTGTGCCTAAGAGAATTGCACTGATGTCTCTGGTAAGCAATGCTCCTTCCTCAGGACTTACACCATTCACAACCATTCTCTTTACATACCTTCTTAGAGCTGGTGAAAGCTTGACTGCATCAACAAGTGGGATCTCAAGCATCAACTTGTCTATCATAGCTTTGCATCTGGCTTCTTCTATCTCCTGTTTAGACTTCCTAGGATGCTTGGGGAATGGTGTTTTGGGTTTATAGACACGTTCCTGGTCATAATTTGCAGTTACAGGCGAAGCAGCTTCGTTCTGGGGTGGGTGACGACCATCACCAGGGGGGTGACGCTCGTCACTCACTTGTGACAACCCCCGATACCCTTGTAGGTTGGTGACGAGCGTCACTCCTCCTTGGTGACGCTCGTCACTCACCTCTGAGACAGAAAAAATTTCATCTTCAGACTCCATGAGTTGCACGATCTGTTCTGCACTCAACCTCTTTTTCTGCACTGTTTTTAGCTCCTTTTCATTCCTGACTGTGATGGCATTAACCTGATGCTTGGGATTGATATCAGTCCTTCCAGGAAGGAATCCCTCTTGCCTTTGAACAGCTCCTGCAGTTTGAGCAACCTGCACATCAAGCTTCTTCATGTGAGAGTTCAGACTCTCAATTTTTCCATTCAGGTCTTGATACAGCGAATCTAGCTTGCCATTGAAGTTCACTGTCATCTTCTGCTGTCCTTCAAATACCTGCTCCAGCATAGCTTCCATTTTATTGTCTTGTGGAGGTGCAGTTTGGTAGGAAGAAGAACCATAATTCCTGCTGTTTTGGTAAGGTTTCTCAACTTCAGTCTTCTGGAATGGGGGCTTAGGAGTGTAACCAGGCGTGCTCTTTCCTCCTGTAAAGGTACTCTGCTGATTATTGCTGTTGTAGCCTCTGATCCATTGCTGATTTCCAAACATTTGGCTCTGAAAACCCCCTCCATTGATGAAATTAACATCTTTCTGCTCAAATTCTTCAGGATTTTCGAAATTCTCCACTTCTGCAGCAAACTGAACTGACTTCTTTCCCACCAGAAGGCTGTGCATGCTGTCTAACTTAGCCTTAACTTCAGCTATTTGGTTTCCATCATTCAAACCAGCCTGCTGCTTTCTCTGAAAATCTGCATTCTTAGTGCTGTTACTGTAGGCCAAGTTTTCAATCAATCTTACAGCTTCTTCTGGTCTGTTGGTGTTGAAGTTTCCTGCACTTGCTGCATCCAGCGCCATCTGATATTTCCAGTCAATGCCTCTGAAGAAAATTCCAAGTAATTGCACCTGACTGAAGCCATGATGAGGGCAGTCCCTTTGATAAGACTTGAACCTGATCCAAGAAGCCTTGAAAGCTTCAGTAGGGCCTTGTGTAAATGATGCAATTTTCGTCCTCATGTCTTCTGATCTGGCATCATCATAGAAATTGTTCAGAAAGGCATTCTTGGTGTCCTCCCAAGTAGTTAATGAAGCAGGTTCCAGTTGCTTCAGCCAATATGCGGCTTCTCCTTCAAGAGAGTATGGAAAAAGCTTGCAGAACAGAAAGTCATTGCTAACCCCATTAGCTTTGACACTGGAAGCCAAGTCCTCAAATCTCTCTATGTGATCCATAGGATGCTCATGAGGTAAACCATGGAAGGGATGCTGTCCAACTAGCTGATAGTAGACAGGTTTAACCTCAAAATCGTTCCTCTGGAAGGCAGGAGGTCGGATTGCAGCTCTGTTGGCATAGAACTGATCAGGTCTGTTGTAATCACCTAGAGTCCTCTGAACAAAACGCCCAGCAGCGTTATTGACAGCAGCAGGGACTCCCACGTTCTCAGCCACTTGCTGAACCTGCTGTTCAACAATGACATTCCCCTCTTGATCAATTCTCTGCCCCTCTTCGTTCCTCCTGTTTCCTTTCCTGTCAACCAAGTGACCTTCTGCATCTTTAACCAAGATAAGTGGAGCGACCATTGTAGATTGCTTCTTAGCTTTCCTGTTAGTTCTCTCCAACCTAGCAAGCTCGTCGATGCTCAAAGTCACAAGCTCCTTCTCTTTGTTGCTTCTGGTTCTGCGATTAGGCATACACCTGAAACAGGAACAAAGAAAAGTAGCTGAAAATCAGTAAACAAATAAAAACTTAGACAAAATTCTAGTACTAAAAATCGATAGGCAGCTATTACTCCCCGGCAACGGCGCCAAAAACTTGATAGGGTCAGGTTTTACCCAAATAAAACTACTGTAAGTGCACAGCAAAAGCAGTTGTAGTACAAGGGGTTATCGAATCCCAAGGGAGTATGTAAACTACACTAAAGAGTTCAGGTTCGGATTAAGCTAAGCGATAAGTAATGAATGTAATGCGAAATAACTAAAGTAATAAAAGCAAGTGGGCGTTTTTGAGACTGTTCTTAAAGTTCAGAAGGCTAAAGGCGCTAAGTCAGGACAGTTCGCAGGTTGAATCTGAGAGTGTAGAATGCATGCAATCAGGAATGAATTAAAACCGTCTTGAACATGAATCGCAAAGATATAACTAATCAATTCTCATTGCAGAAGTTATCTATGTCTAAATCACAGAGTTTCAAATCTCTTTGCAAACCCTAACAACCTAAACATGCAGTAATGATCAGGTTCAATTGTTCACAAAACTCCTAAGCCAAATCTCTTTGTACTAGGGCGTTTTGCTCATCTAATACTAGTTCAGGTGATTAATAATGCTCTCACATCTATCAAAAACCTAGGGTTTCGAAATCCAGATGATGTGTCTAAGAAATCGATATGACTGCAAGCACAGATGAAGAACCAATGAATTTCCTAAAAGTTTTTAGCAATTCTACAAACTCTTCTTCAACCTTTGAAAAGCCCTAACTTAACTAACAAACTACTCAGACATGGTGATTTGAGAAAACATCATGAAAAGAATAGATTGCATAATAGAAATAAGAAATAGAAATAAAGGAGTTCAAAATCTGCTCTTATGGAGTCTGATTTGTCTCTCCAAAAGCTCTTCTACAAATCTCTCTCTAAAGCTCTCAAAAATAATAAGATACAAGATATCTGCCAAAAGAATGGCTGAAAAACCTAATATACAAGCTAAAACACGATATAGGGCCTTTTTGCAAAAACTGGAACTTCTGGGCCAAAACTGCAATTTCTTCCTAATCTTTTAAAAACAGGCCATGACCTCCTTCCTTGGTGGGTGACGAGCGTCACCAGCTTGGTGACGAGCGTCACCATATGGCATACTTTCTTCTTCGAGCTTGGTACTTCGTGGCTTCCACTCAGAATGCTCCAAAAGGTTCCAAAATCTCCAATTATGCTCCAGACATGCTATAACCTGCAAAGACTCTTCTAGGACTCTAAAAATACCAAAAAGACTCAATAAAAAGGACTTATATCATGGTTAAAAACCATAAAAACCATGATATATCAGTGATGTCTTGTGCTTAATATGATTGTCTTCTCTCTATTAAATGTGCTTAACATTAGATTAGTCTTTACCAGGCTTGTTTAGTATCTTGGGTTTCTCTTGTGCTTGGTAAGTGTTTGATGAAATGCTGCTTAGAGTCTCTTAGAGGATGTGTATGCTTAGCCTAGAGAATTAGATGTCTAAGGTGCATTTTGGCTTTATATGATTGGAGTTCTGTTTAGAATGCTTGCTGGTCATGTGTTTGAGTAAAGGGATTTATCTTGAATGTGTGCTTAGCAAAGTGATTAGTGTCAAGGAATTGAGCTAGTTATAGTTGTTAATCCTATGCCTAGAAGATGTCATTGTTTGAATGGTTTTCAAGCATCACTAGTTAGGTTCTAATCCCCTCTTAATCAATAACCCTCATCTTAGATCCTTACTTCATATATCTGAATTTCCTGCTTTGTTTAGTTCAGTCCTTAGACTTGTTTAGTTTGATCACAACTGCTTTTTTGAATCTAGTTTGACTTAAGTGATTTGCTGTATTCTTGGTGCCTTAAGAACTCAGATGGATTGATACCTTACATGCTGCAATGACATGAGTGTGTTAGGATTTTCTTAGTAGTTTATCTCCCTTCATTGAGGTGTACGGACGTGGGATGTCGATATTCACTCCGATATACCTTAATGAAGGGCGATTAATCGCCTTTCGTCCTCGCAGTTAAGGCACATCGGTGTGTTACGTCGATATTGTGCTCGGTACGTACTTCTTGATTTCATATCGACCTGGTATATCGATACATGCGATCGATACATATACCAGTTGAGGCATATCGAACAGTTTATACCCTTAAACATTGCTTGTTAAAGCGTATCGGGTTGCCTTATATCGGTACTCTGATCGATACAGCAATCCTCTCAGGAGTATCGATTAGGATAACCCCAATACGCATGTCTATACATGTCCAACATACTTGTATGGAGCAAGACATGCTCGATATACATGCTCGGTATGACTTGTATCAACGTGCATGGCCGATATGCTGGTCGATATTGACCCTTCTTCGATTGTTCCTTCTCCCAAGCTTGGTTCCTTCACCCTCAGTTAGAACCTGGTTACTAGAGACACTCAAATACTCCCACACAAACATAAAAAACATGAAAACACAAAGCTATATACAAGGATACCATGGGATTGCTTCTTATGTGCGCTTGTTTAGAGTCACTTAGCTTGACTTTCCTCAGCTCCTTTGTTGAGGTGTGGAGCAGGAGTCTTGGAACTCATTGATGTTGCTGTGCCTCCTTTGACCTTTCTGGTGACCCCATCAATCTTCAACACAGCAAAGGGTTTTGGCTTGCTTCCCTCCTTTAGCTTGTAGTGGATCTCACCATACTTAGAACAAAAGGGCTTCAAGACAACCCCATCTTCTTTGTTACCCAGCAGAATTTCATTCACACAGTCAGAAACAGCCACTTCGAGGACCTCCTCTTCAGTGGTATCAGCAAACATCTTT
Source organism: Thlaspi arvense (assembly GCA_911865555.2). NCBI lineage: Eukaryota > Viridiplantae > Streptophyta > Magnoliopsida > Brassicales > Brassicaceae > Thlaspi > Thlaspi arvense. The sequence continues at coordinate 25,235,626 of OU466859.2, read as the reverse complement.
GGCAGACAGCAACCATCAAAACTTGCACCAACACAGCCTTCAAACTCTGGCCAATGCTCTCCAACTTTCTTCAACTTCTTGATCTCTATTGAGAAGGCTTGCTCATCTTTCAGCTTGTTCCCTTTGAAGTCAAACTTCAGAACCTTCTCTTTGGTCAACCTTAGCTCTATTGTGCACTCCTTAGCATCAAATACTGCACCATCTGAAGGTAAAAATGGTCTCCCTAGAATGATGGCGTTCTTGGTCTTTCCTTCAACATCTAGGACCAGGAAATCTGTTGGTATGATCACTCCTTCAATCATCATTGGCACATCTTTGAGAGCTCCAAGTGGTGCCTTTACTGACCCATCAGCTATGGTAAGAGACACATTACTCTCTTGAAGTTGAGTGTAGCCAAGTGCCTTAGCAGTAGAGGATGGGAGAAGGTTGATACTTGCTCCAAGATCACAAAGACAGCTCTTGAAAGTTTCCCCTTTGAGTTCACAAGGCAAAGTGAAGCATCCAGGATCTCCAAGCTTCTTGATGTTCAAGACCTTAGTCTTGGCAATGGCTTCCTTTAGCTTTGTCCCAATATCAAGACCTCTAAGCTTCATCAGGTTGGCATAGAAAGTGGTGTACTTATCCATCAGTTGCTTCTTAAACCTTCCAAGAAAGGGGAGAGATGGCTTGTAACGAGAATGATCATATATACCAGTTTGTTTCTCAGCTTGACTCTCTTCAAGTAGCCCTTTCTTCTCATCTTCCTTAGTTGTTGTTGCATCAAGAGACACTTCCTTTGCAACTCCATGGTTGGCGTCAGCTTCCAAGAACTCTCCTCCCCCACTCTGAAGTTCAGTGTCCTCATTAAACAGAGAATGGAACTTCTCAATGACCGCTTCCTCTTCATCTGAGAATGGCTCTTCTTCAGTGACTATGACGTTGCAGAACTCCTTAGGGTTAGCTTCTGGTTTTTCAGGAAAGTTTCCTTGAGGTTTTGGACCAGGTATCCCCTTGTTGTTCTCTAGTGTCTTTACTCTTGAAGCCAACCCATCAACCTTGTTTGAGAGCTCCATATGAAGAGTATCCATTCTATTGTATACCTCAACAAACTTCTTTGTGATCTCCACATTAGTAGCTTGTTGGCCTTGAAGGAGTTGTTGCAGCAGTCCTTTCACTTCAGCATCATTGGTGTTGAATGAGCTTGCCTGACCTTGATAGAATCAAGGAGGAGCAAAATGATTTTGCTGGAAGTTGCTTTGAAAGTTGTTCCTTGGTGCATAACCTTGGTTGAATGGCACAAAATGTCTTGGCTGATTCCCTTGAGGTTACTGTTTAGGGTAAACTTAATCTTGGGGGTTGGCAACATTATTGCTGCTGTATGACAGGTTTGGTTTAGGTCTGAAGTTCCCATACCCATTGTATCCACCTTGATTACCCAAGTAATTCATATCCTCTACTTGTAGCTCCTCTTCATTAGGCATCTCCACCATTTCACCAACATAGTTGATCTCCTTGTGTTGCACTTGGAGCAGTTTGTCAAGCCTAGTGTTCAGCTCTTTCAACTCTCTTCTTATAGACTCCAGCTCCTTCTTAGTGTTGCCATCTTCTCCTCTTGGAGTTCTATCATAGCCTTCACTATAATTGCCATCACTTTGGGCTAAGTTCTCCACAAGCTATAGGCCTTCATCTACATCCTTTGATAGGAAGTTTCCATTGGAGGCAGTATCAAGCAACATCCTGATCTTTGGGAGAGCGCCTGTGTATAAGGTTGAGAGTAGTGAAGCTTGTGAGAACCCATGGTGAGGGCACTGAAGTGTGTACCCCTTGAATCTCTCCCATGTTTCACCAAAACTCTCGCTATTCTTCAGAGCAAAACCAGAGATCTCATTCCTGATTCTAGCAGTTTTTGAAGTAGAGAAGAAGTTTGCTGGAAAAGCTTTCTTACACTCATCCCAGCTGGTGATACTTCCTTGAGGCAAGTTTTTCTCCCATTGGTCTGCTTTGTCGCCAAGAGAGAAAGGGAATAACCTGAGCTTGAAGCCATCTTCTCTTACTTTATTGATCTTGGTTAGTGAGGAAAGTCTATCAAAGTTAGCCAAAGTATCCAAAGGGTCTTCAAGTGGCAACCCATGGAACTTACTGCTCTGAACCATTGAGATCAATCCAGATTTGATCTCAAAGTTATTGTTTTGCACTGCTGGAGGAATGATCCATGTGCGGTTGTTGTAAGCAGAAGAGCAGCTTGAGAATCAGTAACAAACAGAAAAAACAACAGCTTGATCTTAAACAATCCACAAATCCTAATGCTTAAGATAAAGCCATATGGCAACGACGCCATTTTGATAACAGGATACACTACTAAGCAAATCCTAACACACTCATGTCATTGCAGCATGTAAGGTATCAATCCATCTGAGTTCTTAAGGCACTTAGAATATAGCAAATCACTTAAGTCAAGCAAGATTCAAAAAAGCAGTTGTGATCAAACTAAACAAGTCTAAGGACTGAACTAAACAAAGCAGGAAATTCAGATATATGAAGTAAGGATCTAAGATGGGGGTTATTGATTAAGAGGGGATTAGAACCTAACTAGTGATGCTTCAAAACCATTCAAACAATACCATCTTCTAGGCATAGGATTAACAACTATAACTAGCTCAATTCCTCGACACTAATCACTTTGCTAAGCACACATTCAAGATAAATCCCTTTACTCAAACACATGACCAGCAAGCATTCTAAACAGAACTCCAATCATATAAAGCCAAAATGCACCTTAGACATCTAATTCTCTAGGCTAAGCATACAAATCCTCTAAGAGACTCTAAGCAGCATTTCATCAAACACTTACCAAGCACAAGAGAAAGCCAAGATACTAAACAAGCCTGGCGAAGACTAATCTAGTGTTAAGCACATCTAACAGAGAGAAGACAATCATATTAAGCACAAGACATCACTAATCTAGTCCTTAAACCCCTTATCCCATCTCAAACTCTAAATAAGACTACTCACTAGCCATATTCAAAACCACAAATTCCAAAGAGAAAATATGGTTAAGCATGATTAGGAAGTAGAATAAACAAGAATAGATCAAAGGCAAATACAGAAATTCGTTTATCGCCCTTCATTGAGGTGTCGCCCTAAACGCTTACAACAACCGCACATGGATCATTCCTCCAGCAGTGCAAAACAATAACTTTGAGATCAAATATGGATTGATCTCAATGGTTCAGAGCAGTAAGTTCCATGGGTTGCCACTTGAAGACCTTTTGGATACTTTGGATAACTTTGATAGACTTTCCTCACTAACCAAGATCAATAAAGTAAGAGAAGATGGCTTCAAGCTCAGGTTATTCCCTTTCTCTCTTGGCGACAAAGCACACCAATGGGAGAAAAACTTGCCTCAAAGAAGTATCACCAGCTGGGATGAGTGCAAGAAAGCTATTCTAGCAAACTTCTTCTCTACTTCAAGAACAGCTAGAATCAAGAATGAGATCTCCGGTTTTGCTCTGAAGAATAGCGAGAGTTTTGGTGAAACATGGGAGAGATTCAAGGGGTACACACTTCAGTGCCCTCACCATGGGTTCTCACAAGCTTCACTACTCTCAACCTTATACAGAGGCGCTCTCCCTAAGATCAGGATGTTAGTTGATACCGCCTCCAATGGAAACTTCCTATCAAAGGATGTAGATGAAGGCCTATAGCTTGTGGAGAACTTAGCCTAAAGTGATGGCAATTATAGTGAAGGCTATGATAGAACTCCAAGAGAAGAAGATGGCAACACTAAGAGGGAGATGGAGTCTATAAGAAGAGAGTTGAAAGAGCTGAACACTAGGCTTGACAAACTGCTCTAAGTGCAACACAAGGAGATAAACTATGTTGGTGAAATGGTGGAGATGCCTAATGAAGAGAAGCTACAAGTAGAGGATATGAACTACTTGGGTAATCAAGGTGGATACAATGGGTATGGGAACTTCAGACCTAAACCAAACCTGTCATACAGAATCAACAATGTTGCCAACCCCCAAGATCAAGTTTACCCTAAACAGTAACCTCAAGGGAATCAGCCAAGACATTTTGTGCCATTCAACCAAGGTTATGCACCAAGGAACAACTTTCAAAGCAACTTCCAGCAAAATCATTTTGCTCCTCCTTGATTCTATCAAGGTCAGGCAAGCTCATTCAACACCAATGATGCTGAAGTGAAAGGACTGCTGCAACAACTCCTTCAAGGCCAACAAGCTACTAATGTGGAGATCACAAAGAAGTTTGTTGAGGTATACAATAGAATGGATACTCTTCATATGGAGCTCTCAAACAAGGTTGATGGGTTGGCTTCAAGAGTAAAGACACTAGAGAACAACAAGGGGATAGCTGGTCCAAAACCTCAAGGAAACCTTCCTGAAAAACCAGAAGCTAACCCTAAGGAGTTGTGCAACGTCATAGTCACTGAAGAAGAGCCATTCTCAGATGAAGAGGAAGCGGTCATTGAGAAGTTCCATTCTCTGTTTAATGAGGACACTGAACTTCAGAGTGGGGGAGGAGAGTTCTTGGAAGCTGACGCCAACCATGGAGTTGCAAAGGAAGTGTCTCTTGATGCAACAACAACTAAAGAAGATGAGAATAAAGGGCTACTTGAAGAGAGTCAAGCTGAGAAACAAACTGGTATATATGATCATTCTCGTTACAAGCCATCTCTCCCCTTTCTTGGAAGGTTTAAGAAGCAACTTATGGATTAGTACACCACTTTCTATGCCAACCTGATGAAGCTTAGAGGTCTTGATATTGGGACAGAGCTAAAGGAAGCCATTGCCAAGACTAAGGTCTTGAACATCAAGAAGCTTGGAGATCCTGGATGCTTCACTTTGCCTTGTGAACTCAAAGGGGAAACTTTCAAGAGCTGTCTTTGTGATCTTGGAGCAAGTATCAACCTTCTCCTATCCTCTACTGCTAAGGCACTTGGCTACACTCAACTTCAAGAGAGTAATGTGTCTCTTACCATAGCTGATGGGTCAGTAAAGGCACCACTTGGAGCTCTCAAAGATGTGCCAATGATGATTGAAGGAGTGATCATACCAACAGATTTCCTGGTCCTAGATGTTGAAGGAAAGATCAAGAACGCCATCATTCTAGGGAGACCATTTTTACCTTCAGATGGTGCAGTATTTGATGCTAAGGAGTGCACAATAGAGCTAAGGTTGACCAAAGAGAAGGTTCTGAAGTTTGACTTCAAAGGGAACAAGCTGAAAGATGAGCAAGCCTTCTCAATGGAGATCAAGAAGTTGAAGAAAGTTGGAGAGCATTGGCCAGAGTTGGAAGGCTGTGTTGGTGCAAGTTTTGATGGTTGCTGTCTGCCAAAGATGTTTGCTGATACCACTGAATAGGAGGTCCTCGAAGTGGCTGTTTCTGATTGTGTGAATGAAATTCTGCTGGGTAACAAAGAAGATGGGGTTGTCTTGAAGCCCTTTTGTTCTAAGTATGGTGAGATCCACTACAAGCTAAAGGAGGGAAGCAAGCCAAAACCCTTTGCTGTGTTGAAGATTGATGGGGTCACCAGAAAGGTCAAAGGAGGCACAGCAACACCAATGAGTTCCAAGACTCCTGCTCCACACCTCAACAAAGGAGCTGCGGAAAGTCAAGCTAAGTGACTCTAAACAAGCGCACATAAGAAGCAATCCCATGGTATCCTTGTATATAGCTTTGTGTTTTCATGTTTTTTATGTTTGTGTGGGAGTATTTGAGTGTCTCTAGTAACCAGGTTCTAACTGAGGGTGAAGGAACCAAGCTTGGGAGAAGGAACAATCGAAGAAGGGTCAATATCGACCAGCATATCGGCCATGCATGTTGATACAAGTCATACCGATCATGTATATCGAGCATGTCTTGCTCGATACAAGTATGTTGGACATGTATAGACATGCGTATTGGGGTTATCCTGATCGATACTCCTGAGAGGATTGCTGTATCGATCAGAGTACCGATATAAGGCAACCTGATACGCTTTAACAAGCAATGTTTCAGGGTACAAACTGTTCGATATGCCTCAACTGGTATATGTATCGATCGCATGTATCGACATACCAGGTCGATATGAAATCAAGAAGTACGTACCGAGCACAATATTGACGTAACACACCGATGTGCCTTAACTGCGAGGATGAAAGGCGATTAATCGCCCTTCATTAAGGTATATCGGAGTGAATATCGACATCCCACTTCTCTCTTTCTAACTTTTATTTTCCTAGTTTTTCAACCATTAAATTTCGAATTTTTGTGTTTTTAAAGTGCTTGAGAGAGTCAAACCACTTCAGGTATTGTCTCTTAGCTTCTAAATGTTTAAATTTTTTGTTTCATGCACTTAAGCACTTGTTCTTGTTTTGTGTTTGATTTATAGTATTGATTCATTGCCTCTTGCTTGTTTTTATTTCTTTTGCATGGTAAATATGCTGTCTTTGATTTTTGAAGCATTTTGAATCTTGATTATTTGCTTGTCAAATTCATCTATTTATCTTTGCATTTTCATCTAAGTGTATTTGTTTAGATTCACCATGCTAGGATTCATCGTTTTTGATTATTTCATAAAATATGTTTAATGAATCATTTGCATGCATTGCCTATTTAGTTGCTTCACAACTGTTAGAGGTTTACTTTTTTAGTAAATAAACTCCTCCTTTTTGTGATTTCTAGCATCATTAGGCATTGTGTTTTGTTGCTTCCATGGTTCTCATTTTTATTTTGAGAATATGATTTAGGAATTATGGGAAGAACAACAAGAAGTGGAGCTAACAAAGAGGCTGCGAAGCAAGAGAAAGGCAAGGGAAAAGCCAAAGAAGTTGGGAGTCCAAGTGCCAAATCCAAAGGCAAGAAGAGAGTTGATGTTGGCGCTAGTGAGCAGGTCCCTCAAAAGAAGAAAGGTACCACACCAGCTCAAAGGCAGCTGTATGACAAGCTGCAAAAGGTGGATGTGAGGCCAACTATATACCCCCATGTGCCATCTCAAAAGGCATTGGGACTCTTTGAAGACTGCTCTCTTCTTTGCTGGAGACAATTGAGCTCACAAAGCTGGTGGGAACTCTATATTCAGCCAACAAAGACCAAGTCCTTCAATTCTTTGCAAGCTTTGAAGTGACATTCTATGACCCAGGAGAAGAGACTCCTGAAGAAGATGGTGATGGCTTCATCACATTCAGAGTTTCAAAGAGAGATTATAGGATGTCTTTCTCAGCCATTGAAGATGCCTTTGGATTCTCTTATGGGAGCGCTAGAGGATAGAATCTTGGGGTTAAAAAAGAGGAGATGAGCAGCCTTTGGGAGCATGTAGCCAAGGGCGCTTTCAAGCCAGGAAGAAGCAAGGATTCTCTGATCAGGAATCCAAAAATCAGATATGTGCACAAGGCGCTGGCGCATACACTCTTTGCTAGGAAGGAAAGTGGAGCTGTTGAAGGAGGAGAATGGGAGCTGATTGATCATGGTCTTATGAGTGTTTTAGACAGCACCAACCAAGGTGTGGCGCTTAGAGGAGCAGATGGTACAACTGGAATGGTCACAATCTTCATGCAGCAGCTTTTGGTCATCAAACATTGGTTAACAACCAATGATGACAAAGTGCCCAGGCTGTATTGTGCTGGACTCATCACTCAACTAATGAAAGCTGCTGGAGTTGAGAGTGGACCAGCAACAGTCAACATCACATACTTGGACCTGCCATACTTGAAGAAAGCAAGGTTCCTTGGTGAACAAGTGGGTGACAAGTACATCTACAACTTCATCCAAGAAGATGGATCTGCTGCAAAGCTTCTACTCCCTGATGTGCATCTCACATCCTTCCCCAACCCCAACAGTTTTGCCTTTCAAATTCCACAGCACTTTCTCCACCAAGCTGGCGCCTCATCATCTCACACTTACCAAGGCGCTAACATCACTCTTCCTCAAGGAAACTATCCCCTTCTGATCTTTGAAGGAGGGTAAATGGAAGAAGGAATTCAGGAAGAAGAATATTCAGATGCTCCAAGCTACAACAGTGAGGAGTACCACTTCCAGCCCCATGATGTCTCACACCAAGGAGGACCTCTGAAGAAAGTCCATGAGCACATCAACCTCTTGCAAAGATGTAACAAATGGCAAGACAAAACCATCAAGAAGTTGGTGAAGGGCATGAAGAGCATGAAAGCTCAAATCAAGGACTTAAAGACGAAGTCTAGTAGCGCCTCTACTTCTGCTCCTCAAGAAGAACAACAAGCTGAAAGCCAAGGAGTGGCTAGAGCTCCTCGTATAAGGTGTTCCTTTTCTGGTTATGAGGAAGTGAGAGCTTGGGTGCCACCAAGAGCATCTTGTGAAGAAGCGCCAAGGAGGAGGAGACACCCAAGGAGAGAGAGGCCAATGACGAGCGACAACATTGACCTGGAGGACCTTTCAGGCGCCTCATACACCTCCCACACAACCTTCTAAGGTACCACAAACTCCTCTATTATATATATCATTGCATTTTTTTAAGGTCTTGTAATATATTTTTGTTGCTTCTCTCTTCAACTCTTTTATTATGCAAGGATTGTGTAATTTAAGTGTGGGTAAGGGATTTGGGATTTGACTTTGTTTATTCTTTTCTTATTTTTTCATTTTATTTCATCTTGAGTCACATGGATATCATGCATTCATCTAAGTGCATTTCAAAAGCAAAAAAAAAATCGAAAAATCTGAAAACTTTGCATCTTTTGCAAACCAAAAAGAAAAACATGTAGTTGCATTCATTTGTTTAGGATTGAGTCTAGTATTTTTCATATAGGTTGCAATGCATTTGCATAGGACATAATGATGAATCTTTCTTGTAAAGTGCTTAGTGTTTAGAGATGATCTTAGTTTTTAAGTGGTTAGTTGTTTGATGCATCACGAGAAAGCTAGAAGTTAAGACTAAACCATGCTTGGATTGTTAAATCTGATATTCGCATCTCATACTGAAAGCATTTGCTCTTTCAAAACCAACTCTTTCAACTTGAACCTTAATTTGAATCTTTATTTATCATGTTTATGCATTGAAAAGTGAGTTCATGGCTACCATATACATATTTGGATCATCTTTTCCCTACTAACCACTCTTGTTGATCCAAATACCTTAATCCACTCTCTTGACCAAACCTCTTTTTGAGCTTAAACACTATATTAAGAGTTGTGAGGCCTTTGCATATCATTTTTGAATTTTGTCTTGGCAAAAAGTGTTAGGAATAAGGCTGGCAATGATAAGCTCTCTTGTAGATATCACCTTGCATCTTGAGCTTGATTCTAGGTTAGGAGTTTTGGGATAAAACGGTAGAGTTAAGTAGTTTGAACTTCCTGTTTATATGCTTTGAAAGAAGAGGGAAAAGTATGGTATGGTAGTGTGGGGAAATAAGGTTAAGATGTGGTTAAGTAAAGGGAAGAAAAGGCTCTAACTGTTCAATTAAGAAAGACGCCAACAACAAAGCTTTGAAAGGGTCAATCAAAAGAAGAAAATCAGACCCAAGACAATCCACCAATGGTGAAGAATGGCACCAATTCAACAAAAAGGAGCAAGTCCCAACCAAAAGAAGCAGCCACACAAGCAAAAAGAAGAAGTTTCCCCAGCCATGAAGAAGGAGGAAGGGTAGAGTTTAGGAGAAGGGTAGACTTAGGGACTCACTTTGGGGTTTAAAAGTTTATAGAACTCATCTTTGGGTAAAAGGGTAGAAGGGAGCTTTGATTTGCATGCATAAGTGTGCTTTTACCTTTAGTATTTTGCCTAAGATAGAATCATTTTCATTGAGTGATCCCTTATGTTTGTGAACCCTGTGCTGAAATGAGATCATTTTAATCTCATAACCTTACCCTTTGAACCAAATGTCTTCACTTGATTTGCATAAACATGATTCATGGTTTTGAGCGTAATTGAATGTTAAAGAGTTGATTGATTTGAGCATTTTTCTAAGTTGAGATTTGAGATCATTTTGAAACATGATGAGCATGGCTAAGTTCTTTAAAATATAGCTGATTATATTTGCATCCCACAACTAGGCACTTAATCATTGATTCCATCTCTTTACCTTTGCATTTTTGGATTTGAGTGCCCACCTTCAAACCTCACTTCCTCCTTGTCTTAGTTTGTTTGCTTGAGGACAAGCAAAAGGCAAGTGTGGGAGTGTTGATATCTCCATTATTTATACCATTTTAGCTTGCATTCATCACTAGTTTTAGTCCCTAAACATGCATATTTTGCTTCTTCTTGTCCCATTTGCATACATGTAGGAGTTAGTGTAGTTTTAGGAGCTGCATTGCATTTTGCATGCATTTGGAGTTTCATTCAGGTACTTGAAGGAGTGTAGAGGTCATGTGGTGCAATGGGTGTGAGCTGGGAATGGAGCAAGGCAAGAGACAAAGGCGGATGGACCAATATCGACATGTACATCGACATCATCTGATCGATACGGAGCATACCAATGGGAGTATCAACCACTTCAGCATCGATACAGAAAGAGGCATAGTGTGAAGGAAGCATATCGACTTAGACAACTCGATGCAGCAGAATGGAGTCCATATCGAGCAGTGTATCGACGTCTCAAACCGATACACATAACAGGACAATACCGAGGTGCCATATCGACTTGCTTGATCGATGAGCCTTAACTAAAGGGCGATTGTATCGGCTTCACACCCTGTAAACCAAACCGATACAACTTGGAAACCTTCTGTATTAACGTGCATATCGACCAGAAGACAACGATACGACCCAGAAGAAGAGATGATATCGACATGTGTATCGATGTTCACAGCCGATATGGTCTGTCCGAGTCAGCTTATTTTCGGTTTAATCTTGGTTTAATAGGGGTTTTCTTGTTTCCGTATAAATGCTAAAGTCCTAAAATGGTTAGGCAACTTGGATCTTATTATTTTTCTTCTGTTCTTGCACTTAAAACCTTTCCTTTTTAAGCTTTGCTTTGTAAGAACTAGTTTGATTTAGTGAACTTTTGTATTTGTCTTTCATCTATTCTTGTTTATTCTGCTTCTTAATCATGCTTAACCATATTTTCTCTTTGGAATATGTGGTTTTGACTATGGCTTGTGAGTAGTCTTATTTAGGGTTTGAGATGGGATAGATTAGAGGGGTTTTAGGACTAGATTAGTGATGTCTTGTGCTTAATATGATTGTCTTCTCTCTATTATATGTGCTTAACACTAGATTAAACTTGGCCAGGGTTGTTTAGTATCTTGGCTTTCTCTTGCGCCTTGTAAGTGTTTGATGAAATACTGCTTAGAGTCTCTTAGAGGATTTATATGCTTAGCCTAAGGAATTAGATGTCTAATGTGCATTTTGGCTTTATAGGATTGGAGTTCTGTTCTTAATGCTTGCTGGTTATGTGTTTGAGTAAAGGGATTTATCTTGAATGTGTGATTAGCAAAGTGATTAGTGTCAAGGAAATGAGCTTGTTATAGTTGTTAATCTTATGCCTAAAAGATAGCATTGTTTGAATGGTTTTGAAGCATCACTATTTAGGTTATAATCCCCTTTTAATCAATAACCCTCATCTTAGATCCTTATTTCAAATATCTGAATTTCCTGCTTTGTTTAGTTCAGTCCTTAGACTTGTTTAGTTTGATCACAACTGCTTTCTTGAATATAGCTTGACATAAGTGATTTGCTATATTCTTGGTGCCTTAAGAACTCAGATGGATTAATACCTTACATGCTGCAATGACATGAGTGTGTTAGGATTTGCATAGTAGTTTATCCTGTTATTAGGTAAAACCAATATCGAGCAGGATATCGACATGATCTGGTCGATATGGAAGTGTATTGGACTGCATATCGATGACTTCATATCAATACAGAAGGAGCATGGTGTACAGAGCAACATATCGATCAAGGAGATATCAATACACAATGATGGACTCATACCGAGCAGTGTATCGATCACCCATGTCGATACACCGGAGACAGGGCAATATCGATGATGCATATCGACATGATTCTACTACATATGCCTTAGGAAAAGGGCGATTGCATCGATGTCTATACTGAGGAGAGTCATGCCGATACACCCCTGAAGCCTTGTGTATCGACCACTTTATCGGTCAGGAGCATGTTGATACAACCACCAGAAGACCTAACGCCGATGTCTGTATCGATGTAAGAAGCCGATATGGTTCAGCCGAGTTAGCCTTAATTCGGTTTATTCTTGGTTTATTAGGGGTTTCTAAGCCTCCCTATAAATACTAAAGTTCTGAAATGTCTAGGCAATTTGATTATGTGTTTAGCAAAGTGATTATGTGTTTAGCAAAGTGATTATGTATTTCAGTAATGGAAGTTATCTGATTATATGTTTAGCAAAGTGATTAGTATTAAGAAATTGAGCTAGTTATAGCTGTTAATCTTATGCCTAAAAGATAACATTGTTTGAATGGATTTGAAGCATCACTAGTTTGGTTCTAATCCCCTCTTAGTCAATACCCCACATCTTAGATCCTTGCTTTAATCTATTTGAATTTCCTTCTTTGAATTTGTGCTGCTTAGTCTTGTTTAGTTTGATCACATCTGTTTTCTTGAATTTAGCTTAACTTAAGTGAACTGCTGCATTCTTAGTGACTTACATGCCTATATTGATTGACACATTTCATATTGCAATGACATGACTGTGTTAGGATTTGAATAGAACAGACACACAGAAATCTGTTATCAAAACTCAAGACCAAAAAGAGAAATTAGTAACCAAAAACGAAAATAAGAATGCTTGATCTCATGATCTCTACAAATCCTACTGATCAAACCATTCCCCTATTGGCAACAGCACCAAATTGATATAAGCTTTTATGCTATATCAATCCTCAAGCTCACACTAGTCATTATAGCATTGAGTTTATCAACCCAAAAAGAGAGAATTGAAACAGTAAGAATGCAGTAAAGGTCTTAATTCAAGCAGGAATAGAAAAACTTAAAGTCTAACAACTTAAAGGATCAAGCAAACTTGAAGCAAACACTTAATCAAGAGCAAGCAACAAGCAAAATACCCAAAACTTAAGCAAAAACAGAGCAAATTCGAATTGAAACAATAAAAAAAAAAGAGAAAAGACAAGACTTAAGATGGGATAATTGGTATTGGAGAACTCTCTACTCAATCCATGATGCTTACAAACTCACACAATGCTATTCCTTTTGCATAGAATTCATTTATATGACTAATCCAATCTCTTTGACTAATTTATTCACTAAGTATCAAGTCAAAAACTAATTCTCATTAGTGAAATGATAAACAGCAAGCATTAAGACATTCATTCAATCCTATATTGCCAAATCACTCCCTAGACAGTTAATCTCTTGAGCTAGGATAAGCCATTCTCTTACATTGCAATTCAAGCATTTCAACAAACACTTTGTTGGTATAAACTGAGCCTATGATCCTAAACAACTTAGCTAGGGCTAATCAGGTATTAAACCCAGCAATTAAGCAATGAAATAGAAGAATTAACACTAAGACATCATGAATCAAGTATCAAATTCCCTTAACCTAACCCACCCCAAATCCCTAAAGAGACTACTCACTAATCAACATCAAAACCATCAAATCAAAGAAGAAAAGATAGCTAATCATGATTAGAAAGACTAAACAAGAAGATAAATGCAAACTATTATTGAAATCAAGCAAAGATCCAAACTACAAAGTGTGATTAAGAAACAAAAGAGGAAAGAACTGCTAACTAAAGAGATGATCCCTTAAATAAGGGATTTTAAGTATTTATAGGGATCCTAGCGGAGTGGCTAAGTTGTAAATAAGTGGTTTTCGGGTTATAAGGACATCAAGCTAGCTAGGTCGATGTGGATGCTCGATGTGCTGATATTGAGCTGGTCTTGCTCGATATGAATGCACAATATGCTTCCTCGGATGTCTGACATCGTGCCGACTGGCTCGATGCTGAAGCTCGATGTAAAGCTTGGTAGTTCTTGCGCAAAGATGTCGTACGATGTCACAGCTCGATATGGGTGTTCTGTGGCTTGACATCGTGCGATGTGAGTGCTCGATGTCAACTTCTTTCTTCTCGGGTGCATTAAATCGTGCGATGTGGACCCCATCAAGCTCGATGCTGGGCCAAAATTCCACTTTCTTAGTTCCTCTTGATCCTCCTTAACTGGGGCAACTTCCTGAATCATTCTCATGCTCCCTCCTTGTTTTTAAAGGCTTCTTAGGTACTTAAAAGCATCTCTTATGCAAAGAAAATGCAAACTACAACCTAAATGCAACATAAGCCTAAAAATAATAGAAAATAGGATAAAAGCAAAAAGAAAACATACAAGAAAAGACCAAAACATAAACTAAATACAGTCTTAAATAGTATAAATATAAGAAATATTACACTGATATGCCATCTTCACGTTCTTCTATGGTGAAGATGTGCCAGCCTTCCTCTTACTCCTACAATCATATATTACCAAAAAAATTTCAGTGAAAATAAAAACCTTCAAAACAAAAATAAAATTTATTGAAAGAAAATGCCAAAATACTTACTCTTATATTTCAAATCTTTCTGTGCAGCCAAATTCGTTGCCCCTTCATCTTCCCATCTTCTTATAAATTTTGAAATCCATAAAAAGAAAGTATATCTATTTCGATTAATTAAGGACTCCATTAGTAGGTGTTCATCAATACTGAAGATCAGATAAATAAAGAATATTTAGAAGAGTATAAAAAAGAAGAGATTATGGACGAAGATTAATGATCATGATTCGTTTCCCAATACTAAAAAGTCGCCGATTAATTAATTTTTTTCTTTTGAATAGTCTTAATGAGTTGTAGTCAATGAAGAAAACTAAATGGTTAATGGTACTTCTATGTGAAACCATAAATGAAAATGAGATTAAATCATTCATTCAATTTATAACAAACAATATATAAAGTAAAAAACTTTTATAACTATATTTATAATTTTAAAAATTAGTAATTTAATTATATATAATTTAAAATTCAAAATATTTCACCAAAGATAATTAAATTAAATTAATTAAAACATTTACTACAAAATAGTGATTAGTTGTGACAAAATACTTCAAAACATGAGTAACTGTTAGTGACTTATATTATATCACCAAAACTATATAATTTGTTAACTAATTTTTATTGTTAATCTGTAATAATATTTAACTACAAATATTTTATGACAAATTTATTATAATTAGTGACAAAATTTTGTTACATTCAATTCGGCTATAAGTTTATAACAAAATAGTAACATTTTTATTATCACAATTTGTATATAAATCATCATAATATTGTGACAAAATAATTTGTCACAATATTCATTTTTTTTAGTGTTAGAAATGGTTTGAGAACTTTACAATGCAATGCTAACACCATGAGTTCTCCGATGAGGCTGTTTTATCTACATTCTATAGAGGAGTTTTTCCAGAGATTAGAATGCTTCTTGATATAGCTAGTAAAAAGAATTTACTGACTAAGGATGTTGATGAAGGCTTGGAGCTTGTTGAGAATCTTGCCCAAAGTGAGGGGAATTACAATGAGGATTATGATACAGCACAAATGGGATCAAGAGATGAGCAAGACACTACCAAGAAGGAGTCGGAGTCAACAAGGAGAGAAATCAAAGAGATGAACTCGATAGACTGCTTCAAGTGCAACACAAGGAGGTCAACGTTGTTGGGAAAATTGTTCAAATTCAAGATGATGAAGAGCTTCAAGTGAAAGAGATCAACAATGTTGGGAATCAAGGAGGCTACAACAACTATGACAACTATAGATATAATCCTAATCTAAACAATAATGTGGCCAACCCTCAAGACTAAGTGTATCCTCCGCAATAAGGCCAAGGACAAGGGAACCAACAAAATAACTTTGTGCCTTTCAACAACCAAGGATTTGCTCTCGAGAATAATTTTCAAGGGAACTATCAACCTAAGCAAAACTTTGCTCCTCCTGGTTTTGCTTCTCAAGTTCAAGCTAGTGCCTTAAACTCTAATGATGTTGAAATGAAAGGGATACTCCAGCAGCTTATCCAAGGACAACTTAATAGTAACTTGAAGTTTAACAAGAAATTTGGGGATGTTTTCAATAAGCTGGACTCCTTTCATGATGAGCTTTCCATAAAGCTTAACTGTTTGACTTCAAGGGTAAAGATATTAGAGAACAACAAGGGAATGGCTTCAAGACCAAGACTACAAGGAAACCTTCCTGGACAATCTGAAGCTAACCACAAAGAGTTCCACAATGCCATCACTTCTAAGGCAGAATCTCTCTTGGCTGATGAAGAGGGTATCAAGGATGAATTCTTATCTTTCAACAATGAGGACACTGAAGTCCAAAGTGAGAGGGTAGGAGCCTCTTGAAGCTGGTGCCACCAAGGAGTAAGATAAGGAGGCGCCAATAGAGGCTATTGAAGATAAGGAGGAGGAAAGAATCTATGTTCTTCATCACCTTACAAGCCACCTATTCTTTTTCCTGGAAGGTTCAAGAAGCAACCTATTGAGAAGTACACAAACCTCGATAAAGCTCAAGTAAAGAAGATCAATGGAGGCAAATATGTGCTACCCAAGCTACCCACAAAGGTCGAGAAGATTCACCTCACTAAGCTTGGAGATCCAAGGACAACTCAATAGTAACTTGAAGTTTAACAAGAAGTTTGCAGATGTTTACAATAAGCTGCACACCTTTCATGATGAAATTTCCATAAAGCTTGACTGTTGGACTTCAAGGGTAAAGACATTATAGAACAACAAGAGAATTGCTTCAGGACAAAGACTAGAAGGAAACCTTCCTGAAAAATTTGAAGATAACCCCAAAGAGTTTTGCAATGCCATCACTTCTAAGGCAGAATCTCTCTTGGCTGATGAAGTGTCTATCAAAGATGACTTCTTATCTTTCATCAATGAGGACATTAGAGTCCAAAATGTGGGAGGAGAAGCCTCTTGAAGCTGAAGCTACCAAAGAGTAAGATAAGGAGGTGCCAATAGAGGCTGTTGAAGACAAGGAGGAGGAAAGAATCTATGTTCCTCCATCACCTTACAAGCCACCTCTTCCTTTTCCTGGAAGGTTCAAGAAGCAACTCATTTAGAAGTACACAAAACTCTATGAATCTCAAGAGAAGAATATCAATACAGGAAAATATGTGCTACCCAAGCTACCCACTAAGGTTGAGAAGATCCACCTCACTAAGCTTGGAGATCCTGGATGCTTTACCTTGCCTTGTGAGCTAGGAGAACTCTCTTGCAAAAGTTGTTTATCTGATCTTGGAGCTAGTACCAACGTGCTACCCCTCTCTACTGCTAAGGCTTTGGGATACACTACATTCCAAGAGAGCCAAGTTACTCTCACCATAGCTGATGGCTTAGTGAAGACACCTAGTGGGGCACTTAACGATATTCCCATGATGATTGAAGGGGTTGTGATACCAATTGATTTCTTGGTGCTTATTGTGGAAGGAAAAGTAAAAAAACCCTATTATCTTTGGAAGGCCATTTTTGGCTACTGCTGGAGCTGTGTTTGATGCTAAGGAAGGGACCATTGAGCTGAGGTTGAGCAGCAATAGGTTTTGAGCTTTAATTATAAAGAAAACAAGATGGAGAATGAACAAGCTTTCTATATGCAAGTTAAAGAGTTAAGGTTGGCTGCTCAGGATTGACTTTCACCCAATGAGTATGATGGTGAGAGCTTATATGACCCTCCAACCATGAACACCAAGGATCAAACTAGCAAGGATCCACCAAGGAGTTCTCTAACTTCTTCTTACCCCAACTAAGGAGCCAAAGAAATTCAAGCTTAGTGACTCTGAACAAGTGCACTTGGGATGCATTCCCATGGTATTTTTGTATATATATATATATATATATATATTACTTTCTAATGTTTTTATGTCTATTTTAGTGTTTGTGGATGTTCCTAGACACCAGGTTTGAGCTATGGATGAAGATGTTGAGTTTGGAAGAAGGTTGAAAACTCCCCTCAATTTTGACTAGGAGCATTCATTTGTCATTTATATAGCTTGTCAAAATTTGAAGCTTCCCAAATCATGCTTGTTTAGCTTCACTATGCTAGGAATCATGCACTTAAATTTCTTTAAAATTTCGATTATGGACTCCTATTATGGTTGGTTTAAGTGTTGATTCACCATTGTTAGAGGATTACTTATGCTTGTTAAGTATATAATATCTTCATTTTGTGGACCTAAATACACTTTTACCATTAGTCTTTTGTCCCACGTCTTTGTACTTACTTACTTTCAAGTTGTTGTCTTGTAGGCACTATGGCGAAGAAAAGAGGTGGGACAAGCACAGATGAAACAAGAAACCAGAAAGCACAAAGGAAGAGGAAATTTGATGGTGGTCCAAGTGAGCAAGACAAAGGGAAGAAGAGAGGACCAAATGAGCCCACACCAAGGCAGATTTATGATCTCTTCCAAAGAGTAGAACTAAGGCCAACAAGGTACCCCCATGTCCCAACAATGAAGGAGCTGGGTATTTATGAACACTGGTTCACTATCTTCAAGGCAATGGAGCTAGATAAGCTCATAGGAGATGCACATTCCGCCAATAAAAAGCAAGTCCTGCAATTCTTTGATATATTGAGTGTCACCTTTTATAATTATGGTGAAGAGACTCCACAAGAGGATGGTGATGGCTTCATAACCTTCAAAATTTCAAGGACCAGTCATAGGCTCTCCTTTAGAGCTACTGAAGATGTCTTTGGGTTTCTAGCTGGAGGGAAGAGGAAAAAACTTTGGGAAAAGCAAGGATGATTTGAAGAGCTTGTGGGACCGCATTGGCAAGGGAGAGTACATACAAGGAAGAAATAAGGCTTCTCACATAAGGCATCATGCACTTAGATATGTGCACAATCCCCTTTCTCACGCTTTCTTTGCAAGGAAAGAGTGTGGAGCTGTAGAAACTGGAGAACTGGAGCTAATTGACCAAAGCCTGATCTATATTTTGGAGGAAACAAAGGATGAGAGGGAGCTTTTGTGTACCAATGAAACAACTGGACTTATCACCATCCTCATGCAACAATTGCTAGTCTACAAGCATTAGATGACTACAACTGAAGATAAGTCACCAAAACTGTTTTGTGGAGGAATTATTTTAGTTTGTCTAGTTGTTGCAAAAGTAGAGCTTGCACCACCAACAACAAAAGTGGAGTGGATAGACCTCACTTACCTAAGAAAATCTTAATTTTTTGGAAAGAAAGTGGGAAGCAAACACATCTACAATTGCTTCCTAGAAGATCGATCAGCTGCAATGGTTCTTAAACGACGTGTACATCAAAATGATGCAGCAAACAAAGAGAAGGAGTTCTTAAACAACGAAGAAGAAAGAATTCAAAACGCCTTGTACATGAAAAGATGAAGCAAAAGGGAGAGTCCCCAAGAAACAAAGAAAAGCAGCAAAAAGAATATCAAAGAAGGCCGCATCATGAAGAGAGTAATAAGAGAAGTTTCCCTAAGAGATGGTCTTGTGTGGGGGTTTAAAAGAAGGTAAAAGCATTTAGAAAAGGGCAGATTAGGATAGATTTCGTGGGGTTAAGGGTTGGGTTTAGAAAAATCTAGGTATTTGGGTAGATGAGAGTTTATCCTTGCATGCATAGGTTGTGCTTTACCTTTAGCATTTTGCCCCAAGTTCATTCTTTCAAAGAGAGATCCCTTGCATCTGAAACCCATACTATATATGAGTTAATTTTCATCTCATGACCATGTCTCTTGACCAAATGTTTTCACTTGTTTTACATGAGCAGATCCATTGCTAACTATTAATGAATGTAAAAGATTAGGTGGATTTGAATGCAAGAGTAAGCTACATAGGATGTCTTCATTGAACTGTAATGAGTATGGCTAAGTTTTTAAAATAGAATGAGTCCATGCATGCATCGTACAATTGAAATCTTGGACATTGATCTGATTTTCTCCATTGGTATTTTTGGATTTGAGCACCCTCTTTCAAACCTCTCTCTCTCTATCTCTCTCTTTATTGTCTTAAATTGCTTGAGGACAAGCAAAAGGCAAATGTGGAGTAGTTGATATACTCTACAATTATAGCATATTAGCATCCATTCATAGTAGTTTTATGTCCCATTCATGCATCTTCTCTCAAGTTTTAGTCTAAATTGCATCCATTGTAGGGCAAGCATAGCATTACATGGCAGGTGCATTAGGAGTGTTTGAAGACTATGAGGAGATTTGAGGGGAATTATGGAGTTGAGCCAAGGCAAAACAAAGAAGAAGCAAGGAGTTACAACTCATATCGAGGTGTATATATGGCAATGTTGGTCAATGCAAGCCCAAACCAAGGTACATATCGACCTTGCATGGCCGATATGATGATCCAAAAGCTACATATAGATGGATATCGATCAAGACGACCGATGCATTTTCTTCAGGACAGCTTACATCGAGATGTGTATCGACCAGCCGTGATCGATGCAGCTAAGCCAATGCATCCATATCAAACCACGTATAAACCAAGGCTTGCTAGATGAAAATATTCAGACATCTATATTGAGCCAAGTATCAACCAAGGCTTGCTCAATGCAAACATTCAGACGTCCATATCGAACCAAGTATCGACCATGGCTTGCTCGATGTAAACATTCAGACGTCCATATCGAGCAACATACATGGCAGCGTAGATCGATGCAAGCTTTCATGACGTGCATATCCACCTACACATCGACGTAGACTGCCCTTTATGGGCCATCTTAACCAAGAAATTTCCGGCTTATTCCCGATTTACTAGGGATCCTTTATAACACTATAAATATGAAGAGACCTAATTTTAGAATGTATCCTTTATCTATATGTTTCACAAGCATTTCTCTACTTTTCTCTTCTTGTAATTTGAATTTGTGTTTGGATCTTGTAAGTTTTTAACATAAGTTTGTATTTCTCTTATCTTTTCTTCTTCCTAATCATGATTAGCCATATTTCCATCTTTGGGTTTGTAATTAGAACCATATTTAGTGAGTATTTCCTTGTTTGGAGTTAAGATGTGATAGATTAGGGGACTTTGATATTTGATTAGTGATTTCTTAATGTGTATTCCTTCATTTTTCCTTCTTATTGATGCTTTTAATGCTAGATTAACCCTTCCTAAGTTGATTTAGATCCTAAGCTTCACTTATGCCTGCTAAGTGTTTGTTGAAATCCTTAAACTAGTCAAGTAAAAGATTTGCTTATCCTAGCCTAATTGATTAGATGTTTACAGGGCAGATTGGTAATAAAGAATTGGACTACTTTTTTAATACTTGTTGATTGTCTATTCACTAATAGGAATTAGTTCTTGATTAGATGATTAGCAAAGTGTTTGATGCCAAATGATTAGATTAGTTATAATTGTGAATTATATGCCTAGGGAATAGCACTGTTATAAGTTTGTAAGCATCATTGATTAAGTAGAAGACTCCCCTGTATCAATAACCCCATCTTAAGTCCATTCTCTCTTGTTATTGTTTACTCTTATTTTGCCTTGTTTGAGTGTTTAGTAACTTAAGTGCTCTTGTTTGCTCGTGCTTTTAAATGTTTTTAGTGATGATTAATGTTTAGGATGATAGAATTTGACTCTCTACGCATGACTTGACTTAGAATCTCTATTGTATTCCTATTGATTTTAGCCTCCCCATTTGGATTAATAACCCTACATACTACAATGATATGAGTATATGTAAGTAAATGATAGGATAAAAACCTACATTTATTAACCATCTCTCATACATTCAATGTTACTAACCTAGGCCCTTTCAATGCAGATATACCAGTTCTGAGGTCAGAACATTTCCAAGGGGTAAGGGAATAATGAGGACATCAGATATATTTTAATCGGAACTGATCAGGAAGCTTCTGTACCGGTCATAAGACAAGCACCAAGGACCCGATCAGGAACTACAAGTCTAAGGGAGGTTTTCAAAAATTTAGTAGAGATTCTAATCAATCTTACTGAACAAGAAGAGTTTAAGGAGAACACACTTGCCAAGGAGATAAGCCGAGGAACACCAATCAGTCCTCAAGAACATTTGAGTATTTTAGAGCTTCAAGATTTGGGAAACAATCATCAAAACATCATCACTACCATTCAAGAAGCCATGGTCTACACCAAATCATATGAATATGTTTACTTGCACACAAAGATTAAATCAACCATATTTTTCCTGGTTCTACAAGGGATTGATGACATGATAATATAAAAGATGGTCAACTCTCTCTAGTTGAGTGCCACATCAACATAGGAGAGAGTGACACTTATCTTTTCAAAATTTGCAATTAATAATTTATTATTATACTGCTATCAAAATTAAATTAATTAATTATTTCTCTTTTAATTGAGTATTAATTAAAATCATATCTGCTTTGGTTTTGGTCTTTATAAATCTGATGAATGTATATTTTAGTTTATTATCAATATAATAGAAACCTCACAACAATGGCCAAGATAAAAATGAGATAAATCGTGAGATACAATATGAATATATAATCGAAAAAATAATGACTAGAAAAGTTTAAGTAGTCAGCACCATGGACAAGCACGATCTACTAAAAACATTTGTCTTTACCTATATTGTGCTTGAAGAGTCTATTTAATTATATTTATTAAATAATTCTCTAATTTACAGTATATTCATTTGATTTATACAACATATACGAGGTATAACAAAAATTACATTCTTCGATCAACAAATGTTTCACATACATATACGTACTGCATGTTTATTCATTTGCACAAGAGAAAATTCAGGCATAATAATTCATTATTAAAATTATAAGTTTCTTATTCAATAACAAAATATGTAATAATGGATATGTACCTTTTCTTATTATATATTTTAACATCATATATTTTTTAAAATATAACACAGTTGGAAAATGTAATTAAAAGTTGTTGTAGCATCAAGTTAAAATAATACGACAATTAGAAATTAAAATAAAAAACTATTACCACTGTTCATGGAAAAGATTAAGTATACGATAAAATACTTAGCCAATCTAAAAAGTTATATGATTTCAGATTACCTTGAAAATAAGAAAAATCCATATTGTCTCTTCCCTTCCACACCCCATTTTCTTTGATCAAAATCCAAACTATGAGAAGAACGTCCACTCCTCTCATTAGAGAACGTCCACTCCTCTCATTAGATGCACCATCATCCTCAACTCCTCATCTTCTAGGTTTATCTTGTGTGTCTCTTCTATTGACAGCCAGAACCATCTCCTGTGTCTGCTACCTTATAGCTGCCATTTCTCTGCCAATATGCTATGCGTATGCTTAATCGAGAGTGAGTCCTCTAGGCAGATCCATCAAAACATTTTAGAAAAGAGGATAAAAAAAATATTTCACTCCATCAACCGGGATTAGCTCTAATACCACTTGGATGAATTTTGCAGAAAGAAAATGAATTGGAAAGAAATAAGATTACAACAAGACATCTTTGGTACCAAGTTAATGAGCATTCGGCCTGTGAAGGTTTTGAAAGCAATCTGAAGTAATAAAACATGACCCGAAGATTGGGATCACCATAAATCGCAAAGCCAAAGACCTGAACTGATAATTAAAAAACCTATTTATCTAATACCACATCTAAATAAATTTTTCAAGACGAGATGATAAAGACGCTCGAAACAACATCAATGACTATTTCAAAATCAAAGGATTAAAGTAAAGATCAAACTCGATCACAAAAAAGCTATTCAACTTATTTAGTAATTATTTGATTTACCCCATGATAATAAACCTCATTATATACCAAACTCATTGCTTGGACTTACAATAAATATAGTAAACATAGGTAGGCCTGGGCCAAAAAACTAAAGTCGAAAATCTGAACCAGCACTAACCCAAAATAACGGGCTCAGTTCAGTTTCAGTTATACACAAAATATCTGATAAATCCTCTTTATTAATACACCAGGATAGTTATTTGGTTCCGGGTATTACCTGATACCTGATTGGGTACCCATTATATTTTATATTTTATGTATTAGTTATATTTTTGAAATTACATATATATTTTGTTATTTTGGTCTGGTTTTCGGATACATGAGTATCATTTTAGATTTTTCTGTGGTAATAGTAGGGGTGGGCACTTCAGTTTTTGGTTTGATTTCGGTTCGGTTTCTTCGGTTTTACGGTTTATTGGTTTTACGAAAATTCAAATCATATAAAAGCTATATATATTTCGGTTCGGTATGGTTTAGTTTTTTACGGTTCGGTTTGATATGGTTTGGTTTTGTTTTTTTTGGAATTATACTATTACGAAATTTTTTGATTCAAACTAATGGAAATAATAATAATAAATATGAGTGAAATAAAATAATAAATTCAAAAAATAGAATATAAATCATTAAAAATTCATCAATAAGGACATATTTCAAAACAGAGAAACAAACAAATTATCAAATTTTTCATAATCAATAATTATAAAACAATAAACCAATCTAGATTAAAATTTAATACCTATAATCTTGAAACTAGAACTAGAAGACTTGAATGTGAAGAAAAAAGAGTCACATTTTTTTATTGAGAAATTAAAGCTTACTTTATTATTTATATGTAGATATTTTTTATAAATATTATATTTTTAATTTATGAGTTAAGTTAGTAAATTATAAAGATAACTAAGCTCAATAATAAAATATGCACCTAAACTAGATTAAAAAATTAGAAAAATATAAATTATTTAAAATTTAGTTTAAAAACCGAAAAAATCTTTTGGTTTGACGGTTTTTAACCAAACCAAACCTAAACTAAAACTATAAAATAATGATGACCAAATAGATTTTAGGTTTAACCATAACCAAACCATATTACTTTTTCGGTTCGGTATGATTTAGTTTTTTCGGTTATGGTTTTTGTGCCCACCCTAGGTAATAGGATTTAGTTTTGGGTATTTAAGTACTTTTTGGGGTTTATAGATATCGGGTATTTCTGGTAATAAGTAATTGAACCGAACCATATCTAAAACACATTAGATATTTAGTGGTTCTGAAAATTGAGAACTAAACCGATCCAAAACCAGTAGAAACAGAACTGAACCCGATTCAAAATACTTTTGATATCTATATTAATATAAAAAAAATTTATTCGAAAGAAAAATTTATTCGAAAGATTCTAAATTGTTCAGTCCGAATCCGGAATCGACTTGAATACTTTAATGCCTAGACCTTAACACAGAAAATCAAAATACTATCTAATTATACCTAGAAAATAAAAGATAAGACTTAAATGAATACAATCCGATAAAAATAATCCTTTTTTTGAAACAAAAATAACTTCTTATATGCTTATTTTGGGCTTTAACAACTTCTATAAGCTTCACTACACAAAATATAAGTCGAAGAACATGGTGTCCACTTTTAATCACGTCCCAAAACGTTATGCTTCTTAACTCCTTATGTCATCTTATTAGCTTGTACTATACTCCCAAATCATAAACTAATTTCAGATCGGGCCAATAATAGTATTATCGATCAGGCTTCTTTTGAACCATACAATTTTGGTTTGGACTTTCATGCCATATTAAATTTCAAATTTCAATTTAAAACTGACGCAGAAGCAATCATGGAAGAAAAAGAAAATACACAAGAAATTGAGAAACAGAATGGACTGACTTATAGTTTGTTATATTTGGACCAGCCAGGTGACAAAAGAAGACTTATAGTTTGTTATATTTGGACCAGCCAGGTGACAAAAGAAGCATGTGAAGGGTATAGTTATCACCACTTCCTTAGAGGACTGGAGTGTTCGAACTGCAAAACCAAGAGTGGTTGATTTGGTGCATTAGGGTCATTTTTGTTACTGGTCAAGTTAACAATCATTTCTGTCTTATTTTCTGTTTTCTAAGTAGTACCTTGTTTTCTAGTGTTTTACTACATTTATTGTAAGTCCAAGGGACGGAAATATGTTGTAGTTCCTCTATATACTAGGGTTTATTATCAATAAGAAAAGACAAAGAGAATTGTTAAGAAATTTGGAGAGTCTTTGTGACCCCTTTTTGATACGTTGATCATCTTTATCTTTATCATTTGATTTTATAAGAGCCATTGGTGGTGGTTTCGAGCATCGTTATCACTTAGTGGTGGAAACTTTAGTGTGGTGCTAGCTCAACGAGTTTCTCTACCAGCTCTGGTGCTTCGGCTTTAAGAGTTGTGGTGATCTCGATTTTCCTATCTATCCGGTTATATCCAGTTTACGTTTCTATCACTACACTCTAATCACTTCCTGCATAATACATCAAAGTGGTATCAGAGCATTCCAGTTGCTGGAGTGAAGTATTTTCGTTCATAATCTTACCAAATCATTTGTGATGGATCTTCTAAGAGGATTGACTCTTGATCAAGCTTATGCTGAGCAGATCACTAAAGAGATGGCAGATCTAAGACAACAACTGCAAGATATAACGATCACAATTAACATGAGAGACGTAATAGATCAGCCTAGAAGACAAAGATTTGAGGTAGATGAAACGTCTGGTGAAGGCAGTAGAGATTCTTCTCATGGTTCTGGTTATGAACCTGAAGAACATGGTCAAAGGAGAAGAGAATCGTCCACAACAGAGGCTGTATCGTCAAGAAGAATTTAAAGAAGATTTCCCTGATTTTCAAGGTAATCTAAATCCAGATGACTACTAGCAAGATTTGTACCTAAAGCTTACACACTTCCAGCAAGAGAAGAGCACTATTGAGGAGTATACAAGGAAGTTTAATTTGTTAGAGTTGCGTTGTGATGTCCAGGAGCCAGAAGAGAGGACTTTGTACGTTTTGTACATGGTCTAAGTGAGTAGATTGCATCTAAGGTGGAGTTGCAAACTTATGGGACTCTTGAGGATGTGAAGAAGCTTGCTATCAAGGTGGAGAAGCAGGTTATAGCAGGCAAGAAGCCTTACAGCAGAACTTACACTTCTAGTCCTTCATTGAATCCAAAGGTGAACTTTAAAGGAGATGCTAGCAGCTGTAGTAAGAAGGTTGAAGTGAACACTACAGCAGCATAACACCAAATATGAAGAAGAAGTACTTTAAGTGTCAAGGGTTTGGATATTTCCAAGCTGAATGTCCCAATAGGCGTGTCATGGCAATTCAAGAGATTCTGGAGATAGAAGAGGAGATAAAGCAGGATTCTCTTGATTTAGCTGTAGTTGATCAGAAGGTTCAAGATGAAGAGGGAGAGATTGTTGAACAGCCTGATCATGTAGAGCTATTGGTGATTCAAAGAGTGTTGCATTTTGTTCTTATTGTTGAAGAACCACAGAGGGAGAACATCTTTCAGACTCGATACACAGTCATGGGAAAAGTATGTAGTCTGATTATTGACAGTGGGAGTTGTGCTAATGTAGTATCTAGTACACTTGTGGAGAAGCTTGGTTCTACTGTGAAGTATAAGCAGCATAACACATTGAAGTTGTTGAGTGATGGAAGTATGCTGTAGGTATCTAAACAAGTTCTAGGGTCATTCTCTGTTCGAAAGAACTATCAAGATGAAGTGCTTTGCGATATTTTTCCAATGGATGCTTGTCATCTATTGCTTGGGAGATCTTGAGAGTTTGATAGGAGAGCTATGCATGATGGATACAACAATAGTTATTCTTTTCCTAACGATAAGAAGCATTTCACGTTGGCACCATTAGTTCCTACTATGTTGCACAAAATCGAGCATTTGAAAGAAAAGAGTTGTAGTAAGCTTTTATCCAACAGTTCTTTTCTCTTAAGTTTTTGATTTAATCTTGTAGTTTGAATCTTTGTTCCATTTAAATATAAGTTGACATTTATCTTCTTGTTTAATCTCTCTAATCATGATTAGCTATTTTTTTATCTTTGAATTGATGGTTTTGATGGTGATTAGTGAGGAGTGACTTAGGGATTTGAGATGGGTTAGGTTTAGGGAATTTAAAGGTTGATCTATGATTGCTTAGTGTTAATTATTCTATTTCCTTCCTTGATTTCTGTGTTTAATGCCTGCTTAGCCTTAGCTAAGTTGATTAGGACTTTAAGCTCATTTTATGCCCACCAAGTGTTTGATGAAATGTCTGAACTACTTTGCAAGAGAATTGATTGTCCTAGCTCAAGAGATTGATTGTCTAGGGAGTGATTTGACAATATAGGATTGATAGAATTGTCTTAATGCTTGATGTTTATCATTTCATTAATGAGAATTAGTTCTTGACTTGATGATTAGCAAAGAAATTAGTGCCAAGAGATTGGATTAGTCATATATATGAATTATATGCATATGGAATAGCATTTTGTGAGTTTATAAGCATCATAAGTTGAGTTGATAGTTCCCTAATACCAATTATCTCATCTCAAGTCTTGTCCTTCCTCTGTTTTTTGTTGAATTCGAATTTTCCTTAGTATTGCTCTGATTTTACTTAGTTTTGATCTTTTGCTTGTTGCTTGCTCTTGTTAAGTGTTTGCTTCAAGTTGCTTTGATTCTTTAGGTTGTTAAATAACTAAACTCTCTGTTTCTTCTTGAATTAAGAACTCTATTGCATTCTTACTGTTTCAATCTTCCCCTTTTGGATTGACATAAAACCCTTACTACAATGACTAGTACAAATGGTGATTGAGAAAGAGACTCAAAACTCTTGTAACCTTCAAAACAGCCTCAAAGGGACTTCAAGCTGGTTTTGGTGGCCTAGTTTGTTCAAGGACGCCCAGGCTCACATCTCCTCATGTGGTGCATGCCAAAGGAAGGGAAACATCTCCAAAAGAGATAAGATGCCTCTGAACTCTATTCTTGAATTGGATCTGTTTGATGTGTGGGCGGTTGACTTTATGGGACCTTTCTCTTCATCCTATGGGAATAAGTACATCCTTGTTGATGTAAATTATGTCTTAAAGTGGGTTGAAGCCATTACCAGTCCAACAAATGATGCTACAGTTGTGCTCAAGCTCTTCAAGACAATCATCTTCCCAAGGTTTGGTGTTCCAAGGTATGTGATAAGTGATGGTGGAAGTCATTTCATCAACAAGGTCTTTGAGAGCTTGCTAAAGAAAAATGGTGTTAAGCACAAGGTTGCCACTCCTTACCATCCTTAAACAAGTGGTCAAGTGGAGGTGTCTAACAGAGAGATCAAGGCCATTCTAGAGAAGACAGTTGGTGTTACAAGAAAGGATTGGTCTAACAAGCTTCATGATGCTTTGTGGGCTTACAAGACAGCCTTCAAGACAATCATTGGCAGGACCCCTTTCTCATTCCTTTATGGGCAGGCTTGTCATCTGCCTGTTGAGCTGAAATACAAAGCCTTGTGGGCAGTAAAGCTGTTGAATTTTGACATCAAGACAGCTCAGGAGAAGAGACTCATCAACTTTCATGAGTTAGAAGAAAACCGCCTTGAAGCTTTTGAGAGTTCTAGAATCTATAAGGAGAGGACAAAAGCTTTTCATGACAAGAGGATAAAACCCAAGGACTTCAAGGCAGGAGATCAGGTGTTGTTGTTCAACTCAAGGCTGAAGTTGTTTCCTGGAAAGCTGAAGTCAAGGTGGTCAGGTCAATTCAAGATCAAAGATGTATTACCATATGGAGCTGTGACTTTATTTGCCAAGGAAGGAGAAGACATCACAGTGAATGGGCACATGCTAAAGTCATATATGGCAAGTGAGTCCCTTGGAGATGATGTAGCAACCTTGAGGATCCTCCACAAGAGTGATCAACCAAGGAAAGTCCAGCTAAGGACGTTAAACAAGCACATTTAGGAGGTATTCCCATGTTATCCTTGTATTTTATGTTTGTGTTTGTGTTTTTCTTTTGATCCTAGGAGCAAGTGGGGTTTAAAGCAAGTTGTTAGCTGAGTTGATGCATGTTCTGACCAGCATCGGTCACTTATATCGGTCTGGAGTCACTGATATAGACCATATCGGTCAACAGTATCGGTCTGGAGTGACCGATACATTCGACCCGAGACCAGCATCGGTCAGCAGCATCGGTCAATACTGACTGATGCGCCTACATCGGTCACACGTATCGGTCATGGGTGATCAATGTGAATGGCCAGGAAGCTCTAATGACCCTATCGATCAGCAGTATTGGTCTGGAGTGACCGAATGAAATCCTCCACTCTGCCAAAACTCCTTTTAAGGTACACAATTCCACTCTTTTCCTTCTGAATCCTTCTGTATTCATTCTGAACATCCTTTATCACCCTCCTTCAAGCTTTTATTACACAAGGGACTGTGTAATTTAAGTGTGGGGAAGGTATTGCATTTGACATTGTGTTTTGTTTTCTTATTTTCTCTTTTGCATACTTGAGTCTCATGCATTCATGCACTGATCTATATGCACTGAAAATCCTTAAAATTTTCAAAATTGTTGAACCAAAAAGATCATTTAGTTGCATTTATATAACTAAGATTGAGTCTAGATGCATTTCATATAGGTTTGTATACATTTACATAGGGAGTAGATGATAAACACTTGTCAAGGTGTTAATGTTTGAGTTGTTGTCAATGCTTTGGTTGTCTGTTGTTTGATTGCATTGTAGTGAGCTTAAAGTTAAGGCTGCACCATATCTTGACTACTTGCATCGATATTCTTGTCTTATGCTGAAGTTTGCTTTGATTTGATGTCATCTCTATTTATTAGAACCATAATCTTGAAATTTAATTATCATGTTTATGCATTGAGAGTGATCACATGGCTACCCATATACATACTTGGGTTATCTTCTTTCCTTCTTACCACTCTTGTTAACCCAAGTAGCTGATACTCATCATTATGGGACAGTTAACCACACCCTAACCCAATCCTTCTTTCTAAGCCTAAACACTATTGTGAGAGTTATGAGGCCTTGCACTGCATTATTTTCAATTATATCTTCGCAAAAAGTGTTAGGAATAAGGCTGGCAAGGAAAAGCTCTCTTGTAGGCATCAGCTTGCATCTTGAGCTTGGTATTAAGTTAGGAATTTTGAGATGGGGTAGTATAAGTGGTTTGAGTTTTACTTTTTATATCTTTTTAAAAGAAGAGAAAGAAGTATGAAGATAGTGGCATGGGGAAACAGGTTAAGTTTGTGGTTAAGTTTAAGGAAGGAAAAGCTCTATGTGTTAAAGCAGGCGCCAGCAGCAAAGCTTACAAAGGTCATCCCTAAAGGAAATTTCAGACCAAGCAGCCCACCAAAAGTGAAGAAAAATGGCGCCAATCTTAGAACAAAGAAGAGCAAGCTCCAGAAAAGAATCAACCACACAAGCAAAGAGAAGAAGGAGTTTTCCCCAACATGAAGGAAGAAAAGATCAAATGCTTTGGGAAAGGGAAGATTTAGGGGTTTCACTTTGGGGTTTAGAAGATAATAGGTTCATCTTCGGGTAAAAGGGTAGAAGAGAGCTTTGACTTCCATGCATAGGTGTGCTTTTACCTTTAGCATTTTGCCTAAGTTAAAATCATTTCATTGAGTGATCCTTTATGTCTTTTAACCCTTGTCTGAATGAGATCATTTTCATCCCATGACCATGTCCCTTTAACCAAGTGTGTTCACTTAGTTTGCATAATCTTGGTCCATTGGTTACCATTAATAAATGTTAAAGAGTTGGCTGATTGGAATGCTTGTGTAGGCTAAGCTATAGTGCATTGTTGCTATGATAGGTATGGCTAAGGCTTTTGAAGTAGAACAATCTCTTTGCATCTTAGAACCTATAACTTGAGCATTGATTCAATTTTTCATTGACATCTTTAGTTTTGAGCTCCCACTTTCAAACCTTACTCTCCCATTTGTTCTATTTGCTTGAGGACAAGCAAAATACAAGTGTGGGGGTGTTGATATCTCATATATTTACATCATTTAAGCTTGCATTTAGTTTATGTTTTGGTCTCCTTTTGCATGTTTTCATTCTCTTTAGTCCCATTTTCCTCTCCTTTTAGACCTAGGTTGCATTTAGGTTGTAGTTTGCATTCTCTATGCATTAAGGTTGTTTTTAGGTACTTAAGAAGCTATTAGGAGCAAGGAGGAAGTGTATGAATGGTTCAAGGAGTTAGCCAAACTGAGAAGGAGCAAAAGGAGCTAAGGAAGGCGATTTCGGATCCTATCGATCATCTATATCGGTCAAAGTTGATTGATATAATGCAGCAGAGGAGTTGAAGATCCTATAGATCAAGCGTATCGGTCAAGACTGACCGATGGGAATCAAGCGGATGCTTTATCGATCAACTGTATCAGTCAAGACTGACTGATGGGATCCAGCTAAGTTTTCAAAGATCTGTATCGATCAAGCGTGTCGGTCAAGGAGTGACCGATGAGACTTCAGCAGATGCTCAACCGATCACCAGTATCGATCACTTTTGACCGATTCGAACCACTCTGAACTTAATTTTATTTATAATTTTGCCACTCCGCTTAGCCACCTAGAAATACTGAAAATCCCTAATTTTTGGGAACAAGCTTTTATCCAACAGTTCTTTGCTCTTAAGTTTTTTTATTTGATCTTGTAGTTTGAATCTTTGTTCCATTTCAATATAAGTTTACATTTATCTTCTTGTTTAATCTCTCTAATCATGATTAGCTATTTTTTTATCTTTGAATTGATGGTTTTGATGGTGATTAGTGAGTAGTGACTTAGGGATTTGAGATGGGTTATGATTAGGGAATTTGAGGGTTGATCTATGATTGCTTAGTGTTAATACTTCCATTTCCTTTCTTGATTGCTGTGTTTAATACTTGATTAGCCTTAGATAAGTTGATTAGGATCTTAGGCTCATTTTATGCCCACCAAGTGTTTGATGAAATGTCTGAACTGCTTTGCAAGAGAATTGCTTGTCCTAGCTCAAGAGATTGGCTATCTAGGGAGTTATTTGGAAATATAGGATTGATAGAATTGTCTTAATGCTTGCTGTTTGTTATTTCACTAATGATAATTAGTTCTTGACTTGATGAATATCAAAGAGATTAGTGCCAAGAGATTGGATAGTCATATAAATGAATTCTATGCATAAAAAATAACATTTTGTTAGTTTGTAAGCATCATAGGTTGAGTTGATAGTTTTCTAACACCAATTATTCCATCTCAAGTCTTGTCCTTCCTCTGTTTTTTGTTGAATTCGAATTTGCCTTAGTATTGCTCTGGTTTTACTTAGTTTTGATCTTGTGCTTGTTGCTTGCTCTTGTTAAGTGTTTGCTTCAAGTTGCTTTGATTCTTTAGGTTGTTAGATAACTAAACTCTCTGTTTCTGCTTGAATTAAGAAATCTATTGCATTCCTACTGTCAATCTTCCCCTTTTGGATTGACATAGAACCCTTACTACAATAACTAGTACAAATGGTGATTGAGAAAGAGACTCAAAACTCTTGTATCACTGGTTTAAATACAGCAGTTGTAGTTGTGGATATGGGAGTTTACGGAAGCGGGTGGTTGCAATTAATAATATTAATTAGCAGTTTGCACGATTGATACAGCGATTGAGAGCATGTGTATTTGCAGGACATTTTTGACTAGTTAACTAACGGGTAATAACAATAATAATTTTTTATATAATTAAAAATATCAAAAGTATATTATTATAAAAAATATAAAACTAGTACTTTCATATAATTAGTAATTACAAAATCATAAGAATAATATATGCATAATACTTATGATAATTTTTATTTTGAATGAAAATTATGATTTTCCAAATTAATGAACTTTTTGTGAATATTAAAATAATATTAAAATAATTTTAGTTATTTTATATAGATATATATGATAGAAAGAAAATTTATTTAATTTTGTTCTAGATCAAATATTCTATAAATATAAAATTATGATGAATAGTTAATGAATATCAATTTAAAACCATAAAAAAACTTAATTAATATGAAATCAAAAAGTTTCAAATTTATTTATATATATTGTAATTATAATATTCAAAACTTATTTTAAATAAAAAATATTATATATATCTTGATTTTAAAAATTTTGTATTTTTTAAATTTTTAATATTTTAATTGTCAAACCACAACCGCAAACACTAGTTGAATGAGCCTTTAGTTCTGAGGGGAAAAAAGTGGTAGAAAGCGGTTGAAAACATTTTTCGTGATTGTTTTCAAACGACAGCAGACGCTATTACCCGTAAAAACTGCATTTGCGGGTATTAGCAGGAGAACCAGACAACACATTAGAAACCAAATAGTATATAACTAAGTGTTTGAAGTAATAAGATTTCGTATAACTGATAATACCTATGAATGCTTAATCAAACATTTTACTAAAAAAATTATATATAAACATTAAAATTTAAGTATTTTTATGGTTAAAACACATTCAAGTAAATTTAGAAAAAAATATATAAAATAAAACAAAAGAATATTTTCGGAACAAGTGCGAGATAACATAAGTCTAGCACTAGACAGAGACCTTTCCACCATGAGATCAAGCTCAATTTTGGTGACAAGATAGACTGATCTACTACCTTTTAGGTCAAAAATATTTAAATATAATTCCACAACAAGATCTCAAGTTTTAGAGAAAAAAAGATAGTCTATCAACACAGTAAAGAAGCAATGTGGCCGCAACAAGAGAGTTCTACACTTGGACTGGCCAAGCTACGGGAGCTCCCTCGCCTGGCCACTTCATTTGACGTTCCCAAACCCATATGCAGCCCAAACTCAGCCCTGCAGCCATTAAATGCAAGCCTAACATAAGAGGCGCCGAAGAAAAATTCAAGAACTATAAATACTGTTAAATGGATAGTGATTATCCATTTGCTTTTGTCTTTATACATCATATTAAAGGATAATGTTTATCTATAAGTTTTAGATAATGCTTATCCATATGTTTTGAATAATGCTTATCTATATGTTTTGTCTTTATAGATTACCTTACTTCACTATGAAGTAAGGTTTTTCCTATAAATAGGTAACTTCATTCTTTGTAAAATTTTAAGTTCAGAAGAAGAAAGAAATGAAGTTCTTATGTTCATCTTTCTCTCTTTCTCTCTGAAGTTCAAAAGATCTTAAACTCTTCTTTGCTTTTCTTTATAAAGCATAAGTTTACAACACGTTATCAGCACGAATATATCTTGATCTATATCTAGGAGTTAGATCTATACCAGAGAGGTAAGATTCATTTATGTTCAATTTATTTTGAATATTATAATTTATGGAAAGATAGGCTCTGCCTTCTCCGTTTATATGTGATGCCGGGATGGAAGACTCTGCCTCCTCCGAGCTGATCGTTATGGTAGGCACTGCCTCCACGGTCAAATAATTATATTGTTTATTTATTATGCCGGGATGGTAGGCTCTGTCTCCTCCGAGCTGATTGTTATGGCAGGCTTTGCCTCCACAATCAAAAATGATCACATGGCAGACTATGTCGCCTCAGATCATATTTATTTATTTATTTATTGTGTGGGAGATTAAAATCCCCATCTTTGTTCATTTATTTATTATGCAATCAGCAATTGTATGGTAGGCTCTGCCTCCTCATATTGCTTTTAATTATTGTCTTTTATTATACCGTTATTATGCTCAAATTTTTAATCTGATAAATTAAGCTTTTGTTATTGAGTAATAATTTGTCAAAGCTCGAGATCACCACCCTTGACCTGTGTAAAAGAATTATGTCTTGGGCAGTAGGTGCAAAGTTGCATCTAGAGAGAAATGATCTCTTGAGCACTATCGATATGTCGGAAACGATATTCGATGAAATAAGGCAAATATCATGATCTTTTTACGCCACCATATCCATGATGGTTTAATTGATCCATCACGAGTAAAGATCTTGAAGATCTTGGAAAATAAGTGGTTGAATCTCTAGGCGAGAGAATTCACCCAAAGCTCGGAGTTGATATAAATCCTCCTGGTAGCTTAATCATATAATAAACTCGTGATGAGAAACCATCAGTTTTGTCCATCTAAATTGACTCCATTCCTAGGTGAGAATGTTGAGTAATCCACTTAGAGTAAGTGTGATGGACAAATTCAATGAAAAAAAGGGATGATGGTTGGGACGTTGAAAGACAAAAGCTTAATGGTTTTGATGTATTATATGCTTTTGCTTTAGATGCTTTTGCTGTAGATTCTATTGTACCATAAGCGGTATTGCCAGGTATGTGTTTAATACTTATACATGAATCTTTTATGAATATTTTAAATTCAGAAAATATCAGAATTTGAGACTATGGATGGAGATACTTGTCTAGCAGACAGTGCTACGGCACATACAATACTTAAAGAGATAAAAAGTATTTCTTCTGTCTCAAAATGAAAGTCTCCGCCGGAAGCGTGAGTACTATAACTGGTATTGCAAAGATTATACTAGGATCCAGAAGAGCAAGTTTTTCATTGCCAAGGGGTACAGAGTTTGTAGTGCAAGATGCATTATACTCCCCCGAGTCTCAACGGAACTTATTAAGTTTTCGAGATATCCGCAGAAATGGATATCATATTGAGACTATTAATAAGAATGGCACTGAATATCTTTTCATTACAACAGAGAGTAAACATCAGTTGGAAGTGTTACCAATGATGTTCTCTGGATTATATTGCTTAAAGATAACCATGGCTGAATCACATGTTGCGGTAAACCAGAAGTTTACCAGCACTTTCAGAGTAGGCCATCCTGGTTCAGTCATGATGAGAAGGATTGTGCAAAATTCGAGTGGCCACCCATTGAAAAACCAGAAGATTTTTCAATCGGGGGAGTTTTCATGTAAGGCATGTTCTCAAGGAAAACTCATATGTAGGCCCTCGCCAGCCAAAGTTGGGAATGAATCCCCTGTATTCTTAGAGAGAATACATGGTGATATATGTGGGCTGATTAACCCACCGTGCGGGCTATTTAGATATTTCATGGTGTTGATTGACGCATCTAGTAGATGGTCACATGTGTGTCTTTTGACCACAAGAAATATGGCTTTCGCAAGATTCATTGCCCAAATAATCAGGTTGAGACCGCATTTCCCTGATTATGCCATAAAGAAAGTCAGGCTTGATAACGCTGGTGAATTCACTTCAGTGGCCTTTAATGACTATTGTATGTCTTTGGGAATCGATGTTGAACATCCGATTCCGCATATTCATACACAAAATGGCATGGCTGAGTCATTGATTAAGCGGTTGCAATTAATTGCAAGACCGTTAATCTTGAGAAAAAAGCTTCCAATCACTGTATGGGGACATGCTATATTGCATGCTGGGGCATTGGTCCAGGTAAGACCAAGTGCGTATAATGAATATTCCCCCATACAGTTAGCATTTGGCCAGAAGCCAGATGTATCCCATCTTCGTGTGTTTGGGTGTGCGGTCTATGTCCCTATAGCGCCACCTCAAAGAACAAAAATGGGACCACAAAAAAGATTGGGAATATATATCGGGTATTCGTCACCAAGTATAATTAGGTATCTTGAACTGGTAACTGGTGATATGTTCACGGCACGGTTTGCCGATTGCCACTTTGATGAAAGTGAATTCCATGCGTTAGGGGGAAGATTGAGAGAATCACCAAATGATATCACATGGTGTACAAAAACTTTGGCTTATCTTGATCCTCCTACAAACCAACGCGAGGTGGAAGTTCAAAAAAATTATACATATACAAAGATTGTCAAACCAGTAACCTGATGCATTCACTGATACAAGAAGGGTGACAAAGTCCTATATCCCTGCTGCTAATGCTCCATCAAAGATAAATGTTCCTGAAGAACATATTGATGTAAATAGAGCAAATGAACCGGTTCAGTTAAAGCGCGGGAGGCCAGTAGGATCAAAAGATAAAAATCTCCGAAAAAGAAAGAAATTGGAAGCAAAGGTTCTGGAAGAACCAAATAAATCCAAATGTCCTGAAGACATTTGTGAAAAGGTTCCTGAAGAACCAAATGAAGATATATGTCCAGAAGACATATCTGAACCAGTTCCTCAAGAACTAGGTAAAGAGGTTTGTCTTGAAGACGAATATGAAGCAGAAAAATATGAGATTTCCATCTCCTTCGCCCAAAGTGGAAAATTATGGGCTAGAAGTGAAATAGAAGATAATGATGGAATGTTCTCTTTTACTGTTTCCAAAGAGATCGATCATGAAAATGATGATCAAGATCCAAGTTCCGTGTCAGAATGCCAAAGAAGGCCTGACTGGGATAAATGGCAAGTTGCCATGAGGGATGAGATATTCTCCCTTAATAAACGGAACGTATTCGGACCGATAATTATTACACCTGAAGATGTAATACCGGTTGGATACAAATGGGTCTTTGTAAGAAAAAGAAATGAGAAAAATGAGGTCACAAGGTATAAAGCTCGCCTTGTGGCACAAAGATTTTCTCAAAGACCGGGAATAGATTATGAAGAGACATATTCCCCGGTCATGGATGTAATCACATTCAGGTACTTAATGAGCCTAGCGGCCTCTAATAATTTAGAGATGTACTTGATGGATGTTGTGACTGCATACCTATATGGTTCACTTGAGAGTGACATATACATGAAAATCCTTGAAGGATTTAAGATCCCTCAAGGATCAAAGATGCCTAAAGCATCTAAAGAGCTATGTTCGGTCAAACTACAGCGATCACTTTACGGATTAAAGCAATCCGGGCGCATGTGGTATAATCGCTTAAGTGAGTATTTGTTGAGTAAAGGTTAAGGCAACAATGCGATATGCCCTTGTGTGTTTATTAAGAAATCCGCATCAGGAATTGTGATCATTGCTGTGTATGTTGATGACCTGAACATGATTGGAACTCAAAAGGAGATTGATGATGGTAGAGCTCATATGAAAGATGAGTTCGAAATGAAAGATCTTGGAAAGACAAAATTTTGTCTAGGGCTCCAGATAGAGCATTTCCAAGATGGAATATTTGTGCATCAATCAAATTACACCAGAAGGGTGTTGAAATGCTTTAGTATGGATAAAGCGACCCCTTTGAGTACTCCAATGGTCAATAGACCACTTGACGTTGACAAGGATCCATTTCGACCTTGTGAAGGTAACGAAGAAATATTAGGTCCTGAAGTGCCTTATATGAGCGCTATCGGTGCCTTTATGTATCTTGCAAATTGTACTAGACCAGATATACCCTTTGCTACTAACTTACTTGCAAGGTATAGTTCATCACCGACGCGCCGGCATTGGAATGGAATAAAGCATATATTCTGTTATCTTCAAGGTTCGATTGAATTTGGATTATATTATTCTAGAAACCCCGAGGTTGGTCTAGTTGGTTTTGCAGATGCAGGATATTTATCTGATCCACATAAAGCTCGATCGCAAACTGGATATGTTTTCACATTTGGTGGAACTGCGATCTCTTGGCGATCTCAAAAGCAAACTTTGGTCGCGACTTCTTCAAACTATGCAGAGATTATTGCGCTTCATGAAGCATGCAGAGAATATGTATGGCTTCGGTCGATAGCTCATCACATATAAGAAACAAGCGGAATAATCACAGACAAAGAACCAACAAAAGTGTTTGAAGACAATGCTGCTTGTGTCGCTCAAATTAAGGAAGGTTATATCAAGAGCGATAGAACGAAGCATATCCCTCCAAGATTTTTTTCATATACTCAAGAGCTCGAGAAGAAAAAGAAAGTGGATATTCAGTATGTTCGTTCAAGTGACAACGCAGCTGATCTCTTCACAAAAGCGCTTCCTACTACAACATTCAAGAAACATGTTCATAGTATTGGAATGCGGCATCTACGAGATTTGTGAAGAGAGGATGAGATCCATCTTTTCCAGGGGATATTTGCTTTTGCTGTACTCTTTTTCCCTTTATCATGGTTTTTATCCCATTGGATTTTTCCATGGAAAGGTTTTTAACGAGGCAGCACGCAACTTCACAGCGATGGATACTCATGCGCCATTTCGAGAGGGAGCGCTACTGCACTCTTTTTCCTGTCATGGTTTTATCCCACACGGGTTTTTCCATGATAAGGTTTTTAACGAGGCAGTACGTAATACATCATTAGTGATGGATAATCAAGAGGGAGTGTTAAATAGATAGTGATTATCCATTTGCTTTTGTCTTTATACATCATATTAAAGGATAATGTTTATCCATAAGTTTTAGATAATGCTTATCCATATGTTTTGAATAATGCTTATCTATATGTTTTGTCTTTATAGATTACCTTACTTCACTATGAAGTAAGGTTTTTTCTATAAATAGGTAACTTCATTCTTTGTAAAATTATAAGTTCAGAAGAAGAAAGAAATGAAGTTTTTATGTTCATCTTTCTCTCTTTCTCTCTGAAGTTCAAAAGATCTTAAACTCTTCTTTGCTTTTCTTTATAAAGCATAAGTTTACAACAAATACCAATTTTTAAGGCTCTTATATATATATATTCTTTTTGTGAGTCTTTCCCAGCCACCAAAGTTTAAAGGGTTTTATTGCATATATTCTTTGTTCTTTATGGAGATGGATTCTTTTTGAACCATTTATTGTTTCTATTGATTAATCGAAGCATTTCATTAGTCTATAATATTTTGATTTTGTTCAATCATGTGTGAGTAGATCATTTTTTGGATTCTTCCAACAGGTTCTTAGTGAAATTTCATTAACGGTTTTATGCATCTTTTCATATAACCATATTCTAGGGATTTCTTTCACCTGAACTATATATATTGCATGGAG
The DNA here is from genome assembly GCA_911865555.2 of Thlaspi arvense. Classification (NCBI taxonomy): domain Eukaryota; kingdom Viridiplantae; phylum Streptophyta; class Magnoliopsida; order Brassicales; family Brassicaceae; genus Thlaspi; species Thlaspi arvense. The sequence continues at coordinate 25,195,137 of OU466859.2, read as the reverse complement.
CTAGAGTCTTGAACTACAGACTGACGGAACCAACTTAGCCAAGCATTGTGTCATAAGGTGGAAGTGCACAACTGCACAGCGTTCATGAGCATTAGAACGAACCAAATTAGTTATTTTATGCTTGATTGCGTTGTAGGATGCGACTGTGTACCTACCGAGTACTTCATGTATAAATGATCTACTTATGAATGTATTTAGGTTATAAGACTGTTATTTAAGTTTAGAGAAATCCTCACCTTGTAGTTTGCTTGTGTTAGTTGTGATTTCTAGTTAACACCCTTAAGATCTCCCGAAAAGACCACAACGTTGGTTTCCCACCGATTTACCACACTTTATGCACTTCCATATCGCATTTTAATATTGTTATTTCAACTACTGACCTTCTATACCATACTTTCAATTATTTACTTTTTTACATTGTTTTTAAATTTTTACTTTAAGTTCAATTTTTTCTCGTTTTTTATAGTTTTAGGGAAGAACGAAGTTCTATAAACATTGATTGCTTTCAATAATTTCATAACCTGTAAACCCTAAAATCGTGACACCCTAAAACAAACCCTTTAGTTATGTTTTTCGTTACTCTAACATTATTTTGTTTTGCAGTTGACACCCTAAATATTCAATGCACACTGTATGCTTGCAGATTAAGGTCTTTTATAAATTTAAAATGTGAAGAGGTGATCCAAATCCAATCAACATTCTGGACCCTATCAAGTTTTTGGCACTATTACCACCAGAGAATAAATCGTTGTCTCAAAGCAAAAGGTTAGAATCAGAACTCAAAGACATCCCTTTCCTTAAACTCTAGTTTTCCATCTATTAGTTATCGGAAGTCTCAATCAATGGATCAACCTAAGGAACAACACAATATTGTCCCTGACTATCACCCCAACGCTCATCAAACTCGTGAGCCTTGGACCTCACGCAGGTCTCCCAATTCTAATTGGAAACCAGAACCGACAAGGATGCCTCGGATTCCAGTACCAAGCACAATACAAACAACACGTCTCACATGCCCCTAAGCTGACATACCATACTTAAAAATCATCAACTGGATAAGCTGATGGATATGATCAGTAATATAATGGATTACTAGGTGAAGTCTGAAAGAACAATTCATAAGCGCATCCAAAGGAAGATCTTTCCAAAAAGCTTAAAGTTCTTTCTAAAAGTGTAAAGGTGCTAAAAACCACACTCTTAGCAATCCAAATGGTTTAAGAAGGATCTCTGAAGAGCTTAGATACCATGGAACAAGCATCAACCAAAGCATGAGAGAAATCTATATTGTGAATGAGAAGCTCGAAGAGACGAATAATTTGATCTATGTGAATAGTGATCAAGCTGAAGCTAAAATACTACAACTGGTAGAAGACAAAATAAGAGCGAGATATCAAGGTAAGAACATGGAGGATTAGCTTGAAGACATTATCAACTCATTAGTGTGAAACCACTCAACGACAATAGAGCTATCTAAGGAGCAAAAACGGCAAAACAAGCTTTTTCAAACACTAGTTGTTAATGAGACAACGAAGGCTACCGACCATCTTGAGGACACACATAAAAGGATTAAAGAAATCAATAGATTTGTCCGAGATCCCCCTCCTATGTCGACATTAACACAAGCTTGGATCGAGTATCTCATTGGGCACTTATTTTGTGAGAGCAACGAGATAGTGTCGGATATACAAGACCTCTTCTCTTTTGCTAGGACAGGAAGAAGGATATGAAACCTCCACAAAGTCCAAGACCATGGAAGGTTTGTAGTTTTGTAGTATTGCAACATCTGAGGTAACACTTTTAGAGATGCAATATGTGATTCTTGCTCATGCATCAACATTATGATGGTTAGGACTGCAATTAAACTTGGCATCAAGTATGTCTTACTTACTGAAATCAAGATTGGCTTTCCGGAGCAGTCATCCTCAACCGCTAAAGGAATAATCTATAACATTCACATTACTATAGGCAATTGTAGAGTCCTAGTTTACTTTTACATCGTCAAAATCCCAAATGATGGAGTTGTAAAACTTATCTTGGGAGGATCCTTTTTAGCTACAGTAGGCACATTAATGGAGTGTGCTAACAGGGATATCTTATTTGACAACAAAGACGAAAATAATTTCTATTCCCCAATTCCTTACACTACGAAGAAAAATCTTTTTGAAAAAGATGAAGAATGTGTAATGGAAAAATTTGAAGAGCCTCTGACAGAAGAAGCTACCATAAGATAGAAAGACCTTGCATAAGGTCAGATTCACCTAAAAACTATGCTTTCAAACCACCAATATTTAACAAAAACACTTTGAACAAAAGCGCTGAATGGGAGGCAACCAAAATCTTCCCCTCTATCTTAATTCTATAGCTTTCTACTTTTCGAAGTTTTAGTTTAGAATCTTCTAATAAATCTCCAAAAGCACAGAAAATCATAAAAACCTGAAAATACCAAAAAAAAATGAAGAAGTAGATTCGAAGAACACCTACCGGACGAAAATACCCCGAGGAGCGGCCAGAAGGAGCCTCGTTGTGCCACAAACATTGATGGCGCAGTGACACCACTCATGACTGCAAACGTGAGCCCCCATGGCGCGGCGAGCCAAGCTCAAGATCAATGTTTCGATGCTGTGGCCACGTCCTCACGTCCTCACGTCGTGAGGCCAGAAGAGCCCCTTGCTCGGTTAACTCAAATGCTCACTCAACAGATCGTCCTTCAACCTCCTGTAAAGTCATTCATGTTTCCCTCTAGTTTATGAACTAAATATGGCTTCAAAAACTGTAAGACAACTTCCAATACTAAGGCCAACCAGCTGTTGCAACAAGATGGAGTGACGAGACAATACCTCATCCAAGTCAAGTTGAGTCAATAAACCATATCTCTCAACTTATTTAAAAGGCTCCAGTGGACGTGTATGCATAAGAAACGTTGCACAAGCTCCAAGAAAGAAGAAGATGCAATTTCCTTCAGCAAAACCTAAAGAGAAAATTTCTTGAAGACTAACATCTCTCTTTAAAGATAAGAACCTTTTCCATAGCAAATAAGGATTTCATATGGCATTGAAGTTCAAGCTAGCAACACCCGTCTTCCAGGATCCTGAACACATCCCCTGACACAGACTTCGCATTTCTAAGGTGATGCAAAAAACACCAGTCTGGAATTATCTTCCATATCTTTCATTAAAGATATTTAAAGATCAAAAGCATATGGCGAGTAATGCACAACCAAAATACTCGAAAGAAATCATAAAGGCCAGTAAATCACCATCTAACGCGTTGGCAACCATAATGGGAGATGAATCATTAACATCACTATCATCCAAAGTGATGTAAGCTAGAACAGCAATCGACAATCTTCTTTCGAGCTAAGTTTTTGATTCCTAAGTTTCAAGTAATCTATTCTCGGCAAGGACATAAGGAGATCAATCAAGTCACCTGCTCAAAACACACCACACGATCACCCACCTAGTCAGCCAATAACACACCATTTTCAAGTAAGTCTTTACAAGCTTTTACTTGAATGGAACTATCATTTTCACCTTTACTCGACTTGGGTTTCTTATATTACTATTCTATTTTTATTTACTGAGTGTTTGGATGAATTTTTTCTTTCATTTGAGTTGTTTTATAGAGATAATTTTTTTTAGTTGGAAACTAGGAACTTTGCTAGGTACAAATCATTTTGAACAAGAAAGTCGACCTTACTAAGTCAAACATAGAGTGGATTGATCTACTGGAGAAATCTTAGAATTCCTGGTGTACTCGAAGGATCTTGCATTAACTGAAAATAAAATTTTTCATAAGGGGATTGAGGTACATCAAGCTTAACTCCTCTTTTAGACTCTAAAAAGATGTAGTAGATGAAATCTTTCATTGATCTTCCATTATAAAAAAAAGAAAAAGAAAAAGAGTAAGCATGATTTATGGACTGGAACAAGAGTTTATCAAAGAACAATGACGGCTTGCAGCATCACAAAAACGTCTCCTCAGTAAGAACTGAATAGTGAGTGTTCTTGATCTAAGAGGAAGAAAAAGATGTTGAAAGAACAAATACAAACACCATAGAAAAGTACGTAAGTAAATCGAATAAAGGAGGATAAAATACGAGAGTTGTATCAAAAAAATCTTTGTTTAGGTGTTTGGAAGAGAGGGTATAATGTTTCTTTGACAAATACTTCCTCGAATGAGACCCATTCAGCTCTCAACGAACAACAAGACGTTCCGTTCGACGAGATCAAGCTCTATCTCGAACAAATCCCAAGAAACAAGGAAGGATCCGAGCCAAGTCAGAGCATATTCTCGCCAGTTCAAACGAGTCCGAAGATCGCGGAGGAAGCTGCTGTACGTGGCGAGATTTCCGGCTGAAGCCGCTGCATGTGGCAGAGATACACGCTGGAGTTCGAAGCTCGATGAAGAGCTATATAAAGGAGACAAGCGGCTTAGTTTAGGAGGCCTTCGGCTTGATCTTCTTCTTCACTTTTTACACACGAAAACCCTGTAACTGCTCTCAAAGCTCTTTTCAGTTTATCTTTTCCAACGTAATCTTTGTAACCGCTTCATTCAACCGATTAATACGAAATCCTTATTTCAGTTAGTGCTTGCTTATACAGTCAATTTGTTCGAGAGAATCTTGCTCTTAATTCTCCTAAGTTTCGTCCCTAACAAAAAACACATACATTTATGAGTGTGGATTTCTGTATCCACATTTTGGCGCCATCTGTGGGGAAGATCTATAGATTTGTCTTACTCAAGAGCAGATCCTAAGCTGCTGAAACCGAAATGGATTCAACTCAACAAACCTCGGGAAACGTCTCACCTATTCCGATCTCTCCTGATCAAGTTACTCCGACCGGCAACATCAGCCAGACAGCCGGCGGAAACAAACCCAGGGTTATGACCCTCGTCGACACCACCGACACGAACTCCAACGTGTGGAACCGATCATGATCAACCTCGTAACCCCACCAGGAATGACGAGTAATCAGTCACAAACAGCCGAGAGGCCTCCCTCTCGAACCTGGGTGCGATCTGAGAATCCACATACAGCTTCGGCGTCTCAGAGTCGAGCAGCTCCTGTTTCCCTGCCGATACCCATAGCTTCTAGGAGCACATCGGAGTCGGCGGAGACTCCAAATGCTCACACATCTGATCGATCGACAACGAGATCAAGAGATTAGATTAGAATGACTGGAAAGGCGTCAAACCGCAGCTCGATCCGCTGCGAGTCTAGCTCTGTGGACTCAGCTCGACCTTTCGTCAATCCCTGCTCCGAGTAATCCACCCAGACAATTTGTGACACCTCTGCGTGCTCCAGGTCCATCAAACTTCGCCACCGCGGCGAACCGGACACCAATCACCACAGATATTCCGGCTCCAGGAATACCAGAGATGGGACCTCGTCCCGCGACGAGATATCCATCTCCGCTTGTGCCAACACCAGGAATACCCGAAATGGGACCCCATCCCAACACGAGATATCCATCTCTACCTTTAAGACCACCTGGAGCTGAGCCACCTCGTCAGAGATGGCTTGGATCCTCGGCCTTCACCTCGAGTTCGCAGACACCACCCCAGTTCGGCCAACAACCGAACAGGACCTCGAGCTCGAGACTTCCTAGCGGGATCCACGAACAACCTATAGGGTTCGTCCACCAACAGCTCGAAACTCAGATTCCAAATGATCCGACTCGGGCTAACCACCTCGGCGTCGGCTCAAAAAACCTAGTCGACTGCGAATCCTTTGAAAGGTTCCAGAACCAGTCCGACTACGCTATTCGAGAGATGAACTCCATGTTCCATCAAGCCACAAGCTCAGCTCCCGACATCGATCGAGTAGCGAGACCCAACGGACTCCGTTCACCTACTCGATCATGAACACATACCTCTGAGACACTACCAAAGTACGAGTCGCGGAGTACGCTGGAAACAGCGACCCAAAAGCTCACATCTGTCTCTTCAACCTCGCAGCTATCCGAGTTAACTTCTCCCCAGAAGAAAAATAAGCAGGATACTGCAGGCTCTTCGCCGAAAACTTAGAAGAACCAGCTCAAGAATGGTTCGCGACATTGGAAGAAAATTCGATCTCGAATTTCAACGAGCTCGCAATACCCTTCCTCAAGCAATATTCGATCTTCATCGAAAAACGAGAGACCGAAGCAGACCTCTGGAAGCTAGTCCAAGCCATAGATGAACCACTTTGATCATACATTGCCAAATTCTAATGAAGGCAATCAAAGCAAAAATCGCTAACCCTAACGAAGCAGTAGCCCTGCTCGCCCTCCGAACCAACCTTTGGTACTAGTCGTGGTTTAAGGTGGAGCTTACACTTCGACCTATGGACTCACTTGACGACGCGCTCTATCGCGCGTCCATATTCGCTAACTTTGAGGACGAAACAGCTGCCTGTGAAGCAAAATACCATAACTCACAGCTCCACCTCGCACCCTCCGGGTCGAAGAAAGCTAACGTTCCACCTCCCTAAAGGGAGTCGCAGGGCAAAGGTCAGCATTCTTATGCCATAGAAAGCTCATCCCCTGAAAAAGAACAGACATTCCACCGAGGAATGAACTTGAGCTAGAATCCTGGCAAAAAAGGTTGCCAAGGAAAAAGCCGAGAAGGCCGAGGGAAAAATAAAAAAACCCAAAAAGACCTCGACCAGAAACAGGAAAGAGGACCTCGACAAAGCACCTCAAAAACGAGATCGCGAAGTCAAAGTCGAAGTCGAAGTCCAAACCCCTGACTCTCCTCCATCAGCGAGAAAAAGGATCGACCTGATTTTCAGAGAGCTAAACCTTTGAGGTGGATCAATGAAATCAGTAATCACCCCCCCCACCCGCACCTAAATAACCATCGAGTTCCGGCTCAACAAGGCTCCATAAGGTCGCTGGGGGACACGTGTTAATACTACTCGGAAGTTCGTCAAAACCGAGCATCACCCAACTCTCGACACCTCGAACTCAAGCGAGCTCTAGCTCACGCATCGCTCACTCTTTCATCTGCGGAGGCTCGAAGATGTACCGAGACTCAATCAACTCGATCAAGGCATATCAACGCAAGATCGAGTCCGCCACCGTAAACCTACCTATGGACAGACCCAACCACCAAATAAGCTTTTTAGAAAGCGAAACGCTGTTTCTAGAAAAACCACAAGATGACGCACTCGTCAGCCAGGATGACGTGCTGTTCTTCGACGCTATTAGACGCATGGGATACCAAACATCCATGCTGTCAAACGATCGAACTCCACTCACCGGCTTCGCAGGAGAAACCACCTACTCGTTAGGAACCATCCAGCTTCCAGTTAAGGCCGGCAGGGTCATAAGAACAATCGACTTCGTGGTCGTAGATCGCCCAGCACCGTGTAATGCCATACTCGGCAGACCGTGGCTATACGCGATGAAAGCTGTAGCATCCACATATCACCAATGTGTCAAGTTCCCAACCCCTTGGGGAACCAAAGCGATACGCGGCTCCCAACGAGCCGCAAGGGATTGCTACATGGGCAGCTTCTTGCGAGCCAAGAAAGCTCCCATATAGCAATTACAGAAAGAGTAGGAGCTCGCAGTCCAACAACTCAAACACAATAAAGACCTTTCCGTATGCAAACCTTGAACATAACTGATCGAGCAAGTATGCATAGATGAGGCCAACCCCGAAAGGTACGTTGGAATCGGGGTCGATCTCGCGAAAACAATTCGCGACGAGCTAATAAGCTTTCTAAAAGAAAACATAAGCACTTTCGCATGGTCCACTGCGGACATGTCGGGCATTGACACAGAGGTCGCCGCACACGAACTCAACATCGACCCAACCATCAAACCCATCAGACAGAAACACCACAAGCTCGGTCCAGATTGAGCTAAAGCAGTCAACGACAAGGTAGACAGACTACTCAAAGTGGGATCGATCAGGGAGGTGAAATACCCCGACTAGTTAGAAAACCCCGTGGTCGTCAAAAAGAAAAATGGAAAGTGGAGAGTCTGCGTCGAATTCACCGACCTAAACAAAGCATGTCCAAAAGACAGCTTCCCACTTCCATACATCGACCGCCTGGTCGAGGCCACAGCTGGCCATCAACTTTTGTGCTTCATGGGTGCCTTCTCTGGATACAATCAGATCAAGATGAGTCTGGAAAACCTAGAAAAATCAGCCTTCAGTACCTACTGCTACAATGTAATGCCCTTCGGCCTGAAAAACGCAGGAGCAACTTATCAAAGGCTAGTGAACAAAATGTTTGCTAACCAGCTCGGTAAAACTATGGAAGTCTACATAGACGACATGCTGGTCAAGTCTTCGAGAGACACATACCACGTTGCACAACATAGGAAGTGCTTCAAAATCTTAAACCAATACGAGATGAAGCTCAACCCAACTAAATGTATCTTCAGAGTCACCTCAGGAGAATTCCTCGGTTATCAGGTAACCGAATGGGGAATCGAGGCGAACCTGAAGCAGATCACGGCTTTACTTGAAATGCGATCTCCCAGAACAACTCGGGAAGTACAACGCTTGACCAGTCGAGTTGCGGCCCTCAACCGGTTCATCTCGCAGTCAACCGACAAGTGTCTCCCATTCTACCAGCTCCTTAATGGAAAAAAAATTCTAGTGGGATGAGAAGTGCGAGGAGGCACTAACCCAACTCAAAACCTATCCACCGAGCCCCCATCCTAGCTAAACCAATCGAAGGAGAACCCTTATACCTTTATACAGCGGTCTCTCCATCTGCAGTAAGCGACGTACTGGTTCGGGAGGAGCTCAACGAGCAAAAACCCATTTTTTACGTAAGTAAAACACTTATCGATGCCGAGACTAGGTATCCAGCTATGGAAAAACTAGCACTAGCTGTAGTAATGTCAGCTCGCAAGCTCAGACCTTACTTTCAGTCACACTCAATCGTGGTAATGACCTTGCAACCCTTGCGAACTATACTCCACAGCCCCAGCCAGTCGGGACGCCTCGCGAAATGGGCCATCGAGCTCAGCGAGTACGAGATCAAATATCGGACCAGGACATACGCCAAAGCACATGTCCTGGCAGACTTCATGGTCGAACTGGCTCCAGAAGCCAGCTCCAAAAACCCATCCTCCAAAACCTGGACTCTTTACGTCCACGGAGCATCGTCCAAACAAGGCTCTGGAGTCGGGTTCCAGCTCACTTCTCCAACCAGAGAAGTGATGGAACAACCTTTTCGTCTCGGATTCACCTCGTCTAACAACTAGTCCGAGTACGAAGCACTAATAGCCAGGTTACGGCTCGCAATCGGTGTCGTGCAAGCGAGATCAATGCTCACAGCAACTCGAAATTCGTAACCGGCCATTACAGCGGCGAGTATGAGACAAGAGAGGAACACATGGGAGCCTACTTAACCATAGTTCACAGCCTCGCAGAACAGTTCACTCGTTTCGAGCTCGTCCACATACCCGAAGGGGAAAATACGACAGCAGACGTTTTGGCAGCTCTAGCCTCTACCTTGGACCCAACAGTAAAGCGAATAATTCCAGTCGAAGGGATTGAGAAACCTAGCATAGATCTAGCACTCAAAACTCCGACTGTGAGCGAAATTACCACGCGACCATCAACCCGGTCACAAACGCTACAGTCCCAAGATCTGGGATCATCCAACGCAGCCAGCCATCCCGACGAGGATGAGCCAGCTAACTCTACACCAAAGGACGTGGAGTCGAACCCGACCTCCTCACCAAATACTCAGGAATCAATAATCCGCATTGTACCAACTGCACTCGCAGACGAATCGACCTTCAAGGCCGAATTCATCGCCAGAGCGGATTGGAGGATACCCATCCTCGAGTATATCATACACAGAATAGCTCCCCCCGACAAGTGGGAAGCTCGAAAGCTCAAGGTTAAAAGCGCCCGCTATCGCATGTTATTCCACGAAAAGCTATACAAGCGAGGTCTATCCGAACCATACCTTAAATGCATACAAGGTGAGTAAGCCTACACTGTAATGTCCGACACTCACCAAGGCCCTTGCGGAAGCCATGCTGGAGGTCGAGTGCTCGTCATTCGAATTAAAAAACTTGGCTATTTTTGGCAACCCATGATAGCGGACTGTCAAAGATTATCCAAGTGCTGTGACAAATGTCAAAGTCACGCCCCGATCATACTTTGTCCAGCAGAGAGACTGTCATCGATCTCCGCACCCTATCCATTCATGAGGTGGTCAATGGACATAGTAGGACCTACGGTCCCTTCAGGGCCTAAGCAACTCAGGTACCTGCTGGTGCTCACCGATTACTTCACCAAGTCGATAGAAGCTAAAGCTTAATCGCAAACAACCGAGCTCCAGGTACGCGGCTTCATCTGGAAAAACAAGATTTGTCGTCACGGGCTTCCCTATGAAATCGTTATGGACCCGTATCGCAGTTTATATCGTGATAGACAGAATGTTTTGAGGTTGTAAATCAAAGCCCAAACCACTGTAATGATGTAGTATAATGGTAAGGGAGTATCAATCCAGCCTGGGTTGTAGAAGGAACAGAAGGAATGCAAGAGCAAAGCAAATCAAAGCAGAATCGGGTAAATGGATGGTAAAATCGACAAAAACTAAATGCAATGACCTGGAAGAGGGTTAAAACCTACTAGAAGAAAACAGAGGATGAAAAATGCAAAACTACTAATTAATAAAAATCGAGAAATAAAATGGGTAAAACAGAGAATTTCTAACAACTTAGAGCAATGACTTCTAATGATTAAAGATGTAAGCTTTATGACTAGGGAATGAAAACTTGAGGTTTTGAAATGCTTAAAAGAGGGTTTATGGTCGAGGGTCATGTTCAACAGAGTTCAAAGGTTCAAGTTTTGGTTTGAAAACACATAGATCTACTCATTTGATGAGCTTTCCCTAAGCCTTGAGAAACTTAAAGTAGGATCATCCATGGCGTGTGGTATGACCCCTTTCTTCGACCCTCCCTCCAAACCTATGGAATGTAGTGGAAATATGGGTCAAAGAGCATTAAGGAAGGATCCCAAATAATGGCTTAACTAACCCCCTTTTCATCCATGGCGTTTGGGAGAGGATAGATTAGTCTCTAGGATTTGGCTTTCAAGGATCTCTGAATCTGGTCAAGGTAAAAGAAGCCCTCGAATCATAGAGATCTTTTTCAAGACTCTCTAAGCTTTAAGACCCCAAATTCTAGAAGAGAATGAGTTAAGAACAAGAAAAATCCCAAAAGCTTTAACCCTTAACCCCTTGAATCGCCCCAACCTTTAACCCAAAGAAAACTACTCACTCCACATAGTTAAAACCGATTCAAATGCAAGGAATGAAATGCTAAACATGATTAAATAAAGTGATTAAAGAAAAAAACTTAATGATTAACAAGATCCAAGGTTTAAAAACAAGAAAAGCTTAAAGAACAGAACAATGGCTGAAAATCACCTAAAAGAAAGCAGAAAAAGATAAGGCAAAGTGTCGATAATGAAAGTCATGTTTGCCCTTTGCCCAAAATAGCCAAACAGCCCTAATGGTCCCCTCACTAAGCTCAAAAAATGAGCTGGCTGGATAAGGTCCCAGAGATGGACTCGGGTGATCGATCTCTGGCTCGATCTTCTTCATGGATCGTCTGCTTTTGCTCGATCTTTGAGTCGATCCTTGGATGATCGGGTCGTGGTCTCGATCTGGCTCTCGTTCTGCATGGCGTAATCCACGTCCGTTCTCACGATCGATCTCCTCACTCGATCTCATCCTCGATCCCTTCCTCGAAATGATCCGGGGTTAGTCGATCTTCTGGTCGATCTCATCTCGATCAACCTGGCTTGCTCGATCTGCAGCTCAATCTCGGGTCCTTTGCATGCATGGTTGAGTTCTCCAAGTGTCCACAAGCTTCCTCTCGATCCTATGCACGTCCACGCAACCTCCACAACTCCAGAGTGTCTCAAACAACCTGATAATGATGCAAAAATGCAGAAAATATGCAAATGCTAATGCAATGTGCACTTAGGACCTAGAATGAGACAAATGGTGCAAACTAACCTAAAATGAGAGATGAATGCATGAAAACTAAACTTAAATGCATGCTAAATATGCTAAATATATGTGTATATCAACTCCCCCAAACTTGCGTTTTGCTTGCCCTCAAGCAAACAAAAATCAAGAATGGGAGAGAGGTTTAAAAACGGGGGTTCAAATTCCTTGCAAAAGTGTTTTTCAAATGAATCAATTCAATGGTCCTAGTTCTTAATCCTAAGATGCAATGCACACACTCATACTCCAAATAACTTAGCCATATTCATCACATGTTGAATCTCAAATCATGACTCTCATATCCCAAACAATACAAGAATCCTAACCTTTAACATTCATTAAGATCAAAACCGCGAATCACACTTATGCACTTTAAAACCGAATACATTTGGCTTAGTTTGAAGGTTATGAGACAAAAATGATCTCATTTAAATGGGTAATTCAAGCAATGGGTTCTCTCAAAGAAGGTTGAACTTTTGCATAATGCTAAAGGTAAAGACAATTGATGCATACATGACTAGACTCTCATCTACCCATATACACTAACAATGACCCTAAACCCCTCTCATTTTTCTTTTCTTTTTCAAGCTCACTCACCGTCCTAAAGACTACCCACATCAACAAGGCAATTCGCCAAGCAAAATCCAAATAAAAAAAACATCATCTTAAAACTCTTTTGGCTAGTGGTAAGGCTATAAACATACTTAGCTCTTTTAAATACTTTTGGTAGCTCTCTTCTCTTATTTTTTTCCTTTTTAAACTTGGCCTTTTGGCTCTTTTCTTTATCTCTTTTTTTTTCTTTTTCTTTTCTTTTGAGAGCTACCTCCTTTTCCAAACTAGAGCTTTCATTTTAAACACAAAGCCTACCACTTAAAACCATTCGTTTCCCTTTTGTTCAAACCCCAAACACAAAATCTTTTCAAACCGAAACCAAAGCAAACAACTCCCATGAATCCCCGCCCTATCTTAAGCCTAAAACTAGCTTCAAAATGCAAAGCTAACAATAATATGAGAGCCTAAACATGTTGCCTAAACCTAACAATTTATGCCAAGTTCAAACCGAAAATAAGGCCTCACAATGATGTCACACAAGAAAATTGGCTTGAAAGGAGGGTAAGGGTCTAGGTGGGAAGTCTACTCAGGCTTACAATAGAGTGGTGAAAGGGATAAGAAAGCCTGAATATGTATAAATGATCCATGTATCCTTTTTTTCAGATGCATAAGTATGATAATTCAAGAAATTCTAATTAAGGTTATCACTTGATAAGAAAGGATTCAATTCATGAATGTTCAACTTAAGCCACGAAAATCAAAACAAATGATCCAAATATGGTTAGAGCTTACTTTCAAAGTATATACAAAGCATCAAAGAACTACTAACTAGGGCCTTGAAACAATCCATGAGCTTAAAACACTTTTCAAGAAATGTTTTTGCCCCATATGCAAATGTAAACAACCCAAATGTTTAAAATTCTAGACTCAATTCTAAAATGTTTAACAATTCAAATGCAAGCTACATGAATTCTTTTTGAAAATTTTTAAATATTTTATGATTTTTTTGTTCTTTTCTATGCCTTACATGATGCATGATGACTCAAGGGATGATAACACAAAATAAGATCAAAGAAAACATGTTAAATAACACACACTCTCCCCCAAACTTGAATGACACCATCTCGGTGGCAAACAAATTCAAGAGGAGACAAAACACAAAGCAAAAACTTAAAAAGATGCATGATATTTACAAGGGTTTGGTTGTTGGTACCTCAGAGCTAGGCACGGCTGGAGCTTGAGGATGCTCCAGACTTCCTGCTCTTTCTAGGAGTCTTGTGGTGACCGCCTTGCCTTTCTCCTTGCATGTTCCTCGTGTAGAGAGCGGCGTGCAGCTTGGTTGTCGCCTTGGGGCTCACGGATCACTATCCCACCAGTTGATCTCCTTCTCTTCTTGGGTTGCTCAACTTCTTCACTTGAAGACGCCTCAGATGAGCTCTTTTGCAAGTCCTTGATCTTCTTAGCCAGCTTTTTAATCATCTTGCTCTGCCACTTATTCACCTTCCGCTGAATCTCTACGACGGATGCAAGGAACTTCTCGGTTTTGGTCCTTGGCTCAAAATCAAGCTTAGGGAGGTCGAAGCTGACTGGCATCACGACATCTGAGGGAGGAGACTCTGAAGATGCACGAGCAACTTGAGGCGGCGCGGCTGCGGGTCCAAGTGGTGCAAAACACTCCTCATCACTCGGCAAGAACTCGACGGCTCCCATGCAGTCTAGTGTCGTCTCTTCTTGGTTGGGTAAGATGCACACCTTCTTCTCATTCTCACAGTTGGTGAACAGGTAAGTGTAGAACCCTGGAGCTGGCGTAGGACCTAAGGAGTCAGTATTGTGCATGTATTGCTCGTCCATGTAGGCTCTCTCCGCGCAAGGCTCAAACTCTTGAAGTGGGACTCCGGCTTGTGTAAACAGCGGCGTGAGGAAGCCTCCAATCAGTGCTGAGCTCGCCTTGCATCTCAAGGCCCACGCCTTGTACTTGACCAAAGCAGAGGCCAAGATACAACCATGGTTGATGTCATTGCCAAGCTCATCCTCCATCGGCTCATCATTCTGCTCTCGGTCGCATACTATCTTTTTAATGCCTTGAAAGAGGAAGCACAGCTCATTCTTGGTGACTGTTGGAGCCACGGATCACCCACTGAAGGTGTTGGCAAGGAGCTTGAGGGCATATCTCAGCACGGGGCTGCGAACTTTCTTGATCTTCGCGGTGTTGGCTTTGTAGTCATCATCGCAGATCACATCCCAAAGATCGTTGGCAGCCTTGAGCTGAGGGAACTCCACTTGCTTGGCTGCTGCGTTGAGGCTGTAGGCTTGGCAGAGCTCTAGGATGGAGAGGTGATATGCTTGCCTTCTGATCTTGAAGGTGAGGTGACCTTGTGAAGGAGTGGGGAGGCTCGGATTCTCATAGGGAAACTCCAAGGTTGAGAGGAAGTCCAGCGTTGCCTCGGGGTAAGTGGGGCAGTCCATCCTTGACACACACGCTAGCCCCATGTCCTTGAGCAACATGTCGAAGTCCTTCAGCATACCAAGCTTCTCCAGGAGGTCTCGGCTTGGAAACTTTGTGGGTTCAAACCTCAACCGATCCAGCCTCTTCTTAGCCTTTTTTTCCTCCTTACTCCATCTAACCCTCTCTTGCACCACTTGTTGAGCTTCTTCTCCTTGTCCCTCCACTTCTCTGCTTCGCTTAGGTGCCATGGTGCCTGAAATTCAGATTCTCAAAGAGAAGAATGAGTATAGGCGGCGATTTTAAAGAGAAAGAGAGGGTAATAGAGAAAAATTCATAGCATACGCCCTAGATTTTTAAGGAATTTATAAAAGTTATAGCTAAATACTATAAGAGAATAACTTTAGATAGGATCAAATCTAACAATTTTCCCTAATATTTAGCTACTTCTATAAAAAATTATCCTAATCCCTAGCAAATCATCCAACCAAACCACATAAAGGAAATTTTCTCGAAAATTTAAGCATGCAATCTAATAAATTCGAAAATAACTTTGAAAGTTGGATGAAAATGAAATGCTTTTGTCTTTTAAAAACATAAACTCACTCTCTCTCTTTTTGCTTTGTAAAAATCAGTTTGCAAAGTGTGAAGAGAAAATGAGCAAAGAGAGGTTTTAAAGACAAAAATTCTTGGACACAAGCACAAGTGGTTTTTGAAAAAGCTTGGTCAAGGCACATCTTTAATGGTCAAAGATGCTTGCCTTGACCAAGATTCAAATTTAAAATAGGAGGGAAAGAGAAAAGAGAGAGAAAACTTAAACTTACCTCGGCATGAGATCGAGTCAATTTGGTCGATCTTGAACTCGATCTCATGCCCATGTTGGCTAGGATCAAGAGGGTTGATCGATTGTTGACTCGATTTGGATTGCATCGAGCCTTAGATCGAGTTGCCCCCCTCATTCCATGATTCTTCGTCCATATGGCTATGCTCCTTGGATCAAGCCATGTGATCGATTTCGAGGTCGTTTTGGCAAGGATCGAGTGACATGATCGAGTGCAATGATCGATCCAATTCGAGGATCGAGTGAAGTCAGTCGATCCACACCTTGTTTGCTTTTCCAATCGACTGACTCACTCGATTGTCTACTCGATCTCATCTAGATCGAGTGACTTTACTCGATTCACTAGCTCGATCTAGTAAAGATCGAGCCAGGGTACGTCGATTCATCACTCAATTCCTTGCCTCTACTTCTTCTTTCCTTACACTTCAACATAAAAAGCATAAAACTGAAATAGAAATAAAGCAAAAATATGTACAAGATAAACATGGGAATGCCTCCCAAGTGCACTTTGTTTAACGTCTTTAGCTAGACTTTACTTGGTTCAGGCTAGGGGTGGGTCTTGGAGAAGCATTGTGGTGCTCTCCTTGCTGCAATCACTCGCCAAGTAGGGCTTGACTCTGTGCCCATTAACCGTGAAAGTCTTTCCACTCTTGCCAACTACAGTAACCGCTGCATAGGGTAGAACTTCCTTGATCTCAAAAGGTCCACACCACCTTGACTTTAGCTTCCCAGGGAATAGCTTAAAGCGTGAGTTGTAAAGTAGAACCAGACTGCCCTCCTTAAGCTCCTTGAGTACCAGCTTCTTGTCATGAACCGCCTTGATCCTTTTCCTTGCAGATTTTGGAACTCTCATAAGCGTCTAGCCTTAGCTCATCTATCTCATGGAGCTGAATCAACCTCTTCTCCTGTGCTGTCTTGAGACTGAAGTTCATCTGCTTCACAGCCCACAATGCTCTATGTTTTAGCTCCGCAGGGAGGTGATAACCCTTGCCGTAGAGGAGAGTGAAGGGAGTGGTACCTATATGAGTCTTGAAGGCGGTTCTATACACCCAAAGGGCATCGTCTAGCTTACTTTCCCAATCCTTCCGAGTTGCTCCTACGGTCCTCTCTAAGATAGCCTTGATCTGTCTATCCGAGACCTCTACTTGCCCACTAGTTTGAGGGTGATACGGTGTAGCTACCTTATGCTTCATGCCATACTTCTTCAAGAGACCCTTAAACACTTTGTTGATGAAGTGGCTGCCCCCATCGCTGATCACTACCTTTGGAGCTCCAAAGCGTGGGAAGATGATAGTCTTGAAGAGCTTAACCACCACCTTTGATTCATTAGTTGGGGAAGCTATGGCCTCAGCCCACTTAGACACATAATCAACCGCCACCAAGATGTATTTGTTGCTGTATGAAGATGGAAACGGTCCTATGAAGTCTATTCCCCAAGCATCAAACACATCAACTTCAAAGATTGGCACCTGAGGCATCTCGTTTCTCTTGGTGATGTTTCCAGTTCTTTGGGAAGCCTCACATGCCTTAACAAACTCATGAGTATCTTTGAATAATGATGGCCACCAAAACCCGGCCTGTAAGACCTTTGTAGCCGTCTTGAAAGAAGCAAATGCCCACCAGAAGACGAACCGTGACAATGAAGGAGAATATCCTTAGCTTCTTGTCTTGTTACACACCTTCTGTAACGGCTGTCTACTCCCCTCTTGTACAAGTAAGACTCGTCCCAAAAGTATTTAGAGATGTCTCTCATGAACTTCTTCTTATGATAATGATCAAGGTGAGTAGGCTCTTCTCCACAAGCTAAGAAGTTGACTATATATTTGCATACCAAGGTAGGTCTTCTTCCTTGAAGCTCAAAACTTCTTCAAACTGATCCTCTAGCCGTGCACATACAACATTGTTGACCATCATGAGCTGCTCCTAAGGAAGTGAATCATCCAAAGGTAAGACTTCATTCACTCTCATCCTGGAGAGGTGATCAGCAACACCATTCTCTATGCCCTTCTTATCCTTGATCTCCATATCAAACTCTTGTAGAAGAAGGATCCACCTTAGGAGTCTCGGCTTGGTGTCTTTATTTGAGTATAAAAACCTCAAGGCAGCGTGATCAGTGTACACAACGACCTTAGAGCCCACCAAATATGATCTGAACTTCTCAAAAGCGAATACCACAGCTAGTAGCTACTTCTCGGTGGTAGCATATCTTACTTGCGTGTCATCCAAGGTACGGATGGCATAGTAGATTACATGCAGCCTCTTGTCTTTCCTCTGACCTAGAACATTACCCACGGCGTAGTCACTCGCGTCGCACATGATCTCGAAGGGTAAGCTCCAGTCTGGTGCTTGCACTATAGGTGCGGTAACAAGAGCTTCCTTGATCGTCTTGAAAGCATGAAGACACTCATCATCAAACACGAACTCGGCATCCTTGCATAACAGCCTTGTAAGGGGGCGCGCTACCTTGGAGAAATCCTTGATAAACCGTCTGTAGAAGCCTGCGTGACCCAAGAAACTCCTTATCCCCTTGACATTAACCGGAGGCTCCAAGCTCATCATGACCTCGATCTTTGCTTTATCAACCTCTATCGCTTGCTCAGAAATCTTGTGACCGAGTACAATCCCTTCTTTCACCATGAAGTGACACTTATCCCAGTTCAGCACCAAGTTTGTCTCCTCACATCTCTTGAGTACCTTGCAAAGATTTGACAAACAAGCAGAAAAGGACGCACCATACACAGAAAAATCATCCATAAAAACTCCCACCATCTCCTCTATAAGATCAGAGAAGATAGATATCATGCACCTTTGAAAGGTTGCTGGTGCATTACATAACCCAAAAGGCATCCTTCGATAAGCGAAGGTACCATCAGGGCATGTGAAAGTTGTCTTCTCTTGATCGTTGGGATGAATTGGTATTTGAAAGAAACCACTATAACCATCAAGAAAGCAGTAGTATGGGTGATTAGCTAATCTTTCAAGCATCTGATCAATAACGGGAAGAGGAAAATGATCTTTTCTAGTAGCTGAGTTAAGCTTCCTATAATCTATACACATTCGATGTCCGGTTATGGTTCTTGTAGGAATCAACTCATCTTTTTCATTTTTAATGACCGTGATACCCCCTTTCTTTGGTACCACATGGACCGGAGAGACCCATGTGCTATCACTGATAGGGTATATCACGTCAGCCTCTAATAGTTTCAAGATATCTTTCTTAACTACTTCTTTTATGTTTGAGTTCAAACGCCTTTGATGTTCAATAGAAGAAGTGTTTTCATTCTCTAAGTGAATCCTGTGAGTACAAAGCATTGGTGAAAGCCCCTTGATGTCACTTAGAGAGTACCCAATGGCTCTTCTATACTTTCTCAACTCCTGAAGGAGTGCGTTTAACTCATCATCACTCATATTTTCATTCACAATGACGCGATAAGTGTCATTAGATCCCAAGAAATCGTACCTTGGCCCATTCGGGTGCTCCTTAAGGTCCACCTTTGGGGCTAGCAGCTCGCTCTAGTCCTCCTCGTGGCTTGTGTTGACGTTGCAATCCTCATTAGCCCCTTTTGAACCTGAGTCATGATCTTTCAGGCTGCTATCTTGAACCGTTGCTTCCTCAAAGATCGAGTCATCCAGTCGATCTTCCCCTCGTTCTGATCCGGATCGATTGCACTCTCTCGATTTGATATGGATCGAGCAGGAAATCGTGTTGCTGAGTCGTTCTCTGAACTGATCGAGTTATCCCTCTCGATCTTCCCATCGATTTCTTTTCTGGATCGACCAACCTTCTCGATCGTCTTGTCGATCGTGGCCTTGGATCGAGTGATCTCGTCGAATTCATGATCGATCTCTAGGCATCCGTCTTCATCTTCTTTCACAACCTTGCGAGAATCAAGGATGTGAACATACTTTTGAGTTTGTTCGTTCAGGAAGCCATACTCTCCACACTCTTTTGTCAATGCCAGTTGAAGGTGATCCTCTTGTGCTAGCTCCTCAAGCAACTTAACGTCTAACTCGTCCAAAGTTTCCATGTAGAAAGCTTGCCCTTCAATGGTTGGTTTCTTCAAAACTTCATTGATATCCAAGTCTAGCTTGATGTCTTTACCCAAGTGTAGAGAAATCTTGCCATTCTTCACGTCAATGATAGCTCCAGCAGTCGCTAGAAATGGTCTACCAAGTATTAGAGGATCCTTTGGCTCTTCATCCATTTCCAAAACAACAAAATCAGTCGGCACGTTCACACCACTGATCCTCACGAGCAAGTCTTCAAGCATACCTACAGGGAGCCTTATGCTTCTATCAGCCAGCACAAGAGAGATCCTACACTCCTTAAACCTTGTAAAGCCTAGCTTCTTTGCAATGGAGTGAGGCATCAGATTGATACTTGCTCCTAAATCACATAAGTAGCTTTCAAACTTCAAAGGTCCAAGAGCACAAGGGATGGTGAATGATCCTGGATCTCCTAAATTCTTAGGAACTATCTCCTTGTGGATGATAGCACTGCACTCTTCACTAAGCACCAAAACCTCTTCACTCTCTTTGCTCTTCTTAGTAAGAGTATCCTTGAAGAACTTGGCACATTTAGGCATCATGGCCAAACAATCAACTAAAGGCAGCTTGATCTCAACATCTTTCAAATGCTTCTCAATGACTGCTCTATGCTTCTCAAGCAGCTGCTTCTAGAACCGTCCAGGGAAAGGAAGCTTCGGTTTGTAGGGTGGAGGTACAAATGCATCTTTCTCTTTGCTCACCTCCTCTACTTTCTTCTCTAAAACGGCTTCTTTGCCTTTCCTTGGTCTTTCAATCCACACGTTGTCAAAGGTAATCACTTCATCATTTGAAAGCTTACCCTCCCCCTATTGAACCACAATGTCCTCATTGTCTTTAGGTGCAGCCCTCGGCGGTAGCTCTTTCCCACTTCTCAAAGTAATAGCGTTTGCATACTCCTTGGGGTTTTGCTCACACTTCCCGGGTAGACTGCCTTGACTGCTTGAGCTGGCTTTGCCTTTCTCTAGCTGTTTGATCTTGTTGTTCAGATTGGTGATCTGCGTAGATACGTCAGTTAGAGAGGAGTCCAGCCTATTGTTCATATCAACAAACTTCTGATTTGTAGAAGCTTGACCTTGAAGCAACTGTTGAAACATTGCTTGAACCGGATCTTGAGGTGGCGGTTGAGCTTGTTGCTGTTGAGGCATGAAACCAGGAGGAAACACAGGTGAGTAACTCTTGTTTCCTTGCTGTTGTTGACCTTGAAAGATGCCTTGTCTCTGCCCTTGGTACCCACTATTTTGTGTAAACCCTTTGTTGTAAGGTACAAATGGTTTGCTTTATTGTGGAGGGTACACTTGATCTTTAGGGTTCTCCACATTGGTACTTCTGTAGGAGAGGTTGTTGTTGCCCTGATAGCTCTTACCATAGCCTTGTGGCTTGTTGTAGTTCTGACCGCCAACCCAATTAGCTTCTTCTTGGCTCATCTCTAACTCCTCTAGAACATCTGCGGCTTCTCCTATAAAGCGAACTTGCTTTTGATATGCAAGGACTAGCTTGTCTATCTTCTCATGGGGGGACTTCAACTCTTTCTTGTGAGCTTCTAGATCAGCTCCTCTTGGTGCTTGGTCATAATCCTCAGAATCGTTTCCATCACTCAAAGCCAAATTCTGTATGAGCTCCATTCCTTCTTCAACATTTTGCCCAAGAAAGTTTTCCTTACTTGCTGTATCTAGCAACATGCGAATCTTTGGAAGTGCTCCTCTATAGATTGTGCTTAAGAGAGTCTCTTCACTGAAGCCAGTATGAGGGCAAGCTATAATGTAGTCCTTGAACCGCTCCATAGCTTCATTAAAGCTCTCATTCTGCCTTTGTGTGAAGCCGCTGATCTCACTTCTTAGCCTTGCTGTTCTTGTGCTTGAGAAAAACTTTGACAGAAAGGCTTTCTTGCAATTAGTCCATGAAGTGATGGTCCCCTGAGGTAATTCTTCTCCCAATGCCTTGCTTTATCCCCAAAAGAGAAAGGGAATAACTGTAGCTTAAAGCTGTCCTCTGAGATGCCATTGATCTTTATCATCCCACAAACTTGCTCAAAGTTGTCAAGATGCTCCAAAAGGTCCTCCATTGCAAGCACATGGAACTTGTTGTTTTGTACCATTGAGATGAAGCCTGGCTTGATCTCTCGAAGTTGTTGTTTTGCACTGGTGGATGAGTGATACCAAATCGGTTGTGATGAGTGTTAGGAGCATCACCAGCACCGATGATCCTTGGCGGTCTTTGAGCGTGGTTGGGGTTTCCATTTCCCCTGGCACCAGCAGCACGGTGAGGTGGAGCGTCTTCTTGGTCTTGCTCAGCCATAACCCAAAATTCAGCTAGACCAGGTTGCTCTATCTCTTCAAAGTTCTGTTCTTGCTCTACTGTCCTTCTATGTCTTGCACTTCCGAGTTGGTGAATATTTTCCAGTGGTTGTAGAAGATTGTTGTCACCACTGGACCTCAAATTCATGTACCTGAGAAGACAAACAGTAGCGTAGAGCAACGAGTAACCAAAATTAAAGTAAAAGGCTTAGTCTTTACTAAGCTCCAAATCCTAATGCTTCCTAATCAAACCCAAGATGGCAACGGCGCCACTTGATAGACAGAATGTTTTGAGGTTGTAAATCAAAGCCCAAACCACTGTAATGATGTAGTATAATGGTAAGGGAGTATCAATCCAGCCCGAGTTGTAGAAAGAACACAAGAAATGCAAGAGAAAAGCAAATCTAAGCAAAATCGGGTAAATGGATGGTAAAATCGACAAAAACTAAATGCAGTGACCAAACTACTAAGAAAACTATTTTAAAATCCCTGGAAGAGGGTTAACAACTACTAGAAGAAAACAGAGGATGAAAAATGCAAAACTACTAATTACTAAAATTCGAAAACTAAACAAACAGAGAATTTCTAACAACTTAGAGCAATGACTTCTAATGATTAAAGATGCCAGCTTTATGACTAGGGAATGAAAACTTGAGGCTTTGAAATGCTAAAAAGAGGGTTCAAGGTCGAGGGTCATGTTCAAGAGAGTTCAAAGGTTCAAGCTTTGGTTTGAAAACACATAGATCTACTCATTTGATGAGCTTTTCCTAAGCCTTGAGAAACTTAAACTTGGATCATCCATGGTGTGTGGTATGACCCATTTCTTCGACCCTTCCTCCAAACCTATGGCATGTAGTGGAAAGATGAGTCAAAGAACATTAAGCAAGGATCCCAAATAATGGCTTAACTAACCCCCTCTTCATCCATGGCGTTTGAGAGAGGATAGATTAGTCTCTAGGATTTGGCTTTCAAGGATCCCTGAATCCGGTCAAGGTAAGAGAAGCCCTGGAATCATAGAGATCTTTTCCAAGACTCTCTAAGCTTTAAGACCCCAAATCCTAGAAGAGAATGAGTTAAGAACAAGAAAAATCCCAAAAGCTTAAACCCTTAACCCCTTGAATTGCCCCAACCTTTAACCCAAAGAAAACTACTCACTACACATAGTTAAAACCGAATAAAATGCAAGGAATGAAATGCTAAACATGATTAAAGAAAGTGATTAAGGAAAAAAATTAATGATTAACAAGATCCAAGGTTTAAAAACAAGAAAAACTTAAAGAATAGAACAATGGCTTAAAATCGCCTAAGAGAAAGCAGAAAAAGATAAGGCAAAGTGTCGATAATGAAAGTCATGTTCGCCTTTTGCCCAAAATAGCTAAACAGCCCTAATGGTCCCCTCACTACGCTCCAAAATTGAGCTGGCCGGATAAGGTCCCAGAGATCGATTCGGGTGATCGATATCTGGCTCCATCTTCTTCATGGATCGTCTGCTTTTGCTCGATCTTTGAGTCGATCCTTGGATGATCGGGTCGTGGTCTCGATCTGGCTCTCGTTCTGCATGGCGTAATCCACGTCTGTACTCACAATCGATCTCCTCACTCGATCTCATCCTCGATCCCTTCCTAGAAACGATCCGGGGTTAGTCGATCTTCTGGTCAATCTCATCTAGATCAACCTGCCATGCTCGATCCGCTGCTCGATCTCGGGTCCTTTGCATGCATGGTTTAGTTCTCCTAGTGTCCACAAGCTTCCTCTCGATCCTATGCACGTTCACGCAACCTCTAAAACTTGAGAGTGTCTCAAACAACCTGATAGTGATGCAAAGATGCAGAAAATATGCAAATGCTAATGCAATGTGCACTTAGGACCTAGAATGAGACAAATGGTGCAAACTAACCTAAAATGAGAGATGAATACATGAAAAATAACCTTAAATGCATGCTAAATATGCTAAATATATGAGTATATCATATCGTGAAACTTCAAAGACTTCTGCGCGAAGTGGAAGATAAAAATCTCCTACTCCACACCTCGTTATCCTCAAGGAAACGGGCAAGCTGAAGCAACGAACAAAACCATCTTGAGCAATCTCTAGAGACGGCTCGACGCCAAGAAAGAAAGGTGGTCTGAACACATTTTGGCCATACTCTGGGCTTGTCGAACCACACCTCACAAAGCAACCAGCAAAACACCGTTCTCATTATCGTACTGGCTGGAAGCTGTAATCCCAACAGAAACTGCAGTTCCCAGTCTCCGTCGAACCCTGTGGCCGAGGAACACCAAACTCAACGAGCAGCTGTTAAGAGACCAGCTCGATCTAATCGACGAATGTCGAGATCAAGCATTAATCAGGATCCAAAATTACCAGCAGGCCACAGCTCACTACTACAACCCCAAGTTCAAACACCGGAGATTCAATGTAGGAGACTTGGTCCTGCGCAAGGTACAAGATTACACCAAAGAGCCTGGTGCTGGGAAAGTAGGAACCAACTGGGAAGGTCCCTATCGCATCACTGAAGTAGTTCGCGACGGCGTCTACAAGCTCACGAAAGTACGAAACGGGGTCCCCGAGATAAGACCTTGGAACATAATGAACCTCAAGAGATACTATCGCTAAAAGCACTTTAAACAATCGAACTACGTCATGGCTTGATCCCCTTACGGGGTATGTAGGCAGCTCGACCCACGAGTTCAGCCACCATTTTTTATCAAATTTTTATTCCACAGCATGACAACATCAATAGGCGAGCTACGCGCGACGACCCTACGTTGTATCGTCTCCTTTTCTTATTTTTACTTAGCAACAATTATATTTGTTAAAACCGAGATCACGAACCAAAACGGTTCGGACCACCCTCGTCATACATCTATAAGCTGAAATACATTAAAACAAACTTGAGCTCCACGGTTTGTCTTCGATGTTAAAACATAGCCCGCCCACCCACACCTCGTAACTAGCAAGCTCTACCCCATGCATCACTCACTCGTTCGGGGGGGGGGGGGGGGGGTGAGGGGTAAAGTCCTATTTAACTGACCTCAAAGCCCAAGCACTCCCAACCTCCATAAGCGAGCTACAGTACACAAGTACGTCAAGGGGGGAAGGGGTAAAGTCCTATTTAACTGACCTCAAAGCCCAAGCACTCCCAACCTCCATAAGCGAGCTACAGTACACAAGTACCTCAAGGGGGGGGGGGGGGGGGGGGGGGGGGGGGGGAGCCATCTATCCTAGATGGCTTTCCAAAAAAGACAAGGTACACATATCTCTCATTTCGCAAATCAACTAAGTTCGGAGTCCTCCTCCACTTCACAGGTGCGGCCATATTTACAATTCGACTCCAACCATAGCCGGAGCTCCAGACCCTGAAGCGGCGAGCCCAACGCAGCTCGCAGTTCGTCAGGGATGATTGAGCCCTATGTTTGGAAACTCAGAGTAAAATAGAACCACGTTCTCCATCTCAAAGCCGAAACCGAGAAATGACTAGTTCAAAAGAAAGCAAACTCCATCTCGAAACAAACTCGCAGCTGACAACTCGAGTATCGAACTCACGACTAGCGATCTGAGCCTTGAGTTCGATATCCTAGTCCGCTTCCCTAAGTTACTAAACAACTTAGTAAATATCCTACTCGAACAAAAAAAATGCAAGAGGCAAAGATAAACAAAGTCTAAGGCACGAAGCCCGATTGCATTAAAAAAAAACCCTTTTGGGCACGGACGAGTTCGAAAATAAGGGTTAAAGCCCTCACGGGCACAAGAACCAGCGTAAAAGCCACGCCAGACAACCAAGTTTGAAAATTAAATTTAAAAAGAGGAAAGGAAAGAGAAAAGAGCAACAGTCAGCTACCGAGCTAACCACCCGCCTTCTTTGACATTTAAACCGAATTGATTGAGACCGAGGGGCGCACCTGAAGCCGGATCAACCTCCATAGTCACCGAGTCTTCGGAGATCACTGGGAGATTCAGCTTGCCAATCGAGAAGTCCGAGACCTGGGCAGCCTTAAAAGCCACTCCCAAGTCTTCTTCGTATTTGGTCACCCTCTCCAACTCATCCTCAACAGTGGTGGTCTTGGCAATAACCTGCTCGAGCATCTCCTTGTTGGAAATGCACTCTTGAAGATTGCACTCGGCCACGCCCTCTGCTTTCTTCCTTTCCCACTTCAGCTTGAATCCCTCAATCACCTCCATGAACCTCCGAGACATCTCCTTCTGGGCTTCACGACTGGCTTGGCGGATTGCACCCTCGCGCTCGCGGATCAAACGGAGGCTCTTCTCCCTCGCATCTGAGGCTTCATGGTGAGCTCGCACCACTTCAGCTTCAGCCTCAAAGATCTGGTTGGTGGCAACCTTGAACTTCTCGCTCTTGTCAACCAGCTTGTTCTCGAGTTCGGTGATATGAGCCTGCTGGCCTCTGAACTGCTTAAGGAGGTTAGTCTGGCGAGCGACCTGCACATTCGCGGCCTCAAAGTCGGACCTCAGCTTGCCGATTACCTTCCCCATCTCCTCGATTTCCTCCAGACGAGGGACGTCCCGCAGCCTTTGCTCATGTCGAGCCTAGAGCCGGCTCCCAACCTCCGCACCCTACGATCATCGAGGACCAAAGCGTTAAGACGAATAACACTTAACCAAAAAAAATATTACAAAGCAAAAGGTACACCCGTTACCTTCCCCTAGACCGACGCAATCTCCACGTAGAGCTCTCTCTCGGTCATCTTCTTGAGAGCCGAAAATTGGCATCCAGCAGGCTTATAGTGACGCCACATGGCCGCCATGCCCGCGGAGTCATCCGTGATCGGATGATCCTTGGTGTGCTCAAACTTCCAGTGGAACGGCCGGCTACCTGTTGAGCCCCCACTCCCGTTAGATGCCGACGGACGTGGCTCTATAGCTCGACTTCCTCTGTCATCTCTCGGCCTCTTAGAGGCAGGCTGGGACAGGTGCTTGGGCTCCTGGTCGTCAACGGAGCGCTGGGTCTTGCCCGAGTTGACAGAGAGCACCCCCACTAATCGTGGAGGGGGGTGATTTTATTGCATATTGCATACATTTTGCATACTCATTAGTTAGTTTTTCATGCATTTGTATTATGTTTTAGGTTAGATTGCATCACTTAGGGTCCTAGAGCATTCTTGCATCAGCATATGCATTTTCCTTGCATTTTGCATTACATTCAGGTTTTTTCTGGCTGCTTTGGAGTCATGGAGGTTCGTGGGCGTGTGGAGGCTGATGTAGCAGTTCGTGGGAGCTCGGAAATATGCTAAGGACCAGTGATCGAGAAGCAGATCGAGCATGGCCGGTCGATCTAGGAGTTGATCGACCAGAAGATCGAGCCAACTAGGCGATCCAAGGAGAATGATCGAGACGGAGATCTAGTGAAGCAATCGCTCAATCGGTACGGACGTAAATGACGCCATGCAGAGCGAGAGCCAGATCGAGTACACCACTCGATCCACCCGAAGATCGATACCGAGATCGGATGCAACACTCGATTCGCCGATGAAGATCGAGACCCGGATCGAGCCGAAGACATGATGCCCGGATGTGATCGAGAGAACCACTCAATCCAGTGGTCGATTTCTGTCCTTTCAACCGTTTTTGGCTGTTAGCGAAGGGGGGACCATTGGCTTGTTTGGGCATTTTAGGCAAGGCGGCGAGATGCTTTTTCGAGAACTTTTAGATCTTTATCCTTTCTTTCAAGTTTTCTCTCTGGTTTAACGAAGAACACCATTGTTGAACCAGTTATTCTCTTAAGCTTTTGTATTCGAATCTTTATCGTTTTAATCCAGTTTTTCTTTCATGTTTATCGTCGTATTTCTTATGCTTTGCTTGATTTACTCTATGTGTAGTGAGTAGTTTACTTTGGGTTCGGGGTTGAAAGGATTAAGGGGTAGAAAATGTTCGATCTTGGTTTGTTTTCTAAACGTTTTAAAGGCTATCTCTTCTAAGGTGTTGAAAGCTTAATGCTTGAAGATTCTCACGCCAAGAGCTTCATGATCCGAGAGGTTCCTTACCTTGACAGGATCCAGGAGCCTCGGAAGATCACACCTTAGAGACTAGTTACCCCTTCCCAAAAGCCATGGAAGTTTGGGGGACTAGTTAAGCCATCTACTTGAAATCTGTTTTCCTTGCCTTTCGACCTCTCTTTCCACCAAAAGCCATGGGTTTGGAGGAGAGGATGAAAGAGTGATCTATACCGAAAGCCACAGATAGATCTTGTTTTGTTTTCAAGGCTTAGAGATCCTCACCAAGTGAGTCGATCTAAAGTTTCAAACCCAAGATCGATCCTTTGAAACCCTTTACATGAATCTCAACCATAGGCCCTTTCTTTTAGAATTTTTAAGTCTTATTTCATCTTTCGCTTGTTACCTGATAGCATCCTGGTCATTATATTTGTTGTTCTTACGGTTTTAGACGAGATCGATCGTTACTGCTCGATCTAGTGGTCGATCTTGTGGTCGATCCACTAGTCGGATTTTAATAATTCGAAGCTCTTTCCTCTAATCAATCTGTTCGTTTCTCGTGGTAGTTTCTTCCTTTCTAGTATTTTTAAAATAGGTTTCACTCTGTTTAGGTTGCTGCATCTAGTTCTTTGATATTTTCCCATAAACTGTCTCATTTTTGCTTAGATTTGCTTAGGACCTTGCATTCTCTGTGCATTCTCTATCTCCTAGAAGTGGATTGACACTCTCCTGCTTGCCTTACTACAACATTGCATGCATTAGAGTTTTGATAACCTCTCTGCATCATAAAACCTGCTTGAGAAAATACCTTTATCAAATGGTGCCGTTGCCATTCTAGGAGTGTTTAGAGAACATAGAGATTTGGGTCTTAGCAAAGACTAAGTCTTTACCTTTTTCAAGTTACTATAATATCTACTCTCAAACGTGTGTTTTCAGGTACATGAATCTTTGTTCAAGGGGAGACAACAATCTTCTACAACCCTTAGACAACATTCATCAACTTGGTCACTCACGGCAAAGGAGAGTCAGGGAGCAAACAAGAGCCTTTGAGGAGATTGTTCAGCACGGCTTGGTTAACTTTGAAGACATGGCTGAACACGAGCATCCAGAAGGACCTCCTCCAGCAGGACGGGGCAATGGAAACCCCCAACACGCGGCTAGACCATCAAGGATCATAGGAGCCGGAGATGCTCCCAATACCCACCACAATAGGTTTGGGATCACTCCTCCTCCGGTACAAAACAATAACTTCGAGATCAAGCCTGGTTTCATCTCCATGGTGCAAAACAACAAGTTCCACGGCTTAGCAATGGAAGACCCCTTGGAGCACTTGGACAATTTCGAGCAAGTATGTGGGATGATCAAGATCAATGGCATATCCGAAGATGCTTTCAAGCTGCGTCTCTTCCCCTTTTCACTCGGAGACAAGGCTAGACATTGGGAGAAGACACTCCCACAAGGCACCATCACATCATGGGCTGAGAGTAAGAAGGCATTTCTCTCAAAGTTCTTCTCAAGCACCAGGACAGCTCGGTTGAGAAGCAAAATCAGTGGTTTCACTCAAAGGAACAACGAGACATTCAACGAGGCAATGGAGCGTTTCAAAGATTACACGATCTAATGTCCTCATCACGGGTTCAGCGAGGAGACACTACTCAGTACCATATACCGTGGAGCTTCACCAAAGATCCGGTTGTTGCTTGATACAGCCAGCAAAGGGAACTTCCTTGGTCAAGAGGTAGAAGAGGGTATGGAGCTGATAGAAAACCTGGCGTTGAGTGATGGAAACTATGCCGAGGATTATGACCGAGCACCGAGATGATCAGAGTTAGAGTCTCACAAGAAGGAGCTCAAATCGTTGCATGAAAAGATTGACAAGCTGGTGTTAGCTAATCAGAAGCATGTTCACTTTGTTGGTGAAGCTGATGAGAACCAAGAGGAGTTGGAGCTAAGCCAAGAAGAAGCAAATTGGGTAGCTGGACAAAACAACTACAAGTCTCAAGGCTACAACCAAGGCTACCAGAACAACAACCTCTCTTACCGAAGCACCAATGTAGCCAACCCTAAAGATCAAGTGTACCCTGCTCAACAAGCTAAACCTTTCATCCCTTACAACAAAGGTTTTCAACCGAGTAGTGGATTCCAAGGTCAAGGGCAAGGCAACTTTCAAGGGCAACAACAACACAACAAGGGTTATACTCCTAACTACCCTCCGGGCTTTACACCTCAACAACAACAACCGATGCAACAACAAGTTGATCCGGTTCAAGCAATGTTTCAACAGCTAATACAAGGGCAAGCTTCAACCAACCAGAAGTTCGCTGAAATGAACACTCGGCTAGATTCATCTCTAACCGACTTCTCCACTCAAATCACCAACCTAAACAACAAGATCAAACAGCTGGAGAAGGTAAAAGCAAGCACGAGTGGTCAGAACAGTCTTCCCGGAAAGTATGAGCAAAATCCCAAGGAGTATGCCAATGCTATAACGTTGAGAAGCGGCAAAGAGCTCGAACCTCCGGTCTCTACCAAGAACAACGAGGACGTTGTAATTCAAGAGGGGGAGGGTAAACCTGCGGCTGATGGTGATGAGATAAACTTTGACAACGTTTGGATCCAAGGGCCGAGGAGAGGAGATAAGGCGGTAGCTGAGAAGAAAGCTGAGCTAACCACCAAGGAGAAGAATGACTACGTGCCCCCACCTTACGTACCAAAGTTACCATTTCCCGGTGGTTTCAAAAAGCATCTTATAGAGAAGCACCGGATCTTGTTTGAGAAGCACCTAAAAGACGTGGAAATCAAGCTGCCTCTTGTAGACTGTCTCGCTATGATGCCCAAGTGCGCCAAGTTTTTCAAAGACACCCTTGTGAAGAAGAACAAAGAAAGCAAAGAGGTACTTGTACTAAGTGAAGAGTGTAGTGCGGTTATTCATAAGGAGATAGTGCGTAAGAAGCTGGGAGACCCTGGAAGCTTCACTATACCCTGTGCTTTGGGTCCTCTAGAGTTCAAGAGTTGCTTGTGTGATCTCGGGGCTAGCATAAACTTGATGCCTCACTCCGTGGCTAAGAAGCTTGGTTTCACTCGGTTTAAAGACTGTCGGATCTCATTGGTGCTGGCTGATAGAAGCGTGAGGTTACCAGTGGGGCTTCTTGAAGACTTACCGGTACGGATCAGTGGTGTAAATGTACCTACAGACTTTGTAGTATTGGAGATGGACGAGGAGCCTAAAGACCCACTTATCTTAGGGAGACCGTTCCTTGCAACCGCCGGGGCTATAATAGATGTGAAGAATGGTAAGATTGCCTTGCATTTGGGGAAGGAGATCAGGCAAGACTTTGACATCAACAAGGTTCTAAAGAAGCCAATATTGAAGGACAAGCTTTCTATATCGAAACGATGGATGCCTTGGCGGATGAGTTGCTGGAAGAGCTAGCTCTAGAAGACCATCTGGAGCTAGCACTCACTAAGGAGCCAGGGGAGTTTGGCTATGTGGATCAAAGAACCCAAGAGTACGTGAACCTGCTGGATTCGAGGAGGATTATCAAGAATGAAGAAGGTTGCTGCCAAGAGATCGACCCCGAGATCGACGCTATCACTCGATCCAGGGGACAGATCGACAAGTCAATCGAGAGCACAACTCGATCCGGCACAACAATCGATGGACAGATCGAGAAGGATGCTCGATCAGCAAAAACAATCGAGTCGACGATCGAGAGAGACCTCCCGATCATTTTGGAGTCCAATCAAGAGATCGACTCAGTGTCTCGATCCCTTACTCGATCCATATCAAATCGAGTAAGTGAATCGAGTGAAATGGCTCGATCTAGACGACATCGAGAGGAGAATCGACCGGAGGACTCGATCTCAGAAGGGATAGCGATGGAGGAAAGCAGTCTGAAGGGCCATGCCTCGAGTTCAAGGGAGAGTTCCAAGGAGGAAAGCAACAACAACAGCCACGAAGATGACTGGAGTGAGCTGTTAGCCCCAAAGGTGGACCTAAAGGAGCTCCCAAAAGGGCTAAGGTATGCTTTCTTAGGGCCTAATGACACCTATCCCGTGATAGTGAACGAAAGCCTCAGTGATGATGAGTTGCACTCGCTCCTAACTGAGCTGAGTTAGTATAGGAAGGCCATTGGGTACTCTTTAAGTGACATCAAGGGCCTTTCACTAATGCTATGCACTCATAGGATTCACTTGGATAATGAGAACGCCACTTCTGTAGAACATCAAAGGCGTTTGAATCCTAACTTGAAAGAGGTTGTTAAGAAGGAAATCCTTAAGCTTTTAGAGGCTGACGTGATCTATCCCATAAGTGACAGCACGTGGGTTTCCCCTGTACACGTGGAGCCTAAGAAGGGAGGGATCACGGTCATAAGGAATGAAAAGGATGAACTTATCCCTACTAGGACCATTACTGGTCATAGAATGTGCATTGACTATAGAAAGCTTAACCTTGCGACTAGAAAATACCATTTCCCCTTGCCTTTTATTGATCAAATGCTTGAGAGGCTTGCAAATCACCCTTACTACTGTTTTCTCGATGGGTATAGTGGTTTCTTTCAAATTCCTATCCACCCAAACGATCAGGAGAAGATGACTTTCACATGTTCCTACGGTACCTTTGCATATCGAAGGATGCCGTTAGGATTATGTAATGCAACGGCTACCTTTCAGCGGTGTATGATGTCTATCTTCTCTGATCTTATAGAGGAGATGGTAGAGGTATTCATGGATGATTTCTCTGTGTATGGTGCGTCCTTTCCTGCGTGTTTGTTGAATCTTTGCAGGGTACTTAAACGTTGTGAAGAGACAAACCTGGTGCTGAACTGGGAGAAATGCCACTTCATGGTTAAGGAAGGGATAGTGCTCGGTCACAAGATATCAGAGAAGGGTATTGAGGTTGATCAGGCTAAGGTGGAGGTCATGATGGGTCTTGAGCCGCCGGTTAATGTTAAAGGGATCAGAATCTTCTTTGGGCACGCAGGGTTCTACAGGCGTTTCATCAAGGATTTCTCCAAGATTGCACGCCCTCTTTCACGGCTGTTGTGCAAGGAAGCTAAGTTTGTATTCGATGAGGAGTGTTTGAAGGCTTTCGTGACCATCAAGGAAGCCCTTACATCAGCCCCTATAGTCCAAGCACCAGACTGGTCTCTTCCCTTTGAGATCATGTGTGATGCTAGCGACTACGCCGTAGGAGCCGTCCCTGGTCAGAAGAAAGACAAGAAGCTACATGTGATCTACTATGCTTCAAGGACCTTGGATGACACGCAATCACGATACACCACTACGGAGAAGGAGCTGCTTGCAGTAGTCTTCGCCTTTGAGAAGTTCAGATCATATCTCGTTGGTTCCAAGGCTATTGTATACACGGATCATGCTGCCCTACGATACATCTACTCGAAGAAAGACACTAAGCCTCGACTCTTAAGATGGATTCTATTACTCCAGGAGTTTGACATGGAGATTAAAGACAAGAAAGGGATAGAAAATGGAGTCGCTGACCACCTCTCAAGGCTAAGGATCAACGAGTCTCTCCCTTTAGATGATTCTCTTCCAGAAGAGCAGCTTATGGCGATTACTACTGCTGTTTGTGGGAAGCTAGAAGGAAGGTTTGAGGAAGTGTTGAGTTTTAAGGAGGAGGTTCTACCGTGGTATGCTGATGTGGTGAACTATCTAGCGTGTGGTGAGGAGCCAACACATCTCAACAGCTATCACAAGAAGCGGTTTATGAGGGAGGCTAGTGACTACTTTTGGGACGAGCCTTACCTATACAAAAGAGGAGTAGACAGCTTGTACCGGAGATGTGTTACAAAGGAAGAAGCCAGGGACATCCTCTATCATTGCCATGGCTCTTCCTACGGAGGACACTTCGCCTAATTCAAGACAGCCACGAAAGTGTTGCAAGCCGGTTTCTGGTGGCCCTCCATTTTTAAAGATGCACACGAGTTTGTGAAGAGCTGTGAGGCATGTCAGCGAGCAGGGAATATAACCAAGAGGAACGAAATGCCTCAAGTTCCTATCTTCGAGGTTGACGTGTTCGATGCGTGGGGGATTGACTTTCATGGGGCCTTTTCCCTCTTCATACGGCAACAAGTACATCTTAGTAGCTGTGGATTATGTCTCCAAATGGGTTGAGGCTGTTGCTTCCCCTACAAATGACTCTAAGGTTGTGATCAAGCTGTTCAAGAGTATCATCTTCCCATTGTTTGGGGTACCCAAGGTTGTTATAAGTGACGGAGGAAGCCACTTTATAAACAAGGTCTTTGAGAACCTCTTGAGAAAGTATGGGGTTAAGCACAAGGTGGCTACACCGTATCATCCTCAAACAAGCGGTCAAGTGGAGGTCTCCAATAGGCAAATCAAGGCTATCCTAGAGAAGACCGTCGGAGCAACAAGGAAAGACTGGTCAGTGAAGCTGGATGACGCTCTTTGGGCCTACCGTACCGCTTTCAAGACACCGATTGGTACAACTCCTTTCACCTTACTCTATGGCAAAGGCTGTCACCTCCCGGTTGAGCTGGAACACCGCGCGTTGTGGGCTGTGAAGAGGCTGAACTTTGATCTCAAGACTGCTCAGGAGAGGCGCCTTATTCAGCTACACGAACTGGACGAGTTGAGGCTGAATGCTTACGAGAGCTCCCGGATATACAAGGAGCAGACTAAGGAGGCTCATGATAAGAAGTTGGTTGCCAAGGAGCTTAAGGAAGGAGGACTGGTGTTGCTGTACAACTCGAGGCTCAAGCTCTTCCCGGGCAAGCTGAAATCAAGGTGGAGCGGACCGTTCGTGATTCAAGAGGTCTTGCCGTATGGAGCTGTTACTCTGATGGGAAAAAGTGGCAGTGCCTTTACCGTCAACGGACACAGAGTCAAGCCCTACTTGGCAGACAGCTTTGACAAGAAGAGTACCTCGGTGCTTCTCCAAGACCCACCATCCGCTTAGACCAAGTAAGGTCTAGCTAAAGACGTTAAAGAAAGCGCACTTGGAAGGCATTCCCATGTCTATCTTGTACATACTTCTTCTTTATTTCCCTTTCAGTTTTATGTTTTTATTCTGTAAGTGTGTAGGAACAAGTATAAGGAGTCTAAACCTTGACTTCGAGGTCTTAAAGAGGCAATAGGGTTAGAATAAGGCTAGAGATCGAGTGCTAGATCGACTGATTCTGACTCGATCTTTGCTAGATCGAGTCAGTAAATCGAGAGGAGCCAGTCGATCTAGACGAGATCGAGTGACAAGATCGACCTTGATGAAAAAGGATCGATCGATCCAAATCGGATCGACCGATCTAATTTCTCTCGGGAAAATCTGTTGAAAACTGATCGATCACTCGACTCGATCCATCACTCGATCTATGCCAAATCGACCCCTAAATCGAGGACATAGCTCGATCATTAGGACTTAGCCGAGGAGCCAACATCTCAATGATCGAGAGAGCCAATCGATCCAGGACTCGATTCACTATGAATCGAGTCTCAAATCGAGTAACCCTCTCGATCTAAGCCATTTTGGGCATGAGATCGAGTCCTAGATCGACCAAATGGACTCGATCTCATGCCGAGGTAACAATTTTTTTTCCCTCCTTTACTCCTTTCCCTCCAATTTTTAAATTCAAAACTTGGTCAAGGCAAACATCTTTGACCATGAAAGATGTACCTTGACCAAGACTTTGTCAGAAACCACTTTGACCACCCATTGTTTTGGTTTTGCTAAGTCTTTAAATGTTTCAAACATCCTCTCACCCTCTCATTCCTGTTTTGCTCGAGATTTTTAAACAAAGAGAGTGAGAGTTTTACTTTTTAAGAGCTAGCAAAAGATATTATAAACTTCTTGCAAAGATATTTTCAAATTTAATGATTTTATTTTAAGAAAATCTCCTTTAAATCCGCAAGATCTTGTTTTAGAATATAGGATTGGTTTTGAATTTTTAAAACTAGCTAAGTAAATGGAATAATTCCAGATTTTTCAGAATCTAAAGATTTGATTTCCTTTTATTTAGCTATGTTTTTTATTTATCCCCCAAAATTCTAGGGTAGTTATTATAAATTCTCTCCTTCTCTTCTCTCATTCTCATCAAATCGCCTCTTACTTATCAATATCCTTAGAATCTTGTTTCAGGAACAATGACACCAAAGAGAACCAGAGAAGAGCAAGCACAAGAAAGAGAAGGACAAGAAGTGGTAGCTCAAGAGAGGGTCAGGTGGAGCAAAGATGAAAAGAGGGATAAGAAGCGGTTGGAGAGGCTCTGGTTTGAACCCACAAAGTTTGCTGATCGAGAGCTTTTGTCTAGGCTCGGGATTCTTGGGGACTTCGATCAACTCCTCAAGAACATTGGCTTGAGGTGTTTGTCACGGATGGATTGCCCAACCATTCCTGAAGTGACAATAGACTTCCTTGCCACCTTGGAGTTCTGGTATGAGAATCCTAGTGCACCCGTCCCTTCTCAAGGTCGCCTCTACTTCAAAGTCGGACGTCAAGCCTATACACTATCCATCCCTGAGCTATGCCAAGCCTACGGTCTCAGCGCTGATGCACACAAGGTCGAGTTCCCAGCCTTCAAGAAAGCCGAAGAGTTTTGGGACCTGATCAGCAATGAAGACTACAAAGCCAACACCTCCAAGATCAAGCGAGTTAGGAGTCCGGTGCTGAGGTATACTCTGAAGCTGATTACCAATACATTCAGTGGAAGGTCTGTTGCTCCTACTGTCACGAAGACAGAGCTGTGCTTCCTGTTCCAAGGTGTGAAGCACTTGGTGTCTGATCCGGATGCGAATGAATAGCCCATAGAAGATGAACTCGGCGATGAGGTGAACTACAGCTGTGTGCTCGCGGCTTCCCTGGTGAAGTACAAGGCATATGCCTTAGGGTGCAAGGCAACCTCCTCCTATATTGGCGGTTTCCTTACTCCTTTGTTCGTGCAAGCCGGCGTGCCCATCCATGACTTTGCTCACGTTCCAAACAGAGCTTTCATGGATGAAGCATACATGAGGAACACTGATAGCTTGGGACGCACGCCAGCAGAAGGGTTCTATGCCTACCTCTTCATAGATGACGAAGACAAGAAGAGAGTGTGCATCCTCCCCAACAAAGATGAAACCGAGCTGCTTGGTGTTGGGAACATCGAGTTCTTACCCACGGAGGAAGAATGCTTTGCCCCTTTAGGAGGACCGCCTGCTTCAGCCATTGCCCCACGTCAAAGGTCAGAGTCTCCAGGCACGGAAGACGAGATACCCGAGGCTTACACACTTTCCAAACTAGACTTTGAGCCGAGGACAAAAACCGAGAAGTTCCTAGCATCGGTGGTAGAGATGCAAAGGAAGATTAACAAGTGGCAAGGGAAGATGCTGAAGAAGCTTGGGAAGAAAGTTAAAGCACTTCAGGGAGGCCAGCCTAAGCCAGCTGCAAGCCAAGAGATGCAACAACCCGAGAAGAGAAGGCTCTCAACCGGAAGGATTGTCATCCGCGAGACCCAAGGAGACAACATTCAGCCGGCGCGCCATTCTCTCCAAGAACCAGCTGACAAAGGCAAAGCAACGATCTCTAGCTCCTCTGGAACATCCTCAAGTTCCAGCCGAGCCTAGACCAGAGGTAAACAACCTTCTTCCATTGTATATAACCGCTCATATTTGTTTCTTGCATTGTGTTTTGATGCTCCTTCGGATGAGTTTGCCACCGGGACGGTGTCAAGCAAGTTTGAGGGAGTACTTGTGTGATTTAATCTTGTGTTCTTTGATCTTATTTTCCTTTTTGCATCCTTGAGTCTTAGGTCATGAAAATTTGGAAAAATTTTTAAAATTTTTTTAAAGATTCATGTAGTTGCATTCATCTTTTTAAAAACATGTTAGGATTGAGTCTAGAGTTTCTCATATCACCTAGGTTGTTTGCATTTTGCATAAGGGGTTAGAATTTCTTAAAAAGGTGTTTTTACTTATGAATCATTTCAATGCCCTAGTTGGTAGTTCTCTAATGCTTTGTTTATGCTTTGAAAGTAAGTCCTAACCATGCTTGGATCACTAGTTAGGATTTTCGTGGCTTGAATTGAACTCTCATGATTTGAAACTCATCCTACTAAGTGAAAACCTTAATTTGAAACTCTAATTATCATTCTTATGCATTTGAAAATGAACACATGGTTTTAAAATATTTAGGCTCTCTTCTTCCTTTTTACCACTCTTTGTGAGCCTAAGTAGAACTCCTTCCTTGAACCTTACCCTCCTTTGAAGCCAAATGTTCTTGTGTGACATCTTTGTGAGGCCTTACTTTTGGTTTGAACTTGGCATAAAGTGTTAGGTTTAGGCGACATGATTTGGTTTTCATATTGTTGCTAGCTTTGCATTTCGAAGCTAGGTGTAGGCTTAGGATAAGTTTGGGAGATCATTGGGGTTGCTTTCTTGTCTAATTGTTTCAGTTTCAAAGAGTTTGTGTTTTAAGAAAAGAAATGAGGTTTTAAGTGAAAGGTTTGCTTTTAAAAAACTAAGTATGCTCTAATTTCGGAAAGTAGCTCTCTCATAATAAATAAAAATAAAAAAAAGAAGAGAAAAGAAAAGAAAAAGAAATAAAAAGAGTCTAAGTGCCAAATAAAGAAAAATGAAAAGAAAAAAAAAATAATAACAAGAGAGCTACTAATAAGAAATTTCTAAGAGCAAAAGTATTTTTCAAAACCTTTTCACTAGCCTAAAAAATTTAAAAATGTCTTTATTTTGAATTGGGGATTGCTAAGTGTGAGAAAAAGGGTAGACTCTTAAGTGGTGAGTGAGGATTAAATTTCTTAAATGAGAGGGGTATAGGATCATTTGATAGTTTACATGGGTAGATGAGAATCTAATCATGTATGCATAAATTGTCTTTACCTTTAGCATTATGCATAAGTTCAAACCATTTTTGAGAGAAACCCTTGTTATAATTATAAACCCTTTTCAAATTAGATCATCCTATGCTCATAACCATAACCCTTAGCCAAATGTGTTTTGCTTTAAAGTGCATAAGTTTGATTCATGGTTCGAATATTAATGAATGTTAAAGGATGAGTTTCTTTGATTGTTAGGAATAGGAGAGTCATGATTTGAATTTCTTTGTGTGATGAGTATGGCTAAGTTCTTTGGAGTATGAGTGTAAGCTTAGCATTTTAGAACTGTTAACTAGGACATTGAGATGATCCATTTGAAAGGCACCTTTGCAAAAAGTTTAAAACCCCTTTGATTTTCCTAAAAACCTCTCTTCCTTACTTGTTTTTTGTTGCTTGAGGGCAAGCAAGAAGTAAGTTTGGGGGAGTTGATGTTATTGCATATTGCATACATTTTGCATACTCATTAGTTAGTTTTTTATGCATTTGTATCATGTTTTAGGTTAAAGTGCATCACTTAGGGTCCTAGAGCATTCTTGCATCAGCATATGCATTTCCCTTGCATTTTGCATCACATTCAGGTTGTTTCTGGCTGCTTTGGAGTCATGGAGGTTCGTGGGCGTGTGGAGGCTGATGTAGCAGTTCGTGGGAGCTCGGAAATATGCTAAGGACCAGTGATCGAGAAGCAGATCAAGCATGGCCGGTTGATCTAGGAGTTGATCGACCAGAAGATCGAGCCAACTAGGCGATCCAAGGAGAATGATCGAGACGGAGATCGAGTGAAGCAATCGATCAATCGGTACGGACGTAAATGACGCCATGCAGAGCGAGAGCCAGATCGAGTAAACCACTCGATCCACCCGAAGATCGATATCGAGATCGGATGCAACACTCTATTCGCCGATGAAGATCGAGACCTTGATCGAGCCAAAGACACGATGCCCGGATGTGGTCGAAAGAACCACTCGATCCAGTGGCCGATTTCTGTCCTTTCAACCGTTTTTGGCTGTTAGCGAAGGGGGGACCATTGGCTTGTTTGGGCATTTTAGGCAAGGCGGCGAGATGCTTTTTCAAGAACTTTTAGAACTTTATCCTTTCTTTCAAGTTTTCTCTCTGGTTTAACGAAGAACACCATTGTTGAACTAGTTTTTCTCTTAAGCTTTTGTATTCGAATCTTTATCGTTTTAATCCAGTATTTCTTTCATGTTCATCGTCGTATTTCTTCTGCTTTGCTTGATTTACTCTATGTGTAGTGAGTAGTTTACTTTGGGTTCGGGGTTGAGAGGATTAAGGGGTAGAAAAGGTTCGATCTTGGTTTGTTTTCTAAACGTTTTAAAGGCTATCTCTTCTAAGGTGTTGAAAGCTTAATGCTTGAAGACTCTCACGCCAAGAGCTTCATGATCCGAGAGGTTCCTTACCTTGACAGGATCCAGGAGCCTCGGAAGATCACACCTTAGAGACTAGTTACCCCTTCCCAAAAGCCATGGAAGTTTGGGGGACTAGTTAAGCCATCTACTTGAAATCTGTTTTCCTTGCATTTCGACCTCTCTTTCCACCAAAAGCCATGGGTTTGGAGGAGAGGATGAAAGAGTGATCTATACCGAAAGCCACAGATAGATCTTGTTTTGTTTTCAAGGCTTAGAGATCCTCACCAAGTGAGTCGATCTAAAGTTTCAAACCCAAGATCGATCCTTTGAAACCCTTTACATGAATCTCAACCCTAGGCCCTTTCTTTTAGAATTTTTAAGTCTTATTTCATCTTTCGCTTGTTACCTGATAGCATCCTGGTCATTAGATTTGTTGTTCTTACGGTTTTAGACGAGATCGATCGTTACTGCTCGATCTAGTGGTCGATCTTGTGGTCGATCCACTAGTCGGATTTTAATAATTCGAAGCTCTTTCCTCTAATCAATCTGTTCATTTCTCGTGGTAGTTTCTTCCTTTCTAGTATTTTTAAAATAGGTTTCACTCTGTTTAGGTTGCTGCATCTAGTTCTTTGATATTTTCCCATAAACTGTCTCATTTTTGCTTAGATTTGCTTAGGACCTTGCATTCTCTGTGCATTCTCTATCTCCTAGAAGTGGATTGACACTCTCCTGCTTGCCTTACTACAACATTGCATGCATTCGAGTTTTGATAACCTCTCTGCATCATAAAACCTGCTTGAGAAAATACCTTTATCAGGGGGTCGGGCTGAGGGTTCATCATTTGCTCAACCTCCTCATCATGTAGATGAGGTGTGTGAGCAGCAGCCGAGGCAAGCGCGGCCTCGAGGGCGTCGTTGACGCTCCTGGAACGTACCCTGGAGTTGCTGGGACCAGTCGGGGCTTTACCGGCTCTCTGGCGAAAGGTTGGCTTGCGAGACATGGCTGAGCATGAACTTGCTGAACTAGAAAAAGGCAGAATAAAACGAAGAGGAAGAACTCTGGCTGCCAGCAAAATAAACCACCTTGCGGTATTTCATTACGATCCAATAGGAAAGGTCGGGGCACTAGTTCAAAGAAAAACTTACCAGGTGCGACAACAGGGGCCAGGGCGGGCGATGAAAGGACTCGTCAAACTTGTTCTTGCGTGAACGTGCTCCAGACAACATTTCCTCGCCTAAATAACTGTAACTGGTGCTCGATGTCGGGATCCCTCGGTGCTCTGGATAGCTGACCTGATAAACAAAAAACAAACAAAGGATCAGAAAACCAATCGAGCAAGACAAAGCGAGTATAGCTAGCAAATGCCTCAGCCTAGCTAAACAATCGTTGCCCGCGAACTTGGCCGACAGCCGGGAAAAGTCGAAGCTCCCAACGGATGCTTCGTTAACCCGAAACTTGAACCCGGTCTTCTCCCAACCGGAATCCTTCTCCGGACTCTCCTCGATGAACCGCCAGTTTGATCTCGGGGACGCGTAAAAAGACCCGGGACGGCGGATCTTGCATTCTCGACGAAAGTCGTCGAGAGTCTTCTGGTCATGGATTTTGGAGAGATCCAGAACTACGATCGCCGACATCAGAAAAGAAAGAGAAGAAAAGGAGATAGAAGACGCTAAACCTAGAAAACTCAAAAACAAAGATCAAACTTCTTTCGGAAAATGAGAGAGAACTTAGCAAAAGATTTCTAAACAGGTAGACGATGAATGGAAGTTGCAAAAAGTAAAAGGAAGAAAAGAGAAGAAGTTACCAGCTTGTTATATCTAATTAATTATTGCCTACCTCGGAGATCACAGAGAATCTGGCCACACGCCAATCTTGACCGTTCGATCTCCCGATCTCAGCCATCGAATATTCGACCTCGACGATTCGACGCGCTGCAGAGCTCTATTGATTGAGGCCGTCAGATCGACTTTCTCTCTCGACTTCAGTGCGAATCTTCTCGACGGATGCACCTTGCCCCAGGAAGCTCGACCGCCGAAACTGAAAAGTAAAAGATGATATTTACTCCGAGTCCCAACCGTCCACCTGGAAGAGATAATAACGAATCTATCTCTACATGCAAAGTTGCGATTTTGAGGTCGATTCCCGACCACACGATCGACGAACTGTTCACCTCTCCAAGATCTAAACCGTCAATCTCAAATGATTATCTGACTCAGTGACGTCAGCCTAATCGGACACAATATCTTTCAAACCTCACATCTTGCCGCCCATTAAAGCACGAGCTTGCTCTCATTAATGGGCTGGGGGGCAATTGTTGGAGCTGGATTTAGCACCCTAAATCCTGTCCACTCAAGCCCAAAGGACAGATCCAAACTAAGCCAAATTGACTGGGCTTTGACCCTACGGCCCAGGCCCATTCAGCTCTCAACAATCCAATCCTGAGCAACAAGACGTTCCGTTCGACGAGGTCGAGCTCCAGCTCGACCAAATCCCGAGAAATAAGGAAGGATCCGAGCCAGGTCAGAGCATATTCTCGCCAGTTCAAACGAGTCCGAAGATCGCGGAGGAAGCTGCTGCACGTGGCGAGATTTCCGGCTGAAGCCGCTGCACGTGGCCGAGATATGCGCTGGAGTTCAAAGCTTGATGAAGCGAGCTATATAAAGGAGACAAGTGGCTTAGTTTATGGGACATTTAGCTTGATCTTCTTCTACACATTTTACACACGAAAACCCTGTAACTGCTCTCAGAGCTCTTTTCAGATTATCTTTTCCATCGTAATCTTTGTAACCATTCCATTCAACCGATTAATACAAAATCCTTATTTTAGTTAGTGCTTCCTTATACAGTCAATTTGTCCGAGAGAACCGAGCCCGTAATTCTCCTAAGTTTCTTCCCTTACAAAAACACATAAATTTATGAGTGTAAATTTCTGTATCCACTGTGAGGATCTCCAAGTTTAGAAGAGGCTCTCTGTTGAGTAACAAAGAGGCAACAACTTCAACCAAGGGTTTTTGCCTATGAACTACTCTCCCATCAGCTACCATACTCATCCACAGATTGCAGCCCATACTTCTCTCCCTCAAGGTCCATACAATGCTTTTAACTCTAGTGAAGCTGAAATTAAGAGCCTGCTCATCCAAATCCTCAAAATACAACTCAATGATCCTTTAGAGATGAACAAGATTTTTGCTGATGTTCACAACAAGCTGGATACAATCCATGTTGAGCTAAGCACCAAGTTTGATGATTTGGCTTCAAGGATGAAAACTTTAGAGAATCCCAATGAGAATTGCCAAGGTGTTGAGTCTTATATTTTCCTTTACTCCGCTTGAAGAAGAAGCTATCATTGAAGACTTCATTTCATTAATTAATGAGGACATTGAACTTCATAGTGGGGGAGAGAAGCTTATTGAAGCTGATGTCATTAATGATGCCACTAAGGAGAACTCTCTTGAAGAAGGAACCACCAAGGAAGAAGAGAAGTGGGCGCCATTTGAAGCTGTTGGAACTAAGAAGGAGGATAAAGCTTATGTTCTTCTAGTTTACCAGCATGATATCCCTTTTCCAGGAAGGTTCAAGAAATAGCTAGTGG
Organism: Thlaspi arvense; assembly: GCA_911865555.2. Classification (NCBI taxonomy): domain Eukaryota; kingdom Viridiplantae; phylum Streptophyta; class Magnoliopsida; order Brassicales; family Brassicaceae; genus Thlaspi; species Thlaspi arvense. The sequence goes on along the minus strand of OU466859.2, from coordinate 25,151,234 downwards.
AGAAGTACACCACTCTTTATGCTGCTCATATGAAGCTTAGAGGCATTGATGTTCAGGATGAGTTGAAAGAAGCTCTAGCTAAGACTGAAGTATCAGATGTCAAGAAGCTGGACATCAAGAAGCTTGGTGATCCTGGCTGTTTCACTCTTCTTTGTGAACTCAATGGGAAGACCTTCAATAGTTGTCTATGTGACTTGCAAGCATCAATCTGTTGCCCTCTTTTACAGCCAAGGTATTGGGCTACACCAAGTTTCAGAAGAGCAATGTGTCTCTCACAATTGCCGATGGCAAAGTCAAGACACCTCTAGGTGCTCTCAAGGACATACTAATGGTGATTGAAGGAGTGATAATCCCAACTGACTTCCTTTTTTTGGATGAAGAAGGGAAGATAAAGAATCCCATTATCTTGGAAAGGCCCTTCTTGCCTTCAGCTAGGGCAGTCTTTGATGCATGAACAATAGAGTTAAGGCTCGCCAAGGAGAAGGTGCTGAATTTTGACTCCAAAGGTAACAAGTTAGAGAATGAACATGCTTTCTCTATGGAGCTGAACAAGAAAAAGGGAGCTGTTGAGCATTGGCCTGCATTTGATGGTGACATTGGTGCAAGCTTTGATGAGTGCTGTCTTCTCTTGCTGTTTCCAGAAGCCATTGAAGAGGAGGTCCTCAAAGTGGAGGTTTTTAAGATTGAGAATGAAATCTTGTTGGGCTGTGTTAAAGATGAGGTAACCCTTAACCCCTATATTTCAAATGCTGAAGTTGATTACAAGGTGCATTGCAAGGGTAAAGCTAAACCCTTTCCACAAGTGAAAGTTTGTGGGGTTACTAAGAGTCTGAAAGGTAGCATGAAAAACTTCAAGTAATCAGCTGCAGCCACCAAGGAGGAGGTTTCACCAAGGAGCATCACAACTCCTTCCCACACAAACTAGGAGAACCAAGAAAAGTCAAGCTAAGTGATTCTAAACAAGCACACTTAAGAGGTAGTCCCATGGTATCCTTGTACATAGTTATGCTTTTTACATTGTCCCTAGAAGCAGGTGTAAAGCTACGGTGATGAGAGGATGGTTTGGGGAACCAAATAGATATGTTCTGGTAAACATCAAGCTTTAACATCAAGCTTTCCAAGCTCGATGTTCGGACATCAAGCATCCACATCGAGCTCCTCAGCTCGATGTTAGTAGAACCAGAAAATGTCGGGCAAACACATCGAGCTACCAAGCTCGATGCGGGAAGAAAAAGTGTTTCGGGCAAGATGTCGAGCACTTACATCGTGCGACATCTTTTGCCCAAGAGGAGGTCGATCAACATCGAGCACGAACATCGTGCGATGTGCCAAAGGTGGAGAAAAACCAACACACATCAAGCTCACACATCGATATAAAAAGCCCGAAAACAGGTTAAGGATGTCGAGCTTCAACATCGAACAACCAAGCTCGATACGCTCACATCGAGCGTTTACATCGTGCGATGTCAAAGGGCAGAGAGTATTGGTGCAAGCATCGAGCACTCACATCGAGCAACCGAGCTCGATGTACACACATCAAGCACCAACATCGAGTTGCCTAGCTCGATGACACCCGCTAGGTAAGTCTTTTGAATTTCAAAACTTTTTCCTCTCTTGGTTTGGAGTCAAGGGAGTTTGAATTTGAAATTTTTTGCTCCTCCCCTGCCATTCTTACCCACTCCTGAGCACTTTGTCTTTTATCTCCACTCCATTAGATTCCTTGTCCCCTCCCTTGTTCTATATAAACCACACTTGCTCTCTTCTCTCATCACACTTCTCATTTCTCTCATTTTTCATCTAAGCCATGAAATTTCTTGCTCTTCCTCTCTTTCATTGTATTTTCCAAAGTGCTCAAGGATTCCACAAAGGTTTGCTTCTAAAACTATTCATCTCTTGTTCTTATGGTTAGAATTTGTTAGCTATTTTTAGATCATATGCCATTTGAACTAGTTTTGTTTAGTTGATATCCTTGTTTTGATTTTGCATGGTGGAGTTAATTGTTTAAGCAAGTTAAAATCTTAGAGTTGATTATTGTTCATAATCTATTGTCTTGCTTTGCTTTATATTCCTTATGCATTATGATTTTCCATTTTGATTAGAGCCACCATGCTAGGATCATGTTCATGAATTGTTAAAAATCAGTTTAGATTCTAGCATGTTTATAATCTTTAGTTCTTGAATTCTCTTAGGTTCTTTAGAGGTTTGCATGTTTAATAACTAGATAGACCTGTTGTAGAATTGAGTAAAAAATTTTTTTAGAGCATTAAATGATTTTTCTTCATCCCATTTGCTTTTGTACCTAATAGATCTTCAAGACTTGTACTTGTAGGTACCATACGAAAAAGCAATAACCCAGCTGTGAACAAAAGCCAAGGAACAAGGAGGAAGGTGTAACGCCCGTGTTCTGCAAACCTTACCAGCTGAAAATGGGTTACACTCCTGGACGATACTGTTTGGGACTCAGTACGGAGTTATCAAGCTGTGTGCTTGATTATGGTCATAGCCGGGATAGAATGGTCGAGTGAAATCAAGCTGGTTAGCTAGTTCTCGGGAGAATTGGGAAGATAGCCGACAGTTTTGCAAGATAGTCGAGAGAAAGGGAGTTTCTCTCGGAAGAAGGATGGTTTTAGCCAGAGTCATGGTTCAGACAAGTGAAATTCCGAGAGTGCGGGTTTTTCGGAGGACTTGGTCGGAATTCGGACAAGGCGGTTATTGGTCTGAGCTAAGCTGATAGTTATCCGAGGGAATAAATGTAATGGTCGAGACAGAAATCCAAATAGTCGACAAATAGTCGAGGCAATAATAAAATAGCCGCGAAATTATTGAAAATGGTTGAGCGGGAACGGTTATATCCGAGAGAAATTAATAGAAGCTCGGCTATATTGGAGAGAAATAATTATTAGCTCGACTATAATAGAGATTGGCTCGACTATAATAAAGAGACGGTCGAATAAAATAAAGGGGACGGTTATATTATGGCAAAGATCTGGCTTATCCGTGAAAAAGGAGCGGGAAACGTAATGAAATGGTTATTAGACGGTTTCTGGGCTATTTATCACGGGAATAGTTAGTTTCTAAGAGAGACAGTGGATTTTCGTGAGAAATCATCGAGGGAAAACAGAAAAGATGGATTCTGCACAAGATAGTCGAGAGTTTCTCGAGAATAGTCGGAGAGATCCAACGATGGGCGAGTGTATCACGAATATAGCTGATGTGTGACGAGCGTTGCTGAGAGAATGGAGGATACGATCGGATGCTTTCCGATTCTCTTCGGTTTCTTCGGGAGAATACATAGTGAAAGAGGAATAAGGGAAGGAAAGAGATTTCAGTCGAGGGATATACGAGTTTAGTCGAGCGGTTGTGACGATAGTCTACGGTGATGCGATTACAGCCGAGACGCTGTGGGAACCATCGAGAGATGCTCGACTATATCCGGGAGAAACGTAACCATCACCGAGAGAATCATGGATATCCGGCAAGTTCCAGGACCGAGAGCAGTTATGGATGTACTGTGATAATGTTGTACACGGAAAACGGATTATATCCGAGTGAATCTCCGGAAAGAAGGAGATATCCGAGAGAATCACAGGAAAGAAGGATTTATCCGAGGGAGGATTAAGTTGTCCGGGGAAGAAGGAAGAACGGTCGGATGTCTCGCGATGATAGTCCGGTGATACAGAGATTGGTGAAACGATTCGTCACCATATCCGACAGAAACAGCCTGCATCGGGCTAAAGCTGAGAGGAAAGGCATACATCGTGATTATATCGGAGAGAATCACCAAAGAGAAGTATTATCGTAAGTATAGTCGATGGTAACGCAACTATAATCGATGTACGTTGGAAGTTGTCGAGAGCTGAGTGGCTATAACCGGGAGAAAACGCTTACCCCGTGACAGACTCCGAGAGAAAATGGTTCTGTCGAGAGAATATCCGACAGGATGTGGGGATTATGGGAGATTTGCCGAGGGGAAGACAATCTGCCGAGGGAAAGTGGTCTTGCCGAGTATATCACCGAGAGAAACAGTTCAGTCAAGAGAATCACCGAGAGATTCTACACGGTTCATGACGTCTCTCGGTAATAGTTAAGCAGTTTGATCAATGGTCGGGAGAAACGTGATTACAGCCGGGAGAAGTATGACTACAGTCGGGAGATTTCGAAATGGAATAGACTACAGCCGGGATAAACGTGATTGCAAGCGAGAGTTGCGTGACTGGAATGACTGGCGAGTGGAATGACCGTGAATAGTCTTACTGGCGTGCAAGGAATCAAGGATCCAAGCCGCCTCTCTTTGTTACTTGGTCATGTGGGGATGGTTGGTTAAGTGACTACGTAACAAAGGGAGGTGTGTGATTGGATTATTGATATAGTGGCTTAGAAGAATTGGCTGATCATGGAGACTACAATTAGTCCATCTGATATATGCAAATGGCTAAGGTACTTGTATAGCTGGTTAAGTGTAGAATGAGATAGTGGTTTAGAACTGTTCAGTTGATGGGTTAGATGTATAGAAATTGTGGAACCTCATTATGTAAAAGAAATTTTAAAAATACCCATGTCTGACCAGGAAGTGGTCGGATAAATCCATACTGCGGTAAGAAAATCTGGGTCAGGGCGTTTCAATTTGGTATCAGAGCGCGGTCGGTTCTAGGACAGAGTCTTGTGCAAATTAGGCTTGACTAGGATGACCTCGAACGTAGAATGTTAAGTTGCTGGATTGATCTGATTGATTGCGTGATATGATTCTGTTTTCTGCTAACTAGTTGAAATGATAACCCAGTCCATCGATAGTCTCGATCAGTGCGGCTACAGCTTACTGGTTGTGGGAGATAGGTCGGTGTTTGGGGTAATCAGGCTCGGCTAGTAACGTGACGTGAATGAGTAATGTGTACACACAACGTGACGTAGCGTGAATAAGTAATGTGTGATTAGATCTGATATCGTGAGCCTAGATCAGTATGGTTGCGATCTGCTGGTTGGTAAAGCTGCTCGGTACTTCAGATAATGTGACTTGACCGAGATGATTGATCCCTTCCACTGGGAGTCTAGATCAGCATGGTTGCGACCTGCTGGTTGATGAAGACTGCTCAGTACCTGGGGAAAATCAGGCTCGCGTAATGAGGCTTTGGGCCGTAAGGCTTTGTGCCGTAATGAGGCTTTGTGCCGTAATGAAGCTTTGTGCCGTGATGAGGCTTTGTGCCGGATATTGGCCTTGTGTGCCGGATGTTGGCCTTGTGTGCTGGATGTTCGCCGTGTGAGCCAGGGCGAGTGTGCTGAGTACTTGCTGGTTAAGCATTGTACTAATTGAAATGACAAGTGACGACTTGTCAATGGGCCAGTGTGTGCTGGGGCTAGTGTGTGCCGTTATGGGCCAGTGTGTGCCGTTATGAACCATTGAGCCAAAATGGGCCAATGTTAGGTCCGATGACCATGAGAAGCCCGAGGTCAAAGTTAGGTCCGATGACCATGAGAGGCCTGAGGCCAATGTTAGGTCTGATGACCATGAGAGGCCTGAGGCCAAAGTAACGTCTGATGACCATGAGAGGCCCGAGGCCAATGTTAGGTCTGATGACCATGAGAGACCCGAGGCCAAAGTTAGGTCGGATGACTATGAAAGGCTCGAGGCCAATGTTAGGTCTGATGACCATGGAAGGCCCGAGGCCATGTTAGGCTTGATAGCCAAGTGAAGGCTTGCGAGCCGATCTGTGATTGTGCTGGCGTCCTTATGAACCGAGTGGGTTTGCTAAGACGTGGGTGCTTCTGAGTTGTGTCCTTTGAAACCATAATGGTTGCTAAGGTCCGACTATCCTAACGTTGTGGGAATCTTCTGGATTTGCTATGACGTGTCTGTGAGATCGTTCTTGAAAACTAGTGATGTTTTTCAAGACGATTTCTGCTATAGGATCCTTGTGTGATCTGAGGCACAAAGAGTGTTTGAGGAGTCTAAGGAAGATCCGGAAAGTTCGATAAGGAATCAAGAGCGAGTTCTGTGATAACCGCATCTTGTGTTATGTGTTAACTAGTTGATCTAGTTAGGCAAACAGGATCCTAGTTAAGAATGATGAGTGGGCGGTGAAGCTCTAGTATCGATTATGAAACTATTGGATGACCGACGGGAGTCATGACTAAGTTGGAGGGAATTAGTCCATGGATCCGATTCCAGAATGTAAATGGTTGAGGGTGACGACTAGTGTAAACTGATGGAGCCAAGAAGCTGTTGAGCAATCGTGAAAGGAATTATGTACGTCAGTGATGAGAATTGTTAAGTTAAAAGAACCTAACCAAGGCAATGGAATGCCGAGGAATGAGTGTTGGTGGAGTAACCAAGTTTTTAGATATAGTCCCAAGCTGATGGCTAAGTAGGTTATGCTAGACGTTCTTACTTAAAAGGAGCTGAGGTAAAACGGGTTGATGTACTTGTAACTCGAGGAGTTACTAAGACATTTCCGTAAACCAAGAAACTGCCCAAGGAGTATAATGTTTTTGCATAACAGGAAAAGAGAAATGGCTAAGTCTATGGTTGACTATAGTCAAGAAAGACGTCAGTTCAATGAGACAAGTTTGGCTGGGAATAGTCAAGCAAGAAGTTGATCAGTTTAAACGGTTTGGATAATGTAATAAGATAGTGTTCAACCAGGACGAGAAAGACTGAAAATTTAACTTGTGGTGAAATGAGGACCAAGACCAGGTATGTCTTAGGTATCTGGAATCAAGTCTAGGAAAGATATTGAGTGGGAAAAACAGTTTAGTGCAGCTAAACTAAGGAATTGAGCAAAGTTTCCGGGAGTAAGGGAACTCAGGATAACACTTTTGGAGTTTGATGTTACTGCATATTACATGTATTTTGCATACTCATTAGTTAGCTTTTCATGCATTTGTGTCACGTTTTAGGTTAGATTGCATCACATAGAGTCCTAGAGCATTTTTGCACCAGCATACGCATGTTCCTTGCATTTTGCATCACATTTAGGTTGTTTCTGGCTGCTTTGGAGTCGTGGAGGTTCGTGAACGTGCTAAAGCTGTTGTAGCAGTTCGTGGAAGCTCGGATATTTGCTAAAGATCAGAGATCGAGGAGCAGATCGAGCATGGCCGGTCGATCTAGGATGTGATCGACCAGAAGATCGAGAAGACCAAGCGATCCAAGGAGAATGATCGAGATGAGGATCGAGTGAAGCAGTCGATCAAACGGTACAGACGTAAATGACGCCATGCAGAGCGAGGGCCAGATCGAGTACACCACTCGATCCAACCGAAGATCGATACCGAGATCGGATGCAACACTCGATCCGCCGATGATGATCGAGACCCAGATCGAGCTGAAGACACGATGTCCGGAGATGACCGAGAGAACCGCTCGATCCCGGGGTCGATCTCTGTCCTTTCAACCACTTTTGGCCACTAGCGAAGGGGGGACCATCAGCTTGTTTTGGCCATTTTGGGAAGGCGGCGACGTCCTTTTCCCACACAACTTTTATCCTTATCTTTTTTGTATGTTTTCTCTCTGGTTTTGACGAAGAACACCATTGTCGAACTTTGAGTTTTCTGAAGCTTTGTAATCGAATCGTTTTCATCTTAATCTAGTTTTATTTTCATGTTCATCGTTTCCTTTTCCATGCATTGCTTGATTTACCTTATGTTGAGTGAGTAGTTTATTTGGGTTCGGGGTTGAGAGGATAAAGGGGTCTAAAGGGTTTCGATCTTGGGGTTTTCTAAAGCATTTTAATGGCTATCTCTTCTAGGGTGTTGAGCTCTCAATGCTTGAAGACTCTCACGCCAAGAGATTCATGATCCGAGAGGTTCCTTACCTTGACAGGATTCAGGGATTTCGGAAGATCACACCCTAGAGACTAGTTACCCCTTCCCAAAAGCCATGGAAGTTTGGGGGACTAGTTAAGCCACTCCTTTGAAATCCTTTTTCCTTGCCCTTCAACCTCTTTTTCCACCAAAAGCCATGGGTTTGGAAGAGAGGATGAATGAGTGATCTATACCGAAAGCCACGGATAGGTCTTGCTTAGTTTTCAAGGCTTAGAGATCCTCACAAAGTGAGTCGATTTAAAGTTTTCAACCCAAGGTCGAACCTTTGAAACCCCTGACCATGAATCTCGACCCTAAGCCCTTTCTTTTAGCATCTTTACATCTTCTCTCGTCTTTCGCTTGATGTTTGATAGCATCCTGGTCGTTAGTTTTACTGTTCTTGCATTTTTAGACGAGATCGATTGTTATTGCTCGATCTAGTGGTCGATCTCATAGTCGATCCACTAGTCGAATTTTAGTAATTCGAAGCTTTGTCCTTTAATTATTCTGTTTGTTCCTCGTGGTAGTTTGATCATTCCTAGTAATTTTAAAATAGGTTGCATTCCATTTAAGTTGCTGCATCTAGTTTTTAGGGATTTTCTCATAACCTATCTTGTTTCGCTTAGATTTGCATTAGTCCTTGTATTCTCTTTGCATTTTCTATCATCCTAGGTATGGATTGACTCTCTCTTACTTGCTGTACTACAACCTGTCTTGCATTTGAGTTTGATAACCTCATTGCATTCTCACCCTTGCAAATAAAGTGTCTATCAAATGGCGCCGTTGCCATCCTAGGATTGTTTAGAGAACATAGTGATTTGGGACTTAGCAAAGACTAAGTCTTTACCTTGTTCAAGTTACTAATTATTCTACTCTCAAACGTGTGTTCTCAGGTATATGAATCTTCGTTCATGGGGAGATAACAATCTACTTCCACCTTTGGACAATATTCATCAGCTTGGTCACTCACAGCAAAGAAGAGTCAGAGAACAAGCCAGAGCCTTTGAGGAGATTGTTCAGCACGGTTTGGTTGACTTTGAAGCTATGGCTGAACACGAGCATCCAGAGGGACCTCCTCCAGCTCACGGGGCAGTAGGAAGGGGCAACGGAAACCCCCAACACGCGGCTAGACCCCCAAGGATCATAGGAGCCGGAGATGCTCCCAATACTCATCACAATAGGTTTGGGATCACTCCTCCTCCTGTACAGAACAACAACTTCGAGATCAAGCCAGGTTTCATCTCCATGGTGCAAAACAACAAGTTCTACGGCTTAGCAATGGAAGATCCCTTGGAGCACCTTGACAACTTCGAGCAAGTATGTGGGATGATCAAGATCAATGGCATATCCGAAGAAGCTTTCAAGCTGCGTCTCTTTCCCTTTTCACTCGGAGACAAGGCTAGGCATTGGGAGAAGACCCTCCCACAAGGCACCATCACCTCATGGGCCGAGTGTAAGAAGGCCTTTATCTCAAAGTTCTTCTCTAGCACCAGGACAGCACGGTTGAGAAGCGAAATCAGAGGCTTCACTCAACGGAACAATGAGACATTCAACGAGGCAATGGAGCATTTCAAAGACTACACGATCCAATGTCCTCATCACGGTTTCAGCGAGGAGACACTACTCAGTACCATATACCGTGGAGCTTCACCGAAGATCAGGTTGTTGCTTGACACAGCTAGCAAAGGGAACTTCCTTGGTCAGGATGTATAAGAGGGTATGGAGCTGATAGAAAACTTGGCATTGAGTGATGGCAACTACGCTGAGGACTATGACCGTTCACCAAGAGGATCAGAGCTAGAGTCTCACAAAAAGGAGCTGAAATCTTTGCATGAGAAGATAGATAAGCTGGTGTTGGCCAATCAGAAGCATGTTCACTTTGTTGGGGAAGCTGATGAGAATCAAGAGGAGCTTGAGTTGAGCCAAGCAGAAGCCAATCGGGTGGCGGGACAGAACAACTACAAACCTCAAGGATACAACCAAGGCTACAACCAGAACAACAACCTCTCCTACCGAAGCACCAACGTTGCCAACCCTAAGGATCAAGTGTACCCTGCTCAGCAAGCAAAACCTTTCATCCCTTACAACAAAGGTTTTCAGCCGAGTGGTGGTTTCCAAGGTCAAGGACAGAACAACTTCCAAGGGCAACATCAAAGTAACAAGGGTTATACGCCTAACTACCCCTCGGGCTTTGCACCTCAGCAGCAACAGCCGATGCAACAACAAGTTGATCCGGTTCAAGCAATGTTTCAACAGCTGATACAAGGGCAAGCCTCTACAAACCAGAAGTTCGCCGAGATGAACACTCGTCTAGACTCGTCTCTCACTGACTTCTCCACTCAGATCACCAACTTAAACAACAAGATCAAGCAGCTAGAGAAAGGGAAAGCGAGTACGAGTGGTCAGAATAGTCTTCCGGGAAAGTGTGAGCAGAATCCTAAGGAGTATGCTAACGCCATAACGTTGAAAAGCGGTAAAGAGCTCGAACCTCTGGTCTCGACCAAGAACAACGAGCACGTTGTAATTCAAGAGGGGGAGGGTAAGCCTTCAGCTGATGAAGAGATTAACTTTGACAACGTCTGGATCCAAGGGCCAAGAAGAGGAGACAAAGCAGTTGTTGAGAAGAAAGCTGAGCAAACTACTAAGGAGAAGAATGCTTATATGCCTCCACCGTATGTACCTAAGCTGCCTTTTCCTGGCCGTTTCAAGAAGCAACTCATAGAGATGCATAGAATCCTCTTTGAGAAGCATCTTAAGGACGTGGAGATCAAGCTTCCTCTCGTTGACTGCCTTGCAATGATGCCTAAATGCGCCAAATTCTTCAAAGACACTCTCGTGAAGAAGAATAAGGAAAGCAAGGAGGTGCTTGTTCTAAGTGAAGAGTGTAGTGCTGTGATACTTAAGGAGATAGTCCCTAAGAAGTTGGGAGACCCTGGAAGCTTCACTATACCCTGCGCTTTAGGTCCTCTAGAGTTCAAGAGTTGCCTATGTGATCTCGGAGCTAGCATAAACCTGATGCCTCACTCCGTGGCTAAGAAGCTTGGCTTTACCCGTTTCAAAGACTGTAGGATCTCGTTGGTACTGGCTGATAGGAGTGTGAGGCTACCAGTGGGGCTGCTTGAAGATCTACCAGTGCAAATCAGTGGTGTAAACGTGCCTACGGACTTCGTCGTGTTGGAGATGGATGAAGAGCCTAAAGATCCACTCATCTTAGGGAGACCATTCCTTGCAACCGCCGGGGGCTATCATAGATGTCAAGAATGGGAAGATTGCCTTGCACTTGGGAAAGGAGATAAGGCTGGACTTCGATATCAATAAGGTTCTGAAGAAGCCGACCATAGAAGGGCAAGCCTTCTACATTGAAATGATGGATGCCTTAGCGGATGAGTTGCTGGAAGAGCTGGCTCTAGAAGACCATCTGAAGCTAGCACTGACTAAGGAGCCAGGGAAGTTTGGCTATGTGGATCAGAGGACCCAGGAGTACGTCAACCTGCTGGATTCTAGGAAGATTGTTAAGAAGGATGAAGGCTGCTGCCTAGAGATCGACCCCGAGATCGACGCTATCACTCGATCCAGGAGTCAGATCGACAAGGCAATCGAGAACACAACTCGATCTGGTGCAGCAATCGACAGACAGATCGAGAGGAATGATCGATCAGGAAATAAAATCGAGTCGACGATCGAGAGAGACCTCCCGATCATTTTGGGGTCCAATCAGGAGATCGACTCAGCGTCTCGATCCCTTACTCGATCCACATCAAATCAACTAAGTGAATCGAGCGAAATGGCTCGATCTAGACGACATCAACAGGAAGATCGACTGGAGGACTCGATTTCAGAAGGGATAGCGATGGAGGAAAGCAGTCTCAAGGGCCATGTCTCGGGTTCTAAGGAGAGTTCCAAGGAGGAGAGCAACAACAACAGCCACGAGGATGGCTGGAGTGAGCTGTTAGCCCCTAAGGTGGACCTTAAGGAGCTCCCAAAAGGGCTAAGGTATGCTTTCTTAGGGCCTAATAACACCTATCCCGTGATTGTGAATGAAAACTTAAGTGATGATGAGTTGCACTCGCTCCTGACTGAGCTGAGAAAGTATAGGAAGGCCATTGGGTACTCTTTAAGTGACATCAAGGGCCCTTCACCATTGCTTTGCACTCACAGGATTCACTTGGATAATGAGAATGCCTCTTCTATAGAACATCAAAGGCGTTTGAATCCTAATTTGAAAGAGGTTGTTAAGAAAGAAATCCTTAAGCTTTTAGAGGCTGACGTGATCTATCCCATAAGTGACAGCACGTGGGTTTCTCCTGTACACGTGGTGCCTAAGAAGGGAGGGATCACGGTCATAAGGAATGAAAAGGATGAGCTTATTCCTACTAGAACCATCACTGGTCATAGGATGTGTATTGATTATAGGAAATTTAACCTTGCGACTAGGAAAGACCATTTCCCTTTGCCTTTTATTGATCAAATGCTTGACAGACTTACTAATCACCCTTACTACTGTTTCCTCGATGGGTATAGCGGTTTCTTTCAGATACCAATTCACCCAAATGATCAGGAGAAGACGACCTTCACATGTCCCTACAGTACCTTCGCGTATCGAAGGATGCCGTTTGGATTGTGTAATGCATCGGCTACATTTCAGCGGTGTATGATGTCGATCTTCTCCGATCTAATAGAGGAGATGGTAGAGGTGTTCACGGATGACTTCTCTGTCTATGGTGCATCCTTTTCTGCGTGTTTGTTGAATCTTTGCAGGGTACTAAAGCGTTGTGAAGAGACAAACTTGGTGCTGAACTGGGAGAAATGCCACTTTATGGTTAAGGAAGGGATCGTGCTTGGTCATAAGATATCAGAGAAGGGCATTGAGGTTGATCAAGCTAAAGTGGAAGTCATGATGGGTCTTGAGCCACCGGTTAACGTTAAGGGAGTCAGAAGTTTCTTGGGACACGCCGGGTTCTATTTGCGCTTCATCAAGGATTTCTCCAAGATTGCACGCCCTCCTACACGGTTGTTGTGCAAAGAAGCTGAGTTTGTGTTTGATGAGGAGTGTTTGAGAGCTTTCGTGACCATCTAGGAAGCCCTTACATTGGCCCATATAGTCCAAGCACCAGACTGGTCTCTTCCCTTTGAGATCATGTGTGATGCTAGTGACTACGCCGTAGGAGCCGTTCTTGGTCAGAAGAAAGACAAGAAGCTACACGTGATCTACTATGCTTCAAGAACCTTGGATGACACGCAAACAAGGTATACCACTACAGAGAAGGAGTTGCTTGCAGTAGTGTTCGCCTTTGAGAAGTTCAGATCATATCTTGTTGGTTCCAAGGCTATTGTATACACAGATCACGCTGCTTTGCGATACATCTATTCGAAGAAAGACACTAAGCCTCGGCTCTTAAGGTGGATTCTCTTGCTCCATGAGTTTGACATGGAGATTAAAGACAAGAAGGGAATAGAAAACGGAGTCGTTGACCATCTCTCACGGCTAAGGATCAACGAGTCTCTCCCCTTAGATGACTCTCTTCCAGAAGAGCAACTCATGGCGGTTACCACGGCTGTTTGTGGAAAGCTAAAAGGGAGGTTTGAAGAGGTGTTGAGTTTCAAAGAGGAGGATCTACCGTGGTATGCTGATGTAGTGAACTATCTAGCGTGTGGTGAGGAGCCAACACATCTCAACAGCTATCACAAGAAGCGGTTCATGAGAGAGGCTAGTGATTACTTTTGGGACGAGCCCTACTTATACAAGAGAGGAGTAGACAGTTTGTACCAGAGATGTGTTACAAAGGAAGAAGCTAGGGACATCCTCTATCATTGCCATGGCTCTTCCTACGGAGGACACTTCGCCTCATTCAAAACTGCCATAAAAGTGTTGCAAGCCGGTTTCTGGTGGCCGTCCATCTTCAAAGATGCACACGAGTTTGTGAAGAGCTGTGAGGCATGTCAACGAGCAGGGAATATCACTAAGAGGAACAAAATGCCTCAGGTTCCCATCTTCGAGGTTGACGTGTTCAACGCGTGGGGCAAAGATTTCATAGGGCCATTTCCTTCTTCATATGGCAACAAATACATCTTAGTAGCAGTGGATTATGTCTCTAAATGGGTTGAGGCGGTTGCTTCCCCTACAAATGACTCTAAGGTGGTGATTAAGCTGTTCAAGAGTATCATCTTCCCAAGGTTTGGGGTACCTAAGGTGGTTATAAGCGATGGAGGAAGCCACTTCATAAACAAGGTTTTTGAGAGCCTCTTGAGAAAGTATGGAGTTAAGCATAAGGTGGCTACACCGTATCATCCTCAAACAAGCGGTCAAGTGGAAGTCTCCAACCGGCAAATCAAGGCTATACTAGAGAAGACCGTCGGAGCAACAAGGAAAGACTGGGCAGTGAAGCTGGACGACGCTCTTTGGGCCTACCGTACCGCCTTCAAAACACCGATTGGTACAACCCCTTCCACTCTACTCTATGGCAAGGGCTGTCATCTCCCGGTTGAGCTGGAACACCGTGCGTTGTGGGCTGTGAAGAGGCTGAACTTTGACCTCAAGACTGCTCAGGAGAGGCGCCTTATTCAGCTACACGAACTGGATGAGTTAAGACTGAACGCTAATGAGAGCTCTCAGATATACAAGGAGCGGACTAAGGAGACTCATGACAGGAAGTTGGTTGCCAAGGAGCTTAAGGAGGGAGGTTTAGTGTTGCTGTACAACTCAAGACTCAAACTCTTCCCGGGAAAGCTGAAGTCAAGGTGGAGCGGGCCGTTTGTGATCCAAGAAGTGTTGCCTTATGGAGCTGTTACACTGATGGGAAAGAGTGGCAGTGCATTCACCGTCAATGGACACAGAGTCAAGCCTTACTTGGCAGACAGCTATGACAAGGAGAGTACCTCGGTGCTTCTCCAAGACCCACCATCCGCCTAAACCAAGTAAAGTCTAGCTAAAGACGTTAAAGAAAGCGTACTTGGGAGGCATTCCCATGTTTATCTTGTACATATTTCTGCTTTATTTCTCTTTCAGTTTTATGTTTTTATTCTGCAAGTGTGTAGGAACAGGTATGAGAAGTCTAAACCTTGATCTTGAAGTCCAAAAGAGGCGATAGGGGTTAAGACAAGGCTAGAGATCGAGTTCTAGATCGACTGATCCTGACTCGATCTTTGCTAGATCGAGTCAGTGAATCGAGAGGAGCCAGTCGATCTAGACGAGAACGAGTGATAAGATCGACCTTGACGAAAAAGGATCGATCGATCCAAAACGGATTGACCGATCTAATTTCTCTCGGGAAAATCTGTTAAAAACAGATCGATCACTCGACTCGATCCATCACTCGATCTATGCCAAATCGACCCCTAAATCGAAGACAAAGCTCGATCATGAGGACTTAGCCGTGGAGCCAACATCACAATGATCGAGGGAGCCAATCAATCCAAGACTCGATTCATCATGAATTGAGTCCCAAATCGAGTAACCCTCTCGATCTACGCCATTATGGGCATGAGATCGAGTCCTAGATCGACCAAATGGACTCGATCTCATGCCGAGGTAACATTTTCTTTCCCTTCTTTATTCTTTTCTCTCTAATTTTTAAATTCAAAACTTAGTCAAGACAAACATCTTTGACCATGAAAGATGTGCCTTGACCAAGACTTTGTCAGAAAACCACCTTTACTACCCATGGTTTTGCTCTTTGCTAGTCTTTAAATATTTCAACAACCTCTCACCCTCTCATTCTTGTTTTTCTCGAAAATTTTAAACAAAGAGAGTGAGAGTTTTGGTTTTCAGAGGCTAGCAAAGATCTTTTACATTTCTTGCAAATGTATTTTCAAAATTTAATGATTTATCTTTAGGAAAATTTCCTTTAAACTCGCAAGATATTGTTCTAGAATATAGGGTCGGTTTTGATTTTTAAAAATTAGCTAAGTAAAAGGAATAATTCTAGATTTTCTAGTATCTAAAGATCTGATTCTCCTTTATTTAGCTATGATTTTTATTAATTCCCCAAAATTCTAGGGTAGTACTTATAAGCTTTCTCCTCCTCCTCTCTTATTTTCTCATCAAACCGCCGTTTTGCTTATCAAGCTTCTTGAGAAACTTGTTTCAGGTACAATGGCCTCCAAAAGAACAAGAGAAGAGACAGCACAAGAGGGAGAAGGACAAGAGGTGGCAGTTCAACAGAGGGTCAGATGGACTAAGGATGAGAAGAGGGACAAGAAACGGCTGGAAAGGCTTCGGTTTGAGCCTACCAAGTTTGCTGATCGAGAGCTGCTGTTCAAGCTAGGGATTCTTGGGGATTTCGACAAACTCCTCAAGAACATTGACCTAAGATGTCTGTCACGGATGGATTGCCCAACCATTCCAGAAGTGACAATAGACTTCCTTGCCACGTTGGAGTTCCGTTACGAGAATCCTAGCACACCTGTTCCTTCACAAGGTCGCCTCTACTTCAAGGTTGGCCGTCAAGCCTACACCCTCTCCATCCCTGAGCTATGTCAAGCTTATGGTCTCAACGCGGATGCCAACAAGGTCGAGTTCCCCGCCTTCAAGAAAGCCAACGACTTTTGGGACCTTATTAGCAATGAGGACTACAAAGCCAACACCACCAAGATCAAGAGAGTGAGAAGCCCGGTGCTGAGGTACACTCTGAAGCTGATTGCCAACACGTTTAGTGGAAGATCTGTTGCTCCCACGGTCACAAAGACCAAGCTTTGCTTCCTATTCCAAGGCGTGAAGCACTTGGTGTGTGACCCGGATGCAAATGACGAGCCTATGGAGGATGAGCTCGGCGACGAGGTGAACTACGGATGTGTGCTTGCTGCCTCCTTGGTGAAATACAAGGCTTATGCCTTGCGGTGCAAGGCAACTTCTTCTTACATTGGCGGCTTCCTCACTCCTCTATTCTTGCAAGCTGGTGTGCCTATACACGACTTCGCCCATGTACCAGCCAGAGCTTTCATGGATGAGGTCTACATGAGGAATACCGACAGCTTGGGACGCACGCCAGCAGAAGGGCTCTACGCCTACCTCTTCATAGACGACGAAGACAAGAAGAGAGTGTGCATCCTGCCAAACAAAGATGTAACCGAGCTGCTTGGTGTTGGGAACGTAGAGTTCTTGCCCACGGAAGAGGAGTGCTTTGCTCCTCTAGGAGGACCACCTGCTTCAGCGATTGCTCCTCGTCAAAAGTCCGAGTCTCCAGCCACGGAAGATGAGATGCCCGAGGCCTACACACTTCCCAAGTTAGACTTTGAGCCGAGGACAAAAACCGAGAAGTTCCTAGCATCTGTTGTGGAGATGCAAAGGAAGATCAATAAGTGGCAAGGCAAAATGCTCAAGAAACTTGGAAAGAAAGTCAAGGCACTTCAAGGAGGCTCACCTAAGAAGGATGCAAGTAAAGAGGCTCAACAACCCGAGAAGAGAAGGCTCTCAACCGGCGGAGTTGTCATCCGCGAGGCACAAAGCAGCACCATTCAGCCGGCGCGCCATTCTCTCCAAGAACCAGCCGACAAAGGCAAAGCAACAATCTCTAGCTCCTCTGGAACATCCTCAAGTTCCAGCCGAGACTAGACCAGAGGTAACAACCTTCTTCCATTGTACATAACCGCTCATATTTGTTTCTTTTTGCTTTGTGTTTTGGTGCTTCTTCGAATGAGTTTGCCACCGGGACGGTGTCAAGCAAGTTTGGGGGAGTACATGTGTGATTTGACATGTGTTTTGTGTTCTTATTTTCCTTTAGCATCCTTGAGTCTTTAGTTTATGAAAAATTGGTAAAATTTTTAAAATTTTTTCAAAGATTCATGTAGTTGCATTCATCTTGTCAAAACATGTTAGGATTGAGTCTAGAGTTTCTCATAGCATCTAGGTTGTTTGCATTTTGCATAAGGGGTTAGAGTTTCTTAAAAAGGTGTTTTTACTTATGAATTGTTTCAATGCCCTAATTAGTAGTTCTCTAATGCTTTGTCTATGCGTTGAAAGTAAGTTCTTACCATGCTTGGATCACTTGCTAGGATTTTCGTGACTTGAATTGAACTCTCATGATTTGAAACTTGTCCTAATAAGTGAGAACCTTAATTTGAAATTTTAATTATCATCCTTATGCATTTGAAAAAGTACACATGGTTTTAAAATAGTTAGGCTCTCTTCTTCCTTTTTACCACTCTTTGTGAGCCTAAGTAAAACTCCCACCTTGAACCTTACCCTTCTTTGAAGCCAAATGTTCTTGTGTGACATTATTGTGAGGCCTTCTTTTCGGTTTTGAATTTGGCATAAAGTGTTAGGTTTAGGCGATATGATTTGGTTCTCATATGATTGCTAGCTTTACATTTTGAAGCTAGGTATAGGCTTAGGATAAGTTTGGGGGATCATTGGGGTTGTTTTCATTTCTATTTGTTCTCGGTTTCAAGGAGTTTGGTGTTTTAAAGAAGGAAATGGGTTTTAAGTGAAAGGTTGTGTTTAAAAACTAAGTATATGCTCTAATAAATTTCAGGAGGTAGCTCTCCCATTTAAAAAAAAAATAATAAACGAAAAAGAAATAAAAGAGCCTAAGTGCCAAATAAAAAAAAAAGAAAAGAAAAAAAAATAATAAGAGAGCTACCAATAAGAAATATTTAAAGAACAAAGTTATTTACAAAACCTTTTCACTAGCCTAAAAGGTTTAAAAATGTTTTTGTTTCGAATTGGGGATTGCTAAGTTTTGAGAAGAAAAAGGGTAGACTCTAAGTGGTGAGTCAGGATATAAGTTGATAAATGAGAGGGGTTTAGGATCATTTGTTAGTTTACATGGGTAGATGAGAATCTAATCATGTATGCATCAATTGTCTTTACCTTTAGCATTATGCATAAGTTCAACCATTTTGAGAGAAACCCTTGTTCTAATTGTAAACCCTTTTCAAATGAGATCATTCAATGCTCATAACCTTCACCCTTAGCCAAATGTGTTTTGCTTTAAAGTGCATAAGATTGATTCATGGATCGAATGATAATGAATGTTAAAGGATGAGTTTCTTTGATTGTTAGGAATAGGAGAGTCATGATTTGAATTTCTTGTGTGATGAGTATGGCTAAGTTCTTTGGAGTATGAGTGTAAGCATAGCATTTTAGAACTGTTAACTAGGACATTGAGATTGATTCATTTGAAAGGCACCTTTACAAGAAGTTTAAATCCCCATTCGTTTTTCTTAAAACCTCTCTTCCTTACTTATTTTCTGTTGCTTGAGGGCAAGCAAGAAGTAAGTTTAGGAGAGTTGATGTTACTGCATATTACATGCATTTTGCATACTCATTAGTTAGCTTTTCATGCATTTGTGTCACGTTTTAGGTTAGATTGCATCACTTAGAGTCCTAGAGCATTCTTGCACCAGTATACGCATGTTCCTTGAATTTTGCATCACATTTAGGTTGTTTCTTGCTGCTTTGGAGTCGTGGAGGTTCGTGGACGTGCTGAAGCTGTTGTAGCAGTTCGTGGAAGCTCGGATATTTGCTAAGGATCAGAGATCGAGGAGCAGATCGAGCATGGCCGGTCGATCTAGGATGTGATCGACCATAAGATCGAGAAGACCAAGCGATCCAAGGAGAATGATCGAGACGAGGATCGAGTGAAGCAGTCGATCAAACGGTACGGACGTAAATGACACCATGCAGAGCAAGGGCCAGATCGACTACACCACTCGATCCAACCGAAGATCGATACCGAGATCGGATGCAACACTCGATCCGCCGATGATGATTGAGACCCAGATCGAGCTGAAGACACGATGTCCGGAGATGACCGAGAGAACCGCTCGATCCCGGAGTCGATATCTGTCCTTTCAACCACTTTTGGCCACTAGCGAAGGGGGGACCATCAGCTTGTTTTGGCCATTTTGGGAAGGCGGCGACGTCCTTTTCCCACACAACTTTTATCCTTATCTTTTTTGTATGTTTTCTCTCTGGTTTTGACGAAGAACACCATTGTCGAACTTTGAGTTTTCTGAAGCTTTGTAATCGAATCGTTTTCATCTTAATCTAGTTTTCTTTTCATGTTCATCGTTTCCTTTTCCATGCTTTACTTGATTTACCTTATGTGTAGTGAGTAGTTTATTTGGGTTCGGGGTTGAGAGGATAAAGGGGTCTAAAGGGTTTCGATCTTGGGGTTTTCTAAAGCGTTTTAATGGCTATCTCTTCTAGGGTGTTGAGCTCTCAATGCTTGAAGACTCTCATGCCAAGATCTTCATGATCCGAGAGGTTCCTTACCTTGACAAGATTCAGGGATCTCGGAAGATCACACCCTAGAGACTAGTTACCCCTTCCCAAAAGCCATAGAAGTTTGGGGGACTAGTTAAGCCACTCCTTTGAAATCCGTTTTCCTTGCCCTTCAACCACTTTTTCCACCAAAAGCCATGGGTTTGGAGGAGAGGATGAAGGAGTGATCTATACCGAAAGCCACAGATAGATCTTGCTTAGTTTTCAAGGCTTAGAGATCCTCACAAAGTGAGTCGATTAAGTTTTCAACCCAAGGTTGAACCTTTGAAACCCCTGACCATGAATCTCGATCCTAAGCCCTTTCTTTTAGCATCTTTACATCTTCTCCCGTCTTTCGCTTGATCTTTGATAGCATCCTGGTCGTTAGTTGTACTGTTCTTGCATTTTTAGACGAGATCGATTGTTATTGCTCGATCTAGTGGTCGATCTCATGGTCGATCTACTAGTCGAATTTTAGTAATTCGAAGCTTTGTCCTTTAATTATTCTGTTTGTTCCTCGTGGTAGTTTGATCATTCCTAGTAATTTTAAAATAGGTTGCATTCCATTTAAGTTGCTGCATCTAGTTTTTAGGTATTTTCTCATAACCTATCTTGTTTCGCTTAGATTTGCATTAGTCCTTGTATTCTCTTTGCATTTTCTATCATCCTAGGTATGGATTGACTCTCTCTTGCTTGCTGTACTACAACCTATTTTGCATTTGAGTTTGATAACCTCATTGCATTCTCACCCTTGCAAATAAAGTGTCTATCAGGGTCAAGTGTTCTCCTTAATGTGTCTTTCTGATTACTAAGGCAGCTTTGGGACAGGAACTACTATACTTAAGTGTTCAGTAAACTGGACTTTAGTCTGGCAAGACTTTGAGATGGTTACGGGATTGGGTGAATCAAGTTAAATTATCCACTCCGGAGGAGATTGTGATAAGGAAAAGCTGGTTCATATTTGAGGAAAATGGAATAAGACTTGGGCTGGCGGAAAAATCAGTAGAAATAAGTAAACATTAAATCTGGATTAGCTATGAAAGAGAGCAGAGGTTCCAGCAACAGCTGAATTCGAGGACAAATTCAATCTAAGTGGGGGAGAATTGTAACGCCCGTGTTCCGCAAACCTTACCGGCTGAAAATGGGTTACACTTCTGGACGATACTGTTTGGGACTCAGTACGGAGTTATCAAGCTGTGTGCTTGATTATGGTCATAGCCGGGATACAATGGTCATGTGAAATCAAGCTGGTCAGCTAGTTCTCGGGAGAATTGGGAAGATAGCCGGCAATTTTGCAAGATAGTCTAGAGAAAGGGAGTTTCTCTCGGAAGAAGGATGGTTTTAGCCAGAGTCATGGTTCAGACATATGAAATTCCGAGAGTGGGGGTTTTTCGAAGTACTTGGTCGGATTTCGGACAAGGCGGTTATTGGTCTGAGCTGAGCTGATAGTTATCTGAGGGAATAAATGTAATGGTCGAGACAGAAATCCAAATAGTCGAGGCAATAATAAAATAGCCGCGAAATTATTGGAAATGGTTGACTTGGAACAGTTATATCCGAGAGAAATTAATAGAAGCTCGGCTATATTGGAGAGAAATAATTATTAGCTCGACTATAGTAGAGATTGGCTTGACTATAATAAAGAGACGGTCGAATAAAATAAAGGGGACGGTTATAATATGGAAAAGATCTGGTTTATCCGTGAAAAAGGAGCGGGAAACTTAATGAAACGGTTATTGGACGGTTTCTGGGCTATTTATCACGGGAATAGTTAGTTTCTAAGAGAGACAGTGGATTTTCGCGAGAAATCATCGAGGGAAAACAGAAAAGATGGATTCTGCACAAGATAGTCGAGAGTTACTCGAGAATAGTCGGAGAGATCCGACGATGGGCGAGTGTATCGTGAATATAGCTGATGTGTGATGAGCGTAGCCGAGAGAATGGAGGATACGAACTGATGGTTTCCGATTCTCTTCGGTTTCTTCGGGAGAATACAAAGAGAAAGGCGAATAAGGGAAGGAGAGAATTCAGTCGAGGGATATACGAGTTTAGTCGAGCGGTTGTGACGATAGTCTACGGTGATGCGATTACAGCCGAGACGATGTGGGAACCGTCGAGAGATGCTCGACTATATCCGAGAGAAACGTAACCATCACCGAGAGAATCACAGATATCCGGCAAGTTCCAGGACCAAGAGCAGTTATGGATGTACTGCGATCATGTTGTACACGGGAAACAGATTATATCCGAGTGAATCTCTAGAAAAAGGAGATATCCGAGAGAAACCACCTCCATCGGGCTAAAGCTGAGAGGAAAGGCATACATCGTGATTATATCGGAGAGAATCACCGAAGAGAAGTATTGTCGTGAGTATAGTCGATGGTAACGCGACTATAATGGATGTACGTTGGGAGTTGCCGAGAGCCGTGTGGCTATAACCGGGAGAAAACGGTTACCCCATGACAGACTCTGAGAGAAAGTGGTTCTGCCGAGAGAATATCCGACAGGATGTGGGGATTATGGGAGATTCGCCAAGGGGAAGCCAGTCTGCCGAGTATATCGCTGAGAGGAACAGTTCAGTCAAGAGAATCACCGAGAGATTCTACACGGTTCATGACATCTCTCAGTAATAGTTAAACGGTTTAATCAATGGTCGGGAGAAACGTGATTACAGCCGAGAGAAGCATGACTATAGTTGGGAGATTTTGGAATGGAATAGACTACAGCTGGGATAAATGTGACTGCAAGCGAGAGTTGCGTGACTGGAATGACTGGCGAGTGGAATGACCGTGAATAGGCCTACTGGCGTGCAAGGAATCAAGGATCCAAGCCGCCTCTCTTTGTTACTTGGTCATATGGGGATGGTTGGTTGAGTGACTACATAACAAAAGGATGTGTGTAATTGGATTATTGATATGGTAGCTTAGGAGAATTGGCTGATCATGGAGACTACAATTAGTCCATCCGATATCTGCAAATGGCTAAGGTACTTGTATAGCTGGTTAAGTGTGGAATGAGATAGTGGTTTAGAACTGTTAAGTTGATGGGTTAGATGGATAGAAACTGTGGAACCTCGTTATGTAAAATTTTTTTAAAAATACCCAAGTCTGACCAGGAAGTGGTCGGATAAATCCATACTGCGGTAAGGAAATCTGGGTCAGGGCGTTTCTGAAGGCTCCTGTACAACCAGCAGTAAAAGACAAGGAGAAGAAGGTTGCTGAGGGTCAGTCTTCAAAGGCAGCTGGCAAGAAGATAATGGAGAGTATGGCTGTCAAATCCAAAGCCAAAGGGAAGGGGAAAGTTGTTGAGGAAGCCCCCAACAAGCAACCAACCTCAAAATGTCTTTTGGAGCTCTTCAGCAAGTGTATCTTCAAGGCCACAAGGTATCTTTTTGTCCCCACTATGCAGGAGATAGGCATTTATGAAGCAATGAGGCTAGGAAAGTTCATGGAGTTAGCTCTTCCCTTTTACCAGCACCTTACCATCCAATTCCTCTCAACCTTATAAGTGGTTAATTATGAAGATAGTGAGCTGGAGAAAGGTGATGGATGGATTGCTTTCAGGCTTGTCAAGCACAAGTATTCAGCTACTTTCAGAGATCTCTCTGCAGCCCTTAGGATGGACTTCTACCCCGGCCATAAGCCTCACCTCAAGATATAGATGCACGATCTTGCACCGCTTTGGGAGGTGATTGGTATTGATAAGTTTACTCCTGGAGTAACAAGGAACACAGACCTGAGGCACCCAGCTTTGATATATTCACACAAGGCCCTTGATAACACTTTGTTTGCAAGGAGGGAGACACATACGATCTCAGCTAGGGAAATGGATATCATATTACATGGCTTGCAAAAATTAGTGAAGTACAGCAGGGATGGCCAAGTGATCAACAAGCCAATGGAGCTTCCTTGTTATGTGACCGTACTCTTTGAAAAGCTCTTCACCTATATTAGCTGGATTGTCAAGAAGGGCAGGAGGGAGAAGAATCCTCAGCTGAACATTGGAGGAATTCAGACAGCTATTATGATGTCTATCAATTCCTCACACCATCAAAAGAGCCAGCAAAGTTCCTCCTCCCAAATGTGCAGCACACCTCCTTCTCAATGAGGAGTAACATAGATTTTCGCCCAAATGAGAAAATGCTTTATCATGGTGGGCCTGTTGCTGAAATAGAAGAGGGAGAGAGTGAGGAAAGCAATGAAGATAGCACTGAAGAGGGGGAAGAAGGAGATGATGCTGGCGTTGGAGTTGGAGTTGAAGAGGAATTCCAAGAAAATGAACAAGAAGATGAGCTGCTGGAGTACATTGCTAGAAGGTTCCACTTTGAACCTCATGAGGTGCCAAGCTAAGGGAGCTTACTCAAGTGTGCTCATGAGCATACCAACAAGCTTTAAGAACGACAAAACCATCAAGAAGCTAGTTAATTTCGTGAAGGGGAAGTTAAAGAACGACAAATCAAAAACCCAAGGATGCTTCTCACCAAAGTTATGGCCATGAGTTTGAGCCACAGTATGAGGAGCCACAACAGGAAGAGCACCAAGAAGATGAGGAGGGAAACTGGATGCCTCCAAGGAGACGCTCCTTTCAAGTGCAGCAACCTGAACAATGGCCAGCTTGGGAACTTTCAAGGGCTTCATCTTATTACCCTAGGACCCAGCCATAATCTGCATGGGAGGCGCCTCTCTACTCCTCCTCTGAGACTTACACTACTTGGCATGAGTGGGACCCTCAACGGAATCAAACCCAAGTGACTGGACCTTGGGCTGAATGGGTACCTCAACCAACAACATCTTCCTCACAAGAGAAGGGCAGAAACTAGAGGAGAGCAATCAAGTCTCCCCAACCTGGTTCATCGTATGAGCAAGGAGACACTGAGGAGCTTTCTTACTCCTCCCATCACACCTCCTCACACCAGAATAAAGGTACCACATTCCTTTCCTTGTAGATACCATGCATTTGTTTTTAAGTTTATGTTTATATGTTTATGTATGCTTCTTTCTTTCACTCTTTTATTACACAATGGATTGTGTAATTTAAGTGTGGGGGAGAAATTTGGGCTTTGACTTTGTGTTTTCTTTTTTTAGTTTTTCTCTGCATTCTTCTTTGAGTCTCATGCATACATGCATACATCTAAGTGCATAGAAAATCACAAAAAATGAAAAATTCAAAACATTTTGCATCTTTTGCAAACCAAAAAGAAAAACATATAGTTGCATTCATTTGTTTAGGATTGAGTCTAGTGTTTTCATATAGGATGCATTGCATTTGCATAGGGCACAATGATGATATTTCCTTGTAAAATGCTTAGTGTTTAGAAATGATTTCAATGTCTAAGTGGTTAAGTGTTTGATGCATCATGAAAAGTTAGAAGTTAAGGGCTGAACCATGTTTTATATGCTAAATTTGGTTCTCTCATCTCATGCTGAAACCATTTGTTCATTGAAAATCAACTCTATCCTATTGGAACATTAATCTGAAATTTAATTATCATGTTTGTGCACTGAAAAGTGATAACTTGGCTACCTTTATACATACTTGGAATATCTTCTTCTCTTCTTAACACTTTTGTTAATCCAAGTAGCTGATCCTTATCATTATGGGACAGTTAATCTACACCCTAAACAACTCCTACTTTCTGAACCTAAACACTTTTGTGAGAGTTGTGAGGCCTTGCATACATATTTTACAATTTTATCTTAGCAAAAAGTGTTAGGATTAAGGTTGGCATGGAGAAGCTCTCTTGTAGATACCAACTTGCATTTTGTGCATGGTGCTAGGTTAGGAGTTTGGGAAGGGTAGTGTTAAGTGGTTTGAGTTTCAATGTTTATATCTTTTAAGAAGAAGAAGAAGTATGGGAATGGTAGTGTGGGGAAAACAAGTTATTTTGTGGTTAAGTATATAAGAAGGATAGCTTTAAGTGTTAGAGAAAAGAAGGTGCCAGCAACAACAAGGCTTATAAAGGTCATCCAAAAGGAGAAATCAGACCAAAGAAATCCATCATAGGTGATGAGAATGGCGCCTAATAAACAAAAGAAGAGCAAGTTCCAACAAAGAATCAACCACACAAGCAAAGAAGAAGGAGTTTCCCTACATATGATCAAGTGGTTTGGGAAAGGGTACACTTAGGGATTTCATTTGGGGTTTAGAAGTTATTAGGTTCATCTTTGGGTAACAGACTAGAAGAGAGCCTTAACTTGCATGAAGAAGTGTGCCTTTACCTTTAGCATTTTGCCTAAGATAGAATCAATTCATTGAGTGATCCCTTGAGTTTTAGAACCCTTACTTGAATGTGATCATTTTCATCTCATAACCCTACACATAGACCAAATGTTTTCACTTGATTTTCATAAACTTAATTCATTGTTTACATGTTTAATGAATGTTAAATAGTTGATTGATTTGAACACTTGTCTACGCTGAGATTTGAGATCATTTTGAAACAGGATAAGCATGGCTAAGCTTGATTTGCATCCTATAATTAGGCACTTGGACATTGATTTCACTTCTTTACCTTAGCATTTTTGGATTTGAGTGCCCACCTTTAAACCTCATCTCCCATTTGTCTTATTTTGTTTGCTTGAGGGCAAGCAAAAGGAAGTGTAGGGGTGTTGATATCTCTCATATTTGCATCATTTAGGCTTGCAATTAGTTCATGTTTTCGTCTTCTCTTTTGTCCTATTTTCCTTTGGTTTTAGACTTATGTTGCATTTAGGTTGTTGTTTGCATTTTCTTTGCATAAGGGATGTTTTTAGGTACCGAAGGAGCCATTAAAGACAAGGAGGGAGCATGGGAATGATTCAGGAAGTTGCCCAAGGAGGATCAAGAAGAGCTAAGGAAGTGGAATTTTGGCCCAGCATCGAGCTTGATAGAGTCTACATCGTGCGATGTAATGCACCCGAGAAGAATGGATTTCACATCGAGCATTCACAACGAGCAAGGCAGCACGATATCAAGACATATGACACCCACATCGAGCATACACATCGCACGATGTAAGAGGGCGGAAGCCAACAAGAAACATATCGAGCATGCACATCAAGCAAGCCAGCTCTATGTCAAGCATCCGAGGGAGAAACATCAAGCACTCACTTAGCTCGATGTTCATCTGATCCAAACTGAACTTATTTACAAGTTTGCCATTGCTTTACGGTTTTTGTCATTTAGTATAAATATTCTTTAACATAAGATTTTTAGCAAGTTTTGTTCTTGCTTTTGTCTCTTAATTGCTTTCTGGTTTTTTAAGAACAAGATCCTTCCTTAATCTAAGTTTTTGTATTTGCAATCGAAATCTTTCTTAATCTTTCTCTCTATTTATGTTTAACATTTTTTCACAATGGATTTGATGATTGACATGATGATGAGTGAGTAGTTTTTTTTAGGTTCTTAGATGTGGTAGATTAGGTAAATGTAAGGCTTGATTAATTCCTCTCTATTAGTCAGTTTTTAAGTTAGATTTGTCTTGATCACATGAATCTACAATTAGGCTTTCTCTTATGTCCACCAAGTGTTTGATGAAATGATGATCTTGTCTTTTAGAGGATTTACTTGTCTTAGCTCAAGGGATTGACTGTTTAAGAATTATTTTGGCTTAAATAGGATTGGTTTACCTTTCTTGCCATTGATCATAGCACTAATGGGAGTTTGTTCTTGTTAGGATGTTTAGCAAAGTGTTAATCACCAAGGGATTGGGTTTAAATTCCTTAATTGTGAATTCAATGCCTAGGAATTAGCATTGCTTGCTTGTTTGCATTGTCAATGAGATTGAAAAAGGCTTAATCTTGCCTTTGAGTTCCCCAAAATCTATAACCACATCTAGGATCCTTGCTTATATTATCTGAATTTCGAAATTTGCTTTGCTCTGTTTTGTGTTTGATCATTGCTAAGTACTGCTTTCACTAGTCTTGCTCAATCTTTGGTTCACTTAGGTTAATTAGTTTAGTAGTTTAAACAACTCTTTTTTGTTTTAGCTTAACTTAAGACTTCTATTGCATTCCTAATGGAATCTAATTTAGACATTTGGATTGATAAAAAACCCTATATTATACTACAATGGCTAGTACTAGTTTGGGTGATTGAGAAAGAGCTCAAAACTCTATTATCATTAATCAAATATTTCACTAAGGTTTTCATGCATATACACGATAATTCGAATATTTGTATGGTCAAGATTTTTTTCAAGTAAATATAGCAGACAAGTTGCAAAATTGAGCAAAAAGAATATTTTCGGAGCAGGTACGAGATGACAGCAGTCAAGCACCAGACGGAAACCTTCCCACTACGAGATCAAGCTGAATTTTGGCGTCAAGATAGGCAGATCTAATAGCTTTCACGCCCAAGTGATTTGTGTACAATCCCTCTGTTGGATCTCAAGTCATAAAGCAAGAAAGAAGGTCTGTCAAGAAGCAAAGAAAGCAATGCTGCCACTATAAACAAGTTTTACTCATGCACTGGCGGCTCCACGGGAGCTCGCTCGCCCAGCCTCTTCATTTGACGTTCCAGATTCAATTTTTAGCCCAAACTTAATCCTGCAACCGCCAAACGAAGTCTAACCTAAGAGGCACCGAGGAGAAGTTCAAGACCTATAAATACCTAGTTCTAGGGCTCTTATATATATGCTTTTTGTGACTCTTTCACAGCCACCACAGTTTTAGAGTTTTATTGTTTTTGTTATTTCTTTTTTATGGGAAATAGATTCTTCTTGAACCTTTTTCTTATTGATTAATCAAAACATTAAATTCGTCTATAATGTTTTGGTTTTGTTTAATAATTGTGTGAATAGTCATTTTCATTGGGATTCTTTTAATGAGTTCTTAGAAAAATTTCATTAACTAGTTTTATGCATCTTTTCATATAACCATATTCTTGGAATTTCATTCGCCTAAGTTTATTGGTATTGAATGGATCTACAGTCATGAACTAGACATTGATCCTATGATAGATCAAAACCACGAGTGTGCTGAATCTGATTTCTTGAACCAACTTAGCTGAGCGTCACATTGAGAGGTGTGACTACACACTCATGGAGCGTTAGAATGAACCAGAGCTTTAATTACATGCTTGATTGCATTGTAGGATGCGATTCTATACCTACTGAGTAGTTAGAGTATTGAAGATCTACTGATGAAAGTATTTATGTTATAAAATCGTGATTCAGGTTTTCAGAAATTCTCACGTAGTCTTGTTTGCTTGTATTAGTTGCTTGATTACTAGTTAGAACCCTTAAGATTTCCTCGAAGGACCCCCCAACGTTTGTTCTCCATCGATTTACCGTACTTTACACACTTCAATATCACTATTTCAATTACACAACTTTAATACCGTACTTTCAATTATTTGCTTTTCTGCATTGTATTTATCTTTTTAATTTAAGTTTAATTTCTGTTTTCTGTTTGTTATAGGCTTAGGTGAGAGCCAAGTTATATATAGAAATTGATTAACCCCCAAAATTATGACTTAACAAACCCTCTATTTACATCTTTGGTTGCTATAACATTCTTTTTGTGCAATGGACCTCCCCGTGGATTGACATCCTAAGTACTCAACGCACACTGTGTGCACTTGCAACTTAGGGTCTTCTACAAAACTGTGATTCAAGTTTAAAGAAATTATCACCTAGTCTTGTTTACTTTTGTTAGTTTTTTTATTTCAACTTAGAACCCCTAAGAATTCCTGAAACGACCCTAACGTTTGTTCCCCATCAATTTACCACACTTTACACACTTCAATATTACCTTTCAATGTCGCTATTTCAATTGCGCACCTTCAATACTATATTTTCAATTATTTACTTGATGAATCCTCAAGTACTTAATGCATACTGTGCACTTGGATTTTAGGGTCTTATACATATTCAAAACGGGAAGAATCCTGAACATATGATCCAGATCTGTCACCGATTCCAACCATATCAATACTAAGCAAGAAAGAAAACAAGGCAAGATGATAATCAAGATAAACAATTAAAGACAAATGATTCAAGGATGGGGTAACTGATTTATGATGACTCTCTAACTGACTTATGATACTCAAACAATCACACAAATGTTAATTCTTAAGTATATAACTCTTAAACAAGACTAACTCACTTTTATAGCACTAATCACTTTACTAATTATCTAATCAATAAATAATTCTCATTAGTGAAAATATAATTAACAAATATTAAACTTAAATTCTATAAAGCCAATAAACACCTTAGACATATATTCTCATAGGCTAAGCATGCAAATCTAATGATTTTCATCACACAACTTGTGGGTGGGAAGTGTCATGTGGTTTAAATCTCTTTTCTGAAAACTAATCAGCATTAAAATTACTAAACAAGAAAAGATCTATTATAATTAAAACATAATCAAAAATTAATCATCAAATAACCTTAATCTAACCCATCCCAAGATTTAAGGAGATTACTCAATAATCATTCCTAAAACTACAAATCTAATGATAGAAGAATAGCTAACCAAATCATGATTAGAAAAGAAAAAGATGAAAGATTAACAATTGTGTTTTAGAACATAAAGAAAGGTTTTGCTTAAGAAAGAACAAGAAAATAAAGCTTAGCAATAAAAGTTATGTCTTTGGACTTTTATAGTGACCACTAGCAGTCCTGGATCAACTCTGGTGAATTGTCAGATCAATGGTCATACCAGGTTATTGCACATACCACACATTTGTGTATAATATGTTGGTATGGCCTGCTGGCACATCCATACTGATGTATGATATCGGTATGACTTTTTGGTATGGAAGTTCTGGCTTATTAAAACCAACGTATCTTCTTAACCACTGATAGTAATGACATGAAACCACCGTCCAGCGAACAATGATTCAATTATCTACAACTTTCAAGAAGATCTCGAAGGCTGAATCAGAATGGAAAGCATTCGTATGGTTCAATCTTTGAGTCAATTCAGTTGACATTGACTTGTATCGGTTTGCACATCTTGGTATGGCACGTCGGTATGGCCTCCTTTCAGGGTCATATCGATGTCACAAGTTTGCCACAAGTCGATATGACCTCCCATTTCTCAGTTGTATCGGTTTATAGCGCATACCATATCTCAGTATCCACACATCGGTATAGAACAAGACAATTCCTGCTTGCTTCATTTTCAGCTCTCCTTGATCCTAGCTCATATTCAAAGCTTGAGAAAGTCTCCATAAGATCCAAAGCACCTAATATAACATGCCAAATGAAAAATAAGTGCAAGATCCAATGCTAAAACTCACTAACTTTAAAGTGAATGCATACAAGACAATAATAGACAAGTTAACGCATGAAACAGTGCAAATGATATAATAAATGAATGCTAAAATGGTGTAAACAGTAAAACTACCAATCTTGAGCACCATCTATAGAGGAGCTCTTTCCAAGATTCGAATGCTTCTAGACACGGCTAGTAAAGGGAACTTTCTTGGACAAAATGTAGAATAGGGAATGGAGCTTATTGAGAACCTAGCTTTGAGTGATGGCAACTACAGTGATGACTATGATAAAGAATCAAGAGGGTCTGACCTTGAGGCACACAAGAAAGAGCTGAAATCACTTCATGAAAAGATTGACAAGTTGGTACTTGCAAATGAAAAGCATGTACACTTTGTGGGAGATGCTACGTATGTTCTAGATGAACTGGAGCAGAGCCAAGAGGATGCGAATTGGGTTGGAGGCCAAGACTATACTAAGCGACAGGGCTATGTTCAGAGGTATCAAGGCAACAACAACCTATCTTACCGAAGTACCAATGTGGAGAACCCTAAGGATCAAGTGTACCCTCCACAACAAGGAAAACCTTTTGTTCCTTACAACAAAGGTGGGTTTACACAAAACAGTATGTACCAAGGGCAAACACAAGACAACTTCCAAGGCCAGCAACAGCAAGTGAACAAAGGCTACCCTCCTGGTTTCGTGCCTCAGCAGCAACAAGTTCAGATGCCACCTCAAGATCCGGTTCAAGCTATGTTCCAACAATTACTTCAAGGGCAAGCATCTACAAATCAGAAGTTCGTTGATTTGAACAATAGGCTGGACTCTTCCCTTACTGAGGTATCTACACAAATCACCAACTTGAACAACAAGATTCGCCAGCTAGAGAAAGGAAAAGCCAGTTTAAGCGGTCAAGGTAGCTTACCTGGGAAGTGTGAGACAAACCCTATGGAGTATGCCAATGCGATCACTTTGAGAAGTGGGAAAGAGCTACCACCACGGTCTGTACCTGAGGACAATGAGGACATTGTGATTCAAGAGGGGGAGAGTAATCTCTCAAATGATCAAGAGATCACGTTTGATAATGTCTACATTGCAAGGCCAAGGAAAGGCAAGGAAGCGGTTTTGGAGGAAAAAGTGGAGGAAGTTAGCAAGGATAAAGAAGCTTTCGTGCCTCCACCTTACAAACCGAAGCTCCCCTTCACTAGACGTTTCAAGAAGCAGTTGACTGAGAAGCATAAAACCTTGTTTGAGAAGCACATAAGGAACATTGAGATCAAACTGCCGTTGGTTGATTGCTTGCCTATGATGCCAAAATATGCCAAGTTCTTGTAGGACACTCTAGCTAAGAAGGACAAAGAGAGTGAAGAGGTCTTGGTATTGAGTCAAGAATGCAGTGCAATCATCCACAAGGAGATAGCTCCAAAGAAGCTAGGAGATCCAGGGTGATTCACTATCCCTTGTGCACTTGGCCCTTTGAAGTTTGAGAGTTGCTTATGTGATCTAGGAGCAAGCATAAACCTTATGCCTCACTCCATTGCCAAAAAGCTAGGCTTCACTAAGTTTAAGGAGTGTAGAATCTCACTCATTCTGGCTGACCGAAGTATAAGGCTCCCTGTACGCATGCTGAAAGACTTACTTGTGAGGATTAGCAATGTGAATGTGCCAACAGATTTTGTAGTGCTAGAAATGGATGAGGAACCAAGAGATCCTCTAATCCTTGGTAGACCCTTTCTAGCAACTGCTGGAGCCATCATTAACGTGAAGAATGGCAAGCTTTCTCTGCACCTTGGCAAGGACATCAAGCTGAACTTTAACATCAACGAAGTCTTGAAGAAGCCAACGATTGGTGGACAAGCGTTCTACTTTGAAACTTTGGATGAATTGGCTGATGAGTTGCTTGAGGAATTGGCACAAGAGGATCATCTACAGCTGGCTTTGACAAAGGAGTGTGGGGAGCATGGTTTCTTGAGTGAACAATCCCATGAGTATGTACGCATCCTTGATTCTCGCAAGGTTGTGAAAGAAGATGAAGGCTAGTGCCTAGAGATCGACCTGGAGATCGATCAGATTATGCGATCCAGGAAAGAGATCGACGAGACAATCAAGCGGGACAACTCGATCTGTTCAGAGAATGACCTCGTGAATCGATCTCCTGCTTGATCCATATCCAATCGAGCAAGTAAATCAAGAGAGTGCAATCGATCCAGCCTAGAACGAGGGAGCGATCGACTGACTGGCTCGATCTCTGCAGTAAGAACAGTTCAAAATGGCAGCTTAAAAGCTCATGACTCGGGTTCAAAAGAGGCGAATGAGGACAGAAACCTCAACACAAGCCAAGAGGAGGACTGGAGTGAGCTGCTAGCGCCAAAGGTGGACCTAAAGCAGCTTCCAAATGGGCTAAGGTACGCTTTCTTGGGACCAAATGATACCTATCCGATCATTGTGAATGAAAATCTAAGTGATGATGAGTTAGACTCACTCCTTAATGAGCTGAGGAAGTATAGAAGGGCCATTGGGTACTCTCTCAATGACATCAAGGGCCTTTCACCAATGCTTTGTACTCATAGGATTCACTTAGATAATGAAAACACATCTTCCATTGAGCATCAAAGACGTTTGAACCCGAATTTAAAAGAAGTAGTCAAGAAAGAAATCTTAAAACTCTTAGAAGCTGACGTGATATACCCTATCAGTGATAGCACATGGGTCTCTCCGGTCCATGTGGTACCAAAGAAAGGGGGTATCACGGTTATAAAAAATGAAAAAGATGAGTTAATTCCTACAAGAACAATAACCGGACATAGAATGTGTATTGATTATAGGAAACTCAACTGAGCCACTAGAAAAGATCATTTCCCTCTTCCCGTCATTGATCAAATGCTAGAGAGATTAGCCAATCACCCATACTACTGTTTTCTAAATGGGTATAGCGGTTTCTTTCAAATTCCCATTCACCCAAATGACCAAGAGAAAACCACTTTCACATGCCTCATGGTACCATCGCATATCGAAGGATGCCATTTGGGTTATGTAATGCACCAACAACCTTTCAAAGGTGTATGATGTCTATTTTCTCTGACCTTATAGAGGAAATGGTAGAAGTTTTCATGGATGATTTTTCTGTGTATGGTCCTTCGTTTGGTGGTTGTTTTTCAAATCTTTTCAGGGTTTTCAAGAGAGGTGGGGAGACAAACTTGGTGCTTAATTGGGAAAAGTGTCACTTTATGGTGAGGGAAGGCATTGTACTCGGGCACAAGATTTCTGAGCATGGGACTGAGGTTGACAAAGCAAAGATAAATGTTATGATGAGTTGAGAGCCTCCGGTCAATGTGAAAGGGATTAGGAGTTTCTTGGGGCACGCTGGCTTCTACAGAAGGTTTATCAAGGATTTCTCCAGGATAGCACGTCCTCTTACAAGGCTAATGTGCAAGGAAACCGAGTTCACCTTCGATGAAGAATGCGTTCAAGCCTTTAAGACCATCAAAGAAGCCTTAGTCACCGCGCCTATAGTTTAAGCTCCGGATTGGGATTTGCCCTTCGAGATTATGTGCGACGCAAGCGACTACGCCGTGGATGCAGTCTTGGGTCAGATGAAGGATAAGAAGCTGCATGTGATTTACTATGCAAGTCGTACATTGGATGACAAGCAAGTGAAGTATGCAACCACCGAGAAAGAGCTTCTAGCCGTGGTATTTGCTTTTGAGAAATTTATGTCTTACTTGGTGGGTTCTAAGGTCATAGTGTATACTGACCATGCTGCCGTGAGGTACATATACTCCAAGAAATACACCAAACCGAGACTCTTAAGATGGATCCTTCTCTTGCAAGAGTTTGATATGGAGATCAAGGATAAGAAGGATATAAAGAACGGTGTAGCAGATCAGCTTTCAAGGATGAGGGTGAATGATGTCTTGCAATTTGATGACTCACTCCCTGAAGAGCAGCTTATGATGGTTAACACCTTGGTATGTGGAAAGCTAGAGGAGAATTTTAAAGAAGTCTTGAGCTTCAAGGAAGAAGATCTACCATGGTATGCGGATATTGTTAACTACTTGGCTTGTGGAGAAGAGCCTACTGATGTTATTGCATATTGCATACATTTTGCATACTCATTAGTTAGCTTTTCATGCATTTGTATCACGTTTTAGGTTAGATTGCATCACTTAGGGTCCTGGAGTATTATTGCATCAGCATACGCATTTTCCTTGCATTTTGCATCACATTCAGGTTGTTTCTGGCTGCTTTGGAGTCCTGGTGGTTCGTGGACATATTGAGGCTGATGTAGCAGTTCGGGGGAGCTCGGATATATACTAAGGATCAGAGATCGAGGAGCAGATCGAGCATGGCCGGTCGATCTAGGAGTTGATCGACCAGAAGATCGAGCCAACCAGGCGATCCAAGGAGAATGATCGAGACAAGGATCGAGTGAAGCAATCGATCCAACGGTACGAACGTAAATGACGCCATGCAGAGCGAGAGTGAGATCGAGTACACCACTCGATCCAGCCGAAGATCGATACCGAAAGCCACGGATAGGTCTTGCTTAGTTTTCAAGGCTTAGAGATCCTCACAAAGTGAGTTGATTTAAAGTTTTAAACCCAAGGTCGAACCTTTGAAACCCCTGACCATGAATCTCAACCGTAGGCCCTTTCTCTTAGCATCTTTACATCTTATCTCGTCTTTCGCTTGATCTCTGATAGCATCCTGGTACTTAGTTTTACTGTTCTTGCATTTTTTAGACGAGATCGATTATTACTGCTCGATCTAGTGGTCGATCTCATGGTCGATCCACTAGTCGAATTTTAATAATTCGAAGCTTTCTCCTTTAATTATTCTGTTTGTTTCTCGTGGTAGTTTCTTCCTTTCTAGTATTTTTAAAATAGGTTTCATTCCATTTAAGTTGCTGCATCTAGATTTTAGAGATTTTCTCATAAATCATCTCATGTCGCTTAATTTGCATTAGTCCTTGTATTCTCTGTGCATCCTCTATCATCCTAGGCATGGATTGACTCTCTCTTGCTTGCTGTACTACAACATGTCTTGCATTTGAGTTTGATAACCTCACTGCAATTTAACCCTTGCTCAAAAAGTGTTTATCAAATGGCGCCGTTGCCATCCTAGGACTGTTTAGAGAACATAAAGATTTGGGACTTAGCAAAGACTAAGTCTTTACCTTTTCAAGTTACTAATCCTTCTACTCTCAAACGTGTGTTTTCAGGTACATGAATCTTCGTTCAAGGGGAGACAACAATCTACTACAACCCTTAGACAACATTCATCAACTTGGTCACTCACGGCAAAGGAGAGAGTCAGAGAACAAACAAGAGCCTTTGAGGAGATTGTACAGCACGGTTTGGTTGACTTTGAAGCTATGGCTGAACACGAGCATCCAGAAGGACCTCCTCCAGCTCACGGGTCAGCAGGACGGGGCAATGGAAACCCCCAACACGCGGCTAGACCCCCAAGGATCATAGGAGCCGGAGATGCTCCCAATACTCACCACAATAGGTTTAGGATCACTCCTCCTTCTGTGCAAAACAATAACTTCGAGATCAAGCCAGGTTTCATCTCAATGGTGCAAAACAACAAGTTCCACGGCTTAGCAATGGAAGACCCCTTGGAGAACCTAGACAACTTCGAGAAAGTATGTGGGATGATAAAAATCAATGGCATATCCGAGATGCTTTCAAGCTGCGTCTCTTCCCCTTTTCACTCAGAGACAAAGCCAGACATTGGGAGAAGACCCTCCCACAAGGCACCATCACATCATGGGCCAAGTGTAAGAAGGCCTTTCTCTCAAAGTTCTTCTCAAGCACCAGGACAGCACGGTTGAGAAGCGAAATCAGCGGTTTCACTCAAAGGAACAATGAGACATTCAACGAGGCAATGAAGCATTTCAAAGACTACACGATCCAATGTCCTCATCACGGGTTCAGCGAGGAGACACTACTCAGTACCATATACCGTGGAGCTTCACCAAAGATCAGGTTGTTGCTGGACACAGCTAGCAAAGGGAACTTCCTCGGTCAGGAGGTAGAAGAGGGTATGAAGCTGATAGAAAACTTGGCATTGAGTGATGGCAATTACGCTGAGGATTATGACCGTGCACCGAGAGGATCAGAGTTAGAGTCTCACAAGAAGGAGCTCAAATCTTTGCATGAGAAGATAGATAAGCTGGTGTTAGCCAATCAGAAGCATGTTCACTTTGTTGGTGAAGCTGATGATAACCAAGAGGAGTTAGAGTTGAGCCAAGAAAAAGCCAATTGGGTGGCGGGACAGAACAACTACAAATCTCAAGGCTACAACCAAGGCTACCAGAACAACAACCTCTCTTACCGAAGCACCAACGTAGCCAACCCTAAAGATCAAGTGTACCCTGCTCAGCAAGCAAAACCTTTCATCCCTTACAACAAAGGTTTTCAACCGAGTGGTGGTTTCCAAGGCCAAGGGTAGAACAACTTCCAAGGGCAACATCAAAATAACAAGAGTTATACACCTAACTACCCTCCGGGATTAGCACCTCAGCAGCAACAACCAATGCAACAACAAGTTGATCCGGTTCAAGCAATGTTTCAACAGCTAACACAAGGGCAAGCCTCTACAAACCAGAAGTTCGCCGAGATGAACAATCGTCTAGACTCGTCTCTCGCTGACTTCTCCACTCAGATCACAAATTTAAACAACAAGATCAAGCAGCTGGAGAAAGGGAAAGCGAGTACGAGTGGTCAAAACAGTCTTCCGGGAAAGTGTGAGCAGAATCCCAAGGAGTATGCTAATGCCATAACGTTGAGAAGCGGCAAAGAGCTCGAACCTCCGGTCTCTAACAAGAACAACGAGGACGTTCAAATTCAAGAGGGGGAGGGTAAACCCTCGGCTGATGATGATGAGATTAACTTTGACAACGTTTGGATCCAAGGGCCAAGAAGAGGAGACAAAGCAGTTGCTGAGAAGAAAGCTGAGCAAACCACAAAGGAGAAGAATGCATATGTGCCTCCACCGTATGTACCTAAGCTGCCTTTTCCTGGCCGCTTCAGGAAGCAACTCATAGAGAAGCATAGAATCCTCTTTGAGAAGCATCTTAAGGACGTGGAGATCAAGCTACCTCTCGTTGACTGGCTTGCAATGATGCCTAAATGCGCCAAATTCTTCAAAGACACTCTCGTGAAGAAGAATAAGGAAAACAAGGAGGTAC
Organism: Thlaspi arvense; assembly: GCA_911865555.2. NCBI lineage: Eukaryota > Viridiplantae > Streptophyta > Magnoliopsida > Brassicales > Brassicaceae > Thlaspi > Thlaspi arvense. The sequence continues at coordinate 25,112,840 of OU466859.2, read as the reverse complement.
TTGTTCTAAGTGAAGAGTGTAGTGCTGTAATACATAAGGAGATAGTCCCTAAGAAGTTGGGAGACCCTGGAAGCTTCACTATACCCTGCGCTTTAGGCCCTCTAGAGTTCAAGAGTTGCTTATGTGATCTCGGAGCTAGCATAAACCTGATGCCTCACTCCATGGCTAAGAAGCTTGGCTTTACTCGTTTCAAAGACTGTCGGATCTAATTGGTACTGGCTGATAGGAGTGTGAGGCTACCAGTGGGGCTGCTTGAAGATTTACCGGTGCGAATCAGTGGTGTGAACGTGCCTACGGACTTTGTCGTGTTGGAGATGGATGAAGAGCCTAAGGATCCACTCATCTTAGAGAGACCATTCCTTGCAACCGCCGGGGCTATCATAGATGTGAAGAATGGGAAGATTGCCTTTCATTTGGGAAAGGAGATAAGGCTTGACTTCGACATCAATGAGGTTCTGAAGAAGCCGACCATTGAAGGGCAAGCTTTCTATATTTAAACGATGGATGCTTTAGCGGATGAGTTGCTGGAAGAGCTGGCTCTAGAAGACCATCTGAAGCAAGCACTGACTAAGGAGCCAGGGGAGTTTGGCTATGTGGACCAGAGGACCCAGGAGTACGTCAACCTGCTGGATTCTAGGAAGATTGTCAAGAAGGATGAAAGTTGCTGCCTAGAGATCGACCCCGAGATCGACGCTATCACTCGATCCAGGAGCCAGATCGACAAGGAAATCAAGAACACAACTCGATCCGGTGCAACAATCGACGGACATATCGAGAAGAATGCCTGATCAGGAAAAACAATCGAGTCGGCGATCGAGGGAGACCTCCCGATCATTTTGGGGTCCAATCAAGAGATCGACTCAGCGTCTCGATCCCTTACTCGATCCACATCAAATCGAGTAAGTGAATCGAGCGAAATGGCTCGATCTAGATGACATCGAGAGGAGAATCGACCGGAGGACTCGATCTCAGAATGGATAGCGATGGAGGAAGGCAGTCTGAAGGGCCATGGCTCGAGTTCAAAGGAGAGCTCCAAGGAGGAAAGCAACAACAACAGCCACGAGGATGACTAGAGTGAGCTGTTAGCCCCAAAGGTGGACCTTAAGGAGCTCCCAAAAGGGCTAAGGTATGCTTTCTTAGGGCCTAATAACACCTATCCCGTTATTGTGAATGAAAACCTTAGTGATGATGAGTTGCACTCGCTCCTGACTGAGCTAAGAAAGTATAGGAAGGCCATTGGGTACTCTTTAAGTGACATCAAGGGCCTTTTACCAATGCTTTGCACTCATAGGATTCACTTGGATAATGAGAACGCCTCATCTATAGAACATCAAAGGCGTTTGAATCCTAATTTGAAAGAGGTTGTTAAGAAAGAAATCCTTAAGCTTTTAGAGGCTGACGTGATCTATCCCATAAGTGACAGCACGTGGGTTTCCCCTGTACACGTGGTGCCTAAGAAGGGAGGGATCACGGTCATAAGGAATGAAAAGGATGAGCTTATTCCTACTAGAACCATCACTGGTCATAGGATGTGTATTGATTATAGGAAACTTAACCTTGCGACTAGGAAAGACCATTTTTCTTTGCCTTTTATTGATTAAATGCTTGAGAGACTTGCTAATCACCCTTACTACTGTTTTCTCGATGGGTATAGCGGTGTCTTTCAAATACCAATTCACCCAAATGATCATGAGAAGACGACCTTCACATGTCCCTACGGTACCTTTGCATATCGAAGGATGCCGTTTGGATTGTGTAATGCACCGGCTACGTTTCAGCGGTGTATGATGTCGATCTTCTCTGATCTTATAGAGGAGATGGTAGAGGTGTTCATGGATGACTTCTCTGTCTATGGTGCGTCCTTTCCTGCGTGTTTGTTGAATCTTTGCAGGGTACTAAAACGTTGTGAAGAGACAAACTTAGTGCTGAACTGGGAGAAATGCCACTTTATGGTTAAGGAAGGGATCGTGCTTGGTCATAAGATATCAGAGAAGGGCATTGAGGTTGATCAGGCTAAAGTGGAGGTCATGATGGGTTTTGAGCCGCCGGTTAATGTTAAGGGAGTCAGAAGCTTCTTGGGACACGCAGGGTTCTATAGGCGCTTCATCAAGGATTTCTCCAAGATTGCACGCCCTCTTACACGGCTGTTGTGCAAGAAAGCTGAGTTTGTGTTTGATGAGGAGTGTTTGAAAGCTTTCGTGACCATCAAGGAAGCCCTTACATCAGCTCCTATAGTCCAAGCACCAGACTGGTCTCTTCCCTTTGAGATCATGTGTGATGCTAGTGACTACACCGTAGGAGCCATTCTTGGTCAGAAGAAGGACAAGAAGCTGCACGTGATCTACTATGCTTCAAGAACCTTGGATGACACGCAAACAAGATACATCACTACGGAGAAGGAGTTGCTTGCAGTAGTCTTCGCCTTTGAGAAGTTCAGATCGTATCTTGTTGGTTCCAAGGCTATTGTATACACGGATCACGCTGCCTTGCGATACATCTACTCGAAGAAAGACACTAAGCCTCGGCTCTTAAGATGGATTCTCTTACTCCAGGAGTTTGACATGGAGATTAAAGACAAGAAATGAATAGAAAACGAAGTCGCTGACCATCTCTCACGGCTAAGGATCAACGAGTCTCTCCCCTTAGATGACTCTCTTCCAGAAGAGCAGCTTATGGCGATTACCACGGCTGTTTGTGGAAAGCTAGAAGGGAGGTTTGAGGAAGTGTTGAGTTTCAAAGAGGAGGATCTACCGTGGTATGCTGATGTAGTGAACTATCTAGCGTGTGGTGAGGAGCCAACACATCTTTGACAGCTATCACAAGAAGCGGTTTATGAGAGAGGCTAGTGACTACTTTTGGGACGAGCCCTACTTATACAAGAGAGGAGAAGACAGTTTGTACCGGAGATGTGTTACAAAGGAAGAAGCCAGGGAGATCCTCTATCATTGCCATGGCTTTTCCTACGGAAGACACTTCGCCTCATTCAAGACTGCCACGAAAGTGTTGCAAGCCGGTTTCTGGTGGCCGTCCATTTTTAAAGATGCACACAAGTTTGTGAAGAGCTGTGAGGCATGTTAACGAGCATGGAATATCACTAAGAGGAACGAAATGCCTCAAGTTCCCATCTTCGAGGTTGACGTGTTCGATGCGTGGGGGATAGACTTCATGGGGCCATTTCCTTCTTCATATGGCAACAAATACATCTTAGTAGCAGTGGACTATGTCTCTAAATGGGTTGAGGCAGTTGCTTCCCCTACAAATGACTCTAAGGTGGTAATCAAGCTGTTCAAGAGTATCATCTTCCCGAGGTTTGGGGTACCCAAGGTTGTTATAAGCGATGGGGGAAGCCACTTCATAAACAAGGTCTTTGAGAACCTCTTGAGAAAGTATGGAGTTAAGCATAAGGTGGCTACACCGTATCATCATCAAACAAGCGGTCAAGTGGAAGTCTCCAACAGGCAAATCAAGGCTATCCTAGAGAAGACTGTCGGAGCAACAAGGAACGACTGGGCAGTGAAGCTGGACGACGCTCTTTGGGCCTACCATACCGCCTTCAAAACGCCGATTGGTACAACTCCTTTCACTCAACTCGATGGCAAGCGCTGTCATCTCCCGGTTGAGCTGGAACACCGTGCGTTGTGGGCTGTGAAGAGGCTGAACTTTGACCTCAAGACTGCTCAGGAGAGGCGCCTTATTCAGCTACACGAACTGGATGAGTTAAGACTAAACGCTTACGAGAGCTCTCGGATATACAAGGAGCGGATTAAGGAGACTCATGACAAGAAGTTGGTTGCCAAGGAGCTTAAGGAAGGAGGTTTAGTGTTGCTGTACAACTCGAGGCTCAAACTATTCCCGGGCAAGCTGAAGTCAAGGTGGAGCGGACCGTTCGTGATTCAAGAAGTGTTGCCTTATGGAGCTGTTACTCTGATGGGGAAAAAGTGGCAGTGCATTCACCGTCAACGGACACAGAGTCAAGCCTTACTTGGCAGACGGCTATGACAAGGAGAGTACCTCGGTGCTTCTCCAAGACCCACCATCCGCTTAAACCAAGTAAAGTCTAGCTAAAGACGTTAAAGAAAGCGCACTTGGGAGGCATTCCCATGTTTATCTTGTACATATTTCTGCTTTATTTCCCTTTCAGTTTTATGTTTTTAATCTGCAAGTGTGTAGGAACAGGTATGAGGAGTCTAAACCTTGATCTTGAAGTCTAAAAGAGGCGATAGGGGTTAAGATAAGGCTAGAGATCGAGTGCTAGATCGACTGATCCTGACTCGATCTTTGCTAGATCGAGTCAGTGAATCGAGAGGAGCCAGTCGATCTAGACGAGAATGAGTGACAAGATCGACCTTGACGAGAAAGGATCGATCGATCCAAAACGGATCGACCGATCTAATTTCTCTCGGGAAAATCTGTTGAAAACGGATCGATCACTCGACTTGATCCATCACTCGATCTGTGCCAAATCGACCCCTAAATCGAGGACATAGCTCGATCATGAGGACTTATCCGTGGAGCCAACATCTCAATGATCAAGAGACCCAATCGATCCAAGACTCGATTCACCATGAATCGAGTCTCAAATCGAGTAACCCTCCCTATCTAAGCCATTATGGGCATGAGATCGAGTCCTAGATCGACCAAATGGACTCGATCTCATGCCGAGGTAACATTTTCTTTCCCTCCTTTACTCTTTTCCCTCCAATTTTTAAATTCAAAACTTGGTCAAGGCAAGCATCTTGACCATGAAAGATGTCTACCCATGGTTTTGCTCTTTGCTAGTCTTTAAATATTTCAACAACCTCTCACCCTTTCATTCCTGTTTTTCTCAAAAATTTTAAACAAAGAGAGTGAGAGTTTCAGTTTTCAGAAGCTAGCAAAGATCTTTTACATTTCTTGCAAAGGTATTTTCAAAATTTAATGATTTATTTTTTAGGAAATTTTCCTTTAAATTCGCAAGATATTGTTCTAGAATATAGGGTCGGTTTTGATTTTAAAAAAACTAGCTAAGTAAAAGGGATAATTCTAGATTTTTCAGTATCTAAAGATAGGATTCTCCTTTATTTAGCTATAATTTTTATTAATTCCCCAAAATTCTAGGGTAGTTTTTATAAGTTCTCTCCTTCTCTTCTCTCATTCTCATCAAACCGCCGTTTTGCTTATCAAACTTCCTTAGAAACTTGTTTCAGGAACAATGGCCCCCAAGAAAACAAGAGAAGAGACAGCACAAGAAGGAGAAGGACAAGAGGTGGCAGTTCAAGAGAGGGTCAGATGGACTAAGGATGAGAAGAGGGACAAGAAACGGCTGGAAAGGCTTCAGTTTGAGCCTACCAAGTTTGTTGATCGAGAGCTGTTGTCCAAGCTAGGGATTCTTGGGGATTTCGACCAACTCCTCAAGAACATTGGCGTAAGATGTCTGTCACAGATGGATTTCCCAACAATTTCAGAAGTGACAATAGACTTCCTTGCCACGTTGGAGTTCCGTTACGAGAATCCTAGGTCGCCTCTACTTCAAGGTTGGCAGTCAAGCCAATACACTCTCCATCCCTGAGCTATGCCAAGCTTATGGTCTCAACGCGGATGCCTACAAGGTCGAGTTCCCCGCCTTCAAGAAAGCCGACGACTTTTGGGACCTGATCAGCAATGAAGACTACAAAGCCAACACCGCCAAGATCAAGCGAGTAAGAAGCCCGGTGCTGAGGTACACTCTGAAGCTGATCGCCAACACGTTTAGTGGAAGATCTGTTGCTCCTGCAGTCACAAAGATAGAGCTTTGCTTCCTGTTCCAAGGTGTGAAGCACTTGGTGTGTGATCCGGATGCAAATGACGAGCCTATGGAGGATGAACGCGGCGATGAAGTGAACTACGGATGTGTGCTTGCGGCTTCCTTGGTGAAATACAAGGCTTATGCCTTGCGGTGCAAGGCAACTTCCTCTTACATTGGCGGTTTCCTTACTCCTCTGTTCTTGCAAGCTGGTGTGCCCATTCACGACTTCGCCCATGTACCAGCCAGAGCTTTCATGTACGAGGCATACATGAGGAATACTGACAGCTTGGGACGCACGCCAGCGGAAGGATTCTACGCCTACCTCTTCATAGACGACGAAGACAAGAAGAGAGTGTGCATCCTGCCCAACAAAGATGAAACCGAGCTGCTTAGTGTTGGGAACATCAAGTTCTTGCCCACAGAGGAAGAATGCTTTGCCCCTCTAGGAGGACCACCTGCTTCAGCGATTGCCCCTGGTCAAAGGTCCGAGTCTCCAGCCACGGAAGATGAGATGCCCGAGGCCTACACACTTCCCAAGTTAGACTTTGAGCCGAAGACAAAAACCGAGAAGTTCCTAGCATCTGTTGTGGAGATGCAAAGGAAGATCAACAAGTGGTAAGGCAAGATGCTCAAGAAGCTTGGAAAGAAAGTCAAGGCACTTCAGGGAGGCTCGCCTATGAAAGCTGCAAGTCAAGAGGTGCGGCAACCCGAGAAGAGAAGGCTCTCAACCGGTGGAGTTGTCATCCGCGAGACCCAAGGAAACACCATTCAGCCGGTGCGCCACTCTCTCCAAGAACCAGCCGACAAAGGCAAGACCATAGTCTCTAGCTCCTCTGGAACATCCTCAAGTTCCAGCCGAGACTAGACCAGAGGTAACAACCTTCTTCCTTTGTACATAACCGCTCATATTTGCTTCTTTTTGCTTTGTGTTTTGCTACTCCTTCGAATGAGTTTGCCACCGGGACGGTGTCAAGAAAGTTTGGGGGAGCACATGTGTGATTTGACTTGTGTTCTATGATCTTATTTTCCTTTAGCATCCTTGAGTCTTTAGTTCATGAAAAATTGGTAAAATTTTTAAAATTTTTTCAAAGATTCATGTAGTTGCATTCATCATGTTAGGATTGAGTCTAGAGTTTCTCATAGCATCTAGGGTATTTGCATTCTGCATAAGGGGTTAGAGTTTCTTGAAAAGGTGTTTTTACTTATGAATTGTTTCAATGCCCTAGTTAGTATTTCTCTAATGCTTTGCCTATGCTTTGAAAATAAGTTCTTACCATGCTTGGATCACTTGTTAGGATTTTCGTGGCTTGAATTGAACTCTCATGATTTGAAACTTGTCCTAATAAGTGAGAACCTTAATTTGAAATTCTAATTATCATCCTTATGCATTTGAAAATGAACACATGGTTTTAAAATATTTAGGCTCTCTTCTTCCTTTTTACCACTCTTTGTGACCCTAAGTAGAACTCCCTCCTTGAACCTTACCCTTCTTTGAAGCTAAATGTTCTTGTGTGACATCTTTGTGAGGCCTTCCTTTTGGTTTGAACTTGGCATAAAGTGTTAGGTTTAGGCGACTTGATTTGGTTCTCATATGATTGCTAGCTTTGCATTTTGAAGCTAGGTGTAGGCTTAGGATATGTTTGGGGAATCATTGGGGTTGTTTTCTTTTCTATTTGTTCTTGGTTTCAAAGAACTTGGTGTTTTAAAGAAAGAAATGGGTTTTAAGTGAAATGTTGTGTTTAAAAACTAAGTATGCTCTAATAAATTTCAGGAGGTAGCTCTCCCATAATAATAAAAAAAAGAGTGAAAAAGAAAAGAAAAAGAAATAAAAGAGCCTAAGTGCCAAATAAAAATAAATAGAAAAAAAATAATAAGAGGGCTACCAATAAGAAATATCTAAAGAGCAAAGTTATTTTCAAAACCTTTCACTAGCCTAAAAAGTTTAAAAATGTTTTTGTTTCGAATTGGGGATTGCTAAGTTTTGAGCAGAAAAAGGGTAGACTCTAAGTGGTGAGTGAGGATAGAAGTTGATAAATAAAAGGGGTTTAGGATCGTTTGTTAGTTTACATGGGTAGATGAGAATCTAATCATGTATGCATAAATTGTCTTTACCTTTAGCATTATGCACAAGTTCAACCATTTTTTAGAGAAACCCTTGTTCTAATTATAAACTCTTTTCAAATGAGATCATTCAATGCTCATAACCTCCACCCTTAGCCAAATGTGTTTTGCTTTAAAGTGCATAAGTTTGATTCATGGTTCTAATGTTAATGAATGTTAAAGGATGAGTTTCTTTGATTGTTAGGAATAGGAGATTCATGATTTGAATTTCTTTGTGTGATGAGTATGGCTAAGTTCTTTGGAGTATGAGTGTAAGCATAGCATTTTAGAACTGTTAACTAGGACATTGAGATTGATTCATTTGAAAGACACCTTTGCAAGAAGTTTAAACCCCCCATTCGTTTTTCGGAAAACCTCTCTTCCTACTTATTTTCTGTTGCTTGAGGGCAAGCAAGAAGTAAGTTTGGGGGAGTTTATGTTACTGCATATTGCATACATTTTGCATACTCATTAGTTAGCTTTTCATGCATTTGTATCACATTTTAGGATAGATTGCATCACTTAGAGTCCTAGAGCATTCTTGCACCAGCAGACGCATGTTCCTTGCATTTTGCATCACATTCAGGTTGTTTCTGGCTGCTTTGGAGTCGTGGAGGTTCGTGGACATGTTGAGGCTGATGTAGCAGTTCGTGGGAGCTCGGATATATGCTAGGGATCAGAGATCGAGGAGCAGATCGATCATGGCCGGTCGATCTAGGAGGTGATCGACCAGAAGATCGAGCCAACCAGGCGATCCAAGGAGAATGATCGAGACAAGGATCGAGTGAAGCAGTCGATCAAACGGTACAGACGTAAATGACGCCATGCAGAGCGAGAGCCAGATCGAGTACACCACTCGATCCACCCGAAGATCGATACCGAGATCGGATGCAACAATCGATTCACGATGATGATCGAGACCCAGATCGAGCCGAAGACACGATGTCCGGATATGATCGAGAGAAACGTTGATCCTGGAGTCAATCTCTGTCCTTTCAACCACTTTTGGCCACTAGCGAGGGGGGGGGGACCATCAGCTTGTTTTGGCCATTTTGGGAAGGCGGCGACGTCTTTTTCCCACACAACTTTCAATCCTTATCTTTTTTGTATGTTTTCTCTCTGTTTTTCGTGAAGAACACCATTGTCGAACTTGAGTTTTTCTTAAGCTTTGTAATCGAATCATTTCCGTCTTAATCTAGTTTTCTTTTCATGTTCATCGTTTCCTTTTACATGCTTTGCTTGATTTACTTTATGTGTAGTGAGTAGTTTATTTGGGTTCGGGGTTGAGAGGATTAAGGGGTCTAAAGGGTTTCGATCTTGGGGTTTTTCTAAGCGTTTTCAACGGCTATCTCTTCTAAGGCGTTGAGATCTCAATGCTTGAAGACCCTCACGCCAAGAGCTTCATGATCCGAGAGGTTCCTTACCTTGACAGGATTCAGGAGCCTCAGAAGATCACACCTTAGAGACTAGTTACCCCTTCCCAAAAGCCATGGAAGTTTGGGGGATTAGTTAAGCCATTCATTTGAAATCTGCTTTCCATGCCCTTCGACCTCTCTTTCCACCAAAAGCCATGGGTTTGGAGGAGAGGATGAAGGACTGATCTATACCGAAAGCCACGGATAGATCTTGCTTAGTTTTCAAGGCTTAGAGATCCTCACAAAGTGAGTCGATTTAAAGTTTTCAACCCAAGGTCGAACCTTTGAAACCCCTGACCATGAATCTCAACCCTAGGCCCTTTCTTTTAGCATCTTTACATCTTATCTCGTCATTCGCTTGATCTTTGATAGCATCCTGGTCGTTAGTTTCACTGTTCTTGCATTTTTAGACGAGATCGATTGTTATTGCTCGATCTAGTGGTCGATCTCATGGTCGATCCACTAGTCGAATTTTAGTAATTCGAAGCTTGGTTCTTTAATTATTCTGTTTGTTCCTCGTGGTAGTTCCTTCATTCCTAGTATTTTTAAAATAGGTTGCATTCTATTTAAGTTGCTGCATCTAGTTTTTAGAGAGTTTCTCATGAATCATCTCATTTCGCTTGGATTTGCATTAGTCCTTGTATTCTCTTTGCATTCTCTATCATCCTAGGCATGGATTGACTCTCTCTTGCTTGCTGTACTACAACATGTCTTGCATTTGAGTTTGATAACCTCATTGCATTTTCACCCTTGCTAAGAAAGTGTTTATCCAGTTTCACGGTGAATGGGCACAGAGTCAAGCCCTACATGGCAAGTGATTGCAGCAAGGAGAGCACCACGTTGCTTCTCCAAGATCCCCCTCTAGCCTAACCAAGTAAAGTGAAGCTAAGAGACGTAAAACAAGCGCACTTGGGAGGCATTCCCATGACTATCATTGTACATATTTATGATTTCTTTCTGTTTCAATTTTATGCTTTTTAGTTTAAGTGTGTAGATATAAGGAGATGGGAACCGGAGATCATGATCTTGGAGTCAACAAGGCAAGGAAAGGAGAAGTAGAGGCAAACGATCGAGTGATAGATCGACCTATCCTGGCTCGATCTTTACTAGATCAAGCTAGTAAATCGAGTGAAGTCAATCGATCTATATGAGATCGAGTAGACAATCAAGTGACCCAGTCCATTGCGAGAGGATGACCCACCCATACGTTTAGCTTGAAATGCAAACGGGGTGTGAATCGACTGGTTTCACTCGATCCTCGAACTGGATCGATCAGTTCACTCGATCAACTAACTCGATCTTTGCCTCGAAATCGAAATCGATCAAGGAGCTCGATCTAAGGAGCATGGCCATAATCACGTGGAATCTTGGAACGAGGAGCAGACTCGATCTATGGCTCGATTCAAATCAGATTGAGCCCCCAATCGAGCAAGCCTCTCGATCACGAACAAAATGGGCATGAGATCGAGGTCAAGATCGACCAGTTTGACTCGATCTCATGCCAAAGTTGGTTTAAATTTTCCCCCTTCTTTCTCTTTCCCTTCCATTTTGAATTTGAATTTTGGTCAAGACAGGCATCTTTGACCATGAAAGATGTGCTTTGACCACACTTTTCAGAAACCACTTGCATGCATCCATAGATTTTTGTCTTTATAAACCCTTGCATCCACACTCTCTCCCATTGGATTCCAAACTGATTTTTAGAAAGAGAGAGTGTGAGTTCGGTTTTCAAAGGCATAGAGCATCTTCTAAGAATCCCATTTCAAAGGTATTTTCGAGTTCTTGAATTGCATATTTGAGTTTTCAAGAAAATTTCCTTTTATTGAATTGGTTGGATGTTATTTGCTAGGGATTAGGATGAATTTTAAAAAATATCTAAGTATTAGGGAAATTTTCTTGATTTAGTCTTATCTCAAAAGATTTTCTTCATCTATTTATTGATAAATTTTAAATATCCCCAAAAATCTAGGATTTATATTAAGAGATTTTCTCTCTTTGCCTATCTTTCTCTCTTAATCGTCGCCTATACTCAATTTTTCTTTGAGAACTTGTGTTTCAGGTACCATGGAACCAAAGAAGAGAAGCAGAGATTTGGCAACTCAAGAGGAGACTCAGCAAGGGGTTGAAGAAAGGGACAGATGGAGTAAGGATGAGATGAAGGCAAAGAAGAGGCTTGAAAGGTTGCGGTTTGAGCCTACAAAGTTTGCATGCAGGGATCTCTTGGAAAGGCTAGGGTTGTTGGAGGATTTTGACAAGTTGCTCAAGGACATGGGTCTTGCTTGCTTGTCACGGATGGATTGTCCTACTTACCCCGAGGCTACGCTTGACTTCCTCTCTACCTTGGACTTCTCATATGAAGATCCAAGCATCCAAACTCCCTCCAAGGGTCATGTCACGTTCAAGATCAGGAAGCAAGCCTACCACCTCTCCATCCATGAGCTATGCCAAGCTTACGGTCTCAATGCTGCAGCCACGCTTGTGGAGTTCCCACGGTTCACATCTGCGAATGATTTATGGGACTTGGTTAGCGAGGGAGACTACAAAGCCAATACCGCCAAGATCAAGAAGGTGCGAAACCCTGTGCTAAGATACACCCTCAAGCTTTTGGCCAACACATTCAGTGGAAGATCCGTAGCTCCAACGGTGACCAAGAACGAGCTCTGCTTCCTTTTCCAAGGGATTAAGAAGATTGTATGCGATGCCAAGGAGGATGACGAGCCAATGGAGGATGAGCTTAGGGAAGACGTCAACTACGGTTGCATCTTGGCTTCTTCTTTGGTGAAGTACAAAGCTTGGGTGTTAAGGTGTAAGGCGAGCTCTGCACTCATAGGAGGCTTCCTCACACCAATGTTCATACAAGCGAGAGTACCTCTTGCGGAGTTCGAGCCTTGTGTGGAGCGTGCTTACATGGTAGAAGCCTACATGCGCAACATTGATTCCTTAGGACCTACTCCAGCTCCAGGCTTTTATGCTTACCTGTTCTACAATCATAACCATGAGAAGAAGGTTTGCATTCTGCCCAATCCGGACGAAACCCACCTAGAAAGCATCGGCACTATAGAGTTCTTGCCGAGCGATAAAGAGTGCTTTGCACCTCTTGGAAACGCAGCAGCCCCACCTCAACTCCCTTGTTCACCATCAGAGTCCCCTCCTACAGATGCTGAAATGCCACCAAGCTTTGAACTCCCCGAGCTAAACTATGAGCCACGCACAAAGGCTGAGAAGTTCCTTGCCTCGGTTGTTGAGATTCAGCGCAAGGTTAACAAGTGGCAAGGCAAGATGATCGAGAAGCTGGCCAAGAAGATCAAATCCCTACAAGGAAGCTCATCTGAGGAGTCTTCGAGTGATGAAGTTGACCAACCGGATTTGAGGAGGAGATCAACCGGAGGTGTAGAGATCCCTGAGCATCAAGAAAGCAATCAAGCTGGGCGTCTTTCTCTCCACAAAGGCACAAGCAGGAGCAAGGACAAGGAGATCCTTCACGACACTCCTAGAAAGAGCAGGAGGACAGGAGCAACCTCAAGCTCCAGTCATGCCTAGCTCCGAGGTACCAAAACACAAACCCTTGTATATATCATGCATTTTTTTTTTAATTTTTGCTTTGTGCTTTTGATCTCCTCTTAAATTTGTTTGACACCGAGACAGTGTCATTCAAGTTTGGGGGAGAGTGTGTGCTTTGACATGTTTTTTATTTGGATCTTATTTTATGTTTGCATCATTGAGTCTTCATGCATCATCTAAGTGCATAGAAAAATACCAAAAAAATCAGAAATGTTTTTCAAAAATTTCAAAAAAAATCATATAGCTTGCATTTGCATTGTCAAATATTTTAGGACTGAGTCTAGAATTTTTATCATTTAGGTTGCTTGCATTTGCATAGGGGGCAATGATATAAAATTTTCCTTGTAAAGTGTTTTAAGCTCATGAATTGGTTCAAGGCCCTAGTTAGTAAATCTTTGATGCTTTATTCAAACTTTGAAAGTAAGTTCTAACCATATTTGGATCATTTGTCTTGATTTTCGTGGCTTAAGATGAACAAACATGAATTGAATCCTTTCCTATCAAGTGGAACCTTAACATGAATTTTGAATTATCATACTTGTGCATTTGAGAAAAAGTACATGGATTACATATACATATTTAGGTTTTCTTATTCCTTTCACCACTCTTTCGTGTGTGATTTTGTGAGGCCTTAATTTCCGGTTGAACTTGGCATAAAGTGTTAGGTTTAGGCGACATGATTAGGCTCTCATATTGATGCTAGCTTTGTATATTGAAGCTAGTTTTAGGGTTAAGGTTAGGGCGGGAATTCATGGTTGTTAATTGATTATGCTTACTTGTTTCGGTTTTGAAAAGAATTGGTATTTGGGGTTTGAACAAAAAGGGATGCATAGTTTTAAGTGGTTGGTCTTGAAATGTTTTTAATAAAAGCTCAAATTTGAAAAGAAGATAGCTCTCAAAAAAAAAAAAAAGAGCCAAAAGGCCAAGTAAAAAAAAAAAAATATGTGAAAAGAGCTATCAAAAGAAAAGAAAAGAGCTAAGTATATATATGACCATACCACTAGCTATAAGAAAGGTTTGAATGATGTGTTTAATTGGGTTATGCTAGGCGCCTTGCCTTGTTGTTTTGGGTAGTCTCTAGGAGGTGAGTGAGCTTGAAAAAGAAACAAAATGAATGAGAGAGGGATTAAGATCATTTTTAGTGTATATGGGTAGATGAGAGTCTAGTCATGTATGCATCAATTGTCTTTTACCTTTAGCATTATGCATAAGTTCAACCCTTTTTGAGATAAACCATTGCTTGATATACCAACTTGAATGAGATCATTTTTATCTCATAACCTTTGTCCCTAGCCAAATGTATTCGGTTTTAAATGCATAAGTGTGATTCATGATTTGTACTTAAATTAATGTTAAAGGTTATGATTATTGGATTGTTTGGAATAGGAGAGTCATGATTTGAGATTCAATATGTGATGAATATGGCTAAGTTCTTTGGAGTAGGAGTTTGTGTGCTGAATCTTAGAATTGAGAACTAGGACCATTGAATTGATTCATTTGCTTAACCACTTTTAGAAATTTGAGCTCCCACTTTTAAATCTCTCTTCCTAGCTTGAATTTTGTTTGCTTGAGGGAAAGCAAAAGGCAAGTTTGGGGGAGTTGATATACTCATATATTTTGCATATTTAGCATACATTTAGAGTAGTTTTCATGCATACATCTCTCATAATAGGCTAGTTTGCACAATTTATCTCATTTTAGGTCCTAGAACACTTTGCATTAACATTTTGAATATTTCTTGCATTCTTGCATCATATTCAGGTTGTTTTGGATACACTGGAGCTATGGAGGGTGTGTGGACATGCTAAGGATCGAAAGGTAACCTATGGATACGTGGAGGAACTCAGCCATGCAGCAAAGGAACTGGGATCGAGGTGCAGATCGAGCTAGGCATGTCGATCTAGACGAGATCGACCAGAAGATCGAGACACTCGGGTCGTTTCAAGGAAGAAGATCGAGGTCAAGATCGACCAAGGTGATCAAACGTGAGTACGAACACGGGAACAAAGCCCGAGAAGAACGAGGGCCTGATTGAGGTCACGACTCGATCATCCGAGGATTGACCTGAAGATCGATGGAGGCACTCGATCCACCCTACCGAATCTAGCCGAAGATCGAGCGAGAGAAGACGTTCTAGGAGACAGATCGAGTGCAAGATCGATGACTCAGATCGATCTCTGAACCTTATCCGGATAGCTCATGTTTTGGATTTTAGTGAGGGGACCATTTCTCTTGTCTACCCTATTTTGGGAGCGAGGAGAACAATACATATTGTCTCCTTCTTGTTTAGTTTTTCATCTATCTTTATGCTTTGAAAAAACCGCCATTGTTTACTTTTTAAGCTTTTCATTTTTTTATAGACCTTAATCTTATATTAATCTTAAGTATTTCCCTTAATCTTTCTTGGTTAATCGTTTTAATCATGTTTGTCCTTTCATCATTTGCATTTTCAAGTGTTTTAATCATGAATAGTGAGTAGTTTTCCAAGGGTTTAAGGTTGAGGCGATTAAGAAGGGTTTATAGAATTTAAGCTTGGGTCTTTCTGTTCTTAACTTAATCTCTTCTTGGATTTGGGGTTTTTATTGCCTAGATAGTCTTGAGAAAGCTCTCTTTGATCTCAGGGGATTCCTTTTCCTAGCAGAATTCAGGAGATCCCTTAAAACCAAACCAAGAGACTAGCTCATCCTTTCCCAAATGCCATGGATGCTTGGAGAGCTAGTTAGGCCATTTTTTGAGATCTATGCTTAATGTTCTTCAACCTATCTTTCCACCATACACCATGGGTTAGGAGGAAAGGGTGAGGAAAGGGTTTATACCATACACCATGGATAAATCTAGATTTAGCTTCTCAAGGCTTAGAGATAACACTTAAATGTGTAGATCTATGTTTTCAAAACTCAAGCTTGAATCTTGATCCTTCTTAAGCATGACTCTCAACCTTAAATCCACTTTTAGCTTTTAAAACTTAAAATCATCATTTCCTAGTTCTAAAGTTTGCATCTTTGTTCTTAGTTTCTTAAAAACCATCTTGTTAGAACTTTCCTGTTTTGTTTGCTTTTAGCGTTCGAATTTTAAAAACTAGTAGTCTTGCATTTCAAATTCTTAGAATTCATCTAGTAGTTGTTTAACCCATCAGTAGGGATTTGAAAATAGTTTTCGTAGTCATTTAGTTGTTGCATTTAGTT
This sequence comes from Thlaspi arvense, assembly GCA_911865555.2. Classification (NCBI taxonomy): domain Eukaryota; kingdom Viridiplantae; phylum Streptophyta; class Magnoliopsida; order Brassicales; family Brassicaceae; genus Thlaspi; species Thlaspi arvense. Next base: position 25,096,815 of record OU466859.2, on the reverse strand, counting down.
TTTATATATTTTCTCCTCAAATAATCCGGATTTCACTTAGCTTTACAAAGTTCTTACATTCCTAGTATCTTTCATCAACCTGAGCTGGATTGACACCTCTAGCACCAATACTTACCACTATACAGTGCTTTAGGATCTTTGATCTAAACTAGACCTTAAAAACCTAGTTATCAATGAGAGATAGGAAATGGAGTTATCTTTTGTATGGAGTTTGTTTCATGTCATTTGGTGCAGTTGTTCAATAGATAACACGATTTTTGCAAAGGCGCTACAAACTGCCAAGCCAATACACAGCACCTGAAGACTGTATCGGACTGGATATCGGTCTTCTATGGCCGATATGCCACCTTGATCTTGCTCGATATGGCCCAAACTGCTGGTTTCAAGAGAGTGAAGGCTTTCTTCTTCAACATTCACCATTCAAAGCCAATCCTTATAGGATTTCAATTCCTCATCCATTCCAAGACCTTAAGGTATACTCCAATACCATTACATTTTTTCTTATTTTCTTCTTGTCTTAATTTTTAAATTTTTTGTTGAATACTAACTCCTCTTGAATTTTTATTACATAGTGGATTACATAGGGGCTCAGTAATTTAAGTGTGGAAGAGGATGTGATACTAATAATACTTTTTCAAAATTTGGCACACATTTCATGCATATCACTCATTTCTTGAAAATTTTGAAAATTTTAAAAGGAATCGTGTGATCGTTTAGTCGCATCTTATATTTTAGGATTGCATTTAGTTGGATTTGCATTTAGGCTTCATGCACTTAAATTGAGAGCATGATTTTTCTTTTGAAAGATGTTAACTTTTTGAAATCATTTCATTGCATAAGTTGTTTGTTCTTTGATGTTATGGTCTAGTTTGAATTGAGGTTTGAACCACATTTGGAATTATTTGCTTGATACTCTTGTCTTGATGAAGCTTGCATGATCTGAATCCAGTCTCTATCTACACGAACCACAATTTGAATTTATAATTATAATGTCTTATGCATTGAAAGTGTTTTCATGAATACCATGCACATACTTGAGCTTTCTTTTTCCGTTCTTTTTTCCTCTCTTGCTAGTCCAAGTAGATTTCCTCTCCCTTAACCAGAGCCTCCTTTCAAACCAATGGATCTTTAGTGAGAGACTGTAAAGTCTTTTTCTATGAATGATCTTGGTAAAAAATTTTGGGATTTAGAACTACATTGGAAGACTTCCATTTAGAACTATGGGCTTAAAGGGGTGGTTTTTATTTTCGGGTTTTCAAGTGAAGAAGGAAAAGAGAAAGCAAGGGAGAATGAGTGCACAGAAGCTACCTTGGGAAGATTGGCTAATCATTAAAGCTCTATCCAATTGAAGAAGGTGTCCAAAACATGCATTAGAAAACACCAGCAATGTAAAGACGAACCAAAGCTAACAGGAAGAGCCAAGCTACCAAGAAGAATCAATGAAGAAGATGCACCATCAAAGAAGCTACAACGGAGAAAGAAGAATGGAATCAAAGAAGCAAAGAGTTTCAAGAAAAGGGTAGTATAGGACTATGTTTTGGGGAAGAAGCAATGTGCTTAGATCACTTATGTGTTTTTGGGTAGATGGAAGTTTACTTTGTATGCATAAGTTATTCTTTACCCTTGGCATTTTACCAAAGCTCATTCTATCTTCTTGAACTTAAATATTAGCCATTTCAAAATTTGTTTGAGGTCATCTTTGCCTTATAAGCATTGTCCTTAGCCAAATGAAACACAAGATTTGCAAAATCATGATCCACTTGGTTGATGAGTTATTGAATGTTAAAGAGGTTGAATGATGTGGTTGTTTGTGTAAGATAAACTTAAGTTTCATGTATATGCTTGTGATGAGTGTGGCTATATTTTTAATAAGAACATCATTTACATTTCAGAATCGTTAACTTGGACAATGAATTGATTTTTATTATTGATATCTTTCGATTAAATAGCTCTAATTTTCAAACTTCTCTTCCACCATGTTCATAATTGCTTGAGAGAAAGCAAGAGCTAAGTGTGGGGGAGTTGATGTACTCATATGTAAGCATGTTTTAAGTTTTTTTCATGCATTCACTCACTACATTTTGTCACATTTGCATTCATATTAGACATAATAGGTTTTAGGTTAGATATTGCATGTTTTACATAGGTTCTAAATGGAGTTATGAAGGACATTTGGAGAATGGTGAATGATGAGGATAAGAATAACCAAGCATAGTGGCCAAGCTCACGGGCTTTAGACTGTACCTAGGTCCTGTACCGACTAAAGCTGAAGAGAAGCATGCCCGGTATGCAGGTCGATATGAAAGTATGGGTCCGAACGAAGGCCTTCCGATGCGACTCAGCCTCAGCTTCCTTCATTGAATTTGAAGAGGAGCGAATTATATTTTCCATGGAGGTTGAATCAAGTCATTCTGGTCAGTGGTTCATAACATACGGCGATTCCAGCATCCTTGGTCGCAACCACGAGTTTTTATCGGGCTGTGTATTGTCCAAGGCTTCCAATGTCCTGCCCAATATGCCATAATCCGAGAAGAGCCTTTGACCATATTAGACTCCTTTATTTTTGTTGGCTAAGGCTATTTTGGGGATATTCCCTATAAATAGCTAAACCTAGAGCTTATTTCCCTTATCCTTTCTTTCCCCAAAGTTTTTCTCTAGTTTTTCATAAAATAGGAACAAAACCTTTATGGGTTGAGAATGGATCACTTGTATATATTTTTGTTTAACCTTTCTTCTTTTGAATCTTTAATCTTTAAGTCTTTGCTTTCTTGTTCGACCTCGTTTTACCAATTTTGAATTTAGTTCTTGAGTAGTCATTTTTAGGGTTTGAGATTAAGGTAGATTAAGGAGGTTTTATGGTAGATTAATGATGTCTTGTGTTTAATCATATTGTTTTCTCTCTATTTGATTTTCTTAATACTAGGTTAGCCTTGATCAAGTTTGCTTAGTATCTGGCTTTCTCCAGCACCAAACGTTCAGAACCAACCCGCGGGACGAGCTAGGGATCCCATACACCGAGGACGTATCCGAGAAGAGGAAGCTTACCGACCCAACAACAATGACGTGAAGCTGAATGCCCCAACCTTTGCTGGAAGGGTTAACCCCGAAGCTTACCTAGAGTGGGAACGGCGAATGGAGTACATCTCCGAGTACTATGGCTACAATGACCAGAAGAAGGTCTTACTAGCAGCCGCTCAGCTAACTGACCACGCCTTGTCATGGTGGGATAGAAATGTGTCCGAGAGGAGGAGGCATCGTTATGACAAGATCAGCACGTGGGCCGAGATGCGGTTCAACATGAGGAAGCGGTACGTCCCACCTCACTTTCACCAAGACCTCCAGAAGAAGTTTCGTAAGTTGATACAAGGTAGCCGGTCAGTAGAGGAGTACTTTGAAGAAGTTGAGCAGCTACGCAACCGCTTGGAGCTCGAGGATACGGAGGAGACCCTCATGGCTTAGTTCATAGATGGACTACAAGACCGTATAGTGAGAAAGGTTAAGAGGCAACCGTACCACGACATGTCCGAGCTGTTACACCTAGCCATACAAGCGAAGCAACACGTTAAGCCAAATGTAGCAGCTACAAATCGTTCCAAGCCAAACACAAGTTGGACCTCTACAACACCAAAGGTGCTTGACAAAGGCAAAGCCGTGGAGGTTGAGTCCCGGTTTAAAAAGCCTACAGCCGAATCCTCTAAAACAACTCAGCCCGAGCAAGGTAAGCCCCCATTTGCTCAAAGAACACGTGACATTACATGTTATAAGTGTCAGGGAAGAGGTCATATGGCGAGGGAGTGTCCCAACAACTGTGTCATGATCCTCATGGCCGATGGAGGATACGAACCTCAAGATGAGATGGAAGAAGACACGGTGGAGACCGGAGCCGAGGAGATTGAATACCCGGACGCTGGAGAAATGTTGGTGATTCGTAGAGCCCTTAGTGTTCTAGTTGAGCCAGAAACGATTCAGAGAGAGAACATCTTCCATACCAAGTGCACCGTGAACGCCAAGGTATGTAGTTTGATCATAGATGGTGGCTCTTGCACTAACGTGGCTAGCAGGTATTTAGTAGATAAACTAGGTTTGGAGACTACCAAGCATCTGAGACCCTACAAGCTAAGGTGGCTAAACGATGACACGGAGCTTAAGATAGCGGACCAAGTAGTTGTCACTTTCAGCGTGAGAAGGTACCTAGACAAGGTGACATGCGATGTAGTGCCAATGCAAGCGGGACATATCTTGCTTGGAAGGCCTTGGCAGTTTGATAAAGAAGCTATACATCACGGTCGTACCAATCAATACACATTTACACATGACAAGCGCAAGTACACCTTAGCTCCCCTCACACCTAACCAAGTGCATGAAATGCAACTTAAATTCGCTAAGGATGCCAAGGTAAGTAAGACTAACTTGTTTGCTTCTACTAAAGTTGTTACACGAGCTTTAAACTGTCAAGACATGGTGTTACTTATGGTCTTTCGAGAAGGGTTACTTTCAGGAGCTAGTGATAAGGAGATACCCGTGGAGATAAGGAGCTTACTAGACGAATATCAAGACGTGTTCCCTGAAGAGATACCCTCGGGACTACCACCAATAAGGGGAATAGAGCATCAGATAGACTTGGTGCCCGGCTCAGCCTTACCTAACAGGCCAGCCTACCGGATGAACCCCGCGGAGACTAAGGAGCTAGAGAAGCAAATCCAAGACTTAATGTCTAGGGGCTACATTAGAGAAAGTCTAAGCCCTTGTGCGGTTCCCGTCTTGTTGGTGCCTAAGAAGGATGGTACATGGCAAATGTGCGTGGACTGCCGTGCTATTAACAACATCACCATCAAGTACCGCCACCCCATTCCCCGCCTAGATGACATGTTAGACGAGCTCAGTGGTGCTACCATCTTCTCAAAGGTAGATTTAAAGAGCGGTTATCATCAAGTACGTATGAAGGAAGGCGACGAGTGGAAGACTGCTTTTAAGACCAAGCAAGGTCTATACGAGTGGCTAGTGATGCCATTCGGTCTTACAAACGCCCCTGGTACATTCATGAGACTCATGAATCATGTCTTAAGGAAATACATTAGTAAGTTCGTTGTGGTTTATTTTGATGACCTTTTGGTTTATTGTCGTTGCCTTGCGGATCACTTAAAGCACCTTGAGCAAGTATTAGAGACACTTCGTCAAGAACGGCTCTTTGCAAACCTCAAGAAGTGCACCTTTTGCACTAATGAGTTGGTGTTTTTAGGTTTTGTTGTAAGCTCGCAGGGTCTAAGAGTGGATCAGGAAAAGATACGAGCTATACAAGACTGGCCTACACCATCCTATATAGGACATCTCCGAAGCTTCCACGGTTTAGCTAGTTTTTACCGGCGGTTCGTGAAAGACTTCAGCACTATAGCTGCCCCTCTCACTGCCATGATCAAGAAGGATATAGCTTTCAAGTGGGGGCCAATGCAAGAAGAAGCCTTTGCCAAGCTTAAATACAGCCTTACCAATGCCCCGGTACTAGTGCTTCCCGATTTTGACAAAACATTTGAGGTTGATTGTGATGCGTCAGGTCTAGGCATTGGAGCTGTACTTACACAAGGGGGCAAGCCAGTAGCATACTTCAGTGAGAAGCTAAGCGGAGCTACACTCAATTACCCCACGTATGACAAGAGCTGTACGCCTTGGTGAGGTCATTGGAGACATGGCAGCATTACTTGCTCTCCAAGGAGTTTGTTATACATTCAGATCATGAGACACTCAAGCACCTTAGAGGCCAAACAACGTTGAAGAGGAGACACGCGAGGTGGCTAGAATTCATAGAGACGTTCCCCTACATCATCAAATACAAGAAGGGGAAAGAAAACATAGTAGCGGACGCCCTCTCTAGATGTTACACTCTCATCACTACCATGGAAGCTCGGGTTATGGGATTTGAGCACATAAAAGAGCACTATGAAGAAGACCTGGACTTTGGGATCATCTTCCAAGAGTGCAACAAAGCCCCATCAGGTCCATTCTATATACACAATGGCTTTCTTTTTTGAGATAAACGTTTGTGTATACCGCAGGGATCCATGAGAGAGCTACTGATCCGAGAGTCACACGAAGGAGGTCTCATGGGACACTTCGGCGTGGATAAGACCCTAAGTGTGGTGGTAGAGCATTTCTATTGGCCACACCTCAAGAGAGACGTCGAGCGTTTCTGTTCTAAGTGCATTACATGCCTTAGAGCCAAATCAAGGTCCCATCCTTACGGTTTATATGTGCCTTTGCCTATACCTAACCTTCCTTGGGAAGAACTTTCTATGGACATTGTATTAGGATTACCTAAGATAAGAGGCAAGGATTCAATATTCGTGGTGGTGGACCACTTCTCAAAAATGGCCCATTTCATACCGTGTAGCAAGACCAATGATGCAACTCAAACCACTGATCTTTTCTTTAAAGAGGTAGTGAGGTTACATGGTATACCGAGAAGCATTGTGTCGGATAGGGACACAAAGTTCTTGAGCCACTTCTGGAGAACACTTTGGAGGAAGTTGGGCACAAAGCTTTTGTTCTCTACGACGTGCCACCCCCAAACTGACGGCCAAACCGAGGTGGTTAACCGCACACTTTCAGCTCTTTTAAAAGCCACGGTTGGTAAGAACTCAAAGAGTTGGCTTGATTGCATCCCCTATGTTGAATTTGCTTATAACCGAGCCACCCACTCTGCTACTAAACTGTCACCTTTTGAGATTGTTTATGGGTTTAAGCGAACTACAGCATTAGATCTTGCACCATTACCGCCAGCAGAACGAGCAAGCCAAGATGCATTGAGCAAAGCCGAGCTGATCAAGAAGCTGCACCAAAAATCTAAGGATAACTTGGAGAAAAAAACATTACAAACGAAGCTAAACGTTGACAAGAACCGCAAAGAAGTCATATTCGAGCCCGGCGAATGGGTTTGGCTACACATGAGACCGGAGAGGTTCCCGAACCAAAGGAAGAGCAAGCTTTCACCACAAGGAGATGGACCCTTCAAAGTCCTTGAACGCATCAACAACAATGCCTACCGTTTAGAGCTTCCAGGTGAGATGAACATTTCTTCTAGTTCCAATATTACTGACTTAGCCCCCTTTGACGCAGATGAAACGGTTCTGAGGTCAGAACCTCTTCAAGAGGGAGGGAATGATGAGGACCTCACTACGGACAAGCACCGGTTACCCATCATGTACGAACCTCCAAGGACTCGCTCAGGTACAAAGACCATGAGGGAGGAGTTTAACAAAGTTGTAGAGGGCCTTCTCAACCTTAAAAAGACGGAGGACATCAATCGCTTGCTTAAACAGCTCATTATCAATACAACGGACGAGGACATGACCGAGCGGGACGAGAGCATTACGAATCATTCCCGTACCGCGGTCAAGAGCATTACGTACCATCCCCGTACCGCGGTCGAGAGCATTACGGGACGCCGTACCGAAGAGCTAAACAGGCAAGTGGGCCAACACTTAGGATATTTTCAAGACGTTCAAAGCCGAGCCACGTTCAAGGCCAGCTCCAGCTTAGATGAATGGCCATTACTAAGAGACAGCCCCGGCCCAAATCTCCTCATCATTGCACCACATCAAAACGACCAAGCTTAAGAGCAACCGTGGAGACAAAGGCTTACCATATTCGGACACAAATCAATCAAGAGGCAGCGGTAAGAAAACTTGTCAATTATTCCATAATATTTTATGTTTCTCCTTTTGTTTTGCAGGACTTTATTTATAGTTTCTTCTTATATTTTCTAGCATAAGTTTTTGTAATCTTTTCTTTATGCACTTTTGTATTTTGGTCCTTGCATTTCTTTGTTTATTACGACCCTAGAAGGTCAAGGCTGAAGGACTATTAATAAAGTCCCATATGCAGCATTGTAGCTCACGTTTTTACCCTATTATCAATAAAGAACGCACTTTCTTCTCAAAGAGAGCCGCGGCCGAGTTCTAGATCATTGTGTGATTTCCCCTTTGATTCTTGAGTTCAAAACCGAATAATCACGGTCCCATCACAGCCGTGTGTGTGTGTCATTCAATCCATTGTTCGTGTCATTTCATTCGGTTAAGTAAAGAGTGCCGTTTGGCCAGTTACTACATCACCATCGTCCCATATCATCTTCACCGTACCGAATAAAGTTAGAGAGTGTCATGTGGCCAGCTAACTGATTCGTCCTCATACCGGTCTTATAAGATCATACATTTGATCTTATATCATTCTCGATTTAGGGTTTGGTGTCTCCTGCTTTAGCCAGGGTTTGGTGTCTCCCGGTTTAGTCAGGGTTTGGTGTCTTCCGGTTTAGTCGGTTTTGTATTCTGCATGTTAACTGGGCCCATTAAAAAAATATTTTTGAGTTTTTTTTTTCAATTAATTATAAAACCAAAAAAAATCAGTATAAAAAAATTGTTTTATTAATTAATTTAATAAATCTTTTTTGTAATTTTTTTAATAATATTTTTTAAATAGCTACAAAATATCTGTAACGAATATGAAACATATTTGTTATAAATAGTTGACACCATTTATAGTTTTTTCTGACTAAAGATTTGTAACAATTACAAAATTTGTAAAAGTTTCTGTAAAAATACAACAAATAATTAGTAGCAATTTTAAAACAATTTTGTTACAAATACTTACGATACTTTTACGATTCAAATTATAACCAAATCAATCTGTGCGTAATTTGTCGCTAATTTGTTTTATATTGCTACCAAAAATTAAATAGCTACCCCGTCAAACTCGCAGAAAAAATTTGTAGCAAATCGACGTAAATATTTGTTTATTACAAACTTTTGATCATATCTACAAAAAAAAACTGTAGCATTGCTGTCCAATTACCACATGGCAAACCACTAGATTACAACAACACAAAAGACTCATGACATGGCGAGATTCGACCCAAATTCAACATATTCCTGAGTGTATGTAACCTCCAAAACTCTTGTATAGAATGTATTCCCGCTAACTTCTAAGGTGTTTATGAAGGTCAGAGACACATAGAAAATACTACCTGATCAAGTACTTCTGAAGGAACCCCAATAGCGAATGAAAAATCCCATCACCAACCACCACCATCGCAGTGGAGGCATGATACACAACTTTTGGGGTCCAAACTCAAATATCATGTACTAATCGGTTGTAGAATAGAGATTATGTATCAATCTAATTGTGGAAGATGAGATGCAAACAATTTTGTAAACTAAGCAAGATTTGAGGTTTGATTATGTGAGAACAAGACTAGCAACTTAATGATGCAATAAAAGGAATGCATAAACTAAATGCAAGTGAACAAAGCTGAACAATAAACTTAAAGCAATGACTAAGACAAGTACTTAAGCAAGAAATGACAACTAAAGCAAGAACTAAGAAGATGACTTTAAAAACAATTAATTAAAAGCAAGACTCAAGGTTCTAAGCAATTATGGGACAGTGGTTTTCAAGATTGACAAGGGGATTTCTTTCTAAGGCACTCAACAAACATTAACAAGCAAGCAATTCTCAATGTTATGCTCCTAGACAAGGTATCTAATGGGAACCACTTGGCGCCAGTAAGCAATTCATATTCAACAAGATTGAAGTGTCAGACCCACTTGTGATGACGTATCCTTCAACCATGAGCATAAAGATCAGAACCATTCTAGCCTAAGAGATGCACCAATCAAGCAACTACTTTCTCACCCACGCAAGAATTCAGATCAACTTATCAATCTTGTGAACCAATAATGACTTAAGCAGCTATACACCAATCAAGATTATGGATTTAAGCTCAGACTTGCAACATCCTAACAGAGCTAAGTAATGAACAAGAATGAAGCAAAGACAAGATCTTTCAATGCATACTATCTAACCATCAAGTCAAGAATATCAAAACCAGCATTATCTAGCCCTAAGCGAATTATCTAGCAAGGTGAACTATCATTTTGGTGTCACTGAACAAAGGAAACATAGACCAAGCTAGACTATCAAGCCAAATTAGCGAACTGTACTTAGAGAAGAGATATCAAGACATCAAGTGAACCATATGCATCTATCAAACCATATTCAATCAAAAGGATCAAGAGTTATCAACATTAATCACTTTGAAAGAGAAGGAGGTAACAGAGTACCATTAAACAAGCCTAATCACTTCTTAATCACCATTTTCCCTACTTAGAATCCTAAATCTAAAGAAGACTACTCACTAATCATGTTTAATCCCATTGATTTGGAGTTAAGCATAACTAGATGAGTTTAAAAAGCAAAAGATGATAAATCTAAGCTACCAAGATGCAAGAACAAAGATCAGAAGATAAGATTAAACTATAAAAATGTAAACTTTATTAAAGATCAAGATCCTTAAGGCAAAAATTTCCTAAGGATAATGTTTTGTGACTTCTCTTTTATAGTAAGGAGCCAAAAGAAGCATAAAAAACCTAAAAAGATAAGATAAGGTTAAGAAATGTCAAATAGTCAACGCGAATGAGCTGCATCGAGGTCGTACGGTTGATGTTCTGCTTGATATGCGTCCTCAATATGGTCTGTGCAGCATGTATCGACGTCTTTCCTCGATGCTGGTCCTCGATGCAGTCCAACGGCTTGGAATCCTCGTGCTGATCCTTCTCCTCTCGTCCTGCTGCTTGCATCGAGCACACTCCACGGGTGTTCTGCTCGATATGCTAGCTCGATATGGACCAGACTTTGCAAGAACTCCACTTTTGACATATTTTTTGATCATGAGCTGCTTCCATCCCTTCCTCAGCTCCAAGAAGCTCCAAAAACACCTGAAAATCACCTGAAAATCACCACAAACATGCACGTGTATACAAATATATGCAATCATAAGCTAAATGCATGCTATGTTGATTCTAATTGCAAATGATACCTAAATGCTGAACTATAATGCAAAAACAGAGGAAAAGATGCATGAAATGCAGCCTAAAATGATCTAAAATAGCAAGCTATCAACACCCCCACACTTAACTTTTGCTTCCCCTCCCAAACAAACAAACACTTAACATGGTGATGAGGTTTTATATGGGAACTTATATATTTGAAAATGCTAACAATAAATAAAAATGAAGTCCATGTTCCTAATTCTAGAGTGCACTTGATGGAAGAATACTTTAAATACTTAGCCACTTTCATCACAAAACAAGAACAAGGATCATCACTAAGCTTTTAACCTTCATATGCTCATCAAATCAAACAACCTTTTTAACATTCAATTATGTTCAAACCGTGAATCATTCTTATGCAAATGCTAAAGTGTCACTTGGCTAAGGGACAAGGCTTAGTGGAATAAAAATGATCTCATTTCACAAACTGGTATTGGTGTTTAAAGGGTTCTCTCAAGGAAAAACATGGTTGTGCTTTGGCAAAATGCTATAGATCAAATAATAATTTACACAGACAAAGGAAGACTCCCATCTACCCAAGATCTATACGATGTGTTCCTAACTCTAGCTAAGCAATGAAAGACCATCCTATGCTACCCTTTTCAAGAACTTAAACCCTTTTTAAAACCCAAAAACTCTTCTCTTCAAGTGCTTTGGAGGACACTTCTTCCTTTATACTTCAAGTGGTGGCGATTTGCTTCTTTTGAGTTTGGCTCCATTATTTGGTGATGCTGGTGCTTGATTCGCCTTTAGCTTTTTGATTTACTGTTTTTGCACATCTTGCATCCTCTTTTCTTCTTTGAACATGAGCCTTCTTTTTTTGAGTTTAAAATCGCCATTTCCACCTTTTTGCTTGTGTCACACTCCTTTTTCTTTTGCCTTGACTTCTTTTCTTCTTTGCCTCTCTTAAAAACTAAACCCAAGATAACCCCAAACCATTCCCCAAAAACTTCTTAACCTATCTAACTCAAGAGTGAGCTAGTTCTACAATGGAAGTACTTCCCTTGTAGTTCCAACCTACCACTTTTTTCTAAGCAACAACCATGATGGAAGAGGCCTCATAAATCACACACTATTAATGTCTTGGATTGAAAGAAGGTTTAGTTAAGGGTGTGGAAATCTAAATGGATCTTTTAGAGAGTGACAAAAGAGAATAAAAAGATCCAAATATTTTAAACAATCCATGACACCAATTACAAAAGCATATGGCATGATAATTGCGAATTCAAATTAGGTTCTACTTAAACAAAAGGTTGAAATCATTTCAGAGCATGCTTCAGTCTTAAACAAAGTTCACACAAATGCAAATTCCAAAAATGGTTCAACTTTATTTCTAGTTCAACATCAAATGCACCAAAGGATTAAAAACAAGGGCTTCATTTTCATAAATCACTAGCATTAACAAAGATGTACTATCATAGTTCCCAATTTAAACAAGCAAGCTAGTCCTATATGAATACATGAAGTCTAAATCCTATAAAAATGCATGAAAATCAAAATCTTTTTGTGAAGCAATGTTTGAAAATTTTTGAATTTTTTTTGGTTTTTTCTATGCCTTAGATGCTATGTAATCATGATGCATGGTTCCTATTCTACTATGCAAATGCAAATGCAAGCATCAGTCCATCACACACCCTCCCCCATAGCTAAATTACATAGTGCCTGTGTAATAAAAATGCTAAGTAGAGTGCTCACAAACACCAAGCAAACAATCGCAATAATAAAAAAATGAGTGGTATTTGCAATGGTTAGTGTGGTGTATCTTACTTCAGGTGGAGGAGTAATGAGAGTCTGAACTCTCAATGGCATGGGAAGGTGAGGCTTCCTCCTCTGATGGAGTTTGCTGTCTAGTCCTTCTCTTCTTTCCTTTTTGCCTTGGAGCAGCTACATGGGATGAATGCCTGGCCTGTTGAGGGACTTGTGTTCTTGGTCGCTCACTGATGTGGAATGAGTCTCTCTCTTGGACTGTCCTCTCTGGTGTGTCCTCATACATGTCATCAGCATCAGATCCTCCTCCTTGTGGCTCTGTTTGGATCGCTTGATCAGATCTCTTGGTGGATGAAGATCCTCCCAACTTCCTTTTGAGTTTCCTCACTTTTTTCCTCAAAGATTCAACCGATTTCTTGCTTGTTTTGACTGTCTTCAGCAAACCTCTGATGGCTTTATCCTGGAAGTGGTTCCATCTTCGAAGAAGCATAATATGCTCATGTGCAGCCTTTGAAGCTTAAGATGTGCAGATCACATCATATGGGTCAAATGCATAAGGACGGCTATCATAGTCTTCATGTTCCTCTTCTTCCATCCCTTGATGCTGAACCTCTTGTTCTTGATGCTGCTCTTCAATGTCTTCTTCCACATCTGAGTCTCTAATGGTGCTAATGTTCTTCACTTTTCTTGGCCTCATCAATGGTGGGTCAGTCCTTGGGTCATAAAGCTCATCTTGTGTTGGCATGAATCGGATGTTCTCATAAGAGGTGAAGTTGGTTAAGCGCTGCTTGGGCAAGATGATCTTCCTCTTCCTTATTTCCAGCTAAAACTGATAGCCAAATCCTGTCTTAACGGCTCCTGAAAGGTATCCGATATTGCTGAGATAAGGAACATCTAGGAAGATCATTGTAACATCTGGTGTGCCAAGCTCAACTCCAGCACCAAGCAAGATAGGAGTGATCACGCCTCCAATGGCTATCTTTGGCTTCTTGTCTTTTGTGTTGAAAGCCCATTGCTGGCATGCTAGAAATTGCTTCATTAGGATTGTCACAAGACCAACTCCTAAGCGCTCTCCTTGTATCTTTTCATGCATTGTTTCAACCATTATGTTCTTCAAACCATTCACAAGCAACCCCATCTCTTCTTCTTTGACCATCCACTTCAGTCTTGATTTCTAGCTCTCCCAACAGACCCGGATCAGCATATCTTGTAGGAGTGAAGTCCTTTCTCCTCATTGCTCTCAAGTAGTCCTATAGCTTTGGTGTTGCTTTTTGGACAGGTTCTTCTTCAACAACTGGCTTTTTCCCCTCAGCTCTGTTTCTTGCAGCAGCATTTGACGTCAGAAATCTCCTCATTTCTTCTGGTGCTCGACATAGTACCTGAAAATGCAATGCTTGAAGCAAGAATTAATGAAGTATCCTTTGAAAGCACTGTGCAAGAAATTAATTTTCAAAATTCAAGCAAGCAATACAAAATTCTACAAAACTTCACACTGATCACCAACAAACAAAATCGAATTTAGCAAAACATTTCAGCTCAAAAGGATAAGTACAGTTAAAACTAAAATTCCCACAGTAGCAAACAGCGATTGCAACAATTTCAAGCATATGAAGCAAAAAACAATATTCTCTCTCCACCAAGCTATGAAAATACATCGGATTGACCATCACTAGTCTAATAAGAAACAATTCAATGGTCAATATGCTGGAAAAATAATAGCATGCCTAGATTTGACCAGAATCTAAACATAATGTCAAACTAAGCATAAAACACCATTTTTTTAACTTTTCAACCATAGAATTTCAAAGAAGAGCAACAATCGTGTCATGCAAATCAAATCTATATACAAAATGGTGCAAACAACCACAATCAATCATTCTAATGCATCTTACTTCAATTTTACACATTTAAATTCAAGAAACAAAGAATCTAGCAAAGTTTTACCATAGATCTTTGACCAAGAGGATGAAGTTCTAGAGAATGCAAGAGAGAAAGAAAGGATGCTTGAAAGAGAGATGTTTAGCTCCATATGGATATGTGGAGAGAGAGAGATGAATATTGCTAGTTTTAATGCAAGAGGATAAGAGATATCTAGAAAAATCCAAAGATAATGTAAGAAAATCCAATTTCAAAATTTAAAAATGCATGTGAGAGTGAAAGAAAAGATTCTTTTACCAGCCATCAAGGCCCACAAAAAGTTTTTACTCGATTTAACCATGTAAAAATTTCAAAAAATTCATACTCGGATCATATCGAGCAAAACACTCGATGTGGTACCTCAATGTGTACCATATTGGGGACATCGGGTCCTGTGGCTCGGTGATGGTGCTCTGCTGCCTAGGGGGTTCTGTGTTCTGGTCAGCTTCTCCTCCAGGACACCTGGCATTGAGCAGTCTTAGTAGATGTTCTGCTCGATGTTGTTGCTCGGTGTAGGGAGACACTTCGGCTTGCATGATCCTCCCCATAGGCAACACATGGCACCGTCTGGATGCTTGTTTCTGGCTCGACCATTGTGCATCGAGCAAAAATGTTGGTGTTCTGCTCGATGCTACACCTCGATGTGGAACATCTCGTACATTGTTGTTGTTCTCCTCGGTGGTTGTCGTACCGGACACCGTCTTGCATCGAGCTGGCTGTTAGCACCCAACCTTGGATGTTCTGCTCAATATAACTCCTCAATGTAGCTCCATCGAGCAGTTTGATTGATGTACGGCCCACTCCCCTCGGTGTACGGATTGGGGCTTCAGGAGCGATCACATCGAGCAGGGGTTTTGGTGTTCTGCTCGATGCTACACTTCGATGTGATCCCCATCGTGCAATCTGCTCAGTGTACGGACTGGTTCTTCCTCAAGATATGCTTTATCGAGCAGAAATGGTAGGTGTTCTGGTCGATATGGCTCCTCGACGTGAAAACAGAGTCTTCTTTCCTTGGCCGTTAAACCATTCTACACATCCATGGACCTAATTTTTGACTTCTGAAACACTAAATAAAGACATCAGTAATATAAGAAAGCATATATTTACAAGGATAGTCATGGGATTACCTCCCAGGTGTGGTTGTTTTAAGTCACTAAGCTTGACTTTGGTGGTTTGAAGACTAGTGAGAAGAGGTTGATGGAGCTGGTGCTCCTACCTCTTTCTTCTGGTAAACCTAAGTGCCTACTGACATCAGTCTCTTCTTCTCACGAGCTGTCTTCCTGTTTCTCTTCTTCTTGACACTTGGTGTGATCAAAGGCTTTACTTCCTTAGTGATCAAGCTTTCATCTTTTTTCAAATCATCTTCAATCTTCAACTCAATGTCAAGCTTCTGTTCTGGCTGATCAGGGAGAGTGTCTCTCATTAAAATACTCATTGTGAAGCTCATAGCATGATCCACACGCTCTGGAAGTTGCTGTTGCTCACTCTCCTCTTCAATGATTGTTTCACAAAAAGCTATAGAAGGAGAGACAATCTTGTAGACTTTGAACTCATCAACATTCTTCAACATCACAGAGCCTCTCTTGAAGTCTACTTGAGCTCCTGCTGTTGCCAAAAATGGTGTTCCTAGAAGAAGTGGCACCTCTCTTGAATATGTCTTCTCCATAACAACAAAATCTGTTGGCACCAATAATTCCCAATCTTCAAAGGGAAATCTTTCACCATGCCTAAGGGTCTTATTAAGGTGTTATCCACAAAGGTGATAGAAGCTTTGCAGGGCTTCAATTCCTTGATTCCTAAGGTTTGGCTTAAGTGGAGATACATGGCATTCACTGTTGAGCCTGAATCACACAAAGCTCTATGATGTTAGAGTTTTTAAGCCTTAACTCAATCCTCAAACACACATGTCATTGTAGTACTTGAGGTGTCAATCCAATCCAAAGGCTAAGGAACAGATGAGATGCAGAAAACTTGCTAAGCTAGGCCAAATAAAGAGAGGGAATTGAACTCTAACAACCTATGATGAACAAGAAGGAAATTTAACAACCTAAGGATGAACAAGAAGAAAGAAAAACACAAAAGGTGAAAATCAAGCAAAGCCACCAAAATAAAGGAATAACAGAGCAAATTCAGAACAAAGTTTAAAACAGAGAAAAGATGGGATTTGACATGAGATAATTGGTAATAGAGAACTCTTGACTCAGCCTATGATGCTTACAAACTCACACAATGCTATTCCTTATGCATATGATTCATTTATATGACTAATCCAATATCTTGGCACTAATCTCTTTGCTAATTACCAAGTCAAGAACTAAATCTCATTAGTGAAATGATAAAGAGCAAGCGTTAAGACAAATCTATCAACCCTATATTGCCAAATCACTCCCTAGACAGTCAATCTCTTGAGCTAGGATAAGCAATTCTCTTGCAAAGCAGTTCAGGCATTTCATCAAACACTTGGTGGGCATAAAATGAGCCTAAGATCTTAATCAACTTAGATAGGGGTAATTAATCATTAAACACAGCAATCAAGAAAGGAAATGGAAGAATTAACACTAAGCAATCATAGATAGAGTCTCAAATTCCCTAAACCTAACCCATCTCAAATCCCTAAAAAGAAAGCAAACACAAAAAAGGCAAGGTTCAAGACTAAAGTGATAGCAAAGTGAATCATGCTTATGGTTAAGAGATCAAATCAAATTAAGAACAATTCAACTCTAGATAAGGACATCTAAAACAAGACAAGCTACTTTGTTCATTGGCATGTCAAACCCATGGTTAGTGGTGTATTTATCAACAAACAAGCAAGAAGCACAAGGTCCATAAAATCTAACAAGTTCTTGTTCTTGTTCTATGAAAAACCACAAACAAAGGATTTGAGCAAGAAGAACAAACCCATTATATACAAGTGATCCAATCTCAACCCACAAAGGATTTGTTCTTGTTCTATGAAAAACCACAGCAAAGCTTTGGGGAAAAGAAAGGATAAGAGAAAATAGATCTAGGTTTAGCTATTTATAGGGAACATCCCCAAAATAGCCCTAGGAAGCAAAAATAAAAATGTCAAAGATGGTCAAAGATGCTTTTCGAACAAAAACCTATCAATCTGAAAGAAGGAGGTAGGAGATCGATGTGGTGATCGATATGAACTTCTGGTTGCGGGCAGTGATGCTTGAACCGCCGTATCTTTTGAAATACTGATCGGATTGTCATGATTCAACCTCCGTTGGAACTTTTATTCGATCTTCTACAACTTCTATGAAGGACGTGGAGGCTGAATCTCACCGTAAGACCTTCGTTTTGACCCATACATTTCATATCGATCTGCACATTGGACAGATTTCTCTCAGCTTTGGTCGATACAGGACTTTGGTGCAGCCTAAAACCCGTCATCTTGGCTATTATTCTTGGTTCTTCATGTCCTCATCATTCAACATTCTCCAAATATCTTCCATGCTCCATTTAGACCTGAAAAAGACTCCAAACAATGCAAAACATGCAAATGTCTAACCTTTAACCTATTATGTCTAATATGAATGCAAATGTGACAAAATATGATGAATGAATGCATGAAAGAGACAAAAAACTAAACTAAATGCAAGCTAAAACAAGGTAAATTATGAGGATATCAACACCCCGACACTTAGATCTTGCTTGCCCTCAAGCAAGTATGAACATGGTGGAAGAGAAGTTTGAAAGTATGAGCTATTTGGTTTGAAAGATGCCAATAATAAAAATCAAGTCATTGTCCAAGTTAATGATTCTAAGATGAAAATGATGGTTGTTCTTACTGAAAATCTAGCCACACTCATCACAAGCATATACAAGAAAACTCAAGGCTATCTTACACAAGCAAATCACATCATCCAATCTCTTTAACATTCAATTAACTCATCAACCAAGTGGATCATGCTCATGCAAATCTTGTGTTTTCATTTGGCTAAGGATAAGGCTTATGAGGCAAAGATGACCTCTAACAATTTAGAACTGGTTATATTTAAGTGCAAGGGTTCTCTCAAGAAAATGGAATGAGCTTTGGTAAGATGCTAAGGGTAAAGAACAACTTATTCATACAAAGGTAAACTCCCATCTACCCAAAAACCCATAAGTGATCTAAACTCCTTTGCTTCTTCCCCAAAACATAATCCTATTCTACCCTTTTTCTTGAAGCTTTTTGCTTCTTTTGATCCCATTCTTCATTCTCCCTTGGAACTTTTTTGATAGTGCATCTTCTTCTTTGATTCTTCTTGGAGGTTTGACCATTTCTTCTTTGCTTTTGCTCTTCTTTACTTTACTGGTGTTCTCTTTGCTAGCTTTGGACACCTTCTTCATTTGCATAGAGCTTTTAATGATTAGCCAAACTTCCCAAGGTTACTTATGTGCACTCCTTTTCCTTTTCTTTCTCTTTTCCTTCTTCACTTGATAACCCAAAATTTAAATCCCAAAACCATCCCTTGTTAACCAAAACATCCTAGCCTATCTAGCTCAAGAGGGTGAGCTAGTTCTACAATGGAAGGGTCCCTTTGTAGTTCTAACCCAACACTTTTTACTAAGCTCATTCCTTAAAGAAAAGGCCTCACAATCACTCACAAACAATTTTTGGCTTGAAAGAAGGTTTGGTTAATGGCAGGAAAATCTACTTGGACTAGCAAGAGGGGACAAAGAAGGGAAAAAAAAAGCCCAAGTATGTGTATGGTATCCATGAAAACACTTTCAATGCATAGGACATGATAATTCAATATTCAAATTATGATTCTAGTAAATAGAGACTGAATTCAGTTCATGCAAGCTTCATCAAGACAAGAGTATCATGCAAAGAATTCCAAGTGTGGTTCAAACTTCAATTCAAACTAGACCATAACATCAAAGAACTAACAACTTAGGCAAGGAAGTGATTTCAAAAATTAACATCTCTCAAAGGCAAACATCATGCTCAAAATTTTGAATTGATGAAACCTTAATGTAAATGCAACTAGATGCAATCCTAAAATGCAAGATGCAACTAGGTGATCACTCAAAACTTTTTTAAAAAAAATTTCGAAAATCTTTCAAAAGTTTCAAAATTTTGCAAGTATGAGAGATATGCAAGAGATGAATGCTAAAATTTGAAAGACAACTGTTAGTATCACACCCTCCCCCACACTTAAATTACACAGTCCTTGTGTAATCTACTGTGTAATGAAAGTGCAAGAGGAGCCAATATCCAACAAACAATTCAAAAAAATAAGAGAAGAAGAGAAGAAGAAAAATGCAAAAGTTTTTGGAGTATACCTCATGGTCTTGTAATGGAGGAGGAGTGGAAATATTTTAAAGAATGGCTTGGAATGGTGAATGGTGAAGAAGAAAGCCTTTACTCCCTTGAAACCAGAAGTGTGCACCACACTGAGCAAGATCAAGGAGTTATATCGACCAAAACATCTGATATCCAGCTTGATGTAACTTTTGGGGTTCTTGCAGCGCCTTTGCCAAAATCGCAGTATTTCTTTATCAACTGCACCAAATGATACGAAACCAGCTGAATACGAGAACTAACTCAATTGTCTATCACTTTCATGAAGACATCCGGGGCTGAATCGAGAGGCAAACCCTTCGTCCAGGCTAATCTTCAAGTCGGTCAAGATGATTGGTCAAAACACCAGATGGATATGTGCTCACTCTATTCGCCATAACACTTTAGTCACCGATGCGAATGGCTCGAAACTAACATCAATAGAAAGCTAACTCACGGGGCTACAATGTGGATGAAGATCGCCGAGGCCAAATCGGAATGGAAACACCTCATCTGAGCTGATCTTCAGTCGATGAGCTTCATATCGGTCATCCTTGACAGATGCTGGTGACCGAAATTCATCCGCTGGGTTTATGTCGATCACTTCTGACCGATACTGGTGACCGAAATTCATCTATTGCGTTTATGTCGATCACTTCTGATCGATGCTGGTGACCGAAAATCTGGTATTAGTCACTCATTGACCGATAGCCTCCGTGCACAGACCGTTTGGGGTTGAGCGGTTTCAGGAAAACTTCTGTAACGTTTTAACCACTGATGGGAATGACGTGAAACCAACTCCAGAAGCAGGCTAACTCATAGGGCTACAACATTTAGGAAGATTGTGGAAGCTGAATCGGAGTGTAGATGCTTTTTCCGAGCCGGTTTTGTCAGATGAAGTTTCTGGCCGCTTCAACAAGGTGCACCTTCTTCTTGGTTCTTGGTGTAATCGCCATTGAGAGAGTAGCTTGGTGCATAGACAGGCAGTAAGACTGAGCAGAAATATCTGGTTTGTACTCAGTATGTTGCCTACCATTTTTTCTTGGCCATAATCAGTGCACCAGCTTAATGAATAAGTTGTTGTAGCTCCTTGGCATTGTCCACCTTGTGTTGAACCATTTGATCCATCTTAGAACCCTGAAACACTAAACAAAAGAAATCAAAAGCAAAAGGAGCATATATAGACAACGGATAAACAAGGAACTACCTTCCAAGTGTGCTTGTTTATAGTCACTAAGCTTGACTCTTAGCAAGTGAAACTCAAAGATGAGAGTTCAATGGAACTAATGTTCCTTCTCCAATCATCAAAACAAAAAAAAATAAAGAAAATAGCCTAGTCTAAGCAAGTAATCAAACTCAAATGCCTTAGACACAATGAACTGGCAACGGCGCCAATTGATGTTAGGGCTTTTAAGCCTTAACTCAATCCTCAAACACACATGTCATTGTAGTACTTGATGTGTCAATCCAATCCAAAGGCTAAGGAACATATGAGATGCAGAAAACTTGCTAAGCTAGGCCAAATAAAGAGAGGGAATTGAACTCTAACAACCTATGATGAACAAGAAGGAAATTTAACAACCTAAGGATGAACAAGAAGAAAGAAAAACACAAAAGGTGAAAATCAAGCAAAGCCCCCAAAATAAAGGAATAACAGAGCAAATTCAGAACAAAGCTTAAAACAGAGAAAAGATGGGATTTGACATGAGATAATTGGTAATAGGGAACTCTTGACTCAGCCTATGATGCTTACAAACTCACACAATGCTATTCCTTATGCATAGGATTCATTTATATGACTAATCCAATATTTTGGCACTAATCTCTTTGCTAATTACCAAGTCAAGAACTAATTTTCATTAGTGAAATGATAAAGAGCAAGCATTAAGACAAATTTATCAACCCTATATTGCCAAATCACTCCCTAGACATTCAATCTCTTGAGCTAGGATAAGCAATTCTCTTGCAAAGCAGTTCAGGCATTTTATCAAACACTTGGTGGGCGTAAAATGAGCCTAAGATCTTAATCAACTTAGCTAGGGCTAATTAAGCATTAAACACAGCAATCAAAAAAGGAAATGGAAGAATTAACACTAAGCAATCATAGATAGAGTCTCAAATTCCCTAAACCTAACCCATCTCAAATCCCTAAAAAGAAAGCAAACACAAAAAAGGCAAGATTCAAGACTAAAGTGATAGCAAAGTGAATCATGCTTATGGTTAAGGGATCAAATCAAATTAAGAACAATTCAACTCTAGATAAGGACATCTAAAACAAGACAAGCTACTTTGTTCATTAGCATGTCAAACCCATGGTTAGTGGTGTATTTACCAACAAACAAGCAAGAAGCACAAGGTCCATAAAATCTAACAAGTTCTCATACCTCCATTTTTGATGGCGTGTGTGATTACTTATCACTAGCTGGAATATATCAGACAACTACTCACTGGTTAGGTTTATTGCAGTTATCTAAGGGCAACTTTCCACCAATGGGTGATGCAAAGACTCATGAGATTCTAAGCATCAATTTCAAGACTTAAACCATTAAGACATTTCATCAAACACATGGAGTGCAGGATAAAACGCCCAGGATTCTTGTCTAATCCAAATAGGTACTAGGCATTAAAGAAAAATTCAGCAAGAAGAGGAATGAGATCTAGCAACCTAACACATCAAGCATCCAAAAGAAACACTTTTGCATCACAAAAAGTCATGAATCTCTAAAATAACTCAAACCCTAAAGAGCAAATTTGAAATTAATAAAAGCAAGACCAAGACTAAAGATTAAAGACTTATGATTAAAAGAAGAAGAAAACATAAATAAAAGTATACACAAGTGATCCAATCTCAACCCACAAAGGATTTGTTCTTGTTCTATGAAAAACCACCGCAAAGCTTTGGGGAAGAGAAAGGATAAGAGAAAATAGATGTAGGTTTAGCTATTTATAGGGAACATCCCCAAAGTAGCCCTAGGAAGCAAAAATAAAAAAAGTCAAAGATTGTCAAAGATACTTTTCGGACAAAAACCTATCGATCTGAAGGAAGGAGGTAGGAGATCGATGTGGTGATCGATAGGAACTTCTGGTTGCGGACAGTGATGCTTGAACCGCCGTATCTTTTGAAATACTGATCGGATTGACATGATTCAACCTCCGTTGGAAGTTTTATTCGATCCTCTACAACCTCTATGAAGGACGTGGAGGCTGAATCTCACCGTAAGGCCTTCGTTTTGACCCATACATTTCATATCGATCTGCACATTGGACAGATTTCTCTCAGCTTTGGTCGATACAGGACTTTGGTGCAGCCTAAAACCCGTCATCTTGGCTATTATTCTTGGTTCTTCATGTCCTCATCATTCAACATTCTCCAAATGTCTTCCTTGCTCTATTTAGACCTGAAAAAGACTCCAAACAATGCGAAACATGCAAATGTCTAACCTTAAACCTATTATGTCTAATATGAATGCAAATGTGACAAAATATGATGAATGAATGCATGAAAGAGACAAAAAAACTAAACCAAATGCAAGCTAAAACAAGGTAAATTATGAGGATATCACTCTAACATTGTCTACAATCTCAAGCTCACAGGTGATGAGAAACTTTCCTGGATTGGGAAGCTTTGTCAATGTCTTCAGCTCTTTGCTTCTCTTCAGATTAGCCCCCACATTCTCTAGAATTGGCTCCACTACTTCCAGCTTGTCAAAGACTTCTTAGAGGAATCTGATTTGATCCTTCACTTCAAGCAAAGTGGTGCCAGCGTCTTGTATGTCTTTCCTGAACTTTGAATAGACTGTCATCTGAGCCTTTGTAAAGTGCATCATGGGGTAAGGGATTGGTGGTTTATAAGCTTGAACTTCAGGAGCTTTACCCTTCTCATTGCTGCTTGAGGAGCTGCCTACTTGGCGATCATATAACTCCTTGAAGTCTTCAGGACTTTCTCTAGCCAAGACCATCAAAGCGTGGTATGTCTCTACAAGCTCTTTATCAGCTTCACTGAGCTCTGGTTTGGCTTCTTCTTCTGGAGCAACTAAAGCTTTCTCAGCCTCTTTCTTTTCAGCAGCTTCTTGTGCTGCTCTTTCTTGCTTTTCTTCTCTGTTCAAGCTTTCATCTAGTCCTTGGAGGAACTTCTCTACAATGTCAGCAACTTTGATACAAGACTCGAAATCACTTCAAGTAATGTTCCCTTGAAATCGTTGCTTTGAAGCTGAATGGATGGTTGAATGGTTTGATGAGTTGATAAACCGGTTTATGCTTTGAATCCTATACACAAAAGGACTTAGATTCTAGTATTCAAGGGCTAATTCACACGAGAATACTAAACTCTACACGCCTTACTAACTCTCTGAATCCCTCAAAGAAGATAAGTAAATCGCATGAATACTTTGTATGCAAAGAGAAGGTTTTCTTTGAAACAAAACAATACTTTCTTAATTAATAATTTCGTGGCTTGAATAATACAATGCTTGAGCTTTATATAAGGCTCAAAAATAATAAAACGAACGGTAACTAATGATTAAAAATCAAGCAAAGATCAAGAAATAACTTCTACTAGCTGTTAGGCTTAAATGGGAGGGATTTGGTCTTTGGCAATGAATGGGGGATCTTCCTTAAGTCTTCTGCACTAAATGAATGAGATGAATCTTCTAAGGATGATGAATGGTCGAGATTGAATGGCTGATATAGTCGTTGGCCTTTGTTTCCTTGCTTTCTCCTTGAACCCATAAAGTTGGTTCCATCTTTGGTAAGTAGCTCTCCTTTGATATCTTCTCGGTTTTGGCTGGTTTGAGCTCGGCTATTGATATGGTCTGGCGGTTTAGGGGTCTTCACAGCTTCAGTAATCATCAAGGGACGGTTGAATAATGTCTTCATGGGATATAAATCTGATCTTTCCATAGTTGACTCCAATAATTCTCCAATGGCTTGATTTGGCGGTTTAAGTGGATTTGATGATTCTCCTTCGGTTTGGTTCCGGTTTCTGACTTGAATATCTTTATTAAACAGCAAAGGTGGGTCGAATAAGATGTTGGCTTCATATATTTTCGAGCTTTCTATAAATGGCTCCATGAAATCACTTGTTGGCTTAACCAAGTGATTTGGCGGTTCTGCTGGTTTAAATTGATTCTCCTTGCTTCTAAACTTGGTCAGCAACGTCTTGGTTGAATCAGGAGGCTCTCCAGAATGATGGCATTTGATGGTTAAGTCTTGAACAGCTCCAAGCACAGCTACAAGCTCTCCTCTCCCCCCACGGGTACAAGCTTAGCTACATCTTCTTTAGCTCCAAAACCCACCTCTTTGTTGAATCCTGATGTATAAGCATCCATGCTTACATCAAGCTTCTTGATCATCAGTGGTGAAATTGATGACATTCCCCTCCCCCCCCCCACCCCCCCCCCCCCCCCCAACACTCAGCCTTTAACATGTCCACATGTAACTGCATTTCTTGAAGCATAATGTCAAGCTCTTCCAATGAAGCATCTTCATCAACAAAATCTTCATCCTCTTCAGCAAGCAAGTGGCAGAATTTCTTAGGATTTTCTTCACTCTTTTCTGGTAACTGGTTCTGAGGCTTTGAAGATGAAGCTCCTTTGCTTTCTAGAGACTTGACTCTTTGGTTTAGAGCATCTAACTTGTCATTCAGGTCACAAGTAGTGGCGTCTATTTTGTTATGCACTTCAGCAAATTTCTTGTGCAGCTCTATAGTGGTGTTGACTTGACCAGTCAACAACTGTTGCATCATCTGCTTCATTAACATCTTGAGTGCTGGAAGAGGTTTGTGTATTGCCAAAAACTGGTGGTAGAAAAGCTGGTCTTGGCTGAAAGTTAGCTTGTTGAAAACTGCCTTGAAATGGTGGTCTTGAAGCAAAGGTTTTTTGCTTGTTGAAAGGAACAAAAAGTTTGGTTCCTTGGTTCTGTTGAGCAGCTTGTGATGGATAGACTTGATCCTGAGGGTTAGCCACGTTGGTGCTTCTATAAGAGAAGTTGAGATGGTTCATGTAGTTATTAAAACCGCCTCTTTGTTGATTCATGTAGAAGGCTTCTTCTTCTACAACTGTCCCATCTTCCTCTTGTGTAGCAACACTATCACCAACAAAACTGACATTCTTGAAAGACACACTCAGCAGCTTGTCTAACTTGTCATTCAAAGCTTTAATCTCCTTCTTTGTTGTGCTCTCACCTTCAGCGCTTACAACAGCTCTAGATGTTCTGTCATATTCCTCACCATAGTTTCCATCAGAAAGTGCCAAGTTCTCCACAAGAGCTAGACCATCTACAACAGTATTGCCCATAAAATTTCCTTTGGAAGCTCTGTCCAAGAGCATTCTGTACTTTGGCGTCACTCCTCTATATAAAGTAGACAGCAAGCTTTCATTGGTGAAGCCATGGTGTGGGCACTGTAAAGTGTAAGACTTGAATCGCTCCCAAGCTTCAGCAAATGTCTCGTTCCCATGTAGAGATTGAACCTTGTGGAGGAATTTGTTGAGCTGAAGAATTTGTTGAGCTGAAGAATTTGTTGAGGAATCCTGTCTTGCACTCATTCCATGTAGAGATTGAACCTTGTGGAAGTGTCTTCTCCCACTGATGTGCCCACTGATGTACTTTGTCACCTAAACTGAAAGGGAACAAGCGCAGCTTCAAAGCATCTTCAGAGACTCCTTGAATCTTGGTTATACCACACACCTTATCAAACTTGTCAAGATGATCCAAAAGGTCTTCATTGGGCCGGCCATGGAATCTGTTGCCTTGCACCATGTTGATCAACCCAAACTTGATCTCGAAGTGGTTGTGATGTACAGCTGGAGCGTGAATGCCATTTCTGTTGTGGTGAGTGTCAGGTTCATCACCAGCTCATATTGGTCTTGCAGCTCTAGGTGCATGAACCGGTACTCGCTATCCTTGAACTCAAGCCGCTTGGTTCAAAGCTTCTTGTGATTCATCTATGTGTGCTGCAGCTTGTTGTAGTGGTGCTTGTCCAACAACACCAATATGTGGTAACTGAGCTTCTTGCTCTGCCATTCTCTGTCCTTCTAACTCTTGAACTCTCTGTCTTGCAGCTCTTCTCCAATGAATGTTGTCAATGAAAGGAGTCAGATTTGATGAGCCTTTAAAACTCAAATTCATACAAGTACCTGAAAAAATAGAGCACAGGAAACAGAGCAATTTAGTAACTTTTTATAGTAAAGAACTTAATCAAACAGCAATGTTAAACTCAAACAATCCACAATGGCAACGGCGCCAATTTGATACACGACTTTTTGGGTCTAAACTCAAATGTCTTGATGTACTAATAAGTTATAGAATAGAGATCATGTATCAATCCAATTGTGGGAGATGAGATGTAAACAATGCTGTAAGCTAAGTAAGATTTGAGGTTTGATTATGTGAGAACAAGAGTAGCAACTTAATGATGCAATAAAAGGAAAGCATAAACTAAATGCAAGTGAACAAATCTGAACAATAAACTTAAACCAATGACTAAGACAAGTACGTAAGCAAGAAATGACTACTAAAGCAAGAACTAAGCAAGATAACTTTGAAGACAATTAATTAAAAGCAAGACTCAGGTTCTAAGCAATCATGGGACAGTGGTTTTCAAGAGTGACAAGAGGATTTCTTTCTAAGGCACTCAACAAGCATTAACAAGCAAGAAATTCTCAATGTTATGCTCCTAGACAAGGTATCTAATGGGAACCACTTGGCGTCAGTAAGCAATTCATATTCAACAAGATTGAAGTCTCAGACCCACTTGTGATGGCGTATCCTTCAACCATGAGCATAAAGATCAGAACCATTCTAGCCTAAAAGATGCACCAATCAAGCAACTACTCTCTCACCCAAGCAAGAATTCAGATCAACTTATCAATCTTGTGAACCAATAAGTACCTAAGCAGCTATACACTAATCAAGATTATAGATTTAAGCTCAGACTTGCAACATCCTAACAGAGCTAAGCAATGAACAAGAATGACGCAAAGACAAGATCATTCAATGCATACTATCTAACCATCAAGTCAAGAATCTCAAAACCAGCATTATCTAGCCTTAAGCGAATCATCTAGCAAGGTGAACTATCACTTTGGTGTCACTGAACAAAGGAAACATAGACCAAGCTAGACTATCAAGCCAAATAAGAGAACTGTACTTAATATCAAGACATCAAGTGAACCATATGCATCTATCAAACCATATTCAATCAAAAGGAGCAAGCTTTATCAACATTAATCACTTTTCAAGAGAAGAAGATAAGAGAGAACCATTAAACAAGCCTGATTACTCCTTAATCATATTTTAATCACCACTTTCCCTTCTTAGAACCCTAAATCTAAAGAAGACTACTCACTAATCATGTTTAATCCCATTGATTTGGAGTTAAACATAACTAGATGAGTTTAAAAAGCAAAAGATGATAAATCTAAGCTACCAAGATGCAAGAACAAAGATCAGAAGACAAGATTAAACCATAAAAATGCAAACTTTATTAAAGATCAAGATCCTTAACGCAAACATCGCCCTTTTTGGTTTAGAGAGAGTTTTGAGATTAGATAAAATAAAGCTTTCTAAGGATAATGTTTTGTGGCTTCCCTTTTATAGTAGAGAGCCAAAAGAAGCATAAAAAACCTAAAAAGATAAGATAAGGTTAAGAAAAGTCAAATGGTCAACGCAGATGAGCTGCATCGAGGTTGTACGGTCGATGTTCTGCTCGATATGTGTCCTTGATATGGTCAACGCAGATGAGCAGCATGTATCGATGTCATTCCTCGATGCTGGTCCTGGATGCAGTCCAACGGCTTGGAATCCTCGTGCTGATCCTTCTCCTCTTGTCCTGCTGCTTGCATCGAGCATACTCCATGGGTGTTTTGCTCGATATGCTTGCTCGATATGGACTAGACTTTGCAAGAACTCCATTTTTGACATCTTCTTTGATCATGACCTGCTTCCATCTCTTCTCCAGCTCCAAGAAACTCCAAAAACACCTGAGAATCACCACAAACATGCACATATATGCAAATATATGCAATCCTAAGCTAAATGCATGCTATGTTGATTCTAAGTGCAAATGATACATAAATGCTCAGCTATAATGCAAAAACAGAGAAAAAGATGCATGAAATACAGCCTAAAATGATCTTAAATAGCAAGCTATCAAGACACTAACAATAGTATGATCAGACCTCTTTCCTTAGTATCACACATTGATACAAGACATCAAACATGTCATTTATCATCTTATAAGGTAAATATCTCACCAACATCTTTCTTTTACTTCGATTTGTATTTATTTTAATCACATTGGCTATCTCATTAGAAGCCAATCGATTTTTATTTGCATCATATGCGATATTGGTTCATTGAAATTCTCAACTCATTACTTGAGATTTCAGGATCCAAGAAGACATTAACAGGTTTTTAAAGTGGTTTTAGAAATTTGTGATCTTCATAGGAAACAAGGAAGAAACATTTTTATATTTGACCTAAACACTGATTCCGTTGTTTTTAATGTCTTGGATCTGACAGTAATACAAGAATTCGCCCCTTAACAATAATTATAGCGAATGACAAGTCCAATGCACAACAGTACCACCCGCCCACACAATCAAACTCGCTCATCAGGTAAGTATTCACCATCCATTACTTGGTTTTCTTTTACATTTTTCTTTGATAAGTCTTTTCGCATGAAATTGGCTTTTTATCAAGTCGTTTGTATTGATTTCAAACTTGGTTAAGGAATGATTACGCAATTAATTAATGAATTTAACCAGTTTGCTTCTACGCTATTTTCCAATAATAGTTCTTTCACGATTAGTAATAGACTAGGCATTAGCTAGAAAGCATGCAATGTGACCTCCTCCGAGTGATTTTATAGTAAGGAATATACTAGCTTTGTTTCATATGAATTTTTAATCACACTTTAATTTTCTTGTCAAAGGTTTTAAGCAAACAATGAACTAGACGTTCCGGATATCTTATCCCTTTTACACAATTCATTTTTGTATATGAATGGCCAATTCATATTTAGTTGGTACCTTACTAAAACCCATACCCATTCTTTCAAACCTCATACATCCTTTTTTGATATCTTACGTGCAGATATGTGCAAAAATACCGAGGAGGGAGGATTGACACAGATTTCAGTCACTCAAGACAGAAGAGAAGATGGATTTGGTAAAGGTGATACCAACGAAGAAATAAGTGAATATATGCTTTAGAAAACTCAAAAGAATGGTAAAATTTCGTGCCCTATAAGACTCTATCTCAAAAGGCATTTCCCATTTCGAAAAAAGAAAATGAAAAACTCTAACACATATAGAAGCCTAAACTCCCTAAAAAATAGTGATGGTCCTTGACTATAAAAAAAGAGTTATAAAATAAAATGGTAAATAAATAAAGGGGAATACTCAAAACTTGAGTTAAAATGTAAAATTGGACCTCATATTGCATGCTTGACAAAAATAACTCATACGAGTATTGAAATTACAACAATAAACCTTCTGACCAAGCAAAAAAACGTCAGCCGCAATTACTGTTTTATCCCCGAGAAGTCTACTTTATAATAATTTGTTTACAATTAATTTTAAAAAATCATGAAAAATAATTTGATAAAAAGATTAGATACATAACATAAATATATATTTTTTACACCTATTAAAAATAAATTTTGACACAAAATAATCAATTTAAATCATCATGATAAATTAGGTTAGAAATGAATACTACTTAGACTTCTCAGGTTTCCGAGTAGATTTCTCGGGGGTAGACTTCTCAAAGAAGTCTACCCTCTAATAATTTCTTTACCATTAATTAAAAAAATCTTGAAAAATAATTTGGTAAAATAATTATAAACATAACAAAACATATACTTTTTACACATATTAAAAATAAAATTTGATACAAAATAATAAATAAAAATCATCGTAGATAAATTAGGTTAGAAATCAATACTAAGTACACTTCTCAGGTTCTCAAGTAGACATCTTAATTTTTTTACCATTATTAAAAAATCATGAAAAATAATTTGGTAAAAAAATTATATATACAACTAAAACACATACATTTAGCATCTATATAAAAATAAAATTCATGAAAATGAATCAGTTTATAAGTTTCATAAGAATACAATTAAAAAGGTTTAGGGTTGAGGTTTAGGGTTTAGGGTATAAGAGTGTAATTCTTAGGGTTTGCACAAATTCTATATGAATCATAGTTTATGGTTCAGTTAATGAATCATGGTTCATTTATTTGTTATTTTATCTATGAGTTGTCAATATGGTAAGTAAATTAATGTTTTCATATAAGTTTTAATCAAAAAATTGATTTAGGGTTTAGGGTTAAGTAGACTTCTCGACTAGACTTCGCGGACCAAAGTAGACTTCGCAAGTAGACTTCTCTTACCGAACTAGACTCAAACGTAGACTTCTTTGACTGGTTATGTCCGAGTAAAATAAAAACACTCCGACTGAACCGAACAGTTTTACTAACCCATTATTAACCGGAATATATATTTAATTTCACCAGAAAGAGCAGCATTTACTTTTTATTGCGCGAACCCTAGTTTCTCTCAACTCGTAACCAGCGTTTGGGCGATTTTTGTCACCATTTCTGTCGCCATTCCTACCGTCGTCGCCGCTGCTGCTTCAACTCGTCACCACCGTTTGTAAATTGTCAACGAAGGTAATCTCTGTTCCTCTCTCTCAGATCTCTCACTTCTGTATATCTCTTTATCTGTATATAGACTTTCGAGTAGACTTCTCTTTCAAGTAGACTTCTCTTTCGAGTAGACTTCTCGTAGAAAGTAGACTTCTCGGAGAAAAGTAGACTTCGCGGAGAAAAGTAGACTTCTCGGAGAAAAGTAGACTCCTCAGAGAAGAGTAGACTTCTTTCTAAACTAGACTTCTGGGTTTTGCTAATGATTATATAATTCTTGCATATTTATGTCGTCCTTGGGTTTGCAGGATGGAGAAGCAGCCCAAGTTTCCAAGGAGATTATTCACAAAGGGCGAGGAGCCCCCAACCTGGAAAAAGTATAACCTACTACAGCAATAATAGGAAGCTGTTTTCTGCATTGGAAGTTGTACTGGAAAAAGATATATGGGAAGAGCTTTTGGAATCAAGGCTCGGTGTTTTTCTATAGTTTTACAAACTGAATTTTGGATGGGCGTCGAGGGTGGTGCAGTTTATACTCGGTTTTCAGCTGGACTGCAAGAAGAAGTATTAGATATGGAGTCTCATAAATGCAACCCCACTGCGGTTTTCACTCAACAAGTTTGAACAACTCACCGGTCTCAACTGCGAGAATGTTGAGGAATCGGAGGAAGCAGAAGTCACTCCTGAGATAAAACTTTTTTGGGAGAAGCTTGGCGTTGGTATAGATGTTGGCCCTACCATTGACGATCTTATAGAAGCATGTAAGCGTGCTGGGGAGTGGACAAGGGATGATACGCTTAGGTTAGGATATTTATCCATCTTCGCTGGATTTATTCAGGCAAAGAAGAGGGATTCACCCACACGGTTGAACTATGCCAGGCTAGTCATGGATGTTGAGGCATTTGCAAATTACCCGTGGGGAAGAGTGGCTTTCAAGACCCTCATAGAGTCAGTCAAAAGAGCCGATTTGACAAAGACTGTTATTCTTTATGGGTTTGCTGAAGTGCTCCAAGTTTGGGCATATTATGCTATGTCAGATTTCGGGAGGTATTACGGAAATCCCTTTCCCAACAACCCAACTCCACCGGTGCTGGCTTTTAGTGGTTGCCGAGGACAAAAATACATCAAATAAGCTATGTTGAAACAGGTAATCCCAAACTATATTTGCTTCTCGAGTAGACTTCTCTCGACTAGACTTCTCTTCGAGTAGACTTCTCTTCGAGTAGACTTCTCTTCGAGTAGACTTCTCATCGAGTAGAATTCTCATCAAGTAGACCTCTCTTCGAGTAGACTTCTCATCGAGTAGACTTCTCCTCGAGTAGACTTCTCCTCAAGTAGACTTTTCCTCGAGTAGACTTCTCCTCGAGTAGACTTCTCCTCGAGTAGACTTCTTCTCGAGTATAATTCTTTTCGTAGACCTCTGTAACATATCCCAATTGTTTGCAGGTTAGCTTCAACAACTTTGCTGTCAAGGAACGGGAGGAAATGTTCCGTACCTGGGATGATGAGGTAGATGATGTCCTTACCGAGAACATTGTCAAAGCCATGTTTGGGGAGTTCGGTGGTGGTGATTGGAAGTGGAAGCCTAGTGATTGGCGGTCCAAAGGGGTTCAGAAGTAAGAGGCCACAAAAGGCCAAAAAGGAAAGTTAAAGATGATGAAAGTCGTGTTGACCCAGATGATGAGAGCATGAAGAAGACTTGTCCAGTGCCTCTTGCTGCCATAGAAGAGGACGGTTTGAAGAGTCTGGCCGAGGCGATGAAACAACATTTCTGAGAATGTTGCAAAACATTGTCTGGAGAAATTAAGGCTGGGTTTGAGGCCTTCGATAAGAAGTTTGACCTCCTCTCTGAAAAGGTTGTCGCCGTGGAGCATACTGTTGCCAAGATGAAAGAGGCAAAGGATGAGGAGCATGTCGAGTCAAACAATGGTCGGGTTACTACCGATCCCTCTCTCAAATTTACTTAAAAGACTTCTAAGACTGCTAAGACTGCTATTCCTTCGCTGAGTCCAGTCGTTAGGCTTACTAGGGCAAGAGCGAGGACTTGTAAAAAGAACTAGAGGTTATTGTATTTTTGTATGTTTTCTATAATTTATACATGTACCCTGTACTTTGACTTATGTATTGTTTACTTGAATCAATTCCAATAAATAAAGCCGTATATTCTGTCATATTTATCTTTTCAGTGACATGTATAATGCATTATTTCAGAAAAACCATGTGAGAGTGTGAACCGCAAGGATTTGGATGTAGAACTAAGTGTCATCTTTATAGGGAAGCGGAAACAAACGAAAGAGGATGTGGATGAGCAGTTTAGGAAACAGATGTCAAAGAGGGTTGCTGCACAAATTTTGGCACGAGCCAAGACCGCCGAGAAGACAAGGGGGCTGTTTAGACTTGGCCTTGGATATGATCCTTTTGCTCTCATTGATGCAGCGAAGAATAAAGCTCTAAATGAGTTTCTCAAACGTCTTCCGTAAGTTCTCCATATGGAACAAGTTGAGAGACTTGTGATTGTGTACTAATTACAGTGTGATGATTATGTACCAATTATGTCTGCAGAAATTGGCCGAATAGACATGCTAAGAAGTTACCAGTAAACCACTGGTGGTGGCTGCTGAGGACGCCACAGCAATGGCTCGCAGACACGGTTAGTCTTTTTTTTCAAGCAGACTTCTCGAGTAGACTTCTCTCGAGTAGACTTCTTTCGAGTAGACTTCTTCTCGAGTAGACTTCTCTCGAGTAAACTTCTTCTCGAGTAGACTTATTCTTGAGTAGACTTCTCGGAGAAAAGTAGTCTTCTCAGACTTTTTTAAAATCAGTTTATGACTTTCTTGACTTCTCTATTTGGCTATGTAGCACACAGATGCCGTCATCAACCTGCTGGGATATCGATTCACGGAACATCCGCAATGGGTTAGGAGTGATCGTATCTGCTTCCTTGATACGATTTTGAGCATGATGTGGCATAACAAATACGCGGATTTTGTTGCCGTCGAACCGAATCCCGATGGCTTAGGTAGAATACTGCCGCTTGGTGCCTATGATAATTACAACGGTGAGACACCGGTGTACTGCAAAACAGGCAAGACATGGGGGGTTAGGTCGATGACATATACAAGCCCTTGAATGTAAAGGATGATAATTAGGTTGCTCTGTGTATCTCAATACCTCAGAGGCACATTCTCATTTGGGACAGTCTCGTTGGTCATTCTAGCGCTGGGAAAATAGCGAAAGTAGTTGAGCCTATTGCAGTCATGCTGCCTTATCTGCTTTGGAAAATGGCTACCCAAGAAGATAAAGACAAGTTCCCATATGACGATTTCACGCACACACGACTAGAAGCAAAGGAGGTGCCACAGCAAGGGCCATGTGGCGATTGTGGAGTTTATTGCCTTAAGTTTATTGAATATCATGCTCTTGGACTGCCATTTCCTTCGTCAATGTGTCCCGCCAACATGAAAGTTATCAGACAGAAACTTTTGGTGGATATACACCACAAGACCGAGTGCCACGGACCTTCAATCCAGGACTGGGCGAATATGAGGTTATACGAAGGCACCTGACTTCTCGAGTATCTTTGTGAATTGTATTATTTTTAGTAACGAAATAACTTTTGGTGTATCGTGAAACAAACCTAGAGGCTGAAGCTGAAGTCCCCATCATGAGGAAAGCCCCATGAACCAGATCAGGAACTAAAGAACTTACCGAGGGCTTCAACCAAGCAGTAGAGACGTTGATCACTTCTCAACACTTAGAAGATGTCACTACTCAACTTAGCCAACTGAGCATTGCCAAAGAAGCAGCTATGGTGAGGGTACGCCTAAAGGAGGAAGGCATTACCAACGAGCAAGAAGACTCCCTAAACAAGGAAGGCATTCCTAACGAGCAAGAAGACCTCCCAGCTAGTCAAGAAGACGGTTTAGACATCATCAACGGTCCTCACATCAAAAGCATAGCTTATACACACGGATGGCCAATGATTCATGCTAGCAAAGGAGTTTCCTTATTTAGCATTACGCTACTTAAGTGAGAATGCTTCTAAACCACCTAAACCGAGGTAAGTCTGAGTTCTTATTTCAATATGGTTTATTCAACTAATAAAACTCTTTCTATGGTTGTTTGATTCAGCTTTATTTCATTTAAACATTAGTAAAAGGCATGTTGGCCACATTTTATTTACATTTCGTTTTAAGGCATTGTTAGCCAAGTAGTTTAACCTAAGGGTTTTGTAATCTGTTTGAAGTCCTCTAGAAGGGCAAAGCTGTTCGGAATGTTTATAAAGTCCCCTCACTGCCGTGTGTCTTTTATCATATCTATAAAGAAAGAACTTCTTGGCTAAGTACCAATCTGTTGTTCTCTAAAGCTTTGTGCGATTCATTGCTTGAAGAGTTCTTTGTCTTATCAAGGTTTATCACCACAAAGCCTTGTGGCCTATCGATCCATCACTCTCTATTCATCTCACAACTTAGATCTTGCAAATAGAGTTGTACGGCTTTTTGCTAGGTCCCCATCTCGATCCACTTCCTTCTATAGCCCATCCATTGATTGCAAGCCGAAAGAGTTGAACAACCAGCGGCCCAATCCCATCACCATACACGGTTACTAGCTTGTAGGTGTGTGTCATCTGGTATCAGAGCTGAAAGGCTCCATAAACAGGTGTACTCTATCCCCTTTGCATTTTTCATTCCTTGTTCTTGTAGTTTAGATTCATTCATTCATCCTTAAAAAAAAAATATATTAAGTTTTCATTGTTTTACTAATTTGATTCGATTTTTAAAACCTAAAACCCCAAAATAAGTTTATTTGTTTTCATATTCGTGCTTTGAATATTATTTTTACAAAAAAAGTCATAAAAATTATTAAGTTTTAAAGTTGCATATTCGATTGTAAAGAGTTCTTTCCATATCTGTCATATTGCGAGTTAGTTCTTACTTGTTTTGGATTAGCTGCATATTGTCATATATTACCTATTGTGAAGATTCTTTGTTAGTGATTAGGACGGTTCATATTATTGAGCATTAGGACTATAGTTCATAAACTATTGTTGTGCTTGGCTTATATTAGAACCCATTAAACACTTGATATTTGAAACTTTGTAGTTACTACGATGGGAGCAGTGGATCAAGCTGATGTTATGAGGGAGATGCTTGAGTCCATTCAAGGCATCAGTGCTAGAATGAATCAGCTGGAGCAGCGACTGCCACCACCACCTCCCGCCGGAGCCCCTAATGGTCCTAGAAATCATGAGAGGACTCCCGTACCGCTAGAAGAAAGCGAGACTGACGATGACATGCCGAGTTTGGAGGAAGATGATCCTAACCCGAGGCAAAGAAGGTACCATGATCGCCTTAGGAGAGGGAGAAACCGAGAAGATGATCAACTGTGGCTAGGAGGAAAGGATATCAAGCTTACCGCACCCATATTCGCGGGAAAAGTTAACCCCGAGGCATATGTGGATTGGGAGAGAAGAATGGAGTATATCTTTGACTACTACCAATACAATGACGTCAAGAAGGTCTCCTTAGCTGCTGCACAGCTAACCGAGAATGCTCTTTCCTGGTGGGACAGAGAAGTTTCGGAGAGGAGGAAGCATAGAGATGATCAAATCACCACTTGGGCGGATATGAGGTATCAGTTGAGGAAGAGATATAATCCTTCCTACTATCACTGCGAGCTACAGAAGAAGTTCAGGAAGCTTACACAAGGCACTAGATCAGTTGAGGAGTATTTTGAGGAGTTTGAGCTACTTAAGAATCGTTTGGAGACCAACGAGACAGAAGAAACACTCATGGCGCAGTTCATTGATGGGCTACACGACCGGTTAGCAAGAAAGGTGGAGAGGACTACTTACCGAGACCTTGATGAGCTCCTACAGTTAGCCATACAAGCTGAGCAGCACGTCAAGAGGAAGTCAGCCTCTACTGCTAGAGCCAAGCCCGCTTGGAGTTCACAGCCGAGAGCCTTTGATAAAGGCAAAGCACCAGAAGCAGTTTCCAAGTACAAGAAGCCGGTTGTAGAGACAACTAAAGCAACTACTGGCGAGTCAAGCTAGCCCCAAAACCAGCGAGCTAGAGATGTTACTTGCTTCAAATGTCAAGGAAGAGGCCATTATGCGAGAGAATGTCCAAATCAGCGAGTGATGTTACTCAAAGAAGATGGCGAGTATGAATCTCAAGATGAAGCTGAGGCCAAGTTTGATGATTCAGAGGAAGAGGTGACTGATTTTCCTTACGAGGGAGAGTTGCTAGTAACCCGGAGAGTTCTCAGCACCATGTTTGATCCAGAAACCATTCAAAGAGAGAACATCTTCCATACACGCTGTACCGTGAACACCAAGGTATGTAGCTTAATCATAGATGGTGGTTCTTGTACTATCGTGGCTAGTAAGTATCTTGTCGATAAGCTATGTCTCAAGAAGACAAAGCACCCGAGGCCCTATAGACTCAAATGATTGAATGACAAGACTGAGCTAAAGATAGGTGAGCAAGTACTAGAACCATTCAACATTGGCATGTATGAAGATCAAGTTCTATGTGATGTAGTTCCCATGCAAGCCGGCCACATTCTACTTGGTAGACCATGGCAGTTTGACAAGGTGACGATACACAATGGCTGTACCAACTTTTACAGCTTCTCTCACAACAAGAAGAAGCATAACCTTTCTCCTTACACCCCAAGAAGTCTTTAACTTCCAAAAGGCCATGGACAAAGGAGCTAAGGTAAGTAAGACTAGCCTCTACGTTACTCCTAGTAATATTTTTAAGGCTTTAGAATCCAAAATGCAGGTGCTACTCATGATCTTTAGAGAAGGGTTATTTTCAGGTCAAGAGGAGAATGCTATACCCGCCGAGATGAATGAGCTTTTGGAGAAGTTCAAGGATGTCTTTCCTGATGAGATACCAGCCGGATTACCCCCCCC
Organism: Thlaspi arvense; assembly: GCA_911865555.2. Lineage (NCBI taxonomy): Eukaryota > Viridiplantae > Streptophyta > Magnoliopsida > Brassicales > Brassicaceae > Thlaspi > Thlaspi arvense. The sequence goes on along the minus strand of OU466859.2, from coordinate 25,058,474 downwards.
ACCCCCCCCCCCCCCCCCCCCCCCCCCCCCCCCCCCCCCCCCCCCCCCCCCCCCCATCCGAGGCATTGAACACCAGATAGACCTTATACCCGGAGCACCTTTACCCAACCGGCCAGCTTATAGAGTTAACCCGGAGGAAGCAAAGACGTTAGAAGCACAAGTTCAAGACCTTATGTCCAAATGTTACATCCGAGAGAGCTTGAGCCCTTGTGCTGTACCGGTTTTGTTAGTGCCAAAGAAAGACGGATCATGGAGGGTGTGTGTAGACTGCCGAGCTATAAACAACATGACCATCAAGCATAGGCACCCCATTCCCCGGCTAGACGATATGTTAGATGAGTTGAGTGGAGCTACAATATTTTCAAAGGTTGATCTCAAGAGTGGCTACCACCAAGTTAGAATGAAAGAGGGCGACGAGTGGAAAACAGACTTCAAGACCAAGAGAGGGCTATACGAGTGGTTAGTAATGCCCTTCGGTCTCACCAATGCACCGAGTACATTCATGAGGCTTATGAATCATGTACTGCGCGCATACATCTGTAAGTTAGTACTTGTATACTTTGATGAGATTCTCATCTATGGCTCAAGCTTAGATGATCATATTAAACATGTTGAGCAGGTGTTAGAAACGCTAAGGCTAGAGGGTTTATACGCAAACCTAAAGAAATGCACATTTTGCATTGATCAATTGGTGTTTCTAGGTTTTGTAGTAAGTTCGCAGGGGCTAAAAGTGGATGAGGAGAAGATTAAGGCGATTCAGGAATGGCCAACTCCATCTACCATCGGTCACGTCAGGAGCTTCCACGGTTTAGCCAGCTTCTATAGGCAATTTGTGAAAGATTTCAGCACCATTGCCGCCCCCTTAACCTCGGTGATTAAGAAGAATGTAGCATTCTCATGGGGCAACGAGCAGGAGCTAGTGTTCAAAGGCTTACGGATAGCCTTACACATGCGCCTGTTTTAGCATTACCTAACTTTATTAAATGTTTGAAGTCGAATGTGATGCTTCAGGAACAAGAATCGGAGCTGTTCTTACTCAAGGAGGGAGACCCGTGGCTTTCTGTAGTGAAAAACTCAATGGAGCCGCCCTTAACTACCCCTACCTATGACAAAGAACTATATGCTCTAGTAAGGTCTCTTGAAACTTGGCAGCATTATCTTTTATCTAAAGAGTTTATTATCCATACAGATCATGAGACCCTCAAGTACTTGAGAGGACAAACGACTTTGAAGAAGAGACGTGCTAGATGGCTTGAGTTTGTAGAGACATTTCCCTATGTAATCAAATACAAGAAGGGAAAGGAGAATGTTGTAGCGGATGCTTTATCAAGGAGACATGCCCTCATCTCAACAATGGAGGCTAAGATCATGGGATTTGAGCATCTCAAATAACTCTATGGAGAGGATCCTGACTTCAAGGAGCTTTATAGTCAATGTAGCCAAGGAGTTTTTGGTTCTTTTGGTAAAACTTGGCATATTTTAGCATCATAGCCAAGCAATCAACCAACGGCAGTTTGATCTCAACGTTCCTTATGTGCTTCTCAAACAAGGCTTTATGCTTCTCAATCAACTGCTTCTTGAAACGTCCAGGGAAGGGGAGCTTTGGTTTGTAAGGTGAAGGCACAAAAGCTTCTTTCTCTTTGCTAACTTCCTCCACTTTTTTCTCCAAAACCGCTTCCTTGCCTTTCTTTGGCCTTGCAATGTAGACATTGTCAAATGTGATCTCTTGATCATTTGAAAGACCCCCCCTCTTGAATGAAAATGTCCTCATTGTCCTCAGGTACAGACCGTGGTGGTAGCTCTTTCCCACATCTCAAAGTGATCGCATTGGCATACTCCTTAGGGTTTGTCTCACACTTCCCGAGTAAGCTACCTTGACCGCTTGAACTGGCAATTCCTTTCTCTAGCTGGCGAATCTTGTTGTTCAATTTGTTGATTTGTGTAGATACCTCAGTAAGAGAAGAGTCCAGCCTATTGTTCATATCAACAAATTTCTGAATTGTAGTTGCCTGTCCTTGAAGTAATTGTTGGAACATAGCTTGAACCGGATCTTGAGGTGGCGGTTGAACTTGTTGCTGCTGAGGCACGAAACCAGGAGGGTAGCCTTTGTTTACTTGCTGTTGCTGGCCTTGGAAGCTGCCTTGTCTTTGCCCTTGGTACCCACTGTTTTGTGTAAACCCACCTTTGTTGTAAGGAACAAAAGGCTTTCCTTGTTGAAGAGGGTACACTTGATCCTTAGGGTTCTCCACATTGGTACTTCGTTAAGATAGGTTATTGTTGCCTTGATACCTCTGAACATATCCCTGTGGCTTAGTATAGTCTTGGCCTCCAACCCAATTCGCTTCCTCTTGGCTCTGCGCCAACTTATCTCGAACATCCGTAGCCTCTCCCACAAAGTGTACGTGCTTTTCATTTGCAAGCACCAATTTGTCAATCTTTTCATTAAGTGGTTTCAGCTCCTTCTTGTGTGCCTCAAGGTCAGACCCTCTAGGTTCTCTATCATAGTTTTCACTGTAGTTACCATCTCTCAAAGCTAGGTTCTCAATAAGCTCCATTCCCGCTTCTACATCTGTCCAAGAAAGTTCCCTTTACTCGCCGTGTCTAGAAGTATTCGAATCTTGGGAAGAGCTCCTCTATAGATGGTGCTCAAGAGTGTCTCCTCAGTGAAACCATGATGAGGACATGCAGTGGTGTAGTCCTTGAACCGCTCCATTGCTTCACTAAAGGTCTCATTCTGCCTTTGTGTAAAACTGCTAATCTCACTCCTTAGGCGAGCTGTTCTTGTACTTGAGAAGAACTTAGACAGAAATGCCTTCTTGCAATCAGCCTATGAGGTTATAGTCCCCAGAGGTAAGGTCTTCTCCCAATGTCTTGCTTTATCCCCAAGTGAAAAGGGAAAAGCCTAAGCTTGAAACTATCCTCCGAGATTCCATTGATCTTGATCATACCGTACACTTGCTCAAAGTTGTCTAAATGCTCTAAAGGATCCTCCATTGCAAGTCCATGGAACTTGTTGTTCTGCACCATTGAGATAAAGCCTGGGTTGATCTCGAAGTTGTTGTTTTGCACCGGTGGTGGAGTGATGCCAAAACGGTTGTGGTGAGTGTTTGGGGCATCACCCGCACCAATGATCCTTGGTTGCCTTGGGGCATGGTTGGGGTTTCCATTACCCTTACCAGTAGCAGCACTGTGAGGTGGAGCCTCAGCTTGGTCTTGCTCAGCCATACCCTCAAAATCAAGAATATCCGGTTGTAATATCTCCTCAAAGTCTTGTGCTTGTTCTACTGCCCTTCTTAACCTTGCACTTCGGAGTTGATAAATGTTGTCTAGAGGTTGTATTAGGTTGTTGTCACCACTAGACCTCAGATTCATGTACCTAAGAAGACAAGTATGAAAGTAGATAGAATAGTAACCAAAGTAAAAATAAAGACTTAGTCTCTACTAAGCTCCAAATCCTAATACTTTCAAATCAAAACCAAGTTGGCAACGGCGCCATTTGATAACTAGGTTTTTGCATAGCTAGTTTGAATCAAAGATCCTAAAGCACAGTATAGTGGTAAGTATAGTGCTAGAGGTGTCAATCCAGCTCAGGTTGATGAAAGATACTTGGAATGCAAGAACTATGTAAAGCTAAGTGAAATCCGGATTATTTGAGGAGAAAATCTGCAAAAACTAAATGCAACCACTAAATGACCACAAAAAATATTTTAAAATTCCTACTGATGGGTTAAACAAATACTAGATGACCTCTAAGAAATTAAAATGCAAGACTACTAGTTTTAAAATTCGAAAGCTAAAGGCAGACAGAAAAGGAAAGTTCTAACAACCTAGGAAATGATTTTTCAAGAAACTAAGGCAAAAGATGCAAACTTTAGAACTAGGAAATGATTACTTTAAGTTTTAAACTGCTAAAAACAGATTCAAGGTTGAGGATCATGCTTAAGGAGGTTCAAGATTCAAACTTTGGGTTTTGAAAATATAGATCTACACATTTGAGTGCTATCTCTAAGCCTTGAGAAACTAAACTAGATTTATCTATGGTGTGTGGTATAAATCCTTTCCTCAACCTTTCCTCCTAACCCATGGTGTGTGGTGGAAATATAGGATGAAGAACATGAAGCAAAGATCTCGAATAATGGCCTAACTAGCTCCCTAAGCATCCATGGCGTTTGGGAAAGGATGAGCTAGTCTCTTGGATTTGGGTTTAAGGGATCTCCTGAGTCCTGCTAAGGTAAGGAAATCCCGGAGATCAAAAAGATCTTTTTCAAGACTCTCTAGGCATTAAAACCCCAAAATCTAAGAAGAGATTCAATTAAGAGCAAGAAAAAGACCAAAGCTTAAACCCATAAACCCCTTAATCACCTCAACCTTAAACCTTTAAAAAACTACTCACTACTCATGATTAAAACAGATGAAAATGTAAAGAAAGGAAAGATAAGAATGATTAAACTACTAAACAAAAGCGATTAAGAGAAATACTTAAGATTAAAGCAAGATTAAGGTCTACAAAACAAGAAAAGCTTAAAAAGTAAACAATGGCGGTTTTCAAAGCATAAAGATATAGAAAAGCTTGGATCAGATAAAAGAAGAGGAGACCGATCGAATGGTTCTTATCACTCCCAAAATAGGGTAAACAAAAGTAGAAATAGTCCCTTCACTAAACTCCAAAAGTGAGCTGTCCGGATAAGGTTCAGAGATCGACCTGAGCAGTCGATCTCTTACTCGATCTCCCGCGTAGAACGTCTTCTCTCGCTCGATCTTGGGGTCGATTCGGTAGGGTGGATTGAGTGCTTCCATCGATCTTCTAGTCAATCCTAGGATGATCGAGTCGTGACCTCGATCTGGCTCTCGTTCTTCCCAGGCTTAGTTCTCGTGTCCGTACTCACGTTCGATCACCTTGGTCGATTTTGATCTCGATCGTCTTCCTTGAAACGACCCGAGTAACCCGATCTTCTGGTCGATCTCGTCTCCATCGACCTGCCTAGCTCGATCCGCCTCTCGATGTTGGTTCCTTCACTACATGGCTGAGTTCCTCCACGTATCCATAGGCTCCATTTCGATCCTTAGCATGTCCACGCACCCTCCATAGCTCCAGTGTATCCAAAACAACCTGAATATGATGCAAGAATGCAAGAAATAATCAAAATGCTAATGCAAAGTGTTCTAGGACCTAAAATGAGATAAATGGTGCAAACTAGCCTATTATGACAGATGTATGCATGAAAAATACTCTAAATGTATGCTATATATGCGAAATATATGAGTATATCAACTTACCAGGCGCAAGAGAAAGCCAAGATAATAAACAAGCCTGGCCAAGACTAATCTAGTGGTAAGCACATCTAATAGAGAGAAAACAATCATATTAAGCACAAGATATCACTAATCTAGTCCTAAAACCCCTCTAATCTATCCCATCTCAAACCCTAGATAAGATTACTCAATAGCCATAGTCAAAACCACAAATTTCAAAGAGAAAAGATGGTTAAGCATGATTAGAAAGCAGAATAAACAAGAATAGATAAAAGGCAAATAAAGAAATTCTATAAATCAAACTAGTTCACACAAAGCAAAGCTAAAAAAGGAAAGGTTTTAAGTGCAAGAGCAGAAAGAAAGTAACAAGATCCAAGTTGCCTAGCCATTTTAGGACTTTAGTCTTTATAGTGGAACTAGGAAACCCCTAGTAAACCAAGATTAAACAAAAAATAAGCTGACTTGGACAGACCGTATCGACACTGAACATTGATATACATGTCGATATCATCTTCTCTTCTGGGTTGTATCGATGTCTTCTGGTCGATATGCACGTTGATACAGAAGCTTTCCAAGTTGTAACGGTTTGGTCTCCAGGGTGTGAAGTCGATACAATCGCCATTCAGTTAAGGCTCATCGATCAAGCAAGTTGATATGGCACCTCGGTATTGTCCGGTCATGTGTATCTGTTTGGGACGTCGATACACTGCTCGATATGGACTCCATTCTGCGGCATCGAGGTGTCTAAGTCGATATGCTTCCTTCACACTATGCTTCCTTCTGTATCGATGTTGAAGTGGTCGATACTCCCATCGATATGCTCTGTATCGATTACATGATGTCGATATCACCATCGATATTGGTCCATCCACCCTTTGTCTCTTGCCTTGCTCCATTCCCAGCTCACATCCATTGCACCACATGACCTCGAAACTCCTTCGAGTACCTGAATAAAACTCCAAATGCATGCAAAATGCAATGCATCTCCTAAAACTATACTAACTCCTAAATGTCTGCGAATGAGACAAGAAGAAGCAAAGTATGCATGTTTAGAGACTAAAACTAGTGATGAATGCAAACTAAAATGGTATAAATAATGGAGATATCAACTGAACTTCAGCAACTTTCTTGCCTTTGTCCTTGGCTGGTATGGTTGTAGGCGCCCTCTTTCCTGTGCCTTGGCTCTTGTTTCCAGCTGGTTCATTAGTTTTTCCCATAGTACCAACAAGAACAAATCTTGAAAATCTAATAAGTATAAGAACTAATGGGATGAGATACATCGATAAAATTCTCAAATCGACAAGGGGTTTAACTAGTTTTTTAAACTTGTAAACCTCTAAAAGAAACAAGAGAATTCAAGAGCAAGAGTTTATAGACATGCTAGGATCTAAGCAAATTTTTTAACAATTTACGAACATGAACCTAGCATGGTGGTTCTAAACAAGATGAGAAATGATAATGCATAAGGGACAAAAAGTTTAGCAAGCTATAAATTAATAAACAGTAATCAGTTCTAACATTCTAACTTGCTTAAACAATTAAATCAACCATGCAAAATCAAAACAATGACAGAAACTAAATAAAACTAAACAATACTAGAGTATATGGCATAAGTTTAGAAAGATCTAACAAGTTCAAACCACAAGAACAAGAGATTATTAGTTTAAGAAAGCTACCTTTTTGGACTCCTAGAGAACTCTGCAAAGACAAATAAAGAGAGAAATTTTGTGGCTTATAAGAGAAATGAGAAGTATGAAGAGAGAAGAGAAGCTAGTTTGGTATTTATAGAACAAAAGAGGGGACAAGGAATCTAATGGAGTAGGGGACAAAAGACAAAGTGCTCAGGAGTGGGTCAGAATGGCAAGGGAGGAGCCAAAAGAATCAAATTCAAACTCCCTTGGCTCCAAACCAAGAGAGGGAAGAATTTTGAAATTAGAAGACTTACCTAGCTGCCCACATCAAGCATGGGTGCTCGATGTTGCTACTCAATGCAGTTGGCTCAACTCTCGGGCCGTTTACATCGCACGATGTGTTGCTCGATGTTGAGCAATTTTTTTTTCCTCTCCAGCACATCGCACGATGTTCGTGCTCAGTATGAATTCTCCTGACTCTCGGGCTGTTTACATCGCACGATGTAAGTGCTCGATGTTCATCCCGAGACAATTTTCTTGCCAACATCGAGCTTGGTAGCTCGATGTGGTTTCCCGACATGCTCTGTTCATACTAACATCGAGCTCCTTAGCTCGATGTGGCTATCTGATGTACCAACATAGAGCTTGCCAAGCTCGATGTTGAAGCTTGATGTTGAACAGAACATGTCTTATTTGGTTCCCCAAACTTCGTCTCATCACCTTATCTTCCTTCTTGCATCTAAGAACACTGAAAATGCATAAAACATAAACTAAAAGCATAACTATGCCTCCCAAGTGCGCTTGTTTAGAGTCACTTAGCTTTACTTTGGTTGGCTCCTTTGTTGAGCTAAAGAGAAGGAGTTTTGGAACTCCTTGGTGGCACCTTATTTCCCGTGACCCTCTTGGTGACTCCATCTATCTTGAACACAGCAAAAGGCTTAGACTTGCCTTCGTGCTTCATCTTGTAGTACACTTCACTATCCTTAGAGCCAGATGGTCTCAAGACCACTCTATCTTCTTTAGGACCCAACTGAATTTCATTAATAACCTTCATAACCTCCACTTTGAGGACCTTCTCTTCAGTGGTTTCTTGAAACACTCTTCAACACTCATCAAAACTTCTCTAGGGTAAACAGCACCCATCAAAACTCTCTCCAACCAAGCCTTCAAATTCTGGCCAATGTTTAGCAACTCCATTCTTCTTGTTCAGCTCCATGGAGAAAGCATGTTCATTCTCGAACTTGTTACCCTTGGAGTCATACTTCAAGACTTTCTTCTTGGTTAGCTTTAGTTCAATTGTACACTCCCTTGCACCAAAGACTGCACCAGATGTTTTCGTGGCTGATATCAGGATGCATGACCGATACACTGGTCGATATGCTCCATATGTGGCGGGTATCGGGGTGGCACATCGGTACGTTGATCGATACTCGCCTAGTAATGCGTACCAAGGTGACTAGCCAATGCATAGACTGGTATGCCTTGATTTTCGTGGGAATTGCCATCGCCCTGTTGTTAAGGCATACCGGCATCGTCTACTTCAATATGCTGATCGATACGCTTTTATGCTTAGTGTACCGGGCAAGTGAAGTCGATACACTCCTCTGTATGCGTTGCTCCTGCTTTATATCAAGCTGTACGATGTCCGGTACGCTGCCAGTGGAGGTTTATCGGTTGGGGTGCTCCTCGGTACTCTAATCGATATGTCACTCCTCTCTGTGTATCGAACTCGTTTATGTCGGTACATAGGTCGATATCAGCGGTGCTCTGCTCCATAGCAGGCTGCGTAACCCGATGCACAGCTCGATATCGACCGTATTGACCAGAACAAACCGATACGCCGTCTGATATGACACGCTTGCGAGTTTTTCCTCCTTTGTAACTCCACCATTCTTCTCTGATATCAATCCTGGTGCCTAAGGACACTCCTGAACACCAAAACAAACAAGAAAAATATGAAAAATCAAATATATAGACAGGAATAACATGGGAATACCTCCCAAGAGTGCTTGTTCAAAGTCACTAAGTTTGACTGTTTTTGCTCCTTAGTGAAGTTGAGAGGGAGTTAGAGAACTCCTTGGTGGATCCTTTCCTGAATGGCCTATGAATGTGGTTGATGGTGAGTCTACAACATGGCATGTTGTTGATGAAATCTTTTCATCACTACTCATGCTTCTTCCCTTGGCCTTCTTGGTGATTCCATTGATATTTAGCAAAGCAAATGGCGTGGACTTACCCTTACTCTTCATCTGGTATACAGTTTCCCCATTCTCAGACACATATGGTTCAAGATAAAAACATCCTCCAATGGACCAAGCAATATGTCCTTGTTGCTCTCTGATGTACCCACCATATGGACCTCCTCTTAGATTGTTTTTTCAAGCTCCTCAAATAGTGTGAGTAGGCTGCATCTATCAAAGCTTTCACCATCATACTCGTTGTGATCAGCAGCCAAACTTAACCCTTCATCTTCCATAGAGAGAGCTTGTTCATTCTCCATCATGACCTCTCTAGATTGATACCTCAAAACCTTTCCTTTACTCAACCTCAGCTCAATGGTCCCTTCCTTAGCATCAAAAACAGCACCAGCACTTGCTAAAAATGGTCTTCCCAAGATGATAGAGTCCTTGATTGTTCCCTCAACATTTAGTACCAAGAAGTCTATTGATAGTTCAACATCTTCCATCATCATTAGAACATAAAGTAAAGCTCAAAGTGGTCTCTTAATAGACCCATCAGCACGGGTAAAAGAGAATTAACTAGGCTTGAAATTAGTATACCCCAAGGACTTTGCAGTAGAGAGAGGTAATCCAAGGTCACATAATCAGCTTTTGAATACCTGATCCTTTAGTCCACAAGTGAGAGTGAATCTTCCAGGATCTTCTAGCTTTGTGATGTGAACGTCCTAAGTCTTAGTGGGAACCTATTCTTGTGTAGTCTGATCTTTGTCAACCTTGAGTAGAGTTTCTTTCAGCTTATCTTCAACCTCAATCCCTCTCAACTTCATTTGTGCAGCATAGAGAGTACAATACTTTTTCAATAGTTCCTTCTTGAACCTTCCTGGAAAAGGTAGTGGAGGCTTGTAAAGAGGAGGCATATGTCTTGGTTCCATGGCTGCCTCCTTAGGTACCTCCTGTTGTTTCTCTTGACTCACTTCTTTACCCTTTGCACTTCTTGGTTATACATCATCTATCACCACTTCACTACCTTTTGCCTACATCTCTTTCTTGGAGACAGCCTCTTCTTCCTTTGTGACAGCAACATAGATAGCTTCTTTCTTCTTTTCTACAGCCCTTACTGATTTTTGAAGTTCCTCCCCCCCACACCAAGAACTTCAATGTCCTCATTGATGATAGAGGGTGTCACCTTTGGAGTTGTAGGTACAAAATCATTACCATATAAAAAGCTTTCCATCTCAGCAATTGAGTTTTCATTCTCTTATTGAGTAGTAAGAGAAGTAGTGGAGATACCATAACAAAACTTCAATGGTTGTTTGAAGGTAAGTGGTGCATCTTTGATGTACTCCTTAGAAGAGTATGCTGTAGAAGGTGCATGATGGAGCTTCAGTTGCTCAAGCTTTTGGTCAAAGGCTAGTTCTTGAGAGTGGAGTTTGGACTCAAGCTGAGACTGAAGTTCAGCCATTAGTGTAGCTACTTGTGTGGTGATGGCCAGTTGTGAAGAGAGGAGTTGCTGTAGCATTTGCTTCATATTATGTTATTGTGGTGAAGGAGGAGGTGAAGGTTTAAGTTGTTGTGGCAGTCTCTCCCCTTCTTGTTGTTGAACATATTGCATCAGAAGCTGTTGCTGGCTGTGATTGGCGGAATCCATCATCCATTCTCTCCTTCATCACTTTCACCTCAAGCAATGTGGCTTATAGTTGGGAAGAGACCAATTTCGAAGTATCCTCTTGGTCCTCACCATATTGGGCATTACTTTAAGCTAGATTCTCAATCAAGGCCAAATTATCATCCACATCTTGAGTAAGAAAGTTACCTCTACTAGCTGTATCAAGGAGGAGTCTCGTCTTAGGCAAGACACCACTATATAGTGTAGATAGCAGCGCCTCTTTTGTGAAACCATGATGGGGGCATTGGATTGTGAAGCTCCTAAACATTTCCTAATCATCTGCAAAACTCTCATTTGACCATTGGTGGAAGTTATAAATCTCATTTTGAAATCTGGCTGTCCTAGAGGGAGAGAAGAACTTGGTTAGTAAAGCAGTTTTGCATTGAGCCCAAGTTGTGATGCTTCCTTGCTGCAAACTCTTTTCCCATAGTTGAGCTCTATCTCTAAGTGAGAAAGGGAAGAGTCTAAGCTTCAAACCATCATCAGATATACCACTCATCCTAACCATAGAGAAGATCCTCTCAAAATTGTCCAAATGTTCAAGTGGATCTTCATTAGGCAGTCCAAAGAATCTGCTGTCGTGAACCATTGCAATCATGCCTTTTCTGATCTCAAAGTGATTCTCTTCTAGAGGAAAAGTGATGCCATGTATTGAAGCAAAGGATGGTATATCAACAGCTCCTATAGGTCTTGGTTGCCTTTGATCTCTCAAACCCCAATCACCTTGTAGACCATTAAGACCTTGTTGACCAAAACCAGCAGCATGTGGATGCTCTTTCATCTTTCAACAACTGATAGCTGCAGCTGTGAATCCAAAATCCTGCTCCTTGAACTAGTTGAGCAGCTGTAGGCACCTTAGAGCAAGTGATTTGGTACCTACAAAAGAAATTCTAGTCCAAAAAGAGCAATTACGAAAATAAAAGTTTGATCTCAAACAATCTACAAATTCCAATGCTTAGAACAATCCCAAATGGCAACGGTGCCAATTTGATGTAGGAGTTTAGGTATCAATCCATAATGGGAAGGTAAGACATCAAGAATGCAGTAGATCATCTAATTCAGGCTTGATGAGTTGATTCGCCTACATGTCTTGCTTTTACTGCTATATCGGGAGTTACTCCACGTATTGCTTGACGTGAGCATAAATGGGTGATTGAAACCATGAAAATAATGACTAAAAGAGACTTCAAATAAGCAAGAGCAAGTGAAATGAACAGAGAAACTAAGGCAGGTTCGAATTCAAACAATCAAAGACTAGTAGGCTTGATATAGGGTAACTGATTTAGGGAGACTTAACTAGTGATGCTTACAAACCCACAAAAGGCTATTCCTAGGCATGTAATTAACAACTATAACTAGCTCAATTCCTTGATACTAGCGACTTTGCTAAGGACATATTCAAGACAAATTCCTTTACTCAAACACATGATCAGCAAGCATTATAAGCAACTAATCCAATTCTATATTGCTAATCTACTCCTTAGACAGCTAATTCCTTAGGCTAAAATAAGCAAATCTCTTACTTGACTCATTCAAACAATTCATCAAACACTTGGCAGGCATAAGAGAACCCTAGGATCTAAATCAATTAGGAAGGGCTAATCTAGCATTAAACACAATCAATAAGAAGGAACAATCATATTAAGCACTAAGCAATCACTAATCTAACCTTAAATCTCTTTATCTATATCCCATCTTAAACCCTAAGCAAACTACTCACTAAAAATGGTTTTAGCCATGAACCCAAGCAAAGGAAGATGGCTAATCATGAGAAGAGAGAAGATAAACAAAAACTTAGATTGATTAAGGCAGATTCAAAGCAGAAATTCAAGATTACAAGGAAGAAACTAGAGATAAAACTATTGGTTAAAAGCTAAAAAGATAGATAAAAGATGATAAGAAGATAGATCCCAACAATTGGGTCTTATCATATTTATAGTGTTTTGTAACGAGGTGTACTGGTCGATATTGGCTACCTTCTGGTTGCGAAGGGTGTTACTAGAATCGCTGTATCGTTCAAACAACGAACCGGAATGACTTGATTCAACCTCCATTGGAAAACTGATTAGATGCTCTACAACTTCTATGAAGGATGCTGAGGCTGAATCGTACCGGAAAACCTTTGTTTGGACTAATACATTTCGCTTCGTCCCTGCATTCTGTACTCCTTCCCGGTATGCAGATCGATACAATCGCTCTTTAGTTAAGGCATATCGGCCTGTCTTCCTCGATACTATGATCGGTACGTGTCCTGTGGCTTGTGTATCGACCATTATAGGTCGATATGCAAGTCGATACGCCCTTGGACTTGCATATCTGGCAGTTTGCTCGGTACACTCCTCGGTACAGCCAGTTGTCTCCGTAGCGGTTTTACGAAAAGCTCGATTACTCTTCAACCGTATATCGGATTGACTTGCGACCAAGTCCATTCGAAATCTTGAAAATCTAATAAGTATAAGAACTAATGGGATGAGATACAATGATTTAATGCTCTAAAAAAAAAATTTAAGAAAGCAACCTTTTTGGACTCCTAGAGCACTCTGCAAAGAAAAATAAAGAGAGAAATTTTGTGGCTTATAAGAGAAATGAGAAGTATAAAGAGAGTAGATAAGCTAGTTTGGTAATTATAGAACTAAGGAGGGGACAAGGAATCTAATGAGTGGGGGACAGAAGATAAAGTGTTCAGGAGTGGGTCAGAATGGCAGGAAGGAGCCAAAAAAATCAAATTCAAACTCCCTGGGCTCCAAACAAAGTGAGGGAAGAATTTTGAAATTAAAATACTTACCTAGCTGACCACATCGAGCATGGGTGCTCGATGTTGCTGCTCGATGCAGTTGGCTCAACTCTCGGGCCGTTTACATCGCATGATGTGTTTCTCGATGTTGAGCAATTCTTTTTCACCTCTCCAGCACATCGCACGATGTTCGTGCTCAATATGAATTCTCCTGACTCTCAGGCTATTTACATCGCACGATGTAAGTGCTCAATGTTCATCCCGAGAAAATTTTCTTGCCAACATCGAGCTTGGTAGCTCGATGTGGTTGCCCGACATGCTTTGTTCCTACTGACATCGAGTTCCTTAGCTCGATGTGGCTATTCGATGTACCAACATCGAGCTTGCCAAGTTCGATGTTGAACAGAACATGTCTTATTTGGTTCCCCAAACAACTTCTCATCACCTTATCTTCCTTCCTGCTTCTAAGAACAATGAAAATGCATAAAACATAAACTAAAAGCATAACTATGTACAAGGATACCGTGGGATTGCCTCCCAAGTGTGCTTGTTTAGAGTCACTTAGCTTTACATTGCTTGGCTCTTTAGTTGAGGTAAAGAGAAGGAGTCTTGGAACTCCTTGGTGGCACCTTATTTCCCTTGACCCTCTTGGTGACTCCATCTATCTTGAACACAGCAAAAAGCTTAGACTTGCCTTCGTGCTTCATCTTGTAGTACACTTCACCATCTTTAGAGCTAGATGGTCTCAAGACCACTCCATCTTCTTTAGGACCCAACTGAATTTCATTCATAACCTTCATAACCTCCACTTTGAGGACCTTCTCTTCAGTGGTTTCTTGAAACAACTAGGGTAAACAGCACCCATCAAAATTTCTCCAACCAAGCCTTTAAATTATGGCCAATGTTTAGCAGCTCCATTCTTCTTGTTCAGCTCCATGGAGAAAGCATGTTCATTCCCTAACTTGTTACCCTTGGAGTCAAACTTCAAGACTTTCTTCTTAGTTAGCTTTAGTTCAATTGTACACTCCCTTGCATCAAAGACTGCACCCGCTGAGGCTAAGAAGGGTCTTCCCAAGATGATAAGATTCTTGATCTTCCCTTCTACATCCAAGACTAAGAAGTCTGTTCGGATTGTTACTCCTTCAATCATCATGGGTACATCCTTTAGAGCTCCCAAATGTGTCTTCACTGTGTCATCAGCAATTGTTAGAGACACATTGCTCTGCTCAAACTTTGTATAGCCCAATGCCTTCGCAGTAAAGGATGGCAACAGATTGAAGCTAGCACCCAAATCACATAAGCAGCTCTTAAAGGTCTTCCCCTTGAGTTCACATGGAAGGGTGAAGCAGCCAGGATCTCCAAGCTTCTTGATTCTTGACCTCTGATAACCATACCTTAGCCAGAGCTTCTTTCAGCTCATCCTCAACATCAATGCCCCTAAGTTTCATTTGAGAAGCATAAAGAGTAGTGTACTTCTCCATCAGCTCCTTCTGAAACCTTCCTGGAAATGGGATATCAGGTTGGTAAACTGGAAGCACATCAGCTTGTTTCTCCTTCTTAGTTTCAGTAACCTTGACAAGGTCTTCTCCCTCACTTTGAACTTGAATTTCCTTATTGAACAAAGACAAGAACTCCTCTATAACCGCCTTATCCTCAGCAGTACCCATATCTTCCTTAGAATCAATAGCTTGGCTATACTCTTTGGGATTCATCTCACACTTGCCTGGAAGGTTACCTTAGGGGCTTTGACCTGCAGCTACTCCTTTGTTGTTCTCCAAAGTCTTCACTCTTGCAGCTAGACCATCAAACTTGCTTGTGAGCTCCACATGAACTGAGTATATCTTGTTGTGGACATCAGCAAATTTCTTGTTCATCTCCAAGGTTCCACTGATCTGATATTGGAGCACTCTTTGGATGAGACTCTTGATTTCACAGTCTTGAGAGCTGGAAGAGGCTTGAGCAGGTGCTTGACCATTGAATCTTGTAGGGTTAAAATGCGCCCTAGGCTGGAAGTTATTGTTCCTTGGGATGAAGCCTTGATTATTGTTGTTGTAAGGCACAAAGGGTCTTGCTAGGCCAGCTTGCTGTTGTTGTTGAGGTGGGTACACCTGATCTTGAGGATTGGCCACATTGTTATTCCTGTAAGATAGATTTGGATTGTTTCTGTAGGAGTAGTTGTTATAGCGTTAAAGACAGTTCATCTCCTCAACTTGGCATGCTTCTTAATCTTCAATCTGAAGAAAGTCTCCAACAAAGCTAACTTTTTTCCTTTCCTTTAACAACTGATCAATCTTCTGATGAATAGCCTTGATCTCCTTCTTCTTGTACTCAATCTCATCTTTAACACTTTTAGGAGTTCTATGATACTCCTCATTATAATTCCCATCAGATTGTGCAAGGTTCTCAACGAATTTCATTCCCTGACCAACATCTTTAGAGAGAAAGTTACCATTAGAGGTTGTATCCAGCAGCATTCTGATCTTTGGGTGGGCGCCCCTGTAGAGTGTGGAGAGGAGTGATGCTTGTGAAAACCCATGGTGAGGGCACTAAAGCGTGTACCCTTTGAACCATTCTCATGCTTCACCAAAACTCTCATTGGTCCTTTGAGCAAAACCAGAGATCTCATTCCTTAGTTTAGATATTCTAGAAGTTGAGAAAAACATAGCTAGAAAGGCTGTCTTGCATTATTCCCAACTGGTTATGCTTCCTTGCTGAAGGTTCTTCTCCCAAAGATGAGCTTTGTCTCCAAGACTGAAGGGAAATAGCATAGCTTCAAGCTGTCCTCACTGACTCCATTTATCTTTGTCATATTACAGATTCTGTCAAAGTTCTCTAGATGATCCAATGGGTCTTCTAGTGGAAGGTCATGGAACTTGTTGTTCTGCACCATAAAGATTAATCCTGACTTGATTTCAAAATTGTGGTTTAGCACAGGTGGAGGGATGATTCCATTTCTACTGTTATAGGCATTAGGTGTATCACCAGCTCTAATGGGTCTCATAGGGCATGCTCCATAAGCTGGTCCTCTCTGACCTTGCTCACCCTGAACTCCTTGCTGTCTATGAACACCAGCAACACCTTAAACTCCTGGTTGTCCTTGAGGACCCTAAAACTTGACATTATCAGCACCATGTTTCTCCATGTTGACCTGATGAAACCTTTGTAGTCATTCTCTTTCTCTTGCTGCTCACAATGCTCTCTCTACTTGCAGAATGTGGTTCTGATAAGGTAGCAAGTTTTGATTGCCTCTAGACCTCAATTGCATGCACCTTTAAGAGAGAAAACAAGAGAGAAACAAAATCAGTAATCAAATACAAATAAAAATTTGATCTTAGAGATTCTATAAATCCTAATGATCCAAACTATAACCGAAATGGCAACGGTGCCAAATTGATACAAAGGTTTTTTATCCTTTGGTGTCAATCACCCAACCTTGTACTAGTCATTGTAGTATAGTATGAGGCTTTTATCAATCCAAATGGGTTAAGATTGATGCCAATAGGATTCTAGTAGATGCTTTAAGTCAAGAAAAATCAGAGAAGGAGTTGTTTAAACTTCTAAACTAATCAACCTAAGTGAACCATAGACCAAGCAGAACTTAAGAACGCAATACTTAGCAATAATCAAACACAAAACAGAGCAACAAAAACAGAGTACTTAAGCAAATTCGAAAATAAATATATAAAAGCAAGGATCCTAGATGTGGTATTTTAGGGAATTCAAAGGCAAGACAAGGGTGTTATCAAACTCATTGACAATGTAAACAAGTAAGCAATGCTAATTCCTAGGCATAAAGTTCACAAGCAAGCAACTTAAATCCAATCTCTTGGCAAATAAAACGTTGTCAAACATCCTAGCAAGAACTAACTCTCATTAGTTCTAGAATCAATAAAAAGCAAGCTTAACCAACTCTATTCAAGCCAAAATACTTCTTAGACAGTGAATCTCTTGAGCTAAGACAAGTAAATCCTCTCATGATCAGCATTTCATCAAAAAATTTGTGGGCATAAGAGAAAGCCTAAATCTAGATTCATGTGATCAAGACAAATCTAGCCTAACTACAACCTAATAGAGAGGAATCAATCATATTTAAATACTAACAAACCATAATCAAGCCTTAAATTCTCCTAATCTACCACATCTAAGAACCCTAAAAGTGACTACTCACTCATCATCATGAAAACCATCAAATCACAAGGGAAAATGATGTTAAAGATGATTAAGAGAGAGATAGAGAAGATTAATGGATGCAAATACAAAAACTTAGATTAAAAGGATGGTCATGTTCTTACAAAGACAGAAAAGCACTTAAGAAACTAAGCAAGAACAAGACTTGCTTAAAACCCTTGGTTCATGGGTATTTATACTAAGTGCCAAAAAACCCTAAAAGAGTAGCAAACATGTAAATAAAAGCAGTTCGAATAAAGCCAACATCGAGCAAACATGCTCGATGTGGATGCTCGATGTAAGTCGTTGGGTGCTTAACATCGAGCAAGTGGTACTCGATGTGCTTGGTCGATGTGAAATGCTGAAGCTCCTGCCCATTTACATCGCACGATTCTAGTACTCGATGTGGATGTCATGTGGCCTGACATCGAGCAGGCTTTCTCGATGTGCATGCTCGATGTTGAACTGCCATCCCCTCGGGTGCTTTACATCGCTCGATGTGGACTCCATCTTGCACGATGTTACACTAAATTTCCACTTCATTAGCTCCTTTGATTCTCCTTGGCTTGGGAAACTTTCTGAATCATTCTTATGCTTCCTCCTTGCCTCCAATGGCTCCTTAAGTACCTAGAAATATCCCTTATGCAAAGAAAATGTAAACTACAATCTAAATGCAACCTAAGTCTAAAATCAAAGGAAAATGGGACTAAAGAGAAGGAAAACATGCAAAGGGAAACTAAAACATGAACTAAATGTATACCTAAATAATGTAAATATGAGAGATATCAGTAACCACTCTGCGATATAATTGCCAAAAGTAATTTAGCTAAAGAGACTTGATTTTTGTGGGCCAAGAGTATGGAAAGGAGTTGTTTGGAAAAGTGATTCTCAAAACTTTAAATACTTGATGTATGAGTTTACTCTCTTTCAAATCCTACAATACTCATATCATTGTAGTATGTAGGTATCAATCCATAATGGGAAGGTAAGACACTAAGAATGCAGTAGATCATCTAATTCAAGCAAGCATAAATGGGTGATTGAAACCATGAAACTAATGACTAAAAGAGACATCAAATAGGCAAGAGCAAGTGAAATGAACAGAGAAACTAAGGCAGGTTCAAATTCAAACAATCAAAGACTAGTAGGCTTGAGATAGGGTAATTGATTTAGGGAGACTTTCAGCTTAACTAGTGTTGCTTACTGATATGCTCAAATTAACCCTTAGAGCTACTCTCTCAAATTAAGATATCACTGTAGTACTTGGGGATCGAATTCACAAGGACTTAAGACTATTACTCAACAGACTTTAGATTCAAATGAAGCTAAGCAGTCGATAATAAATAAAACTAAATAGTAAAATGAAAGTAACAAGATCAAGAGTGGATTAAGAGTTCTTAAAATCAATAGAGACAAGGCGCTAGCAATGGGAAATTTGCAGGTTGACATAAATCGCAGACTACGGACTGAAAGAAATATTTATTAAAACCGCTCTAGAACTCGAAAAAACGGATGTAAAACCAATCGACTTCCGTCGCAGAGATAAACTATGATCAGATTCTAGAATTCTAAATTCCTTTGCAAATTCTAACAACCTAAGCAAGCATTATAGTTCAGGTTCGATATGTTCACAAAATTACTAATCCAAATTCCTTTGCAATTAGTTATTTTGCTCATATAAGATAGTTTTGGTGATTAACAATGTTTCCACATCTATTAAACAACCTAAGATCTGATTTCTAGGTGATCAATCTTAAAACAAGTGTTAAAGCAATCTATATGAAGAACCAAATGATTTATCCTTTCAGTTTTGTAGTTCTAACAATTCATTATCAACCTTTGAATAACCCAAAACCTAACTAGCAGATTACTCAGACATAGCAAGTGAAACACAAATCATTACTGAATAATATTGCATTAAGAAATAGAGTATGGGTTACTTGTATTTAAGATGAAGGGGTTTCGAAATTCTTCTCTACAGAGTATGGATTTGTCTCCCCAAAAGCTCTCAATCAAATCTCTCTCTTAGGTCTCAATGAAAACAAGATAATAGTCTAACAATGGCTTAGAAAACCTAAATACAAGTCTAAACACGAACTGGGGCAAAAGTGCAAATAGTGGGAAACTTTTGGGCCAAGTTGCAATTCTTCAGAAGAGTTTTTAATGCTTCTTCTCGAGACCACGATTGGTGTCGATCGACACCAAGTGGTTGGTGTTGATCGACACCCTGATTCATAATGCTCTCCGACTTGGCCTTTTCAGCATCAGTTTCAACATAGCTCCAAAAGGCTCCAAAACTCACAGTTGTGCTCCAAACGTACGTAGACCTGCAAAGACTCTATAGGACTCGAAAATTACCAAAAAGACTTTATAAACAAGACTTTTATCATGGTCAAAAACCAGCAAAAACCATGATATATCAACTCCTTTCAGACTTATCTTTTGCTTGCCCTCAAGCAAATATCAGACAAAGCATAGGGTCGAGGATTGAAAACACAAAAAAAGTCAGCCAGTCATCAGGAACACCACATTGATTAACACTTTCGAATCTACATACCACAGAGTCAACACAAGATTAAATTTCAGTATAATCATCACAGGCTTAACAAATCTTTCAAATCCAATTCAAGCTCCTTTAAGAAATCCGAAATTTCTACAACTAAACTCCTTATTTTTATCTATGTGATGACTCATCAAGGTTTTATCATCTCAATCACTTATAGATTCTTTTCCCTTCCAAAACAACTGAACCAAGCAATCTCAACACAGCTCTCCTATTTTCTCTTCCCTTGATCTTTTCTTTTTGATGATTTTTTTTATTTTAAGCTCTTTCTCAAGTTTTTACAGCCTAAGATATGGTGCTACTCAATACTTATGTTCCTTGTGAGGAGACAGGTTCTTGAGTGTGTTCATTACTGTTGTACCTTGTGAGGAGATAGGGTCATGAATGCACCATTCTTTTGACTCAAACTTTTAAAGCTATATCAGGGAAGATCAAAGAGAGACTTTGTCTTAACATACTTATCAGTGTTAGAAGAGAGAATCAAGATCAATGAGAATTAAGCACCAAGACAAGAAGTTTTAAGTTCATTATGGTGGAGCTAACAGTAAATTTTCCAGATTCTCTAAGAACCTAAACCTTCATTGCTACACTGATCTACCTATGACTTTCAACTTAGTAAGATTTGTAATCAACATCTGTGGCAATGGTTCTTATAAGCATCAATGTTTTTTGGTTAGTTCCAAGAAAAACTGACAATTTCAAAAATTTTGACTCAATAAAACAGGTTTTGACTCAACTTTGAGACTCTAAAAATCAAAAATAATGTACACAATGTCAGCAACGACCTCTCCCAGACTTAAACAACACTGTCCTCAATGTTATTATGGATCGAGTTGGTAACAATAAGCAATGAAACGGTTTGCACATAGATGAGAAAGTGGTACATGTGTCTGCGCGTGGTGTCGATCGACACCACATGGTTGGTGTCGATCGACACCCTGTCCGAAAACAGAATGGGATGACCCAAATATGTGTAATTGTTGCAAGTTAGATTGTTAGCTTCAGTTCTCCCAAGTCAAGACTGTTAGGAACACTCAAGCAAACAATTAAATGCAACAATATAATCCATAATCTCATAAGTTCAAACAAGTTTCAAAACATAATTAAAGCTGACAAACTGACTCAAAACAAAGACATAAAAACTGACTCAAGAGAAATGAAAAAGAACAAAGGGAAAAGAAAAAGTAACTAGGATAGATAGAGGAACTAATCCTCATCCTCATCGCGAGGAGGCGAGTGGGGATGAACACAACCGCAGTTAGACAACACTGAGATGGCGTTCCCTAGCGCCTAGACACTCTGGACCATGAAGCGCTGAAAAGTGGCCTGCTCCATCGGAATGTCTGGAATCTCTGGGAGCCCATGTCGACCAATATGCTCAGGCAGTGTGTGGGTACGTGGTGCTCGCGCTCGACGAGATGGACCTCCAGCAAGGCCCTCAACATGTGCATCCTCAGCAGTAGAAGCAGCAGCTCGTGAAGATCCTCCTCTATGCCTGGTAGCTGGCGCAGATCGCAGTAAAGTAGCATCGGGCTGAAAGCTGAGGGAGTCTATCTGAAGTGTAATGAGAGCAGGCTGTGGTA
The DNA here is from genome assembly GCA_911865555.2 of Thlaspi arvense. NCBI lineage: Eukaryota > Viridiplantae > Streptophyta > Magnoliopsida > Brassicales > Brassicaceae > Thlaspi > Thlaspi arvense. The sequence goes on along the minus strand of OU466859.2, from coordinate 25,036,697 downwards.
GCGGAATCAGACATCGCTGACCAGTGTGACTGACAAAACTCCATAGCAACTCATCCCCCGCGATCCAATGTGTCCTCCTCAAGTAGTCCATGTCCAGGAGGTGGCACTCAGTCACAAATCTGCAAGTCGAAGTATCGTTGTTGCAGTAGCGGAAGATGGGAGTGAGAAGACTACCAATACTCTCGGGCTTGCCCTGAGCTCCGGTGAACGCCTTGGTCTTCAGCAAAGCCAAGTGATGGGCAAAGATAGCGCCCATGTTGACATCACTGTCAACCGGAAACTCCTCTGTAAGTACATCCTCAATGTCGTAGTAGAGGAGAGTCAGCTCATAAACACGCTTCTTCCCAGGCTCAGACTTACACAGAAGTGTAGTGGAGAAGAGGCGGGTGAGAATGCGCAGCAAAAGGTGGCGCACATCTGTCTGAGTGGACCTCTTAGAGTCATACATCCCATTCCCGAAATGGGACCAGAAACTCTGCAGGTCAGGGAATGGCGTCGAAAGAGAGACGCCAGTGCGCGCCGAATCGAACCTGTAGATGAGACAGAGTGCAGTGAAGTTGATCCGGTACCTGATGCCACTGATGATTAATGTGAGAGTGCCCTCATCTGCCCTCTTGAAGATCTCATTGGTGTAATACACCCTGACTGTGGTAATGAACTGGTGCACTAACTTCGAGTATAGATAGCACTGCTTGGTCGCAATGGTGCCCAAGCCATTCTTCTGCAGCACTTCGCAGCGCCTCTTCCTTGAGCCCGAGCCTGCGCAATGTATCCGGACAAGTGAAGCGTGTAGGCGCAAAGTCCATCTTGGTCCAGGCATTGTAGAACAGTGTATCATAGTCATCGCACTGCTCACTGATGTTCCTGGAAATGCAGTCGCATTTCGCCACCTCTTTTGCCGGTGTATCCTCCCAAGCTCTCTCCATCGGGATCCTCAACCCTTCTCTCCGAGGCCATGGTGGAAGAGAGAGTATAGCAGGTGCGGGATTAGAGGATTCCCCAGTCTTAGTACGCGGTCTCTTGCTCCTCGGAGCCATCTGCACTCAGAAAACCAAGAACACACAAAAATTTCGAAAATCAGGCCAAAAATCAAAAATCCAAAAATTCAAAATCTGGCCTATATCATCATTGGCCAACCTAACCAGCAACTTAGTGATCACTAATCATAAACAATTCCAGTTTAAAATCACAAATTCGAACCTATTTTGTAAAATTAAACATCAATCCCAAAATTTCAAAATGTTGCAAAACAAGCTGTAATAACTAAAGGGCAAAGTCGAATTCCTCATAAACAATCTAGAGAAGCATGATTCAAGTCCTAAATCGAGCTAAAACAGGTCAAATCAGAATTTTTAAACCTTGGTGTCGAACTGAAAATTTGAGATTTTGAGTGTCATACCTTACAGATTGGATGAATGAGTGGTATATTCAGAAACAGCACGAAATTCCGCCTAAGTTAGGCTTTTGAATCACTCAAATAGCAAGAAAATTGTGATTTGGAGAAAAATTGTGTGGTTTTCGGTTTTCAGAGAAGTGAAGAGGAAGAACATGAAGTCGGAGTTTTATCGCAGCGTACCTGATTAATGAGGGTGTCGATCGACACCGGGTATGTGGTGTCGACACCTTTTTTTTTTACTCTGAAACACGAAAATAAGCCAATAAAAATTAAAAATAAAGTTAAGTATGTACACTTACCAGTGGATTGCCTCCCACCAAGCGCTCGTTTAACGTCATTAGCTTGACTGTCCTCAGGATCAGGCTGTGGGTGCATCTGCCAAAGGTACAATCTGTCCTTCGGGAATCACAGCTTTCGCCCAGTAAAGCTTCACCATTTGCCCATTGACAACAAACTCCCTGCCTTCTGGAGTTGATAGAACAACTGCGCCATATGGTCTGACTTCCTTGATGATGAAGGGACCTGACCAACGACAACGCAATTTTCCAGGAAATAATTGTAATCGTGATTTATACAAAAATACATGGTCATTTGGTTCAAAGTGTCTGGCAAGGATCTTCTTGTCATGGTAAGCCTTAGTCCTCTCCTTGTACAGCTTTGAGTTCTCATATACATGATGTCTGATTTCATCCAACTCATTGAGCTGCATTTGGCGCCTCTCTGCTGCAGATTTCCAGTTAAAATTCATCTTCTTGACAGTCCAACTTGCCTTGTGTTCAAGCTCCACTGGAAGGTGACATGCTTTCCCATAAAGCAAATGGAATGGGGTGGCGCCAAGTGGTGTCTTGAATACTGTCCTATAGGCCCAAAGTGCATCATCCAACTTGGCTGGCCCATCCTTTCTTGTCTTTCCAACTGTCTCCTCCAGGATTTCTTTGATCTGCCTGTTGGAAACTTTAACCAAACCACTTGTCTGAGGGTGGTAAAGAGTAGCAACCTTGTGATGAACTTCATATTTATGCAGCAGCTTCTCACACACTCTATTAATAAAGTCCTTTCCACCTTCACTGATCACAATCTGTGGTACTCCAAACATGGAAAAAAATGATGGTCTTGAACAGCTTCAGGACCACTGCAGTGTCATTGTGTAGACTGGCAATTGCTTCCGCCCACATGGAGACATAATCCACTGTAACCAGGATGTACCTGTTCCCATAAGATGAAAGAAAGGGTCCCATGAAATCGATGCCCCAGCAGTCAAAAACTTCAATTTCAAGTATGAAGTTCTGTGGCATCTCATGTCTCTTACTGATCTTCCCTCTCCTTTGTCAGACATCACATTGTGAGATGAATGTCTGAGCATCTTTGAACATTGTAGGCCACCAGAAACCTGCTTGTTGGACCTTGGAGACAGTCTTGAAAGTAGCAAAGTGTGCTGCATACTCAGACCCATGACAATGGAATAGCACATTCTGAACTTCAGCTTCTGCAAGACATCTTTTGTAGATTCTATCTGAGCAGTGCTTGTACAAGTAAGGCTCATCCCAATAATATCTCCTAAGTTCTCTCATGAATTTCTCTTCCTCATATCCTTTGAGGGTTTCAGAAACCTCATCTGCAGCTAGGTAGTTGGCAATATCAGCATACCAAGGCCTAGAAGAGGCTGTAACTGCGAAGATAAGCTGAGAGAAAACATCACGCAGGATCTGCTGAAGGACTAGTGCAGTACGCGACTGGTGTCGATCGACACCAGTGGGGGTGTGTCGATCGACACCAAGTCTGTGTCGACTTGGTGACGAGCTTGCTGTCGATCCTGATTGATATTGGTCCGCCTCGAGATTGGTGTCGATCGACACCAAGTGGTGGGTGTCGATCAACACCCTGTCTGCAGCTCGAAAAAGCTGTGAATCATCCACATCTTAAGGCTGCAACTTTGCCTCAATGAGGTGTATATTCTCCTCTGGCAGGAAATCATCAATGGGGACGTTGTCGTCAATCCTGATTCTGAGAGATGATCTGCTACCCCATTCTCAATCCCTTTTATTGTCCCTTATCTCAATGTCAAACTCTTGGAGCAACAAAATCCATCTCAACAGTCTTGGTTTTGCATCCTTCTTCTGCATCAAGAACTTGAGAGCAGAATGATCAGTGTGCACAATTACCTTAGCTCCAACCAAGTACTGTCTGAACTTCTCAAATGCAAATACTACAGCCAACAATTCCTTCTATGTAGTTGCATAGTTCTTTTGTGCGTCATCAAGAGTTCTACTTGCATAGTAGATGGCATGAAGTTTCTTCTCCTTCCTAAGACCCAAAACAGCGCCTACTGCAAAGTCTGAAGCATCACACACCACCTCAAATAGTAGATCCCAATCAGGAGGTTGCACAATAGGGGCGCTCACTAAGACTTGCTTGATTTTCTAGAAGGCTGAAAGACACTCTTCAGTAAACTCAAACTTCACATCCTTGCAAAGCAGGACTGTGAGTGGTCTTGCAATCTTGCTGAAGTCCTTTATGAATCTCCTGTAGAATCCAACATGTCCCAGAAAGCTTCTCACTGACTTCACACAATCTGGTGGCTGCAGACTTGTTATCACTTTGATTTTGGCTTTGTCCAGCTCAATGCCTTCTCCAGAAACTCGAGGTCCAAGCACAATCCCATCCCTAACCATAAAGTGGCATTTCTTCCAGTTCAGAACTAGGTGCTTCTCTTCACATCTTGCAAGCACTTGACAGAGATTGTCAAGGCAGTCTTTGAAAGAGGATCCATATACTGAGAAATCATCCATGAAGACCTCCATATATTTTTCAATCATATATGTGATGGTGGAGAGCATGCACCTCTGAAATGTCGCAGGAGCATTACAAAGTCCAAATGGCATCATGCGATATGCAAAGGTGTCATAGGGACAAGTAAATGTGGTCTTCTCCTGGTCATCTGGGTGAATGGGGATCTGAAAGAAGCGAGAGTAGCCATCCAAGAAGCAATAGTAGGAGTGATTTGCCAACCTTTCCAGCATCTGATCAATGAATGGCAATGGGAAGTGGTCCTTCCTTGTTGCAGCGTTGAGCTTCCTGTAGTCAATGCACATTCTGTGTCCAGCGATGGTCCTTGTAGGAATCAGCTCATTCTTCTCATTATTCACCACATGTACTGGACTGACCCAAATGTTATCTGAAATGGGATAAATGATTCCAGCAGCTAGAAGCTTCATGATTTCCTTTTTAACCACATCTTGCAAATTCAGATTTAGCCTCCTCTGGTTCTCAATTGACGACTTTGACTCATCCTCAAGGTGTATCTTGTGCATACACAACTCTGGAGAGATACCTGAAATGTCATCAAGAGAATAGCCAAGAGCCTTGCAAAAAGTGTGCAGCTTGCTTAGCAGTAAAATGAGCTCTGCATTGTTTAAGGTATCACTAACTATAACAGGATATGTAGAGTTAGGTCCCAGAAAAGCATACCTTAGACCAGCAGGGAGCTGTTTGAGTTCGATTTTAGGAGCTTTTTCTTCACTCCAATCGCCCAGTTTTGCAGCCTTTACAGAGGTTCCAACCAGCTCTTGTTGTGCCACTAGTTGCATGACTTGCTCACTTGCATCCATCATTCTGACATAACCAGCAGCAATGTTGTCTAGATGCTCTGTTGCTTCTGTAGAAACTGTCAATTCCCTCTCCAAAGGGTCTGTAGGATGCATCTCTTGAAAGATCTCTTCTGCAAGACTGGTGAGGGAGTCTACATAAAATGTGTTGCCATCTATTGTTGGCCTCTTCATCAACTTGTCCATATCAAAGTTCATCACCAAATCACCCACATTCAGAGCAATGCTCCATTTCCTGACATCTATGATGGCGCCTGCAGTAGCTAGGAATGGCCTTCCCAAAATCAAGGGGTCCTTTGGTTCTTCCCCATAAGCTAGAACCACAAAGTCTGTGGGAATCACACAATCTCCCACCTTAACTGGCACATCCTCTAAAATGCCTTCAGGAATTCTAACAGATCTATCTGCTAAGATAAGAGATATTATGGTTGGCTAAAAATCAGTCATGCCAAAGCTGACAGCAACTGAATGAGGCATCAAGTTGACACTTGACCCTAAATCACATAATGACCTCTCAAACCTTTCAGAAAAGATTGTGCAGTCTAGAACAAAGCTCCTAGGATCAGTCAGCTTCTCCGGTATCTTGTTCTGTAGTTCTGAGCTAGTGATTGGTTTAGCTGAACCAGTTAAATCTATATTAAACCGAGTTGTACCAAATTAGTTTATCTTTAACCAATAAACTAATTAACAAAAGTAAACTAATCAAATTCTTCATCTAAGACTACACTCACTTGCTCTGAAATCAGCATTGTCCCTTGCTCCAGCCCCAGATTTTTGCTCATCATTCTTTTCACATATCTCTTGACCACAGGAGTAGTCCTTCTACCATCTATCAAAGGAATCTCCACCACAAGCTTATCCATGATAGCTTTGATCCTAACATCCTCCAGCTCTTGTTTAGTCTTCTTCTGGTTCCTTGGATAAGGCACCTTTGGCTTGTAGACCCTCTCTTCTGCACTGTTTGGAGTCTGAAAAATCGCAGCTTGCTTCTATGGTGGTGATAACTAGTTTCTTTGCAAGGGTGAGTATGCAATGAGGCTATCAAAACTCAAATGCAAGACAGTTTGTAGCACAGTATGCAAGAGAGAGTCAATCCACACCTAGGATGATAGAAAGAGCAAAGAGAATGCAAGAGCTTTGCAAATCTAAGTGAACAAAGATCGATTTTGAGAAAGTCCCAAAAAACTAGATGCAGCAACTAAATGGAATGCAAAACTATTTTAATATTACCAGGAATGATCAAACTACCATGAGGAACAAACAAGATAATTAAAGAACAAAGATACGAATTACTAAAATTCGACTAGTGGATCAACCACGTGATCGACCACTAGATCGAGCAACAACGATCGATCTCGTCTAAAAATGTAAGAACAGCGAAACTAACGACCAGGATGCTATCAAAGATCAAACGAAAGACGAGAGAGGATGTAAAAATGCTAAGAAAGAGGGTCTAGGGTTGAGATTCATGGTCAGGGGTTTTAAAGGTCCGAGCTTGGGTTGAAAACTTTAAATCGACTCACTTTGTGAGAATCTCTAAGCCTTGAAAACGAAATAAGATCTATTCGTGGCTTTCGGTATAGATTACTCCTTCATCCTCTCCTCCAAACCCATGGCTTTTGGTGGAAAGAGAGGTTGGAGGGCAGGAAAAACAGATTTCAAACACATGGCTTAACTAATCCCCCAAACTTCCATGGCTTTTGGGAAGGGGTAACTAGTCTCTAGGGTGCGATCTTCAGAGGTCCCTGGATCCTGTCAAGGTAAGAGACCTCTCGGATCATAAAGCTCTTGGCGTGAGAGTCTTTAAGCTTTAGAAATTCATCACCCTAGAAGAGATAGCCATTAAGCGCTCGAAAACACCAAGATTGAAAACCTTTTTGACCCCTTGAATCCTCTCAACCCCGAACCCTAATGAAACTACTCACTACACATAAGATAAATCAAGCAAAGCATGAAGAAAGAAACGATGAACATGAAAAAGAACTAGATTAAACTTCAAACGATTCGAATACAAAGCAAGAAAAACTTCCAGTTCGACAATGGCGGATAATCTCAAAAACCAGAGAGAAAAGCATAAAAAGATAAGATTGAAAAAGTTCTGTGTGGAAAGAGACATCGCCGCCTTCCCAAAATGGCAAAAACAACTCGATGGTCCCCCCCTCGCTAGCCGCCAAAAGCGGTTGAAAGGACAGAGATCGACTTTGGGATCAAGCGGCACTCTCGATCATTTTCGGACATCGTGTCTTCAACTCGATCTGGGTCTCGATCATCTTCGGCGGATCGAGTGTTGCATCCGATCTTGGTATCGATCTTCGTTTGGATCGAGTGGTGGACTCGATCCGGCTCTCGCTCTGCATGGCGTCATTTACGTCCGTACCGTTTGATCGATTGCTCCACTCGATCTTCGTCTCGATCATTTTCCTTGGATCGCCTGGTCTTCTCGATCTTCTGGTCGATCTCATCTAGATCGACCTGCCATGCTCGATCTGCTCCCCGATCTCTGGTCCTTAGCAAACATCCGACTTTCCATGAACCCAATCATGTCGCCTAAACCTAACACTTTATGCTAAGTTCAAAACCGAAAAAGAAGGCCTCACAATGATGTCATACAAGAAATATTTGGCTTCAAAGAAGGGTAAGGGTCAAGGTGGGAGTTCTACTTAGGCTCACAAAGAGTGGTAAAAGGAAGAAGAGAGCCTAAATATTTTAAAATCCATGTGTTCATTTTCAAATGCATAAAGATGATAATTAAAATTTCAGATTATGGTTTTCACTTTTTAGGACAAGATTCAAATCATGAGAGTTCAATTCAAGTCACGAAAATCATAGAAAGTGATTCAAGCATGGTAAGAACTTACTTTCAAAGCATAAGCAAAGCATTAGAGAACTACTAACTAGGGCATTGAAGCAATTCATGAGTATAAAACACCTTTTTAAGAAAAATTTAACCCCTTATGCAAATGCAAACAACCTAGATGCTAAGAAAAATTCTAGACTCAATCCTAACAAGTTTTGACAAGATGAATGCAGCTACATGAATCATTGAAAAAATTTTAAAAATCTTACCAATTTTTCATGATCTAAAGACTCAAGGATGCTAAAGGGAAAATAAGATCAGAAAACACATGTTAAACCACACATGTACTCCCCCAAACTTGCTTGACACCGTCCCGGTGGCAAACAAATTCAAAGGAGCACCAAAACACAAAGCAAAAAGAAGCAAATATGATCGGTTATGTACAATGGAAGAAGGTTGTTACCCCTGGTCTAGTCTCGGCTGGAACTTGAGGATGTTCCAGAGGAGCTAGAGACTATGGTTTTGCCCTTTCCGGTTGGTTCTAAGAGAGACAGACGCGCCGGTTGGATGTTGCTGCCTTGTGTCTCGCGGATGACAACTCCACCAGTTGAAAGTCTCCTCTTCTCGGGCTGTTGAACCTCTTCGCTTGCTGCTTTCTCAGGTGAGCCTCCTTGAAGTGATTTGACCTTCCTTGCAAGCTTCTTCAACACCTTGCTTTGCCACTTGTTGATTTTCCTTTGCATCTCTACAACAGAAGCAAGGAACTTCTCCGTTTTAGTCTGCTGCTCAAAGTCAAGCTTGGGAAGGGTGAATGCTTCGGGCATCTCATCATCAGTGGCTGGAGATTCTGATCTTGGTCGGACAGCTTGCTGAACGGCGGCTGTGGCTCCTAGAGGGGCAAAGCATTCCTCTTGGCTCGGAAGAAACTCAATGTTCCCTACACCAAACAGCTCGGTCTCGTTCTGGTTCGGCAGAATACACCTCCTCTTCTCATTCTCCTCGTCTATATACAAATACTCAAAGAAGCCCTCAGCTGGCGTACGGCCCAAGCTATCGGTGTTCCTCAGATATGTCTCATCCATGAACGCTATATCCGGAACAGGAGTGAAGTTCTCGAGCTGTACGACGGCTTGCACGAACAAGGGTGTGAGCAAACCGCCAATATGTGAAGAGCTTGCCTTGCACCTCAAGGCATACGCCTTGTATTTGACCAACGAAGCAGCAAGGATGCACCTATAGTTCACGTCGTCTCCAAGTTGATCTTCCAACGGCTCCTCGTTCACGTCTGGATCGCAAAGGATATTCTTAAGGCCTTGGAACAGAAAACAAAGCTCCGTCCTGGTCACCGTGGGAGCTACGGACCGGCCACTAAAGGTGTTAGCCATCAGCTTCAAGGTGTAGCGCAGCACCGTGTTCCTCACTCTCTTGATCTTCGCAGTGTTCGCCTTGTAATCGTCATTGGCAATGAGGTCCCAAAAGTCATTCGCTTGAGTGAAGGAGGGGAACTCCACTTTCCTAGCAGCTGCATCGAGGCCATAGGCTTGGCAGAGCTCGGGGACCTAGAGACTGAAAGCTTGGTGCTGTATCTTGAAGGAGAGGCGGCCTTGAGAAGGGATTGGCACGCTAGGATTCTCATATCCGAACTCCAAGGTGGCTAGGAAGTCGATTGTCACTTCAGGGAAGGTTGGGCAATCCATCCGTGATAAACACCTCAGCCATATTCTCTGGAGGAGTTGATCAAAATCTCCTAGCAGACCCATCTTAGACAGCAACTCCCTGTCCGCGAACTTAGTAGGCTCAAACCGAAGCCTTTCAAGCCGTTTCTCATCCTAACTCCATCTGACCCTCTCTTGAACAGCCACCTCCTGACCTTCTCCCTCTTGTGCTCTCTCTTCTCTTGTTCTTTTAGGTGCCATTGTGCCTGAAACAAATTTCTCAAGAAGTTTGATAATCAAGACGGCGATCGGATGAGAGAAGAAGAAGGGTGAAGAAGAAGGTTTATAACTAATATCCTAGAATTTTGGGGAGTTAATAAAAATTATAGCAAAATAAAGGAGAATCAAATCTATAGATACTAGAAAATCCAGAATTATTTCTTTTATTTAGCTAAATTTTAAAATTCAAAAATGGTCCTATCATCTAAAACAATGGCTTGCGAAATAAAAGAGAATTTTCCAAAAAAATATTTTATCAAACTCCGAAAATACCTTTTGCAAGATTGTTAAAGAGCCTTGTTAGCCTTAGAAAACAGATAACTCTCACTCTCTTTGCTTAAAATTTCCGAGAAAGCAAGACTGAGAGGGTGAGAAGTTGTTGAAATATTTAAAGGCTAAGCAAGAAACAAAACCATGGGTAGGAAAGGTGGTTTTCTGACAAAGTCTTAGTCAAGGCACATCTTTCATGGTCAAAGATGCTTGCCTTGACCAAGTTTTGAATTTAAAAACTGGAGGGAAAAGAATAAAGGAGGGAAAGAAAATGTTACCTCGGCATGAGATCGAGTCCGTTCAGTCGATCTAAGACTCGATCTCATGCCCATAATGGCTTAGATCGAGAGGGTTACTTGATTTGTGAAGAATCGAGTCCCGGATCGATTGGCTCCCTTGATTCACTGAGATTTTGGCTCCACGACTAAGTCTTTGTGATCGAGCTACGTCCTCGATTTGGGGGTCGATTTGGCATAGATCGAGTGATGGATCGATTCGAGTGATCGATCTGTTTTCAAGAGAGAAATTAGATTGGTCGATCCATTTAGGATCGATCGTTCTGTTTTCGTCTAGATCGATCTTATCACTCGTTCTCGTCTAGATCGACTGGCTCCTCTCGATTCACTAACTCGATCTAGCAAAGATCGAGTCAGGATTAATCGATCTAGCACTCGATCTCTAGCCTTTTCTTAACCCCTATCGCCTCTTTTGGACTTCAAGATACAGGTTTAGACTCCTCATACCTGTTCCTACACACTTACAAAATAAAAGCATAAAACTGAAAGAGAAATAAAGCAGAAATATGTACAGGATAGACATGGGAATGCCTCCCAAGTGCGCTTTCTTTAACGTCATTAGCTGGAATTTACTTGGTTTAGGCGGATGGTGGGTCTTGGAGAAGCATTGAGGTACTCTCCTTGTCATAGCTGTCCGCCAGGTAAGGCTTAACTCTGTGTCCGTTGACGGTGAATGCACTGCCACTCTTGCCCATCAATGTAACAGCTCCATAAGGCAGCACTTCTTGGATAACAAACGGCCCGCTCCACCTTGACTTCAGCTTTTCCAGGAAGAGTTTGAGTCTTGAATTATACAGCAGTACCAAACCTCCTTCCTTAAGCTCCTTGGCAACCAACTTCTTGTCATGAGCTTCCTTAGTCCGCTCCTTGTATATCCGAGAGCTCTCATAAGCGTTCAGCCTTAATTCGTCCAGTTAATGTAGTTGGATGAGGCGCCTCTCTTGAGCAGTTTTGAGGTCAAAGTTCAGCCTCTTTACAGTCCACAGTGCACGGTGTTCCAGCTCAACCGGGAGGTGACAGCCCTTGCCATAGAGCAGAGTGAAAGGGGTTGTACCAATCGGTGTTTTGAAGGCGGTACGATAGGCCCAAAGAACGTCGTCCAACTTCACTGCCTAGTCTTTCCTTATTGCTCTAACAGTCTTCTCTAGTATAGCCTTGATTTGCCGGTTGGAGACTTCCACTTGACCGCTTGTTTGAGGATGATACGGTGTAGCCACCTTATGCTTAACGCCATACTTTCTCAAGAGGTTCTCAAAGACCTTGTTTATGAAGTGGCTTCCTCCATCGCTTATAACCACCTTTGGTACCCCAAACCTCGGGAAAATGATACTCTTGAACAGCTTGATCATCACCTTAGAATCGTTTGTAGGGGGAGCAACAGCCTCAACCCATTTAGAGACATAATCCACCGCTACTAAGATGTACTTATTTGCGTATGAAGAAGGAAATGGCCCCATGAAGTCTATGCCCCACGCGTCAAACACGTCAGCCTCGAAGATATTCCCTGCCCGTTGACATGCTTCACAGCTCTTCACAAACTCATGTGCATCTTTGAAGATGGAAGGCCACCAGAAACCAGCTTGCAACACTTTCGTGGCAGTCTTGAATGAAGCGAAGTGTCCTCTGTAGGAAGAGCCATGACAGTGATAGAGGATGTCTCTAGCTTCTTCCTTCGTAACACACCTCCGGTACAAACTGTCGACTCCTCTCTTGTATAAGTAGGGCTCGTCCCAAAAGTAGTCACTAGCCTCTCTCATGAACCTATTCTTGTGATAGCTGTTGAGATGTGTTGGCTCCTCACCACGCGCTAAGTAGTTCACGACATCAGCATACCACGGTAGATCCTCCTCTTTGAAGCTCAACACCTCTTCAAACTGCCCCTCTAGCTTTCCACAGACAGTCGTAGTGATCGCCATGAGTTGCTCTTCTGGAAGAGAGCCATGAGAGATGGTCAGCGACTCCGTTTTCTATTCCCTTCTTGTCTTTAATCTCCATGTCAAACTCCTGGAGCAAGAGAATCCACCTTAAAAGCCGAGGCTTATGACCGTGATCCCTCCCTTCTTAGGCACCACTTGTACAGGAGAAACCCACGTGTTGTCACTTATGGGATAGATCACGTCAGCCTCTAAAAGCTTAAGGATCTCTTTCTTAACAACCTCTTTCAAATTAGGATTCAAACGCCTTTGATGTTCTATAGAAGAGGCGTTCTCATTATCCAAGTGAATCCTGTGAGTGCAAAGCATTGGTGAAAGGCCCTTGATGTCACTTAAAGAGTACCCAATGGCCTTCCTATACTTTCTCAGCTCAGTCAGGAGCGAGTGCAACTCATCATCACTTAGGTTTTCATTCACAATCACGGGATAGGTATTATTAGGCCCTAAGAAAGCATACCTTAGCCCTTTTGGGAGATCCTTAAGGTCCACCTTTGGGGCTAACAGCTCGCTCCAGTCATCCTCGTGGGTGTTGTTGTTGTCTTTCTCCTTGGAAACCTCCTTAGAACCCAAGGCATGGCCCTTAAGACTGCTCTCCTCAACCGCTATCCCTTCTGAAATCGAGTCCTCCAGTCGATCTTGCTCTCGATGTTGTCTAGATCGAGCAGTTTTGCTCGATTCGCTTACTCGATTTGATGTGGATCGAGTAAGGGATCGAGATGCTGAGTCGATCTCCTGATTAGACCCCAAAATGATCGGAAGGTCTCTCTCGATCGTTGACTCGATTGTTTTTCCAGATCGATCATTCCTCTAGATCTGTCTGTCGATTGTTGAACCGGATCGAGTTGTGTTCTTGATTGCCTTGTCGATCTAACTCCTAGATCGAGTGATAGCGTCGATCTCAGGGTCGATCTCTCGGCAGCAGCCTTCACCCTTGTTAACAATATTCCTAGAATCCAGCAAGTTGGCGTACTCCTGGGTCCTCTGATCTACATAGCCGAACTCTCCTGGCTCCTTAGTCAGTGCCAGCTTCAAATGATCTTCCTGAGCCAGCTCTTCCAGCAACTCCTCCGCTAAGGCATCCATCGTTTCAATGTAGAAAGCTTGCCCTTCTATGGTCGGCTTCTTCAAAACCTCATTGATATCAAAGTCCAGCCTTATATACTTTTCCAAGTGCAAGGCAATCTTCCCGTAATGACGTCGATGATGGCCCCGGCGATTGCAAGGAACGGCCTTCCAAGGATGAGTGGGTCCTTAGGCTCTTCATCCATCTCCAACACGACGAAGTCCGTAGGCACGTTCACACCGCTGATTCGCACCGGTAGATCTTCAAGCAGCCCCACTGGTAGCCTCACACTCCTATCAGCCAGTACCAACGAGATTCTACAGTCCTTGAAACGAGTAAAGCCAATCTTCTTCGCCATGGAATGAGGCATCAGATTTATGCTAGCTCCGAGATCACAAAGGCAGCTCTTGAACTCCAGAGGACCTAAAGCGCAGGGTATAGTGAAGCTTCCAGGGTCTCCCAACTTCTTAGGGACTATCTCCGTATGTATCACAGCACTACACTCCTCACTTAGAACAAGCACCTACTTGCTTTCCTTATTCATCTTCACGAGAGTGTCTTTGAAGAATTTGGCGCATTTAGGCATCATTGCAAGGTAGTCAACGAGAGGTAGCTTGATCTCTACGTCCTTAAGATGCTTCTCAAAGAGGATTCTGTACTTCTCTATGAGTTGCTTCTTGAAGCGGCCAGGAAAAGGCAGCTTAGGTACAAACGGTGGAGGTACATAAGCATCCTTCTCCTTGACAGTTTGTTCCGCTTTCTTCTCAGCAACTGCTTTGTCTCCTCTTCTTGGCCCTTGGATCCAGACATTGTCAAAGTTAATCTCATCATCAGCTGAAGGCTTACCCTCCCCATCTTGAATTACAACGTCCTCGTTGTTCTTAGGAGTAACCGGAGGTGCTAGCTCTTTGCCGCTTCTTAACGTGATGGCGTTGGCATATTCCTTAGGATTCTGCTCACACTTGCCTGGTAGGCTATTCTGACCACTTGTACTTGCTTTCCCCTTCTCTAGCTGTTTGATCTTGTTGTTTAAGTTGGTGATCTGAGTGAAGAAGTCAGTGAGAGACGAGTCTAGACGAGTGTTCATCTCGGCGAACTTCTGGTTTGTAGAGGCTTGCCCTTGTATCAGTTGTTGAAACATGGCCTGAACCGGATCAACTTGTTGTTGCATCGGCAGTTGCTGCTGAGGTGCAAAGCCCGGAGGGTAGTTTGGCGTATAACCCTTGTTACCTTGATGTTGCCCTTGGAAGTTGTTCTGCCCTTGACCTTGGAAACCACCACTCGGCTGAAAACCTTTGTTGTAAGGGATGAAAGGTTTTGCCTGCTGAGCAGGGTACACTGGGTCCTTAGGGTTGGCAACGTTGGTACTACGGTAGGAGAGATTGTTGTTCTGGTTGTAGCCTTGGTTGTAGCCTTGAGGTTTGTAATTGTTCTGTCCTGCCACCCAATTGGCTTCTTCCTGGCTCAACTCAAGCTCCTCTTGATTCTCATCTGCTTCACCAACAAAGTGAACATGCTTCTGGTTGGCTAACACCAGCTTATCTATCTTCTCATGCAAAGATTTCAGCTCCTTTTTGTGAGACTCTAGCTCGGATCCTCTCGGTGCATGGTCATAATCCTCAGCGTAGTTGCCATCACTCAATGCCAAGTTTTCAATCAGCTTCATACCCTCTTCTACCTCCTGACCAAGGAAGTCCCCTTTACTAGCTGTGTCAAGCAACAACCTGATCTTTGGTGAAGCTCCGCGGTAGATGGTGCTGAGTAGGGTCTCCTTGCTGAAACCGTGATGAGGACATTGGATCGTGTAGTCTTTGAAACATTCCATTGCCTCGTTGAATGTCTCGTTGTTTCGTTGAGTGAAGCCGCTGATTTCGCTTCTCAACCGTGCTGTCCTGGTGCTGGAGAAGAATTTTGAGAGAAAGGCCTTCTTACACTCGGCCCATGAGGTGATGGTGCCTTGTGGGAGGGTCTTCTCCCAATGCCTAGCCTTGTCTCCGAGTGAAAAGGGAAAGAGACGCAGCTTGAAGGCATCTTCGGATATGCCGTTTATCTTGATCATCCCACATACTTGCTCGAAATTGTCAAGGTGCTCCAAGGGATCTTCCATTGCTAAGCCGTGGAACTTGTTGTTTTGCACCATGGAGATGAAACCTGGCTTAATCTCGAAGTTGTTGTTTTGTACAGGAGGAGGAGTGATCCCAAACCTATTGTGATAAGTATTGGGAGCATCTCCGGCTCCTATGATCCTTGGGGGTCTAGCCGCATGTTGGGGGTTTCCATTGCCCCTTCTCACTGCCCCGTGGGCTGGAGGAGGTCCCTCTGGATGCTCGTGTTCAGCCATAGCTTCAAAGTCAACCAAACCAGAGAGAAAATCATAAAAAGATAAGATTGAAAAAGTTCTGTGTGGAAAGAGACATCGCCGCCTTCCCAAAATGGCGAAAACAACTCGATGGTCCCCCCCCCCACCCCCCGCTAGCGGCCAAAAGCGGTTGAAAGGACAGAGATCGACATCGGGATCGAGCGTCTCTCTTGATCATTTTCGGACATCGTGTCTTTAACTCGATCTGGGTCTCGATCATCTTCGGCGGATCGAGTGTTGCATCCGATCTTGGTATCGATCTTCGGTTGGATCGAGTGGTGGACTCGATCCGGCTCTCGCTCTGCATGGCGTCATTTACGTCCGTACCGTTTGATCGATTGCTCCACTCGATCTTCGTCTCGATCATTTTCCTTGTATCGCCTGGTCTTCTCGATCTTCTGGTCGATCTCATCTAGATCGACCTGCCATGCTCGATCTGCTCCCCGATCTCTGGTCCTTAGCAAACATCCGACTTTCCATGAACCGCCACAACAGCTTCAGCATGTCCACGAACCTCCACGACTCCAACAGGGCCAGAAATAACCTGAATGTGATGTAAAATGCAAGGAACATGCGTACGCTGGTGCGAGAATGCTCTAGGACCCTAAGTGGTGCAATCTAGTCTAAAGCATGATGTAAATGCATGAAAAGCTAACTAATATGTATGCAAAATGCATGCAATATGCTGTAACATCAGGTGGGTGTCGATCGACACTAGCCTCTGCAGGTGGTGTCGAGCGTGCATCAAGCTGCTTGTCGAGCTCGCTCGATATCTCTTCACCTCGAGTCAAAGAACCGTGATATTCCTCTGGTGCCGATCGACACTCTTCAATATTGGCGAAATCTTCATCTTCAAACTCCTGCAGTTGCTCGAAATCCTCTGTATTCAGGCCCTTTTTCTGCAGTAGTTGCAGATTCCTTCCACTCCTCAGCGTGATGGCATTGACAGAGTGCCTTGGATTGGTATCTGTTCTTCCTGGAAGAAATCCATCTTGGCTTTTCATAGCTCCAGCAGTTTGAGCCACTTGAGTATCCAAAGTCTTGACATTAGTGTTCAGAGCTTCGATTTTCCCATTCAGATCCTGATAGAGGGCGTCAATCTTGCCATTGAAGTCAACTGTGATCTTCTGCTGACCCTCTAGCAACTGCTCAAGCATGGCTTCCATCTTACTTGAAGCTGATGGTGCTGGTGTAGACTGAGAAGATCAGGAGCCATAGTTCCTGCTGAAGTTGTTGTTCTAGTAAGGCTTCTGGTATTCAGTCTTCTGAAACTGTGGCTTGGGAGTATATCCAGAAGAACTCCGGTTTCCTGTGAAGTTGTTTTCTCTGCATGTTCCCACTGAATCCTCTGTTTCCTTGCTGATTGTACTACCTTTGACCCTGAAAACCAGCTCCATTGATGTTGTTGACATCTTCTTCTTCAAACTCCTCAGCTGGCTCAAATGTCTCAACCTCAGCAACAAACTGAACAAATTTCTTACCCACCAAGAGATTATGAACAGAATCCAGCTTAGCCTTCATCTCAGCAGCAAAAATATTGCTCCCTGCATTTACAGCGTTTTTCTGGCTCTAGAAATCAGCATTCTTTGTGATGTTGCTGAAGCTAGATTCTCTATCAGTTTGATGGCGTCAGTTGGGACTCTAGTGTTGAAGTTCCCATTGCTTGCTGCATCCAGAGCTATTTGGTACTTTCAATCAACACCTCTGAAGAAAATACCCAGCAGCTGTACTTCATTGAAACCATGGTGTGGACAGTCCCTTTGGTACAGCTTGAATCTCACCCATGCTTCCTTGAAACCTTCAGTATGACCTTGGGAGAATGTTGCTATTTTCGTCCTCAACTCCTCTGACCTTGCATCATCATAAAAGTTGTTGAGGAAAGCAGATTTGGTGTCCTCCCACGTGGTCAAAGAGCCAGCTTCCAGCTGTTTCAACCAATGTGCTGCATCTCCTCCTAAAGAGTGACGGAAAAGCTTGCAGAATAGGAAGTCTCTAGCAATGTGCTGACTCCATTGGCTTTAACACTTGTGGCTAGGTCTTCAATCCTCTCATTGTGGTCCATAGGGTGCTCATGGGGGAGCCCATGGAAACGATGCTGACCCACAAGGTGGTAGTAGGTGGGTTTCAGCTCAAAGTAATTCCTCTGAAATGTAGGAGGGCGGATTGCAGCTCTATTTGCATAGAACTGATCATGCCTGTTGTAATCTCCCAAGGACCTCTGTGGAAGACGCCCAGCAGCATCTCCAACAGCTTGTTGTTGCACATTCTGTGCAACTGGTTGCACATCATGTTCCTTAATCACAACGCCATTCTCATCTATCCTCTGCCCATCCTCATTTTTTCTGTTCCCTTCTATGTCAACCAAATTACCCTCAGCATCTATCCCCAAAACAATTGGTCCAACCATCTTATTCTGCTTCTTGGCTTTTCTGATGGTTCTTTCTAGTTTGGCGAGGTCGTCGATGCCTAAGGTCACAAGCTCTTTGTCCTTGTTGCTCCTAGTACTGCGATTATGCATGCACCTGAAGCAGACAGCAGAGAAGTAACGAAAGTTAGTAAACAGAAAATAAAAGCTTAGTCACAATTCTAAAACTAAAAATCTGAAAGCTACTCTCTCAAATTTGATATGATCAAATTAACCATTAGAGCTACTCTCTCAAATTAAGAGTTCACTGTAGTACTTAGGAATCGAATCCACAAGGACTTAAGACTATTACTCAACAGACTTTAGATTCAAATGAAGCTAAGCAGTCGATAATAAATAAAACTAAATAGTAAAATGAAAGAAACAAGATTAAGAGCGGATTATGAGTTCTTAAAATCAATAGAGACAAGCGCTAGGCAATGGGAAATTCGCAGGTTGACATAAATCGCTGACTACAGACTGAAAGCAATATTTATTAAAACCGTTCTAGAACTCGTAAACACGGATGTAAAACCAATCGACTTCCGTCGCAGAGATTAACTATGATCATATTCTAGAATTCCAAATTCCTTTGCAAGTTCTAACAACCTAAGAAAGCATTATAGTTCAGGGTCGATATTTTCACAAAATTACTAATCAAAATTTCTTTGCAATTAGTTATTTTGCTCATCTGAGATTGTTCTGGTGATTAACAATGTTTTCACATCTATTAAACAACCTAAGATCTGATTTCTAGATGATCAATCTTAAAACCAATGTTAAAGCAATCTAGATGAAGAACCAAGTGATTTATCCCTTCAGTTTTGTAGTTCTAACAATTCATTATTAACCTATGAATAACCCAAAACCTAACTAGCAGATTACTCAGACATAGCAAGTGAAACACAAATCATTACTGAATAATATTGCATTAAGAAATAGAGTAAAAGATGAAGGGGTTCGAAATTCTTCTCTACGGAGTACGGATTTGTCTCCCCAAAAGCTCTCAATCAAATCTCTGTCTTAGGTCTCAATGAAAACAAGATAATAGCCTTACAATGGCTTAGAAAACCTAAATACAAGTCTAAACACGAACTGGGGCAAAAGTGCAAATAGTGGGTAACTTCTAGGCCAAGTTGCAATTCTTCAGAAGAGTTTTTAATGCTTCTTCTCACGACCACGATCGGTGTCGATCGACACCAAGTGGTTGGTGTCGATCGACACCCTGCTTCATAATGTTCTCCAACTTGGTCTTTTCAGCATCAGCTTCAACATAGCTCCAAAAGGCTCCAAAACTCACAGTTGTGCTCCAAACGTACGTAGACCTGCAAAGACTCTATAGGACTCGAAAAATACCATAAAGACTCTATAAACAAGACTTATATCATGGTCAAAAACTATCAAAAACTATGATATATCACTTACAAACCCACAAAAGGCTATTCCTAGGCATATAATTAACAACTATAACTAGCTCAATTCTTTGACACTAGCACTTTGCTAAGCACATATTCAAGACAAATTTCTTTACTCAAACACATGATCAGCAAGTATTATAAGCAATTAATCCAATTCTATGTTGCCAATCTACTCCTTAGACAGCTAATTCCTTAGGCTAAGATAAGCAAATCTCTTACTTGATTCATTCAGGCAATTCATCAGACACTTGGCAGGCATAAGAGAACCATATAATCTATATCAACTTAGCAGGGGCTAATCAAGTATTAAAAACAATCAATAAGAAGAATCAATCATATTAAGCACTAACCATTCACTATTCTAACCTTAAATCTCTCTATCTCTATCCCATCTCAAACCCTAAGCAAACTACTCACTAAACATGGTATTAGCCATGAACCCAAGCAAAGGAAGGTGGCTAATCATGAGAATTTAGAAGATAAGCAAAAACTTAGATTGATTAAGACAGATTCAAAGCAGAAATTCAAGATTACAAGGAAGAAAATAGAGAGAAAACTATTGTCTAAAAGCTAAAAAGATAGATAAAAGATGATAAGAAGATAGATCCCAACAATTGGGTCTTAACATATTTATAGTATTTCAGAAAAGCCCTTAAAACGAGGAATAAACCAGAAATTGCTTAATTCAGAGGGATTGTATCGAGGTGTACTGGTCGATACACTGGTTGATATTGGCTTCCTTCTTGTTGCGAAGCGTTTTACTAGAATCGCTGTATCTTTTGAACCACGAACCCGAATGACTTGATTCAACCTCTATTGGAAAGCGGATTCGATGCTCTGCAACTTCTATGAAGGCTGCTGAGGCTGAATCGTACCGGAAGACCTTCGGTTGGACTTATACATTTCGTATCGACCCTGCATTCTGTACTCCTTCATTGTATGCAGATCGATACAATCGCCCTTTAGTTAAGGTATATTGGCCTGTCTTCCTCGATACTATGCTTAATTCGTGTCCTGTGGCTTATGTATCGACCAGTATAGATCGATATGCAGGTCGATACGCCCTTGGACTTGCATATCGGGCAGCTTGCTCGGTACACTCCTCGGTACAGCTAGTTGTCTCCAAAGCGGTATCACGAAAAGCTCGATAACTTTTCAACCGTATATCGGATCGACTTGAGACAAACTCCATTCGAAAGCTAACTCACAGTTCTACAACTTTTCCGAAGCCGTTGAAGCTGAATCTAAGGGGAAGCAATTCATCCGGGCTGATCTTCGCTGATGTAATTTCCAGGATGATTTGTACCGGGATGACATGCCTGATATGGACCTCGATATGCCTCCATATCGACCAACCTTGATCTTTCCAGAGCTTCGTATAGCCTCCAAACACCTCAAATGTACCTTTTAAATCTTTCAAATGCACCAAATATGCTATGCAACTTCTAAACTTACTCTAAGTTCTAAATGGATGCAAATGGGACAAGAACAAGTGAAAATTCATGCTTAAAGACTAAAAACTAGTACTAAATGTATGCTAAAATAGCGTAAATATAATATATATCAATACTGCATTGCTACATTCTCAATTGATCCTATCAGTTCAATCCCCAAATTTATCATTGCCGTGAATTTTTGCATGTCTTAATTGATACTCTCTCTGTTTCAAAATAAGTGTCATTCTAAAGTTTTATTTTTGTTTCACAAAAAATGTCACTCTATATTTATATTGCATTATTTTGAATAAATATCCAGTTTTAACTTTTGACTTTTATTGTTTTAATTAGAAAATGTATGTTATTTTGTGTGAGAACAAAGGGTAAAACAGAACTTTTAATGATTTCCTTAATTTGTGTAGAAAGTGTCAAATTTTGAAACCGAGGGAATAATTCATTTGCGAGCACATTCCCTCACTGACTCCCATAAGATTAGCAAAGATAGATTATATCATATCCCTGATTTATTCCGACAACTCTAATATCCAATGTAGACAAATAAATAACCATTTGAGTGTATTCTTAGAACTGCTCTATTGCACCAATATCCCTTTAATTCTTAAAATAATTGTTATTTATGCAAAAATGAATTCCGAATATCAAAATAATATATAAATTCCATACCATATTTAGATGCCTGAGTTTGCCTTGATTTAACCGATCTTCATTAATAGTCATCTCCAAAGATATTTTGGATCCACCATTTCCATATAGATTGGTCCTATAAATAATTGAAACTATCTGAATCGTTGATCTTGAAATGTCTCCGTAGTAAAGTCAATCCCGAGTCATTTACAATAAGATAAGATCCCAACTCTTATAGATCTGGGCTCTGATACTGTAGATTTCATCAATCCTCCTATTTACCATAAGATCAAACCGATTCAATCCATGAAGAAATCTCGTTTTATGTCGCATGCCCTAAATCACCATTGATATGGCCATCGATAGAGAAAAAGTTTTTTTTATTTTTTTATTTGAAGACAATAAAGAATACATAAAATGTATAACAGTTTTTTTTGTGGATGTTCCAAATGAAGAACAAAAAAATGAAATGCAAGGTAAAGGAAAAAATTCATCTGTTTTGGAGCCTAAGCTCTGATACCAAATCATTTAAGATCAATGAAGGTATGACCTTATAGTTGTTGGTGAATCGATGGTATCAAATAGTTGGCGGTTCAACTCTCTCTATTTGATCGTTTGATGGACTTGAAATGAAATGAGAATGAATCCAATTGGCTGGCTATTCAACTCTCTCAGATAGGAGCAAAATAATGGAATGATGTGGAAGGTGAATTGTAAGACGCCACAAACCTATAAGTCAAGATCTGAAAAGAAAGGAATCACACACAATCTCTATATACTCAGTTTTACTTGTAATTTCTTAAGAACAAAAAAATGGTTTTCTTATTAATCAAAAGGTAAAAAAATACATAGTTGGGAAGGAACCTTATAAATAGTTCAGCAGATGGGTGGCCTGTTTGCCAAAAAATAATACAAGATTGCTCAAAATAGAATAAAAAAAAAACTAATACAAAAGTTTATAAATGAAAAAAGAATGCAAACTTCAATGAAAATAGCTGATGGGATCAATACAAGAAAAACAAAAGTGAGTTAGTCAAATAATTCAAAGAATTGAAACACTTACCTTTTTTTTTTTGGGTGTGTGCATTGGTATGGGAAGTCTTGTTGTCTTTGACTCCAGATGTAAGCAATGATTTATTGGTTTATTCTCCTTTAGCTTGGTTTAAGTTCGTGAGATAGCAAAAAGAAAAAATGATATACTTATTATTTATACCATGTTATCATGCATTTATCATTAGTTTTCAGTCTTTAAACATACATTTGTCACCTATTCTTGTCCCATTTGCATCTATTTTAGGAATTTTAGTATGTTTAGGAGTTGTATTGCATGTTTGGTGTATTTGAATTTGTGGCAGGTGCAAATGAAGTGTTTAGAGGCTATTTGGAGCTTTGGGAGTGATCAAGGAGTGAAGCCAAGGCAAGCCAAGGAAGAACCAAGGCATGAAGGACCATCTCTAGTTGGATATCAGGCAAGTCTGCTTGATATTGGCCATATCGAGCTGCATCTCGGCGTAGACAAGTCGATACAACGTTCAAGGCTTGTACCAAGCTGGATATCGGGGTGGAGACAAGCTGATACACGCGTGAAGGACGTATCGGGCTGTGAATCGAGCTGGACCAGCCAATACACTTGAGACAGGACAGCCACACTGGCGGTGTATTCAGGTGGACATATCGATATACCTGAACAGGCGATCGTATTGACCTGCATACCGGGGAAGGCTAGCTCGATACAATTCGCGATGATGGACGTACTGGCCTGCATATCGAGGAGGAGAAAGCCGATACAAGAAGGAAGAAGCTCATATCGACCTATATTTAGTCTCACAGCCGGATATGGTGCATCCAAACAAAACCTAATCTGGTTTACTCTTAGTGTATTAGGAATATTCCTCCTACCTATAAATATGTTACAACCTAAAATAATTAGGCAATCTATCTTTTATTGTTCTAAGCGTAAAAACCTTTTATTTTCAGTAAACTTTGAAAAAACCTTGATTTGGTTAGCGAATTTCTCCACTTCTCTTAATATTTCCTTGTTCAATCTTCTTCCTAATCATGCTTAACCATTCTTTCTCTATGGATATTGTGGTTTTGGCCATGATTAGTGAGTAGTCCTTTTTAATGATGTCTTGTGCTTAATCTCATTGTTTCCTCTCTATTTTGCATTTAATACTATGTTAGCCTTGATCAAGCTTGCTTAGGTTCTAGCTTTCACTTATGTCTATGAATTGTTTGTTGAAATGCTTATCTTATCATTTAGAGGATTTGTTCAGCCTAGCCTAAGGGATTAGATGTCTAGGGAGAATTTTGGCTTTATAGAATTAGTTTTGTTTGCTTGTTAATCATTCGGCGATTAATGAGAGTTAGTTCTTGATTTAGTGGTTAGTAAAGAGATTTTCACCAAGAGATTGGTTTAGTCTCTCTTGTTTGAAATCTATACCTATGAAATAGCATTGTTATATGTTTTCTGAAGCATCAGTGATCATTCTTAGACCTCCTTATATCAACAAATCCCATCTTAAGTCCTTTATTTTATATATTTGCCAAGTTGAATTTTCTATTGTTTCTTAGTCTTGTTTAGTTTGCTTTTTGCTTATTTGAAGTTTAAGCACTTGTTAGGATTCTAGGTTCTATTTGTTCTCTGATTTGGATTGAATTAAATAGTCTATTGCATTCCTATTGTCTTGAAATATCTCAACTTGATTGGTACCTAAAATCCTGCAATGACTTGAGTGGGTTTGAGTAATTGAAGTAGAAAAATAACATGCATCAAAGACTCTTTGATTTATTAGTATGACCTGCCATTCTTGGTCATATGGAAATGATTTCATGTTTGGGCCGTCATATATACAACTAGCTTGGAGTTCTTGATTGCCTTGCTATTCAATGATTTTTTTGTGGCGAGCCTTTTGGGGAGATAGAAACCTCGTATAGCTGATCTGTGATGTCTTTGAGATCTTTCTGCATGATTAAGTTCTCCACGGCTTTATGAAAGTTCCCACATAAATATTTAGTGATGGATCTAGTTCTTGCTGACAACTTCATAGTGGGGATTTGGTTAAGTGAATCAAGGTCGTCATCAAACACACGTGAAGTGCTTCTTCAAGGCTGGAGAAAAGGGTTTTTGAAAAATATATGTATTCATTAAAATCGATCACCCTCTAAGTTGTTTGCGCGGACACCTTGACCGTTTGTTTGATCGTACCAGTTACATTGGAATAAAATGCATTTAAAATTGATGATTCTTGCTCATGTGACTTCTATTATATCTTGAAAGATGTTGTAGAATTCGTTTTCACCTTATATGTGGACTCCATAATTTGTGATTGACCTCTTGGAGTCATGTTTATATGTACAAAATGTGTATACACGGCTGAAGTACATCTAGGCATTGGTGATTTTGACTAATAGTTCTTCAACAAGCTTGTGCAATCATAATGGCAAGGGATCCTTCGAACCTCTCTTTGATATATATATTATACATATTTAAATACATTAAATTAATATTATTTTATATACAAAATTTTGATGAAATATGTATATGTGCAAATCTTACATAACATTTTAGCCACCACGGAAATTACGTTTGTTTAACTTTTTATATTCTTTTTCTTGTAAACTAGAATCTCGGATTTGGAATTCGAATAACATGCAATAATCGAGTTAAATATAAGGAGAATATAAAATTGATGTATGTGATAACATGCATAATTCACCAATTATTATTATCATAACTGAATGGTTTCACAAGTAACTCATTCAGGTTTTGATGCATAGATAATATCTTTTGAGTATTTGCATGGTCAAGATTCTTTTCAGGTTTACTTAGCAAAAGAAGCAAAAGAATGCAAAATGGAGCAAAAAAGAACATTTTATGACAAAAGTTCAGCATCAAATGAAGACTTTCCCACCACGAGATCAACCTGATTTGTGGAGACAATATAGGCTGATCTATCACCTTTTTGCTGAATTGTTTCGAAACCAATCCTACGGCTTGATCTCAAGTAACAAAGCAAGCAAGAAGATCCCTCATGAGAAGTAGAAACACTCAGGCCACGCCACCGGTGTCACTCCAAGGGCCACATCAAATGCTCAAAGTGTAGTCAAGACTTATAAAAATTTAATTCTAGGGATTTATTTACAAGAAGTTTTTGTGCCTCTTTCTTAGCCACCAAAGTTTTAGAGTTTTTGTTCTTTTTTGGGAGATAGCTCCATCTCTTGAACCCTTTTAATTTCATTAACAAATCGAAGCATGCATTCATCTATAATGTTTTTGTTTCCTTTAATCATCTCTGGGTATTTTATTTCCGTTGGGAGTTCTTTAAGGGGATCTATGGGGAATTTCATTAACTGTTTTAAAGCAATGGCTTCATCGATTTTGTAGCTGTATTGTAGGGATTTCTTTTGTATACGTTTGTTCTTATTGCATGGTTCTAGTATCATGAATTTGAAGCTGAACTTAGGATTTATTAGATCCGTTAATGTGTTGAATCTCTTTATTGGATCTAACTTAGCCAAGTGACACGTCATGGGGTAAGAGCTTATACCTACGTAAGCATTAAATGAACATGATATATAATACGAAAGCATATCTGAGAATTTCTTAAAACAACGACAATCTATCTATGAAAGTAATTAGATTTTATAACAAGTGATCCAATTTTAAAGAAATATCATCTAGTCTCATTTTTTGATGCTTGTTTGATTATTCTTTAGAACCTCATGATTTCCCAAGAAGATCCCAACACCTTCCCTTTATTGAATTACCGCATTTTGATTTACTTTCTGTATTTTCATTTGATTGCTTATTTGATTCCCTTTCATTGATTGAATGCTTGCTTAATTAGGTTTTGGTGTTGATATTGTAAATTTCATTTTCATGTTTAAAATTATTTTTGGCGAGAGCCAATTTTATTTGAACACTTCCTTTGTCTTTCAGTTCTTTTCAATACTTGCATGATATATAATACGAAAGCATATCTGAGAATTTCTTAAAACAACGACAATCTATCTATGAAAGTATTTAGATTTTATAACAAGTGATCCAATTTTAAAGAAATATCATCTAGTCTCATTTTTTGATGCTTGTTTGATTATTCTTTAGAACCTCATAGATTTCCCAAGAAGATCCCAACACCTTCCCTTTATTGAATTACCGCATTTTGATTTACTTTCTGTATTTTCATTTGATTGCTTATTTGATTCCCTTTCATTGATTGAATGCTTGCTTAATTAGGTTTTGGTGTTGATATTTTAAATTTCATTTTCATGTTTAAAATTATTTTTGGCGAGAGCCAATTTTATATAAACACTTCCTTTGTCTTTCAGTTCTTTTCAATACTTGCAAGAAACCATGACACCAAAAACCCCAAGCTTTTTGCGTTTTTGGTTGCTCTAATCACCTTTATTTTGTAGTAGATCATCGCTGTGGTTGGACCCCTAAGTAGTACAATGCATACAGTGCACTTGCAGCTTAGGATCATTATACATTTAAAAGCTTGATGATTCCCTAAGAGACATCCAAATTTTTGTAGCCATTTCTGACCCTATCATTATGTAGGAAATGTAAGTTAATTGAAGTCTTATGCGAACTTTTCCGTGCATATATTTTGTTAAGATTGATTACAGATTAATTTTTATATTAATTATTATACAATTTATATTTTTGTAAAACTATTTATCTATTCTAAGTGTATTGAAGTGGTTGGTATGTCCGCACATGCATGCCAACCATCTATCCGCTCTTAAGAATAACTAAAAATGGTAAAAACTATTTCAGTTTAATTAGCAATAAATGAAGAAAAATATATACTTAAAATATATTATATATGCATTTGCAAATTCATATTATGTAAGATGCAAAAAAAGCATATTGTAGATTGTGTAAGGAGAAATAAAGCATATTATAGAAATATTCAAAAAATATTATAAAAATTTAATTATTATTTAACATAACTTTTATATTTGTGATTATATTTTATTACAAGCATTATAAAAATAAAGTTTTTAAAATACATTGGTTTCAGAAAGAAGTTTGTGAAATATTAAAACAATACATATACAAACATATCAATGTTTAAAAAAACTAATCAATATTTAAATATTACAATTAACTATGTATATAAAAAAATTTATATATGCACATATGTACGGGCAACCACCTAGTTATACATTGAAAAGCTTGATGATTCCCTAAGAGACATCCAAATTTTTGTAGCCATTTCTGACCCTATCATTATGTAGGAAATGTAAGTTAATTTTGTGTCTACATTGGGTGCTTTCCTACTATTATCAGCAAATGAAGATTGTATAGTTTTTGAAATACATATATAACCATATCATTAAGCTTATTCCGATGTTGATATCCTTAATCACCATTTCTAAATATATTACGCTCATCATCATAATTACCATTATAACTAGGTTGCTCTGACCCCTAACCCATACTACTAGTTTTTACACCACAATCTTCTCCATATGAAAACCATACGTAGTAGCTCGACATAAATCATATATTATATAAATGTCACTTTACAGTATTAATTTCTATATACAGCATATTGTTACCCTTTCTATATGGACATAATATTTTTTTTTGTATTCTGTCGCAAATGATTGACTAGCATATCTTTTATTGTATTATCCTAGTTTTATTGAAATCTTTTAATATGGATTATGTCATGACTATCCTAACTTTGTTTTTATGTGCACTTGCAGTTTATATTGGTGTTTTCCGTCAAACTGAAATCAACATAATTTACATCCTTTTTTCTGCTACTTTCATGATAGTTAGGATTGAGTTATTGCATTTAGGCCCTAGTTCTTGTCTCATTTCCATCATATAGGTCTAGATTTCATTAGGATAGGATTTGCATATGTTTGCCTGTTTGGAGCTGTTTTCAGGTACCTACGATGTCACGAAGATAGGAAAAGACGGGAGGAACACAAGGAGAGCCAATCAGAACCAGATGGAGGAGATAGACGATTTATCACACAGCATCGGGTAGCATCCACGACCTCAAACCGTGATGGTTAGCATGAGAGTTGCACCACGATCAAATCCCACGACATGACCCCGGCACACCAACACCTTAGTAGATGATCTTTAGAGCAACATCGGAAAATAATGACGGCATGAAGCCAATATAGAGTGCACAAGCCCGTACAAGATGAGTCAGTACGTAGGCAACGGTTTTCTTCAACAGCATCAACCCATGGATTTCCTACACGCCAATAAATGGCTATTTAGGGTAAAGTGGCCTCAACGTGTAGGGTTTTCCACTTTACCCTATAAAACTCTCATCTACTCATTTTGTTTAGTCTCTCTCTCCCCCAATACAAACCATAAGTCTTTAAGTTTTTGTCTTTATTCTCTTTAGTTTTCTTCTTCATTTTATATTCGCCATTGTTGC